>CM036882.1:32338535-37338535 GCA_020796165.1 Pantala flavescens | reverse complement strand
CCAGTATAACTGTAATACAATGAGATTTGGCTCAAAGACAGGAGTGATCATAAAGATGATACGACTGAAATTGGTGCTACGGTATACGGTTTCACTCTTGAAATTGTTTGAGTAATGGAATCGTGGTGATATTTACCAGCATAGGAATGTTGGGCACGATGACGAGGTCATCTTCGGTGCCGTTGGAGGCTGCTGCGTCGAAGTGGAAAACCTTCTTCTGTTGAAAAGTTACGGTTCCGTTGTCGTGGAATTGAAGATTCACCTTCTCCCATTTCTCCCTGCAAATCGAAAGAAAAAGTATGCGTTCACAGGATGTTCGAGCTGAGTCATGTTCTCATGAAACTGAGACTCTTGGAATGGAAATTTTGGTATACCAGGAAGTATCGCTTCCTTATGATTAAAATTAAGCTTAAAAACACAAATAAGATCGTTTCATAGGTATTGAATTTCATCATATGTATAATTATAATGATTAACCAAATTTTTATAATTATAATTAAGTACAATTTTTTACTTCCTTTAAATTATTATATTAAAGATAATTATATTTCTAATCCACCGCCAGACCTGTGCCCTGACGGGGTAGAATTTTGTACTTTAATCAATAAAGAATTATTTTCTTGGAAGTTCAAAAGTAATTATTCCCTCGGGTTTATTCCAAAATAAAAATATTTCAATTTTTTAAAATTCCTTAAATGTTCCTTAGCACTTACAGTTAAAAGGTTAATAGAAAAACTTTTTCATTAAATTTTTATCGTTCTCCCAAACAAGAAGATAAATCTTCAACTACATTGTAATTCTCGCGGTATTTTAAACGAAATAAAGATATTTTCGAGATAAGCTAATTAAATACTTCCTCTGAGTTATTAGTAAATTAAAAACAACGCAATAAATAAAAATCGAGAACATCTGAACCGGAAAATGTCGTCCTTGACAATCTTAAATCGACATCCTTAACCATGACTCAAAGATCATTTGCCCGATCACGTTCCCACGGGATACAACGACTAATATGCAGAATAATTTAGCACCCTTCGACGGAAATAACTTATAGGAAGGTGTGAAATTTTGATCCCTATCTACCTACGCATTGTTTCACACGCGACCTCCTACAGGTTTACTTCATAGTGCAGTGTTTCTATAGAAGCAGCGCATTTTGAGAATCTCTTTCGGAAATTGCTAGAAAAGGATGAAAACAAACGGCTAGAGATTCCCTTTTGTCCTTGAGGAGGAGAAGAGACCGGATTGAGATGGGTAGAAGGTTATCCCTCGAAAAGATTACTAGATTCTTCCCGAGGTCATCTGGATATCGGCCCCTCGATGTACGGAGTGATGAAACGCTCACAGTCCAGATAATCGCATAAAGGGGCAATCATTGATGAGAGACAGACATATGATAAGGAGAAAGTGGTTTTTATCAGATGCGAAAACATCCACTTTCGAATAAATTCTCTCTGATATCGGCATCGGATGTTTTTTGATTTATGGCTGACTTAGGAGGCGAGGTATTTTTAAAATCAATTTTCTATTTCATTTTTTCGATTGTGTATCGAACGAGATGGAAATTTACGCGACGAGAGATATGAATGCATTTTGAAATATTTGGCATTTACATCGCATTTCACCCCGAAGATCACAAGAATAAAATTAATCTCTCTCTCCAGAAAAAAATAGCACGATATCCTTGAAACCCTCTTTCGATGCAACGTGATTCTTGACTGCAAAAAATACCCTCTTAATCTGATTTATATCGGAGCCATTTCCATGCGATAAAAAATTCATGATTGGAGACGTTTGAAATTGGCTTTGTTTTTGTAAAGAATTTCATCAACTTTTAGCTACTGGAGAAATCGTTAGTTTATAATTTCTACAGTTTAATAGTATAATAGCTTTGATTTGAATTTTTCTTATTAAAACCAGATATTTTTATGAAAATTGCTGGTTCGGTCCTTCAGAATAGTAGATATCGTGCATGAAAGTTACATATACATAAGATGTGTGTGAAGGAAACACAACGATAAGTAAATCAAGATAAATTAGATTCAAAAACAAATTTATTTTCGAATAAAATTATCGGTTTAATAAAATCTTTAGCGTATTATTATGAATGAACAACTAACACATTTATGAATGGAATATAATTGTGAGAAAATTCAAACTATACAGATACCCGTTGTCTTCAGAAGATCAAGGAGATTAATTTCCAACGAATTAACACCATCGATAAAGATGGCCCGTTCTCCACTAACCTAATTTTACGAACGAAATTTATAGATGTTATTACGATTATATTAGCGCTCGTTTTCGAACTTAATCTTTGAATCTCATTCTAATCCGTGGGAGAGACCTTGCTATGAAAATATTTCGCACGTGCAAGGTCGAAATTTGCCTGACTTGCAAGAAATCGGCCGGGAATCTCTACGACTGTGCATTTATCATCTACATTTACAGGAAAAGGAAATCATTTCCGAAACTCTGTATAGCGAAGGACGGTCGCGTGGGAAATTCTTTGTTTTGCTTTAAATACGAACTTCCTTCTTAATAGCCCCAATACATTACATTTTGTTCCTGCCGGATGGTATTAACTTGATCTGAGATTAGTGATTGTACTGTAAATGATGTTTCAATGTAGTTCCAAACACAACAAACATTTATAGGTATATTTATTCAAGAAGGGTCCATTTGTGACAATGTTAGAATCGTATGCCTTGACAAATTATGCGTTGGGAATCGATAATAGACATAGTACTTCATTGTTGCATATCATTATATTTAGAATGCTTTAGGCCTCTTTTGTAATTGAACAATCATTCATGAACTAATAGTCACGAAATAATATTTAGAATATTATGTATTAAAAGCTTCAATTAAAAATTAATATGACTAATAAGCTAATTGTAAGCTAATTATAAATCTAGTTTGTTGACTTTCACAGTCCTGTATCTAATAAAATTAAGGTCCAATACGGTGAAGAATCAACTCGTATGAAACTGGTTCTCCCCAAATTAATCCTCTGCAAAATATAACGTAGGACTTACGCAACCATTCCAAAAACGGACAAAATGAAACCTTTCGCAGAAGGAACAGTTCTGATATTGCCTGACGATCTTTAAAACGCCTGCTTCCAGTCTGGAAAGTAAAATTACCCTCGCGAGGACATTGCTTTCTCTAAACCTCTATTACGGAGAAAGTGAAACATTAGCTTATTACGTTGCATTATGGAAAACACACAAATAAGTCCCCGGTACATTCTCTCCAAGTTTCTATGAGGGTTCGTCCTCCGTGAAATTCAGCCCGCGTCACACTTTGTCACAACAGCTGTCATTCTTTATAGATACTTCGTACACTTTCCGAGAGAAGCGTAAAACAGCCGCTGTCTCTTATTGTCGCTCTGTTACCCAAGAACAGGCGAACAGGAGTCATTACCAGTGGAGAAAGCGTAAAGTCAATGCTCGACGAGGGTACCCAACAGATTTCTTCGTATATGCAAGGCGATTATTGTCTAACGAAGCATAGGAAATTCGACTACTTAAACGGAAAGCTCTCCAATGGAACGAATCAAAGGAATTCATTCTTTTATAAGGCTTATTGAACCGGCGAGGATAGCAGATGACTTTGATATCATCAACGTTCAAGGAGACTTCTGATAAACATAGTAATAATTTGCATGATGAAGAGACTTGTATTTGGAGCAACGTTAACTTAATATTGCCACGATACTTTTCGTATTTTAAAATATTCAGAAAAAATGTGATTTTTGTCGCTTCTTAATTTTTGTAAGGATTTTGAATAAGGAAATTTCTGTTATTAACATAGAGAGAATCCCTTTAAACATTATTGATGTTGAAATTCTACATACATAATTAATTAATATATACATATCAAAAGGGTTATTCACCAGAGTATAGCAGACACCAGTGCATTATAGATGTATTAAATACTAACATATGTTTCGTGATGATCTCAATTGGGCGAATATTTTAGTACATGATTTTTGTTATAATATCAATAACTGGAACCTTACGGGAGTAATACATGTACACGCGGCTGAATAACGGAACTGTGATAGTGCATAAGGGGTGATGGGGGCATCATACGTTCTTTGCAATCCGTACACGGAATAGGACCTCGCGCTGATAACAGTCGTCATGGAAACATAACCTTAGAGCGGCAATCCGAACTTCACTCATTATCTTATCTCGTAACCCTATGAACTCATGAGCACCTTCAGAACTGACCTCGAGCGAAACCGTATCTCAGTGTAAATAATAGTTCAACTATTCGACCCGATGTATTGGTAATGTGGGAAATTCGGAGTGATAAAGAATTCAATTACTAACTGTAAGAGCGAGTTTTTAAAAAAAGCACTACTTTCAAATGGTGCGGAAAACTGGATATGGTCAGCGGAAACCAAGACATTCGGCTTGATGAAATTCATTTTTTGTAAAAGCCATTCTGTATTTTTTCATTCTCTTTTGAAAAATATATGAAACGAAGGGATTCGTAGTTTCGTGTTGTTTTTAGATGCCAGGCCAAGAAAATGTGAAAAGATATATAAAATAAGTTCCTTCAAATATTTTGTAGAGCACAACAAATTATTTTACACTATAATAATTGTATACATCAATTTGTTTATATTGCTTCATTTATTGAAAAAGCTACCCTTGTAAATTTTATATTTACCCAAACACTTTAGTTCCTGCTTATGTTATTTCACTTTATTTTAATAACATTCACCATAATCTTTTTAAATGTATTTACTTCACATTTAAAGCTCTTGACTGCTGATGCTAGTGTACAAATATTCATGTTACATTGGATGATTTATAAGCATCATATCAGTTATTTGTATTAGACTACGGTTGCGTATTCAGCGTTTGAAATTTATCTTCGCCAGAGGCATCCTATGAATGCAGGAGAAAAATTGCTTTCGTAAGTACATTTGCCTTCGAACTGCAGAAAGGTTCATTTGAACAGTAAATCGAGTCCAGCAACTCTAAAGCCTAAAATTCGTAAATCTTTTCAATATGTACATAAAGTGTGCCTTCCATTATGCAAATCTTATTTTCTCCGTTTTTATCACATATTTAGCACTTACCATCCTCGGTAATATCTTTTGCAGAGTATTTCAAGTGAAATGCATTTCCTATTCCGAAAATTCGCGTTGAATATTTTTACGTGGCGGTGATGCAACGCGCGAATATGAAAGATAAATCGTTACTTCTCGGAATAATCTCTGCAGAGAAGTGAGGATTTATGAATCGATTCATCGAATTCGATTAATCGAATTTATCGATTCTGCATTTCCGGGATCCACGCTCCGTACCTCCACGAGCTAATCTTTCCCATCACCCACGCCATCCCCCGCCTCATTTCAATAAACTCCATTTACATTCGAAATGAGTCGAGCAGTCATCGAACGCATCAACCTCTACGCTCGTGTGGTCATTTCCTTCGTTCATATGCAGCGCATCGTCTGCCTTCATTATTCTTTCAGAGGAGGAATTTTTATGACGAATTTCGAAATTTTATCGCCGCTCTTCCATCCAACGATGGTAGTTTCGTTTTGTGGGAGTGGAGTTTTTATCGAGCTATCAACGCGTGCGCTTTTTCTAAACACTAAAGGAAAAATAACTCCTGTTATATTTTAGGGAATGAATTATATTCTGAATATTTAAAAACCAAGAAATAGGATTTTTAGTATATTAACAATTATCACAATTCAGCCTCAATCTTAATTAGTCTCAAGGATCTTTTTCCTTGGTTCTTCATTCGAGTACTCAAATAATATCTTAGAAAAGAATCATAAAGATTTGATCCTACTTTGAATTTAAATTCGAGAAAGAAATTAAAATAACCAGGTTAATATTTATTTGAGTAGCAGAGTCTCAAACCAATCAAATAAATTAAAAGAGATAATTCTAAATTTCCAGACATAATTATGTAGAAAAAGTTTTTAAAAGGATTGTCTCTTGCAGATAAATTATCTGAACAATCCATATCCAACACTCAGTAAATTTCGAATAGTGATTTTCAATAATTACTTCTTTACGAAAACTGAAAGAAACTGAATTTTCGAGCAATTTAATCAGAATCGACTAGATTTATATAAATATCTCCCAGCTAAATGTAAAAAAGAATGGGAGAATTCTCACTCAGTCGTTTTATTGAATATTACCGAAAATTTTTGCAAAAATTTATCGAATGAAGTAAAAAGTGGTGCGACCATTTTTATACACCTGAAACTATGGTAACGCTCAATCGGCGAATCGACCAACGCCGCGTGTCGCAGCCACGTAATGGTGACTGAGTTGCATAATCACTTAACTCTCTAATACATCATGGATGAAAGCATTTCGAACGAGAATATTGAAAACAATTTCTTCGGCTGATATTTTTTGTGGCACTTCGATAAAGAAAACCACTTCCTATATTATGACGTACGAGCTTGCAACAGCAACAGGTTACAATATCTGACGAGGGGTTGCTCTCTGCCATCGGAAAGGTGCTTTCACCGGCGCCTCTGCTTTCACCGCAGTTGTGAGTGACATCCGTGAGGTAGGCTAATGGCATTTCATTCATTCAAGTGCACCCTTTATTTCCGTTGGCATAACAGAGAAATTAGCTTAGGACTCAAAACACGCGATGACTATAATAAGCAGTACGTCTGCCAAGACGCGAGTAAAAGTTAGCTCGATCCGCGAGCATCTTGTAAACTCGGATAGAAAGTTTTGCTCATGTCGCAGATCTGAGGAATGCTATTCCATCATCTGGAATGATGGAGAACTCTTATTTGCATCACAACTGATTTACTTCGTATCTTTAAATGAAATTCTTTCATTAAAATTAATAAAGTGACCTTTATTTCGCTAAGAATTATATTTACCATTATTCTTATCTCCATTTAGTTTATTGATATTCTACAGAGAAAATACATGATAAACATATAAAACATTTTAATTCGGTATTATGATTTGATACAGCTAAATAATGTTCTGAATAATGATGATGAATTCCTGTTAATAATTACCTATCCATGATATCTATATCCAAAACAAACTTGATATTTTCTACGAAAAATATCAAGATTGTAAAAAAGGTAAAACATAGAAACAAAAGATAAAAGTCGTTATTTTCAACAGGAGATAAGTAAAACATGAATACATGGACTAGTTGACGACGTTACAAAGGGAATTACGCGGAAAAATAATATTCAAAATAATGATGTTATTCTATGAACGCAATGTAGTATATTAATTTTTTATGATATCTTCCGTTCAGGAACGTGTTTATAATTACATTTCCAGTTCCATTATCAAAACTGGTTGTTAATACGGAAGGTAACGGTAGGAAATATAAATTTAATCTGAAAGTCCCATTATATTACGAAAATAAAGAAAACAGCAGAAACTTAAAATTAAATGTTATAAAATTAACATCTATAACTAACCTTTTTACTCAAAGTGAAGGCATAAAAAGTTACTTGCTCACTAACTAACGAAGAGAATGGCTTGAAAAATTAACAAACGATTCGTTGCCGTTATAGGTGACAAAAAATTTTAAATAACATGATTTCGTGATATTAAGGCTTTAAATGAGTCAAAGGTCACAGTATACGTTTTCTTAGAGAGAACAGCAGGACAGGAACGTGGACAGAGCTATAATTCTAGGATGGATCGACTTTTCAATCTATTTCGATTGAATAATCGATTGCGCATCTACAAGAGATAAAGAAGAAAACAATAAAGGGCACGTCAGTTGCGGCGGAAATCCTTCCGAGATGAGGTAACTCGAAAGAATTCTCTGCAATCAAAGAGTTCTCACCAAATTGAAAAAAATTGAGGAAATGTTTTTTTTCGGAGTGAAAGAAACATTCTACCTTCAAATATAAGTGAAAATTTTCATATATTTCTAGCACATTTTCTTACATTTCCTGAGAGCCTACTTTTATTTTTCTTTAAGGCGTTAATTAAAAAGTTGATAATCTTCTTCACTAAGCTTCCGGAAGTTGATAATAGATTTCAAAGATGAAACATAATATTCCCTTGAAATATCCTCTTTTTTCCGTATTGTAACCAAAGAGTTATAAGAGGATTTATCAAAGAATTAAGAGCTTATCAGTAGAAAGTAAAGGCGATTAATGCAGTTTAATTATCAATTTAAATTAGAAGAAGAAATGTATTAAAAAGAAGAAGGATGTATAGAATATAGAACCCCACCTAGCATAATAACTTCCTTCGTATATAAGTGAATGCTATGAAGTTTTATAGCTTCTTATTTAAAGCAACAGAAGAGGAAATCGTTCATCATTTATATCATACATTTACGAAAGACTTGAGACACTTTAGAAATTTCTTTCCTGCAATAAAACCAGAGAAATATATTCTACCATAACCATAACAAGTAAAAAATGAACAGGGAAATAAGAGTGTTGAGGGCTTCAGGTGACACTGCTATTTCACAATTTCTCATTTTAGCTCTTCGAGAAGATTCTATTCCTAAAAATAAAAGGAGTGCATTCGGATGCATCTTTCAACTCGACCATAATGACGTGCGAAGTTTTTCCATTAGCCGACAAGATCTCTCGAGAGTAAAGCCTTTTCGAGGAAATATGCATCGGAGAGTCGGTTAAGTGGCACGTACATTTCGCAAACAAAAGATATGCACTGCCCTCTGTCGAGATTCAAGGGTTAAACAGAGTCTAGAACTCGGGAAAACCGGTTCATCTGTATTCTGTTGGTAATGGCTACAGTAACTCGCTCAAAAGTTTTGCGTCAGCGGAACATTGGCTTGGTTCCATAATCATTTAGCTCACAAGTAATGAAGAACGGTAATGAATGTTTCTGAGAAACTAAGTTGTGTGTGAACGAAAGATCTGGAAAACAACAAATAATAGATGTTGAAAATTATAGAGTAAACATTCGTTAAGATAGATAGGGAGTATGGTTACGTAAAAATGCAAGTTAATTCATTTAAGGTTTTAAATTGTTTGAATAGAAATTTTCTTGATTCAACCACTCGAAAGATATTTTAAAATCGATAATGATTGACGGGTTTTATTAATCTCTGATATTTTATGAATGAATTTTTTACAGCCTACCAGTATATTCCTAGTAAGGTCCAGAAGAGTTAATAGAATTGTTTAAAATACCAACACACTTCATGGGAGTAAATACTTTTAGTAAAGCACGAAAAAAACCAACAGACGCTAACATGGTTTCTTGACAAAGCCTGGTCTAGTGAAGCTGTTTACCCTCATAGAATATGTTAATATTTTGAATAGTAGTAATTACCGATAAGTTAGCCTTGAATCAAGATTGTTTAGAATCGTTTCAATTTAATTATCATACATTTTATTTGAAATTAAGGTAAAATGTTATCCACATGATAACGATAAGCGACTGTTGCATATTTATAAAGGTTCCTATACATATTTCACTATGGTATTTCACGTTTTAATTGGGTAATATGAGGAGATTGTTTCTTACAGCCATTTTATCATTAACACACCTTTTTTTCCCAACAGACAAAAAAGCCGGTATTAAAAAGTCAAGCCTAAAAACGTTTCACGACTTTCCAAAATTCTACAAGATTTTCAAATATAGTGGTTATATACGAAACCCATCCTTTCTGTTACGGAGAAATATTCTATTGTTACGTAAAAATAGAGAAAGCGTTTGAAGGCACTCAAATCTCTATAATTTTTTCTTTCCTTGCACGATTATGTAATATGAAAGAAACCCATAGGGAAATAGGGAAATTTTATCATCCCTGTCTCGTCCATGGTTTTCGAAGGTAAAGACGACTCTCAAATCTCAGAAATTATAGAATAGATATCCCTTTCTATACCCATCTCCACACAACTACTCGAGTCAATATTTTCAAAATTAAGGGATTTATACAATAAAAAAGGGTGAATTGAAAATGGATGAGTCGAAGAACGAATATATGTTGCTAAGAAATATAATAGCAAGATTTAGGTTATATTTCGTAAATGGAGTTGGTATGGCAACGAGAATTTGGAAATCTTTATCCTTTAAACTCGACGGCCTTTGGACCATCCAGAAATAAAGTGAATCATTATATCGAAACGCCCGGAGTATTCAAAACGAATATTCTCGATTAATACTTATCGTAATATTCTAATCTTTTTTATTTATTAAACACATCCGTTAGGGATGATCGCGACAACCTTCATCCAAAAACTGATGCAACGGAAAGACATCGGTGGAGATAATATTGGTCCAAGGTGCAGAGAAACTCTCTCCACGCTTGTAGCACGTGAATAGAAGATGAAAAGTAAGGGAAATATTCCATATAAATGGAAAACCATCCGTATGGAAATTGTAATTAATTTTATCCAAACTTCACTGAATATGATACATATTAGACTATATATTTATAGGATTCATCTCAAGTAGCCGGAATATAAGTTGAGTTTACTAAAAGAGCACTGATATTGAATCTTCCTTACAAATATTAGTAAAGGAATTGAGAGAGAAAATGCAGTTTTATTTTAACTAAGAATGCTTCTAGACCTTTTAAAGTTTAGTAGTGTTCCATCCACGATATTGGTACTCAGGTCCTTTCAGCAGAAAATAATTTCCAATGGAAAAAGGCCTAAGAGAATATCTGGTCCATGGGATGCGAGACGATACGGTAGCAGGGGTGGGAGCCATAATTTGAATCGTTAGGGGAAATCTTGATGTATGAGGAATGGTGAGGTAAGGCTATAGAAAGCTGGGGGTGAGAGATACGGAGGGGTACACGTAGAGAGTAATGATTGGAGGGTGGGAAGTGTTGCCGGACGACAACTTATCAAGCAGATGCAGAGTGAAAGTGGTGAAAGTGAGAAGCTAGAAACCTCTTCCGGAACCACAGCCATCAGCCACGATCCTCGTAAGATCGCTCGATTACTTCACCACTCGGCATTTTTCGTTTTTTTTTAATTCGGTGGCAAGAAAACGAAAGCTTTATAAGAGGGAGAGAATTCTTTCTTCTCGAGGGAAATTTGGAAACTTTTTTCACTACGGTTTTCCATAACGACGACTTTTGGGAAAAAACGTTTTATTCCATAATTTACGTGCTGAACTCGTTATATAACAGGATCAGCTTCTCCGTCTCAATGGTTTGAAAGTTTGCAGAAATGTAAAGTAATATATAATAAGAAAAAATAATAAAAAAAGGATGAAAAACCAAGTTCTCAAAAGTCAGAAAAATTAATTTATCATTTAGTTGACCATATGGCTATTCCGACACCCTCTCAGTGGATGAGAATGGAACATGGGCTTTCTAAAGAGGCAGATAATGACACATGGTTGCTAATTGACCCGTCTATTAATGCCTTCCGGTATCAGTTATTCTACTATTATCTCGCATACTATGGTGATGTATAGAACATCAGCACTGGCTTCCTGTCACCAATAAACTCTAATCAATCACAGCTATACTTTGACAAGTGAAAACTTCGAAATAATCCTTTATAACCCTTTTTATGCTGAAAAGGGAACCAACTGGATTTTTAATTCGTTCTAATTAAACGATTCCTGGAAGATTATTTTTCCTCTTGTGTGTAAGAAGAATTTCTTCGGAGACTATTAGAGTTGAGGTAATGGTGATTGAAAATATGATTAACAACATATCGGAATATGTTCATATTCAGACTGTGATTCAATATAATCTATATATTAACTAGAGGATCTACCAATAAGGTGTGTATGAGTTTCAAAAAAATCTTAGTAAAAGAAAGCTGCTTGGCTGATTGAAACAAAACATACGGTCTGTATTCTGTAGTTCATTCTTAATCGTTATAAGACGATTCAACATGTCAGTTGCGTCCATTTGATACGATTCATTTCGCAAACCTCTCATAATTTACGATACTCCGACAAGCGGAAAACAAAGAGTTGATTCATCGGAATTTAAAATACCTATATTAATCAAAGAAGAATTTTTGCAATAGGAAGCTGAGGAATGTTTAGAAAGTAAACCTATCGCAAAAAAAACAGGATTTCTGAATTTCCGGTTTGTTTGACCATTAAAGGATAGAAAAGATGAATCAGAGCAGCCCGTTATAGAAGCAACAAGTTACTCAAGATAACAAATTTAAAAAAACCTCTGCTTTGATCTCCTTCAGTTCACTATTACTGAACCATGCTCAATAAGGAGTCGTATATCAATTAAGTAACATACTTCATGAAATAAATTTCAAATTATTCTTTTATTATTCATAGTAACTTCTTATAAAATTTGGCTTTGATCAAGGTTTTATTCAACAATCATTTCATTAGATCATTTCAATCTCTTTTCGTTTTTCTTTTAGATCATTCGTATTGAGTTGAACCCAAACAAACGCTTTTTCCATCACAACCGCGATTGCCAAAAGTTCGAAAAAAAAAAAATCAGATTCTTCCCAACTCGGAATAAATAAACAAACGAACTTCAATCTGCAACCAGGTAACGGCGTAGTATTGACCTTTCAATGTCATCCGATAATCTCGAGCGATACGAGCCCGTGGAAGGATTCACAGTTGGGTGACGAGCGGCAGATGATAATAGGCAGAGATAATAGCGGCTGAAAACGTCTTTCCGTGGCATCCCTTCCAAGTGCTTCCCTAGGGACTCTACGCGATGGGAAAGATACTCGCGAATTCTGGAGTTCCGACACGAAAACGCTCAATTATCTCGGCCTCTTCTACAAATCTGTGTCTGCTTACGAAATCCTCTCTTTCGGCAATCTAAAGAGAATTAAGAAAGTAAGAGTCGGTTTTCGCACGCGATTAGCGGAAGAGAGTGGGGCAGCGGTGTATAAACGGGCCTCGAAATGGTGTGAGAGAAGGGGTTATTAAAAGTGAGCGTAATCCGAATAAACGACTTCTAGCGGTTTCCCGAATTTTAACTGCACCTTTCTCCGGTGTTTTTCTTCGGAACTCAATTACGAGACGGAGAAAGCGAAGAGTAAGCAAAGCTTTCATTGAAGCGTAACAGGCATTTGAGAAAAATGCTCACGAGGTGCTAGGTAAGGGCTATTCAGTCCACTTCATTGAGCGGTTAGTACTCTTTCCAGGACGTTAACTCGTAATTAATAACTACTATTAATAGCCGAGACAAGCTAGGGAAATTCGCATACATACCCTAACAAAAATAACTTTAAATGCTAAAGAATTCAATTTACTTTGATAATACGAAGTTATACGATAAATGTATAATGATAAAAACGAATAGTATAAAAAACATTTATAAAAACATACATTAAAGAATTAAGAAATTTTAAAAACATGAAATAAAAATCTTCAAGCGTATAACAAAGGGAACAACGAAATCTTTCTTAGTATCACTGAGAAAATTCTAACATTACATTGCAGTCGTTAACGCGAAATAGGTTCAGTTTGCATTATATTATCGTCAAATTGACAATTAGTGATCAGGAGGCAGTACTTGCTATTTTTTGTTATATAGTCTTCGTATTAAATATCGACTGTATAAATAAGAGGTTTTACGTCTCTAAAATTAATCTTATTAAACCGAGAATAAAGCTTGCACAATCATTCGGAATATTTTACTCGTACTTCAAATATTCTTACGCTAGCAAAGAAGTTGAAGTAGGTCAATACTAAATTACTGTACCATTGAAGTTCTAATAACGGTATCTAATTCCATGGAATCAGTTATAATATATATTAGTATTAAAACTAGTTAAACCAAGCGTATTATTATGCACAATTTTCTGTGGAAATTTACAAAGTTGTTTTTATTACTATGGCATTCCACGAAGTCACGCCTTCTCACATTGATTTCAGTATATTATGCATTTTCAAATACGGAGTGACTATTCAAAATTAATTAGATAAAAATTCCAGGATTCGTATCAAATTTTCCTAGAACTGAATCGACTCAATAAAAGAATGCATTTTCCTTTACCAGTCACAACAAATAGTAGTACACTCTTCCGACTGAAAATGCCATCTTTTGCGAGTAATTAAAACACGTGCATTCCTCTCGTGATTGGAAGATGTGGGTCGCGAGTTTAGGAGTCTCACCTGTACACGAATGGGCCAATCTCCTGCACGACGGGCTTCACTCCGTCGTTGAGGAATTCGTCGGCATTGGTGACGTTGTAAATATAGATGGACATGACTGGTGTTACGGGGGGACGACGCCACCACTCGAATGTATGAGATCCATTTCTCAAAACGATCTCCTGCAATAGCAATGACATAACAATAAGAAAATGAAGAAAAAACATTTAATCATAACAATTAAATTTTTGTTGGCATATTAATCTTTCATTCTTTACTTTCTTTGTTAGCAGTGTACCATAGTGTGTTATTTATGAGACTTTTAACATCGTTGATTTCAATTTCATTTGAGATGATTCCTTACAATTTTTTCTGGATTCAATTTTTTAATTTAATTTCATTATTATAATTCTCTATATTATTATTGAATATATAAACACATTGTTTCGCTATATAAATTATACAATAATGATCATAGAAATTTAATACAACTGATTTAATATTAAGACATTTTAATATTAGATTAGTCTTTTGCAACTCCAAATAAACCGATATATTTTCATTTTCAGTTTTACACATTTATTATAATCTATTTAATAAGCGCTTATTCTAGAATGTAAAAGATTATCATTGTTAGGATGTAATATATTAATTTAAACTCGTAACGATTGAGTTTGCTATAATGGCACTTGGCAGAATCTAAACAGTGTATCACTTATTAAAGGCACTGTCGAAAAATATGTCGGTATAATAGCTCATAAGTAAGATATTCGTACGATCACAGTTCAGATTTCGATTCCACAGAGTTCGAGATATAAACGATGAATTAACAACTTTGCTCAATGGACCCATCAAGCATCTAACGGTCTCTATGCGCCGTGTTTACAAAGGCGGCCTTGTCCCATTTAAGGGTCCTAATGGAGAATCCATTGTGTTCCAGCTATATGCGTGAGAGAGTGCGAAATGCCGTAATCTTCGCCTGAAAATATTACGTGATTTAATCTCCCACCCCTTGGGAATGGCTGAACAATGATTCGGAAAAGTTTTTCGGCTGATCCGTGAAATTCAAAGACGTTAATGTATGCTGCGATAACAAAATACGTTTCTCACTCTTGTCTCGAGAACTAACGAGGGCGCTGGTTTCAAAAGTTATTTCTTTTTTGTTACAGAGAGAGGTCTTGCCCGTAACCCCTACTTATTCTCATTACTTACGTAACTCTCTCGTTGAACAGCCTCATGTGACATTAAGGCTAATTTTCTTACGAAGTGCAAGAAACGAACTATTTGCGCAATCGGTTAGAAAAACATGATTCTACGTATTGTTGAGATTCCTATAGACGAAGATATCTACACTCGCAGTATCTGATTCATGACGATTTTGATTGGCAGGTAAATTCATCTATAAAACGAAACGCAGTCAATTTACCGCATGAAACTTTAATCTGTGATTCCTGAGCATCATTCCGTTTACCTTCCGAAGGTTATGAACGCGGTGAACTGGATTTTAAGTAGAACAATATATAATCCGCAATTGTACTGAAATTTCATGTAATTAGGGTCAGGCGGTGGTTTTGTTATCCATTCTCAATTGAGTTCAATCATGTTACATACTAGATTCCATAATGTGAGTGAAAGATTTGTCGCTCGGGGAAAGTTGGAGAATGTACATGAAAAGGTATTACTATGGGAATGAATTCATAGATTGTATTTACAGATTTAATTTTCCGATATCACTTGACATGTGTAAATAAAGATTTCATTTTCTAGATGTAATAAAATAGGCTAGCATGTCTAAAAATTCTACGAAATATTTTATTACAGATATAATATCCAAGATATTTATTTTTACAATTAAATTACACAAAATAATTACTTTCTATTTAAAATTGTATAAAAAATAAATACTTAGAATGCTTAGAGATTAAAAAACATATGCCTGAAGAAATCTAATGTATAACTATATTAATTAAGATACGAAATATCTCACAATTATTTCTAACTGAAAAACAAATTATTTTCAACTCCCTAATTTGGTATTGGGGTTTATTTCTATTGATAAGTAACAGAATGTAACACCTGACTTCTATCCCATATGTAGGATAATGATCCTTCAAATAACTTTCGACCTAAATTTTTTTCTATATTGATGCATCAAAGAGTTAAAATTTTCGAAATTTACTTCGCAAACAGAGAGAGTAGAATCTACTTTACGCCCAGCGCTTTCGCCTTTGGTGAAATGTGCAAAATGACCAAAGATGTCACCAATATTGGGAACTTCTACACACAATACAATACTGCTACAGATGAGGTCTAAAAAAAAGAGTTGTTCACGAGCTGTTTCCCCTTTTGCAAACGGAAGACGTCCTACTTTCATGGCAAATAGTTATCGCGATAGCAGAGAGTTGAAGATTAGAAAACGGAGGAGAAAGAACTAATGTTTATTTCAAAATCAAACTAGGAGAAAGTCTCTCCTTGGAAAGTGCCGGATTCAGAATCATTCAGGTTCGTTCTGCATAGTTCGGATGCCTCTTGGGGAGATTTTTTTAGACCTTGTCATTAGGTAAGGAATTCACGTTGACAAATACCACCCTCAATATCAAATCTCTATATTTCTAAACAAAAATATTAACTCTCATGTACAGAATCCAATGCTGTTGAAATCTATGTTAATTGCAATAAAACTAATGTAAATATCGTACTTGTTTGACATCAATGAAACCTTTATTAAATAGAAGTGAAAGGTCGAACCAAAAAAAGAAATCTGCACACTACTGAGATGCTAAAAGAAGTAGCTTTTACTTCTGTTTATAGAACCTCATTTCACGCAAACTTTTCCAAAACTACACGTTTCACCTTCTTAAACAGCTCTTGAACTTGGGGAAGCTTTATTACTGTTATGAGATGAATGCATCACAGTGTTATGCTGAAGCATCGTGACAATGACTGTTGTCTTTTAATGTTTACGCCGAAAGGTGAAAATTCTTTGTGTCACAAACGAGAGTTTTTTCATCGAAGTGGATACATATTTGAACCATACAGAAGGAGTGATTCATACTTACGCTATGAATGAAGGATTTGACCCATCCTGCGAAGAATACAGCGATGACTGCACCAAGCACGATAAGGACAAGGGACAGGAAGACGACAAACCCTGAGGAAGAAAAGAATAGAGCAAAATAAATTTCTGAAGGTACCAAGGAATATTGAATACATAACCATATTATTAATTTCTTTAAGTATAAAGAAGCATTATAATACAAAACCATATAACTAATTCTTTAACAAAAATGTTATATACATATATTTCAATGTAATTGAATTTTTATTTATTTAACCTTTCTTATAATCAAAACGGCAATGAAATTAAAAGATAAAAATGGCTACTATTTCAGAAAAATTTATGGGACCGATAAGGTGTTATTTTCATTATACCAACATGGTTATTAGTCTAGAATTTTATTATTAATTATTACCAATTAATTAATTTCTACCTATTTTATGATAAAACTTTGTGTAAAATTCACTGTTCGAATTAAAAAAAACATTGATTATTTACTATTTACGATAATTATGCTAAGTGTTCCATGTTTATTTCGTAAAAACAAACGTACCGGAACTCAACACCTTTTGAAAAATGCCGGAAAATATATCATGCTATTTAAATAAAACTCCGACTTAAAATATAATACCTGAAAATTTTTCCGACTTTCCATGGTTATCATATACACTAACCACACATGGAAACGTACGTTCACACCAAATCTGTTCCTCCATAACTCACGCTCTCACATGTGCAAATTAATCTCAACTAAGAAAGTCTACGTTAAAGGTTAAAGACTGTCTCTCTAAAACCATTGCCTCATAGTTCTATGGCATTCTAATTTGAAAGCAGCATGAGCATCCAAGTGCTAGAAATTTTTTCTAAGAAACTGAATAAGATACGATTTCTCTCAATATTTCATCTATGTTTTCTTCATTCCCTCGTGACGAGAAATTGGCCTCGCTTATTGAATTCTTTTAAACCAGTCGATCGCAACGTAAGTACGACGTTATCCTGTCAAGTAACTGACATTCAAATCAGCTAGAATGATTAACTACCATTCCGCGTGAATCATCAATGTGTTTGAGTTTTCAGGAATTTTTTCATAGATTATTTTCCCTTATTGACGTCATACGTGACCGGTCATCAGCCGCAGATTATCTTGCGGAACCTGTTCCAACTGCTTTTTGAGTTCCCACCGCCGATTCTGGGAAATGGCAAACAATCATTAAAATATATGAATATCGCCGTTCCGAGAACTGTAAGTCCTATCGAAAGTGAAAAGGGGAAATATAAGAGGTAGAATTGAATACTTTATTACTCATTTATGCCACTCAAATTAATGTATCTTTTGAAGTATTGGATACACCTTAATTCCGCACCTATTGATGTTTTAATTATTACATCACCTCTTAATTTTGTTATGAGATGTGTCTATGTGAATCCAGCCTTACGAAGTTTAATATTCTTGCGAATATATTATTGTTAGGTTCGTGAGGAATGGCATTGCATCTCCTCGCTTAGGAGAAATGTCGAATCTGTTAGCAGAATATGCAAATCGTATAATTCGGAGGATAGATAGCCAATGTCGGGGGTAAGACACCGAAAATATGAAGAGAAGTTTCAATGATAATAGTCGCTTGGTAGTAGAAACGTAATATATTTCTTCCAACTTTGTAATTTTGATATATGTAGTGTTAGATACCAGTAAGGTTTTGCTTCATGTAACAGAAATCGAAGATTATATTACGATAATACATGATTTCTTATTATCAAAAAAAATAGCAAGTTTAATTATTCGACTCTTTTAAAAAACTACGATAGAGTCCGTTGACCATATAATAAAATAATATTATTTAACATGTGTGTTTTATATTCGGGAAAAGAAATGGAAAACTTTTTCTACTCTATCTCTCTCAAAGTGCTTGTACTCATAACTCACACATCTGGTAAACATTTTCACCAAATTTCAATGAATCCTTAAATTTGTAAAGGATAAATCGCATCAAACCACACACTTGGAGCCCATAATAGGCCAACCCTTCTTGTGATACACCACCGTTCTGAGAGTCTAATCACTTGCACTGGGGTTTAGCGGGGGCAACAGAAAGATCCAGCGGAGGCGTGCGGCAAGGGGTCAGGGACGGCCGGGGAACACGTACGAATTGAGAAACAGAGAAAATCGTGAGCGCCATCTCTCGGAAGAAATGCGGATTGCGTCCTTTTTCGCACCGATGATGAAATAAAACAAATTGGGTTAGCGATGCAGATAAACAGCAGCGGTGGGAATGAGTTGCGGGAGGGCTTCGAGATGACAATTACAGAAGTGGGGGAGGAAAATATGTTACAAAAAATATGAAAAAGTAGCTGGAAATGAATCGGCGGTTTCCCGAAAGCGACATAGAACGCTCTTTTTACACCAGTTGATACGAATAGCGAATGGTCAAGGTGAACCACGTGGAGGGGGTTAGTGCAGAATGAGGTGTGCAGAACTGGTACGCTAGTATACGTGCGTCCTGGAATCTAGAGTAGTAATCGAGCTACTGCGGGACGAATATAGCTTAAAAAAAGGGACATCAACGTCCTAGAAGACCAGCAGTGTGAAATATATTGGTATAAGTCTTCGATAAATTACAAAAACTATCCTAGAGCAAAAAAAAACAACACGTACATCATCTTTAGACCTTCTTGGAGGCTTTTTACTGTTTTAACATCCAATTCGACCACTTTTCCTTTCTAATCAACGCTGAGTTATCCCACCACGAATCCATCAATTCCATACTCCACTTGTTAAACGAGTAACAATCACTCTCCAAATTGATGTATGGGTTGACTCACCCCGAAATTAATTTCAAAACCTACCCACTCAGTTTGTCCTCATTTTAGCACAATGCTCGCTGGAAAAATATCAAATTTGTTTTCAGAACAGGTTATTGTATCGGAGAATGGATTCCACTGGTGAAACCGAATTTTGAAAAGTTTTTGTATACGATAAGGCACGGTTATTTGAATGATTGTAATATGCAATCCTGTCTGTGTGGTAGGGCTGCTTTTTCAATTATTAATCTCATTAGTAGGCTTTACAACCAACGTATTTATTATTTTATGATTATTATTTATTTATTTATTGAGATAATATTGAAGATATGGAGCTTTTGAAACGATTGTAACAAAGTAATTCTACTTTCCATATCGTATTTTATTATTTTAGCGAACATTTTTCGATAATAAATAAGATAAAGTCAAGCATAAGCTCATGGAAGAGCGATATATCAAGTAAACAAAGTACTTTAAATAGCTTCATATAATCTTTGAATAAAAAGGTGCAAAATTCCGTCGATAATTAATGATCGTCAGAAGAAGTAAAATAAATATGTCTGGAAGTGTGTGAACTATAGGAATAACCAAATGCTTTTCGTTTATTTCATTTTACGTCTTTTCAGTAGCAAAACAAATAAACTCTTTACTCTTACACGAAATTTAACACCCTTAACACCATCAAAGATTTATTAAAAAGTCTCTGGAACCCTTTCTCTCAATCAAAATCAATAAATATCCCTCCATGGATCGGAAAGATTCTCCAGAATTCGACGGAATGCGGATCAGCCTCCTCCGGGGGCAAGAAAGAGAAAAGCAGCCACAACAAAGGCCCTCGATCCGTGCAGACAACATCTGTATCATCAGCGAATTCCTTTCGGGAGTTGCACGTGCACGGTGATGCGACCATGAAAGACCACGCAATTCGAGCATTCCTCCGAACAAAATCTGCGGGGGAATGCCGGAGGGCGTTGGGCGTTTCGGGGGAACCGGTCGCGGAGAAGCGAACAGGTCCATTGAGGGATCCCGTGATAGGAAAGGAGAGATGGAAGAGAAAGCGTTGCTTCTCGAAAGGTAAAAAAAGAAAGGGGCGATGAAAGTATTTGGGATGGAATGGGGTTTTCCTGGCCGTTACGTCACTAGGCGGCCCTCCACGGGGACGTGAGAAACGAAAGCAGACGACGGAATGTCGACATTTTTAAAGAGATAAGCGCAGTCAGAGGGCCCATTTCCATCCGTGCGCCTAATTTGCTCTCAACTAAACATGACGGGGGTTTTGCTCGTCTTTTGTGCGCGTATTCTTGAGTGGTTTGCGAATGTTGCGCCATCTGAAGCTATTCTTGAAAGTAAGAGTGGTTTACGTATCGAAATGAGGCTGTTGTTGGTTCAGAGGCACCTGCTGCGTGAATTTTCGGGTTCTTATTTACAGCTGAACAATAATTACGATGAATAAATGAATGTACACATAGTTAAACAAGTGAAAAATAGCGACATTTCAGTGAGAGACCTGGGTTCGAGTCCCAGTAATTTCGCTATTTTTGGCTTCCGTTTTACCTTGTGAAGATGAGTACGCTTTAACATTTTTTATTGAATATTCACCTGTATGTATCTGTGCCAATAAAAGTTAAAATTCAAAGTATCTGTGCATATTTATTTCATTTTTTATTCTAATGGAAAGGGAAGTAAAGACTGGAAAGATACGAGATTTTTAAAAGGCCAGAGAGTTGCAATTCCGTGATTTAAAAACTGGTGGAAACTGGACCCCGAATTCTCAACAAGTGAGTGAGGCATTAAGAAAGGTCTTTGGACCCAAACGGAATGACCTTTCCGATAGCCTCACGCCAAAACACAGAAGAGAACGGAAGGCCGAGACAATCTTGACTCGATCTCCCTGGACACGAGTTTCCTATTCAACAGCCGTCCTAAATCGAACAGTGCCATTCAGAGGAAGTAGAAGTAAGGACATACCTATTCTTATCCAGTTTATTCTCAAGGGAAGTAGGAAAAGAATTATGAGAAATAGCAAGACTAGTATGTTACTACCCTCTTTGGAAGAATAAATATCTTGCTACACTAGTAATGCGTTTGAAGATAATATATATAATAAACAACAATAAAATATAAAATTTAACCTAATAAGTAACTAGTCAAGGGAAAAAAATTTTCGGGTATGCTTAAGGCTCAAATAGAAAATAAGTATTTCGATTCTAATGCGAATAATGCCAAATGTGACAATATGCCTTTATCCATATATAGTTAAAATTAGAAACTGATAAAAAAACTTGTACAGAAACTGATCTGATTATATTTAAGCTGATCTATACAAATAATGCTCAAAATTGAATCATATAAATTCATTTCAATCCCTTTTATTTTAAGAATGGATATGGTAACGTCGATATTACATTTTGGATAGCTCTTAAAATATAATATTCGAAGAATGAATAACCTGAGAGACTGGTTGAATACAATAAAGAAATGGTTGGAATGTTTAGGAAGTAAATATACATTATACTTTACACAAACAAACCCTAAATTTATAAGTATTGAATTCATGATGATTTAAAAACGATAAATCAACTTTATGATTCTTTAGACAAAGTGAACTGCTCAATTCCTCTCGGTTAAGCAACCATTACCTACTCTCTCTGAGTAAACCCCTTCCATCAAATCATCCGTACTACTCAAACCTCTTTCTCCAGCCTCCTTCCCACACTTCGCCCTCCTCAGCTCTCTCCCTCGAACAAGATGTCCCCATGAAAAGCATGTTCCCTTTATTACATCACCATTATCGCGTCCGGTTACGCGTATCAAGTGGGTCACATAATCCACGAATAATGCGACTTAACGTACATCAATATCTGCAGTGTCAAAAAATGTGCTGATTGAACATTTACTTGCACATATCTATCTCTTTTTAGCTATATATCTTCCACATCGGAAGCCACATCTCCGCCAGTTCTCGTCCTGGAATTGGTTCAACATTTCTCTGGCCATCAACTCTGCGGTCGTACGCTGATGAAGGCCAATCGTTTTTATTAGTTCAGTTAAAATGACCATCTTATCCTTGAATGTAAGACTTGGAGGACTTCCGATTTATTGTAGAAAACAACATTCATCTCTCGAACGCAAGTCTATATTCTCTGGAGGCCATCCGGAAGCATTCTGTCACAACATATACTCCATGGATATGGATACAGTTTCCAGAGTTGCTCGCTAGTATTTGATTTTAGATTCCGTCTACCTTCTTATGCAAGCATTCAAATCACCATCTATAGCTCAAAAACCTACTGAACTGTATCAGAACATTTTCAACATCGTAAACGTAAGCCTATCGTGAAACAGACTTGAAACATTTCCCATGGCACCCTCAACCTCGTATAACGGACTTAACTACAAAATTGTACGAAATAAAAAAGAAGCGAATGCAGAAACTGGATGGAGCGAAGGAACAGTTTGCAGCGGTCACGTGCGAGTCGTGCCAAGGGAATCGGTGTCATTGGAGTGCAGCCATAGACGACGAAGACCGTCTTCCAATTTCGCCCACAACACGGATAAGCTTCCCTTAAGAGCGGCCAACGCTCACGGGGAAAGTTGACCCACTTTGTGACGCCGTGCTCGAAAAATCACTTCCTCGTCGATCGGGAAAGACTTACTTGAACAACCATGCTTTCCAGTCTCCCAGTAAGCTAAGTTTACGTATTCATATTTATGCCCACGGATGGCATGCTGCGTAACGGAACGTGCTCTAAGGTTTTCGGTTTGTACCCAGTATGCTGAACGTGAGTATAATGAGTTTTACTGGAATAAATAATCAATTTTTTCGACTCAATTTTCCAGTGAAATTATCTCACAATATCACGTGGAATTCAAATAGGCAAAAATTAACAAGTTCAAATAAAACTCAAAAGCTTTAAGCGAAATATACTATTTTAACTGCAAAGTAAAGAGAAATTACAAATAGTACCTCATTTAAATATATGCATAAAAATTCATAGACGACGACCACCTTAAAAAATCAATTGCGTCCAATAACGGTACTGCGCGGAGCACCAACTATACGCGGAACAGAATGGTAAGAAAAATCTCTCTAAACAAGCAATATAAAGCATTATGATTCACCGGAAAAAAGACGACTCTTAAAAGATTTCTTACAGTGGAATCAATGTATTTGGGAGAACGAAAATTTAAGTTCCGCCTTGCTTCCACAGTTCATTGGCTTCTCATCGGCTGGCCTTTTCATGAGAAATCAGTCACGAAAATTCACAAGGAATCGGCGAAAAAATTATAGCGGGCGATAATGGCAGGGTATTGGCAGACCGGACGTGGGTGTGGCAGAAGCATTCTTCGTATTTATCGAAAACTCGCGTCTCTCTCTCTCTACTGAGGAGGTAACTGAACGGTAAAGATAAAAGAAGGTCTCTTCCAGGAATCATTTCTCCTCTGAATTTGGCACTATTGCGTAACTCTTCGAAGCAGCAAGAAAATTACGAACTTTCTCGAATGACAAATCAAAATCCAATAGCGCGTCATAGGTCTTAAGATGTTAAACAGCCATTACGAATTGGCACAATGTAAGTGTAAGGAATGAATATAAATTTGAAAAAAAATCTAAAAAAATAATCCATACATAAATATAATAAAATCCAATCCATCATACTAAATAAATATGCTACATACCATATTTTTTTTAAATTTTCGACTACGATTTTAAACAAAAATGTCGACGTAATAATTACTTGTCGTGTGATACAAAGTCATATGAAAACACGAAGTAATGAATACATCAGCTAAATGTATTGATAATTGTTCACAGTACACAGTAAGGGAGCCAGAGTACGCTTCTAATATAATCTGCGTTGTTGCTGGAGATTTCAACGCATGGCAGTAATATTTAACAAAGAAAATACTTGTTTCTTCCTTTGCTAGATTGCAGCAAATGTCATAAAAACCCCGCTATCGCCCTTCAATAGCTTTTTGGCTCTATGGATCCGTGGACTTCCATATAGTTGAACACGGAGAAGAGTAAACCTTTTAGAAGGGCCTCTCTCATTCAGCTGCTTTGGGATGCGAAGTGTGTTGGGGAGAGTTGATCGGGCGATACTCCTTTGATGACACGACCTTCAACTCTACGCCCTTGATCTCAAGATGCCCCCCTCACGCACACAAACACCTTTCGTTTCTTAGGCACGAATCTAGCGGCCTCGAACGTGTAGGCAGAATAGACAAAGAATTCCAATAAAAAAAACTCTCTCCGTGTAGTCATAATATATTTTTTCAATCATATCATTAATATAGAATAATACGCCAATTTATACTCAACTTGAATATAAATACTTTATTTAAATATTACGCGTGCATACTAATTGATTTATAACGCAACTTTAACGTCAATAAAAATCAAAGAGACTTCTGCCAGCAATAAATCCAAAGAAGGTAGTTTTTTACCCTATTCATAGTCTCTTCCTTCCATCATTGCGTGGTTACTAACTCATTTTCATCATGTTGCGTTCCTTACGTTTGGAATAACTTACAAAAGGAAAATCCGTCAGATATATTTCTATAGCCAATAATACTGAACATCAAGGTCTCGTTAATGTGAAAAAATCGATAATATTCTTCTCTGAAAAGGCAATTGAATTTTTCAACTTTCGAAAGTACCGCAAAAACTGCCACAATTGCTTTAACGATACGATAAAATTCCATTGAAGCAGCTGAACAATAGCCGTTGTTCCCATAAAAATTTTATCGGACATTCTTGTTGACATAATAATTCACTCTGTATTCTATAATCATCCACCGCATTGTTCTTAAGAAAAGCCTCGACGCGTAAATCGTTTCTGAGCGTACGCTGGAAAACGACCTGGTTACGAGAACAAGCGATAGATACACTAGAAGAAGTAAAAAGTTGTTAAACGGAATGTTTTCCGAAACCAGGGCGTCCAAACAGCTGGTGCTAACGTGACGAATCAGATTTTCGGCGAAATTACGCAACTCTCAAGACGGTTCGGCCTTATCCAAGATCGCATCCGGTATTTCCTAGCGACGCGTGGTCCTGCAAGATACCCCATCACGTCTTCTCGGTCGAGTAGGTATGGCCTCGGATAAGAGTTTATGACTCGTCCCACTTCGCCAAAGAGGCGATAGCGCCACTGCGTGCTCCCGCATTCAAAAGTGCATCCGCTTCTTACGAAATGAGCAGAGCAATGGCAGAATGATCACTTTCCAAGTGCCCCCTGGAAGCGGATGGTCTCTCTTAAGCGACCGCGCAACCATGGGCTGAAAGTAAATAAGCGGTAACATGGAATTCCTTTCCTTCCTCGAAAAACGATCTTAATCTAGGAATTTTCGTTGTAAAACACGAAGAAAGTATGGCGACAGGCGGAAGGACGGTCGACGGCAAGAGACGATTTCTTTTCTGTCCCCTCACCCTACAGGAGGTTTTCTACATCTTTTCGGGCAAGCGTTGCCAACTGTTTGTTCAAACTAGCCGATCGAAGGAATTTCGATTGGAAACGGGCACGATGTTTCGCGATTCTGACGTCACTGCATGCGGAATGACGTAGGCACCCAAATTCATGGGGTGACACCATTTTTTTACGTTTCACAACATCTATTTATATTCGCGTAGGGACAATAATTTTCAAAATATCTCCCTGCGTGAAATGAAACGAGTGGTTGGGAATGTACGACTGCTATCGACTGCTAAAGGTCTCGCATCGAGGGAAGTAGGACATTTACAGAGTTCTGGATACTTTGAACTGTGGTATGTTTTTTGAGAGAAAATTATGAGAAAAGTTCGTACTCATTTCGAATGATTATGTATCAAAATGATAATGAATATCATTTGATTTTTCATATCCTATCACCATCATCGAGGGAAACTTCTAAAAAATCAACTGCATCTTTATCCTAATGTTTATTGACGTCAATATTTTGGTAATAATTTGAAAGATTCTCGCAAATAGATCTGGTCTGATGAAAATCCCCACAAATATTCCAACAATTGCTGTCAAGGGTTTTTCGCATAAATTGAACGTTTATATTTGTACGAGAATGGAAGAGTAGAGCAATTTTAGGCGAAGGCATTTTCAATTACAATGGCAGTAACTGGATAATTACCCGAAACAGGTATAATCTAATTATTGAAGGAATGAACGAGTGAAACTCCGCAACAAATTATAGGGCCAATAATATTTAACACAACTTTAACACGAGAAAAGATTAATATCACCAATTTGTTAAATAGACTGCCTGCAATCTAACATATCTGATGGTCAATGTACTTAAAACAATGTTCGTCATTATCAATCTTACATGTTCATCAATCCTTAACGTATCTCTTCTCAAGATACGTAGATTTATTAATATGAGGAAATGAAATTACCTCGACCTGAAGGATAACAATACGTATCACAATGATGAATTGCAAGATGAGATAAATCTATTTATCAGATTATCACTCTTAAGGTGCCTCGATAAAAGCAGGTTGGATAATATAAGATGGTGTAATATTTTCATTGCAAGAGAAAATAATCGGTTGAAAAAATGTTTAGTGAAGCCCAAAATACAAGGAATGACAGAGGAACCAATAGCGAAATACATTTCATCTTCTAGGAGCCGCAGGAAATACGATAAGACATTCCATGGTGACAAGTCGTAAAATCGGCAAGGTCAAAACCTTCTATTTTGATAGAAAATTTTGGGTTAAGGCGACTCTCCGAAGGCGAAAATCTAGGCACACACACATAGACACACAAGGAACTCAAACTTCCATGTCCTCTTACGGGTCGCGCTGTTCAAACATCCACGCAAGGTCGCCCTTAGAAAAAAATCCTTTCGTATTCTGAAGACCCTCCCTTAACCGATCGTAATGTTTCCCTCGCCTGGGTGCTAATTGAAGAGAAGCCACGTCACAGCTCCCTCGGAAACAATTTCTCCGAGAGGACATAGTAAATAAAAGGCTTTTCGCGTTTGTTTTGCAGATACTAATACTTAAAACCGTGATCTTCTCGTCACGAACGTTTCGAATGCGGATTTCCCGCCGCGGACGTCTTCTTGGAATCCGAGTCGGTTTGCTCAACAATGGACGAGGCGCTCTTTTGGATTCAGGTGACGATCCGTTTCGAAAGCATTCATTATTCGTGGTGCCATTGTGGATGTGACACCTTCACGAGGACCATCACGCGCGTAGACCCTTGGAGAGGTTAGCTAACAAAAGGGAGCGCCTCGTTAGTAAAAAAATGGGGAAAACCCCGGAGTCGCGTAGGTACGAACTTTTTGCTCGCGAGTTTCTTACGTTCGATCGATACGTTCTCATCGCAGATTTTAATGAAGGTTGCGTAAGAGAATAGAAAAGGATGCTCGGCGGGATTACCGAGTTTTTTCGCATGCGAAAAGTGTCCTCCGTGTTGTTTTCCGAAAGGTTTTTTTTTCGCTCGATGCAAATCGCTGGAGGAAATGAGTAACGGGAAATCCTTTCGTGTTCGAGCAATTGTGAGATGCGTTCAGTTCCAGCAATTACAATCGATGCGAAGGTAAATCAATTTATTATCCTTTGTATTGGTTTCATTAACTCGAATATATTCAACGAATGCCTTTGATTGTCTGGATTCTGTTGAAGAATCGTTATATTTAATGCGAATTCTCTGGTTAGAACAAATAAATATTCTTAGGTTAATGCTGAAAGAATTTTTAGAATGTTCATTAAGCTATAAGTATTTTCTTATATTGCTATAAGGGATATTAAATTTATCATTGCAAAAATCATTATTAATACATAAACGAGCCAATTTTAAGAATAATTTAAATGTTACTTTACAAGAGGAATTTATATTTTATTGCTCCAGGTTCACTGAGTGACTTGATTATCCCCTAAACACAATCTTACAAAGGAAATAACTTCAAACGTATCCCTACATTAACAGCTGGATAATACTGATATCTCCAATATGTATTTTAGGTACAGAAATTCTACCGAGATACCTTAATGAATTAAAGACTACAAATGTGGAAGGTGGGCTAGCGCGACGTAAATTAAAACCATCAAGGTATTAAAAAAATTACTTATAAATAATTCTAGGAGATGGTATGAAATATAATTTTGCTGTAGCGATTCTTAACGGAAAAATACGATTCGCTAAAACTTTTTTTAAAACCCAAACCTTTTGGAAAACCATAATTCAATTCATAGATGTATTTTCCAACACGCATCTATACGGATTTACTTTTGGAAATGCATACATTTCAGTTAGGAATAGGTCACTTGGTTTTAATAATTTAGTTCGGAGGTGTTTAACCCAGAATGTCATCTTTATGTTAATCGAGCCTTAAGACATTCAGTTCGTTTCACGTACGCGGAAATGCGCTCTTCAAGAGAGCAAGTGCTTTTTCTCAAGTGAGCATTTTCTCCCTTGCCAACAGAGAAGGAAAACAAATGTCTCGGGAGTGCAAAGGCCATTGTATCCACGGAGATAATGCAGTTTCTCAATACGAAGACATCCGGACTCATCACCTGAGAGGTGAGGGTGTGCGAGATGATAGAATATATAGGTGCGGTTGAGGGCGTGGAAGGAAAGGATAATCTCTACTGTAAGGTTATGAATACAAGTGCACGCAAACAGAGTTATTAAACTCACCCACGACGGGTTTACTTTCACCTTACGAGATACAAGTGCGGCTCCTGAAAACTCGTTATCGCGTAATATCGGAGGCTCAAATTCGGTTGTGAACGTCAGATAGATAGTATATAGTCAAGCATAAGCTATATAGAAAATGATTTCATTATTCTGTGGAATAGAAGGCGAGGATATTTCAAAATTTTAGGTAAAATTTAATGGTTAATTAACAAGTTGTAAATATAATCTAATGGCGAAATTATCAAATTCATAGTGTTCTGTTATTAGTATAAAAATTAGTTCATTTGTAGACAAGGATTTAGTCATGGTAATGGTAAGAAAATACCTTAAAATGGTAAGAAAATACCTTAAAAATGATTGTAATTATGAATAAAATAATGTGTATATTAGATGTGAAGAATATATATAATCATTACGTTTTTTAATATACGTGATGGCAATATGATCGTTGTCCTAAAGGAAAAATTGATGTTCACATTCTGGATCATACAGAAACGTAAAGTACATTTACAATACAATAATAGAATATAGAAATATCGCTATATGTTCTGATATTTTTCTTTGTAATAGAATACAACAATTGTATATGTATGTATGTATGTAATTATACATGTATTGTATGTATATCAGTATACAGATTATTATGAAACGAATAGAATCGATTGTGATAAGATGCAGGTCCTGCCTTGAACACGACTAAGACTTACAATTGAACACTTGGCACTCTTTTAAAAGGTACACGAGCCACGAATGAAAGTTCATGGACAATTAAACGTTTTTAAGGGAACGTTTTTGGTCCGTGGCCAACGCTTTTATAGGACAAAACATCGAAAGCACTTTCTCGAATTATCAAGACCTTGAACGTTGAAAGCATCTTCAATTTTGGCGTCAAACTCGAAGCAAAACAATCGGCTTACACTTCTAAACTGTGAATCATCATTCCCATAAGTGAACGTGCTCCGCTGCATATTTGGGTCAGTGGAGAAATTTCGTTCAGTCCGTCATAGCCGCGAAGAGAGCTGTTCTCGAAGCCGATAAAATCACACTACAAGAATTTAATTTACGATATCGGTCTAACATCTACGAAAAGGTGTCTTGGATACCTAAAAATATCTCCTGAATTTTTTTCTCGTATTTTTGAGCCTTGAGTTTTCCCAACCGAGGTAAAGGTTATTATTTCATAAATGGTAAAAACTTCAACATTATATTAATATGAAAATAAAACGTTTTCTATAGAAAAACTATGAATTCCGGACTTAACAATAAAAGAAATAAGACATACAATGAAATTTTAAGTCTTCTTGTCATGGGTACGTGAGGGAATGAGCAATTTAGGATCAGATGTTCGTCTCCCTGGTAATTGAGAATAATTTTCAATTCTCTTTTTATAATAAAGAAATAAGAAGTAAATAATTTTAGCGAAGAGAAGAAATAGCGAAAAAGGTAAATTAGGAAAAAAAGCTGAAGGCCTCTAGCGTATTATATTCCTGAAAGCATATCCGCAAGTTTAATCGAGATGATTGAAAATTAAATATAAAATATCAACTATTTTCAGACAAATAGATCTCATTTGATTGTAGGATCTCTTGTTTAAAGTGCTTTTTAATGGGAATGTATCATTAAATACAAATATATTAAATAAAAATATGGCATATTTACTAGCTGTTTCCTCATTAAATGGCCTTCAAACACTGTTACATACCGTTAGCATAATATTTTCCATTTGAACAACTCTGAATAGAGAATTCTATCTAATAGTTCCACAGCCCTGAAATATCCGAGAATATATTTGCACATCTCAGAATGAATAATGAACCAAGGTCGCTGTCATTGCAAATATTACTAACATATAGGAAATGCTGAAAAATATATATGATTAACTGAGAGATCAAATATATAAATATACACAGAGATGACGTATACTCAATCATTATTATGTTATCACTGAATACATTTGAAAAAAAGAAACGAAATCACGAATATTAAGTTAGACTAGCGTGAATTGAACTGGTTATTTATAAATATATAGCGCGCTTTCATTACCTATAATTCTATTAACACACAATTTTGTAAATTTTTGTTTAACCTTCTGGATCACCCAAAACAGTTGAAAATTCGATGTTTCTGCATCCCGACGTATCATTATCGCTTTTTAAAAAATTGCTTCCGTGTTTTTCCATTAAACACGCGCTCTTCAAATGTAATTCACCTTGAAAACAGCAGTTAAACTGATAATTGTCCAAATTAAACGAGTTTGTAATCACCAATCGAAGGATATCTACATACGGCTCGAATTCGCTCGTTTTCTCCGTAAATTTTGCGGTAAGTTCTTTGAATTTCGAAATAGATTAAAACGTTACGACCCAAGGTTTTCGTTTTTCACTCTTTATTTTTAATGCAATTTCTCGTTCGATAACCACTTTCGTAGCTTCTTATTTCGAGGTTTGAGTATAGTCAAGGTGGAATTGCCTCATGAAGTCGTCGGTAAATGGTACACGGAAGACCGCAAGGGTGAACTGCAATCGTGCTTTTTTATATCAACTCGATGTATGTATGTATGACTCGATTGGTGAGTGAGAGAAAATTTAATATGAAACGAAGAGAAAACGAAATATTATGGATAAATGCGATACAGCTAATGTTATTTTGTCCTACTCATACGTAATAGATTCATCTATTAGATAATCGAACAAATTCAACAAACATTATTATGTATATCATTCATTTACAAACCTAAAAATTACTATTGAAGCCGTTAAATACTCAAACTATTTTGTATTTAATAATATCTATAGGATTTTCTATCATGAGAACTGTTTAAAAAGTAGGTCTGAAATTTCTAAAATCCATTTCCCTCTAGTCTTTCACAGGCAGTAATATATAGTCTTTTGTATTGTTGTAAAAACAAGGCAAAACAAATTTATCCCATATTTTTTAATAATTTATTGTTTTACACCTTTTGACTGATTGTATATAACTTATCACCGGTTCAGCTAGCGCCTTACAAAAATAATCTTTAAAATACGATTTAGTCTTTACGCTCTCATTTGCCTGAGATCAGATATTGTTATCCACTACATATATGGTAGAGTCTTAGAACTTGCATCCACACAAAATATGTAACATTATGACATTAGGAACATTCCTGAATGGAATCAGATGGAAGTAGGGGCTACGTGCTGGAAGACGCGATGCAAGAGCTTCGCTATGGCTAGAGAGAGAGTGTCCTTGCGGATCGCTATTTCGAATTAAGTCCTCGTACCTTACAGCTATAGCTTCCGACGGGAATATTAAACGCGTCGCACTAGCATTTCCCCATTTAAACATATGTGCCCGATGCGATCGGTTGGGTTGAGCAACGAGTCACGGTTAAACTGAGGTTGAAGTATCAAGTGAGCAAGAAATCGTTCGTTGTGGAGAAAAAAAATGGGGAAAACAAACCCGATTTTCCTCCGTCGGCCGCTGCAATTATATTCTGCTCGGCATTTCTCAATGCGTATTGGTGGCATTCCAAGGTGAACGCGGAGAATAATTCAAGACTGGTATTTTCTTCGCAAAAGCGTCGTATCAATTGGTGGAGATTTGTACACTTCCTGTGTCAGCTTCTGATTATTAGACGTAGTGGGGCGAAGAAGAATAAGAAAACATGAAGCAATAGAGTTAAAAGCTTATGATACTGCGTTGTGGAACGGTTTGATATTTTTTTAGTTTGGAATAAATTAGTGGTCCAAGTCTTCATGTGTTGCTTCATCACTTGGCAAAAACTTAATCGGGAAAAAATTTCACGAACCCATTACCTCTATGAGTCGACCTTTGCAAGATTTTGAACCCGATATTTCTTTTGCGTTCATTAAGAATTACATCCTAAACTATTGAGGTTGTCTTCATGAGGAAAATAATTGATTTTTTAAATTGTCCATAAGAATATACTCTGTTTCATACAAAAAATATTTGGACAATAATTAACTACACGATAAAGTATTGATTGACTGGGACTTTCTAAACAAAACATCAATTTATTTATGGAGAAAGGAATGATATTCAAAGAAATACCTAAGTATTCTTAGTAAGAAAGTATGGAGTAATCTTAGTTAGAAGTAAGAAATATGGAAATAAATTATAATTATTAATCTCTTACTTAGAAAACAATCTGCTTTAGATTATCTCTCAAAAATCAAGGTTTGTAACCGAAGTTTTTGCAAAGAGAGGTGAATAAATAATCCATTATATTCTCCTGAAATACAGACGCCTATAATTAACAACTAAATATACTCCTATTTACTGATATCTATATAGTTGTGTAATGAACAATTCATACGTTTAGTAGTGATGGTCTCAGCCAAGTAACAACAATGAATATGATTGCTAGTCTATTTCATCAACAACGTCGTTGACTTTCCTGTAACAAAATACACCGTCCATACAGATCGGAAGCTTAACACTACTTCTGAAGGTTACAAAGAAGAAAAGACTAACGTGATTGGAAGCTCGTATTACTCCCAGCGTTGATTTTTTTATTTCCTTCTGGGTCAAGTTCTCAAGGAGAATTTGGCAATCATAATTTGGTTCGGAGACATATATATATATTCCGAGGGATGAAAATCCTTCGAAATTCCAAGGGAGTTTTTAATTCGATGACTCTATTCCTTCGGCAAATAAGTAGGAGGCCGCGAACCATGAATATTCGACATGGCACTTCATTTCGGAGAAAGCTGGATTTGGAGAGAGCTGATGATGTTTGAGGCTCTTTGAGCATCGAACCAAGGACGTGGAGGAGTAAATATTGACGGAAGAAAACTTGTTCCTACGCTCTGTAGGACATGTATCTTGAGATCGTAGAAACCAAACTCTAAAATATACTTTTAAAAAATACGATAAAACAGAAACAGTAGAACATCCAACACATTCAATATATCATATTCCAATCTTCCTTCCGACAAACCGGAAATAAAAACGAGTTTGATCGAAAATTCCGACCGGTACGAGTTTTTCGAAAGTCTTAGAATATTCCGTTTAAAAGTTTGAGAGTTTCCTGTGTCGCTTTGAGTTTGATATATGCTTCCAGTAGACTTAGAAATGAGGTTTTGGCGTGCTTAATAGATTCTCCCCAAAAAAAACATAAGAGAAATCTCGAACCATAGATTTATCACGAGTTACAAAATCGCGCATATGACCTCCGGCACCGGAATTGGAAGTCGCCAGGCACTGGTTCAACAGGTGGATGGTGAAATTCACTTCCCCTGTCTCCAACGGTATCTCTCCTAAGATCATTCCACCATCCCCCGTACATAAACACTTCTCGTCTTCCGCGATACACACCCTCCACTTGACGAGATCGAATGATAACTTCTTAAGCTCATTTTCAATCTCCAACGGACCCATTGCTTAAGCTTCAAGGTCCGATTGTAAGATGAGACACAGCATCTCAATCTTGGGAACTATTCGTGAAATATATTGCAGACCAATTGTGAGAAAAAAACTCAACCGAATCAAATTAATGGACCCCTTTCTGAGTTATCTAAAATTAATTTATTATTATAAAATTACTATAAATCATTCCAAAAACTAATGAAGAATAATTATTGCAATAATGTAATATCTGAATGACTTCATTTCGTATTAATTCAATTTAATTATTTGTGTTGGACTTATAATAAGAACTTTTGGCTATTAAAGAAATACGATGTATTCGAAGTAAAAATGTATTCACGGATACTATCAATTAGTTGAAATTTCGCTTTCAAAGTATCCACGGAATTATTTATTCTTATTCCACTTAAAAGCCCTAAGGAATACAATTTACAAATCAAATCATTCCCTCAACATTTGATAACTTTCTCTTTAAATAATCGAATTATTATCATCTACACAAAGTAGACTTCTTAAACACGTAGAGACTCAACTAATCCAACCATCTATGAGCACGTAACAAGTTAAAACACCAATAATCGTCCTACTTAGGAGATATTGAGACTAATACGCAAATCCCAACACCTAATCCGCAATTAGAGTATTATGAACACACGTCGACAAGTATAAATGTTTCCTCTGGCATAATTGTGCGCAATCTGGGTGAATTAGGCAAATCTCTAGACTTCCGCTTGGAGGGTTGGCGGGGTGGGGTGGTGGTGGAGCCAGCAGCTACCGCAGGAGGTGCGCCTCTCCCACGGGGCGAACCCTCCGGCATCTCTCCGGTGGTTGAGATGAAGCTTTAGAAGGAATCTCGGAATGAGAGACGTAATAAGTTATGGAAATCCGGTTTCCAGAGGAGAAAGGTAGCCATTACCATCCACTTTCCTTGCGGAGAAAGTGGTAAGGCCGCCAGCTGCGGAAGGTATTTGCCCGAATCACGACTCCGAAGGAGAGACGTTTTCTCGAGAAAAACTCGACAAATCTTTCGCAATAGCAACTAACATCGAATTCTCGGTCCCTTTTTATATCACGAGGAGTGGCTCCAATTTTCGCGTGAGGAAAGGGGTTGTTCTTGAATTTTGGATCCAATTCGGCAACGAGATGTGAATGAAGAGCTAGAAATTTGATATCGGAGTTGGGAAACACTTCCATGGCAACCGGTGATGTTTTTGACGTGACAATGCGTGCTAATCATCCCGAGGGAATGGAAGAATGGTCGTAAAACTCGTAAAAATTATCGAGGCCTACTTTTAAAATTTTTGGGCGATTACAGGGAAATGGTAACCGAGTTGACCGATACTACATTTTATTTTATTTATGGGCTAACAACAGAAATAAGGTCCTACGTGAATTTTTTCCTTATCAGCTAGAGTGGCATATTTTCATTTTGACATTTTCACTGGATAATGTTTGACCGCCATATTTATCGGTGAGAAAAAGTGGCAGGTGTATATTGCAATTATCATACCTAAATATTAAGCATAAAAGAGAATTTTACTCAAAGAAATTAAAGGAGGTCAAAACCTCATAGCATCTGGTGACTTTTCTTGCTTGATAAATGAATGGTTATTTGTCCTATTGAGGACGTATTTAGAAAATTTACTTGTAAGAGTTTCACAAAAAGAAGTATAGAATTTATCATTCCGGCATTAATGACCAACTCATGACTTGAGCATAAAATTTTCATATTGATAACAAAAAGCATTCTTCAATATGACTTATTGTTTTCTATCCTCCTAGAATTATGCAATAGTACTTCGTTGAAAATTTTAAAATATGCTTAGAACCTGAAAGCATAGTGATAGAGAAGCCCATATAACTTTCAGCATAAAGAGAAATCCCAAGATTTGCAAGGTAAAATGACTTAGATGTTATAGTCGATTAATATGTATCATTAATTAATTTGCATTGAGTTCAGAACATTTCCCTCTTTGTTATTCTTACTTCTTTTCTCTTCAGAAACATTAGTCATTATAAGGAAATCCACAACGAATAATAGTCCATTATTCGAAAGCTACGCACTTTTAAATGAAGGAGAAAAATCGCCAGCTCAGCGCAAATTTTACGATAGCCTGCGATATTTTGGCACAGTTATTCTTCTCCACCGAACGACAAAAGGTGGAATGCAACTCTGTTAACGGAATGAAACCCGGGTTGGCTTGGCGCCTTCGGAACGGATTCTTCGTCGAGAGTAACGCCACCAGCGGATAGCGCACAAACTAAAGAGCAGCAATACACCTCTTTCATCAACACGCACAGCTATCGAAAAACTGACAATTATGACGGACAAGAGTTCACGTAAGTTCAACAGACGACAATGGCACGATTCGACTTCTATATTTCATCCATAAAACATGCGACCCTGGGAGGATTGCGGACGTATCTTCCGACCGCAGGACTTAGTAAGTGATTGACGAGGCTAACTTTTTTTGCCTCTGCAAGACTTTTGCATTCCTGATCGAATACAACTCGAGAACCGGAAAGAATGTAGCTCGACTTAAGAGACAAATGGAATGACCAGCGAATACCGAGGGACGGTACTTCGTTCTCATCCTTGACAAGTGTTTACCTTTTCTTTCGGAGTGAGCTAAGAAGCTTCCCAAATAACGGAGTAGTTTTTAAAATTCAAGAGATAACACCGTTGTGGTCGATAACACCGTCCCTTTGTTTAGGACAGCTACGTTGTATAACAATATTAGGCAACGACACCATTATGATATTCAGCATAAGAAAACTTCTTTGGCATCAATTACATTTGACGACCTGTTGGTAATTTTCTGGCAAAACCAGCATGTGACAATTGGACCAGAAGAAAAATTCCGTATTATATTTAACAAACAAACAAAAATATATTGATCGATAGCTAACTTATAACCCTACCCGCTAGGAAATATAATAAAATAAATGGAATAAAATACGTTTAACATTTTTTACCAGAAGGAAGTTCTTCAATCAAATGAACTTCAATCTATAGCAAACTTTGTCCCAGTCCCATATAAATATACATCGTCTACTTACACCACTTCCTCAGGTAAGAACTGGAGAGCTTTTGACAGAATTTAGGCATCTTCATGGCGGTGACTGAAAACTACGGATAAAAGACCTCCGGCGGACAACAATCCACGACACACACTGAGAACCTCACGTCCTGCGAACCAATTTCACAGATCACTAAGAACAAAAAGAGTCATCCACGAGCACGAGGCAGAGTTCAGGAGCGACGCATGGATCTGCCTTTGGGAGGGAACGAAGTTATTTTAAACGGCTTATGGTCGCGTTCTCCGGTGCGACTGTGAGTACTTGTGTCTCCGTTAGCGTCTCGCTCCCATCTGCAGCGGCCCCTCTCACCTGCGGACCGAGAAAGCGAGCCCCCGGCGGAGGGGGGGCAAGGACGAGCTCCCTCCCCCGCGGGCCCTCGAACCCCCCCCTCCTTTATCGACCCATTACTTCTTAAAAGTTCCTCGATCATTGACGACCGGAGGAGACCTTTAAGCCCGCCTTCCTATTACGATCCCTTCCGAGTTGTGCCCGGAATTCTCGAATACCTGCCGTCATTTCCGGTGAAAACCGGAATCCGTTCGATTTTCCGGTAAAAGGGTTGATTTTTTAATTCCTATGACGTTCGTAGCGTCTGGTTCAATTGGGATTCGTATTCTGTCTTTTTCATATTACTGTTAAGCTATTTATTTATTATATTCATTTAGATGAGAGCTTTCTGATGCACCGAGAAGTCCTATAGCATTTGGGTTTCAAACATTTTGAATGAGTAATTTTCGGAAATTTAAATTTTTTTCATAATATTAACTATCATAAAAAATTCTCTTAGGATTATAAACTTTTAATGCTTCTAAATTAGAATTATTCAAACAATTAGAAAGGTATTTCAGCCTAGAGATTCCTACGTTAGAGATGTTTTAAAGTTGTTTCGAAACAGATACAGTAATGTTATTTCTATTGTATTGTAATAACTTATGATAAGGAATGTCATTCTAGTTAAATAACCAATATTATACTCAATATAATTAATATAAGATTTTGTTTCTCTATGCTCCGCTTCGCGCATTAAGAAGGACTCGTTGTTTCAAATATTCGATGTCTTAATGTCGTACTGTTAATCCTTTTATAACGATCATAATCTCGTTAACATTCCTGAATGTTATAATTTTAGAAATTTGTGTTTGTCATGGTATCGCTTTGGTAGTTTATATCAAAAGCATACTTGTCAATTGAAGGAAAAGTCCTAAGTTTTAAATTCATGTGAAGTGTTACAAAATTTAAACCCCGAATAATGAGTAACAGGAAGAACGTAAGAAGGGAAGTACCAAAGAAAGAAAGAGATAAAGTGTCAATCCACAAGATTAAACGGATTATATTTCAAAGGATTAAATAAAGTGTTAATTTATGTAGAATTAAAGGATTATGAAAAAGAAAAGGTGCATTTTCATTGTTAAGGGGTTGAATGCTTCCATATAATTAGTTACATAAAGTCATTATGTTTTTTTAAGCAAAATTGGAAAAAGTAACAATGGATTTTCCAAGGATCATAGATGAAGTCTGGATTAAATTTAAGAAGATAATAATATTAGTATATTTAGTATAACCTTTAGCAAATTTACGAACTACTGAGACCGATCAAAATTAAAAATTTTATTATTAACGAAATAAAAATGTGATATTTCAATTTTAATTTTTTCTCTTATCGAAACCAATAAAATAAAATGATTATGAGTAATTGATTTAAATATAGTATCTTTGTTATATTCAGGTAACAAGGGTAACAGTTTTAATTCTCTCATATTACTATTTGTGCCACCAGGGGAATCCCAGCCTATCAGTATCATTTCGGTAAACATTGAAAGTGAAAAACTTGTGTAAGTAATGGAGTCAGCGCTGAAGTAAACTATTTGAATAGTGACATACACCCTACATACATATTTCAATGGCGTAATAATCAATAATGGGTGAATTTTCGACGCAATAGCAGCCATTCCCTTTAAAATTAACACTAAATCTGCAAAAGTGCATAAGAAGCCGTGAAGTACTGAGCAAATCTTCGACGTGATAGTATAAAAGTTGTTTGTCAATTTAGTGCAAAGATATGAATCATGAAATTATGTAACTGGGAGAGTGGCATATTGCTGATTTTAATTATAGCACGTCGAAAAAGCATTTTATATTTGGTTAATATCTGAACGAAATAAATTAAAATCATATCAAAAATGCCTCTACAGAAAGAGGTATGCTATCCATCTTTTTCCAGGATTGGAAACAAGAGCCTTCACTTCTAGTACAATATGAAAAGAGGCAGAAACATAATAATATGCTGACATTTCTTTTAACATTTAAGATAAATTTCAAAATTTTCGGAATAAATTTAAAGGAGCAAAAAAATCAATATGAAGTCAATCAATACTTGGCTGAATATACACGCAAAATATAGAGTAAAACTAAAAATATAGAGAATCTTCAACGTAGAGTGAAATATGCGCGGAAAATTTTGTTTTCTAAGCAGCACTACTCTACAAAAGAAAAGTAGTGAAAAGTTTTGCGTCAGTGGATGGTCAGTGGTGATGGAAAATGCAGATTATATACAATAAAAGGTAATTTTTACTCGTTAATGCGGTATAAACAGAAGCATTATTGTCATTCCTTCCTAGAATGAATATGCCTCGAGAGAGGAACGATTTTACGCAATATATGGGTTAAGAAAGATTAAATCCGTGATTCAATAGGCGCATAGAAGAACAATGGGATGGCAGGTGCGTATTACATTAAGTAAATCTTTATCTAATAGCAAGAGGAAAGCAATGGAATTATGCAGATTTTCTCTCCTAATATTTCCTCTAATATATTAACAATTTCCTCGTAAGGCGAAGGTTTAAGGATGTTGGTCAACTTGACTTCCTCAACTTCCACCGATATTTTTTTTTATTTTGACATTATTATTTTCTGTATACATTTTTATTTTTTTTAAGGTATTTTGAGAATTGATGTTTTTGAAGCACATTAATATATGTTTATATCTAAACCATCTAAAAATTTAACTTCTTTACATTCATATTTCAGGAAGTCTGATTTCGTAATTTTAAACTATCCTAAACGTATATTAAGTAGAAATTAGAATGGTTTATTTAATTTAATAAAAAATCATGGACTTCACAGTTAGATTCATTCACTAACTTCTTTGTTATCAAATAAAGATTCATATCCTGAGCAATAAAAAAATTTAGAAAATCATAAATCCTTATACTTGTTCAAAGAAAAGTCATAACTAGGTAACAAATATACTTTCAAGGTCCTAAAAGAACTTGCATCATCCGCCCAATGAATAGGAGTGGAATGTTTTCTCACGATGTGTCCCGATTCAAAAATGTAAATTCAAAATGCATTGTTTACTATCGAATATGCAATCCAGACGTCGAGGTTAACTGACAGCACTTTGATAGAGGAAGGGAAGTTTTGAGACCAAATCCAAGTTTCCCATAGAACGAGGAACAAATTCAATGCAACCTGACCGATGGAAATGAATTAAAAAACGGCTTCCAGATCAAGTCAACACAAGGTCGCACAGAAAGGTCAGCAAGACTTCTGGAAAAGCGCGTTCTGAAACGCGGAAGGCTGGCTGCAAGTAAATGCAGTACTTTAGTAAAATATAATACTATCGAAATATGTATTCCAGAATCGATGGATTATTTTATCATTAAGTTTACATTTGAATGAAGAGTTTTCAATACCTCTTAGACAGAGGATTAAATACCCAATTATTTCGACCTTTTTTGTGATATTAAATATACAATATGGGATATTAAAAGACAATAAAATCTAAAAACAACATTGGAATTTCTTTTCCAGCGTTTGATGGCTTATGAGATAGGGCAATATTTTTATATTGGAATATCTACTGCCGTAAGAACATGATGATTGAATTATCTATAATCCTTTGAAAGTACGACTTTCAATAAAGAAATTTTACATCGAAAATACTTTCTTTTTTGTGGAAAGAATACATTTAGGATAATTTCTCATACAATTCTTTGTAGGTGATGGAATCAACAACGCTTAAAGGTTGGACGAAAGTAATCTGTTAGTTTACTTATGTCGTGTCAATCCTTACACTTAAAAAATAACTAAATCGCAGGAAAATGACTCAAATTTATAAGAATTATGTAGATGAGGATGAAGACACTTCTGAATCCCTCTTTTCTGCAAATTCCGTGAAGCTGATTCCGCAGTTGCTAATACGTTTGGCACGTCGTATTGACGAATTGCGAAGGCTCTATTCTTAGAAACGATCAAGTTCGCATCCATCGGTGGCTCAGGAGTCGTTGAATATTCAGCCATCCGAGATTCAGGACGCATCTTAAATGAAAATTTCCCAGAATAGAAGAGATAAAAGCTTTTCATATCTTCTGATCTTAAATTTGTGAAACAGTTCCTCCTCCTTTAAACTCGAATTCGTTTCTAATTGGATTTAAATGTAAATATAACTTGGAATAACATTACGTGTGTTCTGTGGTTGAAGATCTGTTGTGTTAGAAATAACTTTAAAAATCAATTTGTATGAACCACGTGCCTTTTAATAATAAAAGTAATAGTTAGCTTATAAGAAGCATTATATACGTATTAGCGACGTTTCGTGGAACAACACCTCGAGAGCCCTGTCCATCATTTATAGCGAACTAAAAGATTCCTATCTAACCTAGAAAGGTATTTTTCATTATCTCATCAATAAATTTCCATAGATAACAACATTCAGACGCAAGAAACTGACAATTTGCATCTTTTCTCTTTCCAAATTTCAGCCAAGAATGAAATAAAATGTGGCGAAACTTGTTAAACATGCACATTCAAAATTATTATTTCATCCTTGAAAATTAATTCTCGAGACTCAGATTTTAGTTTCGACGGAAATGTATGCAAGTTATTTCTGATCACGTTCTCTCTCTCGAATTAAAATCGTATCCTGCAACATTTAAAGAGGTCAATGCAACGAGTAATGGTCGGATGTGAAAGCAATCAAGTTTCAGAACATGAATATCCTTCTTGTTACTTTTACGTTGAATATGAATAATTCGGAATTTTTCTTTATCTTTAACGGAGAACCAAAATTTAACAAAAAATTTGTACGTAAATAAATGGAGATGCTAACTATTAAACTGAGTCATTTCTAATACGTATGAAGAGAGAACAGGGTAATATTCTATCTGAAATATGATTGAAGAAGCAAGAAATTTAAATAGGTTCAACAAATTAAAGAATTTACATTATCTTAAGAAATTATTCATCGTTATTTTAGTGCTTTGAAAATAGAAAACTCTAGATTGGATCGACTACTAAGTAATTCTGAAATTGATACTCAATTAGTATCTGATTTACCACACTGAGTGATACGTAGAGAACGATTGGAGTACTTTTTCGTACCATTTTAAAACTTTCGCTTCTCCTATAATACAATAACTCTCCCTTAATGGCAATCATAGCATGGGGATAGTTAAAGTGAAAGATACAATGAGCACTAAAAAGAAATCTACCACAGATTGAAAACTCAGACTTTCATTAGTGAAGCAATAAAATAGAAATCGTGCGGTAAAGTTCTAAAATTTTGAGTGGAATTCGTGAAACGGATCCGTGATCACCTAATACCATAATCCTAGCAGCAATAATTCACGAAAGTTAATGTACCGTTCTATTAGATTACCATTAACGAACCGCGAGGAGAGAAATATCTCATTGTTGCCACGAACATGAGCACCCACCCAACGACGCGGTGCTAAATGAATTCCGCATTTTTTTTTAAATCCTCTTCCGTTTGAACCGTATATACGCGAATCTGGAAGCGTGTCACAATTCCGCTAATGGGTGACTCGAAGGACTTCCAGGTGACATAGGATGTCACTTTAAACTATTTCAGCATCGCCTTGTGTGGTGGATATTTCTGAGAAAACGAAGCCTTCCTGAGTTATACAACAATCCCTACTCTAAGCAGCTTTTCATTGTATTCCCACAGCATCGTTGTGATTTCTGCTCGTCTTGACCCTTTCGGAAAAAGATGTGCCTCTGCATGAATTCAAGGACTGTTGAATTACAAATATGATGATATTTCCCTATTAGGGGCAGAGGTTATTTTACGAGCTGCCTCCAAGCGTTTGTATTCGGAGAATGGGGAATCTTGCATAAGAATACTTGGAAATGCCGTCGGGAGCTTAAGCCAGGTTTAGTGCTCGAGCATCAATATTGGTGTAAGAATAGGAATGAATCATCAAAGGTTGCTTTTATCACAGAAGAAAAAAATACATTCATGAAATCTGTTGTTCCTTTTATATTCTTCAGCCGGACTTAAAGGACTGATAATAATCTGAGAATCGAATGAAAGTAATTAGAATTATGCTGCGAAACAATAACAACTATTTACAATTGTATCATGAAAAACAGATAGGAATTTGAATTCACAGCTTTGTTAATTAATCAATAGAAGTATGTACGATTTCTATTTCTGCTATCACAGCTTAAAGTCCTAGATACAATACGCTAGAAAGTCATAAAGTAATTCCTTTAACCTTTTGAAGATTAAAATTCCCCAAAACTTTAGTAATGAGAAAGGTTTATATATTCTTAATAGATATAGGATTATCAACCTTTTTACCTTCTGATTTTCTTTCACTATTATTAAGAGTAAAATGGATAATTAGTTATAAAATAGATCGGTTATCGAATTAATTACAATGAAACTAATTCTCTCATATTAATGTTAATTGATGGATAACTACAGAAGAAGGATTATATATATACATATTTGAGAATACATTTTAGCAGTATAATTTTGTAGAAACATCTACATCATCAGGCCTAATTATTGTTTGTTCAGATCAGATATACTTGATGGTTTTTAATCCGTAAAAATTGCTTTTGAAATATCCTTAGACATTATGTTGTCTGATATCAAACTTCTACCCTCTTTGAAACAAAGGTTACTTTTTTATGCAGGAAACTGCTGGAAGTAATGTTAAAGGTGATCATGGCCCAGAGTGGTCAACCTAAGATTGTAGCTAAGCAGCTATGGGTGCCTTGGTAAACTCGGTCAGCCTCGTTCTCACTTTCTCCTCGTCTGCTTATGATGTTGCGCAACAAGTGGCGGAAGTGGAAGACTGTTCGCTTCCATGTTTTAGACTGAGGGGTAGTTCTTTGGAATTAACGATTCGATTTCGAGAAAATGATTCTCTTCTGAAATGACGCAGAGATTTTCTTTGGATAAAAATCACGTCAGAAGATTAAATATAAGGCTTTTGAACGCATCTGTGATACCAACTACGTGTGGTAAGATAAGGGCCATTTAAAATAAACATATGAATTACAAGAACAAATTATGATTACATGAAGGCAAGTATTTCGTAGTTTTCAATTTTGTCTGCTTTTAGTAAACGTAATTTTCTTAGCTTATGGTAAAATATGAGCTTCCTAAAAGTCAGGGTAATAAACTTTATACCTTTCCTAAATAATAAATAAAAAATATATTAGGATATTACTCAAGCTACCCTTACGATACTAAATACGAGCTATGCACATGTTCAAATTATTGTAGGAACAGAAAATGATTGCACTTTAATCAAAGTACAATAAAATTTCGAGGAAATATATTGCTGTTACACAGTGCAATAACATCCTTGTTTATATCTAAGATTGGCAGAAACAAATATATTCTAAGAATTAATAGAAGGAACTCAAGACACGATAAAAATAGCAGAATTTATCATCTCATCAACTGCGTCCATAACTACTCCAAAGGCTAGTAATTAAGACTATCATACCCCCGAGTGTGATAATGTTGAGCAACTTTTCCACTAAGAGCTTTATTCTCATGATCTTAATTTAAATTTTTCCATACAGAGACCATTATTATGCGATGTGGGTCAAGAGAACGAGAGGAAAACTCCGCACCTATTACAGTATATTCCTCTCTAAAGGAGCACTTTGTTATCGAATCCAAACAAAGCACCTGCAGTCTGGAAAAGTGAAAGGTGCATTCCGTGTTACAAACACGACTCGTAGATCGTGCGAGCTGATGTACAGCTAAACAGGGGTCATTCAAAGAATGAATGGCGATAAACATTTGATACGCCTTGCTTGATTCTTAAATCTGGAACCTTTTATCTAGGCTCTGAGTGAAGAAATGACTGTAACCAATCAACAGCAAAACATTCAAAGGCCCCGACTTGTATATAAGAATGAGAATGGTGCTATTTCGAGCAATAAGCACTTAATCTGGGATGGAATACGTCTAGAAGAGCTAAAAAGAGTTTAAGTTAAGATATTTAGAGTTTAAACAACAATTAATTTAAAGATAATGATCATAATATATCCTTATTCATTCGCTTTAGTTCCTCAGTTCAGCTTTATTCTCGTTTCATGACTAAACTAATTAATATGCGCAAATATGTGTACCGATAATGATAGAGTTGTAATAAAAGTACGTGCAAAATCGCACGATACTCTCTTCTCGACTTTTTTAATCTAAATGGATGCTTTTGGGCATGTCTCCACGCTGTAAACAGCTGACTAAACCGAGTGACTACATTTCTGGAATTGAAGACAGCGTGAATCATCTTGCGATGCCGTGTTTGTCTCTTCCGAGTAGAATCACGTCTTCTCTGCTCGACTCATGAAGTATTCAGAGATCACCTTGATCAGACGCAGGAAATACTACTACCAAAGCTGATTTGCTGAGGTATTTCCAAGAATTAATTCCATTCTGATTCATTCACGAAGATGTTAAAAATGTAGCATATACAAACAGCTGTCGATAATAGGTTTGTTGGAATTGGATGATAATCCTCCTCAGCTTCGTCAGCGGCTGAGACGTTATTCATGTATCGAGTACGTCTGTGATCTGTCCTTCCGGGTATCGAATAGGTAATATCAATCAGGCTAAGATACGTTCGCGCTCGGGACTTAAACTCGCTTTTCATTTCACTCTATAGCAGCTTCACTTTCCCCTCATTTCCCCTTCATCTCTCCAAAACTTCTCTTTTTGACCCCTTGCCCAGAGAAAGTTTAGCCACAATCATCTGCTCTGTACGAGAAAACCCCAAATTTTCCCCAAGAATGGAATGGTTCGCAAAAAAACAGTCGATTCGCACTTGCACAATGGGGAAGACGGAAGGAATATCAGGAAGAGTTTATTCCTAACTAATCTCTTTCAAATAAGTAAAAAGCGAGGTGATGTAATGAATAAGAAATATTATCTGCTTGGATGGATTTCGTTCCAAATGAAAGCTTTTATAACTTAGCCCGCTTCGACAGTTCTTAATTTTCGACAGGTACCATTTTTCATCCAATAACAAGGAACCGAACTGAATAAGACTGAATATTCTCAAACTAAATTATTTAGCTAAATTTTGCTGTCTGGATATTTTATAAATGGAATAATAAATGACTAAGAGATAAAACACTATAGATTTATCGGTATTTTTCAAGCGATTCCAGGTTACAATGATGAAGTATCATTAATACAATAATCAATTAAAGTGGTATGAGAACCCTAAAATTTGAAAAATAATGAACAACTTTACAAATGTCTCATGTACGACTTACGTATAAGCCATTATTGAAATTGAAGGTTGAAATTTGTACCAGAAAGAGTTGGAAAGAATTTTTCTGTTCCTACAGATGGGAAGAAGAAATTCTTAATACTTCAGATTTACCTTCGTAAAAATTTACAATTTTAATTTTCACTGTGACTTAATAACCTTGAAAATTTCGTTTGCTATGTATGAAGACGTCACACCTTTGTTTTATCACTAATGGAAGCTACAGTTGGTACATTTATCGCTAAAAGATTGTATATTCTTATGTGTATTTCAGAACACGTCTAAATCGTTACAGGGACATAGATATATATTTTTTGCACACCAAATATTAACACCTAAAGAGTTTCATTGAAAACATAGAGTCAACTCTCTTCAAAAGCAGCGATATGTTTGCTTGACAAGCAATGAATACCTTTCCTTTCCTATGCCCACCTATTTGACTCTCCATTTTCGGCGAGTGTTTTCTTTTTGTTCCCTTAGATTAAACATATTTTCTGTTTTAAGCATATTCTGAATGACGTAAGATAAATGGAATGAAATATTAGCTGATTTTTTTCTTGTTTGCTCTACCATAGCTCTTCGAACATTAACGGAGCTAGATTTTCCTAATGACATTGATTATTTTTGAGAAAAAGTGGATTTAGAAAGAGTAGAGTATCTCAGTACTATAGATTTTTATTCACAAATCCCATTAGATATTTTTATAAGAAATATTATTCGTTATTAGGATAGAAGCATTCGTCTAGAAAATCACACCATCTTGTGTAAAGTTACAAAGAATAGGTAACAAATACGATTTAGTGTGTGACACAAAAGTGTACAGAACCGTAAATAAATGAACGAATAAATTATATAAATTTGCGATTATTTGACTTCTGCATTTTTTACCTATTTGTTGACATACATACTTCTCGTCTGCAAACTTCAATTGATCTTATAGCGAATACGACATTAACACTGCATAACACTGCTTCCTAACTCTAATATTTCTAACTTAATATTGTACATTTCCGTGAAAATAAATCGCCTACATAGAAAAAACTTAAAACTCTCGTTTATGCAAACGCAAATGGAAGTATAAAATACTCTGCAATGCATTTGTGAAATTTTCAGTCGGTTATGAAATTCCAGCCGGAACCCCTTTCATTGCAGGCGTTGAAGTCACTGAGTCTATGAACGCAGTAATTCACATGAGATCGCGTGCTGATAATCGTAATCACATCGTTGACATTTCATTCACCGCCCCTTTTATCTCTTTACCATTGTTGCGAATCGAGTGAATTCGAAGGGATAAATTTCCATGAAACGTATGGGCGTTAATCTTGTGAAACAATATCCTGGAGATGGAGCTCATCACGAACGGTTGAATAGTACATTTCCAGTTATAACGACTCTTCAATTATGCAATGAGTGCATCGCCGTGCATTCAATATTCGTTTCCTTCGCTTATTGGAAGAATATTTTATTGGCTTTTTTTATTCATTCATACGGAGAAGTTCATGTACGAAGAGAATAATAAAATCAAAGCAATTCAGAAAATATTTGTACTCCTTTAGCTAGATATCAGATATACGATACTGAGATACTTATTTATATGTTTAAATGCTTATTTGTACCAATTATTTACTAACTAATTATAAAAACAAAATACGTAAAAAGTTAGGAGATAAGAAAGAGGATTAGAGGATCCAAAAAGATTAGTTTCTAACTTTTAACTAGATGTATTTGCAGAACCAAAAGCATAACTTAAAATGAGATCACTTCTTCTCCAATTAAAAAAAACGCACTAAAAGTCTAAACTTCTAAAATAATTCGAAAATACAGAACCAAAAGATTGTAATTGAGCAGAATCGAACAGATGTGATCTTATTTAAAATTATAAAAACGATTTCCATTCAGTTTTAATATATAATTTTACTCTGACAGTTTATACATTATCGAAGATAGACCTAAACTTTTCTGAGAACATTTAAATCCTATACAGACAGCATGATCTTATCCAGATATCGGATGAAAGTAATCAAGATTGACTCATTTTTCAATTCAAAATTTGCATGATAATCGACTGCGGAATCAACTGGAACATGTTTTCCAAAATAGCAAACCGTCGAAGCGGAAAACTTCTTTCGTACGAACTTGCGAAATTCACCCATAATTCAGACTTGTTTACTCCCTCGAACTCATTCATATGACCCAAAAATGAAAACTCGGCCATTATTAGGCCATAATTAAAGACATTTATATAGAAGAAATAATGTATTTATCAGCTTGGGATAATCTGTGATCAATAATTACAATTAAGTCAATTTTCAACGGCTCAAATCAAGGATAGGCATAATAGTATATTCATAATTTTATATACTATATGCCACAACTATTAGAGATAAAAAGGTCCCAGTTTTTTAAAAGTCTAAGTGGTGCTATCAGTACATACTTCGATTACGATTTAAATTGAAGGAAATGAATCACCAACGCAAACATATCCAAAACGCGTGTTCCTATTCCACCTTTCAGAAGGGATCTCTAAAGAGGGAAAAAGCTACTGAAGTCGGTTAAGCTTTATGGAGTTGCCGTGAGAACGAGGTAAAACAGAACCGATTGACCTGTTGGCTACATTCTTTCGAAAGACGTCTCGCTATCAGCGATAAAAAAACCTCTCCCTCTTGGCACGAACTTCGCTGACGCAGCCATTCTGAAGAACGTAAACTCGACCGCTGGTGAACGCTGAACAGATTTGCAGAAAAAAGCTGACGCTAACAGAAATCCGTAATTTTCTTATGTTTTGAAGTGGATGAAACTGTGTCACCTTCAACTTATACTGATTTTTGACAAGAAATTCAAAAATGTATACTAGCTACTTTCTACTAATTTACTAGAATTAAATTCGGTTGACTCAAACTCAACAATCTGCAACAAATTCGAATGGATAGATTGCTAAAATATGTATGGGAAAAGAGTAAGAAATAAGTATATTCCATTATTTTTTAAACGCTGATTTTACAGTGCATCTGTACCATTTGTAACAACAAATAATTTGAACAAAGAGGTTTGTTTAAAAAAAATATTGGCATTCGACAAATTTCAAAGATGATTTGAAACGATTTTTTGACCCTAAAAATATGAAGTAAATAAAGATACACGACAATTTATGAATTTCCACAGATATACAAAGCATTATCAATTCAAAAGAAGCTCTAAATGTTCAATTACCATATTCATTGCTAATAACAAACTCCTATGAGAAATTATTATCAAGATATTTCTCGATGCGCATATTATACTTTCCCATTCTTCCGGTTGCCCTATGATGAAGCATCAGTCTTATAGCACTCGTGCGCATTATTACTTATTTTCTTTCGATGCTTTTAGTTTTATTTTTCGCTATAAAATTGAATAAATTACACTAATAATTGCTCATTTCAATCCTAAGTTGTTGTTTTAATAATGATCCGGTAATTTCACCCATCATTAAATACACAAGTTGCGATAGTAACAGAGTTGGATTAAATTTTCCATCCATTAAGTCGATCATTGTTGCTCAATGCCATGAAAATGATGATAAACGATAAATATCCACGATCACTATTTTACGAACAAATAAGTTTTATTATTCAGTTAAAAGGCTACCTATCTACTATATTTTTTTCATTTTGCTATCGATCTTCGAAATGACGTGATTCCTTTTGAAAATCGAACGTCCTTTGAAGGTGATATGGTAATGAGATTTTACGTTGGAAAAGCCTCGCTTCCGAGAGAGAACGACCTAATATATATAAAAATCCAGGTTAAGAAGCGGAATATACCGCAAGCGATTTTTGAAAAAAAAACCAACTGAAATCTCAAAAATTAAGTTTTCAAAAATCAGCTCTCGATGAAAAAAGTTCTAGAGGTCACGATTGGAAGACATTATTATGAAAAAGGCTAGTCATGAAAGGATTGCAGGAAGGCAAAAAACAACTACTTTATGCCCGAGTTATATACAGAACTTGTCTTCCTTGACATTACTCGAGGTAAGTATCTTGGGGCAATCCATCACTTCTGGAGTCTTGCTCTCTGCGACAGGTGCCAGATGCGGAGAAATATTGTATCTCTTCGCACAATAGTATATATTAGTGTCACTTACGCAAAACTTCATGGAATATACACGAATTGAAAGACTTTCAAAATTATGACACATTGAATAATAAATGACTTAGGTAGTGCAAAATTTGTCCCTAACCATGTTTAAAATCCACACAAGTGAATGTATATTGATTTATGATCTTAAATTTAAGGTATTCCAATAACCATTCGTATAAGTGTAATATCGATATTTCACGTGTCCAATGAGCCTTGGTTAATAGAATAATCGTAAAATGGAGAATTCTCATAATTAAAACGATATCTTGATTATCTTATAAGACCATTTCTCACCCATTGAAAGGAATATTATTTCATCTCCCAAACAAAGAACCCATTTTCACGCGAAAACGATTACACCTGAGAACTTCGCATGACTACAACCAAAATAGCTCTCTGAAAATACTTGTGAAAGGATTATTCAGGGGATTAAAATTTCTCATGTTCTGAGTTTTTACGATAGAAGATTATAGGTTTCTCATCAAATCATCACCTGCTGTTATTTAATTCATTAATCTATTGAGCAATTAAATTTCCTGATTATTAAGAGTTTGATAATTTATGTTCATAGTTAGGGTTATATAATTAAAGCCATGGCTCCATAGGGAAGTAATTTTGGAGATTAAAACTGTAATTAACTATATACGTGTAGATGTTTTCAAATTCCGTTTGTAATCGTTTTCTACTCTAATACAACTCTTCAGGCTTTGGAAGATAGTCAACAGAGTTTTTATATGCATGGAAATTGAATCAACAAGTTGCTTCAGTTTTGCCATGACAAAATCAATATATTTTGAAATATTTCGTCTTTCATTTATTTTTGGAAAACTGAAAGTCCAGAAAAATGACTCCCAATTCAGATTCTAATGATCTGATGAGCATCGGAAAACATTCAATATCAACAGTTTATAATGTTAGCTAGATATAAAGCACATTTATTAAGTTTAATTGATAATATTTTTGCTTATTTACTAGGGATGAGTTTTGCCTAAATTCGTAGGTCATGAATGATGAGTTTGTTCAAATTCGAAGATTATTATATTTGATCTTAAAGCCACAATGTCATAGATCACATTCAGTGTATGTCACTTTCCAAATGAACCGTACTGTTGGTACGTGCTTTACCATCTACGACCACAGTGATGTAATGAGAAGATGCAGGTGGATCTAGACACTCATACGTAGAGCACCTTGACACTCCCAAACGTGAATTAGGAGCGTACAATTGAGGTTCTCCAACTCATCCCCTCAGACTCATGGTCTCAATTTTAACTTTTCGACCCGCCCTTTGGCATACGCCTCTCTCCTCTTGGATTCTGGAGTCCATCAATCCCCTGCCGACCTCCCAAACATTCTTCGGTGTTTGACTAAAGCCGAGTCACTTTTACTTTCCCCTAGAGGCCAATTAAATGGGTGATAAAGTTGAAACTTGTTGCGAAACCGTTCCTATCGTATCAGAGATTCGTCGATCCATTCACCGATTCCAGAATTTCACAATGCCAAAGAAAAAATGACACCATTCGCAGTTTTAGTTCCAGAGGGCATTATTGCAAGAAGAAAAATAAACAGAATTGATATAGAATACATTTGTAAATAAAATGATTAACCTCATAATTATGCTTTATATTCCTATCGTACAAATTATCAGATAGTTTGACAAACATTTCAACCGGTGAGCCTATATGATTGATTGTTGAATATTGATTTCGTATATTAATGGTTTATGTTAGCTATCCCTTATAAAAAGCTGACATGGACAATTATTGACATTAATATACATCATTTTTCATTTACAATCCCTTACATATCTGAAATGGTATTGCAGGTTATATAAACATCGTTCAAAAATTGCCTACGTAGAGTATCATATTTCTAGCACTCATGATATATTAACCATTTATGACGTATTCTTATTTAAAATGGAATCATGGTTACTTATGTAATATTTATCACATTTTTTCTTCATATTAATTACTGCTTAGGCACTCAACATTTCTAAGAAATAACTCAAAAGGAAGGCCAAAATTGACTTAAACTCAATAAGCATATTCCATAAAATTATAATCATCCATAAGCAATCACTTCTTGCTTAGATAGGTTAAAAAGGCTTTATATAACGATTTATTTTTTAAAAATCGTAATTGATTCTGATGGACGTGTGAGACTCATATAAATTGTCATATTAAAATAATAACTCGCTCGGTATAACGTAGAGATATAACCGATCACCTGAAAGGATGACGTTGCCATGTGGTTTTTTCTTAGATATCAGTTTTCTGGCACCTAAATAGTTAACTTATTTGGTTTTCAAACCCAAGAAAACAAAGAGTCGATTACAATTCTGACATTTATAAACTTATCTTATGTAGTCTAAACAGTTCTAGGGTAAGAAACATCTTGTAGAGACCGTGCATACTATCAACAGCGTCTAAGAATGCTATAGAGTCTTCAATGATAACTACAGGAATTTCTCGACCATAGAGCTGAGGATTAAGACTTTTTGCTTATCCTATTACTCTTTGTTTGCGAATTAAATGCTACTGATATGTACTACGAAGTAATCTAAAAAATAGTTTATGTTCTAAATATGAAGATTTGCGATTATCCGAAACCTTGGATACACGTACATTACTAGCTGAACTACATGAACTAGTCACTGAATCAATGGCAACATTGTAATTGAATTTGAATAAACATAAACCACAAAATATAGCCGAGGCCTTGCAGATCCTAATACTTCCAATTGTGAGTGAAATCTTCATCATCCATGAGCCTCGTGTACCCTTTTATAATCGACATCAATCGGAGTCGACGCGTCTGCAAACAGCTCATCATCCACAAGAACACACTCGAGACACGTTCTCTAAGTCGCGTGGTATTGGCATTCAGTCACTCGATCCCTGCGGATGTTATAATTTCCGCATCGCAGGACGTCAATGCAAGAGGAAGATAATTTCTGTCATTAAAAAAGGTCGCAGGAAAGCAGCTTTCATAAAACCTTTTTTATACACAATTCTCCGATGGAGCGTAGAATTAGTTGTTGAGAAATATTTCGTAATTTTTCGAAGTGGAAAGAGCTGTTGTTTCTCGTCATAAGAGACGACTGTGATGATTTGTACACGTGATCCTAAGGTCTCGTGGAAATGTCGCTCAAGCGATGCAACGAGATGGATGAAGAGTTGCTGAAAGTACATAGTGGCGGAGACTTCGTCCACGTACGCACGAAATGAAACACCGTTGGAAAAAGTGTGGAAACTGTGTTAAGCTATAGTAAATATTTTATTGTGAGCGTAACCGTTCCGGTCGTCGATTCCTCGATCCTTCCTTATTAAAGTCAATCCAAAGCTTGCGTTGATGTTTGAATATGCATCAGTACATCAATCACTGAGTGACAACTGAATTGTCTAAATGGTTTCCTCTTTAGTTCTACTTATAATTAAGTCTCTATTGAACAATAACCTGTAACTTTAATGGATCAACTACACCGTTTCCGATAGTTTCCTACCTCCATGGTAATTTATAAAAATTTGTAGATACGAATTTATGACGTATTTTTATCCACATTTCAACTAAGTTTTGGTCTCTTATTCATTCACAAATAATTCATATATACTCAATATTTCCTATTCCATGATTTCCAAAATATCTTGCTCCCATCAGCTTTTGTGATACTCATCATTTTTGAGTTTACACCCGAGGTACAATGATATTATGAGTAGAGTTCATAAAAATATACACAAAAAACTGAAAAGATTACTCTATGGCGAGTTTATGTAAACATCCTCGCTTGCAAATACGGGAATACCCACCGTTGTTATTCAATGGAGGAGTAAGCGATATGTAAATCAGTATGAGGGGAAAATCCCGGATTTCAGTTTTAGAAATCAACGTGATTCTTCCACAGTGCAGAAGCACAACCAGAGATACAGATGGCCAAGTGCACGTAATAACGTAATAAGAATAGTCGCTTCTTAACTCTCCATTTAATTGCTTAATAATATGTTTTGAAGCACTAAATTGTTCCTTTATATTTAGTGATAGGCGTTGCTTCAATTGGGTTGATTATTTTTCCCATATGAACGATATACAAACAAAAGTCATCATATATGATACGTGGACTACTAATCCAATCTTTTCCCCAAGACTGACATATTTACGACTTTTATATAACCCAGATTCGTATAGAAATCCAAGGTTATCTTCATCTAAGTTTCGAGATGAATCGGAACACACCACCATTAGGTTTTCTATCTCCATCGTACGCTGAATGCTTTAATGGACGTATGTTGTATCATCTTCAAGGCACTCACTACTCTCTCGGACAGGGTTTATCATTTAGGATGAGGGAGGAGGCGCGGAAAAAAATATACGTGGGGCAATTCCATAAGCTGCTGCTCGCTATCCGTAACAGGGCTCCCTATGTTCGCAACCTGTTTTCATTTGAAGTTTCCCTTGACTGGATATTCCGAAGCAGTTGCCATTGATAAAAGGGCCATGGTCAATAAGACCCGTTGGCCCCCTTTATCCTTCCTTCCACGCAGAATACGTGCCCAGGAGGGAGACGAGGATCTCATAAGCGATTTAATTCGGATGAAAACCATACTTCATTGTCCCCTTTTTATATTCCGCGTGTCCTCAGAATGGCGTGCCTGGGATACGAAATCAGAGAACGGTAGAGATGAGAAACTGTTTGAGACGGAAAGCAATTTCGAAGTGAGAGCATATGAGTGTCTTCTGATACCAAAAAGAATACTATATTATATAGATAGGGCCAGACTTTCAAAACGAAATCAACTGTGTACGTTTTTGCCATAATTTGAAATGTTTCGACTCTTTTAAAATAAGAAAATTTCAACCTTGTATCTAATATCTCGTATAAAAAAGAATTCCAGAAAATTTTTTAGCTATGAGATTTTAATTCGTTTGGATTAAATAGGAAAAAATTAAATGATATAAAATGAAACGATAAAACCTATAACTATGTAATAATGCGTAGTATTGAAGAAATATTTCATACTTCTTAATTTTTATGGGGAGATTTTTTATGCGAATAGTTAACATAAAGAGATGTTTGGGAACTTAATAAAATTAATCAAAAGTAAAAATACGTTACAGTAAGAATTATTTATTGTAATATATCTAGATTATGAGTAATTACCAGTGAATCAACTAATTTACAATATCAAACTATAATTAAACATCGCGTAATTTTAGGAGATTATCATCGGTCTCATAGAAACATAAAGGAATGTTTATAAAGTACTCTTCTCTTACGCAGAAGAAAATATCACGCTCTCTAATTAACTCATAATAACTCATATTATATGAAGCTGAACTAAATTAAGGTAAAATAATGAATTTATAAAAAAATCATAGCAAATACCATTAGAAATTTGTAAAAAATGCAGAAAAAATTACGTAAGCGTGATTGCCAAAAAAAATGCTTCCTGCACTGAATTTAAATCTAACCATTGGAAGACTCTGAGACAGTGGAGCTCGGGAGAGACAACTCCCACGCATTTCCATAAATCGGGGAAAAGAGGGAAATGTTTCAAGGGTCAACGGTACATGTCAGAAAGTGGAGTGAGGGATGGGTGCCGCCATCTGGTGTGGACAGTGGTGGAAAAGAGCGTCCGCCCCACATTCTATATCTCGCGTGTTCTTCCTCCGGTGCAGAAGAGCGGAATGGCGATCTCTGACCGACATTCTGTGAAAACGCACTTCGCGTGACACGGTGAGAAATGGAACGAGGTTTTACGGCGCACCAAACGAAGATATTGAAAAAGTGTGATAACTGGAAAGTTCTTAAGCAGCGGAAGGCGGCAGATGCGATTCACCATCATTACGATAATGGTTCGAGCAGAAGGCAGAAAATCTCTATCACCTCAGCTTTCGTAAACGGAAACATATTTCGTGCGATTTCATTACTGGTATATAATCTAGTTGAATCAAAAGGGTAGATAATAAAGCTGCTGGATTGAAGATCTCTCATGAATGCGTACGAGACAATTCTGTCCAACACTCGATCATTAAGTTTCCCATCGTTAAATAACGTATCGTATGAGATCTTGAGTTCCAAATCATTACGTATACGTAATATAAAATAACGATTATCGACATTAAAAAGCAGCAACAAATTAATAAAATTATTAACTTCTACAACGTAATAGATCTTATCGATTCCTTAAATAAATATACCTGAGAATTCTACAGTTATAGCAGAAAAACAATTTCTCACAAAGAAAAACGAAAAATAAGTCATTATACAAGAAACTAAGTAGCTCATAGAAGCATAAACTAATAAAAGGATTACAAAAATCATTGAGAATTCAACCGTCACAAATCCTGTTTCTGGGTTAAACTCATTAAAACCCTGATCATAAACTCCATAATGAGACAGCTTCCCTTTAGCGTCGATCACAAAATTATTTATCAAGGTTGATTCCACTTGGCACCCAGTTTGGTGTACTCAATTACCAGCTTCCATCGATCACAGTTCCCTCTATTCGAACAGATGCGTTGAGTAATTACTAAAAAGGGTCGATCGTAGAGAAAATTCAACATGGAAAACGCGCTGAAATTGTCTATTTCGCAACTAGACCGTCATTGCTATAAGCGCCGACTGACCTAGAGAGTGTTTCTACAAAAGGAGTTAATGGCGCATTTAGAAGTTCGTCACCAATAGACCGAATCGCTCTCGGGGAGGAATTCAATTCGCGTCCATACGTTCGAGCGAGATACCGTTAGGCGAACCCTGCGATTCCCATCTCTCCCTCCTTCACCCCATCTCACCCTTCCGATTTCCCTTGCATCTCGATGCATCTGCAGACAGCAACGGACGCTTCTCGGGCCTGTTCCAGAGGATGCAGAAAAACACGCCGAGGCTAGACGTACATCGCCTCTGGTCCCGTAATACATTGCGGCGGGAGACTTCAACGCCCGAAGTGAAAAGCGCGATAGATTTGTGAATTGTGAATGGACGCAAAATCAAAAGTATCTCGATATAATTTCATATATAACACCACACATAGAATTGGAATATTTACTGATTAATATTTCGATTTATGAGTGATGTTTTTCCGAAAATTTACCATATATAACATTTCTTCGACATAACATGCCCCGTAGCGTTCTAAGAAATTAGGATATTTAAAGGTTACCTGATTTTTCGTCTCAAAGTAAACGTATTTGACCATTGTGTCTAAAAGTAGATAAACTACATTTTTTAAATATTAAGCTCTTTGGATGCGAGTATATGGATGCAAATTTCAATAAGCATTTTTTTATAGCAAAAATTCTCTGACTGACAAGTGTTGATGCTCTTCCTGCCTATTGTTACCACCGCTAATGCTGTACAATTATGCACGAGATTATTCCCTGCAAAAACGTGACTTATAATAATTAAAGGTTAAACAAGAGACCGCCTTTTTAGAACTCCATTCATCTCTGCTTGTTTTTAGAATAAATAAACTTTAACTTTGAATAGCTTAATCCTACTGCTCTTTTTGTGACTACGATTGTTTAATTGATATGGAAACTAAAGTTCAGATCCAACAAGGTTGAGTTCTATAAAATTAATAATAGAAGTTACTACTGGAAATAAATGAGAGGATAGAAAAGATTACTATCTTCAAGGTTACAATAAATCATTTGTCGTCTGAAAAGTTTTTACGCGTTTCACAAAAACGTTAAGAATTCAATTAAAATGAATCTTACGAAGTACGTTTAATCTTCTAAAGCGCACTCACAATTGTTTTAATATCTACAATTATGATAAACAATCTTTATGAATTCTTACGTAGACAATGGATCTCATCCATTTGTTCTGAACTTATCGATAATCTCTCATAAACACAATCCGACAACTCGAATGAAACCTGATCGTTAAAAGATCAATCAACGCTTATGTTCCTCTTCCCATTGCCTGTTAAAACGTGACGAAATGTAAAATTACGTAAGACATGAAGCAAAACCAAATTAACGGCATTATCGTTCCATTATGTACCGAAACAAAGGCATCGGAGAAACAAAACTCACGATGACGTTAGGAAATTTCGCATGGATACGGAGACGTAAAGATGAATGAAGAGGGAAGGGAGGCTGCGAAGGAGAGGAAGATTCTGCACCGATGGATGGCGTAGCCGAGGGCGTGAAAAAGGTCTATGAACAGCACTGACCCCTTCATATTGTGTCCATAAAGGAGAGGGGAAATAAGTGGCGAGAAGATGTAGCAAAAGGATGGTGGAGATGCTGAAGGATACAGCGTGACTCATCGCAATAATACCGGAATGTGATAAATCTCTCGTGGTGATGCTCGAGGCTCGAAGCCAAGAAAAATATTTCTGCAAAAACGTATTCGCAGGGAAAATGAAAACGACCCTACACAGAGAGTGGTAATTAAATGAAAAAAATTATGATCTATTAATGTCCAACAGACCACCAAAGCATTTCCTTGTTCTGGAGAAGATATTTATTGTTTCAATTAGGTATCCACAACAAATTGATGAGCTAATCTCGCTCCAGTCATCTAAGAGGCTTCATTCATTCGACAAATAAAAAATCCGTAATCTTGGCTCGGAGAAGTTAAAACTTAGAGGGGTAATGAACCTTTGATTGCTTTTCCTAAGTTTGCACAGTAACAGGACGGATTCTCGGTTCACAATAATCTTCATTAGGAGTCCAAGAAGAGGAGGCTATCGACCTGGATGACATTACAAAACATGCAATTAGTTTCTCGTATGACGAATGGCACAATCTTAAGGAAGCGTGTTTCAACCATCTCTTTCAATCTGAATGTACGACTGTATAATGCAATTTTCCCATCGGGAGTTGGGTGATTAGCCCAATCAAAGCTGAGGCTCCCGTTTTGGAATGAGTTCCCTTGTTTCTCCATTACCAATCACCTCGCTATAATTATTTTAAAGATAATGAAGGATGAATCATAAATATCAGCTTAAGGATCATTTGATTGCCAAAGGATTAAGGAACTACAATATTTGCCTCGAAGCATGAATGTATTATTTTTAATAAACAATGGAAGCGGATTGAGAAAAATCAAAAGAGAACTGACATTTTAATAACATCAGAATGTACAAGATCTTCGGATCGTTTGAGAAAATTCAGAAGGGGAGATGAGAAATGGCAAGGGATGATTTCATTGAATCCATCCTAGCTTGTATTTATAGGAGAATTTTTGATATGAAACTAATTTAATGTTGAAGTTGCAACAAGAAAAATAACAATTACTTTATTCAGCCAAGATACAATCTTTAACTAATAAAAAGGGACCAAATATGTGATAATTGTAAAACAAAAAGCTGCCCCGGGTGAGGATCGAACTCACGACCTTAAGATTATGAGACTTACGCGCTGCCTACTGCGCTACCGAGGCTTATGAAGGAATGATAAAATAACTAATAATCAAAGGAAAATAAAGTTTAGTAATTTAAGGGTCAGGAGTATAAGAAAAAGAATCCGGAAGGAATATCTAGATATGTAAAAACCATTTCCCACTTCTAAGCGAAAACTTTCTAGCACATCACAAATACCCGCTATATATCGTTTGCAACGGAAAATATTTTTTTATCGTTTCTGAAAGATACACTAATCAATTCTTAGAGAACGAAGACTTTAGAGAATGGTGTGATAATCAACCTCATTCACATTTTCATATTTATATATAGATGTTCCTTAAAATAAAAATAGACTTAAAAAAAGTATGTGGGTATATAAAGAAAAATGGGGTATAACTATTCATCTCACCCATTTACAAAATGACAGAAAAGATCAGTTAATCGAATATGAATGTAATTAGCTTCACAAAAAAAATTAAAGTTGATTTATTTGAATAACTAGAGATGTCACTAATATAAGTTCCCTTCCTTTGATGATGTACGTTCCTAAAGATGAGTTGAATATTGACGCGTAGAACTGTAATTAATTTCCTTATCTGCCCTGATGAAAGATATGAATTAATTTCAACCCAAACTGTAAATTTGGTAGATATTTGACGATTCGGTCACTTCAAATGAAGATGAGAATTGAAATTCCCTATATTGTTGAATTACTCTCACTGTTATATAAAACTGGTCATTACTATTTTCATCCAAGTAGAATGATCTCTCTCTCTCACGTGAGGGATAGTTGATTTCCGTTTTCATGGAAGTGGACCGGATGCTTTGATTACAGGTTATGATACTCGACAGACTTTCTTGACAATTGCACGTAACCATAGGGAACTTATTAGTCTGAAACGTATTTCTCTTCAGTATTTTGAGTTTCATACAAGTAGAATAATAGTAATAAAATTCTTGAATAAGGCAATAAAAGAGAGTGTCAGGACACTATTAAATTAGTGTAAATGCTACGTAAAAATCATGTCATTTACAAACGAAAAACGTACTACATAAATGGGGTATGACTTAATGATCTATCTCACCATCATGATACGCAACAACAATCAGTTAATTATCTTACACATTCTAGTTTATGACAACTAAACATCTTAGCTCAAAATTGTTTAATTAGAACCGATTAAAACTAAAAATCCTTGAACCCTCTGACAACTGAAACAAAGAGATGATATTAATACAGAATATGGGATTAGGTCTGACCTGTAGGATTTTTTACCAAGAGATATTTATCATGAAATTATCATCTGAAATTAGATTTTCTTTCCTATGAAGCAACAAAATTATAATTTCAGATACCAAGAAAACCTTGCGTTCCTGCCTTTAAGAAAAAGTATTCGTTGCGGAATCGAGACTTAAAATATCGTCAGTATTTCCTTTTTACCTTAAAAATTAAAGAACTCTACACCTTTACCATACATCTATCATTCAATAACCAAATATATTATAATTAGAAATCAAGATCGTATTAGTGTTACATAGACATTGGAACATTACGTAATATATTTTTGAAGAATGCTTCAAGGGACACAATCTGGAATTGAAAATAAATTAGATATGGAGAAACGTTCAATCAAATGTCAAGCGTATCTGTATGTTACGCTTAAATTAATTCAAAGCTTTAAAATTAATAACAGTTTGTATTAATAACAGTTAATAATATGAGATTATTCACAAAATCGAAATACGTTACCTTGTTCACGATTACATGAGCTATAATTTTACTATACATTTTATATATGCCCACAAATACCTATACGACTTCAGCATCAATTTTTCTTCTTCTGGATTTATTAAATTAAAACCTCCGATTCGGCGAACAAAGAACGGTTTCTACACATGACCATTCAAACACTTATCGATTCACTTCACGAACAGGCAGTAGCGGTAGCCGAACGAAAAAAAATGCGTAAACAAAAAACTGGAGGAGAATTCAAGGAGGAGATACGGGACGTTATGAACTCTATTTTTATAGCGTTACTAGGAAACGACCCTATCACCCTTCTTCATAAAATCACCGAGTTAAAATTGCCCTATCTTTGTACAAGTCGATATTAAAGGAGGAACGCGTGGTATTTCCTTCGTTCGATGATATTTAAGCCCATAAAATCTCGAACACAATGCTTAGCTGCAGTCTAATGCCCCACTCGTTTCCCATAGGTAAGTAGCGCACAGGTGCTGTGGAAGGGAACGGAACATTCCGTGAGTGGGTAACATAACGGTGCACCAGAAGATCTCCACTACTGTCTCCTGTTTGTGAATAGGCCAAAAGTATTTACGGTACCTCCCGTATTTATGTTTCATCGGATGCGATGTAAGACTTGTATGTTTCGGATTAGCATAGATTCATATGAGGGTTATAAATCTAAGCTCTTTGGCTTTCTCCATTATCTTCGGCGGAACGAAATGCGTTTCCGTGGAAAGAAGACAACTGATTTAAAACATAAATATTTATCTTTCGTTTTTCAGTTACAATCCTTAATTTGCATTCGAGCTTATATGCCCTGAATCACCCTCATTTTGCAATAAAATTACTCTTAAAATTCTTTAATGCAGTAATCCAATCATTAATAACATATCCCTCATTCCAGCTATAGGTTTTTGAGTTCTTAGAATATAAAGACGGCAAGAATATCCACAACTTGTGACTAAGAAATCGTTCAGCATTTTTACTCGAAATCTCCCTAGGATTTTAACATTCATTACGATTTAATTGAGGAATGCATTTCGTTACACTTTCAAGATAAAATATAGCTCGTATGCATAACTCTCTAAAACTCACGAGTATACAAGTTTTACATCGGAAAAGCTTATGTTCCGAAACAATGAAAATACGGGAGGTTCCATAATGTGAATTATTTCGTTAAGCCTATTCATATTTATTATGAAACATTATAAAAAAACCTCAGCTTTCTAAAATTGTTCCCAATTTGACCCATTCGTTCTCTATAATCCCGTGCTATTCTGCATCTAATAAGGCACTAGAACTTTATTGTATCTTATGTACACTTTGTAAATCATAAGTACCAATTCGAATAGAAATAATTGCTTGAGAATCCAATTAACCAAGTAACTGTTCAACGAACTTTCGATTTAAACAACAATACCTATTCATACACCTAATAATAAAATTTAAATTCTAAACAATCAGAAAATCTCTAACTTCTCAATTTTCAAGAACTATTTCATCATCAATACTGGCGAATAATAAAGTTCAAAGACAATAAAAGAACAACAAAGTTTCATTTTCGTTGCTCATCTTCCTTGGCTCGAACAAAACAATCGATCGCTATCTTACACATGAATGAGGACTCGAGTTAGCAGTCACGTTCATCTTTCAAGGTAGTGTTGATCTTGCTGCTTAATCAGAGCTCACGCCCACAAATCTTATGGAATCATTCCCTACTCTGTTGATTGTTTTCGAAGATGTTAAAGAGAACCCGCCCTCGTGCGTGCGTGCCCCTGCACTGTCTTGAGTGTCATATAGGGCACGATGATACGTGCACCGAGATGTAAATAAGTTCTTCGTAAGTAAGTGTCGTAGTTAAACGTCGCAAAGATGTGAGCAATCTTTATGAAAAAGGAACAACGACCAATGGGTTGACTTATATAGCTGATCGCTTATACCACTGCTTTTATAACGTCTTAATTTATGCACGGTATTAATATTAAGATATGATGAAGGACCATAACGTGAGGACAAGGATGAAGTGTGTAAACATCATGCAAAAGAGAGAGAGCTAACTAAGAATTCTTAATTGAGCGGCTCTCTCATTTAGAGAAGCGACCTGATTAAACTCAATTCGTCCTTAAGACATCTATAATTTTTTATTCAACCTTTAAAATTAAATTTTTAATGTTCAAATGCCCTGACACACGAGTTTCATTTTGGTTTACAATCCATTGATTGTTTTTGATTGTTCGTGGCGGCTATATTTATAATATGCTATCAAAAAGTTTCTCATACCTCATGATATACACATATGTTTTGTATTAGATGTTAACTAACTCAATTTATTATTAAAAAGATCGATAGGATCACATTAATTTTTAATCATGTATATTTTCTTAATATCATAAAGAAATCCACAGGTCTACCCTACTCTATCTATTAATTGTTGGAAATATATTTTTATATGCAACTGACTTAATTGTCTGACAACTCTTTCGCCATCCGGAAAATTCAGAAATATTTTTCTCTCAATCTACTTTAAATATGAAAGAATTCTTTCCTTATAATGAGAGGAGATTTCTCAATAATAAAGAGCCGCATTTAATTCTCATTGACCCGGAAATGGAATGGGTCGGTGAATCTTTGATAAAAGAGGGAAATATTCAATTGACATAGGAACTCATGGTTAACTCATCGATTCCCACGCTCTATATCAATGGTATTTTTCTTCCGGTCACGCTTATGGTTGATTCATGAGGGAATCAAGTGACTGTTGTTCAATGGAGGAACTAACTTCAGTCTATTAAATGTATGACTGAATCGGTAAATAGATTGATAATCTTAATTCGATTATTCTCTAAAAAAATATTAATAGGAATTAAATGAAACAAACAAAGCTTCAGACATAATTGAAACGTAATAATGAATTCGCAAGGAAATTTGAGATCTTCAAAATACGAAGTAAAACGATAAGCAATTCGAAAACAATATCACAATAAAACCTAAATGACCACAAAGTACCATTTATTCATACATGGTTGAAATATTGTTACGCTATTGATGGATCTGGAATTACGTTTAAATTTATCATTATAAAAAAAGAGGCCGCCGGATTGTAATACCAATGAACTGACGTCTCAAAAGTGTTCGTCAAATTATGCTGTTTTCTTCATCAAAAGAAGAATTTCTTCACTACTATTTCATAGGAGGAGATAAGTTAATGCGATTGTTTGCAGAAACTAATGGAATCCTGAAATTTATACGAGAAGTCTGCACTTCATGGAACGACACGACAAACAAGCAAATCGATCTTCGCAAATACACATACGGTAATTACTACTCGTAAGATTATGAATATACTATCTATTGATTTAGGCGACACTTTGCGGTAGGATTCCATTAAGATAGAGAAATAATATCTTGCTAATTTATTTCTCCACCATTATAAATATACTTAGAGTATCTTACGGAGTTTAGTTAATATTTCGCTCTTGTTAATAGTTACCCTTTTGAACAAGTCCTTCGTAGTCTTTCTAGCTACATTATATTTAAGAAACACTGAAACACTTAAATTCATTTCTGTACACGACGACAGGGGAAAGTTAGTACGCTTACTATATTCACGTACCGTCGTACACGACTCTGACAGGAACAAACCATAACACCACAGGAATAAGAAAGAAAACCTCTTGGATACCGGATGACCATAAGAGAGACATACATTTCCGTGCTTTGGGTGCATCGCTAGAAAGTGTCCACAGATCCGTAGCGTAACACTTCTCCCTTTTCGGTTTATGAAGTGTACCGTTTGTGACTAGAAAAATGCTGAAGGGCAACCAATTGGTGACGCAGAGGTCCTCGACGGAGGCGCTCAGCCTTCGGCTACGGGAGTGTCGCCAGTTTAACCAGAAAAGCGTTGGTGAGTATAAAGAGATGAGCCCTTAAACGCTTTCCGTCCGTGCCCATTGCCGCGGAAACCTTGAATCCTCGATAAATAATTTCGCAACCCCTTGATGACATTTCCCGACCATGGCCTGACAAAAGAGCGTGCCTAAGCTTCACGGGTGGAATTATAGCGACGTGCGAAGTGATGCAACTGCAAATATGAGAGAGAATTTCCTGCATGATGGCGGGGAGGGACATAAAAACTTTAGATGGTTTAATTGCGTGTTTATAGGATGGTGGTACAAAAAAAATACCTGGGAATCGTTTCCTCTAATACGGCGAGATTTTATCGGAGTGCTCTGATGATGTTGCAGGTTTCCAGCGAGTTGGAGATGGATTGTCGTAGTTAAAGGAAGAACCTTTTTGAATTAATAAGTTCAGGGTGAAATGCTGCCAAGGTATGAATGAGATTATAAGTTCATAGCTGGTTCAGATTTAATTACGAGAATTTACGTACTTAAGGTCTCTTTCTGATATGATATACTTGCATTGAGTAATATCTTCGATTTAATACGAGAATTTCTGTGAGGCAATATATTCATTTCCTTATTACTCCTTACATTTACTCCAATAGTTTCCCTTACAGTTTCCTTCAGAGTTGGCCTTTCTCCATAATTAACCCCTTCTTGTCATTCATCTAGTATAATTTTCTCAGTAGGCAGAATTGTCTTCTGATTAATATTCTCAACCAAGGATACAAGAATTAAATAAAGTTGCGTAAGCTTTTCAGTATAGGACTATTACGACAAACTAATTCAATAACAAATTTTAATGATTTCTTTTATTCTTGCATTGAGACCTATCACCATAAATATATTGACGACAATCATAATCCATTCATCCGTTTAGATATAATACGATTCTTCTTACGACCTTTAACATTCCAAGCACACTTGGCACTGTATTTCAAACCACTGCTCCGCACGCATCAATGTGATTTTACTCTTGATTCGCTCTACGGAATAAATAGCACACATCAAAAGTTTCTCCGCCAATCGAGTGGTCGAATTACACTATCAGCAACGTCACGTGACCTTTGGTTTATCGAATTTTCCAGGATAATGGCATTATAGCCTAAGTCGTGATAGTCATCTCAATTTGATGATCTAATTATGATCCAGCCTTTTCGAATAGTGAAGAAATAAAAAGCTGACCGAGTTCCGAAAATCTTTATCGCTTTTAATTACTGAAAGGATTTCGGAATACTCTCGAATATCTTCTATTTTCTATCCAAAGTAACATTGAGCACGAATCGTGAAAACTGGTTCCATTCCGTCACTTTGAATTGACCAATATCTTGAGGCCTTGGACTTGAACTACTTTTTTCAAGATATATAACTATATATTTGAAAATTTCCTAAAATAATTTGTCATCCACGAAGTTCACAAAAAAACACAGCATCTATTGCGACATTTAATCATCATTAACCATCTGTTCCTAAATGTGAACCTAATGAGAACCAAATAGAGAATTGATCTTATTATTATTATCGTATTATATACATCGCTTTGGCACTCTTTAGATATAGCTATTTATTTGAAGGACATAAACTTCTTCATTTCTATATGTCATCTTTTACTCATTCTTATATTAGAATAATTCGCTTTTTCTAATCTTAGTTGAGTTACCATACCATAAAACAAAATATCACTCAAAAAACAACCTTTTACTAGTATGACACTCACAGTTATAGCGAATTCACCGAGAGTAAAATAAAGGAGTTTTCTGGTCCGTTGGCATTTACACATTGTTTTACCTTTACCATTTACCCTCCCGAGTTATGATATTTACCAGAGTCTTTAATTTTCAGAGAGCGAAATATTATTCAGTTTCCTACTTTTTTCCCTCTAAAAGTTCGACCATTAAACTTTCTCCGCATAGAGAAAGTTTTGTTTTCAAGGAATTACCAATTAAACACGTTCGGGAATTCCAGGAACACTTTCTGATGACTCTTGAGATATACTTTTGTGCTAAAGATATTACTTTTTTAGTTTTAGGATCAAAACTTTACAATGTGTTGCTCACTCGAACCAAGATATACTCATCATCGACGTTTGATGCATATTATTTGAAGAATTATTAATGGATTATTTGAAGTATTATTAATGTAACGTTAGAGCAATTATTTTTATAATGTGTTGGCTCATTCTGCACAATTTAATTTACAAAAAGTTAACGCTGACTTTTGATAAAAGAAATAATAAAAGCCTTTATATGAATATTAGCAATAGTTCGATGTATTTTTTTCAGTTGAATATGCTCTTTCAGGAGTGTCTCATTAAAGGTAACGATTTTCATATTTTCGTAATCAATTCTAATTAGAATGCAGAGCCAAGAATTCTAGTTCCATCAATCTAGGTTCATATTTTTATTCTTTTATTATGAAATCATAAATAATTAATATTGAAATTAAAGCGCACCAAGCTGAAACGTGAGGTTGTTTTCAATAATGACAGACGTGTGTTTATCACCTTCATATGCACTACTAACAAATGAAAAAATCCCTCATTAAGTGCTATCCATTCTATAAAATAAGATTGGTTTGATATCTCGATTAACTCTGAGAAATTACCTGATATTTAATGAATATTAAATGGAAGTCAAATCAAGATTATGTCCTTGTATCACCAATTCTCCATAAACACTCATATTCATTGCTTAATAATTCATATTATGTACTATCTTTCAGAGCATACGGTAAAAGTAAAACTGGAATAATCGGTATATTTCCATAAATCACTTTTCCAAGATCTCCCAAATAATGTAAATCACTCATTCGAAAATGTTACCACTTTCACTTCGAATTAAACGAATTGAAAGAAACAGACGCAAATGTACGATTATGAAACGTCGATGCATATTTGCCTAGGTAATCAGAGCGCGTCATAAGGGAGAAATTCCGATCGACTTATCGTGTGCACTCGATTGAGTATGAATTAATTAAAAAGAAACTCCTGAGGTCAGAAATACGATGTTCCAGCACTAGGAACGGAAAAATTAATGACATTGAAAAGGACTCTTGCTCAAGCCCTCCGTTCATTATTCCGTTTAATTAGACGACATGAAAGCCTTGGTAAGATGATTACAAATATTACATAGGAAGGTATGGAATAATCAGCAGAGTTTCCAAATTGCAGCAATTTCACGCCGCTAATTATGTTATTGACTGAAAGAGTACGTCAAAGGAAACAAGTGAGACTAGCATTAACTTTTTTGCTGTTATTGAATGTCTTGCTCGCAAGTGTATATCAAGAGAAGAGTATCACGCGATTCATTTATATTGTTTTTAGATAAATAATATTGAACTAGGAATAAAATAAGATTAAATTAAAATACATTGAATTATAATATGGTATTATTATAATATACCCATCGACGTATTTTAAAAACTGAAGACCGAACTCTTTTCCATCTAAAACTCCGTTAATATAATATGCTGAATTTTTTATTTCCACCAATTAAGTAATTCTCCCGAAAGGTCTAAGTTTTATAAACATCAGTAAGTATCACATCTGGGTGAATGTTGTCCGATTTTCGTAATATTAGGATTTCCTCACCGGATAGCTAGCAAGCTGAAAGTAGTTCACGAATGGAATTTGCTACTCAGGCTGCCTTCTTTGTGCCTCGTTATGTCATTCTCCATGTTTAGATTTAATGAATAGAGAACACATAGTAAACAAATTCGCATCTCTTACCGTGCACAATAATGTAGTACAAGAAGGAAGACGTAAAATACACATAGCAATGCACTTTCATTGAACTAAATCATGAATTATTATCTTTGAGCGACAATCTCAATACTTAAAACATATCTCATTATAAACTTATTTATATATTAGCGTATTAAAACACGTATTTGATTGAATATAACAATGTAACGGCTAAAATGCATTATTCCAAACTCTTACATATTAAGAATTATCATAACATATTTAGATCCAATTTAGATTGATAGGTACTTATACGGCTATTTTATTTTAAATATGTATTCGAGATAATTCGTCAGCAAAACTTCATAGGGCTTGATTTTGTGCGAGAGCCGTGTTTGAGAAATTTGAAACCGAGGAAAAATTATTTTATATGTCAAACCTTCTTTAAATAGCGCAAGATATCCATATTTTTCTTTAAATTTACCGTAAATTAAATTAAAATTCTATTTTAAAACGGAATATCAAATTATCAACAGTTAGATTTAGAGAAACCGGTAAACTTGAAGAATAAACAGAAGTATCTCAGCTAACCGATAAAATTTTTCAAAGAAATATATATATCGTTTACAATGAAGTAAATCATCATTCACCTTACAGCTCTACTTGATATTACACAAGCCTTCAACCGGACTCGAGGAATTATTAAACGTAATGTACAATGTCAGAATGATTAAAATTATAATAAATTCAATATCGCTCTCACGGACAAGAGTATAGTGAAGTAGTTAAAGCGTACTGTCGTAAGAGGGCTCTTCGATACCGAACGTTGGAGGAAACCAAGAGAAATCTTTCTGTGCTGTTCTCTGCAGGCGAACTTCAAAACTAAGATGTACGTCACACAAGCTTTCGAAACTTACCTCTCTTTTGAATTCAAAAAAAAGTTTCATCGGAATTTTAGGATAATTTATGGAAGATATAAACCAATTATTCAAAATACTTTTTTGCTTTTAATAATAATAATTACTACGTATTAGTTATACGCGACGTATATTACATTAATATAATATATAAGGGAGTATTTTTGAATTCTGAACTTTGCAGGATGCATCATGGATCCGAGCGCGTAACTGTAAATAACGGTATTCAAGAGGATTTTGTGTACTCACGATGAATCTCCAGATAATCTTACGAGTTTTTTTTTTCAAAAATCTCCTTCTTACTCCATCATGAAACTCACCTGGAAAAGATAAATTCAGAATTTAATAGCCAAAAATTGATAAACACAAATACGTTGAAATAAAACAAACTTTGCTTTAAAGTTTAACATAGATGAAATGTTGAAATTATTAAAACAGTGAAAATTATTTTATATCAACCTATCATAATAAATTTAATCATTTTAGCCCATATATTCGTTCTAACGAATAGTTAGAATATTATAACACTACATATTCGGTCGTGAAGGTGAAATCAAGCTAGGATGAATCGAAGCTTATAATTGGCTATTGATAGATATTTAGCGAAGAAATTCGTGTGAATTCGTGTGCGACGAGGATTTCATAACACGACCAATAACCGTTGCGGGGAAAAGTCCCTTCGAGATTCAAGACGTCTGTAGCGCAAAGGGAAATGAACTTGTTTCACCTCTTGAAAACAATGAAATACCTTTGGTTGAGCAATCATAACCATAAAAACTTAGAACTTGTACGAGAAGAGAAATGGATGTAATGGAAGTAATACGCTTTCGAATACAGTATCAGAGGTACGAGGCTGAGATCCTTATATGGGAAATAAAATATGCAAAATTATTGCAGCAATAAATTCTGTTGTAATATAAAGAATGACAGAGTATACTATACACTCTAAAAGGAAAAATCATAAAGCCTGAAATATCAGATGTAGAAACTTGGAGAATTCTCAATCTCATATTTCAACATGTTGACATAGGGTACCTAACGATACTACGAAAGACGTTCACAAATGAATGTATTTTTGACGAGTGAATTGTTATATAAACTTGTGTTTTTGTTCATAAATTTTTGGTAAATTTTGATACCAAAATGGAGAGAGATTTAGGGTATAGCTGTTTGCCAATTTTTTTTAATTATCTTCTTCTACATCTGAGATCTGTTTGAGTGGATATTTCCTAGGAATGTTCCGGTGAAGGAGTTTTTTGAGGAATATGACGCCATGATCATATCTATGGCTTTGGACGTCTTCGAAAGATTCCACCGCTTTCCGGTTTATTATCTTCATTAGGAAATACATCACTCAATCATTAGTTCTTTGGATGTTTATGATAAAAAATGGATGTACTATTGGTCGTCAAAAATAAAGAATCATCGTAACTGAATTATTTTTCGCTGATTCGTGCAGCAACATTGTATGTACACGATTACCTTCAGAATATATCGAGTTAGATGGATACAATTTTGAAAATATCAAAAAGATTTCTGGGAGATAATAATTTTATCTGAGGAACCACACTATCCTAGAATACTATGGTCCATGACTATAACGAAATCAAATTAGTACGGAAGAGGTATCTAGATTGTAGGAGTAGGTGGTGAAAGTTTCCGCATATACTATTTCCTGGAACGAAGTTGAGAGTTTTGCATCATTCAAATCTTTGATAACATACCATGTTTATAATTGGATTTTTTATGATGTCTTAATTAAATCCTGAAGATTTTAAACTTATTATTTTACGTAATTAGACAGACTTATTGCGAAGAATGAATTGTGGAATTGTAGATGACCTATGCGTTAATCACTTGGCATAATAGTTAGGTAGATCTTTGGTCCTAGGAATTTTATCGAGCCCTGCCCTGGTAAATAAAAAACTATTATCAATGAAAAATGTCCTTAACAGCTAAATACTAAGTAATGAAGGGATGTACACCAGTAATCAGACTTGAAAAACTTTATTTATAAGACTGTAACATTGAAATAAGAATAAAAATTAATTTGATTAGATCTGGTATCTTATAACTGATACAATAATTCTTGGGTAGGCAGAAAAATTTGGTATTAACTGGTCTTATGATCCTTATACTATAGGCCAATGTTGAACCAAAAACTGTGATAAGCTGTCCTTGATATTTAATATCAACCCTCAATCGAGCTATTAATTTTAACGCATAATGCCAAGGTTATAATAACAACATATAACTATATATAAAAATATCCGGAGCAAATGATACTATGAAATAAACGGGCACAACTTAATTTCCTTCCGTTAACTTATCTTATGATCCGTTTCCGAACCGATATTAGGTCATGTTTATCCATTTTATTGGAAATGGGTTAATGGAATAATAATTTGGGCCAGACAGACTCTCCGGAGCGAAAAAAAATATAAGAAGTTGCCTAACGAAATGTGGAAAACGGAACGCGCGGATAATGTATCACCAGAATCAACGAATTCCCTAAATACTTCTACAATGAATCGGAGGAAAACTCTGGAAATAGTATTCCAGCAGAATTCAAAATACTTTCGTTTAAAATAGAATTGATAGTAAATACGAGGATTTTAAGGCAAGCAAATTTGGGTTTTGTTTCCGAAACTTTAAGATTTTGGAAGGAGAAAGATTAATAACTAATTTTGTATAGTTTCCAAGCCATCATATTGGCATTTTAAACTATAGAATAAGTATCTTTTAAGCCATCATACACACTATTTAGTAGGTTTCGTTATTAGAAATATATTTTTATAGATGTAATGTACATCATTGAACTATTCTGTACAAGTTTCATGGCATATTTACATAGGAATTTCAGCAAAAAAAATTGTTTTCGGTTTCTTTGATACATTTGGCCAAATATTATGCGCTTCAGGACTTACGAGTTAGCCTATATCGATCGATTAAGTAGTTTAACATACTAATGCGTAACAACATTAAAAATGTTGAGATACTATTATTATGCTAGATAATGAGTAGCTAAGATCATATCGCACGTCATCTTCGATTGAATAAGACGATACTCTTGTTGCCTTTCTAAAATAAACTTGTTAATTATTTCTGAGGCACGAACAAAAAATGGCAGTAAATAATTAACTAAATAATCGAAATTTCGTGAAAGAAGACGAACGAAACCATAAACATCTTCTGTAGCATGTAACAAAAAATTAGCGCAAAAAAATCCTAACCCTTACTGAAACGCTCGTTAGTCAATGCTTTGTAACCCTGAGATGTACATGACCACCCCTAACATTCGTACGGAACCCAATTAGCAGCAAAAGCCTCCACGTGACCAGTAATGGAAAAGGCCCTCTCGACTGGAAGCTGCACTCGCTTCGTAACACAACAAAAGATTCAACCCAAAAAGAGAGTCACGTTTCACGCACTATCGCACCACCAGAATAATCTTTTCATCCCTCAACGCCCTCGCATCTGCTCTTCTTCAGATGTCACTCCCCTTTTGGAAAAAAAGGAATTCTAAAGGACCGATATCGTTTCCGAATGTCGAAATCGGAAGACGTCGTACGACGCCGACAGCGCCAATGAGCTGACGAAAAGTAATCGTTCGAAAATGAATAAAATGTCGCCTCGTCTGGATAGAATGGGTTTTCGATAAGGGAGGGGAATTATACGAAAAATTATGCAATGTTTACGTTTCTAATAAGAATCGATTTTTTTGCTTTGTTTCCGTAGTTCGAGCACGAAAACTTCGACAGCATTGTGATGTTTTGTGGTTTGAAAACTTTCGGCAAAACAAACAAATATCGCGTAGATGTATCTGTATTAGACGTAAGTCAATCAAGCTCCTGACCCATTTAGGACTAGAATTTACTTAGCATATTTTTCTGCGCAGGCTTGGGGTCGATCCAGTTGATTTCTATTATGCACTATCCGTTTCGTAAGCCTTATCTAGTCTAATGCGTGTTATCTATCCCTTAATGACTAGGTCGTTAATGGCGACTGTATTTTAAGCACTACGACCACTGCCATACGTAGACGATTATGCTTTCTCGAAGCACGGAAAGAAACATACTAATGGCCCATTGAGAACAAAACACTTGGTTTCATCATATACAATGTTCGGAGAAGTTTAGAAAGAATATGTCTCGTTTATATTGGATTCGATGTAAATAAGATTTCATTCAAAAGTGAAATCGTAAAAAAGTGGAAAAATGTGAACTTGAAAATTAAAGAGGAACTGACTAAAGATTTGCCAACAGATGTTACCAATGTGAGCAAAATCTGAATACAAGTCGTTTTTAAATGAATGGAAAATATACGTAAATTCCGCTAATATTTTTGGATGGTGGAAGAAATGTTTGGAGTCATTTCAGATGGTGATTGGTCTAGCTTTTGAATAGGTACGCAGCAAAAAAATAACTCTAGTTTTCAATTAAAAAAAAATTAAACAGACTTGAGTGGTCGAACATTTTTATTTTTATCTTCCTCAAGCAACTTTAAATACCCTCTAATTCTTATTTTTTCTTTCTGCTCACTCGGCAGTTTTAAGTATATCACGTAAACATACCAAAAATCTTGAATCAATCGGTGATCGATTTTATGAGCTTCATTCTTATCGCTAAGGCTTTTTCAATTATCATTCAGTCAATACATGGGAACTACTCGAAACTTTGTTTCCAATTAAGCATTACTTCGCTTTTAACAACTTTACTGTTTGACAAAACTAAAGTGGCTTTTATACATCGATAATTTAAAAGCAGTGTGGAGACTTATATAATATCATTACGAATACAAAATATATGAAAATTTATAAAGATGTTCCATAACATATGTTTAAAATGGACACACTAACAACTATTTAAAATGGATATATAGTAAAAATATTGTTCTAAAAACTAAATTATAGATATTTCCATTAAAATTCGCTCGATCCTAAAGCAAAATTTGAGAAAAGAAAACATCCATACGCAAAGATCAGCTCCTAGATATCAAATGCCGTACTTTCACCTCGGAGGTCAGGGACGAAGGAGCCTCTAAAGCTGAAGCCAGTTCAAATGGCAAAGAATGATTCCGAAAAAGAATAAAACATCTCGTAAAAGGCGTTGACTTAGAAAGGACAAATTGTGAGTCGAATAACACATTTGCGTTGAAAATCTAGGTTTATGTAAATTCATGAAAAAGTCCTTGTGCTTTTGATCCTGAGGCAGTACGAATAGATTAAAATAAATTAAACCATTAAAATTATCCTACGTAATATGAGAATACGAGGTGTTTCTATATCGCTTCTTTGTCTGTTCTGGTAAAGTTAGCAACGAGACATGAATCTTAATAAAAATTAAATTGCTAATCATTATGATTTATCTTGAAACCCTTCAAGAGATGTGCATCATAGACTTTGTCTGTTCTGGTAAAGTTAGCAACGAGACATGAATCTTAATAAAAATTAAATTGCTAATCATTATGATTTATCTTGAAACCCTTCAAGAGATGTGCATCATAGACCCTGACCTGGAAATAATCACAAAACTATAAAATGCAGATGAATTAATGAATAAAATATTGGGCTAATACATCTTACCAGCTAATATTGCTTGTTAGGAATTGAAACCTGTTTTTTTCGCCGTCAAAGAATAGACTTATTTTACCAGAAAATGCGCGTAAGAGTAGCCTGAGCATCGTGGCTAATTAATTTGAAATACGCCTATCCGATGTCTAATTATGTGCGACAAATTACGTTTAGCATTGACACGAACAGGGAAACATATAATTTCGACGCAAAAGGAGAACTAATTGATGAAATTCCTCCAAAAGTGGATCAAAGAAATAACTAGAGTGGAAAATACGCGGCGAGATGAAGAGATTTTAAATGTGGAAGAAAAGGAAGGAATTCGTGCATCACTTTCTCATGAACTAAATTTTTCATCGATTGCCCCAAAATATCCGATTTATTAATATAAAGCTAATTAAAAGTTTTTCCTCGAGATATCAATTCTCATTTTATCAAGGGAAACAATCGAATCAAACTGTAACTAGGTTGGTTGTGTCAAGGAATTAAACTTCTTGTTGGAAAAATCTATAAATAGTAGAAGTTTTGATAGAATTGAAATAAAAAATGTCATATTTTTGGAACTTAACCGTGATGATATTAAATCATCTATAATATGTGAACTAATTTCGTTCTTATAACCATCACTACCTGATGTTTATATAACCATGCCAAATTTATAATATATTAAGGATTAAATTAATTACCAATGCCTTATTTTTTACAAAAGTCTGTTTCGGAATAAATTAATTGAAAAAACTTAAAAATTTTCCAATCTACGATAAAAATAACACGATGCACTTAACATAACTCATTCAAATTATCAATTAAAACAGTCGTAGATAAATTTATTTCAGAATATGATTGCACTTAAATAAAATATATTTTTCCTCCACTTAATAAATGACTCGAGTATTTCTCAGCGGATTAAATTTGTTTTCAGTTTACTTCCAAGAAAAACACTTGAGTAATTGACATCTTGTATTAATATGTTTACCTACTATTTTAGTCTAACGGTACTCGATGGCCTTGGGCTCATTGATGCTATTGCTGATACAGAAATTGGCTATTGATAAGGTTAATGGAAATATGTATCCAGATATTAAAAACATACTTTAAAAAATAAACTGTATAAATAATAATTGTCATATATGATGAATATGTATAAATAATTAACAATAATATAAAATAATAATTTGGTACATATGAATTGAAATAAATAATAACATTACCACGGTGTATAATGGTATATATAGAGGTAGTCAATCAGCATCAATATCAAATAAAGGTTTTTAATAATAAATAAAACAAAACGATAACGATAAAACGATAGACTACGAAAGAATTCGATTAACAGTCAAGTCATTCTTACGATAGAAAGTTACTTGAAAAGCCCAAGAATTCTTATTCAACCCGAAATGGAAGTTACGTGACGTTTATAAGAAAGGACAAAAAAAAGTCGCGGAGGCCAGCATTTCGGCACAAGCGAGAAAAAAGTGGCATTTTCCGCTCAAAATGAAATTCTGCGGACATCGAGTGGAAGAGAAGGAGGGCAAAGAATGATGAGATGGCACTTATCGAATACAGATCGCGCAGAAGGCCGACTATAGTTTCTCTAAGAAAGGGCAGTAAGAGTTTGTGGCACATGGACAACTGGCTTAGGGCGTGACGGAGACATAATTGTGAACACGTGAATTTCCTTTTTAATGTCACCGTCAACTCAATCATCTTTGGTTCCAGCCATTACACTTTATAATGAAATAGCTCTTTAAAATGATAAAGCCGCAAAGCCTTGAACAAACTAACAGCATGTCTAACAGCATCTCTATACAAAAACATACGAATAACGACATTGTAAAAAACGAGAGGTGATCATATTGATGATAGAATAAGAGATTAAGTAGTATATGGTTATTTCTCTGCTATCCATTTGAAATATATTCGGAAAAGGATTAATATTAAAATTTATTTTTAAACAAGATGTAATATAGTAATACGCTTAATCCTGTTTTAATTGAAAATAATGATTAAAATTCATGCACTACCATAAACTAGGTTGGTAGAGGCCATGACCAAGTTTTCTAATTGCATTTGAGATGAACTATAAGTCCTACTTATCAAGATCATTCCTTTGAAAAGCACGATGTATCAGATACGAATAATAAATTAAGAATGATTAAGCGAAGATAAATAAAACTTTTCAACAAAACTATAAAATTAAGCGTTAGTAAATGTGTCGAAGCATCCTGGAAACAAATTTCTTAAATCATAAATTGATACAACTCGATTTCAAATTCATTTAACTCAAGTTGAATAGTCCTAATTATTAATTACGAATATTTATGTTTTCACGTAATGTAAACTATTAAAATTTACGAAAAGACAAAGACATTTTAATTATTTTCCATTCATTCGAAAGAGTGTAGAAGCTCGTAAAATACAATCTCATCTCTTATATTAATGAATCGAAGGTGAATATGTCAATTTGAATTATCGCTCAAGTATTCCCCTATCATTCCCTCAGACAGGGTTCGGGGCCTATGTTTGCAAACATCTCTGCTTCCGTCATTATCGGACCACCACTCACGAGGTTACCTCGCGGTGCTCCTGAGACGTCGACCCAACTCTCCTATAGTACCTCTGATCTTTATTACACATTCTCCCCTATCTTACACTCGTTCGACGTCTTCTTCTCCAACCCGTGCAGGATCATTAGATCACTTCCCTATCTTCACCTCTTGCTTAACTTCTTCCAGATAGGATAAAAGTCCATGCGTGCAAAAAATGTTGCGAAAAAGCTAGATAGAAAGTGAAAACAAAACGGAGTAAACCAAGGATGAGCAAAGTTTCCCTTTAACTATGTCCGAAGACAGATTATAATTTCTTTTTGTTCAAATGGGCACTGTACCTAAAATTCGTAAACAAGAAAACTATCCCATCAATTTCCTATCTGGTCTATTTGTCTAGACTGTCAGACGGACGAAGATATGCGATAACGCAGATATGCGATGAAAATCCTTGTATTCTAATGAAGGCAACGAGAGAACGTACACAAGACTAGAGAGCATTTAAGAAACTATATATGGCTATTATATAACAAATTGTAACCAATTCCTACAGTGGACTTTCAATTAAGCATTCATAAAACTCTGCTACATTATACAGTATTTGAATAGTTTTATCTAGGATCTTACTAAATTATTTTAACCTACAGATAAAACATCCTAGCCTCTTAGCACTGTCTCCATAGCAATAGCAATCTATAACAAATAGAATAAGATTTTAATTCAGCTTTAGGAATGGAATAGCCAAATACTCATTTACATGATTTTAATTTCTCAATAGTTATTTCTTTATAACAACATACACGTATTTAATCGATCTTTTCTGTGACGTCACTAGTCCGACTAAACTTCAAGTTACGGTCCATCTCACGTGATATAATAACATTAACCATACGCATTACTTCGAAAGAATACGTTTTACTGACGCACTTTCTTCTTTTTATTTCCTTTCTATTCTATAGATGCAGTTTCGACATTATTCCTTTGCGTACTTATTTATTTGAAATGTACGTAACGGAATTTAACTTGAGATTGCCAACACCACGAGACGTCAGAATGGCGATAATATATAGGACTTAGTGCCCTAGGGAATGATACTTTCTCAGGAACGATATTCACCACATATTCATATGTCCACTGAAGTGACAGACTCTTAAGATGATATTTTTTATAGCACTTCTATCATCTAAAATCCATGGGGCAAACATGGCAGATAATGAGATAAATTAACTAAAATATAATGAATCTCATATCCTAAATCGTAATAATATTACAAAGATTTACTCGAGAACTTGTAGAGAATTGCTTTAAAGATTCACTTAATTTGGAAGGATAGTTTAAATTGAAATAAAATTAAGAAACTAAATATATATAATACATAATACTCCTAAATGTTACTGTAATAACATTAAATAATATTTTTTTAAGGTTTTCAGCTGTAAAATAATACTTATATATTAATATTTAATATAATTCTATGATTTTGAAATGAATTCTTTCCTTATTATTAATAGTAGACTTATATAGATACTTCTGAGTTAGTATAAAATCTAAAAGAAACAAGTGGGTAGCGCATTCACCTTTGGGGATATTGGACCCAGATTTGATCCTCATTATGTCTATACGATTTTCCTCTCTTTACGCATAAAAAACTTTCAAAATAGCCCTCGAAATAACCTCAGTGCTACACAGAAACTTAGATCCGGCATTACATAAATATCCACCTTTATTATTGGCACAATCCCTAATATAATGCATCAAAACATTCCGAATTCATTTTGGCAGCAAAAACCCGATTTGGTTCCCCTTAAAAATCTCGAGACCCAATGATGAGTCACCTTTGAAAAAAGAGGTACGACACATTGGTATGCGTGCTTTGCTCCGTAACATTTTTCGAACTAAAGGAGAAAACGGTGTTCCCGTCCTTGGTTTCGTTTTCGTTGGAACTTTACTTCAAACCCTTTTAACAACGATGTCATAAGATTAGAGATACGTATGTTTCGTTTTCTAACGCATTGCTCATTCAAGGATTCGTTTGGTTAAGGTCGCAGGAGAAAAATGAATTATTCAGCGCCGTGTTGGATTTATCTGGAACTATTGTAGGCGGAGATGTATTTATTGAGCATAAAATATTGATAAAGCATAATGCATCAAGCGTCCGAATACGATGAGCATTTAAAATTTATATTTATAAGGCCTTAAAGGATAAATATGCCTAAAATAATTGACGTATTTTATACTTAATAACCCTTGTTTTCATACTCTTTCCGCTTGATCCTTCTTAATTCCTTCACCAATTTGGAAAACATATGTAGCTGTTTCATAACTATACACGCAATATTTAACTACGCAAATAACCTTTGAATCTTTGGTTGATCTCGGGTTTCAAATATCTCCGAATAACGAGCTCCAAAATTATTCAAAAATTTGATATTTCAAATTTCCTTGTCGATAATTAAAAAGATTTATTATTCTAATAAAAGTCAAAAAATCTTTTTTGTCCGCAGTTATTTGATCGAAAGACCAAAGTGCAAAGTATGAGATTGCGTCTTCTCTACGTCTTCCAAATAAACTCCCGAAGTTAAAGAGAAAAAAGCTAATTGTGGTTCAACTTGTAAATTAATGAATATATTTAATGACATATCGATACATCAGACCAACGGAAATTGTAAAGTGCTCTTTAAAAGAAAATTTTTAATGTTACCTCTTTATAGTATATTATTCCGTGTAAATCAAAAATAAATCAAATGTACCCTTCTCTAGCAGTGACGGTATTTATATATAGTTTAAGGGCTCGATATAAACTTTCGCTTTCATTTATTAACAGTTCTGTCTTAGTATTTACAGTACTTCATATACATATGACAATATATACGACTGCACGAATACCTTAAACTCCTAATCGTGTATAATGGTGCTATATACTTTATACGTACATATATATGGTTTACTGCTTTCCATTTAAGGGCATTTCGTTATGAATGATCTAGCTTCGGCTTGGATCTTAAGCGTGCCGCAGAATTGGTAGCGATTAGAATCATGCTGAATATCTCCTTTTCTACGCATTCTCAAATGATTCTTGAGCATGTTATTATGGTGTCTGCAAGTGAACTGCACGTACATGTTATTTTAAGTGTAGCCGTCCGGCGTTTCCCTTTCTCGAAAAACAAACTGTGGGAGGAAATTCCTATTTTGGCCGCACTTCATGCCGTTTTAAAGTGACGTGTTTAGCGTGACGATGGAGTTGTCTGCGGAGATAACTAACATCATCGACCAGAAAAAAATCCAACCCACAATTTCCAGATACCTAGTAGAATATGATCAATGTAGCTAAAAATGCAACTATAAATTGTGTCAAATAAAATCAATACTAATCTGAGAGACTCAGAAATTTCTTTGTAAGTTTGAAGCTTAAAAATCGGAATAAAACGACAATAAAATATTCGTATTTATATAAACATATCTAATAATTTAATTTTATGAAAATATTACTATAATAATCATAGCTGTCTTTTCTATTGACGATAACCTTACCAATTAATTGAACAATTGGCGTTTCGCTAGGGATATAAGACCAACTTCGCATTCCATAAAATGAATTCCTACACAACGGAGCCTGCAGCGGATGTAATTAAACCTTTGGCTGCATATAAAATTAAATAAATGCAAAAGATATATCTATTAACATTTAAAATGTCTAAATTTAAAAGTTGTTAAATTTTAAATTTATAATAAATCCTCTATTGTATGAGTCTAGAGCTGAAAGGACATTCCCGGTAATTAAACTTCAATAGAATAAAAAAGAAGATACTGAATACAGCCGACAAGATATTAGTTTAGCTTCACACTTCCGAGAACATTTTAAGAGCCTAGACTGTAAAACTTCCACCACTTTAAAACGACACTGGTGGATTATGCAGAGACGTTCATCGAGACCAAAACTTGACCTGATGAAAACATTTCGATTCGAGAATAAATCCACGATATCCGACGTTAAAAGGGCATCAAGATCCGCGAATTGATGCGTTTTTAAGGCGGAGGTAGGACAGTGGGTCATAGCGGTACTGCCGGATGGCCGCTGTTCAACACCGCAACAACGGTGCCATCCGGAGATGGTATCGTTGAGGAAGGAAAGCTACGATTACCTGCAGGGTGATTAGTGGATGGTATGGGATGGACTCGAGAAGAGGCGTATTGTTTCTCTCAAGCAAATTGATGCCTTTTTACGCCGAATAAGATGCAAAAAAGAAAAGCTACTACAAGGAAGTGAAAATACTTTCCGACTGAAGGATCTGCAACGATTTAACACGAAATCGTCTTTAATCTAATCATAATTAATATTGATAGGATTATAACTGTAGGAATTTGATTCGATGATAATATAAAGACCTTATGAATTAGGATATCATTTCACTATCCATCGCTTCTGATTATGTTTCTGAACAAAAATCGCAAGTATCAATGTACTATCTATGCTCCTGAATTGCGTACTAAATCCTGGTATAGAAAACTATGAACCTGGAAAATGACGAGATTAAAAACTATTGCAAATCTAAGTTTAAATGGTTATTTGGATCGCTGTCGTGAAGCATAATGAAAAGTATAAATGCGTAACAATGTCCATATCCATATATAGCTTGTATGTATGAATGAGTTTTTAAAAATAGCACGCGCTTAAAAGAAACATAGAAGGAAACGTTTCGGCGACGAGTCTTGGTGAATTCCAAAGAAAATACAGCCATGAAAAAAAGTGTCGCAGGCAGATGGAGAGAAAAAAGACTTCGAAACGAGACGTTCAATCAAATTTGTTGATTCATTCCATGGTAAACATCCGGCTGGAATCCGGAGAGGAAAGAAAGAATGAGGTTGCAGCTACGATTGCTATTTCAATAAAATTTGAAAAAGTCGAATCAATTTATCTACACATTTTCTACGTATTTTCGCGCGTAATCCAAATAAAATTCCACCCAAAATTTCCATCCCTTTCATGTAGAAACATTTTTAAAAAACCTTTAGGATCCTTTCCTCCGTTGGGAAGACATATCAAGTTAGGATACGTTATTAATTTCTCCATTTTTTTCGGAAACGAGACGCAGAAAGTAAAATCTGCGAGGGCTGCCACCAGTTGAATTGAAATCGATCCTTCCTTGCGGACTTTCTCTGGGAAAGGGAAAAGATTCGAAAGCTCCTCGCACCCCTGCCAAAATCTAAAGCCGCCAAGAGAGGTGGAAGAACGCGTGCAGATTTGGGTGAGCGATTACATCAACCCGAAAGTTATCTCGTCTGCATTTTGACTCACCGTGAACTCTACGGTTCCTTTCGGCTTTCGCCCTCACAGCAGCCCCCTTTGCTTTACCATCTCCACCACCTACCGCCACAGCCTTGTCTCCAGTACCCCCGGACACCGGACTCGTCATGTTCGGAAGGCCTCTGGCGAAAGCGTTAAAAAGTTACCGGGAATTTATTCCTGCTACGATACCAACGTTCTTTACAACCTTTTGATTCTTTCGGGCCACTTCTGAGAGTTCCAATCTCTCGACTAAATCCTTCTGTCGTCTTAAGAGAAAGCACCGGGAACCACTGAGGATCGAGCGCCTAAGACTAGTTGGTCTATGATCGCCAGAGGGGTGTCGTCGCCTTAATTGGCGTACCTCCGGATGCGCGTTGATTTACCAGCAGGATTGCGCACGGACCAGAGGGGGGAACAAAAGAAGAAAGATAGGGGCTTTAACGCGTCCTTGGATTCGTTTTTACGAAGACGTGTCTCCTCTGCTGAGAGTCCTTTGGCTTACGCGGACCTGCGGAGTGTGCGAAAATGAACGTTTCGAAATGCGTGAGAGAAGAGGAATCCGTAGAGGAATGGGAGTGGGAGTTAAGAAAGCACGCGCGTTCGCTTGGAATGAGGAGATTTAAAAAATAGCATAGAATTGAAACAATCGGAATTCATATACGGTTACAGTCGAAAAATATACTAATAATTTTTAGTTTTGCAGAATTGGAAATAATTTTTATAACCTCCCAAGCTACCAAATATAGCCAAACCCATCTAATTATTAAAATTCCGATTTTCCATCTCTAGATGAGCTACACCCAGCCTCTATGATAAAATAAATGATACAAAGAATAAAAGTTCAGGGAATGTTAACGGTTTATCTTGAATGTATCGTATTGGACGCGAAGGCAGGGACAAGCACCCACGAAAATCCAAGAAGTGACCATTAGGAAATGTTTTTACATTTCACATATAATTAAAGAAAAGGAAAGATATTTTACTTCGAATATTATGGAGAGGAAACGACAACAATATCGAAGAATCGTAAAATGTATTCACGGCGATAAATTTAATGACTAAGAGGATGCGTCATTCCGCGATGATGATGAAGCGGAAATGCAAAATAAAATACGCAAAAACTTGGCGGAGAACGTTGCATCTTTGCCTCAGGGATCCACAACTACGGAAAGAGGGAGGGAGGGGTTAACTGCGGGAGGAAGTGGACAGGAAATCGCTGTGAAAATTATTCGTGGGAAAATTGAGATAAGAAAATAAAACGATTCGACATTTAAATAACTCTGAACGTCAGAGGTGCGTCGCACTGAATACTTCTCTTAAGAAAGTTTTACTCAATTGGCATATTTTAATATAATTCAAGTGCTTAGATTATAAGTCAGTGCATAAAAAGTAATTACTCAGTAAAGATTATAAGAATTATGTATTTTAAATATACGAAATAAATTGTCTTTCTTAGAGCAAGTAATTGAAAATATATTGATCGAAAACAAGGATCATTGAGTTTACGAAACTCAATTAGTCTTATACTCTTTCAATCTAGCTAGCCTTACAAATTCTACACATGGTGAATATGCACCAAATGAGGAGTATTCAGAACTAATAGGAACATTCACGACCATAGTTTCAGATGGCACTTGGGTTCACCAGAGTATATAAAAATATGAAACTTAAGGAATTTCAAAACATTTCAGTGTGATTGCCTTAGGAAAAGAGCGATAACAACAATACTTTACGTGTGAACGTGCTATTTGTTTCTTTCCTCGCTAAGATGAGTATCTTTAGAATGAGCGCGGCACAAAAATATGCGAGAAACGTAAATAAGTCAAACGCAAAATAGATTTCCGGAATATCGGGAGATTTCTAAAAAAATATCGAATTGAAATATCGAATACCGTCAAAGTATTTTTAACTTAAAAGATCATAATAGTTCACGAAAAATACTTAAAAATGGTTATTGCATTTAGAAATATTAAGTAAAAGTAGAGTCTAGTAGCTATGAACAATGAACATAAAGATATATGAAGCGAATAACTTAATCTCAGAGATATTGCGTAAATATGACAAAAATCCTTAACACTATGTATGTACCGGTAAAATGAAAATGCAAATGTTACTGAAGCGTGTAATTATCTCGATCTTTCAATTTCTACGATTTCGATAGCTTTTACAGTTAGCACTTGCTAATTAATCACCGGTGAAGTGTATATCTGTTTGATATTAAGAGAGAAAATTCCACAGAAGTGAAACTCAATCACTGTCTATTCGTTGCGAAAATGGATAAAAAATGAGTTCGCGAAGGGAAAATGTTTTTGAGAAAAAAGAAACAAATTGGTGAATAAGGTCTTTTAAGTGAGAATCAAATAACATATATAAAAACAAAAATACTAACTGTGGTTTACGTTACGTAATCTTTAGTACTTGCTCGATGGAATCTTCTCAGTATAAAGGAAACAAAAATGATTGAAAGATGTCCAAAGAAGATGAAGATAAGTTAATGTAAATTCTTATTGATAATCTAGGTTGAGATTTTCAAGTAGACATGCAAGAAATTGATGCTTTTTTATATAATATAAGCATTCATATATATATATATATATATATATATATATATATATATATATATATATATATATATATATATATATATATATATATATATATATATATATATATAATTATTTAATAATATAAATGGATAGGGATGTCGACAGTAAAAAAATTCATTTAGAACACAAGTGGATACAATTAAATATTGTTCCCTCGCTTTATATTTTGGGACGTATCTCTCTATCCATTTTACGAGTCTTTCATCTGATGTCATAACTTTTCCTCCAGGATTAAAAGTCCCGCAGCTATTCAATGAGTAACCTGAATACGAATTCTTTGAGGCACATAAGTCCTTCGAACCGTGATTTCATCGATTCACTAAAGATTACGAGGTCAGTCTTCTTGATCGACTCCTGGATTCATGAATAATGTATCCATCCTTAACTAGAATTATTCTTTTGCCTTTTGATGATTTAAAGTTGGCAACTCAACATGGAACGCGTATTTATTGAAATTAAGGTCGACTGGCTGATTAATCTAGAGTGCTCTCAAAGTTAACTTCATCATTAATATTTCGATTATGAAATTGATTCAAAATTAAAAATACACTAATTATTATAATCACAGTTTTGATCGGAAACTTCAATTATATTTTAAAGAAAGATGCTATTTTTTCGGTGTGAGATACTCTTCCGTTAAGAATTACTAGATATAAAAATAGGTGATGGTATCGTTGGAAATACATTTTTTAATCAAAATTTTATCTAGTTATCAAACAAATCAAAATGAAAGAAAAGCTAATGGTATTATGCACATCGATACACTTTATATTGCATTAATGTACGTCGACATTGAAGGTGAATGGTCGAAAAAGGCCATTTTTATTTTATTGATTATGGTAATTAAATGGAAACATATCTTCATTGTATCTTATATATAATCTAATACATTATACCTTATACGTTCATGAACAAACAATTAGATGAATATAGGTGAATGCATTCGAATTAATATCTTATGTATAGCTATTCCCTCTCGTAATTGGAAGCACGAAATCTCCACGCGACTCTTTCCTTTGACGCATGAATGAAACAGCGTTCATTGCCCGATATCGGCGTCATTAGATGCATGCTCATTTCAAAGGCTTCTCGACTCCTTTGAGACAACTATATCAATCCCATAAATTCGCACCAAGACCGCCAGAGTCCCCTACTGTCGATAGAGGCAACGCGTGACATCTCCACGTGCCATGTTTGGCGAATAAGAGAATCTTGAACTATCGTAAAAAAATATGAGAATCGTACCACTCAAAATGAAACACAATTCTCATCCGGTTTCTATGGTTTCTACGAGATTTTGCGAGTCTTTCATCTTTTGTCGTCATACGACCATGCGCGGGGACATCATTGCTACATCCAGGTGCTATAGAAAATCAACAATGCGTAGAATATGTTAGCACAGTTGGCAGAAGTGTTTATTTAGCTATCCTTTGCGGGAGGAGTCAAGTTCAATGTATCTCGAATGCGTAGTGGAAAATTACGCTCGTGCTTGAGAAAATATGTCGATGAATAATGTTGGATATCAACGTGTCAAATTTTTCCTTAGTGGAAAATATTTAGATAGTACTTGTTGCGTCTCAGTGATTGCATGCAGGTTCCGATAAGAATGAAACGAAAAGAAATGGAAGATATAAGTAAAGTATAACAACCATTGAGTCGAGAAGTAACCTGGTAAATAAATCTACAATCGGTTACCAAGGAATAAACAGAAGTGATACTATTTCAACTCGAAAATATTTATGGTCATGTAATGGAGAAATCAGTTAGAGGGAAAATAAATTAAATAAATTAGTAGTTCCTTGTTGACAAAACTTAGGTGCCTCAAAGAATGATAACCAAAGCTAATATGTGCATCAAATTGAACATTCCGTAAAATATAGACCTGTTGAGAACCTAAGAATATTTTCCGTAACATAGCTGACCATGGAAAGCTTGTGAACTGTCGGTATCGACTTAAATTTTAATTTAATTAAAGATTTGATGATATTTAAAAGAAGGATTTGTAAACATATATATTCCCAGAACTTCCTTCCTTCCAGAAAAGTACATGGTTTTCAGTATAAAATACATTTCAACTAGTTTAAAACTAATACTCTGACCTCAATGATCAATAAAATATCCGCTATTTTCCTTGTTCTACATATTTTAATTTTATTAAAATATTTAACTTGATTCGTGGAATTTAACTACTCTATCTTCATTCATAAGCTTCATTCTTTACTATATTATTCTATATTATATTTTACTATTTAAAATATTTATTCCTTAATTTCCATAAATGGTATTTAATGTAAAGTAACAACTATATATTCACAAACGCAGGGTATGAAGGATTCAGCAACAAATATGGGAGATAAGAGTTTTGTTCTCATAATATAAATCTTATATCGCGTAATATGACATGAGGAAATCCGAAGTTCAATGATTCAATTTCATATAAAATACGTACGTACTTAAATTTTACATCGATTCAATCACCCCCTCTTTCATGTACTTCTGCTTAGGTAAAATACAAGAAAATTAAATAAAAATTAAACATTCCCCATTATATTTTCGTTGAAAGGAATACCATTAATACACTCGAATAATAAAAATAATTATGCAGTCTTTTAAATTTAAGAGAAAATTTTTATATATCGATTATTTTTTGGTTTTAGAATTACCCATAGCTATAGTGATATGCTTTTGATACGTAAACGACGCAATAATCCGCCCTGCCATTATGGAATGAAGTTATAGTATAACTCCCTCTGTAGGAGTTCTACTGACGTGGAACATTCCCTTCTATGCAGACTATCCCTCGCCTATCAGGTACTACTCCGTCATGGAGCGATACTTGGAAACTGAAAACCCGATCGTGAAGATGTACGAGTGACCCGAATTCGACGCATCCGTTGCTAATGGGATTGCTCGCCGATGGATCGCCATCTTTTTCGAAAATCGAACGAATCTTTCACGCGATTCTACAACACCTGAAAGGACGACCCAACGTCAAACGGGTCAAGGACTCGAGTTGGGGCATTACACCTCCCGAATTTGCCGCCAAAAAAGGAGTGAATCTTCGCAATAAATATCCTGAACAAAAGCGCACGCAAAGAATCATTTTTTTTTATTACATCGTTCTCCGGTCTTTTTGACGAGGTCATTTCCTTCAGAAACGCTTTTTTGCGCCCTAGCTTTTCTTCTAACGGTAAACTACTGTTGGGTATGAGTTATCCGGATTAATTTGAGCTCTCGACTTTTCATGCGTTGAAACGGATGAAGATGGTATGATTTGAAGTGGTTCCATTCTTTCGCTAATACGAGGTTTAAGTTCAAAAGGAAAACGATAGGAACAATACAAATATTTCTAATGAGGCTAAAAGTAAAAAGCTGGTTTATGAATTTAAAACTTCAAATATAGGAATTATAGCAAATACTTTAGGCTCGAGATACTGTTGGTAATATGCTTTACCCAGAACGTAAATTAAACATAAGAAAAATTTTATTTGCATTCAACGAAATAAAGCGATACTCCTATGATTTTATCTGATTATAAACTAGGTTCTATAAAAACAATTTTAGGAATATTTTGTAAAATTACAATAGACACCAAAATATAAAAAGGTTACTTAGCTTTCGTAGAGAGAGTTATTGAGCTTTTGATTTCCACTTGACGCATTCTTTTCTTTTTCTCGTTTCTTGAGTTGAAAATTATTTGGGAGCTTGTTCTCGAAGGGATATTGAATTTTTACGAGGGACAAAAGTTTTATTTTATTAACGTTAATCCCCTTATCCAGAATACGTCAACGCAATTGATACGGTTTCACGAAATTATTGAGAAAAACCTGCAGGACAGTATTATCCTGAGGACTGTAAGTTTCAAAATAAGTTTTGTCTCGCTGGTCTTTTGTGATGTACACTTAAAGATGTCTTATGAGTATTCAAAAAAGCATTGAATATTTAATTTATTTTGTTTTTAAACAGAATTTATCGCCTCCAAATTCAGATATCCAACAGTAACTCCAAGAGAGTTTATAAACACCAAATAGCCGTTATTTTGCTTGCTCTCTTCGGAAGAGAAGAGTAAATGAGCGTTGGTGGGGGATGAGTATTTACGATTTTTTGGCGTGACGTCAACAGCAACCTATAGGACCACGATCAGGAGTTATTACTAAAAGACTGTGAAGGCTTGTTCTACTTTATTTATGCTTTCGATTGTGATACTTGTTGTACTTTAAAATTAGTGTAAAGAACACATTAGAAAAAAACAAATCTAAATGTCATAAATTTGATTCCGCTCAAATTGTATGATAAGAATAGGACCCAATCGTGTCACTATTTTCCACTGCTTGATCATCTGTTTCATTCGTTTAATTTCGTGAAAAAGTTGCTCGCTTTCTAGTGTGAAAGCATAAGAACCTATCTTTCCATTCTTAATTAAAAATAAGCTATCAAATCTTCTCCCATATCCTTAAGAATCAATTTCTATAAAAAGTACCTATATCTGTGTAACTTTTATATAAATACCCTGCTAGCAACCTTTCGGTATGTGGCACAGGGTGCATGCACCAAGACTCTATTTACCTAATTGATTATTTTCGCGTTTCGTGAGGGAGAAAAGAATTCTTGAAGGTGTTCGTTTTGAGATCTTATTCTCTTATTTCCTTCACTGAGTCATAACGGCCTATATAGCCCTATAGCCTATATCCGCGACAGCTTAAATACATAAAAATAAAATAATAAAAACAGATGTCAACAAAATCTACTACTTACAAACTCTTAAAAGACACCAATTTTCAATAGAAACCACAAATTCAAAGAATAATTAATTATAACATTAATTTACACTTTACTCATAACTATATTAGGAATTGAGTGAGAATAAATATTTGGGAAAAGAAAAATTCACGTATTTGGCTCCGTAGTGAGAATTATCTCTACCTAATAACATTCCGCCTTCACTGGCTCATCCGTGGAGCTTTTTATTAATTCACACCACTTTATTCAGTAGCAGCAACATTGAGGCTGAACCCCACCTAAGAAGGATTTTGCAATTATAGTGACCGCTTAACGTGAAGGTGAACACACGCTACCCTGTATCATTGGATCGGGACGTTTGATTTATCGAGTACATAAAAAGTGTTTTATCCATCATCGTAAGGAGACAAACTGGGCGTCCTTCGTACGACGATTAACGCACGGAATATTTTTTTAAAAGATTCTCACTCGCAGAGAAACCTACGCACGCCTTTTGTTTCGCCGTGACTTTTCTCGTTACGCGTGTAGCAGCGGCAACTGGTCCTTGCTCTTAATTGTTACACGAGCACGGCCTTGAATTATCTACGCGTATTTCATTACGAGCGCAACACGATTCGATCCCCGAGAGAGAATATCGCGCGGGTATCTTAATTTAAGCCAAAGGAATCCTGCGTGAGAAAAATACACGCCCGACATTGGTAGCTTTCCGGATGAAAAGTCAATCGTTTCTACCTCTACGTAATCCCGTTTCGTGGCTCGATTTACATCGATATATATCCGCCGGTGACCGTTATTTTCCCATTTGCCGTGTTAAGTGCGCGTTGTATCTTTTAACCTTCGACCCCTCAGTGAGCGAACGATATAACTGTGGACATGAATGGAAGGACGGCAAACATCTTAAGGAGCTTGAGTTGATTTTTTCTTGATTCTCTTCAGAGTTTAAAACGTGCCTAATGAAACATTTTGCAATTCATCGTCCAAGTAAGGACTCATGAGCATAAGTTTACTCGTAAAATATTTTTGTTTATAATGGACTTAAATTCACGTATTTTTTCTTTTGTGCTACTATTTAGCAATATCTTTATAATATCGTTATCATTTAAGATTCACGTTTATTATGTTCGCTTCCCATATTTGAATCATCGTAATTCTAAATGTAAATGGAAGAAAATTATGAATTAATCAAGAAAGAAGTAAAATAAATATTCAAACCTTTCTCCATAGCTTAAAAATTATACTTTAAAAAATTCACAAGTTCGCAAGATATTACTTTAACTTTCCCGAAATAATAATCTAACGATTTTACGTTAAGTTTAACTATTAAAACCAACGATGTTCATAAACAAGAATAAATAACTATTGCGATTAGAAAGGGGTCATTCTTCTACTCAAAAACAAGTAGCTTATGACAATTCAAAGTAGATAAAAGCTTTTAGGAAGTTTGAATACCAAGTAAAGTTGAAAAAATAAATTTTCTTATAGTAAAAACTAAGATGTATGTTATTATCAGCCTTGGATTCATTCATTTACTAAATTTTATAAAGAGAAAAGGAATTTTATGATAGGTCCTTAAAACACTCCGAGACATCGAAACGGGTATATAAGAGGATACGTTACTGTAAAAATACAAATTTGGTATCATCGCGATGCAGTTAGAAAACCTCAAGCATTCCATCTTCCACTTTAGTATGCCATTGTCCTCCCCGTTAAAGATAGCACTTCCAAACTGGTACCAGCAAACACCTGTTGCTGCGGGCTTACCGGTGTTTATTCAAAAATATAACGGATTTCTTTCGAAATACGTGAAATGGACGCGAAGCTTTTATGGCTAAAATTTGAAGGATACATTCGAACAATGAAATGATGTTTGCGTGAATAGTCAATAAAATCATAAAAGGGGGAATTTTAGCGATATTTTTTTCAGCTACAGCTGATAAATTTTTATTTATGAAATAAGCACGGAGTCCTATTTTATTCCTTTAAAAACCCGTGTACGTTGAGTGATATGAGAGTTATGTAAGTTCATAAACTGATGTATGAAATACAAAAATATATTACAAGGTAATCGAGTTGTGCGTGATTAAAACTATTCCAAGTAAACAGCTAATAATAACCTTACTCGATTCAACGAGGAGTTTAACTAGGCCAGCTATTAATTTCGATTCTATGTACGGAAATATATGTTTGGATATAGATCTAAAAATATCTAAAATTTTAGAAGGAAAGGAAGTGAGTGAACATCAAATCAGGTTCCTCCAGTTGGAACTATTTTGTTGACGAAATAGGAAAATAAAAGATAATTTAAAGAAAATTATTTCAACAGGAACCTTCCCTTATATAATATGTCGAATGAACATAGCTGCTCTTTTCGGAACGGTATAGTTGCATTGAGAAACAACTATTTAGTCAGAATTAATACTATTTTACACTCTTAATTTTCATCAGGAAAAATGATTAATGGAAGCTCTTGATACTAATTGAACTACCAATTTTATGAATTAAGGACGCGGTTTTATGGATTGACTTCTACATATATGGATTTGAGTGATAGTAGTCTGACAACATTGCCTTCATAACTTGGTCACATCGACTGGTAAATTAATTCGGCATCTTTAAGTATGACAATTATACGCCCCAATTCATTCAACTGTTTATTTGTAATTTAATGTATTCGTTTTGAATAGGTTTCATATTTTTCAATTTAATCTTTATTTAAATTTTAATGAATAATCATAACAGAGATGCATTACTATAACTTTCTTCAAGAGCGTAGGTTATATCTTGAAGTTAATTTGAGTTTTAGTTGAATTTAAGAATTTAAGTTTATAAGAGTTCTGTTTATATCCCAGGAAATTACAAAAAAAGAAAGCCATTTGTATAACTAACATCTAATCTACTTCATCAATCGCAAGCAGAGTTCCAAGCAGTTTTCCATAATTTGAAGCTTAAAAGTAAAATCGAGTCATTTGAACAATTATATGTAAACTCAGGCATCATCAGACACATTCGGCATGCTTGACTGAAGTTGAGAGAATGTCCATCCAACGTGAGACATTAGTTAACGATATCCGCGCACGGTGAAAGGAATATATCATTGGCTCGTTAGCACGATTAGGGACAAATCATGAACCAATAACTCGTGTATGCCCTCGTCATCAAAGAACGTAGAAATTCTTTCGCAGAAAACGATAAGATACTATGGAAGTGCACCAGTCGCTAAATTCTGTTAATTCTCGACCAATTTAAGCACGTCAAAACATTTGCAAATTTTTAAGATACTTTGAGGAACTGTTTCAAAAGCTCTCTTTTCAAAATTTAACCTTTCCAACTGCCGAATTTGTTGCATGGAAATATTCTTCGGTAAAATTCTTCGGTTTGTACAAAGAGTATGCAATTTCATGAACGCAAAATCTAAATCTCATACGTATATTTAAAGACTGACTTAAAAAGAGTGATTCATTTTAAATTTCGTTTTCTTTCTAGTGTTTATAGATATATTATTTCCTATGCAGTGGTACCATGCTGCAAGAGAGTTTGAACAAGCGACATATTCCCCTCTGTCTTTTAACCTTGCTCCGCTCTACAAACATGAGTGTTTACAAAATCGATGACCAATTTTGGACATTTCCACACCTACTAAAGGTCGAAATTTCTTTTCGACGGAGCAGCAATTATGAAGTCACATATTTTGCTGCTTGCATCCCTCGTAACGTTGCATTAAAAAAATATATATGGAGCATATATATCAGAGCAATATGGAAAAAAGAACGATCTACGCGTATGTCTGACTTTAAACCGACTTCCATGACCTATATAAAAGAGTTGATAGGAAAACAATATTGCTACCTGTCAATCTCTTCTGGATAAACAATACTGACTCACTGAACTTTAGACCTTCGCAGTAAATGTTTTCCCCGTGAATGGCTTACATGGAATAGCTGATAGACATACCCCAGTAAAAGGCAATCTATAATGCTCATTATGGTAAATAGAAAAATAAATTCATCACAGACGTTTTTTATTTATATAACGAATGCAATTCCTATTCAAATAGGATTTTTATAATGGTAGGAAGAATACATCGCAATCCATCATTCAAATTTAAAAATTGAATACCTCGTGGATTGAATATTTGAGAGATTTAGCCTTAGCTTTTCAAAATCATAAACAACTACTAGAAGACATTTTATATAGATAGCGCCTTCGTACGAAATAAATAGACTCATTTCTGGTGTATTTTCCACTTTTGTTCAAACTTTCACGAGAAGTTATACTGGAAATAGTCACTCGCCAGCTTACTTCAAAATTTTCTAATAGAATATTTTAATTTTATCTTATTTAGCAAAAGATAAATCCTAATAATTTCTTGCAGAACTGTATATTTTATCAAATACTCTACGAAAAAAATTATATACTTGTAAATATGTCCTATGAGAATTAAATACATATCTGATCTACAGATTCATGACATTATTAATTTATTTCTTTCACAAAGACCGTGGTTTAACTGACCAGTCCCATCAAATCATTTCTTTCCTATTTTAATGTTTGCTTCCGAAAATTTTATAATCTCCTGATTTTAAGTACGAAATATCTTAATTCATTGTATATTTATTTTCCCTCTAAATTGATTTAGATTTCTTGATGTAAATCTTTGATTTTTTAAAATAGATTATTCCATTTTTGAAGAATGAGTTTATTATTAAAGAAAAGCTTTCTCTCTTACGAATATTTCCCATATTATATACCTCACTCTTATAAATCAACTCCATCCAATACATCAAAATACATCGATTGAGTTGACAGAGCGACACATTCCCATATCTGGAGTGCGAACCTCTTACCAGAAGGTAAACAAGGTTTTGATAGAAAGGATGTTTGCTACAATGACTGCAAGGCTTGGAACAAATCATAAGTTCTATGAATTTTTTATCTAGGACTAATTGTAAACGAAGTAATAGTGGATACGTGAGCTGTGATCTCGGATATAACCGGGCCAAGGTTAGGAAGCAGTGGGAGCGAGACGGCTCCATCTGCAGCTGAAATCCTTTAACGTCTTCGGTTTCAAAGACCAATTTTGCGTGAGAACTGGATTCCTTTAGCATTAACCGAAATATTTGGCAACCACTTGGAGGTGTCTTCCTAAGAAAATCGAGAAAGTGTGAAATTCCTGGAAATATAGTCAGTCCATTTGCGCAACTAATGGAGCTTAATTTTAGTTGCTGATGAATTATTGGCAAACATCTATGTAATCAAAATATTCGGAGCAAAGTAAAAAGCAACTCCAAAACAGATAAATGATATGATTGAAATATAAAGTGAGGAAAATGATCGGAACAATTACTGACGATAATCATAACAAATATATCCGGTATATGTTATCGGAATTTTAATGTTTTGAATGAAATTCAAACTTTTTTTTGATAGAAACCAAACCAAAATGTTAGTATTTATCACGTTCTTTCATAATGAATGAAAACTTTTCAATTACTTTCTCAACTGAATATGTTATTTATTCTCGCTTTTAAAATGCTACGAAATTTATAAACAGTTGTAAAATTTAGAAAAAAATTAATTTTAATTTCTTTCAGAAATAGAAGGTATAGGAGATTCGATTCTATAATTCCTAAAAATGTTTGCAAACAGGACGGAATATTTATTTCTTTGTATAATTTTCACTTATAATATTCATTCGATGCATTTTCCCCTCCTTTCAAATTCTTTCAGTACTTCATATTCGACATGAATATATAAGTTGAATTTGATATGCTGTCTTGACTTCCCCATAATTCACCTAAATCCAGACATAAACACAATATTAAGATAAATATATCTATTAAATTAACTTTTAAAAAATCTGTATTAAAACATGCAATTGTATTCAATTTTCACCATTGAGGCATACAACAACTCGTGAACGTCTCATGCAAGATAATTCACTTGACACTCATACTCAATGATATTCAGGTATTAAAAAAAAACGAAATTATTCATATGACCCATCTTCAACTCGTAATAAAAAAAAGTGCGTCGATATTCTAATGATCTCGGAACAGTTAAAGTCACATATTTTACATTCAACTGTTTCCCAAGCGTACAATGACTTCGATTTCTGTAATCCACTGTACAATTCCAAAAGAAAATACGATGTCATCGCTTTTTGTACCTTCGTCAGCGTCACTTAGCGTCTCTAATTATAGGTTGTCGAACCTTATTTATTTTCTTCTATTATTTAATTTTACGCTCGAATTTCAACGTTTTTTCTTCCGCAATTAACTTCCATTTATGAATCCAATTTGGGGCGGAATTACATTAATATCAATCGAATTAATAAAACTCAATAATTTACCCAAAATGTAAATGTTAACTTAATATCTTGGAAGTACTCTATTTATATAATATATCTCCCAATAATTGGTGAATAGGCCTAATATTATCTAATAAATTAACAGCTAAAAGAAAAAATGCAGTAAATGATATATTTTTTTAAATTTGCAACATTTGTTTGCGTAAGAAAGGTTGGCATTTTAAATAAACATATTGGATTAAAAATAAGAAATACCATTGTCTTCATTTATTGAATATATATCATGTAATTATAGCAAAGAAATATACCGTATAATTTAATGGATAAATAACTTTAATGGATAAATAACTTAGCGGCATCGAACAAAAAATGTGGGATTTATTAGCAAAGTTGAAAATTTTTAAGGTTTATTTTTACTCTCACTCTATTATATACTGTGTATCATCCTTGAATGAATAGAAAACCACTTTCAAATTTTTTCACTTAAAAATTTGAAGAATTTAGTTAGATACAACTGAAATATTAAATATTATTCGTGCTCCAAGAAGGAATCAATTCATTCTATCAAAAACTTTCAGCCGTTGACTAAAATCCATAACATACAACGAATTTTGAATTTTGAAATGAGCCAATGTAAATAAATCCATTAGCAACTTCACACGTTAATATCATGATAAGCATTCCACGAGAAATTCCTACGAAAACCAATTAGCACCATATTTTCGGAAGCATGTACGATCGAAAAAGAAGACGAAATTCGGAAGAAGAAGAAATTCCTTCGATAGCTTTATAGTTTCAAAACTATTCCACGAGCTCTTCTGACCAGTTGTCCGGGGTCATTCTACGCACTTCAGCTCAGTTTGAGATAGATAAGGGAAGAGATACCCGATTTCTGAGACGCTCCTATAACGATAACGCACTAAAATAATTCGTCACTTAGCAATGTTTACAGTGTTACGTTCATGTACATTATACGAGGCTTGAGGACGAAAATTTTGGCCATCGAAAAGTGGTTAATGTGGCTAAATGTGGCGATGACTGCGCGAAATCGTCCCTATATACCGCTATTCGTAGCGAGAGAAAATATTAAGTCATTTCCGAGAGCGCGCCGAAACAGTATCTGCTGGAAAAAGGACGTCTGGGACAGCTTGACTTGTACATCGTTTCGTAAAGATTCAACGTTGGAAAGAATGGTCGAGAATTTTCCGTTGGGAAGGATGTGAACAAGGATAGTTGCCATTATTGTGATCCCATTTCTAGTATAATACTGTAAACTTATATGTATGCCATTCGTATAGAATTAATTGTTTGATATTGTTTTCAAATTTGAATATTTTATTGCCTGAAACCATTTTCGGCTAACGAACCATAGCTCGTAAACACAATCGTAACGTTTGGATGAATTGAGCAAGATGAGAGGATGTTTCGACAAGCTAAAATCCTTAAAATCATAAGCATCTATCAATCCTGACCATTACTCTTCATTTACCTGAAAGCTAAGAAGTGTTACGTGTTGCTAAATTTGGCATTGATTCCTTTCCATTAAATCTTACGATAAATCTGGGCGGAATAGTTTAGAAATATATATCGTTAAAATATTTCCCATCGCAAAATGAGTATTTACGTTAAGAAGTGCGTTGCACGTCCATCGTGCGGTGTAAAGGGCATCCAAGTAAGAGATGGTTTTCCCCGCTGAAGAAATAAGTATGTAAGCGACTAAACTAGTTACCATCCGGCGACTGTTATACACTATTCAAATATTCGCAAAGCGTCTCGATTTATTTGCAACCGTCTCTATCGGTGATCACGACCCTAATAGCGTGTGCACGTGAATGAACGATGGCACACACGCGTTCCCTACAGATCTGCCCAGTTCGAGTCTCCCCGCGGTTGAAAAAAGTGAGCGGTGATAGTCGGAAATTCTCGACTCGTGCTTTGATGCATCTGTGAAAAAAAGGCGCTTCTTGTGAAAATAAGAAAGTAAAGTGTTTTCCCTCGAGAACACGATGTCACAAGCGGTGCAATTACGAGATCGAGTTGGGTGTACGTGATGCGAGAGTGGAATTAAAAAGAAATATAGAATTCAACTCTGTTGAGAGACTTAAATAAAATGAGATGAAAGTTAACATCGCTATTATTACTATTGATATTAAAATTTCGTTTTGTACTATTTGCTGATGTTTAAGAAAGTTAGGGAAATTGAATGGAGGAGATGACAGTTTTTAACACCTTAAGTCCTAAATTACACCATTAAGTTTCAAAACATTTACGTATTATTACCAAAAATATAATAAAATGAATGTGAATAAACGTATGCGAGTTTCATAATTATATTGTTAAGAACCCGGAGTAGATTGATTTAAAATATTTAAATAATCATTCAGTTCTCGAACTGATATTTTCCATCACATTCCACCGAGAAGTTTCACTTAGCGACACGCTATCAAACTGTCAGCGGTAAATTTTCACTTTAATTAATTTGACATCACAAGTATTTATTCCTCGCAGACATGAAGTTGCACTTCTTACGATATAATATATTACTACAAAACAAGAGACTAAGAGAAAAAATAACCGGCGAAGGAATTAACACTCGATGTAAACTATACAAAAATAACGATACGATATATTGCGCATTACGGTCAAAAACTTTGTAAACCCTTGGGTGGAAAAAAACCGACAACGGAAAAGTAGATCTTCAATTAAAGAAGATGCGAGAAACCCCGCTTCGATATCCGAGGAAGACAACGTTTACGACATCTTGATGGAGATCCGAACACATTACGAAGACTCGAATGATGACAAGGGAACACCACCGGGAGTTCACTCCCCAACGAGCGATTAATTCGTGGGATAAACGGGAAGAAATTACTCACCACAAGCTCCGTTGCGCCTCATGGTGTTGTTTTGGATTCCTTATCCGGCTCAGGGGTTTCCGGCAGGTTCCGGAATTTCTTTCCTCCACTCACGAAGACCCACGGAGAAGACTTGGGTGGGACCGGGATTCGAACGGGGCTTCGAGAGAAACGCGGGGAAGCTGTCCGTTGAACCGCCCTCACTCCAGATGTCGATCGCTATTAGAAGTTGCCGTGGCCACAGCGAAAAGGGGACTGGACGAGAAGTGGGGCTGATCTGAGGTAGAGCGCATGAGGGGAGGGAGCGGAGGGGAAAGGGATCTCCGCGATTTAAATCCCGAGCGAGATTAGATTTAGATGGAATCCCCTTTGGCGAAAAGTTTACGGGGGCTTAAGTTTACGGGAGCCTAAGTAATGAGCTGCGGATTCGATACAAAATTTGTTTATTATAATACTAAGAATTAAAGGAGAAATGCTTTCATGAATCTGGTATCTCGAAAATATACTATTTCTAAGTGATAAAGCCGAACTTCAAGGAGAGTAAATCGATGAATAATTACAATAACATAACCTATTTAACAATAAGTCTGATTTATAATACAGAAATATTATTATATATAAATATAATTAATTTTACGTATAACAGTTTTACAATGGTACAGGTAGATGTGCTGTTTTACATTCATCGTTTTCAATAGTTTCATACCACAAAGTTTCGTTTCTCGAAAGCAGTGATAATTATTTAACAAATCATTACATACTCGAAAATCTGACGACAGAGTGATGACGGCAACTGACAGGGAAACTTATATATTTCGATCGTGGAAATCTAAAAATGTTGTTCAGCTTTTAGCATGTTTGAGCTTGAATAACTTACAATGAGAGAAGTTACGTGGTATTCTTCTACGATCTACGAACGACTTTAATCTATGATTAATTTATAATCCTAGACTAGTACCCTTATTCCAAATATTATAGTATTTCACGTCCTTTCATCCCTCTTTCATATCTGTTAATATATACTAAACTATCATATATTTATTAGAATGAAAATTCATTTTAATAGCCTTGATGAAAAAACTATCTCAGAAATACTTAAGGTCAAGTTTCCTCCAAAAAGTTCCACTGGAACTTTCCTAGGTTTGGGTGGATAAAACAGTGGGAGGAGATCCTTGATAGTTTTTTCACACGCCTCCGAAGATGGAGCGATATTTGCTTAGGGAAAATAGCGAGGCATCCTACGTAGTTCAGACAAATATCGGGAATGTCGCAGGAGATTTAAGAGTAGCCCTCCCACGTTCCTTGCCTACATAGAAAAGAATCTTCGGTAACAAAGATTTCGTAACCTTGAACTTCCGAGTTTGTATTGATTGATCGACTTTCTGTATAGATCTTGAACTAAGATGGTCAATCAACATATTATGATTCTAAAAACAATACATTACGTATCTACATAATGAACAAATTATATTCATCCTCAATGACCCCCCATAAAGCAGTAGTTTTCCCGATATCTGAAACAAATAAATAATTCAGTATAAAAATCGATTTGATTCTAAAACTTATCTTATTTTATTCTAATCTTGCCTTAGATCTAAAATGTTCTTAATTTAATCTAATTAATCCAAGTTTTCAAATTTCACGGATGCAGAAAACTACGAAACTAAAATTAGCAAAACGAAATAACTGTCAACTATTAGCCTTTTTGTAAACTAATATATTCGAATAGATTAGCAATTTTAATTAAGACGATATTTCATTTTAATATAGGACTTTCAAATAATTCACTCGCTTCGATGCTGATTTTACGAAATAATTAATGCACTTGCGAAAAGGTATATCATGTCATGTGCATTTTTAATTCCTTTTTATATGTCATAAATAGTTAATATGATTAAAGAATGAAACACATTTTGCTTATTGAATTGTATCAGTTGTAATGATATATATTTCCTTGAATTTCTAGGTATTGCAATACTCAGACCTTCCTACTTTTAGAACATGAAATTTTGTCAACCTTCCCGTTACTGAATAGTTATACAAGCGATCAATACAGAGAGCAAAATCTGGAATCTTCTCTTTTTGGACGATGATCCCCAAAATAACTGCGTCTTTTTGGACATTTTTGTGGGTAAGATGAATCGCATGCGACGTGGACTACTGAAGGTCAAACTCATTTGTGGGGGTGCCCTTACTCTTAGAACATTTTTGTCCCCTCATCTATACAAGCAAAAATCAAATTCACTCGTTATACTTATATACAGTCTATACAGTATTAATTCCCATGATTTTTAAATTAATGAGGCACAAAAGTAGGTAGGAGTTTTGAATAGAATTCAAGCTCTTAATGATAGGACGGACAGTAAAATGGCATCTATTATTAGGATTATATCGTATGTTTATCGTTTCAAATGTGGAAACGGGTAAGAGGGTATGTTTCATAGTATTATAAACGACTTTCTGTTGATTTTAACTCATCATCGGTGAATATTAATGAATTTTAGTAACTTTCATAAATTTCGAGTTTCAAATTCATGCCCATCCATTTTGAAATGAATCAATCCTCATCATAAATCGATTTGAAATCTAAATGAATCAATAATTCCAATTATAATTAAATGAAGAATGCAGTTTGGTACAATTTTCGCTAAGTTCCTTCATTCACAGAGTTTAAACTTCGTCATTTGTGATTTTCCATTCTAATTGGAGATTTCCGTTGAAATCGGTAGCAATGATAAATGAATAATTAATCGCAAGAGATCAAAATTCGGTAAATAGTTGAATAAAGAATCTAGTAACTCAAGAAACTTTAAATGGAGCAAAATCATTACGCAATTTCCCATTTCCATATTGCACTCTGTATAGAAAGAGTTAATCTTACGTAATATGCGATAATTTAAGTATCCAGTTTCATCGAAAACTTTAATGATGTGATATAGGAAGCGCGAAATTATTAGTCCGAATCCTAAGAAAATCATTTGATAGCGATCTACGATTTTTCATCCGCATCTAGACGGAAGGAAACCCGCTCGTTTGCAGTATATGGCGGGACAAGGAAATCGGCAGAAGTGAAATTTACCAAGATGAAAATTAAATCTACTGACAACAGCCTATTAACTTCACCAATTTACAGCCTAATTCTTTTAAGGTTAATACGAGGGCCATTTTACTATTTTTGCATTTCATCATAAACTTTGCCGATTCTTTATTAGTATTACAACCGGTGTATCTGCAGGTAGGTACAAACCAGATGGCAGACTGTAAAACATACAATCAATCATATACCAATTAATATATTACAAAAGGAAACACAAATACATCACAAAAACCTAAAAATAAGTAAAAGATTAACTCCTTACGATTAAAGATTGCATTACGCCCACTAAAGCTTTAGAATAACTCAATTAAAAGGAGTGAATGCAAAGGATAAGGTTCCCACCAATATAATGAAAACCATTGCAAGATATGCTTATTTATTTTAATTATAAGTATCATGTCACAATTCAATCCATAATCTACTCAATAAAGGACGTGAGCTCTTTTAAAAACAAGGAAATCAAAGTCGTAAGGAATTTCATAGCAAATAGGAAACTGAGAGTTGTAATGACTTTTCCTCTTCAAATATTACGTAAAAAATAATTATTTGCCGGAGCAAGTTCTCCCATCTCATGCACTACACCGTTCGAGCATTCTATTCGTGACCCCGATGCTTATTCTTGGATAAATTTCAAATAGAAAATTCTAAATTCTTTTCATAGTGTGAAAGCATTCTACTGAACACATATACACGCTAAAAATGCAGTATATTTACATTTTTGTCATCCATATTATTATAATTTTACACGCTATTCATGAGAAAGTTTCTCACCTCTTAAAAAAATTACATATCAGGCATTTCCCTCCATTGTCCCACCAACAGATAATCGTATTCCTTAAGAATATACTCCTGTCTTCTTTTATTTCCATAATATTAATATCGTGGATGAAAGAAACTGTTTAAAGCAATGTCGAAACTAATTGTAAGTTTATAGAGAGACAAAATAAATGCAATTATGGGCCAAAAAAGACGAAAATGAATAACAAAGTTTTCTTTTGCTTAGTTCTATGAGTTAGTAATTTGTTCTACTTCATTTTCTAATTTGTCATCGGAACTAGAGACGTCACCTTGGGAACTGATTTCGGGAAATTCTGAGAAAGCGTGAATTTCAGACCTGAATTGAGAAATAACTTGGAAGATGATAGAGTTTATAGTCCTTGGAGGACTTCTAGGATATATTACGCAAAAGAATGAATCATTGATAAGGTCATTATATTAATTTTGACGACCGATATCAGTAGCAAAATCTGAAAGCGGCGTGGGATGAAAGTTGTGATTTTTGTATCTCTTTTCCGTATTGGAATGAATACTATTTTTCAGGATTTCGTACTTTTAATTTAGGAATATCACGTCAGATATTTGAGGGGATAAATCTCAATAAGCAACAAGTTTCCTTTTAAAGCTGAATGAAACCTTCCTTCTAAATGTGAAAGAGAAATGTATCTAAGGTAATTGGACGTATTCATTTCATCAATGTTTGATTCGATGTCCAAATTCATTGCCTTATTCTTAGTATTCTAAGTACAAAGAGAGCACCTTCAAAATTCCCTTAAAAAAGACATATTTTCCTTTTTACGTTGTTAGTTTTTATAAATATGACTCTCGAATTCGGTAACCGAGTGATTTAATTTCCTTTGCTACACACCGAATAACCTAGATTTAGAATAAATTTTACTCTTTTACTATTTATTGCACTCCTTTTTGCTGTCTTGAACATCTTCTTTACGCTCATTCCTCTATAATTGCATATTTCTACGTAGTTTTTCCGATATAATTTAGAACTGCAGCGAGTCATAAACATCGGAGTATTTTACGAGTGGATTCAGGAGCCTAGAACCTCATAGAAACTTCGTATTCGCTTCGAATACATAAAAATGCATCAACAGGTGCTGAAAAGTCCACAACCCCATTCTTTTACACAAAGGGAAACCTCTCATAAAGAGCATAAAAGCTACATCGCCACCCTTCGAAGTGTATGTTTATGGGAATAAGAATTCTGGAGCGTTACTTGGAAGAATAACAACGGTTCTCGAAAGGGCAAAAGGCGGGAAAGTGAATGGTAAGAATGACAATCGTTATGAAACGCTGCCGAACAATAGAAAGCTTGGTGTTGGTGAGAGAAACATTGCCTCTCTAATCTTACTGCACAATGCACGAGGCGCAGTGGCCCACTTGCTCTACGGTCCAGAGTTGAAGGAACCTGGACTCTACTGCTGACTCTATTCTACTCTACAATGTTTATGGCTCGATCATATTACTATAGCCGTTTTCTACGCTTTCCTTCTTACGCATAAGAAACTTTTCTTATTTTCCTATTCTGATGGACCCATGTATGACGTCAAAGACTAAAAATTATTCATATTTTGTCATTTATAGACAACTTATCAAGTAGAGACTTAAGTTAAACCAAAATCAAACTCGCTATTACGCTTTTATCAATTTCTACAATACGTAATAATTAATATTAGTTCACTAATCCACATCCTATAATAATTGTAATACATCATAAGAAATGTAACTATTTTAATTATAAATTGTACTAAGACCATTACAGAAATAATATAGAATCATTTATAAGAATAATAAATGTTTTAAATTCATTCAAATCAATAACTTTTAACTTTAAAACTTTTATACTTATGAAGAGAGTCCGATAAGTTCAAATATTTATATTTAGTAGACTTTTAAGTAAAATTTGGCACAATAATATCAGACTAGAACGTATAAGTTAACTTTTAAATCAAATTAAAATTAAAACATTTACATAGTGACAATAAGAAAGAAGCTTCAATTATCTTGTTCTACAATGGGTAATCTTGACCCATGAAATGAATCTAAATTTTGTCTAATCAGTAAAAGAAACGTGCTGTGAGTAAATGCAACTCTATAGCTGTACGCTAAATAACAACGCATAAAAATTGAAATGATTTCATGGTCGCGAGCTTTAATTGAGTAAGAAGATACAGCTATGCTGAGGATTAATTTCGCACAGGTTAATCATATAAAATTTCTAAATCTGCTATTCAGTTAATTTAGTATATAATCAAAACAAGGTATTCGCAATGATACAAGCATCCTCGGCTACTATGCACTGAGAAGATATCTTCATTAGCCCACAAAGGCATATTACCGTAGCGCCCTAAAACGTGATGTGCGGGTGGATAAACTTACGTAATTAACACGTCAGACGTTTAATAAACACTCCGCTTGAAAATCAAGAGCATCAAAACTAAAGCAGAGTGAAATTGTTCATCATAATAAACCGTAGTAAATTCTTATATTCTTATAAAGAATCCTGCATTGGGTCATGTTTATATTTGTTCAGGATTTTGTTATTGGCGTTTATTCAAATGGAATTCATTCAGTTCTTGGAATGTTATTCTCCTTAAGCTTCTCTCGTTTCCTACACAACGAACGTAAGCCCATTATCGTAGGAACCGCGTAAGGCAGGCATTCCATCGCTGTGCGGCACTTCAGCTCCAACGAGACCACAGAGGAAGGGCGAGTAAAGGTACTAGAGACGTAAAAAAGGCGAGTTTCTCGGTGGGCGAGCAGAGCCGGCGATTGCAACGAGCGTGCCTAATCTCAGATGGTCCACTTTCGAAGAGGTGACGGAAGTGGGAAGCACTGTGGGAAAGATAGAAGGATAAGGAATGAAGGCGATTCCTGCATCCATGGACTTAGGTCTGCAAAAGCTCCGGTAATAAGTTTACAATAAAATAAATAAAGTATATATGCATTAAGGCGAGATAAGTACGTTTATATATAAATACACCGTTCCAAGGTGGTAGAATGTATTAAATCAAGTCTTTATTACATCGATAAACCATCAAAATACTAAATTAATCTCGTACTTGAAATCAGCCCTTCTTTCCGGAAGATACAACGTACAGATTTGAATTCATGTTCGTAATCTTCTTCGAGGAAATTTCATGCTCAAAAATCATCATTTGTGATATCATTACTCATTTCGATTAAAGTCCATATCCACAAACATGCATACACTTCCAAAATTTACGTATATATGATTTCTTTCAACGAATAATTTTGTGTAGCGAATCAGATTCACCATATATATTAAACTACTGGATGATATACTGGAAAGTATGTTATGAATCTATTCATAATAATAATTTATTTACCGTAAACAGGTTAATGGTTTTGAAAAGTATATTTTGAGATTTACGAAAACATTTACGACCATGTTTTATATTAATATTGTAGAAATGGCCCTTAATTATAAGTCATCGTTTTTATTATGCATTCGGAATTATTTCGATTATTTAGAAGGAATAAAATAGCTTCAGTTGCCATTGCAAGTCATTCAGTGATAGTCACGAATTACTCTACCGTAGGTGCGGTTTTTATGTAAAATTTCACTAACCCTCATCTCGATTGGTTCCATTCTCGTGATGAAAACTCAGATACAACATCTTGATACAAAGCTCTCTCTTCGTTATACAACCCGATGAAATGTTTATCAACAACAAAGCGATTCTTAACGACGGTATCACCATGGTAGCGTTTCCTCGAGAACACGGTCAACATCCTGATGCCTATAGAGATGAAAAAGAACTCTTCGCTCGCGGACGGACTACCATCACGCTTTTTTACGCGTTGGCTCTAATGAGGCGAGAATTTTAGGCGTGCCTCTTCGGTGACTGATTTGATCTTTGTAGGTACCATCGTCACAATGGGCTAAACCCTTATAGAGAAGATTGTACGGTATTCCATTCAGTGACCACTCATAAGCAATTGAACCAAAAATCTCTTATTGAAGTTCGAATTGGAGGCGAGGAATTCACGACCTGAAAATTACAATTGGAGAAGATAAGAGGAGAACACTTTGTACTGTGATTCAGGAAACTGAAATTTACGCTGGTCGTTAAATTTTAAATTTATATCCACATTAAATTTCGCAACCAAGAATTACAATTCAAATGTCAGCAATGATTACGGGATATAATCACATTCACTCGTTTAGAAGGCACAAAATAGTCATAACCAATGGATGACAAATATGACAATAGTAACCCGTACCGAGTTTATAGGATTTAGAGCCAATTTCCTGTCGAGGGAAAACGTGTATTTATAGGTAAATGTGTGCTTTTTTGTTCACCTTAAAAGCCTCTGTATTTCCATAAACTCGCCCACCTCTTCTATTTGCAGTCTTACTGTCGAATGTTATTATGTAATGAAAACCATTCACAAGTTACATCGACGTTAAGTAACTTACAAAAAATTCTATTCATTTCCTCCCGCATTAACTTGTGAAAATATTTAAGGACATTATAATACTACTTTTGTGTTTTCTCCATATTTTATGAATAAAATCTTCAAAAGACATAGTGGCCTTGAATGTCTAACGATTATTTTTATTTCAAGGTTTCTTCAACGGTTCCTGGCAGTTTAAACAAATCTCAGCAACCGGAAGAATTAATTATTAGGTACATATATTTGAGTATAGTTGATGTATGAACATTGTACAAGATGTGTAAACAGATTTTATTCCCTATATATTGAGGAATCTGTATTAAATTCATTTCCTTCTATCGCGTGTTATGTACTACTGCGCATTTGAATTCGCGAATCATTTTCATCTCCTTTTCATGGGAAAAAAACTTAGATAAAAAGCATCTTGATTAACGGCCTTGAGCAATTCTCAAAGAGGATGACTCCAAAAAGTCACCTCTTGTTATCGTCTAAATGGATCTCAATAGACCAAGTCCGGTCTCCGATTATTCCATCTCCTAAAAACCATGAGAAATAAGTGACCTTTAAAATCTGGGATTTTAGATACGATTGAGGGGAAATGAATTATAACGCTATACATGTTGAGATTTTTACATTGCGATATAATGGAGATAATAATTTCCTAGACATAGCTCAAGGAAAACATTCTACGAGCAAGGTTTCTCTCGCTCTGAGCAAAATTCAGTGTCCACAGCGAAATGAGATCATTGTGAGCCACAATCCACGCAAATGTATCCGTCATTTAACTCGATTAATAGTCGTTTTCTTACACGCACGTTTAAAAGGGAGACTTTTTTATAATGAGTGACCTTCTCATCGGAGTTCTTAACGTCCTACTTTTTGTTATAGTTCCCATTGAGAGATGTAATTACGTAAATTAAACCGTGCCTCACTTTCACTGTAAAAGGGAACAGGAAAAGTAGAATTTTTAAATGGAAGAGTTGGATTGATAGATTTTCAGTGAATGACGAATTGTGATTTTCTACTGAATGAAAGGTTTCTATCGTTGTTCTGGGCGTGAATGTTTCACGCATGACTTACAATCCTATACTTTGAAAATTCATCAGAATCTGAGGTATATTATTGTAAAAGAACGAAAGAGGTATTGGCTTCTATTAATTGCATTTATGACCTCTCCTAATATAATATATTAATTAAGGCATTAATTGTTCCATTACCCACCTTGGTAAACAACTGGGTTAAGAGAGGTAAAATAAAACTTTTTTACAGTTTACAAATAATGACTATTTTTAAAACCCTAAAAGTGCAAAAGCACTTTTATTCACCCGTGAATCAAAGACTTTTGAAAACAAAATTAAATTATTAAACGCTGCTTCAAGAAAACTACTCTTGGAGAACTTCATAGATATTAAACCATATCAATATTTTCGATTCTTGATTTTTCTTCCTTCCAACTTAAAAATATTTTATATACGTTCTCTGACAATATATGCATAAGATACCTCGGACATTGATACAAAAATAAATTTAAAATACCATCAAAAATTATTCATGTACTCTATAGACTTTTGCTGGACTGTCTATGACTTTTAAAAATATTCCGAACAAATGAAGAGGTCAGTTTAAAATGTGTAGCCCACCGTAATATGAATCTTTGCAGAAGCCTTTCATAAACCAAATTGTATTCTTCAAAATATATCCTACATACGAGGAAAATAGGACCATAATACTACGTTTATTTTCATGCTCGATCTGAATCCGCTTTAGATCTCTCTCAGGAGAGAAAAACACAGTCAAGAGGTACAGAACCAATAGAACACTACGGAGCAACTTCCTAAAGCCTTAGTAATGAAGGAAAGGAGTTAGCTAAGAAAGTTCGTCGCCCTTGATTGAGGATCCACTTATGTTAGATATCATTAGAAGATGGTTTAGAAGAAGGCAATTATGAATGGGGAAAATTGTAGCCCATTCAAGCCTCATGATTAGGAAAGAATTAACAAAAATAAAGAAGAGGAAAAAATCGTTAAGAAATACATACTATTTGCGAGAAGATGAAGGGAAATTAATATGAATAAGAGAGAGATTAATATGTACGTTATGTATAAGCATGTTAAGGAGAATTTAGAGAAATTGAATGTAAAAATCATATTTCCTTCATTACATCAATAGAGCATGGAAGTATATAAATAAAATTAAAAAATTTGATGGAGAATGATAAAGACAACAAACTAACAAGACAACTGAGATCTTACGCATTAGTTTCATTTGTGATTGAAAGGTTTCATCCTAATATGTTGTATAACTGTTACGTATACTATATTCATACATTTATATTTCCTTCTATAATATATAATTAAACACCTATGTATAGAATTTAAAAGGACGGTTAGATAATGGAAAAGTAAACCCGGAAGTGTTTGAGATAGAGATGAAAATTCAAGCAAGTCTAAGTAGAGATAGAATATGACACGTTGAATATTTGGACGAGACAGATTCCTAATCGGAGCAATCGAATTTTTACTGCAAGAAAAAGCTATAAAATAAAAATGTCTCAAAATCGATCACATTTTAAGGTACGCTTTACCCGAAGAATCTACCCTCGAAAACTTCCTCTTCACACGCCAGCGTGGAACTTTTAGAAAGCTGTGACAAGTGTCAATGGCAACAGGAGCTCGGCGATGTGCAACTGTCTGGCGCAGAGGCTGTTACGCCAGATACGACTTAATCTTAGGTCCGCATCTCACGCAACCAATGGTGTCATCACTTCACTTGGAACTTTGCTGTTGATATCGTTGAATAAATCTCCTGCATTGACAGCCTTTCGCAGATACGGTGATTTGTTGTTATTTACATAACCTTTCGCGAAGAAAGCGGCTAGTTAAGATCTGCTTCGGGCAGAAGGTATTTAAACCGTCTCGTGCAATACCACGTGGCATACCGTGTCTAATGATCGCTCTAGGGAGCTACTGCATTTTTGTACACCTGCGTAATAACTAAGATGATAATATTAGATCTTAACTATCCTTTTGAATACAAAAATATAATTCTTAAGACAGTATTCAGTTTCTCGAAGATTCCTCTTTTCAGAGCATCGTGAGTTAAATATCACGTGAATCGATTAAAGTTCAAGTCTGCATCATCGGAGGGAATTTAAATTTATGTCGCCATTTACTAGGCGAAAACGATGTGGGGATAGTTATGCTAGGTCAAGGTCTTCGTTTCTATTCTATTCATGAATACCTGAATCTTTCCTAGTTAAAGCAAGCGAGTTAGTTTTTCCCTGTTTTCGCGTCGTTCATTTTGAACCCTTTGATCAAATTTTATAAATGCATTATAAAATACGTTAAAATGCATTCAGAAATATGAATATTTGTGATCCATTTACCTCTATCGACAACACGGATATGCTGTTTTTTACTCGCATACACTACGGTTAAAATAGGATTTTATAGATTAAATATAATCTCGAACCATAAGTAAGTACTTAGAATATATTTATGTTTATCTGAAATTAATTTAAATATAAGAAATATAATTAAAATCCTCAAATAAGACTTATTTATCCATTATAAATTTTCATAATTAATATGATAATTTTTACTTCAAAATTACTCTAAAATTGAATTTAAAACAGTCATTCAATGTTCCAATTGTTCTAATGGGTGATCTGTCGGATAAGAAAATTCTCACATGACGTATCTGACAATCCTTAATGAACAGCCCTGAATCGGTCAACCGTATCTTACCCTATATGGCAGGTGTCTTCTGAATACGAAGATTCAAACTAAAAGACAAGAATGAATAGAGCCTTTGGTTAAACGACAAAAGAGAAAGATCAGATGTTTATTATTTTGCTTTGATGTGAATATTCCCCGGCTATCAAGCGACATATTTAATCTTCCATAAAATAAAAATCTCATTCACTCACGTTTCTAGAATCGAGATCATAACTCACTACATCTCAAAAGAAACGTGTGCATCTTCGATATTCATTGCAATCCAAGACGTTTTGGCTGACGAAATCAAAACAAACTAAGTCGTAAAACTACACATAAAATAAAATCCGTAGTTCCCCGCTCAAGAGGGGAGATTTTTCAAAATCCTTATTGATATTTAATGATTCGAAGTGGTCATAAAAACGACCTCGGATGTGAAGAAATAACAATAAAAAATCTCCCATCTCCCATGTGCAAAATGTTAATAGTAGACGGGAGATCGGCGAAGTAAAAGGTAAATCTTGATGTTTCTTTGCTTTAAGAAGTTATGAATTTCGAATGGACGGGAAGAAAAAGTAGACTTCAGCGCGATATTGCCCTGTAAAGAATGCTAACAATTGTTCGGAAGCATGTACAAACAATGATTGATTACTTGAGTGTGAATTGAAGTCCTTTCCATTCCTTTCGCAATTAAAAGCGTTATTGTGAACATTACAGTTCCATTTTCATAACCAAAATGACTGTTCTGGAAACATAAGGTATTTCAACATAATGATCGTGATATTACCGGGAGTGCTTTTTAAAAAGAGCTCTGCGTGCCAAATTGGAGAAAAAGATTTCCCAGACTTTTTTTGACATTTAATTCCAAAATCTTTCGTAAATGCAATGCAATCACTTTTTACGAAACTTTTTCTTAATTGAGCCAGAGAAATTTGGTGATCACTTTAACAGCTAACCTTTACGTGAATAAAGCGAAAAATTTGCAAAGCGTTTCGTTGAAAGAACAAAGTAAGACAAATAATAATTTAAAACTACTTCCAAAACAAAGCATAGGAGTTCGTTTACACTATTCGTTTAAATCAAGGCGTGGAATAATAAAACATAAAGCAGAAATGAAATTTTCAGTAAATGCTGTCTTATAAACAATTAGAAGATATTACTCGCATTCTTCTCCGGTGAAATGAATCATGGGTAGAACTGGAAACTATAATAAGATTAAGCTCTAATTTTTGGTACAACTGTAGTTATTTCATAAAAAAATTAATGAGTAAAACTTTGACGATAAACTTAAATCATGATTTAATATTTAATAAAATTCTGATTGGGCTGTGATTGTATTAAATAAAGAACAAATACATAGTTATCAAAATCTTGATGGGGTCGATTTCAAGTGAATTGGAAAAATATCCCCGTCTTTCTGTGGCAATGATCTAATGCTCTAAAAAACTTATTTTGGTAAAGCTAAAGTAATGTCACGTTGTACGCAACCATCGTATTCTATATGGACCAAGTCACGTCCAAACATTCGAAGGCCATTTATCCACCCAAAAATACCCATTGCCATTAAAAATTTCGACTGAGATTACATTTATGGTCAATTCGGTGGCGCTGAATCTAATGTTTTCAAAGAGAATATCAACGCGAACTACGTAAGCATGACGTAGAGCGTCGTACGATACATCTCAATGTTCCGATTCGAAATTATACTCCGCGTTGGATCGGCAGTTGCGATAAAACTTACATAATTAAGTCTACGAAGACATAACTCTATTGACGAAGAAAATTTAGGAGAAATTTTAAGAGAAAATAGGCTCTATTTGTAAGAGAGAGTGAAGATCTCTGGCTCATCTACAACATGGAACTTCTAACTTTTTACGCAGTGACAAACGCATGATAAATTTAATTATTTTGAGACGGGACAGTCAAGTACTTTTATGACCTCTCCGCTAACTTTTGACACTTAATTCCTTAAAATATTTTTGTTTCGTGTTTACGAGTACATGACGTGGATAAAGGATTGGATTCCATAAGAAGAATAATTCTTTTCTTCGGTTTATAGGATGTTATCTTATGTTCTAAAACAATACTGCACTGCTATACGTTGCATATTTCTAACCTTAGTCAAACTCTCGGATTCCAATGACTACAAAAACAATCACAGAATATCTCTAGCCTAATTTTTCTTCTTAAAAATACAAATTGACTCACACCAGCAAATGATAAGGTACATTCAAGGAAGCAGATATAAGACTCACTCGCACGAGTACAATGCAAGTATATCATTCTCACTGATGACTAATGCGTGGAAGAAAAACTTCTGCAACAAAACTGTTCGAGGGAAGTTTAAGAGAGAGAAAAACAAACCTTATAGCCGAATGTTTTGAAAAAATTATCTTTTTAGATATTGAAACGCCATAGAAGGAAGCGTAGGAGCTCTTTCAGATAAAGAATGTTACCGTAAAATGACACGAAGGGTCGGAAAAAGAATGCTTTGATATTCCATCACGCAATGAGCATAAAGGCATGCCTGAAAGCCTAACTAAAACTTAAATGAGGTCACACGTACAGAACCAAATTACATGCATCGTATTAGAATTTACCTTCATCATAGACACCTGCTATTACACTTTAGGGCTCAGAACTTCCTGGAAAAAATTATCGTAACGCTCTCCCATGCATTGATGCCATTCTATTATTCAGTTCAACATTTCCACTTTCTAAACTAACATAAGCTTCTTCTACGTATCTCATTACCCAGAAATGTGGAGAGCTTTCTTAACGTTCGAATTTAAAGGTAATCCAACTTTATATCTGAGTGAGTACAGAATATGGTCATTCGGAATGGACTGTGCTGTATTCCTTTATATATTTTATACTATATATATCACTATATTGCCTACATATTTTTTCCCTGTCTTGTCACCAGAAGATAATCTTTTACTTCGAAACTATGGTGGTTGAAAAATAAAATCGTGGAAAAGATATAAATGTTCTTTGTTATGTTTTATCATTTAAATAATTACCTATCAGTGATTTAGCAGTGGTTAAAATAATATATTTCAGATAGATAACCACTCGCTTCTCTTCTGATCCTTGTTTGTGCCTCTGCATTGGAAACACCCGCATTATAGAATTCTAAGAAGATACAATAAATGACGTAGGACCGACGATAACAATTAATGACGCGGGAAACAGAGTCACTGACTTGTGAAAAATGTTTTTTGTCAATCCAGGAAGACTTTTCGGGCGATCCTTTTTTTACAACCTAGAAAGTTTAAGTGTTATTACAAATGGTTAAGTAATTTTCTAGATGATTAACTATTTGATAAAGGATCTTTCGATACAGCAAAGACGATAGACTATAATATTTTGAAGTGTCAGAAAGATGTCTGAATTAATTTCGTGTGTATTTATGTATATAAAAATATAGTGTTGTTTTTTAATTTGACCGTTACTTTTCGTTATTTTTATATATTATTCTACACTTTCTCGCTCTAGATATTTCCTGTTTTTTACTCTTGGTACGCTGTCAATACCAGAGACATTTCTGCTATGTATCCATCAAACTTACAATCGAAATATCATATTATATTTCAGTTTTTAAACTCATTAATTATTCCTCTAAATATTAGGAAAGTTTATCTTTGCCTTTCAAGAATTATGGCCAAGTTATCCTCTTACGCACTAAAGTGGATTTTGGAATAGCTATACATCCAGATTCCTCGAAATCTTAGTCAAAAATGATAATCTGGAAATTTTGAAAACATTCCAATATTTCTCCGACCTATCTCCTTATTAAGATACGTTTTTCGAATAATTAATATTATTTTTTTAATCCTGTTTTTAAAATATTGAAAAATTATAAATCATAAACAGTTATTGAAATAAAACTTTGTTAAAGATAAACATATATTGAAAAATAACCGAAAATCGGTTATTTTTCAATACCTGTCAAGAAATACTACTAACTGAATCGCCACTCCATTGATTTGATCCTTTTTTAATATCATCGAAGGAATTAAAATACACCATTACGAACAGTATTCTCTTAGCATTTTATTCTTCCAGTTACGAATCTAACTTCTTTTATTCACGAAATATTTTATAGCCTACTTCCAAATCGTATTTTATTGGTCTCTCACTCTCCCTAAGGATCATAATTAACGGATAGAGCTTTTTAAATTTCCTAACACCTCAATTTGCCTAAAACTACTCCACGGAGCTAAGAGGAAGAGAACGAAGTTTTAAGCATCTGAATTATTTACACTTATACCAATGTCTATTTTGACCGAAATCGAAATATTTTATGGGACTTATCGGAAAACTGTGAATGACGAAACAGTCCTTCGTCCAACGTCACATCCTGTCCACTCGATAGTTTACATCTCGTCGAGTTCTCTGCCACTTTGATTCAAGTGTTTATTCACTCGCGAATGCTAATTAATAGTGGAAGAGTTCATGATATTTAATTAAATAGATCTGGAACATATCCAGAGCACTTTTACGGTGTTTGTTATCCCCCATAATATGTAAACTTCAACCGTTGAACTGAGTCATAAGTTACCAAATCGGTAGCAATGTGCATCCCTGATAATACTCAATAAAACACTCTTTAAAATAACGGTCAGAGAACCCGGATTCGATTGAATACATTTCATTTTTCTCATGGATGTTTAGCATTCAGAGCTATTCCACTTCTTTCTGATGTTAACACTTGTAGTTCAACGTTGGACTCGGCGTTGATAACCTGTCAAAGGTCCTGACTTCTTTCTCAGAAGGACTAGCGCATAGTGTGGGTGAAAAAGAGTAGCTATGCATAATACTGTGAGAAAAATACATAGATATAATGCTATGCAAACAAGTAACCTTGCAACCGTTTTCACCGAAGAGTAGAGTTACTTCTAACTATCATATATATATGTATATACTGATAATTCATATATCGCCTCTTCAATTAAACAATTGGGTAATATATTGATTCCAGAATCTATCAATAAAAATTACGTACAAATAATTTTACCAAAAAGAATAATTAAGACAGCTTTACTAAATATTTTCTTGTTATTTGCTGACTTATTTAATACATGCCATTAAAAATTTTCTATCAATTTTGTAAGAATAATAATTAAAAGTTTGATCGAAAGAATTTAATTATTTTATGGTTTTTATTCACTGGAGACTACTTCAACAGTCAACAGAGAATCAAAATAGATTGACAAGTTATTTTAAATATCCCCGACTGTCCTATTACTAGCCATTACCTACACACTATGTATTTGAAAACGGCAGTGATTTTAATTTAAAGCAACGAAATTCGTGATAGCGGCTTTGAGATTAATTTATTAATTTAGTTATTTACACCTTACATTTATGAGAAAAGTGTTAATTTTATTCTATTACTCTTTCGACAATGTTCGCCATAGGACGAAACTGTTTAGGAAAATTAAGGTCATATCAAATAGAAAATACATACGACTCTACCAGAGGTTTCACTACGTCTTCTACGTGATACATATGTCCCATTGGATTTCTGAAGTAAGTTAACACGAAATATTTTTAAACCCTAACATTTTCTAATAAAGGAACCAAAACAAACCTTATTATGTTTATGTATGAAAACCGTTAATAATTCTTTGAGCCGTCAAGGAAAATGTCAAAGATACTTTTGATGAATAAATAAATAAAAGATGTATGTATATCATTTATGGAAAGATTTTAAATAATATTAAAAATCGGAACTAAATTATATTAAAACTGCTTGACGCACCCTCAGCTTCTTTTGTGACCCTTCTCTTATTAAACCTATGGGAAAGTTTCCGCTTACATCTCACTATTGGCCGCTCTGAATCTTATTTTCCGTGCCTAGACACACAGCAACCCGCAACAACATTCTACGGTATCGATAACCCAAACATTGCTTGCACCATCTGTGTCGCCGTCCCTATCCGTCCACTTCCGCCATGTCTCTAGTTTTTTACAGATCAGGAAATTGAGCTACATTTTCGGATTGACCGAGAATGAGGAACAAATACTGATGAAGCAATTAATTACTACTAAATTGTAATTTCGTTAATTATTCTTCTTCTCTTCTCAGTTTCCATGGAGACTGAAATTACCTAACTAACGAATCTATCAAAAATAAATAAAACGACCCTATCGATGAAATAATGCAATAAACTGAAGCATCTTTTTTTGGCTTTTTTATATGAAAGAGAATCAATCAATTCGTATACGTAATTAAACCAAACATATGTAGAGAAACGATCAGATTTTTGGGTGTACTTAAGTTAATTTTCTTCTAATAACGGGCATTAATAATATTTACCTCCGTTAAATATCATTAACTATGGAGTAACAAGTAATTGTATTAAAATCTGAACTAAAGAAAATCTGTTAAATACCGAGAATTGAACCCAAATCCTCCAATAATCGGAAGACATGGAAACCCATTTTCCTGATTCCTTTTGACATTAATTATAACTACAATACTTAACTCCATCTAATTATCCTTCCCATAAATGTATCTGAGGAACTGAACTCAGAGATTTTTAGAGGCTACACAATGATATACGAAATTAATAATAATAATTATTAAATAATTACTAATAACTATTCGTAGAAGTAACGAATCTACGCTGAATCCACCCTCAATTCTGCAAATTATAATGGATATTGCTTTAGAAAGCCTGCTCATTACTAAAATAATGAACAAATTTTTTACTTAAGTTTTAATGACAACTCAAAAAATCTCTAATGAATTTAAACTGAAACGAGGCTCCGTGATAACTAAAGTATGGAAAAAAGTCAATGGCTATCAGCTAAGAACTGAGTATGAAATTCTCGTCGTATATAGAATTTAAATGAATCCAATTTTACGAATGTGAATATCGAATGCATGTTGCTATGCAAAGAGAAAGGCATCGACTGAATGGACGAAGAACTCGCAAGAGTATGGGAAATTTTTCACGAGATCTGGAGGGACTAAAGAACACTCTATAGATATCGCGGTGAAGGGGATACAATATCGGCACTTAATATTCAACTGCAATAGCAATCGTAGATCGAGTGAGTGTTGAAATAATAGGATATGGATGAATGAATATGATAAGTGTACTATGGAATCTAGCAATATAAAAACATTCTCTTCTCCGACGCCGCAAAACATCATAATAAAAAAATACGAAACTGGTTATTTAAATACGTAGACTGATAAATATGGCATAAACCAAGATGATCGGTGAAGCTTGCTTGGAAAATCATATCGATTTTACATAAAGATAAATCGAGTAAATTCAATGTATGTATGTATTAGAAAATTTAAGCGAATTACTATTTTAAAGGGTTCTTAAACGTCTACTAAAATAGACTAACAACTAAACTGTAAGATATTCAGTTCATTTGAACTTAAATCTTCTTATCGTTAAGTTAAACAGGTTGATTATAATCCCTTGCATATTTATTGATTATTACACTTAACTCACATAATTATTATGCGACCAGGGTAATAGGGAAGAGAAAACTTTCTAGTCTTATTGTCAATGTAACTCAATATAAAGATATTTCCAAATTATGATCCTTACTCCAAACCTTCAAGGAATTATCGCAAGTATCGCGAATCGCAAATAGATAAGTATTTATGCAATATAAAAGGATAACCTTGCACCTTTAATAACGTTTCGACATCGTCAAACAAAAACAGGCGATAAACATTTGCGAGCTATTGCATGCATCAGGTAGGAATCATACTGACTTAATTGTATAATAAAACTTGTTTTCCGAGGTATCGCACGTGTGTTACTAAGGAAACCTATAGTTTCTCGCAAATTTCCTCCCTGTACTTTGGCTCTGCATTCTGAATTCCACATAAATTATAGCCATGGTCAAAGTAGCAGACTAATTCTCCACATGAGTCTATCTGATCACGTGTATTGGGCATAATCCACTCCTGGTAAAGTCCATGGCCGAAGATCCTTAATCTAAATGGGTCCCGAAAGTGGCATTTTCAGAATATTAACTTCACAAGACATGTTTGATAACATCCAAATCGTATTCATTTTACTCTCATTTTTTGCTTCCCATGAAAATTGCTTCTGGTTGGATATCGCCTGTTTCTGGTGTAATATATCCGTGTCATTTCAAAATGCATTTTGTCTCGGCTCTTAATACATTGGCCCCATCCCAATCGTGAACTTGTGGACTAATTCTCGAAATATCTCGAAAAGCTATAACTTAAGTTCGTGTATATATTATTAAGGGCGAACATTAAGTTAACAGCTCACAGATTCTTTTATGGAAGGGTTTGTCACTAAGGAAAATAAATCTACGCAAAACTTTGAATGAAATATTAATAGGATGATGTAAGAAAAGAATGTCATTCCTCATGACATGTAACCAAGCTGTACTTAATAAGATAGTCTCTATAGCAACAGCTCTAGAATAACTTTAATACATTAACTTATTTTGTACAATAAAACCCAGAAAAACTTTTGAAATAATCTTTTGAATAGAATGTTTAATATTAGTATTTTTCGGTACAGTTTTAAATTATACTTCACCAACACTAAAAGTTTAATTTACCTCAAAAGTAATTAAAGGGATTAAAAATTAAAGAAAAGTATATATCGACGGTGATATTATGAGATATAAAAATAATATTTTGGGTGCTAAATATATTCATAAGGCTACATCCTTTAGTTTTAATAAAATGAAGGGAAGACAACTGACCTCTCTCAATAATAATGCAATTCAATTTGAGCATGACTTCTGGTTGTAGAATATAGCCCTTAAACATTGGAAATATTAGAATATAGCTTAGCATTTCTTCCTTTGGAATTACCTATTTAACGAGACAGCTTTTATTCTGAAAATCGATAAAGTGCATTGCGCTGATTTCTTTCTTCCTTATAGTTGTGTACGACACGTGAGCTTTGATGTTTTGAACGGATAAACCGATCCTGCTTTATTACCAAACCGTTACACGCGGAGTATCGCTTCTATTAGCGTAACGGTGAAAACGTCAAGTCTATCTGTGTATTGATATTTAGTAAAAAAGCAGGAATGACAGCAAAAAAATTTTCACCAATAATTATTTGAAGTGTAGTTCTTCACTAAATGTACTTCGCAGAAAAGGAATATCTAAATAAAACTACCTCAAAGCATTTTTTTTTTTTTTCATTTTAAGCTTCAAACTCATTCAAATGACTATTATTTCTACGTGCAACATACACGACGTCATATCATCCGAAACTTTGTAGAAAGCATGAAAATTATTCTTTGAAAATTTGAAAATGGTACGAGCATAAAAAATTCCCATGGTTTCAAATCAGGGTTTGTATTGGTAAAGATAGAAATAGAATCGAATGATAGCGCTGCAAAAAGTAGTAATAAATGCCTAGTATGTTGTATCGTGTATCTCACAAAAATTAATAGCCTCATCTAACATTATACGTATGTAGCTATTGCGGAAATTAAAGACTAAACTTCGATCTTTCCTAGTTGCTACGGAATTAATTAGAGGTAGTAAGCCAGCTCGGGATCAAGCGGGACTAACAAGGCTTTGATTGACTCTTTCTTCCGGAAATCCTGATTACACGAAAACTATTCTTCACTTCATTCTTCTGGTGATATTAAATTTAAACCGAGCAGAGACCCCACGCTTGAGAAATTGCAATGAAAACTTTTTCCCGCTCGAATGAAAAAATGGCGGGAGATTTTAGCCACTGTATTTCTTTTTTTAGTTCTCTTGAGCATTTACTGTTACAGTGGGGCGTGCTTCCTACATCCACTATACATCCCGTGGAATCGTTCTCTGCGAATCCCAATTCACTGTAGCGTTTGACGCCTTGGAGAAATAAGATCAGGGCGTATTTGCCGCATTCCCGCGAGCTAGTTTCGCAATAGCGCCGATCTCACTTCCGCTGCAGCACTTTCGCCCTCGTGTATGCTTTCCCTTCAGTGAAGCGAGCGATCTCCTCATCCGACAGCATTCCGACCCCACCGTAACTCTATTAGCTGGATTACCTATTGAAGGCACGGTCCGTGTCGTCAAGGAAATGTTTGCGGGTATAGCATGACGCATGTTTTTAACGAACCGTGAAAACTATAATTAAAGAAGTTGATATTTGAATAGCTTAGGGTGAATCACCCGCGAAGCAAGACCGATTGACTCCAAAGAATCTTCTGGGGTGTTAATACAGCTTTAGGTGTATTCCCTCAGGTTGATTAAATGCTCCTAACTTTAATGGGTGACCAATGAGTTAGTCAAATTTAATTTTGTTCCTTGTGTTTGTTAACTTCGTATCTTTCCGCGTTACTTTTAAACAGTCACAATTTTTTCTCTATTGCAAGAAATTTAAACTCCTCAGTTGGAAATTTCTGTTTATAAATTATTATATTTTTTGATATTTATGTTTAAATTAAGCTATATATAACGTCTGTATGTTTCATAATTTATATTCAATTTTAAACGTGTTTATAGAGCCTGCAATATATTTCAATATATTTCGGCTTTGTTGCAATTTATTATGAATACTGAAAAGAGACAAATTCCATATTTAGGTAAAGAATCTTTATATAAAATAATCTTTAAACCTTGGTGACATTTCAATGTCATTCAACCATAGAAAAGTATTCCCGCAATTTCAACATGCCTTTTACGTCTCTAAAAATTGCTAGAAAAAGGAAAGTCCACTGGTTTAGAATAAGGAATCTTACTTCAAAAATAGAAAGCATATTCTCACGCTAAATGCAACAAAACCTCATTTCAATCCACGAATCCAACCGTCGATTGATTTCGAACGGAGAAACGCTTCGATACATTATATAAGCTCCCCATCAGATACCCGCATGCGAGATAAACCAAGTCCATACTCCATACTAAGAACAATTGCTAATCTAACATCCTGATATGGTGTAAGATGACAGAAAGCTAGATCAGCAAATGGCTCGGGAATGCTTGGTCACAGTAAACACAGTATGCGCGCTTCAGGATGTATTTACACGTGACTTGTATGGCTTGGAGTAGCCATAGCACGTGAAATATAGATATACACACACCACGGAATTGATTCAAGTGCTGACTATGAACATAAATGCAAATCATAGGCCGATTAAGCCACAAGACTGAGTCTTATAAATTCAAAACATGGGAGAAACATTTTCGGTACCTGTGGCATGATGACAGCAGTAAATCTGAATGAATCCTTAGATATATTTATCCGTTTCTGGAGATATTTGGTGGGGCATATCTGTAGGGCCTCCTGATAAGGAGTGGACTGCTGGAAACCGTTCGCTTTTAAGGATATAATAGGTAGACACACACATTGTTCTTTCATTCCTGTAAATAAAAATGAGAATCAATCCACTTATAAGGGTGTAATTTGCTAATATTATTTCAATTCAAAATACTGGAGATTTCACGTCAATCTCCCTTTTTAAACATCCTCCTTCGATTCTAGGATAAACAAACTGTAAGAAGAACTCTGAAATCAATTATAAATATATATAAAAAAAACAAAAATAAATATTCTAATACGAATAAATAATCTATTTCAAGAATCTAATTGCTTGATTAATGTTGGTCGGATATTTTCATTTAGGATCACGCTGCAAGTAGTAAAGGAGATGGTGAGAAATTAGTTATGTACAATTGATAAATTTTAAAGTATATCAAGGACTTCACTTCATATTCAAACAGTGTATAAATGTATATAAATCAAATTATGGAAATATATGATAAATTATTGTATTTATTTCGCTTTCTCCTAAAAAGAACCATATTTATTGATGAATATCGATCTTTACATCAATTTTACGTCTCTGTTCGATTCCTCACAGAATAAGACTATCAAGTGTCTTACAATCCATGGTTTTTTCCTTGTCAGATCAGAAAGGCAATCTTCTTAAGAGCTGGGTTGCTCGCTGTCAATAAACTTCCCTTCCCACAATCCCTTTCTCCATTTTTGGTTTTTTCCATTCTAATTTGTAACAGGGACGTTATACGATATCGTTCGTAACAAAAGAATCATTAGCGACAAGAAAAAATAGATCAAAGCATGAAACATCAAAATATCTTAAAAAAGTAATTCTATAGTAATACCACCAAATAACTTTCCACGATAATGTAGATTTATGAATTACGATGATGATAAATCGAGATGACAATATAAATAGCTATACAATACAATTACTCGATTAATAGAAGACGAAAACATAAATAAGAGATTAATACACATAATGTATATTATGTGTATATAGCAAAAAGAATTCAACGGAATAAGCAAAAGAAGTATGCAAGTTTTGTTGAATATAATACGAAAAAGGCTGTTTCAGCTTCCCCTATCGAGCAAGAAAAAAATTTTCCGTATTGAAATATATTTCTGTGTGGTTATGAAAAAAGAGAAATGTAAAACAAACCATGACACGTGATAACGCTTCAAAACACCGTGGAAAGGAAAAAAAAACTGAATAGAAAGCGGATGACTAAACCTTCGTAAACAACTAACTAGTTCCTCCTTAGAGCAGTAACCTAGGAAAGGTATATATGAATTTATAAACATAAAAATGGGAAAGTGAACTCTTCAAAGATGACTATATGACTCACAAGGGGACCTTTAGGACTGCGGCACGGGATATTGAATGAGACCAGTATGGAACTGTAGCTTAGGTATTACTTATAACAACCTGAAAATACTAGGGGCCAACGCTCCCTCGTTTCTTTGTAATTAATGTTTAAAAATCGTCAATTCTAAGTAAAAGTAGATAAATTGTTGCCGCGGGGTTTATAATGGAAGCGGCTAGAATTGACGATTTTTAAACATTAATTACAAAGAAACGAGGGAGCGTTGGCCCCTAGTATTTTCAGGTTGTTATAAGTAATACCTAAGCTACAGTTCCATACTGGTCTCATTCAATATCCCGTGCCGCAGTCCTAAAGGTCCCCTTGTGAGTCATATAGTCGAGTAAAATTACGAATATTTGACCAAGTGAAAGGTTCGATTAATAATAATAATAGAAACAAAGTAAAAATGAGAATATATAAACTTGGTTCTTGGTTGGTCAACGGTTCTTTTTCGAGCAACAGTTCTTTCGGCACATTTCTACGCTAAATTCTTTTGAAACTATAGATTCGATCTCAAGGTCTGCAAAACACGCTTATTTCCCTGCTTTTGGTCAACCAGAAAACAATTAACATCCTCTCTTCGCATGCCTTCCCAGATGTCCCATCCCAAACGCAATACCTGCCCTTGAATATTTCCCGTCGATTGTCCCAAAAGTTTCCCGCATATTATGAAAAAACGCTGCGTATTCATTTTTAAATAAATTTACTCTCTATTGTTATGAGGCTTTTAAACCATTAATTCTTTCAGATCTCAAGGACAATATATATACTATCCTATAGGGCTATCTTATGCTCTTTCTCATTTTGGAGAAACACATTCAGTTTTATGAAATTATAATATCTCTGCAAAGATTAGCTGATCAATATAATTATAGTATAGTATAAGTATAGTAATGAAATGAAATAGCTCAAACCACTAAATCAAATTTCTATACTATGTTGACAATGATAAAAAAAGGATAAAAACATAAAATAAATTACTGTCTACTAAATTTTACTATCAATAAGCATACTGCCCTTAAAATTTTCAGGTAAGATAAAACGAAAATTCTCTTCTTTGGATTTATGTAAGAATATCCAAGACAACATGATGCTAATTTTAGTCAAAGATTCTAAAATAAAAATGTTCCATCAAGAGAGAACACCCAGATAGAATTCTAATGAATTACCAAGCAGCTCATATAAAATACATTCTAATAAATATGATGTAGTGAAAACACTTCAACTTAAAAAAGGGAAGAAAATTTTCTAATAATGATTTTAATTTTGTAATATTTTGCTCTTGATTTTCAACTAAATCCATCTATGAAAAGTTATGATATAAAATGCAAAGAAATTTTGGCATTCCAAGATATAGGTTCCTTTCAATCACTAAATTCATAATTATTATTATATTAGCCTCAGGAAATGAGAGAGGTATAAATGATAGAGAAATATCTAGGTGTTCATTGGCAACCTGACAAAGACTTATGCAACGCCTAGCCTAGCTTAAACGATGTTTCAGTAAATAATTAATATACAACGATAACCATTAATGTTAAAATTAATTCATACATGATTGACTCTTTAGTATAAATTGCACACATTAACGTATATTGAGTATGAATGAATCCAGGATATAAACAATTTTAGTAAAGAGAGAATGAAAACAACAATTCTGAGAATTTGTCCTGAAGAGGAGGTAAGGAAAGAATTTTCATATCAGTTTGCAATAAAAATAGCAGTAAATTATGGTAGAAAAGCCTATTTGGAAAATATATACATGATAATTATACTCCTTTCCTTTAAACAGCAATCAACATCGAAGAAAATAAGAATTGTTATGGATGCTACAGAGGATTTTATCCTCATACATATGAGAGATAGTTTAATTAATACTGATTCTGTTATGAAACCTTAAGCTAGTATAATAATTTGATGAATAAAAACAAAGTGTACATCTAACTTCCATTTCAGAATTTTTCTCTCAAATTAAACCCATAAATTATTATAAACTTTTTAACCTATTTAAAAATTGCAATTTTGTTACTAAAGACTGAATTTCCCAATTAGTAGACAAGTTAAGTAAGACAAGACAAGTAGACTGACACTAAATATGGCATAAATTAAAATGAATTCAGTTGATTAACAATTGCTGAATTTATGTCAATCTAAATAGAACCTGTACTGATAAAAAACTGCATGAATAAAAATGCCAGTAAGGAAATATGAATCACTCACAGAGAGTGCCATCCCTATCCCACACAAACATCTAGGAACAAAATATTAACACTTACAATTGATACTATGGATTATGGCAATAACCAGATTTCAGAAATCAAAATAAATTATCATTTTTCTAGAAGAACCATGGTTAGATAAGGAATCCTTATAATGTTACAAGTCTCATAGTTGTTATTAGAAGAGTTTCAAGGATACAAGGGAAATACTAGTCTTAAAGAATGAAAAGTAAGCATTTTGTGACATTAAAAATACCAAAGAATTTTATTATTATCTACAAAGCTTTGATGAAACAATTTAATTATTGCAAAAAATCAGTTTGCTCATTCACAACAAATCAAAATACTCCATACACTTATCACAGACAGGTATGCATGAAAAGTCGCATTCATCATTAGATATATCGTTTACTTGTTTTAGAGTGTGTTGGTGACCAATATGTAGGAGTACCAAACACTTAAATACGTATACAGATGAAAGCATCATCAATGCTTTTAAAAAGGATTCACTTGCCCATTCAAATTGCCTCATTCAGCACTGAGCCACCAAAACCTCAGAAAATGTAACTTCAATTTCACTCACGTATGCAACAAAAAATCTAATAACCTAATTAACATGAGTACAAATGTAGAGGTAAATATGTATCATTTGCAAATGAGCATTTTGCACATCCCTATAGTTATATAGGTTGGAGGCCACCGGCCACATAAACTTTCTTTCTGCCATTTCGAGCACCAATTCACAGTCTTACACAAAATCAATCAACCAAGAGATAGAGAGAGAGAGAGTCCAGCATCGTTGTGACAAGACATAACATTGGCAAATTTTTGACCTTCTGTGAGCAATGTTTATGAGCCAATCCAAGAGCCAAAAGATCTATGAAAACATTCTAGTACACACTCGTGTTTACCAATGGGCTCAATGATGTTATTTTACGTATACATAGCTGGGATGAATATTGATTTGGAGTAGGCTCCTCTCATTGAAAAACATTGTTTTACATAAAAAAACCATGGATACGCTCCAATAGGAACCCAGCTTATAAACAACTCTTGAGGTAAGAGAAGAACATGAGAGCATGGGAGCACATTTCCATGCCATTACAGATATCAAATGAACGTATACTATGTTGAAGGCCAACTGAAAATCTTCTGTTACAATTAGGCAAGTATACTTCATCCACCAATGGAGTAAATCTAGGCACATAGGCAAAAAATAGCAAAGTAGTATTGCTCTGTTTTCCCAGTGATGTTTACTAGGGACTAATAACCTGAGAAACATCTACAAAAAACATCTGAATACAAACAATTTAATAATCTCTTCAAAACCATATTAACTGACTCCCTACATTTTTTCTATGGCACAATTACTTAATGGCAGACTTTTGCTTCTTCCTAGGATAAGAATACTGGACGTTATTCAAAAAGCAATTAAAATGCTCATGGAAAACTCATCTTCTACACACTACATTTGAAAGATTTATTAGACAATAATTGCAGGTTATTTTAGTGCAATGCAGCAAGAAAACTGTAGACTTTTCACAATCAACTGTAATTGAGAAATTTTTCAAAATAATGTTTCCTTACACTTCTATCAAAATATTTCATTTTAATAGTAAATTTCAAAACAGACTAATCGTCACTATTTGCAGAAATTGTAGAGGTCCTTCTATAGAATAATTGTAGGCAACACACAAGTGAAACAGCATGCTCTTAACAGTAGGCACATATCATTCAAATTATCTGAACAACAATTCTTTGCACAAAAGAAGTTATCAATGATTTCTTCAATGGAACTTTCCATCCACAGATTATGAAATGTAGAGGATTACTTATGACATATTAAACCTTCGATAATGCAAAAATTAAGTACCAGACAAAACAGAATGAGAATCTTCCATTTAACAAAAATGAAAAATTCCACATAACTTGAAAGTGCTGTTTTTTAGGCTCACATGAATTAAGAGGCAAGCACACATCATGAGCAAAGACGAGGAAAAAGAACAGACAAAAGCACCCGTTTCTTCATTACTCCCTGAATTAATGAGTTTAACCTCTTTGTGAGAACTGAAGGAAAGGAATCACAAGGGACACAAAAAAGATATACTTCAAAAAATAGCATGCAAAAATTCTGCAGAATATATGCGTTGATGCATTTGGACATACACATATTAGCACAAATGCACATAGAAATTTTCAGTTTAATTTTTGTAGTATCATTCCAAATACTATGACTTCCCATGAGTCAATTGAGATTAATTCACCAATGGTTTTCGGTAGAAAATCTCTAAAACTGAACTTCATCTTCCCCCAAAGACAATTTTGCTCATCTCAGTACACTCTTGAGGGATTTTTGAGTAAGTTTACTATATTTAAAGAAATAAGGAATTGACCTATTATCCACAGAAAATCGTATACAATATTAATTGGCACCATTTCCACTCTAAGAATTTTTCAAGAAATATTCACTGATTTTACATAATGTGTACTTAAAAGTCATATGAGATTGCAGAGGACATTGAATGTAATAACATTACTTCCAAACAACTGGAAAAGCAGCACATAAAATTATAATCAGAAAATCAACTCATAGCAAATCTCTCAGAATAGTCATTGATGAATATCAAAGCCCATATGAATGTGTAATTCTGAATGTTCTCCCTAAAGTCTACGTTTGACAAAATATGGGCAAACTGTATTCATTTTTCAAAGCACAATAATCGAAATACTTCTATGTAACAAGTCACCTTTTTATCTTCCAAAATGAGGAACTTTCATATAACTACAGACAGATGAATGCAAAAGGATATGCATTCTCCTGGAAAAATCATTATTTCTATCTCCCAACCTTTTTTTTTTCAATTATTGTTAACATGTAGGCGTTGAGGTCTGAACTTGTTGAATACGTATACATGAGTGAGGTATGGAGGGTGGATTCCACCCCCATTCGCCCACAACCCCATAGGCAAGGGGTGGACAGACAGGACGGGGATGAAGAGAAATGCATAAAAAAAATAGCTGCACTCGCATCTTTGACAGCGAACAATAAATATTCTCAAAACAAACAAAGCGACAATTGTGTCACCATGTGTTACATCAAATGTCGAGGGAGTCAAATGAGTATTTCTCTAATAATCACCCAGGATTATTTTTCGTACATTTGAGTTCAAGCCAAACCACATCATTACGGTGACAGATTCAGCACATTTCACCATTATCATCTCTTCATACTATAATAAGTCCCAGAAAATTTTTAATATATCTAGGTGACCAGTAGAGGCACTGCCTTAGACTTATATGAGGGCTGGATTAGAGAATGAATACAGAGGCAAGTACACTTGTCAGCACACATTGTCCAAAACTGGAATAAATTTCCAGAAAAACCACTTGCTACACTGAGATTAAATCCATCGTTAGAACCTCAAAAACTCTGCAAAATCACACCTTGTGATGCAGATTCCAAATCATTTACTATGGCACCATTTAGTCAGTGAAGTATTCCGGACTGCCTCAATAGTCAATCTAAAAAAGTTCAATTCCCCTTTCTCACTTCAGCTAATGAGAATGTGTCTGAGTCACTGCTCAACTTTGAGGCAATGCTATTTGAAAAGAGATTCCTCAGAATATCCAACTGCCCTTCCTCCTATCTATAAAAACCTCCTGAAACTGATTCAAGGATAGCACTGATGGTACGACTGAGATGGCACTATGGTTTGGGTGTGATGCAAACCCAACAGAGGTACAGATGGAGCGGAAGGAAGGCGTGAAGCCAGAGCAGATTCCTGTCATTGGCCAGGTGAGTCACCTCCGCTCCCCCCACTGTTGCTGCAGCACTCCAACTTAGGACCCTCTCCATCCTGACTGCTGTCCCCACCTTCTTCGTCTCCGTCCTCACCCCCTGCCTCCCCTTCCTCCTCATCATCATCTTCGTCACTCTCGTCCTCCCCTCCACTGCTCAAACCTGGACAGAAAGAATTACCTGGTTATGTATGACTGTGAATGCAACTACTTCAAATTCCTTGACCTATGGAATTCAATGACTGGGAAATGTAGATCAATGCCATTGCCTAAGATTATCCAGTTTTTCTAACAAGATGCACCTCATGAACAATCAAACACACATCAGATTATTGTCACAAGAATCAGCTGAGTATTTGAACAATATTTTAAAATATTAAATATTTTAATATTGTGGAAACCCATTTCTTCTCAGATAGTTTGAATGAAAATAAGAATCTTGATGGAAATTTTCTATTTTGTTGATATAGAGTCGGAAAAGTATAGAATAAAAGATAAAGAAGTATAAGCTGTACTGGTGATATTTTATATAATAAATGTAATAATAATAATGAAAAATACTATTCTGGTGAAAAGATAAGGTATGATGTCCAGGGTTAACCTTGATTTCACTTCATTTTACCTTATATACCTAAACCTTATTTTTGAATAAAATCTATAAACAAACATTGATATGAATAAGAGATATCAAGTAAAAGAAAACTGATAATTCCTTGTGGGATTCTATGGAATTAATTTAACCAATACCACCATGTACACTCAACAAAAGACTAATAATTGGCAATAAATAAATTACTTGAAATTCTAGAAAAAAGATTTTTTTCATTTCTACCAAACCAGTAAAAGTAGAGACTAAAGATTGACCTACAAATAGGGACTCAATCAAATCACAAAATACCAACACAGGAGAAATAGAGACACTTTACAGAGCTTAAGACAAAACAACTCAGATTCCATGAGCGATAGCTTAAAACAATTTCTCTGATATGTTCCAAGAGCTTTACTGATAGTAGAATGATTGGAATTGGATTGGAATGAATGGAATTGGAATTGTGGAAAGAAGAAAATGACAATGACACTAAGGCCTGATTATAATCAGCGTTGGAACTTAGGACGGACCCGGATGATTTGTTCCATTACGTCGCTCACCCATGCCTCCTCCTCTTAAAAGAGCACCAGCTGCACCTGCTCCTACCATCCCTGCTGCTCCCAATTGCGGCTGAAGATTTGCAATGTTCTCGGGCCAGAATCTCTGTGCAGGCTGCTTTCCACTACCACCTCCTAACATATAATACAGTAATACTACTAAGATTTCTCATTCCTTTTCAAATAAGGAATATAATCCTTTTATATCTTCACAACAGGAGAAAATTTCATTTGATAATGATAGAACTGAATAGAACTGAACAACTTTTAATGCCAAACTATTTAAAAATATAAATCTGAATGTCTGTAATCTATCATAATTATTGACTCCCAAATCACATTCAGATTAAATCAAAAATCATCACTTATCATTAAGTACAAAATAAAATTATCTAGCAAAAATAAAACAGCATGGCTGGGAAAGTCTTTCAAGATTAATCAATGTTGCTTAAATTAAATTTTATCTTTAAATCCAAACATTTTATATACCAATAAAACATTGAATTATAAAGCAATCTTCATTCACTAATGTCAACAACAAATAATTAGAATACATAGAGAAAATTTACAAATGAAATGAAAATCTATTACTGCCATTACTCAAAATCTTGTCAATGATATACATTGGATAAATAGTGTTAAAAAATTGATTTCAAATACCTAAGTACTTTCAGAATTGGAAAGGAAATACTCACCTCCACCTCCACCTAATCCACCTATTATAGCTCCTCCCACTGATTTGGCTTTCTTTGCCTTGTGTGCAGCAGCTGCAGCTTCTGGATTTGATGCATCAAGCATAGGCTGAAGAATTCTGCGCCTAGCATTTATGAACCAGTTGTTAACCTGAAACATAAATAATATTTCGCTTAGTAAAGATAATATCTCGAAATATTTTTGAGAAGAATAATATATTAAGAAAACTCTAAACTATAAATGTGGTAATTGATTCTTCCTCATTTCCAATGTCATCTGTATCAATCATCAAAGCAAGACCAATTGATCAACAAATTCACAAGAAAATATCCATATTCTTTTAATTCATAAATGAACAGATGATAGCTGTTAGTGAGAATACTACAGAATATTTTTCAAATTCTGATTTACAGATCAGTCTAAAATGTACTATTCCAAAATAATGTAGAAAACCTTTTAGACAAGGGAGGAATAGACAATACTCCTAGACCATTGAGTGGAAGATAGACAAATAAATATTTAAGAAAGAAGTGGAAACTAGATCGGTTATGAAGAATTTTAAAATATGTGCAAAGGTTGAGTTATTCAATGATATATTTCTTCAACTCCTTTGAAAATTAATTGTGATTTGAATTTTAGGATAATTTGATTTCAGATTTCAATTATGAAACTCAAAAATAGTGTTAAAATAACAATGAAATATTATAAATTACCTTCTAATAGACTTGATTTCTTGATTTTCAATAAAATTATTGGTTACTGTGAAGTGAATCATTCACAAGTAGAGAACAAAATTAACGTTTTAGAACTTACTTGGAGTAAGGTGAGATTAGTCTGTGCAGCAATCTGTCTCTTTTCATCTTCAGTAGGATATGGATGCTGAAAAAGGAGAAGATTTTAGATACATTTTATTAAAGAATAAACTGATGCTAAAATGAAGCAAACTGATTTAATAGCAACGTCTTATTGATAAGCATTAATTTTAGTTGAAGCAGAAGGTAATTTTCATAAAGATATAGGAAAGCACCAATTCTAATAATGTTATTGCTAATTCTACACTTACATAGAATTATGTAACTTACTCAATTAAGAAATGAGAAGTTTACTATGATTATTTAAATATTATTTTGTACATTACTTATATATCGAATAAAAAAATCAAAAAAATTCTTTAAACCTATTTTGCGTAATTGGCTTCTTTGAATTATCAAAAGTACTTTTTTGTTTCTATGAAGTAATTATTTATTCCTCTCTAATCAATTGAAATTGATACCCATCACACTCATACTTAATTCATAGATTCAAACAATACAGCAACTACTTTTGCTATCAGAACATAAAATCAACAAAATAAATATACCACAAGATGTTGGAAAAGCCATGATCTCATAACACTGGTGGCATGTTTTGGAAGAACACCTCTTTTCTGCTTCTTTTTCCCAAGGTAATCTTCTTCGTCATCAGCAGAGCCTCCTGGTGTGGTAGGAGCAGGAGAAAGAGATCCTGTAATAAATTATATTTTTATAGAATTAGGAGATGAATTAATATATGTTTCAAAGCATTTTTAAAATTTTTAAAGATTATCAAATATTATAGGGTTTGAGAGAAACACATTATGAAATATAGGAATCTTCCAAGAAATTTACTGATTCGTATATGATTACAATGCTACAAAATGATTTTTAAGGTTTTCTACTTAATGCAATTATTATAAATTGATATTCAAATTAACAACAATTCTTAAGCTTTAGCTAAAATTATTCTCTCATACGTTCATATACTTATTTATAATAAACCATCAAATTATTTTGCACAACAATCATCTCTTCCTTTTTTAAGACTTCGCCTTTTTGGTGATTAAGTAAAAATTTCCATCAACTGGCATCCTAACACTGGTAATAGGACTGATATTATTATAAGTTAATATAACATTACATTTTCCTTCCTGTGACAATTAAATACAAACAATATATTTAAGCAGCATTTAGGGATTAAACATTCATCAGATCTCTATATATCATAACTAACTCCATGTAAACTGAAGATAGATGTAAGCTTAATTGTTGCTCTTCTTCTTGAACATACAACTCGTATTTCTTTTTTCCAAATCTTTTGACATTTCTTAGCTTTAATTCTCCATATTTGAAAATGTATAATGGCTTTCATACAGAAATGGATACAATCAAAACTACATATTATTTCATAGAAATATAATAAATTAGCCTTACCTTGAAGAAGAGAATTTTCACTAGGAGGAGGGCATGGATTTGCTCCAATCTGGGACAATGGAGTGCTTCCATGAACTAAACCAGGGGATGGGGGAGCAGAGGGAGCTCCTGAAGACAACTCTGATCCGGCACTCCCTGGTATGTGAACAGGAACCACGACTGGTTGGGCGACCAATCCTTGGGGAGTCTGCACCATCTGATAGCCAGCGGTTGCTGCTACACCCACTAAACCCTGCTGTGCTGCAAGATGAGGGTGATGGTGCGGAAGCCCTGCTGGTTGCCCTAGAATTCCTGGTGGTCCAGAGGCTCCAGCAGCTGCCTAACAATGTGGTCCAAATAGAAGAGCTCACTTAATAATACAATTAAGATTCTTAGGTAAGTTATAGTAAGATCTTGCTATGAATATTACACTCCACTGACAACTTTAAAATGGGGTCTTGCATTTTATTTCAAATAATGATAACATATTAAACCACGTTGATGTTAAATTTCCTTTTATTCCATTCAGTTCTTATATTCATCTTGTAACTAAGCTAAATACAATTATTAGAGAAATTCATACAACTTAATCGATTTACTCAAATTTCTCTATGAGCAAATATACTTAAAAAAGTAAATATTATTCTACATTATTTATAGGAATACTCTAAAAGCTGGGAATGTATCAAGAGAAAATTTAATAAACGAAATAAAATAAATCATGTACCAAAATTCATAAAAAAAATTTTTGTAATAATTTTTCTTTTGAGCCAACACATAATTAACCAAGGAGAAGACTATTTCGATAAACCATTATAGTTATATACATTATAATACTTAGTTTTAGATAAATATTTGTCACATGAATAATAATTTAGTAACTTTGGGTTTTCATTTGAAAATATTGCACAACAAATATACACATTTCAACACAATATGAAAAAGAAACTGTTTGTCATTGCATTACCACCTGGAGTCCCTGCGGCCCATCCAACGAGTGTGGTGGATTCTGAGGCTGGATGGAATGTTGATTTGCTAGATGCATTTGATGATATCCATTGCCATGATGTAAGTCATCTGGGCTACCACCACCAGTGCTTCCTTGACCAGAACCAGCTGTTCCATTGCTGCCACCACCTCCACCATTATTATTGTTTTCGTATGCATAGTCTGATCTCAATAGATTTTCACTTTGCATCTTTCCTTTCAGACAGGTGATATACCGATTGCAAAAGTCTTTGCACAGCTCTTGCACCTTTTCCAATTCCAGCAAATGTATACGAAGAACTTGAATGGCTTTGATCATCTATAATAGAAAATAATGCAAGCATGGAGTATTGGAATCAATTAATATAATAATTGGAAATTAACAATTAGAAAAATTCTTAAAGAATTTCATAAAAATACTCCTATGATTTTATTAGTAGAAACAAAAACAATAATTAGAAATGAATTCTGAAAGAAGGCAAAATGAAAACTGAATAAAGGAAATATCACATGCTATTTTTTGATTTTATTATTTAAAGTTCATAAACCATGTTCAATTAATAAAGGATTTGTTTAAGAACTTGGTCTATTCTAGTTACAAATTAATAGAAAGACAAATCAAATAAAATTTCAGTACAAGACGAATAACTTTTCCAATTTTAGTAAGAAAAAATTCCTATTAGATGATTTAATCTCTAATTTGTCATATAAACATGAACACAAAAAGAATCAATAGTAAAAAACATTTTTAGGAACTCACAAGGCCATCCACCTCTGGATCATTGACCAGGAATGGCTTCCTATCTCTTTCTTGATGCTGTACAAATGCTTGAATGTCCATGTTGAAGCTTTCAGAGTTAGGGCACTCTGCAGACTGGGTTGCCTGCTCACATCTTTCAAACAGAAGTGCTAACAAAGGAAATAATGGATGCCTGTAAAAGGAAAAGTGAAACAAATTTAGATCAAGAGTTTAAAAGTATGGCATAATGCGATTGAAATAAATATAAAACCCAAGAAAATCAAAACATGATATTTTCAACAGTGAAATGAATTAAAATATAGTTCAATTTTCTATATACTAGTATATTCTATACTAGTAAATAAGGGATATTAGGAGAGAATATTTGATAATGATGACAAGCAGATATCTTAGCTTCCAAAAATATCGAGTTTTAAATTTAAGGCTAATAGACTTCTTGGGGAAATGAAATCAGAACTGTGGATGGAAAATATCACTTTCTCAGATTTAGTTTGGATTAAATATGTGAAAGAATACAAAGCTCCAGGACCAAAACTATTGGGGTTAAAGGAATTCTCAACAAAGAAACTGTAATATAAGTATACTCATACACATGTAGAGTACATCATCAATTGTCAACAGATTCATAATATAAATATTAATTATGTATTTTATTCGAAAATTTCAATAATTTTTGAGAATCTAACTAAAAAGAAGAAATGGAAAACAAAATGACAATAAACACACAGAAAAAACGTGCCTAGCAAGAATAATTCTTTTCATAATACATAAACTTACTTTAGTGCTTAGTAGAATTAAAAAGAAAAACAAACAATACATTTATAAATGCTTTCTCTTTGAATAACTTTCAACAACACATTGAATTCTTTATAAATTTCCACTTGGCAAAGAATTCAAAAGTTAAAAACTACGAAAGAAATAATAATTCCATAGTATAACGAAAAATTTTTAAGGTAAAGGCACGGTTAAGTAGAGATGAGGTAAAATCAAAACTTTTCTGAACAACGCGAGGGAAATGAGCTATATTATGAAAAAATGCACGATTTGTTTATGAAGGGAAACTGAGGCGCAATTTAGTAGAAGAACTTAAATTATCCGCAGTCACGAGGGAGGAGTTAATGAAGAGGGCAGAGAAAGTGAGCGAAACGGTAAACAACCTCATTAAAGAGGGATATTTTGCTCGGGAGGAAGACGTGCCAGCAAGAATTTCGAATTCGCGAAGTGTTTTTTTTTCGCTGTCAAACGGCGAAGATTTACGTGGTGCGTACGAAAGTTTTCTTGGATTCCAGAGCATCATGGCGATCGTGTCAATTCTAACGGCTTACGGGGAAATTAATGCAAGGCTTAAAGGGAAAAAGGGAATGGATATTCATTAGGGATTCCTAGGGATTATTAAGGAGCTTGGATGACAGAAAGGCGGCCTTTGGAAAAGTCAATGGGGTCCGATTTGTGAATTTCAAAAGGTTCTCGTGGTCCTTCGTGCATTAGAATCGAATCGACTTTCCAAGTTTCGATTAGGTTATCTGACAAAGAACCCAATACTTTTCGCGTGCTTTGAATGCTATTAAAATTTTCCTTTCTATATTTTTCCTAATAATTGGATGATTGCCGAATCTAAATTGAAAATTATTCGTTTGATTCTCCCGTCTCAAAGTAATTTCGGAGAAGATTATTCAGTTACTAGAATGCGATCAAATCATCGAGTAATTATATATAATCGGCCAATAATTTAATAACTGTATTCGTGTTTTAACTCTTTTCATAATTACAAATCTCTAGGTTACAGTGCTTTTAAGTATAAAAAAATTTACTACGCATTTTTAAATGATATTTGAGGCAGAACACATACAAAACGATATGAATCTAAGAGTTCACTACAGGACTTTCCGTGAAAGTGTACGAAAAGTTATTTCATTACAATAACATTCCGCTTACAATTAGTATAGAAAGAGAGTGAGAGAGGAGTAATGTAATGTAATGTAAGTAAGAGTAATGAAGACTGTGGTAACTCATGAGCTCCGAAGGTAAATACTGATCTTACTTGTAGTTACCATAAGAAACAATCATCCTCATTGAAACTGTTGGGCAATGAACAAACAATGCCCACGAATGAGCACACTCTAGCACAAAATTAACTCTAATTAATGAATAGCAAATGGACCTAGGAGGGTATGGGGACTTAATGGATGGTACCTGAATATATACTGAAGGTAAATGATCCACTTACTTGTATACGGCTCTCTTGTCCGCCTCGAACTGCGCTTGATCCTGCACCCCGCCGTAGTGTGGGGGCGGCTGCGGGGGCTGCTGGGAATGCAGTTGGGGTGGAGGAGCGGAAGACGAAGAAGAAGAGGAAGATGAGGAATCGTGCTGTTGCTGCGCCGCTGAGGGAGGCTGAGGCTGCTGCTGTCCCGTAGTCATGGCTACTGCCTCCTCCCTCCTCCCCGGGGGAGAGGATCCGCCGGGGTCCTCGGGGTCGGAGGGCGAGGCCTCCCGCACGCGGTGGGGTCTCAGGGAAGACTGCGGAAGGGCCCGCACCCGATGGTGCAAGTGCCCTCCGAGGTGTAGGGGGTGACGTCTTACTTCAACTCCTTCTTCTTGCATCCCCCTCCGCAGAAATCTTCTACGTTCAACCTGCAGAGGGCGACGCTCTAACGCACCACCACCTACTCTTGGAGGGAAAGTCCTCGACTGAAGCAAGAAGACCTTCTCAAGGTCTGAGGAATAGAGTCCGTAAGGGTTCTAACGCTTATACTGACATGTGAAGCCTTCTTCGTCCACGGAAGACGGTTCTTCCATCTGCAAAGGATAAAAGAAGAGAGGTTGATTTAGATACTACTCTTAGCTTTGGAAAATCATTCATCTAAGATTAAAAATAAGTAAATCAAGTCTAAATTCATTTAAAATTAAAACTAAGAGATTAAAAATTAGTAAGATCTAACAGTCCTGTAAATATGGTGGGAAAGAAAGGAAGAGTGCACTGTAATCATGTTTTACGTTAAATTACAACACTCCAAACAGAGACAACATGCACGCATACAATGAAAAGCAACTGTTAATAATATAAATAAGAGTAAAAAAAGATTATAATCCACTAGTTAACGCATATTTTTTAGTAAATAACTGCCAAATAGCTCTGTTGAGCATGTATATACGTCATAAGACTAAAACAATCGCGAGACAACTTAAATCGTGAATCTTATACACCAAACATTTGGAATTAAACGCTAAAAACTCGATTTATATAAAACTAAATTTGTAATAGCCAACAATAAGTTTCATCCTTAGTGTAAAACCGCAATAAAACGTAACTTTTAATTTCCATTTAATTTATGCTTCCGTTCGTCTGCAAAAAGTACGATCAAGATTAGATTAGCGAAGGAAAAAAAACTCATCCTAATTTTAAACGCGAAACCGTTTCTGTGTGAGAGGGGAAGAATGGGATGAGCGGGAGAGGAATTCTATGGATCATCGGCTTCGAGAGATAGCGTAGACATCGCAAATCTGGAAAGAAGAAGAAGATGGAGGGCGCCACGGTAGGGAGACTGTGTCGAGGAAAGTATTGAAGAGAGAAAAAGCGGAAGTGAGAGGGAGTGAGTGAGTTCGGGCTTAAGAAGGCAAAAAATCGCCCAGCTTGCAAAACTCTTCGAAGAAGAAGCCGCGAAAATATTGGAGATGAGTAGATATACGAAGTTATCTATGTCGCAGTAAAAAATGGAGAAGAATTATGCAAAAAAAGAGGGATGTGGAAGTAGAAAAAAAGAAAGAGGATGAAAGATGATGCGTCAAAAGGGGCTTATACAGCAATGAAAAGATTATTAAACATATAAATTGCTTACATTTGCGCGTTATGACAGCTGATTAAAAAAGGAATATCTAATTTAGGGGAATATCGATTAATGAAATTATCAAAGAAATAGGACCAAATGAATTGCTTAATTAAGGTGGCAATAATAAAATGGGGGAATTAATTCTAAAACTTCAAAATAAATAATTGACTCGTATGATTAAGAAGCTACAATGAAAAGAGCAAATATAAAACTCTTAGATGTTAAAAAAATTAGGATTACGGTTAAAGGATAAAAAATTAAAATTACTAAAAAATATCGGTATGACTGGGACTCGAACCCACGTCACAGTAGGCACGCGTGCCCGCCAATTGGAGAATCTTGGTTCAAATCCCTTATGACGCTATTTTTCAATTCTACTTAACCTTCGAAAGAAATTTATTGATACGTAAAACTAATAAAGGTTTGATTAGAATACAACGTAGTGAAGCTATAGTAAAGGATGAATTATCATGGACCAAAAAGAGTAAAAAGAAGTGCAAGAGTAGGTTGTGTTAAGATAAAATGATAGAAAAGAGGGAAGATAAACAGAAAAGGATACAAGTGATAAATGAGTACATAGTAACGATATAAACAAACTTCGAGGAGAAGTTACTAAGGAAACAGAGAAAAACTCGGAAATACGAGTAAGCGAAAATGAGACGTGCGCAGCGGAAAGTATGAACTGAGAGAGCCGATAAAATAAGATGAAATGAAGGAGAATGGAGGAAAAGAAGAAGAGAGGACGCGGGTTGTGCCATCTGCCGGACAAATATTGAGCAAGTTCCGCCGTTGGGGGAGGGGGAATAATGACGCTGCGGAAGGGGAGGGGGAAACACTCACCAGACACATAAAAATCCTCAACTTCTTCAATCCCCTGAAACCGTAAATCCACGCGTAAAAAATGAAAACCTCTTGGCGGAGAAGATTTCTCGCGGAAGACTGCGGGGGATGGAGAGGGGGAGAAGAAGAAAGAACCCTTCTTCCGCTGGAGGGCGCGCGAAACGGAAAAAAGCTGAATTTCGCGAAATTCTCGAGCACTTCCGACTGCTTATCGCTGAGGAATCCAATTAGATTTCGAACAGTCGAAGTCGATCGATGTTTGCGCGGGAAACGGCAAAAATGGCGCGATGTTTGGGCGGGAAACCAAAAGGTATACGGCGACTATACGCGGGTGCTTTTTAGCGGGAAGTAGTTGGTGATCGGCAGATATCACTGCACCCGTAGCGTCCGATGCGGAGGAGGGATGCGGGTCGAGTGGTGAGGAGGGTGTGTGTGTGTGTGTGTGGAGTGGAGGGTGGAGGACGAGTAATTGGGCGGGGAAGGTGGGTTTTCCTTTTTTTATGCCGCCCCACCGCGAGAGGTGATTACGGGTGACGTGCAGATCCATAGACAGTAATGGGCGCTGTGGGGTCCAATCAATTATGCCCATTTGCTCACGCACGGTGATCCTCCGCCACGCGCTGAGGGAGGGATGGGATTAGGACGCGCGCTTCTGCGGATGTTGCGACGGACTTCCGAGAGGTGACACCTGGAGGAATTTGAGCGAGAGATTTGGGTGTTTCGACCAAAGAGGAGGGGACGCCGAGTTCATTATAAAGTTCGAGATCATTGCGTGCCTTAAGTGGTGAGCTAAACGATTATGACAGAATTACCCTGCTCGGTGTAGAACTCGTAATGTAGCCAATCATCTTTTCTAAAATCGGGATAAAGGTGAAACTAGTACTAGAGTACTTTTACATACATTACGGGCTTAATATATTTACCATTCCGTGATTTTAATACGAAATTATAAGCACAATAGTCTTAAGTTTTAAATATCGCATAGAGTTGTCTGCATTGTTTTTTGATCGGAAATAAAGGTCCAGTTTAATAACTTTTTCAATATCGATTAAGGATAACCTTTTTAGGATTCTTGAACTCATAATACTTCAAACCATCCTGAATTAAAATAACAAGAGCACTTTTGTAGAAGCGTATACTACAATAAATATGTCCCTGATACGAGAAAACCCTACGCTCGTAAAAAATATTCAATAAGGCGAACAATGAAGTTTTTGCACATAGAAACCAACATTTGAAGGTGTTGAAACATAAATAAAAATTCAATAGCCTCCTAATTTTTAATCATTACTATAAATTATCCCAAATATTTATCTTATTATTTCTGATCATCGATTCATCATTCATGGTCTTCCACGACTCCAAGAGTTGTTACAAAAACTAACCTTTACAAGTTTCCAACAAAACTTAAGCTATCACCTACACCATTTTGACTTTCACCTCTTCAACTCTAAAATCCAATCAAGTCTCGGCCTTCTTAATTCGCTCGACGTAAATAAACTTCACAGATTAATCTTTCTCGCGAAGCAAACGCTTTTTCAGCAGAACCTTTCAAAGCTTTGAGTCTTTGATGGCTGAGCTCTTTATACGGTAACAGCTAATTCGGATAGGCTCAAAATTTTTAGAACAAGTAATAACTTACAAACAACGACGAAAATGTTTAGAAGAATAAACCAACTCGTTAATAACTCATACTAGATAAATGATAGAGAGGCATAAAGTAAAATACGATACTGTCGCCAGGTTAAATAAATTAGAGGAAAAATATTGCTGATAGCAAACAAAGGACACCTATAAAAAATAACAATCTCTAGATATGTAAACCTCGTACAGTTGTAAGAGAAGACAATATAGCAAAAATTATATTTTATCACCAACGTAATTAAGGGTTGATGCATTAAGTGACCATGGAAAGACGAAGAAAGAGTTTCGTTGTAGCATTGTGGTAGTAATACAATATAGCAAGTCACCTATGGTAGGAGAACCCAGACTGCCTTGGAAGGCATAATCATAATCTTCCAGGTCAAACATCCATAATAGCATTAAATGCAACGGAAAAAAAATAAATGAATGCGAACGTATAAATAGTATAAATGATAAATAGTTACAAAAACAGTATATTTCGTACATTACACACCCAACAGAACCACAAAAAAAGCTCACAACAGAAGCGAACCAGTACGGGAGTACACGCGGCGAGGGCGGGGACTCAATGCGGCAGAAGGCAACTAGCGGAGAGTTTATTTAGTAGGGAACTGTAGCGGTAAAAATTTCACGAAGATTTCGTTAAAAAAATTTTTCGCTACCCGAGGGCCTGCTTCGGAGAGAGAGAGGGGGCCCCGAATTCCTAAAGGGCCCGACTACGAGAGGAATTTCCGGGGAGAAATGAGGCCTGTCGGACTGCGTAACATTTCGAGAGAGAGAGCCCGAAATTAACCTGGAGAGAAAAATTCCGTAGGCGAATAAGAGGCAGGGAAAGAGATATTTGCGTGTGCAGAAAAGAGACGGCCTCGCTCCCCACCGCTCACCGTGAGGGCATAATTGGTACTGCCGACGCAATATTCCCTGATCAACGCTCGGCCAGACAACCTCTGGATTTACGGGAAGAGGCGACGCCACACACTTCCGTAGGGAGATAACAACGGTGGTGGGGGAGGATTGGAATTCGCGAGAGGATTCATGGAGACACAGAACAGACGCCTGAAGGGTCACGGAGTTTTCGAATGCGGCGGAATTAACCCTTTTTAACGTATTAGCGACGGGATCGTTAAATATCTGGCGAAGTAGGGGGGGTTGTATCAATTTTCGTAAAAGGGTGCGCGATATAAAAACTGACGTCATTGTGGGTGTACGGAATTTTAGAATTGCGATAAAAGAAATCATAAAAGGGTTACTATGAATATCTGTCTATTTCATTAAGGGGGGTTAATTTGAGTTTAATCAAAAGAGACTATTTTTCGGGTATGTATTCTCGAGTTCTAAAAACGAATTTTGTAAATTATTTGCGTCGAAGTAGAATTTATAATAACTTACAATTTAAAGGGAAAAGAGATAAAAATTATTAATTATAAAATATAAAAGTGTTGCGTAGTAATATACTACATAAAATCATTCCTAAAAACGTTAAATACATTGGATTGCTTATATTTTTACTGATAGTAACAGATTTAAATCAAATCTTTCAAGTAAAACAAGTATTAATCCTTTGTGCAACTAAGTTTATAATTAAGGCAAAACAAGAATACATTTCCATGAAAAGTTTTTCGTGACATTATCATACAGAGTTGGCATGCAAATTTTCTAATGCTAAGGTACCGAGTTCGAATCCCGGCTAAGAAGGAAATTTACCTCTCAGGATAGGGATGCTAGTTTACGTTCATTGTTGATTTGAACATCAAACAGAAATCGTCCGAAAAAGTGGATGCTTGCGGGATTCATGTTAAAATATAAATAAATTAATCAAGAGCGGCAGAATAATAACATTTAGTTTCACGATGTCCATCCCGTGAAAAATTTACTAGTACATTAGTTATTTTATTCGAATTAGGGTGCTTATTCGATTCCAATAATCAAAGTGAATTAAATTAAAATTCTACGATCATCATACCGTAATTAGAACACTCCCGCGATTAAATTTGAACGAACGATTTAAAAGTAAACAAATACTAACCAAACAAATGCGCACGATCCTGACAATAAAAAGTGTAAAACGATTGAACGATAGTCTGTGGCGAGAGAAGAATAAAAGTCAGCGATGGAAACACTGAAAAATCGCATCGGGGCGACCGTGGGTGAAACGGAAAATATTTCATCGTAAAAATCACCCTTTTCAACCCAATATATAACCGCTAATACTTCTGCAGATGCGGAGTATTATCACGAGGAAAATTTACTGCCTTGCAATGATATGTGACGACCTGGAAAGTTATCAACTAAGGCACGACACGATGGACTGAACATATGATTTAATACTAACGAGATCGAGTACTATATCACGCTCCCGCGAGAGCATTTATCGTTATAAAATGAAAATCTGACAAAAGTGTTCGTCCGCTTTTATCTGATCGAATATAATCCAGAACGAGAATGGACTCGTTCCCTCTTTTTCCAATGAAAATCTCAAACTCGATTCGCAAAAGTTGGAAGTTTATAAATCAGTGCGATGGAGTGGGAGTTTGAAATATCGTCGAAAAAGATAGAGGCAAACATTAACTGTTGAAATTATCTTACAGTTTGAATGTGTATAAGCATTATTACGAAATAAATACGTTTTACGTAATAATAAGATGATTCGTCAGCTACAATGCACGTAGATCGGAAAGAGTAACAGGAGGTAAACATTAACTGTTGAAATTATCCTACAATCGAAATATACATAAGCATTATTACGGAGTAAATACGTAATGGAAACGTAAATAATTAGAATATTATTAGTCCAGTACAATATACGTAAACCGAAAGCTAGCATAAGTACTATTTCCAATACAGAGTCAAATCAAAGAATATAGTCTATAAACACAATAGTACCCAATAATAATTTTTTCCTGGTGTACGTTTCTGAGAAGCTATATTGATTAAATTTAAGTAAAAATTTTATATTTTTTTATTTATTTTTTTAGCCGAATCTTTCGCTTAGTTTTAATAAATTGCACGTATAACAAAAGATATCTTACTTTCGGTTAATTTAAGATAATGAAAAAGACTGCAGTCTGATTGTTACGGTGCTTCTCAGAAGAGAAATTTTGGCAAAGAATTAAATATTAGAATAGTAAAGTAATCGGAAATATAGCAATCGTGGTTGAACGCTACAAAAGAAGATTTTTGTTAAAATTTCTATTATTTAAAGGAATTTGAAGTTATGTATTACAGAAAAACTATTTATTTTTTACCATTATACATCCGTAAATGGTTTCATAATTCATAACAACCGAAAAAGATATAAAACATTAATACTATTTTATATGTAAAAAAATGATTCCAGTATTAGTCCAATTAAACCAACGACGACCCAAGATAATACACCATCCGCACAAATTCGATTAAGGGTGGTAAACCCGATTCTTCCAACCTCCAAAACTTTTCTCTAATCTAAACGATTTACAAATCCCTCGATTTACTTTCCGGACAAAAATCTTCACCTGCGAGCGTCGAGTCGCAAAAAAATAAAAAAGAATTCGCAACGAGGAAAGAATTCCCAAAGCTAGCAAAGTCGACCACTCAGTGAAAAATAATGGGTGGCTTAAATCCCTTAAAAAGTCTGACGCCTCCGTGAAATTACAGGTGACTTTGGAATTAGCGTTGATACTATTAAGGAAGGTAAAAATGCGAAGGGAGGGGAAGATTAACGGAGGGGGGGGAGCTTATAGGGGATGAGCCGGTCGCTCTGTGTGTGGAGGGGAGACATAAACGTCAGGAATAATTTGAGGTCGGCGATGGTCGGGCGTCCATTGTCGACTGAAACATCGAAAAAGAAAACAGAGATAGTGGAACCGGTCGAGGGAAAATTAACGAACGGATCAGCTACTGATTAAATTCGCAATGGCGAAAAAAAATTAATCGCCGAAAAATTATCCCGCGCTAATTCCGTCTATTTAATAATGAGCGAGTTTAATAATTCTGAGGAGGGCTTTGAAAATCGCTTTACGGCCGAAAAAAAAAACTTCGTTTGAATCGCGTTAACACCCTTGCGACCACGTTTTTTTCATTACGTTCTCCCGCATTGTTCTGCTCGCCCGAATAAACTGTGTTCCGTGTTAAACAAGCGAGAGTTTTTAGAATGAATCGAAAAAGATATGCTCCGAAATCTGATGGTTGAATTGAGTCTTCTGGATGAACTTTTACCGATGAAGTGAGCGCTTAGGTTTACAAAATGGGTTAACTTCGAAATGTTTCGATTGTGGATTTAAATAGGGTATTTAATTGCAGTAAATGATGTTTGTAAACTCATACGAGCTACGTATAAGCTGTAATGTTATAGAAACAAAAATATAAACAGATATATTGTTAACCATATAAACAGACAAAAAAGATGTTTACGTTCTTTATCGTAACATTTAAAATTCAAAACTCCTGTTATAATGAAATATAGGTTCCATAGGCTCAATTACATTAGAAATTAGAAGTTAGAAATAATAAAAATACACCTGATGATGACTTAAAGCACATATCGGTCGTGTATTAAAGTTTTATTGGAAATTAGCGAGTTAGTTTTCGTCATTTTCCTTTAGATTAAGAATATAACGTTAAATATTTGGTAAGCATTTATTTGAAATATACTTACGTAAAATTAACAACGATATGAACCAACGTACATACGTTACCCAAATACGATAAATATTCCATAAATAGAACACGAACAAAAAACTTTTCTGTAATATTTTTAGACCAATTTTCACTCTGACCTCAGAAAACGAAGTCAAATAAACAACTAAAATCATTATCAAAAAATAAACACGTAAAAACGCGAAATTTAACGGGTCATCGGCGTAATTAATTCGGAACCTTTTAAATCATGAAAAAATTAAACATTACGCGATTACTCATTTGCAATTTCGAAGAGAATTTCCCCGTATATTTCGCGAGGCGGTAAAATAATTAGGTAGATACAACGGTGAGGAACGCACCGGCTCAGATAAGGCGATATGGAAAAAAAAGCCGTTACTACCTCGTGTGGCTATGAAAAGGTGATTTATGCATCACTATCATAACGCTGGACCATTAATATTTCGCGCAGTTAATAGCCTCGAGGGTTATAATTCCTCCGTCGCTTAACGCGATACCGTGATGCGCCAAATTCCAACGGTGATTCGAATTTATCAAATTACGTCGTAACAATAAAATGACGGCAAAATGAGAACAATTGAACTCTGCGGCAAAAACGTTGCTGACTTGGGCATCCGGCGAGCGCTTTGGATTAAACAAGTAATAGTAAAACAGTGTGCGGCCGCAGGAACCGTGTCGCACCAACCCATTTCCGGCGGAGGGGTAGATTTATGCGCAGAATTAACTTGATCCATATTGATTCCCATATTGGCATGGCTACCGATGCTAATTGCGGCTTCAAATCACCTCGGAAACATAAAGTCATGGGCGGGCAGTTGAAGTCGGAGATTGGCGCCATGTAAACATAAAGTGTGGCTTGGTTAACGCGCTTCCACGTCCCGAATCTACGTCTCCATAGATTTCCTAAACGCTGCGGAGTTTTGGATTTATTATGGAAAAACCGCGTTGTCATAGGATTGCGGTAATGGACGCGTGGTTATGGGGCCTTCTGGACCAAGAGTAAGTTTTAAATGAGAGTTAAATACTCCAGCATACGATTTGTGGCATATGAATATGTGAGATTGGGTAAGGACGAAATTAAACTCGGGTCAATTCCGGGAATATAAATTTGAACTTATTTTATTTGACGAGACGATATTCATCGAAATTAACTCTGAGTAATAAAGGTCATTCCCCACATCTTTATTATTATAATTATTTTCTCTAAATTAGGATTGATTTATTATTTTTACTTTTTCAAACACAAAATATAATATATTTTTTGATTATGCGAGAGTAGCATAGTTATCTCTTACATTTCCTTTAAATTAAAATTCTGAGACTATTTATTACGCAACTGCGAATTAAAAAAGTTTATTTCCATATTTAAGTAAAGATATTCCTAGTACATAATAGAAATCCACAAATAAAGAATAGAATAAACCCAGACTACAGAAATACTTCCATAATTAGGCATCGTATACTATGTCGTTACGTTCTACTATTGGAAACTGACATTAACAGTGAGCTTTAGAATATTGCTTCGTAATTTTAAATAATCGGAGTAAACGTGAGCAAAACTTTGCAAATAAAACAATATCAATTCATATACGTTGTATTTCGGGAATATAAAATACAGATTTCACTTCGTATAAAACGTTTTACTTCAGCAGAAATTCTCGATATTATCCTTTAATATGATATAAAGATACAATAAGAAAATTTACACTCCATATTCACACTAAACCATCAATAAATTGTTCTTAATTTACGGAAGATATGAATAATAACTAGTTGTCACGAACTTGAAATCTACTTGAAGATTTCACATCATGCAGCGCCCAGATTCGTGATAATGCTGAATCGCTTACGAAAAACATAGATGTGACCCTTGATATACGTTCAGAGGTAGATAATGAGTCTGGGCTGCTAATGATCAAAATTCGGTTCCTGAACCACTTTTTCAAAATCATTTTCACAAAATTACCTGCACCTTGGACTAATTTTTGGAACTATTATATTTTAGCTGTTTCACTCAACTGAACTGGAAAACAGAAATGATGAAAATTTCCCGAATTAATCATCATAAATTTAAGATTAATTTTTCTAAGTTTAGACACACGTAAAATCGAAAAACCATCAACAACCCAGTATTTTAAATAATTGCACTTTTAAACAGCTGCACTGAAAACAGGAATATTTAACAAATTTAAACTTTGAACATCAACTCTAAAATCATAGACCTTACTTGCTGTAGATTGAAACTACACGGTACGTAATAGTTGACCAATTTTGCGAAATTTCATCTTTCGTAGATTGCAAAATAATTCTAATAATAAAATATAATTCAAAAAGTCTCCAATTGAAAGCTTATACCAATTTGGTATCTCAAGTTCAAATTGACGAAAATGATACCTCTAAATTTCAAAAATATATATTAAGTTTACACCTAGATAACTACGAGTGAGAAATACGATAAGAAATTGATAAAGTTAACGGCTTCAGAATTAAGGATAATAAAGTGATAAAAAAATTGAGGGAATTGGGCCAAAATCGGGTTCGTTCGGCCGTTAAAATCGAGTCGTTTAGATAAAGGTCGACTGAAAGAAAGACACACCAAACACACGCAAAGACGCAAAATGAGAATTTGGGGAAAGGATTGATAATGCGAGCGAAAGGATCTCAATGGTAGGAATGACTAAAGAGAGTCACCTGTTGCCACTGCTGGAAGAGAGATATTCTTGGCCAATTCGATATTCTACATCTGCATAATTAATCTGATGGAAACCTTTAGATACTTGGTGTACCCGAATTATTCCCTCCCGAAATTAGATGATACGGTGCGTTCGTTTGTCCCCACTCGGGTTTCTGTGATGGAATTTAGACGTACTTTTGTTTTGCTAAACTGCTTATAGATATATAAACAGAATAAATAGCAACAAAAAACTATTCATACGAATATATGAGAAGTAACAAAAACCTATGATTTAAATATCACGCTAACACAGTGACATGTATCGTTTCACAAATACATCAGTATCAGACGAAAAATCTATTCTCATTTCCAAACGATATTAGTACGAGGTATTACGAGTTGGATAGCAATTCTCCACATAAACTATCGAGCAAGTATTAAAAAATAACCGCTTTCCGGGACGAAACTGGACATTCATTCCAAATATCTTAGCTAATAAATACTAGAAAAACTTCAATATATATTTTTCAATATTCGTCATGGAATATTGCTAAGTGAATCGCCGGACCATCGAATTTATTATCATAACGAGTAACCTCGATGCGTTTGGTAAATGAACTTCTTATTTGGTAATCACTTTTATTACTAGTAAAACTAGATGTGAATAAGTAAACTGAACGTCAGTAAGCGATATTTGGCGAAACTTCATGATTTAATAACGATAAAACTCACAAAATTCGTCAATTTGTGGAATAATAAAAAGTTTTAAAGTTTTCTGGCTATCCATGAGTAAATAATTCAGTTTAATACCTTTTTATAATTTTTTTAACCCGTTAAACAAAGAATACCTCAATTAACTAGAAAATAATAATAATTATAATACAATGTATAATAATAATACATGAATCTTATACTCTTGACTTAAACAGCGTAAATTATGCCTGAAATCATACTTAATAGTTTAATTTTACGAATGACTAACGTAATTGAATTATAGACATAAGACTCCAGTTAAGTGCCTTACGTTTGCGCACAACTAACATCCAAAGAAACATTCCTACGTCCCCCGCTAAGAGTATTTCAAGGCTATTACTTCGAGCCCTATAAATTTTGAAGCATACAAAAGCCAAAATACCTGTAACATCTGCGTTTAATACTTAGCCATCTGCTATTTGCGGATTTTTTGCAAGTTTCCTTCCACTTAAGCGGTCATCCTAAATTATTCCGGCTTAAGAGAGGGACGGAAGATATGTGACACTTTATCATCGAGTGTATGTGAAGCTCCATTGGAAGGTAAGGAGGGGTTAAGGGAATCCCAAAAAATGGTGACATCATGTTCACTAAGATCAGCTGTGCGCAACCTGCGGCCGTGGGCAAGGACTTTGGCGGCCGTGGACGTCTATATTAAAGTGTACGTAGTGGCGGCCGTGCCGGTGTAGGGTCTCTGGACCCCAGCGAGTACAGGGTCTCAACGCTGCGGAATGTTATCTCTATCTATCTTATCTCTTACTCTGGGTGTTTTCAAACCCAGGAGTAGATTAGAAGTCACGTTACTAGCGGCTAGCTCGGCTTTAACGCGAACGAAGACCAAGACTTCCTGAAACAATTGCTATATCGGTTTTTTGTCCTATATGACGTTACGTAGATATATTTTACATATGTAGACCAGTAAATAGAATATTGTCATATACATCATACTCGTTTTAGTGTATAATCTATAAATTTTTACATAAATCATAAAAAATTATTAAGTGTACTTGGACTTATTGGCGGCCGTAATTAAAGTAAAAAGTCTGTAGTGCGGCCGTCAATAGCGGAAAGGTTGCGCATCCCTGACTAAGATGATTTATTAATCGCACAAAGAAAATGAGCATATGAACGACGAATAAAACCTTTAGAAGATAAAATAACCAGCAAAATTTAAATAAGAGAAAACAATTATGATAACTATCTTAAAACCAACGAAATTCGTATCTTGGATTTCTTATAGAAAGGAAATTAATGTACATTAAGAATTAAAAGGTCCTAAGTCCTAACAAGTTAGTTAAAATAGGCTTCTTCGTAGTCGTAAACTATTTTAGCCTTATCAACCAAAATACAAAGAAGACAAGTAGTTTATTGAATTAGCTACTGATTCAATTATCATTACACACCTATTATAAACAGTCTGTACCACTGTTATTGACTTAACTAAGGTTTTCTGAAATAGTTTACAAATTATATAAACTGAAGTGTAAGACTACAATATTCGTTGATGAATAAAGAACTTTTATTATATTACACAACGAAAGGCAACTCATAGGTTACTTATGCACGTGAAGATTCCTTAAAAATTCATTAAAACTTTCGCATATGACACCTATGTAACAATGTCTCGAACTATCTTATACAAACATTTCAACATACATCGCGCACTTCAGGAAAGGAACCTTCTCTTCTCGTAGCGTTTCATCTTGAAAAATACGCTCAAAGAAACAATCGAACAAATGCGTAAAAGTAAACCTTCGGTTACATAAAGAACGCACGCCGTTAAATCGAACCATCCATCAGCAGCGGCTGTTGTCGGAAACAATACAGGAAAAACTCCCTTAAGAACTACAACACTCATGAATCTGCACGGTCACCATCGCAGGCAGAAAATCATTACCGCACCGAGCATAATTACGACTTGATGATCGTACGGTGGACATGCGCAGGATGACGGCACCTTCTTCGTAGCATTCTTCACTCCGACCGCTCCCTCCCCAAATTCCCTCAACAATGGAAGATTAGGATAAGCAAAGGCGACGTTTGCCTCCCTCGTTTGCTCCCGAAGTCGGCACATGAGAGAGAGAGCTTACTAATGCATCCCAAGTTCCTCTTAGCCACTTACGCGCCTTGACATAGACGATCCCTGTTCTGCAGAGGTGCTAAAATCCACCGGGAGGGAGAGCCTCAACACCTCCCACCAACCTCCGAGGGGGCTTCATCGCCGGCTGTTTGTTATTGAAAGTGACTCCCCCTGAATCTTTTCATCTCCGCTTCCCGCTCTTATCTCTCGTCAATATCCTCGTTCTATACTCCGGTTTCATCTCTTGAAACACGCGGCGCAGCCTCTCACACCCTGCAGCGCCTTGTTCCGCCGCGCGGGGATGTGGGAGAACCATGGCGTTTTCCCTTTTGTGCGTGCGTGGGGTGGGTGCCGAAGGACAATGGGAGTGTGAGGAGGGTAAAAACCTCTTCGGTGTGTGTGTATTCGCATTGAATCAATTTTTCGGAGCATCTCCCCTTCCTGCTTCGTCAAAATTAAAGGAAAAGGGGCGGGGGAGTAACTTACGAGTAGGGTTTTCCTTAAACAACTTCTGGTGCTTCTAAATCCCTTGAGAGGGCTCTATGATCTCCGTGTTTACCAGCTACGACACAAAAGGTACGCTGCGGAAGTCGGATGAGATATTGAATGTGAGGGAGATTACGGGGCGCAGTCTTCTACGGACCGATTTATGAAAACTGCAAATTAGAATGGAAATTCTCATGAATAATAATTAGGATTGCGTACGAATAAATTACTATGAGATTTGTAAACCTATTATTCTCGTAAATGTTGATTACATTTGCATCGAAACAAATAGAGATGAGACGCTGTACATCTATTAAGAACACTTTTATAATGATACTTTCCAAACAAATAGTAACCTAAAAAATTACTTATAAAAAGGTTTAGAAAGTGATAACATAATATGGAGATCTAGAGCGGTATGGGAGTAAATAAAAAAGTATCAATTCAAAAAAGATTTGAAGAAGACGCGTATGCTATAATTTCTAGAAGAATAATTTAACTATTTTGAAATAAATAGTGCAACGTTTGAGGTACCATCAAAATAAAGCAATACTTCTCAATACGGATACATCTATATAGATTCGAAGTTATAATACCATTCAGAACTAAGATATGGTCACCACAGCTTTCCTTTCACGAAAAACTACTTACGTTTGAAAAGTAAACGAGCTTCGGATAAAATGAGCGATCACATTCCTCATGTTTTTACTTTCAAGTTATCAACGATACTCTGTCCATACATCTCATACGTAAGATTTGGTTTGAAAAGCAGAAAAAGGAAAATAAGTTTTTAACTTTTGATTTTACTATATATTTCATAATAATAACATATAATAATTGTATTTACTCGACTAATCATTTCAATCAAGAAATGCCTCCATTTAAAAAGCATTTTCTGAATAAGACTTATTTACGCACTAAGAACTCCTATATTTCCTATACATCCTATATAAGAAGTCCTATATTTTAATAATTAATTATAAGGGAAAGAGGTTACATACTTGGACAGGAATCCATACGAAGGGAAATAATATGCACAACTGAATACAGAAGAATAATAATAATATATTTAGTGTGACAAAATAATATGCATTTATTTTTTAAGAAGCATAATTCTATAAAGATAACGATCATTTGTATAATAAAGAAGAGATATGTATAAAATATTATAATGTTAGAAAAGACGTAGTTGATACTCAATTCTTTATACCACATCCTCGCAATTCGGTAGGTAGTAAATCTATTTTTCAAACACCCATTTAAAAGAACGAGAAATCTAATAAATCCGCAATCAAATCATCTGTGACTTTGGCAGCAGATACTTGTTTTCCGAATTCTTTGCCCGTAATTCGAATCCTCCAAAGAGCTTTGACGCAGATACCCTTTTAATCACTTTTCACGGAGAAACCTCGTAACTATTATAATGGAGCCGTTTGCGGTTATGTAACATAAAACCCGTTACTGGGATCATGTATTCAGGTCTCTGGTGTTAATGGCCCTATTTTCGAGGTGTATTCGCATCCTAGTGCCTCGTTCATTACAATTAACCATTTGTCTCGTGATTGAGAAGCTAACAGACGAATAGCGATTGGCGCATTCGTTCATAGACGGTGTGTCGAACGGAAACGCGAGGGTTAAAAATCATCGATACAACACGCTGAATTCAACGGGATGATTTCAAAATTACAACACCAGAAAGTCTTATCGATATTTACCTTAGCAACGATCTATTTTACGCGCTTAACGAGCTGTAAAAACATTAATAAACGACAAATATTTTATGGTTTCAGGACCTTGAGGAAGCGAAATACTAATCACATTGTAATTGTAGTACAATTTAATTGAATTAATTTGAAATTTTAGTTTGTTCTTTTATTTTAATTTCCTTGTTGACAAGAAGAGAATTGTGGTAGTTATAGATTGGCCGGGACTAAGTCAATATCATAAATTTACGTAACCTTATATCCTGAAGACAACATTTATCATGCAACAGAAGTCACTGGTAACTGAAATAGAATGACGAATAGCGTTCATAAAATATACGAGTCTACTTGACGAAAAGTGTGATTAAATAAAGGCAAAATTATCTCCAAGAAGTATATAAAAATAGGAGAATGTAGTGAGTGAAAATATCTCGTAAATATATGGACAGTAAAAGCTAAACTATGCTGCTTCTCTAAACTTATTTCATTTAAAACGAGTATAGTTTCATTAGTATATTATTAACTCATAAAAGATTCTAAATTAGAGAAAAAATTTAAAGAGTAGTACAGTATTTATATATAAATCTTACTTCAAATATAATTTATAAAACCTTGAGATAATGAACATAAAGAATCGAAATCGTACTCAATAAAAACTGACCGTCTTACACGGACCATAAATTCCCACGAAGCCCAAACAGAAAAACTCCTCAGACAATTATAATTCTTCCGAAATCGCATGATTTGATCACATTATCAAAATTAATGCATCGGGACGAATTAAACGGTACGTAACCGTTGGTTGCCCCGAACGACCAATTAATCAACGCTCACTGTATTTGATGGTCAATTAATATGAAGATTAATCGCGGGCTTCATTTTTGTGTTATATATACATCGTATTTTATACAATGACTTGCTGATAGTTCCGTCCCGACTTTGATGCATTGCCCCCGTTAGTCGAGAGATATAAAAAAGGTTATAAATAATATTTAAGCACGCAATCGTACTTTCGCTCAGCTCATACATCTTAGATTACATCTTTGGCCTCTGCGGCATAGCGGTTTTCATGCTCTACTTTCACTTCTGCGGTCTCGGGTTTGATTCTCGTCGAAGACACGTATAGATCTTGATGATATACCACCTCATGAGACAGTGGAATATTGGATATCCCGTTTCCATGCAGCGAACAAGAACCTAACCCTATGACGATAACTTCATTGAATAACTAAAAGAACTGAATAACAGGTAAAGTAGGCAATAAGCTGTCGTATAATAAAAAGACCGGGCTTCGAGATCAGGTCACCTTTTCTCTAACGAATTCCCGCAAGAAATTAATCGTTCGTTCATTAAAATTAAAGACAGGAAAGATAAAATTGTACGTGAGGATTTTAGCTTCTGGTACCATTTAGTGCCACGACACAACCATCCTAATGTCGCGATAGTCAGATCTTTTCTAAACTTAGTGTCACGACTAATCACAATTCGTTATGGAGGGTAGAGCAAAAGAATTGACCAAAATGTTAGGAAAGAATTCCTTGATTTAATGGTAGACTACAATACGAAAACATTCAATAACAAGGTTAAACATATTTATTTATATTATAAGATCGGTTTAACGTATGATTTGGTAAGACCAAAGCCCGCGTAACATATACGCAAATAAGTACATAAAATGTTTGACGATATTAGAATAAATGTGGCAATAAATGAAAACCACTAAACATTTAAAGCGTAAAGATAATAATTGCTACCATTTACCTTAAGGAGTCAAAATAAATTACGGAAAACGATTGTCTCTGTCCTACAGCATGAGAGAAGTATAATTATGATTATTTTCGTGTTAAATTACGCGAACTAATAGAAATGTAATTACTGAAGAATATCTTACAGTATATAGAAACAAAGTGTCATTAGGAAACATACATTGTCCTAACCGGTTAGGATTCACTCGGGTTCAAAGCGGACAGAGCACTCAGGACCGGCCGTAAAACACGGTACAGTAATACATTTTGCTAAACGAACATTCGTTGGAGACGTAGCATATCCTCTGCAACACAAGACCAGAGTTTAACGAAACAATAACTCCTCCTGGAAATCTTAAAACGGTACATAAAAAAAGAAGACAACTCCTTAAAGGGAGGACTTAGAGAGAGCTCAAAATGCACGCACTCCGCGTATATAAATCTGCCACTTTCCGCGCGTGGGCCTAAAAATAAAACGCAAAAAAAAACACGCGCGAACGTCAAAGCGTACGAAAATAATAAAAAAAGCGAAAAATAAAAAGCGTTCGCAGTTGCGGCCGCGTTTAACGAGTCGATTGCAGCGCCGGTCACGGCCGGAGTGAGATCCAAAGATACCAGAGGGTGACGGTGAAGTGTTTGCGGTTTGGGAGGGAACGCAGAGAGAGAGGATGGAAGAGGCTAAAACGAGTAGACGTATAAAAAGAAACTCGAGGAAAGGCTACAAAGCAGATTTATTTCATTTTTTATTTTATGGCCACTTGGAGTGATTAATGTCCGAGCTTTGGGAGAGGGGAAACTCCTGAGGAAAAACAAATTCGGCCATAAAGACCATATGGAACACGGCACTTGAGAACTTCTCCGAATGCATGTATTAAAATCCACGGCTGGATAAAGGGGTCGAAGGGAGCGGTCTTTCGAGGGTTTGGGCCGTATATTTAAACTTGAAGAAGGGCGAAAATCGAACTGGTATTTATTTTGGCCTCCCGAGACTGATAAAGAAAATCTTTTCGGTGGGGATCGTAAGAAAGGGCCGGCGTTCCAAAATGGCGGAGGGGCAATTAGGCAGTGGGCGCGATCATGGCAGCCTCTGGGAGCGCTAACAAACCACACAAAAGAGATTATCGGCGGAGGGAAAGAAAGCGCCTTCTGAAGCGATGCGTAGCGAAGGTGAAAGCATTCCACACACAAAGCGATGGCCCGTATATTATCTGACCACTTTAGAGCGAGGGTGAGGTAATTTAGCGGAACGATTGATGGAATACTGTAGCTATGGAAACGTGGATAATCCACAATTTTTTTACGTAAATGTAAAATGTAAACAGATTGCTAACATACTTTAGGTTAAATATAGCTTATCACTGAAATCAAAGCTACTAAAATTTCATCCAATTTTTTATCTGTATCGATGAATTCGATCGATTACATTAATTTTTAAAAATTGGTTACGTCATAATAAAAGAACAATAAGTCCAAAAGAGATGTAAGTAAGTAAGAAAGTTAAGTAAGTAATTTAAGTAATTAATATACTATTTATAGATATTTCTCTAGCAAATTAAGCTATATAAATTAAATATATCATTCAAACCCAATCGAGTAAAAATATTGGTAAATAAAAAGAACCATTCTATACATGACATCAACAGCGATGCCACCATTCTTATGAATTAGATGGTTAACACAGGAAATGGATTGATAGGACCAGAAGGACTTCCATCAAATCACACACGTGTCGGTAATTTATCTAACAGGAAATGACAGAGAAGTCTTTATAATCGACGGACACGATCTCATGACCCATTAAAGTAGTTTTAGAGCATTTAAACTGGACTTTCTGTTCGTCATCTATTATTCCTTCGTCTATGAGACACGAAAATACAACAGAACTCTTGAAATATCGTTAAGATAAACATAGAGATATAGTTCTGATTAAATTGTCTAAGAATGTACCCACATATATTAAATAATAAATTACGTTAACGATCGTGGAAGTGGTACAGCTACGTACGTGGTTATACAAAGTGTGCAACCACGTACGTAGCTAATTTACTACCTCAATAACTTAACATATGAGTCTCAGGTTCGAATCCCAGAACATCTCCAAATGCTAAACATAAAAAACGATGGAACGGGTTTACTTTGATAAACAACAAACCATTTTCACCCTCCAAACCATACCAAAAAGAAAAAAAACATTGTAACTTGAGACTTGCTTGACACTTGAAAGAATGATAACATAATTTGTCACCACTTAATTGTTACACTAACGAGCACAAATGCAACCATAAATTGTGCGGCGCTCATCGCGCTGGAAAACAATCGAAGGTGTGTTTCGGAAGAGAGGCGAAACAGAGCTAATGAAGGGGTTAAATGAATAAAGCAGAGCCCTTTGTTTGGAAGAAGCGAGAGAGGGTAAAAGGTGTGGACGGCACCCACAGCTCCCTTGGATGCGGCCTCGATTGTGGGGGAACACGAGAGAGTGTGTGGAGGGGTGTTCGTAGGGAGGATTATTAGCTCTAGCTAAAGGGGTCCCATTCACACGATTACCTTCCCCAACTCTCCGACAAACGCCTCTGAAATCACCGTGGACAGGAATCCATCGCTCCGGTCCATCATTTAAACAGCCCCACTTGTGATGGCGTTCATAACACCTGGATATTGGGCACACAAAAGGAGATCCAAAAATTTGCGTTTGATAAACGATCGCTCGGTTTGAATGAAGGGGATTGGAATGCGAAAATGATCACACGAAAGCCTTCTTTTATCATGCTTTGTTTTCAAGTATTTTTCTCAATATTAACACGGATGATTTGACAGTTAAATTTGAAGGTGATGAATACTAGACGTTTTTATCTTAAGATTTCTAATGAAATAATGAAATTTAAAATTTAATTAAAACATCTTTTACGACTGAATTACAGATTACAAAGATCAATAATACTTAGAAATACCTGTACTAATGCTCTATCCATTCAATATAATCGCCCTGAAAATATTACGTTCACCTAACAAGTTCACCTAATATTTATACATTTATATAGTTTGATATTTTTCTCGATTTCATTTTGAAGAGGTGCAATACAATTATAGCTAGGACTCGATCGGCAGCTAATAGATAAATTGATAGCAAACCTAACACATACAAACTTTTATTTCCCTTCCTTATAATATAAAATTTAATATTTTCGTGATTTTTATATCGATACCTGATCTGTCTCTCTCCTCGACTAACATTTGGCTTTCACTTCTTCCTAACACTATAACTTTTAAACCAATGGATGGAAAAGAAAGAACATTCTATTCTTGATGATGAAGCCTCGATATATTGTTCTTTATACCATCTAACAACCTCGATCCAATCAACGGATTGGGAAGACAGAGCAATTAACCAACACACACATTTATATCTATTTAAAATGGTCAGATCTGATGAAAAAATTCGTAAAAATAAGAATATAGAAGGCAGAAACATCTCAGCTTACATCTCCATATCGACAGCTCTTATAAGTTAATCGTAGAACTTTACAAAAAGGACAATTAATAGAGACATTCCAAACAACTTTCGAGCCCATTAACATTAATCACTTAATTATTTCTGAAAGTTCCCTTTCCGCATTCTACACTGTAGATACAACAATTCATCTTATACTGAGACAATTTCAACAATAAGTATTATATGATAGAAATTTGATATTTTGGACATTTACATCAACAAAAAAACCCTGTTTCCTTTTAATCTAGAACAGATAAAAAGGACTTTTACTTACACTGAACTTTATGTTTCCAATTAGCGATAAATAATAATAAACACATTCATAAAATTAATCAAATCATCATCATAGAGTATATATGTGTGTTAATATATATGCATTCTTCATATTAGATATACAACCCCTTATAACACCCACAATATACAAAAACAGAGAAGAGAAAGGGTTTCTCGAACGAGTGGCCATCATCAACATAATCAGCGTAGCAAATTCTTGGAGGGATGTATAATCTTCGGCGTCGGAATTGGGAAGGGAATGAGAAAATGTAAGGGAGTACCAATGGCGTCTATTTCGAAGATAAGAATAAGGGGGTGGGAGCGCCGCTTCAGCGCTTTCCAGGGAGAGCTCCCCCCAGCAAATCCCTCCACACACATCTGGTTGAGCGAGCTTGATCAATGAAGAAGGCTACTGAAAGAGGATCTCTTGGAGGTGAAGCGGCGGCGGGAGCCGAATTAGCCCTTTGCGCACTTTCCAAGCAAATCGAATCAACTTGCTTGATTAGATTACGTCACTATTTTCTTAGGAGAAGAAAAGTGATGAATAATCCTACTGATTGACGATGTATATTATAAGAGACGTGTGTCTGGGCGAGGGTCATGTGATGAAGAATATACATCAGGACAGATATGGACGATATGTTTATATATATTCCCCAACAGCGTTCCATAGGATAACTACATACACCAATTCTCTATCTTTACACCATTTCTCATGTAATCCTATACGATAATAATCAATTCGAAGAAGAAGTCTAAATGAATAAATAAATACGAGTTATAATAAACGTCGTTCCTTAAATAGTCCTTTATTCATTAGATTATAATTACAGAAAATTACTTTGAATGTTTTCGATCTTTGTCGATATTTGCTCCTAAGCTATTTGAGACTTAAGCCGAGATAAAATAAAAAAAACATGGGAGCTACTATTTTGTTTTTATTTAGAAGAAACACTATTCATTCTGTATCCACAATCGTTTAAGATTTCCTCCATTATCTATCGCAGGGTATTTCTTTCGTTTGTCAAATAACTTTAGACTTCTTTCTTTGATGTCATAGTGCATACAATTAATTCGTCAAATGTCCATGAAGAAAAATGAAAATATATTTACAAGGTCTTGCTGATTAAAAATTAAAATAATATATTTAAAAAAGAAATACCTCATAATTTGCATAAATAAAAAGAACATGTACAAGGTTTCTAGTTATTTAATCGACACAATTTAGTTCATAATGATATAAATATCAAATAAAATCGACGAGAAAGTAACAAACACAATACGTGGATCAAACAACTCGTAAAGGAGAGCACAGAAAATATAGCTATAAACTACGGAAAGACTATCGATATCAAAAAAGGAATATCTGCGATTTCAATACGATTGCAAGGAGTTATGTCCTCACATTCTTACGCCTTCGTGCAATGAAATAAATCTCTCGTTGACTCTCCTAATCTACATTTCTGGTAAACAGCGGAATTAATCTTTCGGAATGGACAGAAATGAAAAATAGACGTCTTAATCCAAGAGGAAGCTGGAGAGAGTGATCTGTAGAGTAATATATTACCTCAATCACAGATCTCTATCGACAATGAGATGGATTGCGTGTTTTCAGACAAAAATCGTGGTGAGCGAGAAGAAAAACAGAATAAGAATTTTCGGATTCGATAAGAATCTATAGGACATATTTATGAACGATATTAACGTACATCAAGTATGGAACTCGATCAAATATAAGGATTTTTAACATAACAGAGAAAAGATATTAGGGAAAAGAAAACTTCTTTTAATCTCCTCTCATATTAGACTCGTACCAAATAAAAAAAGAAGTATAAGTTTGTGCATATTTCGAAAAAAAGAGTCAAACCTACATTAGTATATTCAAAACTAAATACTTCGAAAGAAATGCTAGGAAAATAGATTTCAAACTCTAAAAATGTATATGATAAGTGTAAATGATCACGATTATAATCCGACGCTAAATTATCTAACAAAAAGGTTTTTACTCAAAGCATAGCGTGAATGATACTCTAAAGTTCTCCTTTCAGAAAAGTTTTTGTGCAAAAAAATACCTCCAGAATGGTATTTTTTCTTAAGAAATAGGATTCGTAGATTACATATAAAACTCCGTAAAGTAAGAAAAAAAAAGAAACGCTAACAAATCAGAGACCAAGGATAGAGAAGTATTCGTGGTAGATATCCTCGGAGGAAGTCCGCTGCTGAATTTATGATAATGGGTCTTTAACGAAGGCCAAGTGCCGGTTCTTTATGGCTTAACAGAGCAAATAGAAGTGCGCAAACAAACGACTTCAATGGGATTCTAAACTCTGACATGAGCCATTGAAGCAATAAAAGTGAAGTGAGGATTCGATTGATAACAAAGTTCAAGGCTTCATACACACAAAAGTTGTGACTTGAATGAATATTTTCATGGTTTTCAAATATACAAATTTACGACTAGGCTACGAATATTTAAAGTTTAAATGAAAAATATAGAAAAAATATACGGGAATAAATTGGAAATGATGTTCATAAAAGTACTATTTTCTGTTTTGGATTCTTTATGAATATACTTATGCATATTTATTCAAAAATTCAGTCAATATTTTGGGGAAAAAACAAAATAATCTAAACTCAAAATCAGCATAGCTCAAATATATGAAGAAGACGGAAAAATATCGATAACAGATGTTTCGTTTTTCTACATTTCTTTACTCAAAGCTGACCATCTATCAATATAAAAGACAATTCATTGATCAAAAAATACAAGCAAATACTTCTAAATACAACGATAACCCTATAAAAGTAGTTGTGACGCAGCTTCGATTACAAAGAGCGTTTTACGCACATCGGAAATGAAATTTGACTTGAAAAGGAAAACGTCCGAGTTGCGCCTCAGGCAGGGAGGGACATTTGCATATTGACGAAATGAGTGGAGAGGAGCTGAAAAACAAATGCAAATACGATCGCTGAACAAATGAAAGGTGAAACGTGTTAAAATTAATTTGAATTATTTCTCCTCTGTATTTGTAAAAAAGAGAGAGAGAGAGTTCTATTCCGATACATCAATGATTCTTCGGCCAACAAATAACAACGACTTATGCACAAACAGAAACGTAAAAAATAGTATAGTAGATAATGATGATTGATTGAGATATCCGGGTTCGAGTCCCGGTCTTATCAAACCCTTACTCACGTCAGTTAAATCTTGGGGTTACAAATTTATAAAATAATCATTTCAAAAGCACGAGCCATGTAACGCTATAAGATTTTAAAACAAAAAGAAACTAATAGAAATAAATTTAGACGTACAGAAGAAGCATGAAGTAATATGACGCATAAATAATTCTTTAAGGACTTAAGGAGAATAATATATAAATTTACTTCAAAGAGAGTTCATAGAAAAAAATATTAGCGATACAGTACGTAATAATATCAGAATACGTAACAATATCAAAATACGTAACAATATTAGAATACGTAATAATATCAGAATACGTAATAATATATTCCCTAATAATCAAACCCAGCGTACCAAAAAGAAAACTAAATCATTCTTACGAGCAACTTACAATTTACTACAAAAAGGACGAATATTATTTCCCTAAAACTACACGAAACCTTACGATTCAAACACATTTAAAATATGCGTCGCGTACAGATTACGCGAACCCGTAATCGCAGCCAATGACCCTACGCCGGAATTCCTTCGGAGAGAGAGACATCGTAAGGATCAATCCCTTGCGGAAGTCACTTCCGGTCGGGGCCAATCGATGACCAAATTAATTGCATAAGACAAAAGAGGCGCCTCGCGACGGCACGGGCGTGCAATGCGACGTAGGAGAGCACATCGATCTGTGGAGAGAGAGAACCTTCGGAACGCCGGCGCAACGATCTTTCCCTCCCTCACGACAAACTCCTTCGTTTCCCAGGCCACCGCCTCCTCAAACAACAGCCTCTCGGACAGAGTCCATCCCCACTTCGCCGTGGACCGATTTTCCGTGAGCGCTCGCTACTACGTGTTTTTCTTTCGTTGTTTTTAACGCGTACATCGATCGCGAAGTGATGCGGAATGCGAAACGTGGTTATCGGGGGAGAGAAACCGAAGAAGATGAGTTTTTCTGCTCCGTTGGACGTTTATTTAGCTCCGCTCGTTCAGTTGATGCGTTTCGTATTAGAGTCGATAAAAATTGAAATGAATTGAGGAATCAACAGTACAATTAACGATGAAATGAAGCTTACGAGCATATATTCTCAGTATTTGCTTTTCATAAACCCTTTCTTTCAAATAATTACCATAATAATTAGAAATTACAAATAAAGATAAACAGATATTATTCAATATGTCAATTTCATTCTGTTCAGTGAGGTAAATATGGATTAAATAATGTAAAAAATAATGAATACAAAACACACTTCTAACGTTTTTATTCACGACTCAAAGGTAGTAATAAAGCATTAAATAGTAGACTGATAAACTAAATATATGTCATATCATTAAACCAAATATTACGAAAAATTCTCCAAAACTTAAGCGATAAAAATGAACTGCAATGATAAAATTAGTCTGAATACGAAAGATTTACGCTAAAAAACTACTCCAAACTTTGTCCAGTAAGGGAATAACACATTCATATAAAAGTAAACTTTACTCTATCATGAAATCTTCAACCGTTTAAGAAATAAAGTCGTCTAAAATCGTACAAGACGATCAAAAAATACCATAACAATTCCGTGCTGACGTATTTGTGTAAATACAACGCAACAATTGGCGGCGGCAGGCAGACAATCGCATGTTGCAACTGATTGGCGTGCCTGAGTGGCATGTTTGAGAAGGGAAAGAATGGGGAGAGTGATAAAAAGGGTCGATGGAAGAGGGGTTCCGTGGAGAGATTAAAATAACAGGTGTGAGAGAGGAAAGTAAGGACGGGGAAATCTAAATAACTCACTCCCCTGGGAATCGATACCTTCCGAGGAGGGCCACGGATAAATTGCCCTTATCTGAATCGATACTTTCCGTGCTTTTAATTAAATTCGGAGGTGGAATATGAGGCGGATGTGGCAGGATTTACTATATGCGAGACAGATAAGATAGAGGAAAATTCTGAAACGTGCGCCATTTAATTCGCTTGCGTAGTAGTTAAAATACGAAGGTTACTAAGGTTCGGAACAGCTTTCGGAGAAGTGAGCGCAGAATACGTTTACGAACGTTTTAATTCATAGAAACGTAAAAGAATTCTTGACTGACGCTTAGCTATAAAACGATAGGAGATAACGCAAGAAGTAAGTAAAAGTACATATAAGTAATTCCAATACAATTACTCTTCCTCCACCACATCTCATTTATTTCAACTAAAAATCCAAAGAGACATAATTCAATCCTATCTTGTTATTGACGACTAATACCCTTCATTTGAAATTCATTGAATCGTATTTAATTTAATGCTTAACGTATTTATCTAATGATATCACCGACAATAAAGGAACTTGATTGTTGGAGATCGTATCGAAGAATACATAAATGAAAAATTTGGTGACTCATCGTTTTTCACGATGATTCGAAGCAAAAAGTTTGGCAGTTGTCCCAACGATAAATACGTCCAAAAATACTGATACTGTTGCTCGAAAATATGCTTAGAGGGCAACTATTTACGGAAATAAGAACGATTAGGATTGGCATCCAGTCTCGAAATTAATCATCAGACGAAAAACACCATACCGGTCAACTTCGGCAAATGATTGACATTGACAAGTATAATAAGAGTGTATTTTATAGTAACCATTCAATAATATGAGCAGTAGTTTCCCATTTCAAGTCAACGATACATCTATTAAAGATATTTATCACAAAGAATAGTAATTAAACAACAAAATTGGGAAAATTATATACTGAGTTTCCTATTCTAATCAATACGAATTATTTTCTTTCTCATGTCGAGATACGATATCAATAACATCACGCCAATTATGAATCAAATATTGCAGCAGCTTAATCACTTTGAAAAATCTACGTTGTAAATTCTCTTTAAGTTCACGTACAGCCACGAGTGAAGAGCATTCAAAATGAGCAAGACATTCAAAATATCGGTCCGCAGTAGTAACTTATGTTTCCAAAATAACTTTCAATATTTTAATAATACTCTAAATTAATCTTCTTAGAAATACTAGAAATGTTAGAAATCATATTCCAAATATGGAAGTCAAATCTTCATAAAATTAACTCCAATAAGTTTATTAAATTAGTCGTAGATGAATTCGAAATATAATATATACGCAAACAGGATTTCGCTAAAGTATGTTTACAGTTCCTTTTCGTCATGTATTAAGAAATAAACCCCAATGCTTTTCAATTTCTTCTAGTTAACTACCTCTCAAAATATATGCACGTATTAGAAACATAATTTAAACATAAACAGCATTCCACAGTACGCTGTTTACCATAGAAACACTTCCGCTCCACCGTATTAGAAAATAAACCCTAATTCCCTCTATATATTCCTCTCCACTCCTCGGAATTTAGTAACCTCCCAACGTAGCGAGGGTAGACCGCAAGCTGTATATATATCGGACGGTATCGTAGGACACTCCTAGCCCTAGGATACGAAAACAATAGAGAGAGAAAACACGGGTGTTTATAAGCGAAGCCGTCGCCTAGGAAAGCGAGATTAAAAGGGAGGCGACGAAGCGGGAAAGTGGAAAGATCATCTTGCATCCGCATTGTTCTTCCCCACCCCACAAATGTGAGATCGATATCAAAAACTGACCCTCCCCTCAAACAGTCTCCCTTCTTAACGAATTTATAGTAACTCCCTTCATATGTCGCGTGGCCTACTTCTAAGAGGGGAATCGACGACTGTCTCTCCTCCCTTGATGGCCGCTCATCTCATACGATGTCTTGGGGCTGAACTAATTTAATACGTTTCGTCATTCTCGTTGAGCACCGACGTATGGCATTTGCCATCCCCTGGGAGACAAATATCGGACGCTATGGGATGGGACATGAAGGAAAATATGAATCCAATAAAAAGAGTGAATTATCGCGATATTATGAAATTTTTGAGATTTTGATTTCGCTTTGAATTTGAACTTGTACATAGGAATACTTATATTATTACGAAATGATGTAAGTTTTACGATTCATTTCGCTCGGCGATTGTTTCTCGAGTACAAAACACACTTTCCTTTTTTTTACCAAATTACCAATTTAAAAATCGAATAAAACCTATTAATAAGTTTCAGACATAATCTTAGATGTTAAATTAAGAATACCTCGCTATTGTCTTCGTTCACTCATATTTCAAGATCAACTATGATCACGAATATGTGACATACTGTGACGCATCAGCGCATATTGCAGATGTACACCACGACGCGACGCAATCTACATGTGAAGAAGCCTCTCTTACTCCTGTATATTACGCTTAGAATACAATGAGAAGATTTCTAGGCTTGCAGACTATGTGTCAAATGCGTTTCTGATTTTACTGGAGGAAATATAGAAGCATGTACTGCTTTTGAAAAGCACTCGAGTCAGTATGCTTTGCTTATATTATAGGTACGTTAAAAGATGGTAAAACTATGTGAAAATTTGAAAAAATGTATCGACAGTTAAACGAAAATAATAGACTAAACCAGAGATTGTAAATAGAGAGAAAACATCTTGTTGAAGAAGTCAAAGGCACGAACTAAAATAGAATAGCATTATATTTATCAAAGGAATTTCTTACAGAGTATGATTTATTAGTTGAAAGGTATTGAAAGATATATTATAAAATTAATTAAAAAGCAAAGGAAAACTTCGATTATCTTAAAATTACGAAAATAGAATTGAAAACGAGATTCTAAATTACGCAATTAATAATTTTCCATGCCTAAAACGAAATGATTGAACAAAAAAATGCATCCTTTACAACAATTTTATTTCTTCTACATCTTCATCCCTATTCTCATACACATATCACCATCATTACACTGCAGCAAACCCACAATTCTTCTTCGATTTAGCAAACCCATCATCAGAGAGATACCGACGATAAACTCGACTGACGTAGACATTCCTCTCCGCCTAGACACATAGACGGGAGCGCCTCCTTTGAACGACGCAAGTGATAGACATGTAGAAGGAGAGGAACTACAGGAACGCCGGAGTAGTACGAACTGTTGAGAAGCGTCGCACACAAGGGGAGAAACTGGGGTCATTGGAGTCGCTCCGCCATTTCCACGCGCAATTCATTTCTAATCGAGGAGAATATTCCGAAAGGGGGAGAAGGCGGCCTCCGGGCGGAGAGATGAAAGGAGCACTTGTCACGGAAGATTTGGACGTAATGAAGAGTCCAGCTGGAGAGAAGAAACGCTTCTGAGAGTCATCGCTCGTGTCTCTTGTCATTAAAATTCGAGAAAAAAATGATCGTTTGAGAGGGCCTACTCTGCTCCGATCGCAATTATAATGATCTCTTGGAGATGCACTTGAAAAGGCGAACGGGAAAATCGTCGTAGAACCTCTCGAAATTTCCGAACGAGTTTACAAAACGCTGAAGAATCGCTTTTATTGGAAGAATGACACGCTCCGTCTAAAATGCCCTAATCAAATTGAACGCATACCTCAACGGACGTATCTTAGTTTCTGAACGACAGAAACTTTACGTCTTTCATGCACTGGTGTCACGGAACTGTGACGCCGCACAATACCGATGTTAAATTACTCTCTCTTAATACGAAGTTCTAAGAAAAGTTTCCTCACCAAAGCCAATGAGCCTTAATTGCTCAGATTTTGATGTTCCGGTTCAGAGAGAAAACTAACTCACTCCTCACCTTGTCTAGAGTGAGAGAGAGACGAATTTCCCTGCGCTGACACTTGGTTACTAATGACCCTTAGTGCAGTTAAGAGTCTAACGCTCCTTTTAAAGGATAGAATGTATCTTAGCAACCACATTAATACTTAAAAAACACAAAATGGTTTCCCCTTCATACTCGAGCGAGCGTAAATAAATAATTGAGAAAGGTAGTCGCCAAATATTTTTGGAAAGAGTGACGAAAGATAAAGCGCATTAGAGAAAACTCGGTAAATAAATAGAGGGAAACTTAATAAAAACGAGGAAATACTAAAGGAAGGAAGATTGAGCATAAAAAGTAATTTATTTGAATAATTGCGGGCTTGAACGGATGAAGAGAAGTCGTAAAATATTTCGAAGGGAGAAAACGATGCAATAAATTGCTGATAAGAAATAACATTGCTCGAGAAGTTACATCAAATTCGCTTAAAAATATAATTATCATTAATCAATAAAAAAACCCGAAGAAATTATTCGATTCGATAATTCAATTCTATCCGGAAAGAGTTTTTGTCCCATTTCCTTGTTCTTATCTTTTAAAAAATGAAAATAGCCTCATAAAACATAGCAACCGGATTGAGATGATAACCAATTTGATGAACACAGGCAGAGTAATTATGCTGACGAATAAAATAACAATTATGCTAACCCAAAATAATCGATACATAGATATCAAAGTTGGAAACACTTCCTCAGCTACCCTACATTTACACAACAAAGGATCCTTAGTTATTAGCCCACAAAGAAGTAGAGGAGAGGTACTACGAAAAAATATTTACATTAATTTATGCATTGAACAAAAATTGTACGCAGGCTTATCTCTCAGAAGGCTGCTGGCAGAGGGGAGCAGTAATTGAGGGAATAGAGGAGTGCATGGGTGGTGGGAGAAAAGAGTTAATGGCAATGATGAACAGAGCTCTTGGATGGAGGAGGGGGTCCTAAAATAAGAAGGATGGCGGAGAGAGGGGGGAACACGTAATGAGAAACAGATGAGCGTCTCCTTAATCGCTCTGCGGAGGGCAACAATAGAAGAGGGGTGCGGGATTGCGCGGTAAGGCGCGGCTGCGGCGAAGGAGTCGCCCGAGGCAGAAAAAATGGGAGACAAGTGGGGAAGTGTGAACTAAGATACGAACGTAGAAAGTGAAAGGAAGAATTGATGATCGAACTGTGAAAAGGAGTAATAGTAGGTGAAAGGAAGATGAATTTTGATTATAAATGGCGTCAAATAAAACAAAGAGATGATGAATGTAAATCAAGATTTTAGGAAGATTATGGATTGAAAGTGAAAGAACGGACTAGATAGTGAAAGGAGTAAATGACGATCAAGTAGTGTAAGGGAGTAACGAAAGGTAAAAAAACATATGAATGTTTGGTATAACGATGTTCAAAAAACAAGATGGTGAGGTAAAACAAAATTTTAGGGAGACCATAGATTGAAAGTGAAAGAACGTCTAGATAGTGAAAGGAAAGACTCCAATCGGTAAGCTATATTTGAAAATAGGCACGACAGCCAAGAGTAGACAGTAGGGATTACTATCGAAGTTGTTGTGAAGAAAACTTTCGGCATTCAAAACAGTTGAGAGAGGTTTTGTGAAAGGATAGAGGGGAATTAAAAGAAACGAGGAACGAGGGGAAGAGTACATAAAATTGAAAGTGAAAGGAAGAACAAATATGGACGGAATGATCTAATATTGAAAGAGGAAAGATAAACGAATATGGAAGGTGAAGGGAAGAAATATGGACCAACAAGGAAGTTCGAAAGATGGGAGCAGAGGGTACAGGAAGGTAAATTCGAACTGAAAGCTGTCAGTCCTTATGGATATAGCATCGAGTCATGCGGAAAAGATGCTTTCAGCACTAATATGATGGACGTTAGGGAAAAAATATATTGGTGGAAGAATAGAAATACTTAAATAACGATAAATATACGTCTACCGAACTTCCGAACCTCAAGATTAATATTAATAGTTATAATGTTAAGCGGGACACATGAACGTTTAAGATAAAGCTGTTGTTGATAGACAATCATTCGTATCACTAAAGCAACGTAAAGAGCGGAAAAAAACACAAGAAATCAAGAACTATTTTCAAGCAAATTTAGGACAGAAAATAAAATCATGCGTAAATCGAGATGTTGATGTTTATGGAGATTTCCTGATGACTGGAAAAAGCTTGAGATTTGAGAGACTTGAGCTACAACGAATTCGTATTCAGAGATAAAAATTAATCGCCCTTCTCTCGAAAACCATCGTATTTTCCTGGGGAATCTTCCTTTAAAATACTAATACTGAGGAGTAAAATCAGGCTTATTGTATAGAGAATTCAATCAAGAATGCAAAAGAAAGAATGGCTTTTCTTAACAAGGTAATATCATATCTAAAAAACGATTATCAGTTCCTAAAATCTTGGAAAAAATTATGTAGGCTACATCAGAATAAGTAACATATCAATTCAGTAATTACTGGCGATTTTTAATAAATAGTATTTTCTGAATGATCATCCTTTAGAAAATATTTAATATAGAAGAGAACAAAGTGAATAGGAGATAAGTAAGGAGAATAAAATTATGAAAACACTGGCAACATACATTCCATGTATAAAACGTCAAACATACAAACAATATCCATTAAATAATACGATAAATTAATACATAAAATTAAAAGCAACATCAATAGAAATATGATTTATTTCAAGTTTAAAAAACCCGAGTAACGGAATCAGGAATAATAACCTTTGTCTAAAACGTTGTAAAAATCGACTATACAAGTTTAACAACGATTTATTTTCAAAATGCAAATTTTTATACGGAGATGAAAGACGTAAAAAGATGCAAACACGCACCGCAGGAAGGAAAGACACGATAGTAATGCAGCTGTAAGAGATCAATGCCTCCAGGATAGAGCAAGAAATACTGAAGCCATAACAGCGATCATGAAACATGCACACCGCTTGTACGCGAGTCAACTAAAAGGGCTTCGGATTTTGTGAAAGAGATCAACACGGAAGTCGTAGCAATTACTATTGGACGTACCATTCGAGAAGTTGACGGAAGGTGGCAATTTACCAAGAGAAGTGCAAGAGATGTGTTGTTTGATTATTACGTTTACTCGTCATGTATAGAATAGCAAAGAAATCCCAATTTAAAATGAACAGAAGTTATATTTCATGAAGGAAAAATTCTAAGAATTTCTATTTTCAAGAATTATAAGAATTTTACTTGCAATTACAATCAATAAAATTAGCACCTAAAAAGAATTTTATGTTCTGAAATGGAATTCACCATGTTGCTCTCCGATCTATTATCGCGAGTATTGGATCATATTTGACGACAAATTCTACTATATTATCAATATAAATTTCTAAGGAAAAATACAATTAAACACCGAATATTGAAAATAATTATTCCAAACTCTATTCGTTTATCAACAAATTTGGAATCATTTAACGAGCATTTAAGTTATTCATACGCACATTAAGTTTAAAATCCGAGAAATAAGTTCCTCAAAATATGATTAGAATAGATATGCGACTATGAAATACTTAACGAATATAGTTTCATCTAGATGATAGCTCATCGTGCTGAAAATCACAAAAAAATTCACGAAACGAATTATATTTACAACAAATAAGTTTTACTTAGAACTAGTCTATTAAAGAATTAATAAACAATGTCCATGAAACAATATTTATACCACGATCGAACAAAAATTACAATATCAAACCATTCAAATAATTACAAGCTCGTACATGATCACAAATCCTCATGATGTTCGAAAACTGAAAAACGATACCACTGCTAAAAACACTTTACCAATGAGTAGATCGAAACACTGATAGACACCCTATAAATTGCCACGTCAGTTGAATTCACCGAAGAAACCGATTCATGGGGATTCCACCTTAGTTACGAAAAACCATAAAAAACTATAACTATAAATCCGTCCCATTCATCATGTCACCCAACACTCCAACTAAAACAGCAACCGTAGAAAATTAGCCACCGCTAAGGGGAGAAACACTAAATACACATAAATAGGATAATACGAGAACGGCACGAACAGCCGAAACTTAAAGCGACAAACAAATTAATCGAATAAAAAAAATAATATCGAGTAAGAAAGGGATTGGAGAGCCTGGAATAATAAAGACGAGATGAGAGAAAAAGGAACGAGGGCGTCAAGTGGCTGGAAAAAGGATGAAAACATAAGTCTGAAAAATAATGAAGAGAATCGCATGGTAAAGATGGGGGGAGGGGAAGATTTCCCTGGCCGACCCGACAAGTGGCTTCGTTACTAAAACACGCGCCGGGGATCGGGATTAGAAGCACTACGACGAAATGTGAAGGAACAAGTAAAGCCATCCATTACAGGAGACTTGAAAAATTCAGAGTCGAAAAGTAGTAGGGAAGACGGAGGTGAGAGGTGGAGGAGTTCCATTCACTTATAATTAATCGTCAACCCTTCACAGAGAGAGGATGGGAAGGGGAAGTAAAAATGGAAGGCACACTTCAAATTAGCATGGGGGAGGAAAAAATTGGACTCTTCCGGATGAATTCCGGTGTACTGTAATTGACAGCTGATAAAGGTAAAGAAAACAGGTTGTTTTCCAGTAGTGACAAAAGTAAATGATTCTACAGAATCAGTCCCCCTTCTTATATCAATGAGTTCCTACCCACACGCCGCAATTGACAAATACAAAGTGGATGCCAATTAGTAGTTAAATCACTTATCTATTATATACAGCTTTAGGGTAATTATTAAATACAACAGCGATCATTTACAACTGAATAATCAAGTCCCTACTTTTAATTTTTCGCGTCATTCAACGTTATCCTACTTTGCATGCAACCCGCACAGCATTAGTGTCTTGCTGTTGCCTACCATCTAGTATCACATTACGCATCAAGGTGGATTCGTTCATGAATGATCGAAAATCAATCGCTATATACTGCTAATTATAAATAATAATTAAGTCATTTATGAATTCTTGGTCGAATAATTTTAGCTTTTAACTCATATTATATGTGCGGCAAAAAATTCACCAGACTGGGCAAAGTTATCCATAGATATGATTCAAATTCGAATTTTTCGTACTACAATAAAAATATCCCTCAGGATTAGGGAAAAAATTTAAAACTCAAGAATACTTTTTTATAGTGAATTATTACCGGTAGCTCCGCTCAAGAAATAGAAATAAATTCGTAGAGAGAAGCAATTTTTAAACGGGAGGCTAATTCATTGAACCAAAATAAGTTACGAATATGAATGCTATTTCGTTTCTTTACCCATAACACCTAAATGAACTTCATACGATCGAGACAAACTAATCCATGGATACCGAAGAAAAATAAGCGCAAAATTACCACTTCCGCATTGAATGAAACTGAGACTTGAAACTGAATCACTTTGATCAATGAATTTATGATTATTTCAATTCGATAAATTCTATCACTTGATGAGAAACGAAACACAAAGATATACTACAATGAATTCTAATCTACCCCAATTTATCTTACTTCCCTCAATCGTATCAAATCGTAGTTTTGATAAGATTATTTCAATTTCCGAAAGGTCACGGAATTAAACAAACGTAGGCGACCATAAAGTTCCTCCATCATAAGAAACATCTTGCGAATACTCTAGGATAACCGTATGGCCCTCAATTCCGTACGGGAGATTAGGTCATGAATAAAGAAAAAGTCTTAGATTCTTTGTAGAGAAACCAAAGAGTTGGAGGAAAAACAAGCACCAGCCATACTTAGCTAACAGCATCCTCTTTTACGTGCTCAACTCCACTTACATTAATTAATTCTAGTGGCTACGTTGCTTTTGTTACTCTTGGCGTTGATTACGCCCCAACTAAAGACACCTCTACGCACAATTTAGACTGAGTGTTGAGGAAAAAACAATGGAAAATACAGTTGCGACGCCATAACCGGAGAACTTGAGGATTTTTCAGGGCCTAGGAGGATTTTAGACGTTCTAGAAGGCGTTAACCGCATTACGATGGATGCACATTTATGACCCCTGACGTGGGGTGAAAGCCTTGCTCTGGCTTTTGTTTTTTTTTATCATCTCCGTTCTCTTACTGGTTGTAGAGCTAGTGGACTGCTTTTTCACCCCATTATAGTCCCGTACCTCAACAACAAATCCTGTAAGTACTCTTCGGAAGTACTTCCCATAAAAAAGCTGCAGATTTTTGCAACCTTTCTTCGTGTTTCTACTGTCGGTTACAATGACAACGTAAGTGTTTCGAGTAGGAGAAACGAGGGTTGAGATGAAGTCTTCTGTGGGTTTACGTTCTAGTATTCTATTCCTTATAAAAGGATTCAAAGTAAAATGTTTTACGAAGACATTCTATGATTGTAGAAATTATTATTTCCAACAAAATTCGTAAGTTTTAATCTAGTTGAATAACTAGAATATCACAGTCGAATAGAGAGCTATTAAATGCTAATTTGTACAAAAAATATATATTTTTTCTATCTTCTAACTATTCCTGTAACACTGCCCAATAAACTACCTCGCATAAATTCGAGTTGAATTTTGGAGATAGCTGAAAATAATTTAGACGAATATCTGAAATATTAATTGGTTGATATCATGAAATTTCAAAATAAATCATTATACTAGATATTTAAAGTTACAAAGCTAGAATAGAAATATGGAAAAAATTGCTACGATGAATTAATTCTGATATTTTGTAACAATTGCTTGATTTATTTTAGAGTAAGCTCACGATGGATTTAGGAAATAGAACGAAGACCAATATTATCATGAATGCAATACTATGAATCAATAGAACAGAATAGAAGTGGTGGTTATTTAGCAATAACTAAGTAGAATAAATAAAATAATCAATTCATATAGAAACAGTAAATGAATCTATACATTGTAAACCTTTGCTTTCTATTTACAAATCACAACATCAATCACACAATTTTTCGTAAAAATTACAGAATTTATAATAATTAATCTCTGGTCTCTAGATATTTTTAAGACTTATTTAAGAGCGTTTATATGAATCTAAAACCTCAAATATGGGAACACAATAAATATTTACTCTATTACTCATACTCTTTAATCATATAATTATGTCTACAACATAAAATATACCCTGTACGACACTAAACTTCTCCTATAAAAACATAATACATCCCAAAACACCGTCAACATTCAGCATCCAAACTAAATCATCACCATATCGAATAAAAAAAATCGTGCACACATCAAATGTAGACGTACGTAATCGTTTTGATTGAATCGAACGACGCGGACGACTACTCCGCGAATCGCTAACGATCCTTGTGTGTGGTTGTGCATTAATAAAAACGAGGAAACGCAACCGGTTATCAAACCATTCGATTAAAGCCGAGAGCGATCGAGAGATCCGCCGATCGAGAAACACCATTCGATTCAAATAAGACCCAATCGCAAAAATAATAGACCTCGAATGGACCACAACAGCGATATTCAGATAACCGCCTTGAAATTAAAAACACGCGGGAATGCAGAAAAGTAAATTTTTATGCATATTGGGCCAAAAGGGAAAGGTATTTATGGAGAAAAAAGGAAGTGGCGCTATGTGAAAAGGGTAAAAAAAGGAGAGGGTGGGGCGAGCGGGAAACACGGGCGTTTATGTCGAGTGGAATGGGGCCAAAGGAGAGGAAATGAGAAGTGGAGAGAAGGCTTTCTCTCCGTCAATTATTTTTACACGTCCCGGGTTGATACTCTGGCACAGGAGGTGTTTTGAGGGGTTCAAAGAGAACGAAGATAAAGATTCGCAGGGAACATTGCTCTTCTGCGAAATCGAGGAAAAATTTAGAATTCGGCTGAATTAAAGGAATGAGAAGACCTTTCGAACGTTTTCAAAAGTACTTCCGGAATTGGATGACGGAAAATGCTCTGAATTTGTGAGGGAATTAGAGTTTTTTATCGCTGGGCGTTTTCGCTTTTTTTTAAACTTAACTGTTTCTTGCTTGACGGAAGCTATTTTTCCCAGATTGCGACTTAATGATTATCAATCAATTCTCTTTATGTTCAATGAATTATCACTTAAGTGTATTATTTTTAAAGTTGTCAGAAATGAGTTCTCCAAGTCACCAATGATTCAATAGTTAATTTTAAAACTATCTCAAACGCTTCCTGATTAAACAAAATATGACGGTTATATCTGTCCATATAAATCACTCCTTGTATAAGTTTTTACTCCAGGTGAAAAGTACTTTAATATTCTCTACTGGACTCGTTCATCAGATTCATTTATGCTTCACTAAAATAGTTTTATTAAAATCACGGGAATTTGCTAAAATAATGGATCGAATCTCATTGACAGCCTGCTAGGACTGAATTAAATAAAAATAAAAATTTGCTTATATTTCCCGTAAAAATATTAGCAGAAATCCCACACTTCTGAAACTGTACACAAACTTAAACAAGATACAGGAAAAGTTAACTCAAACATACAAATAAAAAGATGAGCACGTGAAGACTGGAGTAAAGTAAAACATACCCACTACCATGAGTTTATAAGAATAACTCTAAAACTGTCGAAAATACTTATCATTCAAGTATTGATTTACCGTATGATTAAAGGAAAAACAAACCTCAAAAAATTAAATTTCAAAAACATGATCGGGTGAAATAATAGTCAGCAATCGTCGAAAGAGAGACACATTTCGGTCATTAAAACAGATAATAAAAGTACTTTCTTAATACCACGTTCGATGGAATAACTTTAACGGAGAAAATTAAAAGAAAATAATATTCATAAAATAATTCAAACAAAGTAAAATAACATACATCGTAACAAATAAAAAAACACGCACAAATTTCGTTACGTACGTTACACTCACATGAACAGGATTAAGTACTCGCGCAAACACGGCAAAGGTCTAAGCATCAAGAAACGTGGAAATGAGTCCGAAGCTCGTCCGGACTAACGGAGAAACAACGCATTTCTGCAGAGCAAATAAATTTCTCCCTAATCCAAAAAAAAACCGGCCAGCCCTTTCCAGAGGATGGCGATTAAACTTCCTCAATCTACGGGGCGAACAATTTTGCATACGAACGGCTATAAACAATGCAGGGGAAGGCTGGGAGCTGTGTGAAGAGTTGTGAAAAGTCTGGAATCGGATCGATTTACGTCCGACCGAGTCCGGGGCTGTCTTAACTGCAACCTCATCTCCTCTCCATTGGCAATTGCTGGAACAAAGGCGTGGAAAAAGGGTAGAGGATTAAAAAGGAGGGAGGCAAAATTGGTGAAGAAGGGAGAATGGCAGATCTGGGAGATAGGAGAGAGAGAATATGAAAGAAGAAGAAACGGGGCTGTGACGCAAGACGAGTGGAAAAAGGGAAGGGGGGGGTTTGAGGCGTAGTTAGTGCAGCGTTCTTTTCTTAATTACATTCCAACGAGTGGGCGGAGTGGGTCGAGGCGGGGGTGGGGAAAATGAGAGTGCGTGAGCATGCGTTTCTATGAATAAGTAAGCTGTCGGTGACTGGAAAACGACAGCTGTACGAGGGGAGGGATGGACGACGCCCCATTCATTACGAATGTTAGGAAGGGAATCCTCGGAACCGCGGGTCCCCTATCAGCTTAGAGGCGGAAATTCTGTGCGAGACGCATTTCTTTTTATTTCGCTTAAAAAGACGGAATAATTGAGGAGCGGCTAGTGGAATTAAAGCAAAAATATTTCTCACGTGGTTTACTTTTTTGTAGCTTTAAATCAAACATTAAGAATGAATAATGAATACGTTATCTATTCAAAACATAGGAATAAACGTACGAATAACATCACAAATATTCATATTCATTCAAGTTTTTAAATAAATACGTAACCATAATTCGATAATCATCCCAAAGGTGGAATTTAAAATCCACAACTAAACCATGACCTCCCCGCAAAGGGATTAAGGATGAATAAGGATGAAATTTATATCCACCTAATCTACACTCAAATTTTGAGGGATTGTGGATTTATAAGTGACATGATGATACGAGAAGTAGTTGTACAATTATTCCTTAACTGAACCATCGAACTTACGAAAAACAGATATTGTGTTTGCTACGGAAATAATTCCCATTCCTCTTTATCTCCAATCATATATCATTGCGATTACGACGAGAAATTCGTCAATGATACTACTCTTTACCATAACCTTTATACCTCTTAGGAAAAAAGAATACCAAATAATTCCTCCCTGATAAGCAACAACAAAACATGAGACGCAACAAAAGCAATTGAACACCAAGACGTAGGCAATGAATCACGATTGTGGTGGAAATCTGAAGACGGTGTGCACACAAAACAACGGCTGTAACACGCGAGCAAATAAAATAATTGGCGGTGGAGATGCGTACACGGGCGCGTGGTTCCAGTTCCTCGGCATCCGTGAGGCGAATCCAAATCTTGTCGAGGAAAGTAAAGTAAACCCGAAGTGAGTACACCGAATCCGGCGGAATTAGAGGAGTGGGAATGACACGGAGGAAAAACGGAGGAAGATATGGTGATGAGAGGAAGGCGGAGGGCAGGGGGTGTACGGGAGGAGGATGAGAAGGGAGAGATAAGTAGGTGAGAGATAAGGACCAAGAGGAAATTGAGGGCGCTCACAAACCAATCGCGATTGAAAGGAACCGAAGAATTGGGAGGGAGAGTATAGATGCTCCCCCGAGTTATGATCACTTGACATAAGACTGTATTCTACGCAGGTTTTCGAAAAGAAAAGTGAACGGTGTTGCAAATAGAACTGAAAAACTCTGGGATATTCATCGAGATTGCAGCAGGATTAAAATATTAGCCTATCATCACTATAAGATTGTAGATTAATACCAAGATATAAAATTTGAAGGGATAAAGAGCGAATAGAAAAATCGAACGTTGCTTAGAATTCGACGTCATTATTAAATCCTGCATTCGATTGGTTATTTAATGGTGACGTAATTATGACTAAGGTATCTAACAATTAGACGTAAAAGGAGGTAACTAGAACTTTAAATGAATGGCAACCTTGCTTTGACTCCGGCTACGTCACATACGAAACTTTCCGATTGGCTATTTAATGATGACGTCACGATAAAATGCGATGTTGCCGTTTTTGCCGAAAAATATCCCGTACAATGAAGGATAGAAACATAAATCCAACGTCATTTAAAATTTAAGAATTTGTCTTTTCAAAAAAAACGGCCGACATTGAAAAATAAAACTCTCGGGACATGAGTGACGTACGTTCACCTTCACAACTCGAGCCACGTCATCCGCGAGATTAAATTTGATTAACTCCCGGATCATGAACCCGAAACGTGCAAGGTCAAGCGCATTGATACAAGGAAACGCACTACGTTGCGGAGATGAACTTTTTTTTGGGAAGGAGCTTTTGAGGAACGAAAGAGGGGGGAGGGCAAAAAAAATGGCCGAAAGAGAGAGAGGGGGGGAGGTTATGGTGGTCCTCTGGGGGAATGGAGAACATTTCGGTGGCAAACGCCGCGGTCACAGCGCTGAAAAATTCAATGCCTTCATCGCCCTCTCGTCTTGGTCCCCACGATTTCCAGAGGAGGGCCTCCACGTATTTCTCCCGCTGGAGTTTCCGGAAAAAACTCTCTACACCACCCCTCCCCTTCTCTCATCTCGGGTCCCCATTGTTGGAGCAGCCCTCTCACACATCAGAAGGCCGTTCCGCAGCATTTTAGAGGCTCTCTTATCTTGACCCGATTATCCTCGGCTGAAATTATCTCCTCTTAGCAGGCGACCCACGCCCACAAAATGAATACACCTTACGATGCGTGCGTATCTTTCCAATGAAATGCTGACTTTCCGACATTGAGGAACGCGGTTTTCTCGCTTCGGGGGGTTAGAGATGAGCTCGCGATAAGGTGTGGGTTCGTTAAACCGAATATCGAACTGTATACCCATGATTATGAGATGCCGAGTGCCGCTAATTTTATCAGAGTAACTTTTTTGCGTCACTCATACGTATTTTAGAGTTATAAGTCAAATACGTATAAAACACATTACACTAAATATAACATCCAAAAAGTTTTCTTACTGTACATATAAAAAACCATAACTTTAATATATTTACAGTTGTAGATTCTTTGGAGTGAATTCTGCAATTCTGCAAAAGGAATTCTGCGTTTATTAAGTAATCAAAGAGGGCCATTTCTTTTAAATACGTTCTAATTTTCGAAATTATGTACGTATTATTAATAATAAAAACTCTTTTCTTTATAATTGGATACACAAATATATATTTAAGAATTTTTGTTATTGATTGAGAAGTGTCTATCAGATGTCTTTGTACTGTCTCTAACAATAGAATAGAATATTAAAATTTAAATTCCAATCGACAACTTAAAATGACAAGAAGGCCTCCTGAACGATCATCCTACTACTTCAGAAAAAAACACTCAACCATTTCTTAACGCACAAAACTCCCCGAAACAAAAAAAACTTCCAACAACTCAAACAATACCGACATAAAACTCGTAGTTATAGCTAACGAATCCCGATATTCCGCCATATTGAGCAAAAACTGAGCAAATCTCGGTAATTAAAATCATACCACTCGAATCGGGAGATGAATCAAGCTTGAACGTGACAGTTTAAACAAGACAGCCTCCTTAATTAAAAACCGCAGTTGAACCGGCAGCGGTTGGGGGGAGAAAAAAACTCGATCCTTGGGTCTTATTATGGTTTCATTACGCTTCGGACGTGCAGGATTCGAATATATAGTCCTCTAGTGAGCATTGTATGCACCTCTGAAAATCGCGGATTCGAATAATACGAGGTACGGTAACGAAGGAAAATAGCTATTCGTGGGGGGAAGGCCATCAGGGCTCTAGCGCTAACTCACATTCCGGCAAACAAAAAGGGGAGGAAAAAAGATGACTGGGGTACGGCGTGAAGGGATATATAAAACGAGTAGGGGGAGCGGTGATGGGGAAAGATGTTCTACGAGGGATGAGAGACAAAAGTTAGCCGCTCGAGTAAAAGAATCATCATTATTAATGTGAGGAGCTTAATTAATGCGCGGCAAGATGTTGGTTCCTCCGCTGTCTTTTATAACCAGAAGGAGATTCTCAAAAGCCCTCGCGAAAATCTGTTTCCCCAAAAGGTTTCCGTAAAAATAACGCCGACTCGATGATGTCTTTGCTTCATTAGCATTGTTTTCTTCGTGCAATGAACATAGATAACGTTCACAATTAATGAGGCACTTCCCTCGACGAAATGACATTTCCGAGGATTCTACGAATGAATGAGAAAACGGAAGCATTAATGCTGAAAAGAATGATTCCGCTTCAGCGGTAGGATCTTGAATATTTTATGGATATATTTCTACCGAATTGACTTCATTTGCAGTATATTAACTTCTTAAAATAAAAACAAATATAAAACTTCGAAACTGAGACTAATACAAATATCATTCTGAATTTAAATAAGTAATGTTCATTTCAGGAAAAATCTAATCGTGATCAATGTAATAACATGAATATTAATATCTATAATTTGAAATGATTAAATTCGTTTCGAGGATTTTTATAAAAATTAAGGTAATAAAGATCATGGAATATAGTTTGAAATGGAATCTAATACTTTAATTGAAAGAAATTATCCAGAGATTAAAAGTAATTACGCAAGTTATCTCATAAATTTGCGAAAAAAAATACCTAAAAAATAGAAAATCATTAACCTAAAAGGTTTGAGCGAAGACTATCACTGTTTTCTTTCAACTTCTTTCTTTGTTTAAGAATATTTAAAACTGATTATTAGCGAAAGAAAATGTGTAATTAATTAATCAATAATACTTTACTTAAGCTATTAATTACACTCTGTCTTAGTGTACCGAGAAAATTATTGAGTATCATCATAGATACTATTTCCACCAGTAAGCAATTTAAGCTATATGGCGTACCGCTACGAATTAAATTGAACGACAGGTAATCTTTTAAAAGGCAAACTATCAAATAAATCTTATTAAGGGGCGACACGGTGTAAAAGGAACTGCAGTAGCATAAAACTCCCCCCGCAAATCACTACTGCACTCCCATTGCAGCATAAAGGTCGCTAGGGAGATCTCTTATGATAAAAGACATCAATTATTGCGAAATTTCGCTACTTCTCATCACAGAAGACAGCTCTATTTAAAACACAAATGAGTGAAGATGCGCTCTTGTATATAACGTCGGCTGAAGGAAGTCGTTGGCCCCTTAGAAAACCCTGGGACAAAGTATGGCAGATTTGCATGGAAACAACTCTGCTCCGAGATGAGAAAAGATCTGTGACGGGAAACTGCAGTGCGGAGAAGGGGATTGTGGGAAGGGAGCCTTCACTCTGAGGGATGAAAAAACGTTTCCGAGTGAATGACAGCGGGCTCTGTCACACTCGAAAACAGGCGAACGCTGCTCTTTCGGTTGAACGAAAAATAAGACTGGAAGATGCCAACCGCTCGCTTTTTTCCGCCTTAACCGAATTCTCGTGAGATTTTTTTTTGCTTCCTTTGCGAGGAAAAGTTTTCTTCGATGTATTTCTTGATTCGGAAGTTATAGCTATTGCCGACATTAACCTTACGAAATAAATAAATATTTCGATGTTACTAAACCAATAAAAGTTATTATATGTAAAAGTAAATGATCAAACTCGTGACGTATCTATAGGTCAAAAGTATGGGATTGAATTACCGGTGTATCTTTCCCTTTACTTATATTCACCGGACACAGTTGAAATTTAATAATAAACAAACAAAAAAGATGGAGATAAGGGTTTAAAATAGAAAGGAACTATTAGACATAAAGTTAAATATAACACGCAAGAACTAGCAAAGAAATAGAACCTTTAATAACAAACGTGTTACGAGAAGATAAAACGCATATATGAATCAAATATACAAAATACAGAGTAAATATTCACTAGCGTATCAAAACCGCTTGAAAATGCAAACCTGATAATACAATAAAATTGACCATTAACTCAGAAATCAACAGCGTAAAGAAGTATTATTCATTGTAAAGCATATGATAAAACCCTTATAAAATTCATATTGTAAACTTTCAGCAACATTAACTGAAATAATATTTATTAAGCCTAAAAATATATACATTATTAAATATAATACCTTGTTTTTCCTCCATAATAACTAGTTAATTTCGTGGTCCTGTAACTTTCTTGTACTTTTGCAAAAATTATGCAAGGCAATTGGAAATCTTCACGAAAATTAATTTATACATAGATGTTAATAAATAGATACATGAATGAATATAAAGCATCCGAATATATAAATCTGCAACATTTATAACAACTCATTAACTTACGAGCTCCGAAACAAAGAAAAAGCAACCCATCCTTGAGTCAGAACAGCGCGAAAGAAGAAAAGTTGAGGGTCAGAAAAAAAACATCTCCCTACACACACCCACACAACCCTCTCATAATTCTTAGAGGACAAAAAAAAAACTTAACACTTTGATTTAGGTAATTCGTACGTGTAACCCACCCTTTTACCCGGAGGACCACCATTTCCATTCCTCTTAAGGCCATCCATTCCGGAGGCGTCGGGAGAGACGGCCGCTGAAGACGGCGATGAAGGAGCAGCCCTTCCCCACTAACAGGTATCTACCACGCATACACCAACCTCCCGCGGGACTCATCGCGGCTCATCCCATTTTCCTCGGGCGCCCTTATCTGTTCCCCGTCGCGGCCCTACCTTCATTTGTTCCTCCCTTTTGTTCCCGAGATGAGAGTGCCGGCGTAATATCTCGAGATGCCTTTTTTCCGTATCGAGAGAGGATTTGCCGCGAGGGCAGAAGAGAGAGAGCGGGAGTTACGGCCGATCTTGGCCTATCCCTGACGCCCTTATCTTCTCGTTCCCTGGCGAAGGGTAGTCAACAAACCCGACTGCGAAATCATCTTCATCGGCGGCCATCAACTTCGCCGCCCCTCCTGCGTCATTTACTTTGTGGGCCAAAACACCCCTCGTTTATTTGCCTCCGTGAGTCCTGGTACGCCGATTGTTATCTGTTGGAGCTCAGTTGGATACACAAATCATACGCCCCTGGAGATGGTTGCTCCGTGAGAAGTGGTTCGTTTTAGTAAGGGTCGCTCGAGCAAAGTTGGTTTTCCATTCTTCCGCACGTTAACTAAGCGTGGATTAAAGGTTTGAGATAACAATTCGGGTCGCGAATATTCCGAAGGTGTATTTTATATGGGATGAAACGATCGAATTATCAGAGCTTCTGAAACGAACGTAATCAAATTATGTTTACTCGATGAATTCCTTGCAAAACTCCTTAGCTGAGTGGCAATATATCCTTGCTGATTTCAAAACTATCATTGAAACCTCAAAATCATAGATTTAGGAAGAAAGAGGGAAAAGATATCGATAAATTATGATAGTTATACCGGTGATTATAAATCTTTAATCCTGTACATTAAACTACACTTAAGTTAAACCTCGATCTAAAGAGAAAATAACATTTTATGACGCCTATAATATCGCCTTTTAATAAACCATTCTCAGGAAAATATTGGTAAAATAAATGAAAAATTAAAAAAGAAAATAAACACAATCATGGGCCATACATAAGCATACTTATTCATGTATAAGAATAACCATATGGTTACAAACAAAGTTTAGGTCCTGAGTTCGAATCCAGGTCACCTTTAAAAAAAGATAACTATTCTTAATTCACTCAAATAAGTACGTATAAAATCAAACAAAGAAAAACTTCAATTCATTCCACTTTCTTTTCCTATTAACGACACAGAAATACGCTGGCGCCTGTCAAGATTTTAATCGAATAAACCTTTGTCATTCGATACTCACATCCATGGCGACGACAAAGAGAAAAATTCTTACGGCCAAATTAATTTACACCAACGGCGAAATGAGTAATCCTTCAATTACAAGAAAACAGCCGTGTTCCATTCTCGTGCATCCAAAACAGATTTAACCCAGTCCGAAAGGCGTGTGATGAAAAAAGAGCTTAGAGAAACGACGCCGTCAATTAAGAGACCTGGACATGAAAATCCTTCTGTAACCATGATCCTTAGATTATCCAGCTTCCTACGCCATCACATCTTAAAACGCCTGCCACGCCTTTCATCAGTTAACGCCTCAGATAAACGGTCGCAAAAACAAAGGAGTGCAAAAAAAATTGAGGATAGCCCCACGCAAATCCAGTTAATTCCGAAAGACGAGAGATAAAAGAAAAGCTGAAATAAGAGATGAAGATTCGAGGGAAAGGGGGGAATTGAGTCACTTCGGGTTAAACTGATTATAAATTAGAAATTAAACATTGCAGAAATGTAGAAAATTTCAAATTTATGATATACGAATATCGCTCTCTATAATACAATTTTTGCAATAATTCCAAAGTTTCCCGTTAATACAATTTAATAAGGGAAGGCATAAGTTTAAGATGATTGGAAAGAATTGAATAGGATGTGGGCCAAAATGATATTAAAAATTATTACAACTTTTAAAATCTTTAAATCAATTTCCAGACATAAATAGAATGCTTAGCAAGAATGATTTATTGAACTATTGCGAAATAAACCACAACGATCTATTACTTCAATTCTATTTAATAATTTCCCAATAAATGATGATCTTTTCTTCGAAGATGCAAAAGGTGCGATTCCAACGTTTTTAATATTCATGAATATTAATTTATCAAACAGCTCGCTAGAATTCTTTCTCGTTACACAAAATGGTTCTACCAAACCTGTGGGATTCTCATTACATAACACTCTAATGTAATTTTCCTATTTGTTTTTAGAGGTATTAACATTATAAGATTATAAAAATAATACTAAAATTTCAATAACTTGGTTATAATGCACTCAATTCTAGCATACCAAAATTATATTCAGTACTCCATGACAAACAAAGAGAATAGCATTGTAAAGAAAATATACAAGTAAATTTCAAATATAAAATAAATATAATAAAAATAAACAAAATAAAAGTATTTGATAAATATATACAGAAAATTTTGCAATATGATAATTCATCAAATAAACAACGCACACTTTAATTCCTTTTATTTTTCATTACGAAACAACTGTATCGAAACCAACACTGAAAATATCAAAAGGGCATAATTTTACGTAAATATCTTTTTTCAGAAACCTTATAAAACAAAACAAATAGAAAAGATATATTCAGTAAAATCATGCGATATATAAATCGAAATATCTCTCGCGGGCAAGCGAAAGATCTCTCTTAGAAGAAACAACGCACCAGTAGGAAGATAGGAAGGTATGGAAGCCCTCCATTAACTTGTTTCGCGTATTAAGACGAAGTACTACTACGTAAATCCTATCGCGTAGAGTGAGTCCGACGGGTTCAGATAAGTAGGTTAAACGCTTCGTACAAGGAAAAGCATATAGGCATTCGGGCAGCATGCATGTAAAAATAAATTATCGGCATACGTGCTTAGCTGTGAGCGGAGGGGCAGCGATGCGAGATGAGGTATCGGCCGCTGAGCATGTTGGTTAGTTGAGAGACAGCGGCTGGGAATAGCAGATGAGGTCCATCATAAGGTTCCCTTTAGGAGTTGGTACATTCTGGAGATGAACACAGGAGATGACCTGAAAAGAAATACAAATTATGAGAGTTGAGTACGAGTTGGAAACCGTGTACGGGAAATATTTCGTAAGGAGAATACCCGAGCGAAAAACAATTCCAGAGATGGAATTACAATCGTAAAATTAACCCTCTGGAATTAGCATGAGAAGTGAGTCAGTTGATGGAGTCTTTTATGAAAAAAAGTACGGAAGCAGCAAAGTTGATCTTGTGCATGTTTTCGTTCAAATTATATAACAGAAACAGTACAATGAATTTTAATTGATAATTCTATTAATGAAATATGTATAAAATTTTCCGGTTCTAGTTCATTTTGGCGACGAAAAATTTTAAATCTAACAAATAGAAACTAAATTTATTTTCATAATTTCACACAATGACGTACTTTATGAGTTACTCAAATGATAAGCCTAAGATTAAAAAAGATAAGTATGAAATGAATTTATCTGAGCTGTACTCATTCAAGGCTTTATCTGGCATTGATAGATACTAGGTAAATAACAGATAGAAATATTTTAGATACTCTGTAAAATTTATTTGACTTTTACTTTTTAATAGAGTATATACGCATGGTATTTTATAAATATAATCTAAATGTAATTACAGTGTAAAATATTTACAACAGTAGGATATAGAATAAACTTTCTTTCTTACACTTATTGTTGGATCGGGAGACAAAAAGTATATCATTCCGAACAGACCTAAACGAAACGCAAATTTTTCTTGACTCTCACAACTTCATATGGCCGAGGTAAATCTATACACTAAATATTAAGAACAGTTCCATAGTATGAATAATTTACTTTCATTTAATTTCATGTGTGTAATAGAACCTCTTACTATTAGTAATTAATCGCGCCCAAACGCATAGGGGTTCGAAGTACGAACTTGGCTAGGATTTCTAATACTAAACTTATCCTTAAGTATAGGCAATGATGTAATACTTGATAAACCAAAACAATAGTTACAAAATAATGCAATTATTTGAAGTAAGAAGACTTTGATCATAACCAAACACCTAGTATACTAGAACCATAAAAGTATATGCAATTTTAAAACTTCATAAGCTTCAAAGGCAGCATTCGTTATCGAAGGAGAAAACGGTCTCAAGAGCAATAAAAACTGATGCTTCCAGACGCAGCAGATTTATGAAGTGTTGCGTGCGAAATGACAGAAATTTATGGGATGTATAAATCTAAACTCAATGTTTCGTGAGATTGATTGATGACGAGCAGAAGGTACGAAAATATATTTCGAGGAAATAAAAAAATACGACTTTTCGAGGAGTTCGATAAAGAAATCCCTTAAGGTATAGATGAAAAGCTCTGTAAGAGGGAAAGAGAGACAAGTAATTTTTTAAGTACTGGAAACGGAAACATTAAAACTGCGCGGATAAAAGACATTTTTGGTTGAAACTGCTTGGTGGGGATTGTGCTGAACCCGCATCGGGGAATAATTGAGGCAGAATGGATAGTCTCCGGATGAAAGATTGCAGCAGTCAAATGGGTCGAAAATTGCGTCACGGGCCATATCGACCAGGAGAGAGATTGCTCGTGTGAACATCATCAATAGCATCTGTTCATGTACAATATCAAATTAAAATTAAGTTAACGACGAGAGAGACTGCTGTCTCCAGCCCTAAACTCTCCCAAATCCGCATAAAAAGCTGAGAGATGGGTAGGGTGCTTTCCATCTCACCGTAAATTTCCCTTATGTTTTCATTACAATCCATAATGATCAAGATGATAAATACCGAAACCAAATTACTCCCATACTGATAGTAAGATACTGCGCTGGACATAGACAAGTAATGAAATAGAGCTATGCTCAAATTACCGTATTCCCTCTGTTTTACCAGCAACTTCATCAGAGGAAGAGGCAAAACTAATAAGAATTAAAGGTTTTTAGAAAAAAAAACAACACAATGGAACCGGCATTATTCAGATAGTCGTATGAGAAAATATAAAAACCAAAGTATCATGATGTTTAAGGTCATTCTATGGCTATTATCCACACATTTTCATATAGTTCGTACGTATTTTCAATTTTCAATAGCCTAACTTTCAAAATAATTGCATTAAGTTCAATACCAGCGATAAAATGAATTCAGTTCGCGATGAAATTTTGTATTTGCTCAAATTCCTTTAAGGAATGCATATGATTAATATTGGAATTTACAGTACCCATTTTTTGTAAATAGGATAATATTTATTCAATCGACAAGTAGTGAACCTGTGCAATGGATAAGACAGAATTTAACACCTATCCAGTATGGGATAAAACAAACAAACAAATAAATAAACAAACCATAAAGGAGAAAATAAGCTGGTTATCTAGTATTTTCTAAGGAATTACTGAACCACGTACATCAAAAACGCTGAGGAAACCTAATACTTCCCTTAGAAACCAAAACTATCTATTTATTCATTTTTACATATTCATTCCAAAGAACGATCGCAAACACATCAAAATCTAGGCAACCCCACCACACAGAGCCATCCATACAAACCACCTCTGCGGCAAGCACATTCGGCAACGGAATCGTAAACCTCTCTTGCCCATCTAAACGGACGGCCATTGCAGACGGGATTATCGGACATAAACACAATTGGCGATCATCCGTGCGAAGACACGAGCATAAGTTAGCACGTGCGGATTATTAGCCTTGGACATCCCATAATGGAACGCCCTCCATAAACTGCGGAGTGACACCGCTGCATCGGTGGCACTTCCTGTTCCTCCGAGGGCAAAGGTGTTTCCAGGGGAGTCGTAACTCAGCCCATAGCGTGATTGGCGAGGAATCCGTCCGGGTGAGAAGGGGAGGCTAAATCAATTTAAGATTCCTGACAGCCGACTCTTTTGTTAGTCTTTCTTTACGGTCCGAGGGTCTCCGAAGGCAATGCCATCCCAACCTGTCACTGAATATTGATTCGGAGGAGTGGGTGGAGGGAGGAGGACGATGGATGGTGGAGGAGGAGAGGGTGACGTGGAAGGATGGAGAGAGAGGGACCTTTAATACCATTTTAGAGTCGTTTATATCCGCTTAATGCCGTTGCATGCGTCAAGGAATAATACCCCCATTTCACGAATCAAGGAACAGCGTATTTCAAGCCGTAAGAGGGAAGCCTAAGAGCTGAATAAGGTAAGGGCCGATAAAGTAATCACAACAACGAAAACGCCTCCGAATAAAGGGGTGGAAAGGCTTCTGGATGAAGCGTGTTTTATGAGACGTCTCTCGCTAATTTCGTTTGGATTCGGGTTGCAATAAAAGCATTGCGTAATGGAAATGCGGGAACTACTAGTTTATTGATAACGCATGTAAGTACGAGTAGCTTCTTAATTGCATTACGTAAGAGAAACAAATTAATTGGAATAAACAGACAAACAATACAGCATAGCAACGCGTATAATCAACTACGAGTGTAATATTATACAAAACAAATCTATATTTCCCCGAAGTATTTTTACGAGAGCTTTATGCAGAAGAAATTAACATTTTCTGTCTTCCTCAATCCAACTAATCAAAAACATTAAAAGGGAAAGAGTAGAAAAGTTAAGCAAGAGGAAGCACTCAAAATTAATTGCTGCAGGTGGAATTAATACGCTATATTTTAGAGGAAAATACCCAGAGTAAATACGCAGAAATTGCAACAACAGAATAATTTTTTTTTAAATACAGAATTATATAGAAGCCACAATGTTAATAATGACTGAGGAAATAATTCATTAAGAAATACTTCCACGAAAAATCTTATAGAAATAGCAATAGAAGCAGAAGTTCTTCAACCCCTATTCAATCATTCCTTAGTTTCCTATTTGAAATCCTACACATGAAACAAAAACATCATTTCAATTCAATCAGGGAATTTCCTTCACATGACGTGGGTCATGGCTATATTGGCTTACTAATAAATTGCTCAGTACCATTACCCTAATGCTCTAAATACTTAAGAAAACATTTCCAATAAAAGAATAAATACATTTGCTCCATAGGTAAGCAGTTACTACGTTCCACAATCAAAGCACAATCTTCAAATCATTCCTTAAACCTTCCTCAATTCACGAATTAATTTTATAGCAAGAATTTTCCTCATTCGTAAAAGTTGATCGTATTAATGCTTCGCCCACCAACAGCCTGAATTCACTTGAGATCCCCCTTCGAGACAATGCGTGGAAAGGACTTCATTACCTGTTCGTTTATTCAAGTCTTTTAATGAGATTAAAACTAAAATGTGAGAATCGCATTATGCGGGAGGTTCGTGGGGTACTTAAGACATAAATAGCGACGGGAAGGGAATTCGAAATAGATGAGACCTTTTTCTGAGCCCACACGGAAGAGCATGATTAAATCTGAAAGAAAATATTACATTTGGCAACCGCTGTCAACAAAAGAATGCCGGGGAACACAATGACATCGTCGTGGCCGAAAATAGTGGGGATTCTGTAGATGCCTGTTTGAGCCTCAATCGGAACCCTTAGGATAAGAATAGAATGAGATTTAATTCGACGGACATGCGGCATTATATACCATCTCTAACGACCTAAGGAGCTCAAAGACCTTTAGTTATTTTCAGCGCCACTAGAGTATTCATAAAGGTGAGACGATTATGAGTGATTTACGCTAATCAATGGTCCTTACTGCATGATAATGAACTCCCAAATAATTCCCGTAACTGCAAATGCTCATGTACGAAATTCTGCGAAGAGGACATTGCCGCGTATAGATGTTTTACTGGATGCTAATTAAAATGAAGATATTTACCGTGTTTTTCTCGTCTCGTGTAAATTAAATGTTCAATTTCGAGACACTGTCCTTTCCTGGGTAAATAATTTTTTACAACTTAAAATATCATTATATCCAAATGGCAATTTACGGACGGACGCTAATAGGCTAATCATATGCACCAAGGCGTATCCATGTCTTCGAGAGAAGGTATTTTAATATTCATCGATAAGTAAATACATTGACTATGAGTTTGAGCACGGAATTTGTAATTATCTAATAAAGAAAGAAAATAATGAAGTAATCTCTCAAACCGGTACTTTTCTGGAGAGAAACTGATGAAGACACTAATGGTGTTTTAAAATGGATTATTATATAATTAACCAAAAAAAGTATACGAATAGAATGATTATGAAATCCAACTTTAAAACATATTATCCATTCCTTACAATTGAACTACAATTAGTAAGCGAAACACCCATTATTTTGAACATCATATAGCATAGAACATTTTTACCACAGAAAACGTAAGTTCAATGTAAATTGATTCGATGGACATAAGATGGATGGATTTTGCAAATTATACCGTATTTTTCTACGTAAAGACAATAAAATTGCCAAACATATCCCTGAAAACTGTACATTGGTATCGATTGGATTAAATCTGGCATTTACTTGTACGCTATGGGATAACATTTAGATGGAACTAATTAATTTAGGATTATATTAAGAATTTTGAATTGAAGTGAACTTAAATGTGTCAATTAACAGTGGTTAGGAAGAAAGTGAATTGTACAAACGAAGGTAAATAAATCAGTAAATGGTAAGACAATCATTGTACTTTTCACTTCACGTCATCCGTACGAGTATAAAATATTCACTTACGTTCATTCAGAGTATGTCAAAAAATACACTTTTCCAGCAAATCCTTTCAAGGAAATGAAATTGCAAGGAAAAAGTATTATAAATATACATGAATATAAATGAAGAGATCTTCCTTCATACTATACTGACACAAGTGCAAAACCTCGATCAAGCAACCCACCAAAATATTAAACCAAAGCACAGCTTAAACAGAACGGGATCGAACTGCGTCCATCTGCAACCCACTCGCCCCCGAAACCACCGCACGTAGCGATAAACCAGTTCCCCGACAACCCCCCTTCAACCCAACCCAACCCTTGGCACTCCGTAACCGGTCCACTTGCACGGGATTGACTTTCCCACATTCCGACCGGTCACTTAAACACCCACCGTATTTACGAGCCCTTTAAGGGCGCGAGAGATATACTGCGCGGACCAGGGCATCGTAGGAATGAATGAAACGGGAGGAAAGCGTGCTTGATGGCTCACGTCCTTCAGGTAGTGGTGCATTCGCGGAGGCACGTCCCTTCATGATGAGACGTGCGGAATGCGTTGGAGAGAGGAATCCCTTTTCGCAAGGGGGTGGTGGTGGTGGGTCCCTACGAAGGCCATCATCGCCTTGTACTAAATGGCGCCGGACTACGGGAGAGGCGATAAAGGAACGATATAAACCGCGCCTTTTATGCCGCCTCCTAATAAATCCACGCCCTGGGTCGTTTTCTGACCGCTCCCCCAAGCGAAATTCATATAGGAGCCCTTCGCTATGGGACGGGCCACTAATTCAGCCGACCCCGGGATTTGCGGGAATGACCGGAGGGTGGGCGGCTGACGCTGATACAAACGACTTTCATTTAAGGGGACGGAGTAGACTTTTTGTTCCCGCCTTTAATCCGGCTTGATGTCGTGCGGGAACGGGCCGTGGAAATAAAATGCTTGTAAAATACGCATTTGCGGAGGGTTAACCGACGTCACGATCCGATTTCGGGGGGTTAAGTATTTTTTACGCTTTGCGGAACGCTTTCTTCGCCCGACGACGACATTCGTAAGGAAATGAAGGGACGAAGGAATGGCTTTAGATGACGGATTTAGATAAGTTTATTTGTTTGATCAAAGAAACGAAGGGTTATACATAAAAAAACGAAAAAGAAACACAAAACGACTAAACATCAAGGTTAGAGTGATGTTAGAAGGTTAGAATGTTAAATAATTTTGCTTGATAATGTAATATACAAGTTTGCATTAATTAGTTTGTATGCAAACGAGCATATGCATGCAAATATTAATCTTATGAGTACGTATTTTAACAGCGGAACATTTCATGGTAATAATTGTTTGTTTAAACATTAGTTACAGCAACAAACGAACTAGCGATTTAAAAACTTAAATCCAAGAAACGTCTTAGTAAATTTAAATACAGATACGCGATGTCTGGCCGAAACTTAGTTCCTTATTGATCCAAAAAACGTACGAACTCTATTGGAAACAAATGAATACCATCAATAAATAAGGTGGGTGGGAACCTCCACGAATTTATAGCTTTATCGTAAAATAAATTGTTTTGTGTCGACTATAAGCACTCAAAAATCACTGGAGTTCGTACTGTCGACATCTACAGCACTTATATAAAGTAGCACCATTAAGAATCACTACGGAGAATAAAATACAAGCGAACGTGTTGTAATGAGACAGATACTGGTTTCGTAATCACACTCAATGGTGAATCTCGAAAAAAAAACATCGCAAAAAGTAGCCATGTACTGACAAAACGTTGGTTGAACCATCGCCCTTTCGTAAAAGCTTGTTAGATACACTACAATAGCACGCATGGATGTCAAATTGGACGTAAAGACATGGTGGACAAGGAATAATGGTTCCTCGAAGGAGGGATGAAAAAAAGAGATTGATGCACACCCTCTGTCGGAGGAAAAGAGAAGGAATGAAAAAGTTGAACGGCGTAAAGCGGACTCGATCACGGAGGAGCGACTTCGCGAAAAGCCGTGTTCTGATCCCATTAGGACCCATTTACTGGGGTAATTTTGTCGAGAGGAGAGTCTAAATTGCTCCAGCCTCAAAGGGATATCTTATCATCACTTCGACTAAAACAAGAGTACCTGAAAAGATTCTTTTTTGGTATCTACCGTTTCCTGGCCTTCAGAATTACAACTTTGTAAAACAGTACTTTAATTTCGTGAGTCCGAGGCATTAACATTCAGAGCCGAAGACTACGTCGTCACCTTAAATAAAAAAGAAGCTTTTGGCTTCGTGATTCTTCCTCAGAGTTCATGATGTTCGTTGCAAAGGTGTTTCAAACTAAAACCCTTGATCCGGTACTGGCTATCTTGAGCTAATAAATTAAGGTAAGGTTTGTATGATTATTCATGGCAAAATTAAACCTACTTCTGCTAAGGAAAAGGAGAGAAATTCTCACACTTATGCAAGAAAAAAAATATTTTTATAGCAGCCAGAATATTTCGTACGTCAACCTTTCTGTGGAACAAATAATTTTATTTTGGTGTATAATATTGTATAAAAGTAAGAGAAGACTTATAAGTAAATAAAACCACGAAAATACCAATTTTAAGTAATCAAATTTACCGAATAAATATTAGTTAAACTCAATAACTGATCAGCTGTATACGATCACTTATGGATTACTTACGATAACTTATGGAAATGATCAAGTTTGGTGAATTATTTGCTTTTTATTACATATCTTCAATCTATCAGAAACCTCTCGTAAATAGATAACGAATTAGAGATTAACATTAGAGTTAATTATTGTACACGTAGTAAAAGGAATTCGCGGATTACTTCGATTGTAACTCATGAACCCCTAAACTACACTCCACTGATTCCATCGCACACAACTTTATTATTACGAGAAATGCTTTAAGAAGCTTACGTATTCCAATCGCCGAACACATCGATCCTGAAAATCAAAGATGAAGTCGTACGTCTTAGTGTTTAGAATCTAGACGCAGACTATAAAAAGAGATGGGCAAGGAAGTTGTTTTGATAGTGTGACAGCATTCTTTCCAATAAAGATGTCGAACGATCTTTGACGGATGGCAAAGAACTCGCACGTCATCAACTGATAAAAATACAATATCGAGCCGATCGACTATAAACTCTTGAATTAATCTTCTGATTATAATCACATTTTTCTTACTTTGGCCATCCCAACTGCTCTCTCGTTTATGTCAATATATCTACGATGGAATGACGATGACAATGAAAACAGGTCTAGATAGATTTTGCTGGTATCATTCTACTGTCCAGTTTGAATGATAGTAACCCTTGTATTTCTTCTGCGTTATACAAAATATTACGTAAAAATGGTAAAATATTATTTGAATAGAACAAAGAAATAGTAGAATACCAACAATAACTTGATAGCTACCACATTAACATACCACACGGTAAAGGGTAGCTTACAGAATATTTATGCATATGCATACAAATAGAATCAAGTAACCAGCACATAAAAATTAAATACTTCGAGACAAACAAATAATAATGATAACTAAAAGGCAACAATTTAACTCCAGAGACTTATCAGTGAAGAGCGAGGCATTCCTTAAAATTTATAGGACTAACTTTGGATAAAATAAAACAGATTTCAGATAAAACAAAACAGAAAATTCCACATAAACATAAAATAGTTAAAGGACAATCAAAAACACTAAATGATTCCTACCTCATTAACTCTTATAGATCAGTATTTATTCAATCCAAAACTCCCGATCTTACTGCAAGAACGTGGAGATTCGTTTTAAAACCGACACATTAAAACCATGGAAACGTATTCCCTCGTGACGAATCGTACCGCCGTACACCGATCTCGAGAAGAACCAGGCGAAATAGATAAGAGGAGGGAGAATGACCGCCGTCCAAACATTCTCTGACATCCCATGCCATCCTCCGCATCCGTATCTACCCTTAACACGCCCGTTTCGAGCGACGTGTAATTGCAATGAATCACCCCGTGCCCAGGATTACTTCTGGGAGTCCGACGGAGGAAAGATTCCCGGCGATCCTGCACGCAGAAGACGTACGTTAGCAAAAAAGGAGGAGAGACATGCTGAGAAGAACGCGGAATACAGGTTTCACGCCCGCCTCCCGCTAACGTACCACCGTCTCTCGAAGATAGAGACATAGCCGGGATCTTCTGACGACGACCGCCAGGAAAATAATTACCTTCGAGGTCACGTACGATTATTTCTTATTATATTTTAATTTTTTTACGTCCGTTCGAATACTTCGAGAAAGTATTTGCGCGAAAGGGAAACAGACATGTTACACACCTCGTATATATGGTAGAAAGAGAGGAAATAATACTAAATAGATAGTTAAAAAATAGCAACGTAATTCTCCATGGAAACGCAAAACAACAAACATAAAAAACGAAAAGTCTCGGTAAAATAAGTATTAGCAAAACAATGCTGAAGTTGAATACTAAAAAATCCGTATAAAATGATTATAAATGGAGAGTATATACGTGATAAATAAATAAATAACATCACGGCAAACGCATAATCAATAAAAATCCATAAAAAAAAACAAAAACTTCGAATTATACCTTCACTTAGATGAATATCACAATTTAATATCAAGATAAAATGACGCATTTCGCTTGAGTGAACGTCTTTTATGGTGAGAACACGATTTAATAATTCATATGCGCGTACATACAAAGGACATTTTAACATAAGCTTAGCTAAATAGAGTTAATTACCTTAAATCATCTAAGAGCATAAAATATAAGCGATATGCCATTTTTCATATCATTCTATGCCATCATATTTTACATATTGTAGAACTCAATACTTCCGCATTCACTTCGCGACATGATAAATTTATTAAAACAACACAAACGATATGTTTTCTTAGAAGTTTTAATTGCCGAGTTTGTCACGACGTACAATCTATTCAAAGATTCGTTTCACATAGTTTTGACAGGTCTTCCTTGAAATATGTAAGATTCGTGCTCTAAAGTCTTGCTGGAGAAGAAAGAGAGAACAGCTAGGGAAGATTTTATGGTCTTCTGCTGCTTAAAATCCACATACATAAACATTTAGCAGTAGTTACCAACAGATTCTAGCTCCATGACCTTTCTGCAGGAAATCCGTGCGTAGTCCTTTGAAGAAAACCGCAATAAATTATGAGTTAAAATGCGCCTTTCATTTCTCGAATTCTCTCGCTTTCTCACGAATAGAAAATAAATCGCTTTCAACGGATTTATGATCCCCTAGATTTATATGACGTTTTTATTTATACGCACAATGCAAATTGTATGTTGGAAGGAAGATAATAATAGGCTGTAATACATTCGCTATGTATTATTATGCATTCTGTGAATCCTGTTGTTCTGAGGAAACTAAATAAGATTAATCAACTTACACGATTAAGGAAACGACTAAATTAATGCAATAATATTGGTGCTGATAGGTTCTATAGTCAATGCTTAAAAAAAGCTAATCGAAAACAATTAAAATTTGCACACATTTACAATATACAGGGTAAGAATGGAAATTTGCCCTAACTGAAACTTCACTATATTAATAAAGAACGAGTTGTAAGTATTATTGTATTTCCTTTTACATTAAGATTCATGAAAATGTGCTATCACTGCGCTGAAACGTTTCGCAAATGATTGAAAATTCAGGTAAAACCATTATAGGTTATACATTTGCAGTTAATCCCTTTTTGAGCATCATAAATATTGAATTACAAAGAGATGCTTGTTCATACAGTAATTCTAATGCCTTCAACGAAGCTGAACGCAGTAAATTAATAAATATTTCATGCTTAAAAAAATTCATAATGAATGTCGCGTCATGGTAACCACGGAATATTTTAATAGAATTTGATATATTACGCAGACGTGATATATGTCTCTGATTTAAACAGTTTGTTAATAAGGAAAGACTTGTTCGAAAAAACATTAACTACGTAATTTCCGTGAGAAAAATTACAATTGAGGAAACTGGTGTTTCGCAAACACTATGTTTCTCGAGAAAGATGAGAATAATTCAGGAGTTGAGTCGATTTCCTTTAAATGTTGAAGTTTTAATGACGAGCTATATGGGATGTGATATACAATGCTACTGCATTTGATGACCATCTCCTTTTTTGATAGCTCGTATTCATGAAATGCAATAAAACGTAAGCTCGAAATCTTCATGTCGCATTAATTACAAATATCATAATACGTTCAGAGCATATACAATTTTAAGAGATGCTTTAATTAGCGACAGGTTTTCACTTCCAGTCATCAACGCGAACATTACTGGAAATTCAGGAAAAACCTGTATTGCAGATCTACACCCGTCGATGATTTATTGTGGGAACTATTAATTAAAAAGTTTTCACTCATTAAATTCAGTAAACTAATACTGTTAACGGCTATAAATTTTCGCATCAATTAAAAGTATTGAGATTAAAATCTTGTTGAGAATAGTCGCTTGCTTGAATCTAAAAAATATACGTACTTTCACTTATTACCAATACGTTAACTGAGACTCTTGCATTCTTGTGAATCTTATTATGACATAACTTCAGTTTCCCGTTCGTGATTACGAAACTGTCAATGATGGAAAAGAAATAACTCCTCCGCACTCCAGATTTTCCCAAGAAAAATTATCAGTACGTAAACTGTAAGCTTTAGCTTTTATAATTCGTATTGTCAACCTCAAATGGCTAAAAAAGAATCTCCAATAAGATTTATAACTCTTTGACTATATACGATAAGTAATTATAGATTGTATCTCTCGATATAAGGGTTTCACAAATTAAATTTCCTAAGAAAATCTCCACGTTGAGTTACACTCCAGAAATACAGTACTCTAATTATACTACTACGAAAGATTTCCTATAATACATCTTCACGTAATTTTAGAACCCTTGATTAAATAATAATGAGTAATTAGAGATACTACGTCTTCAGATCGCAGTGCTTCTTATTAAAAATCGATTGAAAAAATGATTAATTTATACATCGTAAGAACTACAGCAACATTTGCTATAATAAATCGCCATGAAATTTTAGAACTCAGACGTCATAATTACAAATAATAATAGATCTCATCTCTCGATCTCGATATAAAGCTTTTACAACCATAAATTTCGACAAAAACATCGCTACTTCATACCCCAAAGCACGAGACTCCACATATCGGATCAAAAAGGCTACACATCCGCACACAACAACACCACCGCCAACTCTGACGTTGATACTCCATCTAGCAGCACGAGAGAAAAAAATCCATTCCGTTTCAATTTGTACGAACAAAACCGTTCTCGGGTGGATCTCTTTGGGGACAGAAACACTGCAATGCAATCGCCATAGAATCACTCGATTAACGGTTTCGGCGTTTGGGCTCGATAAAGCTCGTGGAAGCGACTCTGCTGGAATTCCGCGATTTCTTAGGCCAACTTCTCTTCTAATTATGCGCACCTGACATGGTCCGCTTGGAAACTTGGGTTATAATAAAGCAAGAAACGTCACTTCTTTCCCACGCCCGTATCGGGGGAAACTTCTTAAGGAGCATATTCGTATGCGAAGGAGTTCGCGGCAGAGGCATTTCACGCGGATGGAAGGAGGAAGAGGGATAAGGCGAAGGAGTCTTGCTCATTCCCAATGAGGAAATTTCGCGTTGCGCGAAAAATAAAATGTTTCCCGAGAATTGTTTCTCCGTGGCGCTGATTCGACGCAAGAGTTGTTCTATGTATTCTAGTACTTTGCGAGAGTAATAAAAGTGTTGAGTTGATGGCTTGTGCGAAACTAAAGGAAGGAATGGGAACTAGATTGTTGTGTACAGAGGTGGTTGCTATAGATCCATAGTAACGTGAAGATTAGCTTAAATCGAACTATATTTACAAGTTTAAACATGTTAGACGTTTTTTCTAACCCTATGTCTATCATTTTTACATCTTAAATCATGTAGTTAGTAGAAAAATATAAGAGGAAAATAAAACTAGATAGATGATTCGACAATAACATGGATGTAAGGAGACATAACTTTTCGGAAAACTATCAAGCATGGAAAAACAAAGTACTTTCCACTGCCTATATTTGAGTGATTTCCCCTACCTATACTTTCATAGTATGTTCAAAATCCTAAGAAATATTAAATAATTCACCTGCGAAATATCATGAAATTTATACTTAATAAATATTACCTATTTTATCATCATCTTCACACTATTCACAGATAAGAAGATAGCCAAGCTTGTAGACGATGATTACTATTATGTTATTATATTACTTTATTATGGGTAGTTAAATATCTTGTTACTAAGGAATACTGTGCTCATTACACCACTGTTAAGTTCAAATTAGAATGAGCAGAATATTTAAAGCCAAAATGCGTTAGCTCTTAAAACGTCTCTTAAAAAGCTCTTAAAAATTCAAAGCACAATCCTTCACTCCATTGAAGTTCAACTACATTGTATTTATAAATGGAATAAGTTTATCAACGAATGAATATCGATAATAAGACTGCTTCATTTAAAATTACTTGTAAAAAATTTAAAAGATTAATACATTAAGAGCAACAGGTTTGAGCGACGTATTGAAATAATATTCATTTGCAAAGTAAAATTGAAAAGTATGTTATAAAATAAAAACCACTTTGAATAGTCAATCAATAAATATGAAAAAATTGATCTCCAACACTGCTCAGCATAATTTGAACATTCTTAAGATAATGCTCTCTTCAGTATATTTCTCCATCGAAAAAGACAAAAAATAAAATTCCTGAATTATGAAAGCGATGAAATGTAACTATGGAAAATTTTATAGTGGAAATTCATCAACTATTTTTTATTACATCCATAAGAAACTAAATAAGAAATGTTTAAGCATTAATAAGAAATACATAAACGGAATTCGAGAGAAAAAGAAGAAAGAGAACATTCGCTAAATAAATAAACGCAATCTCGTAGCTATATTCATTCCGTAGGAAAATCGGATTTCATTCGTTTCGGCTTGAAAGCGTTAGAAAGAAATAATTCGTAGTAAAACGAGAAGATACGCACACGCCGAGAGATAGAGGGGATCGGAAAACAAAGGCTTAGCGGAAGTATTGAAGCGTAGAACCTGAGCGAGGTGCAGTGGGAGTGCGATGCATAGGAAGGGAACAGGTGCATTGCAAGAACTGCATTACGAGGAGATATGACAAAGGAAGACTGTGACATGGCTTACTACACCGCAATTCTCCACTTACACCGAAGGGCTTCCGTTTGCACGGCATCGCAAAGTACGAGTGTGCACGTGTCTGAAAAATAATGCGGGTCACATGTTCCAGAACACACCGCTGGAATGATTTAAAATTAAAAGATGCATAGCGATGCGCGTGGAACCTCGATGCTATAACGCGATAAGATGTAATCGTTATTTTGAGTTAAACCAGCGAACGAGACGGTAGCAGCGATCATCTGATTAATGTGGGAGTTTTTTTTCTTCGATACACTCAAGTAACGTGAGATGTATGAAAATGAAGGGAATGGAAAAAATTAGATCGCTGTTCAAAAGCATATTTATGTTTGCGTATTTTTTATTTGCAAAAAATATTTAATTACTTAAGGATTACTGTAAGCAGTTACTATTTATCAACAGCAATCAAAGGAAGTAGATATAAATACTTTAAGTACCAGAATATCAATGTTAAGTCGCAATATGCATATAAGAGATGCGTCTGCAAAAATTTCAAAAATTCATAATTCCCAAAAATGTATAAAAAATCACGATACAACCTATTTTACTACCTCAAGAGATACTTAATCTAGTTCCATAAGTAGACGGTAAATAAATCTAGAAGTATTTCCACTCCCTAATAATAAATAACTTCCATCAGAATGTGAAATAAAACTAGTAGCTGATAAACACTTTAAATATTAACAAAAAAAATATGAAAAAGTCTGAAAAATGCCCCGCAATATAACAGTTTAATCACTGAATTTAATCCGCACTTATTATTAATCTACTTATATTAATTGATTACTTCTCGCGATATACAGTACAACTTATTTATAATTGTCACATTCTTTAAATAAACTTATGTCCATATTTGTAGTTCGCTTCTAGCAGATTTCAAAGTCCTGGCAGTTCCCTTAGCTAAAAATCGTATTTATAATATATACTATTCTTTTCTAAGGGGACTGCCAGATACTTGAAAGCTGCTCGGAGCCAACCACAAATAATGCAATTAGTGTGTATGGACACATCGTATCTCATACCTACATCTATTCGTTATTTTTTATGCTCAAAAATTCTTTTGGATAATTTATAATCCTTCGACCCTCAAAATCAAACATTAAAACAACCACAAAACGTCGAGTCCTAAATCACACAAACCAATCAATTACCATAACAACGGAAATACGATGGCATCGACGAAAATAAGTCCCGAATATCTCTATGTATGAAAAGGCATTAGAATAAAAAACCCATCGAAAAAACCACCGTGATGTACGTAACGCATACGGAAGTGCGCTATTCCGGGAAAGATTTTCCCTAAACATAAAACATAAATCATTCAACAGGCAATTACAGTGGCAATAAACACGAGCACCCATCACGGACGTCACAATTCTAATTCCCGAAGCGCGTCATGAGGGAGTAGTCGTGCCAAAGAAACTAAAGGAATTCCGTTGGAGAGGGTGAAGGCAATAAAAGGAGATAAGATGGCCCTTAACAAAAGAGATATCCAACAAAAATAACATCGGCAGAATATCGTATTAAGCCCGAATGCCCGCTCGGAAATTGGGAAGTTAAAATGCGACCACATCTGCCCAAAACACGTTCACACGCGCATAAGAGAGTCATGCACCACGGGCCCATAAATAAAGCTTTCATGGCATGCACGCCGTTGTGAATCATGCAAGTGCGAGGGGAGATGATGTTTGCAGGAAGATCTGACCAGAAGGGAGGGATCTAGGGAAGAATAGAGAAGGTCCTGAAGCAGATGAGGCCGTCGAGGGGTACTGGACCATGCAATGTCTCCGAAGGAAACGGGTTCGTCAACGTACGAGGGACTAACGGGATGGGATGAATCACATAATCGCGATCCGACTGGAGACCGATTTCAATGCGAGATAAGGCTGAATTTTGCATGGCGTTCGTGTCCTTGCGGTCGATATGGGAACTACGTTGCTCTAATTCATTTCTAACTTTGAAAAAAAGGAGATTAAATTTACCTTATGCAAATTGTGAGAAATTGTTAGCTATTCAATCGTATTAAACCATAATTATAAAACTACGGTTGGGTCATTTTAAATATTCTAAATCGGTTCTATAGATAAACTAAAAAATAAAATATTTCATAAGAATAACACGAGAACTATTCCTGGGAACAGGTTTTGCAATTAAATTAAAAGTAAATTTAATTTGATATGTATAATAGTCTAATGCTGAAAATTTGACTAAGTGGGTGTATTTACTAACTGTACTAAATAACAAATATTGAGACAGACAAACATCACAAGGATATTTTCTCTTGCATTTTTAAAAACGGCATAACTGGTAGCTAAAACTGTCAGCTTAAACAAAATTAGAACAAATACTACAACAAAAAATTAATGAAATGACAGAGTTGTGAAAATATTAATATTTATGTAAATAGGGAGAAAAAATGGTATATGACAAACATAAGCATGCATTTTTAAATCTAGTAAATTACTCCTACGTAATTTTTAATTTAAAATAACTATTTTCTTCAATATTTGAAACCAGCATGGTTGGAGAGAAATTTGACTTAACGAAATGAAATTTGAAATACTTGGTCTGGAACTTCACCATACAAAACAAAAATTCTCAATCTCAAAAGAAAATATTGAACGATAATTCCAAAAAAATATAAAGAAATAAATCTTGTACATATTCTGCCGCTAAAACAACTATGAACGCACAGAGTTAGTTCAATTCACTTTTTTCCTAATTGATACGCAGCAAAAATATCCAATAACTACCGCAGTTCTGACTAAACACGTGTAAGCTAATTATTCACAGATTATCCTGCGCACGTAAATAGGAAAGTTAAAATAAGAAAGCATTTACCTGCATCGAAACAGGAATTTCTGCCTCAATAATTGCAACTTGCAAAACCATGCAAACACACGGTATGCGAGATAAAATTAGTTAGGAAAAACTTTGAGAGAAAGAATGCATAACTTAAACGCGTTCCGTTCATTTAGAACGAGTGTGGAATTAGAATTACGACTTAATCGGTGAAAGTACTCGTAGTTTACACATTCACTAGGAATACACAATTTGCTTTCACAATTCACTCCTACGCGTTCGAACTTATAAAGAATCCTTTCGAGTAAACGATTAACTTTGTGTTTTCAAAGTAGCGATCCTCTACAGAAATATGACACAGAAGAATATAATTTAGAAGCGGAAATATCACGATTCAGTGCTTTCGTGTATCATTAATTACATCCCTTCTCAGTCTTGAGTTCCTAAAATAAACATACTAAAGTACAGATAGATAGATTAATAAACATAAAGCTTGAACTGTTGATATATTGAGTAAGAATAACTGTTAGCGTTGGATAATCATATAGCCAATATGTATATTTATTATCAAATACCGCACAAACATCCACTTTCTGGACTATTACAGTGTGGTCGTAAACTTAACAACGGACGTCACAAACATCAAGACCCTGAGAGGAAAATTTCCTCTTCAGCCGGGATTGGAACCCGGGACCTCAGTATAGGTAACTTTCAAGTAACTTTTTAAGCCATACATTAAATCTTACACACACAAAAACATATAAATATGTCACATTTATTTGTTAAACTACAGGTTCATCCTAGCGCTAAATAGTATACTACGAGTAATTCCTTATATCCATCCATTCCATAAGTTATATCCTTATCATTCCAAAACATAAAATGAAAAAACTACGTATTACCAAACAATTCAAACAAAAACAATTCCTTAATACATATAAATACGTACAATTACATTATGCATTACGTATACGTACAATACGTATAAATACCTACAATTTAAACATAAACAATTCCTCAATAACAACCACCTTCAACAAACCACCACCAAAAATCCCCGAAAAAAAAAAAACAATACTTTACTCCCCCCAAAAACACATCGAACGCGCTTTCTTATGCATCCAGTACTACTCTCACACTCTCCCCATAAAAACAGCACCCTTTCATAGACACCCTTTTTGAGGGACGCCAAGGACGCGAACCCGACACGTACGGCGAAAGGATCTGTGCGGGGGCGCAAAGGACGGGAAAAAAGGATAAGCGAAGTACGAGGGGGGGAGGGGAGGAGGATGAACAGTGGCTGCGAGTGTATCGGAGGGAAAAAATAAAAAGAGTTCGGGGAATGGAAGGCCAGGGTTTTGAGGAGTCTGATGCTGCGATTTGTATGCAGGCTCGGAGTGGATGCGAGCAGGAGTCAAATGCGAAGTGTCGGGACGGCATACAGAGAAGGCGGATGGAAGGAATAAGGCTCGAGAATAATAAGTCAGGGCATCGGAGGGGGAAGATGAAGGGAAATGAATGGGATGGAAGGAAATGAGTTGTGGATGAAATCGGCCGAGACGGTAAAGAGCCCTCGAGGGCGGCGATGGCTTTTTTAAAGGCCGATGCCACGCGCACCGACTCCATCTGCGATGTTTACGGCCCATCTAGCGACGAATTTCACAACGCATTAGTGAGAAAAAATGAGGACGCTTTGGATTGCCCTTGGATTGAGTGTCCGAGGGATGAAAAGAACCGCTTTGTGCGGAGAAGGAATGCCCAAGGGAAAGTGGTCGCTGAGGTGCTCTTTGTCGCTCTGGAAGATGAGCGTTGGTATCTATGGTACGTCAAGTATTGTACATCGCCTCGACTTGTGAAGACCTTTTCAAATGTTGTACTCCCATCCTTCCGAAATACATCTTGTATTAACTCTGAAAGATTATCCCGAAGATGAGCATCTTCAATTAAAACTGTTCTGTATTACGTTCTGGGATAAAAATAACGACAAAAGTGTACAAAATGTTCCTAAAAAGTCATTAATTTAATTTTCCAATTGATCGCAGAGGAATTCATGAAGAGAACTTTTACTCGAGAGAATAAATAATGCTCTAGTTCTATAGATGTCTACTTTAGATATTACAAATTAGCCTTCTTACATTGGTTTTAGTTGGCATTATAGATTATAATATAAAACTAAATATTATGAAAACACTATCATAAACTGGTAAACTTTTCCTAAATAAATCATCTTACTGTACTTAGGTTATAATTTTATGGTATATAGAATATTTTTCTTTCTATTCCCAAAAAAGTATTATTGAATTTTACTGATTATAATGCAGTTCTTTAAAAACACAAAACCTTAGAAAATATTCCATATTTCAGAAGAGACTTTATATCTAGATTATTCCAATTAGTTTTCAGAACTTGTGCTCATGCTTAACTCGTTAGGACATAAATATATACAAAAAATGAATAGATAAAACTATACTAACTCCAACACAACCCAAGAATTGCGAGAACAATACTTCCCTTTGATTTAAGGATCCAGCAACTCTCCATATTCCTAATGACATTCCTACACATCGACACAAGTTACCACTCCCACATCAGAATGATCAGGGAACCACACAAACGAACCAGAGTATGCAGTATACGCTGAGAGATCGTAGGCATCCAAATCACGCTGGACCCGCAGATTGAATCAAAAAACCAAAAGGCATCACGCAGTAGGGAAGGCAGCATATACGTACGTATATACACAACGGGCGACCCAAAAGAAAAAAAAACTCTGATAAACGAATCCCCCAGAAAAAAAAAACAAATTTGCTTTTCCTATTCAAAACCCGGTCGAGCCGAAAAATTACGGACCGGCATCCATTTCCGAACCACCTACGGAACGTCGCAACTGATTGAACCCGGGAAAAAAATACACGTTCCGAATCGCCCACGTAAAAAAAGGGCGACTTTTCCAGATAAACCCTGGGAGCGTATATGGCTCGCAACCTGAAGCGAAAGTGAGCTGTTGGTATGCCGACGGAAAAGACTTGGAAGGATCGCGGTGCATTTACGGTGGGGCGGAGGAGATATTCTACGGAATGAAAGAGGAGGATACGAGATGGGGAGGAATGGAAAAAGGGAGGGTGGAATAGGTAAAGAGGAAGCCGCGATGGAAAAAGAGGCGAAACATTCGGGGCGGTCGCGGAATTTCTATCCCCAATATGCAGCGGCCCATCGTGTGTTCAGACCGTAGCACGTGCATACATAACTTATTCCCCTAATAAAGAGAGCGGTGAGTGAAAGAGAGGTGGAAAGGAAATTTGAAGGAGATAAGGTTCTCCAGAGATAAGAGGAAGTTAATTAGGAAAAGGGATTGGTGTTTGAAGAGGGGATACGTGATGGGAGATCTTGTGTGGTGATCCAGGAAGTTTAATTATTTTTTGAGGAAATTGTTTCGTATTTTCGATACTTTCGTTACAACGCCATGATTTATTATTATTAAATTGAAACAGCAAATATACGCGGAATTTTAGTTGATGATACGCATAAAAAAGCTACGATATGGCACGGCAATTCTTACGTAGACCTAATCTAATCAATTGTGTTCAATATCTTTGATCATTCTAATTTACATAATTACTACGCAATGGGATTCTATAGACTGATAAATTAATTTGATAATAACATAAAACAGCAAAAATTATAAACATCATTTCTCTAGGAAAATCAAGAGATATACTTATAACAAAAATCTGCAACAAGGAGCGAAAAAAATTACGTAAAAGGTAAACGATGGTCGATTTCTCACTAAATTAAATACAAAATTTAATAATCATGTACATCCATATCTACTTTATAAACTAATATATTACAAATATACTAAAATTCATTTAACCAATCAATAAGTAAATTCTTTCGCGAGAATATTCGCGTATTATGATTTAAACAATCAAGAAAACCTCTATTAGGATACTAAAAGGAATAATACTATAGTTGTATAGAATAAATCATCTCTAAAATCCTTCAATATTTCGCCAAATAAATTTCTCTTATTATAAACTAGCATAAGTTAGCAGTTAAGCCACAAATAACATACAGAAGAGTGGAAAAGTTCAATTTGAACAAAACAACAGATATGAGAAAATTTTTCGACAACGGAAAAGAAAAATGAAAAATAATAAAGAACATTATTATATATGTATTTTATAATCTGAGTTACACTCGATTTCAAAAATGTTTTATGCTACTTGAAAAATACCCCCTCGTTCCTTAAACATCCCGATTCACCATAGAACGATAAAAAACAGACACGGCCGTCGTCGAATCTCGGAGACGATCAGCACCGAGAAGAAGGATCTCGACAAGAAGCGGACACTTTGACGGATCGGAGAGGACATCCGTTGGAATTAATGAGACGCGGGACCTTCCGATAGCGAAACCTGAATCGCCAAATTTAGCCCATCTCTTGAAAGATCCAAAAAAAGGAACTTACTTGTACGAGTCGAAGGTATCTTTATAGCAAATCACGAATATCCCTATTCTCGTAGAGGTTTAAGTGGGCGATAAATTACGTTCGCCGGTATCGGACCATCGGGTAGCTGAAAGCAGGTAACCGGAATTGGAAATGAAGAGGGATGATCAGCTGTGGAATGAAAGGGTTGAAGAGTGGAAACGGGGCGAACTTGAGCTTAGCATAAAGCATGGACCGTCCGCATTAAAAAAGTGGGCGAGAAGAAGAAGTTTGGAAATTTATGCAGGGAGGCGAGTGACCTGCCTCTCAATGAACGAAAAAATGGATCCGTCGTGTCCCGCACTCCGGAAGGGCTTCACTTGGTGATTTGGGATCCGTTTCTATCCTTAAAAGCGGCCAGGGTCAACCGACGAAACAAATCCGTTTAGTTGCTTCTTTTGATAGGATATACTGCGAAAGCGCCGCTTGGCTTAATGTAAAAGTTGAAAGCGAACGTGGAACGAATGGTAATTCCGTTTAAGTTGTAACTTTTGCCCTTCTCTCGCTTGAATTTCGAGGATAATGGGAAGAGTTATACGGGGACAATATCTTGCGCATATAAAATGTCATTTAATGGATCTATCCTACGAATATATATATATATATACGTGAAAAGGGGACGTAGAGAAGAAATAACAGCTATGAGGAGTAAGATATCAATTTAACGGTGCGTGTATTAAAGTAACATTACTACAGGGGTGACTTTCGGTTTATCAAATATAATACTTTTTCTTAAATATACCATTAAAATCTATATCGAACTTTTACTCATAAAGTTAAACATCACCGGAGCAAATATTTCATTTGAATTACTCAATTTACTCTAAAAAAATTCATTGCATGTTCAAATACGCCACTAAATGTCTGCTTAAATTATATCCATCACCATGTATAGAATAAAAGCCTTAATTTGAATTACATCACATTAAAATTGAGCATTACAAAATTATGATTCTATGATGAGAGCTGAGGTTCATTGGTTATCATCCTCGATAAAAATTCTAGCACTGTAACAAATCCTTTACAACTTATTTCACTATAGCTAATTTAATACTTTGAAACTAAGACTCTCAAATGTAAATGTGCCTGTAAATCATTCGGCATATACCTATCCTGAGTAAATCCTTCCTCATCAGTACCGAAGACCACATCCGACATGAGAAAATCTTTAATTTCCCATAACATCGGATACGAAAAACAATGTGCATGCAATTTGAAGAATGTAGAATATACTGGGAAATAAATTTCGTCGAAACATGACCATACTATAATTACCATCAGTGTGAATTTTATAATTTCATTTCCTTAATAACTTTCACATAGTTAGCAGATTGATTATAGTCTTCTGATACTAATACGCTAGCTGATAAACTTATCGCTCTAAATAAATTTCTGCGAACACAAAGCATAACTTATAATAAACTGGAAAGAACAAACATATTCTTTGCGTCAAAATTAACTTACTGGACCCAAATTGGCTTTTAAATACAGTCACGTGTCCTACTAACATCTGCCCACATCTCATATACGTATAATCTTACCCCAATCCATTAGCATTCCAAATGGAGTTTGTGTCATAAAGAGATCACTTACCCTGAGTTTCGGGATGTATTCTAAGGATTTGGTTGACTGATCGCATTTGGGATGAAGGGTGGCAGCATAACGGCCTTCGCACTCCTTTATTGGCGACTAACCACTTTGGGAAGATTAGACTAAAGCTGTTTTCTACTCAATAACTTCTTACTAGTGGCGTCGCTAAACCAGAGGGAGCCCACCGTGTAATACCTTGAATGAGGATCCACATCAAAGCTTTCCCTGACCCTGGTTCCCTTTGAATGAGAGAACATCGCTTATTTTGAGCCTTTTGCAGTAAATATGTCCGGTTCTAGAACAACCGCAAATATTTCCGATATGAAGTACTTTGCTGAAAACGTACGATTGCCTTTTAACGATATTTATCCGATCTACGTTCACTTGCCACGATTTTCACGAATGGAAAAGATTCAGTGAGATGATGGTGTTTGATCTGAAATACCTTGGAGTAAACGTCTGAGAAATATGAAAATTGAGATAAATACCTTTCAGAAGGATATTTAGTAATGGTAAAAATATTAGACTTGGTTGGTTTTTAATCTCAAAACACTTGGCTATTTTAAAAATTTCTATATACATCTAACATTTGCTCAAAAGTCTTACTCCCTTTTAAAGATTTGTAGAATAATTCCGATAGCAATTTTAATCGTCTAAAACAATATCGTATCGAAGTAATATACGAGCAACAAGCAAATCAAAGGATGAATATTTATATATTTATTTTTTAATTTACGCACCAATTCGGTAATTTGGCTAGGTGGTATCGTTCAATAACATTATAAGATCGAAAAATTAAATAGATAAATAAATAAATCATAAAAGCTAAGTAAAAACCTCAAATTATAGATCGATTACCACTTTCTCTTCTTCCGTTATGAGAGGAAGTGCCATGACGCAGCTTTTCCGATGAATTTCTATCGCACATCAAAAAAATAAGACACCTTACTGAATTTAATTCCCTAATATTTATCCCCGACCTAAAAGCTTATATAACAGACCAGTGGTGAACTATATGAACATATTAATACAATAATTTACTCTTACATAAAAAGCAATAATACAAACCAATATACGGTCAAACTAGATAACAATTACGTGCATTTAATTTACAATAAACGTAAAAAACAATCCGTAATGATTAATCACTGTTATTAAGTAAACTATACTATAAAACCTACACATTTGACAACAATTACAAAATCATAAACACACAACGTCGTTGGAAATCAGGGGGTATAAAAAAAATTTAATGGAAAATTTATCTTTACGCCATGCTAAAAGCTCGAACGATAAATTAAAATGAGTATATTATTCCTTCGCGCTCTCCGCAATAACACTTTATTATTTGAAATTTAACGCACGATTCCATTAGCGCGTGATAACGAGCTGCAGAGTACAGATAACTTAATCACCAACTAATACCTCTCGGTTTGCGTGAGTAATTCCCTTAAAAGTAGAAAATGGAATTGGAAAATTAAATCTGTCACCTGAATGCGAATACGCGATAATTAGCGGAAAATTAAATGTGTGCACCGCGAAGTTATTACGGCCCAAACAGGAGGTAAACGAGTGCGTGTGACGGGAGACATCATATCGATCATTAATCGAGGAAAGGTAAAAAGGAAACGCGGAACTCGCAACGGCGCACTTACGTCATGAATGACAAGCGCAGATGCCCGAACGAAACAATAAAAATTCCGCGATTCGCTGTTTGCATATTTTCGACAGTCCATTTGCGTGAACGAGCTGTGTTCGGCGTCCAAAACGAAGGACGCGGCAGTTTTTATTTCCGTTGGCGGGAATCAATTGACTCTTTGCTTTATTGACGGACATTAGAGACAATAGATATGGATGTATCAAACAGGAAAAACTAAAATCTCTGTGGAAATAAAATTGACTCCGACATGCAGAGGAAGCTTCCGGTTGCGTTGGTGATTGAACACGGGTCTCACATTATTACGAATAATACTACTACGTATGATAATAAAACGAGTGATTTATTAATCTTTTAGCACAAACATTTACATTAAAAAAACTAGAAAGATTTTTCTAGGCGAACGCGATTGAAATATACGAAGAATTAATCGAATAAACGTTCAGAAAAAAATTCCAAGCGATAAAAAAAAGTAGTTTCCAACTACCAATGTTTTAAACAGATCCTTTACTAACTCTTTGATTTCATCCACATTTTATTTCGCAGTACATAAACGTAGGACTTGAAGTATACCATCGAAAAAAGACCAAGCAATACTAAAAAAATCAATCACTCGCAAAAATCATCAACTCACGCACATGTGTTTATATCAATGATTATAGATAGAAAAACACGTTCTTGAAATTCATTTCATGCCAATCACTCCAAAAAATCACAATTTCCTTCATGTAACACCACATAAATAATTAAAACATCAAAAAAAATTATATTTTAAAATATTTGTTGACGTAATTATAGCAGAAACGACTTCTAATACCGTCCAGAAAGACGTAAAATATCGCTCGATCAAGTTCGCCTAGAAACCCTTTTTATAACGTCATCCAATCGCGGAATAATTCAACATCTCCGGAAAAAATACACCTAAGAACTAAAACTGAGTAAAAAAACCACCGAAAACTGCGGAAAAACTCCTATTTAAAAAAAAAACCCACATCCCGCAGTAATACGGCGCATCTCGTAAACCATCACTCGAGGCGACGAAGTAACAGAAATCGGGAAGTTTCTCTAGAAAAAGCTATCGCATCGTAGAACCCTTGCAAGTCATCTGCCAATATAGCCCTCCCCTTCCAACGTTCCAACGATCCCTTCGAGCCGATGCCCTCCGCATCTTCCCGGATTCCTCCGCACGACAAACCCCCTCACAAACCCTGAATTTGCGATCCGATGAAACTAAATCGGGGCGGAGGAGGTATTCGGCGATGAAAAAGGCATGGATCTGATCCCTACCGGAATCCCCTCAGAATCTACCCATATTTCCCCTCTGATGCTAATACCTTCGACGGATATCGTCTCCCAATCCCGTGCCATCATCCACGCACGCCCTCCCACGCGCTTTCCACCGCTCACAAAAAGGACGGACGGAAAGCAACTGCCCGAGATTAACCTCTTTGCAAAAAGAAGACTTTTGCTACGAACAAAAGGCGGAGTTCGGAAATGGATGGATGGCTGTCAATTGCCTTATACGTTACGGGCTGGAAATCTCATCTGCTGCGTTGTGCGATAAAGCTGTCCGAATAATAACGAACGGCAGGTTAGAATAGCATTAATATTAAGTTTTAATTTATCTGCTACGCTGAGTGAAGTTTTGTTTCGAAAAAGACCGAGTTTGTAAAAAAGAACCTTTTTGAGTACATAGTACGAATAAAATTATACTAGTATTAGAAATATACTAGTAGATATACAAAAAGTCTACAATGTTTGTCAATTTGTTTTTATCTAGAACAAGACATGTACTTGATTAAGCTTTTACAAGGTTTTTAATCCTCACAAGAGAACAATTTGGTGAAGAAAAGAATTTTCTAAATTTATACGTGTCCATTAAATGAGAATATTCCTTCAATTCTGATATGAATTTAATAGATCGAACGTCGATTTAAGGTAAAATAATCATGCATTTGAAGAATTCCGAGCTGAATCAAAAATAAATAGAACTGAACACAAATATCGATTAAAAATATCAACTATTCATTTCCTCTTCAAGACATTATTATCATCCAAATACAAATTTGGACTGTGTAAGCGGACATTAATTACACGATCGGAAAAAAAAAAACATTTTAAACGAAGTGCTAACACATACATCGACGCTGCGATGTGATGCGATAATACGGATTTGACATTTATCAAGTAGGTTATTTATTGATTTATAATAATTATCCTTACTAAATTGAAGTACCGTCTATAATAGTCGTACTGGTTTTCGTAAAATTTCCACCAATTTAATCCAATCAATAAACGACAAATTATTTCAGAATAACCGTAAAAACATTCGACAAACGTTACGAGAAAAGTACGATAATAAAAGAACATATCCATCAAACCTCCTCATAAATTTTTCTCTTCAAAAAAAATCCCTCCCACTCACGAACAAAGCCCATACAAAGAATTCGATTTTAAAAACATTCCCGGCAACTCTCCGAACATCCGTATAGAAAGGAACGCGCGAGGGTCTTAAATCCGGCAACGCATATTAACCAATAAAGGGCATCCGATAGCATCTACGCAGCAAATGCTTCTGCACACGGCTGAGGGCGAGATTTATGAAAGAAATTAGAGAATATGGCCGCATCCGCGTAAGCAGAAAAAAATGCAAAATGAAAAGCGTGGAAGTTGTCGGAAGCGACGACAAGGGCCTCGGAAAGACAAGGAACGAACGAAATGAAGATAAAATATTCCGCTCGCATAGGTTGAGACATTACGTATTCGGTCACGGAAGATTCAAAACGTCTGCCACATGTTTATAAGGCCCGAGCAGAGTTTGGAAAACGGCAACAAAGTTGGAGGAAGACTCAAGAGGATTGCTTTCGGGAACTCGTAAAGCACAGCCCCGCCGGCGAATTTCGCCCCCACCGCCCAACTCTAATCCCCGCTTTCTCCATCCACCGCGAGGTGCGTGTGGAATTAACGAGCAGTACAATCTATGGGGATTTAGCCAAATGCTAAATAGTTCTCCGGAATGATTCCTGACGCACACCCGTCGTCTTGAAAATAACATTGCCTCCACTAAAACATATACCAAACATGATAAAATATAGAATTAAATTTATCCGAACGAGAATCGATTAACTGAAAAGAATCTGCGTCCAAAATCGATTCCAAAATTACAGTTTGAAGCAAAATTTTATACCGATGTACAACAATGAAGTGAAACGCTAACCGCCTAGTATTATGAAAGTATTTCGAATTATTTTTATTCAGATTATTTAAAATACATTAGTCTTTTGGATTTTATTAAATATAAAAAAATATGTTTGCAAATCTTGAGTCATTTTTATGGATACTACGAAGGACGCTAATAGAATACAGTGATAAAGTTAACTGAATATAAAAAAATATATAAAATAATAGTTAATCGGAGATGCCAGATTCAGTTCTGTTGATACAATTTCAAACATCCTTGACTGGACATTTTCCCGAAAAAAAATAAAACGACCAATAATAAATGTGATGTAACATTAAGATAAATTAAAACGAATAGGAGTATAAGTAAACTTGATTCAAACATTTTTCCAATATTTTGATATAATTAAAATGCTGTGGAAGAAATCTCAGTTTCTTAACTTTCATTACGAACATAATTATAAAAATTTATATGAAAATTATTTAAATAGGTAGGGACATCATAAATTTAAAATATTCGCACGACTGTCGCGAAAGATTGTTTAACAATTAACCTCCAATAAAAACACAGTCGCCTCCAAAGAATAAAAGCATTACAAAAACCTTCCTTTATAGACCAACTCGTAGATCGAAAAAGGATCGCTAACCATTCTCTACTTCAACTCTTACGTAAAAAGAAAATTTTTCCACTTCCGAAGTTCGAGCCGAACTGAAATCTTCCCTCCATTTGACGTGAAGATCTTCAAAAAAAATAAACTTCCACCGCCCCATTGGCTCACAACGCGAGAATATATGCACTCCAAAGTTCCTTTACATCTCAGCCGAAGACGCCCGGCATGTCGGAAGGGAACACCCATGTTTATTCCAGCGGCGGGAGAAGTCTAATAACCCCACCGGACGTCCTGCTTCCTCCGGGGACAACAGTCCCTTAATCACCCCCCAAATCATACAACAGCTCTGTTTGCGACGACGTACGAACCGCAACGTAAAAGCCAATCTGACGCAATCAAAGGGGTGAAAATTCGAGACCCTTAGCAACGTGCGAACGCGGGGAAAAAACCCTTCCCCTTGAGAAGAATGCCTTCCTGATCCAGGGAAATGCCATGCAAAAGAGACCGAAAGCCTTCGGCTTTGTCGCAGCGAAAGTCGGAAAGGAAAGCAGAAGAGAAAGGGTCGCTCTCCCTCTGCATTCGCAGCCCTATAAAGCCCCGCTTCCTAACAACTCTCCCCTACACCTCTTCGCCAAGACGCACCTCCGCCGCAGATCCTGAAAAGCCACCTCTGTTTGTTAGGCGGCGTGCGCTCTCCGTCCCTCCCACGGAGCCTTGGAAATCCCTCCAGCATTTCCCTGTATCCCGTGAAGTCCCCTCCTTTTTGGGGAAGAAAAAGCCACGTCCGAATACATTCTCCGTGGATCGCCTCGCTGCATAAATGACGCTGCGAATTCGGACGCGGATTTCGGTACGTCCGCAGATGACTCGATGACGTCGCCTCCTATGATTAGGTGTCGACTTAATGAAGGGTGTAATCTGAAGCGAGGAATTGTCTCTGAATGCGTTATGGACGACTCATTATTGAACATAAACCAATCATTAATACATGAATCGTTCTGGAGAACTTATAATGCATGTAGAACATATCCTGCTGCATATTCAGGTCTTGTTTTAACATCAGACCATGGACATCGAACATTGGACAGAACGTAAAGAACATCACGTAAACTAAAAAAGCAAAGGCAGTAAAAACATAATGTAAGATACTGGTGACGAGATCATGAATAACTTCTAGGTCCAGTTATTGTTCAATTGTTAGTTTCATTTCTCTTTGATGCAACGAAGAAAATATTACTTTCTATACCATCATTAATGAAAAACAGGAAGGAAATTGAAACAAATAATCATTGGTTATGAAATGGAAAATAAATTTTGATAAAAGATTATATCAAATTTTGGCCTAACATTATTCGCTTTTGCTCTAATAAACCAAGAAACTTGTTAAACGATTCCAAACGAGGTACAATTACGACTTAACGCGTTAGTTTAAGAAATGAAAGGCTGTAACTTCATCAAAGTTTTGTCGATTATGCAGACGGATACTTTTCTCTAATCTAATTCTAATCGATAAATTATCTCGGTTGCAACAGAACTCGGAAACAGGCCACTGGAAAATTATCATTCTAGACTGGACTTATTATTTGATGCTAGATATCCATAATAGGCTACAAAAATATTAAACACGTGACATGAGGGAAAACGAAGAAATAAATAATAACGAAATGAACACGAATGAATAATGAAACAAAGACGATCAATTAATGCGATAGCAAGCGAATAAAAACTCCATTCCGAATAACTCCGCATATCCCATCCCCCCATTTCACACACTCAAAAATAACAGAATGTTATGAGATGCTTTTCGAGCCATAACTTACACTCGCTCCACCATCGGACCTCTTTCGGACAAAGCCCTCATCCATCCCTAATTATAAATCTTCCCTTGGATGTAGAAGCGGGCCTTAAAATGAGCTGAGTGTCGGGAAGAGAATGACAAACGATCGGCATTGGCGTCGTGGGGAAATCGTAGGGACTTAAGCGCCGTAGAGATTCAAAGCGAAAGATATGACTTCCTATCCTTCTCTCTGCAGACCACCCCTTTCGCAGCTTCATTTCGCAGGATGGCCACAGTCCACTTGAATAAAGCCGATTGTGCCTCCGTTATTGCAGACTTCTCCCCTCCGAAGGACGGTGCGGTGGAGGGCAAAGAATCGGTTGCTTGCGTCGAGGAGAAAGAAACCAAAAGGGATGTGCCATCGACCGGTTACAATGGGTGGATTTGACACCTACCATTCGATATGCTCGACGGGGATGGAAGCTTTCCGTGACTGTGCGATCCATTTGCCATTCTCGGCCCTTCTCCTCACTCACGTTGCATTTTGGTTCTGCGCAAATGTATTTGATTTCATGACGTTGTTTCTCCGTATCTCCTCGTAAACTTATACGAGAGACAAAAGATCGTTCAACGCCTACCACAGCCGCAAATGCGAGGTTTCGATGCATTTGAAAGTGATACAAACAATAATCTGTTAAAGTACGAGTTTATAATATTTATATTTCATTAAAGTTGCGAATAACGAAATGTACCCATGGTATTACTGCTACGATTATATATTCTCTAGAATGGATACTTTCCGGTAGATAGATACGCAAGGAAATGAATGAAAGAAAATATAATACACTTATTATCTATAAAGAACAGTTACTTTCTTTTCTCTTGTTTATCTCCTAAAAAATGCTGTTCTTAATACATTTTAAAATATCCTTGTAACATATTCTATCTCTAACGCTTTAAAGACGTCACAGCTATATAGAAGAACAGTCACAATATATCTCGGACCAGAAAGTTATGCTCGCACGGGACTCGAACCCAAGACCTAAATTAATGCTAATATAGCAAATATCTAGCCGTTTCAATCGGAAATGGCGTAACAAGGATTCATAACAAAATGAACGGGAAATTCGCTATTATATTATTGTTTATAACTGAAATAACTAATTATATGTCATAAACTGCACATAAATGAAATTCAATCAATAGAAGGGAAGAAGAAAGCCTGGGACTGTATGAATGACGACAAACAGCAAAAGAAACTGAAGAAACAATAATGCTAGGAAGGACCCTTCAAAATTAGTGTTTTATCACATTATTCAGAGAGTCCGGAGATTAAATTAAAGGAGCCGGTCACCACAAAGTAACTTAATAATCTTGTCATGCTTGAGGATGGTACTGTCTTTGCACAAGGTGGAATACTAATGATGATGATCAGAGCTGCCTATGCCAACGCCCAAATTGGGGATATACTCTGGGATGGAATGTCACCTAGTTAGCAGGAAGATACTGGAATGTCCATCCTTCCGTCAGAGAATAGCAAATTCCTGTACACAGTAGACGTGACTCCAGACAGTCGCATATTTTGATGCTAAAATTCTTTCGAACTTAAATCAATTTTTATTTTTGCTCTTCCTAAAAAGTTTACGGTTCATTGACCACAAAACATCAACAAATAAACAATAGTCTTTTAAACAACGCACGACATACATCAGTAAGAATAACGATAAATATTTACGTACCTGAGCAAATGAATCTTTCTCTCAAATAGAGTTCCTCATTCCAAATCAGTGCCAATTTCTAAAGAGGTTTTACACTATGCCATTAAATATCATCAAAAGATATGAAATCACGTAGAATGGTTACTTTTCCGATAGATTGGGAGTGATTCCATGGTAAATAACGGAATCCGAACTAAGATTATTGGACGAGACGTCATTCTCCCGATTTGAAATGGGAAATCGATCAACGAGCCAACCACGATGGCTGAGAGAGACTCGGTTAACATCATTAAATCGAAAAGTTGGTCAATGGGAAGATCTTTGAGGGAGAAAAAACTGCAAGAGGGAGCCAGAGATACTTCCGAGGATACGCCAAATATCTTAGAGAGAAAGAAATATTTTTTTCCAAAGAAATATCCTACTGCTAAGTTCTCCTCTTGAATTCGAAGAATTGACCTTCTTTCGTCTTCAAATCGAGGGAAATAAATTCGACTGAGAAGAGGGACTTTTAGTTGACTTGGATCTCTCGAATTCTATTCATGAATCAAAAGGAAAATTCTTACGAGTGAACTAGAGAAGTTATAGAAAAGTATTTGAGATTGAGTCACTTAAAACGACAGCATTCATAATAAAATAAAAAAATAAAATAAATAAAAGAAAGAGCAAATAAGCAAGCTGTGACTTCGAGTATCTCTACCGTAATAAACTCTTAATAGGAAGTTAAAAAATATAAGTGATATACAGTTAATTTTAAAATAAATGTATGTAATCCCAAGAGAAACTATTTCCACATGCTAACAAATATTCTATTGCCATTTTTATAACTACGTAACTCAACCACGAACGAAAGTAAAAAATTAAAATTAAAATTGCACATCCAAAAATTAAATGCATTTAAAAGTAAAACAATAAAAGAAAAAACTAACGAAGCAATTCAAAGATTAACACCGCCCAGCCGGGTCTCAATTTCAAGAGTTTTATTCGGACCGCATACAGTAAGCCATCTGTTCAATCCGAGTTGGGCGCTAAATTAAATCCTTGTGTCAATGTCTTATGTCATCGGTTACTGGGTCACCCAGAGTCGTAAATACGAGGCCGCGATGGAAGATTTGCATCAAATAGGAAACCAAGGGGTAATACGAACGGACGTGGTACTAAACAAGAAGGACTTACCCATGGGATGAAGTCCCAATGCAATTATAATCCCCTTTCAAACATGACAAACGTCATACATTCAAAGTTTTTCTCGGAACTACTCTTAAACTTTGAATACAGAAATTAAACTTGAATTTAACTGATGAATAAATTAAAAAATTACCTATTTTTAACATTTTAATAAAAAGGTAAAGTATATTTTTTCGAAAAAATGAGCTGTTTCTAAGTGCTAAATTAATTCTTTCGTCCATCTAAAATCCCAAAGACGAAGTATTTCCACGCATACTTTTGGATTACTTTCAACTTTGATTGTATTCATTCAATTTGTAAATATATATTTTGTGATGCTAAAATTTATAACCTACGTATAATCATGGTACTAAAAATAAAATAAATAGATTTCGTAGTGGATAATTTAATAGCTGTAAACTTAAGTAATTTAATGCTTATTCGTAATATTTAAACTCTTCTTACAACCATTACAATCCGTTAGTCTTTGTTTATAGATTGTCACAACATTATCACAGAACGACACAAAACAAAAGGAGATACTTAAAAATAACCAACCAAACCAACTAAAGGAAAACACCAGATAAAAATTTAACTCTCCGAAAGAATACATTATTGAGTCAACAATCGCGATTGTTTCTCAAAACCACGAAGTCATCCAGCCTTAAAAAAGACTAACCCACGAACGGAAATAATTGCGATGGTCATTGCTCCTTCCAAGCCAATATACGAGCGGCAGTGGGTGGAAAAGAACACCTCGGCTGCATAACAATGGAAGAATAACACAGCCGGATGTTTTGGGTGGGAGGGGGTATGATGAGAAGCGTGGAATGAGTTGTGGAATTGAGAGAAGAGCAGAATACCTTTCCACATCTATTGCCGCTGGAATAGAACTATATTTAGTTTGCGCATGCGCGGGTTGGAAATATTACGCAATAAATAAAGTGTTCGTATTTTGATATTCGATGCGAACAAAATGGGAAATAAAAGAGACCCTTGCAGTAAATAAATAACAACTTAAGAAAAATCGAAACATAGAATTATTCTACGTATGGTATGAATATATTCTTGATGAAAATTAAAATAACCATTATTGATCAAATAAAAAGAATTCATTATATTTATGGTTATGAAATATACACCAATTGACTCAGCTTTCTGTGACTTTTTTTTCATCGCCATTCTTTCAATGTTTGGCCGAACTGAACGAATGATTTTACAAAATTAGAGCATAAACGTCTGTAAGTCTCTAAAAAAAATACTGTAAGAGTAAAGAAAAAACACAGCTAGTATTAAAATTAAATCATAGGCATATTTTCAACACCGAATATTACTTGAAGAACGAACTTTTAAATGAGTAAGTGTAGCTAAATCAATCCTCTCTTTAATACGACTATAACAGATGTTAGGACGTAGGTATTGATTTCACTATAATTCGTAAACTTACATTCAATGGCGAAAAAGAAGTTTTGGGAATAATTATTTATTAACTACTATGCTGCATTGGCAAGAATTCGTGTGTGATGAACCTTGTTCTGTTACAAACTTACCCTCATAAAGTCACTCATTTCAACATTTAAAATATTCTACAATTCCATCATTTTAAAACACCCTTACATAGTCAAAACTCCGAAATTATTAAAAATCTCCACTACAAAACTCCCATTTTAAAATATTCTCCCGTTAATAAAAAACAGTATTTGATCATTCCGTTACCCTCGAGGGACGATAACCGACCCAACACCTTGCAACGGGGAATGTGTGCAGATCATTCACGAAGGAGCAAAACGAGAAAAGCTGGGCGTTAGCGCCTGCAACACGTAAAGGGTTTTCCAGGGGATCGTCAAAGAAAGGAAGCCCCCTTAATGCCGCCGTGATGAAGACCCTCGGAATTACGAGGGGCTGACCACTCTCCATTCTGCCTACTTCCGGAGAGACGACCGAAAACCCGACGCTGGCACGTCCGTTCCGCCGGCCATTACAAAAGGTGGAAGCGTGAAATAGTGCTCGATATCTCCGGGTGCCTCCTCTCTCCGTGGAACCCTCCTTATTACGCCGTTTGACCTGCCGCGGGGAGAGAGAGGGCCATTGCCGCATGAAAAGGAGCGCATGTATCACGAATGTTAACTAGGTCCGTGGAGCCATAATCCCGTACGAAGCCTTCCCGTGTGTGCGAGAGGAATAAGGCGAGAAAGGCAATGGTGAGCTGGGATTTGCGAGATATTAGTTGGATGTTTCGCAGATGAGGCTTCCGTCTCCAGGACCGATCGCATCCAGATGATTGGGACGAGTTTTGGTGGATCGTTTGGCGAAAAGGGATGGAAATGAAGTGGGACCGAGTACGTAGCCGTGCGGCACTTCGTCAAAGGGATTATGAGAGTGGTTTGATGGGATTTTTTTGTGGGATACTTTTATTCGTCTAGCAAAAAATGCGCATATGCTTTAGATTTGGAGTAAACTTGTTTAGATTCATGCAATGGGGGAGATATTTTTGAGATTATTTAATATAATAGGAGTATTATTTATTTAAATAGGACTCTAGGAGTAAGAATTGGAAATCTAATAAAGGAAAAACTCGTTAATTCTAGGTTCGTTACTCATTTTCAGATGGCCATTATTGCATATTCAGATTTTAGATTTTTAACTATATGTTTTAACTGTACTTTTTAGAAGCTAAATTTATAAACTAATTAATTCACTTATATTCATTCATATATTCATTTTGTGCCTCATTCTTACGAACTTAATTTTCTTACAAAACATTACAGTAATTTAATGAATAAAATATGCTTTCTACTAGAGAAATTCTCCAAACCAGCTTAAAAAATCCAACTTACTTTTCCAACGTATAAAATGCATACTGTTGGACTGAAACACATTAAAGAAATTATAAGGTGTGTTAAAATCGATCTCTGGGATGGAGTTCGGAGAAACTAATAAAACTTCATAAAATAACGTGCAATTATTTTGCATTAGAATTCGCACTTTAATCAATCCTTCTTCATAATCAACCAAGCTAAATTATCGCGTATAGAATGGAAAGGTTCTGTTCTCGTCGTCAAATAAATCTCAAACGTCAATGATTTGAAAAATTGACTATGCAAGTAAAATTAAAAAAATCTTTTTTCTGCTAATTGCAAACGAGAATAAATGCACTCATTCGATCCACCAACAACGCGTCAGACAAATACGCTAACAAGTAAGGCTTGACGAGTTTTTCAAGGTGACTTGGGCTATTAAAACCTATTCATTCCGCACTGTTAACCCATTATTATCACTCTCTAAACTACTTGCTCATTAATCAGAGTGATCCGATACACAAGGATCATTCATAGATAATGGAGCGATAAATATTCCAATACATTATGATCGAATAACAAACTATAATTAACGCACCTACGCTTGGGCTCGTGACAGCTAACAACTGTGTTCTGTACTCACCTGAAAAGAGAAAAAAAATCTTAATTAATTTCTAAGTATTAAAAAGTATGAATTTAAATTTAAAGGCATAAATAAGTCTAATTAAAATCAAAGAGTATATGCTCAATTTTACGTACAAATTAGTTAATAATATTAACTACGAAAAGAAAAGATAGAAAGGGAGCATTTTAAAAGTCGTTTGAAAGGAATAGGGAAATCATTATATCCAAATTAGCAACAAATAAAGGAATTTCAACTCTAAACGTAATAAAAATTAAAATATCTACATTAAATAAAGTACATAAATAATTCAAATTATCTTATAAATATACTCCTAATTCCACGCGCTATAAAATCCTCATAAACGACTCCTAAAATTATTCACCCCGAAGGCAAGCAATTGCAAATAGACAATCGATTATAATCACGCTAAAAGCCGCCAGTGATTCATAAACGTGATCTCTGGATTGAGACAGAGGATTACGGATAAAGGAACTCCGCTTTTATTTTCAATTGGTGAAAAAGTTACCTCCCGCCAATTTTTTATCAATTAGTTTTTCAGACGACTTTTATTACACATCCGATGCGTTTATTCACAATTACACTATATTATCCAGCTCGTGTCTCGAATTATACCGCGTGGAACCCTGCCAGAATTTTTTCATCCCGTTTTATATTAATATCTTATTACATTTGGGCAACATTAATGACTCGAATTCGGCCGTTGGATAAAAAAAAACAAAACTGCATCTTTTCATCGACGAATCATCGTTGCCGCGTTGAAATGTGGGTCTGCGTTTTTTTTCCGAACGCTTTTTCGATTGGTCGAAAATCCGAAAACTTCATTATGAATTGAGCTACGTTAAATGAACGCTGATTCACCGATCTCATTATCATCCGCGGGTTTCGCGTTTCTTTTTTTTATTAATGCTTCGAAAAATGCGGACAAATGACGCCGTAAACATTGTTCGTCCGCGACCTAAACGGGATTGCGGCATAAATTGGACCGTGGAGATGGGACGTGAACGTATGTACGTGATACGTTTCGATGACCGCGAGACAAATTGGTATTGGCCCGACCGCCGATGGTTTCCGAATTATCTTTTGCGAGCATTATTAGAGAGAGAGAGAGCGTGGTTATTAAAGTCCGCTGAAGAAGCTTTCTCTCGACTCCATTACCGAGGATGGATGAATAACCGGCATTATTCCGCCGTTTGTGTCGAAGGCGACTCGAGGGTGGGTCCTCTTACGGGAGGATATCGAAAGAGGGAGAGGTGTACTATAGAGTGATGCTGATGGTTTATGTGCGTCGTTAAAAAGTTTTAAAAACACGCATCCGAATTATGCGGGACTAATACCGCTCCTAATCGACTTATTATGATAAATGCGTATGATTACGATGACATAAACACCGGACGTAAAACGTGGGTCATACGTTTCTTTTTATGGCTCTCGAATCATAAAAACTATTCTTTTAAAATTTAATGACCCTTTAAGATTCGGAATGGCGATTGAACAAGTGATGAAATAAATCTTTCAAATCGAGCTTACACTTTCCACTTCTTGCGAAATACGCAATGAAATCGAATTTGAAAGTTAAATTTGGTACTCGCAAAATATCAGGTTCTGAAGGCTATAAAATGACATTTATACTTTTATCTGATAATCATAAAACATAAGAAATAAATCATTAATGGGAAGAAAAAAATTTTTTAAAAGTATGGAAGTTTCCAAATCTTTAGAGCATATAATCAATAAAAGTAGTTGTAATAGAATAAAAATGGAATAAATTCTTCATTTTCAAATAAATAGATTAATAGTTAGGCATGCATTAAATTATAAATAATTTCACACACAGAAGGGAATTGGATCCTCGATTAATCTATCTAAGGTAATTGACATTGTATTTTACAAAATAAACTTATCAACTTACTGTAATTATTCTTTCATTTATAACGCGCAAACAATTCAGAACACACTACTTTATAATAAGAGAAACAATTTTTCCTGATACTGAATATTAGCTTAAATTTTTTTTAAACAGAATTATCAAACAATTATTTATATAATATAACACTTTTTAATAGCACGATACCACTTTTTTAACGCAATCATCAACCAGTCCAACACAGTCCTAATAAATAGAATGATAAAGAGAACTAAAACAACCCATCACGATGCCCGTACAGTAGTCCGTACATTCGCGAAAACATCCAGAAACATTCCGGTCACACACCACTCCCGACGAAAGTTGCTCATCCACCCACGGCCGTTTACAAAGAGAATTCCGCAGAGTTCAACAAAATGCATCCGTGGCTGTGCGATGAGCTCATAAGCGCTCCGAATGTCATAATCCCTTAGCCGAGGGCGACGAGATTTAACAGGATGCGCGCCGAAAATACTAATCGACTCGGCTGACGTGCAACCGCAGCTTTGGTCGTTGTCCGATGAACTGTTTAATAAGAGACTTCGGCGAGGACGTTACCGATGGGTTGATTGGCGATGCAAACTTGGGCCGTTGCGAGCTGTGAGAAGAAACGCTACTTCTGAAAGCTACGCTACCGATCTACGAGTTTTTCTATAGAATCTGATTCGAGGAGAGTTTAAAGAGCGTGGTTCCGTAGCTCTTTCTTCGAAATCCGTTTTCTTCCTTTTCTTCACCCCATAACGCATCCATGCACCCATCCTTTCTCCCGTCTCAAACCCCACCCTTCAGTACGCTTCCACGCATTAACTCATTGAGAATGAATGACCTTTTGGAACGCGTCGGCGGGGAAAAACGGGCATAAATCGCTGTTTCCCGGGATGGATTCGTATGTAGCGCATTTCCATACGAATGGCTTTCGATCACTTCTATCTATCGCGTCTATCATCTAAGCATTCCCGTTCCTGATGTCAGAACCGACGATTTATGTCTGACGTGTTTTCCCCAACGACGTAACGAGTTGCCATGTCTCCCTGTACTTCTTTCGCAGATTTCTTCAGAAATATATTATCGAAACTCATTGTTCTACTGAAGCGCTCGGGCGTTGAGGACAATTAACGCGACTCCCTTGCGTTTAGCGTTGAATTCGTTGAATATAAATGAACCGAGTCGTATTTTCCATTTCAACGTCAAACGATTGTCGATTTTTATTTATTATTCCAACAAATGCTAGTCGCTGACGCTGGCATCATCACGTTGTTACATACGCTTGTTTCTAACACGACGGTAATTACTTGCGTTAGTTATACACGTCTAGAAATCCTGGCAGCTACAATTGATCGGTGTCATATTCTTGTTACTTTTTTGGCACGGAGAAATGCATGTCCTTCATTCATATCCGTCCCGGTTCCAGTTATTGCTGAGTTGAAATGAAAGCTTCTGAGGAGCTAGTGATATGGAATGGTGACATTTATTTGGGTCTCGCCCAATTGAAAGCCGTTAAAAGTGTTATTTATAGGGTTATTGTGCTGCATTTGCGTGGATTTTTTTCCGTAGTTTTCGTAGCATTATGATTCGGCATGGCAAAGCAAAGGAACTCTACCTCGATTCGTACCACACGACCTAGTGAACTCCTTTTCTTCCCCAAAGGTTTTGGAGGAGGGATTGAGGTATCTGGACTGAATACGGAAATACTGAGACACATGGGTTCGAAACAAGTTAGTATTACGTGCGTCTCTAAATAATTGCGGCGCGCTACATCGTATCGGTTAGAAAAATATACATCAGAATGCAGCAATTCATATTTATTGTATGTTAAATCCATATGAAATTAAATTAAAATAGTAATTTCAAAAGGAAATAGCTGTTAGATATAAGTGATGAAGAGATTCCACAGTATGTCCATGGAGATTTTATCTTATATCCCATATAAGTGATACAGGGTTTCAAGCGATAAATAATACAAAACTAAAATGACCAAAAACGAGGAATTTAAATCGGTAATCTGTCAAAGTTTTGGAGTGCTTTAGAGCTACGCACTCACCCAAATAACTGAAGGCTGATAAAGAAAAAAGAGTTGACAAGTTTTGCTTAAAATATCAGATTTAAACTTCCCAAAAACTCTATACCTATATTTTCCAAATGCTTTAAGAAAAATCAAAATAAAAACTCGTAAATTTAGACCAAATGTCCATCAAAATCATCAGTACTGCACAAATTAATTCGAAAGATAAATATTGAACATTCGTAGGTCACTACTAGACAAGTAAAGAAAGGCCAGTAAACACTGAAATCGTATAGATATAAAAAGAAAAAAAACATTTAATTCAAAATTACCGAAGGCTAAATTTCGCAAACATTCATTTCATTATTACGCAAGAGGATACCTGATTAAACTAAAGCAATGAACATAATTTTGAGACAGCTGTGTTTTGTATCACTGTTTACAAAACTAAACTCAGCGTCGTGGAGTTTAGTTTACTACGAATAAAAATTCTAAACATTCTAATATTTGCCGGTTTTGACAGATGCTTACGATACATCTTTCATCTTCCAGATGGAATCACAAGGCTTCACTTAAATAAGAAAAAACCAAATTCATCAAATTTAAACGTCATGCCTGTACAGCTGACCCTACAAATATTTATAGAAGTGTGACGAATTTTTATCTCCAGACATGAACTTGAACCACCTTGATCCACATAAATAAACAAATCTTTTCTGACCATTACTCGATCCAAAGTCATATATCATACAGGCACACCCCCTATCCCATAACACTGTCGCAAAGCAGAGCAACTTATTGTGATTAAACCACATACATTCCCCGACAAACGCACCCATAAATTAATTTTTTAATACAACATTCCCAGCCTCCCAGAAGGGAAACAAATTCACCACGAACCAACTCAAAAACTATTCTCGCCCCACTTCTAAAACCGACGCCTTGGGCGACGAAATTTCTTCGACGGAATAACACTCTTGAGCGAGAGAACTTTTAATACCATCCGGACGAAACCTTTCGAAGTTCGTTAATGTCCCCTCCGTCCACGGGCGGCGCAGCGATCGCAATCTCGTTCCGGGTGCGGAACGACCGCCGCAAACGGCACGCGTGCGACGCGGTAATAGATGAGGAAGGATGGCACCGCAATATTAGAAATCCGCACGGTTGGTACACGTGCAGCCAGTGTCGCAGCAAAAACATTGCGGCCTCTCCATCCACGGCAGTTTCACGCCCATCCTTCACCTCCCCTATTCCCATCTCCTTCCTCCGGCACGGAATCATTCCACAAACTTTTTATAGTGTCTGGGAAGTTGGTTAGTTCCCTTTATTGGGGTGGAGACAGTTAAGCCGGCTGCATCCCCCACCCACACTCTGACGAGCGGCAGCTTAGATGGAGGGAGTTATCAAAAGACTAAGCCCTCCCCTTCGCCAAAAACTGACGTAATGTAAGAAGAAACGGGAGGGGGTTTGTGGGAGGTAAGGGTTGCCACCCGTTCGCTTTCAGTAAGTACGTCACCATGGTGACGGCGAAGTGACTCTTGTCTTGACTATGCAAGATATCTCTCTTGCCTCTCGCCATGCATACATCTACCTTATTTATGGGAAAATTTTTAATATAAAGATTAAACTTCGTAAATAAGATGAAAGTAAATATTATGAAGTAATAATATAATAAATAATAACAACAAGACGTCTTACTTATTCTAGACGAATTTGTCAAAACAGATTTTGGATGGTAAAGGATTTAATCAAAACCTGAATAAAAACTACTGCCAATTTATTGCTAAAAGATTTCGTACTTTGTTGGCGCTGTATTAGATTGGCTTGATTGTAGTAGATGACGGACATGGCTCCGTTAATAATAATTCGTATACATCGCAAGCAATGGTTTCTTGGAGCTCTACCCTTAGGGGAAGCAAATCCTTTAATTACCATAAACTTCTTCGAACTGACACCAAAATCATCAGCTTTTCATAACAAGACAAGGGACATTCTCTCAGAATTCCTCCACATCATAATTACTTCCGATGAATTCTAATGCAGAATACTATTACTAAGATTATAGCCTCATAGCACACATCTTATAAAAACCTTGTAATGACTTCCAACTTACGCACTTACCTAGGAAGGTTGCTCCCTCAATAAAACACAATCGGTAACAGACAAGATAACACACAGCAGCCGAAAATAAGTGAAGCTTTCGAAACCCCCAACCTTTCAAAATTCTAGTACTTAACGCGCTCCCTTTGAAGTAACGATACCTTGCAATCTCAAGAGTCAATAACTTCTTTCGACTCGTAAAAACTACTCTTCAAAAATATAGGCACGCGGATGATCTTATCAAAAGGTTTATCTGCTACAGAGAACTGCATCCATGTGTTTGGGGAGGGGGAAGAAAATATGACATAAAAAAGGGTGGGGGGCTCGGAAAAGGGGAAACAGGGGGGGGGGGGGGGGTAAGAACTGGGGAAGAAGAGTAAAACGCGAAGACAAGTGGGTGAGCTCCTAAATCCGGGGAGCCGAAAATATTAGCATAAAGCCATCGTAGCTGTGACACTAATGAGGGAAAAACTTCTCCCGCTTCCGAAATAAGAGAATGAAAGCCGAAGCACTTTGGCGAAAATTTCCACCCGAGTATGGAAAATCGAACCTTCCGAAATGGGGAGGATGGAGATGAAGGAAAAACATGCTGTGAGGATTTACGAGCCGTCTACTTCAACGACTTGCGTCCATGCGTCTTCGGGGGTTTCCTGCCACGATGCGACAAAGTAGAACTTTTATTGTTCTGGATTTAAGGAGGGAACGTCAGATCGTGGATGTGCGGCCATAACGAGAGAAGTCGGCTGCGAAATATGACGAATGTCCTTCCGAGGGGATGGTCAATTACGAGCGAACCGAGCCAAATTGAGAGAAATTTTACGACCGGGAATCTTGGTCGTTCACGAGAATCATTCGAAAGGGCTCTAATTGTCTTTTCGGAGTAACAGAGCTTGAATTTTATGGCCTCGAGGGTATATGCGGAAAATATAAGGACAACGCTCCTCATAAATAGAATCCCATAAATAAAATGCGACGAAAAAATGAGGGATTGAATTCCTACGGAAGGAAGGGTTCTAAAATAAATGCTTGATGCTTACGATTATCATTGTGACTCCAAATAATAATATAAATAACTTCAAAGTACAGTAACGTTATACAGGTTCGGTAATAATATAAATAACTTCAACGCACAGTAACACTAGACAGGTTCTGAATTCAAAACGTAAATTGAATTATTTGGCAATTACCAAAGTTATCCACACAACCAAACCAAGTACATCCCTAAAGTCTAGAGTATCTAAAGTGAATAATACGATACATAAAAGCATCATATTAACAACATGTTGAATAAAATTGACATCATTACCTACAGGATTGGGTGTACCATGTTACTCAACTTCCGACTCCGGCTAAGAAAAATTGCTATTTAGAAAATGACCCTATATTGGTAAATCATGTGAATGTGAATATGAATTAACAATGAACATGATGTAACAGTTTCCTTAGGGAAATATCATACTACGTACAAGATAATAAATCTTAATAAAATATTTATTCAATTCCGCAATATTGTAAGAATTTGAAACAAATCAAAAAGTAGGCAGGCAAGTATTGCATCTGAAGAGAGCAATAAAAATGAAAAAATCTTTTAATCTGTACATTCTTTCTGTAGTTAGAGACGGAAATAATAGGATAAAATAAAAAGATTGGGATAGCTTGGATCATAAAAGAGAAATTATCTTGTAACAGCAATACGTGTATATTACGAGATTATCAACAACCCTCTTACAAAAATTTAGAAATCAATAAGAACGAAAAAAATCTAATTGAGCAAATTCTTCCGTAATAATCCATTTGCATCAATACATTTCCATTGTTGAACCACACGTACATTCCTGCATACAGCACAATGAAAAACCAGGCTCCTCCCTTCACCAGCAGAGTTACGCACGAGGTGCCGGGGTAAAGATACATAAGCAGTAAATCTCCATGTCAAAACTGATTCTCGCACATTAGAAGAGGTAAAAAAAATTGAGGAAAAATATGCATTCAAAATCTGCCAAACAAAGCCGTCGCTGAAAACACATCGTTTCGACAACAGTTGAAAGAAAGAGACTTATTCATTACTTGGACGAGCAATAACGTTCCGTCATCCCATCGATGGGTAATATTTACAATTCAAAGGCAATATGGGAGAATGGTTTGCCGGAAAAGGACCGAAACTCGTCCATAAATCATTTTTCTCCTCAGTCCGCTAATGCGTTCACGCACGCTCTAAGTGCGTCCGCGAAGGACGTCTGCTTTCACGGGATAAAATGCGCTTTTCACCCGTTGATGCGTTCCATTAGCCGCGAAATAAGGCACCCTCTGTTTTCCTTGTATTATAGTTCGATTTTTTTAACCAACCATTCTCCATTAACATAAAGGGAGGAAAATGGAATGATCAGCGAGTTATAATTCAATTTTCAGCGCCGAGAGCTTGACATCTTTGACATTCGTGTTTTGAGTGTATTTTGAGCTTATGGTAAATGGTGTATCAACAGAGGTGAAGAGGGTACAATTAAAATCTTTCCATAGCTACTGAAAGAGTTTTACATAACAAATTACGAATGCAGAAAACAATTCCTTGACAGGAAACGCAAAAAATTTCTTTCGTCAAGCATTAACAATGGATTTCTATAGAAGGATATATGCAATTTACTCATTTTGAAAATAGATATAACAAGAAAAAAACCCTCAGAATACGTCTTTGGATTCAAGAATCATTTCTTCTAAACAAAACTTTCAGATATTTACCTTGTACCCATTTTAATTCGAAAATAAATTCCATTATAACTACAATATGATTCTTACTAACAAATCCTTATTCTTTGTCAACAATGCTCACAAAAACACGCACGTACAAAACAGTCAGTTACGAAGGAGACAATAATTCAATGAGATAATGAGATTCTGCGAATTTTACTTCGAACGAGATAGGATTTCTCTAAAAGTCCACCTTTGACGCTATTCCTAGAAACTTAAATCGGCACAGGGAAACCTCAAAGACTTCTACAGTTCCAATTAAATAAAATTAAATTTAGAGCAGTGACTTAAGGAACGGCGAAAGTTTCACGCGACTTAGGCAGTTTATCAACAGAAACGAGAATATAGGATGTATTAATCCTAGAAACAGAGAGCCGGCTAGAATATGTTCTCTTGACTTGCATCAAGATTAGAATGAAAATGTGTCTACTTCTGAAGCGGCTCGTACTCATACAGCCAGCAGACTAAGTCACTCACTCTTATACATCCAATCTGTCATGGCGAAACAAATAAATGGATTGCGCTTTCGAATCCAACATCGTGTGCTGCATTTCGAATGTGCATCCCTTTCTTCCACAATAACCCACTTTCGCCCTTCACCCACACTTTGGAACAGACTAACCTGAATAATAATTACTCCTCTCACTAACCTCTTAAAATGAGAAGAAACGATTCAATTCGCTTTCTTCAGAGGAGCAATTATTATATTATACTGTATTTAAGATGAAGAAATAAAATTCCAAACTGTATCATGTTTACAAGAGTTTTACACGCATCAAATTAAAAAGCAAGTTTTTAATGACTCCTTTCCAATTTATGATCTAACTACTTCATTACAATGGCGTAAATAAAAAAGGTAAAAATTAAACTATGTACTGATTAAACTATTATACTTGACTGAAATAATGGAAGCACAACTATAACCTCATGATTATAATTGGTTTGATAAGTGAAGGAATTGAAAGAAGAAACTGATCGATTTAATCGTTGTGAAAGTAACTTTATTGTACTTGCCTTCATATGGAAAATCAGAGAGAATTGAATTGTACAAGGCTTATAAAATACTCCTAACAAAAAAACATTTTAAATACTGTCTATACTCAAGTCGATAAGAAAATATAGATAAATTGTACATTATTTATTAAAGTAATGAGGATTGAAGTAGTGTATTCTCTCTCCAATTCGTAGAAATGCTGTTCGCAAATAAATAAACACAGGAAAATATCTATTTAAAGGAGGAATAACGAGTAATAGCCTATTCTATTCGTTTAGATTCCCCTTACCTTCATTCGGACGCAACATAAATAAATTCCACTACACTCATACATTCGCAAAGTAAACATCATCATTACAATTCGAAATTATGAGAAAAAAACCATCCGTGAGATAACCCTATATCTTGTTTAATGTGCGCGTAATTCATCCAACGCCATAACTTTCCGCGTCCGTACCCTTTGATTTACTTAAGTACTAAAATCCGTCATATTTTCAGGAATTCGAGTCCCAAAAAACAAGGTGGGACATACGAGTCGAAGTGTTATATTTATAGGAAAACTCTGTAAACAGATTCCTGCCTCCCGTGCCAAAAGACAAATGAAAAGTTGTCTTTCATCGAGGTATGAAAACCAAAGGTTATTACCGACCTTAATACTTGCCAAGAGGCATACTGCCTCGGACCAGTTGAAATTTACGCCTGCTTAATAGGCGATTCGGCCGAAATTAGAGCTTTGAGCAAAGGAGCTAAAACCTACATAAATCTCCTGCTGTACCGTACCTCAGTTTTTTGTAGGACTGTAAGTCAAGAATTACAGTTTCCATTTTCTAATGAATGCTTTGAATCGTAATTTTAAACGCAACTTCGAGAGACACTCGTAGAGTATCTGAAGGCGAGGCTATTCTTGTTTACAGAGAATAATGCAAGGAAATTCGCTCCAAAATAACTCGTGCTAACAACAGGGTAAACTTTTTCGGTTATGGTTTCTTAAGTAATGTATTTATTTCAAACCGGTTTTGGTACTGAGGCCATCATCAGCTCATCAAAAACATTACTATGGAAATTAAAATGTTTTTTTCTCTTGGGTTAACTGAAATTTTGTACCACGAAGTGCGGCCTGAGACAATTGATTGTAAATATAGAGAGGCTAACCAAACAAAAGTAGAAGAATATAAGATATTTATGACAATGACAGCGTCAACTCAAATTCAAGCATTAATTCAAAAACCAAGCCTATCACTCCTCTGGGTTACGAGCTATTCATAAATTCCAGACACTAAGCAAAGAGAGGCCTATGTAATGCCATCCTTTCTTACGAAAAACCACAGGAATTCATACCAAAATAATCCATGGTTACATCAACATAAACAAGAACGCTCTATATAAACAGGATCAACAATGTATGAGATAAGGTAAGGATTTAACGTTCCACAATGACTCAAGCAAATTGCATACAAAAGTAAAAGAGACAGGAAAAATATCGACATGACGGGGACTCGAACCCAGGCCTCTAACTTTCCGGGTAGTTAAATGCTAAACATGCTGAGTTATAACTATTATTCCTTTATGCATGCATCCAACCTCAGTCCCTCACCTTGATATCTAGACCGAAATATCCCTCCGTATTCGGGCAAACCGAGCTAAATACGATTGCGCGGGAAACAGCAAACAACCGCATAACGTCACCCGTGACGCTCGCAACTTTAATATGACTCGAGCTTAGCGGAGGTGTCGCGTAAACAACTCTAAAAAGCCCGTCTTAATCTTTACGGCACCGGGAGCCGCGATAGAAGGAAATATTGGGGGCGGAGGGCGCTGGAGCAATAATTCCCGGCAATAGAAGCGGGATTTGCAGCGTGCCATCGTATCATCGAGCGGCGATAACACACACGCGCGACCCCGTTTATAACGCCTGTGGTTTCCGATTGCTCTTGCATCAAAAAACGAGAGGCAGTGCATCGCGGAAAATAATCTGAAAGGATATCCAAAATAGCATTGACATTAGCGGATAAAATAAGGCTTTTCGTAAAAAAAAGGACTTCACGGCCTGCGGCGTGCCGTAATTTGACTAATTAATAACCGGAAAAAGGGGGACGAGATACATGCCAACGCGGGGGATATATATATTTCGATAGATGAAATTAAATGACGATATGAATTTCTGGCCTCCGAGACATAAAGAGGAAAATTGCCAATTTTCGGCGAGGAATGCTTTAAATCCTCCCGTTGCCCATCCTGAATTTTTATCGCGTTCGACTGGCGGCATTTTATTAAAATCGCCCCGCCATCTGCAGTACGAATGCGCGAAACCGCACGCTATCGGCAATTATCCGTGACGCGATACGCGGAAAGATCAAACAAACGAGCATCGTGAATATTTCGCGCATATATCTTGTGGATGGAGGTGGAAGAACAAGCCCACACGTCACCTGAAAAAGAGTGGGGCTCTCCGACGCTGAAATGCGGCTTTTTTTTGGGTCCGAGGTCCGCGACCGTATCTGTCGTTGGAATCTCCTCCCAAAAGAGTCAATAACTCACCTCTCGTAACGTGCTCTTTTGAATCATGACGGATCATCGGGGCAACCTGTGAACGGTCCACGAAGCTGTTTCCTGAAGCCGAGGGCAACGGGGTCAGGTCGGAAAAAAAGCACGCTCGAGATAAAACTGATAATAAATTAGTAATAAAGTCTTTACGTTTATAAATTCTTCACTGTACACAGATAAATAACAACAGAAATTACGGAAGATTTATCAAAGTAGAGCAAGGTCTGGTGTACTGTCCTGGATGACTCGATGGGTAACGATAAGGAAAATAAACAAAAGTTATTGCTAGAAACTAAAATAAATCCAGAGCTGTATGTCGTTTTAAATTCCGTAGATGTATTCTATTTTCACCGATGACATGTAATGTTAATTTTTTGCTTACTTTCAGTACAGTGTTTACGGGACAATGAATAATACATATCAGCGATAAAAAATACAAAGATAACTCTAAGCTTTAGAGTCAAATTTAAAAATTTAGGTAAAAAGTTTCGCAGTCCAATAATAATAGATGAACTTAAGTAATGGCGACTATATTTGAACGGTTAGTGAGTCAAATATTATCAATATCATTTGATTGATCAAGAAATATATTAAATACTACGCATATAATTGTTATATAACGTCATTTAATAAATTAAATTTCCTTCATTGAAGCAAATGCAAGAAGGAAAAAAGTTACAGGCCGAATCCCTGGCAACGAGTGACACGGGTTACAAATGCTCCATTAATCAGATTTATTAGCTGTTCTCAACTCAAAAATATGGTTTGAGCCAACGAATACTGTGTGGATGTACGCTGGGACAACTGAGTCAAAAATAATGAAGTCGTAGGGCCCTCTTCTAACCGCTTACAAATAAAAGAGTTAGAGAATATGTACTATTTTTCGATTTGGGTTAGAACGAAAAATTTCATGGGAGGTAAAAAGCAACTTTTAAGCAGAACAAATAATTTACGATGCAAATAGAAACACTATCATTTACAATTACAATTCGTATACTGGATACTTATAAAATTGTACATAATTAGAACACTTATAACATGTAAATAATTGGAAAACTTTTAATTTATATCAAATGTAACAAAATACTCGGAAAGTCTTCTACATATTAAATTATCAGAAAAGGTGGGTGTTTTTTCATATAATAATGTCATTAAGTATCAATAATATTTCTTCAATTACAATCCCGCAATGGAGATATGTTTACAGTAATGAACAAAATAAAGCCAAGTACATTATCTAGAATCCATAAACAGAAGTTACAGAAGTTATCATAAGAAAATACGATAACAGTATCTATAAAAATTATTGTAGAAAATTTGATCTAAAATATCTCAATTGTGAACTAAATCAATTCAGAAGGTAAACATTAACTCAACATAAATTGCCATATGGCGTAAGTTAATCGATACACGAGTTTAACCTTAAAAAACCAAAAAATACAGCATACACAACAGGTGAGTGAGGCAGGTGCATAAGGAAACAACCAGCTATGAAGACAATACGTATAAATCATGCCATTAATAGAACGATTAAACCAGATATAAATTCAAACCAACATCCTTCTTAAATCTATAAAAACCTGCTCAGCTTAAACGTATCCTTGGCTACCCAATCACCACAGCTACCGAAAAAAAAACCCATCCGTATACGTCGAAAACATTTACGACGCGCTGGGCGAACCAATTCGGGCGAACTGGATCATTTGTCTACGATCCCGAAGAAGCGAAGAGTTGTAAGCTTTGGGAACAGAAAGCGAAGGGGTCTGCGCTTAAAGATAAATAAATAGGGACCGGCAAGAGGTGTGCCTACGAGATTGCGTAAGGTCCGGCACGTATCGACCGAGAGAGGGAGGGTGGATGGATGCTTTTTGGACCGTGAAGAGGAGGAGTGAGGGCGTTCGGCAGTGAGCGCGTGCCACGATAAATCGCCCCGCGTCCCCCACTGACCCTTCCGCGATTGAATAATTGTCCGCGACCGCGCTTTATTTTTCGGTCACGTCGCTCCGAACGCATCGATAAAAAGGGCGGCTGACAGCGATGCAAACAAGAGAGCGACGAAATGCGAAGATCCCGCGGACGCGTTTTGAGCATCAATTCAACCTCGCGATTATTATTCATTTTTCATATCGAAGCGATCGCGTGTGCGGAGAAATATCGCTCTCTTTAAAAACCCGTATGTTTTCGTTCTCGTAATTTAAAAAAAAGAGGCTGTCGTAAGATAAATAGATATCCGGTTGTTGATGTCCGGCACGCGATCTTTTATGAGCGGATGTGTCCGAGCGGAATTGCATCTCTGTTGAATTATCAAAATCCGTTGACGAGGTTGTGTGCGCGAGAGAAATAAAAATACTCGCGGGCCTATTATCGGAGTTGTGCACGGACGCACGGACGTCACTAATGATTTGCTTAATGACGTTAATGATTTGCTGTGACTCGTCGTGATTCATCGCTCAGATTAATCGATCGCATGAAAAGATTGATAAGGCGAATTTTTTTTAAGCGAGGGAGAGTAGCGTGGTGTTTATCTGCTTTAAAAGAGTGTGATACAGTTGATATTCAAAACTCCTCATTAAGCACGAATTCGCGAAAATTATACGGTCCGAAGATATTTATCGGCAATATCGCTCTGATATTCTATTGGATAAAGTGACATATTAAGTGGTGGAAATAGCATTCTAAAAGTAGCTATTTATCAGTAAAAAATTGGAAAATTGTTAGGAAACCGATAGCAACACGTTATTTTAGAATTTATATTCCACATTGACCTCTATATTCTATTTTATATAAAATTTTTCCGAAAATTGAAAAGAATTTTATAAAGTAACAAGTAGCAAACGATTACGATAAAAATAAAAGTTTTTCAAACGGAGGTCGAATCAGGTTAAAACTGTTCTATCACTCCGGATACATATAATTCTTTAAAATTGCAAATATATATTTTTAAAAATGTGGAATCTCATAACAATTTTTTTTAGATGTAATTAATCAGATTATGTTCCGTATGAATAATAAAATAAATGCTAAACAAGGAGAATTATTAAAAGGAATCAAATTTTGAAGAGACGTAACGTACAAAATTTTTAAGTCTAATGGCTGTAGAGATGTAAATGAAGGAAAATGTGGGCTGTATATCGTTATAAATAAATTAGGACAAATAATTAGCACTTGGAGCTCCATAATTTCTATTCATACAATCCTTGCCTTGCAATTAGAATTTAACGAACAGCCAAAGCTTTTAATTACTTGATCATTACTTTCAACGAGCAGATTGACACAATTATACGAGTGCCAATAACAGTAAGAATACCATAAGAACAAATTTCTCTTTCGAAAATTCTAAGATGTTTATAAAATATATTAAAAAATATTGATAAGCCTCGATAATGAATGTAAAATATCGTCAAAAAACATCATCCTTTATTCTTTTTCGTACAATCTCACAGAGACAAACTTGAATAGATAAATAGACAAACTTAAGAATCGAGTAATTACTCTTCACTGAAAACAGGCTAACATCGTAGGTGAAACTACCTACTTTACATACCTTGCACTATAACAAATTATCACCTATATATTTCACCGTAACCTTTATAAAACATCCGAGCTATACCCTCAGCGAGTAACAACCTCCCACACGAATATCTAGCATTCTCTCTCCTTTATTATCCACGCACATTATGAACGCCTACCCTAGATCCATCCTGACTTGCACGCTTTCGGCTTCATCCGTTTCAATCACTTCGCCTCGCTCTTCTTCTATATGTGACTCATCAATTACACCAACGCTTGGACCTGCCGGATCTTGGGACTCCATCTTGAAGCCATACTAGTCTTGGCAACGGCTACAAGTCCCTTGACAACCCATATAATTCCGACGCGAACCGATTCATGCACTCGTCGACCGCGCACTCCCGCCTTTAGTTACTGAACCGCAAGCTTCTATGGAAACGGTTGCGATAAACAATCCTATATACTCGAGTTGATTCACGAGAACAAAACGAAACTTACACTTACAGGTACGATATTTTCGTTTCCTTCATCAAACTGAACAAATATCACTGAATATTTTCATCTCGGGTCTTCTACGTCCTCATCCATCCCTCCGCTTCTTCGAAAACTTTCCCTGTAAACAAATCCATCCACGGAATCTACAACATTAACTTTTATGCGAAGCGATATCCGACTCGCTGATCCAATCGTATAAAAGTTTCCGTTTCCGAAAATCTTCCCTTCTTTTTATTTCGAAGCCTTTCCGAGATGTAAATCCATGATTCTCCGGTTGAACGGGTTAAAAGGATGGTTGATTTGGGGAAATGATTATTGCTTTGATCATAGCCGAACTTTTAACGAGGACGTTCGATGACGTCGACGAGGCTGGCGAGATAAATCAAACCGTTTACCGTGGATTGCAAACGGTGAAAACGCAATTGGAGACAAGGAAATTCTTACTCATTCGATCAAGACTACTTTGGCACCCGTTGTGAATAAATTGGCGATAAAAATTTTACATATTAAAACACCTATATGAATAATCTAACGATAAATATAAATTATATTACTGTCAGCTATACATTCTATTATTCATTATGTCTGAATGAAACATTTCTTAACATAGCTAGGGATTAAGGTTATATTTCATACTTTTTAAGACTAATATATTGTATTTTTACAAATGAACACGACTTGAACTCACTTTCATTACAGGATACAACTGATTCAGAAAAAATAACTTCTGAATACATCAAAAAGCCACAGCTCAGGAAAGATGGTACAATCTTAGTCTCTATCACGAAAGACGCTAGAGTCCAGGGTTCGATTCCCAGAAAGAGATGACATTTTTCCTACATATTAACATTATTTCAAAAATAAAAGGAGCAAATCGTGACCGCTAAAGTAGAAGATCTACTGAAAATCATTAGATCTCTCATGACGACATTGTGAGAGTATTAATTATTTTAACTTATAGTTAACTTAAGTAACAAATTTCCTTAAAACCAATAAAAACTTTTGGAAACCAAATCAATACAACATACGACTTAATTTCAATTAGAGACCGCAAAAGAAAAAGCAAGTGAAGAGGCCGCATGCGGCCTGAGGCCGTAGGGTAACCCACCTTACGCAACCGAGGTAAATTAATCAAACGAATTACTCGCGAAGAGCGAGTAAATGAGGGAGAAAAATACATAAATAACCCATCTGAATTACAGTGACGCGAAGAAAAACAATTACCACAGTGAGGGTAAATCCAATTCGCGAGTTGGGTCGATATGCGAATAAAAGGGAATTCGTATGAAAATCCGGTTGCATCCTGGGAAAAGAGAGGACTCCGCGAAAGAAAGTGAATTAAGGGAATGGGAAATGGGAACGGGATACGATTTTATTAAAAATCCGAGGCGAAAACGATGGGAAGAGCGGAGATATGGAGATGAGCACGAGAAAAAAAAGAGTATGAAAATAATGTTCCTTTTCTTCAATTGCCGAAGTTTTTGGGGTTTCCGGACAACGTGTTACTTCCTTTATCGCTGTCGTAATGGTATGCGGAACGAGATTCGACTAAATCTTTGCCATTCGATTGGAATGGTCGGAGAAAATGCGGAAGAAGAAATGAGGAAAGTATGGGCGAAATGGGAAGGATTGGGGGTGGATAAAGAAGAACAATGGGAAAAGAGAGGGAGAATATAGAGTTGTGATGAGCGAACCTCCCGATGGCTTATTGAACCGATGAAAATAGAGATCACTCGTTAATAGAAGATGCGGTCTGATAGCATATGCCGGAACCTGTTAAAGCGAAAAGAAGTCGTCTACTCTTTTGATGAAGTTTCGCAGATACGCTTCGGAAAAGAGATCGCGTTACCCAAACTCAATTTCGGTTTCCTGGCGATAAAAAGGGTGTGTTTCTTATCCTTTTAAAGGGCCAGAGGTAATCTCATTACATATACAGAAGACGTGGAAACTTGAGTTTTGCGCATCTCCATAATTTGAAAACAGTTGGGACGTGGACGAAACTTTGAAACGTGCCGTGCTTCTGAAGGCATTAACGACTGCATAAAAACATAAACGCGCTACTTCGTTACGGAGTGCTGCGGGAACAGCGAGGTTTTGAGTTTCGTTTGAGTGTAAATCTTTGATCCGTAGTCTGCGTTGGAATGGAAGAAATGTTGGGCACCTGGGAAACACCATCGTAGGGAAAATATGATCACGACTTGTAAATTACGTTGTCAGTAAAAAAAAGTTTGAAAAACCACGTTCTCGATAGTAATTTACATGTATATCGCCCAAAAATAAATTTTAATACACCCAAAATTAGCGTTACTACAAGTTAAACAATTTTACGAACACAACTACTTCCAGAATCTAATCTGGAATGTCCAAAAATATCTTTAAGAGTATTCATAAATCTTCAAAGAAATTGCCACGCAGCATAATTAAGCTGTAACTTAAATTCTGAGACTCTCAAAACCCTTAAAACACGAGCGAGACACTTGGGAATTTACGCCCTCTTCAGATGGGCCGATATCTTTTGATTTTATGCATTCAAAGTAAAACACTCCATCAACGGAAGTCTTACAGATTACTGCTCCATCAGATGGCGCCAGAAACTGATCTTACGACTCGAGAAAGCTTAGTTGCCTTCATAAATATCACGTTTCAATGGGGCGGAGGGGGGAAGGGATTAAAAACGTCTGCGATACATATAAATAAAGAACAAAGGCGCGATAATATCTTCAAAGGCTTCCGAGCGATAAAATAGTCCGAGAATACTGAAGGGTTATTTCAATTTTCGTTCCACGCTCCTAAAATTTATCACCATTCTCTTATACAAAAGAATACCAGATTTAAAGAATTTTGACACCTAGTTAAATGTAATCTTAGAAGTATATAATACCGTCTTATAAATAATAATATTTCGACTCCATTCTATGGTCATCGACAATATAAGAGAACTACAGTAGTTATAACTTATAGAAAGAGTTTGACAATTCTTATCTCATACACCACACACCGGTAATCGAACCTGAAACCGTTTTCAAAGAAATTGTAAGCATTTCCCATACTGTTATTATACATCGCTATGTATTATTTATAGAAAATTTGGGCATAAAACAAAACAATTTTGCAGCATAATAAGACTACAAATCATATTCACGAATAAAACAACAATAAGATATATGATTAAGGAAAGAAAATTGAAAAAATATATATAAAGTAATTCATTATTTGAACTACTCATGGACTGAACTTATGGTTCAGGGTTCGAGTCCCCAAAATCGTTGTTTTTTAATTTTTCTTTTAGCTTTCTAAATCGTAAAAACCCTTAAAATGCTCTCAAAGAGAAATACCGAGAAAAAATAAATTTCGTAACATTAAAAAACACTTTCCACGTCAAACTAAACAACAAAAATTTACTTTGCAGTTAATTTCACCAAATAAAAGAGATTACAATAGGATTAGAACAGTAAATCCGCAACAGATGGAAGACATAGTACAGTGAGCGAGTTGTATCGATCAGAACTTAAGTTGTATCGATCAGAACTAACAACACCTGACAAACAACTCGATCGCTACGGTTGCCAAGACTTATGAGACTTCGCGTGTAATCTTCGAAGACATCGACGGCGGTGTCGATCGAATTAAGAAAGGCTGAAAGGGAAGGAGGGATGGCACTCTGCGAAGCAGTTCGCGGAAGCGGATGCACGAGGACCTCCCGGGGATGCGAGAATTTAGTGGACGCGAAATGGCGACTAAAAAAAACCTCCGAAGCCGTCCTAAGATGCTCCGTTTTTGAAAAAAACATCCGGAGAAGATAAAAGGGGACGGAAGGCAGGGGAGCTCGGAGAAAAAACCGTTGACGCGTCGAGTTGTGCTCTGCGGGAATGGAGTAGGACGGATCTTTTTACGACATGCTGTCATTCAAACTTTAATTATGAATGGGATGTGTTGCAAAATAAATCTTTGGTGGTTTTAGTGTCTAAACAAACTGTGTGTCTAACTCGTTCCTTGACGTAAGTTTTGACAAGTGGGAAAATACTTCCTTAGCGAACTGAAATTTTGTTTCCTCTTAGTTAATAGTCAAACATGCAGTTTCGGACAAGTTTTTACGATCTTTTAAATTAATAATCGGAGGAATTTATAATTTTTCTGTGATTATGGTAAATCATAAATCATTCAGTTAGCAAATTACGTACAGAAGACACAAAATTTTAATTAAATCATTCTCTGATGCTACTATTTAACAAGTGATTCAATTTGAAAGAAAATTGATAGTTTTTTGTAGAGGTCATGTTGGAAATAATGTATTATGCAAGAAAGAATTCCATAAAAGCTGAGTTACAGTTAAGGAGGTGAAAGCAAAGTATTGAAGGTGGGTTATTAAATTAAATAAAAATAAATCGAAAATAATTTCATAAAGGGATAATAATAGTTTGAGAATCATGAAAACTGAAGGATAAATCTAAATTGTTTACTATTTATAGTGGTTGAAAAGAAAAAGAATTAAATAAGCCAGTACTTGAAATGCCTGAAATAATTAATCAAAATTAGATGCCTCAGAAATTTTTAGAAAAAGAAAATCATGCATTGCTGCTCTTCAAAATGTATGGGGTTTGTATGTAGAGTACCCATTGAAAGTAAGCAATATCCATTAAATTGTGAAAGATTTTGCTGTTTCAAGAAACCAGCTCGTTTCTATCCCCTATCGTAGCTATTGAATAAAAATTATGCGCACAAAGTGATAAATAAATAACTTGAAATCGACAGTTGTTTTAAATATCACTCGTTTTACAATGAATTTAAAATTCATCACTTTCAAACAACAAACTCTGCGCTACTCTTAAAAAGCACTTTTCATCAATTCACCTCTATAAAAGACTACCAATTAATGGAATGGTTATTTTGAGTAACACAAACTCGTTCATGTCTGAAAAAACCTTTTCATTGACGAGTCCTAATATTAAACATACTAACCAGATAAAATTTAAAAAAAAGAGAAAAAACCAAATAAAACATTTAGGTCAGACAAGCAAAGCACAAATAAACCAGTGCAGCTATCAGAGTTAGCATATGATTCTGTGGCGGAATTTCCGATGGAACCACATAAAAATATTCATCGTATCCAATCTGTGTTATTGGAATTAAAAAAATATATTTCGTTAAACTTTACGCACGTCAGAGACCGATAATAAAATAAAAAAACTTCCACGCATCAACAAAAGGCCGAATTCCATAAATTTATCGGGCAAAACGGAATTCCTGTTTTATTTATAAAATCGTATTTTTCGCTTAGTGAGCAGGCGTGGGTATCAGTCGGCGTTCCGCACATTCCTAAACCGATCATGGCACCCTCTTTCGACAGCCTTGCTGAGCCATCAATCGCAACCCTGCACTATGACACTACTCCCTCTGTCCTTATGACACCTGCAACGTAGTTGGATAGTAGAAAGTAAAAAACAGTATCATCATTTTTCCGTTTGTAGATCCATCCTCTTGACCCTGCACAACTATACTATTATAGACTACTACTGTAAAACCTACATCCTACAACCTACCTACCAACCTACAACCCATCATTTCCATTGACCATCCAAGCCACCTTTCGATACAAGGCAGAGGTTACGAAATGCCATGACACCATTTAAAACATAATTGATTATTTTCATAAATTTTCCGCGGAAAAAACGAACTTTTAAAAATTGTTTGTTTTTGAATCAATGTCTCCTAATTCATCCCCGTTGCCTTGACAACCATTAGATTATATTACGTCTCAAAACGAACGAATAATTTCGGAAACATCTACAACAAATGAGCTTTCTTTTCTATTTTGCCAGCCTCTATTGCAGAATAAATAGGCTATCAAATAGCTAAGGCTCCGAGTTCGAATCCTGGGAACATTTTCTATCAGCAGGGTACGAATGTTGGTATACCTCCACTGTCTAGTATCTCTCTGTTACAGCACTGATAATGAACATCCGTGAGGACAATATTAAATATCTCTTACATATAGACGCTTCGGGGGGATATATAAATAAATATATACACAAGAAATTGATCCTTTTATCAAGTCTTCCGAAATTTCCCATTCTTTTTTGCGCATCCGTTCACCAATTTTTTCCGAATAAAAAAAACAGACACATAAACCACTATAAAAATAAATAGTGCAACATTTTTATGAACCTTGCGGCCTGGAAAACCCTCCTCTTGCGGCGGTACAGGAGGCGACGTAGCTAATCGAGTGACTTGATGCCCGGATCAAGTTTTCGCAGTAAATCCGCGCAAACGGCCGATCTCCTTCGGCAGTGCAGCAGTACACAGGCGGAGACGGATTCTGGGGGGGGGTCTTAGAGGGGTGGGGGGGGGGGGGAAACGGGAGATGGTGTAAGGAATAGAAGAAAGGGGGGGAATAGAAATTGGAAAGAGAAGATGAGAGAGCCGCGGTTAGTTTATGGCCTTCCGCCAGCTGCCGCCACCATCGAGACGTGACAACGCCGCTTTATGACGCCTGGGGATCGGAGGCTGGGGTAGAAATACGATAGAAGAAGGGAAGAGATGAGATTTTTTTGAGGAAGGAATAGGTGGCGGCTTTGGATGGAAGGAAACGGGTGAAAAGAGGGGAGTGAATGAAAAGGAGTTCCGGAGAAACGGGGTTTTTAAAAGGGGGAGGGGTGGGGTGGAAATACAAGGAATAATAAGGGTCTTAACCAGGTTAGCTTGTCTGAGAGTGGATTATGACGGGAAGGGATGGTGAGGTGAGTGAGGAATGGGTGAGGTCAGTAGGGAGATGAATGGATAATGATGGATTGGAAACTACACGATAATAAATATAACATTTACGTATATTTGTATATTTATAGCTAATCATCAAAAAAAAAACTCTAGAAACGTCAGAATTAAATCCATAAGATTCCGCAAGAATCGGAAAAGAATGCCTCCGTGTTTTATTAAAATGAAGATGGATTTAGAAGGAAGATTTAAGGAAAAAAGGGATCCATTCAGTGGAGAAGTGACGGAATAAACAAAATCCCTGAGAACTGTGGAAAAGTGAAAAAAGTTCGGTTATTCTCGAACTGACTGAGAAGGTTATGTCCGTGGGAATATTTTGACAATGGTCTTCATTCAATCGCTGAATTAAGAAGAGAAATAAAAGGTTCTTTATTTTGGATGCGCAGATGAGAGTTAGTGACGTAGAAATACGTGGTCGTCATTCAGATGCAGTCCGATACAAAGAAGTATATTTATCAGTATTGGAAAAAAAATTTAAAAGCCGCCAATTTTAATTATTATTAAAAATCGATTATTACCAAAAAGAATATCGAAATTTTAAAATTATAAAATCGGGGATAAAATGCGAGAATGATTCCTTTCCTTGATTTATAACTAATTTTTACAGCGATATTAGTCGATTAAAAAATTCTGAAGTATATCTCCGATACTTCTAAATTATGTTTTTATTAGTTATTATTTTTATTAATTTTTAAATAGATAAATACGGAACTGAAGAATAAATAAGATTAAAGTTTCTTTAATTTCGCTTTATCTTCATCAGCAACAAAAAATTACGAATCAAGACTCGCTTTATTCTATTCTGCACCAAAATTCTCCTACACTTCAACTAGAACCAAAAAAACTACTGCATAATAAATGCCAGTCAATCGAGAACCTCAATGAGCACTGGATCCAATCTACAAAAAGAAAAAAACACGAAAAAAATGAATGAAAATCCTACAGACAATGAGAAGATACCTCTTTCTACGAGAACAAAGGCGTCTGATAAAAAAAACAGTTCCCAACACAGCTCCTCTTCACACTAGATAACTCCCATCCTCATTGACAACGAGAGATCAATGTCGTGTATCTACGGAGCAAGTATTCGGAAAAGACGCACTCCCCGAAGCAGAAATGTTCGGAAGTCGCCGGGGACGGAAGCGGCGAAATAGAGGGCAGCACCACTACTAAAGGTGGGCGAAGGATCAACGTTGGCAGCGAGCCACTGCGGAGCTATATGAAGGCGACGGGGAAGATATGGGAGTTAACTGCGGCAACGCGAACTTCCAGCTTACTCGACGGAACGGAGGTGTGAGTGAACGCAAATCAAATGATCCTTCGAAACGGTCTTTGACGCTTTGGAAGGATGAGAAAATACTAACGTGTGATTCAATGGAAACAGGATGAGTAATGAAGTGAAAGATGCAGCGAAAGAGAGGAAAGATACACACAAAGACGGTCGTCGAATTCTTACATATACGTAAGAATATTTTGGACATGTGAAAACAAAGATTACGTAGTGTTTTCGTCCACTAACAGGATTAAGGTGATATAAAATATAACCATATTGTTAGAAACTGCAACCGATTGATTTTTTTTTTCAAATTACTGACGCAATCTGTATCCGAATATTGCTGTAAATCCCACACAGATTTAGTCTTCCTTACGTAAATACGTCAGAATACCATACTGGGTGTACGTGAAAGATTAATAACTATAAAAAAAATGTCACCTCCCGTTAACGGGTAAATTTTTGTAAAACTCCGCGTCAAAGTAATAAAAAGTAAATACAATAAAATTTAACTATAGCCAGCTAACAAAAGTTAACCAGTTACCAAAGAACCTTTTAACGATGCTGGTGAAATTTAACTAAAGAACATGACACAATAGAAAAAATTATTACAAGGAGGGTCCCAGTTAGTGATTCAGGGGAATTAATAAATCAAGGAAAAATAAAAACGAATAGGTAAATACATACTTGGAATCGGTAGAAATGTTAAAATAGAAACATTAAAATAAAGAAATAGAGATAGCTATTATACTAATTGTGTTCTTACAAGCATTACATTATCAAATATGGGATCATAGAGTAAAATACCTATTCATATACATAATTTTTCACATAATGGATATGTTAAGAAGGTAGAATAATACAAAGATAATGATTTAAAAGAGTAAATTTATATAATTTATCAGTCGAATTACCTCAGATGTTTTTGTAGCTTATATTCATGCCAAGAAAACTTGCATATGCGAGGGAAAGAACATCAATTAAATTCGCCATGAGATTTCGCTATTACGCCTAACTGCAACAGATTGAGAATATCGTTGATGTAACTTCGCAAGTGCATTCAATTGGCACGCCCATACTTTTAGCAGAAAAGTGAGAAGAATTTTTGATTAATTTCAGATTTTTCATTAAATAAACAGCATGAGACTGCATATGCTTCAATTTTTTCGGCATAAAAGAATTTTCTTCATTAGAAATCTAGGAAAGGAAAATTATAGAAATATATATTTAATGCGATCCATAAATACTTATAACGTACACAATGTAGATAAACTATATATTTGATATTCAAGTTGAGCTGATTTAGATTCTTCGAAAGAAAATCACTATTCAGTAAATATAATTTAATAAATTTCTAAATAAATTATACAGATAAGTTCAACAGACGTTTTTCACATGCATTTAACAACAAAAATCTAAATTTCAAAATAATTTATTTCGGTACGATATTATTTATATTATTCAGGTACAATAAAATGTAAATATAATTATACAACAGACTTTTCTTCACCATAGTAGATACGATATTCAGAAGCGAAGAGAATAAACCTCGCACTCTTTTTTAACACTCATTCGCGATAAAAAAATACAAATACATAAAAAAATACGATGCACCAACAACATCAACATAAACAAAATGATGAATTGTAAATGAATCCTAATATGATTAAATTAAACTAATCTGCACAATAACGCATTATCTATATCTTAATACATTTTTCACCTCACACGTAAATATTTGCTCATTAACAAAACACCAATCTCCCATTCTGGTCTTCGGGCATTCTCGTGTGTCACATTAGTACACGAAACGGAATACTATCGCTTGGAGCACGAAGGTAATTAGGAAAATGTCCGCTTGTTTAATCAATGATGAAAAATCATCGCGCAGTTCATGTTTCGCAATCCTGATTATATCCGCAGAGGCAATCTGGATCCGTATCTCCTCAACTCTCACAAATATATCCTCGTTATGAACGTATAATGTATTCAATTTCTGGAGGCGCAAATGTAACATTAAGTCCATTACAAAGGGCACAAAACAAACATCAAAACTATAAATCGAATTAATACTGACATTAATAAACGGTAAAAGCAAAAAATCCGGATATACTACCAAAAACGTTTGATACGTAGATTTCAAGAGAGTAACAAACTTTAAAACTAAAGGTAAGTACCTTTTAAACAATCGAGTGATTAAATTAATAATTGAAATGGAAAGTTCTGAGCGAATGTTCTTTCAATGAGCAATAATGGATTAATAATTAGAGAGAGTGTGGTAATTTAATAGTAAAGGCATTGTTTATTATACGATAATTATTTTAACAGGGTAATGATGATTTAATTGCTTTAATTTATGCTAAGTGTCACTTAATTAACGCCAACTGAATTATTAAATAGAATGCTAATTGATATTATATATTGAATTGTTGCATTAATACAAAGTAAAGAACCAAAACGAGAACATTAGATCAATTATTATACAATAATCATTCCCAGGAGATAGCCACGATTGGAACCCAACCTTTACATCACATATCTTCACATTTAAAACCCCTAAATAAGAATCACCCGTGAGAAGAAATTACACCACATATTTCGATCCCGAAACGATAGCTTCGAGTAAAAACACACCGTTTCCCGGAGCGAAAATGCCCATCTAAATCGAACCATATCGGAGGAATCCTCGCTCCGGAAACAGAAATTAACGAACGATTATTTCCCGCCGTAATCCGAACGAATCCGATCTTAAACGACTAAATCCGCTAAAAACGACAACTCTAGAGCGTATCTCACCAACGTATTCAAGGAACTAAAATCCCCATAAGGAAATAAAAAATCGGCCCTGACCGGTTTATCTGCCTCGGGAAATAACCTAAAGAATTAACGGCCGATAAAAAGAGCAAAATCATATCTCCTCGTGAGTTCCGTCCGATTGGGGAAAAACAACTCGGAATGGGAAATATCCGGAGTTCGTTACGCTGGAAATCGCCCATTAGGATAAGAGGGAAAAAAGCAAGTGGGCACCCTCGCACAACAAGGGGGGAATTAAGAGAGGGTACCAGGGGATGGGTAAAGGAATCCCCCCACCCTTATACTCCAATGAGATTCGATTTTAATACCGAATTGCGATCTTTCGATTAGAGAGAAAAAAAACTGAAGAGTAAACGCTGTAACGATACGAAGAGACTATTGTGGGAGGAGGTGAAGGGGAGGTGGGTGTTTGTAAGTAGTGGGGAGGTGTGGTCATCGCGTATAAGAAGCCTTTGGATAGGGGAGAAGAGGTGTCCTAGGGGGCGATTTTTGTGTTTGGGGAGCGATATCGTCTTTTTTAAAAAGGCTCGATAAATGGGGTACCGCAAATTTGAAATGCCGATGCGGCAAATTGCAATCAGTAAGCGTGCCGGAGACTTTAACGGCACTTGATGGTCGTGAGAGGGAATCGAAACACTGGCAGTTAAATTTTACGGAAAATAACCAAATCTTGATCGGGAAAGGCGTTCGGGAGGCGAAGGAGTTTGAGTAGGGCGAACGGATTAGCGGGAGGTGCATTGGGGGTAGTATACACTCAAGGATGCTGTGGGGAAAAAAAGTTGATCGGAAAGGTATCGCGTTAAAAAGGAATTAGAGTGTCTGGACTCGGTCCACTGATACGTGAGGTTAATTATTCTCGGAAGTAATTTCTTCCGCAAATATACGTGTGGGAAAAAAGTAATCGAATCCTTAATGAATTGTATTGCCTTTAAAAGAGGAAGAAAATGCAACGAGAATAAAAGCATTTTATAAAACCCTTTTAACGGTTATGAGTGTGGTCATAATGTGATCGAAACTATAACAACTGGTAAAATAACGAAGGGTATAACTAAAATAAGGAAAGATGAAATTTTATTGAAGGTGGAAAGTGTACTTTTAGAGCCTGAAAGAAAGTATAAGGTGGAAATTGGAATTATTTGTCGCCTCATTTTTGGTCATTATTTATAGTCTCACGAGTTGTTTAAAATAAATAGCCCATACCTTACGTTTCATCTGAATCTTTTCCTTATACTCAATGATGTAAATATGATAGGAAATAGGTTTTATATAAACACGAAAAAACAGGGAAAAAATAAGGAACTATATAAATGCCAGATAATTAAACCAAGATTGTATATTCCGCTTTTATCAATGCAATTAAATAAAGTCTTGTCTCAATTAAAATCTGACAAATATTCTTTCCATACAGCTCAGCGCAAGTTAGAGACCTTGAGTCGATTATTTCCCATAAAGAATGGTTAACGAACTGGAACAGAAGCGAAACATCCGTTACTTAAACATCTGAACCAGTAAAGCTTTATCAAACAATTCATCGACAATTATCTCCAAATATCAACTAATTGATTTTTATTGCGTCTTTATATTCAGTACATAGTATAGTACTTTATATTCAGTATATAGTATAGTACTTCATATTCAGTATATAATATGGTACTTTATATTCAGTCCTGTCAATCTTTGTTTTTTTTCGATTTGCATTCACTTTCATTTTTAAGCACCGTTTAAACCAGTTCACAATTACAACCGGAAAGAAAACAGCCGTTAATTAAAATAAGAATATTTTCTTACAAATAAATAAAAACAAATACAAATTAAATACGATTATTTCTCCTTCATATATAGCAAACTCCAACAATCACAACAATTTACCCAAATATGGGCAGGAATAGTAACCCATTCCCTACCGGAAAAATTCTTACTATCCGGGACTCGAACCTGGCGTCTTTTCGTATGAATAACACATTGAAAACTCTACTAGATCATTCATTGTATGTTTATTCACACAGCCCAATCACAGTCGGCTTTAACAATGTAACAACACAAACATCCATTCTCTAAAAGAAAAATTCCTACTTCCTGGTACTCGAACCCAAGACCCTGAAATTTGAAATTTATCCAGCAAACCAATTCGCTACTGATGTCAACAATTCTGACGTACGAGTAAATCTCAAAACCATTCTCTTTTAGACTATAGCTTCTCTAGTAAGGTTTCCTCTAGTCTGGGATATTCTCATCATAATTCTACACTCCACTCGTAACCAAGCAACAATGACCCGCCTTTTTGGTAAAAGACCCACGAACTCTAAACCGCATCTTAGGTCACATCGGAGTCGGCCTATCCGTCTCGACACCTCCAGAGAAAAAGACGAGAGGGGTCCGAATAGGTGTGGGGGCGGAAGAAAGCTTCCCTTCTGCCGCATCCTCACGACAACAATGGCCGCGGAGGGTCCCACACCCCCGATTCCCCTTTCGCACGCACGACCATTTCGGCTCCGTAACGACTGCCATTTTCCGGACACATACAAACAGATAGCTGGGGAGGGAAAGAAGGCATTCCGCGGAGATGGATGTTGGAAGGGGAGAGAAGAGGTCACTCCGAGAAAGGGAGGGATTTCATTAAAAGGAACAGAATGGGAGAGGCAGTAACCGTAAACATGGAGACCACAATAAGAGGGCGCGCGGAATAATGCGTGCATGATGACTGCGGAGTGACCCTCTGAAACCCTTCCAGGAATGAAGAGGGAGGAAAATATTGGCCTGCGGGTGAGGGACGGAAAAATTTTGACGGAGTTCGACTCGTTTATGAGAGATAATTCGGGATGAAGGACGGAGTGGAATGGAGAATTGACGCGACTCGGTGGTTCCCAAACGGAGAAAGCTGAGGACGGTCGCTGCGCAATTCGCCTGAATTTAATCTAAATCCTGGGTAAACAAATCTGACGGAGCCATCAAAATTTATTCGTTTCTACGAACGACATATTAGTTTTTGAGTTCATTATTTACGTAGAAAATTACAAAACAGTTCAAAATAAATTTAAAGAGAATGATCCTCTTAGCTGCCTCTTTTACGAATATTATAACGCCATTGTTTCCTCAAATTACTAGCTGAAAATACGTAATGACCCCTATTGTTCATTCGCAACAATCATAAACATAAAAAATATCTCAAATTCTTACTCCTAATTTTAATCTTTATATAATCTGCACTATATATTCCGGATTGTTATATACATAATCAAAGAGACAATACGAGAACTTCATTCCACTACATAACAGAAGCAATTAAGATAAAACTCTGCCGAGCTGTCATCGATTTATTGACATAAAATATCCCCGAGAATCGGCTTTATTACGAAGTGCTCACTTGTGGTGTCTCAAGAAGTATCGAGTCTGCTATCCGACCTCTAGAGTTCGTCTGATTCATTGTGCAAACATAACCGTGGGGCTGAATGAATCGATATCTGATTACATTCTTTGAGAGGTGTTTGTCGATTCGGTAAATAACTTGACCCAATCAATTAAATACGACGGATTAATTAAAGATAAGAGGTAAGTATAGTAATAATAATATTTTACAAAGTACTGTTAGCATTTGTGGTGTAAACTTTGGAATAATAAACTGTACCTTCAGACTTCTATAAAACTAAGATAAACTTGCTGGTGTAAGCTGGAGTAAAATCCCTTCCAAAACACAATTATTATAGCTGTTAAAAATTACAATCGTAACCTACCACTGCTAACCTTCATCAACAACCACTACCTTCATCAAAGACCAGAGGCCAAGAGACGAGAAGAAAATTGCAAACATAAATTTACATCAATGACAGATTCAATGCCTGAATTACGCTCCGGTTTCCCCTAGTAGGTATGCTGTGCGAATATAATAATAAGTCAACCATCAAAAAGGATTCCGGGAAAGACAGATTCGGGGCCGACAGAATTAAACCTAGAAGCGAATATTGGGAAACAATGGGATAACAGCCCCACCAGAATAATCCCACGTAATAACTAGAAGATAATTTAAAAATTACGAATCCCATCAACGCTAAAACCCGCTACATAGAAAATATTACAGCTACTTCCATCTTTAGCCGCGAGTAAACCAAAATAAAAGCACGAAAAACATCGAAAACGGAACAGAAAAGACGTCGCGAGAATTAATTGAGCATCGACACGCGATGCCAAAGTGATTTAGATGCAATTTCGCGTCGAGATCCGCCATAAATACGCAAACCTTCCTGCGGAGCTATCTCCTTGACAGAGCGACCAATCACGTCGAAATATGAGTCCCGATGACTGAACCTCCACCGTCGCGACCCAGATCGACTCTCTTCCAATTCCTTCCGCTCCTTCGTCCATAAATATCGAAAAAACGTATCTGGCATGAATTTCGGAACCGCGATGTGGTAAACGTCCCTTCCATTAGCATCTCGCAAAATAACTCAATCGCTCCCCGATATCTGCGAAGAGATATTGCGCACTCCGACACTTCCACTACCGCCAATGGGAAGCGTTTCAATAAGAAGAATTCCTCCTGGTAACCATAAAAACCGGGCGCCTCCGAGAACATCCTAGCGACGGGCTATGAACATCTCCCTAACGCCGGACTCCCGCAGAGAATACCGATCTCGCCTGAAAATAAACCCGTGATGTATGATAATAGATTTTTCATTTGCGCTTCTACCGAGGCCGTAGCGGGGGCGTTAGGGCTGTCGCGCGATATCCACTGAGACAAGGGGCCCTATAAGAAGCCGAGTTTACCCGTCGAGGCACGGAGGAGGATGTTTGGAATGGGCTCTCTGTGGGGGGAAATGGGGGGTGAAGCTATGGGATCGGATCGAAGCGACTTCTCGCACAAGACTATTTGAAATTTCGGCGTTCGCTGGCCATCGGTCAGCAGATTCCGAAGGCGTGCGTCTCCTCCTGTAATACCGCGTATATATGTGCTGCGGCCCTCCTGCGAGAGGTGATAACAGAATTCGGATGGCATTTCGGAACGCTAAATCTGAGGAAGAATTAAAAGGAGGGGGAGGCGATAAAAAAATGAAATGCGAAAGTCGTGTTATTTCTCGATTCTGCGGACTGCTCCATAACTCCTACATCGCGCCGTAAAGAAATGTCACGGAAGCTTCATTCATCAGTCTGGAGATATTACCCGCAACTTTTCTTTTGAAGGGGACTAAATAAAAGAAACGAGTGGACGGATTCATAGAAATGGATCAGTCTACAAAAATATAAGGAAACAGCGGCTGAATCTGCGTGACAATAAACTTGCATAAGTAGATATTAGAGGTGACTCCATTATGTATCTAACAGTTGAACCTTTTAAAACAACGTAAATTTAATTATTAAATGTTATACATAAAACTAGTGTTCAAAGTTAATTCCTTACGTACACAGAGTGAATCCAGGTAATAATATAATTGCATAAGCAGATACATTAAGTGAATTAATCATCTAACGATTAAATATCATAAAAATTTACGACAATTTGAAATAATATTCTCGTATTCAAACCCATTAAATTATTATCCATTCCTGACACCGATAAACATAAATCGTAACTTAATTCCATTGCGATTCCAAATTCATAACTACGTAAAAACTTTCGCCGATAAAAACTGCACTATATTACAATTCGAAAGGAAACTGTGGTACGTATTTTTCTTTCGAGTAACACTAAATCATCCTGCTTTATGGCGCTTTCAAATGCATCATACATGTCCCACAAACATCCAGGATGGGGTAAATAATGACACCGCATTTCTTGCGGCCATCAAACTTCTTAGTTTCATTCGCGACGAGAATGCCAGCCTCGGCAATATCTTTGATATTCCTTAAATCTCCCCGGTTGCTGCATTTAAAAACCAAATTACCATCATGAATCGTGTAAACCAGGTCAGCATAATCTGCTATTTCCGCAGGGGCATTCCGTAGGAGCGGTTATGACCGCAAACACTGAGGCGAAATGATGAAGCAGTTCGGGGAATTTATTGCCTTGATGCGATGAATAATTTCCAGGAGAAGAGGAAGGGAGAAACAAAGTGTCAGCTCGATGCCTGAGCATCCATCTGGAAAGTAAAGCCACGAATACGTTCCACGATTTATTTCTTTTGCCTTGTTAGCGAAGTGAGTGCGGGACGAGGAATTGAAACTTAGTTTTTACCTCAATTTGGAGATGGGAAACAACTTAATAACTCATAACATATACGTAGCGTAAACAACAACCGGTTAAGTTTAATTATTCCGGAGAGAGAAACGAAACCTGAGTCTAAATATCTGATCCTTATTCACAAAGAGATATCGGTAACTTTCACATACGCATCAAGAGGAAAAGTAGTGTGACGTTACATTACGTAAAACATATGAACTCTAAAAACAATCCTAAATAAATTATTACGCACAAAACAATGACAGAAGGCGATGTATATCTTTGTGTTAATCCCATTCCTCTATTCAATATTAAATAATCCTGTAAAAGGTCCACGTATCTAATTTATGGATACTGGAGATTCCTGGAATGGGAAAACAGGTTCCAGCAAATTTAAAATTCATGGCCGGAATTGAAATTGATCTGAAAATCTGTATTTCATTGAGTACGAGGTTGAACTGGATGCAAAATACACACGGTTGGAATCATTCATACAAACAGCGCTTTGTCGTGAAAAACCATGGTATATCATAACCAAAAATATAATGAACAAACAGAAAACTTTTGATGCTTCATTAAGATTGCATGACTGGTACAGCTGATCAAAAATAATAGTAATAATAATAAAATTAACAATCATACAACATAACTTTAGACAGCGACGCTTAAAGATTTCATTTCACGAAAAGATGATATTCATACTTTTCCTAGAATCAAAGAAACGACTTAGTATGACATGACTCAATTTTCAAATTTAATCATTAATATGAACTACATTTAATTTCGTATTATAATAATGAATTTTATTAAGTGAATATTAGAGTATTATTACCATGAACAGAGAAATTATTATCCATTTGATATTTAGGTACGATTAACAGAGCCTATTCATCTTCCTAATGGGTTGGAAGAACGATAGTCCTCAAGCAGACAATGGATACAAGACGGTAACATCTGAAGCTGAATATTGCTTCCAGATAAATAAATCGACCAAACCAATGACAAAAACAACACGAAGCAATGAACTCATAAAAACCGGTATACCATAAAAACTTAACATTCCTCAGCATCCATAGTAGAGCATGGGATACCTCAAAGTGTACACATGTAAATCCGCGGACCGATTCTGCATTCGGTTACCCGCGAGTTACAACGCAAGACGTCTTCCTCTATCGAAAGCGATAAAAGTAAACAATTCGAGCGCTACACGGAGGAAGGGAATTGGGCAGGATGTGGAATTTGGAAGGAAGGAAATCAGAGGGGGCTCCAGGTGGTGGGAGGATGCTGCGTAGAGAAAGAAGGGAGATGGAAAGACGGCTAGGCGCCGCGCCGACTATATATATTCGAAGGAACGTTCCACCAACATCCTTCCGTCCTGAAAAATGCTCTTCAACTGCGGAGGAGTCCGCCGACGGAACCATAAAATAAGGCGCACCACGGAGCGTGTAGAATGGAAGACGGAGACACGCCCAATGGAGATTCGCGAATGTTTGAAAGAATGAAAGAGACGGGTGAGGGATCCAGAGGATGGGAATTTCCAAAGGACTCCTCGATCTTTTACGGAGGTTGACGCTCTGCTGGGGCTGGGAGCCATCGTGAATGGCAAAGTGGATAGGGGATGGTCTGCAGCTCAAGAAAGAACATGAGTGGAAAAAATGTGTGTGTGACTGGGACTCGAACCAAGGTCCTCGACTTTCTAAAAATAGTGATTTCGAGAGTGAAAGGATAGTTATTTCTTTTCCTTCTCCAACTTATCCATCTAAGTCATCGGCCAAGGATCTTTGAATCTTAAGGATATTCTATTGTGAGTTTTTAGTAAGTTAGGGAATGAAATACCTCAAGATGGAATAGAGTTCTCAATCATTTGAGTCTGAGTCCTGATGAGGGAATGAGTAAGAATAAAAGAAATGAAGATATAAGTATTACGTCCTATATTTCTTGAGCGATTAAGATTATTAACCGTGAAACAGGAACATGTAAGCATATAATAATGACCATAACATTAGAACCTACATCGATGAAAATAAACGAAGAATAATTAACAATTATACACAAATTGCAATAATTGGTATCCATACAACTTTTCTTAGACTATTTGCAGGATAGACAGATATCTATAAGCAAAGAAATACTTTTCTTTTTGTACCATTTTCTATGCAAAAAGATAGGACATAAAACAATTTTATATTCAAATAGATAATCATAACTAAACCAGACTTTACTTTAAATTCCAACAGAAAACTTCGCAAAATTCCATCAATGACACGGTAGCAAAAAAACACATAAGAAAAGAAGCCAGGGAACTTGAAAACAATAGTCAAACACGGCCAACACTCCTTTACATGGAAGTGAGAAAAATACTTGGTGGGATCAAGTACTTGGTGACTTGGATCCCCGTCAACAAAAAACAACCGAATGTGAAAAAGAGGCAGGAAAAATAAGAGAAGCGAAAATACACTTCGGAAACCTTAAAAGTAAAGAAGAAAGAGTGACTCACCTATTTGCGAGTTCGTTGATCGTATTCCCATAGAAGTCACGGAATAAGGTATGACAGGTGGTACCAGCAACAGCTGAAAATCAAATAATGGCATTTTAAATTAAAATACGTAGGACGTAGATTTAAATTAATCTATATATAACAAATTAATAAATAGTATTACTATCTTAAATAATTTCACAGTTGAATCATGTATTTTAGACATATAATACGAATTGCGTAGTTAAATATATAATTTATTGTATATTAGAACTACAAATAGGCACCAGGCCAGGTGGTAGCTCTACATTTACTCAATGAATAAATTTGTAGATCTATTTGCACGATTCTATATATATATGTCATTATTTAATGGATTTTGAAATGCACTCCTATTCTCTCCAACATATCCATGATTTACTGTGGCAAAAATCCCCTCCAAAATAAGCTTGATTCCTTTTGTCCTCTTAAAATTCTAGAGGAACAAATAAAAACATTTTCACATAAGAAAGCTAATTAGTAAAGAAATGTTTCTACTCAATTATGGGTATTAGATTACCAAAAACTTCTCCAAGAGTTATTATATTTTCACATTTTTGCTCGTCGTTAGGTTTCTGTAATTAATTCCATCTATGACTGAGATGTAACCATGAAATAATGTTTCAGATTACGGTAAGAAGGAACCTTAAGTCCTTGACTCCTCTTAGAATAAAAATATATTTATGAAAATAGGAACCTCAAGATCCAAATCTAGAATGCAAAAAACGGCAAAAAGTCTTAATTAGAATGGAATGTGAGCAGAAATAATATTTAAGAGTGGGAATTCGAAATAATGGGTATTAACTAACCAACTTTTTCTTAAGATTTCCAGAGGACGTAATAATTAAATGGATTATGGGAACGGTGACGTGTGGGAAAACCAGAGCGTCCAGAAGAGGATATAAGATTTCCTCAGCGAAAACCGGCTTTGCAGAATGAAGAATCGAAGTAATTTGCCTAATGAAAGCATCGTAAGTTCTTATTCTTGGAAGCAAATTCTTAAAATTACAGGTGAAAACGAGATTTGGGGAAACTTCTTACGTAGAATATTTGGATAAGTTGGATAAGCTCACCACCATATGATAATGCAAGTTATTGCATATTATATAAGTCTTAAAATTTCTTAAAATTAATATAAGATTAGTTATCAGATAAGGTATTAATTTAAGATATTCCTGATTAAATCTCTCGAAATATGATCCACCGGAAACTATGAAAGAAATAAATCAAATGTGAATGATAAGAATATATATTTAAATAAAATAAATGATTAATCTTCCGATAAAAAATATTAAAGGAAGTCGCAACTGCTGAATTACAAAAAATATCTTATACATTCCATTTATTAACATAATTAACAAAACCTTATTGGTTCTGATAAATCTAAATAGTTACTTCTCGTGAAACAAATTCAAACAAGGTATTGTGACGATTAATCAGCCAAAACCGTCTTTGTAAGAGTTGATAAGAAGATAAAAATAGTGCAAGAAAATGCCAAAGAAATCCTTAATACTGCAAATATCAAAATCAAAATAAAGACTGATTGAAGTCTGCAAGGATACCATGAATTGATAACCTTGATCTTTCAGTCATCACTTACTCAATATATTCCTTACTAAAAATTATTTAAAAACATAAAAATCATCGGGATAATACGAACGAAAAAACACCACAATCTCCAAACCTAATCAAGAAGAGGATCAAGTATACGAACGACCTCGTAAGGTCGAACAAAACACCACTGAAAAAAGTACACGTAACATTAATTTCCCCACAACCAACCCTCCCTTTGTCGAGAAAATAATCGATCAAATACGAACGGGAATTTAATAAGCTCGACATAACAAGCTTCGTAATCAAAGGAAAGCGAATCTGAAAGCTTCTCCGTGGTAAACCGTCCAGAGCTTCGTTATGAGGGGACTTTAACGCCAGCTTTTTGCGCCCGCTGGCTATAAACACCTAATCACTCCAGGATCGACCCGGAAAAAAACGCCGATCATCGCCGCTGAAAGACTGCGTGATTCCCGCACCTGCCAATCGGTGAATGGGCGCAAAACGAAGCGCATTAGGCGGGGGCATTAAACGGAGAAAAAATGAAGGATGATGGGCCGATACGAGGAGCTGTTATTGGTGCCGAGTCCGCGGGAGTCGGGAGATAGAATCAATATGCGATCCGACACGGTGGAGGTCCGCGACGAATCCAGAACTCGTTAGCGACTTCCGGAGTATCAAAAGGAGACGAGGGTTGAGGGCCATGACTCTACGAAGTTTACGAAAACGGATGCCGACGCATTGAAAGATAAGTTACGGAGAAAGAATGCGTGCCTTCGGGGAACGTGAAAAATGATGTTGAACGGCTGACGCCGGAGAATGCGTTAAGCGTTTTTAGAGGCACAAAGCGGCCCACCCTTGACGAGGACCTGTCTATAATATTTGCTCTCTTCGACAGCTATTCCTCTCCGTTGATCTTCGATCTTATTGCGTGGAATTGATTCGACGACTAAAAATCGACCCCTCTGGGCGGTAACTCGGAAAGTGATCGACGCAATGTTTTCTTGAAGATGAGTGTGCAGGGGTAAGAGATACTGGTCACGAAATAAGACTTGAAATAATTTTGCGTGTGATAAGCTGTCAATCAGTCTCTGAAACTTTCATTGGCTATTGTTAATTCTTTTATCTGTGTACCTTAAGAGTGATATATTCTGATTCGCATAGGTCCCTAAGAAGCTCTAAAAATCTCTGTTGCTCCAATCGACAACTCATTGGTTGTTGATTTCAAATAGAGTATACTTCGCGCTAATAAATGCAGAAGAAATAAGTAAATAGTTAGATTACATAGAACCGATAAATAAAAAGAATCTTAACACCCGTGAAATTCAAAATTAGAAGTTAATACTGACCTCAATTTGGACTCTGAAGAACCAAAGAAGACAGACTGAATTAACATTCAAAATTAATATAGTCCTTTGGATAATATCAAGTGTTTGATCTATATGAGCATTTCAGAAAGAAAATTAATTAAAGTTTTTCAGGAACTATTCATAAAAGTGTTCACAATAATCCATAGGGATAATTAACTTTAAATGTAACATAAACAACTTAAGTGAAGTACGTAAAGCAATGGATGAATTCCTTAGAACTCAAGGCTGACTCCATACAAAGTAAAACAGTAAATGTTAGAGCTAATGTCCATCAAGACTATTTCCTGCGTTTTAATACATATACACCGCAGTCTTGAGCTGAATGATTGCAGACCTGAGCTGTATAAAAATACCAACATTTGAGCGGTAAGAAAAGATAAAATAAGCTTAAGCTCGAGTGACTTCATCCAGCTATGAAAGTACCACAGTAACGATCATAAAGCAGAAGCAAATCTTTAATTATAAACAGTATATTCCGTACAACGAGCGATAATTTGTACTTAATCACAGTATGAATAGCAAAAGTTATCTCTTGAATCAACTAAATGGTTCCTTAATTCGTTTAAGATTAACCAAGACCAACTCTACAAAAGCCAATTGAAACTGGAAACGATCTGATGACATACTTCGATATAAAAACTCCAATTTCTCTTGAAAACTTTCCAACGCGCAGATACAATGAGCCATCAATAACTATTAATGTTGCGAGGCGTTCTATTTAATCATTCTCGAACGAGACAACTTCATAACACCGAGGGGCTTTTTATATTTAAGATCGATGAGATTGTCTGCATAACCGGTTTCGTAAGATTTTTCCATTATTTGAAGGGGGGAATTAAAAAGGAGCTTTTATGTAAACATACATTAAGCAATAAAGTGTTGTAATCGGCTTTCCCTGGGCTCTCATATAAAGCGGATCTTAGCCTCACGCCAGAAAAGCCCACACTAAAAGAGAATGGGATAATTAATGCCACTTCGTTGAGAGACAAAGAAAAGTCCCGAGTAAAAAAAAGGTTCTTCACAAAAATGTGGGCTTATTATAAGAGCCCAGAGGTCTGGTCAACGGGCAGTGAAACAAAAGCAGCGATAATAAATGGAAAGAATGGTCAATCGAAAGTAAGGCAATTTATGAATAAAGATCTACGATATGATAAGGCTCGATTAGAAAATAACTCGAGAAAATTACTTATTGAGCGGGAAAAATTATGCGCAATTGAAGATAAAATAGGATAAATATCTTGTAAAGGGTTAATCGATTTTAAAAATAAAAATTATAATTGAGGTCTGCAAGGAAAGAAAACATCTCAATACGATTTATTTACGTTTTATTGCAGAATTAAATATAGAAAAATAACGTAGAAAATTTCAAAGGGTATGAAAAGGTAAAGTAAATTCGTAAGTTACGTAAGAAAATTATAAAAAGAGAAAACAAGTTACTATCCAAGCATACGAGAACATCAAAGATTCAACTAATAATTCAGAAAAATCGTCGTTATGGTAGAAACTGGTGATTTGGCTTTATATTTGCGATAGTTCTCCATAATGAACAAAGAATACTTTTGCCTTTACTCTGAAGATTATTTTTTAGACATTTAACCACGTAAAATTTTCCACTTTAATTTTATACAACAATACGAAGACTTCAGAATAAATCTTCAACAAACTAACGAGAAAACGATACTGATGACAACCCACAAATGCAACCCACTGCACTTGGTTACAATGATCGGAATTATTCTGTTTTCCAGTGCGTGAATTCTCAAAGAAGGAAGATGGATGGATAGGAGCCAATTAATTCTCCGGAAATTCTAATCGGGTGAATTATTGCTGGATCATGAAAAACGTATCCGATACTCAGGAGGAGATCAGTGATGGACTAACAAATCATTGAGATAAAATCGAATCCGGGTGTCGGGAGAGTGACTTGCCTAAAAGGCTGGTGAAGATCTCAGCTCCTTTTCATACGATTTGGCCGATAATGAAAATCGACAAGTTCAAAAGTGACGAGGCTGGTGAGAACTAAAGATCGAGCTAGCACTTGAGTTGGCAAGGTCTCGATAATCTATGGCTGTCATTAAGTTCCCACATTCTTCCCACCACCTGCATCTTTATGGCCTCTTTACTATGTTACCATTAAATATGGTGAAATGTGCAGGCGGCATGGGAGATAAACAGACTTTTTACATCGATCAAATTTTATGGAAAAATTCTATGATATTTATGATATATAAATATTCCTACGGTATAAATAATAATTATAACTTCGACTAATGTCATTGCGTGATTAAGTTATACAATACCTCTCTTACAATTAACACTTAATCAGCATGTACGACGAATTTGAGACGAAAATTCAGATTCGCCGGGACTCGAGCTTAGGGTTTTTGGGTCCGGACACAATTAGCACTCTGATACAGAAGGATAAATAAGAAAAATAAGTATGACACGACTTTTATTAAGCGTGGAATTACATTTAAAAAGGGAGAAAAGGAAAGGATCTTGGTTCGAGTCCCAGTTATATTGCCTTTTTATATTCCTTCAACTTGTTATGCTCGAAAATTTCATAGTAAGAATATCGTTTAGATGGACTTTAATACTAAATATAACAATATTATCAAATTTAAAGACTGAAACACGTAAAAATTAGTAAAGATAATTATACTCGCAGGCATGAACAGTGCGTATATTTGGAGTAAATAGACTTAAAAATAATAAATCCACCAGAATAGCTATCACAACACCAACAACCAAATCGTTGATAATACTCATTAAAGGATAAAAAAACGAATCAAAAGACCATCAATTCAGTGAAACTCTATCAGTAGTGATAACGTATCGACGGCTAATACATAATTATGAGTACCCGAGTAATATGAATCCAATTAGCGAAAGTTTGCCTTCCCGACGAACAAAAAACTCGAAAGATATTTTCCATGAATCAAAAACGAGACATCCTCGATATAATTGCAAACGTAACAATGATGAAAACACGACGAGACGATTCGTTCAATTCCATTCATTGCAACCCTTTCGTTTCCGTGGTGCTTCAAAAACAAACAGGATTCTCGATCGATGTAAACGTTTTCCCGCGAAAGAACACAAACGTAAATATCTCACGTATACACATCCTGACGCGTTCCGGAACTTCGGAACAAAAGTGACGATCTTGCGTCTTGGGGTCGATTGCACGAATAAGTTCCAATAAAGCGGACGGGCGACTATTTGAGAGCAAAACTGTGTTTTAATGAATGTGCTTGCGCAAACCCCTGGAGAGGTGCGTAAGAAACCGGATGGATGCTGCTGCCATTCGGGAGGATACGTAAGGAAAAGTAGGAGAGTGGTACAGAAGCCTCGAAGCAGGATGCAGAACGGACATCGTGGGGATACTTGGGGGTGAAAGAGGGTGTGTGAGGGGGAACGACTACGCCCTATTATTGCCTTTTTCGTCTCCAACTCGTCCTTTTCCGCAGACTCACTTGGTTCTCCCCATTTCTTCTCCGCCCAACGCCATTTCCTTTCCTAACAGAAGAGCACACTTTCCCCTGAAGATACGGAGGGAAGAGAGAGAGAAAATGCTGTCGGAGAGGCTATGCGGACAGAATAAGAGGAGTTTAGCAGAGGAGGAATTACGCAAGAGGCAGGGGGAATGTATAGCGAGAAATTGCCTTTATTATTATTATTTACTCTTTCGGAGAAGTTGACCGCAATGGCCTAAATTCGCCTAATCATTGCAGCCGTTGCGTTACCCCGTAAATTAATGCGATAAAATAGAGTTAAATCTAAAAGGGAAATAGAAGTAACAAACTTATAGCAATACGAACTAGCGGTTTATATATTGATACAGTTCAAACTGATAGGATAGGATATAAGGATAAGAATCATATATGTAATTCAAAGTTAAATAGTTCAGTTGCGGGACAAAACTCTTCTCCTGCAGGTTTACGGACGGAAACCTAAGATATTCTTGCAACTTTATAGGACATTGATATTGAAAATTAAGAGCATTAATAGTATAAACAATTCCTTAGACTTGGATATTATCAATTGTGACTATTCCTTTACCAGTATTAATACCAGCAACAAAAGCAAATTTGTTTACATTCAAACTTTCCAATGCTAAGGTCCAGGGTTCGACTACCGGTTCATGGGTATATTTCCTACTAGGGAATGGATGATAGATCATCCATAATGGAGTAATGCAAAGTGATTGTCTTATTAATGAAAGTAGGGTTATGTTAAATAAATTCCAGATTAAAAATTACTACTATTTCCAATCTTAATTGTAATCTATTTAAATACGACTTTATCTTTCTTACCAGGCCACCATATCATTGCATCCATCTGCATAATTTTTATCACAAATTCAAATAAGAAAAAAGGCAAAGAGATACAAATCAGTCGACTATTAATTTGAAACAAATACGAGACTACAAAGTGGAAATGGATTCAGATACTGACACAAGCTGCGTAGCAACGATACCATCTGTGACAGTAGTAGTCTCTTTCTCAATCGATTCACGGATTTGAGAGACCATTCATCGTATCATGACGCTAAGCGGTTGCTGCGATCTTCCCCCACCACCACTCGATATCCATCATTGCCACGTTGCTCCGCATTTAACGAAGCCGTCTTTGGATATATTGTTAATGTCCAAGAACAGCAAAGGGATTCCACGAACACCTGGCAATGCTTCGCGTATCGAGAAAAGCAACATTCCTTTCATCGCGTCACGAATTCGTAATACTCTAGTAAACAATTGAACTTGATTAGTCATCATTTCCATCGATTAAAAAGGTTTTAAACGACTTAAGAAAAGCGACTAGAGCTTTCAAATGCTGCGAGGATCTTGATTCACGAGTGCGCTTTTCAATGTAGCTTATTTATTAATATGATTAGAAATGGATCTAATATAGATAATATACAATCCAATGGGGTTAACTATTCATTTAATGTATGGAATCCACAATCTGAAGATAAAAATTGATCTTTATCAAATTATAATTCAACGAAGAAATTCTTAAGTACAACGTCGGCGAGTTAAAAGCAGGAAGTCTAGGACACTTTCCGCGATTCACAATGAATAAGGAAGCAATTCAAAGAAATAGATTAACAAATGAGATTGAAAAAGAAAACAATTCTTCAAAGTCAAACAAATTACTTAACGAGCATGTACTTTCAGAATTTTTATCGCAGCTCTCTATATAACTTTCGAAAAGGATATTCGAAGCATGCAGAATTAAATTCAAGAAAGAAAGATTATGATACAAAATTCTTCCAGAAAAGTTTTCATTCCCATGAAGCAATGTAGAAAAAGAAACGAATTCATACGTACGTAAAAAAATTGCAGACGAAATAAACAGAGGATGATTAAGAAAGTACGCTTTGAACACCATATTAATTAAAATACGAGCTAAAACAAGGAACGAGACATCGAACACGGAACCCAATCGCTGATTACTCCACCATCCCTCCTCATCTACTCATCCTCAACCACTTACGCATTCACCACCCGCACGCACCTTCTCCATTGACGGATCATGAATATTGACCGTTAAATTCATCAATGGTAACGAAGGGAACCCTCGGATTGGCCACGTCTCCGGAGAACGCCTCCGGAGTCACTCTGCGGCGACGACGACGTCCGGGATTACGTGCGCCGAATAAGCGCACGCACATATATATTCCCGAACGCAAAAAAAGGAACCCATCTTCCGAAGCGAATTAAGTGCGGGGAGAAGATACTCCCATAAGAGGAGAAAAAAAACTTATCGGGACGCGGAATAAGTTTGGAAAGCGCAAAAATACGGCAGAAAAAAAGACTGACGATGCGGAACGGGAGGGATGAGTTCCCCATCCTCTGCGTCACGTGGTGTGCGACGGGAGATATAGGCGATGAAAAGATATGAGCGAGATTAAAAGGACGGGAGGAAGAAGGGCTGGTAATAGGAGAAGGGAAAGGATCGCATTCGGAGATTGTGGAATGAATGGTGGGGATGGAAAGAGTTGGAGGAGGGAACGCTTTACGAGGGTGGAGGCTTTGAGGAGGGGAGGATGGTGGTGGTGGTGGTGTAGGGCGCCACTTGCAGATAATGGGAAGCACACGCTCTCTGCAAACACCGCTCCCCGCACATTCCATTCCGGGTCCCCCTCTGACCAGGGCCCTTCTACACCGAAACTTCATCTCCGTCCGGCACCTTTACTGCTCCCGCTATGGCATCCCCCTTCCGCCGCGAGAATACTTTCACTTTTCGACGCCATCTAGCGATTAATCACCGCCGATGAACCTATTCTATTAACTCCTGCCGCGTACGGCCACCGGTCAAATGGGGGAGGGGAGATGGGTATTTGTTGGCTTTGGAAGGGAATTAAAAAAGCCGAGGAGTGTTTTCGAATGTTTCCAAGTTCCGTGTTTTTCTTTTCTCGGAGGTTGATGCGTATAAATCGCGGCTGAAAGCGGTTACGGTTCCTGAATCGGGGGTTATTTATGCGAAGTAAAGTTTGCGAGAAATAAATTTTGTTTCCGCCATGTTTTATCGTAGACTGAAAAATTTTAAATACCTATTTTTCCATTTTTCTCGTATTTATTTATAACTCTTGCTTTATTTCGACCATTATGAAATACAAATGATATGAAAGTCTCAGAAATAGAGATTGTTTTCAGATGATCTATTGATTTATAAAATATTCCCCTGACTATAATCTCTCTTTTAGTATGAATTATCTACCTCCATTCATCGACCATCATAGATAGTTGAATATTTAACTTTTAAGAAAAAAATTTATCTCGTTTTCATAAAAATCATTTATCACGTGATTAATTTGCACTGTTATAAAGAAAACTGAAGAACATTTAGGTACAATTTACTATTATTATACATAATAATTTAATCATAGTCTAAAGAAACAAGCATTAAATTTCTCAATCAAATGGCATTAAAAATGCAAATCTATTTAAAAAACGAAGAAAAAGGGGATTGGATGACGTAAAAAGAAAATCCACGGACATATAGAAATAACTAACTTCCTAAATAAAATACACCAATTATTTTTCGAGTTAGGATCTTCGTTAGCTAACCATCAATTTATTAAACGCCATCAAAATGAAACAGCGGAGTTCGTACGAACTAGATCCCATGTACGACTCCTGCGGATGAGTAAATCTGGGAAAACATCGTTTTCCCCCTTCTAACGATAACCTAATTTTTCAGCGCTTGCCCCCATGATAGGTGGCACCACGAGCAACACATGTTTCCGATTTGCATTATGATTAAGGCTTCCTCGAAGCTGTGGGTCTGCTCAAAGCCACTCTTAATGCCAATCAAGTTCTTTCAGAACGCAACAAATACTTCCGCAAATCCAGGAGGGTTCATCTCCATACAAAAATATCAACTCCTTATTATATACACTTGATGCTGAATAGGCTCACCTATTTAAACTATACAAACCTCTGAGATAAGTAATGGTAATAAGTCTAAGATTTTATGGAAATTTCTCTCATCTCGGAGAAAACATAAGAAATAAAAATTATGATGAAGAAACACAACTCTTGTTATCCAAGAGAGATTATAGAGAAAATTATAAAATAAATACGCGCTGTAATGGAAGTTAATTATAAGAATCACAACAGACTAAAAATAAGGAAGTTTTATTACGCAAAAACGTTCCACGATAATAATAATTGATATTATTTTACGTAAAATATATGATTTTCATTTTAATTTAACGTTCAGAATGAAATTATAAAAATACGAAAAACACTACGATATTATTTTACGTAAAGTATAAAATTCTCATATTAATTTAACGTTCGGAATACATTTATTAAAATACGAAAAATACTACGACCTCATTTAGGATAGACAACTCGAGTTGAAGAAGAGAAATATAAAAAGATGAGAGAAGAAGGTTAGGATAAAGGGACGAGTGTTACGACCTTAAGAGGTCAACGTCCGATCCTGCAACTGATGTGCCAGCATCCTGCACGGGGCACCGAATGTTTCCGTGATGCGCTCCATATTTAAAGCCCGGCCGATATACGAACGCATTAAATACCGTGGCAGTCTCCACTTTACTTCGCTACGCCGACGAATGCAGGATGACACCATCCGTCCAGAGCTCATCATCTGCTTATACGCTGCACACCTTTTGTCACTCTTGTTTTTGGAACCAATTTATTTCACCGCGTGTCTGGTTATGACGTTTTCCGAGCAGATGACTGTTTGCAGCTCTCGGCAGTGCCTCCCAAAACTAATGTCACAATGACGTAGAATTCGCGATTATTCGATTCGCGAATTTATTCGCGATGAACTGTGTCAAATATGGAAAGAGTAAAAGGGAAACAATTCTTCACGCGAACGTACAGGTTCAGGAGCTAATTACTGATCACGTTAATATGAAATAATAATCTAAACTCTTTAATATAAACGGAATTTCATAGCGTGTTTCCAAAGCATTCCATGTACCATATAATCTGCATATATCAATGATGAATATTTTTCTATACCTCACGACAAAAACAAGCTGCATACCAACCTACGTATATAATAATAATTCACCTAATCCAGTTCTTTTATTGGATGAAATAAATACTCGAATATAAATCATAAAGTAATAAAACCTTCGCATAGGAGAATCACAACCAAAGTTAAGATAATCACAATCCTTGCTGCTCGTTCCATCATCGTCCACTCACTGCGAAGAAACTCCGACCCATTATGAATGATACATCGGCTGGTAAAATATGAAAAGTGTTGGCTATGGTTCAAGGGAACGATACTTTATGACGAGAATAAAGCAACAAAAAGTTCATATCGCATAACTACTTTTCCATCTGTCCTCCCCTAAATCATTTCCCTGGCAACCATTCTACAAACACTATCTTAATTAAAACGCCCACTCGAAGCTTATTCCATCCTATATACTTTTGCTACGGCTTGATGTACAACGACAACATTATGCAACAGACTGCAATTATTAGCAATTTGATGGCGTAGCCTTGAAACAATATTGATTCGCTTACTAGCAATGATATATTTCACCTTTCCTGAATCTTGATCCATCAATTATTGCAAGTATCCCAGCAACACTGCATCACTTCATTTATTTATTACTCCATCATTAAATGGTCTTGATAAGAGTAGATGGATATCAAGATCGCATATCTCAGCCATGTTCATAGACAATAGTTAATTATACACTTCCGAAGAACATAACAGCATTAACAACCCCTAACACCACGAAGTTTCCACGACTAAAACAGTCTGTTTTACTCATTGATTCCGACACTACGACGAACTTCAATACTAATGCAGGTGCGCATCGAATTTTACCGATAAAAGGAGTTGATTTACACGCGGCTGCTCCTGCAAATTGAACGTGAAAACTGTGAAAGCAATCGCACAAATCATATTGAGTCCATTTGGTCGGATGAAAACCACAGAAAACTTGATATTATTGGTACTCTATAAATCAAAGAAGCCAATTTGAACCCCGAAAGCTACACCGATGGTGACAAAAAACTCGGAAGTCAGCCGAACTGTATATAGGACTGGAAGTGAGGTAGTATTCCCACGTTTTCCTGCTTTTCCTTATTGATTCGTAATATTAGAAAGAATAAAAAACTTTCATGAAAGTGCTGTGAAATAAACGTGTGAATAACGTACTAGCAGAACAGTAACAACACACGCCTTTGTAGCTAACGTAACCTGTAACTAATAAAGCCGTAACCATAAACAAACAGAACTACGTAACACGTAAAAAGATTCCTTTATAATCTATCGACTTAACGACGAGAAAAAACAAGACACGTCACCAAGGAAACAACTGATTCAAAAGTGGATGAGTTTACGTAGTGAAACGAGATTTAGCGCGGCTTCGAGGAAATGAAGGGGCCCGTGAGAATACGCTAAGAGAACGAAAACGGATTAAGGATAAAGTACAACGAGATAAAGGGATTAAGAAGAGGGCAAGGGAAAGGTGAGTCTCCTTTCGGAGCGGAAGTTGGAATGGCAGATAGCGACTTGTCCAGGGCGTGGACGTCGGAGGCTGACACACACACTCACTTGGCCGGTTACACGCCTCAGCAGATACATTCCGGATCGAAGAAAGAATGGTTGTCGAGCTGCTCCACCGAATTTCGACCTTATCCAGGGCCTACCGATCGATTTCTTCAGCCTCTCGACGACACCCTTATGCGCGTCATGCGGAGGAATTTATTTAGCGCTTACAAAAACATCTCTACCCATGGCAGATAGATCCTTACGGGTAATTTACCATTTATGAGTACAGTAGCGCCAATGTGAGTGTGGTTCTAACTAACCGACTTTAACCGTAAGAATGTTACTAAATCTTATACGTATTTGAATACGAAATGGACATTGGGTTAAAGTCCTTACTGACTGCGTTATTCCGAGCTAGGTAAGAAATATTTGTGACTACGATACTTGAAATTATCAGAATTTCTAAGAGCTTAGGATTTATTAATTTTTTTATAAATTAATCACAAGAATATGATGATGAAAGTAAATCTTCGTGTTTCCTAAAAGCCTTAAACCATTTAAACACTTCAACAATTTTTTTAATAGGAAACAATAATCGGACGAAGTAAAATTTTCATTGAAATTATATACTTGAAATAATTAAACATTTAAAACTCATGCAAATCAATTCACTGTTTATTTCAGAAATGTCACTAAAATTCCGCCATAATATTTTTTACAAAGCCCAAGAAAGTTCTCTCATATGCAACATAGACAGTAAATATACCATAATGTTTCTTACATAACCGGAGGAAATTCTTAAATTCTATCTTATACAACATAGATAGTAAATATACACAGACTAATAATGGCAAATATGCAAATTTGATTCGTTCATTTTTAAGGAAGTCGAATAAAACTTAACCGTATTAGTATGCAAACTCATGTTAAAAATCGCAAAATTATAGAAATTTATTCAATTTTGGTCATTCAATTAAAAGAATGAATTCTAGAGTCTTTCCATCAAACCCTTATGTATCCAACATGTAAGTCTTGAAAGTAATCAATGCCAGGTGTCCACCACGTATATCTAAGCCATCACCCATTTCAGTACGCTCAACCAGACTTATAAATTGAATCCAGCTCCCTATTCCCAGCAAACACGAAAGTAAAAGAATTAGGAAAGCTGCAAATCGCACCGCAAAGAATTCAGCCTCTTCTGAAAAAAGGTAGTGAAATACGGGCATTGCTTGTCCTTCCCGCAAGGGCTCGTCCTATTCCAGCCAATCCCAGATACTTCCTCTTCTGACGGAAGGACGTAAACGCGTTTAATTAAACTCCCAAGTCGGAAAAACCAATCCCTTCCTATCGACGTCGACGCCCATCTCATCACACGTACTTCCTCCAAGAATTGTTTTCGAAGAGGAACAAAAAATGCGTATAAATGACCCATTCTTGTTTGGCTGAAACGGGAAACATGGGAGAGGCAAACGAATACAAACTGCTTCGAAAAAAACCTTAAGAGTCATCGACATCAGAAAAGCGATACCATCTGCGTCCGCCTTAGTCGCAGAAAACCTTACTCTTTGTGAGTAACCGTAACAACCGTCTCCAGGTGAACTAAAATCGCTTTCAAAAGTGTCATTGTTTGTTCGGTAACTAACTAAATCAACAATGGAACTTGAATGATCCCGACCCGCTTCTGTGGTCGTTGATTAACTTCGTGTCGAACAATGACCATCGAATTATAATAGGGCCCTTGGGCGGGGGCATTTTTCTCTCTCCATTTCCACTAATAATGAATTATTGTCGACGGCGTCATAATAGTGCGTTGAGTGCCCGGAAATAAAAGAGCATCGCCCGAGCGTGAAACCATTCTCTACGCACTTCGGAGCGGTGTGACCGAGATCATGGCCATTCGCGGAACACTATCAATCTTTTAGTCGAACAGCTACAAAACGTAGGAGAAGGTGGTTTATGTTCTCTTATAAAAGCTATGAACTGCAAGTAAAAGCTAAGTTTAGACTAAAACTACAATTAATCACACATTAGTTAATAAGAGCTATGAGAAGTGGATAGCAGTTAAAAAAACAGAAAGGGGATAATATGATATTATTTTCCTTTTTTTTCTACGCTCAAGAAAACATGTACAACTAATTCGGTCTACAGAAATGAGGCAAGATGATTACACGATTAAGTAATCTAGAAAAGTTTATCTCGATGTATCACATATTATTTTGCTCTAAAAAACTATCTAACCATTTATGTATGAAATGATAGTTTATATTTATTATTCTCGAGAACATGACTATACTTTTGAAAACAAAAGTGCATACTTAGGATAACCTTTACTCTTACTTATATCGTAAATCTTGTGTCATTCCTGGCATATATCGATATAAAACTTGGCAAAATGATGCTAGAAAATATTTAAATCTCAATCCATCAAAAACGGAATAAAGATAATTGCGAAACAAAATAGGTAAGTCTTTACTGTATACAATATCAGAAGAATTTCGTAAAAGTCAACTGAACAAATTCGAACATTCGACGGTATAAAGTTTTCGTAATTCCTAAAGACAGTAAACTCTTACGTCATATACACCGAGAATGCGTAAATGTCACTGCATATCTTCCCACACGGTATCAAAGGTATCTTTCACACGTGGGAGAAATTTTTATTCGCAGAATCTGAGAAGCCGTGGAGTTCATAAACTAAGTGCGTGTTGAAAGCTGCAGATAATGAAGTAATGAGAGCCAGCGAAATATCCAACTTTCACTAAACGTAAAAGGCATCGGAAAATGTTACGAATCGCATTCCGAACGGGAAACTGAGAAATAGAACTTGTGATGTAGACAGTGGTACAGGTGAAGATACGATATCCTTGTGGAAAATCCTAATAAATATAATTTAACCAAATATTGTAAGTAAATATTATAACGCAAATAAGTACGAATAAAGTTGTTTGATACAACTATTTTAAGGATCACGGAATGAACGTAATACTTCTAAGTGTTAGTATTAAGAGAAAATATTTCGATATTTTCTAGATATACATCAAAGTTACAATACAAATACAACAGAGGAATGAATCCATTCGAGTTAAAGAATGATTTAAATATATGCATCGATTCAGAGGTTAAGGGATCATTTTAAAAACACTGACGACCTAAAATACAATAAATTATCCTCTAATTATAATGATATTGACCTTTAAGCTACACCCATTTACTTTAATTAGATAGAAAACTCATAAGAGAATTCCCACAAAAAATATTCCATAGAAACGAAACAGTCATTTTTGATTGTTTCTAAAATATGCGGATATATATAAATGAATCTTAGATGACTAAAAGAAAGCCTTAACATTACATAGAATGGCATTTAGAAATCATCCAATTACCCTTCTATTAATTTAAAGGCGGATTCTAAAAGAGAGAATGATTCAACGAATAAAAAAAAACGGAAATCAAGAAGCTTAGCAGATATTCCACAATTTTATTCCCCGTGACGGGTTCCCACGATGCAGCGCCTTCCTCTGTTCTTTAAAGACGGCTGTAGAAAAAGTAGATGAAATCTTGATATCCGCTCCATCGAGTAGATTCCAGAAATGTTTCGGCTCCATTGCATTAGTTTATGCTGATCAAAGTTATGTAAACGTTTTAGGTATTTAAAAAATCCGTGGCTTAAATGTGAACATGTTAAACATTAATGTTTATGTGTACGTTCGAAATAATACGCAATTTTCAGAGTTTGGGAGCTTGAAAGTTACTCATACTCGTTACTCATACGCCGTGCAATACAAAGTAACTAAGAAAGAAGTCTAAATTTATTTATGCTTTAAATCTACTCAATCAAAAATATCTAACGCAAATAGGAACAACGAAAATTTCCGATAAAAAACTTGTTTTTCAAACCATCGACGAATTACGTCTTTCGTTACGTATCGATAAACAATATACGAACATAAATACCAACATAAACCAACGAAACTTTACAAAACCCTCCTCGCATCTTCCCCATAGCACACACAACGCCCAACATAAAACAGCGCAGCGTAAACCAACTGGAAGTTGGCTGACCTCAGGACCCGCGAGCCATTATTCCATAACTTTTAATTAACTCCAATTCGGTTGGCATGAAAAAAATGGAAAAAAATCCTTCATCCTTCTATTTACTAGGCTCGTGAAGACGGGCTTCGAATACGTCCGGATATATTCCTCGGGCGAGCTTTAAAAAGAACTCTCGGCACGAGCAATTTCGCCGGAAATATTGAGATTCTTCGCCGAAACAAATTAAGGGGTACCATTCCGAGAGAGAGAGAGCTCTGGGGCTGACATGGAACTTCATCAAGGGCCACAAATTTCGGGAGAGAGGGAGAGAGGCCTTGTTTGCATGCTTTACATGAGGGGAGTCTGAGCGCGGTTTCCGGTTTGTTTCCTTGTTTGCCCGATTCATTACGCAGCTGAAGTCACGCGTCTATTGGTAAGCGGCAAGACTTGGACTCCGAACCACCTGATGAAATTTCCGCTGGAGCGAATGCACGGGAAAAGAGGAAACAGTGGAAAGATAACGTACGAAGGGAGATGAAACGGAGGGAGAAGGAAGAGGCTGTGGCGGTGCAGAAGTACGGGAGCGTAAACAGGGAAAAATTAACCAAGGTTTTTCGTGATCTCGTAAAAATGGATGTGAGATACGATGGAGCTCCCAGGACAAAAAAGTGGATGGAAACCGAGGGGAATAGAGGGAGGATGGGAAATTGTAACGCGGGGTGGGGGAAGGGGAGGAGATGGTGAAGAGAAATTGGGCGAGCGGAGATACAGATATGGGCCAGGTCAGTAACAGCCACACCGACTCTGTAACTGCGACACAAAGAGGGATGGAATTGGAAGCAATTTGAGGGGGGTTCGTAAAGAAGAGGGAGGGAATATATGAAAGAGATAAAAAGGTTGTTTTCGATGCGTGTATGTTCAAAGAGGAGAATATTACTGTCCATCAGATACATCGGGATCGTACACGAATCGATGTGTGTTGACAATATGAGACAAAAGATAATGTTTTAACGGTTCAAACGTACATTATTAGAAATAAACAGCAATATTTCTGTATACATATAAAAACCATAATAAAATACTCTCACCATAATATATGAAAAAAAACTGCAATACATTCAATATTGAGAAATCTACATAGATGAGGAATGAGCTAACGTCTCTTCCCATCGTAATAGTTAGAATAGTATAATAAAAAGATATAAAATAATATTTTATCTTCTCTTATTAGCTATGATAATATATATCCACATTTTCTTTATTAAATTTCCTTAAATAATTAATAAATTAATAAAATATGATAATTTCTAATTCAACTCTCTTTTAGTGTATTCTTTACGATAACATTCCACACTGTTCCCTCTCCATTTATATATTCATTCATTACGTATATCTAATCAAGTACGTTTCTATCCACGATACAAATCCAATTTGAATTTTGACGAACATCAAATTAGAAGACGGCAATAAAATTCTTCCCCTATACGAAGACAAGCACCTCTCTCTCTCGCATTCAGAGGAAACAAAAAGATAAACATGCGTGAGAGACCATTACCTTGAAAACTCCCTCTCCTAGAAAGAGCAAACCACCCCGACACGAAACGAGCAACTCCGAGGGAACGAGAAGGATTACATAAAAATTTAAGCCCCCAAAAAGTCACGAGTGCTGCGAAAATGAAAGTCGCAAATCTCTCGTACGGGGGGGACGCGGAACGAAACCAATTGGACGAAAAAACGAGAGTTTTTAAAGCGACTTAAATCGCACGCACGGAGGCTGGATGGCAATAAAAACGAGAGAGAGAAAAGTCGAGATAAAAAGTCGGAAGGCGTGGATTAGCGAGAGAGGAAGTCCCTGGAAAGCGAGCAATTAAATGCATAATACAATTTACTCTTTTGCTTAGCATCCCTTCATCCTCAAATATTCCATCTTCGCCCTGCCCTCTTTCGGAGAGCGGCGGAAGCGGTGGATCGCCAAATAAAACAAATGCGCATCGGGGGAGGGGGGGGAGAAGGGAAAAGAGGTCCCGTGGGAAATAACGGAGAGGAGGGGTGGGAATGAGCGAGATGAGGAGGGATGCACCGAGTGGATGCTAAGGTTGAGGAGAAGGGATTACGCAAAGGAAAACGCCGCGATAGAGAGAGGGGAGGGGCAAATTCAAAAAAAAAGAAAAGCGGAGAGGGGGGGGAATGAAATAACCCCGGCGCTGGAGAAAGAGAGAACTTTCAAACCCAAATGAATCGCCGATACAAATCAACGGGAGGATTCCGGGAAAACAAAGAAGTTGGCTTTGAATGCTTCCCCGGGAAGAGATGCGATTCGAGGAAAGATTTTTTTTCCAGATACGCGATGTATAAAGCTTTCCGGACTCGGAGATCCGCGTATAATTCCACGCGAGGAAATTAACCGAATAAATATTCTGGAATCGCGAAACTTGAGCGTTAAAACGTATTGAAGTTAATGACGCGGAACTTGGGCTGGCAAACTGTGGCTCTTTTTGTTGACTCGGGAAGGAAATTAAAACGAAGAGGTCTTTATGAGAGTAAAGATATAAGAATAAATTAATGCTATGGTAATATCGACGCGGTAAAGTTTTATGTACGAACGTAGATTAATTGGATGCGCTAACTAGAGCATATTTAACACTAAATGTTGGCAAATAGCTGCAGTTCTATAAAAATCATTAAATATTCTTTCAAGTAATTATAAACTTCCGTATAGTAATTGTAATCTAATTTGTAAAAAATTCTCGACTCATATTATTGTTCTTAATCATCTAATTCTATAATATTTCTTTTTATTTTAATAGACTTTAAATGGCTTCCAACTACAGGGAGAAAAAGGTTTGATTTCTAATTCGAAGAAAAGCAAACTAGCATATAACGCTTCAAGTTCTTAAGTGCTACGTTGATAAGAAATATCAGTATAGAAGTCATTTCTACAATGCTTTGAAAATTCCTTGTCGAAAGGAATTCATTCATTCCATTCACTGACGTAAAATATTACAGAACATGCTTATAATAGCAATTCAGACCAATATAAGAAATCCTATTACTTTTTGGATACTATTTCACCTCAACAATAAATAAAATATTCAAACTTACAGATAATTTTTTAAAATCACATAACTTATGTTTGTCGTGCCATTTACAGCGTGCAAAGAATGTCGATATAGATTCCTCGGTGCCAAGCTTCATTTCACTAGAATTTAAATGCATGATGCATTGACTGCAAAGAAACACATAATTTCTCGTATCTGGATCATTGTGAACAGAATGATTTATGTAAGCGTCACTACATGAAAATTGATGACCGGGCGATTGTATTTGAATTGGTATGTTGAAGGCGAATCGAGGCCAATGAATCATACATAAAGCGAGAGGAACTTTTAACAAGACAGCAATCCTATCAATCAGTACCCTAAAAAAAACATCTGATTTTATTAACTTAACAGTAACTGAAGATATAGCTGAAAATAGGGAATCCTTGGTGACCCACTGTAGCTGAAAGACACTCTGTACTTAGTTAATTCAGTATGGTTCCCTTCAAAATTTTGAGCGTAATCATTTCAGATATATAACTTAAGCAAGCATAAAAAGGGAAACTTAATTCATTGGAAAATTTCAATTTCTTCTTCCTTTTTTGAACACTACAATAAATTTTATAATGCTCATTAGTACCAACATCTTTTGTGATTAATCAAACCGCATTTCTCACAAAGCGACAGCAAATGTTTTTTACGAGGTCATGGCTAATTATAGGCATGTTTTGCATCATTAACAATACAAATTATACTCTCTGCTAGTTCAGCTTTGACTTCGTGGAAGTTGACCCTTTTGATTAATATGAGTCATGTGTTTCCGTAGAATTTCCTACCATTCTTTCATGACAATGAAAGCAACTGGTCATTTTATTTTAGAAAGAGGAGAGCATAAAAAGCCTTTTCGTCTCTATAATAGATTTACAACGCAATAATAATTCTTTGGCGATTGAACAATAATTTAACTACAGAAAATTAATAGGATATATCTCTCATGAACAGCGGGCTTTCGGTATACTAATGTTGTAGGTGTATCTCCTCTCATAAGAGTAAGTATACATTTTTGTTGCGACTAGATTTAAACTTACGTCCCTAAAGGAACTTAATGCAGATATATGACTAAAATAACAAAGAGCTCATCCATCATTAAAGACAAAAGCAAGACCTTAAGATGACTTTATATTTTAGCAACTGTTTCAAATAAAAATCTTCTGCAGTACTCGAGTGTCTATTCTATACCAAACTATGCAATTTAAAATAGTAAAACGATTACTGTAAGATTTATTTCAAGCAAAATACGCACAGACAATTCACCACCAACGAGAGAATTGTTCTAACCATTCGAAAGGAGAAGCCCAGAGGTTTGTCATTATTAAACATCAAATATACTCTACATTCGTATCAATTCCCGTTCTGTATATTTTACTGTGACGACCACAACAGTAAGGCGAGCACAAGAAATGAAAAATAAAATTTCAATAAATAACCCCACTGAGATATGAACAAATATCGCGGCATGGTAACGTGCATCTCCTTTGGTAAGAGAATATTTCGATGGGCAGTCTGTTATCGGAAACTTTCCGAGTAGATGCCTCTGAAATTCAAATAGACGGCAAAATGGCAAACAAGCGTACGCTAGAAAAAGCCCCCTTCCGTCCACTTTCATACAGTCAGAATTCATACACTCGCATATTGCGAGGCGAATGGAAAGGATATGGGAAAACCGAATGAGCAGACATATGGCCCGAATTGCATGCGAGATTCCCTTATCTGAAATGCCTCTTACTTCCTCGAGAAAAAAAAATTGTCTTTGGGAGAGAAGATGTCACTTTGCCTTATGAAGAACGCGAAATGGACGGGTGTGATAAACTTATATTCTGAAGTTGTAAATTCTCGGAGTGAATGGCTCGAGAAATATATCTATTCTATCAAAAGATCGCGTAAATATATTCATAGTTCCTTGATGGTGCTAACCTGATGGATACGAAAATTTACATTGGGATATTGGGAAACATATCGCAGAGGATTGATATTCAAGAGTCATATATGTTAAATATTAAGCTGGACAGTGAACAGTTATCTGAAAGATGCCAAACCTACTGAGAAGGTTGAATTTATAAAATTATTTAGGGCGTGTCAGAATGATTCAAGGAACTAAGTAAAAACTACTCTTCGATCTATAAGCTAGACTGGCTTGGACCCTTCGATTGGTAATAATAACAGAAGAATGAGTAAACCAAATTGATATATAGAAATGACTTCGCAAATTCCACTTAGGGTATTTTATTTATCACTATCGATTTCGATACAAAATAATAATAGCAATAAAATGCAAAAAGTAGAATTTTACTAAGTCACTGTCCTCCTTATTTAGGCTGGAGTTCCACAAAGAAAACCCTTCGCCGATTTAAAGTATCAATTGATAACAAAATAAATGAATCGCATAAATATCTAATATAATATTCACACATGTACACACACAATATAATACTATAGCAAATGGCAAATGACGAAGTGTCCAAACTTTAGATTTCCATGTTCCTTGAGTCTAAAAATAAACCCGCAGCTACCCAAGTATACGCTCCTTTGTGCATTTCAATTGCGAACATTTTTTTCCATTCAAAAGTTCGGAACAGGATCACCTATCCCGCTTCCACTGGAGCTCTTAATCTACTTAGTATACGACTCCCTGGGAGAGGCGATGGCAGAGTGGAACGAATGCGTATCTATGCATGTAACGCTCGCATTTGTCATCGCGAGCCGTCCAGGTGGTAAACGCATGCAGCAATATAATATTCTAGTCGTCGTTGTAACACCCGAAAGGAACGGCTGGTAACACCTCTGAGTTACGGACGTAAAACGGCAAACCTGCTCGGGCGGTCGACGTGGGCAAGGAGAGCGATTAAAAACCTCCGGAGGAAGAAAAGACTTGCGTTAAAGATCAAAAACGAATGTAAGGCGAGCATAAAAGAACGCGTGAGGCTGGGGACGGTGAGGGAATTAAAAGACAGCGATACCCGACGGTAAAGAAGAGCTGTTGTGGAGAGGAAAAGGGTTTTTGGAAGGGGTTGCGAAGGATAGAGAAGTGGTCGGACCTCGATAAATAAAACATGAAAGTGGGCGGTGAGAGTGGAGATTCTGGACGTCGTTTATCCACGAAGTCTTTCAATCCTCGATACTTCAAATCCCGCCTTCGGGGTGGGGTTCTTCAGGGGTGAGGATTTGGCTCGAGTAAAAGGAGACCATGAAAGCAAGATGTGCTTCTCCCTTCTGCCTCTTAATGTCTGACGATGTTAATTTTTACATTTTCTCTACGTGGCGTGTTTGACCTACGATTGTGTACTCGTGAACGATGACAAAGCTAATGAACTGCGATAGAACTGCGAACGGAAGTCTAGTGGAGTAGGAAGTTAATGCAGCTGGGCTAGAGCAGTGCTATATCTTTTTTCAACTAGAACAAAGATAATCTATTTTTTCTCACCTAAAAAGTACGAGAATTTTTCACTTTACCTTCGTAAAAAAGCATAAAATACTCGCCATTCATAAGAGCCCATTTCTTATAACTCACTCTACACCAAAATATTTCAAATATAAAACCATATAAGCTACTTATAATTAAATAATAATTCGTAGAAACTATCTTCGGAAAAGAACCCCTTAAACAAAAAAATATTGGGATTAAGGTACAGTTACGTAATACCTACATGGTTACTAAAGTGCAACTCTTACAGAGTAGACCTTGCAGCCAGCGGATCTAAAATAGCTTATACGTAGAGAGGTGGTACTTACGGGGTGAAGGGAAGATTAGCATATCAAAAGGGTACGTGGGAATGAAAACGTAGTTAGTATAGCCGCGAATAAGGTGGGGAAAATTACAAGGTGGCGAAAGGGCGAACGCTGGGTGAAGCAACTGTGGAAGATTCGGAAATTTATCCGCTAATAAAAAGTACTGGATTGTGAATCATGTCAACACAGTACAAGAAGAATAAAAATATATACGTTGTTTGAAAATATTAGCTAGAATACGTAGCTAGCTTGCAATAAGTTGTTCCACATAGAATTCTAGTGAACAACTACTGGTTGTTAAGATGAATATAATTATGAGTAGATCTAACATGGATACATTCGTCAGCTCTAAATTCCAATGCAAAATGACATTAATACTAAAATGCAGAAGATGAAAACCCTTCATCTCATTTGCGGAAAATGCAGCTTTAAAACCTCCGGGAGGACGTAATCAGCAAATTGACCACTTAACTGCACGCCACCGCTGACATCAAATGCCCCTGTTTCCACGGGATTAAATCAATGAGATCAACGGGACTAAGAGGGGAAAAACCTCACCCACTGAAAACTGCATTGAGTTACTTTCATCCCGTTAAAAAAATCGACGAAATACAACCGGGCAGAATCGACAAAGGAAATATTTTCACCTACCACGAAATCAAAACAGTGATAGACTTTTAAAATACTTCACTGATTCTATAGTTCATAATTGTAGACTCTCTGGAAATAACTCCAACAACTATTAAGGATTAAGAAAATGTGGGAATAACTTTACAGGATTAGTTTGTGACTTGATCTCACAGGTTAATCAGAAACAAAAACTAACAATAAGATTTGGACTAGAACCTTGTATCCAACTTTCCGGGCAGGTATTTTGACCAGTACAACACAACGCTGAGACAATATTTGTCAGTTTACAGTAATTTAGTCGTTAACCACAAACCTGGAGCCCTAGTTTCGAGTCATAACCATGCCACTAGTTTCTTTTCTTTTTAACTCTAGTAACAGCAACAAACTTAGCGAAAGTCTCTAATTGTACCTGATTTATAACAAAACCACTGCCACATAAGTCGAACCAGAACATTTTAAGCCGTTAAACGATTAAACCTCTCTTCAGTTGTAGCAAAACGACTTTGCATTACATCCAATAACCATCCCTAACAACACTCATCTCGTTAGCAGCTTTGATTGACACCAACAAACCCTATCAATTAAAGAACAGTTGGTACCTTACAACAGTGAAGGTCGACAACAGTCCATTTCCTTCTTGTCCGCCTAACGAAGCTCAACATTCGAAAGCATTTGATTCCCGCGCCCTGGGGCCCTTTGTCCGACAGCCTGTCGTCTGCATTCGGCCCAGGAGACGTCCAATCTGCAAATTACACGGGAAAGACGTCCGGCGCGGACCGCCCCCGCAGGACCGACGCTCACGTAGGACAAACATCGCTGGCGAAAACGGGACGACCGAATTTATTTAGTCCTCCGTGGATGGGACGAAAAAGAAGAGAAGGAGATTGCTATTACGCCCCTGAAACCGCATTACCTTTGGGGGTGGGGGCGCGAGGAGGAGGTTGACCTCTTGCCTACGCAGTCGGAATGAGAAAAGAGAAGAAGCACTAATGGAAGTGATGGGGGCGCGCGCAGGTGAGGAGCTATTGGGTACCCAAGAGGTTCACGGAGCTGTCGCTCGAATATTAAGGAAGGAAAAACAAGAGGGGATGAAAGTGGATTAAACGGAAGTGATCTCTGCGGAATTACGAGACGAAGTTGGTGACTCTGCTTCGTCCGCTTTTTTGCTGACGGAGCGGATGGGCACCTTCCGATGATGGCAATCTCGGCAAACGGAATCGGATTCGTAAGGGAAGAATTTATTTGGGATTCGAAACGCATGTGAAAGTATAGACTTCTATTAACCCTTTCACATATAAATAGATGAAGATGTGGTGATGAATAAGGAACAAAAAGAGACTTATTTGCTGGTCAAAATGAAAGCGAAACAGTGAAAAAAAAGCCTGGACTTCTACCCCACTTTCGGGGAAAGGGTTTCGTCCACTTAACCACAATTCCGTGTCTCAGCCTAGAGTCTGGAAAGAGAACATTTAACGTGATTCAAATATATTAGATCCTAGCGAAATTTCAAGGAATAGGACCTGGAATAAATAAATTTTTGGAGAAGCCGACTGGTATATAACTGGTATGTAAACAAAATTTACAAATTGGAAACATCTTCTTGATTAATTGAACGAAGTAAAAATGAAATTGATTGTAATGAACTCATATAGCCAACTTTCAAAGCCGGACACACAAGATTTGGAGAGCGATAAAAATAAATGAAGGACAGACGGTAGAAAGTTAGTCTAATAAGAAAGTTAAGAATTTTCAACGTAACTTTTAATGAATTCGAAACTTAGAAATCCTCCGTCGCTGACTATTGCATATTATTTGATGAAGCTAAAAATAGTTCAAATTGAAAAGGATTTACAAATATCCAGGTAACCTTAATCGTGAGGTAAAAATCAACATGATACAATTCTGATACGAACTATATGCAAAAATTCGTTAAAATGCTTTATGGATATTGATCGTAACATATTTCTGAACTGAATGTGTAACTTTATGCTCCCAAAATGTGTTAAGATACAAATATATTCGCATAAATGAATATATTTACTTAAAAATGAGGTCTTTTATCAATCAATCCAAAATATTAGACAACTAGTACACGAAGAATAAAGAGTAAATACTTAAAACGACCGATTGCTTACTGGGCCAGCTGCTTGGCAAAGCTCTCTGACCGTCTGGAACTAGACCAAACGGTAGAGGTCATCAACTTCTTACAGATGATACCGAAAACTTCGCTCCTACTGTTTTGACAGAGTGTTGATCTAACGCAAAAAAAATCGCAGCGACTTAACCGTGGAATTAAACCTGGGAGCCCTTGGACGGAACTGCCAAATTACACCTTCCGAACGGAAAATATACAGCGCACCGAACCGGACGACGTATAAATTCGATCCTTGCAGATATACCGTTTTCCGATTCGATTCAAAAATTACGGGTTCGAAACGTATCCGTGAGAATACGAAAGCCATCCACTGGACCCGGACGAGGAATCTCCTCAAAAAACATCGACCGGCACTAGGATAACCAAAAAGATGCCGACGCTACCTCCCTGGAAAGGTAATCAGCGGCTAACGAGGAAATCCGGCTCTCGATCTCACTCCGACCGCTTTCGGGAGAAATCGGTCAAAAGTAGCCCTTGGATGAGCTGCAGGTAGGGGAAGCGAAAAAAGACTGTTGCGATAGGAATAGGAAAGAGAAAAACCTTTCGGGAGAGACTATGAGGATGTGCATGGGAGGTTTAGAGGGAGAGGACGACTCTGGGAAAACCGGATTGAGAAAATCCACACGAGGAGAAAAGAGTGTAAGATTCGGGAGGGTTTCTGGGGAGGTCGGGATAATGCATTTCCCGGTGGACGGAACAGAGTGGAAAGAGAGTATCGGAAAAGCATCGACGCCTCTAGTTCCGAAGGCCTCCGGAGGATTGCCCCTCACTCCCTCGGGGGGGGGAGAGCTCTCGATTTTAGCCGTATAAATTTGTATGCATAGACAAACCGAGCGGGGAGAGGATGTCAGAATGCGTCATCCCGAGGGGGAGGGACTTGAACTGCTGCTGTCGAATCTAACGGAAGCTATCGAATCGTGGCCCTCCCCTAATCGCATTAGCTTCTTCAAAATTTATGACTTCTGGATTAACTAAAAGTCTTCGTCGAGAGATTGCTTTTTCTCGAACGCTTTCCCAGTTACGTGAATTACAAGGGCTGGGATGAAACATACGTAAGGAATGACTTTGCTCTGACGCAATCTCGCATATAAAAAACTGCTGATTCGTAATGATTTGTAGATAGTAATGTGAAGAATTCTATCCCCGCTTCAATATATAGCGATCCGAGGATAAATTGGGGATGGTATGAGAAATCGCTGAAATACAAATTGCAAAAAAAACTTAGATAAAATACCTTTAAGAATATTTACGCAAACCATTTTCATTGATTGAGTAATGAGATTTTTACCTCAAAACCGACAATTGAATGAGTTTAAGTACTTGAAATTCTGCATCTTTAGATTAAGAAAACATAATTTAAAAATAGAGAAAGTCTAGATATCAATGCAAATTTCACAGTGCAATTAATCAAACTGATTGCACTATGAAAATTAAATCGATTACATTAATTTTCGGGGGATTAGCAACAATTAATGAGGCACAGATAACTTTACCAGAATATTTTGATGAATATTTCCTAAACAATATTGTTACTACTAAAGAATGCTCTTATTATGTCTTAATGTCAAAGACCGCAAGGAAAATAAACTAGTATGGTTATGATAAGAAATAATGATAACGCACGATATAATTCTTACTATGTTACGTAATGAAACAATACGCCGCATGTAAACAAAAGAGTTGAGTTGAGCATAATATGCGCAGATTAAAACGAAGAAGAACCCGTATTTATTTCAAAATTAAAAAAGAAAAAACAGTTGAAGTACTAAATACGTGAAGAAACGCAAATTTACCCCCGTAATTCAGCGAGTGACCAAACCCACTGCGTATCTCCACTGCAGCATTCCGGAATTGAATCCACACATCCGATTCCCCATCCGATCAAACGCTTATTCCCAGACACTTAATTCATAAACAAAAGAGACGCGAAACATAGTGCGGGGGAGTGAAAGAGGGAACCTAGTGGAGAGAGGGGTGGTGTGTTAAGGATAGATCGAGGGGAAGGGGGGGGTTTTGATAAGAGCGGATTCCTGGAGAGACACGAGCCTTAGGAGAATCTCGGGTACACTCTGGCGATCAATCCGTTGGGGATAAAGGAACCCCACCCTCCTGTGCCGTCCCATCATTCCACGCGCGCGACCCCTCCCCTGCATCACGGAAAGACCTAAGGATAAACCCCCGAACCTTCGGAAAGTCAATGAATCGATCCCCCCCCACTCCCTAACCCTTCTTTCCCCTAGCCAACCTTTACTGTCCGATATTTACCGCGGGGTCTTATCGTACGACGTTTGCCATTCTTCACCGCCCCTAAAAACACTCCGCCGACTACATATAACGCTAGATTCCGAATGCGCGCTATTTATTCGCCCAAGACGGAGGATATATAAGTCGCTCCCTGAGGTCGGTTTAAAAAACTTTTCCGCGCAAAAGATAAGGTGCTTTACTAAGCGAGCGGTGATTTTAGTGATAAGATCTGATTTAAATCTGAAGAACTTAAACAAAAAAAAAGTTTGTGTGCTCACTAGGATGTGTTGATAAGAAAATTTGCAAATGTTAGGGAAACGGATACGATAACTTTCTTTGGTGACTCTGATGAAACATGATTTCGTGACATGAAGGTAAAAAATTACTATTTACTATGTGGAGAAAATTCTATCGCGGTTTCCATGTCAATGATTTTGAAAATCAAATTAAAAATGGATGATAACAAGGTAAATTTATTCTCTTAAAAAAACACTTGGAAATAAAGTTTAACAGAATATGCGTCTAGATTTAATATGTAATGGCTTGTCTACAAGATCTGAAAAGAATACTCAATGTATAAAAAAGGAAAATATTTTCCGTAGAATAAAATTATAACGTATACATAAATATATTAGTAAATAAAGTACGAAAAATAAAATCAGAGAATACAATTTATCTTCCACAGGTTTATACATTTATTATAAGAGCTCTCTTAATTTATTTCAGATGGTTTTCAATAGTTTCATGCGGGAAATTTTTGAGTTTACTGACAAAATGTAAGAGAAAATATGATGGATAAGCTTTCATAAAGGATATATATATATATAATAGAATATAATTCCTCTGAACTTATTCCATAACATATAACTGTCGTAACGGAAAATTTAATAACAAAGCCACAATAAATCATTTCAGTATCATCGTAACATATGTGATTAAATTGCAAAACTCACGTTTAGGTTCTCTCATTAAATTCTACATTATTTGCGAATTCTTACGTAAATTTTTTGCAGTAAAATTCATAAAAAATAGAGCATGAGTTGTCCATTTCCACAAACGCAATTATAAAAATGACCGCGTTCTATGAAATATAAATTTTAGGATAAAATCATGCTTCAAAGTTACCTCTCGTAATATACGTAGATTGCAACGGATCTACCAATCAAATCCGAGCAAGTTCAGCAAGTTTTATCATAAATTGAAGGAAAATACTGCTGAAATTTTCAGGTTATCTCAATTAGTTTGAGCAGAACGGATGTGAAAGATCAAAATTAAAGGGCCAACAAATTAGACGTCTTAACTCTTTATTATGAAAGGGGTCAGCTTATGAAAAAATTGCAGTTTCTTTTAATTTACGCTAAGTTCTCAGAACTCATTACATCTTACATGAGCGAAATCCTTGCTTAGGATGTACGATGAAGAACTTAAATTAAAAACGAGATAGCATTCTGAAGGAGCAGAAGTATGCAGCAACGCCAAAATCCACTGAAGCAAGGCGAAAATACTATGAAATGCAACACATTATGAGCATCAAAAATACTCCCCGTTGTATTATACAACAAAATATCATGCACCTGCAGAAAAAATAATCCGCGAAACTAGTTACGAACTCACGCTATAATCTGGAATGAGTTTGAGCGAAGATTTCATGTAATCGATGAAAATTACGTTCTATACCGACATCTTACATAGTGCTAGTAAGACTTGATCTGAATTAGGAAAACGTTCATAATGTTCTGCAAGAACTGTAAAACGAATGAATGAAATCATTGATAAATGCTGTTCATCAACAAGTAAAATCAAACTGATGAAGCCTGTAATCATGATTATGATAGCGAATAAACCGAAGAGTGCTGTACAAAATTAGATAATAAATAAGAATGAAAATACCCTCAAATGAAAATTGCCATTATCATTCACAAACGAACAATTTAGGAATATTAAGTTACTCATGGTAGAAGAAAATATTCTCTGATAAAACTGGACATTTTTACTCGCCCTGATAAGATTTCCTAGCGTACATGCGCATCTTCACACTCATTATTAAAATAGCTATTACATTCCTGAATCCAAAAATCATAAAATGGAGAAATTTGTCGCATGATTCTAATTTCACATTTTATTTGAATAATGTGGAACATCACTTACGGATTATTTTCAATAATGACGATAATAATCGTACTTAAGTTACAAACTTGTGAATGCCACTAATCCTTCCAGCATTTTCTGCTAAAGGTAATGGATGGCTAGAGACAATCATGTTCTTATGACCGGATGCTATCCAGCAAACTCTTTGGAAGGTATTTCACGATATGCGAACTTAAAATTGATTTAGCTAATATAGATACAAATCTCCAAGTCAAATCCTTAATTAAAAATTTCCAAATACTTTTCAACGATGAAAATCTTCCACCGAGAAAAACTACATATCGTGACGATAAATATTGCAAAAAACGTTCCATGAAAAGACCATTGAATATTCTACCCAATAGTTTACATACTCATCAAGCTCCGTAGTTCATTTATCATCAAATGTACCATGTTCACAATAATATCCATTTTCCTTCATTACCATACAGCCTACGTGTTGCAACACCAATTTAATAACAGACTGCCGCCTTTGGCGATCATTTATTGGAGTATTTCAAAAGACAACCGTTTTCGATGCATAATGAGGCGTTTAAGAAGCTATTTACCTGAAAAGCGGATGCGAGTTTTTCACTGTTTTTTCGCATCCAAAGCTTTCTTTGCCCATACCAAAGAAATGCACTCATGCAGGCATCTGCCATGAGACAGATGTTTCCATTACTAATGGGGGATTTTTTTATGTCACCACCAGCCGTAACCGCTACGACTGTATATTCATTATTTTTACCATTAACGCATTTGAAAGAGTTATTTAGGCTCGGTCTACCTCACCATTCTATATATTCACACATCTGTGATCGTTCAATTGATTGTAAATTATATATTGGAATTGGTTTCAGTTTTTACTGCTCTTTGGGTCATAATAAAGGGCAGTTATTTTTTGATTGGCCCAACATAAAACTTTCGTGTGAAAAATCATTACGAGTCCATATGTTGACGACATAAGAGACTACGAAATTACCCTAGAGCTATTATTTCAGACTTGTAAAATACAAAGCTTCCTAATTCACAATAGACACGTTTTCTTTCCTGCATAATAAGCTAATTATGACAAAAGCGCATAAAGACGTATAGTTTTGCGACCGTTTTATGTTTCATCTCTTGAAAATATTGTACTAAAATTTGTATTACAACTACTACCTTGCCTGGAACATATTTTTAAATAATAAAAACAGAAGAAAGTTCACTTAATAATGTCATAGTTAGAAAAAACATCTGTAACTTAACTAACTTTGAGAATATGTTAATAAAGAATGGAATTAAAACGATGAAAACTTTTCTTAATTTATACATTCTACTATTTCTCTAAAATTTTCCACTAAATTTTAAAAGGAAACGGATCCAATCGTCAACGAACTTTAAAAACTAACAAAAAAATTTTATAGCCATTGAAATAAACAAGTTAGAACTAATCATGGAGAAATACGTAAGTTGTACTGAAAATTCGGTTTCATATTGCGAAAAAAAGGAACGAACTTTTAGTATATATAGACTATCAACGGACACGGAATATTTATCCGGTAAAGCTCTATAAATATATACTCTAAGAACTGTGCACTGGAAAAAAACTACAAACAATGAATCTTTCAAATAGCTCTGCACCTTTCGAAGAATTCAACCGATGGCAATCATTCATAAAAAAATACAAAACACATTTACAATCGTCCGCAATCTTCGAAAAGACACTTTCCCTCCGATAACACAATCTGAAATACGTAAAAAAAAACCCGAATCAAATTGATTGCGGAACTTTAGAACCTGGATCCACAATAAAACCGAAAATACCCCGACCGCCTCGTAGCTTCTGAGATGCCCTTCCAAATCGTTTATAATCGCGCCAGATTAGCGACCCGATATCCCTCACGAAACTATTAAAAAAATCCCGTTTATGATGGTTAACAAAATTCCGGAGTTCGAAAAGTGTCTGCGGGAGGGTGGGAACCCACTCGGACGAAATAATTAACAAATGAAGGCGGTAATTTGAAAGCGCTGCCGCTGATAGACAGCGTTGCTGCCACCTAATGAGATCCCGAACGGCGGAAAGAAATAATAAACGGAACGCTTTAAGGGCCGGGTAGTAATTCACACGCTGGAGATGGTTATCTTCCAGGCAGACACCTGTCTTCCGGCAGACGACCTCACCCCCCCGGATGATGGACGCCTTTGCCCACGAAACTGGTTCGCCGCCGCCGCGGTCTGCACGCCCCCCGATGCCCGGCGATGCGGGCCTCCGGATATCAGTCACGCCTAAGGCCGTTCTCGAATTAAATCTCCATTACGTAAACCCATGGAATAAATTGAGCGTTGAAGACATGCTTCTGTATTCTTCGGAAGAGGGTTTAGTTAGAGCAACATCGATCCATCACTGATTTCCGTCACTGAATCAGAGGTCTATGAGAATGTTCTGAGAAGGGTTTAAGGTTCCAGCTCCATGTTTTATTGAATTCCCTCAACCTGTTTCTGTTAAGTGTGAGAATCTATGTCATAACTCATCCTCAAAGAGCCGTAGAGAGAATTAATAGGTATTTTATGTAATACTCAGAAACATGGGAAGGAGGGTTCAAATCTGGTTTCCAAAAAGGTCGAATCAATAGTGGCCAAAGTTGCTTAGTTAAACTCTACTCAATTATTCAAATTGCAATGATTTTGCAGCGCAAGATAACTGTGGTATATAGTATAATTACGCTAGAGTATATACAATGAATACTACGTGAAGCATACAACTATCGATACACTTATTTTGATAGGAACAACCCTGGTATTAATGCGTGTTCTTCTCGATGTATCTGTCTTCTGAATTTCGTTGTTTTGGATACTTGAAAATAACTTTCCATCTAATAAAAATTCAAACTCAAAGTTCCAAAATTGTGATAAGCAGCAAACAATAAACCAATCAAAATATAGATCAAAATTTAGATTACTTTTGTTATTAAATGCACAACTTCTAAACTCACATAAATCTTGAAATCAATGTAAGGCGTGACTTCGTGGAATGCCATAGTAATAAAAACAACTTTGTAAATTTTCTGTGGAAATTTACAAAGTTTTTTTTATTAATCAGATAAATCTAGTTTATTTTTAATGCTTAAGAAAACAAAATACGACTGATACACTGCATTACTCCCTAAGATATGCACACTATACTGGAGTAGCCTTGCATTCGTCTCGGGCACCTGGTAAAGGAAAGGAGTAAGTGAAGAGCACCGCTTTCCTTAAGGAACTCATGTAAAAAACTCTTCGCAATTAAATATGAATCAAACAATGGCAGTGCAGTTTCCGTTGTTTGAACTTAATCCCTTTTGTTTAATATAATCTAGGATAAATTACAACGTACAGGGTACTGTACACGTGTTAGTCGCTTTTGATACCCGCAACACTAAGATTAAGACGATTCGTCCGTCTGATTCTCGATCCTTTCTTAGTATTGGCTAGAATTTAAAAGGAAGCGGAGAGAATAAGGAAGTGTATCTGAGCTTTTGGAACGGCACTTTTCCAGCCTTTTAGCAGGATTAGCGTTGTATTCCTAGAATGGGCAGTAAAGTATAGTCGCCGCCTCATTTGAATTCCACGTTCTTCCACTCGCTTATGATGTTTGCCCAACCTGCTACCTTCGACTGAGTTAATATTTTTACGAAAATACATACAAACGGTCAGATAATGGTTTCTATGGAGATGAAAGAGTTCCTTCACAACTTATGCGCTCCATCCGACGCACACCACATAAATTTAATTACCGGCCGAACCCTTCCGAAAAGAAATACTACCATTGCCATTTACGAATTTCGCAAGGCAAATCGAGAGGGATTTTTTCCGTTGTAAATATGGATAACGATTCCTGTATTTACTTTTGAATAACGACTTTAAAAAGGCGAGATTCTAGGGTATTTCAGCTTAAAATGTTACGCTACTTAAATTGCTCTGCGCATCGAGCGAAGTAAATTTGATAAGAAAAAGAAAGAAGAATAAATTGTACATTAACTTGAAATTCTGATAAATAAAATTTAGTAAAAAAACAAGATAAAATTACGATAGTGTGAGATGCAAAAGCTTAGCCGATGATAGACAGATATTATGAATACACCTTATACAGCAAAAATGTACAGCAAAGAAAATTCAAACTTGTACAGAATTAACAATGACCCCAGGGAGTATTTTGTACGATAATCGAAGGATGTGAAAAGGTAAAAGGGGCACGGAAATTGCCAAAACTACGATGATGGCAGCATATCGTCAATTACACATGAATAATAAAATAAATGAACAGGAAGTAAAAATAACGAGATAAGTCGAGCGTGTCTAAGAAACTTTAGTCATCCAATACCCGGAATGTTCACCATCAGGGAGTACAGATGCAGCTATTTTTATCAATGACACAATAAAAAATATCAAAGAAGGCGCACATGCGAATTGTACGAAATGATGAGAATTGAGCTGAAACAGGTTTCTTTGGTAATGAGATACTTTTCTGATGATCGAATTCAGTTTTTTTCCGATTTATTCATAAAATTTAGTAAATAGAAAAATAAATTAAATTCATTCTTGAAAACTTTGCAAGGAAGGTATACACCAAAGAAAAACAAAAAATATCTTTTAAAATTATATGAATCGTAGAATATATACATACAAATGGTATTACACCCAAAATATTTCACGAACAAATAGAAGAAGAAAAGAATTGAATTTCATTATTCTAAGCTTCAGTACGTTCTTTCTAACAGTTTAAGCTCAGGTATTCATAAATTCCACTGCCATTGAGACTGCCTCTGGGACAATCAGAAGTAATTACATGACTAATGTTTATTACTTCTGAGTTTCCACGACGATAGAAACACTTAAACACCCTAAGAGTGACAAGACAACAACTCTAGTCCATCGGACAGGAAATGCGTATTTGAAACCGACAGAAAATTCCACGATAACGTTCCAGACAAAAAAGAAACGCAATTAAGAATGGAATAAAGACCTTACGGAAGCTCCAAAATGACAGTATTTGTCCGGATTTCACGGTAGATATCAAGAGAGAGGAGAACATGGCACTTAAATATCCTGAGACCTACAATAACACCGACGGATAATCATTGGTGAAAATATTCTGACGAAATGGGGAAATGAACCGGACATTCCACTTTCTGGACTGGTATTCTTCTCTCCCGAGGAACTGAATGAGACTTCCTGAAAGAGATCGTGAATGGTCCGCCCATAAAGTAGAATATCCGAGTTCGATTCCTGCTGCTGTCGTACTTCTTGTCAAAAAACCTACAACTACAGTATTAATATTATTGTTCGACAAGGAACACACAGACGGGTATTTCATGCGAAGGTAAGTATTAATAAAATCAACAAAACAAGTTACAGGGAAAAAAACAATATTCTCAATATTCAATTCTAATATAAATATGATTCAGTTAGCAACCATAGTAAGAGAGACGAAAACTAAATATCTGTTGTTAGGTAACAGCCCTTGAGTAATGCAAAAACCAACAAAGCACGAATTATATTAATGATTTAACGATTTACGTGACATGATAAGAAAGAAAACTTGGAGTAAATAAACTCATAACTCAATACAAGCATTCTATCCATCACCGTCGCTAACTGCTTCTGAAAAATCCAGATAAAATACTCGATAATTCTCCGGTACACTAGCAGAAACTTGACTCGTCTTTCTGAAGAAACTGTCACCGGCAGATAGCGCAACGAGAAATGGCAAAATCCGTGGCTCTAAATCAGCGATAAACACAACCCTGTCGTTCCTTACGGCCTTGTTTTCCTTTTAAAGCTCAATTCCGAAGAACTTCCAGTCAAAATCAATCGTAAAACGCTTGCCTTTCGGGAAAAGCGCGCCAAAAGACGGACCGAACGACGTCGTAAAATTTTCTACCGAAAATGTGTAAATGGAGAAAAGATTCTTATCCCCTTAGGAGAGTTGATAAACAACGTCTAATTCTGTTTGGATACGGAACCTTTTTATGCCGACAAAAATCCATTACGAACCAAAGAAGGATAATATTGATGTATTTTATTCTTCTGGTATTATATCATCCACTCAGACTTCGCTTTATTTCTAAACTTGAGGCATGAAATATGTTAGCGTGAGAAAATCGTGGAATTTTCTTCAGGATGGGAAAATTTCTTTCGTTTCAAGCCGACGATTTGACGATTTTTCGAAATTGTACGCGGCTATGACCTCGGAAGAATTTTATTCTGAAAAGTAATCAGTTTACTTCTTAGACTAATGAAACCGGCCCTGTTATAGTAAATCTCATCTTTTATACATCGCTGCATAAATTATAACACCAAACATTTTTCGTCTTTTTCAAATCAATGAAAAATATATTGGGGACTGCACAAATAGGACAACAAGAAAACCGAAGTACTCTTTCTTTTATCTACATTCGCTTCATATATATATAGTGCTATAATCAAATACCTTAGCTGGATATAGAAACAGCAATAACGAGAAAAACACATTTTTTTAAGAATCATTGCAAAAGCATTGCTGTTAAATGAAGAGTAATAGTATTCAGTGCTTGTATCATATTTACTTATTAATTTTAAATCTCTTCTAATGAACTAAACATTCAGAATGCCTTCTCAACTGTAATGGAATAAGAAACAGTTAATCCATCAAATTAACGAGGCATATGTTTTAAGTTTTCTCTTGTACAGGTTGGAATGATGATATTACTAAAAACGCCCTTTACCCTGATAAGAACAAAGAGAACGAATATCGGTTTCTTGTCCTGTTCGAATATTCTGTCCTGTAAGAATATTCTCAGTCAAAGAGGGTGAATTTTTTACCTCCATTGAAACGAAACAAAGCGAATATTATACATGTTTATGCACGAATTAAATTCAAAATGCTGCAAGAAAAATTTACATGCAGAAGTACATAATAATTAATCACTATTGAGACTTCATACCAGGACTAATCTTAGTTATTATAAAGAAGGATTAAATGCATTATAGATCTATTTCCACAGATTGAATATTTTGGTAATAATTCTGTTATCTTCCAGGTCAGAAACAATTTGATCATCGGTTCTTGAGTTTAAATCTAATCCTTACCCCCTACATACCTTTGTTTAAAAACGAGAATTTTCTGAATCCTAGATTTTCGTAAGACAGCTTAATATCGAATTCAACAATCCATAATTTTTTATACGTATTTTTAGCCATTCGATTTAAAAGACTTTATCATTACGTTCAAATAGGCATCTTTTAAGAGCCAAGAAGCTCGGAGCAATTTCGAAAAAATTAAGATCAAAATTTATATTTGTTATCTTTATAAACGTGGAATTACTGTCAAGTGGAACTTCTAATTAATACTCGTATGACCAACAAAATTTACGTTTAATTAAGTCGACGACAGAGTCCGGCTTATTTATAATTCAGACAGAGCGCTTCGGGGGAAAAATGTGTCAACTCCTTAAGTATGAAGCTCAATCAAATACTTAAAATATCTCTAAATGCTTTCACCAAGGCTACCAAATAGTCGTGGCATTTTTCCAAATTGGAGTCACTTCTATCAAGTGAATCAGCCTACTTTATATACCTCAGGGGGCGACAACATAAAACGTAGTTCTCGGAGAGCGTATAAGTTAACTCATTTTAATCGCAAAAGAATTTCGCCTCTACCTTGATTCAACGCTACAAAAGTCATACTTTTCGTGGAGGCACAAGGACTAAATGTTAAAATATCAAGTGATAAAAGTGTTATGTACAATATACAGGAAAAACAACAAGAAATAAAATACTTAAACACATTGACATAATCCACCAAAATATGTACGTACATATGTTTTTCACGTTAATGCAAAATACTTAGCAGCAAAATTACAGCTTAAATAGTATTTTGGTTCATTTTGACCTTTTTCATACCCATGCTTGAAAAATAATACAGTTTTTTGAGTGTATTTTTCCTTTTTGAATTTAACCCTCGCCATTCTTCGCCAAAACTTAGCCACAATTCAAAATGAAAACTGAGAAAAATTAGGATAAGAGAATACCTCCTGAAACGATTCTTTGGCATATAATAATAATAATTGAATACACGTAACCGTCCCAATAGAATGCTGATTCCCATTTCTATTATTGGTAAACGAAACATCAAAGAGTTAATTAGGAATTCATCACTTAGGTAATAATTAGATTGAACTTAAATATGCACTAAATTCTAACGTATTCTAAACAAACTCAAACAATAATCTTCTCTCGAATTACCGATCGTCAAAAAATCTATCTTAAAAGCGATATACACTACTCTGCCGGTAGAATAAAGAACAGAATAAGCAATAATATACTATCAAATATTATCACTATTAATATTGCATGTCAATGATGATGAAGCAATTTTCCAAAACTTTGGCAACCTATTAGCAATTGGCCCAAAGAAACCACGTGTGTTTCTACCAAACCTGTGATCATATCCCTAGAGAGATAGTGATAAAACAATTCCCTCGGTTGTAAAATCAACGGAATGGTAGAAGCATTTCCGTTCTTTGCCATTTTCAGAATTTCATTCTAATTTCTAATTCTCTTTTGCCTTAATATCGACAGAATTCAAATAAACAGCAAATTCTCCTTATAAAAATAAATCATCCTAAATTTCTGACATTGATGACTGATTATTCAGGAATGAGATAAATTACATTCGCGTGATCGTACATACGTTTATAATTTAACAAATACGCCGGACTTAGAGAATAATCAATTTTTACGTTATAATCCTAGTTTACTCTAAAATGGTAAAAACACTAACTACCTTAACTTGTGAGAACTCTCAAGATGACAATTAAGATATCGGTATTTAAAAAATACAAATAACTTCCGAACAAAGTAAACCCGATTTCACTTCGCCATTTCCAACGCTCGCAGTACGCGACGTTCAAAATCCCATTTGGCGCCATCGTAAGAAACGCATGCCTTATGTTTCAGTGACAATTAAAGATTATTTGAAACGAATGGATCTTACTTCACACGTATCTAATACCTTTACATTTTAAATAATTACGGACTTTAGGTATGTTTAAAAGTCCTATTATCATAAGAAGACCTAGAATCACAGTTTTGTAACGGTTACTTTAAATAAGATTCTACCAAAATAAGTTCCGAGCTAATTTCTTCAAAATTACTCCGATATATCTGTTAAACATAAAGTTTATCTCTGATCGAGATATTTTTTACCTATACAATATCATTTTGGTGAAAACTATGTAGAGGTAAACTGGTTCCCACTTATGTAGTGGAGTTCACAGAAAAACTAATCCCCATTTGTCCGCAACGAATTGACAAATCTTCCCAGAACAACAACAAAACGTCAATAAATGCGCCACCTGAACAAAGAATTCAAACACTTCGCCGCAACCCCTGAGAATAGAACAATCGTAGACGATAACACCCTGGGGAGTTCTCCCAAAACAACCGCGTAAAGCAACAAAAGGAACACTTAAGACTTCGAGAGGACGCAAACTTGGACCCTCCGACGGCTAAACCACGATCGGTTGTCGTTTTGGGGGAAAAATCGACAGGTGAAGTTGTCAACCTATCGGGAAAACAATGGGTTACCGTCGACCGCCACCTTACGATCCTCCAGCGTGACAGGGGACGTCTGCGGCGTGCCAGAAACAAGTAACTTCGCGTCTACTGGTTGACAACCAACCGCTACGCCCAGAAGGAAACACGTTAGCGCCCATCACACACGACGCAGCGTACGGCACTCACCACGTGGACTCCCGCGAAGCGGTGCCCTCCGCCGCCGACGTCTCCCTCCGGAGGTTCGTGCTCCGCCTCCGGGCGCCGCTGCGAAAACCTTCCGGGAAGAACACCAGATGAACGACTTCACGCGCGCGTGAAATACGGCGGAAAATCTTCTATATCGACCGATCGACGGGACCGTAGGATGAAAGCGGACCGCTCTTGCGGACTGGAGGGTCGCTAAAGACGGTCGTAAACCGGGAGACCTGTGAGGGGAAAATTTACGACCCCTGAGGAGGAGGAATGTGCTCGGGGGGGAAAGAGAGGGAACAAAAGAACGCGTCCGGGCGTCAATGGAGGAACGACGGCCTTCGGAGAGATAAAAATACCGCCGCTCCGGGAGGGGGACGAAGGACTCTGGGAGCGGACTCGCTGTCTCCGGCTGCGGGGACGGGAATGAAGCGGCGCGGGTTGAAGCCACGCCCTCTCCGCCGAGCCGCGCGGGACCTGCGCCTCAGACCACGTGGGCGCAGATGCCACTGGCGCATTAGCGCTCAATGGGCAATAAAGCACACACCCCTACCGACAGCTCCCCTCTTCTCTCTTCGAACTCTCGCTTTCTGCACGCCTCCCTCGCGAGATTTACTCGATTAGGGGCGATATTAACCCCCTGGATTTCGCTAATTCCGTAACGCGGGCTCCGTTACGGCGGGACTTTAATAATTGCCGTAACGAGACGCGCTGTTGGGAATCTAGTTTGGGTTGTGTTCTATTTCGCGACTAGAACGCTCTCTTTTGACGAACGCTGACAGCTGAGTGCGATATTGATGCTGAAAGCAATTCCGAAGAGGCTGGTGAGGGAATTTAGATTGAAGTACAAACGAATCGATTTAGCAAAAGGATTTTCTTTCGAAAACGATGAAAAAATTGGGAGGTTATTTCAAGCTTGACTTTCATATTTTTTCTGCTAACTCATCTCACTGAATAGAATATTTTTAATTTTTCTTCTAGAAAGGAAGGAATCGTTTGACTTTGATCTTCCAAGATATAAAGCATACGTCTATGGGTAAAATTGTGCAAAATTTAATAATTAAAATTAACAAAAAATTTAATTATGAAAAATTAACAATCACAATGAACATCCATTGACAAGGCAATGGGTTGGAGTCCAAGAAAGTAGGATTTTTTTTTCTATCACGGAATGTTCGTTATTGCCACATAATACAATCGACAGATGTTAAATAAACTTGTAATTCGATGAGTAATTTAAAGACCTGAAACCAGGGAAGGCTGGATTAATATTTTAAAATGGAATAGACAATGTTAAAAAAAGGACATGAATATGCAATAATGCACAGAGGAGAAACAATTGCTTTTTTATTCTCTTCTTCAGAGCATTATTCCAAAATTTTCATGTAATATCACTTTTGACGACAATCTTACTCATTATAGAAGATAATGATTTTGGAACAAGGATAAACGATGCCCGAGATAAAAAATGAACTGAAAAGACAAGAAGAAGAGTTTTGCCACGAGGAAGCAATAGCTCAAAGGTTCGATTCTCATTTGTCGGAAACGAGTGCACTTGACCTTAGAAAATCATGCTCAAGAACAAAGCAAACCATTGTGATCATCGAACGTCGTAAGTACTCCCTATACGAGCTAGGTTATGCTTCAGTATCAGAATAAATCAAAAAAAATTTCATTCATTGTTCCTGAATCGTAATGTATGAACCTAGAAGATGATGAATTCGAATAAACCATAACTACTTCCTCTAAGAAATACATGTATATTACTATTAATAAAAAACTAATAAAAACAAAAGAATGCAGAAGAAAAGAACTATTTTTAAGTACTTCAGTCCATAGATCGCTGAGTACGAAGGCTCTTGTCTTCAACAACTCCGAATAACACGCAAGAAGGAATCACCGTAATAAAATCGTACGTAATACCCTTGTTAGCTAAGTAAAACCATTACTTTAAAAGGCTGTTAAATTTTAATGGCTGCAATATCATTCTTTCATTGGACAGTCGGCGGGTTTTGAATTTTTTTCCTACGATTCCTGGTGGTCGTACCTTCTTGAAGGAGGCTTTCCCAGAAATTGTCTTAGGCAAGAATGGCCGTGGTTACGCGAAGAAACAATATAAATATTTTAATACGAACTATAACCGTATAGTTAATTAAAATAGTGTTGTATACTAAATTGACAACCATTCAGTATGATTGGATGCGGCTCGGCGAGGCTTCGATCAAGAATCACAGGTGTTTCGAAAATTTGATCGTTCCATTACAGAACTGCAGTGCGTATCAACTCACTCCAGTGTGACTAAAACTCTCGCGGGATTAATGAAAAGCGCACCCAATCAAGTATCGGGGGCAATGAACCGGAACAGATTCGAAACAAAAAAAGGACGATATTTTGCCGGAGGGAACCGACACGAAACCGGATGTCGTCTTTTGATTCATTTCCGATTTTCGCTTCCCTATGATCACATTTCCCTCGAGAATAATGGGTGGCTTCAAGTTGCGACGATTACTTGACCTTAGTCTTAAAAGCAGTAAAATCAGCGAATTCAGTGAAATATAAATATTTTAATGCGACAAAAATATCTTTCTGAAGTGAATTCGACATTAAAACATTGGAAAGCAAACACTGATTCAGTAATATTAGATATGAGTTTAACGGAATCGAATATAGCCTCCAAAAAGCAAAAATTGGAGTTAATAATAGACCTTGATTAAATTTAACTAACCATTACAGGTTACTCTCAATAAATGAACGGTAAAATAATAACATTTTTGGACGTGCAAAAAAATATATAAATGGACGGTTTCATCTTTAATTCTTATGATTTCGGTAGAACTAGTTCCTTTAATTCACAATACTTAAATTTAAATACTTAAATTTAAATACTTAAATTTAAATTAGTCTTAATTGTTAGAAAAGATATCGGATCATTCCCAGGCATTAACGGAACTGAAAAATCTGAAGGGACCGGGGCTCGAAGCCGGTTCTGCTAGCCTTTTTTCCCTTCCAAAAATTCATTGATTTGTCTCGATCAGCGTGAATTTTCACGCCTTTACGTTATCCGAATTTGCAAAAAATTTAGTGCATCAGAACCAACTTCAAAAACACGAATTCAAACTCGTAGCTATTGGCAACCATTGGTGCATGAAGAACTCATTATTGCAAGAGACTGAAGTTCTTATATATGCCTTTTCACGAAAAAAGGTAAAAGGTACTGATTTCTTATTGCAGGAAAATCTATAGTTAATATATAAAAATGCACCGGATTCCGCGTTACCAAATATATATATATCGGTGAGTTACGTGGGATATAAAAACAGGAAAAGATGACCATAAATGTAAGGTAAATGAGTAAAAATTCTATTCCCAAAAATGTTCGCAATATATGGACAAACCTAGAAATTATCCCTTTAGGCACATTGAATTCGAGGAAATTATTTTGAACTAATCAGAGACTTTTGACAATACACAATAGTAAAGAAAATCGCTTAGAGAAATCAACAGCACTTAGTTTCATCTCCCTAAATACCCACGTTGCCGCAAATGAAGATTTAACTAACTTTCAGAACCGCTATGATACTTAATCGTATCAAACAATAGGCAGATTTCTTACAGATATCCAAATACGACGACAAAGTCTGTAAAAAAATTTATCATAAATTTGCACACTTTCAGAGAAACTATTATTTCCTTTCCACTTCGGAGAGTGATAATTATAAATGAGAATACACTAATTAGGAGCCGCAAGCGAGAGGATAATTAGATTGACTATAATCAATTAAATCATTTATATCAATTTAATCAATTATTTCAATTTAAAATCAAAAACTTGCTAATCCATTAGAGTAAATGACCGTTAAATTCACGTAAAAATACGTTTTACCATTAAAATTACTTGAATTGATATCCGATAAATATATATCTAGAGCTAAATCAGAAATTTAGAAAGGAAGGTATCCTTTCAGGCAATTAAAGGCACAAAAATAGTTTGAAGATATAAAAATGAATAATATGAGTAATGATGATAAAATTATCAATGTACAGCGATAGATTAGTGAATAATATTTCAAAAGGAGTCAGAGAATCAAAACTGGTTAGTCTGTGGAGAAAAAACTTGACAAATTTTGCAAATGAGTAACTGATTACAATTTCCCATTCTTATAAATAAGCCAGATTCCAAACTTTAGTTAACACTGTTAAGAATAAGGCCGTACTAAGATCGAGCGTAAGAAGCACATTCCGTCAAGGCAAAATAGCTTTATTAGATAACTGAATAAAACGATAATGAAATAGTAGAGAATGATTAATAGGTCACACTACGGAATCTTCAAACACACATCTCCGAAGAATTAAGAAAAATTCATCTCATGAACAGAGAATTTACAGCGATGCGAAAAAATTCGGCATTGCAGGAAAGAAATCAATCAGAATTTTTCTCCGAAACTTGATTATCGTCTACAAAATTTTTCAAAGTAATAGGTAAAAATTCACAATTTGGGCAATCAGATAAAAATTTCTAGTTCACCTCTTTGCTTAAGTGCCGCTAAAATATTTTTAATATATAACACGCAGTCTTAACACACACGTATCTGTTGCTATCAACATCCATTCCCTATCATTATTATAAAGTAAATTTACGGATGAGGAGGAAATTCGCACAAGTCTGCTGAACTAAACAATAACTTGGCCTACAATAATCAATCGGCAATACGAACTTAGCAAACGATCTAGAAATAAAATTCTATATAGAAAATATTTTTTCGATTTTTTTTAATTTTCGAAGCAAGTCCCTGTCTGAGCATATAAAATATCAGTAAATGACACATCTCCATCTGCAATTCTAAATTTTCATTAAAATAGACTTCACGGTAATCATTTCTCTAAAAGAAACAAGTTATTTGCACCACGTATGAAAATTAGAAAATTTGGGAATAAAAATAAAGAAACACTACAGACCTTTTATTAGCACTTCTTTCGCCAATAATTTCTCGCAAATCCCAATTCTTATTTATAAGCAACACACTAACTTTAATAAAACACCACAATAAAAGAACGATTACCTTACACTTGACAAACAGCATAATCATGCTTAAATCGTCGCAAGTTAAGTAACACGTCTGATTTCAAATAATATAAATCACTTTCTAAATTTTCGCAATCTACGGGAACAGCAATTCGGATATTCCTATGCAAAGAGTGATATCGAGAGATAATAAATATCGACTGATTTACAGCAAAAACTTTTCAACAGGAGGCAAAGTATAAAATACTAAATATTGCCGATGACATCACCGACCTGAACATAGAATCCCGCGCTAAAATTTGAAAGGTATGCGGGCTGTTTAAAGAAACACAATGGCCATACGCACCAACACAATCCACAGTACAATCCCTCGGTGCGGCAGCAAAACAGGGAGCGACAAAACCATCCGAATAACTTCTTCAGCACCGGTTCACTTTCTCCGTTTAAACTAAATCCATACAGAATTTCAAGGATAAACAATGAATGTTTGAAAAACTTCCTACTAATTTCAGTAATTCTGATACAAAGCTACGAAATGTGATCGCAGCGGCTGACAGACGAATCGCAACCCCGTATCAGAAAACTAACAACATAAGCGACAGTTGACTGGCAGGTTTCATAGGTGTCACTCATCGTCACTAATGGCGGGCGTTCCCTCCCAGCCTCCTCAGTTATGCAGCTGAAAGAGGGAATGGGTTTGGGAAATCGAAGCTTTGAAAATCACATCATATTGATCTTAATAAATTTACACCTTATTACTTAAAATATTTTACATTGTAATTTTATTTCTCAGATTTTCTTATAAATATCTTCAGTTTTTCTTGTTTGAAAGGAAATAAAAGGATGTCCGAAACCGACCAATCCCTTTGAGGTATCATGGGTTCCTGAAGGTCGTATCCGCGTGTTCAAGTTGATATCGTTCCTTGTTCAGTCTGCCTCCTCAGTCTCGTACAGGTTTTAGAAGAATGTGCCTAGCCCATGATTAACGATATACAGTAAAAATATTGATTTAATAACTTAAAGTAGATGTATTTATTTGATTTACTCTTATGAATGGTGTTATTGTATATTTATTCTCGCTGAAGTAAGAGAAATCCACGTTCCGCGATCATATCGAATCGTTAGTTCGTTCCTCTCCACACTGCCGGCAAGCTTTCCTCAGTCGCTGACTGTGATGTCACGTAATTTCTACACTGCTGAAAGAAGTGAGTGATAAGTTGTTATTGTTTGAAAGCGTTCTTTAAATCAAACTATGAATCCAGCATCTACTCCTGCGCAACCAGAAGATATTCAAGGAGACGGAAGATGGATGAGTATGGTATGGCTGACATTTTCTACTTATGAATACGATGCTCTTAGTCGATGAACGCTGAAACTAATACTTAATAATAAGATATGCTGTTAAAATCTTTATTATATTTTCTGCGGACATAAAATTAAAGTTTTATGTAATACAACCTAGTATTATACTGCAGATTTGTTTGATAAAATTAACTTATTATTCAAATGATTTTTAAGCTTAAGCTGAAGAGAATTGCTAACTTAAATCGCCGTATACCACATCTTAATTTTATCACTTACGGGTATATTAAATAGAGCAGATACTTAAAATACTTTTTCATATTTTTGTCTGAAAAGAAGTATTTGAGAAATAAATGCGATGGCAGTCAGTCGTACATTTGCCATTTTAGTAACTATGTGGTAGTTATATGATGGAATTCCTTATGAAGAATTGAGTAATATTTAAGTTTTAGCTTCGGTTGGAGTACACAATCTGAAATTTTATATTTGATATTTTGAATTACTTTTTTTATTTTTTACCTTCAGACTTGAATACCTTTTACTAATGATTTTATCACTGTATCTATAGAATTCTTTCAGCATCTTAATATTTTCTTTGACCTCTTAATATCCTTCTACAGCACAAAAGATTTATAGCAGAAACAAAAGAAAAGGAGCCTGAAATTCTATTCATTGGAGATTCTTTAGTAACTCATCTCTCGCACACAAATGCATGGAGCCGTTGGTTTGCGCCAATGCACGCTCTCTGTTTTGGTATGGGTGGAGATCAGACTCAGCATGTCCTATGGCGAGTTCTAAATGGTGAACTGGATGGAATCTGTCCAAAGGTATAAATACCATCTTAGTCAAATGTAATTGAGCAAATCAATACACATTTTGAAGTTAACGTAAATTCTTGGATATGCAAGTTAAATTAGTAAACTAAATTGTATAATTTCTGAGAATCTACCATTAAGAAAGACTTTAAGGATAAGTTGAACAAATATTTTTCCTTGTAATACTTTAGTGGCCTATATTCATTCTTATCGTGTAGACAACCAACAATAACTAGAATCATTTGTGGAGTTTTGAATTATCCCAAGGATTTTTTAATATTATTATATGAGTATACATCTAGTATGTTTTTGTGTATCATGAGTAAGCAGTAAACTAGACTTCCATCTTCAAGAAAGAGATGCATTGAAATTCACAATGAACTTCCATGTTAGTGATAAATGAGGGTGGTTTTAGTGAAGATCATACATTTAAATTTGTTTAAGAAAAGGAATTTCAAATTATTTTGTATATCACACAGCAGTTTGCATTTTTGGCTTTCTAGTAAATGTAACAATATCAATTCCCAGTAAGGTCTACTTCTAAAGACTGTTAGCAGCTGACTGTAAACATTCATAAGATCAGTAGACAGCTAAAGTTAAATTTTTTGTTAAGTAAAAGTTTTGATATTTATGGACATTCTTAGAATCTATTGTTTGACCTTCAGTTGGTCTAATTCTCATCAAGCATTTATAGCAACGCTTTTAGGAATACATGATACCATTTTGAAGAATGTTTATTTAGTCATGAAGTTATCTTTTCTATATTAATAGTTAAATATACGGATATCCTCTGAATAATGAAAAGTACAGTAATTTAGCTTTCATTGCTTCATTTTCATCGTTAATAATTTTTTTTTTCAAATTTGGAAATAAAACTTTATTACCTAATAACAGTTTTAGTTTGAGGTTATGTAGTCAAAGCTAGTTTTAAACTATACTCTTATTAACCTATCCTATTAGCCTGTTTCTTCTGTATCCACTTATATAAATTATGGTATATAATGAGTTCATTCTATTTCTTAAGAAAAAAATGGTAATATTTTAAATTTCATAGAAGTAGCTCTTATATTAATTCTGATATATTTTTATTTTTCTTATATTCTTACAGATTGTGGTTGTGTTTGTTGGAACTAATAATCATGGGCATACTCCTGAGCAAATCTCCGAAGGAATCTTAGAAATTGTGAAAGTAATTCGCCAAAAACAGCCCCAAGCTCAAGTTGTTGTCTGTGTAAGTGCACAGTTTGTATTAATAACATGGGAATGTAAAAATTTTTTTTTTATTCATGACATCATAATACTACTAAAATAGCTTCTTTTTCAGTTATATTATGTAGATTGGCTCCTATTTCATTTATGTCAATCAATTTTTTAGAATTTAAGAAATGTTTATGGTTTCAACCCCTCCATCAATATAGATCATTTGATATATTGTAGAAAAGGGAATATATATACAATGTATCTGGTTCAATGTTTCCAGTTTACTATAATGATAGATATTTCAAGAAAGTATATTTCGGTTGTGCAAATGCCCGTTTTTTTGTTTCGTTAAATGGATGATATATTGAGCAAAAAAAAGCAAAGCTGATTTTCTTAGACGACATTTGTTGAAAGATATTGGTACAAGTAAAGAGTTTACTTTAGTAAAAGAGATCAGTATTAAGCACTACAAAATTAGTTTAACAAAAGTTTAAGTTTAACAAAATAATTTATTCGAAGTTTGGTAGTTTTTCAGTAGAATGAAGGCTGTGAAAGATAAATGACACTAGTTGGAGCATGATTGGATATAAGAATATCTCCTTGACTTATTTAGCGGTTAAAGTATTATGAAAGTTAATTTTTTATCTGTGTTTTGCCAACCATATTGGGGTTATATGGAAATTGAATTATAAGTAAAGATACTATACTCAATTTCCTTTGATGCAACATTAAGATATAATATAAACTTTATTAAAAATCTAACTAAGGTAAGAATAATTTTTTCTGAAAGACTTTCAATATTAGGAAAAGATTCACTATCAGTAATAATGCAAAACATTGATAGTACAAGGAAATTTGTATTCTATTTCTGTACTTCATATATCATTTCAGCTTGAAAACTTTTCCTTATGAAAATAGTTTTTGTAAGCTTACATATTTCAAATTTTATGTAATTTAATAGTGATTAGAATTTGGGTTTTCTGTCATTTCTAATATTAATTTCTAAATTTAGAATGCTCCTAATCTAATAAAATAATTTAATTCCTGTAAATAGTACTGTTAGAATCTGAAAACAAAAAACCTTCATAAAATATGCTTTGCCATAGTTAAACTTTATATGATATTATAGTTAATTGGTGATTTTGGAGAATAGCTATTAGCATATTCAATTAAAGATTAGGCTGAAGTTTCTCGTATAGAAAATTTGATAACTGATATTTCTAAGGATTAATAATAAGGAATTTTTATTTTTGTGTATGATTATGTGCATGTGTAAGCAATTTATGTAAGATATTTTACCCTCGAAGTATAATTTATTTATGAATTGTCCCAAGATTTGTAGGTCTATTGTATATCCCTCAATTGTGGAAGTAATGGGAATATTCTTATTTTTCGGTAAATCTCAAAGAAGGATTTCCCTTCTCTCTGGATATCTTTTCTCATTAGTAATCTATTTTGTTTAATGTGATTCAAGCAGCTTTTTTCATATAATTTCGTCAATAAAGTAACATGTTTAACGACCTAAATTTCTGTACTTAAACATTTATTATCAAATAATTTCTATGAAAATATATGTATTAATTATTTATAAAAATTTTAGCTTTTAAGTACCTAATATGACTGATTGGTTTTCCGACATTTTGATTAGTTAAATGATAATGAAAAGAAACAAATGCAGTTGCTAACCTAAATTCTTACTTTTATATTTTCTGGTTCTAATATGGCAAAAAATATTAATCAAGGTATGTTTATTGATTTCAGAGTTATATTCCAGAAATATTATTAGTCATAAAATTATCCGATATAGTTTTATAATTCTTGTTAGTGACAACATAATGTATTTGATTTATTACTTCTATTGTTTATTTTTAATTTGTTTCATTTCTCATATTATTGAATGGTCCCTGATTTGAATGTTGCGCGTTATTGCTGTTGAACAGATATGGAATTACCTAATGCTGAGGGGAAATCTCTGAAAGTGTTTTATCCCTTTTGTTTTATTCAAATACTTATTTATATTATTTTTCTTATTCAGTCACTTCTACCAAGAGGCCAGTTTCCAAACCATCTGCGAGAGAGAAACACAAAAGTGAACCAGATTATGCAAGAAAAGATTTCCGAGCTTAGTAACTGTCATCTTGTTGATTCCTCTGAGGGATTTGTGCAGCCTCAGGATGGCTCCATCAGTCATTTAGACATGTATGACTATCTGCACCTTACTGAGGCTGGGTATGCCAAGGCATTTGCTCCTGTCAACACAATTTTAAGAAAATTACTCGGTTATGTAGATGAAGGTACAGAGGTGGATGAGGAAGAGTTTCTGGCAACCGAAGACGAATCAGAGGCCACAGACCTAGCAAAGGATACAGCAAGTGGGGATGTGGCATGTGCTGCTACCAAGTGAAAACAATATATTATGATAATAATCCTCTAAACGAAAATGGCTATAGAGATTTTCTTTAAGCTGTTAATCAGGTATTCTCAGAGATCGTTGGAAGAAGTGGAATACACGGCACTTAATTTTATTATTTTTGCTGCTGATAAATAACATCTTAAAATAATACTTTCATTTTCTCACAGAAGATTAATTTGAATGTTAAAAAAGTGAGGATTGTTTCAAATGGTGGGGCATCAGCAGTTTTGTGCTAAGATTGTGTCTTCTAGGGAAAGGGTGAAGGAAAGTAGCCTTCTGTTGGTTAGGATTTAAATTATATGAAAGAATTTTGAAAAAATGGTGTGCTAAGTTTTTGGTAACTCTATTTTTACTTCTTCAGAATTATGCTTCAGTTTGGTGATGCATTCTATCAAGTACCTTTCTGCATTTGTGGTGAATATGGCAAAATATATGAAAGCTTTGTCATCACGTTTGGGTACCAAGACACTATTTAATTTTCCATCTTCATTCCTAATTTTGTACCTGCTCATATGTTCACAAAGTAAATCTAATCTCAGATAATCATAATTGAAAAATTCTGGATTACTGTATTCCATGACTTAGCAATTCTTCCGGAATGTGCTGTCAATTGCATGCACTGAGAACATTGCTTATTTAACCAACTAAATGAGTAGCTGCTGAATTTACTATATGGTTCAATAAAAATTGAATTGCATTTAGAATCTCAGAATTTGGTAAAGACTGTTTCTGTAGAAGCTTGCATATCATACTTCTGTATTATTAATTTTTCCTTTGTAGTTAGTTAATAATTTACATGATCATTGGTTTTTATGAATAATTTTTACTTTGGTTAAGTGCTTCATTTGTTTGTGAAGAATCAAACTTTTGTAAAGAATTAGAATAACTAGCTCATGTTACAAATGATGTTAATGATGAAGGTATTAATTTAATTAATGCTTGAGGTTTTTGCAATGTGTGAAGTGGATTGATAAATGAAATATTGTGATCCCAACTCTGAATTCAGAGTATTGTAAATATTTTTGTATCCTTCGCATATTACTCAATTGAGTGCACTTTTGTTAATTTTTATTTTGAGTCAAAATGCAGTTGTGTGATCAACAAAAGTGTAAGCAGTGAGTGCTTTACAATATATACTTATATATTATCTATTGATAAATAAGTTTGCAACATATATTTCAAGGTTTCATTTCATTTTCCTCAATATGCTTATTATCTGTGTTTCATTATCAAGGTTTTATATTTATTGTATTGTTTAAGAATTAAGTGCAACCATGGGATTTTACTATGAAGGATTGGACCTTGAAAACTTAATACTGCTATGTAGTCTGTGATTGACTATTGTAAAAAACCAAGTGCATTAAAAGTATTAACAATTGTTGCTCAAAGTTTACAAACACTTTTGATAAATTTTATCTCTCTGTTTCACCAAAGCAGAGAAAAGAAATTTAATGTTACAAATGCAAAGAACATTCCTCAATAATTTTTTCCTTAGAAGAGGCAATGGTCATAAACAATTGTCAAATGTGTAATTGAAATATCTCAGTCTGCATATTCAATCTGAAATGTATAAAAAAATTTAAATTTCCTCATATCCACTGTTGCGATGTTGAATACAACTTAATTTGTCTGATTTATTGTCTCTATCTCAATTTCCTTCAACAACTTAAATTGTTCTCAAGTCACAGATGTTCTTTGCATTGTTAGCTAAACCAAATAATTTTGCATGTCATGGAAACTATTTTCCAATAACTTCATGAAATTTTTCTCAGTACTATCAATAGCTTAACCATTCATCTCACTGGCATGGAAAATATGATTATGCTGAAGGACACTGTTTTGTTAGATTAATATTAGATCAATAACGGGATGTGATGTCAATACTGCCTCAGTTTTCAGATTCTAAGCTCTTCAATTCATCTTTCATATAAATGTACCCCCATAGTTGTAATGAAAGCCATTTGATTCATTAAAATTTTCCTTACACTTTCCTTTTCTCTTCGTATGATTGAGAAAAAATTGTTGGAGAAGTAGAATGAATATTTTCAATGAGTAGCAAAAGAAGAAGAAAATAAACTGTCTCAGTTGGAAATATTACTGTCTCATGATTGGCTGTCTAGTATGATTGTTCTCTCATCTTCCCATAGCTTCAGTTTGCACATTTAACTGCATCAAAAGAATAATTTGTAACATATTGAAGCTCCTCTATGAGAATATGTAGAGTGATATTGGTTATAAGTTCATTGGTGTGAGATTTTTTTAACCTACTACTAGTTAGTCACTATCAAACATAAAAAAACGAACATTATGTAGTAACAAGCATAGCAACAGATTGGTGGGTTGATACAAATTGGATAATTTTAGGTTGATAAGCTAGTGATGAAATAAGTACACAAGATGATGATAATAGACAATAAGAAGGAATTAGGGGAAAATGACATTTTAAAGTTAGAATAATGTGAATAATTTATAAATTATGAAATACATTGAGTATGAGAGAATATTTTGCAGTTGTTCTTATTCAGTATAATTTGTCTTATTAAATGCTGGATTTCTCACTGTTTTTAAGGTTAATACATTGATTTTGAAATGTTGTTCTTATAAACAAAGAAGTGCTAGATATTAGAAAGTAAGAGTAATTCATTGACCAAATGCCAGAAGAGTTTAATGATTTACTTTACATGTTTCCTATTTGGATGTAGAGATCAACAGGTGCTAAATATAAATGTTAAGATGTTTATACGGCAGGATATTTAAGGAGGAATGTAGAGGGTAAGGAACAAGAATAGATAGATTGATTAGCATTATCTAGGTAAATTACTAACAATAAGAATTGGTGAGATTGAGGTCACGTTCTCTATTGTGAAATATTATATACTAATAAGTAATTAATAAACAAAATAAATTAATATATTAATAATGTCCTGTTTAGTATTTATAAATTTGAATTTTAGTAATCATTTTAAAAATATTCCTTATGTTCTGCATTAGGGGTGCTTAAATGGCATCAGGTTTGTCATATGCAAATTACCTTGCAATTGATACAAAATAACAGATTTTTGAGATTCTTTATGATTTGCTACAGTTTTACTCAAGTCATGTAATAAGAATTATGTTAAGGAGGGAGGAAATAAGAAATAATATATTTCCAGTATTGTTATCAATAGTAAAGTTGTGGTAAATTTATATTAAATCACTTTTGACCCCTTTTTCTTGGTTTTTCGTGAGCATGAGGGAAAATCATAAACCAATAGTAACAGAAATGTGTTTAACAACTATGAGAACACTTGCTTGATTTATTGATTATTCTAACTATTAAACTGCAGGTTAGTATCAAAGGTGGATTTGTGAGAGATATAGATATAGTAAAAATTAAATAAGGTGTACACAGTGTCTTGTAGTATACAGAATATAGATTAAGTGATTGATTCTTGGTAAATTTTAAGCTAGAAAGGAGTTTCAAAAGGAATATAAAATGTATAAGTTGTCTCATAAAGCTATTTCGAGTATAAATGTCATCTTCATTATATCCAAGCCTTTTACCAATATCCTTCAACAGGATACCCTAAGAGAAACAATAATTTGTGTAAAAGTGGCTATCAAAGAAATAGTTCTATGGGAACACTTAAGCTAAGCCTTCAAGCCAGTTATAGTCTCATTAAATATGCAGAAAGAATCAATCCGACTCTTCAATAAATACATTGCTAGAAAAAATTCTAATGAAATATGGTACATTTTTATTTAATTAATTTTAAAGCTAATATGTTTTAGAAATAAATATCAGAGAACTGGAATTTGCAACAAATAATTTTACTTGGTATCATATAAATTTGATTGATATAGTAATTCCCTTGATACTTGTTTATTAATACTCTAATACACTTAATATATACAGAAATGTACAATCTAGAATAGTAAAATAAAATTTATTCTTGCTTTGCAACTATTCTTCCCATATTAACAAATCAAATTTAATGTATGGTGATGAGCCAAGGATATTTTATAAGTAGGATATGAAAATAGTGAGGGATATTGGAATCCAGCAAAATTCTAAGAACAGGAGGTATCACTATCTTCTTAACATTGATCACATTCATGTAATTTATGGTTATTTTCATATTGTCCTTCCAATGTTTTAGTTGTTAATTTATAAAGTATTTATCTTTTTGGTATAATTCTAATATTATACTTCAAGTTCATATAAGAATATTGTATGGAAAATCACCCCTGTTTTGTATCATCATCAAATGCAGAATTATGGCTGAAAATCTTTTGATATTATTGATCTTATCAAGTGAGGTTGAAGAAAGTATATACATACAGTTTATTGTTTGTTCTTCTTCCTGCTATTTATTGCTAAATAAAGGCAAACATACCTTGTGATAAAGACTCAAAGTAATTTAGTAAGAAGATTTATATCAGTATTTAAAGAATTAGATTCAACTTATATTTGTACTCCATTGTATAAGTTCTGCCTTTTGGATTGGCAGACTGTTTGTGGTGGTTATAATCTGTTGAATTTATCCACATTTTAAAATCTCCTATCACCAACCCCAACAAGATACCTTCCTCTAACATGCATACATATATCATAGTTGCAGCCTATAAAGTATATACCCTATTCTTATCTGCATTTTTGATTCCCTTCTTCATAAAGTAATGTTGAATACACTCTTTTCTCATATCACCACAATTTATTACCCAAACTTCCATGTTACTTAACATTTACTTGTAATATTGTTTACAAGCAATTGAGAATGATGTATCCTTTTCTGAACTGTTTTCATTCTGTGTTCTTAAGCAGAGTTGTTTATAGGAGATTAAATTTGATATGCCAACATATATTTGATAAGTGACTTCAATTATAAAATAAAATTTATTGAATATTGTCATTTAAATAATTTTTGAATTTACAATGTGTTACTACATTTTAACAATTCTTATCATTTATACTATGTATGTGTAAAAACAAATGAGGTACATACTCAATGGATAAATATTTATGCATAAAGTACTTTTTTAAATAACAAAAATGAGTAAATTTAAGATAACACAAAGATATGCACTATTATGCATTCTTACTTAAATTGAACTGACTAGGAGTTTAGATAAACTTTGTTTCAGAAAACTTTGTAATTTGGCTTAAAGCACCTGTGAAAACAAGATGAAAATAAATTTGTTGCCATTGAGTATTCAGCATCTATGACTTATCTATATGCTACATCTACAGGTATTCAATGTATGTATCTATATACTATATCTACAGTTTTTCAATTTACTTTGATGGTCAAGTCAAGAGGTCAACAAGACTAGGATTAAATATGTTCCTTTCTGATATACTAATTTCATATTATAACTGTTTACCCCTTCTTTGATCCATTTTTCGAGAACTACCATACATCATCTTTGTTCAATTCAATGTATAACAAGATTACCTGAGGGAATTATAATAAATTTTTCCATTATCATACCATGTGTCATTTATTCCAACTAATCTTCCACAAAATTTATCTTGAGATCATACTTTTCTTCAGATAATTAATTTCCTGTTCATTAAACTGGATATAAATGACTTTTATTTAATACTACATATTGCAGTATGACTCCCTAATTTTTCATATTCAAATTTAAAATAACCATGTTTCTAAAATACACACCCTATTTCTTTTCTATTAGGATGATTGTTTGATTATTTGACCTTATATTTAGAAACATTTTTCATGTTTTCATTCATCATCCATATTCTCTAGATATATGGGTGTTATAATTTATCACATTCCAATTTATCTTGTTTTCTTACATTTAATTTGTCAATTCATTAGATAGTTATCCTGTTACTGTTTTTAATTCTTTTGTTCTACTTATATATAAGCTAAGTGAAGACAACAAAGGAGTAAATATATGTATAAGTAATTTATACTAAAATACCTCAAATGAATACCTATAGCCTTCCTGCATGTATCAGATTTACCATTATTAGAGTATTTTTATGATTATTATCATTAATTTTTCCTGATAAAAGCTTTAAAAAGTATCTCTATTTTTATCTTCCTTGTAAATAGAGTATAAAATTCCTCTTGATGTACGTGGCACCAAGCTGTTAGTTCCTCAAACATGTTTTTATAATACCCATTGTTCACATTAAAATTGTACTAACTCTTATCCAATCAAGAGGTCTAACCAGATCTCAAAGTACTTGTCATTCCTTTTTATTTGAAGTTGAACTTAAAAGAAATAGTTTCCATTTCACTTTGAATGCAAACTTAAAAATATGAGTGATCCTAAATTTTAATTATATGCCCAAAATTATTGGGCATTCCAAGAGTTTAACAAAGAGAATCAATGTCATATTTAAGGTTAATGACCAGAATTTACTCAAAAAGAAATATGTGGAACTGTTTGGTAATGAATCTACTGATAAATTCATATAATACAGATACAGTAAACTACCATTACCTTATAAAATAATCACCCTAAAAGACACTGTAAAAAGCCAGTTCATGGTTTCATTATCACACCAAAATTTCATACTCATAAATTATGTTACTCTGTTTGAACTGAAATAAATTATTATGTTGATAAATATGAATATTTATGCATAATTTTACCTATTAAAGTAGAAAAAATAGAAATTAAAACCAGTTTAATAAGAACAGCAAAACATTTACAAGAATGGAATCATATTGTTCTCCGTTTCGAAAATTTAACCGAGGTTGCTAAATTAACCCCTTTAATTTTTAACATCCAGAACTTAATGTAAGCATACCATATAGAATATGAATTTAATTATATTTTTATCGGAGATTTATTTTTTTCTACAAGAAAAGTTCTTCAACCAACGATCTCTTAAACTCGCTCATAGAAAATATTTACGTAATTCTATAGTATCTTGAGCCCCTCTTCGCAGAAAACTTCGAGTTATGCATTGCGATGCATCAAACATTCTTTAATTAGACAATTCGTTGCTATAATTTTATTCGTGCTTTATAGTATTATAAACCACGCACCTGTCATTGTGCTATAAAAATAGATTTAACAGTTCATCTAAAACATTAAATTTTCAAATCACTAGCAACGATCCTGGCATTAAATTTATTAGACTGAATCTACTGATGTAACGCGATGAAATAAATTATATTTTCTAATTCCATAAACATCTTTTTCGGATACGAATCGAATGGATAAGCTGTCAATGGATTCTAGTGCCTATGCATCATTTTACCCCTAACTTTTAGAGTGAAAGCACATATAAATATATTCCTATCCTATAATAAAATAATAAAACGTCTTTATTCTAAAGAGAGTCTTAAGTTCCACATGTATGTAGGTTAAGATAGCGAGTCATAGAATTCCTTACAACTTTCGTAAACATATTCTTCAGTATCAATTTGCGGGGACAGAAAACTGAATTGGCGCTGATTACACTAACGAATAAAAATATTTCTCACGATTACCTTCCTAACTCTTCGGTCTTCGATTTTATTACCGAAACTTTGATTGGCGATTAGGTATTTTATTTCGCTATCCACATCAATACAGCAAGTTTTTTTATTCTTGAAATATTCCTATTTAATTGAGTTGGAATTGTATCCGTTGACGATAAGTTTGCCCTCGTTCGAAGTTGTTGCCTGTATGGACGTGCGCAGAACTCCGGTAACTTGACCGTCTCTTTTGCGGCCTTCAGGTTTGTCTCGCAAGAAATTCGTACTTATAACCTCCGCGAATATTTCAAATTTAACAAGGAATGAATGACTCCTCAAATGAACCTTGATTTTATACTTTACTTCGACAAGCAGAAAAGATTCGAAACATATTTCGCACTCCCTACGCCTTTCGAAATTCTAGCAGCGATCCAGAGCTCGACGAAGACGGACGGTCTCTCCGTCCGTTGCAGAGTCCGTCAAAGGCCGTTCGAAACAGACAAATGACTGATGTTACCTGCAACGAAAAGATGGAGATAAAATTTTTCGTTATCTCTCGGCAAGAGGCGGCGATACACCCATTCGTGATAACTTCGATAGTCTTTCTTACGATCTACATCTCGCAGGTCTACCTGCCTCACATTTTCAGAATAGGAACGTGAATCGTCTTCTGAGGTAAGTCAATTCGTTTGATTTGGTTTTCTAAGTTTAAAATCGTCATCGAATCGTGCAGAAAGCTTATCTTTAAAATCTCCGCCAGAAAATGGGTCGGAAAACTTCGACGCTTGTGAAACGGCGTCAGTGTTCTAAAAACTTTCGCGAGATAATAGCTAGCGGTGCGTCAAAAACAATTTATTCTTTCTTGCCGGTTTCTTTCGCAGTTTTTACAATGGAAGTAAACATTTAAAGTTAAATATTTTGCTTTTTGATCTATTTTATCGAGTTCATGTCTCAATTTGCAGGATTTGAGTTGTTATTTTTTTATTCCTGCGAAATCTATCCCCTCACCTTAAGAGCAACAAGTGTTTGAGCAAATAATGCAATGCCTTAATCAGGCCTTCGGAGCAAGATAACGCCGTTTATAATTTAATCGACGTACTAAGAAATGATAGGACAAAGATACTGGTAATCTTTGCTGGCGGCAAGATAGATATCCTGCGGGAAGCTTCATGTCTCGCACAGAGTTTTCAATAAAAGCGGAATAAAACATGAATCATTTTCGATCATTTACGAGTAAATATATTTTTATTTGGTTCATTTCAAGCGACTGCTAACTGTAAGATGTCCACGTTGGTCTAATATTTTCTCTGGCATTCATCCATCAGCTGCAATTCATTTGTTTTATTTGTTTTTTTTTTCTACGCAATCTCTTGCGGAAGACGTTTTGAGTTTACGCTCTCATTGAAAAATACTCACTTCCTTCTTCGTTCAGAGATTGATCGACGCCGCTTCTCCTGCAATAACTGCGTTTGGAAACTTTGACAAAAAGTACGCACTACTTTTTCCTCACGGTTTATTCATACGAATCTAAAGGAAACTTTTTTTTTCCGATTCTTCGAAAAGAAAGATTAAAGTATCTTTTTAATTAGAAGTTCGCATTCTCTCTGTTACGCGTTGTTGCTCTGCAAAGTTTCTGTATTCGAACAGCATCGAAATGGATCGTTTAAATCTGGGAAATACTGGATCAGAAGATAGTATTAGACATTTTTTTGACTTAAGTTCTTTAACTAATATTCAAGTATAGTATATATATTCAAGTATATTATATATATTCAGTATCTTCAAAATGCTAATTCTTGATATATTAAGGTTGCTGTTCGTGCCCCACCCATTACTTATCGCGTAGAGCTGTTATCTGTGAGTACCATCTATACGATTTCATTTTCTTATTAATTGAAAGACAGCGGTGGAAGCTTTATAAATCCATAAATGTAGAAGATAGAATTATTCAATTTACGTAGTATCATAAAATTTCTATTGATTTGATTGGTTTTCGTACATTTTGAAAATTCAATTATGTGTTCGTTTGGACTAAGGCTTTCGCCGTTTTTATAGTACCCTCAAGTAGCTTTCCAGTACGTGTATATATATATATATATATATATATATATATATATATATATATATATATATATATATATATATATATATATATATATATATATATAATATATATTTAAATTTACAATTACATGATGAATTGTAGGATAAATAGTCCCATGATTAGGATTGAAATGCGGGAATCCAACTTTTCGGATGAGAACTCTAATCAGTATATAACCATTCAATGCCTATTTTGTGAGTAATGTCAAAATTATAAGCGCGAAGAGGTTTATTGGTTAAACTAAATTATATTATTAAATTTATCTTCCAATAAAAATGAAGTGAGGAACCAATAAGGGTCCAGGTCCAGTCATAATACATCTGTGCTGCTCCACTATATTTCTCCGAATAGCTTCTCAATTCGTAAGCTTCACCCTCCATCATCATTGTCACTTTACTGTCCATCCATTTGTTCCAAGTTTCAGCTAATATCTAGATAAGATGGAATTTCTTAAGATAACGAAGACTGTCACTGCGATGCTCTTAACTCAAAACTATCGAACTTCAGAAAAAGAAAAATAATGTACTAATGAAAGGGGTATTTAATAAGCGTAAACTCTTAAATTAAGAAACCCTTATTCCAAAAGCCCAAAATCAGGAGAGAGTATTGGTTTTATCGAAGATGTTCGTAAACAATTCTTACAAACATGTGACTCAGTGCAATCACAGCCTGCCTATGAGAATGAGTCTATGGAAATTATATTCGCAGCTGTGGAAGGGCAAGAAATATCGAGGCCTTTACAGCGTTGAAAGGTAGATTGATAACTAATAAAAAGTTTTCATATACTCATCTTTAAGTTTACCCATCGTATTGGAATTCTCTTAAAACTCGCTCATTATATCACAGCATTTTCTTAAGAAAACGGTTTTGTATTTTAAAAGTTTTTCGATTACTGTTCTCTTTAATTAAAATACGATAGAGTCACAGTTCGATTGGAATTCGGAAAAAGTTTGAAAGTTGGAAGATAATGCGAATAAATAAAGGGTTTAGAAACGCATGAGAAATAAATGAATCACACACAATACGATAATCGGAATTTCAATATAATTAAAACCTTCAGTGATAGTAAGTAATTTATGAATAAACACTTGAATCTACACTACTTTGATACGTCCCTCTCATATTGCATAAAAATTAATAAAAAGGAATAATTATGGTATAAAAATAATAAAATAATAAGTAAAAGATTTCGTATCATTTTCTTTTTCTCAGAAATAGAAGATATTATACAATATTATTACATATCATTGCATATTTATACAAATACATTTACTGAAATGTATTCTTTTGCATATGTATTAAGTATAGAGCCATATGAACTACGAAAAATTAAAATTTTAGATTCTCGAATTTGTTGATGAAGGTTATTTACCATATTAAAATATGTAATTATATACAATTTAACTACAAATAAGTTGATTTGTAAATTTTTTCGATCCGTCGATAATTTATCCATACACATGTTCTAACAATTATATTTTGATATTTCATTCAATATTTTACTTTAATCATACGAAAAGATTGGAATTAAAATTGAACCAATAACCGTTGCAATGCAAAGAATAATTCATGGTAAAGATTTCTGCATTATTTAAAATCCCACTTTTAAAATAAGTAAAATATATAAATATAATAATAAATCATAAAAAATTTTAATAAAAATTGTTAAAAGTATTGACACCCTAAAGATTGGCTCATAAATATGACCTTGAAAGAAATTTAAAAATATTCCTGAAAAAATCGTCTTAAAAAGCCTAACAAATAGTTTTGTGAATTAATTTAAAACATACATCTGAACTCTATAAATGTAAAAAATAAAAGTATAATATAAAAGCCTTTATATTCATTATTTGGAAAATCATTTTTCCATTGAAACTTTAAGTGAAATTAATTGCGAAACTTGCATCCTTGGAAGATTTTTGCTTTTGTTTACTACTTAACCCCTGAATCCCCTCAACAGCTAGTACGGATTACACTCTTTTGTCAACAAGCTGTGACCCTGCCAAAGAAAATGTAATTAATCAATCGGCATCATAAATAAATTTCAGGTAAACTCTTCTACTTCCAATCATTCAATATCAATCGCAGAAATTCGATAAACTCAATGAGCACGTCTGCCGGAATCATCTCATGCCCTTCCACGAAGCGTAGAATTCTCAGATATCGAGAAATGAGTCAATCGCCGCTCTAGTATTAAGATAAAGGAATTCTTTAGCATTGTTTAGTTAAAAAAAGGTTGTGCTTGTCTTTAATAGGACTTCAATCTAAAGGGGTACATCAACGGAGCAGTATGGTTTCACGGTGGTCGCTCGCGGCTGTCTTGCTGATGTCGGCCGCATCGACTCTTCAGTTAGATCTAGTATGCGATAGCTGTCGCTGTACCAACAAACCGGGCACTTCCCCGATTATTAAAAGCGTGGACTGCTCCAATCAGAGAATCACCGCTGGTTTTCCAAATGCCGACAGCTGGGCTTATGATGCCCGTGAACCCAACGACACCCTCATGGAGGTTAATTTTGAACACAATGGGTAAGTAAACCTCATCCTATAATTCCTTGTTGAAGACATAAGTTGCATCCAGATGGTCTAATAATATTCTCAATTCCTCAGTACTCATTTTATGGTGAGTAACTTGTAGTAAAACTTTTTTATGCCTCGCTTTCATTACAACATTTTTTTTTTAAATCTACTCTACTGTCCTCTAAAATTCAAGGAGGATACACGTCAGGTCCAGATACTCTTACAGTAATTTTCCTTCAATAATAGTGAAAAATAACAAAATGAGATGAATAAAAATCTTAAATAAACTCTTCCAGTTTATAAAGAATACTTCGTATTTTTAAAAAGATTCCGAGATCAATGATCAATTAAACACTTCCCAAGCAATAAATACATTACAATTGATTTTAAAATATTATCAATGTTACTAGCGGTAAAATCATAACAACCTAACGGTGCAAAACAGGATGTGCGATAATTTTTAATTCTGATTAAATTTTTCTTTTGTGGAAATTTTGCACGTACCTCTTCGATAAATATTTTGGTTCCCGCTTGTAAGATACTATTTACGCGAACGTTTAGTAGCGTAAATCCCTAGTGATATGTTTATACCGTAGAAGTTGATGGTTGCCAAGTGATCGCTTTACGTATGATACAGGATCATAAATTTACCGATAATACTGACCGCAAAAAAATTGAATGAGTAGATATATCATTCAGATCAGAAGACGGGGGAAAACATTCATTTGCCTATGAAATAAAATAAAACATGACAAATTACGAACTATGCTAACAAAGTCTTTTTTTGGGTTTCATTGGATACGTGTATAAAACGACTGTCATACGGTCCTTAGGTTGCACCAACTAAGTTAAGTGCTTCTCTTAACGTCGACGGTCGTTGATCGATATTGCATAATAGTTGATTAATAAGCGATACGCATTAATGTAATACTTACTTATTAGGCTCATCATTCCCAAAATTTCGATTTAAAAAATCGCGTATAAAATCTGTTTTAGGAAATATGGTCTGTCTGTTGTATTTCGGAATGAGCGAAGAAGACGGTTTCAGACTCGGGGATCAATTAAGTATACTCCGAAGGAAAATCTGAGTCATCTTAGATGTTTTACGATACGGAGATCAAATAAATTTATCTGTGAGAGCTGACAAACAGCAAGATAACATATTTCATGAGCGGAGCGATCGAGTTTGAAACATAAGGGAGTCCGATGTTATTTGTGGGTGAATTATGAAACTACAGCGATTTGAATGAAATTCGAGAGAAAAATAATTGAATTAATGTATTTATTATATTTAGAGCATGATTATATGTCTCTTTGCTGATGAGTAACGTATTTATCGAATTATTTTGAATAATGTAATACAATAGGTATAGGATAGGAAAATGTAAATAACTGAATTCATTAAAATTTTTATTCTATTGGTGAAATTAATTCTCCGGGCATGGTTTTAGAAGATTCGATCCCAACAAGTTTTAAAACAAAAAACCTCCAAAAGCTGAAGGCGGGTTATTTGAGTCAAAACCCGATGCAATCAAAAAATAAGAGACGTATGTCTATATTTGACACCAATATAAGGGAGATAAAAGGCTTTGTGTTTAATTCGATAAGCCATCGCCGTTTCGCGATTTGCAAGTTTAGTTTTTTACAGTGATGAGTCCAAGGTAATTGCTAATTATTTTGGAAACCACTCGCACCAATCGTTTGTAAATATTCTTGTGTAATACTTTAATATCTTTTTTTAAACTAATAGCGCGACCTTTCCTATTTTTCAGGTTAACTATACATTTTATTTTCTTTTATTTTTACTTTGTCTCTCTATTAGCATTTTCAATTCGATTTTCCCTAACGAACGTTAGCAATCTTCTAGTATTTATCGAAATATACAATAAAAATCTTATTCATACCCTAAATTAGTGTTTTAAATTTACATTATCCTACATGTTATCTCTCTACGTACTTAAATAGTATTTAAAAAATCTATTTCCACCGATTTTTATAACTTTTACCAGGGGTTTCAAATCTTTCCTTAGTTGAGATGACCTAAGTAGAAGAATATTTCTAAGAATACTATTTTCATCCCTTCCATTCTGCATTTCTAATTATCTTATAAATGACCATGGAGCCCTTTTAATAAAATCTACTTTGATGATGCATACCTCTTTTATTATCGTTCAGCATTAATTTATTTTGATGATATCATATAATATCGAATGAATGAGACCGGATATTCACGCCCTTAAAAAGCATCTCATTGTCAAAACAATTTGTCAGTCCTATAGCACAGTCTTTACGTGTATGATAGAATATTATTTAGAATTGATTCGTCAATAATATTCCATTGCAAAATTCGCGTACTTCGTGAACGACAAAAGACAACTGTCGACCTGCAGTGATTGATTATTATTGGAGATGACATATATATTTGCGGATCCTGCCTTAGGATGATTAACGGCTACTTCAGGGCCGTGCTCATAGTCGGCTACATGCATCTTTACGGTACCTGGCTGTTCCGTCAGATAAAAAGGTTTTTAAATATGTAAACCGTTTATATCCAAGAGGATTGTTAGCTGCGTGGAGCAGACCATAAATACGGCTCTCTGTCAACGGATGTGTCCGTTTTTTTAAGAATCGGTTGAACTCTTCATTTTGTTAACAGAACTCCCGACCGATAAGGTATCGTCTCTTCATTACAGCATGGTACGAGTTCATCCTCTACCAGAGGTGCGCATTGTTAGCGTATCCTACAGATACAACCAGATCACTACGGTGGACAGTGATGCCTTCATTGGACCTTCGGCGACACTGGAGGAGGTCGACCTGAGTTCCAACAGCCTCACGCAGGATTCCCTTAGGCCGCAAGCATTTCGCGGATCGTATGATGCTAAATCGTACCTGCCGCTGCCAAAGTTACGCGTCATCAAGTTGGCGCGCAACGCTCTGCATTCCCTGCATCCTGATCTCTTCGAAAATCTTCCTGCACTCGAGGAATTGTACCTGGACTTCAATCCTATGCCAGTACTGGACCTTTTGACAATACAGGCCATATCATCGATCGTCAACCTGAAGGTAATCTGCACAGAGTAACTCCTCCACAAATTCAAATTCATACTTATTGATTGTATACATTTCACTCGGAGTGATACTTTATGCTAGTTTGAGTATAAGAGTCTTAAATCCTTAAAAATAATTTTAACTTAAAATTCGTTCGCGAGCTATTTGTGCTGTTTCAGAGTTGTGAAGTGTATGGAAAATTGCTCAACTTTTTTCTATAGGAGTTATATAATACAATTCTCTTTAGCTGAGATACAATTTGGATCAATTTAAGGATTTAGATTGATCTCTTTCAATCGGTAGGAGTTATATTCACATCTTTTAATTTCTTTAATGTCTGCTAAGGTTATCGTTTATCAATCTGATGCTTTTAATATATTTTGCGCACTTTCTTTGCAGAGTGAGTCTCGCGCGTACTGTATCCCTATAATTGTCATTTTCGTTCCTGTATCTTTAAGGATATTTTCATATCACATCTATATATCGTAAATTTTCCTACAGTCCAAAAATAAAGCGGTACTTGAAACATCACTAAGGTAAACTGATGCGTGTTCACACGTACTGTGAGTAAACTTTCAGCCCTTAAAGATAAACAGAAAAGAATAACAGTTTTCTTTTGTCAGGTGAAATTAATTGCTGATCATGAATTAATCCATACTTTGGAGAAAACGTGGTAAAATAGACGTATAACCAAATGCTAAAATGAGATGTGTTCCCCGCAGGTGCTCAGCCTTTCCAACATGGGCCTGACGACCATTCCAAACACCATGCTGTACACTCCACGCAACCTAACTGTTTTGAATATAGGAGGAAACAGAATGACCGAGATTCCAGAAGCTCTCGCTCACGCCAGGAACCTGAATAAGATAGTTCTTGACGGCAACCCCATCAGGGTATTGCACAATCAATCCATGCCATTGTTAACCGAAGTCAAGTCTCTGTCCCTCTCGCACATGCCGGAGTTGGTTGCGATCGAGGACGGTGCACTGTCTGGACTAGTGGCTCTCGAAGAATTCCATTGCGAGCAGAATCCACAGCTTTCTGACATAGAATCCTACGCCTTGAATGCCGAACTGCAAGGCTACGAGCGTAAGCCGCTGAGGATCGTAAGTTGTCACACGTTCATTGGAACGGAAGAATTACCATGGTGAAATCACACCAATTCTACGTGCTCTCACCTATCTCAACCACCACCTCGTAAACTCTTTATCTACCAAAGTATCTATCGTTCTTCCATTCAGCTTCTCTTCAACGCTTTTCTCTTATTTATTTAATTCTGTATTTGTTTATTTATTCACGAAAATTTAATGTATACGTAATATTAAATCAACACTTAAATGTTTGTTGGGGTATTTTTCTCAGTTCTAATTACACTTATTGTGGTTGTTATATAGCCTATTCAGTCTTCGATTCTCATTGAAAGAAAGAATCACTTTAAACGATAGACGATCGATCTACCTAATTGCCTAGTCAATATCAACCTATCCTTTCTGTATTTCAGTTGCATCTCAACAATAACCGCCTAAGTTACTTGCACAGGAATATGGTCTTGAGGTGGGAAAGCCTTGAATCAATCACTCTCTATGGAAACCCTTGGTCATGTGATTGCCTCAACCAATGGATGATCACGGATTTGGTCCCATTACTGGACAAAATCGACCCTTCCATCATGACGAAGCTTATGTAAGTATCTTCTAGAAGCATATTTTATTGCATAAAAAGTGTGTGATCTATTTGATACGAAAGTTAACGTAGTAAAGAAAGGGGTCTAGCTGTGTCGACAGAGGATATCATCAAAAAGGAAATCTGTATCATCGATCATTCAATTTCAACATTTAAATTATTATATCACATCGAGCATTAAATACAACATTATTTTTTACCTTTATTTTATAAGAAAATTTTATGATACAATAAAAGTCACATAATCACAGAGTTATACTTCATGTCATCTTTTACCTTTGTTATTGTTTGGGAGCTGGATCCACACGCTATTTTCTTTACGGACAGCTCCATGATCTCAATATAGCTCATAAATAGATTGACTTGGTTTTTGAAGAGCTAAACTCTTAAATAAACTTATGATTTCCTATCGTTTGTGTACAGTTGTTACGAACCGGATGAAATGGCCGGAAAGTCCTTCCGGGACCTCTCGTTTCACTCACCACACTTAAGATGCCTGGACAAATACGGAAATCACCCGGAAGAAGACGGTGCTATGCTGATCGGATTGGTTATCGGTCTCCTTATAGCCATACCCATAGTTATATCTCTCTTCATGATGTACAAAAAGAGAACCTACATTTTCAGCCTATGTCAACCTGGTGGAGGGCATGCCTCAGCGAAGTATAACAGCAGAGGGGCTGGAGATTATTCCAACGCTTTCTACAAGAGGGCGGATTCAGTAGAAGAAATCTGAAAGAAGGCTGTTCCCACCTTCATATTTATGTTTATTAGTTAACGGTGGCATGTCTATGTTCCCGTGCTTTCCCTTCCACCTATCTCGGCTTGTGCCAGAGCTTGGTGTGAAGGTATGGACCTGTGATTTTAAATTTCCTTTTTTATCGTTCATTCATGAGAGAATGGCATCGCTCATATGTCTGCTCCTTGTCGTTTTACGTCGGACATTTTCGGTTACTATTCAGTTACGTCTCAAAGAAGTTATATCAACCAATCTCTCAAGCTCGCACTCTAGATCGTATCTTTAATTAAGTTTTCGAGGAGAACTCGCGTCTCTCTCTTACAATCAAATCGCTTCCTTTCGTTAGGAACTGCTTTGTTTCTGTATTATAACGATTGGTCAGAATTCAGCTTCAATAGAGCTTTTGCGAAAGAGATGCCTTTACCTCAAGAAGTTAGACGTTGCTTCTTTGCATTACTTAATATCTTCACCCTGTAATCCTTATTGCTTCATCACCTTGGATGAAATTTTTAAGGTACATGAAGCTTAACGCTTATGCTTTTTTTCTTTCATTTCCAATCCCTCGTATTTTTCTCTCACTCTGTAATCATTCTTTAGTGTTTTTGTTGATAAAGAAAGCTTACTTAGTAACCCCTTCTGTTAGTCTACTTACGTATTCATCTGGTGTTCATACCCTCAGTATGACATACGCTCCTTTTGTTGTAAAGTTGTATCTTAAGGGTTCTTCCTTCAAATCATCGCGTGTTACCATTCTACTGATTTCATCTATTATTTCTATAGTAACCTTATTATGAAAACCAATGAAAGGGTGTATTTTTTAATTGTTGAATATAAATTTTCAAAATAAATTGATTTCTTTTTTAGATTATTGATTAAATATTACATTGATAAAATGGGTAATATGTTGCACTTCTCATCTCCTTATTTATGTCTGATACAAAGTATTGTTTAGGAAATAATATGCGATTAATCGTCAGCAATGTTGGGTATTTCTATATTTTCTATATTAAACCTTAAATTCTATATCGGTTTAACATACTCTAAAAGCAGTTCTAAGAAATCAATTAACTAGTAGCCTCGCTTTTTTCCTTAAGAATTGGTACAAAAGGAATTGAATAAGAAGAACTTCATTGTAGGAATTTCATTGTAGAAAATAAGAAAAATGAATTTCTTTACGTACATTTAATGGTTCATGAACTTTTAAATATATATTTTCCAAAAAAATATCGTTGAAAATAATTCCACTTTCATAATCCACACTCGTTTTGATATAACTTGATATAATGTTGTTAATTGTTGTAGTAATAATTGTTTAAAAATTCGTTTATTAATTTAGCTCAAATTTATAATGAACGAGTAAAATTTTAAGCCGTAGGAACCTGGTGTAAAGGGCTCCCAATATTCTTATATTATTATTTATCTTAAAGTAAGTGCTTTTATCGTTCAACACGCAACGCTTTCCCAGGAGTAAAAAAATACATAAGCCTCTAACTAAGGTTAATCTTATCACAAATGTTAGCTCTCTTTCCTAACTACTATCCTATAAGTAAAATTAACACCTTTACCTACCATGCTAAACGGTATATTATGGCTGAAATTACCAAATAATATTTTCCAGAATTTCTTTCTTCCACAATGTTTCCTAGGCTAGAAACTTTATAATGCTTCTAAAACCTGTTATATATAGTTGTATAACTAAACAGTTTTTAACTGTAGTATATATTTTGTACAAAACACTTAAATATGTATGATAACTCATGTCACATATATAAAAATATATATTTATATCGCACGACAAAATATGAATAGACGTGTATATTTTGTCACGTTACAAAAATCACAATTTGTCAAAACAAAGAGGAGAATAAAAACTAAAAATTTCTCTACGGTCGTTTCAATTTTGCATCCATATTTGGTGCGATGAAAAAGTAGATTCAGGCAAATAAAATACGATCCTAGAATACCATCCATTGAAAGTTCAAGTTCAATTATACTTAATTTCCAGTGAAAAATTTCATAGGAAGATGACTTGGGCGCATTGAGTACATTATATTCGTCGTCTTTCACTGTGCTCTTATTCGCTGTACATTGAGCGAATTTTTCGAGAATGAATTCTTTTCCTGTATCCCCATTTCTATTATCAGCAGTGTGGGAGTATCTTATCTGAGCTAGTAATCTCGTAAGGAGAACAAACATCCCAGTTGCGTCAGAGCTTATTGGAGACAAAAAAGCGGCTGGATCGCAGATTAGATGCCGCATAGCGTGGAATTATTGAATATATGGCAGAACTGTAATGACCGCGTATTATTTTCCATTTGTGAGATGCAGGAAAGGTATCGTGACAAAATAATCATTCAACGATGTTTGAGAATCCCTTTGTATAATCACATTTCAAGTCAATATGTTTACGTTTACCAATGAGGCATAATTGAGTCGGACAAACATCCTGGATCTGTTTATAATAGTTATCAATTACAGGGGTAAACAATAAGATTAATTTTGAGTATAATGACGTCCGGAACAATACTCAAGGATTTGTTGGCTTGATATTGTTTGACGTTTTTATTGTTGCCTTTTTTTTAAATCGATTATGCATTGAATTGAATTTAAGCAATTGATTTGTAAGAACCAATTAACCAAGAGAGTTTTACGTTTTTAACGATTCTGCGGAAATATTCAGAAACTGAATTTATGAATGATCGAACGCTACAGATTTCCGATGCCGTAATGCTTTTGCAGCATGCGAAATACCTTTTCCGATGCGCTTCTTTTTCATAAACTCTTTCCTTCAGTTGATAAATATGAAATCATTTGAAGGAATATTAATGAAAATTCGATTCAAAATGACAATAATCATGGCAAATTCATCTACCGCATTCCTATAATCAATAACAAATATGTTTGCATAATTCTGCGCAACATTTCGGAGATTAACAATTTTCTACCACAACATTTCCAATTTTAGCTCAAAAATGATGTACTAGAGTATAGTTTATGCATCCTTATAAACTTTATGAGATGACCAAAGCCAATCTATCTATGAAATTTAGATTTCAAAATATTTCAGATACTCGGAAATGCGGTAGATTGCTAAAATCACCGAATGTCTATCGGGTTTATTCTGTTTTTGCATAAAGATACCATAAACGAGGCAGTATATAGTAAATGGAGTTTTTAATCCATTTAATTTAATTTAATTAAGTTACAATTCCGGTTTTGGCGATAAAAATAAAAATTATAGTTGAATTCAACTGAAGAATGTGTTTTAAAAACCCATTCCAAAAAAATTCTCTGAATTTGATAAAATATAAAATAATTGATTACATTTATACTGATATTTGATGGGAAAGTTTTTGCTATTATTACTTTTGGCAAATTGTAACGGAGATGTGGAAGGATGTGTCTAATATCACTCGAACACAGTATGAATGTATTCAGCAATAAATATCCTCTATTCCGTAAGAGTAAACGAGAAGAAATTTAGAAATTTTTAGAAGATAGTTTAAAGATGTTATCACAAAAACATGCTTCAATAAAATTCAATAAATAAATGTATAATATTAATCTCCCTTCATTCATTGTCTTCTGATAATGGGGATCCTTGCCTAGTTGAACTCAGACGCTTTGTTTGGAATCTAATCAGGAAAGGATCCTCTATATACTGTCCATTCAGGATAGATTATAATACGTAAAGTTTTGGTCTTCCAAAATAAAATTCTAAAAACTAGGAATCAATAGTTTGCATAATGGTTGATCACCACATTTCACTCTCTTCTCAGCAGCAAATGAAGTTGATTTAGTAGTTATATCATCGATGTATAAATATAACATAAATAAATACAGGTACGCGGTAAATAAAAAAAGGGTCGCGTGGTAAAACTTTGATTCCATTTTATCTCCAAATTAATATTATACATTTCAGACCCAACGAATGTCATTAACAGCATATATTACAAAACAAAATAAACAATTGTTGATTACAATTTCGGATAAATCAACGATCGTTTCTATTCGTTATTTTGGATTACAAACAGTTGAGTCCACTTGGCAAAAGCAATCGATAATTGATCAATTTATAAATTTATGTTTTCTTTATTGTAGATAATAATGCAATAGTAACAAGGGAAGGGTCATCGAGGTAGACAGCGACATATTTCGTCATGTAAAACAATTGAAACCAATTTAGGCGTTCGGATGTACCGAAAACAATAAGCGAATGCATTGTTGCAATCGCGCTATCATTAAGGGAGGAGTCATTGCTCAAAGTTGACCAATTCCTGATAACAAAGTCTTTGTAAGCAGACTTCACCTATGATAAGTCACATGATGCTGGAAAGTGGTCCGCATTGCTCTCTACTCTCTGTAAATCTCATAAACTTTCGGATTATAATACATGACAAATGAACGCTAACTTCGTGGGAATCAACTGGAGCTCCATCTCTGTGCGGGATCCCCAAACTTCTATATTTTATCTTTATTGGGGTATTTAGAACCTTAAACGGCTCGGATGCCCGCTGACTCATATGGCATGTACGTCTAGAAATTGAATCGCATCTCAACGGGAAGAAATCATCTCGGAAAGCCAAGGTAAGATGACTTTGTTAATTTATTGTTATGAGAATGTTGGTTGGACGATTTCGGATTCTATATACCCGGAGATATAAAAAGATGCTTATCTATGTTATGATGGAGGAGGCGTCGACGTGATATCCAAAATCTTTTCATGTTCCCGACGCTTTACGAATACGCATTACGTAGTGAAACGAATATCGCGGTCATACGCGCGTTCTTGAGCGTTACAATGTGCCTTTTAAAATAGATTCTTTATATCTTGTGGAACACAACAATGGCAAAGTGACAAATACAAAGTTTCATTCAATAATAATCCGATTAATTAGTTATTCGGTTCTAAAACCGCTGTGTCATGTGAGTGTACTTTAATTTACTCTGTTATTAATATTTAGTACTGATTTGAGAAGATGCGAGAGGTGGAGTTGAAAGGTTATTGTTTTGGTGAAATCGTCGAATGGAAAAGTCGTTGATGACATTGTAAGTCATCCATGTCAATAGTGAAGTGTTATCAGAAAGTATGAAAGAGGAGTCTTATAGATGATTCGGTTTGTGCTGATATGTGCTAAATTGAATGATAATTCGACTTAAAGTCGGAGCTGAGGATAACTTAATGATTTAATGAATAGGTGGCATAATATAAGCTTCAATATAACGAAAAAAATATGTTTCTTAATAATAAATAATGCTTCTTCCTCGCCTTGATACTTGTTGTAGTTTCTACTATAAGTTGTCATGCATTGAAAAAGACATTATTTTAGGCGTTATTTTAGAAAATATTCTAAAGTAATTGAAATGGATTTTTGCTGATAAATAGATCGTACTTTTTGGGGTAAACGATCAAAAAGTAATTATACATTTTCTATGATAATGCATTAATCGTATTCAATTATAAAATCGTTATAAACAGTGTCATTTCAGGATCAATAAAGCTTATTTAAATTTACTTATTCCTAGACTTCACGAAAAAATTATCCAGCGTTCTATCTTTACGAAATTGCTCTTACTTCACAACTGGGGTTATATATCATTATATTAATTATATAAAATGTTTTATTATCATTCATACATATTATGGAGAGAATTGCTAGTCAACACGATCAAATGGGGTTATCAAGCAGCACAACCACGAACTCTACTTCTTTCTTTGGATGGTTTAAAGAAAGCGCTGTTAACCTTAATATATACAAACTTCAAAAATTCTTATTTTAATCCATGTATATTAGATGGTGAATAACAATTAACCAAGTGAGTGTGAATCCAATATCGAATTGCACAGTAATTTATTATTCATTATGACATATTTAATTCATGCATCTGAATTTCGCAAGGAAGTATTTTTCTAAAAGCCTAGGTAAAAATATCTGATTTACGATCTATTATTATGCAAACATAATAGGACTATTATTAACAGTGTTTTTCGACATTTGTTTGGTAGGATGATGCTATTAACAACGCAAAGTGCTACCGATTGTTTACAAGGTCAATGAAGTTATCATTCGTTCATCAAAGTAATTTATTCTTTGGAATACACGCGTCGATTCAGTGCCATTTAATTTTAAGAACTAATTAATTAATCATGACATCTTTACACTTTCAGTTTTCAGCGAGATTTTCTTTAAATCGCAACTATGTTTCAGTTGGTGTTACACACAAGCCTACTTAGTCAGAAATGGTACTGTTTTGAACCGATTTAATTTTCGTCGTATGTTACAGAAAAATAACGTCTTATGCGGTTTCTCGAGAAAGTAGATTAGTCATACTAAGGAAATGCGCAGAAACGTTAGTCGAGTTAGCGAAGTTGCGTGTGCTTACTCGTTCCACCATTAGATGGCGTTTAGTTTGAAGGGAATCTCGTTAGTCGAGTTTGTGGTAAAAAATACAAAACTCGCTGTAGATGTTAATTTTCTCGCTCGAAATATATTCGGAAAGGTTTTGTGAGTATGGAGTTCTTTGATATTAATCGTTTTTTGATGACGGAAACACTGCGTCTTTTCCGAATGATTAAATTTTGCGCGAACGAAAATATAAAAATATGAAATATTCCTGTGTTCTGCGTGCATCTTTGCAACATTTTGCATTTCTGTTTAAAACGTTATTGTTGTTGGATGTTTCAATAGCTACCATTTGAAAATAAATGCTGCCGCTCACATATACCATATTCCCATTGATGATATGAAAGAGATAATAATATAGACCTCTTGAATGGATAGTGTTGATAAGTGTTTAAAATAACTGTGTTCTTCGAATACCTAGGCGTTTACAGAGATAAAAATTTTCATGTTCTCCGGGTAGAAAAAAACTTTTCCTGAAATGTGATAGTAAATCTTTCTTATCCCAAATCTACATTTCTATTTTGCCATTAAGTGACAATCGTTTATTCTGTTAACCACAGAGATGGACAGCCAAATTGGAATTCTGGTGCTTTTGCTACCGTTGGTTACCATGACAGCAGCCCGAATACAAGGTGGTATGTGCGGGATGTGTGTGTGCGAAGAAATCAGTCAGGAGGCTGAATTGATCCTAAAAATCGACTGCTCCAGACTGCACACCAGCGACATGGAGACCCTATTGGGTACTGCTGACGGTAAGACGGGAGGTCGATGGATAATACCGCAGGAGATGAGTGGATTTACTGGAATCATCAGCATCGTCATGGATGGCAATTCTATACCCAGCCTTCGACCTCTTCCAAGTTTGGAATTTGAGACTAACAACGGATCCGCGGAGAATCAACACACGACTATTGCACCCGTTGAGGAACTCCATGATGCAACGGTGACGGAAACTAACCTATCCAATTCCACGCAAGGCCTGGTACCGTCTAAACTTCGCCTGGAACTTTCATTCCGCAATAATCACATTTCGAGGGTCGAAACAGGAGCCTTCTTACCCGTCTCCGAGACCCTCTGGTCGCTGGATTTATCAAACAACGATTTAACCTATGATATGTTGCCGGCGTCCGTCTTTCGAGGGAAGTTTTCGGAAGTGGAATATGAGCCTCTACCAGCTTTTGAAAAGTTAAATCTGTCTCGAAATCAGCTTCACTCCTTGAACGCGAAGTTGTTTGAACATGTTTGGAGGTCTTTACGGGCTCTGAATCTTCAGGGTAACTCACTTGGAAAGATTATGGACTTACCAACGGAATCGGCTCTTTCAACTCTGAAAGAGCTTCGGGTAAATGATTGATGTGAATGTTATGCTGTCAGAAACCACATGTGGAATTGTCACTATATCATTCGCATTCTCCTGTAGTAAAAAGAAAACATAACTTTCTCAATATTTTGTCAACTGCAAAATGTTTCACCGCTGATTGTTCACTTCAATACTCATGAGAGATTCTTTCATAATACTCAAATCATTCAGTCTTTTGATCACAATATGGAAAGAATCAACTGTCATGTGAAACTCAATCCCTCATTGGTATCATGTTTGTAAATACTAATGAATACTTTAGTGGCTTCATGGTGAATAATTTATCCTTAATTCAATAGAATTAGTATTGTTTGGAGCATAACTAATTGGACACATTAATTTTTTTATAGGAACTTAACTTAGCAGATACTGGCTTATCAACTTATCCAAAAGGTCTAGCTCATGTCCTTCAAAAATTGGAATCTCTCAGATTAGATGGAAATGCATTCACCACAATTCCAGATTCATTCTCAATTTCAAAACCATCATTAATCTACCTGAATATCAATAGAAACCCAATAATAAGTGTAAACAGCAGTTCTTTTTACTCAAACAATTCAGCTTGGGGGAAGCTAAAAGTCTTAGATATGGTTGCGATGCCTGTATTAGAGGCTGTGGACAAAGGAGCATTTGAACCTTTGACTGAGTTAACCATTCTTAGATGCTGCTACAATAAAAAACTCAGTTCTTTTCACGAGGAAGCATTCCGCAAGGTTGATGGGTGGCCATCAGAATGGGAGAGGTGGAGGGACTTTAAATTAAAAGAGGTGAGTTAAGTTGTCATTTAAGAGTCTTTAAGTTTTGTCAGCTTCCATAATTTAATGAAAAAACTAGAATTATTTTATTGCTTATAGAGAAAATTATAAGTTTCAAAAGTATCTATCACTATGATTCAATAGTAGGAAATATCAACTATATTTTTTATTATTGATATTTAAAACTTTATTTTATTTAGCAATACTTTCATTTTATCTTTAAGTAATAATTGCATAAACAAAAATCTCTATTTTTCTGAATAAATGCTTCCAGTGTTCTTAACTTTTCTTATTGAATATAGCTCATTAACAAATAATCTCATTTTATGTTTATTTCCTATCTTCTGTGCTAAGCATCTTTCTCTTCCTCTTTTTACATCCTAAATCTTTGAATCTAAGACATTTATATTGCAGTGTTATTCCATAATTTCCTTTTGACCATCCAAATATACCATGTTGATGTAATCTCTAATAACCTAGCAATGTTTATATGCTGAATCTCTTTACTTTATATCTTCATTGTTTTATTTATGCTAGACTGAATATCTCAATATTATTCTAATAGACTTATCATAGCTGTTGTCACTTCAAAGTTAGAACTGATATCCTTAATTCCTCATCCATCATAGACTATAAAAATGCTAGCAATAAATTATAATTTTCTTAGGGTCGGATTTATTGCTATTATTCCAACTGAAAATTAGATTCTTATTTATTTTATAAGGAAAATTAACATCCTTATCAGAGGTGATATTAGTTAATTTTATGAAATTATGCATAACATTTCTTAACATTCCATAAACTTATAGGGATTACATTTATCTCTATGATAAAATCTCAGGGACACTGAGTTTTTAGTTGTAATCAGTATTGGACTAGATAATTAAACTGTCAAATTGATGAGCTTAATTAATTCTGCTTTGGTAAAATTACAATATTTGCATACTTTTTAATATGAATGGAGTTAATGCTTAATCATAATTATGTCAAATGTAATATTTCTCTATTGTTATAAGTTCCATCAAATATATTATGTCTTTTCATTGGTTCCTAATCCTCTTATCATGGATTGTTGTCAAAAGACAAAATTTTTACTTGGTGTAATGCAGATAAAAATTGTCCTTTAACAAACAACCTTTAAGTTGATGAAACTAGGAAGTAATGTGGAGATGTATGGAGGACAGCAAAATCTAAATGATTTCAAAAGAAAGGTAGTTGAAGTCCCTCAATTTTTTGAAGCATTTTAGCTATCTATCTCTTCATGATTTTTTGGGATGAAAGTCAATGCTAATTTGAAGGATATGATATTGTAAGTTGATATTTTGATTTTGAGTTAAATGGCTTGTGATTCATAGCCTTAATATACTGAAAATTCATAGAAAATACATAATAGATTTCTGTAAACATTCCTTTTAAGAGTATCAAGATTTTTCTGATCCAAGTTTTCCTATTATTTTTATTAATAATTTTTTCCTTTAAAAATTTGAAACATTTATGAATGTTTTGATTTCCAGTGGTAGTATTAGTAGTTGACAGGGGATTGAATAAAGCTTGGTTGTATGGAATTAATGAATGGTATATAAATATACCTATAATATGAACAATTCAGGCTAATGATATCCTTTAAAAATGAAATGTAGCAATTGCCTAAGAATAATCCTTATCTTGTAATTTAGAATTAATATAAATATTACCATGGCATAGATTCTCTTTCTCATATTCCAAAAACACACATCAGTTAATCCGAAAGCATTATATGTGAATAATTGAATTTCCTACTAATTAGGTTTACATGTGTGTGTGGAGGTAGATTATTTACATATTTATTTTCTCTCTTTATTTTTACCTATAAAATTTATCAGCAAATTCATTTCTCTTCTAGTTGGAATTACAGTCAAATAATCTAGAATATCTGTCTCCTGATGTTGTTCCTTGGGCAAATCTTGATTCAGTAAATCTTCAAAGTAATCCATGGGCTTGCAATTGCCCACTGAAACATCTAGCAGATGTCATAAGGATGTACATTCTCAAAAAGGATCCAAGTCTAACTGTGGGTCTACAGTGAGTTCTCAAAATTAAATCTAATTCCTTAAATGTTAGATCAGACTAATGAGCCAAAATTATAAATCTATTTAAACCAGCGTCATTGCCTTAACATGATTTTATCAGAATATTAAGAATAGAAAAATAATTATTTACCTATGAAATGAAATACCATATATAATGAATTATAAGACACAGGTTTTTACCTTCAAAACTTCACTGTATTTTACCTACTTTATACTGAATTCTGCACCTGGTTGGAATTCTAGCAGAACTCATATTAAATGTAAATTTTCAGGTTTAAGTTTGTGTAAAGCCTTAAATATGGATATATATTCAGGTGCCACCTGAGGATACTACTACAGTAGTGAAATCTGTCATGTAGATCAATAAAATGTGGAATAATTCACAATCCTCTTTATCCATATTACTAATATGATTTTAAGTATTTGGAATAATTACTTTTTGAGTTATATTTTTGAAAATTTACTGTTCCCAAACTGCAAGCGTTTTCACTGACAATGTTAGAATCAAATAAAGAAAAAATATCTAATTTAAAGATATTTTGCTTTGAAAATTTTGCTCTAATATCCACAGTGAAATAAATTTTAGCTTTCCTGTGAATAAAGAAAATGTTAGTTTATCAATATTCGGCTCCAAATCTTAACAGTAGTATCAATATTATTTACACTTTTATAATAATCAATATCATTTATGTTGAAGCTAAAGCCTCAATAAATTCCTTTTTATTACCACAAATTATCTGTAAACTATCTTTATTTTGACAATGAGGTGGAAATAATTTTCATTTAATCTCTTGTGCATAAAAATTGTTTCGTTCATTTCAATTTCTCATGATTACCGCACAGTGGTTATATGATACCTCAGTCAATCAATTATAGGTCCTAAAATATTAATAAAAGCCATTAGGCTATTGATTGTATTGAAGGTAATTTGCCTATTTGAAATAATTTGAGAATGAGATTTATAATGCTAAATATTTCTCCGGAGTGGAAGTTTTTAATATAAATATGATATTGCAATAAAGTGATGAATAGGGATATTTCATAATGAGATAATATTTAACATCTTTAGAAGTCATGATAAGTAACAACATGAACTCTATACAATCCTAGATCTTCATCATTTGAATTTCAGCAAACAGAGAATTAAGTTCAGAAAGTTATGTTCAATAAATCCTTTCTAACCTGTCTTTCTACATTTTCTAGCTGCGCATCCCCGTCATGGTTCGAGAGATCACACATCTTGAGCACCTACCCTGGCGGTGACGATGCCATTCCAAATGAAAACAGCATGTGGCTGAAGTGTGGAGAAATTGGTAATCGTCTTCAATGGCGGGGCAGGGGAGCAGTAGTTTCTGCTTTAGCCGCAGTGTGCGTTGCAGCGCTGATCTCCTTGATCGTGGTTGTGTTCCTAGTAGTTTTAGTTAGACGCTCCATTCGCCTGAGCAGCATTAACGTACCAGGCTCTGTGCGTTACGTTAGGTTCCCACCATCCGTTGCTGAAGAGGATGACGAGCATGTCATCATGGACATGAGGTGGACGACGAAAGCATCTGGAGCGGCTAAAAGCACCCCTCCAAATCAACGGTGGCCTTACTTCTTGTGATAAGTTTCCTTCGACGGATGGATGTATGTCTCAAAAACTCGAAGGATGGCTCCTTATGGAAGTTGCAAACTGTTCGATTAAGATCGATGTTTGGCTTTGACATTCGTGCGACAGTTTCTGTCACACGATCGGCTGACCGATCTCCTTGGACATGGACGGACATTTTTCTATATTGAACAGTATTACTATAGGAAATTTGATTCCTGGAACTCTTGATTTTTTAATTACGACTGTGATTAGATCATAAGACTACTACCTAGAATTGGTCAAGTCTATCAAGTTTACCGCCATGGTCAGACCACCCTTCTACCATTTCAAGCTGGCAACTGTACCCTAACTTACTGGGTATGGAGATGAAACGCTTCATAAAATTTTAAATGTTCGACAAGGAAGAATGGTCAACTAATCTTTCTACAAAACTCCGATAATATCTCACGATAGCAGAAACTATATAAAATGAATGCCAAATTTTTGATTAACCTGTGATAAGTAGCGTAATGCAAAAAACTTGCGAAGAAAATTCTGATAACATCGAGTTTAGAAGAGATTTATAAAATTTACACGATTACTTGGATTATTTGGCTGAGTATAATCAGGGTTAGCAACTCTCTGCACCGATCAAATATACTTCTTGTATTACTATAGTCTGATAAAGGGAAAGCGTAACCACGAAAATAAGTTACGAGGCATAATGTGATGAAAGAGAGATAAAAAGTATGTTTCAGGTGATAATATGTGTTAAGTTGTATAGAGTTGGAATTGAAGAAAAATTTTCTGCAGAAAGATTCATGGTCAACATTACTAAATTCATATAAGGTATAGCAATTGAAAATTTTTACAGCTATGAAAATAAATATTTATCTTCACTAATGCACTTATGAATCGAAGTAATTAAAGTATATACAAAGAGGGTTTAATTCAGATATGTTAAACCACCTAAAATATTAGAGATTCAAAATGAGCAGTAACCGATAAAAGAAAAGACGTCTCTTCATTTCATGGCCAAAATAAATTCATTTATATATTTTGTACGTAATTTGAGTGTTTTTAACATTCGTATAAACAATGTACTTAATATACTGAGTATTTGTTTCCCCAAAGATCACTGATATTAATTAACACTTAATTAATTATAATGGATGCATTTTTCAATCGATTGATTGTTATGAACTGGAAAGATAAAAGTTTGGTTTAAATGGGGAAAAAATCTGTTTTCACTTCAGAGCCGATATCATGACACGATATTACTTTATTTTCCCTTAATTATTAATGAGTTTGACTTTAAATATGTTATTTTGAATTATGTATCCACTCATCTGAATTCATTGGGTATCATTAGTTTCGTTTCATCTATGTATTTCAATGGTAAACGTCTTGTTATATTTTAATTCAAATTCAAATTTCACCGACTTAAAACCTCAAGTATATCTTCTTAGGAATACCAAAGGGTACTAATATACGTTAATTGTGATTGTAAATAAATATTTGAAACTGACATATATTATTTTCTCTATTTATTTCATAGCTTTGGCATGATAAGCTATTCTCACTTTAGAAAAAACGTTCAAATGCGTGCAGAGAGTACATATTCTACAAATATTTTAATGGATAATTACTCGATGGTCCTAGTATTAGCATCATAAAGCTTTTAGCAACAAAGGAATCAGTAAACCTATGTGGAACATAATTTAATGACAGTGATGTGCATTAAATTAAGATTATAAGACTATAAAATAGAAAAATTTCATGTCCAGAAACTGTCATTTTCTCTCCTCTTCTTTAAACTATAACTTTCCGATAGAAACGTTAATGTTTTCATTTTACTCTGCTCTATAAATCACTGTACTCTGCACCATATGTAAGGACTGTAAGCTGTGGCGTATTAAAAGGTGCCCTTTTCCAAAGCTAGATAATCTACGCACTTTTTCGTGGCGTCGTTCATACGTGCTGTGGCAGCACTTTCGTTATCATGGTTGAAGAACTCATTCTGAAAGTATCGAGTCTCGATGACTGGTATCATAACACTTCGAATCAGTTAGCTCTTACGTTGTGAAGAAACAGGGTTCATATCACTCTCGGAGCCGCTGTAATCTCATCAGTTATCTATCCAGGTAAGACTTCACTCTGTTCTCTCTATAATCGTCCTTATATATATGTTTATACAGCTTTTTGAAGTTATAAAAATAAGAATCTTCCTTATAAATGCCATTTAGTGAGTTGGATGTTGGAAATTACAAGGTGAAATTAGGATACCAATGTCTATGATAGCAAATAAGAATAAGAAATTAATATCCCATTTTAAAATTTTTATATTTATGAAATAACTATATGTAACCACGTAAATAAACAAGTCCGCTGCATGAACGTTCGTTAGGAGAGTCCGTTCTCGTCGAATGTTGAATGTCTTACAAATAGCTCCAAACATTTTCGCTCTTGCTGATTCAAATCAGTTTAACTCTAATTTCTTTTATATCATATGTTGAATTGGAACTTAGATGTCAAACAGAGTCTTTATTTGGTCCCTGAAAATTCCACCTATTTTTTATTAATATTTAATTATATGCTACGTAAATTATCACGGGGATTGATGTTGTTGCATTCCAAAAATACTGTTTTATTGCCAATCGCTCTAGAAGATCCTGAATTTTTTTGTGTTTAAATTCAGTTAAATAACCCATTTTGACACGAACTGGATGTTTATTTACCACAAACTTAAAGAAAAATCGAAATTTCATGTTAAAATGATTTTAGTTTTAAATTTATTTTGATACAGAACAATTTAGAATAGAATTTTTTAAGATTTATTTACTTTCAGTTCCTTTTACAGTACTTTTTTTATTTCGGATGCTTTTCTTATATTTATAGATGTACTTTCATAGTTCATACTATAGAAAAATTAGATGTTGCGAGCAAGATCAGTAAATTGATTTCCTGCGGAAATTTTCAAATCATCACAGACAAAACTATGGATATTATCGAAATAAAAATAATAATCATTATTAAATGAAATATATATATTATAAATAATATTATTATCTTCTCGAAGACTTACAGAATATATCAGATCCTTTCAAGGTATTATTAATTTTCCTCGATTACTTCTTAAATTTGCCTCATTTATCGCATCGCAATTTCATAATCTTAAAATCTAGGTAATTTAGTTTACGGTTTAAAATATGCGTAATATTATGAAAATTGTCTCTTGTAAAAATCAATTACCGGTGAAGACGTTTAGCTCGGGTTATTTGTGAAAATCCAGCCTTCTTATCCTTAAATCAGAGTAGCATGATTAAAAAGAACATCGTTACATGCACAAACCGTCAAAAATATTGTTACATACACAGTAAACAAAATGGATGTCATTTTCTGCGGTAAAACTTTACTATAGTAATCAGTCGTTTTTGAAGGGAGTTGACGAGTTGAGATTAGATAAGATTGAGAGACAGAGCAGATATGGCTCCATTTTTCTTGGAGGGAAATCAGGGTGACGTGTTAGTCCCAAATACTGTAGGTTATATTATTCTTTTGGTGCCAGAGAAAGTTTTCCGTCACATGTAATCTTACGATATGTCATCCCGGAAATAAGGCACCGACTAGTATCCAAAGCTTTGACTACCCTATATATACGATTTACGATTGAAAGAATACTATTTAATAATAAATAATTTTTGATTGGCAAAGTATTCCGGGGGAAAATAAAAATATTATTATGTACGTTTTATGAAGATGAAATTGAATAATGTAATAAAAATACTTTAAAAATTACAAATAAAAAATTATCAAGTATTTTCTCTATCAGCTTCTGTGATGATACACTAATTTCATTCAAGCATTTCTTTCCATCAAGAATCGAACTGGGATCATTTCGGTTCAGGAAGTAATGCAATTGGAAGGAAGAGAGAGTATATTTTATAACGTTTTCGTATTTATTTTTTACACAATGCGCTGCGAAATAATTTGAATAAGCACAATAGAATTCAATGAAATATCGCCAACAAGACTCTATTTAAAACATTCACTCATGAAAAATTCATTATTATATTTCATTCTGAATCAACTTTAGGTGCTTTAGTGATGGATAATTGGTGAAGGAAAGTGTCTAAATTTCTATTATTAATTAATTATTTAATAATATCTGCATCAATAACTGTAATGTTATCCTTATTTGGTACTCAAATACTTCAATAATCAGCTTAAATTTAGCATTCCGAATTACTATAGAAAAATCGCTCCTCATCCACACTGAAGTCGTTCATTCTGCCATTCCTTTATCTAAAGCCTTCCCTCAGTACATTTCCTCGAATGAATCATATATGGTCCTTATAAATATCTATAGCGTTAAATTTACACATATTCTGTAGCCAAACAATGATCAGAACGATTAACATCACCTTCCCTACAGATGGCCATCATCTTGCTGTTCTACCTGGTGGCTGCAACGCTCCTCACCACAGCCCAGGCGATTCCCACGTCTGATCTGTCCATGCTATGCAAAAGGTGCAGCTGTGACTACGACAAAGGCACCTGGATGCTGCCAGATCCGGGCAACACCACCGTTGAACCCCCAGACTCCGATTCCTTGCTCATCAACTGTTCCCGGACCTCAACGTCCCCCTTTGCGAACACTTTCGAGTGGCCCGATGTCCCCCTACACCACGAAGAGCCTCCTGAAGAAGACCCATCTGTCCCATGGAGGCCGGCAACGCGGGCAGACTTCTCTTCGTGTGATTTAGCAGGAGGTGTCAAGCCATTGCCCACTGTTAAGGCTAGGAGACTAAAAGAGTTGTCCCTTTCAAATAATCTTTTCTCTTGGCTGGAGGTGGAAGCTTTCAAAGGCCTGCCGTCTCTGGAGCTACTGGATTTGTCGGGAAATAAGTTGGCCACTATCCGGGCTGAAGCCTTTCCCCTTCTGTCAGAAATAGCGTTTGTTTCCAACCTCTTGGACCTAAGGCTGTCTCGCAATATGCTAGTTGCTGTACCTTGGGAGGCCATGCTACGTTTGCCCTTGTTGAAGAGGCTTGACCTTGGTCACAATTCCATCAAATCCCTCGACGATGGGTACAACGTCGTTCCATCTGATATCGCATTCAACAGTTTGAAGGTGAGAAGTCAAGTGAATCTTATTACTTTTATCTTTTATGGGCGTAAAGCTTGGTGGTAATAGTATACTCATTCTTTAACTGCTTTGAGGACTGATTCACATTGGCTCTCTAGTGAAAGTAAATATCATTTTTATCATGTGCGTATTGTTTTGAATCACAAAGTTACATGACGCTATAGTTTTAGGGAAGAAAACTTTTGCTTCTGTTTGTTCGGTTCATTAAAGTGATCAGATCGGAGTTACTTTACTCAAGAATCTGGAACCATATGCTCTACTGGTGGTCTACTCATGGTTGCTATCTGAGCCAGGAAATGCAATAATAATTGATAGCTTTTATAGGTTAGAAATATCAGTAAGATAATAACTCGCCATATGGCACGACTTTGTACTTTCACTTTAGGGTCTAAAAAGATATGGCTTTTTTTTAATTTTATTCATGGAGGCAATTATTGCTATTTAAATGTGAAAATTGAAAGATCGATTATAAGACATTATCCTACACAAATGGCTACAAGAAACGGCTAATTTACTAAGTATCCTCTTCTATTTTGAATGTTTTAGGTCCTGAACCTCACAAACAACAAACTGACTTCATTGAAATCTACCGTCATGGAGAAATTCACAGGGTTGATGGAGCTCGATCTCTCATGGAATAATCTGGAGACAATTCCAGAGGTATTCCTGGCCAAAATCAAACCTTTGAACAACCGAACGGTGGCGCTGCGTACATACAACAGAACGGTTACTGCCATTGGCATGGTCAGTTTACGTACCCTCATACTCGATGGTAACCCTATCAAAGTCTTGGGCAAGGATTCGTTTGCGGGTGTGCCATCTTTGCTATCACTGTCGCTGTCCTCCATGGGGACACTGGTGGATGTCAACCCAGACGTGTTGACTGGTCTTTGGTCTCTGGAGAAGCTGAGGCTAAGTCGGAACCCACAGCTTTCCCACCTTCCAGAGATGATGTTCCAAGCTATGCGCAGAAGTGAAAGGTGGACCTTAAAGGAGGTAAGACTCTGCAAGTTTACCAACTGAACGCAAGGTAATCATTTGATGAAAATTACTTTTGTTGGCTATTCCAGACCGGATCCGTAATTACATTCCATAAGTTTGAAAGACTTTTAATGTCGGAATATGTGATAAAAAACAATAATTTAACTCGTTACTCAAATTACGTATGTACTCTTAGAAGTTTAAAACTTCAATCGATGTAAATATCAATAATTTTCAGAGGCTGAAGGAGCTACCTCAAATTTCATTAGGCGACCAAAACAAGAAAATAAAATTATATGAAAAAATTAGGGGAAAAACAGTTTGGCTTCAATCATATGAACCTAGTTTGGCTCTTCACTGCTGATCAAAATTCGATCAACCTCTGGTATTTGATAGGCCTAGAAATTTATGGCGTCTTCCATCCGATAAACATCTGGAGTGAAAATACTGAAGTTTATAAATATTAAACTTTATCGATCTCCACATTCATCTTGTAAAAAATTATCTATATTATGACCTTGTCCAAATCAAACGTTAGGCCACCGCCCTCTGCTGAAAACTTTTTCAGCACCGATTCAAAACATGTCTATACCGAATAGTCTGAATCATTTTAAGAAAAGTTTTTGAGCTTAATTTTTTAATACAAAACTTTTACTAATTCAGCTCTAAAATTAGGAAATTTTTAAACCACGCAATATGAAATTAGATGTAATTTTCATTTGTAATAAAATTAATGGTTCCGATAATTAATGGATGTCGGAATACTTTCAGGTTGATTTGAGCTACAACTCTTTGGAGACTTTGAAAGACGACACTCTGCCGTGGGAGGAAATCGACCTTCTGGATCTCCAAGGAAACCCATGGATTTGCAACTGCAGTATTCAATGGATGTTAGACGACTGGATGCCCGTCATCTACAAGAGAGATTCAGGATACCTCTTTGACCTAAGGTAACGTATCTTGCCAAACGGAATCATTCGTTAAAATAAATGAATATTTTACTGACAATTTAACCACCAAAATTTTGCATATAAATAAAAGGTACTGTCATATAACTGGGATGCATCAATATAAGATGACATTATCTATTATGATTATCTTATCTTCGCTTAATTTTAAAGTGGAATATAACCAAATATTTCATTTTTTCCTATGACTACAATATAACCTCTTTCGAACAGGTGTGCAAAGCCGAAATGGCTGAGAGGCCGTCGCTTCGTGCATTGGTTGAACAGGTCTAAAGGAATATTCTGTGATGGAAGAAAATCTGCAGCACTTATTCAAGAGGTAAGAGTCTTAGAAGATAATTTAATTGGCACTATACTAGATATTCCATTATAATTTACGGTTCTATCGAAGATGACTTATTAGGAGACTATTTCAAATCCATATGAGTGAGGATGATGATATCATCGTATATGATTGTTGAGATGAAAAGAGGAGAAGATGAAAGGATGATACAGGCAACATTAACAGTGCTAATGAATCGTGATTTATTTTATGGAAGTATATAATCGAACCCAATACTTAGATGGTAAACGATTCGCTAAAAGAATTGGTGTATACCTATGAGGAACACAAACGCTCGTAGCTTCGTGTATTAGGTAGCGAAAAAAGAATGAGATGGTAGTCAGTTTAAGATTCACGACGGCAACTTTAACTTATCTGACGGAAAAACGGATTTCGCATCAAAAGAGTTACTCATTGGATTGCCACGGATGATCGAACGTTCCGTCCGAGAAATGAATCTAATCTCAACGGACATCCCGATACGAAGACTGCTGAGTAAACACGAGAGATAAGAGGGAACAGGAAAGCTTTCAGAGATGGCAATGCGACGTGGGGCCTAAATAAAACCGATCACCTTTCAAATTCACAGAAAGGGTTGAATAGGACTCACGTTTTCCGCCAAATGTGACGCATAGCGTAGATAGATGACGCTTTCTATAGAATTCTATACATATTATAATTGCATTACAAAAGGAAGTTGACGTCAGTACGTTATCGCTGTGTAATATACCCAGAAAAATTCGTTGAATGCGTATTCAAGATAAAAATAGCTTATCAAAGTTCTCGGGCAGTTTTTGGTGCACTCAAAGGTTAATGTATATTAAGGTAGACACGCCTTCTGTTTTTAATATCCCATCAAAGATTGCCTATTTTTTTCTATCTGGAAGATTCGCCCGTCTTTTATTATAGCAGATCGCCTAAAATCAACCTAAGCTCAGTATATATTGATATAATTAAATACTTGTAATGCAGTCGCGTTATTTACATTTTTGTCAGAAGACTCTCGCAGTGAAGTTCTTCTAATTCCAACTTCCAATTCTTCTAACTACTGTAATGCTGGACTTAAGGCGTGACACAAAGGAATACAGAATGGCTGTTCGCAGAATCCAATTCAATATTCTATAAATCAATCTTATAATCCTTTCAATTTCAAAATGAAGGAAGTATATGGTATAATTCCGTTGTCTTAATGGATTCATCTGGGTTTATAGATTTCGCTCAAACACTATGTATTTACTAAAAAATGTAAATTGTTTATGGTAACATTTCGGTAATAAGAACGAAACAAAAACGACGATTCCAAATTTTCATGTCCCTTTAAATTATGTCTTAATTTCAGCGTTCTAATTTCTTCAGACTAAAATACGATTGTGAATACATAATAACGACAATATTTATCAGTCTCCAAGACCCTAAGTCTATAATTGTGATGGTGTTTTAATGCTATTTCTTCTTTTCAATTGAGGACGAATATAAAAGTTATTAAAGTATTAAAGTTAAAGACTATCGCAAAGTTCAATTACAATTACACATTTATCTTTTGATAGATAAGATGGTTAAATTGCATAAGGGTGATAATGGAAAGAACATTTTCTCCTGGAAGAAAATTTCTAAAAGAATAACACATGACGCATATTCATATGCATATATATTATAATTATTATATGCAATTACATATTATAGTAAAAGATGGCTCTAAAGTTCAAATGACGAATTAGCATTAAGATATTCACTAAGATTTTAGAACTGATTTCTAAGGAATCCTTCATCGTTTTATGGACAGTACTATTATACAGTTCAATCTTATATGAGTAGCCATTTATCTGAAGCATTTACTTATTTACACCTCTTACATGGAAACCTCAGATGTACATAGATTTGAAAGGATTGAAAAAGTTCTTTAAAAACTTTTCCTCTATGACGTTTATCACAGTATAGACTATTTTACTTCTCAGAATAAATTATAAAACACATATTTAAACGGATTTTAATAGCATATCAAGAATAGCGGAGTTATCAAACTTATTTCTCTTTAAGGAATTGAATTCTTTCCAAATATTCCCCTTTTCTATAAAAAATAAGAACTTTCCATTTCAAAATTAAATTATGATGAAATATATTTTATCCGCAATTGATTAGGTGATGAAATGTAAACGGTGTATCTATAATAGAGATATTTCTAAAGTTAAATTTACTTTAAAGTTGCAGTGTACGCGAAATGTCTTCACACAAATCCCGGGTTTCGAAAGAAAATATGGGTGACTTAACGGTTGGATTATCCCAGATAAGATAAAGTTCTATTTAGGTAGATTAATCATCGGAGATGCGATGCAATCATGAGAGTACCTTATCACTGCCGGTTTGAATTTGCCGCGAATATCAACTTCCTCTAACGCACGCTGCTGCTTCACTCAAATCCCGATAGATGACAAAACTGGTCGATGATACGCTCTGTACCGTTCCCTATGCTGTTAGATGCTAGGCTTCAATTACAAATTATGCAATACAATTAACAATTAATTATAAATTGAGTACATTGAAACAAAAGCAAAGATGATTAATTATAGATTAATGAGAGCAGAAATTCACGTTGTAAGGCTTTAATGACGCTTCAGTAAAATGAATTAACATTTCAATTAAAATTTATGAGAAAGGAATTAATTTCAGAATTAAAAAATTCGATTTGAAGTTTTATATATCAATATAATCAAGCCATTATCATAGCTTTCATACTATAAGCTCTTTTGCTTCATTTTAACGCAGGATAATATGGAAAAATTGATTGAAATTTAATAATTACGAATGAATTTTATTTATTGATAATTATCTCTTAATTATTGCATAATGAACATCTCTTTAGATATTATTTATTATTGTGTTTTGAATTCAATAAACCTACCAATAATGTACGATTTAGATAGGATTTGCATGGGAGAATCGTAATTATGATGGAGATATCTGGTAAGTTAGATATGAAAATCATATTATAATGACTAAACTAACAACACTAGAGTATCGGGAAATCTTTTCGATGAATTGGAAAATCCACGTTTTGAGTGTCCAAGAATCAGCTGTGAAATATATTTTTTCTCAAGTTTTGTTCTTGTGACAAATACTTACGGAGTGTTTGAATGTAAATTAAGTACAAAATTCCTGTCGATGAGAAATATTTTTGTCTCTTGTCAAAGGAATGAAAATGTGAGCATTAAAACTATAATAATGTTGATAGAATTGGAGTAATATTTAACTGAGTGAAATAATTAATGTAAAATTGGCTGGATATGAAAATTTACAGATAACTTGAAAAGGTAAATGTTGTATACTCTCTCACGCTGAATACATTGTCTGCATTAAATCTGAAATAATTTTCAACTACGTCCCTTCAAGGCACTACTCATAAGTAGATTTGGGACGTATGATATTCAATTTTTAGGACGCGGTTCGCCTATTGGTTTCAGTCGATCACGAGTAAATAGATCTGTGACTAAAAGGACAGCAAAAATTTCAGATCTCTGTAATCGTTACACTTTCGTGGCAAGTGAAAAAATAGAACCAGAGTAATATATTGTTTTCTGTTATTGAAACTGGATAGTAGATTAGTAACTGTTGGAGTGTTAGTGATACTTTGCGTCAATCCATAAAACTTAATCCTATCTCTATCGTAATTGCCTGATTATAATTTTATAAATAGCCTAAAACCGTATTGATACAATTATCCTTTACATTATTAAATGCAGCACTTTATTAACATTAAACGTAAAACTTTTCCGTTTCAGCGTCCGGAAAAAGAGATCCGTACCGAGACTGTGGCCATGGGAATGAACACAGGAATGTTGACAGCGATCGCAGCCATATCAGTGCTGGTGCTTGGTTTGATGATAGCGGCTGTCGTGCTCCAGAGCAGAGTGGCGAAGAAGGAAAAGGAGTTGAGGACGAAGAACCTAAGGTGCAGGAATCCACGATTCTGATTTGTTATCGAATTTTAGATTCTGATTTACTACCGAATTCTATCAAGTACTGATAACTACATCGTTCAGGAAAAATGTGAATGTGTGTTCTCACGCATCATATAGTTCAGAGAGAGAAATACGTATCTTATGTACAGTGATCTAAACTTAATAGAGTACTATCACCTATTTTCGTCTTGGATGAAAAGTATCCAGTTGAGTGGACGTGAAAGAGAGCTAGTCAAAGTGTAGGAATCAACGACGTAAAAAATGGTGGTGCTATGGTTTTATTATGACGATGTTAAGTAATAACAATTATGCTAGAGTAGACTCCAATAATCATTTGTTCTTTGAGTGTTGTCGTTGTGATATCAAACAACACCAACCAATTGTAAATTTTGTCGACTGTAAGCATAACCTTCTTCATTATCATCAATATCATTATTCCACTAGACAATTAGGCTTGCATGAAACAGAAGTCTAATTCGCATTTCATTAATTCATCGCTTTTTTGTATATATGTACAGTGTATTTTAATGAATTCTACCTGATCCTATTGTTAATAAGTTTTATGTTTTCATTGTTTTATAAAAATATCTTGTTAGATATAAATGGTTATTAGATGGCGTAATTTTACTTCCTCAAATCCTGCTTAAGATGTGCGATCCCCAAAAGTTTTTAAAAAATTTTTATTCTCTAATATCTACGCAACTATTTTCGTCAAAAACATGATTATTTTTTATATTTATTTATGACTTTAAAATAAAATATGAAACAAACTGAAAATATACAAGGTATGATATAAATCTTCAAAATTTTGGACATTTTTATAAATTTCGAGCACGTAACTTACGTATTAAGAACGTCATTTAAATAGGTTGAATCTTCAAACGATCAATTGATAATAAGGTAAATATAGTCTTTAAATATAAAAACTTTGAGTGAAAGGTGTTGAATTTCAGTTCCATTACCATGTCTTCCGCTTAACACCTTCACATAGTGATCTCCTTTCCAATGGAATGTCATGAACATAATTAGCATTTGATGAAATGAGTGAGTGCTCTGTATGTATGCTTTAATGAATAAATGTCACTGATTAATTAACTACATTTTCATTTGTATTTTCCTGTATTTTCCTGTATTTTCCCCTTTTTAAATGTATTTCTTTTAAGGGCAATAACGAAGTAAAGATTGAAGAGTAGTATCAAGTTAAGTAATGTGGCAAAAGGAATCTTTAGAATAGAGTAAATAGGGTCGAATCCAGGTACCTCAATCATGAAAGCATATCGGAGAATTAGTAAATATTGTTAAAGAAGACTATATGGATGGATTTAAAAATGGATACAATCGGACAATTCAATCATTTAATATAAATGCGATCAAGGTACTTTATATGTTATATATATTCAGTAGCGTTCGAATGAGTTGAAATTGTATAATTTCATGATCGAATAATACGTTGTTCAAGCGATGTTACATTCAAACCTATTCTAAACCAGCTTTTACATTTGCCAAGAGACACTAAGACAGTTTCAAGAGAGATAACACTTCGTTTCAGTGTATATGTTTGAGTTTTATATTGTATAAGAATCAAAATCAGGCAGATGTACTGTCAAGCTCTAAATAGCTTGGTTTTTAATTAAAACTTTGTACATGATGAGTATAGGTGAGAATATGTTACAAATCTCCAAAGAAAGGCTAAAATTTCAACTCTATTCATCTATATATAATGATATTTCAATTTACAACTGAAGAGACGATATTTGTACATTTTCCACAATATTTTAATGGAAATTTCCTTACACTGCAAAGTAAATAGTACTCAGCTATATATTTTTATTCCTCAACAAATTTTGAGGAAGTTTATAAAATATGTATTTTAAATCTAACTATTTAGATTTACGTAAATTATTAATTTCTCCCTTACTGATTAAAAATCAGTCCGCTAGAGCTAGAATCCAAAACATCTCTTATTTAATATCTGCTGTCACCGCCATAATTGAAATGAAATATAAACGATTTAGAGTGATAGTACAATATGATTGAAACACGCTAAATACTGTATGAAACAACATAACGCAGTTTCCTTTGTTTCGTACTTTTAAATAATCACACCGTACTTGAAATGAATTAAATACGATCAGAGTGTGAGTATAATCATTGGATTGAACTACACTGGATACTAAATCAAACAGCAAAACCCATTGTTTCGTACTTTCAAATAATCAAACCCTACTTGAAACGAACTATAAACGATTTAAAGTGATAGCATAATCATTAGGTTCAACTACAATGAATACTAAATGAAACAGCAAAATGTTTCCTCTGTTTGGAACTTTCACATAATCACGCGCTGCCCGATTGGTCGCTTCTTTTAATCACCGCAGCGCGTTAAAGGGAGATGATGGCGGGACGAGAGATCCAGCGCTAATGAGGCCGAGGAATTAGCGTGGATGGTCTATAGGCAGAGAGTGCTGTCATCAACTCCCTAAACGACGTGATTCTAAGGACAGCTGAAAAGAGATGGGGGACCAGTGTTTGGCGGCACACAGCGCTGAAGGGCGAGTGTGGAAGTGCTGAGCATAATAACCTAAATAAAAAATACGTGCGAGATTAGAGAGACAGATTAGATTCTCGTCGATTCCAGCTAAACGGCCGAAACAAAAGGAGGGAAAATGTGTGGGGACGTGATGTGAACACGAGGTCTTTAATGAGGATAGATATATGATTATGTTCTCATGGATGAGGCAGCTAGATAGTCATTTTTTGTTCTCTTTGTGCGTTGATGGATCCTGGAATATGTTTCGATGATTTTTATATTCGAGCTGTGTAAAAATTACGGGTATGAGCGTGTTTTTTGGTAGAAATTTTAAGGAAACTATCCCAAATCTTAAGTATTTAAATAAACTTAGAGACGCATAATTTTCGATTAATGTTAAATTTTGGATGATTAATTAGAGTTATAAATAAAAAGGGGAAGTTGCAATGACGTTGGCTGAAATAATCATAAGCATTGGTTCACATGAATGCCAAATATATGCGGTTACTCCTAAATTTGTCAATTTAGAAGTAGCCAACAAAGAATTTAACTTATATCTTATTTCTTATGATTCAGTATCTAATAATAAATTCCATATCAAGAAAGAAAGTAATGAAAATTACGTTTCTTAGAATAAAAATTTAATAATTCGTATTTTTTTATTTCTTACCAACATAAAGGTGCATTATTAAGCTGAAATTTAAATCCACAATCACGAAACGCAAAATGTAAAAAGCAATAATTTTTACTAGACTCTATCTTTCTCCTAAACTGCGACCATGTTTGAAGAATGTGAGAATTTTGTTTACTCCACGGTATTGATTTCTACAACAGCTTTGGTAATAATAAAAATAAAAATTTGGGACCCATATAAAGAATACAATAATATGACTGCGCAAAGTATCATAATAAGGAGACGTTTACCGCTTAAAGTTTTCTAAATATTATTCTAATTATTTCGGCCTGGTATTTCACAAAATTTATTGGAATAATTGAGGAAGGTAATCTTAAAAACCTAACAGGTTTTCAAGCTCGAAATATTTCACTTGGTAACCCGATATTTATGTTACCCCGCTTTACATTTTATCGCATCGAACTATTCATTGCGAGGTATAATAAATCTTCGTGGAGAATTTTATTCTCAATAAATAACCCGCTAATTCGAGAAATGACCTCGCTAATTAGTCTTGGGAGTACAATTTGGGAAAGCACCTATTAGGGGAATTAAGGGTGGTGGGGAATGGACGGGTAGAGGGAGGAAGTAGATTTAGTGGCGGGAAATGGCAACTATGTTCGCCTCCAGTGAACCACTATAATGCGGAGGCCAAGTGCAAGGTTTGACCTTTCGAATGAATGGGTACCCCTCTTCCGTACTCTCTAAACCCCTCTCTACGACACCCAAAAAACTGTTTTGGTCCTGTTTGGAAACATTCGTTCTTCTCGTCTTCCGGTTTGAATAGATCGCCAATGGTATCATTACATTTAATCGTTTTACGATTCAATTCAGTTACGAGTAGCCAGCCCATTTTTAGCGTATAGTTAAGGCTGCTGTAGCGCTCGGAGATTTCCGAATTTAACGGTCGCGTCTCAGAGCACGAAAAGTGGTAACTTAGAGAACTAACAGAAGACAGGGAGGATCATTTGCTGACTTTTTTGAAGCGGTTGGCACTAACTGGCGACTGAGACGAGGTTGGAGGGGTGGGAAGCCTCTTCATAGTCCCAAGCAAGACTGAAATTGATACATTGATAAGTATCGTGTTATCTTCGAAATTCGTTTGTTCGCAGAAGACGAATTAGTTATCCCAGAACAGTCTCATTCGGGTTTAGAAATAGTGGAGAGATTCTCTTTGAGGTCCGTACGACTTCGATCGATGCAGTCCCGGGTTCGATTTGCTCTTCGTGATGATCTTTGATCAGAGCATTTTAGTAACTAATAATTCTGAACAAATAATCGTATTCGGAATTCAAAAATAATTTTACATATTTAATGTAAAATTAATTTATCGATAAAAAAATAAATATATATAAATAATTATATATATATAATTGTACTTCAGTCGCTTGTATTTCAATGATCACCCAAAAATATTTGAAACATTTTATGAAAAAAATTTAAACTTTTCAAAAGTATCAATGTAAAAAAATATTTATAGTATATTTTCGAAGTAACCAAGAATTTACTGCTATTCAAAAATTAGTATTGTGTGGATGATATTTAATTTAATTACAGGTAGGGTTGGGATTATAATTGGAGATAATATTCCTTTTTTTTGGTATCTCCAACGACCCTTTCTATTATGAAACACAATTAAAACGTTTACATTTATCTGCTACGGCCCTTTAAATTTTTTTTATTTTAAATATGTTTAAATTATATGAGCCATGAAAAATAAAATAATAAGACAAGCATTTAAATTGATGAAATGTTTTCCAAAAAAAGAAAGTGATTGAAGAAAAAAAAACAAAGAAATCAAACCGGATTCGAACCACGTACAGTCGCAATATGAAACTTATATGCTAGCACCACGCAACCATTTGCTTGTTGAGTATAAGCTGCCGCGGGGGTTATATTGGAAGCGGCTAGAATTGACGATTTTTAAACATGAATTACAGAGAAACGAGGGAGCGTTGGCCCCTAGTATTTTCAGGTTGTTATAAGTAATATGTAAGCTACACATCCATACCGGTCCTATCCAATATCCCGTGCCGCAGTCCTAAAGGTCCCCTTGTTAGTAAAAATTATTAGTTTTATTGAATAATTATTATTTAGTAATAATTATTAGTTTTATTTAATAATAATTATTCTACCTTTCAATTATTCTAAACAAAGAGTATGATTACTCTTCCAAATATATTTTTATTTATAATATGTTGCTGTTATAAGGCACTAGTCGGGAAAAGTCTGGGTTTCTGCGTAATGCTCGATTGTCACATTCACGTTCCAAGGAGGAAGCGACGAACTACAGTCCGGGTTCCCACAACATTGTAACTAAATTCGTACGCTCATAGTCGTATGGATTACATAGTGAATTGACTAATCTAATCACACGGTGAAGGAGACCGTTCGGTCTCCTTCACCGCTTCACTTCAAAAATATAAGAACACGGCTGCCACCCTGATCGCCGTCTCTCGGAGAATTTCCCCTCCGAGTCCTTTCCCCTACTTTCAGGCTGTGCAGAGGTCGCGCAATCAGCCACCTCGGCAGAGGTTTTCCATTTCCCGAATAACAGCTGATTTTGATCTGTAACCCCCACACATGTATTCACATACCGTTATAGCAAGATTTGATGTCGGGTTTTGTCTTTTTATTTTTTCAAATTTTTTCATAGTAAGCGAGTGAATTGTGATGAAAAAGAGGCTAATTTTTCCGAATTCCAAAGCATTCAACGTCCATAAAAGGATTTAAATTTAAATTCTAAAAACTAAAAGTAAGCTTTCAATCATTTCTCTTGTAAATGCTGAAAACCGGAAATCTCTACAATGAATATTAATCTCGTAATTTTGGAAATGAGACAGGCTATAAACGGCCGTTTTCGGCGAGCGCTACAGCAGCCTTAATATCTTCGATTATATCGATCGATAAATAATATCGATTGTTTCATTATTCGATAAGTCGAAGTTCAACGAATAAGTTATACCGCCAACACATATCAAGCTTGAAATATTTCTTTATTTAAAGGGACTGCAGTACTATTTATATACCTTTTTATTAAAATTTCAACATGGGATTTATTTCTTCTGATTGAACTCTTGTGCGAGTTATTTGAGATGTTTATCTAAAATCTGTAGATAATAAATACATACAATCAAACGTAATTTAAGAGATAAAAATATATTTGATTATTTCCAGTACGTAGCGTGCTAACCTTCTAACGCTGAGGTCCCGGTTTCAAATCCCGGTAGAGGAGGAAATTTTCCTCTCAGGGTGTGTTTATTTGTGACGTCCGTTGTAAAGTTTAGAGCCTACTATTGTAGCGTATGTAATTGTTTAGGTAACCTGTTTGCATTAAATAAAGTATTATAATTCTGTATATGTTTTATAGCCGCGTTGAATAAATATTAAAATTTGGTCAATAACAATAACTATATTCGTTTATTGCACAATTTTTTAAAGCTGTCTTTTCTATATCTGAGTCCACAAATTTTCTTCCATGAATATGATTAAAAATATATTATGAAGTGAGAATCAGTATCCATGCTTTACGTGCAGACTACTCAGGTAATTTAAAGTAAGACTCAAATCCAAAGCTAAAATTAGGAATCTTTAAAAGAGCTTTCTGTAAATCACCCGATTCAAATCTACCTCCAGCAGTTTAATTTCTCATAGTCGAAAATCTTGAGCGATAATTTCATCGCGAATTGATTTAGAATAAAATTATAATTTCTGGTTGAACTACTCCCTACCTACAGGAATGAAAGAGCAATACATCTGTATTCATAAATTAAATCTAAAATTCAGGGATCTATTACAACCACCATCATTGAATTAGGTCAGGCCTGATTCAAGCCACCAAAGAATTCAATCCAATAATAAATTTCTCTGCCTCTATTTCGCGATCTAGTCAGCAAAAAACATGAAATATGATTTTAAGAAAATACACTCTATTATAAGAATTCCCAGAATAATAAACAAATTAAGAATAGGTTGGCGAACCCATATTAAAGCGTATTAAGAGAACACTTTCTGAAAAAGAATTTTGGCCTACTGCCTGTAAACGCTCCCAAATACAATAGATAAATAGCCCATCTAAAACAAACATAACCCTTTTTATAGGACGTGGAAGGATGCCTCGTAATGATACATTAATTTTTCCGCAATCGAGCGGACGGAGCAAAGTTTTCGGTCATAAATTCTCATCTGACGTTCTTGGGGGAAGAAAATGCGAACTGTAGGAGAAGAACGGAGGGGGAGAGACAATGGGTAGGAAATTTGATCATCCGGGCCCAAAAAGGGGATGTTTGGAATCGAGATTGTGCCCTCGATGTTTAGAATACATGTATACTTTTGGTAGCGATGCGTGCCCGTGATTAGGCCGCTGTTCTTCTACGTGCGTGAACGTGGAAACGGAGGATACGAAGCGATTTGTGTATCTATCGGAGAACGAATTAACCACACGGTTGATATTATCTGAAGATTTAAGCCTTTTAAAGTTCTGAAAAGGGTTTATATAGGTCTAGCAGAGCTCCTTACCGCTGGATTTATGTTGGCTATAAATTCTGCACGGTTTTAACACCAACAACTCTTTATGACTCAGATGTTGCTTGGATACATCTTACGATGACAACTAGAAGAAATCATTTTGTTCGCCTTATCTTTTAATTGCAGGAGAAAGGTTGGACATTCTTCGATAACAATCTATGAGACGGATCGCGTCAGGATAAGATAACAGCAACTCCGTGCACCCAAAGCGTACTGATGGTTCAAAGTTTAGCTGATTGTTATGGAAGCGGATGCCTGTTTTTTTTCGATTTTCGCCACCATCCATGATATAATATCTAAAGAGAAACGATTTTTTACTTCAACAGATTGGCTTATTATGTAAAAGCTACTAATATTTCCTGTATTCAATACGTTTTGAAGGAACAAAGTCTTTCTATAAAGAATTTTTCTTTGTTTACGGCTTTATTTCACTAAGTCGAGTTCTTCATATCAAAATGAATCTTTAAGAAATGGGCTTTACAATGGTCATTCAAATACGCCGTTCAAAGTGCAATGTAAGAGAATGTTTTAGATAGATTAGCGTGGCAATGAAGGGATTTCTATTTAATGCTAAAGGCAAAGATAATTATGGTCCATTGTTCATATGGTCCTTGGAACTATTGAGTGACTTGGTATCTCCATTGAGTCATGATGGTATCAGATTTATTCACAGAAGATTGTTATTCAAGTAGAGATTCAAAACTTTTAAATAGAGTTTAGGCGTTGGTGTATTCGCGCAATGGACACTTATTTCCGGGGAAATCATATCAGAAAAAATTTTTTTTCTAAAGGTTCATCAAATCAAGGGAAGAAAAAGTCTGGTCCATATGGTTTTCTAGTTAGCTGTTTAGGGCCCCGCGAGCCCATTTGAAAATGCATTCGAAGGTGTTAAGGAACTGAATAAGAAAAGGATATGTCCGAAAAGTGAGGAACCTGAGTTCGAGTACCAGTTATGTAGTTATTTTTCACTTAACCGTTAATCTTTATGACCAAGTGGCATAACTCTTAGTGCTAACTTAATATCCTCCTTTCCTTATCGTAAATATATAATATATATTTCGATATAATTCCACGTTTAAAGTAATTGAAGGTTTTACTATAGATGATACATAAACAAAATAAAGTAAAATAGAGAAAAGTGAATCGATTCGAAACTGAGACCCAAAATCTATCTTTTGCAAATAGTTTAAATCGCCAAATTTGCCAATTTAGTCGCAAATTTCAAGAGACGCTTTAGGGAAACGCGAATCCTTCGCGACTAAATTTTTAAAGCAGGAAGAGTTAATAATGCCCTGTAATAAAATCTCGGCGAGAAGATGTGGGAAACAAAAGCTCGGAGGAGAGGAAAATGCTTCTTTGTGCCCAAATTAGAAACAGTTAAAAAATACGCGATGAAGTCTCTCTTGAAGAAAGGAGGGGCAGGTATACGAGTGCGGGGTTAAGAAGGAAGAATGGAATGGGATGACGTAAAGGGGACACAAAGGAAATGAGGAAAAGAATGAGTGGTAACGAAAAGGAGATGAGTTATTGGGTAATAGGAGCCCTTACTCATCAGACAGGAGTCGATCTCTCATCTATTAAGGATACCCTAACACTGATCTTTCGTATAATAATTGTTTTAATGTTTAAACATACTTATAGGTGATAAATAAAGTAGTAGTAAAAGGAAACTATCCCTAGAATTGTGTTGCTTTTAACGTTTTGCCATGCGCTCCAATTATGATCAATCTAACTTGCGACTTTGCGACGATATATTCAAAATCATCCACGTATTTGTCGGTGAATATAAAGAGAAATATTTTCCGAAACTGTGTATATTCTTTTGGAATGATAATCGGCAACTAATTAACCAATTCTATGAACTAAAAACTGATTCTAATATATGAGTAGTGATAGATCACGATGATCTAGTACGAAACATAACAGCTGCATGGTTAAATTGTCTTAAAACAATCATCGATACTTATGCCCGTAAATTCGCGAACAGCCATAACAGAATAATACATTTGGTAATTTTTTACTGATTTTTTTTGTGAAAATAAAAGTATTTCAAGTATATTATTCTGTTTTTCAAGGTGCATAGGAGCAAATGGTTATTAAAATTGAATTTTTTCCGCGTACTATACGTAAAGGTAGTATGTTCTCGTCACAATCCTTAGATTCCCTACCACACGCTGAAATACGGCTTGCAGAGAATGCATTTCCTTTTTAATATCACCGACGTAAAAATATTTAAAGAATTTCACAAAAAAGTACAACTCAATGCTCATTGTAGAAACTTGTTCAATCTTCACTTTCAAATTCTCAATTCTAGATCTTTCATCTCAATTTATGTACTTACACTTTCGAAAAACACTCGAAAATTCGATTTTTTAACTTTCTCCTTTTTTCATGATCAAATGGAGTAGATAATACTTAATAATATATTATTTATGATATAATACTAAATTTATTAACAAATGTTTCTTCCGAGGATATTCTTCACTATACTTCACATGAAAGTTTACCAACTAGCTTCTCATTAATATTTATCTATTTTTACGAATGTAGACTTGGCTTTTTTCAACCAGAAAAATAGGTCCATCCTTCGTAGGACTTTACCACATAAGCCAACTCTTTCTGTCTGATCTTTAATGACGAAAGGTCTGATGTAGGACGAGTAACTCTCAATCTCACCCTTAATGAATACGCCGTGTTACCTTTAGACACCAGCAGCTATAATAAACATGTTTTTACGAAAGAAAGCTGTACAAAAGCAATAAAAACGTGGAAACTTTTCTCAGAGGAGATGGAACCTCTTTGAAGGATATCCTGGTGAAAATAGCACGTTGCATTTGAGACAGTTTTATTTTAACCAGGATTGTTTGTGCCAATTTCATAAAATTATTATTCCCATAAGAATTTTCAATCTGGGTATATAATAGCAAACTATTAATATATGTATATTTGCTCCAGTCTCGATAATATTGCCAGATTCGAACCAACTGGGACCAAAAATTTCTTCCGTGTTTGCCATCAATCTTCCTATTATGTTTGTCTCATTTCTCGAGTTATTTTTCCGCAAAAATCAGAATTATCAAAATAACATGGTTTCAGTCAATGAACTTGTTAGGTTAAGTTACCAACTGCACCATGATAAGCTGTTTATCGGGACGCACAAAAATCCTGACAGCAATGAGAGTTTTCTTCATTTGATAAGAGATAATTCATTTGATTAATATTAAAAACAAACTAAAAAGGAATCATGAGCGATGAATTTAGAAAATATTATTGTTAAAATATAAAATTATATCTTAAACAATAAAATATAATAATTTAATCATATTTAAATACCATAAATTATAATTTTAATTTCTGTTCTTCCATTCATGATATGTATTTTTGCATTTTATGCTCTCTTTCGTTCGTACTCAGTTCAGGTTCAGTTCACTTATCCAGTCATCGATTGTTTCAATAGTCGAAGTATTAATTATGTGCCCCTGGACTTAGTGAATTTATTGGCAGCTTAATACACAACCTACAGGAATTATTCTTTTATCCAAATAACCATAATTTCATCTCCTTTACGGTACATTTTTTTGCTACCGCTGATAGAACACTTAATCTGCTTAAAATTCAGGGGTACATAGATAATACATCCACTATAGTTATCATTTTCTGCCTTCGCTTGTTTTCAGTTCCCGCGTAGACGAGTCATCTATAAGAACCAATGGCAACTGCGGAAGTAAATGCAGCCATACTCGTTGCGTATTTTATATAAACAGGGGATTGGCTAGGGGGTGTGAGGGTTAGCGTAGGAAGGTTTTAAGGGAGGAAAGGAGGTAAGAGGCGAGAAGAGGGTGGTAAGAGGTGCCACGATGATCCCACTAGGACAAGAAAAAGAGGTAAGGCGAGTGGGGAGGACAAATGTTCGAGTGCTTTTCTCTTATGACGGACTCTGGTTGGTCGGCTAAGTACGGCGTGGGGAAGGAGAAGTGGACTTCGTTTCCTCCTAATATAGTTTCGCCTCGAGAGGAAGGAGAAAAGAGGATACACAATGGAAGTGTGTGGAAGATAGATGAGGAGAAATGGTGAAACTTAAGATTGGATGGTAACGACGGAGGTTTTTTGAGCGATGGCGTATTTTTAAGAGGTGTTTCTCTCGCATCTGAAGGATGCGTGACTATGGATGATAATGGAAAAGGTTTTGAAATCGACGCCCAAAAGATCCATGCTAGAGGATTAACTGAACCGTTTCGTAGAAAACGAGGAAACTAAAGGCTTTTGATATTTACTCACTGAATTTATCGACGTATTTGACGCACTTTAAGAGTGAAATTTTAGAAAAAAATGGAATTTTAAATACTGAAGTTTGAAGCTTAACCAGGTAGCTCAGAACTTTTTTTAGTAATATATAAGTTCTTACTATTATAGCTCTTACAAAGCTAAAGAACGTAACATGAAAGTTGAAACAACTGTTTTATAGAAGAAATTCTTACATAAACAATGCTTTTTATACACATCGGTTTAATATATCGTATACACATCGTAAAACGTGTGATTTACACACTGTTTTCAAGAAGAAAAATTGGGCATTCTGTGCCAATAAGTAAAGCAAGTCTTACAGCTACGTATGCAACGTGTAAAGAAACGATTATCCTTATTTCTGGTTAAATATTGCATTCCAGTTCATTAGCGAAAAAATAATCGACCTTTGATAACTAAGTATATATAAAAATAAGAAACGAAATGAGATGCATTGAACGTTAATAATATGAATACCAACGCGTGTTGAATCTTAACGACATTATTGAAACCGATCAACGAAAATTGCTTTCTGTTATTCGACGGATGATTCAGTTGTTCTGTAATAGCCGGTCAATGCGTAGAAATTCGGATACTGACGATTTTATGTGCTGATTGTGGAGGATTTTTACGAAAATATAAGCTCATATTAACTCATTTACAATTAAACCTCATTAACTGTTCTACCATCCCAAATTGTCTTTGAATCAAAGAAAGCGAGTCATTTGAACTGAAAATGGAAACTTGTTCAGATTCCAAAAAACAAAGTATGAGTTTAGATGAGCAATCATCACATCATTAAATTCACGCAAATTATTACAATGATTAAAGACATGGTTAAATTATAAGAGCAAATTTGATAACTGTAACTCAAAACTGATAAAATATTTTCTAATTATGCATCTAACAAGTGAATAATGAAAGTATAAAAATTTCGGTAAAGACTGCAATCGGAATTATTAATAACAATAAATCATCAGTCACAGTCACTTTTATAATCGTTTCTTAATTTTTATCCTAAAATTAAATTTATTATATAAAAAAATCTTTCATCAGCTTCTTATGTCTCAGAGTTTGTGATTAATTTATCACGTATAATTAAAAATCTCTACTTCTTGGTTTCGAGTGTTGTTGTTGATTTCCTAGGTAATCGCTGTTTATCGAAATTTTCCGTAGAGACCCCCATAGCTCATCTAAATACTCCCTTCAAGGAAAAAACACCGAGTTATTCACAGTTAGAAAAAAGAAATCTCAGATCGATCAAGAATCCGTCTTCACCATGGCGATTCATTCATTTGCGAGAGATGCGAAGAGGAAACGAAGTATGTTAACGATAATGAAACTTTTTACGTAATCTGAGACAAGGGGCTAAATCCACCCTCTTTCACCAAATCTCCTTTTCTCCAGGGGACTGTCGCAGGATAATCGCCCCAGATAGAGGTCTAATTGGCCTCCAATCTGCCTGACATTTCCCGAGTCCCCTGAGAATGGGCTTAATCCCTCCCATAAAAGTTCCCCTCCCGCCGCCACTGCTACGGAGCGGGACCGCGGGAGGAACCCAGTGCTTGCGGGCAACTAAACCAGGCCATCCGCAGATACTTACGCCGAAGTGGTAGGGAACGGAAATGCACGCTGAGAAACGTGAATGAATTTACCAATCGCTCGGGTAATTTATGGGTTCAAAATATTAACAACATAGGCGTTTGGAATGTTAGATTCCTCCTCCTACTTATTAGTCGGGTTCTGCAACCGCGGAGGGATTTCAAGAGAGCGCACAGTGGGCAAAAAAAGCTGGCCAAAATTACAAAATGCGTTTTATTGAAGGCGGACTTTGAAACTTGTGGAAAATCGTGAATAAATTGTGCATCGACTGTTAAAGTCATTCAACTTGGTTCCTGCGCATTTAAATTTTACATGAGGTCGAATTTTACCAAATTTTGAGAAGAAATTTCGATTCAGAATCCTTCAATTTCAAACTAACGATGAACCCAAATGAACAAAATAATCGGACAAAACTGTTTTATATTATAATACTATTCTTTATGGTTCATAGTACTCAATTTGTATGATCATACTTGGAAATTTTATTATTTTACATGACAAATTGGCGGACCCTTATTTTAGCGGCGAGGTTAAGTATTTGATAAGTTTGCAGGATTCAGGGGGACGAGGGTGAGGCTTCCCCATCCATTTTATTTATATAATTTACATTAATTCTAAGCATATATTTGTTATTTATCATTTCGTAATCTATTCCAATACTCTTTTAATGATATACATTTTTCGTGCATTAATATTTTCGATATTTGTTCAAAAATAAAAAACGTTTATCAATTTATATAATTTATACTTGTGTTCATTATACATTGCATCTGCTTCAAATGAAAATGAGGTAATGAAATTGAGCTTGGAAATATTGTTTTGCATTCAATTTCTATTTCCGGTCCGTACTTCTGTATCATTCTCTGGTTAAGAGTATATTACGAGAGATTTAGAGTCGTATTCAAAGTCAGTTCCAAGCAACTTTCAAGCACCTAGCAGTCCTCTTAGACCGAGACATTTTTATTGTATTTATGGATTTTTTCCTCAAGATACTGCTATGTACTCCAATTAATATATAGAAAAATCTACGGCCCATAGACATTCAGGGAACGGTAAGTTAGGCAGCTTAAACGTTCTCATAACTTCCTCGTTAATGTTAAATTAACTGAATATAGCTTAACTTTTCTTTTAAAGAGTTTCCTCAAAGTCCTTGAAATAATGATAAAACCAATTTACGTAATTGTCGAATTCTCTAAAACAGTCTTCCTTAGTTCATCAAACACTATCAACACCCGATAATGCGGTATCTACCTCAGAATGATATCATTATATCTTTATTCGAGAGCAAAGTTTATCGGACTCACAACTTTCCTCATTCTAAATCTCCATATACCCACGAAACACCCGACATCACGTGTCCATTATACTCCAAGTCTCCCGTTCGCGTCTCCAAATGTCACTCCCCTTTCCCTTTAGCGTGAGCTCACCCTGTCGCCCCGCTCTTATGACAAAACCTATGTCATTTCCGAACAGAAGCTCCTCTTAAAAAAAGGGAATCACACGGTTTTTATCCGATTAAGATTTCAACTCAACCTTACAGCGATTTAGTGCTTATAGTATGTTGGACCAATGGTATTATAATATATAATACAATGTGGTAAAATAATGACACTTTAAAGCTATGCGGCATTCTATACGATTCAAACGATGGTTTCAGGTGAAGATTAACTTTAAGGAACTTTCGCTGAATGTGAAATGAAACTGTCAAAGCTAAACTTCGACAAACATTAAAGGATAATTGTCAAATTTTAAATTTCATTTGTATTCATTCGGAAAGGGTAAATTTCAATTTCTTAGCCAATAAAAGATTTTCGGCAACAACAGTTTGAGAAATATATACCACAAAAAGTCAATGAATAGGAAAATCATAGAATGATACTGGACGAATACCAACATCTAGGACTTGAGAGAAAATTTCAAATCAACTAGGATTCGAACCCAGAACTTTTCCTCGGAAAAGTTAGCATACCAATCACTCTTCTACCGATGCCAGCAAGTTCCAATGTATTAATAGCAATATACTGACAAATAAGATTTGCAAACCTAATGCTTTCCATCAATTTTTTTAATCAATTCATTCCTCAAAAATACGTAAACATCGTTTTTTACAGCCCATTATGTACTATGTGAGTTTTTGTTATTCTTTTAGATTGTTACTATTTATTATGGATAAATTACACAAACCCTACCGAGTCTGATTTTTAAGTGTTCTCTTGAAGCATAGAACCTTCCCATCTCTCACTTAACTTCCCCCAGAAAATACGACTCCGATGAAGTGAAGGAAGGGAATTCTGGGATATTTGAGGGAAGGGATAAGCAGAGACGTAAATCGCGCGCCAATTATCGCCGAGATGTTGAAGAAAAGGAATGAGATGTTCGTGCTTTTCCCGAACATCCCAGCCACGTTTTTCCCCTCCCCTTTTATGCGGCATTTTCAATGGCCTTTACTCTCCCGAACTGCCTCTAACAGCCGTTCCCAGACCTCCCGGGGCGGTTCCTTAAATGACCCCAAATTAGGTCCTCTCTGTTTGAGGATAAACAGCCGTAATTCGACACCTTCTTAATTCCTGGAGATGTCAACGTATGCAGATGGGAGTTAACGAATTGGAGACCTATCGAATCGACTCGTTGAAATGTTTCTCCTTGAACACGTATGGAAATGATACAGATTCCTTTTTGTGACGTTGTTATAGTTCTGATAAGAATTTGGTATTCGATTTTTGATAATGTGAAGAGGATGTTATAAGCCCTTCCTGCTGTACAGGTCGTTCGGATACAACGAATGAAATACGGGTAATAGATTCTGATACGAACGTATTTAAGAATTCGGTTTTCCTTCAACCCATACGCGAAAGTAATCGTTATAAAAATGTAGAGTCTTGCCCCCGTGCCGTACCGTAGAATGTGGCTTGTAAGGTATACACATAGAAATAAACAAAATGTGTGTAATGGCATTTGGAATACAGAGGGAAAATTCTGAGCCCGACGTAATTGTGCTGGATTTAATTACTTGTCGTTCAAGTTCGATACATGAGTATTTAGCCATAATAAAATTCGTGATTACACTCTACGATTTTTATCCCTGTGGACGGTGTCTTTTCTTCTCTTCAACAACAGAAACTTTCAATCAAAGATACGTACGTATATTTGTTTTCCTCCAATAGATTACCTCAAAATAAAACTATTTTGGTTACTGATTTCCTAAAGAAACTGCAGTGATTTAAATCCTTTCTTATAATTTTATTCCGTACCGTTTTGTGGAACCAAATCAATATAACTATAATCGTAAATAAATAAGAGATGAGTGTGTTTTTTTTTTCGGAGGGTTTTCTCTTATATTTAAATAGAGTGGGTGGGTTACATGTAATGTAGGATAGAGAAGGTAGTCAGCACAAAGTAACACTTAGGCTAACAATGAAATTAAAGTTTAAGGTATGCATGCCCTCAGTTCGTTTTCCATGCAACTAGAAAAAAATATATTGTAATAAATACAATTACCTTTAATTTTATCACTCGTATATCTGCTTAATTTTCGTCAGTAGATCAAAGTTGGATCGGTTCATCGTGAAAATTGATAAATACCTGCTTATTACTTATCAGTCGAATTCGATACCTCCTCCTATACATTCCTTTGCCCTTTCTAAAAGGACATTTCTAAAATTAAGCTTAACTCACACCACTTCCTTGTAATTGTCACTCAAACTTTTAGTGAAATTTTGATATTTTCGTCATTAGTTTGTTATTTATATATTTTTTATAATATTATCGAATTATCTCTACAAAAATTGGCATTGGTATGCTGTACGTTTTGAATAAATAAATAAATAATATCATTATTAATCATAAATTAAAAAAAAATAAATAAAAATGAATAACAATAAAGAAATAAAATAAACCTCTGCTGTTAACCGGATAAACAAACGAACGTAAACATGGTCGCAGTTTAAATTCGGTGGAAATGTGCTGAGCGTCCGAAAGAGAGTAATTAAGATGAAGAAACGAAGGGGAGGAGTTATTGAGGGAAGTGAAGGATTTCGAGATAAAGGGAACGACGAGGGGAGAATGTTCTGCAGAATTGAAGCAAAGATCAATTATCGGAAGCTAAAATAAGGGACGAATAAATTTTTTAATGACCAAACCAAAGCTCCGAATCTTAATTACGATGGAGCCCAAAAGTATTTCCGATACGAAGTTTTTATCGTCGTAAAATTTCTTTAATCATAAGATCGGCCGTAAGCTTAAAAGATTTTTGGAAAATTCTTCGTCATGGGAAATGAATTACAAATTATTTACGAGAAGATAATTATTTGCCGTTAAATTAAAAATCCTCGGTAGTTGAATTATCGGCTAATTTTATTAGTATAAATCCAGAACTATTTGGAAAGCAGTACCGAAAGAAATAAACTCGATAATATCTATTTGAATTTTAAATTTAAGCAAATTTAGGATTAGACCAGCGGGTTATTAGGCCTTTATAATCTTATCTAGTATCTCTAGCTGAAAAAAATAGTTTAAACGAAACATTTTTGTCGATATTTCAAATTTTCTATCTCCTCTGATTTATTTAGCTCTAACTTATCTTTCCTGCTTGCAATTGGGGTTAACCCTAAGAAGAATACGCTGCTAGTAGAGGTAAGGTAGAGCAACCCTACCATTTTTAAAGAATTACTGGTAAATTGCCAATAATTTGAGGGAGGGCTTAATAAAATATGATTTTTTTCATTTTCGCGAACCATCTCGTACAAAAATCATTTCGAAATTGGGGTTAAAAAGATAATTTGAAAACTAATTAAGAAATCGGACCAATTTTGATTTTGATATAGGATAAATAACGCCACAATTAAATAGATAATTTCCATTTTCGGTCGGAAATACATCGATATTATTCATTAATTATTCATATCGTTAATTAATCAACCGTAAAGCTATGGTGTATATATTTATTGTTAGCCCATACTACAACACATATGAGTGGGTTTTGATCCCTTACGCGTTAAATAAGCTATCATCATAATAAACTTACTCGTTCAGCGTTCTATTCAAGTAGAACCTAACAGTTAAGAGGAATACCTACGGATGAGAGCCCTTCTATTTTAACCACAAACATAAGCTACGGAAACAAACGAGGGGAATTTGATTGGGATCGACAACAATAGTCATACCAGAGAGTCGCACTTGTGTCCCCCACGGAAGATTAGGAAACCCTTACGAAAAAATTAACTTCCGGATGATATCCCACGGAGCAGAAGCACTTGCGCCTCCGCGGAGCCCATGAAGCAACTCTTCCCGAGGGCACCTACCGGGGAGGAACGGGCGCGGAAGACGAGCGGTCGCCACGGAACCAAAAACGTATTATTTGTCTCTCGGCTATTTTTTTTTATAGCGTCACCGCGTCAAGAGGTACCTAATGAAGCGTACGCACGCACAAAGCCGTCCCCCGTCACACGCCATAAAAATTCCCTAAACGCTCTCTTTCAACTTTTCCAAGGGGTTTATCTCCCTCTCCCCTGCGCACGAACACCGATGACATCTGTCAGCCAATCCCTTTATGTCCTTTTGTTCAGCCCCACTTCGTCCCCGAACCAACCTTTCCCACTTTCGCCGCATAAAAAAGCACGGCCTCCTCAACACAATCTCCCATAACAACACCATTACACTCTCTTCATCCCGCTTTCGGTCCAAATGCCAACGACTGTTTTGTGAAAGGGAAAGAAATCGGCGGACGAACCCGAAAAGGCTCCTCCTGTGGGGAGGAAAAGTTGCGACCCGAGTATCGACGTAAATATTATGACAATTTTAAATTCGGGGGACGAAGGCGGTGGCTATAATCTCATGATTACGTAATTCGGAACGGTTTATGAGGTACGTTTGTTGGCGAATCGTCTATATACATGAGCGATAGAGGATATCCCTCGGGAGTTGAAAGGAATCGTAACTTTTTTTATGGCTGGTTAATACCACGGCAATATGTTTGCGCGAAGATTTCATTACGATTTATTTCTTTATATTCATTTACCACGGCAATATACTTGCACAATCATAAAGCTACGATTGAGTTTAGTTTTATATTCAGTTTTATTACATTTACTTGCAAATAAAATTGAGAATTTAAGCATCGTTATCGAAAGAGGATGTAAGAACGTTAATATATGCTCTAAATAGTTTCACGATATCTAGTTCGTAGCTTATAAATAATTATTGTATTATATTTTTATTATTCTAAATTTTAACTATTGTCATTGTTTACATATTTTCAGAATTATCTTTTGGAATTATAAAGCGTTCTGGCTATTTTTAGATGTGTACAGTCTTTCTTTACTGTATATTTTATGTATTATATAATTATCTGAATATATAATTTATTTAATTAGAATTTAATTTATAACCATGCGCAAATTGAACATGTTTGCATACCGTAATGAGTTTTTCTATTAAGCAAGACTATAATCTTAGAAATTCTACATGAATTACCTTTTGAATCTAAGAGGGTCTTATTTTAAATCAGTTTTGAAAATTTTTCTGTAAAATATAAAGAATGTATTGAGTAGGTTGCATTAAAATTTGATTAATCGTTTAGCGATGTTAATACGTGTATAAAAATACAGAAAAAGTAGCGTATTTATTCACATTAAAAATTCATGTTTCAATAGAATTTTTAATTTAACCTTACTACTTCCTCATCAAAAAAAGTTCTGAGTAAAGCTAGTGCTGATGAAAATAGACCAAAGAAAATACATATAAATATCGTATACATTAGATGAATATTGTTTAATTTATCACAGGAAAATCATCCTCGTAAATTACAGTCGGAAAATAATTTCCATACTCTACATTTTAAATCTTTTCTCTCTGGTATACGTGATATAGTATCCATAAAAGCGTGAATCCTTATTCGAAATAAACCTTAAGAATTATATCGCATTGACATATGTAGCCGTACTTATATCAAACGCATATACACATCTTAATTTCTCATCATTTCCCTCGTAATCTCCTTCATTTCTCGTAACACTTCGAGAGTTAACTTTCGCTTCAAATCCCTAAGCAATCAAGATGGAGAACATAGTGTTAAAAAAAAGAATTGAGATAGAGCGTTCCGTGAAGAGTCACGCCGTGCTCCGTAATGCCCATGAACGAGGCATTTTCGCTCCGATTCGCTGCTAATGGAGAACTCTTTCCAATAAGGACAGCCTTCCACGTCCACCTTTTTATCGCCCACGGCTTAGATGTAGATAAGGCGCGCCTCGTGCATCCCACGGTAATTGGCGACACAAAGCAGGGCGACAAGTAAGTCGAGTTTAAGACGCACCATTACGGCCTTCGATTCATAAAACGCTCCATGTTATTGGGGAGAGTTTTATCTCTGGCTCATTAGTTTCCTCCCCTCAAACTCCACCGCTACCGTTCCTTTATCCCGGAATAATGGTGGCGTAATTATCAATTTCAGCGACCTGAGTGCCGTGCCCTATCTCTACCCCGATTCCTCCGCCCCTTTACTAAACTCCTACCGCCCCAAATTGAATCTTTCCCACCGCCTTTCTCCTTCCGAAAGATTCTTTGGCGAGAGTCGTATTCCGTTTTTAGCTGATTACCGCATTACGCGGAGTTGATTTTCGAGTGTCGCCGTGAGGTTTAGCGTGTTTTTAGGAGTTTAAGAGAGGATTTAAAGGGAAAATAGATTGGAGGATCACAGATTAACTGATTGATTGTATACCGGGAATGCAGTTCAAAGTTGGCGGATGAATATCGTTAAATGTTAAATACCGGTTTGTGAAATCGGTAACCGGTTTCTGGTTTATGATCATATGAGTATACGTATATGAGTATATATACTATCTTTTTAATGATGAGGGATGGAATATCAATATATTACATTTGAATCGCAGACAAAGTATAGGGATCATGAATTAGTTATAATAATTACCGGTTTTTAAATCTAAAACCGGTCATGTTCCGGTTTATTTCCATTTTATTTTATTTTTTTTTAAGTTTATTTACGGTACTATTACTAATCAAACTTGAGTATTAAAACTTGTTTATCTAAAATTACACGGATCATAACTGAAAAATTAATTTTCGGTTTTCGATTCGGGAACCGGTTTATACATATTTATGTATCTTGTTTATCCGTGTACTTAATCACAACGATTCTAACCACCTTGTTTCTCTAAGCATCGCAAAGGTAAAAGTGTCTTTGTGAGTATCTGTGTAAATATTTCTAGCAAATATTTATTATAGATAACTTCACATGATACTGAATAAATAAAAAATAGTTATGAAAAACAAATGTTTGATAAAATGCATTGAAGAAGGGTTTTTCGGTGGGAACTCCCTACTATGTCATTATGTACACAAATACGCCTTACTTTGAAATCGGGAAACAATTATTAATATAATCAAATAAATAGAATAAATCACTTACTCTACTAGATTACATTTCATCTCAAAAGTCTTCTCGATGTTTCTCTTTTACTTCTTCAACTGAAATAACGTTGAACTGTACATCAAAAAGCTTTGCAGTTCCGAAGAGGAGAAAAAAGTGAATTACAGGGAGTACCTCCTCTCAGGCACAATCCACTGAGAGCATATGTCAAATTTTCCCCCATCAAGATATTTACCCTCCAATTTTTCCTGAATTACGGGCAGGATTTAGAAGTGCTCCCTGACTAATGGCTGTCATATCAATAAGCTTTTCTCGTAAGCTTCTCCCCCTTTTAATTATGTTCTTTCCGTAAGATATCGAATTATTTAGTTGAGTATTCTTTGCCTCTCGGTTTATTCTCGTTAGTTATAATAGTAATTTTTATGTGTAATTTTTCCCAATATATTATCTGTATAAAATAGATTTAATGTATATGGTTAATATATTTCATTTATGTTTCGTTATGCCCTAGGATCCCTTATGTAGATTTTACGATGCTATGTATTTTTAAATTAAATAAACATATATTTTAACAACGAAAAAACCTTGCTCGTATTCAACATAAATATTACGTGCACAGTAAGACGATAAACATCTTTTCAAAAAGCGAAGTAATTTTAGACTGTTTTGGGTTTTTCTGATAAATAAATTATATAGATACTATTAATATAGAATATTATAATATATTCCAACAAGTTTAATACGTTAATTATTATTCAATACTATTTTAAAAGTAGAAATTAACATGACTGAAATAATGGTTGATAAACTGTGATTTTTCCTATTAATAGTGTGAATAATAAGATATTTAATGTTGTGAAGTGTGTTTAGGTATTTTATGTTAATACAAAGTGCAATACTTAAGCTTGTTCACAAATGTATTCAATAATTTCTATTGTGTAAAATTTTCTGACGTACCACCTTCTACATTTGAATATTCATACGCGATATATTATTTATAGTCCAGATTTTAACTTATCTACTGCTTTTATGATATATCAGATATTGAATATTAAATTCAGTATATATGTTAGCGATATAAAATTTCAGTTATAGTTATTAAAATCAGTAAATATCCCAATCTTGTCTCTTTTTCTAATCTACACCTCATACTTCTGCTCGTAGACACACCTTCCTTCTAACACTGCCTTCTCAACTCTCCTTTTAATGCAATCATACCCTTCGAATGTCTCTTCTCACCCTTACTAACTCAAAGGTGTGGGTAAATCGATTATGCCGTCCAATTTGCCCTGTGGTCATCAACCCAACAGCCGGGAGACACGGTTTGACTTGCTTTAATGCAGAAATATCCTTCTAATCGTGCAAAACGATTCCAAACTTTCGAAAGTTTACAACTCACATATAATGATATTAAGTTAACTTTAAACAAACAAATAACAGAATGAGGTTTCTGATATTGATAGTAAAAATTTAAAGGAATATTTACTCACTATATACACTTCTTAGAGGTACTGAAATTCTTACTCCCTTGAAAGGAGTTGGTGATAAGTAATTCTAAACAACTAATATAAATTAAATTGTGTATTTATGGTATGTTAATAATATAAATAAATATCGTTTTAATTATCAAAGCGATTTACATTAAATTTTATATTAATAAGACTTGTTATAGGTATATATAATAAGAATTGTTATAGGTACTTCATACCCCTAATAATCTATTTACAATCCACATATTAAAAGCCCATAAATCAAAAAGCCTAAACATCTATTTTATTTAGATCAAAGATTAAAAAAAGATATCAAAGAACTTAGTAACTCATGTCGTTTTTGAATACAAAACTTCACTACGATGAATTGCGTGAAGTACAATTAAATTTTTCACATTTCACGGTTAATTTCATGAGTAATATCAGACCATATCCAGGTCATTCTCCTACTATCATTTTATTAAATCAAAATACATAAAAACTCTAGCAGAAACTTACATTTTAAATTTCTATCCTTAATTCAAGCAGCCATCTAGAATATTCTATCGCGTTTGATTATCTTTGACCTTTAAACGAAATTTCTTAGGAATACCATATGTATTAACTAAGAATTTTACTACTGAATACCCGTACACTCATAGAATACAGTAAAGAGGACACGATGAATAGAAAGGGTATGGTTATGAATATATACATATAGATTTGTAGCTTCAGGATTCCAAACATGTTCTATTCAATGATGTTATCACGAACTCATCTCGATGGAGTATGGAATAGGGGTTGCGCGGGAACCACAAAACTGGTACAGGAACCAAGAGGTCGGAAGCACCTGATGTGTGCGGAACACCCTGGTTTCCAAAAGAAAGCGGTCTCGATATCCGATTTTTCCACCCATACACGCAATGGACAACGCGACAACAAGCGAAGCGCCAATAAAGCGGAAGCGGCGGGTTCCGGAAATACAGCGCCGACCGAAATCGTGTCGCACTGAATATAGAGGAAGGAATGTTCTGGGATGCGAACGGAGTTTCAAACGGAGGAATTCGGGAGACGGAAGAGCAACAAAATGGATGCTGATGCAACCCCTAAAATCGTAAATTCTGCATCGACGTGCGGCCCACGCCTATAGGTTGTGCTCATGTCCCAATTTCGGTGGTATGCTCATAGGCGTGCGGGGATGGGATAGAAGAAATATTGCATGACTAAAAAATACGAGCTATCAATGCAAAAGGTTTTTATGATTAGTGCAGTGATGATTAGTGAGTTGCTTAATGTTAGCATAATTGTTGCTTGATTTGTTTTAAGTTGTTTCTTATCTTCACTTTCGAGAAAGAACCAGTCTTTTTGACGATAGTGAGACGCACTTGAGGTATTTATGCGAGTAGGGACAAAATTTACGTAATTATGAGATGAAATGACCAAGAATAGCGATATATTGTAATTATCATAATCATGTCTTTTTGAGAACTATTCGGAAACATTTAAATCGATCCAAATTGGCATTCTGATAAGCTGGAAGTGTAAAGAGACATATCATGGACTATGACAGAAAATTATTTGATCTAAACCTACAAAATATGTGGATAGTTCCTACCTTTTCCCCGTAGAGTAATTTGCATCGCTTTCTCTTGCCAGATTCCTGCAGTCAGTAGTTGGAGTTACAAGTAGAGGACTGATGATATGTCTTCTCATCCAATAGATTCTTTGATTTCGTTGAGTACTCCACTGCGGAGAATCCTTGATCTGTAGATAGGGTATACCATTTTGGATTTAATAAACGCAGATACTATTACATAGGTAAAGAGATAAACAAGGATGCAAGTAACAGACTAAATATATTAGATTTAAAACAAACACACTATTTCAAAGTTAAGAAACGTATATCTTTCATCCTTTAAAAAAATCAAAATTAGCTAATAGTCATATTTAATCTGCTACCATGTTGTCGAAAATATTTATTACATATACATATGCTAATAATTATTCTTGTAACACTCAATGATGGTCAATAGTACTTTCAGGGTTGCTATCATTCTATTAGTTTATTACAAATAACACTTGATCAGTGGTGAGTTGTTGTCATGGAAATGTCAATTCCCTTACTCAAGGATAATCAAAAGAGATAATCTACTTGAAATATCTTTGGAAATATGGATTTGAATATTTTATGCAGTTGTTCGCACGCCTCTAAAGAGTTAGTGAAGTCATTTCATCCTGAGTCATTTCTAATCTTGAAATTGAAAGTTATAATGATGAACTATCGAATGAAATAGTGAAGACTAAATATTTCTGCTCGGTTTTATGTATAGCCCCTCGTCATATCCAGCACATTATTTTCCTTTATGGGTAAAATGATAAATTAAATCCTTTTTTGTAATCCAAACCTCTATAGTTTTTTTTATTTATTATAGAATGAATTTTTTTGTTATCGTGAGGGTAAACACTCAGTCAAACTTTAGGCTAGTTACTTCAAAGCATCAAACGTAAGTTTTGAAAATAATTAATCATACTAACGAAATGATTCGATTCCATCAATTTTCTCAATCAAGTATATTGACTATATCAGAATGGATATACCCTGATGAATCTAATTAACATCTATTAAATCCTATTAACAATTAGAATCCTTCTAAAATCGTCATCAATAGCTTGGTAAGTTGCACCCAATTTTGAATTTAATTCCATTGAAGTTATTCATGTCGGATGACGAAAGTGAACGTTGTTCTAATTGTGTTAGAGTGTCAAAGCAAACATGAACCGTTTCTAAACCAAGCAAATAAGGGAATGGAACAATAATTTCTCCAGTGGGATCAACACCGATCCTGGCGTGTGTATCGACAACGTTACAACGCGTTTATTCCACTGAACACGAAAGAGATAGGCTGCCACGGAGGCGAAGATGAGGATCCGTTTTGGGGGAGAAGGGGTCAAAAGCACAAAATCCAGGAGATGAGAGGCGTGATTGATTTCCAAGCGGAGGCGAGCGTGCTCTCCCATCGCTAACTTAGTTATTGCTGTCATCCTTTCACTGCTCGCTAACACATGAATTGGAGTCGTATTAAGAGCGGAGGGGAAACCACGGCTTCAAGTGGGTTTTCGGGGGATTTCGGTCTGCGCGCAGATTATTACAGAATTACGGGCGCTCTTGTTGGGACCTTTGTCAACCGGGGTGAATCACCCTCCCACGATTATCCAGAGAGCGTAGTTAAACATCGCTCGTAGGAAGCTGTGATGTAATTAAAGGCCGCGACGACTCCGGAATACATGAAACGACGTGAGGAGGCGTTTGGGTTCGAGACTTCCTGGAGGACTCCGATCGCACCAAAAGATGTTGGGAACAATGAAGAGTTTGGATTGGTCTTTTGATGAATGGAAACGATGAGATGGGATGAAATGAAGATTTGAATGAAAGCTTCTCGCCACTTTTCACTTTTAAGAAATACAATTGATTTATATGTATATTAAAATAATTTAAATTTGTCGTATTATTTCTATTATTATAATTATCAAAAATGTCGTCCTAATAAAATGATGATAATCCCTACAAAAGGCTGAGCGTATATAGTTCCTAAGTTTGTTATTATTTAGCTTATAATTTGCATTATATCTAAATAATTCTACAAAAAAGTAAGTAATTAGTAAATATTCTATATAAAAGTAAGTAATTTACATAATTTCCAAGTAAATGACCTTGTAATAACCACATTATTATGACGATGATTATGATTCGAGGAAAATTATTGAAATTATTTTAAAACATCAATATTAATGTTAGCGAAAAATAAAATCGAATAAAAATTAAATAAAAAATATTCGATGATTGATTTATTTCTCTTCTATAGTCTGTTCCACTTTTCTAGGCAGTATGGGGCTTATGGAGAAATCGAATAGCCTCGTACGCCAGGTCATTTTTCCGGAATATCCGCGTTATCCACAAAATTTGCCTTCGCAACGGATGAAATTAAGATTTTCAACTTAGTTCGGTGGATTTTTTTCCGATTTTTTGGTGAAATTTGGATAAGGAAGGATGGTTCTATATATTGACGGAGTTTTTTCAACATTTAAACAAAAGAAATAAATTTTACAGCGGAATTAAAAAAAAATGGTCACCTCACCAGCCGTGAACAATACTAAAACTGCCATTTCTCTCATCCTATCCAACGTAAAGAGCTAGTTTTTTCTTAGATTACTCTTTATACCTTATGAATACAAAAAAGTCAACTTATATTAATTTTTGACTGATGACATTTTAGTAAAAAATAAATTAAGTGGAACGCAACCTCCGAAAAATTGGATCGTGCAGTCAAATTTATACATCGCCTAAAATTTTTTTGTTTCTTACGTTACGAAAAACTTGTCGCGAGAGAAATTGAGATAAATGTTGTTATTTTCATTTACAGGTTATTCTGAGTCAATATCTTGAATAGAACTTTAGTTTTTGAATTTTATAACCGAGAGCGGGTCCGGATCAATCCGAATTACGCTTACGGGTCTATTAGTCTCGAGCAAAAAAGTAACAATGATTAGCAATCGGAGCGCTAAATCAATTACTCCCTCGGTTATAAAATTCAAAAACTAAAGTTCTATTCAAGATATCGACTCAGAATAACCTGTAAATGAAAATAACAACATTTATCTCAATTTCTCTCGCGACAAGTTTTTCGTAACTTAAGAAACAAAAATTTTTTAGGCGATGTATAAATTTGACTGCACGATACAAATTTTCGGAGGTTGCGTTCCACTTAAATTATTTTTTACTAAAATGTCATCAGTCAAAAATTAATATAAGTTGACTTTTTTGTATTCATAAGGTATAAAGAGTAATCTAAGAAAAAACTAGCACTTTATGTTTGATAGGATGAGAGAAATGGCAGTTTTAGTATTTTTCACGGGTGGTAAGGTGGTCAGTTTTTTTCATTCCGCTATAAAATTTATTTCTTTTATTAAAATGATGAGAAATCTTCGTCAATATGTAGAACCATCCTTCCTTATCCAGATTTCACCAAAAAATTGGAAAAAAATCCACCAAACTAAGTTGAGAATATCAATTTCATCCGTACAAGTACCTCAGAAATAATTAACTGGCGGCTTGGAGGAGGCTAGGTTGCTCTCTTATGGGAATTTACGTGCATTTATTTCCCCATAAGCCTCCTGTACTGCCAGCTTTTGTGGAACGGACTATAGAAACTTGAATTGGGTGAAAAATAATGTGCGATTAAAACCAGTAACGTAAATTTTTATTTGTGGTCTCCGCTTCAATTGATGGAAAACCTCACATATGATCAGTCTGTGTTGAATGAAATAACAATATTTCGTTGAAATTGATTCTTCTAATTCTCAAATTCCTTCCTCTTATTCTTTTTCACTCCGGATGACTGATTACTTATTGTACACTTTTCTTGAAGAAACAAAAGTTAACATTGAAATGAAGATGTATTTCCATATTTTCCACATATTTAGCTACATTTGAGACGAATTTCTTCAAAGTGCTTAGTATCGTAAAAAGATAGGGAAATTAATTTTTGCTTTCCCCTTGTTTGTGAATATGTTCTGCTAAATTTCAAAAGTCATTTTTCGATAAGCGAATTAAAGGCAAGAGTGTGGAAAATATAACGATATCGAATTATAATTTTTGATTCGTTATTAACTTTTTATCTCGCAAATCAAAGATTGTTCTAATACTATGTAATCGTTTAAACCATAACGTGTTCCGTTCTTCTTATATTAGTACTTTTCTCCTTTATAAGCTATGTATCCAATGGAGTCACTGCAGACCTTAGACTATACATCAACAGAAAAGACTCGTGTCAGAATGGCTAAATATATTAAGATATGAGCAAATGGCCAAAATCTACCAACTCACTAATAGGATAGCCTCGGTCAATGGAATTCAGTGTTATGCTAAATGAAGCACTGTTTTCAAAGTCAAAAAAGTAATTTTGAAGCTAAAGAAAATATATTAAATAGAGTTTTTATCAGAATAACGAAAGGAAATAAAGTCATAAGATGCTTGTTTCCTTACCGTGATTGTTTTCATCGAGAATCAAATTATAGATCTATTGTAAATTGACGAAACTATCTCCAGTGATTAAAAAGATAGTAATTATAAGATTTGCGTCTCTGATTCACCATCATGACGATATTTATCGATGAATTTCCTTCCATAAACCCTCACCACCTCCTGCTACGAGTCTCGTGTTACAAAGAACAATACCCAAACGAGGATAAACCTCGCATCCACGATTGATTCCGATCTCCCTATCGCGTAATTATTAAAAAAAACAATAGCGTAAATCCGATCCGTTACGTAAGCGATCGCTTCTTTCCCTATAAGAATCGCTTTTCACATCTGCGGGTCTCTGGCCATCTTCATTCCGTCTTCGAGAGGAAGTTCGTCGCACACGAGCACTTTACGAAAGAAAAGGATCATTCCTGCTTTTCATATCACACACCTGACCCTTCACCCCTCCCCCCTCCGCCCACGTGCTCTCAAAGGGGATCAAACGACGTAGACAATGGCCAAGAGGGTAGGCCGCCTTCTTCACCGCATTGTTCTCCCATCACACACTTAACAATCCCCCGTCTTCGCCACGAGTGGAGCTTCGTCACATTTAATGAATATTTTTAGCGACTCTTCCTCTCCAATATCGCTTTTTGCTTCGGTCGATTGTTCAAACGACCGAACCGCGGGAGGAGCTGCTTTTTCACTCCGGGATTCGTGACAGACGAGTTGCGAAAGTGAAATATAATGGTTCTAAATGGAGAATAATCTGCTGAAGAAATAGAGTAATTAAAAGTTAGTTTTTGAGTTGATTATCAATTCAGACAGTTGGATTAAGAACATATCCAACCTAATTATTATGGGTAATGGATACTGAAATGTATGAAGCTGGAATGGGGATCTCTTATTTAACAAATGTAGAAGGGATTTGAAAGCCTATCTCAAACCGTATTCTGCCAAGAAATGTAAAGGAATTGCACTATGGATTACCTGGGTAAAATCAACATTATATACTCGCATAGAGATATCTTCTGTACAAACTGACTCTCACAAATTGAATAAAAGACTTTATAGGGTAATGATGAAGCAAATGTATGAATCTGGAATGTTAATAAGTTCGGGATCTATATTCACCTTATATTTACACATTTTATCGTCTTCTTTAATTTTAATTGGAGATAAGTATAAGCGAAGTGGTACATAGACGGTATTAAATGAATATGTAATTTTTATTTCTCGGAATTGTGAAAATAATTGGCTTTTTGTACCATAACGAACAACAATCATGAAAAAAACAAATTTAACAATCATGGTTTATTTTTTTCGTAAATATGTCATTGTTTTTTTAATCCCATTCTATCCAAAGACTGGCTCGTTTTTCCGATAGCTTTTGTTATCTCTTGCTTAAAAGTAGGATTTACGTAATGATAAATGAGAGATAAATGTAACGCTTTCCATACGGATGATAGAAAAATGTTCATTGTTTTTTTTCCGAATGCAAAATTTCATTTTTTTAATGATACTATGAAAATCAAATTAAAATGAAGTATTGCTTTACCTAAGGGAAATTTTATCCAGAAGTGTATATTTAACCGCTATAAGGAGAAGGATTCATAAAGTTTAAATGATTATTTTGAGATATTACATTGAGATAACCAGTGAATCTTTAATCGGGATGGTAGAGCAATATTGTCAATAAAATTGTGATTATTTCTTTTTCACCAACAAGTATTTGTGTAAAAAATCATAAAGTTATATTACCTGTTATATTATGTAATTATGAGTAATATGTACGTACTATGAATAGTATATCATAGAAGAAATTTATGGAAGTGTATGTATTAAGGGCGTTACCCGATATTCCAAGTTCGCACAAACAACCCAATCTAACGTAATGTCTCGGGAGCATCTCTAAAAATTGGACCGAAAGGTTATGGTCGCGTTAGCCACGGATATCTCGTCTCACGTCGCTCCAGAAATGCAAATGAGTGGGAACTTACGAGTTGTTTTTCCAAATCCTCGCCACGCCTCATTAGCAAGTCTGCCGCGGACCAGAAGGCGCCCTACGAGTGTCCCTTAAGAAGGACCCGTGGAGGGTCCGAGCTCCCCTATGGCGCAATTAACCGTTTCTTTTTCCGAGATTAAAAATATGCGCCGTTCACAGAGAAAAACTCGGCGTTGGAAAAGTCTCGAAGGTACACATATGCTCTCCTCCACGTCTGGATTCCTCGAGGGACATTAGAGGGCGGGATAACTAAGTTACCTCGCTCCAAAATCCCCAAGATTTTGCAGGCCCTTTTCACAAACGGAAGAGCTGCACATAAACGCGCGGCAGATGCAAAAGAAGGAGGGCGAGGACGGTCAATTAGTCGTCGGATGAGACAGACACGTTCGTATTATAGGAGTTGAAGTGTGGGTGGAACGGATGCACGAGTGGTTTGAAATGAGGGTGATAATTATAGAAAATAGCCTTTTAACGGTGGTTAAAGTATTTTGTTATAATATTATGAGATTATTTTAACGGTGGTTAAAAGATTTTATTATAACGTTATGGGATTAAGGAGAGTTATGTTGTAATGATCATATAATCTTCGACAAATCTAATACGTAATTTAAGGATGTTACAAGACGATGTGTAAGCTTCACAAATAATAATTAATAGTAACATTATTTCAAAATTAATTCATTTATTTACTCAATATGAATTCTCAGAACTATGAATAGGTTCTTAGAATAATTTAGCAAATGGTTGAAAAAATCTACAACAAAATTTTCAGAGGAATTTGAGAACAAATAAATTCCAAAATCGTCAGGATTGAAAGACCTAAAATAGCTAAAATATCAACAAGCAATATTTGTGTAATTTTATTTATTTACTTTCATTTCATTTCTTTATATATCATTTCAATATTTCATAGCTGAAACATACAAATGGATCTGAAAAAGATTAACAACCTTCCTCACTTGTGAGTTTGGAGGTAGATTTTATGTTAGTTTAACATAAAATGTTATGTTCGTATTATATTTAATGAAATGGGTTAATCCGACGTAAAATGGAATTGATAACTGGTGTAAACTGCAATTAAATGAATAGGTATGAATTTTCTATCATAATTATAAATGTAAAAAATATAGTCGACGTAAGTTAGAAGTTCATCGAATATTGTTGGCTAAAATTGGATTTCTGCAGAATTTCTGCAAGTATCCTTGTAAATAATTCAAGTAAGCCAAGCAGCTGATATGATAACGTTATTAAAATGTAAATTTTTGGTCGAGTTTTGAATTAGTTTGAATTTGTTTCGGATGAACATAGGAATGCCAGATTAGGATCTAAGATATTGAACGCATGAATGTAGTGCCGTTAACATATCTGGATGCATGGAATTAATTTCTTATAGTTATTGGGAAACGTATGCTCAATTTATTTAGAATCAGTATTATTATTGGTAGCGATGCTGTCATCCATTTTGAGCGATAAAAATCGTAATAAATAGTATAGATTTGTTCTTTGGATAATATATTACTTATAGCCATACTATACGATTTTTTTGAGATAAAGTTTCACAACCGATCTTTATACTTCTGAATTTCACCATATGGATTCCTAGATTCTTTATACGTCTCTGAAATTGAAACGTAAATTTTCATCTGAGAGACTCTTACCCTGATTCTTTATCCAATTTATATTCGAATCTCAGAGAATTTTATCCAAAATCTTTGGCATATTCTGCGATTTCCACTTACGCCGAGGTTTATTCTAAATCTCGTATTCGAAAGAAAAATATCCAAGATTCCTAATCCTGAGTGATAAGATAATAACTGACAGGGAATTATATTGAAGGGGTATGAACAATAATAAGTATCAATAGACTATCCTTTTGGAAGATCAGGGATCGAATTTGAACTGGAAAGGAAAATACTACATACTATTACGGGTTTATAGATATACACGTGCAGTTAAGTAACTGTAATCTCTAAAACAGGTTAAAAAATTCTGGACGACTTCGAAAAAGTTGGAAGAAATGTAGGATGCGAAAATGGACAGATTCACTTAGTTCTTTAAACCAAAGAGTTAGAAACATTGAGGTCAGACGAAGTAGAGTAACTTTTAACGAGCTATCTAGCAGTCTTTCGCCAAGTACTTACTTCTTGGAAATACTTGTTTACGCAATACAATGGGATTTTATTCTCTCTCATCCTCTTTTAAAGTACTAGAGGCTAGAAACTTGTCTTGGCAACATTTAAGAAGATAAAGAAGATACATTCTTAGATATCTTACATTTATTTCACTTTCCACGTTAGTTAGGCCTCATATGAAATATGCATTACGTTTATAAAATACAGCTATCGAAAGATGCATCTGCGAACTCGAGAAAGTAACGCAGGTCATGAATCGCTAAAACGTAGGAGATTAGAATTTATATTGCAATTGCTCATAAAATTCCACGAAAGTACCTTATTCGAAAGATGTAGTAGATATTATGCAACACCTTTGTTACCTTGGGAGATGCGATGAGCATAACACAAGATAAATAGATGCTTATACAAATAATTAATAATTTATTCTTTCCACAAATTATGCGCGATAATGATGGATTATAAAACATCAGGTCATGTTTTATAGAACCGTAAGTAAAGGTAGAAAATACACTATAAAAATGGTAGTTTTCAACCCTTTCTACATGCAGAAGTACGGCTTGCATTTACGTAGATGTAGAAAGGAACTACTTCCTTTCGCAAGGTTAAATAAACACGGAAATATTTCGTGTTTTATATCCTCCTCTCGAGATGATTACGGCGTTGCTAGGACACGGGAGGGATGGAGAGCCGGAGAGGGAAATTTCTCGCTTAAAACGTTGGATGAAAATGCAAGGGGGAGAGAGAAAAGTGCTGCTGGAATGCTACTGGAGGGGACGTGGGGTGCGGTGGGGGGCGTGGTGCGGGGGGAGACTATACAGAAGAGGTATGCGGACCTTCAGATGTTTGGGAGATCCGCCATTTCGAATTTCAATATTGCTTGTTTGGAGTTCGGATCGGAATGCGTCCAAAGAAAGAAATATATGGATGGAGTGGGTGGGAATCCAATACAGATCCTCCTCAGAATGGCGTATTGAGCACAAAAAAGTTTACCTTTCGATTGATCGGGGAGATGAGCTCGCAAAAGAGTTTCCCAACTGAAGGGATGTCCCCGAAGCGGAGAGAACTTCTTTTGATTCTGCGAAGGATAAAGCCTCATCTTGGGAATGTTCCGAGAAGAAGGCTCTGTCGAAGAAACGTGTAATGATGAGTGTTCTATTGACTGGTACGTCATAGAGCAGATAACGAAGAAGTCGGGATTTCATACAGTAAGCGGAAATAAAATCGGTTAGTTATACGTTTGAGGAATCGATAAGGATCTGTGAAAGTCTGTGGAATCACGAAAAATATCTCCATCGAATGATGGACCCTTACTTTGATTATTCCTAATCTATACTACTCAAACAAGTACTTCTATAAATCTTTCGCAATGTTCTATGACTAAAGGGTTATTAAATACAGGTACATGTATATCTCCGATTCCAAGGACGCTATAACTAAACAAATTCGACTTTATCTAGTCCTACTTTGAGGATATTTTAAACTAAGAGAATAATGATAATTATAATAAGTAATGAACGATTATTATTATTCTCCAACTTTGTTACAAAACTGGTTCTGGAAATCGTATGTATACATTATTAAGTATACAAACATTGAATCCTTCTTGTATATTACTGATGACTATTGTATTATAAATAAAGTAATATATATGAAGTATGTTGTTAAATAGAAATCTCTAAAATAAACCGTTGATCGATCTCCGATGCTAGGAACAACTGATAGAAGCTATAAATTGTTTTCCAATAATAAATAAAAGGAGACAAAGATTTCATTAAATTTATTTAGAGAGACGCTACCAAAAGAGCTGATGAAATAAAAGCATTTTTCATTATTCAACATTTAATTATTCCGTGCATTCCAAATTAATAATCCCAGAGCATTTCATCGAATATTTGTAATTTAAAATACGTAGGAATTCGTGGAATTTTGTAACACAAATAGGATTAGTTGTTTATATTTTTTGTAAGCTTTCATAGAACACGATCATAAAACGGAAAATCTACTGAAAGGAAAATATTCGATCAATTCAATGAGTTTTAGAGAAAAAAATTCAGTATCTGTACGGCACGATTGGGGTAAAATATCTAACTGTCCGTTTCTATTGACAACAAGAAGTTGTTATTAAAAATAATAAATCTATTGGTTAAAATATAACGCTAATGCTTGAAGAGGCAACTTTAAAACATAAAAGTATGATCTATCTTTACAGGCAACGGAGGTTTGATTAGGATATAAATGCTACTTTCAGCAATGCACTTTGTATGTACCAATGTAGATAAGCAATAACCTTATGATAGATCTAAAACCCTCGCAAAACCTCCATTTCAGTGTAATCAACTCATTGTTTTCCATCGTATGTTTCGCAGGCCATCATAGCAGCTCGATTGGTCCTTTTAAAGCGAACGTTCATTCCTCACTCCGTTTATCGATTTTTAAACAACCGAATATTTGTTTTGATTCGCAGCTTCAAATTTGCGTTAATGCACTTTCGGACGACTGAGTTACAAGTGCTATCAGTACAGCATTTCTCTTGTGATTCGATTCACGTTATAGTGAGAATCAACTCTTTATCAGGGGAGGATAATTATGTTTTCAATAAACATTTAGATTGGACGGACAACGTGAGATTGATAAATACCACACATATATACATGTACGTAAATAAAAATTTAGAGAGATATTTATTTGTAGTTTTCAATCGAAATCCATTTTCAAAGCAAGAGATATTTCATACAAAATAGTGAATGATAGAAGCCCTATAATATAAATTATATGAAGTGTTTCGTATAATGCACACATTTAATAAGGCAACATTTCTATATCTAGTTTTGATTAAAAATTTCCGTCAAATCCTAGGAATATTACCATATATCAATCAGCAAAAATTACTTCCTACCTCAACAAGTTCATTGTATAATAACTTTATGATATACAGAGGAAATAATCATTAACTGCATCAATGCAAAATTATACAGGCGAATATCGGTCAAAGCTAGAACAATTTATTAGTAATTTAAGTTAATTAAAGGTTAAATCAAAATTAGATCATTGAACTGTGTTACCGAGTAATGAAGTAACATCAAGCATATAAGTAGATGGGTATTAAATGTAATATATTCATCTTTAATATAAAACCTTAAACATTTTTTCAATGTAATTTTTAACTAACGTACAAACATAGCACTGCATCCCTACAAAGACATTATGGGCTCCCAGAAATTACCCAATGATTGAACAACTTTTCCAATATTAAAGGACCTAAAAACCTTTATTAACTTTCATAGAAATATTTTAATTCTCTTCCAAAAAATTCAGCTTGATCTTATGATGATATATGATGATTTGTCCTTTCCATTTTCACGTATAAGCATAAAGAATCCTTCCGGCGTTAAAGGTATATTGAACTTTAATCAGCAATCAAACGACCGGTTGTCTCAAATAAGATTCCATTCAAAGAGGAAGCATCATCAGGGCGACAAATATCTTAACCGGTCCCCTCAACTCGGAGGAACGGAAAAATAAAAAAACTAAAACTCTCGTAAACCAATTCCAGTAGCGCTTGATTAGTTTGTCCCACATAGACGACGCACCGGAGGATATAAAACCCTCCTGAAGACGAGAGCGGTCGACAGACGTTAATGGCCGATTCGAAAATTTTCTTTTCCGGGGGAGCAGGGAGGTGCAGAGGGGGGCGTGGCACACGGTAAACGCCTCCGATCCGGCCTCCGATTGGTGCGCGGCCGGAAAAGCTCCGCTCGGTGATCAATGTCCGACGGCGGGCGTCTGCGATTGGCGGAGAGCGCAGGCTCGGTTTAAGCGGGAGGAGAGAGAGGGTCTCCGGGAAGGGAAAATCCAAGGGCGTCAAAGGATTCGATTGTCCTCGTGATATAATTACGTCGCTACGGACCGAAAAATTAGATTAAGTCGCGCCGAAAGGATGAGGCGGGTCGATGGTACGCTTTTATCGTCGATCTTCGCTCGGGACGATGAAAGGGAAACGTTGTGCGGGCCGCGCCCTCCGTAAGTCTCCCTTAAAAAAAAATCCATCGCTAATGACGGAAGGATCGGGACTCCAGAATCAAATGCTTAATCACGCCTCGATCAAGACTCGTAAAGATGCTGGATTTTGAAGCTTTTCCTCGCGTCTAGGAAACGGTGTCGATCAAAAAGGTAGTTACGTTGATCGTGGTAACGATGTTCGTGAAATTTGTTTGGGATTTTTTTATTATCGCGAGGTGTGTTGCCATAGTAACTTGAAGGCATATTTTTCGAGATCGATCTTTCCGTAATAATAATCAAAGCGGTGATTAGACAGTAATGAATAGCAAAGAAGTTCGTTATGGATAATGAATGAAGGGTAATAATTATTAGATTTTGAAAGCCTGTGAAAATTGCTAAAAAACAAATACATCGATGTTAAATACGGTAAAATTAAACACAAAGGAAAATTAGATAATAATTATTACAAATTCATCGTTAATTGGATACCGAACAAATTACGATCGTTAATAACATCCGCGTTGATTCTAAATATCATAATCGATAACCCATATTTCGCTATCTATTTGTATGTATATGTGTTTACCGGAAACATGTACGTAACGCATAAAACAACATTTCCGAGTACAGTACATTTCCGATAGCAGTATAATCACATCTCAGTTACAACCGAATTTCTAAATAAAAAGGATGACATTTAATGCTGCTTAATAGAGCCTTCAAAATGAAGCAGCAAGAAGGAAAAGCATACAACGTCCTTAAGAGTAATGATGGGATCGCATTTATAATCAACGAAATTACCGAGTCGAGATAGAGGGAATAATAAGGCAGGGGGCGTGGGGTGGGGGGTACTGCGCAGGGAAAATCGCTCGGGGAAAATCCGTCGAGGAAACGAGGATGCTTTTCGTAGCGAGAAATTATTCCGTTCGCGAGAAACGACGCCGATTTGAGGAGAATCGACCGAAAATCCGTGACGAGAAAAGTAAAGGATTCTAATGAGGTTTTGGATGCGAAACCCATTAGGACGCGGGGGAAAGGGTGTGGGGAAGTGAAGGGGAGGGTATAGAGGGGTGTGGGGGAGTGGCGGGAGTGGGGGGCGAGGGAAAGGGGTGGAGAGGTCAATCCACCGCTAGGGACACGGGAGAGGGTGTTCGTACGATAGGCGTGGGGATAGGGGGTCCAAGTGGGAGGGGCGGTGGAGATTTCCTGTGGGTACGCTCGATCCTATTTCTTCGGGAAGCATTCGCTCTCTGGTAACCGTACCGAGAGCTTTGGGGCTTTTGGGCAATCGATTGTGGGGTGCTCGTTTAGTTTCCCGGACCGGTACGTACCCTGAGGATGGTTCTGCACGGACGTTGAGTGTTTTTGTATCTTTTACCGGAATGGACGTACTGTTTGGTAGAGGAGGTTTGTACTCCGAGGAATTGTGTTAACAGCGAGGCCTTACCGGAAGGTGGAACCAGAAGGTCTCTCGTGTGGGATGTGGTGTTGAGGGCATGTAAGAGAGCTGTGCGTAGCTTTTGGTAATCGGAGTGTTCGAAGAGGAACGTTTAGGAAAGGTTGTCGAAGATGCACGTGGCTCAGCAGAGGGGTGAAGATCCGGTTGGCAAGTCCGGGGCGGCCCTAGGACGGTCGGAAGGTAGCGGAGGAGAGCGAGGCCCGGCGGCGGTCGCTGCCGTTGTGGGCGGCAGGGCCAACCACACCACGTCGTTTCTCATAGAAGACATACTGTTCAGGCCGAAAGGAGGGGCCATGCTGGCTGCCTACCCACAGGTTGGTTGTCATACCGACGGGAATGGATTCATGTACGAGTCTCAATTGATAGTGCGGAACGAACACGATAGGATAACTATTACGTTACGGTTATCGGTTATCATACTCCGATTATTAAAACAGAGGAACATTCTATCATCACCAATGAGTGATGAGTGTTTTGAAGGACGCTTAGGAATGGAATAATCGAGCAAATAATTTCTAGAGCGGAAATTTTTTCATATGAGAATAGGATACCGTCATGTATATTGATTTGACATGTCAGTTATCTCGATTCCATGAAATTTAGAAAATGTTATCAGCATTTGCGTAAGTGTTTAATTTATTGCCGTTAAATTGTTCATGATTATTTAGTTGTAAATTATCTCTCTTTTGAATATTATTCTGCAACGAATTTCGTACATTTGCTATTTTAAGCTGAGATACTGTTAGAAAACGCGTTTTCAGAGCTTGGCTAAAATAATAATCGTAAGTGATGTTTCGTGAAATTGAGTATATTCTACCATAACTATTATAAGTTACATCTCCGCTTGTTTTACATAGTTCATCTGTAATTATGAAGAAATTAATTTGATCCTAAGTAATCTTTTCTTTATTTCTAGTTTGATAGAAATATGCACTACGTATCTTTTTTCATGGACATCCGAATGAGTAAAAGATAATGTTACTTTAGGGTTAGAATAACAAACAATTTATACATTATATATCAATAAAGTTATGGGGTCTAACTAAATTATATTCTTATTGCATTCCTCGATTAAATTATAGCGTAACATGCACGATAATAATTTATTCGGATTTCATTGTTAATACCTGTCTTTCCTCAATCTAATCTTTCACACTCTTTCCAGAAGTAAATTAATTATAACAATTGAATAAGGACCGATACACAAAAGAAGGAAAATGGGACAGAGAATTATTTCTTCAATGATATTACCCGATAAAACGGATTCGATGCAATATAAATGAAGTTGATGCTGGAAAATTTTCATTGTATAGATTAAAAACATACTGCAAATAATTATTTGAAAATTATACTCATAAAACGATTATTATTTAAAAGATCAAATAAATAACATGATTTTCCCTTATGTTATGTGTATGGTATAAACTGCTTAATTAATTAATGGATACCTTTTTTCCGATGGGATTTAACGATTATCAGAATAAATGGTAAATATTTATTGATCGGAATCTATATTATATATTATGTTGATTTACTTTTATGGTTTTATAGACTCATGTTTTATTTAAATCATCAATGAAAACATCTCCCAAATATCTTTCTAATAAATATAAGCCCTTTGCATTAAAAAACGTATCGAGCTAAGTATTGCTGATAAGGTTATTTCAATAAATATTCCCTGCATATTATATGAATCAAAATACTGACAGAGTTAGATGTTGCAATGGATTAGATGGTTTCAATTTTGAGCATTGGAGAAAGAGAATCCATACAACTAATCACTGTATAGGTAGTGAAAATAATTAAATTTATATATAATAATGCAATATATTTAATACTGCAATATATATAATAATTCATATGTCAAACCATGTTACGGAATAAATCAATTTCTATTAAGCGACGGTAGTTTTAAATGTTAACTCTATTGCGATATATAAAATATAAGCACGAAACAAGAATAGAATATGATTAAGTTCTAGGATATGTCATCACTATTTTGAAATAAGACTATAAAAACTTGTGCTAACATTCCATCATAAATTTATTGGAATAAACAATACTGTTTTAAAAAACATACTTTGAAGACTAAAGAGGGAAAATAATCTGCCAGAATGCCTCTGATGGCTTATCATTGTTCTTCTATATTCATTATATAATCTATTGCATAAAATTCTTTAATGACGCAAATATTCACAGCTTGCAATCGGATTTATTCTTTTACTCATTATTTGTACATAAAATTCATGATAATATCGCATAAATTCCTTATTCATCGCTTAAATATGTTTACTTACCGGAATTATTTTCGGAATCTGAATGATTGAAATAGATTGAGAGAATCGAAGCAGTAAGCATACCTGTTATTTTACATACCAAGGCATTGCCATAATAATCAACTGTATAGAGTATATAATATTTAAACTAAAAAATAAATTAAAAATATAATAATAAAAAAATAGGAACTTCAGGTACTGCAGATAAAAATGTGCTTGATTGTTACGAAGATTACGTTATAATTTATTTTGATTACAAAAATATGATTTCTTAATTTCGTAATTAAAACTTTCAACCAAATGACATACATTACACTGATATAAAGGTTTCTACGTAAAATAGCTCCATAATTAAGTCTAGAAACAACGGATTAATCTAGAACGATTTTAATTCTCTTCGTAGATATAATAGATACCTATTTTATTGATGGACTTGTAGAGTTATCGAAAATATCATTTATTAGAAACGATGAATAGTGTATTTAGAGATATGGTTATATTGAAGCAGAGCGATTTCTATTAACGGATTGTTTTGCTTAGTACCAAAAAGTCAATAATTTGTCAAAAATTCTCAGTCTAAACATTTCTAATTCCCCTCGGTAATAATTCTGATAATATAATGTCATTAATTCTAGAGAATATACTTTCACCTGATCTCTCCTATATCATTTTCTTTTTAATATTTAACATACTCTAAGCTGAATCTAGAGTGCACTATTGTCACTGCATGCTGATCTTATTTCATAGGTGACTCGTGCTGGAGAAGCTCCAGTAACACCTGCAGCAGCGAGGGCAAACTCGCCCCCAGCCCCTGGAGTCACCGTTGCGAGGGAAGACGAGTGCATGGACGCCCCCGGAGGCGGAGGGTTCTCGATGGTCGGGGGCGGGCCTTCCGCAGCCTCCGTGGCTGCAGCGGCTGCGATGGCCGCTTACCTCAATCCTCATCACCACCACCACCCACACCATCCGCACCACCATCACCCTTCCTTACATCCACACCACCACCCGCCCATCCACCCTCACGCCCACCACCCGTATCTCCACAAACCAGAAGCTCACGCGTTCTTCCTACCGTCTGCAGGTGAGTCTACTGCGAATGTACGCTTAAGACTTCGCTAAGGTTTAATATTAACTCTTTAAGGTATTCCATTTATTTACTGTATTTTAAGAGTTGTACAAGCTTGGGATAATATGTTTTTTTAAATAATCACCTGTAACTGGCTTCGGATATCTAAAAGTAAACAAGTTACGAAATTTTTCATTGATAGAAAGTACTAAAATGTTAGTCCTTTCTTGGTGTAAACGGACTACGTATCTTTGGTCTTTTATAACATTTTATCCTTCTATGAATGTTTACACTCAAAAATAACCACCGAAATATTTGTATCACATTTAATTATTCCTCGATTTCTTTATATGAGCGTAAAACGTTTTCTATTTGATTTTTCCATAACAAAGAAGCAATTTCTCCGCTAAGGGTATTCTTATTTTCAGAATCATTGCAAAATTTATCTGCAGAAATATAATAGCAAAATTTTATAACGTTTTAGTTGATATAAATTTAGGCTAAATGATACCCAAACTTCCATAGTAGGATAGAGCCCAGATCAGTGTAAAGTAACGAGAAATTATTCCTCGACAAAATTATGGTCCAATCATAATAGAAGATTGATGGTGAATAAAAAATATTTGAATCTTTCTGAATAGAATGCTGATTATTTAAACATACGTATAATAAACCTTAATGACAACAGAATAAAATGATATTGTAATAGCGAAAGAATTAGTTGCTACTATTATCTAAAAATCAAGCATAATTAAACTCAAACGTATATTGAGTTCACAACCAATAAATGACGATCAATTTGAATAATATGTTAATGAAAATGGTAACTTTTTGTCTTTATCATACCGCAAAGATGGACGAACCTCAAAAGTATACAAAAAATGCGTTATCTGTATTATTTTGGAGATCTCAAGTTCATTATTATCAAATACTTACTTAGTATCGTTACATTAATCTTGTATAAATATTTTTTTCTTACCTCACCATGGTAATTCTTTCTAGCTATATTTTTTTAATGTTTCAGAAATAACATTAATTGAGATTATTAATAAATCATGAATAGAATTTTACAAGCAATAAAAATAGACGGAATATATGTCTCACATAATGATCTAAATTATTTCCACTCTTACTTCAATAAAAACTAGAAGAGTTAAATTAAAAAGAGTACATTCAATCTATATTACAAATAACAATTGCATTTAAAAAGAGAGATTTATATTCTTAATATATCCCTCACCCTTCGAGTATAAAATTTGATATAGTTCATAGTTGTTTACGTAATTTTCAATTCATCCTTCAGCGTATTTACGGATGATAATTACTTTTATTTAGTATAAGGAATGTAATATATTTTCAAAAACGAAACAATATTTTTTAAGTATTTTAATTTGAAGCTTCTGACATCGCCACAATGAGATGATAAATATACATCAGTAGTGTATACGTTAATAGCGTGGAATACGAATGATAAAGCCTTTGAATTTGACTCTTTTAATAATTAACAAATGTGATGAACTATATAATGTAATAAAGAATCATATTAATCATTAATCATTAACAATCTGCAGTTAATTAAGATAATATCACGTAATCATTTCTACCAGTTTAAATTTCAGCCATTATGTTATACATTTATTTAATTTTTAAACATTTAATTCCAATGTAAGGATAAAATCGTGTAATATTTCGCATTTCCTCTCCATTTGTCTTCACTCACTTCATTTCCGTCAGCTCTTGTTCGCGTGGAAAACGTATCTCCGTGTCTTCTCAAGTGACGCTTGTTTATCTCACATCTCGACTGACAAAGTGGTGAGACGGAAGGAAACGGTTCTGACGAGCTACGGAAGATAAACGGAACGATTTCAAACCGAGATAAGCGGACGTAAGAGCACGTAATAAAATGATTATTCGCGGATATTTTTTTATTACTTTGTGCCTCGTCCCAGAAAGCTCTTCATGGAGGGAACTCGTTGAGATTATCGCAGTTCCGTTTCTTGACTAAGAGCTTACTTCTCAAAATAGGTTGAAAATTAAGCGCAAAATCTCTCTCTGAAATTCTTTAATGACAGCAATCTCGCGAATGTACTCCTTTGCAAGAAAAATTTTCCCCGGAGAATTTTAAGTCGTTGGATGACACAATGAAACACGTGCATAAAAATGACTCGTACTCAATTTCCCATGCTTTTCAAAGTGGAATGAAATGATTTGTAAATTTCGCAGGTTTTAGAAGCTTACAAACTGAACTAATCATTTTTTTAATACAAGGAAGTGGATGTATAATGAAATAGCTAATGGAATTTAAGTTTTTTTATTGGATAATTTACTCATGCTAATGGATATTTAATACGGTTTACCTTTTGAAGTTGACTGATCCGAGTTCGTAAATGAATTTTGCGATGGATTCTAATGAAAGATTGTAAACCTTTATTGGTTTTGATGTGGAATGATGTACCATTAATCGCTAATGGAATTAAAATGGTTTTGGCTGTCTCTTTTTCCCTTAAACACATCATACAATTCAAATGTAATTATCTGCAAATAATTATAAATAACAAAATATTCCTGAAATAAATTCAGTTCATGCATGGACTATCTCTGAAAATTCGAAAAATAAGCCGATTGATATTTTTATAACTCATATGACCGTATTTTATCATTTTTAAAACAAATGAATACGGAAAATTGATGTTAATTGGCTTCATAAGGAAATATACCTTTAGTTATTAAAATTCCGTTATTCATTGTTAAATTGAATGAAATTAATTTAAATATCAAATTACCAATGAATATGATAATCAGAGGATTAATTCTAAAGAGACAAAAATTTGAATGGGACCTATTTCCTTATAGAACATGAAACTCTAATTTTATTCGAAAAACAAAATTTTTTATGTATTTCAACGTATAAAACTATATTTATTTTAAGGCATACATGCGCATACATTTTTGAAGTTAAACGATCTAAAAACAACAGTACAAATATTGATGTAAACATTTATTATATCATAAATACGAGATATTGTACTTTTATTAAACAAAAGATGGACTTGTTATCATCCATATATTCTTCCTTATCTAAAATTTGCCTAACAATATAATATATATAATTCACAACAAAAGTAGAATTCCGAATACTTACTATAGGAAAAATAAGTAAACAGTAGTTTTTTAAGGCTTTTCCCCCATATATTTTACTGAGTTCTTTTGTGAATTTTATTTATTGAGTAAAATGAGTCGAATTTATCATGGGTTCTATATCTTATTATATTATATATTACAATATTTTCGATAAATATCGACCTAGATTTTTTTCTCACGTTTTTACTATTATATATATTTCTATTGAAAAGCAAATCATCGAGGAAATGTTTATCATTATCCATTTCCTTTGTTTACGTCAATAATTGAATAATTTACGACTTTTTTCCATCTTCTCACAGGTCTTTCTTTCGGTTCGCTTTTCACGGGAGATGGCCTATCCATGGGCGGCCTAAGCGTGGCCGCGGCGGCTGCAGCGGCGGCCGCAGCAGCAGCAGGAGGCGGTGGTGGCAAACATTGCCATCGTCGGAGGAAGGCGAGAACGGTGTTTTCGGACGCGCAGTTGACTGGACTCGAGAAGCGTTTCGAGGCGCAGAGATATCTGTCGACGCCTGAGAGGGTGGAGCTGGCCAACGCTCTCAACCTATCGGAGACGCAGGTGAGGGAGAAGGCGGGGCCCAAAGGATAAGCTTATAAGCGGTCGATGCGTAATTTTCATGACGCTCTAACGCTTCCAAATTTCTCAAATCTTTCCGTAATGCTTGCCTCAATTTAAGGTGCGATTTTATTATCCTTTTCTTTGGGTAATGAACAGTCTTCGAGTTCGGCCTTTGATAACTCGCGAATTATTCTTTTACTCCGACGTATTTTTACGCTTAAATATACGCTCGTCTTACGGAATATATAAGGAAATATACGAAATAAGGATTAAATTAGTAAGGACTATTCAAATTAGGTTCTCAATTTTGATTTGTTGAATTTCCTGATGGACGCCAGTAATAAATTAGTCCTAAGTGTAAGTTTTTACAAGCGGATTAGAAATTAACGAAGACAAAAAATAATAGGGACATTTAGTTTAATAAGTGAGTTTTTCATTAAAAAATAATCTTCATCTCATCCTCGAACTCTCCTTGCGTTTACAGAATTTCGCTACGATCTTGCTCAAGAGAAAAGAATCTTTAAATGTTAGTTAATTGAGGTATTCTTTTAATCCTATGGTAGAATTACTTTCGTATTATTCTCCTTATTTTTAAAATCTAAACATCGAAATTGGAATGTTTATTAAACTATCATATCTATAATTTAACTGATACACTATAACGCTTATAAGAAATTAGCGATAACTTTGCCCCTGCGATTCGTAGTCTATGCAACCCGCGCATACTTTAGTGCATTGCTGGTTGCCTGCATATACGGCGCACCGTCCGAAACTGCCCCTAAACTCAACGAAATTTATTTTTCAAAGGGGTTGTTATCTTCACAAAAATGTAATTATTACCTCAGTCACCTTATAATAACAATTTAATGGTGTTTGGAATAACTACCACAAAATTTTGTAATTAGATGACTCTCTCAAAAAGATATTACTGCCAGTTAAATTTCTCAACTATTCTTTCCAGTCGTCACTGGAACAAATATTTCACGACCAATAATTTTAGAAAAGCCTTCAATATATATCAAACTAAATATGAGGCATTCATTAAACCTATGCAGGAAGTATACAGAAAATCATTTTTTATCTTATTATATCGAGAATCATAATCATCCATTGAAAATTGAAGATAAAACTCATCTCATTTACTTGTCTACGTCCGATATAGAACAAGGTTAGTCTTTGAAACGAATACACAATCTTTTACATTTTTATTACTACTAGGTTAAGAAAATCAAGGAATTTGCTCATACATCCTTTCCCATTGGCATGTTCGTGTGAATATGCATTTGGAATATTTTTAAATTTTTACTTCATGATTATCATTTTTAGGATAGAATAAATTAGTAATACATTAGAAAAGGATAATTAAAATATAGCCATTTATCTGATAAAATTAAGACATAAGTTGCGATATTATAATTGGGATATTAATGATGCGTGGTTTTACCGTCGATAACCCTTCTAGTAAACGTCACTTATACTGATAAAAGCTACAGTAAAGGAAAATGAAATCATATACTAAATACAGATTATAAATGAATCTTTCCTTACGAACCTTAGGTGAAGACGTGGTTCCAGAACAGGAGAATGAAGCACAAAAAACAACTTCGGAAACTCAACGAAGATAAATCTCCTGGGAGCGGAAGCGCGGCACGACGCCCTGGGCAGGACGATGGGGGAGCGACCGGCGGTTCAAGGAGTCCGCACACCGTGCTGCAAGGAGGGCAGGCGAGGAATACTCCGGGAGGCCTGAGTGGCATTCCACAGCAGATGATGGGAGGAATGCCTACTAGACACGATGGATGTGGAGGTAGGTCATTCAGAATACTATCTTGGCATAGAGAATTCTAGATACACGTGTGTTTTGCCCTGTAAGACGTTTATTTTGGATAGAATGATAATTAACTTTCATCGCTTTATCTTTTGCGAATGTGCCTTTAAATTAGGAGTTTCTTAGGTTCGAAAACAAGGAATTCGACTCCTTTTCAAGGTTTTTGCTAGATATATCAACTATGGTATCGTTTTTGAATTTTAAATATGCAATATTAACTTATTGCTAATAATTCATCGCTAATATGTATCGAAATTTGTGAATTACAATCGTGAAATTTAACACATCTAATTTACCAAATATTTACGGATACAAAACTGGTTGCTTAACTTAAATTGCTAGATAAACGTCCTAGCAAGCATTTTACGGTTTGAAATAATCTTTCTATCTTCTAATGAAAGGATAAAAGGATAAGACGACATCTTCCAAATTCCGAATAAAAAAATACAGAACCACTTTTACTGTTAAATGACTTACTTTATAATGGATGATAAAGGAGACGAATTTTTTTGAAAGAACGGAATGAGATCGTGTCTGAATCGAATCTGATTCTTATCAAAAGAGTTTCTTTATTAAATTTATTTTCTTCAGAGAAATTTAGGGAGAATTGACTTGCCGAAAAAGTCCGCATTGCGTGGAAATCTTTAAAAAATTCATCTCACGGAAGAAAAAAATCGATTTTTCTTCCAACAAAACATTTACCGCCGATGATATAGCTTTTGAATTTTTAACTTCCGCGAAATTCTCATGATAAATGAAAATATTATAAGTTGAATTTACATAAACGACGAATCATAACGATCAATATCCTTAATTAAGAAAAAGTACTAGTCACTAATTAAAAACTTGAGCAAAGAAAAAGCATACCCTTTTTTACGTACTCTAGTAATCACGTACGCTAAAGGTTAATGAGATAAAGAAGATATTTCGGCGCATTTTTCCACATTTCCTCTTCCCGATAAACGAAAGATTCGTCAGAATTTTTCGAAAAACCTATTACGACGACTCAGGAAAAACTAGAGAGAAAATATTGTCGAGTGAATCTCTGAAAAACGCGGGGAATTCCAAAATACTTCGGAAATCCGTAAATAAAATTACCCGCTGCCTCGGGTTTGCCGTAGAGTGCATTCTTTCGAAAAAAAAGAAACGGATAAATCCTAGAGAGAGCGAAACCAGGCGAATCCCTTTGAGTATTGAAACAGGGAAATAGCGCCTCAAATCCGCTGATTCAACGAGATGTGGAAGGAGGATACGGTAATAAAATAAAAGCCTTCGAGGAAGCGACGCTTAGTCGAAGGAAGAGAGACGTTTGGTTGAAAGGGGAAATGAATTAAGCGCCGTGAATGCAGACATTTAAGGCAAGACGGGAAAAAAATGTTTTCTCTTAATGGAAGATCATCCTTGCAACGGTGGGAGAAGAAGACGCCTCAACCTCCGCTAACTCAATAAGAAGGAGCTCAGAATGCGTCGGGAATAAATTTCCTCCTGATCCAGAATGTTTCTCCCTCCACTTTCTCTCCATTAAGTCCCATTTTTCTTCCCCCATCTTCATGTTGAACTCGTTCTAACGGTGACCAATCAGAATCCTCCACCGCTCCCACCCCACCCCACCCTCTCTCTCTCCAGCTCGTGCTTGTTATTAGTTTAAGGGTCGGCGTGGATTCCTTCCTTCGTTTCAGTCCCTTTACGACCCTTTATACTCAGACTCATCTGCCCCCTTCCCCTCTCCCATTCACTCCACCCAATCTCCCCTCCCTCCTTTACGCGATCTCAGTGCGCATGCGCGGACGATGAAATGGGACAGCGCTCAAACTTTTTAACCCGCCGTTTTTGCTCTGCTTGTTCTTCGCTCAAAATATTTCTTGGGCGTTCTCTTGTGTCCCCTTGGTAACTCTCAGGTCTAACTTTTCCTTGCGACTGTTGGGAAGTGCTTGGCGGAACTCTGTGCGGGAATTCCGTGGCGATAACGTGGTTTGAGGGTCAGAATGGGAAAGGGTTAAGGAGAGCACAATTCATTTCGATTCAGGTTTATGATGTATCGGGTTCGCCTCCCCATTTTGTACATCTATTCTGTCTTCGATGCATAAGAATGAAAGACTTAAGTTAAGTAATTTTTTAAAAAGAACCCTTCGTTCTCTCTTTCTTCTGATATTTGTTAAAACGAATCCAATTAATCAATATAATTTACCTTTAATTGTCTTAATTTTAATGGGTCATTCAATTTTTGAGATCAAGAATTGAAAGATATTCCGAAACACTTATCCATAATCATCTTTGATTATTCATCCAGTAAATCATATTTCCACAAACACGGATTAGTCCGGTACATTTTCCACTTTGAATAAATTTGACTCATGCTTCACAATTATCTGGGATGAACTTTATTAAAGAGACAAAAAGAATTTTCATGCTTATATATTTATTCATGACTTAGAGGAAATTAGAGAATTGGTAATAATTCAATTCTGAATTATTGTATCAAACACCGATGGTCAGTGATCTATCGTAGCAACTCGCTAAATATAATAGTATTTCATTGCTTGACACGAGACTCTAGATTTTTGTTTTCAATACGTTATGCTTACTTCAACTCCATTATTTTCATGGATTTATCAAATTAGTTTTCATACTATTTTCAACACTTCCCAATATTCTTTTATTCCCTTTTTATACATACCTTTATCCTTAATTCGTCCAAGCATCCAACCCTCGTTCTTTTATTAACCAATTACACTCTTTCGACCACAGATTTCTGAGCCCTCGTTCCATCGTTCATCCGAGCTAATAACTCATTAGGACGAACATCAGGCTAATAAACAAGATTCGGATCCTAATCCAAACTACGTCACAAAACACGACACTGGAATTCCTCCGAAATGAGCGGAAGATCGCCCTCACAGCGATGATGGAACAAAGAGAGAGAGAGCGTGTGTTATTTCGTCAAAAATGAACGCATACCGTTCCCATCCCTTGACAACCTATTCCGTCGCTAACGCGCCTTTTTCGATCCTATCTCCCCCCCCCCTCCCACGCAAGGGGAAAACCCTTATTGGCAAATCAAAAGGTATTCTTTCCTCCGTCTACTCCACGGAATATTAAACCATCCCCGCCTCAAATCACTTTCTTCCCCTCTCAACACTTTAGCACCGCTCGCTACATTAAGGTTTGACATTTGAGAGAGTTTCTGTTCGCCATGAAAAGACTGTCCCTGTGATCAGACCTCTGCCTTTCGTAATTTCATTTTGGAACTCTTCGCGAAATCTTTCCTCGCTATCCTCCCAAATTTTATTTTAATAGTCATTTAAGGGAGCGAGACAGGTAACAAGGTTACGGGGGATGAGGGCAAATGAGATAAAAGTAAGGAGAGCGAAAAGGAATGAGTGGATGGGGGAATTAAGGTGTTTCCAGATTTCCTATTTTAGAGTAATGCGACTCTTTCCCCGTCTTAAGAAGTAACGATAGTCGTTTGAATTCGAGGAGGGATACAATCCAGTATGAGAGGGTTCTGTTACTTTTTCCTTAACTGATTTATCTGTTAAATCTATTTTTCCGTGATCCACTGAATAGCTTTCGGTCCGGTAAAAGTTGTAAAGTGAATTTTAAATTACTAAGTTTTTTTCTTGGATTGCTTCCACTAAGAATTATCATCAATTGAAGTTGAAAGGATACTATACATTATATGTGTGTTTTGTTAATTTCAGTACGACACTAATATAGGTTTCTTCTAGTTATAGTGTTTCTATGTCGATGAGAGAAGCAATAGTAAACTAACTGTCGATTATCGCTTTTCAAACACGATTCTACGGGGTTACTGGAATACTCGTGGAACTTTGGTTTCTGTTGAAGTATTAGTTGTGTTGAATATTAATTATAATGGCCTTCCTTGATGTAACAACTTCGCATATTGTATTAAAAAACTCATAATATATACGAACATTTAAGGGCAGGGGACATATTTGCGAACATATGCCTCAAATGCCTCAATTCATATATCTCAAACGATAAACAACGTCTTTGAAAAAAATAAGTCTTTTAACTCAGATCGCTTTGCAGTTCCCAAGAGACTCATTCAAGATTATAAATTACAATATAAATAATATTAATTAACTTTTCAAATTAACAGTCGAAAGGAAGTAAGAGAATCTTAAACAGATGTAAATTAGAATACGTAGCCTAGCAAGTTACATTCAATCCTTTCACGATCTTATTAGTAGAAGTACGAGTAACGTACCAACTATGTATTTCTCTTTGACGATCAATCTAGACGAAAGATACTCCTACACGCACGCACAGTGTTAGACGCTGGTGACGTCAGAGGGAAAATTCTCCCAAAAAAAAATATTCCACCTCCTCCACGTCGTCGTGACGTCACAACTACGGAGACAAAATGGGTTCAAATCGGCGTACGTCAGCGAGAAGTATCGCTAATTGACGGAAACCGTTTAAACAGGTGCTTCGCAAATGACTACCCCTCCTCCAATCGTTGCCTCAGTTAACTCGTCGTCTCGAATGCTACGATACTTCGATTAGTTTCCTAACAACCGTACGCTCTTTCGCTAATTGCCTTGGTTCGAAACTGCGACTCCCTTCTCTTTAATTGGTGCCTCCCGTTACGGAGGGGTTTCTCCATCAATTTCGCTGAGGAAACTTTGAACGAAGATGTCTAACTACTGATAATGTCTTCCACCGAAATGCTCGATCCCTTACGAGTTATTATTGGATTCGCCTTTCGCATCACAGTTTCTACTCTTGCTTCTATAAGGTCCAGTTCAGAATCGTATCTCAGGTACTATCGTTTCTGTATTTTAGATACGAACGTTAATATAGGCCATTGTCACAATTAATTATTGTTTCGTACTTTTGTGACCTGAATTCTTTTTCACATACATCAACAAGATCTTCTTTATTTATTGTTTATTTATCTTCTTTGAATCATTCATTGTTTATGAAACTATTTTCCGAGTTCTTTTTTCTCGTTGAATGGCTGTAGATATATTATGTATACAAGGATGACACTGGCGTTAAAGTTACCGATCGACCTGCAGTTCTATCATAATAATAATAATGATAATTAATGCTATTTACATGTTTAATATGCTAAATTCCAATCAACGACATAAAAATTTACAATAGTCTAATGGAAAAATAATTATGTTGTAATCAATAAAACTTTTACTTTATCGAATGGAAAGAATGAGTTGCAGTGAAGCAATTATTTTATTTTCATTTGATTGAAGAGGGATTCTTTTATATTATATTCGGCGAGATTAATCGAGAAAAGTATCATAAATAGCATTTTCTTAGCAGAGTGCTTCTGCATCAGTGAGATTGGGCAAAGCAGGAATATTATTAGACGAATGAATGTTGAATGAACGAAAAAAAAGTTACTTACACAGAAATGTATTATTAAACGAGGAACTGATGTGTCGATATAGCAGTTAATTAATCAACGAAACCAGTGGAATCATATAGCCATAGAATATTAGTTTATTTAGTACGGTTCCCTTCTTCAAAGTAGATATGAATCATATGCGGTTTAGGCTAATAAATGGTTGGGTATATCCTACAGACTTTAATGCATCAAGTGCACTTTCCAGGAATAAGAATGCATAAGCTCGTTCTGGCATATTCGCTAAACCTATGTCCAGTGCTTATTACGATCGAATTGAGATACGCTAAATAATCCCGTTCTTTTTTCCAGTGTCTGATCTGCTGCCCGTGGACTTTTCTAGACGTCAGGAGAGCGTAAGTAGCTCTGGGGCGTTGGGAAGGAGGAGGAACGAACCGCACAACGGCCCACGGCACGACTGCGACTCCGGTCCCGAGGACGACGACGGGGATGAAGACGAGGACATGGAGGAAGACGACGATGAGGGTCGGCGGGGAGATGGGTGTTCGGAAGAAGAAGACGAAATAGACATTGTGGGAGAGGGAATGTGCGGGAGGGGTGGCGGGGCGCCTCTGGTGGCGTAGGCCACAACCAACTGGAGATGGTGCGACGAATAAAAAACGCTACCAACGAAAAAACAATTGACGAAACAAAAACAAATGACGGTTTTGTGTAAATAGGCCTCAAGAGATCTCAACGACCGATTTTTGTTCTCGATCGAACTTTAAGAGAGAACCGAGTGGCACTGACTTACCCCAAAGGCAACCAATTGAAGCTCACAGGGCTGAAAAATCCAAGAATATGTGATTATAAATAAGATGTGCAATCAGTGGACAACTCTTTCAACATTACACAATCTCAGCCAGCCAATCTAAAACAGACGAACTAGTTTGAGAATCATAAATCCAAGTGGATCTACATTACAGACATCTTTGAAGTTTATACTTAATCGGCATTGCATTCAAAATTGGAACGACAATCTACGACAAAGAGTGATAAAAGTTTAAGGTAACCTGTTTCTATCTAAAGTACCAGAGAACAGCGCTTAAAAAAAAGCAAAAAATATCATTAAATGAACGGAATATTGAGTTTGCAGTTTTTGAAAGCAATAGTTAATCACATCATTTTGTACTCTCTCCTATGGTTTTAGATGATAGGAAACCAAAGATTTCACCATTCGTACAGGAAGCATATCCTCCAGTGTTCGATTTGGCTAGGGCTAAAATGTAGAAGTATTCGTACTTCGTTCTTCGCGTTCCGTGTAAATAATTTAAATCGCGTTTTATTCAATTCTTTAATTTTCTTACCTCGATGTTTAAGTGTTGGAGACGAATTTTTTAAACGGGATGCACGTATTGTAAAATATTATTATCTACGTATTTATATGGCAAAGTTTTTCCAATTTAAGGAGAGCGTATGTTGAATATTAAAGAATGTAACTCCAAACGCCCATACGATGGAAGCTCTCTATTCCTTGCAAGTTTTTGAATTTGGTTGTTTTTCAAACATTTGCTACTAATTCTTTCACAGAGATTAGCCAGAGTTATTGTTATATTCACACTTTAAATTCCTCGTATTTACAGTGATTTTCTTATTCGTTACAGTTTTCCATTGAAATTTAACTGTAAAACTCCGCTTAAAAATTCAATTATTATATTTATTCCTATTATTATTCCTCAGTTCGAAAGACAAACGATCCAAACTTCTAGCAAATATTTTCCATCATTCCAGACATTTGAACACAATTTTTTTAATCTCGGTAATTTTCATGCGTCCAAATAAAGTGACCAAAAGTCGAATACTTTAACGATAGCATAGTTACAAAGAAGTGATTGGAAGGAAGGGAAATATGAAATAAACGATTTGTAGTTCTTTTACAAATATTTCCCTTTCTCCAGTGTACAATATGTACCATAATATATCCCATAAACCAAAGAACTAGCGCAGTATTCGAGTCTTAAATTTTTTTACTAAATAAAAAGGCCCCCAACTATAATTTTAATGGGATGAATTAATTTGCGAATTAAATATCTTATTCATCCCCGACTGTTTAAAGGTCCATGTTGTCATATTTCCGGTGATCAATGTAGAAGTCAACACCTATGATCCTGACTGTAAGTCGATCTATGTCACATTGTACTTGAACTTGCATTGTTAAAAAATATAATAAAGATTGTTTTATTTTCTATTGTTATAAAATGACATTCACTTTTGCTTGACTTGTGTTCCAAGAACAAATTGTAAAAATCTAATAAATTAGTATCAAAAACTATATTGCTCAGATTTTTTTGTGTTGAATATTATGTCTTTCTGTGCATGTAAGTGATAAAAGGAACAACGTACATCATATATTTAATAACCTTAATCTATTCTAAATTAAGGGCTAAATTGAATTATTATTATATTATAAGAAACGGTTACATTAAATTAATTTTGATTAAATTTGATACCTTGTCTGTTATTTTATTTGTTTATGATACTTTATGAAGAATAATTGTAACAAGTATACGCACAAAATAATGAGACATAATAATTATATGATGTTTAAACAAGGAATTACTAAAAAAAAGAAGTGATTGGATATTAAAATCATTACAGATCCTAATTTGCATAAAAAATGTAGACGTAAAGAAAAATTTTCAATATTATGTTTGATTCAATTTAAGACGCTTAAAACTTTAACGAATGACGCACATTCTAGGTATTTCTTATACTACACTTTTCTGAAATTAGTAATTTCGATATCTAAATCAGTATTTTAAATTGTTCTTTGAACACAACCTTTTATAAATATCTTAAATAATAAAATAAAGCATCGCACTTTGCAACATTTCTCCAATAAAAAAATTTATTTTATGCGTCATCGAGTGACATGATTACTGAAGAGCCTCCAGAAGTTATCGGGTTCTCGATAATGGAAGAAGATTCATTTCACACAGTCTGAACGGGAAACATTGGATTGACGAAATAATGGTAAAGTTAAAATTAATAAAGCTGACTGCAGCCTAGGATTGGCAAATTGGAAGCAGAATACGATGATCTAAGGAATGAAAAAAATCCTTATTGTATGTTAGGCTTACATATATTGCAGGTGGTAATCTAATACCGAAGATTTTGACGACGAAAATAAAATAGCTAAAATTATAACGTACAAGAAGAAATATCAACTTGATACCAACTCAGAGTCCCTAGAGTTTTATTGTATCGTTTTATTTTTGTCATTCAATTGTCTCACAAAATTTATTTCGCGAAGGATGACTCTTCCAAATAAACAAAATAGCTTTACGCAACATTCGACCGGTATAAATGACTAAAACGCTATTTTATGAGCTTTTAAATGGAAGAGATATTAAATTTATGATATTTTAAGTCTCAGTTTAACTCATCACACGCAGTAATGCAATTACCCAAAGGTGAAACCCATTTCTGTTCCTCATCTGAGTGATCTTCCAGCTTTTTAGTTCCTTTATTAGTTTCTTAATTAAGCCCCATTAACATCCTATCTTCTATAGAAGCTGAACAAAAGGACGATTGTTATATACATCCAAAGTTAGAAGTACGCCTCTCTCTCGGATCCAAATAAGAAAACAGCCGTTCACATTAGGACGATTCCGTAAACATTCAAACACGTTACTAACATTACCGAGTCGCTATCGAATCGAACGACAAATACCACGGCCCTCGTGGGACCCTCCTTGAATACTCCGTCTCGTACATCACACCTTCCCCTCGAGTAAGGAGGGCCCAACAGGATAAAATCTTAGAGGAATTTAATAAGTTTTTCTCCCGCCGCGCGCTTCCTAGCGAAGATTTTAATAAGGCGATGGGAAGACGAGCACCTGTTCTCAGCGTGGGACCCAAATCGGCCCCTTTCCAAAGGGCTTAAGCGGGAGGTGCAAAAAAAAGAGCACAAAAGGGATCCTTACCCGGCGACACCAAAATAAACACTTGATTAAGTCCCTCTCTCGAAAAGGGGTGCATCAAACGAGCCATGGTGAATGGAACAGGTACCCGTCCGTATCGGAGGGGACGGGGTACTCTCTGGGACTGGGGGCGCGTAATGGAAGGCCGTTTGTACGATTCACGTGGGCAGAGCATGCGTCCACAAAGGATTGCGGAACGATGAGGCAATTAAAACCACGGTTCCCAGGAAGGCGGATGATTTTCCCAAAAGAGGCAATAACACGTCCACGTGCAAAGAGCTTTTCAGTTGAGTTGGTAACATCTGAAATGACAGCGTACGTAGAATTGCAATATTCTCTGCTCTCTCTCTGTTAGGCGGAAGTCGTGTGCACGAAAGATTCATTAAGGTGATTAGTTCAGTTACATTGAAACTTGGGCTTTACTACTTACAAAAGATATGATCTATGAAGGATTGTCAGGATGTTTGAAAATTTTCTACGGAATGGACGAATTAATGTACGATAAACACAAACTCACTGGTATTTGAATCATAAATCTTTTTCGCAATCTTGATCTCGTTATAATCGAAAAACTTAACATCATTTTAGGAGATGATTAGCGTATGAATACTATAAAATATTCATACTATTACATATAAAATATCAGATTCTTTGGTGTGAGTTAAATTTACGTTTATAAATTAGCTACGAAATCTTAATGTAGCATGAAAAAAGGATAACATAAATTGAAAATTCATGTATAAAATTGTCTACATTTTTTTGTAGAGCAGGCGACAATCTGGTCTTTCAGCGTAATCAGTTGACAAAATAATCCTCTAAATTAATAGCTAAATTTATTTGCTCTTACTACTACTGGTAAGGCTACTACTAATTAAAATAATTTTGAAGGAGTTAATTTTCAAAATTCTATAATCGATGAATTTTAAGAGTAATAATTGAAAAATTATGTATGCATCTTTCTCGCCAATTTTGGAGTTCATTTCACCGTAAAGAAGCTATTCACTAAAGTCATACTTTAGAATAATATATCACAATAGTCTGGTGAAGATATAAAATGAGATTATAATATTTGTTTTTTTTCTTCCATCCTATAAAATAATACCGAAATCCCAGTGTCTTAAGATCATTAGTAAAATCTCGAATGGAGACAATTCGTAGGATCGATTGACTGCTATGCTTGAGATTTATAGTATTAGCATTTTTCCATCATAGACAATTTATTGCCTAAACTACTATAATATCATAACAATGAAAGTTTATAAGTAAAAGGTCACCATAACCTTTGGATGCTTCACCTGAAAAGATCTGATGGCTCAGAAATTTTACGAATTGTGCAACACGAGCAAACATTTTTTAAATTCATACGTTAAAAAAAAAAAAAAAAAACAAGGAAAAACTTCCTTTCTACAACACTTCTCCATTCACAGCATTCTTTGCTGCTTCATTTACGGCGCTAAACCTGCATAGAGGCGTATTAAAACCGGAAGGGGACACACGAAAGGGGTAAACAGGAATAAGGCACTGCAGTCCTCTTCGTCCCTCCATTGTGTCGTGTATATACACCGTCCCTCTTCGCCTCATTTCCCCGGTTATTGTTCCAATTAGACGCACGGCCGCCCAAAGCAGTCGACCAGATTCCGTTCATCTCCAATAATGCTCTTCATGGGAGTCTTAATTTGTCGTCGAAGGAGGGGAGGTAGTCGCGTGGCGGGAGACATTTAATTAAGTGACGCTGGAGCTCCGTAATAAAGGTAATCGACTTTAGAAGGGCCATCTCTTCCTTTGGCGAAATGTTGGATCGAAGCCGTTTATGCAGAAATGATGTCTCTATCGGCCTATCTCTTTTATTTGGGATGAGGAATGAAAGTATGAAACATAATGCAGCAGGAGATAGGTTGATGATTATGAAGTAGTCCATCTAAATCTACCAAAGTAGCTTAAAATTGATTGTGATGAAACAAAACTAATGACTGTCGAATTTATCCACAACTAAACTAAATATCCAGTGAGTTATGGAACGTATCCATAACTCACTGGACAAGAGAAAATTAAATAAGAACCATATGAAAAGGATAAAACAAATAAATTATCTTCTTTCTTCCTTTTTATATATTTTTCCTCTCTTTTTTCATATGTATTTGAATCCGTACTTATACAAGCCTTGTAACCCTTTCCGTTCATAGAGTGTCTTTTTAGAGTTTCTTACAACAGATTCGCATACCAATTGAAAATGTCAGCGATGCCCACGTTTTGTATAGAAATTGAATACTCCAAGGATTTCTGATTAATTGAAAGAAAGAAAAACAGGATTACTTGGTCTGCTCTCTCTTATTTTATTAACGGACTGAACTACACACTCACTCAAAGTGTTAAGCTTGAATTCAACCTGAATCATCTCTCTAACAGGTAAATTATTTTTTTTAATAAATCATTCCTTTAAGCTCCGGTGCCTTGAGTGTACGAATTTTTTCGCAAAGAATGAAAACTTTTGAAATGAATGAAAAAATACAAAATGCAATGATATTTTATAGATTTTAATTTAGCCATCAAAATCCTAATAAAATAGTTTATCATGGATGTACCTACCGCGCAAATTTCTCTTCGCTATAGTCGCATTTGAGAGTATCATACTCGAATCCCATGCATAAAACATCGTTGGATATCGGATTGAAATAGACCATTAAAACATAACGCTTCTAAGGAAATGCAAACGTATTTGGAAAGACTTTTAGTCCGCAAGTTTTCATAGAAAATACAAAATTCATCACTAAGACAGGCAACAGATAATCCTATAAAATAGACTTCGTTGAAAATGGTTCATTCCACGATTAATTCTGAAAGTATAAGACAGAGCTAGAATTATAATCAATTACATATATCTTTCTACTCATTGATCATAAATCCTATGATCATAAGCAAAATACTTCAATAAAAGATAACATGACTATAAATTGCATCTATCAAAGTCGTTGGCATTGAGTCATTGAGTAACTGGCAGCTACATGAATATAATCTACGACATGACGTGATGGTCTAATTGAAGCCTCCTAGTCAAAAGCTCTCGAAATTAAAAGACCTAAGTATTAATCTATTTACCAAAATTACTCTGCTAAATTACAAATAAATAATTGAAAATGAACCAAAATATTGCTAAACTCCTTGGTTTGAAAATGCATTGGAAGACAGAAATATTCCATAGATCAACTAAAATATTAATACGTTTATATACGTAATATATAAAACGTTTCTTTTAGACTACTTTACTATACAATCTTTAGCAATTTATAAGATATGGACAAACTAGTCTCAAAGGAACCCGATCCTTTCCTACCCTCCATCAACCTTCCACGATCCGCTCCTCCTTTTCCCAAACAATCCTCCATTAATCTAATCCCGTTCGTTGATTCGCAGCCCATTGTGCGCCGAATAACAGAAGTCATCCACCTTCAGCACGCGTTCGTTGCTCATCATCCTTTCAGTCCACCTTCATAACACGATTCCCATTTGAATGAGTCAAATGGGGAAAATACGTCGAAGCGGGGGAACGAGGAGGAAGTGTATCCCCGGGAGACTGTTGCGAGGTAGTCTTGTTTTGGTGGAAACGCCGTAGTTTGCCGGAGAGAAATGTGATTTCAAGGCAGTGTGTGGTTTGGCACAGGGGGTTCCTATACTTCCCCCCCCCTCATACTCGGTCACTCGCCTTTGCCTTCCACGTTCTATTATGGTTTAATTATTGCGTTTTCCTCCAATTCCCTTTCATCCCCTTTATTCGGACGGTTTTGCTCTTCGCCAATCGCCGCAAAATGACTCCGTTTGCGCTCTGTCACTCACTCACTCTGACGAAAGGTGTAAGTGAATGTCATCGATGAATTACGCGAAAAAGGTTTGTGACGTAAACGGTTCGATTTAACAGGTATTCGCATCGATTGTACTTGTATTTGTTTTGGGGGCGACATAGTTCGTCAATTATGAAAGCGTATTTTACTCGATGTAATTTTACTAAAATATGGAAAAGATGTACAAAAACTACTTTGATTTGTTGATAATTCTCCCTAATACTGTGGGCTCTTGTCATTATATAGGAATATTTATCTGTCTATATAATAAAATATTAGATATTTAATGTATATTTTATATATTATTTGCTGATTCGAAGACGAAAAGTACCAGCTAATATCCACGAAAATTCTTTTTTCATTTGAAAATAATTCGCGTAAAGAACGAAATTCAACGCGCTATGAATTATCTTTATATTCTAAAAATATTTGAACGACTCTCGAATTGCATATTTTCATTTGTTTTCTATCGTACAGAGAGTTGCGAAATTAGATTGATCGGTGAAAAGAGCAAATAAATAGATGAGAAGGAACGTTTCAACGACCATTTGTACGAGAGCATCCTTTTTACAGAGCAATTCTAGCTAAAAATGAAACTTCCATTGAAATGAAATAAGCGAGATATTTACGCGATATCAGAGTACGGATGGATGAAAGATAAAAAGGTTCATTTTAGAGAGGAATCGGGAAATTGAATAAAAACATTCTTTTATATAAGCGCCGGTGAAAAGGCTTGCTGATATTTGAAATCATTTGGAAGGATCGATAGCATTTCTCTCACAAAAAAAATACGGAAAGAGCGTGAGTAATATTGTCTTTTATTAGTTTCGAGAGGTACGGTATAAATTCTTTCGATTGAAAATTTAATTATTTTTCTTCTTTTGTGATAGAAAATTGGAACTAATTCAATATGCCGAGAGGGTAATGGTTTTAATACACAATGGAACGAAAACGAGACATTCCCTACGTTTATCTTTAACAAGGATGTAAAATATATGGAAAATAACGTAACTATCTTTTATAACCATACTGGCTCTTTTTTTGAACGGTAATTGAAACAAAGAGGCATAAAATTAAGAGAAAAATCATTTTTTATAAAATCTATATTTTCAGTAATTACAACTCGAAATTAAGTTATACTATGTGCTGCATATAGGACCGACTGCAAGATAACAAATAAATTTTAATGAAAAATAACCCAGAATTCCAATGAAGCAAATTACCAGATATTCACAAAAACGTAATATTTCGAAATATTTGGCTGTACGTTAATAATCAACTTTGGTTAAATATTTAATTTTAATAATAATTTTTCGGTTATCTTTCTTCGTATTTTCCAGATAGCACTATTTATACAACTCTTTCACTGTATTTACGAGTATACACATCTCTGCAAGTGTTTCCCTGGAGCTTTGGTAATTATTAATTTACCAGAACGTTTTACTTCAAGATGGATCATCTTAATATTTAAAATTCCCTATAAATATTATACTTTTATACGAGAATAAACAGAAGCAAAGAAACAATATAATCTAAAGGAAATAATTTCTGTCAAATGATTCTATTGCTTTGATTATTCTAACTAATAAAATAATAAATTCATTCAAACACACTTTACGTTTTATTCACTTAATTCTGTGCTCATATTAAACATTATATGATACTGAGTGTTTTCGTATACTTTTGGAAAGGAGAATCGAAAAATAAAACCTGAATTTTTTAAAGTAAAATAGGGAAGAAAGAAATGCGTCTCGAAGTATTCGTTCCGATGACAAAAGAACGCAATACTGAAACACTTTGAGATTATCAGCTCTCGGCTAAAATCGATGCATATAACGACAAAGCGTTTTGCGTCCAATAACGCAGTGAGATTAAGAGAGGACGGGGGATGGGAGCCATCCATAATGGAGTTCATCCTTTCAAGTTGCTCATCCAGTAACTAGATTCCCTTTGAGGTGGCCTACTTCCCAAACGAGGGACTTCAAGGGAACATTCCTAAAAAAGTGGTCCTTTTCCCGTTGGACTTTGAAGTAAGAGCTAAAATGGGAGCACGAACGATGTATACGTCAAAGAATGGGTATTGATGTATGCATGATAAAGATCAAACCTGTATCTATTTCTGGAAGGATTTTTTAAAGAATTTTCAGTTACCCGGAAAACAAGACCAGTCAGTTGATTTTTTAATTTCCGTTTACTTTTTAGTTGTTACTCAGCCAAATGGATATAAAAGATCAGGCAGAAAATCACTGTATTTAATTCGATTATAATAGTGGTAAATAAATAATAATAAGTAAATAAATAAATAGTAAGTTCTAAATAAGAAAGTAATTGTCGAATAATATGCAAATTGTAAAAAGTTCGATTGTCGATTTAATAAAAAAAATGAAGAAATTTATGGCATCATCGGAAGAGTAACCTTTTAATTCGTCAACTATCAAATCATAGTTTGCTAACTAACTTTTTTATAGTTTCTATTCAAGAATGAAATGAATGTCATAAAATGTACGGCTTCGGTGATAAGGTACTTGGGTTCGATCCCAGGTCTAATTTAGTGTAATAGAATATCGTAATAATTTAGAAGATACCTATTATGCATTCCATATTTATAAGAGAAACTAAAACTTTAAAGAATAAAATAGCCAACTAAAATGAGAATTAAATAGAAATACTCTCAGAGGTTAAAGATGACTTCTACTATGGGGTTCTATTCGAGACTCATTCCTTTCAGAATTATATATATAATTTTGCAACTTTAACTCTTTAACTTTAGTGTCTAATGAAAATCATGTACGCATTCAGTCTTGATATTGCTATCGTAAAATTAAGCGTATCTACTCTATATCTCTCATCAGGATGTATGTATTACTCGATAGAATTCAATTTTCTTTCCTTTTCTCCAAAATGATTGATCAAAGAATAAGCATTTGATCTTGATGTTATCTACAGTTCCAAGAAGTTCCACTCCTTTATACTTCAGGAGGTTATAATTCGATAATTAGGTAGGGGTATATTAGCTGAATCACCGTAAAAGCCTTCTTCTAAAGAGAAAATTTGGGCACTTATTAACAATTAGAAAGAAAGTGCTACTCGTATGCCCTCCCCTACTATTATCAATGCCGACTAGACGATGCCCCACTCCCTATATTACCCGATAAGTGGATCCTATCTAAATCATCTTGCTTTCAAAGAGCAGATCCTTTTTAGATGCGATTACTTGCTATCGATGGACATCTTATCCGTCCCTAAAAATAGAAAATTGATCATTAGGAATGTAATGCACGTCTAATCCTTCATTTACGTCTTCGTGATCATTCATAGTCCTCTTTCACGTACTATAAGCGGTAGAGTACAGAAATCCGACTCCTAAGACGTAAAAGGCGACGAGTCCAAATTTCCGGGAGATTCCCAGCGAAGTAAACGACGTGGGAAAGAAGAAGTTGATTTCGTTGCTCTTCTCTTAATGCCCTTCAATTGACCCACGCCATCGTGCTAACGGTCACGGCCAATGATGCCTCGCCATTGGACAGCTCCTCATTCGATCAGATGTCCGCCCCTCCAATCTGCTGCCGTTGTCTGCCGCTATTACATCACTCCTCTAAACACTTCGGAATCGCACATAATTCGCGTCCCTCACGCCCATCTGATTGAATCCTTTCAGACCAAATCGAGTTATCCTTGGCATTTACCGTTTCATAAACAGAGTATTCAGCGCCGAAGAGCAGCATTAACACTGGAAGGGGAAACCGATAATCGAGAGTGGAAGAGGGGTCGAATTGGGGAGGCAAATATAATGGAGGGGCTTATGAAATAGGGCGGACAATTTTATCTATTCCCAGGCGCATAAACATAATTAGTAGCGACGAGGTCGTGCGTCGGAAGTAATTCGGTGTCAAAAAGCTGATTATATAGCGGATAGGGAAAGTTCTCTCGTGTGGTTACCATGAGTGACTATAACTTTCTATTCTTCGTACTTTATCGGAAATGTTTTTTTCTATTGCATAACCGATCACTATTTCTGCGATGTATTTTTCGATATTAGAATGGCACTTGTAAGAGATAATATCGGTGAGAAATTCAGTTAAAAAAGGGTGAAAATAAAGAAATATAATTGGGACTCGAACCCAGGTCTTCCTATGAAGAGAAAGTTATGGTGAACAACAGCAAATAATTTTTTTGTAGAAAATCGTAAAAAGAAATGTTTGGATTTATGTATTAATTTTTGTCTCGTAAGACTGGCAGACGAAACTGTTCTTGGACAAGCTACCACTTTACGATATTTTCCGCGATCATTCTACATACTTCAAATGGGTTATTAGTAAAATTTTTAACATTTCTCATTCAAGAATTAGGTACTTATTAAGCACTCAATTGCGTTCGATGTGAGTGATAATGATGTATAAAATTGATTTAAAAAATCCACAAATTTTGGATATGACAGTAAGTATTTCTTACTTAATTTATTATAAAATACAAATACTATCTACGGCTTGTCTGGATATAGCATATCGGTAATAGGTTGATTTCGAAATCTTGGATGTTGAGATACACTGATTTGGAAGGACAGTGAATCAAACCATTCTGAAATTTAGAAATTTATTGGAATGACCATCGAATTAATCTATTTAAGTGAATTTAAGTCATAAACTAAGTGAATTGGAAAGAAAATAATGGTATGAATTTGGAATAGGATCGAAGGATAGGCTAAAAGTTATGAAAATGTAAAAAGTCGAATAAAAATTCAGTTAGATACGATTGGGAAAATGAACTCGAACACTACAAAGTCTACTTGATTGATTATAGAGATGATCATGAAAAAAAATTAAACGAATAACTAAAAACTAGAAAAAGGAAATGTTTTGCAAATGGAAATTTTTTCGTTTTCCATAAAATACAACTACGTATGAAGCGTAAAATAAATTTAATGGAAATTTCTTTGATATATATGAAAGAAGTACGACGTTAAAAATAAACTTCAGGTTAACACAAAAAAAATTTTCAAAGTAAACACGAGGAATTTTTGGCATATTACACACCTAATTATTTGAGTCGTATACATTCAGAAATGGATATGATAGTAATCGAAGTGTAAAGAGCTAGTCCGTGGAAAACTAGTCTACGTACACAAAGGCTTAATAGGGGAGAGAGCATATGTAGAATTTTCTCAGAGATGGCCCGAGTTTACAGTTGTCATGCTAATAGGAATGTGTCCTTTGTAGTAATATTAACATCTAATTGATTGAATACTCTCGAATTAGAGTCCTCTGGTTAATAGATACGTGGTTAAATAGACTCGTATTTCATTTTAATCCAATTCCACCCGAAATATTGTTTCGAAATTGCGTATTTCTGAAATTAAATTTTCGATATATCCAGCTGCCATTTCTGAATTATCTAATTCGTTATTTCAGAGCGAATAGTGATTCAAGATTGAACGCAATAATTAATCTACGAGTCTCCAATCAAGCTCTAAATTAATCATTAAAAGTAATTATTAACGAAACATTTTAACGAGAATTTTTATTCATTATGGTATATACAAAATGAAATGCATTATAATATATATTGAAATGAAAACAGTTGTCCTCAGCTTCGAAGATATTTTAATCAAACATATTAATTTAATCGATCCAAAGCTCGATTTTTCATTAAGGAGATCAGGAGTTTGATAATGTTCCTCCAAACCTTTGATTGTGACGAGTTACAATTGTAAATCTATATATTTAATAGAAGCTTTTCCTGTTGAAAGGATAATTAATTGCTAAACCTTTCTGTTATCAATTCATATTTTACAATAATCTTTTCATTATTTATATATTCTTTATCACTACCACAATATTCATAAAAACAACAGCTTCTTCGTTCTTGAAATATTCATTGAGGTATTCAATACATTCCATATTTGGATTATGAGCGATATAACTTGATTCACTTTTAATCTATTTTAATATATTTGAATGTAAAAGCTTTGGAATTATATTATGAAAATTTATCGTGTGTAAATTGATATCAGTAAGATATATAACTCCTGTTTTAAATCAACTGTGAATGCCAGTAAAGGGTTTGGTTGTTAAACATTGCAAATTCTATTGGATAACGAATAAAAAATTAGTTCCATTACATCGAATCATTCATGATTTGATATGATAGAAAGAAGACTTCAGAAAATATTTTTTTGTTTCCCAGTTCAAGGTACGAAAGAAGTATACGTATCCGTCGAAGTATGTGAACATCAGGTTATGCTATAGGAGCCAAACGTTAATTAACCAACACTAAGCCAATGCGGCCGAGCTATAGTCCACCAGTCTCGTTTTCACGGATTAGTATATAATCCGCATTAAAACATCTTAATACTTACGTAATTATTTCGCATTTTACGGCCAGATTAATCCGAATAAAAGGACGGATGCGTCAAAGATATTTCGTAAAAGACGAGGCAGGTGGAACTTCACGGATAAATTTCAATGAGGAAGTTAGTGCGCCGAGTTAAGCATGGTATGTAAAAGCGAACAGCCCCTCGTGGCCTCTTCTCATGCCCTAATCCTGTTGTCGCTTGGGCCCTTTGAAGTCGACGGATGATGCTACGCCAAGGGAGTTCCCCTCCTGCGGTCACCTCGGGAAGAAGGGGTGTCTGCACAAAAGGATCTTTGCCATTGCTCTTGCCAGATGGAGGCACATGCAGCAACAAACTACTTGCAGGATGTTTTTCAAGCGAGGTGGTGCTTTGCTATACGTCATTCTTATCTATGAAGAAATTTTGGATGAATGAATGAAGGAAAGAAGTTAAACATCTACTTTTCGAGGTCGATAATCTGAAACCCGTCACTTAAACCAAAATTCAACTAGTTTCTCAAGACTTTACAAAGATCGAAGTTATAGCCTCGTTTCTATAGGATGGATATTAATTATTGCTGGCGATTATGATCCTTATGAGCTGTAACTTCACCCTCTGTCTTGATGTAAAATAGTGTAACGTAGCTCTTCATTAGGAAATATTATGGCTCCTGATAATAATCACTTCCTGCGGGATATATTTAATGAAAATTGTAACCGAATAAAAATTTACGTTACTTATTATGTAGTTCTTTAAAATTTTGCTTCGAAGCGCACCTAATCGATCTTTTGGCAGTTTATCGTTTGATAATTTTGGAAATTTAGTTTATCTTCCGTATTTTTTTCTGTCTTTATAGCATTCTCTGCTACATCGAAAGAGTTTTAAGTCATTTAATAAATTAGTATAAAATGAATATGCCCAAGTAAATCTAACTGAATACTGATAACCTCTAGGTGGAATTTAAACTATACATAATTTATTTTATTTTAACCCCGACAAATTCTCAGCGTATTTCAAAGAATTGCGGAACCTAGATCGTTATAGAGGTAACTATTGACCATAAGGTAACTGAATAAAAGTTTTCTTAAATAATCCTCTCTGTTAATTTCCACATATTGATTTATCAATTTTGTCCATCTTGCATGATATATCTTGAATTTTTCGAAATGCTCATATTAAAGTTAATTATCTTTGTATTTTTTGTAGTGAATTTTAAATTTCTTTTTTAAATTCTCTCTCCTCAATCATCACAGGTATCCTCTCTCTCATTCTCTATATGTTTGTTTGCCCACATTGTGGGTTTCCCGGTTCCTTATTTTTTCTCTTTGATGTAAGAGAATTTTATCTTGTCCAGACTTCACCTGCAAAAAAGGTCATCCATCGCTAACTATCAGAAGGAGATGATTTTACTCATAAACTTAGGTCATGAAAAAAAACACCCGTTGTTACGCATGCATTCAAGAAGTCATAGAATCATATCATCACAGAATAAAATCGTAGACAGATTAATTTAAATTGGAAATGAGATCAGATTCTCTGAGAATATTTCAAGATTTCCCACGAAAAGCTTTCATGTTGACTATGTATTCTTATTTTATTTACATTTAGAATCAAATTCATAATTTTCGTTCAGCATCTTCGGTGTACTCTATCGTCGTAGAACTTTAGAGATAGCAAGATGAGTTTTTCTATTTTATATATTATAACTCTATTCATATTTCTCAAAACGACCCTTGCCCTGGCTACACTTTTATGTAAAATATTTAAAAAACGAATAATCAAAATAAGCATTACATTTCAAAGTCTACTCCGAATGTGTAGAAGACGCACTTTGATGCATTTTTTAATTGGAAGGATGAACTGGATTACTATTCTGTACCCAAAGCTGCAGACGGACTTTGTTGAAAAAGACAGAAAAACTTACATATTTCCTCTCTAAAATATGAAAGGTTAATGCAATTCGCAGACAAGAGAAGAACAGAGAACGATGGAACAAAATAAGTTTTCGGGCGAGATGAGCGGGGAACAAATTAAATATGCTGGCAACAAATTAGGTTGGGCGGTATCCAACCCACCGCCACCCACGGAATCCTGTATAATGAGAGGAGGCGAACGTGGAGAGCAAATTGCCTTTAACCATCTCGAAACGGCAACAATAACAGACAACCTTCCCCTTCTTCTCGGCTTATTATTTTAAAACGCCCTTTTATACCGTTCCCCTCAATCCGCCCATCCCATCCGCGTGCCACCCGTCTATTAATTGGCGGGTCCTAAATACGGAGCGTGGGGGACACCCGCCGAACTACTGTCCACGCGGCCTCCCTCACACTGTCTGATTCCGGGAGCGGTGGCGGTAGGAGAGGGACATGGGGAAATGCTATTCTGCGGGGTATCTTTATTCCCTAATATTTCACCTGAACCTCAATAATCCCAACTGAACGAACTGGGAGATACGGGTTCGATTCCCGGACCTGTCGAACTTTTTTCCGGGTCTGCTGAAATCCTGGATTAATTTCTTTAATTTGTTGCTTTGACGCTCTTGGAATCCCAGTATAAGGCCCGAGGAAATGTAGCACATGAAGATTACTGATATCTGTTACCTCTAATTGACTTCATTATACTAAGTATAGTATATATATATTATATAAAATTGAGTTTCAAAGAATATAGGAATTTCCCAAATAAGGTGAAATGTATCTTTGTAAAACTTTTGTTTACAATAAAGGAGAGTATGTGGTTGCAAGGGATGGAAGGATAGAATCCACTGTAAATAGGTAACGAGAAAGAGTTCTCAGTTGGAAGAAGGAATATCAAAGTATCCTGAATTCTACTAAGCAAGTAAGTATAGTGCAAGACAACTATGCAGAGATCTCAAACGAAATCAACTGAGAATTACCTGTGTTAATAATTTTGAAATTTTTATTCCGTAGGAACTTATTGTACTGTAATTCGGTTAAAACATTAGACTGTTAATTGGTTGGTCAAATTTTAATTCGACATAATATATATCCTTCATTCTTTTTTATTGTCTACGTTTATGTAATGAAATGAAGCTTTTTTTAAACAGTGACTTATGCATAATTGTTTTCAGTTGCCTTTAGTTTCTAAAAATCTCCATCCTACACAACTCATCATCAAACAATTCTACATTAAAATAATCAATTCAAAAAACCAAACACCCACTTCTATAAATGTCTCCAATCCTCAATTTCATCGGAACGAAATTTTCAGTTGCATGATTCGGAAAAAATTAGAGGATAATTAGGTATTAAAGCATCGAGGTCTTTGTAATTACTTTCACAATCAGCCCGTAACAATCTCAACTAAAACTCCGGATGGAAGTGTAAATGATGAAATTTTTTCGTTTGACTGTCGTTCGGATTGCAGGGCAAAGGCTAATGACGACAAAGTAACAAAAGGAATGTCGAGTTTTCTATTCTTTCATCTTCTCGTGCCGGAAATTAACTCTCGATACCAATTTCCGAGGAAATCTGTAATCCTCTCGTTCGTTGTTAGCTGGAAACGCGCCATAGTTCCATCTGATTCGGGGTACGTCCCTCGGCGAGGTCTCCTGCCAATACAATCTCATTCATTAGACTTTTTCATCCGTTCAAATACTTCTTTTTGCCTTTGTTTACCCATCTCTTCGAGCGACCGCTTGCAATTGATATGAAACTGGAACTTCTCTTCGAAAATGTAGCGAGAGTTCTGGGAATGACGTTCTATAGCTTCGATACGTACTGGAGAAATTGCGTCATCGAACGTTCGAGTTTTTCCTATTAAAAGAGATTATTCACTGACATTACGGTACCGAGTTCGTGTACTATCGCTGATTGGGAAAATCTCGAGAAAGAAAATGATTTTATACAAAATATTTTATACAACTTGTGAAGTCCATACGTATTCTTTTGCTTGACATTAATTTCTAAAAAATGTATCAATTAGAAAATGTAATGAATCAAAAACGAAAAATTGTTACTAATCGTTTGTTTGTTTATTAATCGTCATGGCCTTCACTATGAATTAAGAATAGTGAGAGCGTATTACTTTTGGTTTATATGGTGTAAACTCGTAACTTGGCTTCTTGAATCTATTAGCCATCGGCATTTATAGTTTATTCTTTTCGCAGCTCATAGACACTTCATCTCAAATACAGTCTATTTGATTAGCTGAGCATTAGCCAATAATTCAAGTTTCCCAATATTGATATTTTTTCGAATGTGAAAATATTAGTTTTTTGAAAGAGAAAAGTCTTCAGCTTAGCTCTTCGTATGAGAGGTAGTAAATGAATTTTTACGTAAATGCAACTTTAAAATGTTTTCTTTAGCTATTTATTGAATTTTGTGATATTCATTTACTATATATATATATATATATATATATATATATATATATATATATATATATATATATATATATAGTTTTGCGCTCCTTTTGGTCGGTTTACGGAAGTGTTTTGTTGTAGAAACGCCTTAGAAGATATAGAGGCAAAATTAATTAGCTCAGATATTGGAACTGAGCACTATAGACTAAAATAAATGCATAAATTACCCCTCTAATAAATGACTAACAACAGTGTATTAATCATTTATTCAATAAAAACAATTGTAATTTATTTTATACACAATACGTTTTTAAACGAAATATCAGTCAGTGTTTGTCAGCCAACAAGCCCGTCTCGAAAGTTAAGAACTAATCCAAATAAATGCACGAGAAAACAATGGTTACAAATATGCGAAACGACACGAGAAAGTGAATGAGCCTACGTTTGCTTGCTTCGAATAAATAATAATAAGCTTGCTTGCTTCGATCGGGATGATTATCGATTAAGAATAACTCCTATAAATCAGCTACTTTGACCCAGCGATACATCTCGTTTCTCTGGAATTAAACGAGTTTCTAAGGCGATTCAGTATTAGAGGAGTTACGTACATCGCTATGCTCCATCTTCTTGTTTTCTAACCATTCCAACCCCTCCAGTTTCCTCCTCCACTCCCTCGGATCCTTCCATCGCTCGTACACTAAGAGTGACGTTCCCCAATTCTATTGACAGCTGAATCTCTGAAGTCGGATTGCTGGGCAAATGCGCTCTGCCGCGTAGGCTATTACCTCCGAGAGGACGGAACATCATTTTCCGAGACTTAACTCCGTCGCCAAAGATTGTGGGGACCGACTTAGCAATCCAGAGCACTCCGTACCGTAAACGATTCCCTATATTTAGTCCGGGGAGGAAATTCTAGCCGTTCGTGGCCCCAATTATCGTGTTGTATCGGTCGTGTCGATACGTCAAATGAATTCCTCATTCCTCAGCGATGACAATCAGAGATTGCGTTGGTATTCGAGAGAAGTCGAATAATTTTATCCTCCGAAACCATTGTATTGCATTGTATCTCAAAGACCTATTTCGACTCTAAATTGTTAATACCATCGGGGAAATTTGTATTAGTGTAAAAGTAATGGATAAGTTGCTACGATACGGTTTTTTTAGAACTTCTTTTCTTGAACTTTGAACTGGAAATATATATTTAAATATATATTAATTGATACTACACTTTTCTGGAGGACTACTTATAAATAATAAATATTATTCAATGAAGGAATGTGTTAAATGGACACACTCTCCCGTTGGTATGCTTAGCACTTATATCAACTGGTTAGAGGTGGCTTTTAAAACATTCTAACACTTTGTTACGAAGCGAGATTAAAGGTTTTAGGTTGATGACTTAGAATAACAATAAAGGGATGTGGAATCTGTTTCTGAGAATTACGGTTACTAAGGTAACATCGTGAGGGTGTAACCAAAATCATCGGAAAGCAAACACAAAATCAATTATAGAGGGTTTTAATTATCAGGTAACTCCTAGGAAGCTCAATGTCAAGGAAAATGATAGTTTCGGATGAAAAATTAATTGATTTGATGGTAAACTGAAGCGTTGCTGCAGAACGATTGTCGATCAAATCAGGGGTGAAGTAGCTATCGAGAAAAAGGAGTTATAGAAGGAAGATCAAGTTAAAAGTGGATGACTATTTGCTGTGGACTCAGTATAGGACACTGAAATCATCAGTTAATTGTGGTTTTAGGACAGGCGAGCATGATTACGTAGTCCTTCTCGGTTAGTCATCACTTGCGCCAAGAATCCACCTAGACTGAGTATAAAAAGCATATCTGATTACTCATGTACAAGCTGGTCCGAAGTCCTACGCCTTATAAAACTCACGCAATATCCGCAGGCAAGTAAGTTTTAACATCAATTACCCGTTGGAGGCAGGGTTAACGCCTTCACCTGGGCGTGGGACGACTTTGACCAGTTTTTCCACTTATTCCGTTTTATCTCAACTGATACACCCGAAAAAGGTGTGCGAACTTATGGTGCCTGATTTTCTATACATCTCATTAGCTTCTTCCTTCTGTAAAATTAAAACTTTCGTTTCTTCCAATGTAACTGAGTATAGATGCTTTTTTTCTACATCTTTCCTCAACCTCCAACCTATACCTACACTAGCGAATGGTGTGCGATTTATGTATGATACCAGATATTCTTTTAACTTTCCCTATCATAATATACCGTATTTCCCGGCCGATATGACGCACTTTTTTCTCCAAAATGTGCTGTAAAATTAGCCTGCGTCTTATGCGCCGATGGTATACGGATATCACGGATATAACTTCGTCCTATAATAAGCAACCATTTTGACAGGATAAATAAATACCATTAAGTATTTTCTAGTGTATCAGGCATTGAAAATAGTTCAATTCATTAAAAATTTGATAATAACACTTTTTTGAGCGGGTTGTTAGAAATAAAGTTCTAATATGTCGATGTCTAACTTCCTTCAAAAAAATTCCCGGATAAATCAGAAATGCATACAATGTAGCATGTTTAGTTTAATCTTGCAATGGGTGCTGCTCTATCATATAGTCTTTCAAAAAGTGTGGAATCAGCAATGCGCTGGATGGAAATGAAGATGCCATTTTGTATACGTATGAGGAAAGAGACGACTCCCGAAAAAATATCTACGCGCATGATTTTAGCAGCAGTGATGAGGAATTTCTGGGGTTCTATGATGAATAAACTCTGATATATTTGCTAATTAATTTTTAATATTCAAGTTCCGTCTTTATGTAAAATGCTATCATTAAAATTCTTTTCTGCAACATCCAAGTATTTTAGTTTTTTTCGTAAATTCTAACCTGAAAAATCCAGGTGCGTCTTATAGGCCGGGAAATACGGTAACTCTTTTCACAACCCATTCTACTGACTTCAGTATTTCTTCCATTTGATCACCGCTTATGGAAATATCCTCTCAACCATAAGTTATTTCCACTGATGTATACGCCCATTTCCTCATTCATGAGATACTTCGTTTCAAAAGGTCTCACGAACTTGGTGATTTCAATGCCATGATGTGTTTCATATTAAGGACGAATGAGATAACTAACCTTGTGTTTATGAAGTTACCATGTTTGCTAAGATTCTCCTCGCTCTTGTTCGTTGTGATGATGTTTCACTAAACGTAATTAGTACTGCGTTTCCATGGAATTTTTAGCATGAAAATTTTTCAAGAGATACCATAACCTCTGCACCTTACCTTCTGTTATCGCCATTGTGTTTCATGTATTACAAAAGCACGTATATATAATACACATTAATTAATGATCAGATCTCACAGCTGGCCGCTTTATATACGTTATACATGAATTAATATTCAGAATATTTTTTCCGCAAAATCTTGAAATTTTTTCTTGCAAATAAATAGGTTTAAAACTGATTCTTATTTGATTGAAAAGTATCCGTATAGTATACTCCTATGAAGTCGACTATCTTCTCTTCCTTTAAAATGTCCTTTGAGAAGTTAACTATGCAAATGATACAGTTTATTTTTAATTTTAGTTAGGAATTCAGTGATTATCTAGAAAATTGGAAAACTTTTCAGAGGAATTGTTATTACTTGCCCTTTTAATTCAAGTTTTGAATTTTTTCAGCAATATATCTTTATGATTAAAAATTCTTCTAAGATTGTATAGTTCTAGTTATTCTTACGTGACGTTGAATTCATCTTTTAATTAAGTTTCTATAAAATCGGCGGGGAATAGTTCGCTAATCAATAAAAGACGTATACTTTGACATTTGGATAGCTTGATTTGTTTAACTGAAACGTTTTCTGTTTTGCTTCCACTCGCTTTCTGCCTCGTTCTCTGCATTTACCCGCTATGATAATTCCGCCTACGGTCTGTCAATAGGATCTCGTCAATAAGTACGAAATTATAGAGGAACATTTCGTTTTCTCTTACTTTCCTCATTTGATTACCTCTCATTGCCCATTGCACTGTCTCTCTTACTATTGTGCTAATCGGTATACTTTTAATCGGATCCTATTTCATAAAAACCTTACTATTCATTTGAGCAATCGAAATTTTTACAGTCGTATCTAGAAGTTTGTGAGTTTTTGTATTTAACCCTCTTCCTTCGTTATGGATTAACGAGGATTGTCCATAACTGGCTTCCATGTGTCTAGATATTCATCTCTCTGAAATACGAAAACTGACCTAATCAGGATCTTAAACCTACTTTATCTACCAAACTCGTATATCGTACATTGCATACTGAAAACCAACCGCGAACTGGGACAAGCTCTGGAAAGAGATTTGGCGAACCGAACTGGATCGTTCATCATCACCTGCAGCCTTAGGTGGGATTCGATAGGGTCTCTACTCATCTCAAAGTCCTTACCAGACACTGTTGCTCCACGCTGCCGTCCTCCATCAGAGCTACGGGCTGGGCCTTCTCCAAGACAATCCAACCTGCGATGACTCTTGGCTTAGGCAGAACAAAGGACGCTATGCCGCCCCAGAGTTACACTGACTTCTACCACTATCTACTTCCCCTGGAAAATCCATTTCCAAAAATCTATGAATGAAGCTCTCGACTACGGGAAGTTGAAGACAGACTCAATCGTTCGGACCAATAGCCACCAACGAAATAATCTTTCAGAGTAAAAAGGTAACCAGGAGGAGCAGTTTTCTTGGAATGAAGAATTTCTAATAGGGAAACATGAATTTGACTGGGTTCGAAAAAGAAGTTCTAAAATATTTTAAATTCCAATTTATGAAATTCATTTAGTACACTGGCTAGATGATTTTAAGTGTACGAAATATAAGAGAAAGCAAAGTTCACAGAGAAATAAATTTGCGCGAGGGAATGAAGCACAACTCTTATAGATCGATCATTCCGAAATAAATTGGTGGGAATATAAGATGATATCACCGCTGAATATTAAGGACTAATTTTATAGATCTTTCTAAGGTAATTAATAAAAATTGTTTTATCATCCTTTTTAAGTAGTATAATTAAGGGTAGTTTATCTTTAAAAATTTTGGTAACTGATGGATATGATATAGGTATGACTGCCACCAGGTCATCAGACTATTTCGAGCTCAATCTCTGAATACCAATATTTAATTTCCTTCTTATCATTCGTTTACGTTCGTATTTGACATTCCCATACGTGAGGACAGAGATTTAACTCGAAAATCCAACCTATTCTCGTCAAAATCCATAAGTCGAATTTTCTCCTAAACTGCTAAAAATAAATAGAAAGCAATTTTATTTGGTGAGACATTACAATTATCGAGAGCGAAAAGAAACATAGAACAAGGCGACAGCATCAACGCAAGGACAGATATCTCTTTCATACTAAATATGAATCATTTTTATCATGGCATTGAAATCTCCAAGTTTCTGAGAGCTTTTGAGTCGGAAAGCGTTTAGTGATAAGTGAAATATTCATTCATTAAATCGGATGTGCGGTCGAAGGAATCAATTCAAAGAAGACGTGATCAAATAGCATCTATACTATACATACTATACTCAGTCACATTGGATAAAAAGGAAGATTTAATCTGTCAGTAAGGAGATGTAAAGAAAATTAGGCACCATAAACTCGCACACCATTTGCGGGTGCGTATCAGTTGAGATATTGGATAAAAGTAAAGACGTGGGAAAAAATGGCAAAAACTGGTCAAAGTCGTCTCATGCCTGGGTAAAGGCGTTAACCCTGCCTTCAACGGGAAGATTTGACGTTTCGTACAATATCTGGTGAGACTGCGCTAGGTTAAAGACATGGGACTTCGGACCAGCTGATTTATGTCAGAACAGGTAAGCTCTTTATACTCTGTCTAGGCGGATTCCTGGCGCAAGCGATGACTATCGGTGTGGAAACATGTAATCATGCTCGCCTACCCTCAAAATCACATTATTCTGATGATTTCAGTATGCTTTACTAGGTCAGCACCAAATGGTTATGCTTTTTGATTGGGACATTCCTTGTATAACTCCTTTTTTCAAAAAAGCTACCTCACCCCCCGATTTGATCAACTATCGTCCTGCAGCATCGCTTCGGTTTAGCAGCAAGCATATTTACTTTTTATCCAAAACTACCACTCTTCTTGAAAGTAGCTTTCCTAGGAGTTCCCTTTGTTATAATATCACTCATAACAGTACTATAATTCTTGAAGGGATATATTCTCGACTTAAATTTCTAGTATCTGTAATCATTTCATATTTGAAATATGATTCTGATAATCAGGACTATAGCGCGTGGCATAAAAATTCAAAATAATTAGTTTGTTTTCTCTATGCTTCCCTAAATATTATGGCTCAGAGGATAAATAAATCCTTCTTTTACTTGGTAAGCAAAGATATCTACACCTTCCAAAATTCATTTATGCTAATCATGAAGCTAATATTTTTTAACAAGGTATATTATATACCAGCTACATTGTGAAATAATGATGTCCAGTGTACTAATCGAAAAATTTTTTACATTATCAAAGTTTACACCGAGAAAACGATCCAAAGTTAAGAAGTGTAAATAGCTCTCTACTAAAAGCAAGCTTAGACTGGTATTGATTCTCAGAATTGGCATTGTAACTATTTGGCAAGGTTGAAAGTAATTTTTTGTAGAAAATAATGGCTAGAATAAGCCGTTTTTTATCATATGTGAGTAAAGTCATCCAGGACTCAAACCCAGATCTACCAATTTTTAGTTGGTTGCTATATTTGGGGATTCAAGTCCTGGTTCAGTCAGACTTTCTTTACATCTATTAAAAAACTGGTAATATCCTTACTATTGTTAAGCAATTTGATTGATGGGTAAGCTATATGTAAAGGACTGTCATTTAAATGCTGTGCAGTAAATACCTTTCAACATTCTATGTTCATTCTCAATTCAGTTCATTCAAATCTTAAAGCATTCAGGTTAATTATTGATTTAGGTTTAATGAAAACTGAACATCTACTGGAAATATGATTTCACCGTTCTCCCAAACACCCTACATGAAAAACTAAAGTAATTTAAAATCCAATAAAAGCTTGGAGTAAACCTTTAATTTCCTTTCTCAAGTATAATCCATACATTCTCAGTCAATATTTCTTTTAGGTCTACAATTTTGAAGGAATTAAATGAAGGTAGCTTAGTAATCAAAATATTCATATATCCTTCACATCTCTTACTTTCATTCTTCCAAACCTATTTCCTTTTCACAGTAGAAATACATGTCAAATAGAGGAAAGGAAATAAATTAAAATCCACTTATTTATGTAATTAATTGTATATTTATATATATTTATAATATTTACATAAATTTTATTTAAAAGTGAACAAAAATAAAACTGCTAGAGTTACACACAGTATAAATTATTGGAAATGAAATGGCTGATCTCTTTCTCTACATCAACAAAAACAATATTGCTGAAGACTAAAAATGAGTGATAAATTATGGTCTCAATATCATTTCAATTAAATGCAACAGAACTTTATATCAATATCTAACAGTATTGCATAAAAAGGTTTGGCAGCAATATACCAATATGTTTACAGCAAATTCAACATCTACTGTACAGTATTTGCTCTGTACAATAATAGTTCAATGACTGCTATGTTTGAAATGCCTAACAATATTATCCAGTCATCAACTCTTTAAAAAGTTATTTCAAAAGGCACAAAAGCTAATAACTCAGAATTTATGCCATGGCTTCTTCCTTTTTTTAAGGACAAGTAACATTTTTAATTCAACATTAACATCCTAATTATAATAAATTGCCACTTGTCCAAATGAATGGAAGAAAATAAGCTGAGGAATCCACATTCTTGAGTATCTCAGAAAGTCAGATAAAAAGTATCAGGATAAACAAATTCTCCAGGATATTAAAACCACTCAAGGTGGCTTCTAAGTAGTATACAAATTATGAGGAAGAGAAAGGGATATATATTCTTATATGTGTTACATACATCTATATGTATGATAGAGAGAGAAAAATACCCAAACTCCTAAAAGTGGGGAGTAGGGAGCACTGACTAAACTCTCTAAAGTAAATTGTATAGCCCAATAAAGTAATGGAACACAGAGTTAGAGACACTATAAGTAGTACCTTCACAATAGAGAACAATGGTAGTTATTCATAATGTGTTAAAAAAAATCAATCAAAAATAATGTCAAATGCCATTAATGACTCTTGAGTTAATATACAGAATAAAATCATTGCTTCATAAGGAATGTATCTTTGATAACAGCATAAGAATGGCATTGATCAAGAAGTTTTAAGAAGGAAATACTTAAATTTATGGACATCATAGGGTATATTCAAGTAGTGTGCCTCAAATTTACAAATCCTTTAAAAAAAAGAGTAAAAAGAGAATGGAAGGCATGTAGGTTATTGTCCCTAGTCTGATTATATCTTTAACTAAATGAGAAGATTAGACTATGAATTATCACCTGCGGGATACTCATAATACTTTCATTCTTTCAGTAATTACCATCAAAGAAGGAATATCAACATACCAATTATGAATCGAATTCCTCCAGCCACAGTTACCCTTTCACATAGATTAAACAATCTCTCTAAATTCATTCATTCTCATCAAAGTTTTTTATCAATGGGAAACAAATGCATTCAAATAAATGAATGTAGCATGAACACTGCACAGGGAACTTCTTTCCTGAATTAAAGATGTAAGGTAAATTTTTTGTTTGCAAATATTTAAATTGCAAAAAACTTCAGCTCGATTACCACTGTCTGCATGCAGATGGCAACTCCATTGGGTATCTGAGCAATATCAAGTTTATTCTATTTGAGCAAAAATGTACGGATGAAGCCATTGCATAGTCAATCAAACCCACAGAAATGATTACTTCCTAGCACATTGGGTTTTCATCAAGGCAGGTAGCAATGTAGCGAGTATATTCATGTTTGACATGACACTACATACAAAAGTATTGGTCAAGATGAATTGAGGAAGATTCCCTTTCATGCACAATGAAGGACAGGAAAAAAGCTCAAGCTCACATAGTATTTTGTTCTACCTAAGCAAAACAATGGGTGACTTGAAAGGCATGAAAACTCAGCTTTGAGCCAAGATTTCAGATAGCCTGCTTGCCAAAGCAATTCTTGAACACACACAACAACATGTACAATAGAATATCACAGCTGATCACGGTGAGTGGTCCAAAGGAACCCGTACATGGGACAATGACAAAATGTTTGTGACTCTTAACCTAGGTAAGAGAACAATGGCTTCATAACCTCAGTCAGACATTCTTCCAGAAGAAGAAGGATAACTCATAGAAGAGAAGATGGCAAAATTAATCATCTTGGAGAACATTCTCCAGAACAAACAAAAACTACCGACTCAAAAAGTAGCACAGCTGAGTGATGAGTAACCTTTTATTTTGGCACAGTTTATGAAGTCAGACTTGTGATTCCTTTACTCCACCCAATAGAAATGATACAGAAGAATTCAGTGAAGTTTCACCAATTGAGCTTTAGAGAGTCAACAGCTGGGAGGAGAATAACAGGTACAACCACACATCCCTTGAAGTCTCATTTGTCATTATAACTCAATCTCAACACTATCACAAAAAAATGCACATCTGACCGATGTTCAAAAGTAAATATGCAGTGGAATATAGAATAAAATTGAGATTTACTTTTGTTTTCAACTTGAGATTCTCTTTTTCACTATTACGGCAAATCCCTCTTATCTACCTTCTCCACCTTCTCTCTCTGCTCTTTTGCCTCAAAAAGAGCTGCTACATCCCAGGGGGTGCCTACAGACGAGGTTGGGGATGCTGGAACACCTCCATATCTACAGTTGGGTGATCTTGATAATACAGGAGAGACTCCAACACGAGATACTCCTTCGCCTGCCTCGTCTGACTCAGAGGATGTTGCTCTCCACCTTGACCTACTGGACAGCTTGACTGTTGTGGTTTTTGATTCATCATCATAGGTGTCCACTTCTGTTACAGTGCATCTTGTTCTGCGGCGGCTGCGGCATTCCTCTTCACTTCCAACTTCTCGGCTTTCATGAGGCACAGATGACACTTTCTGCTTCAGTCTTTTTAAAACTTCATCCCTCTCCTCCCTGAAGCTCTCAGATCTGTACTTTTCTCTCAAGAAAGATCGTCGTTCACGTTTATATCGTTCAATTCGTTCTCTGCGTTCTGGATCATCAGGACCGGTAAATGTCGGCATGGACCCAATAGATGTCTCCATCTTAAGTTGAGTGCTATGTGGCTCACTGGATTCTACTTTGTTATTGCTCATCTCTGTAAATAAGAAAAATATTTCATTAATGATCATTAAATCACAGCTACCGCACATTGAAATAATAAATAAGTCGAAAAATGGCTGAAATGACATTTCTTAAAACAAATTTGAAGATAAATGGAGTATATCTTCATAATCAGCCTATGGCTAATATAAGATTATATTATATTAGATTGCCATCATAAATATGGTGGAAAAATGTATTTGAAGTAAACTAATGATTTTTAGGACATTTAAATCTCAAACATTTATTTATCAATAGCAGCAGAGGTTATTCTACCAGTAGTGTATGAATGAAACTTCAGCCAAAGATTGTTCTGCAATTCTAATAAAATTAAATGGAAGATTGATGTCAATTGAGCTTAATTCAAATAGACAAACATTCATTCATAATGATTTACAGAGGCGTAAAACTTCAGTACAAGACAAATTTTCCCCAACGAAGAGGAGAACATCATATTATCTTCCGTTATCTTCCAATGAGATGGATCAAAACAATACCCACTTAAAATTGTAGGAGGAAGAGATAAAACATTCAAAAACATACCCATCCCACCAATATACCTTTCTACCAACAATAACATATAAATTGCTTGATATGAAATTATCATAGGATATAAAGAGTTCAATAATGAAAAAGACAAGTATTACTTATACATGATTTAAAGTTTTTCTTCACGTCAACCTTGATAGCTTAAATAAATGCAATATAACATCACTTGCAATGATGTTGACTTGCCTGAGATAAATTACCTCCAATAAGATGATATAAAATAGTAAAATTTTAAAAATAACTCAACAAACTGAAATAATTTTATGAACTCAACATCCAAAAGTTTTAATAGGATAAGTATGTTATGAAAAATGATATTCTGAAATTAGTATAGTATAACAAATGGATGAAACAAGGCAAAAAATTTTTTGCACAAAAAATATTCTCTCTCATTATTTCATTAATGAAATTTCTAAAATCAATATAAAATGTAGATGATACCCATTGGTTATAGTCCAAAGATATGCTGGTTTACAGGATATAAACATAGACATGACATACAAGAGGAAAATTGAGCAACTGAGGATTATAAAAATGAGACGTCAAGAAATAATCAGATGAATTAGTGAAATTAATAATTAGTTGAAATAAAATTAATAATTATTTTAAAATCATCATCAGTCTGCTTTTTAGCATAAAAGTAAAAATTGACCCAAGGTCTTGAATAAGTGAGAGGAAGCAATTGCCCCTACCCATATGTTATATGGTTTTGAATTTTCAGTATCTCCACTTAAGGTGAATGTAGATGATCAATTTCTAATTGTTCACAGGAAGTGTTGCACAAATATATATGCCATAATTTAATACCAACAATCATTGAGGATTAAGAAACTGATTAACAATATAATATTCTGAGGCAAACAGAATAAATACATTATGCTCAATCTTATATAATTATAAAGAAGCTATGTATAATAGATATACCATACCTTATACCCTTTTTGAATCATTTATTTTTTCCAGTAGCTGTAAAGGTATCATGTATGCCTTCTTTCTAAATAAATTTTCAACTTTATTTTACAAATAAGACTTGCTCTCTAAAGATATGATTCTAGGTAATTTTTATTACAAATAAAAATAATTTAATACTTAACCTAACCCAATAGGAAATTCAAAAGTAGAAAATAATTTGGTTGTTTTTCAGCTCCATAAACAACACTCAGAGGAAATGCATTTTACTTTTTCTAAATATAAGCCCAGTTCAGTAGTTTAATGATTACATACAACTTCCTAAAGCGAATTTTTGCTCATGGGATACATAGGATTGAGTTAAATTTTATTGCTTGTGAGCCATTTTGAACATTTAAAACTTATAACAAAATTATCAAAGCATACAAAGATACTGAAAGATAGTATCCAGGAAAAATAATCACTGTCATTAACAATAAATTTGTTCTTACACTTTAATCGAATGGTTAATCCCTTTTTCATTTAGTATACAGTTCATACTATATATACCATTCTAATTTCAGCCAAATAAGCCCATTTCTACTCTAATACTAACATGCTAAGCATATAAAGAATTAGATCAGGAGTTGAGGTTTTCAGGAAGTGGAGAAATACCATATTTATGCAAAATTTTGCCATCAATGCTCTCAATATGTAGATAGAAGATAATATTCAGAGAGCAAAAGAGCAGGAGTTGAAATGGTAGGTGATACGATTTTTTTCTGAAAGTAAGGCATTTTAAAGTTAGTCCCTGAATGCTATGATAAGCCAGGTAAAGAGACTAATTCATACATGTCAACTATTACCCTCATTCATTAATGAACATCTTTAATTTAGATAGTGAATGGGTTAAATGAAATTCATTAGAAATAAAATCCACAGCTAATCATGAAAAGTTTAATGAAATATAATCCAATTTACATAAAAATTATGTAAAGAAGTCTCAAAATTATAACATTAGCATGCAAATGGCAGCCAACCTTTACAGACATAAAAATCTTTCTCATAACATTTACTTCTCTATGAAGACAATACCTTCATGACTAGAATACTTTCATAGAAAATCACCTTCGCCGATACTATTTTTTATCTCAAAATCATTTTATAATAATATACAAAAACTTTACAAGCAAATCTCTAACCACTTGTTAATCTATTTATTCTTCAGAATTCTGACTTGAGTTTAAACTATAGATTGGGTGCCACTAGTCCATAAATTTCAGAAGAGAATATTTTTAACAATGGTTACAAAAAGCATATCATGCACTAATTCTGAATGAATCATGCACCTTGCCCATAAAAATAGATCCTATAATAGCATATGGCATTCAGATATATAGTATATAGAATTTTTCAGCAGAAAGAGTAGACATTTTGAAGGTCATGGGATGCTCTTTGAATGACAACAGGCACAAATATTAGCCAAAAGCTTACACTGGAAGTATTATTTATATCTGCTGTGAATTTGCCATAAGCTTTTACAGAACCAATACCAGTAAAATTCCTATTAATTACACCCAAAGGATTAGTATTTATCATAGCTAAAACTATCAGTTATAATAATACATAAGCATACAGATTTAACAAGGATTATATAGAATATCCAGATAGCTAAACTATCATAGATCTGAAAGCACATAAAATATATTTAAAATCATTTTGAATGATATATAAATACCTAAATTTTTGAAAATAGTGATTTAGTGCATCACTCTGTCGGTTCAGATACTGAATACATAGAAGTACACAATTTTCAGTCACTAAAATATCTTAGTTAATTAAAAATAAGTTATTGGACTACTTTACTCAAAGATGTAATGTTTCTTAGTTTAAAAATACATAACAAATAGAATTCATCAGTCATAAAAATTTATTGGGCAATTACGAATAAGTTATTGCACTACTTTACTTAGAGATCTAATGTTCTCTAGATAAATAAATTATCAGCATATTAAAAGGCAACAGGTGTAAAACTGAATTATGAAAATTCTGAAGCAACTCTGGAAAATACAAAATTCAAATTTCAGAGCTTACAACAATGAATTTTCTAATCAAGCAAACTGAGAAGAATAGAGAAGCGGCCACTCCCAATTCAAGAAAACTTTTTTTCATTTTCAAGCATCAATGGCAAGGAAAGCACATTTTTGAACACATATTACCATGTTAGAGATCTTAGAAACACACCTGTGGAATTAGATTGTTGCTCCATCAATAGACTTTGCTCTTCATTATCTCCTGCCTCGGTGTTGATGTCAGGAGATGTACGAACTCGGATCAACTGTCCATCTCCTTTAGACGGTGATTCATTGCAGGATGGTATCTCCCCACTCTTTGAGGGAGTACTCGTTGATTCCCTAGCAGAGGCTAAGAAACGTTCCTCGTCCAGGGAAACACTATGGGCTGAGGCAGGGCTTGAGCGACTTGCTCTTGCACGCAAACAGGGAGGGGTGGGTCTTCGATGAGAAGGTGCTGAAGCTCTCCTTCCACTCTTTTCCTCTCCCTCTCCACCCTCCTTGCCCTCAAATCGAGAGAGAAGCTCTCTGACGCTGGCTTTTCTCACTGCTAATCTTCTAGAATCAGACACACTCCACGATCTACCAGGTAAGCCCCTTAGAGATCCACCCTCTGAGCCCCATCCACGACAGCCACTTTCAAATCCATTCTCTAAAGTCTTACTTGAAGAATCCTTCTTTCCAGATGAAGCCTTTACTCCTTGTGCAGTCATATCAGTTAGAGATGTACCCACACTCACTGAACGATGGCTCTCTTCATTTTTCTTCAAGGGTGTTCTAGCTGGTGAGCTCGAAGATGAGTTTGGACCTGAAGGTAAATCCATTGGAATGGTGGGACTTCGTAAACAACTGGTGCCGATGGAAGCAGAAGCCACATGAGATGAAGTGTTCATAGAGTTAGTGGGAGAAAGTGCAATAGGAAACAATGGAGATTTGGGAGTTGAGGGAGAGTTCAGCGGGGATATTGGAGACAGAGCAGGGGAATGAGATATTGGTGAGTAAGGGGGTAGCGGTGAAAGGGGTGAGCGAGCAGGAGGAGGTGAGTGAGGGGAAGCTGGTGATATTGGTGGTGCAGGGGAATTTGGTGATGCTGGAGATAGTGGCGGGGCAGGGGAGCGGGGGAAAACAGGGGAACATGAATGAACGGGAGAGTGAGGTAGAGGAGATGTTGATAGCACAGGAGAATGAATAGGTGCTTGGGAATGAGAAGGAGTGGAAGAAATTGGAGCAGGAGAGTGTGGGGGCACTGGAGAGTGTGAGAAAGCAGGAGAACGTGAAGGTGCAGGTGAGTGAGATGGCACTGGAGAAGTTGAATGTACAGGTGAACGAGGGGCAGCTGGTGACTGGGGTGGCACAGGAGAACGAGGAGGCACCGTTGAGGCAGAAGAAGCTGATGGTGCAGGAGAGTAACGCTCTAAGGTCTGCATGGAAGCTGGTGATTTAGGAGGAGCGGGAGACAAAGTACGCTGAGGTGTAGATACTGGGGATGGTGAGAGTCTAGTACCAGTTCCATCACTGCTAACTGGACTGGAAACTGCAAGAAAAAACCAATAGCTAATGGCAGGTATTGAAAATGAAAGCTACAGTTACTAAAATATTCAGATCTGCACAGACTACACTAAGAAAATTTAGCATCAAGCTAAACAATAAAAACTCTTTTGAAAGGGAATCAGGAGAAGTAATTTTTGAATCCCATACTAACTAGTAACAGTCCAAGTATTATATCTAAATAAGGACAAAATTAAGAAGAATAAAAAATAAAAAACTGACTAAGAGTCAACAAACAATATGATCTTTTAGGCATTAATGTTTAATGATAGGATTTCATCTTCTATATCCATAACATAATAACACTGAAATATTATAACTTTCAATCAATTGAGATTATGGCTAAGTATGGATATTCAATTTCTATTTAACTACACAATGATGTAAATATGGAGTCTATTAAGTTTAAATTTGTACATCCTATCTTCACCACAATTCATATAAAGCAGATGTAGATAGTGTAATAAGCAATTAACTAGATGAAGTGACTTCATCAAACTATGGTAGGTTTTATTCATGTGCAAAGAAATAAGCCAGTAAAAGCATTTAATTTTATATTTCAATAGCATCAATAATATCTTAATCAGTGTAAATCTAATTAATAATGGGTAATTATCACTGAAATATACTTATTTATGTCAAGTGAATAAAGATACTTATTAATATATATGATAATAACCTCCACAAGGCTATATCTTTCTCAGAATCAATATGTATACTATCAGTAAGTTGATGAATAATTTAACCCAAATATAGAAACTAAAGGAGAAACAATTTTGATTAGGTTAATACAGGGAATTAAATTGGAAAATCTAACTCTTATTCTTGAAGAGGAATAAATGGAACGTAAGGAAATAGTGATATTTAAAAATAATATCTTTTTAGGGAACTGAATGAAAGTAATATAAATTTACTAAATCAATCAAAAGAATTATAAAAATAAAGAAAAAAAAATGAAAATATGAAAGGAAATAACTAATATTGTAAAAATATGAGAAAACGATATTAATACAGCTGTTTCAAGATCAAATATCAAATTATCTCACAATATTGATATAAATATGAATGACAAAAAATCTTTGACCTCAATATTCAAGAACTAAATTTGGTAGTACATTCAACATGTGATAATACTTTATACCTATAAATGATACAGAATTCACAAAGCCAACATAAGATAAATAAGGCAATAAGGTTAATTTGCAGTGTCCAGCATGATAAGGTTTTAACTTATCCATCAAAAATCTTCAATTAATGGTTATGTCTAATAGTTGATATTACATTCTATACTATTGAAGCTTTTATTAGTGAATCCCATCACCATGATATTTCTAGAAAAGGGAAAGTATTAAGCTATATGTGCTACACAAGGGTCTAATATCTTTACTAACAGTATAGTGCCTGTCTCATTAGTTGTAATTCGTAATCCTCTGTGCACACACAAAAATAATTTTACTTACAAGGACGCCATTTCTTTTCAAGATTCACTTGTCCTCACTATTCCTTCCTTGCTGACATCTAAGATAAGTTAAGCATCTAAAGAATTTCCATGGATATCTTTATGTATGTACCATAATTTGTTAATTTTGTAATCATTCCTTTATATTCCAAATTAAAGGCAATTATACCTCATAATCAAACTTCTGTAGTACATTAAAAGATAGTAATCGTCATTTTATCATACAATAAAATTTTATAAAGATCACCAATATGTAGTATACTAGTATTTTTTTAACTTAGAATTTACAGGCTATATCTAGTCATCAAAAATTTTGAGCTTGAAGGAACGAAACAAACTTTCAATAAGTATTATATATTTAATTAACGAGCAGCTTGCTATCATACTCATATATCACCTTTTAAATTTTTCTGGCGGAAAATGTTTGTTAAGGTCATCACTGAATTAATTCTAAAAAAGATAATTTATTTAACCATCCATCACTTGAATGAATTCAAAATAATGAACACCTTTATGATGAACCAAAATATTAGAATAACATTCTCCATTAGGAAAAGGATAGTTGAAAATATCAGTGAATACAAAAGCAGAGGAAATACTTGAAGGAACATTAGTTATTAAAACATAAAATTAAATTTTATGTTTAGAATAAACTTAATGCAAAATACTTCAATTTTTATATATGATATTGATATAAGAATGATTAATTTCTACTATCTTCTTTCAACTAAAGTCATCTGAGTAAGATGAAAGATTTTATAACATTAAAAAGAAGTTCTTATAATTATATATGAGAGAAAACCATTAAAGTATATTATACACTTGAATGAAACTGATTCATTTTCATAAAAACTTTAGGAAAGAAGCATACATCTAAACTACTTTTAATATCAATAGCATTTTTAGTATTAACTTACCTCCACTTCCTGGGTCACCACGTACTCTTTCCAGTTCCAGTTTTACTCTCCTTTCTCGAAGGATGTCCCGTCCAATTTCAGAATCAAAGCGCCTCCTGTGACTGTCTTCTGTAAATGAATTTGTTGAGGATGCAGGAAGGGATGCTCTCCTATTACTACCTGAAACAGAAAGTCCACTCCTTCCAGAAGGGGTCCTTAACAGTGCCATTTCCTCAGATGGCACTCTACCCTCACTTGATTCCTCCGATGAACCATTAGATGATAATAACAATTCACTGTTAGCACTCACGTCTTTCACTAAAGCACAATCTTCAGTTCCAACAAATGAACTATCCTCACTGTTTTGAACACAGTCTTCACTCCCTGAAATTATGTTTTCTTGTCCATCAATCTTTGGTAACTCAGTTTCTTCTGAAGCCCCACCAAGTATTTCATTTACTTCTTGAACAGATTTTCTGAAGGCCTTGACTTGCTGATAGACTTCTTCAGGATCTGCTTCACCATTCTTAGAGACATTGCCTTTCAATTCACTTGATACATCATCGTTTCTCCTTGGAACACTTGAGGTGGGACTAGCAGTCCTTTGTGATTCTGACTTATCTTTAATTACCTAATTGGAAAAAGAGATCATCCATAAGCAAAATTTTTATATAAGATCCTTAACTGCAATTCAATTAACTCTAATAAATTATTCAAATGCATGACCACTAGCTGCAGATAAAAAGCAAGCAATATAGTTAATTACAGAGCACAAGATGGGATGCTTAGTTGAAAAGTAAACACAATTCTGTAAAATTTGATAAATAGAATTTGACAGGTGAAGCATGCATTTTGAATACAAAAAAGCCAATGCTTATTATCATCAATGAAATTTAGAAAGAAATTATCCTCAGCATTCAAAGTGGTTAACTGAAAATTTGGGCTACGGAAGTTTCCATTTAAATTAAATCATCAATTGCTTCCTACCAAGAAAGGTAAATTTCTATAAATACGACAAGTTCACTATGCTCATAGATTGCTCTTTATTTAATGAGGAAAGATGCAATTGTAACATTAAAAATTTAAAATAAATTAAATACCTGAACTTCCTCATAGACTGCTTCCTCATTTTCTTCCTCTTGCTTATCAGCATAGCTGGAACCTATATTTTGATAAACTCGCCCGATGGGAGCACTTTCTAAATTTCTAGGTGCAGCAGCTGGACATTTCCTCTTTTCTGAAATATTTGTAGCAATATGGTCATCACCATTCAAAGCACCAGTATGTCCTTTCACCCAAGGCACGTTCTCATAAGCTGGTGTTGAGAGTTCAACTGGAGTGGTCTCCGCAGTAGCATCATTTACGAGGGGAGAGTATAACACACCACCGTCATCTTCATCGTCTTCCTCTTCTTCGTTTTCATGGTGAGCACCAGCTACTTCAGCAGGGATATCACCTTCAGATGATGTCTCGCCTCCGTGAACTGTGAAACTCTCATTGTCAGAAACAGTGGCATCAGCTCTAGATAATGAAGAAGCATCTTCTGAAGGAGAAGGATGGATCTCTGCATGCACCACCACTTGTTGCTGTTGGTATGGTATACTATAATGGTTGTGATTGGAGGAAGGGCTGTGAGAACTTTGTCTGCTCCTATGGAATAGATAGAAAAAATACAATTTTAGATAAAAGCTCGATTTGTTCTGGCCGCACTTGGTGGAAGGACATTATTAATGAGAAATAGAACTTGGGGGCTTCCACAATTTAATAAATTGTGGAAGCCCCCAATTTCTATTTCTCATTTACAATTTTAGAATTTATCAAAATTAAAGTGGGCTCAAAAAGAATTTATATATAAAATGAATCAACATCTTTCTTTCAATAAATTATATAAAAATAGAATTAAATGTGATGCCTAAAATAATAGGTACTTAGCTGAATAAAATATTATTTGTGATTATCAATTAATTAAGTAATATAGTCCATGAAAATGAGTGGCTACAAATATGTAACATTATTGATTAAAACTCTAAAAATTAGTTTTTTAGGAACCTTCTAAACCTAAAAAAATATTAACAAACAATTAATGGCTATCAATAAAAAATAAAGATTTTTTGGTAAGTGCCATAATTTACTCAGGATAAGGAATACTTAACTAGTGACAACATTTTAGTTAGTAGTAGTTTGGACAAATTTTTCTGGGAAGGTAGCTCAATATAACAATATCTAAAGCAACTGAATGGAAAATGGGGGAAGTTAGAGTTCCAATCCTGTCAAACTTTTTTGTATTTTTTTCATTCCTGGTTTTATACTAGATTAAACTATCTAAACTTTAACTAATCATTTAAATTTCCCAGTTTTCTAGAAAAAAGTATACTCACATATAAGAAGTAGGAGAAGTACGATGGAAGGAATTGGTGGAGAGAGGCATGGGTTCGGGTGATTGTGAGTCAATGAAACGCAGTTCCTCTTCTTCATAATCATCATCTCCACCAAAAGAACTCCTCTGCCCAACTGATGGCATTGAAGATGAAGGAGGCCTCATTGGTGCTGTGCGCACAGGGGATGAGACAGGAGATGGAGATGAAGAGGTTGCAGTTACTTTTGATTTTGTCTCAACCTTGGAGCGTTTCCTGGCTCCTGGAGATATAGTAGAAGCTCCAGATTTCTTCTTCTTTGGTGATGGATCTGCACTGCTTCCTGTGTCCTCAGGTCTAGCTCTTGGACCAGACTGTAAGAACATTTAAAGTCAGTGATTTGATAGTGCAAAAAAAGTTAAGTTTTTGGGGATGGTAAATATCCCGTGATGCAGCATTAAATTATGAGAGGATAAAGATCATTAAATATCTCTGTATTTCTTAAATTTTTCTCTTCCATGATACTGATACTATAAACTTTATTATTTGATTTATGGAATGTCTATCTTCAATCTTCCCTAAAACTAACATTTCCAGATTTAAAAATGCAGTATTTCTCAAAAAATTTATCTTGCTACTTAAGGTTACAAGTATGTTAAAGTATCATCACTCACCCCTTGTGGAGAACCAATGAGCCGTCTGCGTGTTGGATGAGGAAGGAGAGGAGAACGAGACAAGCTTCCTCCACTGCCAATTGGAGTCGTAGACACCAATGTTTCATCCTCAGAAAATATTCTCATTTCTCTTTCCTCCAGCTCAAAGTCTAACTGTATTTCACTGAGGTCAAGGAGTCCTTCTAAATGCTCACTTTCTCCCTCTTCCCTATCAGCATCTTCTTCTTCAGTCATCAGAAGCACTGGTTCTGCCAAATGGTCAAAATATGAATCATGGGACACTGATCTGCTGTGACTTGGTTTTCCAGTAACACTTGGAGAAGAGGGGAGACCAGTATCTCCAATCACTGCACTCGAGGATTGCCCGGTTATCTGATCTAAAACTCCCTCTATGCTACCCAAACCAATTTCCAGATCAAGTGCTGCTGAGTTGCGAGTGCTAGAACCAGCTGAAGCAACAGCTGAGGACAATGACTCTGCACTTTTCACAGGGCGTAAACGTCTCTTGTTCTGCATTAGGTCACTTTCTGTCATTGCCTTGTCCTAGGATAAATATAAATTAAATATTTGTGTTATATTTTGGATGTTTGCATCCATATCATGAAATATAATTCTTTCATTACAACATGATACTGAGTGATTACAATAAGGATTATAAAACACAGAGTGAATTTACTAAAATAGGACTTTTTCTTTCCAATTACAAACACAAGAATCATTAATGACATTTCTAAATAAATGCATTACTTCTGTAACTTTCTAGTACTTAATACAATATAAGTGATTAACACTGTATTAGACTATATAACAGACAATATTTTGTCCAAGAAAGTGAAAGGAAAAATTATTTTTGGCATCTAAAAGCTCTGCAATAGAATCTGTAATTGTTATTGAGGTTTTTGTCCATTAGAAAATACATTTCTTTTGAGTAACTTTGAGTTACATCTCTCTTAAGCCATTTTTTCTTCATTATAGCACATGTTTCTTCTCTAAATTTTATTATAACAACATTACCTGTGCTCTCAGCTCAGAAGGAGATACCATTCCTCTTAGCTGAGATGAAGCTGAAGCACCAGATGCACCTGGCGAGTACCCTCCAGCCATTATATTCCTCTTGGATGTCAGAGATGATGAAGACTGTTGACGCTGCTGCAAAGGAATTTTCTTGGAAAAGAAAGCCTTCCATCCAAGACCTGGTGATCTTTTGGATTTGAGACTTCCTCTTTTTCGGGCTGGAACATCAATCACTGTGTGGTACTTGGCAGGTAGGTTTGCTGGTCCTCCACCTTAATTAGAGAAAATTATAGATTACTAATATATAACAAGAAGATTGAGAGAGAAAATTCATTAATCAAAAAAGTTGTGATTCTCTCATTCCTCCCAATTTTCTTATCTTCAACATAAGTATAAAAAAATCTATGCCTAATGATGTTTAAAATTGATTTACAGAAGGAAAATTATTTATGATGTATCATTTCTTTCAAAAGATCTTTAGTACTTTTAAAGTAAAGAACTTAGGATGTTATAAATGTATACATATAATGAGATCCCCAACACTAATAAATAATTATTTACATTAATTTAATAAAGATTAAGCTGAATTTGAACTGACCAACTTCAATGTACTCCTGATCAGCCTTTCCAGTTGCAGCAAGAAGAGCTCGTGTCCTAGCTTCTTCCAAAGACAACAACTTTGTAGGAGTAGATATTGCCAGAGATTTTGGTCGACTACGCTTCGGAGTAGCTGCAGAATTCATTAACAAAAGAAGTATTAATATTACTACCTACTGCTAATAGAAAATACTAAAAGATTCCAAAGAAAAAATTGGAATACTTAGGTCAGTTGCTATTTAATTCTATAATTTATTACCTCTGTACACAGTTTGATGAGTTCCAAATATTCCACAAATGTAATAAAAAGAGGATGGATAAATACCAGTAAATATATTAAAGTCATAAATATTAATGAGTAAACAAATTATTTCTTATGATAAATACAATCAATCACAAAACACATTTTCAAGCCTAATCAAGAAAAAGATTAACTAAATGAATAAGAGTTATTGAAAAGCTGAGATGGAAAATGAGGAAAGCAAGTTCTCTTATGCTTTAACCCCCCATTATGGCTTCCTATTTCCACTGAAATTGACAACTCCTCACCATTCTCAGCAGCAAATGCAGCAACAAGATTAGGAGACACATCGGGAGGTAGCTTGTGCTGATCAGGAGACAAGTGCTGTCCAGGGCGTTGTCTCAAACGCTGAGCTAGAGCACCTTTTTCATGCGCTCCAAAAATAAGGTCTGCATAGCAAACCAAAAATTCAGTGACAACAGCCTGAAAGAAAAAGTGACAAGGGCTATTAGGACAAAGGTTCTTTTGCATGAATAACTACATCATTAACCAATTTTACCTTTTTAAAGTTCAATTCACTTATTCCTTAGGAGTTAAAAAGTTCAGATTCCAAATAACAAGCAGAGAGTTCAAAAAGAAGGAAATATTTTTATAAATACCTTAAAGGTGAATTTAAAAATAAAGGAATAGCTGGACAATTTTGAAGAAATAGTATAAAAATTATTATAATCTGCATTAAAAGACTTAGCCATAAATCTTAATAACAAACCAACACAATAAATAATCACAGATTTTGACGCTGAGTGGTCAACATTTACATAACAGATAGTAAATCTTGGGAGTGAAAAAGATCTTTCAGAAAAAATTTCTTAATTGAACATAGATTATATGAACTACTTCCATTTGTATATCTGTGTTGTGCATAAAAACAGAACAGATAATATCAATACCTGAACTCCAACTCCTTGTAAGGCAGCTACCCCACCAACTTCCAATTCCTTGCAACGCAACAGATTTGGCGCCCAAACAATGGCAACATTTCTTGGTGTCATTCCGGTCTCCCCCCCACGTTGGGCAACTCTTGCCAGATGTTTCATCAAATATTCCAAGGTCCTGAGGAGAGATAAGATGAAAGATTTAATTCTCTGAACTTTTGAAATCGCACTTGTTCAGTTCAGTATTCAACTTAATTGAAGTAGAAAAATTTACCTGTAGTGAGGGGGAGGTAAGCTCTTAACAACCTCTCGCATTAGTGAAAGGCGATTCTCATGAGGTGCCTGAACTGCACCGACAAAGCGATGGTAAAGATGGTATGTGCAGAGAGGATTTGGAAGTTCACGGAAATACATTTTCAATAAAGAAGCCACTGAATGGATGTCTTGCAGAATTGCCTCATCCTCGTACAATCCAGGGACTCTGTCTTCATCAAAAGCGTTTCTGAGGAAAGAATCAGCAGTTTGAGATATGATTGGATACATGCCTTCTAGTTAATATTCTACTATTTTCAAAGATGCGGTTAAAGCTTTCGTTAATGCAGTTTATCAAACTCATATAACTGAAATTGAAAATCTATATTTTTTCCCTTAAATACTAACTATTTGATTATGATAGCTTAAATTGAAACAGCTATATTCTAAATTCTACCTTATTTTTAAATATTAATTAATCAACAAAAGAGAAGACGATAGTATCCACTATTACTGAAGAAACAACCCAAAACAGAAAATACAGCACACAAGTTACATCGAAGTTAATAAATTCATTATTTTAAATAAGTTTAAGTAAACACCAAATAGAAGAAAGTAGATACCTTAATTTTTGGATATTTGAAGTAACTCCTGAAAGCCGGTATATGCCATCAACTATCCCATTCGTTTCTATGAATTCTGCACAACATTTGAGAACCATAGGAACTGAAAATTAAATATAGGTTAAAATATATTAGATTTAATTGTTCAGTAATTTATGAATATTATATTGTATATTATGTCTAAAATTACGTTTATAATCAAATATTCTTTCTATTCAAATCATTGCCAATAGTTTAACTTGAATACAATGTTTAAATTTATTCTTATATTACTCGGTATTAATGCCATTATTTCAATTCTTGTTTCAATATGAGTTAACCCAAATGTTTTTTAGAGAAAATTCAAATTTTTTATATTGAAATACGGAATGAGAAATCATTTGAGAAAAAAAAATTAAAGTAAAACTTACTTTCATGACCTGAATTCAGTAAATGTTCTCCAAGGTCACAACCAAATACTCTTTCTTTCAGAATTCCAGATTGTTTGAGTCTCCTTCTTGAAGGTCTGGACAAAATGAAACTCCTAAAAGTAAGAAAATAAATAGTAATATAAGGCTACAAGTAAATTTACAACAATCGAAACAATGTTACCAGTGATACTTTTCCACAATAATAATAAAAACTAACCCAGAAGGAAAAACATAGATTTACATTTATATATACATATTAGTAGTCCTCTGTCCCATGAATATATAAATATTTTTCTGTTTTTCTATAAATCATTAAAATAGTGAATTTTATAAAAATTCTAAAACAATAGTTGGAATTACTCAGAATCAGTGAGAATCACAGAAGATTACAAATATTAGGTTACATAATGAAATATATACTGTAAAATAAAATAACTGCAGATAAAATAATTTGTTGAACAACGAACCTGAAGAACGCAATTAATTTCCCATGTTTTCTGAGCACAGGTTTGGAAGGTAGGGGTCGACCAGGTTGAGAAGATGGAGATGCAACGACAATTGCTGAGGATGCTGGAGATGGGGAAGAGGATGCAGTGGAGGCACATGAAGATGCAGGTGTAACAGCAGCAGGTGCTGTTCCTGGTGGAGATGATGGTCCTGTAGCAGCAGCGATAGAGGGTGGTGATGCTGAAGGTTGCTGGGATGCAGGCACCAGCTGATGAAGCAGACTTCTAGGAACTTTTTCTCCTATGAGGGCTACACATTCACATGGAAAGAAGCCCACTTCAAATCCCCTCTTGCCACGCCACCAAATGCTCTCTTCAGGTGGAGGCATGTCAATCACAGAAATCATGTCTCCTACCTGCAATTAACAGCAACATTCATTATACAATAAATTTGTAATAGACAACAACAATTAGGTAATAAGCCCATATCCAAGTCAACTTCTTATAACCAAGAAGCACAATTATAGGCAAAAATAAGAATCTTTTTCAAAAGATGTTCATGTTAAAGATTCAGAAGAAACTTAATTTACATTAAAATACAATATAAATAAAAAATGCTTTAAAACTAGAGCACTGAAGCTAAAAAATACATTTATATGTTTTTACTATGAAATAACAATAACCTGTCACTATCAATCAAAGATTCACACACATTCATCAGATAAGATTTTTAATTTGTGGCTGATCAACTCTAGTTGTTTAACAATAAAACCACAGGTTTATAAAAATTCCAATCACAACAACAAAAAAATCACATGAAAGAAAACTGTTTTGACTTCAATGTGCATTGCAATTTTATAAAAATCTAGCACATGTTTTAATTTGAAATTTACTTTTTGCATATAGTAATGAAGAATAAATCCTACCTCAAAAGATATTTCATCTGGGGCCTGGGCTGTATATCTCCTGACAGCATAAGCTGCTGCAACTGCTGGTGTGTTGATGTCACTGTCATCTGTAACTAGAAGGCGATGACCACGATTGTCCAGCTCCAGCCAGTTGAGCACAGGACCACAATTGATGAGACTGGCAGAGCCAGCCGTGTTGCCTCCACTCCCACCCCCAGCTAAACAAGTCAGGCGGGAAAGGTACTCTGTGAGCAGGCATCGCACGGCCTCCTGAATTGAGAAAAAAATCAATAGAATTATTGCAAACGTTCAAAACACAGAAGAGAAACTAATTAAATATGTTTTAGAAATATTCTTTAACATTCCTTAGCTTGTTTGACAAAATTTTACTATCGACATAAAAGAAATGGGAGCAATAAACTATAAAACTTTCAGTCGAACACAAATTCAAAGATATACAGCAAAAGTTAAATATTTAATAAATACATAGGAGAAAAATTTTCCATCCTCTTTTCACCAACAGATTTGGATAATTAACAATACGCCATTGAACTGAAGCTGAGAAAATTTAATAAAAACCCACAAATATAACAAATGAATTTAAGTCGAGGGAAAACAATGAAGTTCAAAGGCAATAACACTTTGTTGCTATTCTAAAGGTCTTACTGTCGGAATGAATACAAAGTGCACAAATTACGAGAAGAAATAACTTAGAAACGGAAAAATACTTTCGTCTTTCCTAAACGATTTTCATTTTCAATACCAAACGTAGAAACTAATCCTGGGATAATATCATGCACAAAAACACAAATCCTGAAAGAAATATTCAGTTTCCAAAATATCTACTCTCTTTTACTCCGATATTACGTAGCTTTTGAACGCAACGAATAAATCATATAATTACACGAAGACAACCAATCACGATCAGCCAATTCCGCAACACTAGTTAACACACAGATTCGAAGAACTCCAAGACAGGGTTTCATGGAAACGCTAAAACCTTGGGGGAACTAGAGACTACTGGAAACTCCGAGACGACACATCCTGAAATCTCTACCTTCCACCCATGATTCCGTTGCGCCCGTGCTCTACTTGCCCGCCTCTTCTCCTTGCCCCTTTCCTCGTAGAACGGGTTGTTCTGCCACCGCAGACCCAACATGATGGATGACCCTTCTGGGGACTCCCTGGTCCATCGCAGCGAGTACAGACTTGCCGGAGTCTTTGCGTCCGACCCGAGAAGCATCGAATTACAAGGGTCTTCGGAGACCGAGCCGTACCCCATCCGGATGGAATCTCGGGGTCGGCACCTACGTCGCCTCCGCCTTTCCCTCGGCACCGCGACGCCATCGGTGGAGGTCGCCACGACATGGGGACGGCGTCGGGGGCGCCTACGAGACACAGTTGCCGCATCCCTCGCCACCGTCCCGCTCCTTTCCACTTTGCCACCCAGAACTTCCTCGCCCACCACTGTCGCTCAGGAGACGGTCATCGCGTGCGGACACCGCGCTCGCCCGAGAGACCCTCCGCGTCTGCAGAGACGGCGCTCCGAAAAACCGAAAGTGATCGACGAAGTAAAACTCAACGATCGACTGTAACTTTCACCGACTCTTTCATAACTAGCGGAACAGATGGGTACGACAGGAAGACCGTCGGAGTGTTGACAATGGAAGGAAACACCCAAAGAGCCTTTGGTAGCCGAGGGTTACGAAACTTCGAAGGAAACACAATAGGAACTTGATGGATGTTCTCTTGGAACCACGGAGTTCCAGATGTGAAACTGAGAAGCGAACTGTAGCAATTTCCCGCTTCCACCGATACTTATCGGCGATCTATATGAACTTAGAACAACAACACCGGTATACACAAACGTTGGAACTATTGTCAACCGATTCTGAAAATCCAGAGAGCACCGAACTCCTACACAAGGCACCCGCTGCACTTCAGTTACATCTACACAGATGCACGACCGCTACGAAAAGCCTTCCGAAGCAGAAAAGGTCCTCGATGGTCTATCACTACACTCAACACCACTGAAAAACATAAAACGGTGATGAGAACGGTATTTCGGACCGCTTTTGCTTCGCGGGGCAGGTAATCAGAGCGAGGAAACAGGCTGCTTTAGGGCTAATCGACGGTCGAACAGTTCTATTTGCGGCGAGGGAATGCAAATTCCACCGATGACATTGGACGTTGCACTTGCAGAAACACTCCACTCCAACGGTGACGGTTTCCTCCGCTGACAGCGATAGAAGCGTCTCTGGAGTAAAAAACCTGCGGAACGTCCTTCCTTCGATGAAGCGATTTGTGCCCAAATTACTCCGATGCTCGAGGGAGATTAAGGCCGAGAGAGCAGGGCGAAATGGCGTTTGTGGATGGCAGGACCACGTGGGCGAGGGCCTCCCACGGTCACCAGCAGAACTGGTCGAAGAAGGCGTGTCGGGGAAGGCCTTTTCCAAGAAGATGCCCTGACCGGGGGCGGGACGCGAAAGTGAAAACGAGATCACGTGATAACCGCCTCCTCCTATCGGGAGGGGATGCCGATTGCACTCGAGAATTTCACCTGTCCGCCGAACGCGTATTAACACCGGACCGCGGAGCTTGTTTCCATGTCCTCGTGCGGCCGATTCGCTCGGAATGACTGCGGTCGCACGTCGAAGCGCCCGAGGAATCCGCCCTAGTTCGAAGCCCTTCGCGGGACAGGCGCCCTTGGGGTTTCCGATGGAGAGAGAGGGACCACTTTCCCGGCGGCTCTTCCTCTCTTTGACGGCGTCCTCGGAGGGAATGTCTCCCGAAACGCAGGCGACGGACACCTCGCTTGAAGAGCGCCCCACACAGCTGAGGGAGACTACCGAATCGCTCTATCTTTAGTCGGGCGGCTTCGGCGTTGCCAACCGTTCTCTCCTTCTCACGCCTCTTCGTTTTTGCGCAGATAACAACCGCGAGGGCACTCCAAAAGATCGCCCACCTCATCGATCGCGATCGTCTAATGGGGAGGGCGCATTCGACGACGTCACGTCCAATGGACCCAGGCGCAATACGTCAAAACAACGGCCGCATCGCGAGAAAGAGGTCGATGTGTTGATTACTTTTAAGGGTCTGTTGCGGCACGTCCTGTGATCATCGTCGCTCAGAGGGATGCATTCATGGAAGGGTATTGTTAATTGAAATCTCCTTTTGATTGTTAGGTTTGGAGTCATTCGGTGAACTCATAAATATCGACGTGTTAAAGTGCTTCTCTTGGATGAACATTTCGTAACTGATTTTGAATTAGAAGGGAGAGCTCAGGAAAGAGGACAATGAACAACTAACACTTCAAAAGAATGATACGTAATAAAATACGAATAAACTTCTTTAAAACGAAAGATAATGCTATACATTGGAATAAGTTTCATGAACTTTAAAGGGGAAATTTTCTGTTGTCTCTATTTTTGTTTCGACAAAATACCCATTTAATCACCCTATTATTTAATCCAAAGTTTAATCTTCTTGAAAGATAAATTTGAAATAATTAAGTTGAAATTTGAAAAAAATAAAATAAATATTACACCATAAGGAGAAACAACAATCAGAAGTTAGAGAAATAGAAGAATTTGACACGCTATCATCACCGATTTCATAAAATATCACCTTTTTCGGTGCGTTCTTTCGCGTTGTTGAACAATATATACGACGCGGTACCGATGCCTGTACTGAATAGAAGATCTAATCTGTAAAACCAATAAATAACGTCTTCTTTTGGGCATAATTGAGACTTAGAAACCGATAGCGAGAGCTGGAGAGGACAATGTACGTGCGATTTCTCCGCGATTAATTCCTTCTAAGGAAAAAGAAGCCGTTTTTAGTAAATCGAGGTCTTCGGTATTGCGTAGCTCTTTCGTCAGAACGAGAAGCGTATCCCAAACGACATTGACTTCAAGCAGTGGGGACAACGCTTCTGAACGATACGCAATTCGAAATTAAAACTATCCATCAAAAACGATGAATTAGGGAAGAATGTTCGTCATAAAATCTCTTAAATATAATACGCTGATAATCCGTGAAATATCTTCCACTCACGATTTAATAAAAGGGGCCAAAAAGTAAAATCGTAACAATTCATAAAATAGGAACACTCAGAAGCTATATCCAAGGCCATATCAAAATATAAACAACTTGCAACTTCCAACCATAGCAACTAATACTTCTTGTACTCGTAAGCGATAAGATTACACGACCCTTCAGCTAGGGAAGGGTGATGCACGAGTTCTTTCTCGAAGAAAATATTTCTGTAAAACGCATAACTAACCGTTTCCTCTACAGTTATACAACTGTGAATCACGAGGAAATCTTGGCAAGTTTTCATTTAGAAAACAAGGAAATAATTTACTTCCGAAAGCGAGCGTACACTTTATCATTTCTCCCCTAATCCTATCAAAATTAGCCGTGTTTTCCTTCTTCGACGCAAAATTAACGCTTGGCCTAACTTCTACGGAGGTCGTGGTATAAAGAACGAGGCGAGAAAGATCGCGACAATAATAGCTCAGGGAACAAAATGACATCCATTCGAACTTAGTAAAGCGATTTGAAGAAGCTATTACGAAGTTCCGACAAACTTGTAAATAAAGGTCGATGACACCGGCTGCTAGTTATAGAGAGCGAGCGATTCCATATTTCTTACGCAAGCTAGATAGGTCCTCATCGCTTGTTTACAGCTACACACACTCCCGTCATTCACGAGAAACATCGCTCGAGACGGGCGTGTGTGTGAGGGTCACACGTGAATGAATAACGAAAGTGGCATATCATGACGAAGCCGTGTCTCCTTCGCTCTAAGAATGAGCCATCCTGGAATAAGTCCGACCCTTTAGTCTAATTCAAGATGTCTTTTTGGCCGGAAGGAGCGTAAAGGGCGTGGGCGTCCGGGGCTATTTATAGATGCATCCTCTGAGGTCGGAAGCCGCACGCGTTCAAAGGGCACGCGACAGGTAAAGGGATTCTAAGGGAAAATGAAAAGACATAAGGGATCGGAAAAGGGGAAACGGAGCGCGGCCTATTAAAAAGACATTTCCGATCTTCGGAAGGGAGAGTCGACTGCAGCGGCCTCAAAAGATTCTGGGGGTATATAAATACCGTCGAGTTCCAGCCGCAAAAAAGAAAACGAGATGCACCGGCAGTGCGTCGGAATGAGCGTGAGAGTAAATTAGGAAAGGCGTGTTAAAAAATATTTCCGAACGATTCAAGGCCGGATATCTCTCGGAAAAGACTAACGCAACCTGAACTATTTTCAACTGCTCGCTCGTGACGATGTAAACAAATATTTGAGGGAAAATATGTACGATAATAAATAAAAACAGAGAAATCGACGGCTGATTCTTGGAACCCTTTGATAACCTCGACGCTAAGACCTCAGAATGAGATTGTTTTCTATGATTCGACCTCAAAACAGCCGGATTTATTTGTCAACGGGTCCTTCTCGAGCGTGACATCCGATTGGCGAGGAATCAAAACAGAAATAACTCGAACAGGCTGAAAAAGCTTTCGATTAACTCGGCAAATATCGCTAAACAAGTGAGTGCATATAGTTGAACAACCAAAGTTTGGCAATCAATGTTCGAGCATGCATGAATATGACGGCAATAATTTTCTTAAATGAATCTTCGGATGCCATAATCATAACATACCATGGGAAGAGATCCGTTTAATGAATACGACACCAATAGCAGCACCTAACTGCAAGATTAATTAAGATAATTGCACTAAAAGATTCCAAAAGTTAATTTAGACTTAATGAGATGAGGATAATTAGATCCGATATCCTGGTAAAACCCCAAGACATTTTATCTATTTTCAATCACAATAACGTCATTAATTACTCTCACTATTTAAGCGAATTTTTATCTACCTGTAACTTGATTCAATTTCGATGATGGCGAATCTTACGGAGGTGGAAGTTTTTTTTTTAGTTTTGGTGAGAAATTGTAGAAAAATCATTCACGTCAGAATAAATAATAAATGCAGCTGTATCTTGACACTTCTTCACAGATAAGCCTAATCAGGACTTCACTGGTTGAGTCATCAAAGCGCAGTAGAGGGAATCGAATATGACACATAGGGGAAGGATGCTGACACTTAAAACATGAATAGACTTGTAGAAAAAAATTCCTTGGAGATAGGTTGATTAAGTATTCAGAAATAAAGCTTCTTTCTCATCTATCTTTAATAGTATTGATGAATAATGGTTAGTGGCTCAATCTTAATAACGTCCATTTTCAAAGGTTGATCTCTTCGCTTAGTAGTTAATGAAAGCACTTCAATCTCAAGATAAATTATTATGATGCCAAAATATAGTTTTACAAGCTAAAAATGGGTTCCGAGATTATTAATAAGCTTAACTGAGATAAAGTCGAATTAATCAGTTGTTTCAGAGTCTGAATCGCTTTCTATTCATATTCTTAAAAGGATTATAGTACTTGCTCGTCGAAAATAGGAAAATGGGAGATAATAATTCATATTTAACTAATCAAAACTTTAAATCATTAATTTCGAATTCTTTGACCATGAACGTTCAACCAAACTGAAAATGATCGACTCCTTTTATAATTACTAATATCGAGACCGAAATTACAAAAGGACCAGCTAATCTGGGCTCCAACAAAGAATAACAAAGATAAGAAAAACTTTTATCGCGATATTTTCAAATTTATTTCACGCGATTATGATAATGATACAGCGTTCAGAGCTAATGGCCGTGCAAGCAATTTATTGAGATACTTAATCGATTTTTAATGAACTTCAATTTTCACAACATCCCGGCTGTAACTTCACTTTAAAATCGATTCTGTTTAAATCGAATAAATCGACGAGTTTAATTTTCGGGAGTAAATACACTTACCTCTGGAGCGAAACGTGTTCGATTGCAGTAAATAAAATTCTGATACAGATTACGAGATAATGTAATACGTCAATTTAATCGAAAAAAAATGAGAGAAAAGTTGAAATGTCCTATTTTGAACCAATATTTAAAGTTTGCCTTCCACTCAAACAATCAAAGAAATGTTATATAATTACTAAACATAAAAAATATCGAAAATATTATTTAACGATAGGAAAAATCTTCAGCTCCCAAAATAATACAAATTTTTAACACTATACCAATAAACTTGAACAAGAAAAACTCTACATTAGTTTATCTTTACTTTGATAATGCGTAAACACTTAAAACGTGCCTAAAGAACAGAAAATACTAAAAGATCTAGCAATTGCTACTGAGGATATCAAGTTAAGGGATAGAATACATAGGAACACTCAACGCTTGATTGCGAACGAATAAAAATCCTCCTAAAACACTTTGAACGAGAACATTAAACTCTCCATACTTATGATCCATTCTAGACAAGTAACAAACACTCGAACATAGAATCAATTCCACGTAAATAAAGCAACCTCGTAAACGCATAGATGAAATTTACGAATACAGAAATTCATAGCGCGTGAGAAAATCTAATTAGATATAAACCCATTCGGACGAGACTCTTTAATTAACAGGGAATATTTCCTCCGGTAATTAGAGAGAGAGAGAGAGACAGATTCGTGACACTTTAAAAAGGCTCCGTAAAAAGCTAAGGAGCCGAAAACAAAAATCCTATCACGAGACTTACGCGCTATTTTATTAAACGAATTACAATGCGTCTTCGGAACGAATTAGCCCCTTGTATCAGCAAAATTCCTTTTAAAAACGCACGAGACGGCTTAGGTTATGCCCGCGATAGGAAAAAAATCCAAGACAGAGTTTTCCAACCACTGAGAGGTAAAGAACCACCCCCGCTAATTAGTTAGATATAAAATGTTCAGTGAGGTCGTGACTCCGTCTGGGCCCGCGAAGTCGACGACGGCAGTGCCACCAGGTTGTGGGCAAAAGACTCCACTACGCACATACCCACTTCACAACCTCGAGAGAGAGAGATATGAAGAGGTGGAGAGAGACGTACCTTGAATGAAAAACACAGGGAACACGAGAGGTTGGGTAGCAGGAAGAAAAAAAACTTTGGTGCGATGGTTGAATAGGACCATTGAACTTCTTAATCACAGCAATTCGCTCGCTCGTGAACACCTTGCAAGATGTAAAAACGGACTACTGAATCGGAAATTGACGGAAGAAAAAGAAGTAAATTCCGTCCGAATTCAGTGTTGTGAGGTGCACAAGGTAAAGCGGAAATTCCTGAGCTTTTAAACGCGAGGAAAATAAACGATTTAACTTTCCGGAGAATTCACTTCCTATGCGATTATTTAACACGAGCATTCCGCAACCCACGCTTGCATTATCCTTGAGATATCCACGTCTAACTCGATGTGATAGAAATAGCAGTTTTCTTTGACTGCTCGCACGAATCTACAAACACCAAATGCTGGCTTTAATCGCGGAGCATTTCGTATACATCAACATTCATTAAAATCTCTATCTCAAATAGGATTTTTCTTAAATTTTACTACACCGCAACGAGATAAATGATCCATTAATAGCTATGTGTACGATTTTAAGCAGTTTTGTGAGAAATTTTTGTATTGCAAGTTCTTTTGTAGAATGTGATGTAGAAAAGAATATATATGTAGAAAATAAAAAGAATGTAGATGTAGAAGAGAATAAAATAACACAGAATTTTTCTTTAAGAACTACCTCTCAATACTTGTTTACCACATAACTCAGAATCTTTCGCAAGAACACCAGCTGGAATTATGTATCTTGATACCTCATTTTGAAATATGTTGAGGCGTAGCGTCATAAAAAAAAACAGTCATATAATACGCCATTCAAATCAATCGAACTTATCCAAAACAATATCAGGTTTTACTTAATTATCATCCTACCGAGGAAGGAGGAGCTACGTCTAAAATTTGACTCAAGCTGTAAAGCTCTATACTAGTTCTTGACATTTTTTATTTCCACTCATTTTTCCACTGTACTAAAACCTTGATTTTTAAATAATAAACCAACTTCTACATTATTCTTGTTAGGCACTAGAAGCTAAACAATAAAAGAATTTGCTATAATGCTTAAAAAGTGCTGCCTAGAAATTTATAAGATACGATTTTCTACTGATAACATCTCCTTTACATAAAGAATTCACGGCGAGAAAGTAATTCATCCAGTTTTTGTGTAACTAATTGAGCTGCAGCTTTTATCAAATATATTTAAAATAAACGACGTTCAAGCTAGTTAGTTATGGGTATGAGAGTGATTACCGTATAAAAACTTTCATGGATCACAATAATTTAATTCTCGAAACTTTGAATTATCAAGACAAGAATTTATTTACAAGAAATATGCTCTATTTGAAAAGAAAAGTCTAAATTAAAAGAAAAAATATATAACTTAAGTGGAATTAACATGGCAGATTTTCTTCAAGCTAAAATATTGAATCAAAAAACGCATTTTTCTTTGAATGATCAGAGTACACCAAGGGACATAACTAGGACCCAGTAGCCTTTCGTTCTAAACTCGCATTCGACTTAAAGTTAACAAAGAACGACAGTTAACCCATCTGGATTCCACTACCATACTTTAAAACTTCTTTATGGTGGAAATACTCTGGTTGCTTAAAAACTTCCGTCATGAAAAACTTTTTTCATTAAACGTAAAAGGAAGCTGAGATCGGAAAGATCTAGCAAAAAACACTCTGAACTAACCGAGATAAATATAAGAGAGACACGTCCTTGTCTTGGATGCCTTTGACCTCATAAGCCTTGGGATTATATTCGCCGTTGATGTTATTCGTTTCTGGACAGCTTCTTTTTTCGCCTCTACTCTTACCAAACTCTTCCTGGATTTGTCACTTTATAGAGTATCGATTCACAGATTTATATCCGAACCAGTCAGCTTCTGATTTATTGGAATTTAAATTTATGACCCTCTAGAGTTTTTTTCCGAAGTGGTTTTCGTATTTTTTCTATGCAGCTTAAAACTGCTAACGCGAACCAATTCTGCGGAACCGATGCCAAGCCCTTGGGCTGAGATAGAAAATTCCCTTTTGAGAATGCAATTTCATCTGCATCGATGTACGTACGCCAATACCCATCAGATGGCACTATTAAACGAGTAGATTCGATTCTTTGGAAAGGCGAACGAAATGGATCAATCAACCTTTTAGAAATTAAAATGAAATTTCGATAGTTAGACATTTTAAGAAGAACCGTATAAGATGAGATTAATCGAAAATGATTGCCTTCCAGCATATAGAGAGATAATGAAAATATACTAGCAAAATCTATGTACTTGGCTAAAATGGACTACTATCAAAGTTCAACAAGTTTATTAAAATTTCACTCGTAATTTCCCTTATCAAACCAAACGAGACAGAAACTTGGAATAGCTCTTAGGGGTTCCATTTGGGAAGCTCGTTAATGGAGCTAATCTAGATAGCTATTAATAGATTGAATGGTCCAGAAATAAAACCATTCTTCACCGAATGATTTCGGAGGGAATCACTATTATTCGCCCTCGACAAATATCACCGGATGTAGGCGATAAATCCGGTGTGAATCAATCTCTCTTCTTCAATTACGGAAGTGGATTTGGCACCGAAGTTGAAACAGGGTGAGTAACACGATGGATATTATTTGTTTGAAAGGGGAGTCACAAATCGTTCTGGTCTTGGGGGTTGCGTGTTTTGGGTCCCTGAAATTGGCTAGGGACGATGTGCTGGCAAAGGGATGGGATGTTTGGTTAGTGACGTCTTTGCTGCCCTTATCACGTGTATCGAAGAGGAATCGAATTCTAAGACTATTGTGAGACTGAGAAAGAAAAGCATGCAGGCCTGGGAAAATATAGAATAAACCTCACCGTAATAAACAGCACGAGATGAAACATAATATAAAAAAATAAACATGGTTTATTCTCATTTTTACGACGTAGATGTTCCAGATCGCGAACAGCGAACGCTCCATAGGGAGCTTTTAAATAAATATTTCTAAATAAGAACTTTAACAAAAGAAACTTTGACGTGGATCTGAATTTTCAATCAACTTCACGATAAATATTTACGAAACGTATCAAATTCTGTCACTCGATATTAACCTTCAAAAACTAGCTTTTGTATATCCCTATATGATCTTAGGTGTATAAACTTCTACATTGAAATAAACCAATAATGTTCATAAAAACCAAACAGGGATAAGATAAACTTGCTAAGTAATCAAACAGTCATTAATTAAACTCATGAGTGAATTATCTTCTACGTAACTTAATTCTGTAACAAAAATTCATACCTAAATTCCATTAAAGTTTCAAGTTTCTTTATTGAAGGAAAATAGCTAAAACTTACTCTAATTTAAATTAAGAAAATCGATGTTATTTCATCAGAAGAACTCGAGAATGAAAACTAGCTCCGACGAGTAAATTGAAAGAAACATTCTTAAGTAAATTGATAACGTAATAACATCAGGATTCAACTTCTACCCTCGATTCAACTTTGAGGAATAAAGAAATGAATGTAATGAAAAGGAAGGCGCGGTCGGAGAAGAGGCTGGGTGACGTCAATGGAGCATATCTTCCCCACTCCCAACTCCTCTTCTGCCTCTCCTTTTTCAGCTGCCACTGCCTATCACAGATTTCCATACACCCATCTCATCTTTTAAATGAATACTCTCATAGACCCAGCACAACAAAGAACGGTTACCATAGTATTGAATTCATCACATTCATTCTAACAAACCATAATAAAACCAGGTCCTTATGGGGGCATAATGTTATGGTTCGTCACTTCTTTAATTCTTGAACGTGATTCCTACCATCATTGTCTTACGCTAAGATGGTCCAACCTTATATTTTCTACGATTATTGACTTTAAACGATTCATACAGGAATAAAGAGCAGTAATTACAAAATTCAACCGTATAAAATATTCATGCTCGCAGTACAAAAGCAACAGTGGGTATAGTTTTCATATCCCTTACTATCTGACATTCAGTATTCATTGCCTTTCATTAAAAAATCAAACGAATTAGGTCCAATATAATAATAATCCATAATCCAGTAAAAGATTGTATTAAATAGGTCAAGTTGCTTTAATAATGCAAAATAATAACTATTAATAATATTTAACGATAAAAAACATTCAGTTCGCAGAAATGAATATGGCCACTATTTCGAATTTATTTAAGTTCTAGCCTACGTGAATTTCCTAAATCAGGAAAGGATTATATATTCAGCGACCACCTCAATTTACGACTCATAAACGCCCGAAAATAGAAACGCTACACCCATAACAGTAACATTGCATCATGATATAAATCCTTTTCTACGAGAAAACTAATTGGACTAGACGGAGAAAGTGTTCGACCCGTGTCTAAAAGCAGGAACGACGAATTTAAACCGCGAGAGGCGTATTAAAACACGAATGGGAACTATTTCCAGTCACGTATATGAAGAATGAGACTGATGAATCCGGCTAAACTTTTCTTCCTGTGGCGTTCATAATGACTGTGTTCCGCTGCCGTGCTTCCAGTTGCTAGGGGGGGAACGCGTAAATAAGAAGAAGCTCTGAGAGTTCGATCAGTCAGGAAAGGGGTGAATATTTCTGTCTGCAGATGTGGGAGGAGTTTATTTGACCGAGAGAATATCAACAAATAGGTTTGATCCTTGACATATAAGGTTAAAGATTCTGTCGCAAAGGTAATGAAACTGGGACGTAGATGTTATACGATTCTGAGGAGACTAAGGGCCTATTAATATAATCAGCTTAATATTCTTTCTGTTCATTCTCTTTTTCATACTTAATCTGTTTGTTATTCGCAAGAGTTTAGAAGGAAGAAGAGACTTTTTAGTCTCAATATAGCCTCCCCTAAATAAAGTCCTAAAAACCTGTTAGAAGTTTCGTTTCTCTTAGATGAATAATTACAATAATTGCATTACGTATTATACATTTATATATACGCATTAACTACGTATGGGTGTCGTACTGGTACTGTCATTCTCAAATTCCCGCGCATGTATTCATCGCTCGTAAAAATTTCGATAGCCGAATTCGTCTCTACAATATCGTGACTACCCTCGATTGGAACCATTCATATCGAACCCTATACAGTCCATCCGTCGAATCATCCGAAGGCACGCAGAACCTACGCCGTAGAGAAGACGAAATTGCAAACAGGTGGCGGAATCTAAGAGCTCCGTATCACGAACTTCTCAAATAGGACGCTTAACAATCGAAACCCATCCGAATTTTATTGGTCCTCGGCGAATCCGGGCGCTGTAAACGTTGGAGTGAGTACGGAGTGGGGGAGGGGAGGAGGCCACGTGGAAAACAGAAGACGTAAAGGGAGAAAAAGAATCGAAGGTTGAAGGAATGGAAAATAGGAAGTCAAAAAGCAGAAACTGGGCGTCAGATGAGGCAGATGCTGCCTTCATTACCGCCTCTTATCGCACCGAAAAACCCATCCTCCTTTCACCTGCAGGCGCTTTCCACCCAGAGAGCGAAAAAAGAAAAAAAAAATATTTCGTGAGATTCGCGTTCGGAACGTTTAGCCGTGAGGTCTGTTACTCCGCCCGACGTCGCCTCCTTCGCCGACGCGAATTCATCGGAACAAATAACCTTCGCCTACATTTTTACGTTCCTCGGAATACAATGACCGGATTTTCGAGACCGTATTCCGAAAACTGAGCTCGGAGCTATCAATCCGGTGCTTTAAATCCGGCCGTCCTTGCTGTCTCTCCTTAAATGAATCTGTTTCACGTAAGACTCCGCGGATTAAGATATGAGCTATGTGGAGATTAATTACTTCGCGAGACAAGAATGTCAAAATTTTTACAACATTCTAGGAATTAGAACTAGAAATATAATTACAAAAAAACTGTACGATAACTGCTGAAATTCAGAGGTCCTATGGAATACCAATTCTAGATATACATATGGTTAAAAAATTGGTAGATACTTTATAGATTTGAGATGTGATTGAAACGAGAGTTTACCGATGAAAGCCTTCGAAGAAATTTTAACCCAATTGTGGATACATAATATTATAAAGTTTCCTCAGGATATTTTAAATTAGAATCAATTTTTTCATAGAAGAAGCTATATATAACTCTTGATGGTAAAGGAAACTGGGAAAGGAAGGGTAGAAGAAAAAATAAGTAAGGAAATAGTAAGAAAAGCAAGGACATGTAAGAAAAATACATGAATACTTAAAATAATCTCCAAATAATATAATTATATAAGAAGAATGGGCGAGATAGAAATGGAAGATCTATAGGCAAAGGACATTTAATAAATTTTAATCTTACACAAAAATCTATGACCTTTCAATGAAAAAGTTAATTTTAAGATTTTTAAATCGTAACAGAATATAACCGAGAGAATATGAAAAATTCGAAAAACTATAAATTAAACTTTAAACTAAAAGTCTTTAAACTATTGAGTGACTATTTCAACTCCAGTTTTCACCGATTGGAACGAAACTGTTGCAGATTAGTAAACGTAACGTAATAAACAACCTTTCTCATATACGTTATGGGCACACTAATTTGCGTTTTTCGCTTACTGCTCGTTTCCCACTTCTCCACAAACGATTATTAAGCAGTTTCGTTTGTAATTCCACGCGTCACGGCGCTGTTTTTAGCATTTCGCTTATTGTTACTCACGGAACGATGAGTGCACCCTCTCTCCCTATGTTTACCTTGGCAGAATACGTCCGTGCTATGATTTTGCGAGACTCTTACACGTCGCTGAGTTTGTTTATTGACTTCGCAAAGAGTAACAAAAAGAATGCGAGGTTGTTTTTAATTTCCTACGAGAGATTCGCAGTGGAGAAAAACAATACAAAAAAGTTTGTCGTACCGCTCCCACGCCGATTCTGACGAATGTCAACCAGTTTGTGGTTCGCTTCGTCCGAATATCTGCCGAAAATAAGAGAGTGGACCAAGTAATCTGTCCTGCCCTTTTTTTCAATTAACCAGAATTCCTCGGAGTCTTCAATTCCTATGCAAAACGTGGGCGCCGCTGACCTTTTCAATTGGTATGCGAATCTATTGTTAGGGGACTCTAAAACGACATTTCTACGAATGAAGAGGATTACGAGGAATGGATAAGCTCGAGTAACTATGGATTCAACAGTTTTCGTTATGTAACAGCTACTGTTATATTTTAAAGAAGGGAAGATTAGGTATGAAAAAAGAGAATGAATAGGGAGATATTAAGCTGAATATATTAGTTCCGCTGGATTCATTTTTATTAGTCATATTCAGTACAAATATACCATCAGAATTTACAACAGATCATATATTCCTTTTTATTATTTTTCCTCTAGGTTCAAGTGTAATTTTTCGTAAAATAAATAAATAGATGTGTTATATCAGCGTAGTTACCAAAATGTCTTGCATAATGTAAGACATGAATAATTTCAACAATATATATTATTCTTTCTATATCTATTCACCTTTATTTTGCACGATATGTTCGAATTAAGTTTACCAGAATTGATTTAATTTGACCATTAATTTAAGTTTACAAGAGAAGTATTCAAAGCTTAAATAAACAAATACAACGTAAAATATATTAAAAAGGTATGAGCTCGAATTTCACAAAAATTTCGTTTAAATGGATATAAAGTCGGTATAAATAATTTTGTCTCGAACTGATGATTAAATCGATAAAAAGCACAAATTCAGGAAAAGAAAGAGAATAAATAATATGAGAGGTTTATTACCAAGCAAACGAGAAGTGAATTTTTTCTTTCGTAATTACTGAAAAACGACAATACAAATACACGTAATTCTTCCATCAGTTTGAAAGTAGCTGTACAGCAAAATCCACAGCGCAAAAATAGACTAGGAGTATGTAACAACGGGTAAAAGATAAGGAACAACAAATATATAAATATAAAAGAGAATTACAAAGCAGGCTGATTAAGAAACGTAAGCACTGTCACTTCAAAGGAGTTTAATGAGAGATACTTTGATGTGCTCTGAATTATTCTCCTTGGAAGCTTTGTTATGACGAAAATATCCTTGTTTTTTATGCTCCGCTGTGTGCGTCAGAAGGCAGTTTCTTAGCCGAGTACCACGAACGAGAAACCGCAGTTTTCTAGAAATACGTCATGTAACCATTTCCGTTAAAGAATGTATTATATGTGAGAAAAAAGAATCCAAAAGACTTATTCACATTATATTAATTAATGTTTAACTTTCCACAATTGTTTTTGATTATCTAGAGTCCCTTATTGTTAGAATTAACGCATTTTTTATCCATCAGTAGTTTGAAATGATTATTTGGAAAAACTGTAGCATATATACGGAAATATAATCGAAGACGATGGGAAAATAAAAAGAAGTAGCTCTTCGAATTTCCGAGTGGGTAGTAAGCCTTTGATGATGTAACACTTTCAACATTTATATCTCTCTCTATCCTCGTATATCTTTTTTAATTCCCTTTTCAACTCACGTAAGATCCGCGTACGTCGATTTGCAATTAGGTCGGTTTTCAATTGCCCACGTCAGTCGTTAAGGCGACCCGATCTCTATTCAATCCTTGATACGGCGCCTCTCTTGGAGAATAGAGTCATTAAATTAGTATTTCATTAAATAGTCTTGGTCGTAAAGAGATCCTTAAATGGTATTTATGTGCTTTAATTATAGAATTTTTCCAGGCAATTGATGTAGACCGGGTATTGAACTCTGACATAGATTCTGGTTCTAATTGTATACACCAATCGATTCGTACTACAATGGAAAAAGATCGAGTTGAGTAAATTTTCGAAACGAAAGTTGGGTATTTGATCGCGTATATCCTTCGGAGATTACCAATACTTGCAACATCTGTTCATAATCTTTCTCGTAATCATTTTCCGACCCCATATCGATAAATACATGTACAGAAACATCGTCGTTTTTCATACATTTTCCTTATAAGGGCAACCGACTGAACTCTGGCGTTTCCGTCCCACACAACGCTACGAATTTTTTTCTCTCTTAATATTGCGGGAATTTTTCCCTTCTCTCTTTACAATGACAGGGGATTGATACATCGTGGTTAACTGGGTCTCGCCCGTAGCTGTCGAATGCTTAAAAAGCTTTGAATTAGCAGCTCACGTACGTTCGGCCATAATATCTTATCGATCTCGTATTTAGAGAGAAGTGGATCTCCTCATCGCTGGAGAATTTAGCCTCTTTTTTATGTATCATGCGGATCGAGGGGAGCCATCGAGCGTAGCGTCCCTTTCGATTGATCGATATATCACGCGTGCCGGGGTTATTTCCGAGCCTCCGCGGCACACTGAAAACAAAAGAGGAACGGGGATTGAAGTTACCAATGCGGAATTCCTCCCCTTTTTGTACGAATGCTTTCGATGGAGAATTTATCTGCGATGTGTTTTTTATTAAAGGGATGGAACCAAAGAGATATCATAAGCCTTCCGAAATAGGATCATTTCCTCGTTGCCGGATTTCGGTCGGTTCTCGCAATTTGTGATTCAGATTGTCCGAAGAGGAAGCTCATGACTTAATCATTTCGAAAGTGCGTAATCGAACGTTTTTGGAATGGCAGCTTGTTTGGATGTTTGTGTTCAGCGCTGGCTTCTCTTCTCAACTGAGTAGCGATGAACATACATGGCATTTTTAACCCATTCCTAAGTACAACCGAAGAATTTAGGCAAAAACTCGAAGGACAGCAAAAACTGTTTCAATAAAATACCAAATTTCAATATATATTCAGAGAATCTTATACTTCATATTTAATCACTTATCTCGCACGATCTTTTTTCCGTATTTTAAAAATTTTGCATTTATTAATAACATGTTGGAAACTAATGATTCTTAAAGCTTCTTGGATTATGTTGCCATGTAATAAATAAATAAATAAATGATGATGTTTGTATATTAAAGTATTCTCTACGAATATCGATCTGTTATTTTAGAAATTTTGACGAAACCACCGGACAATTATCCACCGACAACGTCTTATACTTTAAAAATAATAATACGTTTAGTAACTTCCGACTTTTAAGATAAGTCCTAGTAAGGGAAATGTCAATCCTCATGGCTGTACGTGGTTTTTAAAAAAGGCTTGGTTTTGAAAGTGAGCAACCTCTCTCCTGGAGCTACACGTCTTTGAGAGAGAAGACGAATAAAAATTAGTTGTGAGGTAGTTTGCTTTAGCTCTGTTCACATTAGGAGAGTTGTGAGTTGAAAACGACTACGTAAGCGCTGCTCAATGACCCTGTGAGTACAACTTTTCATGCCTTTACAAGAGGGGCGAACAAAACGAAGGCGTCGTCCGTCCGTATCCTTCATTCATCACACCCGAAGACAATGAGGAGCAAAAGGTAAATTAAAGGTCCCGTTCCTCTAACCTTCCCCCGAATTTTGAATAAAAAAAACTCTTTTAAATAAAATCTTTTCGTGCTGTGCGTTCGAATACTTGTGGTGCGTGAGTTGACTTCAGTGTCGACTTCATAGGATTTACTTAGAAATAGAGTAACTCATTAATGGACTAGATTAGAAAAATAGTCCTGGTTTCCTTAAACTACGTAATTAAAAATTTCAAACATTAAATCCTTAATTTTATTTGACGTTCATCGAAATTTTGTTCTTGTAGATTAAATACTGTGCCTTAAGAACAGAAGGTAACTTTCCCAAAGTTTTAATAGTTTTGCTTATTTCATAAATAAGTTAATAAAAATATAGAATACATAAATCTTAAATAATAGAATACATATCCAATCGCTAGTTTCATCATCATAATTATTATTCAGAAAAATTAAATCAATATGGTATAAAATCCACGTCTTTTATAAGTCAATTCTTTCGTTAAAGGATCTACAAACACAATCGCAATTTGATTTATAATAAAAACACAAATAAGGCTATTCGATAAGAAAAGAATAAATCTGAATGTAAATAAACACATTATAATCAGTAATTAATCTAAATAAGCCTACATGATAAATACTAACTACAGATAATATAAGTATTGCTGTGAAAATTTTAACACCTTTTCATTGTACGTATATAGTGATGCAACAAAAGAGTGATCAATCGATGATTTTATACCATAATTATTACCTTTTACTAACTCTTTCACCCGAGTAATTTTATTTAAAATAAACATAACTTTCATTCGATAGAACATTCAAAGCAATGTTCAGATGATCGAAAACAAACGAACAGCGTATAACATAGCAACATAACTTCCTTTTGATAGAACATTCAAAACGATCGTAAAATGATCGAAAACTAACGACCAGCGCATCGTAGAGATAGAAGATGCAGTTAAATATTAACGGACGATTGAGCGTAGTGTTAATTCCCCGCAATACAACCCATCGCGGCATTTGGAGTAAAGCCCGAAAATTTTAACGAGAAACACAATCTCGAGGATTCGTGGGATCGGTTTTCCTCGTCGAAGAGAAGAGAATATAACAGTCACTATTTTCTTGTAGCTACAGATTTCCTACTTTCTCCTCGGGGGAACATTACCGGTAAATGCGTTCGGACGAAAATAGTCGCTTCTCTAACCCAGACTTGTTCTACTGCTTGAGCCGAAGGAATTTCCACCCAGGTCGAATTAACTCGTGCTCAATGTAAATAAAGGGAAAAGTTATTTTCCGTACCGTATGACGTACAACCACCTCTTTAAAATGCCGCTCGAGATACGTTCCCTTTCTTTTTTGTGAGGATACACGCTTAACCGTTTTAGTATCGAGACAAAGATCGCATTCTTTAGACCTTTACGTGAGGATTTGTACACAGAGAAGAAAAGGTTATAAGTGGTTACACTTAAATACATTCAATACGGATATAAATATAATGTTTTTTTCAGAACTTTAAGGAAATCTTACGAGGGATTATTAAGACCAAAATAGCCAAATCGATACGACTTTATTGTTAAAATATTCGGACATTATACAGCTTGATTGAGATTAGTATTATTATCAATTTAGCCTTATCTCTGACGAAATAAATAAATAAAACATCATTATATCGACATAATATTCTAGCAATAAAATAATTCGTAAACTCGACGGTTTACTAGTTAGTTTACTAATAGTTTACTAATATCTACATTTAGCTCTTACTAAAGTAATCTTAAATCGTAATTTATCGATAAAGTTCCCATGGCAACGAAACACTCGTCATTCCCAATGTAACTTTCCGATTGCATTTTTTGTTACGAAACCATCATCCTCTGATTTAACTGTCACTCCGCAAAGGAAACATCCGTCGAGAGCGCTAAAGATACTCCAATTTCCATCACAAAGAAACGCCGATACTCGGAGAGGGAAGCGGAGAACAATAAACCCCATTTCTGGAACACTGCGACGATGTTACGAGACCGAGGCGGACACCGGTGGCTGTGAGATACAGAGACATCCACGTCGCCCCGACGATCCGTCAGATGTCTCTCGAAGCGCTCGGAGCCGCCTTTAAGTGGGACAACGTTACCTTCCAATCGATTTCGACACATCCGGAATCCTGATGGAGCCCCGCCAATGTGTTTCCCAGTTTCGAAAAACAAGATCGGATCGAAATGGGACGAAAGCGAAAACCCCGTCGAGTGTTTACGACGCATCGACGGTGGCGCCGACGTGCGGGTTTTCTCGGAACTTCCGTCTGCAGGTAATTAGGATTGCGAGGAAGATGAAGAAGAAACGTCTCTGAAAGGGGCGAACAATGGAGAAGAGCAGCACAATGGGAGGCGCGTGGCGGAGGAAATGAGATCGGGAGGGTATCCATTTGGTTGAGAGGAGAGTTCTCCTGTGCAAAATCACGCCCCTGGATCCTTCGTTCACACTCTGCTGGAGATGGGGAAGATAGTTGAGGGATGGGACGGACCCGAAGTCCTATCGTCACGTTTACCTGTAGATCGCAGATTCACGATTTAATTCCGCTGCGGATCCCATGCGAATTTACGGAGGACAATTCGCCGTCGATTGATTTTTTTGGACCGAAAATTCGATCGTTACTGGAAATTTATGTACAACTGGTTGCCTCCGAAGTCAATACGTAGTCTGAACGTTAGTGATTCACCGTACCGAAAACAACGATATTATTCCGGGAAAAATTGTAATTATTCCGTTTCAGTTATCCGTTTCATTCGTATTTTTATTTTTAACTTAAAAGACCAATAGATATCCATTCCTATGACAACTGCAGTGGGGTAACCAAACATAAGCTGATTTGGACATCCATTCTTAAACTAAAATTCCGATAAGTTAGGGTACAAACCCTGATCTTCTGATCATGGAAGGTTGTTTCATGATATACTAATAACTAAATATAATAGTAATTATACTGAATATGTAGGGAAGGAATAACCTTCCTGATATAGAAAGTGTTATAGTTATTTTTTCTGTTCTCTTAACACCGATAGTTAAAAAGTTTAAAATTCTAGACTATGAGAATCATATCATAGTTTAACTAAAATAGAGTCACACTCATTCTGTTTGTATTATTATTTACCATCATACTCGGAGGCTTATTTATATCACACAGCGGAACATTCGCCGGAAGTTGTTGATTGAAAAACTGGAGCAGAGCCGAAGTGCTTTCATCGAACCACTTTGGCCGCGTTGACCCTTCCTTCTTACGAAACTCCAGTCAATAAACTTTTTCTTAAGCTTCTATCGATCATCAATGAATAAAATTATCCGGAAAGTGCGCGATAAATCTTTAAGAAGAACATTCAATTTTACTTTTTGGTGTTGATCTTTTACAACTGAGAAACCCACTCGTGCTGATGGAAGCAAAGGAAAATCGATCCTGGTATGCAAGCTATGTGTATATGTGAATGTATATAAATAATATAATATGTGAATAAATGTAGGGAAGATCTTCTTCTAAATTCAAGAAGACAGAAATAATATCGGATGGAAAATTATAAAATTTTTAAAAAGGGATAAAAGACAGGGAAAATGTAGGAATCAGCATATAATTTAGTAAGTAGTGATAATCATTTCAGCACAAAAATAGGGTAAGTTGTACATAAAGCAAGAGTTATTATTCTTCTCCCAATTTTTTTATGCATAGCTATTTAATTTTCTAAACATCCTAAGGCCATATGCATTTAGGTGTTACTTTCGCAAACCGTCTCGAATCAATCACAGGGTGAATGAAATCAATTCTAGAAAGAATTCCTCGAAGTGTAGCGACTGGAAATTCCCTTTCGCCCTTACTGTGCATCTCTCATCCGTGACGAATGCTACTTCCGGCACATTTTGACTTTCATAAATAGTGGAAAGGATCAGATTGACAACTCCACTGGTTTCTCTAAGCGTAAGTGGTTTGTGCAGGCGATGATGTTGAATGAAAATGAATAGTTTTAAAGAAAGTTCGTAACTTTGACAAACAATAGTATAATGCATTGTGCTTAGAGAAAGTAAATTCTTTGATTTCTAAAGGAGTCCTACCACAACGTACTATGACTCAAACTTCTCATTTATTATACGTTTTCTTAAAATAGCAGCAATACTTCGATAGTGCTACTACCTCTGTTATATTGTATTGTAACTTTCTTTTCCGTAATATACGCTTAAAAATAGAGAAAACCATAATAAAATTCAATTTATGCATTTAATTTACTTGAATACTGAACCTTTTAGACAAAAATAGAACCTTTAGTAAATTATTATTCATGATACTGTTATTGTAGCTAGTGAAAGTAACAATATAAAATAAAACAATTATATTGCAAATATTATAGTAATATTGTAAAAGCGTAAGTGTATATATATAAATTGAATGTCGTAATTGAATCAAAAAATTGATTCATAAAAGATTCTTCCATAAAAAGAAGGCTAAGCTTTCATAGCCGTGAAATATATCCTAAGAAAATTAGGAGTGAAACAATCCTGATTGTTTCACCATGGTAACGAAGCATATCAGACGCATTGTTTCGGAGTAGCAAATCTCTGATTCGAGACGGTAATACAGCGGAACGAGGAGGAGCCGGACATTGGCCTGGAGAACCACTATATTCCGGCATCGGTCATCGGAACTACGTCTACTTATCCCGTCCATTGTACCGACGGCGGTTGAACGTACGAAAAACAGGAAATGACGCTAACATTTCAATAAAAAATTATTCTACAAATTTCCATCGAATTTTTGTACCAAAACAGGATATGATATCTGCTTCCTTGAATGTAAAATCCTCATTGGAATCAAACTTAAGTATTCATAACTATGTGGTCTTAATTGATAAAAAATGTAGTCACTTACTTAAAAAGAGAGAATTCAATAACTCTTTGCATCCGTGAATAAAATACAAGACGTAAAGCTTTTAAAATATCAAGGAATTTACGTAAAAAACCGCTGGTAAAATAATAATAATCCTCGTAATTTGTTACTCGCTGTAACCAATTTAATTTCATTTTACAGTGCGATGGAGAAAGTATATACTGTTTCAACTATGTCCACTATAATTTTATAAATTAAATATAATCTTGGTCATTCTTCATAATACGTACGAAAATTACTTTTGATAATAGAATGTGTATCCTTATTATGCATGTTTTCCACTTACGGCATTCCCGAGGAGAGAAGCGTGGACAAATTATCTCACTCTTCACCTAATACGCCTCATTCACTCCTCAAAGCTTTTAGCAGCTAATGGTGGAAAGGAAGAGCGGCCTGAATACTTTATGGACAAGTTGAAATACCGTCCTTCTCCCCCGTGAGATTCTAAGAACGAACTTTTCGACTAACCAATATGCGAAAGCACTTTCTAAGAACATTATAGCGTAAAATTTTCATGAGGTTAGGCAAACTTGGAGATCAAGTCTAAGATTAATAGGTAGAATTATAAAAATCCAAGTTCGCGTAACAGTAAAGTAGTTATAGACACTTAACACTTTTAGACGCAGCAAAGATATTTTGGTAACCTGTTCAAACAAGATTAAAATACGAAGATTCGGTAACGTATTATTCAAGCTATAAGAAAAATTGCAAACAAATCATCCCTAATATATACACAAATATGCTTCATTTAACTTGGCAACGCTATTATCTATTTATAGCATCTGCTCGTATTATGTGCGATCTGGTTTCAAGACCCATTTACGCTGACCACCTTTGTTTATCCCATTCTTGAGGGATGTTTATACTCGGAAAATTATTATATTTCCCAAGCACAAGTGAATAATCCTAAACAAAATTACTCTAATAGCGGAATACAAGAAAATAATAGACATTCAGAACCATATGTTTATTGCTAAAGCCAAAATACAGATGTATTCCGTATTGCTCCTCATTGATAGGCAACCTGACAGAACCAAAATGCAATGAATTGAAAGTGTTTGAAAAGTTGGCGAACACCTACACCTTTATTTTCCTATTATATTGTCTTTGTTTTTTATCTGCTAAAGACAACTGCAATACTTATAAAATCATCTTATAATCCAATTTCGCACATAAAATTCCTACTTATATTTTTCAGAATAAAAGCTTCAATTGGCGATCTATGAAGAACAGAAATACTAGAATAGCATTTAAACAATTAGATTATGATATAAAAACTAGTACATTATTCACATACTTTACATTATCACAATAATAAAAAACTGATTTTTAAAGTTAGGTGGTCACAAAACTGATCTGTGATGGACACCTAATCACGCGGGACGACGAATCAAAAATGCCGGACTGTTGCGCGAGATGCAGGACAAATTGCAGCCTTTATGAAGCTTGAGAACAGACAAAAATATTGCTTGACCGCGACGGAGGTCGCGTCACGAACGCCCTCCGCGGACAGAGCTCTTTTGTTCTCCGTTTCAATTTCGCTTTCCAGTCACACTTCCCCGTGACGCATAGAGCCATCCGGAGAAGCGCAGCGAATCGCTGGACGATGACTATTTAGCCGATGAAATGCGACCGTCGGATCGAATCGTGATGAAACGCCTCTAATTCGGCTTCCCGATGGGTGGGCGAGATGTAAAATATTACGCGATGATCGTCCCACATTCCAGAGCTGCTGACAACCGCCACACGCAGCTGATCCGGATGCCTTTAAACCCACCGTTTACTGAATAAAACGTTTATATTTGTCCAATTGGAATTCGTTGGTTGAAGTCTTCAATTTTAGAGCTGGTGGATTCATCGACCTTTTTCGAGGGATGCTAATACGCGACGTTGTGATGCGTGTGTAACATCGAGACACGGCATCGATTATCGAGCAAGGGCAAAGAGGCGGCTAGCCGGGTAATTACGGGAATGCGGACGCCGACGGAAATTTTCCGCATCTTTTAATTGTGAATCGTCGAGAGCGCGTTTTTGCGAGAAGGAAAATATTTGTTTTATCTACGCGAGGATTCATAAATGCCCTCTTGAGGGGGTTTGATGAAGAACTGGAAAAAGGATTCGCGTACGAACGGAAATGAGAGGATTAATCATGCGTCGAATTATTACCTTAAGAATGCGCTGCGCAAATAACTGCTAACGTGACTTTCATATGCGACGAAGAATTTCCCGTCTTGCTATCCAAGGTCGATCTACAGACTTCCTATTCTAACTTCCTACCAGCGACTAAATTTTGCTCACACTTCTTATGAAAGTACGCCCCGAAGTTTTATACACAGTAAAAATAACGTTACGTAATAAACTATTAGTGCGAGAAATATTAACAATAAAAATTATATAACAACATGTCCAAGGATATTTAATTCCAATAAATACTCAACCTAGAAGAATTCCTTATTTGTTACGTGCACACTTCAGAGTTCCCAAACACGCTTTTATCACGAGAATAATGAAATTTTCAATAGATTCATAAAAATCGAAAAGATATATTTAAAAAAGATAAGGCATTTAAAATAAGTAGCTACACACAAATGGAACCAATCCAAAAACAAAATGAAGGATTAAATATCAAAAATTCCTTTTTAGAAGGAAATAAAACAGAACAAAGCTTCGGTAAATACGATCATGACGAAGAAGAATCACGGGAAAACCCGTTAATAAGACTTCCGCTTTGGTAATCTGGCTTTAATCTCCCGGTTCAAGGCGATAAATACTGGAATACGGGAACACACGAGAAATTATACGATAAAAATTTACACGTGGAAATTTCTTTTATCGTAATACCGTACACAAGGCAAAAGAACTTGCGAATAATCTAAGTGTTGCTAGACAACAGGAGATACCCCGGTATGCACTTCCACCCTGACGTCTAGGAATCGAAGCGTTGGTAGACAATGGGTGATACCCGGGTATGCACTTCCACCCTGACGTCTAGGGACACTGGTACGAGGAATAGCGTTCTCTTATCTTCGTTAAGAACAAATTAAAACTGCTTGATTGAGAATCATGGAGAGGAAATAAATGAAAAAGCAACAAAATACATATAATACATATAAAGTCACTCTTTTACGTCCAGAATGTTTAGCATTACTCAAAAACACGAGGATACCTAAATATTAAACTACAGTACTTTTGTCTCGGTATTCAATTTCTTTCCGAAAAAATAAAACGAAATAATATTAAAATTTTCATAATATTTCGAAGATATTTTCATGAATTTAAGACCCTAAATTGGATTCCTCATTATTTCCCAATTTTTAAGAAATAGAAGTCTGGCAAAATCCCATCGCAAAATTTACTACAACCCTAAATATTTATCATTACTCGAAAAAAGTTACGATTCGACTCTAATGAACTCGAAACGTAACGAGAGCATTTTGAACGACATTTCCACCGTGATGACTTCAATGGGGAACGTAACGAGAGGAAATAACTTCATTAAACCCAAACGAAAATATTGATCGTGAGAATTAATGGTGGCGAAAAGGCGAAATTTTCGCGGGGACTCGAGTTCGAGACGACAAGTGAGCCATTAAAACGAAACGAGATATCCTTTTAGGGAACGACAACCCTACTGTTGCACGCAAAAATCGACCGGCTGCGGATCGCGAAACTTCTTCTGGAGACATCAATCACGTCTTCGTTAAAGAAAAACTTTTGTCCTACGCTTCTACAACTACGTGATCGCGCTCTCAAATATATTTGCTTCCTCGTTCGGATATAATTAATGCAAAGATATTCCGTCTTCTCGCGCGTAAGCCGTATATTCGATGCAAATGGGACTCTTTCTCCAAGTCGAAAACTGTTACAGTTTAAACCGTCTCGTTGATTAGCATTTCCGGGTATTAAAATAAACATGAAATGTTGTTGGAACTCGATGATTTGCATGAGTTATTTTAGGCTCAATCTATGGCCGAGAGTTCGCTTCTCCGATGACTTCCAAAAGGGCTGAATTGAAATGAATGAATATGTTGGGGTGAAAGACCGAAAAATAATTCTTAAGGAACGTTAAAAAAGTGATGTCCCGCAGAGCGTGTTAAAATTTAAATAAAATTGAGATCATTTTTGGGGAGTGATTTATATCAAACTGAAATTATACGAAGCATAAAAACTAAATGAATTCAATAAAAAGGTAATAGATTGTCATACATAGTTTCATTCCAAAAAATCGCTTAATCGGCCAATTAAGATATTTTGAACGTAATTCGTAAATTTTATGGAAAATAGATCGTCCACTTATCTTACGTTAAACAAATACTTCGATATCGTAACACAATCGCATGCTTTTAAAATAACACCAGCATATCCAACAAATAAAAGACGAGATTAAATATAGACGTAACGAGCAGGGAACCAGCCCATAAAAAGCTCAAGATGCGTAAATAAAATATGAGCATCACTTAGAAAGCGATCGTAACAAAGAATGATTTGAGACTAATCTCCGCTAAGAACAAGTCGTAAGCTTGTGTGATGGGCATAAAATTGATTCGATATAACCTGCCATTAAATCCTTAACTTAACTACGCTTCCCACTCAAATACGTCATAACAACGGCGAGCGATGAATCTCCAGACAAAAATAGAGGCACTTAAATGCAAACAACGACAAGAAAATTCCGAAAGAACCTTAAAAATTCTTTTCGTTCAATCTCTAAGACAAGCTATTTAACAAGATCGTTTACTAGTCCCACTGGAACATATGGCAAAACCTATTCGATGGGAAAATGTAATGAAACTGATCTACCGCATGAGGGCGGACTTACCTCAATGGGCTGATCTGGGTTGGCGGTGGGCACGTTTGCTTCGGGGGGAAGTTCCGGCAATGCCGAGAACTTCCTGTCGTAAACGCAGCGATGGAGTTGAGAATCCAGCATCCGGAAATTGTCGTAGGACCGCCGAAGGAGCCAACTGCGCCCCAAGCTGGTCACCTGAACCACCCATGATCGGTTTTCGTTACCTCCTCCCCCACCATCGGGGTCGCTGAGAGGTTTCAGTTCCTCTTCGCATAGAGATACCTGCGATGGAACAAAAGATGTCAAATTCAACTACATTGTTATAGAAACATGGCTGATTAACCATTCAAGATCTAAATACCAAGTATTACGTTGCTGATTCAATACTATATTGATTGAATACCTTGAAAATTGCACGATAAAAATCAGTATATAATCAAAAACGAAGTTGAAACATATACAAATAAGTTATTAGGTCAGTTATTTTCAAAGATAGATTCATTGAAATTATTATGTATACGATGTAAAAACTGCAATACGATCCGAATTGAAACAATGGAAGAAGGATAACATAAGGTAATAAAAAATATTAAAATATATAAATAATAATATTATATCTATAATATATACTTATATAAAATAAATGAACTTTCTACTATATAACTTTCGTGCTACCCTTCAAAAATAATTCATTTTTTATCATCAATAATTTAAGGATGAACAAAAGAAAAAGAATACATTTTCTTCTACACTACTAAGTCAGTTTCAATCATTCTTGTTGGACATAAATTGAGGGAAATAAAATTATCTAAACTGAAAAACTATATAACTAGCAACCAAATATTATACGGATGAAACAGAAACTAGATCATGTATCGGAAATGAATGAAAACAAATAATTTAATCATGACTGTTACTACATTGAGTAATTAAATAGAGATATGGTTTATACGTTCTCATCCCAAACAAATAAGCACTAATAATTCGCTTAAAAAATACCAATCCAAAGCTTCTTCAAATTCAAACAGACCTCTTCAGATCAATACGAATCAGTAGAACGAAAATTCAAACTCTTAGAACATCTTTATTTAACTCACATTGATAAAGATCGATAAACCCAGCTTGCCGTAACGACGAATAAATTTTGAAAAAGTACTAAACACTTCGACCCTACAATCACCGAGTTTCCTTCTATGAAGAGAAATGGTTTTGATCCGCCGATGAATAGCGCTTTCGCAACGCTCTATGCAAAGAATATTGTGACATATGAGGAAGACATGTATCAGTATTAAGGAAGGAATAGCGGACGAACGTATTCCGGGAAGATGACACATGAATAAAGGGAGCGATCGATTCCACCAATCGCCTTCCAAGTAATCTGACCATCTCGGCAATTGATTGGACGGTGCACTCCTGATTAGAGGATATCTGGGCACAAATGCTCCTGTTGGGAAGATCTTGATAGCTCGCATTTGAGTTACAGATGGGTCTCTTTCCTTGTTCGATATTCCACGATATCCGTCATTGCCTCCAAATGGAGAAATGATGGGCAATTCCCGTTCATCAAAACGTCTTCAACCGTTCAATAAGATGAAATAAAGCAATTTAAGACGTAATGTATTGCTTGGTCGATGGGACTGGGGAGCAGAATTACATTAACAATAAAACAATACTAAAAGGTCGTTATGAAAGATAAATTGAAGGACTTAATAAAGGATTTTTTACTAGGAGATCTAACTGGGAGGGGTGCTTGTTTCTTCATAAAGATATAGTTATATAAAACCAAAAATACAGACCATTACTTATTGACAAGTAAGCCATATCTCTACCGAATAGCGAAATGGTGAAAAAGGAAAACTTCAAAACTTACAATACAATTAAAAACTACGGCATTTCTCGCCAACGATAAATAAGATAAATATTTTAATGAAGAGGTCATATCTCTATGAAATCTTTTTCCAAAATTATCAGAATATAAAGTCGATGGTAGTTCTCTATTGAAAATGAAAGTTGGTTCAATTCATGCCGATGAAAGAAGAAATTTATGGAATAATTCAAAACATTATATCTCGGTTACTACCAGGAAACATCCATTGCTGGAATCATACGTCAAATTGACTGAAATTGCCTCTCATAACCATTGAGGATTCAATGAAACCTCTTGGATTATCATCATCCAGGAATGATTACGTACGCGATTCCTGGAAAACAACGACGTCTCGCCACACCGGAAGCAAGCACGACAATAACACATCAGACCATCCAAATAAGATTCTAAAAATCGTTATTTCAGGACGATACTAGCGTGTCCCAAACAAGTTACACGCATCATCTTTTGGGTAGGTGGGCGTAATACACACGACCATGAATGACTCACCTGAACGGGTCCCAACTCCACGTTTTCGTAGTGAAAGTGGGCGCATTCGTCTAGTTTGGGGAACCTGGGCGCTCCCGATGCGGCATTGGCCGTGACCCCGGAGGTGGCGTGACCCGCTGCACTGCCACCGCTCCCGGAGCCGGTGACGGCGGACACGAGGTGCGTGATGCGTACGCTGCCTCCAGAAGCTCCCACTGACGACACTCCTCCAGAAGCGCGGTGCACGTCCAAGTCGGCATTTCCACCGCTCTGTAACGGAACACAAGAACTGATAAGAAAAAATATAAAACCATTTCCCGCCGCTGAGGTGCATTGGGTAAACACGATTTTCATAATCCTAAACCGGACTGTTGAGAGTTGGTTTGAGGATTTACTTAACACTTAAATTTAAGTAGAAGAAGACGTTGCTAAAGTGACCACAGAGTGAAAATCACGCGAATTACAGTCAACAACAGATATAGGAAAATCATTACGTAATGAAGAATAACATAGACAATCTAACACAGAATTTTCACACACACTTTCTAACGGAAAGTATTGGTTTAAAAAAACTCTTCAAATTGTACTAGATAATGGTAGTGAACAATAGGATTGGTAACAAAAGTTAACAGTTAAATCAAACTGAAAAATCGAACGTATTAATTGTAAAAACAAACAACGAAAGCAAAAAATAAACCAATCCAATCAGTACCGTTGGAATGCATCTCCAGAAGCAACCAAAACTACAAGCATCGCTCATCTACTCGTGCAGACTATCCGCTAACTCGTTAAGTAATCCGCCGATGCGAACATTAACTCATCGGGATATCGCGAAATCAACGCGAATAACCGAATCACGTCACCGCTGAGCGGAAACACCAAAAACTAATCATCCGGAGCAATCAATCGGCGGCCCAATTACGCTCTGTTAATTGGTGGACGTCGGAAAAAGAAGAAATACAAACGGAAAAGGGACTCGATCCGGATGGTCGGTGCTATCCTCGCGGCCGCTAGACTTTTACTTCCCCGCCGCCGGTTCCGGCACAAAGGAAGGGACGATAATCGAATTTGCAAATGCGGAAATGTCCGATTTCGCGATTATTCGTGGGTAGGGTGGGAGGGGAGGGGTGAGACGTACCATCGAGGACTCGGTGCTGCGTCCATGGCGGCAGCGGGCAAAGAGAAGAATGTCCCGACGGGATGCGAGAGAGAAGACGTAGACGCGTTTCGCAAAACCGCATGTGTGGTCTGCGGCCGCGGAGAGGAAGTCGCGAGAAACTCCGGCTTTCAGGAAAACAAAAACTTAGGAGGAGCGAAGGAAAAATCCGCGCGATGGAGTTGCGTGCCCATGGGAGGTTGTTACATCACGGCTGCTACGAATCTTCGAAAGAAGCTACTTCCAACGGAAGATGCCGATGCTGGCGATGTCGTGTCGCCCTTGACTCTTCTGAGTAAATGGATGTAATGCATAAAAGATGAATCGCCCTACCAAACGCGTAAACTTACACCGCTGACCTTCGAACTCGAGCACAAATTTCGGCGAAATAAATAGATGTAATTACAGACTTTCGGCACGATATCTTAATTCGCGAAACAGGAAAGTTTTGGAGGAATTGCATTAAAGAAGGAAATTTCGCCAGAGTTGATAACTCTCGCATAAATGTGTCCACAAGTCTAATTAAGTTGGACAGTGCTGTCTAAAAATAAGAATGTGAATTTTTTGATCTTATAGTTTTGAATCCTTGTAATCTGAAGTTTATTTACGAGTATAATCATTGTTTAAAGAGAACTACATGTACAGTACAGTCACACATAGAAAAACGGTAAATACATTAACAATATTCGAAACAGTAGCCCTCATAAATACTGAGGAATAAAATAACGTAATCTTATTATGAAAAGGACAACGCCTCAAAAATCTCATAAAGACATTGAAAATCTTGACAAAATTTTTAATGAAAAATGCTGCCTTCATTTTAGCAAATTTTTGCGAGGAAGCAATTTCCACCGATAAAATTTTTTAATTCAAAAAATACGCTTCCTTACAAACTTTTTCTTAGAATTAAATTTCTAAAACTTAAGCGACGCTAAAATTTCGAATTATAAAGCCTCCGTTGTATTGAAAGGGACAATTCAGTCAACACCAAACTTCAGGAACAAACTCCGAGCTCAGTTTCTGATTGTTTTCTACTTTTTTCTTCCGACATCTCAACTCTTCCGAAATATTTTTCTTTATTTTAAAAAGAGGATTTTCCGAATATTTCGCAAACTTCCCACAACTTCCTGATTTCGCCAAAGTAATCGCTCTTGAAAGACGGTATAGGAATGTTCTTATACATTATGCATGAACAGTTACTCTTCATCGAGATAGACGTTTCTCACGAATCGGGAGTGCTATAGTACAGACGACTACCTCCAACATTTAGAAACTTTTTCTTAGGCATGTATTCTCTATCAATATGGAACTCTTTCTTAATTACTGTACCCGATAATTATGTAAAAGATATAATTATTCTATCGTATTTGTTCTTCCAACATTATATTAAGCATTAGAATACCTTACCTTTAATTAAAACAACATGATAAGATTAATGAACTACTTACGGTGTAATATACTCGTAATTATAATGATTGATGCATTAATACAAGATCATTCATCGACAAATATCCTTAGAAATGCATTTACGAAAGATCTATCGAACATTATAGTTTTTCTCTGATTGGCAATGAAAACATTCAAAAAAAGTGAAAACATGACTTGTATTCTAAATAAATTGATCTAGGATGATTCTCATTAATTATAGATGGTTGATAAATTAATTTAAATCCGATGTTATTCTAAATAAATACATAAGTACGATAAAACATTCGTAAAGGAATTGTAATGTAAAGTTGCATTTTAAATATCGTCTTTAGCGAAGGAGTTATTGTATTCCATAGAGTACGGGAATACTTACTAGATATTAACCAACTGCCTAGGGATCGTAAGTTAGTTACAGAAGAAAAATAAAATGTTTCCGTATAATTTTAATTTTTTTCCTCAGAAACATAATACTAACGCAGCGCGTAAATAGACCAGCCACGACCCCAAAACAATTATACCCCATTACTCACGAGATTTCGCAACATTAACGTTAAACATCCTGCGTCCAAAATATCAGTGATCAAATGAAACAGACGGAGTAAGAAGTTGACGGGGACGAGGAGTGGGTGCAGACGTTCTGCGGATCGAAATGTGCAAACGTGTTTGGGAAGAGAAGGACCGAGTCACTGCGGGACAGTTGAAGAGAGAGACAGGCCACCGAGGAGTGCCAGAGACGAAGAGAGGACAGGGTGGTCGTAAAAAAGGAGAGGATGACGAGATGTTTGGATGACAAATGAAATCCAGCCAAACCGAGAATGTTTGCTTTCGTTTCCTCCATTTATCACCTCGACGCACCCTTTTTATTAGGTGTTAAATAGCCTTCTTGATGCGAATGCCACAATGAAAGCAAGAAGTGGGTAAGTCGTCGACCTCGTAAAAAGCCAATTTTCTCTCCGATGAAGATCATTAATCGATCGAGTCTTTCTGTGAATTCTCCCACTGGGGTTGTCATCGCGACCTCGGATGGTGCGACCCGTGAGTAAATTCTTTCGCACTTCATTTTCCCAGCGAAAAAAAAAAGTGTTGGGCGTCGCATTTCTCACACTCGAGGAAAAACTCTGATATGCGTTATTAACGGTCGCGGAAGGAGGAAGCTCGATTTGATAGCGATAAATCTTATCCTAGAGGAAATGATAAATGAAATTAAAATATACGTACGATGGAATGTATGTACCGAGCTAAATAAAAACACTTTTCCGTTTGACAAAAAATTCATTCGCATCCTTAATATTAATGACAAATATCTGTGTTGAATTAATATCCTTGGTTTCAATAAAAAAAGTAATGAAATATTCGCTAAAAAGATAAAAATAATAATTTATAATTTTTTTTGGACTGGTCCTACTTTCCATTCTGACAGACAATCTACTCTTAGAATTGATTACTCTATTATTTATTAGTTTACTTGTCAACTTAAATGAATTCTATTTGATCTTAAAAACATCTCCGATAAACATTTTTTAACTCTTTGAAAGTGTGAAAAATAGAGTACGTATTTTTGACACTGATTAAATAAAATATTTCGTCATCTCAGTTTAAACAAATATAATAATCAGATATCAAATATTCAATTCATGATTTTAACTTCTTAAACAGTGGAAATAATTACTCAAACAATGCCTCTCAATAAAGAATCGATTAAGTTGGCGAAAGATTAAAATTTCTTGGACCAGGAATTCTTGGCGTAAAAAATAAGTATAAAATAGTCGCTAAGTAGCTAGTTTTCAAGGGGAACAAAGTCTTGAATCGGAAAATGAATGCCGTGAAAGTGGCCTCACTTTGTTCGATTACTTTCCTCCACCTTCTTACCCAAGAAAATCGCCCGACTTTGAGAAAACTTTGACGTCTGAGTTCGAAACTTCAGTCGCCTCGCCGATTTAATTTAGTCTTATATTTAACTTACTTAATTTAACTTATTCTTTTCGATAACTTCCTACGAGACTTTTTTGGCACGAGAAAGCATTACGTAACGATTTATTTGAGGAATTGTAATGATATAAATCGCCTTTATTAGGTCGAAGAATGCTTAAGAAGCATTTTGGATGTGCCTCTGAAGATATAAAGCAATGACGAAAACTTTTCTTTCTTTCAAAATGGAGATAAACTCTTCCAGAGTTCCAGAAACGAAAATGGGTTAAGTGAGTAGAACAAGAAAAGTTGCGCAGAACTCCAGAAACGTTTACCTGGACTAATATTTGGGAGAATAATAATCTTGAATGAAAACAAAAGAGATGCATATTATCAATTACCAACGTCAAAAACCGACTTTGTTTGTGAGATATAATACACTTTATCGACTCAAACCGAGAGACATTTCAGCTTGAGATACGGTATCCATGGTTTTTATTTTATTTTTAGCATCCCTCGCAGTAACTAAACCCTTAATTCGTATGAATACAGCAGAATACAGCAGTTACGTAAAAATTCAATACATCGAAATATCTCGAAAATAAATTGCAGTTCGTATTTATTGCTTACTTTGCAGTAGCACGATATGTCTATTTCAACATAATTATTTGTCTACATCCACTAATTAGAGAGAGTAATAAACTATAAACATGGCTTCCCATAACAAATAAAACCTACATTGCAACTCTACGAAGCGCGTACGTTCGCATTTATAAATTTCGCTGTGTAAGTAAGCTTTCGGTAAACGAAAATTGGGAGAGAACCGGATGGGAAAATCAATGCACAGTGGAAAATAAAGCGACTAGTTACCGCTCGCGAGAGCACTCTACTCGAGTCCGTACACACACTGGCGAGAGCTAGGAAAGCAGATTTCTATTTGCATGCTGTTACGGAGATTGCTGCTTGCTTGGTTCTTCTCAAAATCCAAATTTAGCTTTTAGATAGTGATTTCGGAGCAAGCATCTTCCGCTCTAATAGTGGATGCGAACTTAGACGTTTGAGTCTAATTATGAAGACGACTAAAGCGAATTTACGAACGAAGATTTGCCAAAGAGAATTAATTAATTTACATAACGAAAACTACATCCCCAATAATCAATCATAAAAATCCTAATTGAGAAAATGAATTAGAATATACGAAGCGATAAAAGGATCATCAAAGGATAAAATATCATCCAGAGTAAGCTGATATAAAAAGGAGTGCTTAAAGTACGAGTAAATTAAACTTTTTCGAATGTACATAATGGGTGATACTATTCTTAAATACAGTAATAAGAGAGTAAGCAACACTTCGCCTCCTATATACTAGTAGCTAACGCTAAACCCTGTAATTTATCAAACTAAGAAGCAGCAACAGCTTCTCTACAACAACATCAACGATCCCATGGTCAATGAAAAGTAAAGACTATTTACTATTTCCAACAGATACGAGTACTACTACGTTCTTTATATCAGAATTAACCTGGATTGTCACTTGAACAAAAAGTGGCTTCGTGTCAACGCAGCACTTAATCAAGAATCCGTTGACACGAGGAAACATATACATATTCATAAAAAAATATGCATTAATGAATAAACATGACGCATAATACATGAAGGGCCCGATTAAAAACAAACCCGGATTAAATTTTGGGAATGAAAATGAATTATTCTGATATTTCTGATTAAAAGGAAACCACTTTAAAACATTGAAATCATGAGGTCGGATGCTGATTAATGCGATGAAAGAATCGTCAAAAATAACACAAAAGAGAAATACATTGAAACATCGATGCTGAGCGACAGGAAACAACTTTTTCCTGCCATGTGTGATTCATTGTTATTAAATTCTCATTTAGTGTAATAACACATTCATATTCTGAGAAAAAAATTAACCTATACTTGAAAATTAAGCGGAAATTTGGTTAAATATTCCAAAATGGATTTTAATATAATAAAGTAAAAGTACCACTCGGAAAATCATGTCCATGAAACTGCTTTCGGCGATCTACAACGACTTAAAGCTAAAAGAAACTTGAAAGACCAAGCGAAACATTTCCTTTCGGGTGCTTGACCTTTAGTGCAGTCACCTAAACGAAAAACACGGAACAATATTCGTAAAGAAAAGCACTTAACGACGTGACGATGTAGCGCAGTCTTCGAGAAAACAGAGTGCTCGTGGCAAGTGGCCTGCAGGGAGTATACCCCTCGTAATGTGCATTACAGCCGATCGCAAATGCTTGGGCAAGTCAAGAGGGGAGAGAACGTTAACGATTATGCGTTGGACATTTGGGCTTGCCTACGCAAGGAGTGTCCGCATCGTACCCTTGATCCAGAGGGAAATGGGGGGAAAGCATTGATCGAAAATAAAGGTGGCACAGGCCACACCTGGGGAACCGCCCTCGTGGAGGAACCACGCAACCCTCATCCCTCACACACTGACCACAAACGCCACACACGCACCCTGTTTTCGTGCCGATGGAGGGGAATTAAAAAAAAGCACAGAATCCATTTATGCGACAATGAGTTAATCACTTGTGAGCGAATTGAAAAAAAAGAAAGCTTTTGGGAAACCCACTTAGGGGAAGATGAAAGAGTGTACGTCAAAGAAAGAAAGGCACTGGTTACATTCGACGGCTGATAATAAAAGAATGGGTGGCTGACGTTTGATGCGAATATACCCATTCAGTCACCACATAAATTCCTGAAGCTACAATACACTTTCAGGACTTTATTTGAAGAAATATTTAGAATAACGAGCGAAATAAATAGAGTTGCAACATTGTTAATTCGCAAATTTCACATTCACATACTATGTATCATAACCAAGTAATATAGGTCCTCCAAACACTTTAAAAGATAATGATTTCTTTGTATTCGAGACGATAAAAATTAGGTTAAATCTCTCGCACAAGTCAGTTAATGATGAAATTCTAATCAAACGCTAATTTCTTCTTACAATCTGAATTCCAAGATGTTACCATTCACGAAATCTTAAAAACTACTCCTAGAAACCAAGAACTTGTTTAGTAATCACTACATAAATTCCTAATGATGCCGTAAGTTTAACCGATGTTCACGCCCATTAGGTAGTCCGAGAAATAAATCTATTAACACAGTTTACAGCCCTCTACTCAACGAGTTCGGAATAAACTACCGTAAAAAATAAGCTTTTTCAATTAAAAAAAAGCATTAATTATTAATGTATCGTCAATGTCATAGCCATCGTGAATATGACGATAAAAGACCGATATTATAACGTTATTTTCACCGAAATTGAGTATTACGTAAAGGAGACATATTTTCGATAAATTACGCATATCGAGAATTGGAATAGGACACCGAGACTGGCGATGGAACTGTGTTTGTAAACAAAGGAAGGTCAATGAGAGAGACCCACCTATATACATCCCGACACCCAAATACGATATCCTTCCAGTAAACGCAAATTCAATCACAATGATAAAATGTATAGAATACACACAACTCATTCTACCGACAAGAAAACATTCTTCCCGTTCAGGATAACACCAACGTACTTTTCCATTCCAACAGGACTCATCCTATGAAAACTGATACCTCTATAAACAAAGACACCATTGGGAAACAGCATGTACGGAACATTCCTACGATAGAAGATCACAGCGAAGTTACGGCGCACTATTCTACGAGAGAATCTTAAACGCTTGAGTGCTGGTAAACTACGCAGCACGCTATACATATCTGTGAGCCGGGTTGCCGTCCTTCCGGAGATAAGCAATCGAGTATGACCTAATGCAGGCGTAATAAAGATGTACGAGATGAAGGTCCAGTTAATCACAAACATGTAAAACTCAATCTTACGGATTCATTGAGTGAAAACGTTCAAAATATGAATGATGATGAATATTTGTGAGAGAAAAAGCAGGATATGACGAGAACATTTTTCTTGTAGTCAACAAAGCTCAGCAATCCTTAAGAAAGACTAGCTGAAACAAGGAATAGCACTTCTGTAAGTGAAAACTCAACTAAGCATCTTCTGTGTAATACGTAATTTTCAGGACTTAAGCGGAGAAGTTCAAGGTGGTACTTCTATTTCTAGGTCATTCGTTAAAACAACAAACTTAGCATTTACAACTCAGGGGTAATGTTATCGCTAAGAGGTCATACGACATACACGAGAAAAATTACGCATTACGATACGACAAAACAGGTACAATTCAATCCAGAATCGCACCACGTAACGGTCAAGTAAATAAACCATTCCTTCCAAAAGGGTCACGAACTTTCTCGTGATGAAAACAACCATAACCAGCGACAGGGCACACACCGAACACGACAGATGAACACATAACACTCGATTCTATTTTAAGGACCTGAATCGCATCACGTCAAGATGTATCTCGTGATATTAATGTTCTCCCGTCACTCTATATCCGCTACCAATCGTTCAGATTTGCGCGCATTAACCCCCTGGCCCCTTCCGAGGAAACACGCTGACCTCGACCCTTCCCTTTAAAGCAAGGGTCGGCTCGCTCAAAGAAGAACCGCTCGGGGGGGCCCCTGAAGGGTCGTGGGGTCCCTTTGACAGTGACTCACTGAGCAGCAGTCCCTGGCCCAATCGCGGCAGCGATCCGAGTAGCGCTTCATCTCCTGCCCGCGGCCCCGCCTTCTTTTCCTTTCGGGGTCACCTGCCCATCCTCTCGAGGGCCACAGACGACTCCGAAGGCGACGGACCGCCACCAGGCCCTCTCTCATCCTTCCACCCTCGCTTTCAACCGGGGGCCCTTTCGTGGCCCTCCTCCGGGGTCTCCCTCCATCAGGAACGCACCCGCCACACACCAATCACGACAACCAGTGGTACACGGATCCTCCTGTCCAGCGTGGTAAACGATGCACGTCCACGCCCGCGGAAACTCCCTTTTCGAACGAGGCGCGGAATGTGGTCATGGGTTGCACATCCCACACCCGCAGACACAATTCCCGATCTTTGAGATCGCTCTTAGAACGATGAGGAACGTTCCGGTCGACGACCACCGGTTTCTGCAAATTCTGCACGGCGGGATGACTCACTCGCCGAGACGTAGACGCAATTCTCCGAGTTTCTCACATTCCTACGCCGATTCCTTCGGCGGATCCGCCACTTTTTCGGTTCCTCTTGGGAGACAGCGATTCCCAGAACTGACGGAAGCGAGAGTTATCTCTCCCCCCGCCTTATTCACCCGCAAACTCGAATCGATTCGTACCCTCTTCCTCCACGCGACCACTTCCGATGCATTAGTCACCCAGAATGACACCCGGAGAGAGAAACAATGCTCGAACCATGCGCGAGCACGTGGTTGGCACAAATAACAATGAGCGCGCCCCTTCGGATGGGAAAGAAGCACCCCTCCCCAGACGGCGCACTGGGATGACTCAGTGGTAAGGACGCGCGGGACCGAAACGGTCTGCGTGAAAAATCCTCCCTAGAGGAGACCGCGGAAGGCACCCTCGGAAAATGGCGTTGGGAGAAGATCCACAGGTGCGGTGCTGCGCCTCCGGGTGCGGAAGCCTCGGGGGGTACCACTTTCTGGGAGAGGTGAAACACGACTCGCAAAATGGGGGGCACACAAGTTCCCGCAGCCTGCGTCGCACGGAACTGCGGAGACGGTAGAAGCCCCGGCGAGCGGTGGCGGTCCTCTGCGCGAAGGAGCTGGCGTGACGTACGAGTTGTGGAGGGGCAGGGCGGGGGTGGGGTCGTAGGGGAGGGAGTTTTAGGGAGAATTGTCTCGCGGCAGCTCTCTCTCTACCTAATAATTCGGACCGCGAATGAGATGTCCGTGGAGCGAGCGCATGCCCAGATGACGGAGTCGTGTTTGTGGGTCGATTTTATGGCAGTGGGTAACGATTAGAAAGATTCGTCTATTGATGGATGACCGTGGAGAGGGATGCCTCGTGAAGGAGGAGCCCCAATGACTTCTCCAGACGTACTGATTCTTCCGGAGTGATAGCGCGAGGCCGAGGGGTTACGGCCCGAGTTTCGATTTCTTTCGAGGACGTAACGCTTCCAGAAACTGCTATCCAAAAAGCCTACTTCACCAAAAATACTTTCTCCAACACGCTAAACGATAACTTTCTTTAATGTCAACATTAGAGGCCTAAATAACTTGAATGCAAAATGGGAAGTGAAAACTTCGCAAAAAAGGAAAATAGCAACTCGTGATGATGGTAACTTCATGTAACGCTGGTTGCTCGAGCCAAGCTGGTTGGACTTGTTGTACCTAGAAGGTAACCCACGCGTTAACATTTCTGCCGCGCCAAAAACCAACAAAGCGTAACTTATTATCAGCCAACCCCGTAAGAAACAAACGGGGAGAAGTGGAGGAAAACATCAAATGAAAAATAATACATGCGTACATTTTTAATAAGGGCAGATTTAAAAATCATTTCACGCATGCTGAACAATTTTTCATTATTCTATGACCAATTACTCACGCGGGAGTGATTTCAGAAAACGAATTTCCACTTTAGATGTTTTTCGCATAAAATTTTTAATTCATTAAAGTTTCTTTTGTGATAAATTATTATTCTAACCCTGAAAATTTTTTCTCGTTATAACAGTGATTAATTTCTCTCTGAATAATTTTATGATTTTTTACGATGTATATAATTTATAATGTTGTTATAATGTCTATATACAATTATGTATATTATCGATCAAATATCCACCAAGCGAAGGGGGAGAGAAGGAACAAAAAGTGACCACTGGCAGTAATTCTCCGGAATGAAAGATTCACCCATGAATACGAAAGGGTAAAAGTTCTTGGCGAAAGAAGGAAATCCGGGAGAAGTCTCTGCGGAAAAAAAAAGAAAGAGAAGACTTCGATATGGAAGCCTGAGAAGTTCCTTCCAGGCGACAACAGTTAAAATACGAGACGAAGATAGGACTAACAAATAATACCGGAATTTCGTCTCAAGTGGGCACCATATGCCCAGAGGGACGATGTCGAAGAACTCGATTTTCCCGCCTGGGGATATAACACATAGTATCGAAATTTAATTCTGCGCTCCTCTCGAAATACGTGGGGATTTATCGAAGTGAATGAATCTTGAGATACATTCTGATGTTATAGTGCCCATTTATAAACAGTTGGAGCTGAAACTTGCATAGAACGAAAATAAATATCCATGAATAAATTTCCCATTTTCTAAAACACAACAGTTTAAAGTTTACGTCTGAATTTTAATTTAAATATCGCGGAACATAGACATCAAAAATGTCATTTTCTCTCCGATATTCGGAAAGAAATTCCGACAGTTAAAGGAAAATATTACCGCTAAATTGTTTCGAAGATGCTTGGCTGGAAATTCTAAAAAAGAAAGTGACTGGTTCAAGGAGGAAAAATTCTTCTTGTTTAATTTGAGGAAAGTTATTGAATTATATACTTACACACGCATGCATGTTTTTGGCATACTTCATTGATATTTTAAATAATTATGTACCAAATTTTCTGAAAGGAGCCAAAAGTATACCTAATATTCATTATTGCATAATATTAGAATTAATTGCAGATTGAATTATATACGAAAAAATAATTATAAACTCACTGTACAATCACAAGCGTCCCTTAGCTCTTTTTTGATAATATATTAACGATACATAGTTCTTGAGCGTTAAAATATATAAGCACTGGAACTCAATAACTCTTTCTAAGTCTGGGATCAAGTGCACTGGAGACACCGTTACTAAGTTGCATCACAGAATAAAGAAGATGGGAGACAAAGAATGACAGACGATGGAATAATAATGACAGGAAGGGTTGCTGTTTATGGAGTGCACTGCAGTCGAGATGGTATCTATTCAGACCAGATTTGGAAATCAGAAATTGCGTTAGCTAAAAATAATGTCGCTAGCTAGGCTGAGTGAATGCCATTGCACTCAAGGACAAAGAATACCTTGAAAGAAAGACGATGATGAAATATTATAGCTCTTAACTTTGAAAAAGGGATGCGTTTCTTAATATCCACAGGGCCACCAAATAATTACATGTTACGATAATACTTTTACAATTTATACAGTTTGATGATGACATAGCTAAAATTATATTAAACCGCAAATACAGAAAGTATAGTTATTTCCACTACTATAGGCCTTTAAAAAACATTCCTCCGTTTACATTTCATAGATCTAGCTATGTAACTATCTACAATCATAATAAAAGCAGGAATTAGCTAAAAAGAAAATATCAAAACTTCTAAAACGATTTCTATTTTGCCACGTCAAAAGATAAACTATGCTGATGTACCACAACTTCGGCCACCGTATTTATTTGCATCAGAGTATAAAAACAGAGGCTAAAACAGCATGAGGAAGGCTCATCAGATTCTAAAATTAGCGTTTGACTCATTTCATTGCCTCGGATGCTTTCGAACGAATAAAATTTTCAGGCTTCTCGGAGAGTCATCGATCGTATTAGAGAGCGAAAGAACTGAGTTCGTGAAAATCGATACATGTTCAAAATAATGCTTTGAAAACGCTATACAAAGTTTTTTCATGTTTATATAAAAGTAATAATGCTACTTTTTCGTAACAATTTCAAGCCACTGATTCTGAAAACAGATGAATCTAACCGAATTGCGGAAAAATTTAAGATTCATCATCCAAAAATTGAGAAAAACCAAATAAAAAGCGACCGTTATACTTCTATGAACAGAAAAATTCAAAAAATGTTTATCAATCCTTCCTATTTAATTCTAATTAAACTTTAACATTAATTGTAGACGACACATGAGAAATTTCAGGTAAATTGTAACAAAAAACAATGAAACCATCATCAAATATTCCATAATTAAAATTATTCGAGCAAAATAAACGAAAAGCCAACCATACACCTTAAACTTAGATCCTATCGATTGCTCCTTCTTAAAAAAAATCCGATGAAAATTGTTCTAACATCATCCCCCACATCCAAATACAACCCGCACAATAATAATTCCTCCCTTTCCCACATCGATCCCCAACCAGAACGACACATCGGCAACACATAAGACCATCGCGTTTGACAATTTCACCCCAGAATTCTTCCGAACAAACGACATCAAAGAGAAATAAAATCTCGTCGGAAAGGCACCTCTATCTTCATCTCAAACAGAAAAAGACGCCAAGGTCGGGAAAAATCTCGAAAAATCGCGAAAGACATCAGGAGGCGTTAAAAAAAGGGGAAAGGACGCGCGTAAGGAGCCTCCGTAAAGCGGCGATTGTATTCGATGAGGGAATCCAGGAAGAGATGGATGATGCGACCCCGCCCCTGTTCCAGCCGATTCCAGGGGCCGTACCGAAACTATCTACGGCACCGTTCGAGGAGGAGGAGGAGGGAGGGCCCTTTTGTCTTCCCGTTCCAATTAGCCCCAAGGGCTATCCGCATCAATCCGAAACCTTGTACATATAAGACTCTCCCGTGAAGAGCGTCTTGAACCCGCCGTAGCTCACGTCCTTTCTCCCGATCTGATGCGAGCCTTGTTTGCCCCGCTAACGAGGATTGATCAAGAAGAAGAAGAGAGCGCTTTTTGGTGGCTTTTTCGCCGCGAGGTGGAGTGTCGGTTACAGATAACGCCGGAGACGGCTTCCCGTCTCGCGCACGAATTACGATCCCCCGTTTTTTAAAATCCGCGAGCTAACATCTTAATCCTGCCGCCCGAGAGCTGCTGGAGAGTTATATCGGATGTTAGCGGCAAAATGAGGATTTATGTACGCTGCGCGTTGAAAATGGGTGCGCATCTGCATCGGAGGGCGTTCTCCTTTATTATACTAAAATTCACTCTCGAATCGATGGAGATAAAGGGACTAAATTTATGGTATCTTTGGGGAGATAAGACGCGAGACTGTTACGATAAATGAGAAACATTTTCCCAAAAAAAATCACTCACTTTAACATCAGATTATAATCTTTTACGCAAAACACATTACGTAAGAATATAAGCAGGTTAAAAAATCAAATATATAGCTATAAATAAATATAAATTTAAAATATTGATATCGACAGTCTTTCGGGAAAAACACAATAGAAACGTGGGCAAATCATCAATAAGTATATATATCTCTATTGGAGAAATTCCAGCTCTTTCCGATAGATATCATTTCCCTTGACGTAGAGAAACATCATGCGTCATCTAAAATAACACAATAAAAACAACACGAAATTCCTCTTTTTCATTCACTCGCTATTTAAAATAGGCCACGTATCCACCCAACAAAAACGCCCATTAAAAAAAAAACACGCTCCGTTTCCATGGACACAAAGGAAATCAGGGGAAGAGGAGAATTTTGAACATCTTTTCCGTGCGTGGTAAAGGCGAGATTAGCGCTGTAGCGACAAAGCCTGGGAGGAAGCGTCACAAAGCTCAGAATTCCGCAAACTCAACCTTTACCGTTAAAGGTCTCTTCATTCCCCACCCACTCATCGCTAACGTTTTCTCTTCCCACTTGAAGGCATCCCTCTTGCGAACGGAGTCAGTTTCTGCCATTCAACGACCCTTTTCTAATCAGAGGAATCTGCTTTCCGGGCACTCCTTCCGTCTTCCGAATTCGTTTTTACGAGCGAAAGAGAAACTGGGTGGCCGACGAAAGAGCGTGCCCTGATTTCGATAAGGCCCCTGAAATAAGGGCCGAGATATATCCTTCCCCCAAAATGATTACTCTCAATTCCATACGTTGATTTACATTCGAGATAGGTATTAGTCTAATGGCAAATTGACGAACATTAGGTTTTGATGGGTTTTACGACAAACTCGTTCCGAAAACTAACTATGCTCTCCTTACACGAGTTACTCCTTAGTCTTAGGTAATTCTTAAGGTTAAATTGATTTATTTTTAACGAATTAATATTTGTGGAAAAGAAGATAGTATTTATTACTTGCATCACATTCATTTTAAAATAAATTCCTAATACATTAATCCGTATTTTTCATCATAACATTTTCAATAATTAATAAAATTATAAATTATATAATGATTATTAGACAGATGATGTATAAGTATACAATTGTTAAAATTCGTGAACAATATATCTAAAACACCAACAAAAACCTACGAACTATATTGTGGACACTGACATCCTGGGCCTTTATTTCTTCATTTAAGAATAAGTTCAACCAGATATGACTATGAATAGTTATAGATATACCTTAATTGTTGACCCTTTTCTGTATCTCTAAAGTTTCTTTACCTAAGCTTCCATCCTAATGTACCAGTAATGTGACATTTAACGAAATAATCCAAAGAAAAATTTGTCCCACAAACATTTAACGTGACGACTGAATTTAAGACCGTTCTTTTGGAAGGCAGAGTCATCGGAGAGAGAGAGTTTTCCATTCACCTCACGACACTTGCGGAGGAAAACAAAACCCAAAAGAAAACGAGAGGATATCGTGTTTGTACGCGAGTAAGAACCGAAACAAAAAAAATTCTCCCAGATCGGCGACCAACTTTCCCGGAGAGAATCTCGTTAGCAGAAATAACCCGCGGTTCTGCGCTTTTGGAGGATTACCAACGTATTGAATGTCGAAACCGAAATGCCACGAGTTTACATCCGGCATTCAAATTTTGGGGGCGACATTTCAGAAAACATCATTACCGAAGAACGCGTAGAATGGGGGTGTGGGGGAGTTGGACAAAAAGGGGACAGCCATTAACCCCTGAACGCATTTTAAAATAAAATTTCAGTGGGGTGCGTTCGTGAGCTTTATTGGATCACGCTCATCGAACATTTTTATTGACGCGGCACATATTGCAGGCGGATTCATGAAGCTGCGGACACGCGCTTACCCAACCCAGTGAACTAATGCGCTGGAGTTCGATTCGAGCCGGATGACTACGTGACCGAATTCTAGAGCTCCAAACTTTTCGGAAACGAAAAAAAACATCGCAGACGTACACCCGAGTACGGATGTATTCATTCGCGGATTCGCTAAACTCTTCTCGGTTTCGAAGACAAAGATACGTCCTTTTCTTTTCCGAAGAACCTTCAGTGAGTCATCCTCACGAGGATTCTCGGGAGAAGTCGCGAGATTTCCCGATACCGGGAACTCGGGGGAATTCCTCCTTGGATCCACCGTCGTCACATCCGGAGTCCTCTTCAATAAACCCATTATGCGGAGTCTATCCTTTCGCAGAAAGAGTCGGAGATGACGTTGGGTCCCGAGGCCTTATCCGAGGGCGTTATTCGAGTGGCCTCGAGCGGAGAGCACAGATATCGAGCGGTTAGACGAATCGATATCTCGACCACGCCTCCCTTTTAATAACGCCTTGCTCCGCAGCAAAAGAGGGTTTCTGGGATGAGATCGGGTTGGATGTTGAATGGATGGGAGATAGGTCTTAATATTGTTTTCCGCTCTTCAGGAGGAGATACCGAAAGGGGGTGAGCTACCGGGGAGGAACTCTTTGGGGGTGGGGGGAGTGGGGTGTGGAATCGAGATACCGGCGTCCCCTTCTGTGCCCCGATTGTTTATCAATGGACGGTTGATTAGCGTCCTTTGATGGGGATTTTTTTCGCGATCTTCATCTCTTCCGTAGAGATGAAGTTATCGGATAGCGGAGTGCTCCACAATGAACGGAAATGATACGGGAAACCGCCCGAATTTCCCTCTGCGGATGGCCTACTGCATCTTTCAAGAGACGCTATCGTTAGATATTTAGGGGCAGGCTTCCATCCGTTCCACGAGTTTCCCCCCCTAACCTCGTCCTCACATTTATCACCGGGTTGTTTTTGCTGTACAACTCTGAGAATAGTTACTAATTATCAGACTTATGTAACAAGGTACAGTGACATTTTTCTATAAAAAAAAGTCAATACGTAATAACATTAATGAACTTCAAACAAATAAGGGTGTGTCCCTCAAAACACCAGGTTATTATTCTGCACGAACTTTAGTACATTTATTATTTAACTCTTATTTACACAAATAATGCTATGTAATAAAAATTGTCCGCAAATATACTCTGCCCGAGTTCCAGCAGTTTACCCGCACATAAAATATTAAAGCTAAGCAAACTTCACAATCGCTAGACTCCTTTGAATTGTAAATGAAGAAAAATTTTTTAGTATAATAAAATATAAGGTTAAACAGAACTTAAAGTTTCCTTAGTAATGAAGAATCATCAACTTCTAATCCTCGTTATTATGAGCAAATAAAAATAATTACATCATCACTCTTTAATATTCTATATCAATTATAAAGTTTCCTTAGCGTTTATCATAACCTTCTTTCTAACTTAAACAAAACTTTAAAGACTTGCTTTGATAAATAACTGGACTCGATCAAAAATCACTTAAATAGTGAGCAATTTTAAATTAATATATTTCCATTCCAGTCTTAAATAATATCAGGCTATCAAAATTGTTAATCAGCACTTTGCACATCAACATCAAAATATCTGAGTATACGGACAGCATTAGTCAGATTTTATTTTCATTAATCCCTCCTTCTACACATGATATTTATATTATCTCTAACAGATTTCTATTCAATTCAAACATTTTACTTCACCCGTCATTATTCCGTATTATTCTTCATTTCCAAGCATTTTATATAGTAGAATAATACGTTTACGCAACGAAACTCACGCCAGCGCTGCGTAAAGCGGACTCGACGGAGACTACAACATTATTGAACGACAGTTAGCAGAGAAGAGAGAGAGCTTTGATTTTCTCTCGAACCTTGCGGAGCATTGGTTATTTTAACATTAAAATTATATCTGCGCTAAACATTGAAATATCTCCAATAATTTATCATTATTCCACGCCTATTTAAATGGTCATTATGTCATGGTTAACGCAATTACGTGTGACATATATGGCTCATATATAACTGTAGAATATACGAGAAAAATTGATAGAATTACACACGGTTTTTAATAAACGTAAATGACGATTTTTTGGGAGGCGTAAATTTATATTTAATTAGACATATTCATTCTGTTCTATCGTAAGAAAATTTATTAACAATAAACGTAAGATAGGGAATCAGAATATAATGATATTCATATCATTATATTCATACAGATTACATTATTTAACGTATATTGTGTATCATTGATATTTTATTTTTATACTTAAACAAACTGATGAGAATAATGTTTCTTTTCCATTCACTAAATGGACTTTCAACCTAAGGTAGTCAGCTGCAAACTTAATACCTAAATCGACGTTAGTTTTATGAAATTTAGAAATAATATGCTTCTACGAGTAATCGTAAAAAGGCATTCTATTCTTATTAGACGATAAGAACTTCATCTCAGCAAAAAAAAGCCCGTTATTCATCAATAAACGGCGTCTGCCTGCATTCCGCCCTCTTTATTATTTTTCCGAGTATTTCGTCCATTAAACATATTTCCCGAAAGGGACAAGCTGCCAATTCTTTTGCCTTTTGGTTCGCCATTCTCCGAATTCCGTCACCACATTCCCGCCGCAAGACTCCAGAAGAACTCCCGAGGAATTTATCAGAGAAGGATATCGCCCTAAGCCGTGCGAGAAAGAAAGAGATTCTTCCACGAAATATGTCATACACAGGATGCCCGAGAAAAGGCAAAGGGTGTCATATACAAACCCCCATTGACAAGCAATTTAACGCGTATTGACGATAAACTTATACGGCAAAATTTACGCAAGACAGAACCTTAGGGATAGGTTGGAAAATATCCTGATCGAATTCAATTATTTTTAATTTTATATTATAGACTCAAGATTTTCTGGTCAAGTATTTCGGAAAGTCGTGCAATATAAATAAATTAACTCTCAAATTAATAAAACGAAGCGCAATCTTTATTTCTTTTGAAACATAGATTCGAATTTTATAGACATAAGGAATTTATAAATAATAAGCTTTTTGTTAAATATCAATTACAAGCAAATTATAATATTTCAGAGTTTATAGTCTGCTCCATATTAATGCATCACATTAAAATAATGAAGAACGATTATAAAAGGCTTACATGTTTACGTGTTTTTAAATAAATGGATTTTAAGTAGCACCGATCATCGAAATAAAATTTACTATGGTTTGGAATGTATATTAGATCTAAGAAGATTCACGATTAAAAAATTGATTTAGTCCTGTAATTTACAGAGACATAGCAATTAATCTAAATATTACAAAAAATATCGATAAAACAACTTACTCCGGTGTTTGAACTAACGCTAATAAATATTCGTCAACAGAAAATATATCACGAAAACACAAAATAGTATAAAAGCTTCGCGTATTTAGATTAATGTAGAACCTTTAAGTAGCGTCATAAATTTCACAAATTAAAAAAGTCAAGCGAAAAATTACTCTCATTCCCAAAAAAATATCGAGACAATTTACAACCAGCAAAATCTTCAAATTCGCACATTTGACCTAAATCTCGACGCACAATATCTCTAGCGCGGAACGAAGCTTAGAAAATTAATATCTTAAATAGGATGAGAGAAGAAAACTTCTGCAAAGTACGGCTGAGAAAAAAAACCCCACCTAATGACCCCTTACATTTCGCTGTCATAGGCCTTAATTAATTTTTCCGAGTGGAATGCGGAGGGAACAAGTCTACGGAACGTTTAATGATGCACCGACGCGACACGGCGACTTGTTGATCGCTAATTTCGTCCGAAGCCAATTAAGTGGAGAAAAGGGTTTGCGAGGGGAATCGACTCCTGACTTCGAAAGAGAGAGAGGGTACGCATCCCTTAAATACGTCTCCGTAAGATCGTGACTCTTGTGAAGGGTCAACGATCCCGACAAACGAGGAAGTACGTATTTTCCCAATTAGAAATAAATTCGCTAAAAGTACGAAAGTCTTGGCGAAAGCGGGTAAAAGCACAGAATTTCAAAGCTGTCTTCGGCTTCGCAGAGCACGACGGTCTCCGAAAGGAAAAAGCAAAGAGGTCCGCTAAAGACACAACGGGAATAAGACGGAACTCTGAATGAGACGGAGGAATGTCGTCGCCTCATTGAGAGAAAGGTTCGCTCTGGACGAATCGATATCGTGCATGAAGAGAACCATGAGGGAGAAAATGAACCGCGCCGTAACGCCGATTATGCTCGCTCGTATGCTAACGAGATTTTTTGAGAAGCTAGACGACATAATGACTTATAATTGTGGAGAGCTTTACTTGGAATAATCCACTCGAGAGAGAGAGCTTCGTGGATAAACGCTCCCCTCGACTGAGTGCCCGCCTTTGTTTGCATTTTAAAGAGATCACGATTTGCATTTTCCTCAACAGCGTATCTTCCTGAAAGCCGTGATACGTTATTTATTATGAATGCAGGTAGAATGGCCATTGTGATTCTTTCCTGAATATACGTGTTTGTGGTCGAGAGAATATATACGTAATTGGAGAGAATACGTAATTAGATGAAAGGTGGATTGCATTTACGATTAACATAACGATTAACGCGGCTGTGGGGAAGAAGACTGGCACATAAAAGGAAGCGAAGAAAAGCTTTCGTATTCTAATGAAAATTACTAATGATATTTTTTAAGCTTCCTATGAGTTAAAAATATAATTAAGCAATTGTTTATGGAGGATTAATTTTATACGTATATATCCTTATTACGATGCTATTGTTTCTTAATGTTTGTGAAGCATAAAAATGAGAATACTTCTATATAATTACCAAGGAATATCCTGATAAATATGAATAACGTTTTCATTTTTATTAAAAGATAAATATTCGACGAAAATTAATCAAATATTGTGCTGGGGATATATTATGAGAATATGAAAATAGATTAGAACAACCAGATTTGGAGCGAGATAAAAGTAGTATTGATTTTTAAAACATATGCATCTGAACTTCTGTATTCTGTATTAAGGACTGAATTCACAAGAAGTTTGAGATAAATTTCAATTCCGAGCAAATCTAAAGGAATTTCAAACACTGATTATTTTTATTTTCGCCAGATACTATAATATTATTAGAATTAAAACCTTTCCAATGATTTTTTGATTTTGAAACATTATTAATATGAAAAGCTGAGTATTATATTCGGTTCCAAAAGTAGTTATAATCTACTTCCTTTTATAACATCCACTTTAATTCTTGAGGAAGTAAGTTTAAAACCAATAGAAAAATACAAAAAATATCAAAAAATTATCGAGTTTTAGAAGTCTTAAAATAATCAAAAATAAGAAGGGCTTAAATTTCTAAGCATTTCTGAAAAAAATTACGGAAACATCTAACTCTTGTGTTTTGCGTGACAATCAATTGAAACTGAGCTTCGTATAAGACTTTAAAAAAGAGTAAGAGTTATTACTAAGGGTGTCGAAAATCTGGAGTTATGACAAAATCCCATAAAAATATCATTTAAACAAAGCACCAACAGAAAACATTCTTTATATTTAATAACCAACCCTTACGAGAAACGACACTTCCCCACCACAAATCACGACATCAAAATATACACACAAAGAGAGAGAGAGAGAGAGATACAGAAGCCCGCAGAAATATCTGCTCTTGAGCTCCCTTTAAAAAGAATACTTTTATAAGACCAAAACTTAACCTTAAGGCGATGGAATTCACTTTTACACTTTTCGTGACGTTTGCGAGCTTGAACCATTTACGCGAACCCAGAGAAAGAGAGAGATACGCTAAACGGAGACGAACATATTACGCCTCTTCTTCCTTGTTTACTACCTAAGGCAATGAGTGAAAGTGATGTTCATTAACGTGCTAGCGGAGGTCGCGATATTTTAAAGGTGTAATGAAGCGGCAAAGCGGAGGAGGGAAAATGTGTCTCCGTGCGAGAGTATGAGGGATGGATCCATCCGGAAGACGGGGGGGGGTCTGCACAAAGATAAGAGAGGGTTGATGGGCCGAGATAGGGGGACACAGAAAAGAACCTCGGGTGCCTCGGGAGTGACGCGTCTACCTCGGACCTAACTTTAATTACTTTAATTAAACTAATGCGAAATTTTCCGCTACGTAGGAGAAGAAGGAACCCGAGAAAAAAAACTCGAGATATGATTCTACGACGTATTTTTCGGGGGGAACCATATTATCCTCTGAGATGGAAAATTGCTAATGAGAAACCTTCATTCTCGATTCTGATCGTGACTGTTTCGATGTTTTTGAAGCTTTGAAACCAAAAATATTTCGCAATTTTTATTTTTTGGTACCAAGACGAGTACTTGCATCATTTCATTTACTGTACCATCTCCTTTAGTTAGAATTTGTACGGAGCGATTCGTCTCGTGCACCAAACAAAAGTTTTCTAATTAGTACGCTGCGAAAGGAGGGTTCTCTAAGAAAAAGCTTTCCATATAATCAACGTATAATTACAAAAGCGCCGTGAGGAGATTCGTAAAGTGTTCGGCCCGAATGCTGGTAGGCGTCCCTCTACTGAGGACTAGATGATGCTCTCTGGGTAAGATGAAGCACTTAAACTCGCATGCTTCCTATACAGAGGCAGAGTGCTGAAAGCGGAACGAGTCAAAGAAAGGAGTGCGCGAGATACACATCGCGGACTTCCATGAAGAGAAAAATAAACTGTTTGACTTACGTATCTTCAAATACATCACCGAGAATGGAACGAAATTATACTAATGATATATATTCCCTTCGCCAAGAGCATTAATATTCCGTTTGGTTAAACTTTCACAGTCATACAAACAATATTTTTAAACGTTTAAAAGTAGCGAAAAACAGCGACATGGTTGGGATTCGAACCCAGGTCTCCAACTATTAGGGTAGGTATGCTAGTCAATTTTTATGGTATACGTTGCTATGCCTCGAATTCTGCATTAAATAAACATGTCATTCTTTTAACTTGTCAAAAAACTAATTCAAATAATACATAAACATCCTGGTTGAGTAATTAATGCATATAGAAATCAAAGGTCACTATCTGAGTCACCAGAGTAGAACACACCCATTACGCTCTTTCTCTTCAAATGATGCCAATGTCAATTAACATTCGTGTTTTCATTTACTTAACCCATTAACGGTGAATTAAATTACGTAATTTTGTTCCAGAGAAATTCACACAGTTGGAACTTGACCCATAATAATATTGTCACTGTACTGTAAAATTATTCTTCTAATAAAATACATACACTTTTTATACGTAAATATATTTTATTTAAAACAGAACTAACTGAACCTTCTGGAAAACATTCTACACGATATAACGACGTTGTTTCTATTCCTGAGAGGAAATGAACTTAATTTAATGAAAATGTTTTTTTTAATTAGAGACTAACAAACGGAATTAAATATTTAAATGCGAAATTGAAACTTATCTTACACTTCTTCTTCCCAGTCGTAAAATTTACTTAAAATGTTATTAACAGAACAAGAGGGTTTTATATTACGCTCAATTTATTACAGAATTAAAAACTTGCTTTTCTGCGACGTTACCATGTCAACTTTGTAATTGATGATCCTAGTTATTTCTGAATATTTTTCATAAAAATTAACATCTCACATTTTTATAATCTCGAAGAACTTCTAACCTGTGCAATAGACATGGCACGATTAACAAATCTAAAGTTAACACATAACTCTTAGACTCAGCCACATTCATTATAACTCAACCGTATCATTCCAGCGAAGACCTCGTAAAACCACAATTAACCATGAAAATTCAAGCCGTCAAAGAGAATAAAATTTTACGACAAACTTCATCTCGTCGGAAATTTTAATTAACATCCCATCGGAGATGATGAGAATGCAAACGTATAAAAATCATCCTTGAAGATGAGAAGGATTAAACTGATGGAAGAGAGATGATGGGGTGGGAACATGTGAGACTGTGAATAAAGGTATAAGAATGGAAGGGTGTCGTTTCTCGATGGTGAGGGAAGTGCTCGTGATATGGTGTTCCGCAATGCGGTGAGTGAGTGACCGTCGGCTAGTTTGAGGATGAAATCAGAGGGCTTAAGATAAGAGGGAACCGATATCCTGAATGCGTGATCAGCCATGAAATTAGTATCGTGAAAGCTGGTGGAATCAAACCTACATCGAAATAACCTTTCGAAAAGGGATGGCCGGGGATAGCGAGGATTTTCAGCCTGGAAATGTTACCGAGTTTCGGATAAACAAGTCCCGTAAATAGACCTTTATGAGAGGAAAATACACGGTAAAAAATGTGGGCCAATCATCCGTGCCTTAGAGATAACGTGCGTTGTGTGTCTACTGAAGACTCAGGGGCGGGCTTGCCAGTCGCCTGGAGCCTTTGGTTTTAGGGACGGGCCATGACGTTGGGTTTCAGTCAAATGTTTGATGAGGAGACGATATCCTCGTAGATAAACCAATTATACAGCCCACCTGACAAATAGGGCCACTTTCTGAATAGAGGAGACCTAGTAAAGACTTTATCTAAAGATGGATGAATGATTATCGATGAGAATAGAGCCATGGGGTAAAATAGGAGTAAAATGAGTGTGACAATGAATTTATGTTCATGTAAATCTTCGATTACAATTCTAAATGGAAAGTATAATGAGACAGGCAATAGTAGCAGATGTAAACTTCAGATTCTTTATCATATTATTTTAAATGCCTTTGTGAACTAGTGATTTTAATATTGATAATTATCTTAGTGATATACATAATTCATCTTTTGTCAAAGCAGTATGAAATAATGACAATAATTTATTCTTTTCCAAAAACGTTTAATACATATCATTTGCACATGTTATTCTTTCATTACGGATGAAACAAACGCTACAAATAAATACGAGAACTTAATCAATTCTTAAATCAATAAAAACCTGAATTAGAGTTTGAATTTAATTGAAGAATTTACAAACTAATTACTTAGTAATTTAATCAAACAAACAAGCAAACCAGGGGCTATTAAAATCCCCAACAAAATTAACATCACGATAAATCTTCACGATTCTCTAAATGTATAACACACGTTCTGATAAACCGATTTCCGTAAAAAAACCGACGCGTTCAACCTTGCCGATCGTTAATTACACCAAAAATTAAATTCTAGATCCTTAGATCGAGCTCATAAACACCTACGTGTCCCCAGGATGTGACTGTGTGATTAATCCTCGCGAGTAATGACTGAGCTGGAAAGAGATTACGTCACAAAGGGAATATAAAAAAGGGGATGACGCCGACATAAAGGCTCTTATTGATAGGATAACTAACGAACTACCCTCGGGGAACATCCCCGGCCGGTTACGTAACTTCCGCTCTTTTTTTTTCCTCGGCCACGTAAAGAGGAACTGGAGATGGAGCGATAACGCTGGTACGGGGAGGGTTTCAGATAAAAACTGTGGAGAGAGAAAGAGTTCTTCTTCTGCAGAGTCGGTCAGAATGGAGTGGAGTAGAACGCCCTTGGCACCGGATTTTTTAAAGGGCGTTAAACGTCCCGCGGCGATTAAAAAGTAGGGAAAGGAGAAGAAGATCGCGATACGGCAAAGGAAACTGGCACTCCGGAGTGGAAAGATATTCGGTCGGCAATCGTAAAACACATGGAGAATTCGGATTGCAGCATTCGATGATGGGCGTCGTGGGGATGGAGGAGGAGTCCTTGGCCTCGCTCGGATCGAATTTCCAGTGAAAGCTTATGGAGTGGAGAGATGGAGGACAGAAACGAGCTATCGTGTGAGTGCAACGCTAGATTAGGCCGATACGTAAGGGATGACATGCAAATTAAGTCATCTTTTAGAAGGGAAAACTCGTTCCGAATGCATCTAATCTACCTCTACATACATAGGGAGGGAGGGGAGAGACTCAATCAACGGCTAGGTAAACGGTTTATACTTTATCGATCCGTTTTACATTTATGAGTCGTTCGTATTCGAGAGTCGCTGTCAGATGATGTGGCGCATCTATATAAAAAAAATGTTACTTTTTTTTTATTTCCGTCCAGAATACTCTTTTGGGGTGGTATCCATGGGAAATAAGAGGTCCCTGGAAACGTGCCCGTATGCTATGTAAATAAATGCACATATTTGTGGAAAGCCTATTCGCCCTCCAAATACAAATTCTTGAAACGGCGATGGGAAGAGAATTTTTCGGAGGATCTTTCGCATGAGGCAGGGATACTCGCTTTTGAATTCAGTGACCCTCTTATAATGGCAATCTATTTGTCTGCCCCGCGGAGAAAAATACGATTAATATTGAGAGATGCGAATAAAAGTTGGTCTTTAGTCAAACTTCTAATCTGGAAAACATGGGTTCGGGATTGGAAAAAAAACTAAGTGATAGAACGGTAAGTTGATTGCTAACGGTTTTAAGGTAAACGCTGAATATTCTCCATAAAAATGGTAATGGCCAAAGCGGGAGTTTTTAACTTGAACACCACGGATATTAAGCACAAGGAATATTAGTGGAAACTTGAATAAAATATTTATGGCAAATCAAATCGCTCAAATACACTCCACATGTGCTTTTGAGGAATTATTGTAATTTCAGCAACGAAAATTATGAGACTTTTTTGCTGAATGATAAATAGAAACATGTCGCAGAATTTTGAGAAGTATTAGCATTTTTCATACATTTTTGGGGATACAACTAGTATAAGAGAACTTAAATAATTCCGTACATAACCAAGAAGACGAAAAGAATGATACGTATACATTGCGAGAATTATTTTCCATAATATAAAAAATAATATACGGATATATCGTTCGATCAACCTCTCCTCCGCAAAAAATGTACACCTTAAGCACTTTTAGCGTCAATTCTTTCAGAAATCTAAAACATAAATTAATTTTCCATCAAACCATATACCGACTACCTGTAATGTATAAAATTCGAGACAGAGAAATTCCACCGATTTTCATTAAGATGCAGCGAAACTGAAACCTCATTTCCTTAACCTATCGGACCGAAAATGAAAGCACGAAACATGCAAATGGGAGTGTTTAAAAAGGACCTTAAACATATTGAGGTCAAGAACAGACAATACTCCACCTGTTCAGCCGACTTTGAAGTGTACGTGAGCCGCTGTGGCTAGAGAGAGAAACCCGCGACGGTGAACTTTATTCGCAAGATGATATTTAAATAACTGATTACTTTCACATTCTTCTGATATAAATCAAACTTTTTGAAACGCGTTCCCGATATGATTTAAGGTTTACTAATTCATGATTTACTTCTTTTTAAACTGGTTATACTTGTCTCCGATCTTGAGGACTTGTTTCGTGGACGAGAAACCGACCCGACCCAAAGAAACCTCACGCGGTATTCATTTTTGGACACTCATAAATCCATCATACTTGTTATTACGGATACATACGTTATGTTAATATGTGTTATTAATACACTATTTAGAACAGGTCGGTTATTTGATCGTTGATTATCAATTTAACGGAGAGATAGGACGGTTTTGTGCGAAATCTTAATGATGCCAAATTAGGTGGATAAAAAAATTTATCTGGTACCTTAGTGTGTATGAATTCACGAGAATAATTTACAAGAAAGCCGATATATAAAATATGTTCAAAACTAATATTTTCATCTTTAGATTATTATTATTATTTATTAACTAATCTAAGTTAAGGGAAGGATCTGATGTCTTAGCTAGAGAAGTTCTGCAGAATATTCACAAATTTAAAAAAACTGAAAAATAACGAGATAACTGAGACTCGAAGCCAGATACCCAACTAGCCAGACGGGTATGTTAATCTACTAATCTACTTATGCAGCGTTCAGCTATTTAGTACTAATAGGTTAACATAATCAAGACAAAGAATATACTTTCAGAATAAACATAAAGAATTAGAATAAAGTGATTAGAGAACGAAATACTTCCATGGGCTGAATATAAAAAGAACTTTACTCTCTCTTTGAATCATACTTTTCGATCAAGAACAAGATTGGTTTCATGGTAATTTCCGATCCTAGAAAAATTCCGCAGCACCTTAAGTAGATACGTTTTTCATTTCGGGTTTGTTGAGGGGGGGGGGGGGATGGGGAACGTTGTATCACCGATGGAACGCAGTCAATATTGCTCTCTTGGTATCTCTTGGAAAGCAATCCACCACCGATCGATTCCTTTAACCTCCTTCCAACTCCATTAATAGATGTCGTGGTCGGAGATGATTGCGACACCCAAGAAGGCGGAATCGGGGTCGCCGTGGGGAGTCGAACGCAGGACTTTCCACCTGCCACTCCCTTTGGGACGCATACACCCCCTGCAGCCACGCGAAAGATCCGTGCGAATACAAAAGAATAATCCTTCGAAGGAAGAAATTGTTTCGCTGTGCTAGAAGCCACGAGCTGGCAAAAGGCGTACGCTTCGTTGATGTTTTTCTTCTACGTATTCGGAGAGGCATGAAAGTAGATTTTGGATTTCGAAGATGGGATTTGCAAGATATTTCATAGGGAGACTCTATCGTCGTATATTCCAAATACATTGCTGACTCATACACAGCGATTTTATCTGTTTGATTCCGGAGTATTTCGATACAAACTGAAATATCACATTAAAAATCGAAGCCTTTCGTGACGACAACAATCTGTAAATATTTATTCTATTATGACTGATATAAACAGAAGCCATATGAATGGATAACACCAATAATAAATCGATTTAACATATCGAAGACTTTCCTTCCAATCAATTTCGATATGACTTTTCATGAATAAACTATCTATTAAACGTTAGGGTTGGATATTAGTACATGTTTATTGGTTTTTGAGGTGATATTCTACAACAAAACAAATTTTATTTAATAATTCAGAAAGAACGATTACAGTTTCAAAATTTACCATAATTAACAGTTGATTTCACATCCATTAATTTGTAGATTTGGAACTCAATCGGAGATGAAAATTAATAGTTATAAAATTGAGTCCTTTTTTATTATTTAAGCGTACGAATATTTATTTTATGGCCCTCAAACACAAACCTTGATTCTTTTGATGATATAATATATACATACGAGCATTGTAGGGTAAAATAATATTCGAAATAATTCAAAACTGAATAATCAAAAGGAATTCATAATAAATATCTTGCTTCAAGTGAAAGAAATGTGACCTCATTATCAATTTTAAATACACTTCTAACGTAAGATATTCACGTTAGACTACGATTATAAAATTCTACTTCGGAGTGATATATTATTTAAGTAAACAGTTGTGCTACAAAAATTAATATGATATACATGTTCTAATCTGGAACAAACCAGATAATGAAAGCTTGATGAGATGCTGAAATGTATCTCTCGAGAAAGACAATATCAGTTCTATTTAGCATATGAAACCGTTGGCAATGGAGATGTTGAGGATGATGGAATGCGAAGGGAGAGACGTTTTATGGCACATGCACTTGAGCTGGGATCATTCGGTGAATGGACAGGAGAAGTGAATTGTGACGCGAGACTAGTTTCTCCACCGACGAACAGAGTGCAGGAGTTACAGCATACGCTGTAATGACACCGTTGAACTGTGGCAGGTGAATGGAGGAAAGTAAGAACGACATGACACGATGACGAGCAGTTTCCCTTTTAGGGTAAGGCTAAGGAATGATAATAGACGAAGCCTAGTTCCACAGAAAATGATAATCAAGCTGAATATCATCGTGCATTAATTATAAAGTGTAATCTAAGGACAAGATGATCCTTTTTAACGATTTAAAAGTGTTTAAAGGACGCAAAATCGCATATATTGACATTTATTCTCATCTCTATTTGAGATGTTACTAATACTACGCGACTGTAACCAAGCATTATCTTTCCTTAACGTTAAGATGGTAAAAATGTTTACGTAGTAACACTACTCTTAGGAATAAATCGTAATAAATACGTATGAACAACTATAATCCAACACAGATGACTATATTTAAGCTGAATGTTTCAACTTTAATTTATTACGTAAGCTTAAAAACGATCTAATACCCGAATGCATGAAAAATAAAAAATAATAATTTTAAAAAGAGCAATAATGATCAAAAAATAAAAAGGAGTTAAAAAGAGCCATGACATTGATTCCCAAAGAGGCAATCACTGTCCTGCAGCGACGATGGACGTATGGAACGCTCTACGCAAGAACATATCACCCTGTGGCAAGAGAATGTCATCCTTTACTCAAACACAGCTGGATCCAGCCATCAAGAAAACTAAAGAGATTTTTAATGACTATCCGAACTCGCTTTAACATCGCATTTTACGCTTCTTTTTACAACGACCCATGGATTTCGTCGAACAGATACTTATTTGTGCATTTGGTTGGTTGAAGAGGGCGTGACAGCAACTGGATGGTAACAAAAATAAAATTGAGAAAGGATCGCTTTTTAAATCTCCTGCTGACGTACAACTAATTAAATATTTCATAAATAATTATCTATGAATTAAAATAAAAGCAAAAATAAGAGATGGTGAAGCTGATAAAAGTATACCGTTTGCTGTAAAATCAGAATACGTACGTCAAAAAAATGATATTAAGACAAGGAAAAAACAAGTCTCGAGAATGTTAACACACTAACTATTAAATTATCACTCCAAAAACATCATGGTCCTTAACGGTGAACCAGTATTTACAGAAGAGAAATAAAAAAGTCCTTGTGGATTGTATACATTCTCAATAACCACGGAGTTAATCCTTTCAGCATACCCCATTAGAGAGAGAGAGAGACACGATTACGAGTGAAACAACCACCGACCGAACCAAAAGATCGTAAACATCTCCGAGAAGAATCAACACAAAGACAAATTTAAGTACGCATTTATACAAAGGAGGGCAAAGGAGCGAGAAATTTCCTTTTAAGGGAAAGACAAACTGCGATGAGATGCTTTATCCGCCGCGCCATCATTTCATTCAAAAATTATCCTTCCGCGAAAAGTCGCTTGAAAACGCCAACACCCCACTGACGGAGTCACGACTCGTCTGAGATACTCTCGCCTCCAATTTATGCCACAATGCTTCACGCAGGGATGGATTCAGACGCTCCCGAGATATAAAAACAGTCGATCTCTTTACCCCTTCCCTCCCCCCTAACGGTTCCTTCTTTTTTCTTGTTTTAATTTCGGGATTGCGCGCGGGAAAAAAATTGCGCGACATACGTACAAAAAGGAAGTCAACATAGGAATTTCGTGTCCTCTCTTCATCCGAGGTTCGCGGTGGATACCCGCAGGTCGGGATCATTGAGAGGGGGTGGGGAATGTACGACAGCGGGAGGGAGTTGGGGTGTGAGGGAGAGGTGGGGGAGGACAATGCAGACTTCGGAGGACTGAAAACGTTCCCCACCGACAGCCGACATCGACTTCATTGCGACTGATTTCAGATGCGACGAATAAAAGACGTGTTGGCGGGAATGTATTGGATGGAGAGAGAGCGGTAGACTATGGATGATCCAGAGGTCTGGGATATTAAATCTCACGGATAAACGGATACAAAGCGAGCCCGAATAATCGAAAATGCTCCGAATGTTGAGTTGAAATGTTGATTTATACCCATTGGGATTGACAATACATGTACGAGCCTAAAAATATTTGTTCGACAAACTACGCTAAAATCCGATAAATACGCTCGATAATTATTCAAATATACATCGAACCTTCGGAGTTTTAATTTTCGCTCTGATGAATCGATATGCAAAGATTTCATCTCATTAAAGATAATAATAAAGTGAAAAATAAGAAAACAGATATTTTAAGGAGGATCTTAGAGGAGAACCATAATAAAATGAAACATTACTTCGTACTCTTTCGCAATGAACTCCAAAATATTTCATTGTTTGAACGACGAAGTACTCACTTTTAATTTAAGTCATATTCACTTGTCATTTAATGACTATACTAAATAACTACACCCACCCGAATTCATCTCTTTGGATATATTAATAGCCGTCATATATAATCAAAGATGCTATTTAAGGTCTTGTAACCAATGATTAAAAATAGGCTGCTTACAAATATTCATCCGCTAATTGCAATGAATATATTCGAAAAATAAGAAACAAATATCAATTATATACAATCAAAACAGAAATCCCACTTTGAGCTAGAAGGGAACGGCATGAAACACTAAAAAGGAATTTTATTTATCTCTTCATTGATTTCTAAATCAAAATTCTTGTTTTGTTTCGAAAGGCACTTATTAAATTCCTCAGATCTTCTGCTTGATATATCCAAGGAATTCCGTGGAAAATACAGAGAGCGGGCCTTAGAAAACGCAAAAGAATTCGAAAATAATTCGATTTTTACAAAATCAAATCACGGAGCAAAAAAAATGCAAATGTGAACGAATTTCGGCCTCTAAAACAGGACGTGTCTAAAGCGGGAGTAGTTTTTGATCTGAATCTCAAAGGGTACTGATATATAAGGTGGTAAAGTGACACAAAAAGGCATCAAGTGCCGGCAGCGCACAAATGCCTAAAAGACTTCAAGGAAACTCATAGGAAAGAGGGAAATTCACGGAGTAAAAAGGGAGGCAACTTTTACAGAAGTTAAAATCGATGAAGGTAAATTGGATTTAGCTCGACTCTTTCATCTCTTCACATATGAGAGCCAACTGGAAATGCATCTCTCCAATCCTTTAATCCTTTGAGAGATAGATTTTTTCCTCCATAATCTTCCGCGTGGAATGTCACCCGTTTTCCAGGATTTTGGTACGAATATCCGAGTTAATAAACGCGAGCGGGAATCGGCTTCATAAGCTACGGGCTCCATTCAAATATTTTCTCGATTCGCAAGTCCGTGTTTTGATCACGAACACCTCATCCTACTTAAAATATATTAAGCTTGAAATTCTAAATGTGATTGACCCTGCCTCGGATCAGGAACATAAAATTAAGCTGGAAATTATTAGCTATTCGCACGATATTGCTTTAAACTGTAATAAGCTACATAAAATAAACTTCTACTTCAACAAGATTAATAAAAAACTTTGAGAAGAATTATTGCACTCCATATTAGTTTTATATTGAATTACTCTACATATAAGGGTATTATATCCAAAAATTAATAGATATTTAAAGAATAGAATTTGAATACAAATAATAATATAATCGGATTTCAATATATCCTAAGAATACAACTCGTACAACAGAATTTAAATTGAAGAATAAAAGATAAAATTTATTAATTATTAAGAGGTTCTTTAAATTCTGTTTGATTTGTAAGAATTGAGAAAAATATTTTGAGGTTTCATGAATCAGTATGAGGAAGTATTTTGACTTATTGTGATTCTGATACTGAGATTCTGCTTGGATACAGTAATCCAGTATTTTCCACAACTCGACACAACTATTTATCAGGAGTTCAGTATTTTTTTATTTAAAATTTCCTCACATTCATTCATCTAGCCTTAAAACATCCGCCACAATTCTCCCAAACCCTTTTCGCGCAGCAAAATTTAACGATCTGTTACGTTAGGCGGATAAACATAAATCTGCACATTTACAGCTTGCAACGTTAAACACCTATAATACATTTACATCGCGCATCAATATTTTCGCTTCCCATAAAGTCTAGACACCCCACGAGATAAAACCGGCTAAAGAAGAAACCATCAGACAATATTTACGCGAGTTCGTCTTTCCTTCGCTTTATTATCCATCAAAAAAGTTTAAAACCCCATTAAAATCATCTCCGAAGCGAGTTACGGCTCCCGGAATGGCATCGTGGTATTCCGGAGTGTGCTTCAAAGGAAATTCCGGGAGACAATGACCACTTATCCATCCGCTACTTAAGAGCTGAATCCGTATTCATGGTCCGACCTCGGAGCGAAAATTACTCGACTGCGATCGGAGAGCAAAACACCAAGTGTGTGTGTGTGTGTGCGCTTTTTACGCCACGACTCGAGAGTACCGTCCGGACGAAAAAAAAACACACTCGAAAAAACCTTGGCAACGCGTAACTATCGAGGAAAAACAAATCTGAGAGTATAAACAATGCGTGAGATGTATCCGAGCGACGGAGAAGGGGGCGTGCGCACCACGGAAGGCCGTTCTGCGTGGTATTGATCTCCTGCGACCGCATCCCTGTGAGAGGACCTCCCCTCGCCTTCCATTAGCTCGCACGTGTACCCATCGATCCCGACAGACGGCGCTTCTGTCGCGGGAGGCGCCTTTCTCAGGGAAAATGGGCAGAAACAAAGAAAGCTCCCTCTTTAAGGGGTTTGTTTAAGAAACGAAGAGGAGGAGGTCCCTTCTGTTCCTGGAAGCGCCGCTGGTTAATGCCCCCCGCCGAGACCATCGCTCTTGATGGCCTCTCTCGTTTGTCGATGGCGTGCTTTTTTGAGAAATTCGATCGCTTGTCGTACGTCATTATCTTAACGATGAAAAAGTTTTATGTTTTCTTGAATGACTAAAGGTGCGATTTGTTCCAAACGATGCCTGAGGAAAATCAGCGAAAATGCTAATGAAGGGTGATTTTTCAAAGTTCTACTTGGATTGTCTTGAAGGAAATACACCTGTCCTCTTCTTTGGGAATCAACACGCTCCGGAAAAAATGATGAAAGATTAGCTGTAAGAACTTTAGTAATATTCGATGTTTATCGATTTGGTATCAATACAAATGATTAAAATTGTAGAGAAAAATAAGCAATCACTTCTTTTTTATCCAGAAAATACTTCGATATCAAATATTGCTTTTACGAACAAATAATGGAGAACTTTATACACCCAGAACTATGAACTTACGAAAAATTACTCGGAGATAAATATTTCAAAACCATATTTAAATCAAGCTTTCAAACGTTCCACTCAAAGTGTCCAATTAACATTCACCATTATAATTTACAAGAGGAAAACTCGACCACCCAAAAGTCTTCAAACCGAACAGAAAAAAGTTCAGGAGTAAGTGCCGAATTCGAATATAAACGTCGCATAAATGCATACGAAACGGTCAAAATTTTACTGGAAGAATGTCAACAACGGAAACGACCTCCATTGTTCGGCAGATCCGTAGCTACGAGTCGAATCGGAAAATGGAGAGACTACATCCAAGCGAGAGAGGGAGGTTCTCTACACAACCGACTAGAAAGGCACCTAACATATTTATTTTCCGCACGTTTTCCCAGGACGTATAAGAATGCACACTATCGCCTAAAGCTTCCAAATCCTATCTCCAGAAGGAAGCCTTACCCACGTGGTGCTCCATGACTAGTCTTTTTACGCTTGTTTTCCTTACTTCTGCAAAAAATACTCTGCGAAATTACGTACGAGTGCAAAATTTGCACAGCACTTAAGCTAACATTCATCACGTGCCTCTCGTTAGGTAAATTCAAGTTAATACTTTTCAAAGACGGACTATTCTATTTTTAGTAAATATCGATGCTATATTTAATTCCTTATAGTGAACGTATAAATCATTTATAGACATTACATCTTAGAATCATTGAGCGCAGTATTTCTTTCGTGAATCATTCTTCATTTAATAATACGTAGCTTTTTTCCAATCTGAACTTTATTCACGTGGTTGTATGAAATTCCTTAAGGTATTTTATCCTTAAAATAGTTTCTGCCTTTTATGTAATTCCAATTTCAGCTGAAATTTCTTTCGTAACAATTCTAAATATTTCTTTTAGTCTGTTTTGACTTATGGAGCCACACACTATCCTAAATCTACGTTCAAGGGAGCTTTGAAGTATGATTCGTAAGGAAGTTTAGCTCTTGTGTGAAAAGCAACTTATCCCCCACTATAAGAAAAGGCACTAGAAATGTAGGAACCCAATTTTTCATCCAAAGCAGGCACCTACATCCATTTCTGAGCGAAAGAGCTCAGATTCGCCAATACCTCACTGCCACTTCCATTGAAAAAAATCGAGCAATAACTTACGAGGACGTTTCTTCGACTGCGGAGGATTGCAATTTGGGATTTCCATCGCGTATCAGAGAGCGAGAGTGACTTTTTAACATATCGAACTGTCGGAATAAGCTATTTCGGTCGATTTCGAATAAAAGCCACCTTCTTTATGCACCACCCCTTGAATATGAAAGCTTTTCTAAGAGGCGGAATTGAGTTTCACACATATTTCGACTTGGAGCAAGAATACGGACTATAAAATGTTCTGTGGACAATAAAAAAAGAGGCTGCACGGTGACATAACCTCTGGAGTGGATAAGGCACCAAAAGTGTTTGCTAAAGCACGGCTTTGAAAGGACACGTTACTTTTGTTCGTTCTTCTCGAAGAGTTTTACTTCGGTGATAGCATACGAACATCCAGATGCCAAAAGTCACACCATGATTTTATTTGTTCCATTCAGTGTAGGTGCAGAATATTATAAAGAAATCCACATAGATTCTAATCTATGTTCTCCGTATATGATCGTATAATAACACGAGGGCTTTGAGGAAAATGATTAAGTGATGAATGAGTGCACCGTTTAGGTATTTGTTATGAGTTAGTGATCAAAGAAAATCTTGAAATATATATTAAAAAACGATAACAATAAAATTTAAAGTTTTAATTATTTAAAAATTAAATTATACATTAAAAATACATAATAAGTAATTCAAAAGGCCAGTGGTGTAAAATTAAAAATGAAGAACATTAGACACTGTCGTTAATCAAAGCATTTGGAATGAATGATAATTTAAAATGAGAAATTTAAAAGATTATCTACAATCGTATTCACTTGAATATTTACATCGATTAGAAATAAACGCTAAATGCTATTCCTTACTTGGCATTTTAATGAAGTTTCAAATGAAGGAATGGAAATTATGAACTACCCAAACATTCTGGTACTTCATTAATTTTTACGTACATATTTGAAGCATAACACTGAAAACTCGTAAATAAACCATGGTATGTCACAATCAACAGTTATTTATTCCGTTTTACAGGGACTAAACTAAATAAAATCAGCATATTCTATACCTTTATCTTAAAAAAATCAGATCAAATTCGAGATAAACATTCTTAAACATCTAACCCTACATTCCTTAACATTTTCAGCAACATGACCTCCAACAGAACAACCTCACGGAGTGGAACGAATTTTCAGAGAAACTCTTACGGTGCCTTCCTCTTGAATAGAGACGCCGGTACAGTCGACGCTCATTACTCGATGAATACCCTTTCTTTCGGTGGGGACCGAACGATACGCACACAAAAATGTGAGAAAAAAAGGGAAGAGAGAGAGAAACGATGGAAACAGACTTGTTATTGCTGCTTGTGCCCCTACGGTCGTGTCCAGCAACATCTTAAGACTCCTTAATAACTCGCAGCTGTGAGGCGACGGACGGAAGGCTACCAGAAAACGAGGGACTCTTGAGGAACCCGCACATCGGGAGGCCTCTCTTGTTTCAGGAGGGCGTGGGAGGCGAGGGCAGAATGCAGATGAGCCGGAAAGCAAGAAGAGGGGAAGATGCATTGAAGGTAGAAAGGGTTAGATTATCGAGTGTGAAAGGACTGCACTGTTAAGAACCTCCGCAGACGTCGCTTTACACAAGGACGACAAACGAACCCCTCTCTACTGTTTCCAATGGTTCCAAATGAGTACAAAAAGGGGGACTTGAATAAATTGCTCGCGCGTCGAGCAATGCAAACTGAATTTCATTGTAAATGCACTCTTTAAAAAAAAACGCGTTTTTAAAACTTTAACCTACGAAATTTTTCACCGTCCTTCGCAGTTAAACGATAAAAGTGCATCGACCTCGATAAATATATACACGAAGTGGGGAAGTGAAGCATGGACGTTCCACACGTGGGAGAGATTACATGAGCCAATGATCTCCCTTCGAAAGGATGGGGAGATTGAGTGACAACGCTCCCTAAACTAACAAAGCGTATTAAAAAATGTAAAAAGAGGCCGTAGGCGGAGTGAGTGAGAGAGTACCCAGATTAAAAACTAGACAAACGCGGCGGAGAACTTTAAATGAACGAAATTGTACAAATTACACGAGAAATACGAGCGTACGAGAATGTGGATTCGACTGAAAAATAACTTACAGCAAATAAAGAATTTTACAACGAGACAACATTACTTTCATACATCTGCTAGACCAAATAAGCGTGAATCTTCGAGTTCAGAAAGTTTTAGAGTCTATAGACTATTTTCGCGAAGGAATTCACTAACAGCTAAATTAAATATTTATATTTACATTGACTGATATGGAATTTTCACAAACAGACGATGCAAAAAAATGATTTTCCGAGAACAGATTTAGAAAGCTTAGGGAAGGACGAAAAGCAAAGCATGAATCACACATATTTTGCTGATGGAATGTTTGAAGAAGTTTTATAAATCCGATATGCTCTTTAAACTCTGCGCTCGAATTTTCTTCGTATTTTATTTACAATATTATGTATTCCTACCTCTAAAAGTACCATTAACTTTTAGGATAATAAATATATTCCATTTCCACGTCCAATATTCACATGCATCTAAATAAAACAAAAACATCGATATAAAGTTGCCTCGAAAGATTTTTTTTCTATTTCAGCGGACATTTTATCATCTCTACTTACTAAATTAGTTATCACCAACAAGTAGTTGGAAGGAGCTATGAGTAAAGGATATAGTTAACCAAATTTATGAAGAATTAATAATTTAAAACTGGAACAAACATTCTCTAATCAACGTTTAAATCTTAATAGCAGGTTAATGAGAATAAGTTACCGAATAAGAAAGAAACTACCACGTGTGAATCATAGCTACGACTTGAAATACTCCACACAAACAATGCGATGCCTCACCATGGTAATAAATGACCCGTAAGGGCGCGGCAATACCGAGCACACCCACTTAACTGCATAACGACCGCTAAGGAGAGCGTTCAGGATTGCGACCATTGGAATCGTCTATAACAATACGCGCATTTTGCCTTAGCTTTCTCCGAATGGTCAGTTCACACTCGGAGGAAGTCCCCACCCGGGGACAGGATCTCTTCCGCCCCCGGAGGCAATCCTCGCATGCATAACGACGAGGGAGAGTGGAATCGCTGGGGGGCGTGAATCAGTGACTGACAAAAACCCTTCCTTCAACGGTTACGTGCTCCAGCCACAAATGTCTCTACTAAGACTCCTCCCAAAGCTGCGCTATCTACAGTGGAATTTTCAACCTTTTTCTCTCGACGATCACGTGTCGCTATGCGGTGCCGATGAATTGAAACGCGGGAAAGGGTCCGTTTAGAAATGAATTAGATGGGAGGTGGTTAAACTGAACATCGGACACGCCCCAAAGAGCGTATTTTAATAATACACTACAGCCTATCCCCGAAGCAAAATGATTCCTTCTGAAATCTAATGAGACAAATAGATGTTTACGAGTTCATGAATACCATTCGTTTTCGGAATTATAATTACCAAAACAAACGGAAGTGGTTTGAAAACCCATACAACCATTCACGAGTTCGAAATAATAGATAGAAGTAAAAATTATATAGACTAATAATTATGGAAAATTACGCTCTAAACGTTTTAATTAATACGTCTTTTCTCACGATACTAAAATAACAACAAAATGTCACATACCAGCAAATAGATATGGTTAACGAAGTGACAAGTTGAACGAGCCTGATCCATACCTCTATCCACACTTAATTGATTCTTTCAGAACACCCTTCAATATGGATGCATGCCAGCTCAAAGAAAACATTCCTTCCACATATTTAAATAAGTTTATTTACTATGGCTTCTTGTCAATGTCAAGGTCAGAAAATGACTATGAAATGAAACAGAACTAAACGATGCGTAAGTGAACTGGAAAACTCGAGTGAATTTGTACGGAATCTGTAATAACTTAAAATCAGATACCTAAATCGAGGAATTCCCGACCGTGAATTGTTACATAAAATTTCAATGAAGTTTTTCTATAATATAATTCTAAATGAATAAAAAAATTTAAAAAATCGACTTCCGAAAATTTTTCTAAGTAATTTTAATCAGATTAATACATTCTATAAAAACTCACTGGATTAACAACTAAGAATGAATGGATAGAAAAAGAAAATTATAAAATATTTTCATCGGGAAATGAATTCGACGAGAAATACTTCATAACGCACATTTACCACACCGTATTTCCATAAATCCATTTCCATCCTATCAATTGACAGTAATTCTGAACTCAAACACAGATCAAAGACTTGGAATGATCTATGACTGAACTCATTTATATTCTCAACGTAAAGGAATGTCGTATTGAAGAACAATTACCATGAAGTTACAGAAGCGAATAAAAATGTCTAATGCGTAGATGCAGTGGATTCTAAGAGCGAAACTAATAATGATTGACCTCGGAAAACAAATGACTCTATTAATGGAATGGTTGCCTTACAAATATTCATCTATCTAAACACTCTTTAGTTATTTAACATGGAATAGCATTCTTTGGACTATGAGTTGCTTAACATTAATTTAAATGATCGAAAATATTGGATTTTATAGGTATTGATAAGCAAAAAATAATAATACGTATTACGCTTTGAGTTATTATACGTTTTGCCAATAGATAGATATAGACGTGTCTATTAATACAACTCAGAAACAGAATATTTTCATCGACCAAATACTGTGAACGAGGCAAGCAATGTATTCCAATTATCCTGCACGGAGTTAAAACTGCATCCCATCCAATGGGAAATCAATTTATAGCTTAAGTGTAGCGCGCCAAACATTTCACAGCCACTTCTCGACTCTTCACGCCGCTATAGGATATAATTTCTGCCGATGGTTTCTAACTGCTGTTCCATCAGATAGACACTCGCCAGGAAATGGGGTGAATCCGTTTTGCCGGCTAATTTTACACATAGATATGCGAAACTATAACCGTTATTCGCTAGATGGTGATTTCAGATTTAATTCTGCTCCAATTAAAGTTTTCGCCCATCTTCTCATTCCGCGAAATCGACTGCTCCGCTAAGATCAATCTAGATAGGTGTAACACGATCCAGTTTATGTCCAATGGAACTCTTTCAATGATGATGGCAGGGGGCTTTAAGGCGGAAACAACCTCGCTGAATCATTTCACCACACTGCTTGGATCCCATCATTATAGAGAATATGGTTTAGTATCTATTCTTTTCTATCTCTTTAATATTCATTCCACACTTATACTAATAATATGATTTAATATTTTGATACTGAATATACCATAGTTACTCGTAGATATTTCATTTAAACTATACTTTCCTCCTTTGATTCAATAAAACTTCTTGTGAGTTTCAAGAAATATGAAACTCTAAAGGAAATATAAATAATTGAAATACTTTCTAGAGAATACAGAAATAAATCAAGCAATAGCCGATAATATATTTTAAAATCGAAAAAATTCCTCATCGATTCGAGTTATATATTTTAGATTTATCATATTAGAAGAAGTCAATTAGAGCATTCACAAGATTATTTATTAACAATACCTTAAAAAACGCGACTCAATTAATTGTTTTCCATTTCACAAAAAAGTTTGTTTGTTTAATCTCATTATGTATTAGAGGGTAAATATAAACCTAAAATATGTTCATAGTTGATGTTACAAGGCACCTATCTCGTAATAAATATTGACTAAAGAAAGTAAAACATCTTCTCTGAAAATGATGAAAAATAAATTGACCCCTTTCTAGGTGATAACAGATTAAATCTACCCATATTATACAATTATATAATAGCCTTTTTACATAAATATTCCTGAATGAATTATAAAAAAAAAATAAAACAAAAGTGAACCTTCATACAGTGGAATGAAAAGCATTGGAGGAGAAAAGCCTTAACGAAAGACGAGAAAGGAGTTAAAAACGACTGAGAGAGAGATTCGAAAACAAAGGAAATTAAGAAAAAGAAGAAAAGCTTGAGAAAATATTAAGACACCAGAGGACGCTATTAAAGTTGAGCGAATGAATAAACCAGGATCTGAAAGCATGTGAATGAATGAGAGGCGTCTATAGAGGGAGCTGTGGCGTCCGAAGAGAAATGAGGCGCCGGCAAAAAGAGAGACGGTACTTCTTTAGATCGGACGGCAATGGTACAGCGCTTTACGATAAACAAAAGAAACGCATTGAAGAGGGCGTATGGAACTTATTTCACAGACAGAAATATGGCTCTCCTAAAGGATGAAACTGACCTCGAGTGGAAGCGATTCTGGAGAAACATTGAGTCATGCTTTCCTTAATGGAGACGATACTATAGGACTCTGTTCAGTATCTTTCACGAACGCAATTACTCTTTATAGACTCTAATAGGGCTTTAAAAGACTTCGGAAAAATAAATTAAACGCTAAAAACCCGTAATATAAGTAAGTATATAAATTAATTGGCAGACATCTATGAAATTAAAGGTTAGTTTCCCTTGAATTCCTCAGTCTCATTCAAACTCCTGAGTTAATTGAATCGCTTGTAAATTCCACTTATAACTTTTACTATAAAATTACGAAAAACTCCTTCATTACTAAAAACGACCTATAAATCGATAATTTTGAAGACAAGATAAAATGTATCCGTCCGAATCCGTCTCTTTATAGCGTGTTTTAATTTCATCGATAAGTTTTAGAGAGAAAAATATACATAATATTAAATTATACATAATTAATTTGATTCGATAATCAAACAAAGGATGTAATTTAATCAAAGTGCTTTCAACTTGAGTGTTCTCAAACCTTAAAGCGTTTTTTATTTGCAGAAAGAAAATATAAACCTCTTTGAATTGATAAATTTATTTTTTTTTAATAATAAAAAGCAGAATTGATAAATGTATAAATATCGGAACGAACCAAAAGTTTTTGCAAGTTTTGTCTTGATTTAAAAAAGTTGCAAACCGTAAATACCTCTAATTCGACCAAAACTTATGGCCGTACGTAATTCTCCAATACTAGATCCAACTTCGGTCAATCCAATCCAAAAATCCAAAAAAATAAAAAACAAGAAACAAATATATTCAATCACACTTACACCCACTTTACTAACGAGCACAACAACATACGACGAAAATAACCACCCTATATAAAAGAGCACTTCGACGCGACCAAAATCGCCAACTTCGCATTACCGAAATGGGATGCTCGCTTGAATACGTACTAAGTTCTTGCTCCCTTTCTTGATCCTCGGAAGACTGCATAGAGCCGGCGCATTGAGGAAGAACTCTTGCAGAGAGAGACGAAAAGTCGAGCGTGATCGAAGTAATTCAAAGTCTGCCCCCATCGGGACTATTCTTCATCTGCTTCGGGGGCAAATTGACGACATCGACCGGAAAGGTCTTCTGAGGCCACTGAATCATTCCTATGGAGCGCGCAATCATCGATGGATCCGTAGGTTGGAAATAAGACGTGCATGCGGCGCTCTTGAATGTCGTTATGCAAAGAGATGCAGCCTTTAACGCCGGGTGGCAGTTCGTGACGCGAATGAGACACTGGGCCCGCTTCTCCAGTTCACACACACGCGTTTTTTAGCGCACAAAGACGTGGCAGCGCTTTTTTTTATGGATTGCCATCTGGCGCTCGTCTCCCGGAAAAGCTTGGCGTCCTATTAAACAGATGAGCGCTGTGCATCCCGAAAAAAGGATCCCGACTAAAACTTCCGCGCGCTTCTTCTTATTGGCGCGATGAACAACGAGGGACCTTGTGTACTGCGGATCGGATCGGGGAAGGAGATCGCGAATCTGCGATTCCTTCCGAGACATGGGACAAAAAATACGCGATGAAGAACGTTTTCGCGAAAATACGTGCGTTTGCGAATTGAGGATTCGGTGAAGAAATGGAGTTCCTAGAGCTTGTGTTGAAATTTGAAGAAGTAAAATTCTAATAAAAAAGGGTCCTAAAAACAGAAAAAAAGAACAGAGACGAAGGAAAAATATGCGTGACGAAGATGAAGTACGAACGACATAACATGTACTTACTCATCATACGAAGGGGTACAGCACGACGCTCTAACCATTTAAGCGAACGGGGTACATTTTTTCAACTGCATTCGTTTATAACCATTTAAAACAGAATACAGTTTGAGAAAAATATTCGTGCAACTATCGTTTCCATTCAGAGACATAATTAATGGAGAATAATATATTTCTTTACCCGAACAGTTAGAATATGAATGATAAAGTATTCTAACTAACTAATCTTTACACTTTAAACAGCTCTAATATAAGCGTAGAATGGGTTATATTTATTTATTGTAGTTTCAATCGTTGATATACGATCAATGAATACATAGTTCTCTGATGCATTATCAGAAAAGTATAACTAAAAGTATCGAGACTTAATCCACATCTTCAAAAAATATTAATGTAATATTTTTAAATAATTTAACAGTTAACATAAACTAATAAATGTATAATTCCAGATTTACTCATTTTATTCATATCGTAACAACCTGAAAAATAAAATCAATAAAAAAAGAATTCTAAATAATTAATCCTTAGGAATGAAGAAACCCATGTTTTAAAAAGTAAGGATAGGATGTATCGAATTTCCTATAATCTAAATATTTTGTAATCATCAATATTAGAATAGTTTCTTTTATTCGATAGCAGCAAAGAATAAAAACTGCATACAATGTCAGCTCTACGACGAGCTAATAGTGTATTCAACGTAACACGACGCATAAATAAGGTACCTCCATCGCGCATTCGGATGTCAATACGACAGCTGTTGTTAGGGCAACGACATAAATACTTCCGCTGGAACGAAATTACGCTGCGTCCCTAAGTACGCTGAAACAGCTGTAGATTATACAGGCCGATTTGAGCCGAGGGTGAACCGATAATTGAAACTGAATGCAGCCTATATCCGATAACAAGAAACCATTCATTACGACCGGCTAATCGAGATCATTAAAGAATTATTGACAGTTTTGAAATACTATTCCAATGAATAACACGTAAAATGAGACTGTATCGAAAGAATAGGAGATTTCCGTCGGCTGGCAACGAAAGGGAATCCAGAATTATAGCATCTTGAATATATATATATACAACTTATTTTAAGTAATAATTAGAATATTATATATTATACATGTATACATGTATATATATATTATAAACGAAAGTTGTCCAAATCTTGTTGTTCAATTACGGTCACATTTCATATATTCAAATTGAGTAATGAGAAAACACTAAAATCATACATCGAGTAGTATTATTATTATCAAGAAGCCAATATACTGAATAAAGACCGAATCAACGCGTCAATAAATTAGGAGAACATCAGCATAAAACAGTTTCAATGGTGAGAATTTCAAAATCTATTTTTATATCAAAAGCAATATCAAAACTGCATTGCAAGACTCATAGAAACAACTACCAAAACAATTCATCCATCCATAACAACGAACAACAAATTACGACAGATCAACATGAGATGGTATCGCAACATTAGTCTACGCAATTTACACTGATGGACAATGACATGGAATAAGTGAATGCCGCATAGTGAAACACTACGATCGTTCAACTCACCGCTCCAACGGTAAAGCGTGGCGTGATGTCCGCGAGGGCCCTTGCAGACACATGGTGCTGTCGAACAGATCCGTGGTGGTGGTGCGGGTGGTGATGCCGGTGGTGCGCAGCAGCCGCTATGGGTGCGGAGATCGCCACGTCCGCCGCGGCAGTGGCCGGCATTGTACCTTCAGCACCCGATCCGCCGCCCCAGCAGGCCCTCAAGTCCCCTCCGCTGCCCCCGCGCCTCCTGGGGACAAGCAGTTTCCTCCTCTTTGGGGTGGAGTGGGAAGGGGAGGGCACGACCACGGGAGACGACTGTGAAGACGACTGCTTCTGGTGCGGAGGAGCCCGGCCTCCGGATATGAGCACCACGGCGTCTGATGTCGGGCCCCCGGACATGACCCGCTGCCGACCTGGAAAACATAAATTCATACGTTCATTGTAGTTGATTCAGACTTGAGTCAAGAGTTCAATACATTTAACCTCTAATGTGAATCGGGAAATGATAAATAAAGTCAAAGCAGAATTTATAAAATTCACCACAAAGGACAGTCAAACAGTCACCGATAAATATTTACATACATATTTCATTTACTTTAGATTATATAAATTTATAACGTAACATACGACCGAAAATTTTTTTTTTCACTTTAAGAACAGTATCAAACCAAGAATTGTTATGCTACGACTACAGAGTTTACTGAAATAAATACAAAATAATTAACTTCTTTAACTTTACTGAATTGAGATTATTTGAGTAAAGGATTCCTCGATATATACAATATATGCATGTATTCCGTGACAATTCTCAAGGTTCGATTTCTGATTGATGCATGTATGTTTATGAAGAGCTATATCTGGTTAATTGCTCGGTTAGCCTGTAGAGATTGTAGTTCATCACAAAAAAACATTCAAATTATTACTGTTTGAATTATACATCTTCTAAGTTGAGTAAATTTTTCTAACACATTTCTTCTATAGGTTTACCCACGCAATTTCACAAGAGAGCGTTTTGGTACCTCATATTCAATTAAACATTTCGATAAATACCTCCATTTCTTGGATTGGTTTGCTAGGAATTAAAACAAAAATATTTAAATATAATATAGAGTTGCATCACAAATTCATTCATAACGTGGATTACGTTCGTTTCATGTAACAAGACGAATATTAAAAGATTACACTAATACGAAGAGGAGTGAATTCGAAAATCCGCAATAAATCAACGCTGGATACTCAATGGAAAACATAATTAGTGAAAACTCTAAGGTTAATGACGATTAATTAACAGATTACAACTAAAGAAATACTATACGGTCCTTTAATAGATATAAAAGCAAATAAAAAAATGACTTGAACTCCATTAAGGAACGACTCCAAACTTTCCATTCACATAAAAACAATTATACTCAGAAATGACTAATTAAAATAATGAAAATCCATTCAGCTTAGGGAATGATTGAAGCATTGTCTACATTAAAACACCATTTGCTCGCGACAAAGTCAATTCCATTAATCCATCCCAAGAATTTTGAAGAAATTTCGGGTCCAAAGAAGATATCTGAAAAGGGATGGATTAATGAAAGAAGCTTTTCAGAACGAAGTTTTAAACTCTTTTGTCTCCATCCTTATAGGAAGGATAATTTCCAAAAAGTCACGCGCTTCGAAAAGTGACTCTGAAAACTTTTTTCCACTCGTTTTGTTCGGATGAAATTTTCGAATGGATTAAGGGTGCTGAGAGAGAAAACAAAGACACCAAGATTATCATATTATCCTTGGATCCATGAATAGTAGGAGCATGAATGAGCCAAACTTTACATGTCGGTAAATAAGAAAATTCCTTTCGGTATCGGAGAAAGTTTTCGCGGAAGTTTCCCACGCAAATCCATTCTTTCCGAGAAATCCAATAAGTTCGCGAAATTCCGATTTTGCAATGAAAAAGGAAAACTCGCATTTATTGGGTATCCCACGCAACTTTCGGAGAAAAATACATATTTCGCGACAAAATTGGACGGAAAAATTTCGGCATCCGATACAATATTGTAGCTCTGAGGAGTCAGAAAGCACCAATGTTATGTTATTTTAATATTAATATATCCATATTATTTTAATAATACTATATTAATTTTCATATGAGCATTCCGAACTTTCTGTTCTGAAATTTACGTAAAGCCATCTCCATATTTCACGCAAATATATCCATTTACTTTAGATATGACCAAATGATGGGTATTAGAGAGCGAGCCGTTTGTCTTGTAAGTCAATATTGTGAAGAAAAACACGCGAGATAGTGCGAAAATACGAGGGCGGCGCCGGTGTTTTCGCAGCGATGCTAGCGACACAAGAAATACCGCCGGCGGATTGTTTACACAACCGTCCCCTCTTTATCGCATTGTTTTCCCGAAATCTGGAACGATTAACGTAACGCGAGCTTATAAACGACCCTCACGTATTGGAGCTAATAAACAGGATAACGACCCATTAATCATCTTGTTCAAAAGGGCACCCTTGTCGAATGTGTCGTGAACCTTGGAACGTGCATTGAACACGCGTCTTGGCAACGATCACGCGATGAGCTCGCGCAGGCGCGGGAATTCCACGGCGCACCTGCCATTTCCACCAATAAAAAGAGTCCTTGACGACGCTTCCGAGGAGTGGTTCTAGTACCACGTGTACATTCACAGATGGCGTTGGCGAAAGCGGCTTTGAAATAAAGAGGTTTCCTCCCACGCACGCCCACCGGCTCCCCTCATCCCCATTCCACGTTCATCGTCCCGTCGACGCCCTCCTCCCGCTCTTTAAAGTCGAAAAGTGGCCCACTCTGGAACATCGATGGCTCTTTTATAAGGAGCATTAATGCCGCTCTTGGAATCCTGCACTCTGAATTCGAGGTGCAATAAAGACGCTTCAAAGAGTCTGCGATACAAGCCAAATGGTCGAGGGGAGGACGGCGGAGTACTTTGGGGGAAAAGGGAAAAAATCCTACCACTTGAATCTGTGTAAGAGATGATACTGATGTACTATATATAAGATGAGGAATACACTTTTGGAAAAAATGTCTCTTAGAATGGCTATCAATATAGATGTTATTATTATATAAATATTATCAAGAAGTGGGATTGATGTTGTTGTGGGGTTATTTCCCGTGTATTTCAAAGACATGATATTGAGGTTGGATGCAAGTGCTTTTTAAAACTATTCCTCAAAAAAGAAGAGTGTATCTAATTATACATGGTTATATAATTATGTCAATAATTTTTAAATTAATCTATACAATATATCGAACCGTCACCAACATACAATTTATCTAGCTGTGAAGATATTACATAATATTAATATATCAAGAATAGAATATATATAAAAGTTTAACTTACGAGAGGAGAGTATTATTGTATTTTATTTCATTATTCCAAACCGAATATTATTTTGTTACTTCGTTAAAAAAAATACTGAAATATAGGCATTAGATACCACAAATATCAGAAAGCATTGCTCCGTTACGTGAATACAGGGGCATAACAAACCTTAACAGTGACAAATTCGAAAAGAAAGACATATTTCGTTCTTCAGCTTAGGGCTTCCATTTAAAATAAAAAAATTAATTAAGTACTAAAGGTTATGATAAATCCTATAATTAAATATGAGCTTTGATATTACTAGTGATAAAAAACAGATACTTGCTTACGCATAAGACAAATACTAGTTCTACAAGTAATAATTTCGGTTATCTAATTGTTACAAATTAATTACTCATCCATGAAATTAATTTTTAATATTTAAATGTAAATTAACAAATTCTTTCTTCAAAACAATCAAGCTTCCTAACGTAAACAATTCTAGAACGAATACAAATCAAATATTCTACCCCACATCCATAAAACTGACGCCCGACAGAAAACTACGCCCGTCTTGAGAAACACAAAAGCGACGATTAAAATCTCAATAGGGAGTTTCGTGAATATTCCCCATAAAAAGGATTAAACACCGAGATAAAAAAGATCCTTCGCGATACGACTAATTAATACAGTTGCACGAAAATTTATTTGCTTAATTTGGCCTCGGCGATAGCAGGACGAGCAGGGTAAATTTGTAATGGCTCCGCAAAAGCTCTGAATCTCGCCTCTTGATAGGCATCTTTATGTTCCGCTCGGTTGCCAAGAAACCAAACGGAGAGGAAATGAATAGGTAAAACACGGATATAAATAGATTAAAGGAGATAACAATCAATTAACCCCTTGATCTCCGAATCTAATCTGGGAGCTCTGTGGAGTTGCTTCTCGCCGTAATGAACAACGTAGTTCGGTTCGAAAACTCTCCTTCGTTTTCGGTGGACGAAGATCAAAGGAGGCGCTGATATTTTGGCTTTAACCCTCAAGTGAATCTTTTGTTGACACTGTGATTAGGTGTGAGTGGATGTGTGACGTGATAGCCCTCCGTTCGGGTCAGTTTGGTACGGATGAGCAGCTTTCACAGATGATGGGATATGCCCTCCACCGACTATAGGGACTACATTTACTGTAGATTGCCTAGAAATTGAATCACGGCCAGGAATGTCATATCCTCCCGGGTCTAGGAAATCCCATCGCGTCAGAGATGAAATGATATGGAACCGTGAAATTCAATTTTCCTTCGAGATTACTTCAATTTTTCGAAAGACGAACCAATTATGCGTTTCGTAATCTAGGACGCGCTAGCGTTCAGGCATTTAATAACGGACAGAATACTCAGACATAATTCAGACATCAAAAGTAGTAATTCACTTCTCAATTAGTCATTTTAAAAAAAGTGTTTTAAAAGGAATTACGAAACGAAAAAAATTGCTGATTCGATAATATTCATGAGACAAAATTTTAATTTTATTACATATATTTCGCAATTAAAACAAATACAAAATTTGCGAAATTATTTACCATTTTAGCATGCTTCCTAAAAGAAAATTTTAATCCATAGCAATAATCACATAAAACATTCTATAATTCTCCGGATTAAATAATACAAAAAAATCATTCATTCCACAAGAACTTAGCATCTGGTAAGTATCAATTGCTTGTCATTAATGAGCTATTTTTAATAGTAATTAAATAGCATTTCAATGCCGCATCCATTTCTTACGAAACCACATTTTCTCCAGATCGAGATATTTAATAGTAAACGAATTAAATAAACTGCATACAAAACAAAGTCAAAATTAGCCTTGGGAGTAAACGTATCATCGAATAATTTAATAACCTACTTAGACCCATCAACATTTTTATGGCCTCCGCTTATGAGAATTAAGGTCGACGTCGAACCAAAACAGCGCGCTACGGCTGCTTAGGGGACGTATCCCTTCACCGATGAAAATTGGCGAACAAATTGCATGCGACCTTCGCATATAGAACGCCGCCATTCGCATATTTTCGTAATCGAATTTCCTGCTCGGCTCTGATCTCCTAAACCAAAACTTTCGATCTCTAAATCGTACTGCGTCCTGTTTCGTAACCACGAGACTTAGCATACAATCGGAGAGAAAACATCGACGCCTTCACATCCTGAAGACTTATTCCTTCATCTTTAACACCACCGATCCTACACGTCATACGAGGATTAAGATAGTCGAACGATTAGCTCGAGTAATTCCACCACGTGACGAGGTAATCAAAAACCCCATTCCTTAAAGGACAACGTACGAAATTTTCCACCGGGTACACCTACTGGTGTAGATCCAATTACAACCGTACCCGGACAATAACTACGCCGACTGAACACGACGGCACCTCGTTAAACGTTGGTGCTCTACCACTGGATTTGAGTGTTGAATCGTGAAAAAGCCGGTGAAAGAGGCGTGGTGGAGGTTAAAAGTAGAAAAGAGAGCACGCACTGTCTAGCAGCACTTGGAACGCGTGCCCGTCCGGGCTGAGGGTGCTCGTAGACGTGTGTGCAGAAAAGGCAGGCGGCGAGGGTCGATACACGGGTTGGATAGGCACCCACGCGAGGAAGTGGAGGAGAAAGGGGAAAGAGAAAAAATTCCCGGCGTGAGATGAGGAAAGGCTGCTGAATGGAATCGATCAAGTACTGGAGCGTTGGCAGCACTGAGGCCAATGCTGTTGCAGCAGACAAATTAGTCGCCGAAATGGAGATAGCGGTGATTGACCGTAAGGACCTCGAGCAGAAGAGACGTAAAAAAACGACCCTCTACTAAAGACGTCTATTACGCAGTTTTTAAGCAGACGCTGGTCTAGGATGAAAACCTCCGACCGTCTGCAGTTGTCATCGACTTTTCTGTACTCTTATTTTCGAACTACTGCTGCCAATTTAATAAAAACTTGAAATCTACCGATCCATAATCTTTTATAAGGTTTAAAAGACTCAAATTATTCTATAAGTATATTAACTTCATATAATCATCAGTATTTTTCGTTAAAATTTAAAATTTTCGAAATCAGCAGCGATGAACATACATGTAGGTACTAAGTTATACAGGTTAAAGACGATTAGCTTTAGCAGAATTAAAGGTAAATATGAAAAAGGTTAAAGGTAAAAGTTATCAAAGGTCATATTAAAGGTTACTTCGGAGACAGGATGGAATTAATTAGTTTTTATCGATTCACGGAGGAAAGTAAAAATTTAAAGGGAAAATATAGCGACCGTACTGAAATTTACATCCAGTTTAAAAGACAAAATTCTTCGACTTAAGCCGATTAATTACAGGAACTGAATGAGATTAAAAGAATACTATAAACTGAGCGATTTAAACTCAACTGACTTTGAAACAATATCATTCTACAGATTAAAACATGAACGTAAATATTTTACACGTGAGAAGAAACCTATTAAAGGAACGGCTAACAAGCGTCTTGCACAAGACTATCAAGTAAATTAATATAAAATTAATAATATTTATTCATTATCAAGGCAAAAAACTTACTTCTTACCGAAGCACCAATTATACTAGCGCTAAATACGGTCTCCAAACGAAATAAATTAAGACAATTTAACAAAACACCCTCGTAGTGTAATTAATGCTACTAAAATGACAATTTGAGCCTTAGGAACAATTAATCATCAATCGTTCCTCACACAAAAGGTGTTGTTCGCCGCAAGCGAATCTCTCCGCTTCAATTTCGACACGAAGGCAACAAAAATAATCTTTAGAGGATCAAGGTTATTAAAGGCTATGAAGAAACATTTCGGTAGAAGCGTTGCTTTTCACACAACTGTAATGAGTTCCGCTCCAGATATCTCCGTAATAATTCTTTTTTATCCTTCTAAAACTGCATTCCGATTTTATTCGCGGCATTTAATGACGGTCTGACCAACTTTATGAGTGGTGAAATCGGGAATGATCTCGGTTAAGCCACGGGGGATAAGGCACCGCGATCTCTCGTAATGATGGATTTCTCTGGATCGGACAAAAATGCCCCAAGAGAGAAAGTTACTTCGGTTTAATAGCAAAACTAGACCAATCCGGATCAGATCTTCCCGTTGCATTTTATTCTTCACATCGGGACGTCCCGAAGGATTTATTTTATCTCCCTTAACCAGGCCATTTGTCTGTACTTCATACTCACAACACTTCCTTCGACGCACGTAATTATCCAAGGAGGAAAGTAAATATTGTTGGAGAACTGTCAACTATTTCTCACTTTGACTCGTGAAACGGAACGTGACAATCCAACAATTAAGCTCGTTATTATTGAATAACTTTCGAGGAAAGAAAACCTTGGAGTACGTGTGTAACACCCAATTAGAAAGTGAGTGATTTAAGGCGATGTGTAACAGATTATCCATTCGCGTAAACATGCCGGTGAGAGATGATGAGTAATGCCTGCTTCTTAACGACAATATCGATATAAACATCATTACTACAGAGCTGATTGATTGGCTCTGAGATATTCGATTACCTTGTAATAACCCAACAATATATCAACTTTAATTGCATAAAAATCTCAAAAATATAGCCTTATAAGCGAACAAAGAAATAAATATTCATAACTGACATAATTTTCAAGCATACTATTGGCAAAACAGTTTGTTTCAACCCTATTTAGAAATCAAGACGCATTAAAACAGCTTATAGGAGAAAAACCAGTAATACAACAATAGACAACGTTGACGGATGTGATCACTATTAGATAAGGTATAGTTTACCTATTTACTACCTATATCATACGAAAATAAGCGACAAGAAAATCATTATAGGACTAGAGGCTCAATTCCAAATGTTTCATACAAGTGTTTGTTTGGTTGTATATTTTGATGAAGATAGAAAATAGTTTGTATATCTAGCACATCATAAAATACATTTTCAATTAACGTTATTATTAAAGTTGGTATGTCTTGCGTCTTTCGTGCTACATCTTCATGCTATATAATTCTAATTATCATCATTATTCACGGTTTTGACCAAATCCATCATTAAGCTTGCGCGTATTGGCAAAATATCTCAGAATAACAGTCCACAGCTACGTTACAGCTACTGAACATTACATAGTGGTCTGAGGCCTTCAAATCGAGAGCAGTTCCCGCCCCGGAATCGGCGGACGCCGGCGTTCGATAAACGGCTGAAATATGCCGAACGGATGGATGCAGAAAGTATAGCACGAAAGCCATCTGTCGGTCGAAGAGGCCAAACAGCTCCCGAAGAAGTGCGGGGAAGACGTGGGCGTGCCGCGCGGGCGCAGAGTATCTCGCGGGAAAAGTTGAACGCGTGAGAAAAGATCCCGAGAAAGATAAACGAGTTGGCAGATGGTGATTAGATTTGAGAGGTACATCGTGCAATAATGGCACGATATTCATCTCGGAATGAAAGAGAATTATCTGAGACGAATCAGTCCGAACCATTCATTTACGTGTGAGTTTAATAGCCAGACGAGATAAATGTCGGAAAATCGAAGGATGATGCTGTTTTAATTGCAGAAACACGAGCAAAAACCTAGCCTTATCATTCTTCTATCAATCTCCTCTTTAGATAAAATTTTTCTCGTAAATCCATTAACGTTCATTAGCGTGATCGAATCAATAATTACACTCTTTAATTTATTATATACTGTATTATAACAGTGGAATGACTGAATAACATTGAACCTACTATATGGTACCAATGGAGGAAAATATAAAGGATGAAATTGACAGAGTATTTGAGAAACGGGAATGGTATGGTACGCAATTGTAAAGTTACCAACAATATGGATCTCATCCAAAAATAAAAGAACCAGATGAGTTGGACATTTCCAGAGACTTGATGAATTTCTTAGAAAAACAAGGAGAAGTAGAAGAGTAGTAGTAAAGAGATGAGTATTTAAACCCAATAAAGAGGGACTTAAGTAAAAAAATAGATATGAGAATGTAGTAGAATTAGCATTACATAGGGATGGAGAACTGCAGTCAACCCATCTACGGATAGAATGACTAATGATGACGATCATAATACTTTGTCGAAGTATCGGCGATTGATTAACATTATTACTAATACCTCCACCATCTCAATACCTACTTTAATAAGTACAAATGTACTAGAGCAAAATGATTCTTCGACACCATTAAGTCGAAGATTTTGTTCGCGACCTAATCAATTATTTTGCTCCCTTCACTTCAATCCGTCCTTGGTTCATTCAAATTTATTAATTTATCTCCCTAGACTTTGAGCTGTGACCTTCGGAAAGCTTTCGAGGTCCCTTCCCAAACGACGATTCCAATTTCCCTCCATAATTATACGCAAAAAAACGTCTTCCGTTGCTCTAAACGTACACCAAAAAGACGCAAATACATTTAAATTAATAGTACGCAAAATTTTGATTGAAATAACCTTGGTTTTTATATGAGCGATAATGAACTTGTATTTGAACATGGAATACGGCGTAAATAATATTTTGGAGGGTATGGAATTCCTCGCAAATGAATCTAATACCATACATTTTTGTCTCTCGAGTACACTTATTTATGTTTCGAGTCTAATTGTTTACATTACGCTAGGAATTTACGACTCAACAGGAAAACATATTCAGACACAAATTATCGAACCCATAAAAAGTCTGAAACATTTTTGCGACTTGAAAATCCTTTAAACGTCAAAGAAAGGCGAGGAGACAAATTTAGGCTCTCTTTTTCATGCAAATCGTACAAAAATAACACCTCTTTTGGACAGAATTTTTCCAAACCATTCAAACAGAAGTGATCCATGAAATTTCATGTGGAGAAGATGACAATTGCATGAATCACATCACAATACATGACGAGGATCACACCGAACAGCCAAAAAAAAGAATGTACGCAAAATCACGCCTTGAAAATCGCGTACATTAGGCCAAACGGAAAACAACTATACATTTATCTGGCAGACACTTTTATTACGAATTTTTTTCCTCCTTTATGGATCGACGGGTAAGGTTTTGAAGATCGCCGGAGTGACCATTGCGTTCGATTTTGGCACACGTTTTTATGGCTTTATGCCCTTCACTGCCTTAAAAACGTCTCGGTCAATAACTCACACCAATATCGCTCACAGTACCGTATCCACCCTGGGCAGACGCTCTTTGAACAGTACACAAGAGCAAACAAAAAATACAAAAAGAGCAAAGCTAAAAGTAACGAGGATCGTGTTACAAGAAAAACACGAACTATCGCATGATGTGATGAAATTTTACGTACATATATCATACATCTCAACCTCCTGGTCACCAATAACTTCAACCTTCGAAGCAAATAGATCAAGTATCGCCGTTTCCGCGAAGGACCGCTATATATACAAATGACGTTTTGTTTATGACTCGGCAGAATTCCCTGTTGAACCTCTGGTATCCATCCGTCTTGCCCTCCCATCAAATCATCCAAATATTTCCGCGGCGATAACCGCCACATCTTCCGCTGGAGCCCAGCCCTGGCAACCTTACCACGCTGGCGTAACCTCCCCTCGTCTTCCAATATTGCGAAATAGTTTTATGCAGGAGGAGTAGTCCTCCGTTCCGCGTAACGGCTGTCGACCGCCTGCCAAAATGCTGACCCTGATCCAATGATAGATATGTTTTCGGATAAAGGACCGCTATGGTTGGCAGGGGCGCCCGTAAAACCCATTCGTACGGGGCCACATCAAAGCGGAAAGTATGTCATACCGCCCACGACTGTAATAATAGAGTTCTTAAAATACGTGGCTCGGAGATTTAGAGGGTGACACACATAAACAAACGATTTGCATTTTACTTTCTAACGCTGACTCCGTTGGTGGAATCGTAATCGTTGAAAAATTCGGCCATGAAAAGTTCGGCGGAAGTATAAATCATGATTCGTAGAAAACTTCTAGTTCCGTGATGATATATGGGAGACAGAAGTAAAAACAAAAAAAAAAAACTTTCTTGAATCCCTCGCCGCTCTTCCTGTTATGCGTTTTGGATATAGCTGTTCTTTCCGACTCCATACTAAAATTCTAATAACTTCCTTCGTGTTTAAAAGGGTTCCTTTTAAAATCTGTCCGCCTCATCGCTTCCCTTATCTTCAATTCCTGACCTTGTGATCGATACGAGAGTGACGATCACGTATTTTTTTCGAAGACGATAAAAAACTCAAAAAATACAATATTTATTATAGTCTTGGTGAAAGATACTGTTATATTTTTAATGGCACTACATAATAATAAGCCTACTTTACTATTGAACTTCCAGTAGACAGAATGATGATGCAAAGGAATTAATTTCGAAATGACACCTTAAAAATTCTAAAAACCTTTTAACTTTCCTCATAAATTAAAAAATACCGATTCATTTTACGATAAATCTTCAGTTTGAAAATTATAATTATTTCGAAAGAAAATAAAATGCCAGTGGAAGCACTGCGACATTAAATAAACCTCTTGAGACATACCATTCAATTTTATATTCATTTCATTCGTAATACATCGTGGCTTAAGGGTCAGCCTATGTCCCGCGAAACCTATGGGTCTCGGGTTCATACCCCGATTACAATTATTGTTAATTTCATCATAATCAAGGTCTTAAAGTTGGTTGGGCAACAAAGAAAAAGCATATAACAATCAACACAAAAAATTAATACGCGGAAACTTCGCGAATAGACATCCGGTCCTTGAGCAAAAGTAAACAACCATCGCGACAGATGTTTTTAACAGCACAGATTCGCGGAGATTATTTAGTCTCGCGTCTTTCTGGCACGCAGAACAAAGCAGATGCGTGGCACTTTTTTAAGAGAGAGAACGAGAGGTCGAAGAAAACAAACACGACCCGCGAAAATTAACGCTAAACTTTCTCGCGTCTCTTCGAAGCCAAATCCTCCTGAAAACGACTGCGGATGTTTCTGCAGAACCGAACGAGTTCCTCCACCGAATCAAATGCCGCATTTAATGCCGGCGTTGTTTTCGAGGGTCCGCCCAAAAAGAGAGGAGGAGGAGTCATCGCCTCTGCCCTTTCACCCTCGTAGAAAGTTTAAAAGGGCCCGGGAAGAAAGCCGATGAAGCCAGGATTTTTATTGTCGACCCGTCGGCAGATATTTTCGACCATTAAAATTCCGGTTCGAAAATTTTTCACTTTCTTCTTTCCGGTTCTCCTTCCTGTCCCCTTTTCCATTCACAGAATCTCAAAAGCGTAAACAACATTCTCGGCGGGTTGCTGTAAAAACTTTTCCTTTTGGTGATATTTGACCGATTTCGCTGAAAGTTAAGCACCAGACTATTTACACCAAATTAAAATCTAATTAGAGGGTCTAATGGAAAACATATGTCTCATATGAAACCCAAACAAACGAGTCTATTAATATTCGAGACGTAAATGCGTGAGACAAACTCGTAGAATTACGAATTAAAAAAAAAACTACGCAGTTTTCAGTTTCGACAGCGAGCGCTCTATACCTCCTAAAAAATCGAAATATCTTAGGTCTATATTAAAAACTCTCCATGTACGTAAGTGTACCATAAGCAACATGGATTACATAACTGTTCCTGAAATTTTGTCAATCTCAAATCCATCAGAGAAGTTCAAGATGTTTACTTTTGACGTGATGATCGACGATATTGGAGATTAAAAAGCAATATATTTTTGAGGATATTAATAAAGATATATGTCATGAGATATGTTAGACGAATAAAAAGAGAAAACACTTTCTTATATAACAGTCTATTCTGTAAGTGAATACTTACATTATATAGAAAAAATATAGATTGATTTATAATATAGCTTATCTTTCATAATTGTGTCCCTGAGATTGTAATTTGTTATGATATTTTAATATTATTCCTATTAGAAATGCCTCTCATAATATTGTATCATTAATCGTAAAATATATTAGTTGCAGTAGTAACCTTAACATTGTTCAAAGATACCTGCGTACCCTTTATTTTTTACAAATCCACTCAAATTTTACGTTCTTAAGGAGAGTAAAATGACTATTACTACAAAATAACTTAACACTATACAAAAAATAGTTTTCAGCCTGACTCGAACCATGTTTAACATGTGTTAGTAACGGATTTACCCCAAAAAATCCTCATCTCTCCCGAATAACTAACATCCAGAAGATGATATACTACTCCTTTCCCTTCTCAAGAACATCCCGAACTAATAACTATTCAAACACGTAAAAATCGACATTCACTCGCATTTTCGACACCCGCAGATGTTCCCGAGGTTCCGAATGACCACTCTAAGATACCGTTTTAGCGCCCTTAATTAGTACGATGCCTAGCAGCTAGGTAAAGCGAGGCCTTTCATTTAACACTCGTGCCCCTCCTACTTTCTTTTTAAAAACCAGCCGCAACACTGACCCTCCACATCCATCAATCTCGTGCGTCCGTTGTTTTACCACAACGCCCATCCTCGTCAAGAGGAAAAGAGATGGTAAAACCGAAAAACTTTTGAGTTACGGCACCATCACGCTCAATATCGTAACGAAATCTTTCACGAGTACGTTTAGCGTAAATATTTAAACCTCGCATCTCCGGGAAAGTGAAAGACGATCAAATATACATCATTTGTTGAAGATATTATTTGAAGGATAAATAAGACTCGCATTTGTATGTTCTGCGTCTGATTAAAGATCAAAAGAGGGCAAATGTGCCAGAGTTCAACACCGCAAATGGTTTGAATACATGAGTTACGTCTGAGAGGGCGTATTTACAGTACGATCTCCCACTTAATGTCAAACACCGTTTCCTTCCACGAAGTCCTCCTTTGTACACATCACTTTCCTTCCGTTTTGAGGAAATTCGGAGAGTTCCTTGAGGAGCTTCTGCTCTTACGACATCAGTATGAGAACTTTCTTCTGTGGTCTTCTGCCCCCGATGTCTGCGAGGAAGATTTCGGGGAAGAGATGAATGACACATCGTTCCTTGCGTCGTTTAAGGGGAAATCAAATAAAGACAGCTCTATGAGGAATGAGCCTTCTACGAAACTTAATGCGAGGAACTTAAAATTCCCATTAACGATTAGAAACTCTCCCATTGCAGAGCATCGAACGGCTTTTACTTTGAGAAAACAAATACGCGTTTCTGGGTCTGTAGAGATTCTTGAAACACATCTGGACCCGAATGAAAAAAAGAAACCACGGAGAAGACACTCCCTTGCCTACCGTCATGCACAGGGACTATCGCCTCGTATATGAATAATAAACCATAAGTGGTTAAGAACGGAATGAAATGTAAGAAGTTGATAATATTTGTTAATATGAATAGTAAATGATAAATCACATATTACCATAAGGAATGTGAAAAAAGAAAAGGGGATTTGATTGTGGAAATAGTGCCAACTTTGGTTCCTTCAATAAATCACATATTAAAATAATACTTAACGCCATGAAAAAAAAGAAAATCCACAAAACCAATAAAACTTAAATCTCTTTACCAGCAATTATTTTGCGTAATATTTAAATGAACTTCAAAGCTTCTACTTCTTTAATATTTCATTGAAACTAAACAACTTTTACCAAAGATAAACAGATATGATATTTGCTGGGTTACTAACAAATATAAAATATATAAATATAAAAAATTGTACTTCAATTCTTCCAGAATCCTTCAGAAGAACATAAGGAACACAGATGTAGGATAAAATCCTATAAAAAACCTTATAACCTTAGAAAATAGGGAATGGGAACGCAGAATAAAATGCATTAAAAAAATCAACCGTAGAAAATAGGGAACTGTGCCGTTTTTTACAAAAATAATAACAGTAAACGTCTTCATTTTTAGGGAAGATTGAGACTTATTAGTCTCTTCTTACATTCATAACCCGGAATGATGAGTCAAGCAGAACTAGTCCAGGAATGTCATCTTAATAAACCAATTTAGGTATAAATAAGGATATAAAAAAAACAAGACGCGGCGAATTAAAGATAGCCCGAGGGTCAATAAAACTTAAAAGCCTTCTCCGACTATTTTCGGGGTTTTCTGATGGGAAAAAACATCTTTTGTAACGGTCAATTTCCCAGCCAAATGGGGTCCGAGCTAAACTGTTTCCGAAAGAAAAACGAGGTCAACCTTTCGAGGGAAACTCATCACACATCCATCAAATACCGAACGAAACCCACCTGACCTACCGGATGTTAACGAAAATTAATGGCGCGCAGTTCTTCTGAGGGCGGGACCCTGCGCAGTTATTTAGGAAGAGCTGTGAACCACGTTTTTAAATTACAACTATTTTCTAGCTCTCTTGGGTGGAGCCCAAATATCCGCAGAGAAGCTATACCACTGAAGAACAAAGGAGCTATCGAGATTAAAAATAACGAAGATTAGGCCCTAATTCTTCACGGGTTGTGTACCACACAAAAGATGTGTTGTTAAAATTTTTACGAGGGAATGTAAGCCTGATGAGAGAAATCCGTCAATACCATTAGTCAAACCCGTTGCGATTGAACATCTGCAATGTGCATCTGGTAATTGTTCCAATAGATAAACATGAAAGAAACAATACGACTAGATAAATAACAACGTTCTCCAGTTTATCAAACAAAATGGAAAAAATAAGAAAGACGGTGTACCCCAAGGAATAGTTATTTGACCCATGGTTTTTACAAAGGCGTTCATTTTGGAATATTAGAAGCATTTGTGACCTATTGAATATATTATAATTTATTTTCTAAGTATGTCAAAAAAACTATACCGTCAGACTTGAAATTCAAATATATTCATTTATTTACATAATTGAATCAGAGCGCTTCAGACGAGTAACACACAGGATAAAGTATTTGAAAATCGTCTGACATAACCGGGTCTCGAACCCGGAAAGCCCGCTTCCCTTGCGGCTGCTCTGACCGTCGAGATATCTCCTGGATCAGTCACGTACCGTTTTCGGAAGACAGAGAGACAAGGTTAAACGGTGAGTAACTCCACCCGACGAACGAAAGATCCGGGTTCGATACCAGGCCCCGTCTGCCTATCTCCGAGTCCGTTCACCCTTTGGGATTTTCTTGGGTGCACGCCTCATCGTGCTACGTTAACCTAAATCCTTCCCTCTCTTGAGATCGCCACTTCATCTGTGTGACTGCAGAGATGCCGCGCGAGACACCTCCCATCTCAAAAACGATACGTATCTATAAGGACGAAAACTTCGTACGTAGGAATATGCGTTACGAGAGCAACCGAACCCGGTTTCCCCTTTAAGCTCCCGACGCAGCCGTCTTGCACGCGGCTTATTCTAGGAAATACCGCGTTCTAATTATAGGCGAAACGCGATTGAATGCGACTGGAAAACTCGCTTCAATACGGACACGTTTTCGGCTTAAATCGACCCAGACGGAACGTAATTCCGCGCGAATTTTTCCGCCGAGTATTTCTGAGACTTCGGCGAGGGAAAACGTATTTGCTGAGAGCGGAAAAACGCTCGTTTTGATACGTACTGGCTCTCGCGAGCTGACGGCGTGAAGGAGCGGCGGGATGTAAAGGATGAAGGAGGGGATCTTCACGAAATGATGACTCAGAGGGATTGTATGGGAGGGTGTAGGGTTAAGATGGACGAGGTCGAATGGGCGGGGAGGGCAAGAGGAGAGAATTAAAGGGAGAAATGACATAATGAGAGGGAGATGATAGGGAGAGAATAGCGGACAAACGACGCCGTGGCCATCCATGGTGGGACTTTTAAGTACCACCTTCCATTTAAGTCATAACGGGAGAGGACCCGTGGAGATGATGCGTGGAAGAATGGCAGGAGGACTAATGACGAACCATAACGTCGGTTATGCTGCGGGAATAATACGATGAGACTTGTAAGTACCAGAGAAGACGTAAGGAGTCACACTGCATAGGAAATGCAAGTTTCGCGAGAAGGTGACAACATTGCATGTTCGCATGTTCATGCTTTCGACATGACCTGACAGAAGTGAAAGACTTAAGACGTGACTGGGAATCGAATCCAAGTCTTTCACTCTTAGGGCATATGTTTCGGAGAATGGATTTGACCCAAGGTGACAGCTTTAAAGTTTAACTTCCTCTACAAAGATGTAATACATGGGTTCGAAACACACTACGTCAAAAAACCTTAAGATTACTTGCATTAATTTTCGTATAAAAGGAAGTTTATATACTAACTTTCCAAGGTAGAGATATTCCCGAACAATCAGTACTGTTATCCGTTCAGATGCAATACTTGGAAGCTTGGAACGATTCCACGACGGAAGAGCACTCCTCGTAAAAACCTCCTTAAAAAACTTCAACTCCCACATTTAGCGAAAAAAAAATTCCGGCCGTAAGTGAATGCGAATTGTCGTGAGGAAAATGCAGCGAGGAAATGAAAAATAAAGCAACGGACGTAAAAAGGATTAGGCTCAATGAAAGAAGGAATTGAGACGAATTACTACTCCATTAATAGCAAGAATTGAAGGAAAAAGGCATTAAAACACTGACGAGCCACTCTAACTTGAGTGCGATGACGATGCGTTCTTAATCCATACGACTTTTAAAAAAATACGACGAAAGAAAAATTAAAAACTTACGATTCCTGACTTTGGCGAATAAAAACTTCATAGTTGTCGCTCGGCCGAGGCGGGCATTCCTTGTGCATCGATAAAAAGAGTTGTATAGATAACGAGAGAGACTTTGAGAGAGTCCGTCCCGAATAATAAGTTTACGAGCGAGATAAATTTTGCGGGAGATAATGATGTTCGAAAGGAGAAGGTGTGGTGGAGCACCTATTGATGATGACGATAAAAAAATTGATGGCTGCAGATTGATCGTGATATAATGATTTTCGATAAGACGGGAGATGGAGTGGATGCGGGGGGAATTGGGTAGAATGCGGGGGAGGGTTGGAGAGGACAGACTGAAATGACCTCCAAGGCGAAAGCAATTACCCTGAAGGAAGCTGTCCCCCTTCTCCTTGGGGTCCGCCCCTCTAACCACCACCAGAGAGCACTGCGTGCGTCCATTCAGAACTCGGACGAGAAAGACTGCATCGGAGGACCGATCTCGTGGTGCAGAATGAAGAAGCTGCAGTGGACAGAAATGAGCCTCCCACGCTATTTCTCCGGAAGATGACCAACTTCTAGAACGGAAGGATGACGCCTCAACGACTTCGAGCTCGCTATTAACGTGTTAACGCAACAAAAGCTAAATGGTCAATCTTAATCAGGATGTATATTCCAATTAGAATACTCATGAACTGCATAAGAAATGAGGACTCGTCAAAAAAGCTTGAAATTTCGTCGGCTAAGGATTACGTTACTCATATAGGGGCAATTTGAATATCAATTACTCGCGTTCAAAGAAAGGAAATCGGCTGATGATTCAGAAACCATGAATCATCTATTATGAAAAAGTCAAAATGCTCCTTCCGTAGGTTAAACTTTTGTAATTTGTTGCACTTACTAATATTTTTTATATTACGCTATCATTGACAAACTTATCTGTCCACTTGAAAGCTTATCGTTAACAACGAAATGATTTGAGCTTTTTAGAAGATAAATATAACAGAACCGATGTAAACAAGCGAAGTAAACTACTCTATAGTAAAATTTGACAACAAAGTGCGACAGATTCATGGAAGAAAACGAGAAAAATAAAATCTACCTCTTAATCCTCGATTTCTTAACTTTTTTCCTAAGGGTTGCTACGAAATTCACTTCCAAGTCTTGAGTGTCTCGATTATAATGACGACTGATGATTGATACGAAAGTTTTTTTTCATTAATTGCATCAAATTGAAGCCCGGATACCCTTCCTGCTTCTAGGTTCTTTCGCAGAAAATGGCCTCCCACCGGGATCGAGCCAGAGACCACTTGTGCTAGAAGCAGACGCCTTCGCAATTGGGCCATGAGGTAGCCTTGAAACCAAACAAGTGCGAGACACGTATCTTCGTTTCATAACCTGCATACGGACCCAAACAATGAATCCCTCTTCCATCGATTGGATATTTCCTGTAAACTTATATCGGTTCATTTGCACAGAGAACGTCCAAGAAAGCAGTCATAATTGTATTTAAATATCAATCTATTTATTTAAAATTTCTAGATCTAATGTAAAGAGAAAAGTATAACGAAATTCAATGAGAATTGTGTGTATTTATTAGCTTTAAAGAAAGAAAATGGTACAACATTCCAATTTTCTGTAGTTAAAAAATTCATTTTCTAATATGTTTCTCTGCGATTGAATTGTAGGCACGTTTTCAGCAAAGTGAAAATATTAAATCATTTTCTCATCTTTAAGGCTTAAATCTCTTTACAAATACTGAATTTACTTTCAAGTGATTGATTCTTTTACAAAATGATTTATATGAGTAATACCTGTTAAATAGGATGAAAGATCAAAGAATGCACTCCATTAGCATTTCTATGATATTCCATATTTATAAGCACACATAAAAATTCACGTTTTTCATACGATAAAACAAGAACTTTAATTTTTTTCATTGATAATAGTATTACGTAAGACCTGAATACATAGATTATAATTCCAAATCCCATACATTAAGCTAGAATAAAGGAATCCCAGCTGTATTAAATGAAATTCATCTAGAAGCTCGAAGAAAACGCTAAATTTAAGGAACATTATTGGCAGAATCTTTCCAGTAAAGACCTCTTAAATCCCATAATAAGTACCCATCCACGACTAGACAATCAATTATCCGGGAGACAGTAAATCGATCTCAAAACACTCCTTATGTAATAAAACCGCATCTCGTAGCGTAACGTAAAATTATTCAATCGATAAGTGGGTTCGATCGAGCATTCCTACTCGCGTCACGCTCGTAATACGAATCTTCTCGCCCTCTCATTGGGACGAAGAGTAGAAAAAATTCCACCGCCTACGTCACGAGGGTGCGGCTCGATGCGGCGCCTCTTTCCGAGACCACTTGGCGATCATCGGACGGCGCTATTGTCGCATGCTGTTTGAATAATATTCTGCGGACGTTCGTGCCCAAAGCTTTGTCATCGGAGTGGAGGGAGGTGTGCCACAGGGCTAAGTTCTGCGCCCCTCTCGATTGGCGTGCTTCTTACTTTCGCCTCCCTTTACTCGGAGCGACTTTTCGCAAGAGGCCACTGGATCTGCGGATTACCTCATCCTCCTCTCGAGAGGAAAGCGAGGGCAGATGGAAACGTATACGCTAGGAGCAGAAAAAAAAGTCGTCATTGGTTTTCTGCCCTCAGAAAGGTCATGCTATCCGTTACGTCGAGCAGTTCAATTTCGCATGCATCGGGTGTATAAAGGCGGTCGCAGGCGGATTACTTTGGAGCTCTTGGATCGGTGAATTTTTTGGATCATTCTTACGTAAAAGGAGAGGTTTTTGGGCTCATTTACAACCGGGTCTTCATCTGCCGCATTGAACGACTAATAGCGTACATAAATCCGCCCCTACCACCATCAATCTTCATACACTTTCTCTTTTTATTCTTCCTACGTTCATTTATCAACGGAAATCTTTTTCTCTTTTGTTGCTCTTAAACCGGTGAGGAGCAAAAAGCACTTGATGTGCGGAACGATTTCCGAGGGCCGTTTCTGCTCGAATTTATCACGTAAAACGGCTAAAAAACGAGGAATATTGTTTTGGTCCTTTTTGAGATAGATGGGCATTATTTCGAACACTGATGTTACATTTTTTATCATATAGTGATAGCGAATTAAAAACGCTATATAACTTCGGAGAAATTTGTATTAAATATCAAAATTTTCAAGCGCTGGGCCACGTGAATCAAGAGCATATCCAAACTCTTAGCATTTGAATAAATGCAAATGAATATCGTTTAAAATATTCCACAGCCACTCGAAGTTAAGGGTTGGGTCCATAAAAATATTATTCATAAAAAATATGACCTGTCGTTCTTCGATATACTTCAATTAATTCATATATATATATATCATTGGACAGTTTTATTATGAATCGTCTATCTTATATAGGTTGTTTCGCACTCTCAAAGTCTGTAAATATATTTAATTTAACGAAGTTTTTTTGTAAACCCTTTCTCATAGCTAGAAATATAAAAGTAGAACAAGGATGGATTGGCGATGATGATACATAATACACTTGTTCCAACATGTAATACTGTCACACGAAATCTCTGGCTTCCTTATGCTGATTGTGTTGGCGTCGAATATTAATGCATTCTGACATCACTAATGCCCCTTGCTTAAGTAAGTTTTTCGCGATTGAAAACTGGCGGTACACGTTATATATACATATGAGTAAAAAAAACTCGTCAAAACAACTCAAGAACTGTACACACCTTACCACCCTACAACTATAAAGAAGGATAAATATACACGGTCGTTTCAAACCTGAAAGAACTCTCTCTTCCATCAGTTTCCCACCCCTTTCAGAAAGTGATTATAAAAGCTTATTTGGTGCTTCGCAGGAGATTTAAAGGTTGAAATTTCAATTTAAAAGCGGGGATTTTCGATGATCGAGTCCCGTATCAAGGATGAAGCTTCGCGCTTCCCAAACCACTCATCCCCCGAAGTGCTGAAACACATGCTGCGGGATTGGAATTCATTAAAAATTCAATATGATGTAGCTCAGGGTGATTGAGAGGGAAGATAGCTGATGATGGAAGGATAATTGATGATTGATGTCGACTCATCATTCTCCTCTTCATTTCCAACGACTCGGCTGATATGTGCAATCTATCTTTCTTTAGTACGCTGACATCATCCACTCTCAATGAACTATGTCCAAGAAATTGAAAGTGGTATGGTTAATTTTACCACTCTGGAATTTTATCATCGTTAGAAGGCTTGATGTGAACAACTGACAGAATCAATGCTCCATTATTATCTTTTTCACAAAACGGAACGATAAGGAGAAGGTTTACATTTCCAACATTTTTTCTGAACTTTGTATACATCGATAAAAGGGTAAACATCTTACAAAGTTCAAAACAAAAAGAATAATGCCGGAAGTAATAACATTCTAAATCCAAACTAAGTTGTTTGAAAAATCGAATTATACCACAATTATAGTATTCGACACAGTTAACTTCTCAGATATATGCATCAATACGTTACAATTTTTACTGATGTGAGTATAATTTAAATCACTCTATATTCAGGGACAGCGTTTTTGCACCTCATTCAGCTTAGTTTTATATGACATTCCACACAAATTACGTTGTAAATCATACCTTGAAGGCTGAAAAGATTATAGCGCATTTGTTCATGATTTTTCGAAATTATTTACACAAAAATCCAAAAAATTACAAAGAACACTTCGGAAATAAGGCATAAATTAATAAATAGATCCCAAAAACATTAGTAAATAGACTTCTACAGACATTTTATTCTTAATGCATTCTATTTTGACTATTTATTGATCAAAATATAGCTCCTGATCTCACTTCCAGAATACCAAATTAAAAAATACATTAATATAAATATCGATAAGGTTCTCCGCTTGGTATCAACTCTAAATAAGTCCATTTGCACCTTCCTACACTCAAATATTTACCATTGGATATTAAAGAAGTAAATTTAAAGACTACGCAATGAATAAAAACCATAACCTTGAAAAAAAAACACGAAATTAAACATCGTTTCCAGAGCGCGCCTCTACAGTTCTCAGGGCTGAGCACACTTAGCAGCTTTGAGCCTCTGAAACTCAACTACCCAACGCCTCCGGTTTAACCTCGGCACAAGATCAACAGAGCGAATGCAAACGGATAAAAATTAGCGTGGTTTAGGCGAGGCGGTAGAATTTGCGATGAGAGGCCGAGGGAGAGCGTAGTAACGGGTCCTCGGGGCGTGTGGGCGAAAGATGTTTCCGCAGGTCAAAGCTCCGACCGAACGTCCTTGCACGCGGATTCCTCTCCTCTCCGGGGGATAGCATAACACCGCCAACAAACGAGATGTTTTCTTCTCCTTTGCACCGGTGCGCGTTTAAGGAAGCGAGATAAAGTGCAGCTGGGAACTGCAATCCCACGGACGATCTTCTATATAAGCATTGCATCCCACTCCCTTAATGGAGATGAATAGCTGCTATTCTTGCTGCTTCTTATAAAGAATGATAATACGCGTACGTTTAGTACCGATAATATACGATCGAAAACATGCATTTTTACGCGCTAGATTGAGATGTTCTTCTATGTTATTCTTTGTTGAATGAATAAGAAAACCTATACTAAACAATTATACTGGTGACCTTCAATATAAAATTAGCCCTTTATCTTCAGCAATTACATTATTTAACAAGATAAAAGTTTACGTAATTCGAAACTTAATACCAAGATATATGCTAGGTTAAAAAGCCATGTGCTTAAAGCAATTTAATTATTGAATATAAAGAACATGCTTGATCGAACTTACTAATCGATTGAATAATCTTACGCTACGCTATAAAATGCGTTTCTATTACTTAAAGGGTGTTATGATTGATTGATTTCTAGTCTCTCTGCTAATTGATTGTCATTTCGTGGATGGAACGGATATAAATTAATGGAATTAAGAGCTATTATAAGGAAATATTTTCCCAATGACACATGTTAACTTCAGCTTACTCTTTAATACATTTTTAATTCAAAATATTTATATTATCGATCCATTCGTCTAAATATTATTATTCTCTGCATTTGAGAGAGGTTCATATATATTCCAAAAAATGATACCTATAAAATCTTACGGCTTTACATGTTTCAAAAACAATAAATATTTCCTTGTCCATGACACTATCTTAAGTATGATCCAAAAATTACTAATTTACAGCGGACAATTTTCTAGCTTCCCTCATCTTTCCCAGCAACAGTTTAGTTTGTTTCTTATTGGCTGTATAGCTGTTTCGTGATGTTACGCACACATGCTACACTCTTTCTCGTTTCTTATACTGTACAGTAGCATAACAAGAGCTCTCTTCTTCCTCTATCTAAAGCCTTGGTAAGCAAACACGAGAGATCCATACAAAAAAAATCGCAATGTCGAGAGGCGGTTAATATCCATCGCCAATTGCGAGAAGAATTAACAAAACATGACAAAAATAAACTTGGTAATATCCAAAATTAAACTTAAATATACGACCAGTTCCAGCTACAAGCCATCTTCAGTTGCTAACCATTATCACCTAGAGATGATTTTTAAGTTTAATTGTGGAAGATATTGCATTTATTCTTTCCATTTGTAATATCCTTCAGCGAAATACGGCAAGAGAATCTCAATAGCAGTAAGAGAATAAACGAAAATCAACCAACTACAACGTAGAAGAGCTTCCACAATCCTACACTAACAACTCTTTCGGTCCAACAAGAGGTACGAGAGAGGTCATAACTCCCGATCTTCCCAAAAAGAGTGCCGGATCGATAACGAGAAAATTCCTTATTTTCGGAGATCCGTTAGGGAAGGAACCATTAAAAACGAAAAGTAAATTTGAAGTGCAGGCGTGGATTCTTACGGTAAAAAAATTGACTGCCAAAAAGGTATATTTGCACACGCAAAAAAAATCCATCACAAAAAAAAACACCACCATTTCCTCCCTTGTGAAACAAACCCATTTATTGAGCAACTCTCCGCTAGAGAACATGAAGACAGACCAGCGCGGAGCGTTTAGCAGCCCTTCCTCTGCATGAACAGGAAACATTGCTCTTAGGGTCCCCGGCGGCCTTGGGACCCCAGCCAGACGAGGGCGTATCCGCCCAGAGGAAGTATTTCGTGTAATGCGCTTTACGCCGCTTAGAACACCATACTTGAGCAATTTTCGACACTTAAAGTAATGCCGAAAATGTTCCCTTGGGGGGGAGTTGGGGGGAGGAGGGGATTAGCGGTCGAGCCACGCCCCTCGAACGATTCCTTTGGGAAAGGAGGAATGCGCGAGCGGGAGTGCCAAATTGGAGGGCAAACCATTGCTGAACCTAACTATTCCAATTTTAGTTGGCGAAGACACTATTGCCGATTTCCCCTCCCTGTATCCAATACTCCCGAGAGCTTCCGTGGATTAATCGATGGGGCTTCCTTTTAGCCCTAACACGATCTGCAAAATTAATCTGAAGGGATCCAAGCCGTGAAATTTTAATTGCCTCCTCTGGAGATAACTGAATTGAGAGCTTTCTTCGTTTCGGGATAATCTTGCAGCTTTAAGTTCGAGCTGAAATAAAAATTCGTAGCAAATTTTGGTTGATAATCGCTCTGGAATTTTGAGAAAAATGTTATCTGATTTTGGAGAAGTTACGACAACTTTTTGCACGACTGAATATTTAAGCTCCTCGCTTTATTTCTTAAGATTTGCAAAACATTTTAAATGGTAAGGGAGCCGCGTAGCGATTATATTTAGTAGACCCAAGACGCAACTTCTTAATGAGGTGCTAAAAGGTCAAGTAGATGTAGAACGAAAAAATTAAAGCTTCAAATGCCAACTTCTGCTAATGGGATTTTTATGTTCCGTTTGTTTATAATTAACGAGTCGTTTAAGTCGACGCTTATTTTACTACTACGAAAGCAAACTCGAGGAATCAGAGGCAAATAAACCAACTGCACTAATGGTACGTAAATTAGAGCTATCATTCTAACGTATCAAGGATTCTTTTCATTAACACAATCTTGTGATCATTATAACGGAATGTCCACGACGTTTGATTCAACAACGATAAGATTGTTAATTACTCGTTTACTCTGGTAAATTAAGGACCCCTGCTTTCAATTAACAAGCAAATTGGGTTTAAGCATATCGGAGAAGATTGGGATAATCTGCCACGATACAGATATCCACAGGAGGATTATTACAAACACAGAAGATAACACATAAAAAAACTTAATGAAAAACAGTATCAGGAAACATAAGCTTAAAAATCATAACATTATGAATGCTCGTCTAAAGAGAAATGAGTTTAACTTAAATTTAAAGCTTAATTTATTAGCATCTCAATAGCTTAACATGAAGCGTGCAGAAAAACCGCGATATTTCATCTCCAAAAATGCTGCGCAGTTTCCTTAATGAAATTCCATAGAAGTATAATTTGAAAAATGCGCACAATGACACGTCAATCGCGGCTTGAGATCAGCTAAAATCACAATCCCTTCGCTGAAATAACATAAAAGAAGCGAATGTTGAGAATTTGTACAAACACCCGTGAATTCCGTTAATCTTTCGAGTTCGTTCAACCCGAACACTTATTCATCATCAGTCAGCATTTCCAAAGACGCAACTTCCCACAGCGCGATTGCCAAAACTTGGATGATTTGTGTTTTCCTTTGAAAGCCGTTAAATTTTATTTTCATTTTTCCTTGTCTCGAAAACACATTTGCTACTTCAGTGGAAACACGTCGTACGACATCTGAAAGATTTCGATGAATAACTTCCATTACACCATATCGAAACGTATTTGCGAATTCTTCGGTGCAAATAAACCTTATATTCATTGCAGTTATGAGCTAGATTCGTATTTAGCGTTTTATTTATTTCGTATTTAACTTAATTTTGATGCATTTCGAAGATTTATATTAATTTCAAAATTTTCACGACCAACTTAAGTTCGTAATGTTAATTAAGCTCTCTTAAGACCTACGCCTATTGAGTCATCTGTAAATCCACATTTAATAAACGAGTTGAACGACCAAGAAACACTTCGCCATAATCAGCACTAATCACATTCGTAGTCATGAGGATTTAACACACATGCGCAAAATACCATGAAGCGACTGAGACTCAAGGTTGAATTTCTGCATAATAATGATATTATAATAATCCCACGCTATCCTTGAGTCATCCCACTATACAAAGCCCGCGTTATATAACTTTCCCAAGACGGCTTGAGAAAGTGTAAACAAACGCAACTTGGAAAATCATCGTTCCGTGTAGGTGAACATTTTCATGACGATTTATTCCTCATTATTCGAATGGTTGAATCATTCCTATACCCACGCCCCCTTTGCAGAGAGGAAACCATTACCTTCCACAATGATCCCTGAAACTTTTATAACCCTTTTTCGGCCAATCAATAAATTCCAAACTCACGATCAAATAACCACACAACCCACGATACGACCCTTAGAATAAACAGCGCTATAAATTCAAATTTATTATTTACCAATAGATATAAGTGCACATTAACATCAATACCAAAATTTTCATTTGTAAATGAATGTTATTCTATAGAATTCATTAAACCTTCATACACTTGAAATGATGGTAGGATAAATAAAAACAGTGATTATTGAAGTATGACAAAACGGTTCAAGCAGATTTGAAAAATACGATATGGTGTAAAAATACTTTGTGAAGTAATTGAATATTGCTTTTCGTCCTTCCAAATAATTCAAATTCACATTACTCCTATAATTTCAAAGGAGAGTTGAATTAAGAGCGGATTAAAGGCAAATTTAACTGCATTTTAAAAGATTTACTGTTCTATTATGAGAGGAATTTTAAAATACTTTAATAGTACATAATAATCTTCATTATATGTGCTCTACTTCATTCTGAAATCGTTTTACTACTCCTACAGACATTAAAGCAGTGAGTAAAAAGCTGCTCATGCAAAAAGTACTCTTCGTCATTTGAAATAAAATAGTAATAAAACTTTAAACTGATAGACACTTTAAGGTCAGAATAAAAAGCATGCACTATTCAACTCAGTTTAAAACGGTTCACTCTAGTTTCCTCAAAACTGAACTCTTTCAGCAGAGTTTACGTCGCAGAATAAACCGAGGTCTTGAGCTCGTCTAGCGATATTTCTAGTTTGCTTCAGGCGAAAGAAAACCTTTCCGTGCATTTTTTCCATCGGATCGCAGCGTGAAGCGATGGGAGGGGGGAAAAGCGCGACCTCGAAAGCGTTAGGTGGCGCCACCCCTTGGACTGCACGGGCAAAGCGATGAATGAGGCGTCCACGTGGGCGCACTCCATACACAACTGGCATCGCGCGATCGAAACCCCATGCGTCAGGGATATTCAGCGGTCATTAACGCCAAAACAAAGCTGGACGCGTGGTGAAGGAATGCCGAATGGCAAAAAGCGTGCGATGGGCATTTACTTCACTGAGTAAGTTAATAAACACTTGGAAATGCGATGATGCAGTCCTCGAATGAAACGAACATAGAATAAGGACAGGAATATAGCCATGAATTTAGAGAACATCAAAGAGCAATCCTTAAATCCTTAGGGAACCTATTTGATTAAAGAGCTCGAACAAAAATGATAAAAGAAAAAAAAGAGAAAATATTGGGATGAATTACGATAAATGTGATGATTTTACCTTTATAAAACCACCTTTAACACCAAATATATTAAGGGTTTCCGGTCTACCAAAACATATTCTTTTATAAAAATTCATCTGATATAAATCTGATACTTTCTACAGCATTACCATACCCTATTTACTTCTCAATAAAATACAACTAAGCTATATAATACGAAGGAAAAAATAAAAAAGGAAAACTCCAAAGAATCTAGAGAAGAAATAGTTTTCGCAATAAAAGTGGGATTCTATGTTAAGTAAAGTCACTAAAGTAAAGATTGAAATACCAGAGCCCCAGAAACATGCCAAGCAGATAAGACATGAGACAGACTGGAGGCGGCACTTCGGTCCATAAACTTACGCGTGTCTAGCCAACGGCTACGAAAAAATCAATAGATGGTGGCCCAGAAAAATAACTCTACAATTAGTGGTTGGTAAAATCATTGGCCGAAGGAAATAACGAAACCGTATTACATTAATTATAGATGCTTTAGCCTTATATTTTCAGACCCAAGTGATATTTCTTTAATTAAAAATATAACATTTATCGATCTATTTCATTGATTCGGAATTGCTGCAATACAAATTAATATAATGAATGAAAATTCACATGCCAGATGGGTATACTATTTTCTTTTGATACCAAGATGAGGTTTACGATACATTAATAAGGGTGATGGAGGTGTTGACAGTGAAAAATACTAATTTGAGAAAACTGACCCAGTTGTGGTTTCTAAGGCCAATATCGACCGTTCTGAGCCAATATGCGGTCAGCAGTTGACTAAAATGCAGCTTACATGACAACTGATTACATGTCACCATTCCGCACGCGACGTCAAAGCGAATCCGGCTTAAAACTAAAGCTCGTGATGAATTTTACCTGGCGACCACCGGCTATGGCATAGTTTCTAAGCATCGACCGCTTTCCTCACCTTGTTTCCCGGTTTACTTTCCTTCGTTTGAATGCACTGAAACATACGATGTGCCAGAATAACGGAGCTTGACCGATACATTTTAATCGGGGCAACTTAACATTAAGTACGCACATTAACACAAGGCGCGTACTACATGTCAATGCTGGTAACGACTGGTGAGATCGACCACGAGAGTAATGCTTTCCTGGTAAATATGTTAATTATTTAGATCAATGAGTGAAATTGTATGCGTCGCGGTGAAACATGCGTTGCTTAGATAATGGGATAGAGAACATGGTCATTCATCTCTTGTTCGATTAACTGTGTCAGTATCAACACGACAAAATAGCTCTGGAAACTGGAAAGAGGTGATGGAACACAATTATATGAATTTGAAATTTTAAAAAACACCAGAAATTAATATAAATCAAAAGAAGTTATTTTCTTTATCATACCAAACCATAGCAACCACACTTACAAACAAAGAAAAAAAAACCACGAACTTTACAATTTATACACGTCTTCAACCCAGCCTCGTATACATAAATCCCGCAATTTTACACGTAAATTTCACCTATAAATCCTGAAAACCCCTCTTTACCCACTTTCCGCGACACCGTTGGAAAACGAAAGTAGATGAAAATGGAGGTGATGAGCTCGCATTTAAATGTGTACTCACTCGCATGTGCACGTAGAGAGAGAGAGGTGGAAAGAAAACGGCACGGCGTACACTCACAAAAAACACGGAGTAATGTGGAGAGAGCGCGATGGAAGAGAGTGTGTGTGTGGAGGGCACTGCAGAAGGCTCCACCACGCATCTCGGCGAGGGAGGGAGCATCCGCAGATACTTCCCCTTCCACGCACCAGTGGCAGACACCGGGGCGCGGTCGGGAGACGGCAACAACGCTCTCTCTCTTCGCGTTATTGTTGTTAATGTTATGTCACGGAAACGTGTTCGCTCTGTGCAACGCCGCGAGCCCGACGCGAAGAAGAAGAAGAAGTCACGTTTACCACCGCGAGCGAGTTACGTTATTATTGTTATTGCGACTCTACAATTGGTTACGCCTCTTTCAACAGATGGATGAGAGTTTTAAATCTCTCGATGGAGTGATGCGGTTTTAAAGATAAAACATGCCGATGATATTGATTTATACTATTTATCTTGAGGCGTGGTTGCTTAGCACGAATGCTTTTCGATAGAAATAAATTATTAAATGAAGATAAGAGAAGCTTTTTTCCCTTCGGGATACGTAAGACAGCAAATTACGACTACCCTGTTGCCCGATGGGGATCGATCAACGGTTGTGGTCCTTAAAAATAGATAATACGCGGAAAATTCTAAAATATCGTTTTTAAATACCATATTTTAAACACTGAATACATATATTCGTTAAAAATAGATTATTCCCATCAATATTTTGCAATATCGTTCCTATAATTGTCAGGAGAAACGTCTTAATTAATATCCCCATGAATCATCTCCAAAACCCATTCATAAATCATACAAAAAGGCATCTTAGAAAGCTATACGTTTCAATGAGATTACACCTACATCACCACTATAGGTTTCAAACCTATTTCTAAACATCCCTTTAAATTTTCACCACGGTTACAAGTCTTCCTGCGATCTTATGAAAGAGCTCTAAAGATTTTCTCGGTAGCTCTCTCGCGATCCAAGATAAAAATAAACGTCCTTCCTCACTTTCCAGGATATACTTCGTGTGTGACATCCTAGTTTAACATTCATTGCGAATACACGATTTAAAGAGATGAGATGATTAGTGAATTCATTTGACTTGATGGCGAGAAGCATGTCGGAATTTGAGAGAAAAGTGTCTCTCTCAGCCAAATATTTACTGACTGAATTGAGATGAACATCAACCGAGACTCTACACTGTATTTATCTTAGATTTCAAAAGAAATATTCCCAACGAAATGGAATTTTCCGTAGGAATAACAAAGTTTTCCGTTCCATTGCAGAAAAAGCAAAAAAATAAATTTACTAAATTCAATGCCAATAGGAGCAAAGCTACTGACGAATACAAAGACATAGGATAGATCTGCAAATATCAAACCAAGTTTATCTTCTGAGGAAAAAATAAAAGTACAAGAATAAAACAAAAAAAAAGGACCAATTAATAAGTAAAAATTAAGCCTGACAGACGTGCAATTTTTACCTAAATTTTATCTAGCCTAAAATTTAATCAAACAGTAAACTAACGCCTTTAAGCTTACCTGTCTTATACATTCATAACGTTAAAAGAAAAATTATACTTACAAAGCAAATGAAATAACACTGTCCTTAAGATCCGCCAAAATTTAGAATCGCATCCTTCCCATGAACGATAAAATCACATATTTGGGTTATTTCTACTCACATTAATCAACGAAACGTCACTGAACATCACGTACTCAATACGTTGGCAACACATCGAACTCTACTCGGTCAGCATTTCCATTTTGGGATCATGAACTAGAGAGGCCTCTGGAAAAGTTAGCTCGCACGCTACCGAGAGCGGAATTTCGAATTGTTTTCGTAGCGCAGCAGCGGTGTAAACACGCATAAACGAAGATGGTCAGCAGCTGCGGGCTTAAAAAGAAATATCATCTTCCGCCCTGATCCCCTTGGCCTTAAGCTGTCAAAGAAACCTGGCGAACGCCGGACTATCCGGTCACGGTGCAAGGGTAGGCTGCAACTTGTCCGTAACCGCTAGGCACGGCAATTTCTTCGTGGAAAAGGTATAACTTATATTTACGATCGTTGAATTTATCGTGACAAACCGTTTCCTCTAATCTTCGTAGAGAAGTTATCCAGCAGTTGGAACCGAATCTATCGAATGTACACAGATCTAAAAATGGAAATATAGCTCGAGTAACCGGTTAAACCAGTGGTCAGAAAACCTGTACGAACTGGAAGGGACACCCCTGTTCCCGATTACTTAAGCTCTGATACGAGCACACGTAGTGCTTGTCCTAAGAGGAAATTAACTTATCTTGGGGCGTTGAAGTCGACCTCTTGCTCGGTGAATACCGGATGGTGAAGTAATAAAAGGTTTTCCTGGCTAAACATAGACATCTAGAATATGTGACGCTCCGCTGAACCAAAGTCCAATCGTAACGTTTACAGTGGTAAATGCACTCAACCCCTATGTACATATATTACTATTACAATTTTAGGCACTCGGGTATATACACGTACTCGTGGTTGCATATAGGTAGTAATATATAGTACAAAGAGTATGGAGTTCGATTTAAAACTCATCAAAGAGATAAATTATGCAAAGTATGATTGGTTGAGTAATTTAAAGAAGAAGTTTAACATAGATGAATTCCAAAACAAATAAAGGGTATTATAATAAAATAATCCCCAATTATTTAGCATGACATTGATACGAACCAGTATCAAACAGTAATACAAAAGAATTAAACACGAAAGTTTACAAGATTATTTTAGATGATAGAACTTAAAAATGAAATGAGAATAATTAAAATGAATAACTTAATTATCAATTAACTTTTCTGCTTCCACGGAGACGGAAATTTTTTAAAAAATTTGCGCGAAATAATCAACAGAAAACTCAAGACTCGTTAAAAATGGGAAAATATCTCTTATGAGCTAAAAACAAAACGAAAAAGCTGAATTCTTCCTTCCCTCCATACAACAAATCGGAAAAATACCGCAATGTGCAAATATACCCGAGTGTATATACTTACTTTACCATTAAATAGAAAAGACCGCGGAGTAATTAAGCGCATTTAATTCGAGTCACTCTCGAGATGCTTAAAAATCCCTTCCTGAGAGAAATTTCCCACGGAAAAACTTCCTACTTCAATTAGCGACGACCCATTGCAAAAACTACGGAAAGCAGTCCGATAAAAGGAACGGGGTAAAGGAGGAACTCAAATATTTATCCTTAATGGCATCTCCAGTCAAAAAAGCTCGCCTGGATTCGAAATTAAAACTACCGCAAAATCATGCGAATGTTTCGTGAGTGTTCAAAGGGAATCGTCATCACGAAAATGGTCCAGCGGTTGAAGAATTACGTCAGGTATCCATTAAAACTAACTTGGAAGATGTAAGCGCAGAACGTGAACCTCCATCACGCACGAAAGTTCTCCGGGGAAATGAGATTTTTTTCAAGAACGCTCTCTCGACATCTGCACTACTAAGAAGTTTTTTCTATCCTTCAGCCTCAATTCCGACTTATTCATCTCCGTATCATGTGAATTTTCAGGCAGTGTTTATGATGCGGTTTCCCACATTTTCCACGGTAAGCTGAAATTCTAAACCTCCTTAATTCCAATGCGGAGGTTTTTTATGATACTCATGTCTACTGATCCTTAGTTTTCAACTCTGAACATCGATATGTTCTTTATTTTGATTTTTATACTTATGATACTTTAAGGGTCCAATAAAAAGGAACTTTGGTTTTTGGTTGGGAACTCATTTTGAATGCTGGCTAGAAATAATATTTTTAGTTGCTCTTAAAAATTAACGTCTACATCAAAGGATAGTAATTGGATTGCTTATAAAGTCTGAAGTCCGGCGGTTTTAATTTGATACGTAAATCGCACTTGACCATATCGTGATTATTTCGCTTTCACGTACACAATTTATTACACAGAGGAGTGAAGTACATGCATTCTGGCAATATTATGCAAGAAGAATTCACTCTATAACTGGGAATCGAACCCAGTACATCTTTACAGTTCCAGTACAGTAAAACTTAAATATGAAATTGATCGAGCCAATATATAAGCCAATTATTACCATTTATTACAACTTACTTGTGTAGTTTCATTATTTTTCCCTCCGCAGTTAAAACTATTCCAAACATTTATATTCAGACTTAAAATTATAAAAATTTATACTACTAGAATACACCCAGCTTTAATTGGTGGCGCGATAATGAAAAGAAATACAAAATTACAACTAAAGAAATGGAAAATGGCTATCAATGGAGACGGAAACAGCCAAGATTCATTTATTCATATTATTATTATTATTACTTTATGATATTACGACCATGAACAACACCTTTCCTTCACCAAAACAGCAAGTTCTTCATAATACGCGATACATCCACTACCATACATCATCCAACAAAGGGTCAAACATTGATAACGTAACCTTAATTCGGATCACGAACCGTAGCGAATCGAAGCAATGGACGCGGGTAAAAAACGACTGTTGCATTAACGGACGTCGTGAAGTGGCGATTAAAGGCAACGCAGAGAATGGATTCTTACGGACGATTTACGATTGTAGCGTAATTGATGCCCTGCAGTCCGGCCGTAGCGAAACCGCAAGGTAGAAATTATGAGTGATCCCGGTAGCCGGTAAAATAACGGTCATGGTTATACCCCCTCTCGGGAGAATCCATCACGCACCGACCGCCTACACACCATTTCGTCCGCTCGCTTGGATATCCTTCCAATCATAACAACAGACGTTCGCAATTCCCACGAATGGATTTTTTCTGAAAGCTGCCTGGATTGAAAGACCATCAACTGCGAATCTTCTCGTACGCCACCCAATTTCGCTCTTTTCATTACTGAAATAAAAGGCTTTGACGGAAAACGCTGCCGCAGAGTAACTTCGCATTTCGGAGATAAATTACTCCGTGATGGTATACGTGAGTCGAATGAATCCTGAAAGCTTCCCAATTTCCTAAAACAAATGATGACTTTGCAAACGAACTGCTGGTTACGTTTCTTGGAAAAAATAGGCCATAAAAGCTCCGTTTCTTTCTTTTTACAGAACTATACTCCAGTAAAATATATCTTGGAATTCATTAATCAAGGAATGAACTGGCAGACATCAGAGAAACACAAATTCGCACATTTAGAAAATATTACAGAAATCTAATCGATCGGTTCCTTTAACAATTAATTACACAACTTCATCTCTTATTTAATTACTTTAAAATAACCTTAATCATTTCCTTGAATAACTGAATGGCTATGATTAAAAATAGTAGGAACATGGAGTAAAGAAATTGATTTTACACATAACTTCGATTCCTAACAAGATTTTGACTTACATAATATTACGTAAATAATAGAAACGAAAATAAATAGATGAAATAAACGACTCGATGATTGGGGCAATATAACATTATAATAACATTTTTTGTTTACAATTAAGATAAATAATTATAACTAACAAGATCAAAAGATACTGATCTATACGAGAGTAAAATAATGAGTAAGACATAGACTCAATAAATTTTAAAATAAAGGTTAACATTCCATAATAGATAAAACAAACCAATAATTCCTCAAATGAATAAAGAGCGCACGTGAACACGAATAATAAACCTGCATGTTTTATTTCAATCGCTGTGTTGAACCAATACGGTCGGAAGCTGTTACGATCAAAATTTTCCACTTCGTACATTATAACGAGTTGATATGGAAAGAAACCTTTTGAATGAATGTAAACGTACGGCAATCTGTTCCCGATTGCCGTGGATAAATATACAAAAGGGAATCGGTTTCCATCCGCGAAAAATTTAATCTCCCCGACCGAATCGAAAAGAGTACCGACTCATCTAGAAAGAGAGAGAGAGACGTCAGCTAAACTGGGGCAGAAGTTCAGCCTTAATATTTCCCACCTTTTCCCGATAAATTTCAAGAGATGTACCTGGAGGATAAATTTTTTAATACGTATAAAAAACATACGACTACGCTTCCACTGCCGACTTCAATACGCGCTCGTTTGCAAGCGCGTTCATATATAGAGAGAGACTGCCTCTGGAAAAAGAATGAAACTGCATTGACGGGAAAAAAGAATTAACCATCCAAGGTCGCGAGAGAATCCTCGCTTTCTGGGACGCACTTCCAAGAGTGGATCCATACAAGGTGGAGTACACACTAATTAGCGAGTGAATAAAAGAATGGGTGGCGGCGGGATCGTAAATGGAATATCGAATGAAAACGTTTCCATAGGTAGTACGAATCCTATTTCGCGTTTGTTGGCCGTCCTTTCGGGAAAAGTTAATTATGAAAGAGAGGCGCTGGGTCCATTGAAAAACTCTATGACTGCGAGAGTATTATTTGCTCGCAGGTATTGAATTATGAATAAAGGTGAGTGAGAGAGAGGACGGGTTGAGAGAGTGCCGAATGGAAATTTTTCCTTCCTTTTCTGCGACGCTCGTGGAACTACGAGCGGATAAGAATTTCATCCTTGACCTTTACTAGGGAAGAGCACATCTCCTTAATGAGAGAAAAGCGAATTGTTTCGTCTATGCTGCAGGAAATAGAATTAGAAATCCGGGATGGGTTTGTTTAATGAATAAATTTGATGCATATTTTGTAGGGAATATAGCTCGTGAAAAGAATAAATTTATCAAAATGATATTTCTCGAAATTTAAAGTATTTCTGCGACTAGCGTATTATATAAGCTTTGTCTCTGCTTTCAACCAACTTACATTTAATTACTGCCTCGTAACAAGAAGGTTTCTAGGTACTAGGTCTAGTATTGTATTGTTTACATAACATGTAATTGAGTGGACACACCATTTAGTAAAAAATAATTATTATAACAAGAAATTACTTATTAATAAATTGAAGTAAATACTTTTTATTATTACTAAGAATAAAATTAACCTGAAATAAGAGTAAAATATATTTGCTAGATTACGTAATATTTAATCACTTTACGAGTCTGCCAAAAACAGTACAAAAATAATCTTTCATGACAAGAAAATGTAGCTAAATAAATTAAAAACACGAAAAAAATTACAAATCGACACTTCATATTCATTGAGTTGCTATACAAAATATTTTTGAAAATCAAATATAATCTGACAAAAATTTAAAAACATTTTCATTCTTATAATTCAAAAATTTACTGGCAAAAACTTGATATATTTCCTGTAGTAACCACCTAAATCACACTGGTCTGTTACAAATACACTTCCTATTTCATTTTACCACCTCATTAAAAATCGAACCGATATAAAAGCTCTGGAGCGAGCAACGGTAAAAGGGAGCTGTAATCTGACCGCCGGACGGTTACACACACACAGCCGTGGCAGCGCAGCTAGAAAAGAGACGTTTCCACCCGCAATATCGAGACATAATCCAATTTCTGGTCTCAATATGGGAGCCATACACCACAATGTGATCTCGGCACACGACCGCAATACCCGCCGGAGTGAACGCCTCCGCGGCCGAGCGGTGGTGGTTTCCAAGGTGGCGCGTACTACATTTTTAATGCCTCTATCCCAAACCCTTCGACAAAATACGGAAATAAGAGCGACTTTCTAGAGCCGCCATTCCTCTCACGAGCGTGATAAATTAACGGCAGAAATGATCAGGGTTTGACCGACGCTGCACGCTTCTGGATTCCCCTTCCCTCCGTAGACACGCGATTCTGGTGCACGCGTGAATGGGTCCGACCAATGGGAGGTGGAGAAAGTCGAGGGACAACTGATCTCTCCTCCGAGGCAAACGGTTTCGGGACCGCTGAGGCAACTTTCCATCGAGATGCTGTGAGGGTAGAAGATGCAACCGCTCGTGAGAGGAAGCTACGAGATGATTAATTCTCAACTCTCCGTCTCTTACGTACGAGAAATACGAAGTTAGATGATTGAAGACAATATTTGTTAATATGGCCTTTATCATAAAAAAAGTAAACAAAAACTTTCCTTACTCGCAATCGTTATTAAAGAATAATCATATCCTGAACTTTTAATTTATCTTTATATTTATCTGGCAGCAGAATTATTTTAAGTTTACGTAAATAAAATTTTCCGTGATAACGATTTCAAGTGTTCTGCACATCTTACATTCCGAAGAGCTGCCGTAAACACTTTTATTCTAAGAAATATTATGAACTTAATTTCCGTTAGATGAATTGAATAAACTCCTGGGGATGAACAACCATTTTTTATTCCATTTGCTACATTATTTGAAGGTTCTGAATATACATCGCCAACCATTGAACGGAGTTATATTAATATTTAATTCCTTCCATACGAAAAATGACTACCATGATAGAATGAAAGGGTTCAAAATACTTCAAATAAAAAATCGCTGAGCTCAAGATAAACAAGAGTAACGCTATAATACGATAATAAAATCTTCGTACTTAATGCAAAATGAATAAAATTAAGATAATTTCACCAAGAAATGCATATCTCGTAAACAGAACGTAAAAGGTACTAAAAAGAAAACCCGATTGATAGCTGAAGAAGTACAATATTCATGTAGAATACTGCATTTAACCTTCGAATTGACATACGAAAAATATGCGAATGCAACAAGATAAAAGTGCAATTGTAAAAAAAGAATAGAAGGAAGCCGACTCAGAAAGCTCATAATTAAAAACTTAAAAACAACATTTCGACACCTCCACAAAGAAAATTCACCATCCAGCCCCCATGAATCAAAAAAAAAACCCTTCCACTCACATTCCAGGATACGGTGTGACGCTACGCTGCACCTCTCACCCGGTTGGCGACCCTGATTCCAGGGTACTCAACCCAATCGACTCCTAGGTTTGTCCATCGATTCGAAAAGAATCAATTGCGTCGCACCACAACGCTTCCGCATTTCAATGAAACCGAATCTTCTTGCCGATTCTTTCCTTGTTCGCTTCGCCTCATGAAGTACCGCACCGACTGAATCATCGATACCCATTAAATATACATGACCGAGAAGGCACTCTGCATACTTGTGGAACGCCCTCTTTCCATCAATAACGAAGGTGGGCCCACGCACGTGGAATTCCTCGCCTTAAAAAAGAACCCTGAATGCTCCTTGAGAACGTAACGCCTCTCGACCACGCCTAGCAAGTGGGAATCACGAATTGGACGCGTTTTTAGAGAGGGAATAAGGTGAGAAGGTGGGTAGTTAATGTTCGTGAAGGGTCGGAGTGATCGACTGCTTAGTCATCGTTGACTAACCTAGTTTCCCCGTGCGGTGGTTTCTCGGATTTCCGTTCGCGAAGGGGTATAACTTATTACATAGGCAGAGCCGGTGGCAGGTAAAAATAATAATCGCGATCACGCGTGTTTTTTTGCGAGTTCCGTGCCTTGGACGTGGAACTAACGATCCAACTAATTCGTTCCAACCACTCGCATTCACAGGAAGATAAAACCTTCAGTCTTAGTTACACATGAAAATGAAACAGATTATCAACAGATTAATACGGCGGCCATTAAAATCGATTTTGAGGAATATTATGCATATAAAATGCCTAATTTATCTTAATGATAAGGATATTTCTTTAATAATAATAAATATATTATATTATGTAATTTTGTGTCGTATACTTAACAGAATACGATAAATACCTGATCATTCAATAATGTATGAATAAATTCTGCTACAAATACGTTATGATGATCTTCGCATCAAAACTAGTCGCAATATAGAATTCCAATGTCGTGAAAATTTATAGTCTCACTTTTATACGTAGAAGTCTACGTGTAGTGTTTATTCCTTGAAAACAAATTCAAACACAAATACAAACCCTGTACAAAATTCCTATAAAGTTGACTTGTAATTCTATCATGTTAGAGAAAATATAAACAACATTTAAAAAATCAGCATTATTTGCATTTCGAAATGAGAATTAAATATGAAGTTTTTCAGCATAAAACAGACCATGTTCTCTATAAATAATCACATTATCTACGATAATAATCCTAATAAATTAAAATCGACAAAGAAGATAATTCACTGAAGTATAGCCAATCTCCTTGTATAAATAAACAAACAAGAGCTAAGTAGGGTATTAAAGGGGTTCCAAAACAGGATGAGGGGCTGAAAACAAAGAATCGCTTCAAAACCAAACAGAATCAATTTCAGTTCCAGAAACCTTGGGGAAAACAATACCGTCCCAGATTGCAAGCTGAATATATTTTTAACTTGCCATCCTTTTGCCCTATTTTCTACAGCTGAGAGAAAGGATGGGTGGCCATCACGTACTACGATTCACACAAAGAAAGAATACCAAACAACTCGTAAAATCGCCGAGAGCATTCTCCCATTTTCTATAAAACGATTCGAACCGATACGAGTTGCGAAATTTAAGAAAAATACTATATTTAATTATAATACGTAATAAACAAAACACCTGTTTAAAACCACAAGTAGATTGTTATCTAACTAAGAAACGGGTCAGAAACCTAAGTGAAAATGGAGCAAATATCCTTGGAAAAAACGCCCTACATACTCTGTAACCAAATATTCTTCGCGCTGAAGTAAGAGGATTTTCTCCGCCTCGGATATTTATAAAAAGATACTCCCACTGCGAACACATAGCTTCCAATGTTTACGCTGTCAGTTAGTGCGAGGTTCCTTTTAGGAAAGGATGAGCCCTCGAAATAGTCTCTGGGATGATGACACCTGCACGAAAACCTATCGTAGTTAGTTCGTTGCCGTTCCGCACTACATTCTTTACCGATTCGTAAAGCCTTAAAAGCTCTCGTTGCGAATATGACACACTGACTCTATCTCGTACTAAGGGTTTTCTAAGCATTTCCCGGCCATATTTTTATGAAACTTGGCAGAAGTTCTATAAATACAATTTGCTGATGACGGCTTAACTGCATGCGGTAAAACCCCAGAAAATGTTCCAGCACGTGTCCATTCTATTACAGACGCAAAAAACCAATGATGATGAGTTTTTAAAAGGTGAAAATTTATGATAAAATTTTCAATCTTATCTCAAATCCTTCAAAGTTCACAAACAGCTACTTCAAATTCATAAAAAGAAAATATTTACTTTAACTAAACATTGTTACATGTTTTTAACATAATAAATTGAGTTATAAGTGATATGATTATTAAGCTTTTTACAAGATACTTTGGTATAATATTTATGATTTCGAACTTAAATACAACAGTTCGTTCACAGCTGGATTTCCATCAATACGTAAATCTACACTTTTTGGCCGAATAAATTATATTTTAATACATTCCTGATTAAATAACAGCAACCAATAAATAAAATTAAGATGCTTCGGGGTTGAATACAGTATTAAAACTGTAAGACAAAAAATTTTATAATATGCTTCATAATTGTTTCTTATACACTCAAAAAAGCATAAATTTTATTCTTTACACTGCGTCTCAGTTTAAAGACGACATTGGTCCGCAATCCTTGGAACGCTATAAATACCAGCACAGGAAGAGGAACAAGAGTACACAGATGACATTAATTCCGCCTCAAGGCAGTCCGCAAATACAAAAATTAATCATTCATAGAGGATTATGAAGGAATTAATTACTTTTACACCCTTATAATCCCATTTTAATACCACCTTCCATCTATTATTCCGCCAGAAAACTAGCTCTAGGGACTTGAACCAAGGCTATTCCAAAATTAAGACCCGCTAGCGCATCCACTTACCCACACCAGAACTTAATTAGTTTCCCTAGATTACATCCATTTCGCTAACTGATCCCCATTTAATAATAACCCGGCTGAATTTTAATGAAGACCGTTAAAGAGGAAGCTACGTATACCTTCTCGCAATTAAAAGATCGCGAAATTTTTGCGAACGTAACGAACTGGAGAGGGAATTGGGGTCGGAAACATTTTATAATACCCGGGATCCACAAGCCACACTCGGGGAGAAAGGATGGCGAAAAACTCTGAACTGTGCCCGTACGAACGCGTGTTAAAAAGCTACAAAGGCACGTATGATCGTGGAGTAAAAAACCACTTGCGAGCGGACAAAAGAGTGGAATCCGCCGAGACTGCGGCACACTCATCGGGGGATTCCCTTTGAGGGGGTGGATCGATACGGAGCGATTTTCCCCTCGCGTGTGAGGGCCCTTTCCCTGCATATTTCACGGTCCCGCTCAATTTCCTCTAATGGACGAGAGCGTGTCGTTCGTGCTATGCGCTAAAATATGCATAAATAAATACGCGTGTACGTTTTTATTATGCGGAACTCGCTAGCCGCGCGCGCTGGGTCGGCGTTCGGGCTATTGGTGCCGGAAAAGCTGAACGGGCTTACGTATATAAACTTTGTGAAGCTTCCCGGAAGGCTTGCATCTTGCAAAAATTACATTTCGCAAATCCGATATCCTTAATCGCGTAAAGTGGTGCTGCCTTGAAAGACGGAATTGCTCGGCTCTCGAGGCAAATACGTTCGTGGCAGCTGCATGCCATGTCGCCTGAAATTTAAAGGCGTCTGAGTAAGAGGAGGAGGGGTGGATAGAAATTGCATGCAAGGCCGATAATATCGAGTCAAAAAAATAATTTGTTTCTCATGGGGAAGTTTGGGATGGAAATTTTCCTTTTCCACCTTACCCAGTGCCTTCTGAGCCTTTAAAGATGACCGTTTCATATTTTAGTATTACTTTTGGGATACTGGAATATATATCTCAATTTAAAATACATACTTTACCGAATATCCTCCAAAATTAGTGATAATTTAAAACATACGTAGATCATACCTGCGTTGATGAGTTATTGTTACCCTCATTGGAATGGGATTCGTTAAATATTTACTTAAAATAATAACATCATTGATAGTGAATTACATTTTTTTACACTAGACTCCTTTAAACTAGAACTACATTTATTAACACGAAATATTGAATATATTTAAAAGGCATTCAATTGATTAAATTGCTAAGAGACGAAAACTAAAAAGGACACTATGTGAAGGTTCAGATATGAGCCACCTACGTTTCACCAGAATTGAATGAACGTGCAAATATAATGATTTCAGATAAAATTCTGTACAAAATGAACCGGCAGCTAATCAGCAACCCCCGTAACTTTAAATGACACAATAGGAGTCTAAATCTAGTAAATTAAATAATTAGATTCTTTCATCATTTATTCATGATACTGTAAAAAGTACTAAATGAACTTAATTTTCTACCAAGTTTAGTTTTCTAGGTATTTTAAATGGAAAACATTTCATTAATTTTTCAACAGCTTACTCATATACTATGAAAAAACAGAGAATGATTATCCATAGGTGAATAACCTTCGGAGCTTGTTAAATTAATTACTTCTACGCACTTTGACTAATGAATAACAAAGCACCAGTTTTATTTAACAGAAAATAAACGCCATAAAAGCTTTCGTTTTAACCATTTCGTTTGTGTGCGAGAACAGTTCTGTAAGCAAACACATATGAAATACATTTTCTTTGACGGATTAATTATTGAAATGGAAGGTCGAAAAAATATTTGTTTTATAATGTTCCTCTCGTCATCCGTTCCCATGAAAACCAAATAAAATTCAAAATTCCATCAAAATTTAAGGACGGTGAAGTTTGTAGCGTGAGAGAGGAATTCACAATTAAAATCTAATTAATTATAAATACAGAGACTAGAATCAATTTTTAAAACCTGGTCCTAAATAGGGAACAGTTATCAACAACCACTTTGAATTAGTTGGACGTTAACTGTACTCAGTTCAAGATGGTTTTGAAATTACATTATGACACTTATTTCTTAAATTGGTCGTATTATAAGTGAGATATGGCAGCGTAAGTCATCACATCCTTCGTTGCTTAATATGTAATATTTTTATTACAGAGGGATTTCGAAAGCAGCCGAAACACCTACTTAAATACCCATAAAACTGGTTGTACGAAACGTGAGAGAGGCGAACTAAAGCAGAAGATTTTTACCGCTTTTTCATGAGTCCCGCTGCACATAAATCACTCGGTAAATAACCTTGGCAAATGATCGAGGTAAGAAGTACGTGATTGCCATTCCTTCTCCATTTACCTCTTCTTTGAGAGAATTCCTTTAGGCGTAAGTTCAACCACTCAAAATATATTGATGCTAATACTTGCTTTGTGAAGTCGTTGATCTGTAAATGCGATAAGTCTACACCTCAGCAACATTATGAAACTAGTTGGCTTCGTAACTGTACCCATAATATACATTTTATATTTATAGAATAGAATCAGGAATATAGGAAATCATGAATTATCCTCAAGGTATCATTGTCACATGCTAAATTATAATGCCATTAAAATCATTTGAGCAATTTTGAGAGGAGGAAAATATTTACACACGTACGTTCCAAATTTTAAAGCACACATAAATTCCTGAATGTATAAATATTATCTCAAATCAGTTCCTTATCTAAGGGAAAATGCATTTATTCAAGAAATAAGAGTTCTTGTAAAGCATACAAGCATTTAAACTGACTACGAATATATTACGCGCATATAACAATAAATGAAGGAAAGATACACCCACTCACTCTAAATTTTATCTATCTAATACCATTACTATATCCTCAGATTTTGATGACTATAGGCTGAGAGAATGAGATTAAAATCACCCATTCCGCTCGATACTAATTTAAGAAAGGAATGAAGAGACGTTAAGTTTTCATCTCCGATAAATTTGGAATTACGTATCATTTTGGCGAAAGGGCACTTTGGACTAATTACAAGAATTTACCAAATAATGGATGGTTTCCGTTTATTTGCCCCAATCTACAGCTTCCGTTGAACTTCTACACTTCCCTTCATCTCCTGAATCAGCCAACTCACTCCCTGTCTCTTCCTGCTCTCCACCATTCCTCCCTCTACTCCCACGCACTCTGTCTTTACCTTTCCTCTAACTATTTCCCGCACTTCCATTAATCATATCTAATTTTTAGTTCGCCGCATAATTAGCAAGATAAATTATCTCGGGAGCATTCCACTAACAGAAGCACTTCTCTTAGTTTACTTAGTTTAGGCTCAAACAGCGTTTGTGGGAGTTCAGCGAGAATCAAGAACAGCTACAACGATGCTAATTTTCCAGAGCAACACCTAAGAGTAAATTAATTCTCACTTTAACTTCCGTGAGAATGATGTGAGATCCTTAACTTTTCAAAATGAAAAACATAAGAATTTTACGACGCGTAATATCAGTATGAAAATGCGTAATGATAAAAGTTTTGTATAAAACAAAAAATTACAACAAAAGGAACGAAAAACGACAAAAATTACACTGAAAAACAATCAATAATTTATAGTATTATAGTATTGTAATCAATATTTTTAGCTATATATGATCAAAGCATTAAAATCTAAAATAGTAAAAAGAATTAAATAACCCTAAATATACATGAACGATGATCAAGAATGTGCTTTTAATAGCCTTAACTGCACTTCTACAAAGACCAATTAAAACTTACACTGTCATTGTATTTACCGATGAAGATAAGGAGCAAATTCAAACCAGCATTTAAACCGGAACGAATTAACGCTACCGCTAATTGCATAAGCTTAAGTAGACACCAACATTACGTATGAGATAAGACGCGAGTGCACCGACACCGTTAAGACGCGAACACGCATCGTTAAAACGTAACGCAGAGCTGTTTTGAAAAGAGACGAGAAGGAGAATAACGAGTTGTTTATTTTCGTAATTAATACACTTGGGGGAAAATTAACTCGTGATTTAGCGATGTTCGAGATTAGAATACAATAACTGGATGGTAACAGCTGTGAGACACACGGACAAAGAGCTCGAGTCATGGGAGTGCATATCGCTGTCCTCATTGTGATCGAGTGCATTGAGGAGAACCTGATGGCATTCGAGATGGAAATATGGTCCAGAGATGAGATGGCAAGAAAATTGATTAGTGAAAGAGTGGTGGGAGGAGGAATTTACAGATAACTCTTCGGTAAGGAATAGAGAAAAGGCATCGAGATTAGAATGGTGCAGCGGAAAAAGGGAAGATACGAAGACAGTGAAGTAGTTGAGAGAGATAAGTGGTCCCTCCCGGCCCCACATGATAAGCAGGAAGTTATGTTGTGGCTGTGATGGACCTAGTTGGCCCTCTTCACCCTTCCGGTGCCTAACTGGAGGATTCGTGCAGAGGCTACTGAAAGAACAACCCACTCTGGCCCGTGATGAGCTTTTTATGACCGAATCTGACGGTTGATGTTCGTCAAATTATTTCCACTGCGACTTTATCACGTTTCTAAACAATGTGGAAACTATTTGGGCGTCCATAATATTAAGTAGAACAAACATACGAACGCGTCGCATCTGCTGGCTCTTCTACGCATAACTTTTGTTTTTTGTACGCATTCTGGCTTTTTTTGTAGAGGCCGTACCATTAGATACGGCTCTTCTTGTAGTCGGATGAAGTTTCTGACGCCTTCCTTGTGTGTAAGAACCGAAAAACAGGCAAACCGGGAGTCGAACCCGGAAACTTTGCTTAAACAGATGAGTTATCAGGATGACTTATTTAAACACTGAAATGAATACACGAAATATCAATTTAAAACGACTCTAAAATACTTTCTATTAACATAATATCCATACAAAGGATTACAAATTAAAGCCTTTCACTTTTCATTTCCCTCGAGCGAATTCACTAATTAATAAGCCGTACAAATATACTTTTATAGAAATACTTCTACAAACACGTCTACAATTCAACCCCGTGTATCTTCCACAACTACAGCAAGTTCTTGAACCAACTCAAACTTCGCAGCCCTCTAATTAATGCGAATGCCAGTTAAACTGAAAACAGCTGCAAGCTTAAGAAATGAAATCTCCCGAGCTAATTTAAACTCTTTGTTCCCTTTTAGCGAATTCTCCTTCTACGAAAACTTACTCGTAGCTTCGTGTACTCGACTTAAAAAGGTCCACAAAAATTTTCTGCGGGCCATTGCTTCACTGCGATAAGCAAAAGAAAACCAGCGAAGGCAATAAATTATACATCCAGAATGGATGCAGGAAACTTCGGAAACAAAATTCGGATTTCTTTATCGGAATTGATACCATTCTATCAAGGACAAACGAAGTATTAAAAAATACTATTCATCAATGACATTTTAAGAATCCAAAACCGAAAACGATCATTTTTAAGAAAAACAGGGTAAAATATTGGATTATTTTTCCTGGTAAAACTTAAATTATAATACCATAACTCATTTCCATATCGCACAAATTAATGAATCGGCTCATTATAGCAATAATTGCCAGCCGTAGTACGTGTGTGGGCGATGAAGTTGTAAGATCACATATAATATATAACTGCCTTTAGATAACATATCACGAGAAAAATGTCACCATAATTTAAAAATCTCCTTCTTAGGACATCACGTTTTCCTTCATTACAATGAACTGATTCATTTCATTTTATGATTTATTCCACCGATTTCCTACGCGGACAAGCCTCTTAAATTTCACTTTTTAACCAAACTACAAAGCATTAATATCACCTCGGTCATCACGTATAATACCCACTCGAGAGAAGGGCAATAAACTCCAAATGGTAGGGGATTAGGAGACTAAAAAATTAGAAAGATTGGAAACGGTTTGAGGCCCGAGCCTTTTATTGATGGAACGTTTAATAAGGGGCATGCTTCCGAAGACGTCCCTGAAGATGTTCCTGGAGAAACAGTAGGTCCATTGTGAGATAAAAGGCGTCCCAGACGACTTTTTGATTCCGACGTCATACGCACAGCTGCTCCGGAAACGGACTTCGATAAAAACGCGCTGCTTCTCCGCCCACGGATGCGCTTTTTTGCTTTTCTCTTGTCATTCTGCAAAAGTCGGTGAGAAAAGGCGGTACGCGGAAGAAAACGCTCGCGAATAAAAATGGAAAACTCTCCCACGGCCATTGTTCTCTTCTTACGTTAGTACCGAATATTTCGTAATGAGCGGGAGTGTGCCTTCCTTGGGACGTTTGAACTTGAATAGAAACATCGCGACGTTTTTTTTCCCCGGACTTAAAAGAGTCGATTCCTTTGTGAATTTTTGAGGAAACTTTTCCTTTATTACTACATTATTACTCAATAAATTTAATACGGTGCTTATCATATTGAATCAAAGATTTCCGATGATATAATCGCAGATCGGGAAATATTTTAGCATGACGAATCAACAAATTATTATCTGTTTCATTTTGTACTTAAATAAATAACGTACGATAACAAATAGAATAATGAGTCATAAATACTGTCCACGGAAGGTTTTTGGAAGTGTTCATCACCGAGTCTTGGAAGAACAGGTCGTAATTTTATTTTGCTACTGTAGCATTCACCGTAGCTACAAAATACATACTAAAAATTACAAAAAAAACTGAAAAACGTCAAAATGAAACCCAATATTGAAAATTTTCAATACTTTACCTTGTTTAAAATAAATTATAACTGGATCATTAACCCAAGTAATTATACGATATCTTGCTACTTTAATCTTGACTAAATAGCATTGTTTTCCTCGTCATTTAATTACAACACCAATTTATTTATGTTTAGGTATGTCACTCGCGATACGCAATCATAAATTTCCAATATTTATTCCGATATTTGTTATTAATAATTATTTGTATCGTAATGAAAGGACCATCGGAGATATATGCTATCATACACCATTCTGAAGTAATTATTACCAATGAAAAAATTTCAATCACTAGTAAACATCTCAGCCATCATATTTTCGAGACGAAAACGCACCGAGTCCGTATAAACATTTTGTAAACACACGTGTGGATGGAGCCAGTTAAACCAACTGCCATGGGAAATCGGGAAACAGTCGACAGATTCGCAGAGAGAGAGTGGGAGAAATTCCCACGAGAGAAGCGGACAAGTGAGAGCATTTTGGAGCACCTGCTCCTTCAACCACTTGACTGTCCTTTTTTATCGCCCGAACTTGTTTTTTCCGCCCTCTCTTAGCGATTTTTTTCGTAAACAATAATCCGAAACGTTCCTTGGCGTAATAATCCTTTGGAAAATAAGGAAAGAAACGTGCGAGGTCGTTTGCGGAATAAGGCTGCTAATGATAAGAGAGACAGGAAATATGATGTCGCTCTGTGATAAGAGAAAGCCAAATTCTACGTTGGAATGCTTTTGTCTCCAGTACGCAAACGAGGCGACGAGTTAATGTCACTTTTATCGGCAGCGCATGCTTGACGGTTTCCTTTCACTGGAGAACGTGAATTTTCCCTCCTCTATGACAATTGTACCCGAAGACTTCGTACCACTTATAGAAGGGATAAAATCCTCTTCGCTACGTTACGTACTCAAACTCCCAAAACATTACGAAGACGGATTTTTCTACGCTGACATAAACATTCATATTCGATTCATTTTCTATAATTTGAGTGGTCTGAAATTGGTAACTGCGACGTCAATAAGCATTTATTAAATTTATAATTAAATACGTTAATAATAACATCTCCCAAGTTCATAAGAATGACATTACATCCACTTTCGTATAAAACAAGCACCTCAAATACCTACAAAGGATGTATAGATCCTAATATCTCTACATTATTTATTCTCGTTCAGTTATACATAAAGTATAATATTTGAAGTTGAATACGTTTGTATAGGTAATGCTATAAGTAGATGTATTAACATTATAATACAGCATCTACTTAAATTTCGAATTTTCTCTTACGTCTCAAGTACATTTATGACACAAATGATTTAACTGCAAAAGATAAGAGGGAAGTTTGTAAGATTACGAAGTTAACGGAAACGAACTTGCATCATTAGGGGCTTAATGAGTACCCTGGGAATCCATAACAGGAATTTCAAAGAGATTACATAATACTGCATAAATATATAAATAAGAATTTCAGGAATATACGAGAAATATTATTAACTAGTAAATACCACAAAATTGTTCATGATCCCAAGAAAAAAAGATGATGATACTATGTCGTACGCTACGGTGTAATCTACAAAAAATTATTCACAAACAATGAAATACATAAATTTGTCAAATAATGACCACAGATGGTTTTGCTACACTCAGAATTACGTTTATGATTATCAATACGAATAAAAGAGGTTAAAAAATCGTTGGAATGTGGACATCAACGGGGACACGTGGCCAAAATCCAATACGGTCGCGTACACATATACTTTCCGAGCACATACGACAGCTGGTTAAAACTCATAAATCCTTTCAATGAAAAAAAACTGAACCTCAATGTGTGCGGTTTGTATTAGAGCTGATTTATCGCTGATCAAAAACGCACCGAGTGTTTAATGAATCATTGTCATTCTTTCGAAAATCGAAACCCATCATTCATCAACCAACAATTACCCAATTGAAAGACGAATTTGTATTTGCAATAATCCCCCATAATTATCGCTCTAAATTTAATCAATGACAGACAGAAGCGTTGATATTTCTAATAAACCAAACCTTCCTTTTCACTCCATAAATCTACTTCAATCTGTACTTAATAAATCATCATTAGCCACATTGCGTAATAATAAATCTCAAATAAAAACTGGCCATAACCTCCAAATCACAACCCGCTTAGCATAACCAAAATATAATTATATATTTAACCATTAACGCAACTTCTCCCATACTCCATTCTTAAATGGTATTCCTGCTTCGTATCGCTTTTCTATACCAATCGTATTACCGTCGCGTATAGTAAACCACCGCGGAGAAAGCTCCACCCTTCCCTCCTTCGTATGAAGCGGACGGGGACACGTCTCAGCGTCGGCCTATATTAAACTCGCGCAAGTATTTCATAGATCCTCCCTTGAGGACTTCCATCGTCGGGATTCGGTCGTCTCTTTTTAATATGCGTCGTGCGCAGGCGGAAGCACCTATAAATAAGGACGAGTAACGGTAGGCCGCCGCCACCCCCGCGAACGCACCCTCTGGCGGGGGATTTCGTCAAAGACTTCGATGACCCCGGCGGTTTGCCGATTGAGGACTGGAAATCGGATTTGGAATCGCAAATCCGCTTCGGGGAGAACGCAAACGGATTTTCTGTCGCCTCCTCGACGGCTGTTGGATTCGGTGACCCGTGAGGAGGCGCCGTCCACGGAGTTCTGCGAGATATCTTAAATATTTCGACTTGGAGATGAACCTGCGATAACGATAGTGGGCAAACAAACAAACAGCTAATGAATAGAAGAACCTATGACTGCAGAAATAGGAGAAGTGGATGGAGTGATGGTGAGCTTAAGAATTACGACATCCGTGGCACGTAATCATAGAGCGTTTCTCTTTCTATTCTTAAAGCTAATTAATAAGCACAATTTTCAATCAGAAATTCGGCCATATTAGTAAAAATATGTGCGCTAAAGAAGTATATTCAGAATCGATACCCTCAATACAGTAGTAAACACGTTTATAAACTGCGAGGTCTGATGATTCTACTGAAACGGTTAGATGAAAGGAATGTCACTGAAAATATTAAATATAAATACAACATGATGGAATACCTAAGTTTATGTGAATGTTTGACACGTTATGATAACTTAATTTTCTTTCTATATTCAAGAACAGACAAAGAAACGGATCTTGGTTCAATAAACAAATAATTAAGTCACTGGAATAATTCACGCCTAACAGCCACCTTTAATTATTCGTATTTAAAAAATATTGACAAATGAAGATTGTAACAAATAAAATCAGCTTTAAAAACATCTTGATTACAATTTAAGAGCGAGAAAATTTGTGCTGTCTGTCTTACATGACAGACTTCCGATGGTTTTGAAATAAAAGCCATCTGGCTAACACACATATTGCTTGAGTCAAAGCCCACGTCAGCTTAGTCGACAATTCTTTTAAGTTCGTTTAGCCTAAAACACACGCAAGCAACTTATAAATTCTATTCTTTATTGGTAGTGATTTATAAAACGTCCTTGTAAATAAGCTGACAACATCTAATTAAGTAAAGCTTAAAGAGACAAAATTTATGCAACGAATTTATATACGAATTTTAGTAACCTATAACCAAACACCTGAAATATTTATCCGATTTTGTTAATATAATTTTGAAATAGCAGAAGCTGAAGAAATAATTGCCTCTAAATATTCGATCGTAATAAAAGGTAGAACAAGACAATCAATTCATGAAAGAATGAAACTAAATCTCACAAAATTTGTATGAAGTTGTCCATGAATTATAAAATGAAACCAAAAATGGTCTATAAATAGAAAAACAGCAATAATATTGTTCAAAATAAAATATATCCAATTAAAATCAAGAAGTTTTATTCATCAGCTAAGACTATATTCCTCTCTTTTAACTGAATATGAGAGAATTTAACAAGCCGGCACATAGGGAGTGCAATTTTAAAGGAAAAAAATTAGCGAACGTCTCGTGTGACACTTCTCAAATTTTCGTCTGGGGAATCTTTAGAGATCAAAAGCAAAAACATCGTCGCCGACATAGCAAAGATACATTTTCTTTTAGCAGAAAAGTTGGCGGAGAGATACCACCAGCTAAGGCTCCCGGGAGTAGTGGAATCTCCCTTCGAGTAGAAATGTTCTTAACCCAATTTCAACACTATGACGTTCTCGACTCTGCATAAGATTGAGCTTATCTGGAGCCTTGCAAAAGAGAACTCAGACACGCTTTGAGAATGCGGTGCTACTCTGATAAACTTAATTCAGCATCCGTGCGCACCCGAATCGTTCCTCCGTGGATGGCTGTGAATAATGGTGAAGATGGAAACTTTAATAGGCGAATTGAGTCACTCGTTCGAGACGATATGATTAAAAATAAAGCGTGAGGAATTAACTGAGATGATTACAATGTTCAATCCTTTTTATAAATCTTTCCACAGACGAGTTTATTGAATTTTAAATCTTTAGATTTGATTCAAATAATATATTATGAGAGAAAATTTATGGTGCATTCCTTAATTACTGAAAAATCCCATCGTCAAATGAAATAATCAAGCAGTGGAGAATGCTCTCATCAATAAATTAACTCTTGTTGGATTAAAAGATAAGAATATTATTATACACTTGATGAAGCATTTAATAAATGGGCGATTAGAATCGCGTATTTTTCACGTCAAATATTTCTATAGCTCGAAAAAATATTTGTGAAAAGACATAAATTCTACCTCGTCAGTTTTATATAATTTTCAACTAATCAAGTTCAATTAACTTAAGCTTAACGACAAATACAATGTTATCTCTTTATACTATACGTTATATTGTTACTAAATATTTAAAATCAACATATAATTCGATCTTTGATAAAATACGCGACTAAATTCACAGATGAGACAATTACTTGATCAAATTCTGTCATACTTTAATTTTCAGTTCAAAATGTTTCAGGAAACAATAACAAATAACTCTAACTCATACATACGCGCTTATTAATTAATAAAGGCAAATCGGTTTCAAATAAACTAAATGATGTCATCTCCAAGATAAGGAAATAGAAAATTCCACTCAAAAGTTACTTGTTTCGTTTCTAAACATTTTTATACAGCAATTGGAACGCTTAGATATAAGCTTACTCACACAATAGTTTCAGAGCTTCTCTCACTTAACATATCGTTCGATACAGACCGTAATAGCACGGGTGATTAAGAAAGGGCTGTCCTCGACATTTATTGCGGACTTCCAACTGTGTCGAGAGGCAAAAGAGGTCGAAAAGTGCATGTTCAGAACAACGAGGCGTAACAGTGTCTTTCTCCTCCTTATATGACAATGTGTTATAAATGCCCTGATTATGAGCATACTTGCACATGCCCTTTCCCTTACTCTTAATGCACTTTCAAAGTCATCTTTACCGAAAGGGAATTCGGTCTGACGCAGCATCATTCCAAATACAAAGGTAAGGAGAATACCATAGTTATCATTCGTGGATAGAAAGGAAAGAGATGTATATCACGACTAATATTTTGATAATATCAATAAAAGAATTTTAATGATAAAGGATAATGCATATAAAAACGAAAAAAAATTAAAAAGAAAATTCATATCAAAATTATAAATGAATATGAGCAAATGTTAGATTAATAGAAATAATACTTCTAATTCTAGTAAAAAAAATCCTTAGGTTAGATTTATGACTTTCGTCAAAAAAGGGAACTAAAGGGAACAATTAACCAAAAAAATATATATTGCACTGATATCATTTCAGATCATTTGAGTCTTAGAAATCGTTTCGAATTAATAATTTCAATTGGCCTTTTAAAGCCAATTAATACTTCTAAATCGAAAAGAAACAGCTTCAGAATTGACTTTCACAAGAGTAGACTTTGAAACTACATAAAAATATGAGCTTAAAAAATATGAAATGACTACTAACAATAGACTTTTTGAAAAAATACGAGCAATTTACCTCATTTATAAGAAAAACAGCATCAACTCACATAATAATAACCGGAAATTCCAAAAACGTCGATAAAAATAATTTATTAAACATACTCGTAGTTTGGATATTCTTCTGGGCTGTATGCGTACAGACTGCTTCTGGAAACATTTATTCGATTGGGGAAACTCCGGAGAACTGAAAAGGAAGGCCCAACTTTCTTACACTTTCACCAATAATAGAATGCCGATGCTACAGACCTTTCACATCGGATATCCTTCCCCCGGGGAGAGTACGCCCACTGCTTCTAAACCTATAAGCGAGTTTATTCGACTAACTGAACACGTTATATGCCTTCTTGTGCCTTCGGAAATCAAATTTAATACGGGAGACTACGGACGACACGTGACGAAGGAGATAAATTCCTCATCCGTTCTAAAAGTCGGCGAAAGAAACTTTGGTTCGTACAATATAGCACGTGTAATATATTTTGGTCCAGCTTCGGTGAATTAGGTTCAATAACCTCCTTCTAACAAAATTACGAAAACGTAAGATAAAAACTCTATTGTATTTGAGCCACCCAGAACGTAACGCTGTGATGTACTGCGCTAGTCATCTGAAAAGGACCTTCGCCTATGACTGGACCTTTATCTTATTTTGACCACCGGACGTAATCAAGCATCCTACGGAGCAATGTCTCTTGTTTACAACGCAAGGGAGACCTTTAAAATTCGTAATGGTTAACCCGATAAATTAAAAAGAAATTTATCACTTACTAAGTTTAATAATACAATAAATATTATTATAATCAAAAATCTTTTTTGACGTATTTGAGCAAAGGACAAACGAAGAACGGGCAACGAATAAATTTCCTTAAAATTGTAGAAGATACTCCTCCGAAAGTTTCATTTTCAATTCGAAAACCGACTGCAAAAATCTTAAGCTATTCAAAATGAAAGAACAAAGAAAGATACTAAAATATTCCAAACGAATCACGATCTTTATAATGAATAATTCCAAGCCTTAAGCAGAGGAAGTTTAAAGGCACCTTACTGACAATGTACGGATAGGAAACGAATTCTAAACACGCGAAAAACTTCTCCGGTGAAATCGATGAAGCTATTCTGTCGTACGTTACACACGAGGGTTTATGTTAACACAGCCGAGCACACCTGGGAACCCCGAATGCAAAAACCGCATCGTTCGATACCTGGTGTTGACTTCACAGAAGACCTGCAGTTACCGAAGCACCTACGAGGACCTCGGATACGTCTCGGATACTGGGAAGGTGGAAGAGCCTAACCAAACTCAATCCATTGTGTGGAGCCCAACCATCCCAAGACAAGTAAACAAACCCGAAAACCTTCCCTACTGTCCGAACAGTTCTCTTACTTACCCTTCTCTGCTGCTCTGTTCCAATAATAGTCGATAATTTGAATTTCAGTATTCGCTTCCACAAACAGCACGTTTACGTGTAAAAATTTAGTTATTCATATGTCACTTTATACATTACAGTCAATACAGTACTAATAAAATTTCTCTTTTTCTGAGTGAGTTACTGCAGAGGACTACGTATATGGTTTCGATTTCTTAAGACGAGATTCTTGAAATACAAATTCTTGTCGAATTTAAACGGAAAAAGTATAAATGACTTCTACATCCCTTTCATTTATTTCATTCACTGTTAACTATATAATAATATGCAAAATACAATTCTTAGATTATAGGTAAAGATCAACTATTTATGTCAGAGAAATAAGAATCGTGCAGTTAGGAAATAATTTATATTTTGAACAGTCGTGTTTACTATTTACCAGACCTTTTTAGTATTGATCGTGATTTTTTAATCGCTACTACCATCAAAATTCAGATAATGTCACAATAATTAAAAGTGAAACATAAATTTAATACTTCAATGGAACGTGAGTACGCATTTAAATGCAAGTCATATACTAACAGCAAAACACATGATATTTCCCATAAAAAGAGGGAAAGTTAAAGAAAACCGGTTCCGAATGAACTTGATACTAGGGAAGTCGATTTCTATGATGATGTTACATTATTGCCTAAAAACGATAAACTAAGGTTTCCAAACGTTAAAATTGTTATAAAATTAACTAATAAATTTAGACTTTCTTATATCTTTATTCTATCTTTGATTTCTATTTCTGGTCCCTTGAAAAATATTCACCATAGACCACCTTCTGTGTTTTTATTATTATCAACCACTTTCTCCTCGAAATAAAATTAATACGCCTCGCTAATTTTTACGACAGGACTTTATTAATCTCGGCCGGGCACGCATCTACTGATCTCTTTGTCTTCTCTTCTTCGACTTAATGATTCACAGCTATAAATAAGACGCTGCTTCCCAAGTTTTTTTAAGCATCCTCTTCCCAGTATCTAAACTATATCATCACTTCTTGTCCTGTGAATGCCTCTTTCACCAGAGCTTCCCCTTTATAAAAAGGTTACGCATCCCATTCGTGGCGATACAATCCTAGAAATTAAATTTAGGTCTAATATTAATTCTAAACGGGAAGACAGACGTTATCTATTTTTCGATTAATGACTACATTAATATTTCCAAACATTTTTGACAAAAAATTAATTAATTTATCTCGAAAACAAAATTTTGTTTCGTTTAAAGTAATCTAAAAATGAAATCGGAAACGTAATCACTTCCTACAGTGTTACGCAACGTATAAGGGCACATCATTATAGATACAGAGCATTTAAGGTTACGATTAATTATGAGAAATAAAAGTGAACGAAAATCATCGTACCCAGAGACTTCCGGTCTGCACCTCTCCTTAACATTCACTTTGATTCGGACCGCTGCCTTGGTCACAGGCTCGTCAAAATCAATAGAAGGAAAATAACTTTCTTGAATTCAATGTCTCATCCACATCAATACCCTCATCCTTTTCATTGTCCGTTCGACCCTTAGCCCCTATGGCTACCAATCCGATTTTCATCTCTTTACTTCAGACATCAATCAAAACCACTTCGTCTCACGCTGACATAAAATCCAATTTAAAAACATTTCAATTGAAGAGCGAAAATACTTATAACCGAATCGACAATTCTTCTCTGGGTTATCGATAAAATATTCTTCGAGCTCACTTTTCAGCCCATGAATGAACATTTATTTTAAAACTTGGATTACATAATTTTGACCCTTAATGAACTCGACTGCTACAGTCCATTATCTGACGACTTGACATTGATCCTGATGAGCCGTTTAATATGATCCTCTATCAATCTTTGTGCATCCATTATAGATCTAAGGAAGCAGTTCCATCTCTCACGCGTTGCTTACGAACTGTTTTGAGCAACAAATTTCAAAATTAGTTGCTCTTCACGGAAACTGTTGAGCTTACAAAGTTGCTGAATCAGGAAAATGTAATCCTACGAAACGCTAAGTAGGATGTGTATTTACTGGTAGACGTTCACCGGACTCGTAATAAAATGACCTTTAAATGAAGCGAGAAAAACTAATGAGAAATTTCAAGAATTTTTTATTTGTAAACTCTTTTTGCAGGTGCAGAAATGCGAAAGGGAGAATGCAGTTGAATACGATGAACCCTAAACGGCAATCGATAATGTTACCACGGTCATCTGTACCACGTTTGTCCATAGGAATCGGTATTTCAATGATCGGGTGAATATCTTTTCGCAGGATAGTTTTACTAAGGGCAAGCAATCGTAAAATTAAAAACCATCAAAGTGATAGACAAAAATTCACACTCGAATATGTTCTAAAGTAGAGATGAACAGATACGGCTAGTAATACGTTGAGTTAACTGAAATGACTAGCAGGAAAGCTATACTAAACCGTACCATAGACAGTACTTAAGTGAGACACAAAGAATCACAAGGAAGTGAACCGAAGGAGGCCGTACCGACATACGGGAATAGCTTAAAGCATTCACCCAATAAAGAAATTCCACTTTCCAATAATTGCGGAATAAGGAAACATATGAATGGATATAAAGTTTACTGAAAATATCTATACATCGATTGAATGTATGGTACTACTTGGAATGCTACAATGTTTGTGACAAGCCGGCTCTTTCGAAAACATTGTAACATTAAAAAGAATAATTTGTAAATTCAATGAAAGAAAATCATATTTGAATAGTCTGCTCTTCGCGATAACAATTAAAGGTTTCAATAATATCTTTTACATTGTTACAGTCTTAATTTAACACGAGAGCCATTGAATCATAAACGAATGTTTCATTTTCAAAGGATTATGCTATAAAAAGTAAATTTTGAACATTTAATGTGCACTGATCAAGGGTTTCGTTTATCGAGTAAGGAATTTATCTGAAATCGGAAAGGGTTTTATTTCAAAAATTTTACATTCATAATTTAGGATGTTATCACTACTGAAAGGACGAAACAATTATTATAATATGCATAATAATGGTAGATTATAATTATTTTTACATAAATATCAATAATTGCGTATGCATATAACCGATACTAAAGCACAACGAGAGTGAATTCCAGCAACAGCAACAACACAAATACAAACACTACAAAGCAATAATGATGTAAGCCATCGTGCAGCAATGAATCCCTGAGCAGAAAGTCACATCCTAAACACTTCTTTCAGTTAAATTGGAGTCACACCGCTAAAAAGCCATAACACGGTTATATGCACGTTCCCGAATGGAACGCCTCAATCTAAACGAGCTTCGGTAACCAAGGCAAAACATGAAAGGAAAATTTAACTACACTTCAGTTATTGGCATTCAAACACTCACCTAATGTAGGTTCAGCATCGCCGTCTTTTGTTTAACAGGATTCTGCCTGTAGAAACATTAGCAATAATCTTCCTCACACATCGACACGACACAGGTCACACGAACAACATCACTTTGACACTCGCCAGAGTTACTTTCGATTCAGGAACATGGAACGTTAACCGCGAATGAAGTATCTCCATCTATTGGGTATCTTTTCAACAAGCCTCTCCCAGATTTCCTTCTGGGAAGAACGGAAACAAGTATCATAGCGTGACATCTATTGGATACATTGGAAATCTATAGGGGAAGAACGTAAGTTAACGCACTATTATTGAAGAAATTGATTTACTATTCGCGTATTAATTTACTTGAATTTAGCTTGTTATTGATTGTCGGCTATATATTATCCTGTTCATTTAACTACAGCTTCAAATGTGAAGTTCGTTTTTGTACTCCGTTTTATTGAACGTCATTCCGAGTTATCAACTTCTTCCTCCTCAGTAAAAATTTTAAAAACTTTTTTACTCAGTATTTTCATTTACTAGAATTCAGTGAAAGTTGATTTTAATATTGAAAGTGCTCAAAACATTTGAATTAGAATTATTATTATTAAGTTATAATGGTGGAAGTTAATCTACATTGCGTATGTCAAAGTAAGTTGTTTTCTTTTTAACACATTATTAATTAATCCTGACAATTCTTAAGTTTAGTAACTTTATGTACGGGTTAATCGAATATGTGACGTTATCACTATATATCTCTAAAATTTCAAAAGTTAATGATAAGAGATGGTTACAATACTTGCAGAAAGTTTCCGAAAATCCTCCTTTTACCCACGAAATAATTCTTTTAACTTATCATAATTTTAAATATCATATAAATGAGAAGATAATATCTGTTGTCTTGTATTGAGAGAGAATAAAATTTTAAATAAATATTGTGAAATCAAGATCTCATTTCAATCAAGAGTATTTCATTCATTAACTTGTGACAAAGGAAAACATGAAAACATAATTGAACCTATATTGGACTTAAATTACAAAGTATAAAAGACGTCCTTCCCGGAATAAATATTTAATGTATATTCCTTATTTGTCCAAATTTCATCATAATTAGAATTATTAGGGATTTTATTCTTGAAATAAATAATGAACATCAAAGCATAGTTTCATTAAAGATATCTTATTTACATAGAAAAACTATTCGTTATAACAACCTATGAAATATAACATTATATTTATGATGGTAATAGCTGGTAATACAAGTATGTAACATACAGCATGGATACATTGCACACTTCTATAAGATAATAAAACAGTTGATTATTCTTTCTGTTATCCAGATGTATTTCTTGAAATAAACTTGCTCCTCGAAAATTATGCCATATGAAAATCACCTAAAAATGTTGAAGTAATAGATACATTTATTGCTATATTGATATTCCTATAGCATGTGCACAAAGTATTTCCAAAATATGTCTATAATTTATCTATGTAAGATAAAAATTTCTATTCCAAATTATTTAATACATTGAAGTGAATGTGATAGGCGAATAGGGTTCCTGGAAATCTTTTTAATGCATAATGTATATCACTATCTTGTTATATATTATTAATATACATTCCAATCATCATTCTTTGCTCGAATTGATTCACCTGAGTGGATTATGTATACTCTGTACAAAATCTTTCCAAGATAAATGTATCAATACAAAAATTTTTAAGGCTGGGTTGATGTACATTATCTTTTTGAAAATTATTGTAGAATTATCTGAAACCATATATTAGTTATTTATGTTACTTAGTCCTTTGCATTTTAAATACATAGTTTTCAGAAAAATATAAAGATGGAATGAGCAAATTTATTCAAGGAATATTAGGCTAGGAGAAATTAAAAGTTTTTTGATTTATCTATTATACCCATCCACTATCTATATGCTCTTTAAATATCTCAATGCCTGTCAATTTTTAAAAAATAATTAGTTGCATGGCATTGAAATTAAATTTTTAAATTGAAAATTACTATGTCAATTTTGTCATGAAGAGAAAAAAACTCTAATCAAAAGATTCCAGAGAGTAAAAATATTACTTTACTAATTGATTATCCTTATCCAAATAGGAAAAAGATTATGCTAACCTTAAGAAAGTAAATGTTTGATCTTTCTGAAGGAATTCAAATGGGTTGATTTAGAACAATTTTTTCTTCATAAATGTAAAGCTACTTTTCTGTGACATTTAAAATATAATATTTTTATCATGATAATGGTAAACAGAAAATTATTTATATGAACAAAAAATTTGCTATACTATGTAAACTAATTTATGTATCAATTGGCAATTTTATTTATTAAACTTATAGAAAGAATATTTCATCACACTTTGGATATTCAGAGTTAAATATTCTCCATCATATCTGATAGCGTTGAACCGTAAGAATATTTCACCTACTACAATGCATCCTTTTTGTGGATTTTTGGGAAAATTCATCTAAACTAAAAATATTTAGAGGTTAAGAATCCTATCATTAAAACCCATAAGTATATTCATTTACTTATATATGTATATATATTTAGATTTTGTAACAAAATATAACTTAGGTAAATATTGTACTGTAAAAACTGGCAATGAAGAAAAACTCATGATATGGAAAGACTTTAAACTCATAAAATAGTATTAAAAAATATAACTAGATGAAAAAGGACGAGGTAAAATTTACATAAATGATGGACCATTAAACAAATGTTTTCAGTAAATTTAATTTATTTGAGTGTAAGAGAGGAAAGGTGTTGTGAAGTGGATGTGGTGAGGGTGCTTTGGTCACAATTTTTCAATTCACTAAGATAAAATATGTTACGTATGCCATTTAAATTCACAACAAGCAACAGCTACAAAGGAGCTGCTATCAAATATTCAAACATCCCATTTGAAACACTAGTGGGCTCTTTTTCACCTCAAGGCTATATGTAAACTAACACAATTTGCTATTTCTTGCAATTGCATCTGGGGTTTCACTTTAAATCCACTCTCAGCCATGTCACAGCACCAAGACATTTTCAAAAATCAAACCAGCCCAGCCTCTTCACATAGCGTAAAATATATAAAATAGCCAAACGTTGCACCAAGTGATTCAGGCTTTACGGCACATTATATTTCCTGATTGGTCAGATAAGTATCCAATTAAGGAAGATATCCACCGCTGGGAAAAGATTCAGTGCACAACTTAAAGATGTGTATTTCACACATAACAAATTTTTATCACAATCACAACAACCATAACCATTCAGATATTACCACCATAATCAACATCGTAAAAATTATCAACAAAATAAAAATCTATGGACAAAATTCACAATTTTGGTTATTTAAATACAACTTTAAAATATAACATCAGAAAAATTATCTACTGCTTGTAGAATTAAACGCATAACACTTTCAAAGAAAACTGAAAAATAATAAATATTATCAGCTTCTAAGAATTCATCAATAAATAATCATTTAAAATTATCCAAACATAAACAGAATGTGTTTACATAATGCAAAACAGACAGTTACAATAGAGTTGCTTCATCACAATCAAACATTCTACATTTTCACTTTGAATTCATAATAAGACCAGAAGATTTGAGGGAAATGCACCATGGACTACGTCCATTGTTCATAACTGGAATTTTGAGGTGCAAAATCTAGAAGGATATGAGAGTAAATAATATATTACGGTACAATCAATATCTTCAACATGATGAGTATATTACTCGGGAATACTGTTCTTTAAGCATTTTTACCTTTCTTACGAATCTGACCTGTTAATAAGGTTTCAAGAATATCTATCAATGTGACGTGGTCCTTGCAGGCACAATCCTTCAGTATCACTATCTAAAATTTTCCACAGAATTTTTTCCTCAGACAAGTCTTCCAAAAAATGTTTTTATCCCATAAAATTGGCTCTCATGAATAAATACAAGAACTGAATTGACAGCTCTCAAGCATGACTGATTGGACATATTTTTATGAGTCTTAAGCTACACAGTAGCTAACACAGAAAAATAATGAGATTCACAGGCATGCTCAGGATCCCAGTCAAAAACATGCAGCATCAGTCAGACGCATTCACACACATACACGCACGCACACCATACGATTCACGCCGTTAATTTACCTCTGCACTATTTTTAAGACTGGCCTCGGGCCACGATGGACATCTTGACTGGAACTTCACACATGCATTCACAAGCAGTATTGCTTTCTTAAAGCTTCATTCCCGGACGCTGAAGGTCATCACCATTTGGGTGATGATTAGAGTCTCTTATATTTATATAAATATACAATTTATTATACACTATGCTTTTAATTTTGCTTTTTCAGCCAGGCTCCCAACCCCTCTGCGGCTTTAGAAATTTCCCCAAGGCATTGCCCACCTCCAAAAAAACAATGCAAATATTCAGGTATGCATCCTGGACAACGGGAGGAGGTTGGTAATCAGAATGCCAGTACAAATTAAAATTTTCTTCAAGTGCATGAAAAACTAAGTGGTCTGGCATGCTCTCATAGGCCAATCTCCGACATCCTCTCCCGAAATAATCCTCAGATCCAGAAGCAGAAGAAGCCCTTCCGGAAGATGAGGGAGAGCCAGCGAGCCGCAGGTGAGGGTGAAGGGTGAGAGGGTGCAGCAGGGAGCAGGGCCATCGAAGCAGTAGATGGTCGAGGTGGGTTCCGGGGAGGCCGAGGGGCAGGGCCAGGGGAGGGCTACAAATGAGAGCTGTGGCCCACCAGCTCGTAGAAAAGGACGTATGCCTCATTCGTCACCACGTTACGAGGCGACACGGTTGAGACCCTGAAAAGAGATGAACAGGATTTTTTTAAATTTTGTTTGAAAATTAACCATCTTAATAATATTTTACCAAAACAAAAACGATCATCTGATTTTTAGAACGTTACAATGGATGGGCAAGAATAGAGAACTTATTTAAGACCATCACATGAATAATAATGAAAATTAAATGGCACACCACTTATACAACTATTTTTCAATTACTCTACACAGGAAATCATAAGTAAAGAGTTTTTCATATTTCATACAGTAAAATCTATATAGGAGTGATCATTATGTCCACTAACTTCTTCTTGGAAAGGCAGTTTTTCTCTCATCTAATATATTTATGATAAGTTGAGTCATATAAATGAGCAATGATAAAGACAAGCAATTCCCTCTCTTACTTCATTTAAACAATTTTGAATAGCCAATTTAGTGTTCCTCCACTAAATTTCAATTAGTATAACACAAAAGAATCTTTACTGAGATTTGTAGAGTTAAATCACACAGTTTGAGATCCACAAAACTATTGTTAAAAGCCCACTAAACATTATTTTGTTAATGAGGCCTATTCATTTATATGAACTATACACAATTGAAGATACTAAAATTTAAATCTTATTTGGATGATTGAATATGAACTTCTAAAAAATCCTTTTAAAATCCTCAATGAACATTGAATTTCTTAGGTCAAAAACTGATTTCATGATAAATTTGAGTTAGTACCAAAAAAAAACATTCCAATAGTTCATGTAGGAAATAGAAGAACCAATAACGTCAGACTTTGGGCTAAATTTCCAGCAAAATACCCTCTCAGATTAAGATGACATTGAGATAGAGAGAAGAAACTTTTCTAATAATGACATAGATATTTATTATAGCTGATTTTTCAATAGAGTATGAAAATCTAATTATAACTTCATCAGATTTTCCTGAACATTACCCATCTACTACTTAATAAATTATCATGAACTTAAGTTATAAATAAAGGAGTTTAGTTATCTTTTGGAAAAGAAGACAAAATTACTCGTAGTACAAAGCTCACAAGCCTAAACCTTAATATAAACCTAACAGCATAATAATTCTTAATTTTTAGAGCATGAGCATCATAAAGAAAGAAAATTTCACAGACTAAAATCTTCATAATTTTTAAAATTAAAATGGACAAATCTGATGAATCCAGATTTGTATAAAATCTATTCAACTAACCTTGAGTCATTGTATTCATGCCAGTCGCCATTGTACGGATGCTTGCAGTAGGCTGTGTAATGACCTGAGTAAGTTGTCCCAGAGTGATTTGCAACACCATAGGCATTGTACACACAGCCCTGACCTCGAGATGCAGCATAAGCAGACAGATCGAGTCCTGACAAAGGAAAATCAACGGTGCAGTTCAGCTTGCCACGGAACCTTTCCATAGGGGAGAACCTCTTGAGGTGCAGAACTAATATTCTTGGAAACTTCTGAATGGAGAAACTTTTGGTGCATTTACGTCTAACTTGGCACTTGGAGCATGTCTGAAATACAAAACAAGAATATTGCAATAATATTCAATTTAAGATCACAAATCAAATTGATTGATTAATTATAGTAAGTTACTCGAATAGGTATAAATAATAAAATAACCACTATACTAGATTGTATGAGATTATTTTATTGAATATGAATTTCCACAAAAGTACGCACCTTCCTCCACAGATAGGTATAACTAATTTTCATGAACATTGAAACTAAATTTATAGCATCATTTGTCAAAAATAAAGTAATACAAAAATTTTGAAACATTAATATGATGGAGCATTCAATATTTTATTTTAATGATTATAAGTTACTTATTTTTTGAGTTATTTAATCTTATAATGACAGAATATACACAACTTAATGCAGAACCAGCTATTAAATGCAATGGAAAATGCTATGCTCAACATTCAAGTTATTATAATATATGTAAGGCAAGGATTAATATACCTAAATTGCATGATTAACAGCTCATGAAAATTTCTATCAGATTCATTTGGAGAAAATTGCTATCTAGTGCAAATTCAGAAGCGAAAAATACATAGATAAGGTATCATTTCTTACTGAGAGAATAATTTGTGTAACTTACAGGTTTCTCATCTCCATCAAGAACTTCTTCCTTGGTGAATAGGTCAAAACATTGCTGCAACCGAACCTGACCAGTTCGAGATGGTATGGGAAGAGACAAATCCCAAAATGGATCAAAAGTGACAGAGCAGTGGCCACACACAGTACATTTCAGAGTTGATTTCAACTGTCCCACAAAAATATCAACAATTTTGCTGTTGTCCAAACGAAGATATCTCTTCCATGCTTCCATAGCTTTCTGGTTGTCACTGCAGAAAATAAATTGATTTCAAATTTAAGTTTTCATTTTACACATGAATAAAGAAATGTATAAATTGCAGAGTCTAATACTGACATTTTAATTATATGCTCATTCTAATACAAATTGGCAGAAATGAAAAAATTTTATGGCAGAAATGAAAAAATCTTACTGGTAATTAAATATGATTACAACTAAAAGACAAAATTATGAATGATGCAAAAATATCAAATATGCATTGTGATACCATAATAACTTGGAGATAGGAGAAAACTAAAAACAATTTTACCATACACCAGAGAGTTAATTTAAATAAAATCATTCAGTTCTCATTCATAAATTATCTTCAACAATAGATTTTAAAATAAAATGGGATGATTTTTTGAGTCCAAAAAGAAATTCACATTGTTAATTATAAATAATGAAGAAAGATTTAAAGCATTATGAATATCTTTCAAAGAGAAGAATAATAAATTATGTATTTTGAAGAACTTCTGAAATTTATAGCTTTTGGTGAAGAAGGATAGAAAATATTTTGTATCCAAAAAATTATGTGGAAACATCTTTTTAAAATACTTTGGCTAAGTACCTCAAAGAGGGATCAACTTCTGGTAGAATGGGTCTGGATGCAGGTTTGGTGACAACACGGTTCACATCTTCATGGAGGCCCTCTAGAAGGTAACGTAGAAATTCCTGAGCATCCTGCTGGGAGTACCCAGTAAAACGTGGGGCAAATCTTTGCAATTGGGATTTAAGTGCAGTGGTGTTAACAGCAGGGCTTAAGCTGCTGCTACCCTCGGGGTAACCCCACAGTTCTTGGATCACTGTAGAAAAAGCTGTAACAGAAAACATAAAAAGGTTCATAATTACTCGTGTGATTTTGTGATAAAGAAAAGATTTAGAGATACAATGCATAATTTGCTAAATTAAAATAATAGTAATTCAGTTTATTTAATTCAATAATAAAAAAGATTTCATACATTATAATTAAGTTTATTATGAAAATATTTACCAAAAATTTACTCCATCCTTAATACCCAATTTGCTTGTTTCTAATGCAACATCCATAATAGAGAAATTTACATTAATATTTCTTTGCATTTCAAAACTACAGCTAACTCTATTTACTTTTTTTACTAGGATTATTATGGAATTACTCTTACAACTTATAAAGAGTTATAAGTATACATACATACATACATACATTGGTCTTTATTAGGCGAAATTTGATGCAAGTATGTGATGCATTAATGAACAGTTTAACTCAATTCAAACAATATATTTCCTCACTCTTTTATACCGCTTCATATCTTCAAAATTAGAATTAAAAGAATAAACATAAAAATAAAATTAATAGCAAACTTTACTACTTTACTTATGATTCAAAGAGGCTTAAAGAAACTAGACTTTATTTACCTTTAATGAGAGCTCCTTTCATTGATGAATTGGTAGTGTTAATATCAGAAGAGTAATTATCACCAAGAATATATTCCAATAAGGGTCTTGTATTGCTGAGGCATTGAAGAACTGAGTTCATGAAACACTGCAAGATGAAAAACATAATTTTAATGATTAAGAACAACTCCACTTGCAATACAACATCGACAAGGTAAAAGAGTAAGAGACATACTGTGTTGCCAAGGTTGCGTAGTCCCACCAGTCCTCCATTCTCTATGGCTGTGTTGTTACGCACAATTTTGCTGGATAGTCTTGGAGAAGCCGTTATCACGTTATTATCCTGAAAAAATACATGAATATGAGATACAATGCTCAGAGAGAGAACAGTTTTTCTGCATGCAGAAAATCATTATGCTAATTTGAAAAGTAAAATTTTAAGTGATCCAAACAGTAGTTTCAAATGGATTATGTTCATTGAATAATTTAGGTACTTAAAACCATACTGTGAAAAATATTTGAAATTGATCACTATGAGACTTCAGAATTGCCTATTGCAGAAAATTTTGATGATAATTCAAAATTTTATAGCATGATTAATATAAAGTCCATTCACTTTAATTTCAAAGAAAATAGCTGCCAGAATTTTACCAAAAACATATGTATTTCACTATTAACTTGAGAATAAAGATACAAGTGGTATGAGAAATTTGCAAAAGAAAATGTATTAAAATTATGTGGCAATAACCAACATTTACAGCTATTTCCAGACACTGAGACCAATTGCAGATACTTATACCTGATTTCCTGAAAAAGAAACTTTAAATCTATTGGTTTCAATGAGAGATGTTTTGGTTTGGTGTATGGTGTAATTTGTCTAACTTTTCTAAAGGGTATAAAGATTTTATTTGCAAATTCTTTTGTGTAAATCTCAAGTAAATATTTGAAATAATAATACATTATATACTAATTATCACCACTTACTCATTCACAGTCCCATGTTCCATCCCAGGTTTGGTATTCCCAGTACTAGTTTTACCAGTGCTACACTGTTTATATTTATAATGATCTAACACTGTGTTTCATATGTTGAATTCTGCTTTCAAAATAAGAGCAAAAATCTTACGTAAATGCTAATTTAAAATGTATAACATGTTTTAGTCTGTAGTTTTGCTTGTTTTTATACTATACCTTGATTTAATATGGGCTCCATTTTCATAAATACTCGAGATGAACATTTTACTTGAACTAGCTACATTTGTTAGAAATTGAAAACTCAAAACATTTTTATATCATAAAATTGTTCATTCCACCTTTTAAGCTAGCTAAACATAAAATACCAAAATCTTTGATGAAAGTTTAAAAAAGTATTAAAAAATTTCCCTTCTCATTTAACTTTTTAAAATTATCATAAACAAAACTAATTTAAATTCTAGATTCTTCTAATGAAACTGATTAACATTTTAGCTTCATAAATAGAAGAGAGCAGAAGGAGAAAAAATTGATTTCATAACATTTGCTGGCAATGTGCCATTTATGATATTCTCCCAACATTCAGTTATATGTAATAGGTGCTACACTATAATATTTACACCTATCTAAAAGAAAATTTTATATTTTAAATTTTAAACTTCTACCATGGGATTTATTTGTTAGCAAGGACCTTAAAGGTTCTTTGATACTAGGAAGGTATCTACAAATAATACCTTTCTGAGGAATAGGAGAAAATATATAATTATGCCACAACCGTACTAATGTTTGCTCTAACAAGAAAAATATTCAGATGAACCATAAATGTGATTGAATGATAAATATTCAACAACAAACTATTTCCAAAAGAAAATCTTAAATTTTAAAATGCTTGAATAGGTTTCAATTGGTAAACACAAAACCAAACTTCAAGTAAGTATTGACAATAATAGAACACCCATCTGAAATATTATTGTTTTATAATTTTCTCTTTCCTAATCCAGTCGTTATTTATAAATTATTGATTTGGGCATAACAATGTGTCATGAAGTGTGAGGATGAAGTGTTGCTGCAATTCATGAATTGATTAGTTGGGCAATTGTTTTGGGGCCTTGAAATTTACTGTCACTATCACTAAGCTAAACTATTGCTGGGATCTACATTTATTTGATAACAATAAAGACTGCAAAGCACATTCCAAATGCTAATTCACTGATTTGCTGACCACGAGCATTCATTGCAACCTGAGACAATCTTTCGAGCTTCGTCTGCACTTGAAGACGGTGGAGAAGCAGCCGGATTGTAGGAATAATAGGGGTGATTGGATCGAAAGGGAAAAGACGATGCTGAGGGTGTCTGTGTGAGAGGATAGACTCATCGGAGGCGGTTGCAAGGTCGGCCCTTGGAGGCAGGAGAATGGGGGGGGATAGAGGATGAGGAGTGAGGGGGAAGAAAGAGGGAGGGGTGCGGCCCTGACACCGTTTTGGGAAATCATCGAGTGAAGGGCGTGCGAACACGGCTGGAATGGCGTGCCTGATAAAAGCGCCTCCCCGCGTGCGACTCCAGATACGGAACGCTCGCCTCTTCGCAGATCATCACGCACGCACGGCGATTTCCATAGCTGAGATACACCTCCTTGAGAAATTTGATTTCGCGTTCATGAAATGCTTCGGGATGACGGCTTATTTTTGTTCGGATTGAAATGAGAGAAAAGCACGAGTGATGGCTGTATAGGTTTACACGGCGAAGCCATGGCGAACGCACGTACTGATATTAACATTACGGCAATCTGCACGAGAGCCAAATGTGATAGCCTTGGTTGCACGGATGCATGCTTTTCAGCCAAATAACGCCACGCTTGTTTATTTAGAGTGCCGAAATGAATGCCTACATTGTATCTACGCTTAAAGAGCGTCTTAAATTCAAAACAAAATAACGAAAGTGAATTTTTCGCATGACTGAGAAGGAATCTACATAGTAGGATGCGGTTAATAGAGTCTTTATTAAAAAAAGAAATACGATTTAAATCATTATTAACACCGATTTAACCATCAGGAAAAATAATATCGTTTCAGATCGTTTTATTTCTCTTGGAATCCTTTTAATTTTGAATATTTACCAACATGAATGCAACAGAATGTAAACTTAACACTTGGCAGTCTTTACTCAAGTTACCCATCCTTCAATCTACCAATACTATCGTATTTAAGCCAGCTTAAATGTACTACATCTGACAACCTGTAAACAAATTGCACTGACATGATAAAAGGTGGAATAAACCGACATAAAAATGCTACTTTGTTAATGACTAACATCGATTTACATTTTTAAATGTTATTATTAAATACAAATTATACTGATACATTTTAAAGTGTGTCTCGATTAGTAATTACGTACATACATTAAATATTAAGCTACATTTTACCGAATAAGGGACTACTTACTAAACACATGCATGGGTAAGTGTGAGTATATGGTTTCAAGGTGTGGTGTAGTGTCATTCACAAACAGGTCTCATAATATAGCCGATGCTGGTTAATGCCACAATATAAGACGAGATGAGGGTATATTGACGAATTAGACTGAAATAAAAAAAATGATCGCACTATGATTTTTTTTTCAAGTTGTTACCACTTGCAGCAATTATTCAGTGAGGCAGCTTGTAAAATACCTATGAAAATAAAATTTGAAGCATATAATAGGTAAAGAGAGAAGAATGTGCAGTATAGTAATCATGCTTCAGTTACCGAGGGGTAATGAGGAATAGAAATTTAATGCATTACTAATGTTAATCGTAAGGAAGGCAAAGCTGAGACGATTTTCAAAGGATTGCATCTCCTTTAAAATTGATCCAAAAACGAGAAGGATGAACTCATTTGATAAGCAAACGAGTTTAACAGTACGTATATGTACCAATATCAAAAGGTTGAGATCTTTTAATAGAAAATATTCACGCGCTGCCACACACTGTTAATCCATTAAGTTTTGTAATCCTGCTGACAATTGTAATAAAAAAATCACACAGGCAAAATTGAAAAAAAAACACTAAATACACACATGATAAATTATTCAAATTACCGGGGAAATATTCATCAGTGGGCAATAATACCATCCACATAAAGTAGGATAAAACACACTACTTATGAGGGTTTTCTCGCGGTCCAGTTCAAACCTTTCTCAACAGTAAAAAAAAAACATTTCAACTCGATTGCACTCGCGATATTAACAGGATAAGCGAACGTTTAAATACTTCCGCAAATATTAGAAAAGAGTAGGAAAGACTCCAACGAGGCTGACGGACAAAGCCCTTTAAAAATAAAGTACGCTTTAAAAAAAGTACGCCGATTTAAAAAATAAAAAACTCCTTTTTCTTCCTAAACAGCTCGTTAACCGAGCTGATGCATTCATTCGCCGGGGCTTTGAAAAATCTTCGCCTAAAAAGACGGAAATATTTTACTTTTTCCGACCGCTCTAATCGATATGTTAGCGAGCACGCACGCGTGCGAAAATGCTTTCTCCTCCGCCACGAGCGAGCAAAGGTCACGGAAAAAAAGCGATTTATAAACGTTCGAGTGAAATACCAACGGAGTCGGCGAGAAACAATCTATGCAGGCGTACACATCGCGAAAGGGGTCGATTAATCACAGCGAAACATTCGCTTGAGGATTCGTAGAAATTCGCAAGGTCGTTGTGCGTAAAAAGAGATGAATGCAAGAGGGTCGAATCGAACTGACTCATCGGGATGCCTTTTAAGTGATCTCATTCAACACACTACATCCATTCACTGCGTCCATTGCGAATTCCGGAAGCGTTCACTTCCACTTCCAAAAGGAGGGCGGAAACGTTTCGAAAAGATGCTCTCTTCATTGACATTCTAATTCGATGAAGATAAGTGCCTCGACGCTGTCGCGGTTTTCACAAGGTGACGTGCTATCTCACAATGGGGGAGAAAACCTTGCGTTTTAAATTTTGAGGGTAAACTTATCGGAAGGAGGAACCAGCACACCTTATGAATAACAATCAACAAACACCCTTTCTCTAAAAAAAGGCCGCATAACGAAGAAGATAAAGATGGCCTAAAACTTTCGCGTGTTTTACTACCCTTACGGAAAAATCCTCGTATCCTTCTATTCCCGATTACGGAAGGAAATATACCGATCTCCTGAAATTAGACAAGAGCCAAGGGCAGCTTCGATGATAAATAGCGACACATTATCATCAATTCTTCTTTTTAATCGGAAAAAACTCCCGCATTTAGCTTAAAATATCCCTAAGGATTTCCGGTAATTAATGACTCGTCTCACGAATCGTTTGAATAAAAAAATACTTTAAAAGGCCTCGGTTGTGAATTTTTTCTCACATTGATTAGTGTATTGTAACCTTACTCATTAAGGTAGAATCCTTATATGGACATTATACTTTACTGTAGGATGAATTTAAAATTTTTATCAGGTATAACATGGAAGAAAAATGCTGATATCCTTTATAGATAAGACAAAAACTGAGGCACTATTGTATGCTAACAGGGATAACCTAATAATTGTATGATAAAGGACGGGTTAGAATTGCACAATGGTGATATTGTAGAAATTCAAAATGATATTAGCTCTTTAAATAACATTTCGCATCTTTTAAGTTACGTTCAGCGCAATATTTCCGAAACGCTTCTCGCAAAACAAATGCATATCGCTCTCGAATTTATAACGGCAACTTCAAGCTTCAACATTCTCGATCCAAAAACGTAATGCAGAGAGCACTGGTGTGACTTCGAGGGAATCAATCATTTTCAAAGCGTTCCATATGCTGCTGACACCATCTCTCGACAATATTTCGTTTAAAAAAATCAAAAATGCACTCTCCGTTACGGTGCGATTCGAATTTCGATTTTTATCTTCACGTCCAGATGTCGCATCACTCGGCAGTCACCTGTATGAGTCGTTGCGACGTATTTAGTCATTGCGGCAGAGGCGTTTCTCGGTCTGTTTGGAAACTAGCTCAGATGCGCTCCCGCTCAAGCAGAACAGAGGTTAATCATTGGAAAGGAACGCCCCTTACTGTCATCTACTATGAAATACTCTCCTAGCACACGGAGGTGGTTAGGATAAGGTCTAAACGAAAATTTATTGCGATAGAGTCTAAATAATTGCATAATCCTGACGCATTGTTTTGATTTTAAAAAAAGGGGATGAACTAGGTCATACATTATAATAAATACGATTCTTATATATAAATACACATGGTGAACAGTTATTAAATATTTAAATGCTTAGATTACTACACTAGCCAACCGATAAATTTAGGTCAACTACAGTCTATTCTTGTCTACTTTCTTTCTATACTACAATCTATCTTTCGATTGCTAAAATCATCTACAGCGTCATCTTATCTATGTCAGATTTCTGTAAGTATTCCTTTGGAATCATAAAGGACGATTCGTAATGAATATAATTAGTCCCTCCATTAGGAATGATTTAAAATTCTAAAACGGAAAAAAAGCTCTTTTGGAGCAGTTTCAAGATAAACATTTAGCCAAGAATTAACTTTAGGTTGCCCATGGGTCAACAGAATCGAATAGCTACATTAGGAAACGTCAAACAGTTTTCGAAATGCGGGCAGGAAAAACAAATTTGTTGTAATCGACTTATGGAAAGATGTGACAATGCTCAGTCGGACAATGCCAGCACCGTTTCTTCGTCCTTCGATGCCCCTTCCATGGCCGATTACTTCGGTGTGTTTGCAAAACAGTACGAGTAACTCGTTGCTTCCAAGTTGGTCTCCGCTGTAATTCCGGCAGCGACCTGGAAGTCCTATTTACGCTGCATTCTAACGAGGCTCTGCGGTGGGTATCGAGCTAAAATGCTGTTTCTTGCTCGCTCTAGAAATGATGGAAAAAAATCAATGGCACCTGAGACGAAGGGCTTTGGGCAGTTTTCCCGAAAGTTTGACGTCCATTTGTCTTATTCCGAATGCCAAAACGATTACCAGGGTTTCGATGATGGCATTGGAAACAAGACGGTCAGCTGACGTGCTGGCAAAAAAAAACTGGCAAAGAAAACACCTTTGTTTTCATGTTCGATTTCCACCTTTGGATACAAGCCTAAGGGGTGCAGATATAACTCGAATAAAGACTAAATCCGAAGACCATTTACCCGTTTTTTTATTTCGTTAATTTTATTTGAAGCAGTCTGATTACGAAAGGAGGTGGTTTAAGTGTACACTACCGCTTGTTTTCAAATCATATTGGGGACATTTCATGAACATATGAAGAGATAGGAGCATTATTTTACTAATAAATCAACTTCTCACTATATGATAGTACGTGTTTATTTCCGTCTTCGACAGATTTACGAAAATTCCGGAACTAAATACATTCTTTCGGAAGGTATTCGTTGATAACCGCTAAAAATAAACGCTCACTTAGTAAATGACTGAATATGGTTTCGTGCTCAGAATGCGTTTGATGATTACAAGATCACATGTCTAACAAGATTAGGAGGAGATCTTTCAAAAGGAAACAAATTAAGCCGATCCAGCGATGCCGATTCGTTTTCGAGCCTCGGAATACTTGAGAATCTGAACATGCTTCGCCCGAATTTCGATCGATACGGATTACGACAAATAATTGCGGGCATGATTCATGAGGACTTTCGAGTAATTAATGCGCATTAAGTTCTCTAATGAAACGAATCCTTTCCATGATCTACTAACGAGTCAAAAGAATTGACCCCTACTTTCAGAACTGCATGCAGTCTTTGAGAGGATAGCATCTTGATTCGCACTCACCGTGGAAACAAATTAAGAGATCTTATCATAGTTCCTGGCAATCTAAGACCGTGACTAATGCTGAGAAGTCAGATTTCATCTAGCCTAAAATACATCGCGATGTTTCTAAGATTCATCCGAACATAAGATTCATTGTGCCAACAACTAGAATTAATTTAGCAAGTAATTTTTAGTCTTTAATTTTAAAAGTTTTAAATATTCAAATCAAACACTTAGTAAAAATAAATATAATTGACGTTGATATAATAAACAATGGTCTCTCTTTATAGCAGTGGGATATTTTATACATAAAACTCGGGAAAAATGTGACTGCTGCAATGTTAAAATGCTTACGAACCCTCCGGGGGCAAATGTTCCGATTCATTTATTTCACACGAAACGCGCAGGATGAACGAAGCAAAGAGACAGAGTGACTCCCGAGTTAACACTCGAACGCGTGGTCGCTGCAGAAATCAGAGAGGCTAATCGATGCACAAACACGTTTAACGACGCATAAACGAAAGGTTTGCTCGCCCCATTGATCCCCGAATCGGTTTAGCCAGTTAACTCGTAATGAAACACGTGCTACCAAAGAGTCAATATTCTTCCAGAACTTTCGTTTGTAGACTCTCTGGGACGCTCCAACTAAGTGAAGAGTCATTGTAGGCAGTTCGCATTTATGTATATGGAGAACATTAGATAACCAATTAGTTCCTCATCATATTTAATAAGCTGCAATCTCGCACCAGAGCTTTTGGTGGTCGATAGTGGAAAGTTTGAGGTAAGAGCCGGCAGTAAGTTTCGTGTATCTCTATAATTTATTCCGACAACTTTAAAATTCTATGATTAATTCAGAATCTACCAATAAACTACCTTATTAACACCTATCAATGGTTAGTATTGAACAATTCAGATGGATTGAATCCGATTCCTGAGGCGCACGTAAAAGCCCCAAGTTAAGCTCGCTGTGGGAATCCGTACACAGAGCAAATAAAATACGTTTCCGATAAACATTCGTTAGCCGACTAAACAGTTATCTGCCCACTCACTAGCCGAGTGATATCCATGGCTACCGGGTCAGGCGTTTCGAAAAAACGTATGTAATACATGGTGGTGCTTGGATGCGGAAGGAAGTAGGAGTCCTTCGGACCAATGTTGCGGAGAGACCATGAAGAAGAGGGCCGAGGGATAGGAACGGAGAGGGGGGACTGGATGAAAGGCAGACACGTTCGAAGATGAACAAGGCTACGGCGACAACAACTCGATGGCAAGGGGGGTGAGACAGACATCGGGGTATCCGAAACACGTAATGCAGAGCGTTTTCGCGGCGCCCCTTCCTTTCTTTCTAGATGGCGATCAATTGGAAAGTCCCCTTATCCATTTCGCCGGATCCGCTGTTTATTCGACTATTTCATTCTAATTGATTCCTCTGCTTGGCCTTCTACTTATCGGCTCGACCTTTTTAATTCCAATCCAATGCTTTTTCGATTATGGGTTCAGATCAAACGATGTTGTTTAGGTGTATAACGGTATAACGAGAACGAAATTAATTTAATAATTCATAAAATCGATATTGTTAGACATGAATGGATAAAAAGCCATTATGCGATAAAACCAAATACTTGATACTTTTCCACGCTAAAATTCATATTGAAAAAGGTTTCGTAAAGATCACTCAAATTTTCCGACAAGTAACCTTACGAAACCGGTCGCAGAGTAAATTTTAGTGAGAAAAAGTACCAAGTCTTTACTTCTATCGTATAATAATTAATATTATAATTTGAAAATAACAGTTTGAAGTAATTAACGTACTTCCAGCGGGCTAATTTCAATGAGGTACCTTCGATTAAATGGTTAACGCCGACTTACAAATTCGATCATTCACGTACAAGAGTAAATAAATCCTTTCCTTTCGTTGATTCAAACTCCTATAGTAGTTTCTTCGGAGTACAACCGGCGATTAAATAGCAGACTTAAATCGTTGGGTCAGCACAGCAGCAAACGAGTCGTCAATCAAATTACTGCCCTCTGATCAAATTCGGGTGCTAAACGAAAGGGCGTATTATGGAGATGGGAGTCTCTGAAAGGGAGCCGTCGAGACCACTCTAACGTAAAAAAGATTTGACTTAGGAAATGAACCATTGAAAAGTTCACGATTTCCTTTCGAGCAATTTATCACGAGATTTCTCAATATCCAAATGCTTTTACGTAAACAAGAGAGGTTAGATATAAAAAAGCGTGATAAAGCGGTACAATTAACCCTTTGATTGCGAACGAAGTTGCAACATTATTTCCTGACATTACAAAACATTCTTCTCAGATTTCGCGATTCAATTATTATCGTTCCGGAGATAATAAAATTATATTTTGCGTAATTTATACTACTTTGAAGCGTTATAAAAACGTGTGCTATGCGAACGGAGCAATCAAGTTAATGTATACATAAACACGTCAATGATAAACAGAGATGTATAAAAATAACACAAGTTACGTAACTTTCACTCATCCCTTCCGGAAGTGAAATTAATAGAAACGATCACAGATCACACATGATCTTTACGCAGTTATATTAGATTACATCGATCCCATCTAAAAAAAGATAATAGCAGATATTTTTGTCCATACAAAACAGTTGCGATAACCTTTCTCGACTGTTAGCTATAATTATATGCTGTAGCAGACGGAAAAACTTAGCGATTTTGATTTCCTGATTACAGAATATTAGCATACCTAAATGAATACCCAAAAATACGACTCGAGAAGTTCAAGGTGGAAGATTTCCCTTAAAGATACGGGAAGTGACTGATTCGACGAAATTCCAAGGAAGTGCTGCAGCCAGCACTGACGTAGCAAAATTCTTTGGGTTGAAGATTCAGCGTGTTGATATCGACGTAAAAATACAACAAAGATGAATACCAACAAAGCCACGGTGGCTGAAATTTCAAAGTACACTTCCCCTGTATCTAAGAAGTGTCGAAAACCAAGTTTAGGGCAAGGGCATGATAGAATCCAAACCCACGGTTGCACAAGAATTTCGACAGTTTCTTATGGTCCCATCTCCGCCTAAATGAAATAATTAGTACCCTTCATTCGTTCCACGGCCGGATAAAGATATCCTTCCTGCGGTCTTCTAACACTCGCATAGTCCCGAGAAATGGCACAACATCTGCGGACACTTTTCCGAAAAACGTCCGTTTTTTCTGGAATCTGGGTCAAATGAATGATGCAAATACGTTGAACATGTTTTTCGCCAGGAGATATACGCTCTATTTCCGCTGCTTGAATGAGGAACTAAAATTAAATTCATAGGAGTCACGGCTCCATACGCGTCCGTGTTTGACAGATACTAACCCTCATCTCGTGAAGCGAACGATTCAAAAATAATTTCCTTTGTGAAATAGGCGACCGATATTTGTAAGAGCCAAACATTTTCATCGGGCTTTTTAATCAGATCATTCGAATAGGAAAAATAAGTAAGTAATAAAAATTCGGGAACAGCCAGCTATTATTTTATAAATCTCAACACAAAATATGCATAAAATATAAGCAGCTATTAGTTAGATACCATATCTAAGTCACAAACAACTAATAAGAAAACTAAATTTCTTAATTTATTTTTGGATGGGTAAAAATATCCCATTACTAATTATAAAATTACCCTAGCATTCATTTAGAAGTCATAGCTGCTTATTATCTCTCCTTCATCAAATTTATCTAATGATCTTATACCTTTTTGAATTATGTTAGATTATTATCATCATTTTCGTGCCCTTTAATAACATTGTTAGTTCAGCATAATGTGAAAAATTCTTCTAGAGGTCAGGATTCCATTTAGATGGAAAATTCCAAACAGAATTAGAATCAGTCTTAACTCTCTAATATTTTCCTCTAACAGTCAGACATCCTTTAATATCAGAAACGTGTTTATTTTCATTTTCAACCATCCCACACACGCTGACAGCCGAGGAAACCCGTATTGTAAAAAGTTCGCAAGGACGAGGGAATTTCCGATCTCGGAAAAGTTTATCAGGAAGTGTTCGCGACTAAATCCATCGGAAACCAGAGAACGTTGAAACGGAAACTGAGTAAGAAATGTAAACGACAGAAGCAATAGAGCGAGGTCGCTCGAGAAGCGTGTCTAATCTACCACTCGTAAATAAACAACGGTTACTCAGGGTCGTGAAACTATTAATGTATTTAAGATTCGCCTCGAGGCTCGACTCGGATGTAACCGGTATTGGCAAATGATGGACGAGGGCGGATGATTTATGTTTTTATGAGCACGATCCGATGAATTATGAGCCAATTTACGGCGATAGGGTACGATCTATTGGTTCATTATGAAACGCGTGTTGCAGGAATGTCTTATGCGTTATGGAATGTCCTGAACCTTGCTAAGTCGACAGTTTCTTAACACGATTGATACGTTAAACTAATTGCTACACTTTTAAACGATCGATTGACACAAATTATACGGCATAAAGTAAACAATATGTTATCGCTTCTTGTAAAGCCAACAACATTGATAATAATCAGATTTACTTCATCATTTTTTAACGTCATTGAAATTAAAAGGAAATGGAACTATCATAATGTTTGAATGATTGCAGATAATTGTGCGAGAGATAATTCTGGTGATAAACCAGTTATTGGGGCGAAATGTTCATATTTACGGCCAAGGACTCCTGTTTCGTAATCTTTCATTTGAGCCTTCTATATCAGGAGAGGAACTGGTTGCAGGGAATATGAAATTGATATTTTCTGGCAACCTCGAAAACTCAGTCAATTGCTGGACTCCCAGAATTTTGACTGACCACAGTAAGCGGAATAATTACCATGCCAATACTTGGTGTTCGTCCACCAGGTCATGAGCTTTTAATCTTCACGCTAATTCGATAAAATTATCGAGATAAATATTAACTTTAAGAATAAATAAACAAAAATATAAACATTAATAATCATCAGATTAAGTATTAATGAATGTGGACGCTAGAATTAAATTATTTTGAACAAATAAACCGTCTCTGTGACGCATGCAAACTATTAACGACGGTCTAAAATTCAAGGAAAACATGTTGGGCGAATAAATTATGCTTCGTGGATTTCCCGTATGCGCGCTAATGAATCCAGTGGACGTAGACATCGGCACATGTGTGATATCTGGAGTAGGATCGGACGAAACACCGATGAGAAGACAACAGTTTCGATACGACAAATAATGAACATTTGTTGATTAATAAGAGGGAACCGAAGTAAATTATAACAGATAGAACAATGGACATATTGGATTTATTGGATATTACTTGTCGAGAATTCGCAATCATGGCTAAAGAACACAATTGTTCATCCAACATCATCACTGAGGATACGTCCAAGATTTTACAGCTGAGCAATGACTTGAAAATTAGCATTAAAAACGCAATAAAATAAGCTAATCTTATGTTTCCGATATCCCTTTACATTATAATTCGCAAAGTAATTTTACATTCGTATCGTACCTTTAAATAAACACTTAGTACGTGAGCCCTTACTACGCTGACAACAAAAAACAACATTTCACAACAAAAATTCTTCGTCAAAATAAAACATCCCAAAAATAATACTTCGCAAAAAATCTTATAAGAATCCGCATACGCAAACGATGACCGTGAGCAGAATCGCAAGCTCCAGCCGCCTCCATGAGATGGTGTATACTGGGAATTATATTTTGAGATGGTGATTCATCTCTTGGACAGTGAATAACACCTGGGAACTTTTTCAGAGCCACGGCTCTGGAAGAAGTGGGAGAGAGCATTCGATCGGCTCGTTGGAAAAAAGTCGATAGCACTACTAAATCTCACAAGGTCCTTCTCAAGGATCTGAGGAACATTCGGCCTCCGTCTCCGATAATGACGTAACGACGGAATATCGAGCTGAAAACGTGACACGGGTGGCATGAAAAGACCACAGACTCTAATCCATCGCCCACTTTTATTCCGAATAATCCTAAAATAACCTCCGCCTTATGGCGTTAATCTCGCCATCATTCGAGAACTTTCCAACTTACTAGAATTAACCCTCCCGAAAGAACTGGAGCTTCTTGCGCAGATACCATACTCTGCTTAGAGTCGCTTTCTTGCCAGCTTTTGTAATTGTTTATCTCTCCCTAAGAACAAGGATAGGATTATGAGGAATTTTTCTTTGTCTAATTAGTTCACGGCTTCTTTATCCGGGGGTAGATACCGGTAACTAGGTGCTCCCATTACTGTCGCCCTTCCAGGATTGCAAAACCTAGGGAGATAGTGGCACCTAGTGAATATGCGGCTGTAAGTAATAAAACCAGAACCCCGTTAAGGTAAACCTTTCGCATAATAGCACTTCTCTTGGCTGATTCCTTACCACAAGATTGCAAAACCTATTCATTCCTACATCATCTCGACGATTAACAAAGCTTGTTGATGACCGAGCTGTAAGCTTGCAGAACGAGGAAGATTGAAAATGTGAGACATCATCGTTCTGAAAGGTCAAAGAGCGGCTCTAACACTTTCTATTCGCACAAAATAATATCATGTTTCTTTCCTGCAAGGAAATTCCCGATTCAGGAAGACATGTGCCGTAGGTGTGCGTGCTTCCAAAGGTTCCGAGAACCTTTACGAAAGCGATGCTGGTAGGGACGACGTAAAGGAAATATAAAACAAATTTTAAAAAAATCAGGAAACGGGTATCGGCTATGTGAACGGACGAGCAAAATATTTTCGCAGAATCAGAATGAGGAAACGTTTCCTTGGGAAAATAAATCGGCGAAGCAGGAATTCCAGACCCGTCGGAGGAAAGTGAAAGTTTTGGTAATGTGCACACTATTGCTCCAAGCGCGAGAAATTTGCCCCCACGCGTAACCCAATTAAAATTCGTGAAGAGAAACGTAGGAATGAACTTTGAAACTCCATAGCAGCCTCGCTGATTCGAAGACAAACGCATCTCCACGAATTTATACTGGCTCCACAAACCTTAGCTCTTTCATAGCTTAATCCATGGTTGAAAATATTTAAATAAGAAGAATGATAGAGTAATAAGAATAATAAATGATCCCTGCATATATTGGGTTTATCTGTACGATATATAAACGCATTAACATAAATAGAAACCTATGTAAAACTCTTAATAGTGTTCTTGTACCCTCCACGCCGGGTACCAAAATTTTTGCAATTCACGTACGTAAGGTACAAATTTTCTTGCAATGAAGTATTATACAGGAAAATCTTATGTTTGTTAAAAAATAAATGCTTGTCATCAAAAACCTACAACATCAAAAAACTACAAAAACGTTTATTGATCATCAAACACGTATTCGAAACCGTGCACTCTGATTATAATTTAGAGTCAACAGCGCCATATAATTTATTCTCTCCCAAAACTTCCAGGTACTAACCAAATCTTCGACGCTCGGCAATCATTAGAAGGTGGAAAATTTTTATTTCGAACTACGCCTAACATCTAACTGGAAGGGATTTCATTTCGTCAGCATAAATAGAAAAGGTTTAACGACCTGCTTAGAGGACTGCTTTCCGATATATACGCAGCGGTTTTTCTACGCATCTGTCAACTTTACATTCGTGTCAAGGTTTACCTTTTCATCTATTATCGAACATTAGAGATCGTCTCTATTCTAGTCGAATAGCTTCTAGTAACCTTATCAAAAGCCGTGAATCGCCATAAAAGCTTCCTATAGCTGTTTCCTTAAATGTCAACTTATGTGGCAAGGACGTGAATAAAATTACGTGGTCGTTGACATAAAATAGAAGTTATTCTAGTCAATGAAAACTGTGTATTTGGAATTACTGCTGGTTTTTAATTTATTTCATATTTATGTGAATCGAGAGCCACTTCCAAATGTTTGTAAGATTAAATAAGCTGCCACTTCTAAACGAAAAAATAACTAAGAGGAAACATAAAATAGCTTCTCAATGGAAAAGTTTTTGAAAGATTAATTCGAGCAAATAATTGGTTCTCTTTAACGCTTAAAATACAACGATCTATCTTCGGAAACACTTGTGAATCTCGAGTTGGGAATTTTTTAAGGAGTTCTAATTTTAAAATCGCTGATAACTCGCTGTTACCATCCTGGAAATAAAAGTGTGCGAACCTCCTTGAACCCCCCCAAAATTTTGGCAAACTAAGCACATGAGATGTGGAAGCTGGCACTTGAGATATGATCGGTCATTGTTACTCTCTCTGACAGCCCTCAGCTGATAACATAGTGACGCACGTAAGATGTTTACACCGTGTAAACAGGAGATGTTATCAGCTTTCGGTAGATACGTAAGCAAGAATCGAACTCGTAAAATACATCATAACTAGTCTCTGTGTACTTATTACATCATTCCACCGATTCTTTTATCCTGATTAGATGCCATTCACACCGGAAAATTATTTCTTCCACGTTTGGGCAACGAATGGATTTTTTTCTCCGGCTTCATTTACCCCCGAGGGTTTTTGGAACATGATTTATTTCGATAGCTGATGAATTGTCACGTCAGAGTAAGACAAGGTTCAGAATTACACCATAACCGTTGGAAATTATTACCAACGAATTTTACGCAACTCCGGAAAATTACCGTCATGGTTTTCTTTCGTAAGGTTCCTGATTATGCGCTGAACGCAGACCATTGTGTGCTTTCTGAGCACCAAAGGGAAGCCTCGAAATTAAAATTTCAGAAATGACAGTCAGACAGGAAAGGGAAATTTCCGTTGAAACATTAAATCCAAGCATTGAGTGCAACTGTACGAGCGAACGAACTAGGCTGAACTTGAATTCAGGAACTCAATGCCATAAATAATTGTATTCTGGCCACTCTAGTAAGTCGTCGACCCTCTAAAATAGGCCCAACTGTTTCTCATTTTCTTTCCGAGATTGCTTTTTAAACTATCTACCATTTAACCATCCTAATATCTCTTAAAGGTGGGTAGCCTTCGAAGTATCTCGTTATAAATAACTCATCAGGGATAAGTTGTATGTATGTAGACTTCATATTACCTATCTCGCCGATAAATACGAATATTTTCATTACGATTCTTGGATATTAAGTTGATTATTTATTGTCTTTGTCATTTGAAATTCTCCGAAATCATATTTATTAAATAGGAATTAAAACCAACGAATAATCGACATAAATGAAGTCTAACAAGACCTATATCATGCCAGATTAAGTGATACATCATATCCCCATACTTACGAAGTATCTTTAAAAGAAGTGACTGTATACTCTACATTTAATATTACGCATCGTCATTCATTCCACACGCAGGCTGCTTCCAACATACTATAGCATTTCTCCTATCTCTTTCCTTCTTTCTTGTCAAACCAAATTCCAGTCTCTCCCAAATCGACACCTCCCTAAGAGAGATACGAGAAATTCGGCGATATTTACCACTCTCTTCCGCGAGAGAAGCTTTCGTCCGTTTTTGTCAAAGGTTAAACGAGATTAATTCACCGCGGAGGACTTTTGGCACTCCGCGCAACAGGTCTCCGAGGCCATCATTAATCATCGCGAACGAAAGCGATCATCCGACGAATGTCGATTCCTCCGTTGAAAAGGAAAGCGGAAAAACTGAAAAGCCAAACGGAAGACATAGAAGGGAGTGGATTACCACGCGATCGGCACGTGATGGCGAAGGAATGCGAAGCGCGCGGGAAGCCAGATGAAGAGGATTACGTCACTCGCGTACGGTAACGAATGCTGCGTGAATGATGCGTGCTGCAGCTAATCGTCCGAACCGAAGGATTTTCCGTCGGTTACCAACCGAGATTTCTCGCTCGGAGGAGTCTTGATTTTCTCGGGTCTCGAGCCTGATTTTCCCGAGACTCGAACCCGATTTCTCCACGAAATGTCAACGGGACACGACGGGTGAATCTTTCGACACAGAAGACTTCGGAATTGATGAGATTTAATAAAAAAGTGAACTTTTCTGTCCCAGCCTCTGTGATTTAAACCACGGTCAAGGAAGCCTTAAGTGTGTTTATATACATACATTTACGTATACAAAAGATTCCCAAACAATTGCTGAAATGAATAAAATTGTTGAAACACGTAAAATAAGTCTTCAAAAAAAATAATGACGAATAACTACGATACTTTCAAGGCAAAGAATACAATAGAATTGCGCAGCTGTTACCATGACAATGAATTTCCGTGAATAATAGAGCTACCCATATATTTCTAAAAAGGTGAAAAATAAGTCGGGAAGAGAAATTTATCGAAAAAAGAGAAATAAATACGCTGTTAGCGCTTGTTCAGCTGATAATTGCTTGATAGGAGCGTCGAAGACTACAGTAATTGAAAAATTATCGAGCGGTGGCTCCAAGATAAAAATGCTGACAAAAAAATCTCCTCGCAACCTCTCATTACGTTTATGATCTCTGTACCTTCGGGATGGAGCAATTAACGATGTACCAGACATACACCCGACATTACGACCTATATACTTTCTTCAATGTCGAAAGAAAAGTGGACTTGTAGACAGGGAAACTATCTGTTGAGGTCTAAACATCCCTTGCTCTTTGATACGGAAAGAGATATCGAAAGGCGTCTAGTGACGGATGATTTAATTATCGAGAATGTCCTGAATATTCTCGAACATCTAAGAGAACTAAAATAGTACTAGATTATGAACCCATGAGTGACTTACGTGCTTAAACTCACCTTCACAATTTCGCTTTTCCTGTTATGTCTAAAAATAGTCATTCCTCGCTAATTTAGTCTGCGAGTAAACGTCAACACTAGTGATAAACCTCCAGAAACCTCAAGTGAGCTAGCAGAAGAAAACCGGACCCGAGCGAGGACTTAATACTTTTATTAAATTCGATCGAAACAGGATATGAATCAAACCCGGAGAAATCCCGTACCAAGAAAAGACACGTCTAAAAAAAAACCTACGACTGGAGGTGGTATTTAAAAAGAGGACGTCATCCCCTTGGGCCTTCAATTAACCCGATATTATCGACCTATCAATTAAAGACATGCGTCAGCGTCGTATTAACTTCTTTTATTGACTTTAATACACGAGAAGTTTCGTTTTACTAACTGACGTTCTCTCCCATTAGGGAGAGGGTACCAAGGTCTGCGATGTCTTAAGTGGGTCTGCGTAAAGGGTGATGTTCTTTTTCGAACTGAAAGGGGGCAATGTCTCTCGGAAAAAACACCGACGAGGTCGGCCTATCACATTAGCTCGCAGCTGAGATAAAACGAGCTAAAAAGCTCTCGGACATGCATATCAGAGTTGGTAAATTTACGCCTACGTGGGAGAAAATTCGATCGATACGCAACTAACAGTAGCGAAGATTCAAATTAAAGAGAGGTAAAAAGGAAACATATTCATAAAAGTCTATTAAAGGATTACAACGAAATAAATCACAATGAAACATTACGAAAATATATCATATATTGTTTTCGAAACTACGACGTTAGATCGTAGATAATTGTACTACTCTTCGCAGTAACTGACCCAACAAAGTAGTAGAAGTAGTCGATAAACACATTCGCGGAATTTTGCATCCGTGGAAATTCCTAGTACTATCATGTTATCGAAATCTGCGAAAGCTTAAACAAAGAGATTAATCTTCGCGAAAGAATGGAACTCTCGATTTATCAACTCACGTGTGAGGAATTTCAAAAACTTCGAATCTTACGAAGTCTTTCGTAACTTCCGCTACAAAATTTCCCCGAAAGCTTTCGTAAGCGGTCTTTTGTCTGGCGGATTAAGAATGGAACAGCTGTTTCGCGAGCGCTGGTCTTCGGCGGGCCCACAAAAACAGGCTTCCAAAATACTTTGATTCGCACGAATTATTCGCAAATTAAGAACGCTTAAGATTTAGCACTGGTAAAAGAGAGAGAGCGAGCTAATCGTAGATGCATCGAGGACGTGAACCTCGGCGAGGAGAGGTCCTAATTCCGAAAATTGGCCTCTAAAAACCACCCTAAATGAGACTAATTACGTGTTTACATCTACCCGAATTAGACTAATAAACACGGACGCGTTTACAAGTTTCTACGGCGCACGTCACCAACCGTGAAATTAGCAAAATTCTTCGGGACGAACGAAAAGAATTTTAAATAAACGAATTCGCGAAATATCGGCGAAATATTGTGAAGAAAAAATAAACAGCTCACCGCTGAAAAAATTCTAAAGATTACCAATCCGATCCGGCATTCCTCCAGCTTTCTCCGCCTTAGGCGCATTATTTAATTTTCTTTTAGACTTCCGAGCGTGACATAATCCGCACCTGTGCTCGTTTAACCAGCGCTGGAATTCGTGAATGAGACGTTGGAGGTACGTAACGAGAGATTAAAAGCCATACGTACTTAAAAATCGTCAGAGGACGGCGACTAACTGTAAAATACGTATTTTTACGGCGCGTGCTGTTTTTGTGAGCGCGTGCGGTTGTGGCGGCTCGATTCAAAAGCGGCCTGCACACAGTTACGGCACGACGATTAGGAATTCTTTGGCCTAATAAAAAAACTAATACGGGTCGACTTCTAATTTACTATTTGGGTTGCATTCTGGTGCGGGGGAAAAAAGAATTGAATGAAAGTCCGGCGGGATTCCAGAAAAACCACGGGCTATAAAGCGTGGGATAGGAGGAAAAAAACCTTGCTGGACTTGGGGAAGAGCGGGGAAGGGAGAGAGAGAGAGACTTCCTATGAGGAGAAGGTGCCCTAGAATGCGAGAAAGCAGGTCCGACGCCAATGGAAGTAGTGATTTGACAGGAATTCCGATGGCCGCAGACTAACCAAAGCTTTCGAACCCGCCCTTAGATGCTACTTGAGATTAAAGACTGGGTTATTTGCAATGCATCCATTATAACCAGAGCTGCGAATACCCGATGAACTGGGAAATAAATAGCAAAATGAGTTGAAAGCAGTTTTCAAAGCAATGCATCCTAATTTCATGTTAATTAAACCCGCTGAAATTTGCATATGTAAATTAGATTACGAATTCCAAACCTCCCTGACAACTAATGGGAAAATAAAACGAGTTTTTTCCCAAAATATCACGAACGACAAAAAAGTTAAAAGACACTAAATTCCTATGCAAATCCATACAGATAAAGATCAATAAGATTATTTAAAAAATTAATTAGAGAAACCAGTTTCTCCTAATCAAAAAAAATATGGGACTGAAGAACTAATCTTGATACAACTTCATTGAAGACGTGTCTTTTCACACTACGTGAATACTACGCTTTCTTAGCAAGCCGTTCCCATTCTTCGATACCTTATCAACTGGAACACTCGCCTCGAGATACCATTTCTTTCGATCTGTTTAAATTGTTTGCGTATCATTGTGAATTAGAGTCGAAAGATATAAAAAAAAGGCCTCCGTTTGAATGCAGATGAAATCGAGATATCCAGCACTTCAAATTTTGGGACGATGAAAGTAAATTTGCGAAATGAATACGAAATGAGCTTTTGGAATCGCTTTTAAAAAGTCTCTTTATTCGAGATTCGAGGGTTTTATAAATCCATCAGCTCCTATGGGATTTAAAAATCCAACGGCTTCGTCCAGACAATGCTTCGGATAACACCGGAAGGAATAGACGATCCCGGGCAATTGCAGATCGATGAAATAAAATGTAAAAACTCACTGCGGCGTTCTTCCTTCGAGAATGTCGCGATGTCAACACGATCATCCGACTTAAGACGATAACAAATCACTTAAATGACAGGTGTCGTTTACCATTGCCCACGGCAATCACCTGAGACGTTGAAAACTTGTAACGAGAAGGAAATTATTGAAAAAACTCCCGTATTAACAAATTCTTCGTAAACAGAGTATAACCGAAGACAAACAGATGGATTTAAACGATGTAGATTCGTTCCTTCGCTGATGACACACTCCGTAACTCAACTCCTCCAGGACAACAAACACCTCAGAAAGCTGGACGATGTAAATAGAACAACTGAGAGACACGCTCTCTGACGAACCATTCTGAAAAAGCTATTTACCTCGTCTTTGACCACCACGGTAAACTTGAAGCTGCCGGACCTCCTCCTGGAAGGCACGATCCAATACTTGAGGTTCATCGCGAACGGGCGATTATTAGTCCAATGCAAACACGGCGAGCGGAACCTTCCGGTTAAAGTGTCAGCGATTCAAATGGTCTGCAGAGAGAGCCTGGCCATTCCACGCCACCCGTGACGTCCACTGAGGGCGGCCGTGACGCAATCAAACGGGCGAAAAAGAGAGCGTTCTGAGAAGCACACGACGCGAGCGTAAAGCCGAACAACGACTGATGAGTGTTGCGTGCTAGAGATACCCTTCCGCCTCCCCTTTCCCCCCACCTCTCTCGCCCCTCCGCGGCCTCCTCCTGCGGCCTCGGAACCGACGCGGCCTCGCGACTCTTCTTAACATTCGTGTAGAATCGCCGATACTCACTCCATCTGTCGTACGTTGCTGGCTATCGCTTTTTTCCTCCGGTTCCCGGAAAGTCTTCGGGAGCGGAGATGTTGAGGGTCGCGAAGGGCAATCCTCGACGGCCGAGGCCAAAACAAAGGGTTTTAAGAATTCGCGTTTTTTTAAAGGGAATGATGACGTAGAAGATTCCCGTGAATCAGCAACATAAAACACTATACGTAACGTATTTACGACAATGCATCTACATTAAAATGGTAAATACTGAAGAAGAAGCAACTACCAACTAGCTACCAATATACCAGTATGGGGACTGTGATTTACCCACCCTGAGAATTTGCGATGAAAGACTAACCTTATGAAGTTCCGATGGCATATCTATATCGAAAAATATATATTCTCTTGCTGATGATAGCATTGAGTAGTACGAACTATGCGCGTAACTCCAAGTAACTGGAACGTTAATCCTCCTGAAACTCCAAAAGTTTTTTTTAGTTTTACGTTTCCATACTTCGTTGCAATATTCAAAATAAATCCATCAAAATCTATCTGAAGAAAGGGCAAGCAGAATAAATTCACAGAAACATACCAGATGAAAGTCAAACAGCTGGCTCTAGAGATCCGTCTCTATAGAAGACAGATGGACTTGTGATCATTTTATAGCAGCTTCTCGTTCTTGTACGAATTCCCTACGTAAATTTTCTCCATAACCTTGAGCACGAAAATACTTTAAATTGCATTACGACGAATATGGGATAGAAGTTGCACACATCGGCACTGGGTTTCAAAATATATTTATAACCGAGCTGAAAGTAACTTACTACTCTGTCCCACTGGCTTCTCCAACGTTCTGTGGAAACAAAAGACCAGAAATAACTGTCTGTTTTGGCGATTAATTCCGCTTTCTAAACCACTCTCAGAGATGCCAATCGCAATTTAACTCAATTAAGATATCCAATCCATCATTTATGAGATTGAACTGATGATTTTTGCGAAAAGCTTTCGTTTACAATCTGATCGCATCTGGGGCGAATTCCACCCGATGTTTTCTTTATCCAATATAACAAATGAAATGCAAGCAATACGTTTATTCTAAACATTCAAAAGTTGCCAAGTCTCAAACACTATTTGGAAGGTTTCTCTACGTATGTAAGGCAGATAACATGAGATAAAACACGACACTTATTAAACGGTAGTGTGGACCTAAATAAGAAACAACTTTCCTATTTGCCAACGAAGACGAAAGTCTTAATGAATTCAATACGAAGAGGCGTAACTTACCATGATTGGAGAGCCATAAGAATTAAATATTAATGCGAAAGTTATACTGAAGTAAAAAATTCCAGGTCATTTAATTGATTATCTAGAATGGGATTAAAAGTCGTTTACGCATGTGTTTCAGGATACCTCCTTGAACTTGGAAAGAAATTGCCTTTAAGTGCTAGGCAATTAACACGGTTTTGTAATCATGTTTGACGCTTGCGATGGAGAAATTCCTTCCATTGGAACTACTAGCTCAGATTGTATTATCACTATTTCTTTCGCGTACAGATATAGAAACAAAGCGAAAAAGAAAGTACAAAACAACATTGAAGCGAACAGTAAATTTAGATCAAATGTGACGGAATGTATTTTTTGTGAGTTGCAATTGTCTTTAAAATGTATCGAGGGTAACAATTCGTTATGATCACTATATTTGATCATAATTTTCCATTCACAATACAAACAGAATGTCTACATGTTTTGTAGAAATTATCGATAAAATCTAATCTTATTTGGGATTTTCTCTGGACCAAAATGTGAAATGTATTCCTACTTCATTCGAGTAATCTACGTTTTTGCAACGTACGGACCGTTTCAAGTTTCTAAACAAAGTTAGACTAATATTGTAGTGCGTAATGCTTTTTTTAGAATGAAGACGATCTTAAAGAAAACTCATCGGATATTGGAGCAAGAATAACACAAGAGTATCATAAAATTCTCAAAATCTAATCTATTAATCGTTCGCATATATCGGCGATAAAAAGGCATTCTTCGTTCTCGTTTATACATCCGGTATTCGCGGATCTTCGTCAAACTACCTTACGAATTCCGCAGGACCCAATTCCATCGAATTCTTTTACGTGCTAAGGCATAATTGAGCGAGGAGCTGATTCGAAGGCGATGATAGCCGGTTCTCGAGCTCATAAATATTAATGGAGCGTGAATCATAAATTCGAAATGATCGATTCGAATTTCAGTTAAACTCTGCCACTAGGCTTAACCTCGAAAGTGGCAAGTTGCGAAATGTTGTTTCTGCCTCTTATTTCCATGTGCAGTAACGTAAAAAGCACGTTCAGGAATGTTTTTCGGAACACTGAAGACGAAGGCCGAATGAATTCACAGTCCCCGCTAAACTCAGCTTTAGTCGCTAAACATGCCCGATTTCGATTGATCTTCGTTTTGAAAAGGGTAAGGAGTACGTTGGATTCGATGCAAGGTTTCTACAACCCTGATTTGGGTATTTTCCATTAAATGGCTTTAATTGAATGAGGAGTCTCAATTTGCTGCGCTAATTCAACTAATTTCCTATTGCAAAAACGTCATTACCCAAGGATGTTGTCGAAAAACAAAACTCCCCACGTGACCGATGTATACAGCAAAGATGAAGAGCGGAATAGCTGAGACTTCATTGCAGAAAAAAAACGAACAAGACCAAATTACTAATTACGAAAGATCCTTTTTCATACTGCCATATGGTGCGGATAATTGCAGTGATTATAATAATAGTAATATAAAAATCTGAATAAAATATAAAATTTCAGATAAATTAACTATTAAAAAAGACAGGAGCAGATTCCGCGCAGGAGAAATTCCTCAATCTTTTCTAATCTCAGCTACAGTTAATTATAGCTTTACATACAGTTATGCTTGACCAGAAATTGATTTTAATAGATACCTCTTTTTCAATTTTAGATACTATTAAGTAGTTTAATGATACATTCAAAAGAAAAAAATCGTAAAATTTCTTTAAAAATCAACGCGATTAATTGCAATTCCTGATGATAAAGGTGGTATTGTTTTCTAAAAATACGATTTTCTTGAGAATTACTTATTAAACTAATCCTCAAATTCTCAGACGTTCAGATCGATGAAAATCTTAAAGATTCTTAAGGCTAGATCAATTAAGCAGCTTACGATACGATAAACTGAAAAAATACCTTCAACCAGCAAAACTCACTCTCGCGAGATAAGACTGAAGGGGTTATCAATCAAGTTCCGCGGAAACACGTAAGTAAGCACTCGGCGACAACAGAAAATAGATAAGGCAAGAAACCGGAAAAAGTATTCGAAAACAGCGATAATAATTAGAAGGGAGATGGGACAAAAAATACACGTGTCGCAATTCAGCTCAATAATCATTTAAGTAAACTTGTTTCCTTTTTATCGATAGGATCATGAACTCGTGTTCTTCACGCACCATTTCCATCCATCCAACCCTTTCTTTTTTTTTCTCTGAACATCATCGCGTACGTACTTTTTGCTCGCAGCGATAACCTCGTAACAGGCACGACTCTCGAGAGCAAACTTTTTTCGCGAGAACGGACTACTTGTTCTCTACACATCGGAGTCATCGGACGCGTGCTGCGGTAATGCGTTAAAAATCAGGGTAAACAACCGAAAGTGCTGATAGAATGCATCGGCAAAAAGACCACTTTTCCGTGGTGAGGGTAAACAAAAATGCCCTTAATTGACTTCCTCGAAGTACACGCCCCCCCTTCCACTATTCTTCGCCTCGAACTTGACGAAATGAGACAATCGTTTCTTTTTTTCCCCTTTCGTAAATATTTGGATCCATCCTTCCTCTTAAGGCGGCGTGTTTTCCCATTAGCAATTCCGAATTTTCCTTTTGCGGCGGCTGGTAGAGGAGGGAGCTGCGTCGTCGTTTCCTTCCCGAACCGTTTCGTAAAGGCCTTGACTCGAAGACTCGAAATAAAGAAGAAGAAGAAACTCTCATTCCCGAATTCCTGTGCGTGCTCTTCAAAAATAAATACGTCACAGATGAGGAAGACAGGCCGGATCCTGACCTGCATCGAGTGACGTTCGAGCGTCATCTATATTGGTAACGGAAACCGATTTCGCTAACTTATATTACCTTTTTGGCAAAGAAGACTCTTTCCCGCAAAGACACGTAATGTTTAGGGAAACTCCCTCTGTTATGGAAATAACAGGGAAAAAGTGAGAAAAACTTCGCAGCGGACGAACGGTAGTCAAATTGCCTGTACAGTCATAGCATTGACAATTGCGTGGCTTCCTTTCTACGGCAAATTAGTTTCAAATTGCGGGAAAATGATGAGTAAGAACAACATCCGAATAAAATACAATGGAATGAGACTCTATAAAAATATTTTGGCCAATAACACTCAATTACCATTAAAATAAACAAAAATTTTAAACTTCATGCACCCAAGTGGAAATTATTTGACAAGTAAAATCAATCAACTAAAATAAGAATAGAAAATCGATAATAGATAGCAATGGGAAGAGTAATGATAAACGTCTCTGACTAAATAAACTGAGCTTTACGATATTTACACATAAATATATATTAATTATAATACATTTTAACTGGTTACGAAAGAAACTTTAGCTTCACTAACTGGAATATAAATAATGTCTCATTAATTTACAATTCACAGAAAACAATCACAAAAATTATGTTTCTTTACTTCAACCGGAAAATATCATTCTTTCTGGCCCTAAATTAACAGCCAAAATAAAATTTCAACAACCATAAAAGGAAAGAAAAACTTGCAACGGAAATAAACCAAAAAAAGCTAGATCATGTATTTCCTAATTAATTACAACTCAATGCAAAACTAATGGGATATATATTATAATACATATATTATATTATAATAATATATATAAATAAGCATTTTAGAAAGTTCTGAACTAAAGTTCATTTAAGAAATCCGATACTGTTATAAGAGTGCCAAAAAAGCGTAAAATAATATTCCGTGACTAATCACATGGTGTCCGAAAAAAATAGCACGAGTTTCCTAAATAGTTCTCATTTAAATTAAATGCCAACAAAATTATCTCGAAAGGGTAAATCCTAAAAAACTTATATTACAGAAAAATGAGATGTGCCGAGCTCAATTATAATCCGAGAGAATTTCTGATATCCAGTTTCGCAAACATCTGCAAAAAGCGACTCTTGCTTAGCTCGAAAATAAAACTCCAGGAAGCAAACAACTGGAAAACACGTGAGGGATGCGTGTCTCATCAAAACCTTCCGAGGGATGAAAGATGCACCGCCGATTAAAGGTAACCCCATACATCTTTGAAGGGTATTCCTCGACAAACACCATCAATTCTCGCGCAAAAACATCCGTAACAGGAGCTCTTCTAAGGAGCAATAATTTCGCAAACGATACCCGAGAAAGATCGAGACGATGAGGGAATTAGTCGCGAGTTAAGAGAGGACGGTAACAAAAACTGTTGGACGTTCTGTATAAGGACGACCGCGACTCGAGAATCCCACCGCCTTCCGCGCCAGCGGAATTGTTACGGGATGAGAGGAAAACTTTTACGAGTTGAATCGTGAGTGGCGCTGAATGCCCGCCTTCCAGGGTACGAGACCAGTGGCGCCCTCAACCGAGAGAGCGCCGACGCACCACGAAGAAGAGAGGGGAGAGGCCGTGGTGAGTCAGCGGGGAAATCCGTAGAGAGAGAGCTGCCTGGAGGAACGAGCGTGGAATTCCTTGGATGCGTGTTCCACGCCGGGACCGCATTTCTGTTTATCGCTCGAAATGAGTAAGGGAGAGAGAGCCGAGAAAGGTCATGGGATGACGCCGTGTGCGGGGGAGAGAGCGTTGCATCTTTGTCGCAACCCCAGACGGTCTCTGCATCTCGAAGCCGAAAATCAATTGCCTCTCTTCCCGTGATCGGTCCAAGGAGTCGAAAGGGAAATGGCGCACTGTCTGGCCGAAATAAGAATGGGGCGCGGGTCGTAAAAAGGGAAGGAAGGAGCGGTCGCGAGATATAAACTCGACGAAATGTCCGCATATTGGTTTTTGGTACCCTCTCGAGGCGGCTTCGAGGAGATGATGGTCGCTGCGTAAAGATGAGCTATTGACGTAAAACACTTCGAAAGGGTTTCTGGCGTTTCGAATATAGCGTTATGACTATAGATGAGGGAACATACGCGAAGATGGGTACGCAATCCAGGCTATGTTCGAGCTATTTATTCACTCGCTAAATTCACCTTAACTTATAAAAATCGATTTCCCTCGGTATTCTGAGAGACAGAACCAATATATACTCAGTAAAACGGAGAATATAAATATTTCAAAGAAAATTTTCTCTACAGCAAAGCAACGGTGACCATTTTTTTAACTAACTATTAATCAAGAAACATTGTTGTAAAGGAATTCTGAGTTACAATGTTCCAAGTCATTCCGTAATGCGGAAGAGAAATATTTCCCAGAATTCCTATACAATCGTTGAGAGCGTTGAAATAGTAAATACATTCTTAAAGGTTCATGATGGCAAGCTGATAGACTAACAACTAAAACAGGCTAAAATCTACAATAAATATCGACGAAATGAAAACAATGTTTACCTGAATGATATCGATAGAAACTTCATGAGCATACTACGTAATTTTCATTCTTGAAAACTCCAACATTTGTTCATTGGGTTTCACAAGCTTCCTTTAATTTAGAATATTAAGTGTTTTTATGAAACTTTTTAATACGTATTTGGTGTTCAATAAAAATTTTTCCATTAACCTCTTCTCGCAGTTTGTATTGTTGTGTAAATAAAATCGCTCGTTACTACGTGCATATATTTTGTTTACGTTCTCCATTTTCATACTCTTATTTATTCATGCATAAAAAAACAAAAGGTATATTTATATTTCTGCCTCGACAAATATACACTCACTGTCGGCATTACTAAATATTTCATTTTAACTTTTATATTTCTGTAAAGTTTTGAAGGATATTCAGACAGTTTTCTACAATACTCAGTTTAACCATGAATAAACTCATAGAAATAAATTCCATATCTTTTTCCTTCAACAGCAAAAAAAACTTTGGGAAAATATTGGTAGTTAAATAAAATATTCTCAGAAACTCAATAGCTTACACTTTTTTTAAGTCAATTTTCTAAGAACTGATACCTTTACATGGGTTAATTTCTTCAGAAGAATTCGTCAATGGATTATGCAGGTACTAATTTCCTTCCTCAGGAGAATTCCGATAGTGGAATTTTTTCCTTGTTTTACCTAGGCTTCTGATCCCACAAAACTGTACCTTTCTTCCTGATAATTTTTGAAATCCTTGATACCGTTCCTAGGTTGAACTATTAATCACAGATCGATTTACTTATCCATGAATCTATTGATTTACAATACTATCCGTATTGATTGCCACCGGGCCGCTAGGCTTATATGTAGTCTACCCCTTGAAGCAGGGGTCGGCAAACTTTAGAGACGGCGGGGCCCGAAATTTTCCTTAGAGGATAGGTAAAAATTGCTGCACCGAAAAGCAGTTTCAAATACTGATTATATTTTTAGAAATACAGGCAGATATATACAGGAATTGAAATACTAAATTTCAAGAATAAAAAATTTGTAATATTAAATGTAAGTTTGACTCTAAATTCTTACGAAGTTAGCAAGCTAGAAACTTAAAATTTTTAGAATACTTTTTAGGTGAGTTTCTGAGCACAGATTTCAATTTATTCAAAGTATATTTGCTGACATAAAGCTGTCAATTACTTCCAAAAGATTTTATAGAATTCCATTCATAGAACAACTCTGAGTTCATATTTCTTTAACTTACACTCTTTCAATAACTAATGATTCATCAGTACAACCTTTCGTTGATTCTACTAAAGTTTATAATTATTATTACAAAAAGCCCAATAATCTTCCCCAAACTCAGTTTTTCGACCCTTGCTCTATATAAATAAAGACTTCAGTGAAGAAAGAGAGAATCTGACGTAAACCAAAGATTGAATCATCCGAAAACAAAATTTCGATTTCGCCGGTCCGAAGACGATGCCTTGCGGAATTCCATCGGGATTCTGCGAGCGATAAGACGCAGGAGACAGTAGCGCCGTTAACCTACGCTAAGGTCGCTAACCCCTCATCTAGACATTCCGCATAATGCCCGCACGCCGTTCCACAACTCCGTAATGATATCTTCGCCCTCCTTTTCACACATTGCGACCCATGGACACTTCGGTCACCGCCTGATAAACATTCCCATTACGTTTCCAACCTCTACTTCCCTTCTTTCTTCCTCCGACGCTTCGAAGGTCAAATTCCTCCACCCTTCCGCGAAAAAGAGAGGAAAAAATCATGAGAAGGAGGGAAAATTTTGGGGAAATTCGCACCACCTTTCCAAACAGTTTAATCCGCGGATGAATCTGAAGGATAAACTTGACAACAAACGAGCATCGGCGTGAGCTTAAGCAGGATATATTTGGTGAGGTGTAGTGGAAGGGCGAGACAAAGGTGGGTTGGTCTACGCCGACATATCGATTGGCCCATGGCGGCAGAGGAGTCTGAAATAGAGGCGAGGGAGGGCTGGGGGGGGGGGGGAGATTGGGGGGGAGCACGCTAGAGTGGAGAAGATGCGATAGACGCTCCTTGGGAGGACGGCCCGATGCTACGCACGTGTCCCAGAGGCAATCGACGCGAAAACTATGCGATAAGAGGAAAAGGCCCTCCGACTGCGGAGTATGTGGCTATGTTTGAAACATACTTAAGATGCTGGCTCCCGGAACCGAGGTAGAGGGGACGCACTCCACGGTCGGTAACTCTATTTTAAAACAAGGGAATGAAATTCGGGGAATTTCTCCAATTGCGAGTGCTTTGGGGAGCCAAAATTTTTTTCGGTGCATTCCCTACATAATCGGGAAAACAATTGACGAATAAAACTCGTTCAAACTAAATTTTCGTGCGTGCCAATGAACTTTTGAAGAATCGAAGTCTTCTTGCGAAACAAGGAAATAAATTTTTTTTATTACGTAAATTTTCAAAAAGATTTCTACGTTATTATAAGCTAATTTCCCGATATTTTATCGCAATTAAACTCAAATAATACCGCCCTTAAATGGAAGCATATTCATCAATAACTTCCGAGTCTATAGAACGTAAAATATTTAATCAGAAATGAGAATTAATATATTTGCGTTTTTTATATAATACGTTCATTTCTCAAGAAATAGCGTTTAAATAAAAGCTGAAAATTCAAACAAGCATTTAATGCCAAGACGAGTACATTTCCGCACAGCTCAGCACATAGACGAAAAAGTAAACTTGACGTTCGAGAAAATTTGTAAAAATTCCTTTATCCAGGGTTTCCGTGAGGGAGTTACGAATAAATATTTCCTTTCTTGAGAGATGTACGAGGTCTCTTACGTCATTTCCGCAACTTCTCGGAATTGGAGACTCGGCTCTGCAACGCCCAAAATTTTTTGAAAGACATTCAAGAAGGAACTCGCCTTCAAAAAAGAAGTGAATTACGCCTTGCTGAACCCAAATAGATCTTTACCCGAATCTTTTTCTTATTCAATTCAATGCTAGTTTACGATAAATACTAATAAATTATTTTATTCCGACATGCTCAGATGTTTTTGCAGGTTCCAAAGATTATATCCAGAGTCATTGCAAATTTCATGAAATGATTTTGCGTGTAAAAATTTGAGAACATAGGAAGCAATTCATATTGAATTACGAACTGTATCTACCAACAAATCAAACACGTTTATGCTGTAACATTACTCACAACCAGTTCAGATTAAAATTTAATATGCATACCGTACATCACGGGGCGTTGGGAACTAGATTGATGGCTTACCCTTTAGCTAACTGCATTGTATACAACTTTTATTTTTAAACGGCACTGTGGAATGGAAATAGGTGATGACTAGTCCTATAAAAATAGGAAGTAGAATTTTGAAACAACTTCAGGAGAGTTGAGAGATAAATTTGCGATGCATGTTAACACGAGCCACGAATGCTGAGCCAGGAATTCCAGTTTACTTGCACTATTCAGTCGTGAAATACTTCAGTATTCAGGATTTGAAAAAATAAATATTATTCGACGATTTCATGTCTCTAATAACTGAATGGAGGATAAAAATCATCTGTAACAATTTTCTGTAAAGTTTTAAGTAATAGTATACTCTTTCATATACACGGAGAATGCGTAAGTATCAGTTTAAATATTTAAACACAAAGAAGTATCTCCGAAGTACAATCTTAAAACAACTTTAAACACTGAAAAATGTTTTAAAAAATCAAATCAAAGGAAGACCGATAAATTTCAAATAATAATGTCTATGAAATAAATATGCATAGACTAAATAAAAACGAAATTTTATTTTCTAATAGATTTTAATACATATATAGTATAATCCTTCTAAGTCTTCAAAGCATGACTACATATAACCTCAAAGCAATGCAATGAAAGTGAAATGTATTTCCAAATAAACAGACTAGAAAGTTCTAAAATTCTTGAGAGAGATATCCAAACAGAATTCGAAATTTAAACTGAAAAATGGTCAATAATGATCGGTTCTGTCTAACTTTCTTATGTTTGTAAGCAAACGACCGTTTTCGACGTATTTTGGTTCGCGTGGAATTCAGGCATTTCGGAAAGTTAAGTGGCCCGATCGTTCCTTGGGTTTCTCCATTTACAGAAACCTTCCCTCCGAAAATCTATTTCCGAATATTGTTTTGGACGCTATTCTGAAGGAGCCCAAACACTCGCAGATAAATTTCTCACATTTGTTTAAATTATTCCTGCCGAAGATATTTCCGCTGAGAGGATAAACCTTTGTTTGGAACGGCGAAGGAAAAATAAGTTTCAAAAATAGGGCGAAACACTGTAATCAGGGATCGATAATGCAACAAAAAAGGTGTGTCGTGTTCAGCTGGTTTTATCAAATCAATTGACACGAAATGTATTCGAATTAATCATATTCGGGTTTCCAGACGTATTGGGAATTCAAAACTCTTCAAAAAGCACGATTTTCAATTCTTTTTCCCTTTATATGTCTATGGAACTTCAAAGAGTACGTCTTTGATACGTGCAGTTTCTGAGAATACGCGAGGTCATTGTACGAGCACATATTAAAATATCGATGCATACATATACTCTTCTTTTCAATTGCTATTCACTGATTCCCTATGAAAAAATGTCAATAACGATTGAAAGCTAAAATTCTTAACGTCTTCTTCGTCGAAAACGAAATAAATTTTTAATTAATTCAATGAGAAATATCGGAGAGTCAGCGATATATAAAATAAACATGAAGTGTTGTGATATTTGATTGTAGAATAACAACATAAGTGTATTTATTGTTCTCTAATTCTTGGAATAAACAACATCTGAATCGAAAGAGGCGGTAAATATTTAAATGGGCTAAAAACACCATCGTGAGTAAATAACGACCTAACTGCGCCATAGGTACGTATTTGTAGAAAGTGAAAACTGGCCTTCTCAAGGAGGTGATTTCCCAAGGAGCAAAATTTTGGGCTCTGGGATCGTTTATCCCATGCTCCCGGTTTCCCTGCGATAGAATCTATACTTCGGAACGAACTAACTTCCTTCTCGGCCTATTCGTTTACAAACAACCGTCTAGCGAGGTCCGAACCCTCAGGGCTGAGTGATGCGGATTGAAGGGTTATTTACAGATAATATTTCCGGAGTGGTGTACTTTCCTTCTCGAATATGGATAGTGGTGTCGATTCTTAATTCACACTCGATGCAGTTCAATTAAGACAGATCTCTTTCAAGAGAATTTAAATTATCAAAGTATAGCGCTAACATCGCAGGAAGATCAAAAAACTAGCTCCCCCTAACAAACCTAACATTTACTGTCAGACATCGTAATTCATTGCGAAAATTGAAAATCATTTATGAATTTTCAAATATATATAAAATCGATATTATGATGAACAAGTAAATTCTCAATGTAAGCTAAATCTTAAATTTGTTAAGTTCACAGTATCGAGACAATATAGTTCTGATAAAATTCTTGTTGATCTATGAACAAATTAACATCAACACGTATCTATAATCATTTAAGCATTTACTTTGAAAATACAAAACTTTTTAAACGATTTTTGTAAACTAACATTATGAAACGCTTTACGAGAAAAATAATAGCTTTAAGTTAAAACTATTATTGATATTTTCCATAGCATTACAATCGTAAAGTACTGATCGAAGCGCATATAATTCAGAAATGTGAATTCTCCGTGTACTGTGCACATGAATAAAGCCATTCATACTGATAGACAACGAACAATAATCATCTGTTTCATTCCTGAAACACAAACAAATAAACCTTGAACACAATGTACGTAGCTTTCCACACAGTACGAACATCTATTCATGAATCGTAATAGATTAAACAGGAAGGAATAACTCCGCTCTTTAGGTCATACTTCAGTGAGTAAGCACTGGAGGCTACTCCTTGGTTACGCAATCGTAAAGGAGCGGCCTCTCCCACGTTTTGCGAGACAAAGCAATTGGTTGCGAGCATCTGTCATTTGCAACGTACCGTAGGAAAAAACATTCCGGAGCAAAATGAAGTTGCAAGAGAAATTTTAACGGAGAATTCGCTCAGAAGACCGAACGAAAAAAATTAGAACTCTGTGAAAACGATCAGTATATTTTGCTAATATTTTTTCGCAACAAGATCTAAAATTGATAAAAAATCAAAATATTTGTATTATTATTTATAAATAATTATATCGATTTTCCCTTTACGTCAATATTCTAAACAATTATTTAACATTATATAAACGACATAACATCTTCAACACAGAAACATAAATAATTCATATTTCCAAAACGTAATGCGTTCCTAACGAAAGAATTCCTCGTCGTATACGATAATAAAAAGATTTAAACATAGGTGTCTAGTACCTGAGTCTCCATAAGTACTTCTTACGTATATAAGCCTTACTAACTTACAAGGGCTTACAAGTGTGTCCCTAAACTATGTGCTCTAATCATAATCTCGCAGCAAAAAAAATGGCTTCCACTTCTTTTCTCTCGTCCCACTTCAGCTAAATGAGTTAAAAGTCTTTAAAATGCAATTTTAAACTCCTCGAGAATTCTGGCGTAATGCACGGAATTCCTTGTTTTCCTGTACTTCTACGCTGATCATTTTTACCGATTTCTTGCTTGGACTACATGGTTTATAATCCAATTATGCTTTGAGAAAGTCTGGTCAGAGGTGGATAGATATATTTCTTTTATAAATACCTTACTCTGTTGGATATACTCGGAAAGTCGAGAGTACGGTTTTTATATTTAAATCGTTGCATCGATAAGGAGGATTTTAAACCATGTAATCCAATTTTCAGCATTTAAACGGAACTTAATTCTCCAACATCTTCTGAAAGCTAGAAGAATTGTATACAAAACTCAGTAAAACATTTATAAGATTACGAATATTTAATCTAGACATATTTCGAACCCCATATTTATATCAATAACATAACGAATACGTATTACTGAAATGAAAGTCGATTTTTAAAATAATTAAATACAGAAATCATCATCAAGAATGCTTCTAACAAGAACTAATGAAAAGAGTAACTTCCATACGCAATATACATTTCCAGAACTCAAAATCGTAAAGAGTACATTTAAATAGTATTGATACACAATAGCGTACCGATACACTTCTCGTTACATGAGAACAGAGATCTCTAAAATAACCCAACGAGTAAACAATGATCGTCGAAGCTGTTAGAACACATTACTTGTGGAGGAGAGGAACCCTCAAGGATAAAAATATATCAGGAACTACAATTAAAAGGAAGGCCGATGAGGACTCGCATCTGAAAGATTGGGCAGACAAGACTGAAAAATTATCTCGCGAAGTGTAATTTGCAACGAGAAAGGTACGAAATACTTTGCATTCATTGTGCTCAAAAGAAACCGGAAGTCTTCAAAGTAGCATAATTTATTCGGCCCTGACATCTTTCCTAAAACTCATCAACGATAACTTTCGAGTACACTTAAATCTCGTAAATATCGTGGCCTAAATATTTATGTCATAAACTCCGCTATTTAAAAGTGATAAAATCTAGACATAACAGAGAATAAATAAATCACTAAATGCGCAAAAATGATGAAGATGAATCAGTCTCAGATACTTCTGGAATGGTTATATATTTCAGACGTTTACAAATATAGTAAAGTATTCCTTGAATACCATTTAGAGTTTAACGTAAACATTTACGTAAGAAACAACGTAACTGAAAACCAAGCTCGCGGTTTAACCAAAAAAACAGGCAAATTATAGCACAGAAGCTTCCTAGCGCAACGCCTAATACCCAACGGATAATTGCGGAACAGCTTGTAAGGAACGACAGCACTCCTGTCCCATCTTCGTTTAACCAGGAAGAAAGAAAACCCTTTAGCGCGTTGATTAAAATTAACGCCGACAGAGTAGGTCCAACGACCAGCTTCTCTACAGATGCTCGACGCTCGCACCTGAGCCGTAGCCAAAATATTTCGAAACCGGCAAATTACCCCTTCGAGAACCGTCTGCAACTCCACCCGGAGAGACGTGGGAGTCGACCGCCACGCTGGGAACGAGGCTACCACCACCACCACCATGCGAACATTTTTTCATCGCTTCCGATCATTCATTAGCACCCTGCCCACAGACGGTACCGAAAACAATCTCACTACGCAAGCGGTGGGGGGAGAACACATTACCTCGTAGTCTTCGGTTGCCCTCCGCGGATGCCAAGAGGGCGTGGGGGGGCGGGGCAGGTAGAGCCTCCTCGGAGGCGAAAAGAGAGAGAGGCCGGCGTAGAAGAGGAGCAGAAGTAGCAGAACCACCCACAACACCCGGGCCCCCCACTCCATCCAAGAGGCCAGGCGCCGCCATCTCCACGGATTCCTCTCCACCCTCATGCCTTCGGCGGGTCCCCTTTTTCGGTTCGAGGGGACTCCGTCGAAGACTGCGGCTGGGGGAGGCGACGAGGAGGGCGCTCGTGTCCGGTGCTATTCCGGGAGAAGGTCGCGCCGCCCCACGGGCTATTTCGGTTCGGCCGCGGATGGAGAACGCCTTCGCCGCGAGACTATCGAACCGACGATCGGCGAGTGCGTCGGAGGGCGTCCTCGTGAGGCGCTGCGGGTTAGAGGGCCGGGGAGGCCCCTGGGAGGAAGGCCACTCGAAATAAACCCACTCATCCGTTCGGCGGTTCGGCGCTTCGCGAAATGGGGCCCCTGGAGTAGGGCCCGTTCCGAGACGACGCTGCGATGGTTGAGAAGTTGAGGGTTGGAGCGGAGCGAGCGGGGAATGAGACGCGATCGCTCATCCGTGACTGCGTCGCTGAGAAAGAGCGACAAAACTGGACCGCGTCTGCGGAGAGTCGGTGGCAGCGCGTGAAGGCGTCGTGGGAATTGGAGCGACGCCGGGGATCGATCCGAGGATGCACGGCACCTCGCATGCACGACGAGCGGGCTTTTTGGCACGGAGGCGCGACCATCGGGTAAAATTAGAGATAAAAATTTATTTTCATCTTCCCGGGTTCGGGAAATGAACCAAAAGAAATCGAGACGCGGAGGGGTACCCGATGACGGCGACTGCGTGACAAGAATTAGAGAGAGGGGAAAAAGGCATGCATCTCCGAGGACTCAGGATTGGAGGCGATCGCGCGAGATGATGCGGCAACCCTTACAAAGGGTCCGAATCTATGAATACTTGAATCATCATCTGAACTACCCTGCATTGATAACCATCGAGCACGTTCCAAAGGGATGAAAATGACAACAAGTGAGAGCTTAAATGCATCGAGGAAGTGAACCTTCCCACGAATCCATCGTGCAAAACCACGTGAGGGAAGCCTGACAATGACAGACCACTTCTGGAAAATCCTGTTTGAACGACTTAATTTTTTTTTTTGATTTATGTAATCCAAAACAAGTATGACTTCAAATTAAAAACATCACAGACCACCACACATACATGCTCGCAATAGTTTTGAAAAGAAAGAACTTGTTAACTAAAGTAACGATCTTAAGTCAGTTCGATAACCGTCCTTGATAAAATTGAGGTTAAGATGCTAGACATTTAGAAGGCTTCTGCTCTTATTGGTAAGCAGAGTGGGTGGTAAAAGATCTGTGATCTGTGATAGTCTGAAAATTTCTATAAAAAATAAAGAAATCCTTCATAATTGCATTCTAGGGTTAACCACCCTAAACAGAGAACTATTCGCAATTTAAATTCCAAAGATGAAAAGTACTCGAAGTATAAAAATTCTATAACAGAAAAAACTATAGATGCAACTATTGTAAATTTACGAACCCTAAAAAAACGAGACTTGAAAAAGAAATACTTGAATCAAATTCTATGGTAGACCCTTTGAGTATCTCGCCTCCAACCCATCGTCCAAGGAGTCGTTAAATAAAAAGAAAAAAAAGAAAGGGTCACTACTCACGTCGGGGGCATCAAGCCCTCCGCCACCCCTCACTGGAGAAAGCACGCTGGAAGAGGAGGAAGAGGAGGAAGCTGTGGAGTGGGCGGAGGAGGATGGCGAGGCTGCGGATGGTGGGGTTGGCACCCCCCTCCTTCTGCCACCCGATGCACCTTCCTCCGCCTCGCTCTCGTCTTCCTCATCTTCCTCCTCGTCATCATCGTCGTCCTCTTCTTCCGACCGACGACCCTTCCCGGAGGCCCTCGGCGCCGGGTTCAGGTTGGCGTCGAAGAGCCTCCTCATCTCCGCAACCGACAGCCTGTTCCCGTTATCGTCCCCTTCCTCCTCGGTAGACGCCGCGGCGCCGTTCACCGCCGTCGCGCAGGAGACCGAATCGGAGTCTTCCTTCCGGAAGGAGTCCCCGGACATATTTACCTCTCTCCTGGACGAACTGCAGCTTCCCCCGATAGCCCTGGACTCCGTCCCTGTTGCGGTCGGAGTCGGCGACGAGGATTTCGTGTCCAGGGGGGAGCTTCCTAGGCGGCTGCGACGCAGAGTCGAGGTGCTGAGGTCCGAGGCTCCGGTGCTGCCGAAGTAGGAGCGGGTGTGGATTCGAGACGAGGCGGACGAGGTCGTGGTTGAGGCCGTCGAGGACGGGCTTGATCGACGGGTTGACCTGGCCGACAGGGGGGTGTAGGTGGACGGGGAGTCGCGGCTCCTGCTGGTGTCTCTGGAGCGGTATCCGGAAGAGGTGTCCGAGAGGGCATCGCTCCTATCCCTCGAACTCCTGCTCTCCCCCACGCCAGAGTTCTCCAGGCTGCTCTTCCGGGAGTAAGATCCGTAAGAAGAGTAGGAGGATATCGACGACCTGGATGGAGAGGACTTCCTGCCCAAGGTCCCCGACGAATAGTTCGACGAGTAGGTCGACGAGTAAGTCGGCGAAGAGGAGTAGGTGGTGGAGAAGCGGTAGGTGCGATCGGTGGTCAAGGAAGGCCTCGGGGGCCTGGAGAAGCTTGTCAAGTGGCAGGGCCGCTCCACGCTGGTGGTGCGACTTAGCGAGGAGTATCGCGGTTGGTAAGAGGAAGAGGAGCGGGAAAGGACGGAGGATGATGATGCTGCCGTGGTGGAGGAGGAGGAAGGCCCCGAAGAGGCTCCAGAAGGACCTGAGGACGAATAACTCACAGGTTCCGAGACCGTGACATCACCGCTGCCGTACGGCATGGTTCACATTGGTGTCTCCTGCCTCCACCTGCAAATCCAGAAGAAAAGCCCACTCATTATCCGTGTCTACCATCGAAAACTTAACTCACCACCTTTATCACAGGTTATTACTAAATCCGTCTCCGAGATATTTATGTACCGAACGTGAGGGATAAGTTGAAGAACCTAAGACCCTAACTTGAGACGGAATATACCAACAGGAAATATAACGGAGAAGTTTTTACTTCTTAAGGGAATCTGGTCTCTCTTACACATAATACTTAAATTATATTGATACATCCTGTCGTAAGTATATTCATTTTGGAAAAGGAATTCTAAGAAATCCATGAAATATATTTCCGAAGGATACACATGTGATCCTTCACATTGCCCAATTTATTCTTAAATTCACCAGGTGACACCCAAAATCACGGGTATCATCAGGGAACACTATTTTTACAATAGAAAATGTAACTAAGCTGTAATACGTTGATCCACTCGTTCATATCTCTCGTATTTTAACCCGCGTTGCATTAATGCATGCAAACACATATCCCGTGTTCTGATATTGTACGTAAAAATTGACTTAACTTGACGTAGCTAGCTATAATCATGAAAGTCCTAAATGATACATAGAAGTAACCAGACTTAAACGTTTTGAGCTGTTATAAGTTTTATTTCTGAAAGACGCTTAATATTGACTAGTCATAAAATTATATTTCATATTAGCAAAACTATTTCAGAATCTCATCGTTGCTAATGAAAATCTAAATTCGACAGAAGAATTATGTCAGATTACAGTCTTTGAGGCTAATTCGAGAATGAACGAGATATTCTATCTGTAATTTCAATATTACAACGATTAAATGAACCTTCAATGTAAAATTGGAAGTAATGATATCGCATTGCGGAAAAAATAGGTTTAACGACAACTTAAACCAGCGTAAAACCCTTGCAGTAAACTTAGAATCAAAGGTAAAAATTGTAGACTAATTCCAAAACAAAATCTTTATTAGGTTGTCAAATCTCTCGATTAGACTCACAAGGATTAGAACCAAACAAAGCGCCACGAGGATAGTTTATCTTATGAAATATCACGGTGTTATTCAAGAATATTTGTCCGATCGATAACGGATTATCTCTCCGTGTTTTCACACAAGGCCATCGCTAAGCCTTTGAGAAGGTTCAAATACGAGGCATGATTCTCTTACCGCCAAAGAATCGTGATACACTTAAAATTGATTAAATGACCCTGGCATAGTTTTTTACTTAGTATCGAGCTAGTTTTTAACGACCCCGGTCGATAACATTTCTGCGAAACTTCTCATTGTGGAATGATCAGTTACGAAGGACTTTCAATTCACATTGATTTTCGATTGTTTTTTTTCAAATACTCGTGTTTCCATTTAAATCCTTTTCGAATCTCCAGCCAGAGCTATTTATATCTGATCATCTGCTTTCTTGGATTCATCTTAAATTAGCGAACGAAATAGGTTCTTCTCCAGATTTAACTCGTACAGGCCTCCCACACTTCTCGCTACAGCTACTTAAACTTTCTACAAAAAACTGACATTTCAGAGAGAATTAGAAATTCAAAATTGCACTTCTTAAATTTGTTTCCTATTTTTATGATACAATAGATAATTTCAATACTTTCTTTTTGAATACGTGCTTAAACTTTTCGAGGCAGAACTGATCTTCGAGCTATTCCATTTCCATTAGCTTCTAAATATATACACTGCTTCTACAGTCTGTGCCAAATCTAAGAAATTCAGCTTCCCTTCAGCCCTTCATTAACATTTGCAGGCCTGGAGACTTGGAACTGAGGCAGTATCTTAGCCAGCAGAATTCGAGGAAAGATTATTGCTAATAAGTCTGCCACCTGGTTTGTTCCTATCTGCAGACTCACTTATAATAATAATCCGTCTATTTACGAAATTCGAGCAGAAAAATGCAAAAAATTGCAAGGTTCACTATAAACTACAGATGATTTAACAATTGATTATTTTTCTATTTATAATAATTATTATTGAGGTTTACATTTAAAACAAAAGACCTTCCAGAGCAGACTTAGTTAAGTACACATACGACCACACTGGACTACTAACCCGAGTCACTTAGGTACGAGGATGAAATAGTTCGCAATTTAGTTATCTGGAAGCCAAATAGCAAAATTTCCATACGGAAAATACTGTTTACCTCTTTCTTCTTAGCTTCGCAACGAAATTGGGAATAGGTCATAAGCACTAGAATGGGGAAAGTAAATGAGATTAAATTGTTTCGATAGTCTTTCGTCCTTGCCTAAGAATGTTCAGAAATCGCTTTCGATGTAAACAGGTTCGTCCATCTTCACCTCATTTCCCACTGTTGTAAATGCTATTTAACTATTTTTAGCCGTAAAGCGACAAGAACGAAAGGGAGAGAGATGCCCTCATTACGGAACTCTGGCAAGAATGTGGGTCACACTTGGATTAATTCTTCGCAGCCGCGAAAATACGCGCTTCCCGCATCACGTGATGTTTATGCAGAAAGTGACGGACTGACTCCTACGCTGTTTCGACTCGGTACGAGGAGTAAAAAAAATCGGGAAGTCGAATGGTAAAAATTTGCGTTTTCCAGCAACGCCAAGTGCCATTGTGAGCGATACAGTTCGAGGTAATTAATTGCTAAGGTGTACAATAGGGGCGTTGAATACCTACTTTCCCCATTTTCAAAATGTCACGAACGCTGAATTGAGATAATCTGACCTCTTCCACTGTGTGTTACACTTCAACGCTACGTTTGCAACCATTGGAGTTTAGTTAACTTTACAAAATGCTTGACAATTAAGGAAAATATGGCTGTTTTTAACTTGAAACATACATTTACAACAATGAATGAGAATTGAAAAAAAAAAACAGGTAAATTTTTTTCTATAAATTTCGTAATAAATACCAAACAAAATCGAAGTGTATGCAGAATCTAATTATGTCCATTATAGCCTGAGATTTTTAATGAAGATAAAATAGAAATTAATACAATTAAAATAAATATTTATAAAATTACACCACACTTATTGATATGACATCCGTTTCAACATTGGAAAAACGACTTAGATACAGGAAACGTAATAAAAAAGCAAAATTATTCAACTCTCAGCAAAAAGTTCAGGAATGTTTATCTTGAGCAACTTGATACAGATATATAACAATTGTTCAGCCGATCATCACATGAAAATGATATCATCTAAAGATGCGTATCTATCTCTGCGTCCAGGATTTGTTCAGACATAATTTTTTTTACGGATAAGATTTATAGATAAAGGTTTCATAAAAATGAATAAATTCCTCTTAGATAAGACAGCGAAAAGATTTTGAATAACTAAGTATTCTCGCACGAAGCTTTATAAAACCGATATTTAAACTCTCATATAAGACAAAATAAATATTATTTTCGAAAAAAATTAAAAAGGAAAGTGAGAAACTTCAATTCCGTTTGACTTTAACAATTTCGATACAAGAAAACTACTTGTACTTTGGATGTTATACGTTATGATAATGATGAAATATTGCTATCGACTATGAACGGTAAAGCTAGTGCAAGATATATAAGTTAAAATCTATCACAATTAGGAAACTACGAAGAGGACGAGCAATTATTTTACTTTAGTAAATTTAAGCTCAGAAAATCTCTCGGAATTAATTCATGGAAGGATGAAATTAAAGAATAACGAACTCACTGAATCGACACTTATGAAATATGGCTTTGATAAAAAATGCAAACAGTTTATTGCAGTCACCTCAAGTACCATTTCCATCTCCGTTAAGAACTTCATTACGTATCCACTCAGGAAAAATTACTATAACCCAATTCCACCTTGGATTAATCACATTAAAATCTGATGAAATTCGATCTAATTATCTCACGCGAACAAATACATAAAGATTAATATTTCCGATAATTGCTGAAGGATGAGCGATTCGCGTCAATTTATTTACTTTTGCAGACTTTATTTTTACACGTTTCAAATGACCCAACCGATGAGAGACTGCTAATGTCAGCGATTCATTAAAATGACACAAAAAGCGACGGAAAAAGAATTGGAGCGTGGCGAAGAATGGACCTTGGGTCTTCCGCAGCGAGTATATTGCCAATAAACCATCCGTCGCGGCTTTCCTTTCTTTGGTTTAGGTCAGGGATGGAGAACGCGAGACGAGCGTGCCAAATTCATCTTTGTCTTCATTAAAAAAAATTGCATGTGGGACAGGAAGTTAACGAGACTTTCTCTGATCCTTAAGTCACTTCCCTCAATTGGAAACCGATCAAAAAAAAGTTCGGAATAAATTACGGTAAATTAACAACCGTCCATAATGCTCATTTATGCGAGTGAAAGTGATATGAGCTGGGTTATTAGCGCTCGCCGCAGCCTAACACGAACGATTCACACGTACGTATCTTTCGCTTTCTGTTTCTTTTGAAAGATGCTACTTGTCATGAGTGCGGCGTGATGCAAATTTTCAGACCTGATTACGTCAAAATCTACCACTTGCACTTTCGAGTAATTATCGAGATGTTATACGATGCTAATTAACACCAAACTTGGAAAAAGAACTGTATACTAAAAGGGCATAAAATTCACGATGAAACATCAAGGAAAACTAACAACAACTAAGTATGAGTTAAGAGGGAAATTACAGATCGTACTGCACCTGAGTTCTGATGGAAGAGAAGACTTGCTGTTCTCAATCTCTCCAAAAATAAAGCCGATTCTATTCTACTCCTTGGCAAAACTTAATGTGTGGAATTCCTTATCCACGTGGAATGCTGTCCTCGACCAGGAGCAACCCACTTATGAGCGACTTTATTCTTATGGCTACATTATCCTTGGTGGATCCTTCGACAAGACTCCCAAATTCTCTTGTAAGAAACCACCTTCTCAAGGCTGACAAAACGGGAGGACTGCAATATAAACCACACCTCACGTGGGATCGCGAATCCTTACACGAAATCTTACATTATCTAATTTGGTGCATCGTTTATGGATGTTATCAAGGAACCGTTCCACCATAAACGCTTGGGTTGCGAAAAGAATTGATCACGTGCGTTAACTTCGAGTCTCTTTGATGAACGACCGAGATATGATTCCCGACGCATAAATAAATTTCAATTCGCAGACTACGTGCAATAAAGATTTTGGGAGAAAGACGATTATGGCAAATTTTAAGCGGTATCCAAGGAAAGTAGGTGTCGGGCCACCCAACCTCCTAACCCTGGCCTAGTTAGATTTAAGGCTGCAGCTTACGTTCTTCTTATTGTGTCCTCTTCGAATATTCCTGGACTGAGATTGAGCAGCTCCCTGTGTTTCTCCGCTGAAAGCAAAATCGACCTATTTTCTCGACTTTTCAAACTTCTAATCTCCAGCATGATGATCTATTGTTACTTTCCTAACACCTTCATCGCTGGATTATTAAAAAAAGAGCGTTTGTTATTGAAGTTGTTTATAATGAAAAGCACGGTACAGACGCAAAAGAATTTTTTTTTAGTTCTATTGTCTTTCTTTTTCGCCGATAAGACGACATCAGATAAATTTCTCGAAAGATAACTGATCGATCACAACAGTAAAAATAGAAAGTTATATGTACACCCGGCAGTATTAATAAAAACAGCATTTTGAATTGAATACAGTTTACTTTGAGCGTTCAAGGATTAGGAGATAGTGCTCGAGGCCAGAAATTGTATTCGTGCGTTCAATCCAAGATTATGTTGTACAACTGTTTCTCAGCAAACGACAGAGTTCAAGGTATTTAAGCTATTGACCCCATAAATAACGTCAACTGCCAATAGAGAGTCGCAAATACCTTGGCCGTCGAAACCTTGTCTCTCAGCTATCAGCTATCTATCTATACGTCTTGGAATCGGAGACCAGAATTAAGATGTCCATCACCAGCCTATCTGCAAACACGAGCGGACTATTGATTCAAGCGGATTCTGAAGATCAATTCAAACAAACGGGTGAAATATAAAGATATAGAAACGGCAGACACTCCACTCGTCTCATATTTATTTTCTCGAGAAATAATAAGCGAATGATTACGCACACGATACCATAAAAGCACGTAATAATCTTCTGATACGACTGGAAATCTACTAACCATACTACTGCGTGGGTAAACTACGATTCTATGAATGGCTTTAATTAATAAATTATATTCGTAATATTACATATGCAATATTTATACATACGGTTATGAAAATATTTTGATCATAAAAACCGCTCTTACTCGATATCTTTATTGGATGGGATAGTTATGAATCGTTCTTACAAAGTGTTCTTCTAGTTTGTTTATGAATCCTTAACAATCTACTTAAGCTTAAAACAAACATTCATATATCACAAATTTTAACGCGCATGATATTCAGAATTCTCTTCCATATAAATCTTAATGTATAAAAGGAAAAGTGACTTGTTAGAGTTGAATGTTCCGTTGGAAACTTAAGTTGAAACAGTTTTCTTGGTACCAGAGTTTTAAAAATTCAAGGTAATACTTGGTCCGGATATTCAACTTTAATACTTGACATATACGAAAAAATTAACACTATAAAGATATCGCTTTAAAAATCATCAACATAAATAAAACATGTATAAAATCGTACGAAAAAGTAAACAAACAGGAAATTCGCCTCTCTCAAACCCCTGAAAAAGAATTGCGTAACAGGAAACTCAAAAGTTTCAAAATAATACGACCACATCCTCTACAGCTTTAGCTACACGTAACATGGTAGCTGTTTCCAGAAATATTTTCGCGGGTTTCCTCGATTGGACGGAGATTTCATCTGGATTCTGAGAAAAACATACGGAAGTAATGAATGGCCGTTGAGGTTAAAAAAAAAGAACTGCGTGGGTAAAAGAAACATTGGAATTATTAACAATGAGACAGAAATCAAAACCTACCCATGCGTCAAACTATCAAGGTAGACCAAAAAACCAAACACAACTAAAACTAAACTATCTAAGTCACACTAATCTAAAAAAGCAAACAAATTTCGAGACGAAAAGGATGGAATAAAATATAAACTACGACTACACTCGCAGAAAAAATAGCAATGAAACGTTCTATATATAACAAATTCTAAGGAGCCAACATAATGCATTGATCGAGCACATTGAGAAGTCAAATCTGTTTGTAAGATTCAATTAAATTCAACAAAATGAAGGTGAGAGTTAAAAAAAGTAGGACAAGCCAAAATTATTATTAAAATATTCTAAGAATATAGAAGGATACAAAATAAACACAAAAAATCCTGACTTTACATAATTCACAGGATTAAGGAAAGGTTTCAAATTTACCTTCTACTATATCGCGGAGGTTAAACTTAAAAAAAATAGGGACATGACCGGGACTCGAACCCAGGTCCTACGCTAGCTCGGGAGGTATACTAACAACTCATCACCAATTTTCACCATTACATAATTCAGTTACGTAATTCTAATCAGCAGTTACACTTAGAGTTCGGGTAAAGGAAGGATTGATTACGTTAGAGGGTATTCGACTGTTTTGAAGAACCGAAGAGTGGGGAATGGACGAGAACTGAGGAGGAATCCAAGAGACGGAGGGGATCTTTGAGGATAGCAGAGGAAGAGGGAATGGGGAGGGATTGCAGTAAGAGAATCGGAGGAGTCTTTGGGTTTCCTTCAGCGACCTAAAAAAAGCCTTCCAATCGATTTGAAGAGGGAGGATGGCTTGAATAGGGGGAGGCATAACCGAGAGATTAATAGGAGATGAATAGGTATGGAGTTTGAAGGGAGATGCGGTATGTGGAGGTGAAAAGTGCCATTGGATAAATGCGTGGAGTTGAGAGTTTGACAATGAAGTGCGATGCATGATGAAGGTAGGGGACAATGCGATGCAGAAAACATGTCATAGCTTATTTCTAAATCGGCGATTGAATGGGCTATGTAGATGCTAAAATCCACTATGATTTTAGATTAAAGGGCTGGTGAAATTATTTATGTATTGCAACTAACTATGTTCTATAATCAATGACAATATCATAAATCCAACAAAGCAGCATTGAAAATAGCGAAATAACTGGGACTCGAACCCAGGTCCCAAATAGATACCTATTATTGTATTCAAATCGGTCGAATTCAAGTTATTTTCATACTTCCTTTACACGAAAATATACCCTATCGTAATTTGATCAACGTGTTTCCTGAAAAGCTTGAAAATAGCATGTTTAGAAACACTGCGGGTTTCATATATTCACGGGGTAACGAAATCTATACTTGACGAAACAAAAAATTATTGCACGTTGTGGCAAAATAATCCATAAAACACAGAAAAACAAACTGAAATAAAATGAATTTTTTAAATACAGACTCTAGAGGAATTAGAGGAATGCTTACATCTCCGTTACATAAATCAACTACAAAAAATGCAATGTATCAAGATGGAATCGTCATGTTCTGATTTCAGTCCAGTTATTTGAAATCGTACCTCTAATAAAGATTTATATAAAATAAAAACAAGTTACGAGAAAGTGTATTAGAGAGAAGACATAACTTCTACGACGACTTTGCATCAAGACGTAAAATAAATACGGAATGAAGCATTCCTTAGCTATCAGCAAAGAGAGACATTTCCCTCACCTTTCACATAACACTAACCTTGAATTAAATTTTCAAGGATTATCTCTTTTTTCAAAGTCGAGGAAGTTACGAAATAGCAATCAATGGCCAGAAACCCGTTTTGTATGTAATGAAATACGTTACGATTTTTAAAAAGAAAGCAAAGTATTCATCGAAAGAAATATAAATGACTCAGCATGACGCACGGATTAGTAAATAAGGAAATATACGTAATATCAAAACGTATTAATTGAAATTCTATAAAGAGAACGCTGACACATTCGCTTTGAAAGCATTTAATCATTAATCACGTGACACTAGAGCGCAGCATCCTCTGAATTAACATCTCATTTCGAGAAGCGCAATGTAATAAATTCCAGCCCGAGTATCTAGAAATTCCTATCCAAGAAAATGTTTCATAACGTATTACCTCGGCTCACAACATTTGTGCGGCAATGAAAGAGAGGGGATCTTATTACAGAACGAAATTTATGCTCAGATAGAAAGAATGAGGAGAGGCAATTTATTAAATTTATAGCCGCGTGATTCATCCGATAGCCTCGCTGTATTAAAACAATATATCGACCGATATTTCAATAATATTCAATAACTGAACGGAGGAAATAATCTGATACGATTCTAAAATGGTGGATTGCGTAATTTTACTTAGACGAATTCTATAAATAACTAGAAATATTTTTTAACATAAAATTATAATGAATATTTTAATTTTAAGGTCTTAACTGCTGTATTTACCGTACGTAATAAGCGACTCACAGTAATAGTGCATTTCAAAGTCTTGTCAAACGCAATAAATACATAACTATGACGCAACTGATAAATTAAAAGGACTATTTCGTAACTAATGCATCATCTAAATTCACTATCATCACTATTTAACATCAGAAATAATTCAAAAGTAAATAATGATATACATAACGGTGATTTTTAATCATCTCATCACTAGAAATCTTTCTTCTAATCCTTAATAGCTTTATCGAACGATATTAATAAATAAAAAAACCAATCTGACACACGCTTATAACCAATTTCTAATCAACATTTCCTAGTAAAAGTAATCCATCTCATCTTAACTTTACCAAACTTAAAACAACCGAATTCGCGATAAGAATGACTGCTCCATAAACGAAAAAAGCCATAAAGTTCAAAGCCGCAAGGATATAACATTCTAGTATAAATACTTAAGCCGTGACATGAGCCACCGCTTGAAATATGTATAGGACTCTTTCTGGAGCGGCCAAATCAGAATAAAAGGTCAGCATATCCGAAGGAAACGAACAAAAAAGTATCTCGTCGATGAAATATGGACATGCGATATACCGTTTACTTGGTTCGGACGAAAATAAAATTGGCGAAACGGGAATAATTTTCGTGGGGCGATAGGCACACTGATGCAACGATCCTTCTTTTTTTTCAGGGGGGTGACGCAATACCCGTATCTAAAATAAACACACCGGGGCCAAGTGTCGCAAAAAATACGTATCGGAAGACGGGAAGACTCGAATCGCGGTTTTTAATGCTGCGGATAAATTGAAGCTTCGTGATATAATACGATGCGGATTGGTACTGCAGAAGGAAGGTGAGGATGGAGAGAAAAAAGGATCGAGCGACAAGATGACCTTATTGTAAAGTAATATCTAATTTCAGCCAGTCATTCAATTCGCATCTCGAATCTTCGGGCAACTTTCACCGGCGGATAGTATTAACATAACACACCGTGTGACCTCTGGATTTTTTTTCGCTCATAAATAATTGCGACGTAGACGGAGGGAATGCTCTTTGGGGAACTTACGAAATGATTACGAACTCTTAAAAGAAAGTTTGACGTAAAGCGAAGTTTTTTTTTTTCTACCGAGTTTGATTACGGTTGGTTAACTCTCAATTTCATAGTCGCCCTTGAATAACCCTCTCCTTTGATCGGCCATTATAATTTCAACTCGAATTCATGAATTAACCGATTCAATAACTTCCTAAGATTAGTGTCTTTTCTTTGAAGCGTTAGTTATCACGAAGAAACTGACAAACACTTTTTGCTTAAATTGTAGCTTTCTAAACTGTAATTTAAGCTACTTTATTGCAAGGCCGACCGCACGATTTGCACATACTTAAAACTGTACGAATTAAAGCCTATTATGACCTTTGGAAATTATATTCAAATAAGAAAGCCATAAAAGGATCATAAATATCATTGAAAAAGTATAACAATGTAAATGGAGTAAATTCCGTTGTAAAAAAATAGCATGTAGCGGTAATAAGTTGAGTGGGCAGGTAAGAGCGGTTGAAACATTACGTATAATTTCCAAGTTGGCGAGATAAAATCTACTACAAAAAATCATCTCTGTGTAAACGACGAAGAAAAAAATCGACCAAGAGGGAACGTAACTTCGATAAAAATTATCCATTTCCCGCCGAGATGTATCTTATCGCTTCGATCAAAAAGAAAAATGAACTAAGAGCATAAAATTGCAAGGAAACTTCCGCGAATAAAGTCCTAGAATATTAAGCTCGGTATAATGCACAACAGCAAATGATATTACAATAGGGAACAATCGAGGAATAATTCCACCAATACGTATATCTAACCTTACAATATCCACTACGTATAAGGCGTCGGGACCCGTAAAGGTACGTCGAGATGTTCAGATGCGGTTATCCTCAGATCCCTGCATTTCTTTCTCAAGATCTCCACCACTACTCCTGAGACGACTGCTGAGTACAATCTACCACTGAAGATAAGAACGCTTCGGAAAAGGAAATTAGCTCTCGAGAGGCATACGTTGTTTTTAAGAGCACTTAAAAGAAGCCGTACCCCTGCGAGACAAAACAAAGCCTCGTATTCGATTGCAGGAATTTCCGCCGTACACAAACAGGTAATTTTTGTTATGAAAGAGAGTTGGGCGTTCACGTAACGGGCTTAATAAGGGAATACACGGATGAACGAAGGCCTTAACGCCTAGTGCGGTACATGGGCTCCGATACATTGTTGATGGAACCTCGATCGATCCCGGGTCTCCCGCTAGGCAAGGCCTCTTTTACTTCGACCGACTGAGAGAACACGTTAGAGAGAATCGACCAGTTCGAACTCTTAGATATAGAGAGTGTACATAAGGCTCCGTGATGCCAGATGGATCTGCGCTATGGATGACGAAACGCTCTCGTTGCTAGAACCACAATGACTCAGTCTCGAGTCATGCGATGGTTTAAGGTTCCCTATGAATATTTCAATGGCAGGGAAGACTGAATTGATGATTCACAGGTCGGAATATTTCCTGCTCTAAATCTACGAACGCGTCACCTCTCCTTATGACTATGACCGCATTAGCTATTCGTTCAGAATCTTAAATTGAGTCAATTCGAGAGAGTAATCGTTAATTGTAATCTGTTTATATCCTTGCCACCAGAGCATTGCTCTACCTGTAAGGTTTTCTGTAATAATAATAAAAATTAACTCAAACGAAACTTGTGTCAGGAATTATTCATCGCAGTTATTCGTCATATAATGTATGTAATCGCGTACTATACGAATTAGGCTTTTATTGATAAATGTAAGACGAGATTTCCTCGTAACAATTTCGCCCTATTACAAAGACGAAATGTACGTATGTTATTTTAAAGGAAAAATAATAACATTCTACATACAATTAATCCCATATTATTTATAAGTAATTTCCAGCGCGTAACACTAATTTTACAAATATTCCGAATAACAGTGCTCACTCTTGACCTACCCAACCGAGAGTAAACAGACTAAGCCGTACGCAGGTTCCTTCAGCGTTTCGCGTAAATCTGTTACGAGCTACGAGACGAGCGTGCTAAGTTACCCGCTAAATGCGTGCGAAGCGAGGCGGTAATGGGCAACTAACGCAGAGCGCACTAAAATGGAGACAATGAGTCGAAAACGAAAAGTGTTTTCGCGAGCCGTTTACATTATCACCACGTGTCGCCCATTAGGAGCCTGAAATATCCGTGATGCAATTTGAAACGTACTGCGTGTGGAGAGTGCTTTACAAACAAAAGTACTGTGACCGCAAGTACTGGAGATGCCTTAACGAAGTACTTGGACGAAAAAATATTACAGTAAATTTTAAATAAACTAAAAAGAGATGTTACGAATTCTACGTCCTGAAGAATGTACCATCATGTTGGAAACCGTTGATGTGCTTAATTAAACCTTTTAAAACAATCGCGGCTGTCGATTAAATAATTGTCGTTTACTCTCTCTCGATTTGTCTCGACACTTTAGCGTGGGTCGAGACAAATAACACGCGAAATTAGTGCATTCTCGCCGGGATGGATGATGAGGGAGACCTTGAGAATTACTCCTGATGTTGGCAGTTATGTGGGGCATTACGCAACTCGGCGTCACTCCCCCGTGCATTACCAGGCAAACCCGTATAAAGCGACTGTTGAATAACGACGCAGTTTTGCCTTGCTTCATTATCGACGCTCGATACGTAATGCGTGTGTGATATGGAAACGGGCGTGGGTATGAAGATCTTTATTCGCGATTGATAGCCTGTGAGGCCACTCGGACGTTCCATTGAGGCTCGCGACCACCTCTCGCATCGGAAGCCGTATTACCGAAGTTATGCGATCGACGCGAACTTTCTCCGGCCATTTCATCCGACTCCCCTTCGTATGTGGGTCGAAGGCGGGTGCGTGTTTTCTTGAAAATCGAATCCTGTTTGCTCGCTTCCTTCCGAAGCTTAATAATTCCCCTTGCTTCGAACGCTTCGCCGCTTCTTCGCCTCACTCCTTTGGGTCTCTCCGGCATTCTTGCAAAATCTACTCCGTCGCTGTTTTGCAAGCATCGGGCCCTCTGCTCTGGCGTCATCTCTCCTTCCCTCGCGAATGCACGAAAAAAGTGGCCGTCGCGGTTTTCGAACTGCCCGCTTTCGGAAACGATACGAACCTGTACGAATACGATCCTTTAGTATTAAACTACGTTTAAAACCAGAGCGGATGGTTTAAGAGGTGAATGCCACCGAACAAATAAAACAATAACTTATTAACGTGAATGGAAATGTTGCAAATAACAAGCTACAACGACGATTACCTGTTAGTGAAGAGTAAGAAGGGACCTCAAACACGTGACCGAGAAGTGCTAGCGATCCTCCCTTTAAATTCGCCATTCTTTTACGCATCAAAAATTGAAGCAAAACTTCGATTTAAGCCAACTGGAGTGCTAATACGTTCGCTGTGGCTTTAATCCAACAACCACCATACTTCGCGGCGTAGTTTTAAACTGATAAATCAATCTGTTCCACGGGATGTCAGCAATTAGCTATACATCGGTCACAATAGAATGGGAAATCTATGGAGAATTGTTTTGCTGAATGAATAGCGAATTTAAAATTTATACAATAAGAAGAAATAAAGTATAAATAGAGCTAAATTTCTGATCCATCGAATATGTTACAATCCATGCTTTCCAGTACGTATTTCTCTATTCAAACAGCTATACTTATAAATGATTATCTCTTACATATTCAAATATTATCATCGAAGTCCCAATTCAATGGAATTTCTATTCAAATGTGTAAACTGAACCCTCAAATAATTCTGAGTATACCATAGAAACGACTCATTAAAAAGATATCTGCGCAATATGCCATTAAAATAATCTTTTCCCGTACAATTGGTCTTCGTATGCGGTTTTAACAGTGGAGGATATGACGTTTAAACTTCCGGAAAGAACTTCCTCAAATCTAAATTTAATCGCAGTGCTTTTGGAGGAAACAAGAGCCGTCTTAAAAAACCATCAAACCTACTTCGGGAGGGCGTTACACAACCCTGAATTAGCCATCCTAGTCTTCGATCGATAGGTCGAAACTGATCGATCGATAGGTCGAAATTGATCGATAGACGGTTAAAACCCCATATACGTAATCATCCCTAGTGTGCAAGTGGGGAAATCTACTCTCTCGTGAATTAATCCGATGCGAAATTTCCGATCACGCGGGTTGGCCGAAAAATGGGGAAAAGTTATGTAATTTGAATCCCTAGACGTCGTGCGTTACGCGGAACCCCTTCCGTGGATTCCTCTGAGGAAACGATCTAAATCCAGAAAATGAAATATTTCGCAACGGAAGAGGCTTGCGAATGACACTCCGTTATATGGCGAGAGTTTTTGCCTCCCACGCACGGAACGTATTCGTGACTGAAAGATGGTTTCGGGTGGTTTCCTCAGCTGCGGAGCCGTACGATGAACTAACCAACTTCTGGTCTTATATATACATCGCTCCGCTTCCTCATGCCTTCGCACTGAGTCGCTATGCGCATTTCTCAACCGTTTTACTCCAGCGTTAAGTTTCCTCTCCCTCCTTAGTTCATAACCTATTAAAGGCAAATATCGAGAAACAATTGTTCGATCCCATCGGGATTTCGTAACCGCGACGTCTCCAACTGGAAAGACGCGAGGGCAGGATGACGCGACGCGAGACTGAACCTGATGACGGAACCAGATCGGAAAAAAATCGCGTAACCGGCGCTAAATGCCAAGATTGATATCGCTAAAATGATGTTCAGTGGGCAAATAGATCGTTAAGAGATACAGAACGCGTTATCTTTCGAGAGACTAGACCGTTTAGTTCAGGTAGCCAACGAGTAAGAGATACAAGGCGGATGCTCAAAATTTGACTTCCGCGATATCTCGGTGCGATTGAATCTTCATCTTTAACGAATGGAAAAACCTTGGCTGATTCAATTATGGTATTGAAGGAGAAGGGAAATGAGGTATAGAAATAGTTTGCTCGCAATCTGATTGTTGTGTTTAATAACGTGTGGAGGAATGGAGATTCTAAAGTACACATATTAACGATGCAGATTAAGGTGTTACATCGTAGTATTCATTACCATTGAAGGAAAAAAGAAAAGCCTGTATACTAAAATCATAAAATTGTACATAATTACAGGGAAAATACGCACAGGTAAGTATAAGTTTTATATAATGGAAGTTTCACTTCAATTTAATCGAAAAAATGCTCAAAGAGAACACCTGACTATAAAAGTTTATCATCAGCTTTAATTGGCCACGTATGCTGTACATTGACGTCATACGAAAATATTATAATAAAATAAATCAATATTTTCTACCCTAAAACCAATCTACCAACGATCCATTTAAAAATTAAAGATGTCAAACCAGTACTAATATCATACTGCAATAGTATTCATAATCTCCTAAAAATAAACCAAAACGATATTCTCGTGGCATTAAGCCACGTGTTCCCCCGGATCAATACGATCACCTACTTCTAAACACACCAAACATTACGTGCATAAGACTCGACTGAACATCATGAACCTTAGAACCGTTAGAAACTTTCTCATAAAATTAATACGAAAAGAGCGAGTGACATAAGTAATAATAGCGGTAAAGTAAGACTCAGAAATGGCAACCGATTGCATAACCACGACAACGTGAATTCCTCCGCACAAATACTGACGAGAATTCTGCTCTTCTTGAAACGGATTTCTTGCGGCAATAGATTTTATCGCAATCATAAGCGATTAAAAGTCTCCGGAGTAAGTGACAGCCTTTCTATGCGCTGTGACTGTGGGCCTCGGCGCGAAATGGCATGTGAGACTTCTGGGCAGCCTTCCAATGGCTCGATCCCCGCTCATTTCTTCATGCATACACGTTTGACCTAGCAAGAATTCGAAACAAATTAAACTGCTGCCACGATAACCGACGGTAGATAACGTGGTGGGATGAAGAGATATTATCCTTGATTCATTTCAATCCAAACATCGAATGCTGCTGTTGAAAAAGATCCAAACATGAATTTGCATTCTGGCAGCTTTTAACCTTTAACCACGACTAGATTATCTGCAATCGACTCTATCATCTATGCGCTAATAAAAGCGAATTTTTCCAAAAGTTCTATCTCAGATAGATTTAATAGGACAATAAGATGAATTAACAACAATGTATTAAATATTGAGCCAAATAGATATTTTCACATTACATTCAAAACGGAATGAAAGGGATAATTGCATTGGAAGCTTTCTCATTGGGTTCGGAGTTAAACACGAAAACGTTTGAGTTCTCTTTCATTGAAAGTCAACGTCGACAAAAATGAATTGAAAGGAAATAGATTCGTCATGCTAGACATCTATTTGAGACGAAAATAAATATTCCTTTGCTCAAGTAGTGGAGAAAAACTCGATAAAATTCTTTGATCTCTATCCACAAAATTTGTTACGATTTAAAAGGAATTTATTCCGATCTGGAAATATCTGAATATTTCAATTGATTTTTGGCAAAGAAAGTATAGATTTTCAAAGGTCGTTCGGTAGACAGACGAATACTTCACTCTTTTCCCTAGCTGGAAAAAATAGTGAAGTTTTATTTTCCTGTATCATACTCGCGAATCAAATACTTATCAATACAATTTCTCAGGAGAAATCGATTTAAAATCTATACTCCTACAGACAAACCACACGAGTAACTGAATTGAAAATACACGAAGGGGAGTCATAAGTTAATTCCATCCTTGGCTAAAAATCAGATTAATATGTGCTATTTTCCACTAACAATAAGATGTAAGGAGTGGACATCATAAGCCCAATCTCGCCCATAATACAGTTATATTATTTCTACTATTATCATAAACAATCATCTAACCAAAGTTGCATCGATGCGAACAGTACACATATAAACCTTTCGGATACGGTTTCCAACAGTTTCCCTCCTCCTAGTTTTAAAGAGATTCCAACATGGAAATTCCTGAGCGAGTGCGTAAGGGCGTCGCCTCTATAGAAATTCCGTGCTTTCGGATAACGAATATGACGTGCCGAATTTCCTCTCCTCTCTGTCGCAAATAGAATCGTGAAACGCCTCGTGTTTCCAAATCACAATTCTTAAACAAGAAAGGGTGATGACCTCCTTCCCTGCCGATACTCTCTTAGCAGCCATTCTCGTACTCGGAATCTCATATCTTGCCACATATTTACAACCCTCGAATCTCGAGAGTGTGAGAAATTATTCTGGGTCAGCGGGATCGGACGTGAGCAATCAAAATGCACGTACGTTTTTCTGCGGTCGCTTCGCATCTTTGTCTTTGGGCACACGACGGTGCATTGACTCACGAAATTCAAGAGCCGCAGCGAACTTAAAAAGTTCGAATAAAAAGTTTCTCTAAACCCAATTCTTTTCTGATATTTCCAAATATTTGGGCCCTTGTGGGTTATAGGTATGGAAGCAACTATATAAAATCATTCAGCAGTAAAATAACTATTTTATAAATCGTTTCGGAAGTTCATATTACTTAATTCATACGTAATGAGACATAGGTACCTTAGATCGAGAAAAATTAATGGTAATCACACCTTTGACAACCTAATTTTATTCCAATCTCACAATTAAACCCATGAGAGACATAAATATCATTCCTTATCCACGATTATGACAAAGGGAAACGACAATACTGCACTACACTGCAATACTGCACACAGAAACGAATGACTATCAACCAAATAGCACTCAATCGTAATGCAACCACCCGAGGCCTCTTAAAACGATTGAGCCAAACAGGGCGAGATGAATGTACGAATCCATGAATTGCAGATCATAGGAAAGCTTCATCGATTCCCCGAGTTTAAGGAACGAAAGATGATCCGCGAAGCTTCGAACGCAATCTTGAGTGAGGCGATGAGGGAACGAATCGAACCAGCGCTCCGCCGGTCATCAACCTCGTACCCTAAACTCGCACTTTATTTCGCAGAATTTAAAATAGAGATCCTTTGCTAAGCTAATAGTCTCCGGCAGTTCGGGATTTCGTTTCCAGACCATGCGCTCCGCGTCACGCCCACGGTTCAAAGGCCTCTTTACTACTTCTTACGTCAGAGGGCGCGATTTCGCGCAACATAATGGTCCCACCGATGAACCCTGTGGGACGTTTCAACAGACACCTCCCATGGTAACTGTTTGTTTGAAAAACGACCTCTCTTGCGAGTTCATTACGTTCAAGAGTTGCCATTTTAGAATGGAAACATTGTAATATTCTCGCTCGTAAAGAAATTATCAATGAAGCGGACTAAAACCAATCGCAACGTGGAATGGTTTTATTAGGTTCCATACGAATGTTTCTACGCCTATCGTTCTTTTTTAATCGTTCGAGCGGGTGTGGCGCGGATACGTGTGTGCAGTAATGATTGTTACTATCGAGCAAACAATGGGTAATAAAGAAGTGGTGATTTCCCGATCCGACCGGTGCACTACAATAGTAGAGCGGGTGGGTAGGTATATTTTTGAAAATATAAAATGGCGTCGAGGATAGATAATGGAGGCTCAAAAGAAATCACTTTCCATTGTTTGGAATAGCTATTAAAAGCATGTCGAATTGAAAAAAATCATACTAACTTCCACGAATGACGAAACAGAAAAAAGACGATGTATTGATGTACGCATCACTCGTGAAAACCGAAAAAAGTTTCATTTCGGTAAATGCTGGATTCATAGAAGCAAATTTATTATTTTTTAGAAACTGTGACTGTTTACTCTTTGGGAACCTTTTTTTCTCTGTCTCAGCAAAAGCTTTCACTCATCCAGCACGTGCTATTACGTATACACAACTATACGTTCTCGTAACATACTGCTCTGCCCTATACAAATCGCATTACGTTAACCTAATAAAAAGGCTTAAAGCTATCTACTATACTATAGCAGATATTTATGCATAAATATACACGTATAAACGTAAAAATTTAATAGAGAAATTTTTTATTGGTAATTAACTTCTTTTTCAGGTTTCGAGGCTTACATGAGAGTGTTTTAAAAATAAAGTATCTATTACAACTCTCTTACACTTTATTCTTTCTAATATGGTTCAACCTTGAGTACATTTTTTACTTTCTTTTTCATTAAATTATTTACAGATAGATGTCTACATGAATGTAGACTAAAAATAAAAGCGACAGAGGAATCTATTGAAAGGGATATTTGAAAATTAGAAGAAAAGAAATTCCACCCATCATATCGCGATGAGCAACACCCTGTAGATATGGTATGGATCGTATGATACTGAAACAGAATGTTTGACAGATTAAGTCATTCGAACAGCCGTCATAGGATCTCTACCCACAAGCAGTTCAATTGGGAGGGGTAAAGTGATGACGCTAAACTATGCACGATTTAGCTACGGATTTATAATTCATTCTTGGAAACGCTGAAGCTTTGGATCAGGCCGGATTCCAAAGGCGTCTGAAAGGGTCTATGAATAGAGATACGAAAAACTAACACGGATTCCATACGGAGAGAGTTTTAAAACAAAACCCTGGAGCAGGGAAGAGACTCCTCCCGCTGATAGAGATCTTAATTTTAAATTTCGGCACAAACCTTGGATTGGGAAAAGAAATGGGATCGTGAAATTCATGTCAGTCCAGGAATAGATCGAAAAATAGTAGGAAAAGCCCGCATTACGTTCGGCAAACAAATCGAAAGATTAAAGACACAAAATAAGTACCTCCATTCACTCTTAACTATATACTTAAAACCAATTACCCTAGAGAATAATCTATCCTGAGGTACCGCAAGGTCTCCTTCTTGCACCCCTCGCTTTTACATATAGTTCCGACTTACAACGAGCTGGAGAGTCTTGTTCGCAGAACGCCATTGATATATCCTGCCCTTTCAATAGAGCACGGCGTCTTACGCAGACATAAAATCCATTCTATCCGAATAACCCGGCTTGGGGCAGTCTCAACGCTGTTTTCTGAGCATGCGCTTTCTTTCAGCAGCCCATTCTCGAGGGCAAGAAACCCACGCGAACCCGCTCCTGATACCATTTTCTCCCAAACTGTAATGCTCTCTGCAAAGCTAGCGTCTGGAGGATATATAGATCAGGGTTTCCCCATGCTTTTCGGGCCAAGGAGAACTTATTAATAATATAACCCTAATGAGGGAGGCGAAGTTTGACCGGAAATAAACTCCTCTCGTAATGTGTTTACGACCCACATCTTCGCAGCCGCTAAGAAAACAAATGAAAGAGCAAATCGTTAGCCGATTGGCGAAATAATTTTTACACGACAATAGATTTTGAAATAGACGTAGGAGCAAAAGGCTATATTGGTACGATAACAGGTTTCGCTACATCGCAATAAATTCAGCTTATGTGAAATATTAATTTCCAAGATCGAGTAGAAAGAGGAATGAGAGAAGAATAGTAAGCTTAATCCTAACATTCATCACCAGCATGGTTGATTTATTCGTAGGAAAAATAATAAATCGATGGAAAATGATGAATGTTTGGATTTAAAAGCGACAAAATCCCTAGAAACGGTTTAGGCAGGATAGGTAATCTATCAATTACCCATTGATATTAATGATTCTTCCAAAACGATAGTCAAAGGAGAAGGCAACAGTTACTGGAATCAGCCATATTCGGGTTTCAATCAAATTTATTAATGATAAAAACATTTCATCAATCTATAGGAGTTATAAATTAGAAAGGGTGTAAATATGATAGGAAAATATGAGGTTTAGGTCATAATTAAGAAACCAGAGAACCTTTATATGATTCAGTAGAACTTAAGGTTCATAACCGACAACCTAAGCATCGATAAATCTTCATTTTACGAAAGTTGACGCGAATTTTTGACGTCAAGGTACAATAGAACTCCCTGATAAATATTTTCGCCTCTCTTCCTAAATTTCAACACCATTCAGGCTATAAAGACCTCGCTAATTATCACGTATCTACGCAGATGAATGCAACAAAGCTACCGTCGTATTTATTCGCTTTGTATCAAGTTTAAATAGCCGCAAAGAGGAAACTTTTTTCATCATCATCCTTCGATTAGAAATTGAAGTCAAGATTTCTTTGCGGTATTAAACAATAGACCCTGAGGGTAGACCACCAACAACTTCATTTCCTCCAATTCTTCACGGATATGAGTCCATCGTATGACGGAGGTGATTAAAAATTACGAATTGAATATGAGGCGATATTCTTCCGCCATGGTCATAAGAGCGGCGGAAACTGGGAGAGACTCGGGTGCTCTTAGTCCTTCTGCTCAATGAGCTTCCAATCACACGCAATAGTCTTACGTAATGCACCGCCGCGTAACTTCGAAGAGGTCTGAGGAATCAGGGACGAGAGCCGCGGAGAGCACAAACTCTTCGAAGAATAGATGCGTAAGTTTGATGCGGAGAATAACGATATAAAATGCTCACGATTCTAAATATATGAAACGAGAACACACCCGTATCAAGAAAACCATTGAGAGATACGTCTAGGAAAAAATATGATTATGAAGTCTACAGATACGAAGCTAGCGTAGTCGAGAGATAGATGAAGAATAAGTTTAATATCATTGAAGATTTGAATATCATTGAAGAAGAATTATTGTAAATATCGATTAAATTAATTTGAATTTTTCTGTCGATACTCATTAGGTTTCCAGCTAATAGTCCTTGGTTCTATTCCAAGAGGGGAGACAGTAAATTAAAAGATTTAAGGTTCCAAAATACTTTAAACCGTATTCCTATAACCGCAAAATAATCCTCGACTTTTGAATAAATACATATTAAAAAGTAAGTAATTAAACAAGAGTTACGTACAACTGCAATTACAACCGTAATCCCTCGAGAAGAAAGGATACAAGTTTGAAATAGTCCTTAACGAAGCATGAAATCTATACACAAATAAACCATAAAACACATTACAATCTAGATATGATTAATAAAAATTCCAATAGCATACCGAATAGAAATTTCAACAACAGAAGTGAATACCGCTGGGTTTTTAAGCACTCTCTGAGTCACGCCATTATCGTCGACTTTACAAACATTAAAATTCCGATAAACATACTCTTTGCTACGTGCTCTTGATACTGACAGCTGTGTTTACTCGGAGCTGCGAAATTTAAAAACCGATCTTGCGTTACTCAGACGTTGCCAAAGCGGCAAAAACAAACAAATTCTAAATTTCAAAACATTGAAATTCTCGCACCTCGCTTCGATTCTAAATAAAACGATAACGATTCAACTGGCAATGAGAAGGGATACGACTCTATTTCGCTACCACTATGAAACTAAGAGATAGATGGAAACCTTGGAGAAACTGAAGTTTTTATAGCGATAGTCTTTTCTAAATCTGTTCCCTCCGAAATAAAATAACACGAACTCACTTCTGTTCAAACGGTAGGGAAAATAACGAGACGTTTTTTTATCTAGTTTTCCGGAAATATTATCGACTCTTACATTCCAGTAAACCACGAACTTATATTACTGATTTCCTTCCGAATTTATATATATATATTTTTTTTTAAATCCCAGAATTCTCCGCATTACTTTCTTTTCTATCCATTTGTTTACACCCGGCCTTCACCGTACGAGCTCTTAAATCGCATTTAATGTCAAGTACTTTTTTCGTCGCCGGTTCCCTCTGTTTTCTCCGCTCCAATGCTTTCCTCGCCCAATTATTTATTTCGGAGAATTAAATCTGCTTCTCGGCGGATCTTTTCGACTCGGAGGCATTCTTGCGCTCGTTCGGTAACGAGCCGCGCTGACTCAGCTGTGCACCTTACGAACCAACTTATTTTGACGAGTTTGACCGTTTATGAGATCGATCGAGTTCGTTCCGAGAAATGTGACTCATAGAGCGGTGACGCGTTTGCGGAATATTAAAGGGAGAATGTGGCTATTTAAAGTCGGCGAAAATTAAGTCGCTAATAACGTGGTAATGAGTCGATAAAGCTCTCTGCGCTCGGTGGCAAATTTTATTCCTCTCGCGAGGGTAAAAATGCATTCGGATTAGTCGTGCGCGGAAAAATGTTGTGTCGTACTTCCGCTATTTACGCGATATTTTCTAACACAATTCTTTGGAGTATAATGCTCTCATGTACGTGATTAAGCACGCAGTTTATTTAAGTAAAACGATAACGGAATTTCTCTACTCTGAAGAAATCATTCCTGTTTCGCTCCGAACCAAAAAATTCCGATACTTTTAATTAACCAACATAGGTTCACTAACTCTAATACAGAAACCTTAACTAAAACCATCGGTAAAGACAAAATTAACAGAATCATAGAAAGCATCTTGACGTAATATTCAGTCAATATTGACCTATCGAATCGATAAATACTTTCTCAACAGCTACCATGATGAAAGCTTTCTTCAAAACAACAGAATAGCGATAAACAATATACGAAAAACAAACACTCGGAAATACGACGTATGGGGAGAACCCTTCCACGAAATATTTTGGAAAATATGTATCCGCGGCGATCAATATTACGTGTTTTACGCTTTTTATAGAGAGAGATGTTGACCTATTGGAAGCACTTAAGTCCTGAAAACAACAGCGGAACTTTGATACGATCTATGAAGATTATATACCTGATATCCGAAGTTTACTGAGATGGCAGCGGAGAGATTAAATAATTCAACTCCGACGGACACGGTATCCTGAAGGCCAATCATCTGCTTTAACCTTTCAATGACGATGGAGATATACGATTTCAACCACTTTTGGCGACGAAATTTTTAATTTATCTGCAGAGGACGTAGAGATATGATATTCGTAGAAATTTAAGCTGAATTATTTTTATATCTAACTCATCGCTCGGGTGATAAACATTGAGTAATCAACTTGATCCTTCAGTCGATTTAGTTCTAATCAAACAGAGCTCTTCCGAGAACGATTCGTCACAACAAATCAAACTGAAGTGATCTGCGGAGGGAGGAAAACATTTGTTCAATTTCAACCATCCTAACCTCGATTGTTCACCTTTGAAAGATGCGATAAAAATACGTCGTCGGGATAAAAATACGTCGCCTGAGCGATTCCAATGCCAGAGATCGACTTATGGTATAATTATCGCACGAGGACCGTGACGAATGAATTCGACACGATTTTACAAGACAACGAGTCGCCCGAACGAACTTATGCTCGAAATACTTCTAAAAATCCCCGAATCGAGCGAGCTATAGATACGCAACCTCTAGAATATCCAGACTAATTTCGAACCTCTCGGAAGAGAGACATTCCGTGGATATCGACTCAAATACCTTCCTGAACGTAACAAGAAAACTTCACCTCGTCTTTCATTCAGCTACACACCTCCACGTACCATCCACTGCTTAGGCACGTGCTACCCACGCAAACCGCACCTCTGCGCGATCCCCTACGCACGGCCATCGAAGGCACTCCCGAGGGGGGACACCGCACGCCCGGTAGGACGTCGTGGGTACGCGATCTTACAGGAGGTTATCCTTGGGCTTTCGGAAAACGACCCTGCGATCGCACCGAGGACTTCGCGGTGTGCAATCGATATTCGCTCGCGAGTGGTGGTTTCTCGGGGAAAACAAATTCGATCGAGGAGGGCAGCGGTGGGGAGAACGTGACCCCGTTAGGGCACGCACGGGCCCACGCGGACGCCGCCGTAAATACCAACTTACGCCTCTGTTTCCACGAAACTCGGAGAATCGATAGCTATTGCGTATGCACGCTGGATGTCACGTGTCGCACTCCGGGTTCGTCGCTGGTCACCGCCGCGAACCTCTCGACGGATATCCGCCGCAAGAAGCACCTCTGCACCGTGAGGTAGGCCCGCAGAGTACGCCACTGTGAATTCCTATGGTGCGTGACTGTGTCGACGGTGAAGCCTCAAGAACGCTGCACGTAAATTGACGTACCGAGACTAAGGACGAAGAATCTACGGGAAGGAATTCCGAGAGGAAACTCCCCTACCGATGACTAATTCTTCCACTTTGGGAGGAGTTATACCACAGGCACACCACCGTTCACAAGCACTGAGTACTGCAGAAAAGTGAACGAATCCTTTTCGAAATGCGTGAGGAAGGGTAGGACGGACAAGGGCGAACCCTTCCAGAGACGAAGGCTGCTTACCTAGAAACGATGAGTAGAGCTGTACGGGAAATGGCACGAAGCGTGCTAACTCCTCCGCGGCGATGGACTGACTGTTGCCCCCGTGAGGGACGGAGCGGTAGGGGCGAGAAAGGGAAGGTGGAGAAAGGATTCTTAGCTGTAGAGGGCGGGAGGCCGAGGAGATACAGTGACTTGCTCCCGAAAATCGGCGACACGGTTTTTGTGAGTAAACATCTATTTTAAGGCTGACCGACCTCAGTTCGTGGATCGAGAATCCGCGACGCCCTATCCTACGAGACTGACGGTTCGAGTTTTCTCGAGAAACCACTCTTTTCGCCCCCACCCCTTCGATCGATCGACTTAATTCAATTTTTTAATCCCTTAGGGCAATCTGCGAAATCTTCTACCCACTCGATAACAGGCGTATACGAGAAGTTTTCGTGCTGCCGACGACCTAACGCAACCAGGCTTGTTTTCGAGTAAACGAAACGAATTTCTCGAGACATCGATTTCGTGTACGAGTTCTGGAAAATTTCGAGGCGGTGTAAATCACCTTCGTGACTGAAATCTTCAATCTCGATGACTTGTACAATAAAACTTGGTATGACCATTTTGTATAACGAAATTTTCCTACAAATGCATTACAAAGTAATGTTTTAAATGCTTGATTAGAGGCAAAAGCAAGAATAAATTATTAATTCTCCGATTACAATGTGCGATACTACAAGAATGAACCAATTCCTTCACTCCTTGACTAATAGGTTGAATCATATTACATAAATAAATGTTTAATACGTCATTGTTTGTTGTATTCATGAATGAAATAAAATTAAAATTTTGGTAAAAGGATCTTGAATAATAATATATACTATTAACTATACTTTTGAGAATGCCATTATAATGTGAAAACAACCACCCTGATAGGTGACAATCGACTACCCTCTAAACATCAACTGCAGTTTTAATTAGCAACTGCTAGGGATTCCCAAAAAGGATGCACTCGTAACATACCAATTCCACATACTAGTAACCGAAAATACTAAGTCACATTGAAACCTATTCGAGAAATTTCTGAATGGAGAGAGGAAAAAAGCGGGACTGCGACATGCAACCAGGAAATATAAAATATAATAGCTACACTTTCGTTTTTGCTTAATTCATGGCGCAACAAGTTCCACGATTTTCGTTCTTAATTATCAGTATAAAAAAGACACATTACGCGATATTTCAGAGCATTCTTTACGTGAGATAGTCGAGAATTTAAACTGACGTCGAATTTAGAGGATGCGAGATCTTGAGTGGCGGGAAGACAGAATACAATGACCTCTACGATCTTGTGCGTTCACTTCGCTCGGCTGAATAGTTTAAACGTGTGAATCACATACGATTCTTAAAATTAGTGAAACATAAACACGTTAGTTCTCTCGCGAGAAGACGCTAATTTACGATACAGAACGAGATTCGTCTACCGTCCGATTTTGACGTAAAATTTTATGTTGAGTGTAAATGAGTCGTTTCTGTTCGTTATCATGTCAGCAAGACTTGACAAAATACCGAATTATTCGCACGGGCAACTGGCATACAAAACCTAAATAATCAGAAGAATTTTTAATTAGGGACATTTATATAAAATGGGTAATTTGTGAGTTTTCTAACTTTGGAAACGTCAAACGCTTTATTATAAGTGATTCAAAAATGCACAAATATAAATGTATACTAGAAATAACAGGGTAAAATTTGAATATTATAAAAAGATGCATATTTAAGAGCATAAAAGGATAAAATGGTAAGAATTTTATACTACTAATTATTCACATTGAATAAAATGAAACATATTCTTGGATAGAATGAATTCATTGGCCCTGAATAAATCTCCCTCATGCTTAAAATTCATACTGGTCGAGAAAACAAGCATAGCCACCAATTTAAAATGACTGCTAGTAAAAACTACACAGCCATTTGATACATCTCTTTCCCTTCATTTGAGAGTAAAACAAACACCTATTTCCAATAAAGAGTTCCTTCGATTCAAGAATAAATTTAATGCCCAAATTATGCTATCCAAAACACTAAATGAAAATAAAGAGTATATTTCATTATATTGTCAGAAAGTGAGATTGTCTACATGATTTCAACGATCAAATAATAGAAAAAACCGTATCATTATCAGCGAATGAGACAAGAGAGATAGTTTTCTAAAGTAATAATAATTAATCGACACCGTGTGTCTTTAAACTACAGTGCAAAACGTTTTCATAGGACTATGTTGTATTTCAAACAATTGAGTTAAATTTTAACTTAATTGTGAACGATTGAAAAATAAAACAATAACGTACTAAAGAAAATTACTATTGAACATGACTACATAATTTTCCTTAGCGTGTTCTTCGCAAGCACTTTAACTCAAATTCCTTGGATAAGTAAGTTAACTCAACCGATCGATTAAATTGCAGGTTTTACAATTAGGATGCAGTTGCCGCATAAGACACAGCCATAGGTGGATATGATATTAGTTTCATTGACATTTATTAGGGAATTCCTTACTACACATTCGCTAATCCACCAACTTACAGTAAACATTTAGTCACGTTACATTCAAAGAAACGTTTAACTACTACTTTAGTATCTAATCGTTAGACGGAACATAAGAAATGTATGTTTGACAACACCGTGATAGTTATAAATATAACAAATATAATAGAAAAACTAAATGCACGCACAAGGTATGCAGTCTTCACCTTCATAGAATTACGCAGCGACATCTCAAAGAGCTATTAACTATAGCAATAACGCATTTATCAAGAAAAGAAAACATACCAAATACTTAGATTTTCCACAAAAATTCATATCCAAAACAAATAAAATTCAAGCAAAAATGTGGTCAGTTACGTAAATTGCAAGCATCAAATAATGTGCGACGAGATGACTCATTATGGAAAATTAGAGTACGGCAATGCACTTAAATATTTAGATACAGCTGATACTGTAAGACATTCTTACAAAAATGAATTTCAAAAATTCATGACTCACACATTGTATCTGCAGAAAGACCAAGGCGATTGATTATTTTCGTTGCGAGCTACTTCTCTTCGGTGAACTTCTATAAGATACATAACAGATAAACCTTTCTTTCTGCCTCCTTGGAGCAATATATATTCCAATAGTCTTCTATTCTATTCAACATTATGACATTTTTGTAATAGTAAAGCTTTCCTTCCGATTCTTAACCTGTACATGTTCATCAAGAAAATTCCACTCTCCATTGGTAAATGATTTTGCGGCAATGAAAACAGAATATACATAGAGTATATGGATGGAATTAAACTGATTGATATTATAGTCAATTAGGTATAGTAAAGATACGTACCAAAAGCAAATTTCCAGTTTTGTTCCGACGTTACGCCGGTGTCGTAAGCTTCACCCAGTTTCCATTTAAAGCTACAAATGACGTCACCGTAGCAAAAATGTATGCTCACAAGCCAGCTATGGAAGCCTCTCACTTTCATGAATGACCATTGATGCGAGTACAGAAAATAATTTCAGGCTTTCCTTGATTTTGTGAAATGAAGGATACGATGTAGTACTTTTTCCACGGGATTTATTTTAACCAACAGTTAATATGAATAATTGACATTGACATCTTACAATTAATCTGTGAAAAAGAATTATTCTGTTAACTTTATTTTTCATGATGGGTTTCCAACTCATCTTGCACGGTTCTTTGATAATCTCAACTTGATTTTTGTGGCGATGTCAGATTAATTGTGGTTGACGACCGCAATTTGTCACAAAAGTGATAGGCAAAGGTATCATTTCTTAGTATGATAAGCAATTCTTTAGGGTGGCCGAAATTGATTTAATGTATTCTTGACTTTCAAGGTAGCGAACTGCAGCCGCTGAAGCCCTGAATTATGATAGTGATTGCTCTTTTAAGGATACACTCAAACTCTGCAACTCGTTACTATTAATTATACTCATGATCATTTCTAAGGATGAATGATAAATTACCTCGGAAAAGTCGAATTTCTTTCTATGGCTACCATAATATCACTCTCACTATGTTTTACGCACTCTGAAAACATTTGTATATCAGGTTTAATATTTGTTCATCAACTATCAAAAATATATCGATAACTGAATGTCGAAACTAAATTATAAATAAAGAACGATTTATTTCGTTTACAATATTTTATTCTTTTTAAATTAATGACGATAACATTTATTAACAATATGATATTTACAAATTAATTAATGAACTATTACGGCACTATATTAAATGTCTTCTATTTTAAACATATCTTTACGTTGAAGTTGCGATAGAGCAACATCATCGTCGGTGACGGTTATAAATTGTGGAGGAAAAAGGGCTCCAGCAACACTCCTTTTTTCAGCATTGAGAAAGTTGAAAGTGGCACAAGCAGCATCCGTTGTCAATATCTCCACATTGGTACCATGACGCCTAAGAGCTGTAACAACTTTCGGGTTGATTTTATAACCTCTTACACCCATGCCTAACACAAGGATATCTGAAAATGATTAATGAAACTGTTAATAAAAATATTTTATATATATGTATACATAAATTCTATAAATTTGCCATTATTGTTTAACATAAGAATAAAATGGGCATCAGACAATATCTTAATTAGCTATTAAGTTTTTATGTTATTGTGAATGTAATAAGACTAGATAAATTAATCTACTTTGTAATACGAATTTTACACCTAGATGACTTTTGTTATGCCAAAAAGAAATTAGGATTCTTTCAATTGTTAAAGCATTTGTATTACAAGTTATAAAAAAGGCGACTAATTATTGTTAAAGCAATAATCTGATATTCACCCATAATTGAAGTCAGAATTTATCATTGATAAATTAAAGAGGCAATAAAAACTAAAAAGATATACTATGATAAGGATATATAATTCAGTTCAAAATACTCTAGAACAATCACTTTCATCATGGATTGACTTGGAGTAAATATTTAAGGAATTAGTTGTTGAACCAGAACTGAGGGTTTCACCTGCATGTGTTCATTTTTAATGAGATAAAGAAAATACATAATTTTTATTGCAGGAATAACATTCAGACCAAGGAGCCATTGCCATGATTCACCGAGTTAGTTTTCACCAAACATATATAAAACAGCAAATTATTGAATTCATTTAGGCAATTGAAAAATTAATGATTTGGTTCATCTCAAAGAAAGAAACACAATATCTTCAGAGAATGACTCCTTCTCTACTAAGTGACGTTGATGGGCAACCCAAAATATGTAATCATAACCACAAGGAGATTATTAAAAACAATACAAGATGATAACTCTGTAATTAAATTATATCATTTATCACTTAAAAAGACATTTTATAATGATATGGTTTGTCATTCATTAAATACCTAAGAGACTTGAAGAGAAATTGCTGAATTGATATTGAATGGGCAGTCATATTGTCAATAGAATAGGTGGGTAAATCATACCAAATATCTTTTGACAAATAAGATACTATAAAAAGTAAATTTATTGAAAAATACTTTGGCTGAATGAATTAGGAATCTCTAAAGTTCAGGAAAATATATTACTTATTTCTGTAAATGTTCCTTTTTATAAATATATCATATTAAGTTTTTCCATATTTTCCACTGTTTGGCCAAAACTGGGAGGGTAACCATTATAAAAGATAGAGAAATAATAAAAATATACATCCATGATTCTCTTTTCATTTACAGCATGAAAATATTAATATATATACTTGGATAGAAATATATGGATATTGCAAAGTCTAAAATACTTAGCTTAGTAATGTGAGTTGGATCATCAATATAAGAGAAATACAACAACTGAAAATAATAAACATGAATGTACAAAGAATAATTCAATTATAAGATGGAGGAGAAAGAAATGAAAAATTGAGTAAAATGGGATGAGCCAAGGTGATCATGGCAAATATATAGAAGTGTGTGATGAGATTTAATGGATTTTTTAAATAGAATTTTAGATTGGAAGATTAGTGAATCTAAGGTTCAAAAAAGTTTGAATCAAAATATAAATGGGATTTATAGACATTAATCATTTTTGCAGAGGATTGGAAAGGACAGAAACAGACATCTTCAGCAACTAGAAATCGTGTATGTAAATAGATTAATGAATGCATTGCCATATTTATATATATATCAGAAATACAGCGCAGTTCAGATAGCATTCAGGATTGTAATTTGTTTAAAGATTTGTAGTGTAGCTTTGTAAAAACTATCTAGTTAGAGAGCCATGGTTACTTTCTCATCACTCACAATTTCAGAAGACTGGGAAATTAAACAATGAGGAGCTTGGAAAATTCAATACTGAAATAAAGGATAAGTTGATAATAATAATACAAATATATCATAGGAAAGTCTGATCTAACAAATATGGTGAGGTCAGAATTAGAAATTGGAAAAGTTGATCAAATCAGATAATAAGTAGCATATTAGAAAGGAAAATAAGCTGATGAGATAATTAACTAGAGAAAATGCACCACACTTATAAATATAAATATGACAGACCCTGAATTGACTATGATTAAAACTATGTAAATAAGAGTTACAGGTATTTGTTGAGAAAAATAAGTAGTCACAATTGATATTAGTTATCAGAGTAGAAACATTACTTCAAAACTTTGGTTTCAAGTTAAAAGAAAAAGAATAAGGATATGATATAAACAGAGTTCTTACATGAAAGATTACTGTTAGTAATAGTAGTAAGATTAGTTCTAAAATTATAGGATATTGATTATTACCTAACTTCGGCTCCAGTGCAAAGAACAGGGAAAGAGATTCTTCACTGACATCATTTGGTTCAGCAATATTCCAACTCAGAATAGTTTTCGGAAATATTATCATGGGCCCAATCACAGCTAGTCCATTATTCAGACGAAATCCAAACTAAAATAAAATCAATCTTTAGTCAACTGTACCTGAAATTACATAGAAAGTTTATCACAGAATACTTACAAAATAAAAATAAATTTTAAAAACCGTCGTATATTTTTTTTCAACATAGTTCACCAATTGGACAAAATAAAAATAAATTTTAAAAACCGTCGTATATTTTTTTTCAACATAGTTCACCAATTGGATTTGAATTGCTGTAACTAGATTTCATCATTTTTGAGAATTTCTGTGAATCTTTTTTAAGAAACTATAAGCAATATCAACGTTGAAGAAAGGATTCCAGAATGCATTGTACATGCATAGGAATTGATGAATTTAGATTCTTCTTAAAAATTAACATTTATTTATAACCATATTTCCTTTAACCTACTTGGCTATAGGAGTCTATCATTAGAGGTGCGTCCGGCTCGGCATTCAGAATAGTGATTGATGTTTTATCTTCAGAATCTAAACTATGGTGTCTTGTAGCTTGGTAAGAACCACTTTTTACCAAGTTCCTGAGGCTTATCGAATAATGTCAAAAAGGAAGAAGGGAAAAGACCTCAATAAATGACAACGTTATTACGTAGAACGATATCTAGCTGTGTCAAGTTATCCAACATTAAAAAATAGTTCAGACATAATTGTGAGAGAACATCGATGATGTTTACCATGGTTTATACGTAAAACCTTTCGCCAGAGAACTTCCGCAAAGACGACTAACCACCGCCAACATTTTAACCGCTGTCTTTAGTACTTAAACAGCGCAGGAACGAATTCTTGGTTTTGTGGACGAGCGAAATTGAGGGGCGCGATTATTTATCACTTTAAACTGTTATTTTTATAATACCATGATATCATCACTAGTTGAAAGATCGGTTTTTTATTTACATACATATAGTTAAGATTCCATGTTAGAGGTGAAGCTTAATACGTATATTTTATTTGAAAACTCCTATGCGTCATTGATACTTACTTCATACACAGTAATGCTCAGTATTAGGATGTAAGAAAATCCCACCGTTAGAATTAGTGACTACTTAATCTGGTATTATATATTCATTAATTTCCAAAATTTCACTTTTCACTTAATTCACTCTTCTATTGTAAATGGAAATTGCTAAAATTACTATATAATGATAATGGATACAACTTTAAATCTCACTAGTAAGTTCATTTAGAAGTGAACCTTTTAACAGTTTAGGTCTAAAATAACTTTCCTTTTAGGCATATATGTACACATACATGTATAAATTAGTGCTCGAGCTAAGCGTCGCTCTATTTTCTTGTATCACATATAACAACAGGCTGTTCAAACTGATCAGGGAGTCAGAATTATTTGCAAGAATTGCCTTCTTTCAGAATGATTCAAATTGTTTTCAATACTGTTTTTTGTACATTCACACCAATGGGAAGCATATAGTACATTACATGAAGAAAATTTTCTTTTGTGCATAATTAACTGTTCGAACATTTTTTTGACTTCTAATGTATTAACATAATTATTGTTTTCCAAGCAAAAATATTTTGTAATATGCCGTATAATACCATAGGATAAAATTTTTATGATCATCAATCAGCCATTTTATAAAATTTGAGACAAAATATACTAGAAGTATCTATGGTATCTTGGATAAATTTTTATCTCATTTCATCTTAAACTTTTCTTTGCATTGTAAAATCACTATCTCCAAAACATCACTAAAATACCAAAGAGCATTTCAGTTGGATGTAATTTTTATGATGGGCAATACTGCTTTTTAAATAATGGTTGTTTTTAACCTATCAATAGTTCAATATTTAGTGTTTTAAATGATTCTGAGTTTAGATGGATATTTTGACTCATATTGTTAAGATTTTGTGAGGAAAACAAGGAAAGAGTACCTCAAGAAAAAAATACCTCTACTCTTTTATCTTGAGATCTTTTTTTAACAAATAATGAGAGAGATTTGACTTTGTTATTTACAAAATCCTGATTCTTATTTATATTGGATCTAATTAAAACTCTTTGTAAAGATTTTCAAATATACATCATCATAGGTAGAAATATATAAATATAAATCCATGATAATAGTCAATTTGAGCTTCTCTTATCATAAATAATTAGATTTAATATATATAGATACATTTCAAAGTTTACCAGGTTCTAAAGGTATGTAGAAAGATTCTATTAGTTATTAGATAAGTGATTAGATATATATTAGATCCTTGACTTAGTGAATGAGTGTCTTATATGGTTTTTATATTCTTTTATAGTAAGAGAGAATTATTTCTTCCCTCTTCAAATGGAAACAAAGTTTGATTTGCTTATGATATTCGAAAAGAGGTCTAGTTGAAAGTTGAAATTTTCATTCACAGATGTAATAGACTTCATAAACTTAAGTGTACTTTCTAAAGGAAAGTCATACAATAATCTCACAAATTTTAAACAAGTAAATCTTTTTGAAATTTATTCATCCAAATTTAGAATAAAATTTCTCGAAATAAAAAATATTTTGTTTGACAAGCAAAAATACTCTGAAGAATCATTAAAAATGTTTTTTGTTTAATTTTATTGATAATGATATATTCAATAGCATGTAGTACTCCAGGATATGTTAAAGATACATTGAAATCATGAGAATTCTTAACTAAACTATTATTTAGAATGCATTTGGCACTAGGTAGAACAAAAGATAGGCAGAGTATTGATTACTGTTTTTACTAAAATCATTATATCTTTTGAAGTATGGTACAGACCTATTCATAGAGAAACCAATTAATGAAGTATTTCAAAACTGTATTTTAGTAACTAGCTTGAAAATTTGCAATATATTAAGCTCAGTAACAGTTAGTTTTTTTCCTGCTCTATCGCAGTGCCTTTTCACTTTATTTGATATACAAAGAAAATTTAGTCATTTTAACCCCGTTTTGTATTTTCTCATGCATTCAAAGATCCCATGGTTTATATTCTCAGGTATTTATATTGCCACAATAAATTCTTTGCAGATCAAATGTTAATATTTAGCACAGAAAGGCATAGGATAATTAACTTCTAAAGTAATTGTCCTAGCAGTCCTATTTGGTATGTTGAATTCATAATTGGAGGGAAAAATATTTAAATGAATTGAATTCCACGATCATCATACAAAATTCATAAAAATAATAGTAGTATGATTTTTTGGGATTATTTCTTTTCTCCAAAAATTTATATTTTTTCCCATGTATGAAATCATATAAGATCATTCCTTATATATATATATATTGTTTAAGGTCTGCTAAAATCGATGCCAGATTATTCATTAGCAAAATTATTGATGGACAGTCAAGAAGGATGAATTCAATATATACAATAATAAGATTGTACATCAGGATTACATAAATATTAGGGTATAATTTTCCTGCCTTAAGTTGACAGGGAATCTTCCCTGGAAACTATGTAATTCTGATGAACTTTTCACGGTATGTATTTCAAGGATGATTGGAATAGTAGGTATCAAGGAAATACCTTTAATTAAAAGTGAAGAATTTCAAGTACATAATTGTATTTGAGTAAACAAGACAATACAGTTCTGCCACTAGAAATTTCCAATCAAAAAATTCTAAGCCAAAACATATGATTTAATATATAAAATATCTCTCTAACATATTATTCAAAACTTACCATTTACAAATACCTCCATTTGATTTCATTGGTAACTGCTAGCATTAGCAGCACATGATAAAATTTGATGGTACATCAGAATGATTATATTTTCTCACTTAATGACAAATGCTAAGGACCTCACAATCAACCTGATACACTGCATAATTTGATTTTCTGTATGTAAAAATAGCTTTCAAGTTAATTTCATGTGACTGTAGAATCTTTATAGTTATCTTCATGAACTTCTTTTAAAACTATCTAATCTTGGCAAAATAACAGCTGCTGAATATAAGAACACACGGGGTATATAAAACAAATTTTCCTAAACACCATAATTTTCATGGCAATTTTTTAATTAAATAGTTTCAAGTCTTCAGAGTTCATATTACAATAGTCAAATGTACATAAAATAGAAAAAAGGACAAAAAACAACCTTGCACAATTAAGGCTAGCATTGCTAAAGTTGAGATTATCAAGACAATTTGATCAACTCTAATATGCTGCTATATGAAAATATTAGTCTGCTATGCCTGAGACAATGTATGATAAAGATTACCATCTCCTTTAAGTTCATGATTTACTCTCAATAGACATCAACAGGTAGTATGCAAGTACAAGTAGTGCTTTCAGTACTTTATATGATTATGAAAATAATGCAATACTTGATGCTGGATACAGTCCACATTTTTGAAGTATCAGTCTGATTGCAAGTAATGTTTCAAAAATGCAATGAAGATTGTTTTTGGAATTAATTGTTTTGCTAGCACCTGAACATTCTTCAAATGGTGCCACTCAGCCTTAATAATTCATCATTAGTTCCATCAGACAAAAGTTTCAAAACAGCATGCTATTGTCTTTGACAAATGAAGTATCAAATTCAGAAAAAGGATAACCAACATACAGTACAAAATGTTCACCAGAGTACTCATGAACAAATTACTGCATCTATTTACACATTACTTAAGCTCTCCATTCCAAAACAAGTGATTTAGTGGTAAGCCATAACTTTGAATAGGATATCAAATTATGTTAAAAACAACATGTACCAAATAATGACCATTTAACTGAGAGTTCACCTTTTAAAGAATAAGTTAACAATGACATTAGCTGATAAATTATACCAAACAGCATCAGGGAGAGAAAAAGGTGCCATATTCATGGAATACAAAGAAAACAAACCATTACTTTGCATATATTACTTAGTTTCCTTCTGTTAAGCAGCTGCAAGAAACAGTAATACATCAGCTGATATAGAACTACTAACTTATTGCTGCACAACATTCAATTGAAAATAAATCCACAATTACAATTTCAAATAATTTCCTAATTATATTTATATGTATGAGAAATGTAATTTTACTTTATTACATATCTACATACTAATAATTATTTAATAGTTATCCACTACTCTTACAATGATTTATTCCCTTACTTTAATCACTCTTTTAAATACTTCCCTTTTCATATGTTCAATTATATTCTAGTATCATTTTTACTTCTGCAAATCCAGATTCAATTAGCCAGACAGTCAATTAAATATTTTGCAGATAAAGCTGTCACTCAGTCCAAAAGTCAACTTAGCACACTAAACTAAGTAAAAAGCAATTTACTTTGCATATTTATTACCAAAATGACAATACATCAGTCTGAAATCAAACTACCATTCTGCAGTGTTTCACACATGTAAGGACACTTTAACATGATCAATACATAATTGTATGACAGTACTCATGATTACTATAAATCAGCGATTTACACAAGAAATCAAAATAAATAAAACCAATACTTAAAATTAGAAGAAAAATTCGAATAAGCTTCAATGGGCTCACACATCTAATGAAGTCAAATGGGATGGATGATTTCAATGGTTAACATTACACTAAACCATACTCTATTTACGGCATATCATAATCCTTAAACAAAGAGCATCAAAAGCATTAGTAAAATACAAATGCAAATAATTCAAAAGTGATGATATAAAATATTTCATTTTAGAACTATGATTAACTCAAACTAATGCTAAAGTCACACAAATACATGTTTATAAATGTAAATTATGTTATGAGTTAGCGCCATGACCTTCCTATTTAGGGGAGGAGGACTGGACGACAACCCAGTGGAGATAAGCCAGTACACACAGCCTACAGCCAACCACTATACAGAGGTAGAGCAAGCTTTCTTTATAAAGCACATGTTCAAAGGAACCACATACTGAGGAATATGTGTGTGTGTGGTCTACATCTATACCTTGGGGCTGCTCTACAATAAATATACACATCCTTTACTTAAAATGCATTAGATCTCAAGCACTGCTCCTCACAAAGGTGTATTATCAATATTATTATGTCTGAGGTAAAATTCACTCGTTTTACTCTAAAATTTCCACAAAGATTCATACAATTCATGGTATGTAAAGCCATGGCAGACCTCGTTATAGAATATCGCCTTATCGTGAGAGGTATGTTCAGTTTTAAAAAAATCATAGTAGTCAAGGTCACAGCACCCCGTTTTAGCAAAACCTCCACATTGCACTAATACTTCATCTACCAGTAACTTTAAACAGGACTCGAGTGCAGTCACACCAAAACTGAAGATCAGGACAATTACAATAGCCAAACCTTCAAAAGCATTATATTATTATTCCTTCAATGTTTCTCATGCAATTAGAAAAACTTAAATCATTGCGGCCACCTATAATTTGTCATGAATATCTGCCGCTACATTGTCTCAGGTCAATACACAGTCACACCAATTTGTCTCTCTCTCCTGCAAATCGAGACTGAAAGTCTCTTGGAAGAAAGGAGCTCGAATACTACTTCTCCAGAGATTTTGAATTAACTATCATGCACAGATATGAGTGGGTAAATTAGGCGCTTCAACTCCATGCCTTCCCAGTTGGTTGTGCACTTCACGTGATGTGCAGCAATATGACGGATGCAAGAGGTTTCTTACTGATGATATGGGTTTTTCACATCAGGAGATGCGTACGTACGAATGACCTTAGGCTGAATATTCTGCCCGGAGATAGCAAGCGAGTGGAGTTCAGCAGCGCCTAGGCCCCCAGGACTTGATGGCATCTCAACTCTTCTCAAAGTTTGAACACGGCCTCGCCTTCGTTGTGGAAGTATCCCTCGTCTTGCCATGTAAAAGCGGATGGTGGAGATCGGAATACCAAAGATGTGAGACACATTCTGGAAAGTCATTCCTCGCCCTACACAATCAGCTGCCTTCTTGAGTTCATCTTCAGAGCGGCGAATGCGTTTGGTGCCACTATTGGTTAATCCGGCAGCTGATGCAGGTGAAGGGATGGAGCTTGGGGAGGTGGGAGACTGCACTTGAGTTCCTGTCATTCCCATAGGTTGTATGTGCCGATAACCAGGACCCATTGCAGGCCAACCTCCAGGAGATATCTCGCATGTCACGGACTGCAGGGCCAATGTTGCTGGATCAGTCACATCTGGGAAGATAGGTCAATGGTAGGAATGGGATGACAAAACAAGTAAGAATACAGGCACAGCAAGAATTCTTTTAAAGTAAAAATGAAACTTCTCATGTTAAAAGTTAGGAGATATATGCTCCAAAGGCAAATAAGTAAATGAAAATTAACAAAATATAAAAATTGACCAAAAATCCGGAAACATAATGCTTTCTCCAAAATATTTAAAATATTGCATCATAATGTCAATTGTATTTAAAATTGTAAAAAATGTTATAAATACACAATTTATTGTTGGTTTATCATTGCTTCCAGTACTTCAAAATATTAATTATTCATACTTCCCTATTTAAAAAAATTAGAAATTTAATTACAAAACCAACAAATAATATACCGAAATAGAGCATAAGACAGTATCGAGTAACCCAAAAGCCAGCCTCATTGCACATCACCCCAAAGAAAATTTAAGGACAAAAAACTAAATCTGGAAAAAAATTTCCCACATTAGGAAATAAAAATTATTGTTATTGTTCAAAGTATTCAAGAAAAGAATATTTATCATTAAAGTTAGGTTATAAAGATGACACCTACTAGTCTAATTTTAAAAACTGAAAACCATATTGATTTTTAAAAATTGCATTCAAAAGTTTCATTCGGAATTTAACTCAAAGAAACTATTCTATATATATCTATAGAAAAAAATTCCGTACTATCACGAAGATCAGCGTTAAATAAGCTTCCTGCTAGAAATTTTATATAAATGGTTATCACTTGAATTTCTTACAGAATTTCTGTATATACATACTGAGGGATATATAATAGACACAAAAACTCAGCAATCAACAGTTTAGCAAAACTGCTTGTATCTGGAAATCATTCTATTCTTTTACATTTAACAAGGATTTAGCTGTTGCTCAAGAGCAAACTGAAAATACAGTAAGTCGGTCCCTCCTATCACCATATCATATGATAGAGATAAATGTAAATAGTTATATCAAAATTAATTATTGATATAAAAATTCAACCTGTATAATAAAGTAATAAAATGTTTAGGAACTTGTAAAATTATATCCACGATTTTCAAGTTAGAGCACATATATGTCTATGTATACAGGCATTGATGAACATAGATTAGGATATTTTAAGGTGTCACAAAAGCTGAAGTCAATAAAGATAATTTCTAAACATGAAAATACTTTGCATTCCTGTAATTCAGTTTATAATCGACACATCTGCTTTTCCAAATTGCTAAATGCATTGAAATAAATAAATTTGTCTAACAATTTTCTATTATAACATTTGATAAGCAAATAAAAAGAGCTCAGTTCTTTAGAATGAAAAATAAGAAAAAGGAATATTGAGCTTTTGGTATAAAAATTGGATTTATAACATAAGTATAACACAAAATTAGAAGATAATAATAAAAGGTGAAAAATTTTTAAGGTTAATTCTTTGAAGAGATAGGAAATTCAGGATGAAGTTCCTGGCCAGAATCATCTCTTCTCATTAGAAAACTATGAGTTTGGGTAGATAGTCTATATTTGGCATTGACACTTATGTTAATGGCTCACAAATGCTGCCTTACATAGATTTTCTTTAGGTAACAAACCAAATAAGTATTTGCTTGGAATATAATTAAATCAAGGGAGTAAAACAACCATAAAATGATTTCCTTAAAACAAATTTGAGCTTGGAAGGAGGGAATGAAAATCACATTCCATAAAAAATATGTACCACTAGGCTATAAAAGCTTAGCAAGGGTAAGTAACAGAAAACAAGAAATGAGAATAGAGAATAATCCATTCAATCCAACTTAAGTTTTAATTTCCAAGAGGAAACTGTATCACAATTAAGATTTTTACATGGACACCTGAATGGCAACAAGTAAAATAATTTAAAATATGCAATATTATCTATTATCACAATTTTCAACTTATAACCCTCATAAAATTATATAACTAATAGTCAAGATTATATGAAGTTCAGTCTGTGTTCCTTTTTATGAAAGCAATATTTGACTATAAGTTCATTAGTATGTTTGATACATCTCTTTCTTTCGTCTTCTTGCCACATATTCAAAGAGAGTTGCTCTAGGAATCTTGAGAGCTTGTTCCACTCCACGATAAGAATAGCCTTGCATTAACATTTGGTATGCATTCTCAAGGTGAGCAGGATCATGCCTTTTCCACCTTTTAGTTCTTGTTAACTTCTCACTGATAACAGTATTTGGAGGCATGCCATATACACTAGAAACCCCAAACCCTACTCCAACTGAGCTCCCCACAGGAGAAATGTAAGCAGCCTCGCATTTCTCCATGATAGAGTGCTTCCAATCCTCAGTGTTGACCATCTGGTCTGCCTCCCCCTCTGGAAAGGGATAGAGACAGAGCCCAGGCTGTCAGTTCATACCAAATGGAGAACTGAAGTGAGGGTAGGGGTACAACAAACATAATCCTGAATCTTCCCTTTTATTTATAAGATATCACGCAAAATGTAGTTCAATTCAGAATTACAATTACTTAGATAAAATTGCAGATTCGGTATCAAACATTTTTCGTATCAGATTATCATACAAAGAACTTAGATCGAATTCAGTTGTAGTTAATTCCTATGTATTGAATGTAATAAAACAATAAAGATTCTTAATAATTGAGTAACATTTGTTATCTTATTTCTATATTTCACCAACATGATCTGAAGATGACCAGGAAGAAGGGCCCTATTGTACAAACAATAGATTAATTAGGAATAGTGCCTAATGGAATGAATATTGAATGGATTGTTTTACAGTTAAATAATAACTCTACTGAACTGAATTTCCAAACAATCCAATTAGGCTTATAGCCATGCACTAAGATGAACAGTGGTGATCAAAAAATTTGATTTAAAGGCACAAATTGGAAGATATCCTTGGAACGAGGAAAGGTTTTGGAAAAAATACTTATTTATACATAAAAAACATACATGCATAAAAAGATCATTTACAATCACATAATTATCCAATTTCCAGTTACATGAATTAGAATAACAAAAAATTCACCATAATATGGATAAACTAAAGAAATAAAATTATTAAGTGAATGCATGAAGACACCATTTGTAATCAAAATGGAGTAAAAATATGCCATGTTTGGTGAGCTTATGTTAAAACTTTCATGTTAAATTCAAACAAAATCACATAAAATGCATATATATCACAATAATTTCCTTTAATCGAATGAAAATTCATCTTAAATGCCATCATGTTCGGTAAGTTGATTTTATCTTATTGAATATACTTTAAAAATTTGATGCACATTCTAGATGACATTATGAATACTACAGAAGCTTTGAATATGGAACAGTGTACAATCACTTAAATTTTAGTTTAATTTATAATGAAACCAGCTGATGTTAATGTTGGTTCATTGATGCCTAATAAAATATTAAAATATATTATAGAATTATGGTAGAAATTATAAAAGAATTCCAGGGCTTTACAAATTTCATGTTGTACATTAAGATGTACAAAAAAATTGCTTTCAATTATATGATTCAAATGATGTCGATCCAGCTCAGTTTACAAGATGTTTGTAGCAACTTTTACTGGCAGCAGAATTGCATACTCCCAGAATTTAAAAACATTGACTAATTAATTATGTTAGTTTCCGAAATTTTTCTTTCTATGAGCCTTAGTTATACATTATAAATTTTAAGTTCATAATTATTATTGAATTAATCACACAAATTTCTGAACACAGAAAACTTAGCCAAATATGATCTATAAGCCTACTATTTCATGGCAATCTCTTGAATGGATCAATAAAAACAATAATAAAGGGTGAATATGTTAATGCTTAACATAGCTATTATAAAACATTTAATAGATGTTCAATATTGCTTCTGAGAGAAATATAATGAAACACTTATGAATCTAAAATAAAACATAGCCGTCATGATTTTTATATTGAAAACTAACAAAAGTCTCATGTCTGAAATTAGATAAGAAGAGGAAAAATGTGTTTTTATAGAAATCTTGCTAACATTCAAAAAGTCTTCCACAGATCATAAAATATTATGCAAGGAAGAGGTCTTTTAATTACAACTATAACTTAACCCTTAGAAGTCGGCCTGAAGTTTCTAAAAGAAAAGGTGAAAGTACACCTAAAAGGTGTTCAGCACTGTAAACGCCAAAATTCTAGCATGATATACATCTCAAAGCAAGAAAAATTCTGAAATAAACATTGTGAAGTTACACCATGAAATTTAAACTGTAGATTGAGTGAATTTATTACATAAAAAATATTTACAATATCACGTACTTCTCTTTTGCTTGAATTATTCATTAGAAAATTTCCCTTACTTTCCTACCAAAGGGAGATAAATGGTACTAATCCAACAAAAATATTGTAAAATAATGATTTTAAAAAATTTTTCAGCTAAAATTTCCATTAAATAAAATTTCTGCAGTGCAATATAAACAATAGTTAAGAAAACAAAAGGACGAAGGCTTTAAATGTGAAATATTTCCCTTGAAGATTAAACCAAAAAATAACTTAAATGATTCATATGTGAATTAAGAAACTTCCTTCTTCAAGATTACCCTGAGAAATTTGACAGGAAAATAATATACAATTAATACAGAGAATTTTGCTTCTTGTAGATGAATGTACACATTATGGGTGGAAACTACAATAATTTGTTCTGCATTACACAAAACCAAATTGTCTATAAGCAAAAGGAATTAATTAAGAATTAATTTCTCACCAAAACTGGTTTCATAAGCAAGGAAAAAAACTTAGCTAGAGAAATTTTTACCAGAGATAATAAATTCTTTAGTCATAAGCTATAAATAATAAATTTATCACTAACAACCATTTTAATATATATATAACATGGTATTAAAGAAACGTTCAGTATAATTAATATAATTTGTGCAAAGCTGAGATAAATCACATCAAGTACACAAGATATATTACAATGTTTATCAAATCCTATATATATCAAATTACACAATGATAATAGATGATACAGTTCACCCAATGTTAGCAAATTGATTAGTAGTAATAATGAATTATAAAATTTTACAGAATGAAGCAACAGAAAACATATAACTTATTATTTATTTTACATCATAAAATACCTAATATTAGACAAATTTATTAATCATACAATGTTGATTTGTATTCTTAAGCTTGATATAAATATACAGAAAATGGATTAACTTATCTCCTCAGAAGTATGCATTTCAATAAAAACAGGCCATGAGGACAATTTTAATAAACACAAAAATTTACCTGCAATCAAAACAATCCAATAAAATAGGCATATTTAAGTACCAAAACAATTATCTAACACAGACTAATCCTGGACCAGTCATCAGTAAAATTCTGTTCAGAATGCATCCATGAAAATAGATTGTATTCAATTATAAACTACAATTAATGTCAAATAATACTGACTTTTAATCAAACAATGAATAGAAAATGTGAACCAGTGGAGAAACAGAAAAATATGATAATTTTGTAGAGGCTGACTGGGTTTATAACTTTAAATTATTGAAATAATATCACATTAACATACCTCCCATCATCATCTTCTCTTGAGGTGGGCCCAGAGACTGTTGGGTATAGCCAGAGGGGCCTGGAACATCAAGCATGTGATGATAGTGAACTGATTGATGATCTGATGTCCTTCCATCACCTTCAGCAGGCATTCCATCGCCTTCTTCCTCCTCCTCCTCTTCTAACTCTTCTTCATTCTCTCCTCCCATTCCAGCAGAATTGTCCATTGACTGCAAACAAATCATCAATTTTTAAGGTGCCACCGATTTAGACAAACTGAATATTTAATCACAATCAATGAGGGCAGAGAAGAAGTTGTAAAAGGATTAAAGATATCAATGAAAATAAGACAGCTGGCACCAATGGTTGTTAAGGTACACATAACTTTGTGTAACTATACTTAGCTTGATTTGTTTGTAAAGTATTGAATTGAAAACTCAAAACCTTAATAAAATCACTTCTTAACAAAGGAAAATTTTTATGATTTTCATAGACAAAAGAAAAAGATTAGAAAAGATTATGTGAAAAAGTTAAAAAACACAGTGATGTAACACATAACTAACAAACTGCTCAAACAAACTTTATAAATTTGTATCATTCAAGATATAACATTACTTAAGGTATAATTAAGCTGTGACCCATTAAATAAACAAATTTAAGAGCAAGAAATTTAAAAAAATATCAGAAACAAAACCATACATTGTTCTGATGAGTAAACAGCAGCTATTATTTATACAAAGTATACAATATTATAATTATAATATTACAATTTGCCATTAAATATTTGTTTACAAATACCATTTCTATAGATTAAAAAAGTACATACTGTGTGTTTTCTCATATTGCATGTTATTTAAAATTATACAATTGAATTGTAAATAAAGATAAAGAATAAACATTTAAGAAAACAACATCCGTTAATCTACTATTTCCAAAGTTATTTCAATTCAATAACTTTTTTGAGCTAAAAAAACAGGTAGTTTGACGATTCGCCATAAGAGTATAAAAGGTTTTGAAATATTTTTATACATTAAGATAAATTTTTTGTGAGAATAGGAATAATGTGAGGTATAATAATTTCTGTGAATTTATGCAGCTAGCTATTTCTCTGCTTGGAAAATCAGACAAACCATTGCTAAAACAAACAACTGCTAGCAAAAATATTTTAAACTCTTTAATTCATAATGTTCAGACTCATGAACCTTTGTTTCTAAGAGAAAAGATGAAAATATATGAATAACATTAAACTAAATTTAAGTTAAACTACACTCAGTTTGAACTATGAAGCTAATTTAAGATAATTATGGATGAAAACTTGTGAACAATAAAATAACCAAATCAGATTAAATCATCCCCACTAAAATTTTGTTTTCTAAGTGAAAATTTTTTGCTACAAGCAACTATATTCTCCATATTATTCAGACAAACGTAAAAATTATGCTCCTCCAAGCAAGCCTTACCTGATTGCCATATTCATGTTCCGTCTTAACATTTTCTAGGTCAACACCTCCATCTTCTTCATAGTCATCCTTCATTCCCTTAGAAAATGATGTAAGGGAAGTCATTAGTTTACGTAATAGAAAAATAGAGTTAAGAATTAATTAAACAGCCGTATATAAGATAATTGTGGAGATGCCAAAAAATTAACTAGATTTAAAGCAAGAAAATTTCAGTATAGAAATCATTCTTAGGCAGAAATTTTATATAAATGGTAGAGCTGTGCATAAAGTTTTTTAAAGTTTAACGATTTACAGATAATGCAAAATATAACTTAGATATCTTGAGAGAATTTTGACTAACCTCCTCATCAACTGTCTCGTGCAAATCTCCACGGACTTGTATTTCACCATGTGTGCGTGTTTTGGGACTGTCAGATTCACCGCCTTCTTCACCTCCCTCACCCTCATCTTCAGAAGCCCTCCTTTCCTCATTTCTCTGAGAATCTCCACCAGAGGGTGAGCCAGCATTTTGTTGAGCAGTATTTCTCCGACGTTTGTGAAGAGATCTTCTGGTTCCTCCAGACCCAGGCGGAGGCGATTCTTGCCCCGTACTAGGTGTTATAGGACCATTGCGTACACTTATGTCTGGGGGCAGATTTGTCGTAAGGTTACCGAGGGATGCAGTGGCAACTTCTTGGTCGTTGCCACTCAAACCTCTTATTTGCAGAGCTTCAGCTGCTCTCAGGAGAGAAGTTAACTCTTCCTGTGATACGTTCACTTCCCCACGATACATGAAGTCAACCAGGGCACGGAGGTCCCTGTGTCTCATGTCCTTCATGAACACAATAGGGTGTTGACATGGATTAGAGACCAACAGTGACTCAAAGTAGGCACTGCATGCTGATAAAACAACCTATGGGTGAAGAGGAATAATACGATCACATGAAGAAAAAAGCTAAATGAACCTGTTCAACAATCCTCAGAGAGGTAAATTGCTGATTCCTTCTCAATTTATATAAAATCTACAGCTTTAAATATACTAAAAACTGTGTCCATTAGATGCACGCATGATACATGAGATGAAAATCATTAACTGAAGCCAAGGTTTGAGATGACACAAACATTAGCAAAAAAGATTTAACATTTTTAGAAGATTTAGTCTGAATATCCTATCTCTATTCACAAAACAACATCTTACAAGTAATCACTTTAAAATTATAAGTTGAAGAAAATATATATTTTAGTTCTAAAAGAGGATCAATGCATTTCATCAATCCATCACTAAGAGTGTATCAAGCTACAAAATTTAGAATACCGAATACATAAATTGTAATTTATGATATATATACACAATTTACGATTCTTTTTTAATAGTGGAACATAATACATACAAATGCACAGCAGCATCAAACTGTTCTTACTAACCCTCGAAATTAAAAGCTGCAAAATGCACCATTCTTTTGAAAAATCTAGTAAAGTAACTTTAACAATGGAGTTAGGGTGAAAATCAATATTTTAGAAATGGGAATATCTCTAGCATAAATTATCAAAGATTTTCAAAAAAATATTAGAGCTCTAACGAACAAAAATCTAATTTGAAGTTCAAAATTTCCAAGAGTATGTTCCTGAAGAAATTCTATATATGTTTTGATACATTAAATACATATGCCAAATTTAAGAAAAATCGAGAAGGGGAAAATTCTTAATAATGATACTTAAAATTGTTACTCAACGGCATAATGTTAAAAAATGGATGATATTACACAAACATAACTAAAACCAAACAAAACTTCGACGCTCCTTTCAAAATCACAAACAAGCGTGGTTAACCTTACGAACAACGTAATCGCCACCTACTTCACTCGTAATAAAGAAAATTGCACGAATTCTATTTTTTAGAAATTAATAATTTTTATATTTAAATCATAACATAAAACTGAAAAATGTAAATAGAACTCGGTATTTACGATTTACGAAGAGCATAAAGCACTGTTTACCTTATGACAGCGAATACTTCTTGCTTCACATGCCAAAGTTACATCCGCGAAGTGTTCGTTGGTTAGTAACTTTGGAAATGCACTCTGAAGATTAGATTGATGGCTGTTCCACCGAACGCAAAACTGCTGTGGGGCCATCATCTTGCTGGAATATTATAAACCTGTATGGAGTAAAATGGAAGCGGTTACAATTTAAGGGTTAATATTCACAAGCCGGCTAAATAAGAGCAAAAAATAAAATAACGAATTTTCAATCCATAATTATAGCAAATAATAATTAATACTTCTAATTTGTAAGGAAATGTACAAACCTCACGACTAGGTGAAAGAAACCTTACTTAATGTAAGATTACGGAGCGAACTTACAGCTATATTGCCTTTCTCGAACTGACATAAGCACAAGTCCGACCGGCGGTGTATTCTAGGAAAAACAAAGGAAAACTTTTAAAATAAATAAGAAGACTCAATCCTCGAAAACTTTTACAATAGTTAATATTTTCAACGTGAATATGCGTGACGTCCAAAGTAACCGTCATTTGTATAAGGAACAATTACCGGTGTCGAATCGATAATAAACTACAATAAGAAGCTTTACTACGACTCGGTATCAAACATATGCACGCGAAATGGAATTTCTTTACCAAACTAACCTTTTTAGTAACTTCTCAACAGTCTGAATATTGTGCGCTAAAATAAGTACCAAATCTTACACAATGGCTACCTCCAATACTTTGTTTCGGCGTTTCGTATGACGCTTCTAACGCCAGAGACATCTCTCGTAAGGAAAATGAATTAAAAGGGGAACTGTCACAAACCCCCAAAATGGATTATTTACGCTTTCAACTTTAAGAATTCTAGTGAAAATAAAACAATGAGATTTATGGAATAATAAAAAGTGAATATTGCCTTACTTTTGTGTTAAAGCCGCGAAACCTTAAGAGGCTCCTTGTCACTCTCTTCTCACGTATTCTAAGACTTTACCTTGCAGATCCCGGTTACAAGTCTGCCATCTTGTAAGTAATAACTTCATAAAGATAGCCAATGGGAGTTTCGCAGTAGTCCGGGCGGCAGACGTCGGAAACGGAACCTCCCGAAATCGGTCCGAATAATACCGAAGAAGTTGTGCGAAGTTTATCCAGTTTCTCTTCTTTGACACGGGGGAGCGTGATTACCTCAGGTTCTGTGAGGCGCGCAACGTCGCTAAGGAGTTGTGTCGTTGTCAAGATGTTTTCCTCAGGTGTTAATACTTTACCTGTCTGAGGATTGGAATTCAAGGGATTGTGTGATGGGTATCACTACTGAAGTTACAAGAAGAAGGACAATACTTTTCAGTAATATTTATTCAGTGACAACCTGATTAGGTATGGAGAATTAAAACCTGTAGAAGTTGGTGACGATGTACAGGTAGGCGTACCCTACCACTGCAAGAAATAATTAGTGACAGTCAATATGGCTCTTCTAAAATCATGCCTGTGTTGCAGTCTTCTTATCGGCTCATTTATATCTGGAGTTTACGGAGTGGTAAGTATTGAAAAGCTACTTTTTACTGAAAATAATTATTGTTTCTAATTTTTCTAAATCAATTTCAGCGTTAGGTAAGTATATTGATAATTGTTTTTAACTTATTTTTAGTATTACAATGATGAAATATGATGATAAAAGTAAATAAAGTTAAGCTTATTGTTAGTGGTAGAAGTTCTGCAACCTTGAGAGTCGAGTTAAGTGCGCTAACTCCTTAAGGAAACTCTGCTATGCAAACTGATAATTCTTTTTGTGCTCTGGCAGGTCAATATATTTTGTGTCCTTTTTCCCGTTTATATTGTTATCATATTAAATTCTTTGTTCCATTCGGTCATTACGTAATGTAAACATTTTACTTGAATACAATTTGAATCAAGTAAACCGCAGGAAGCACTTGTTCATTTCCATATCCGTGCGTGACAATATGTTTGTCACTTGGAAAAGGAGTTAATTTTTCCTCTGCACCTTTTACCTCACTCATCTCTTGAGCGTTCTATATGATTCGAGTGAAAGTTAACGTTTCTCGATGCAACAGAGTGAAAGTTTTTACCCACCAAGTTTTTCACAACAATTTTGTGATCCCACGTTTTATAACTCTTACTAATTCCTCATCGGTAAAATATTCGATGAATTCTAGAAGCGTGTCGAGCTATGCATTCGCGGACAGGGTTGTCATATGTTTCGCAATCGAACGCGTTTGGCATCGACCAATAAGTTAGTTTCCTCAAAAGGAAAACATGCACCTATCATTTGTAAAGTAGCATAAACATACTCTAGAATGATCAACATTTATGATTGGTAACGGAGACGGTTGAATTTAGTACACGAAAGTATTGCAAACGGCGTTTTACTTTGCTGGTCCACGACTTCGTTTCAAACCTCTGCGCTCGTTCGAGAATGGACATGCGTCGCTGAGGAAGACTTTCTCTGCCACGCCTCCGCAAACCTCTCTCTTTCCCTCCTGGCCCTCTCTTTCTCTCTCCATCGTTTTCTCTCACATTCTCTTTCCGCGCATGCCTACTATTTCGCACGTGCTTACGCAGTCTTCAGGGGAAATTTTATGTACGATTCCCGGTTTGTAAACTGTTTCCCCGCCGACTTCGCAGCTGCGTGCTCCCGGTCTCTCATTCAACCGACAACAAACCCATTTTTCCTCATATCTGGGGGACTCCCGAAGACGGGATTTTCACGCGCGTTGCCATTTTTTCACGAAACGGCTCTCCCTCGCGGGCTCGCCCGTCGATTTCGGAATCAGTTTAAATCGATAAGTCAACATACCGCGAAAGACGTTGTTATTGGTCGCTGAAGAAAGCCTTCCGGTAAGACGCGCGCGGAGTAAAGCTAGACGAAAGAACATTATCTTGCGTCGATTGTCGGAGATGTTCAACGATGCGAGAAAGCTGTGGGCATCGCTCTCTTTTTCTCGACCATTAATTTTTACGATTTTCGGCGGGCGTGAATTCCCGTTACGGTAGGCCGGGTGGAAAACTCTTGGGAGAAACAAACACGATACGAATTCCGCGAAAAGAGGGAAACTCGGGCACCGCTGATCTAGTTTTGAGCGAAATAATTCCGCGGTGTTCCATTACCAGGTTTTCTCTCACTGCACTCTCTGATGTTCTCGAGTTGCCGGGTCATTTACACTGGACGGCGGCTTGACACACTCACGTGACTTCATGAGTCACTTTTTCTCGTCAAAACAGCAATTTCTTCAAGCGTTGCATAATGTTCCGAATCCGTTCGAATTTTGCAATTTCCGCTGCTGTAGCAGCACCGCCCCCCGTGTATTATCAAGAGGCGAGAGGTATCCCCTGACACCCGCATGCAAGTGCCGTCTAATATCTCGTAATATGGATTACAGCCTCACCAAAGATGGCGCAGGAGGTCAGCGAACAAATTGTGGAAACCATTCGTCGTTTAAATATGTTTTGATGAAGATGCTTTGTACCATGCTGGACGTTATAAATTCCGTGTATAAAATATTGGAATTTTTATTAACTTGTCTAATTATTTATTTTACGTATTAATTATTAGAGCTGAGTTTTGCTAAGCAAGTGGCCGATGCAATTTCCTTACGACTCAAAAGTTTATTTGATGTAATTTATGTCATCCAATTCGTTCATAGTTTGTTTTAACGCTCCATTATATCTCAGAGTTGAGAGAGAACTCCATTCTTCGTAATTTACATCCATTTTGAATTATTTATCAGTTATGTCAGTTCTCCTGACACGTCATCAATTTCGCGTGGCTTTTAATCTATATCGAGTTGAGCGGAGCGGTACATTTAGAGCGTATTTGAGGATAGGTTACGAACGATATTTTAAATTAAGCAGAAGACGAATTTCAGGGGTCTGACCGGAACCGTGCTAAAAGATTGAACGGGTTTCTGCTGAGATTGGTGTAACTATCGCTTATTTTAAGGAAATAATAGAAGTAAAGATGGTGTCTTTGCATCCTCAAACTTTTTAATGGTTGCCTCAAATGTTTCCACGTTTCGATATCGTACTTTCACACCGGATGGACCATAGAGCTCGAGTAATGCATTTTTACTCGGTAGAGACTTCATTTAGTACGGGAATAGAATTTAACGCCAGGAAAGTCTTTATACATGTTACCAGAGTAATTGAGCGGTAAGTAGGTGATACGGGTTCGAATCCTGATAATTTCGGACTTTTATCAATCCCTTTTCTAATTGGGAATTTTGATATTATATTCTGGCTATAAATATGGCGGGCTATGTACTAAAAACGCGTTTTAATGCGAGGAATTGGATAAATCCACCGAATTAGCGGTTTTATGTGCATTGAGCTGTATCTTTGCTATTTCCCAACGGGAGGGGGTGTGGAAAGCGCGGTATTGTTTCAGGGTTTTCCTTGATCTTACGAACTTACCGTTTCGGTATAAGATATCTACGAACTTGTACGTTTGTTTGCCATTTTATAGGACCGAAATAAATGTTCAACGCAATTCTGTGGTCCTGCATGATAATACAACGAGAAAAATTGATATTTTACTAACTGTTTATGAACCAAATTACTTTCAATTACGTATATATTTACAGTCAATTCGTTCAAAATGTGTAGTGAATTAAATAGCCTGAATGCTTTATGCATTTTAGTGCAGATTTAACTCGCTTTCACAGTCTGGAATGGTGTAAAAAACCTCAATTATCCGTGGGAAATGGAAAATTCATTACATCCCAGTGTCCTATTTTCAAACCCTCTATACAGACGTATTGTCGAACTCTTCCTGATGAATCATGGAACCAAATCCCTCCAAAATGCAGCCTTCTTTTCTGAGAAATTTTAATATTTACTCTACGTATCGCCTTGCATGGTGTAGATTTTTGAGAGATAGGGTTGTATACCTTCTTCTCCGAATTAAGTTACAGGTATAGGAGCATATTTAGATGCCTTGCACGTCCTGGCACCGTTACTGGCGTTAGCTCGAAGCAGGTGTCTCAAATTTAAAGCATGCGTGTGCCAGACGCTCAATTTACTGTTCACCGAGGGTTTCTTTTCATGCAGAGCTGCATAGGAGCTGTATTTTTTAATCTGAGAATGTTCAACCTGACTGTAGCCTGAAGTTTATAGTTACATGTGATTGGTAGACTGATATAAAGGAAATGCTTAAAATGTTCGACGTCATTTAGATGAATTTTAAGTGAATCTTTAATCGATTCTTTGGTTATCACTTTCTCCTCAATACTATGATATGTTCATAGATCACCCGAAATGAAATTTAATAGCTGCAAAGTTCGTTTTACGCATATTAAACTTTTTCCTGTTGACATGATGAAAAAGTCTCTATTTTTTAGCCATACTGTATCGATAAGTAACAGAAAGAGAAGTAACACAAGCGTGAACATAAAATTTTGTGTAATCGAGATTTTTTTACCATACCTGAAAAGTTCATTAGAAATTTTACAGTATTAATTACATAATAAAATATAAGAATAATATTGAAGTAAATTTTATAACCCTCAATTATAATTTGAATCTTCACTACGATTGTTAAAGTATCGTAAAAATGTCTCGTATCTCATGTTCTTTGATTTAAATATGTAAAATATAGCTAAGGATTTATGTTGGATGGTAAAATGTTTCACTTGTGGGATGAAATAATTATTCATTTATACTGCTATGGATTATATTGATATGTATAACTTAGTTCTATTTTTGAAGTATACATTTCGGTAATCTATAATCTTTTTGCGCAGTTATTGTTGAAGGGATCTTAGCCTAATTATAATGATAGACAAAAAGAATTGTAGCGTTTTTCACGTATTTTTAGAATCTTAAATGTCTTCCCTCATAGTTATTTATACTGATCAGAAATTACTTCTTTTCGGACCCACGTTAAAGAAAAGCTTTATTACTGTAAATTTTCTCAAGTTTTTTTCTTTCTCAGCTAAGAATAGCTTTCTTCTTGAATGAATTTTTATGATTTTATCTATTTCACGTTTCTTTTTTAATTGTTTATGGTTATCATAGTCCGTATTGGTATCGTTTTTTCTATCCTCAATTTAATATGAAACTTTTGCAATAATTCAAGATCCGAGAATCAGTTCTGAGAAAAATCATTCAAGTGACTCAAGGAACAAGGCGTTTTCTGTCTTGTGGAATTTTTTTTTCTTTTGTACCCTCAGATACTTTACGTAATTTTATTTTACGCTAAAAAGAGCTGACGGTCGGGAATTCGAAATCCGTATCATAAAATTAAATAAAAAAGGTCCCCGGGAAATGAAACAGGGTCGGTAAAAATCAATATTCAAGTGTTCGGTGTGGCTCGTATTAGAGATATTCTCGCCTTCAAAATTCAGGTTTTGCCGTTTTTGTCTTAGTAACGCGTTTACCGCCCCAACGCACTACTTTAACCCTCTTTTCCGAATATCACGTTATCGTCAGGTAGTGTCACTATAGAATCTCTCTCTCACCCTCCGTATTTCATAGCACCCTCAAGGTATCGCGTTTTTCGGAATTTATTGCGCCTCCGTAGTCTCCCCAAGGTGTTGATCACTTTCTAAAGTTCCCTCCTAAGCCCGCTAAAGCTCTTGGCCGTCAGCGTATTTTATTGATCTCATGATGCGTCCCCTATCTCAAGTCCCCAGTTTCTTCTAGAGCGTTCGGTATCACTGGTATTCCACATATGTTAAAGGTTGCTATTGACAAACTCACCTCGTTTCTTCTTGCGTACGATACGTTCATTCTTTCGTGATTCAGCAGAAGCTTCGCATTAAGTCATATGTTTCTAGGTTACCTATGACTACAACCCGTAGCAACCAACTTTTACCGCGTTTATCGATTTTATTCTCTTGAAAATAATTTTTTGTGGGAAAATGAACGGAAATGATTTTCGATGTTTTAATTTACGTATAGTTTAATTCTACATTATTTTTATAGATAATGCTTAAATTACGTTATTTATTATTACGTAAACATTTCGATTTAGTTTAGATTCCCCGAAACTGGTCACCGAGCGTACTTTCGAGTAAAATATGTTCCCTTTAATGGTATCTTCCCGGGAAGAATTTTTGGTTTCATGGATCTGAGTAATATTAAAGCGAGTGTTCGCTAAAATTTTTATTGGACTCCATTTCGTGCAAAAAGTTTTGTTTGTGCAAAATTCTACAACTAATTTTCTAATATGCTTTTCAAAGTTGTACCAGCATTTATCGTGTAATTTTTGGTTCAATTTTGTAATGTTTTCTCAAAAGCTTTGAAGTTTTACTTTGGCAGGAAGTGGAAGTAGATGATGTTATTATATGAAATCAAGAGGTGAACTTATGCAAAATTAATTTATTTCATTTTCATATAAATATTTAAGATCCAAAAGTTTCATATAGGTTGGATAGTTTTCCTGGATGAGTATTGTTAATTTTACGTGCTTTAAAGAATTTTAACTCGCAGTTTATTGATTATTTTATTCATTCGACTTTTAATAAGGTTTGTAATATATATTTTTTTAAATTTACAATTGGGCTCGTTGTATTAAGCATTACGGAAGAATAGGTCGTGGCCTTCCTTCGGGAATCGAACCCTGAAACACTTTCTCCAGACGCAGTTGAACAATACAGAGACCAACTTAGTTTCATCATTTTTGTTATTCCAGTGGCTTTCTATTATATAATTTAGTTTTAGTAATTCATTATTCAGTCTCCCTTTCCTGGAACGTGCTAGGAAAGTAAAACAAAAAAAAAACAATTTTTCTCTTTGTAGTTAGCGGGCTTCAAAGTTTCACCCCAATAAGAGATTTATTTATTTATAATTTTCTCTTTCGCAAATTTGATTGAATTACTCCCGTAAGTTTTCAGGCTTCAAAACTTCATCGGAAAAGGTTTTGTTTGTTTATATATTTTTTTTCAATGAAATCGATCGAGTGACTCACAATCAGTTTGGTTGGATGGCTTCGAAATTATTGTGGAAAAGGGGTTGAATGTATTTCAATTTCATATTTGAAAGTCCAACATTTTTAATGGTTCGAAATGGGGTATTGTTCAACAAAAAATTATTCAATAATATCTGACGTATATCAACGTATAACGTCAAGATGATAAGAGAGACTTATTTTTTGCATTATTTATATATCGTGTTTTTAACTCTGGATTACAATTACGTAGAGACTTCAACTTTATGAACCTTCTGGTTAACAAGTTCTTCTTACTGATCTGAGAATTTGTTTGAGCATTCCCCTGTATTCCCACGTATTTACCATGATTTCTCCATCCGCATTCTTCTAATTATAATATCTACAGCTCATTAATATTGTTGCGTCATTATTGCGTTGTTATCTTCTATCTCATTCATTCCTTGAATGCAATATTCTAGATCTAGAATAGAAGAATACGTTTTACTCTTTGTATGGAATGTGTATCGCTTCCTTTCATGTCCATAAGGAGTCTATCGGTGACATACATGTATTTACTTCTTGATCTATAAGTTTTCTCTAAATTTTATTAAGTACGTACAGTGCAGTCGTAAAATTAATTGTTGAACTTTGAATATATTTATTGATACCAATCATTCTATAATATAGTAGTTTCTTTTTGTTTGATTTAAGGAAATAAATTCTTATTAACATCAACTCTGAATCTATCATTTGCCGAACTCTACCGGTATGCAAGTCGAAACTTTTAAACGTTCTTTAAGTACGTACATAATTAATCATAACTTTCTGTATTTTTAGGTTGTATACGTGGTAGCGTTTGCCATCGAGTTGTCATGGATTGTGGAATCGGAAGGTAAGAACTTTATATAATACTTAATACTTTTATTTTCCATATTGAATATTCTTTATTTCAGGCGATATTCTGTGTACCTGTTGTTGATGATAGGTATTATAATGAGCTTATTCCGCATATTCATTATAGGAATTACTGGTTTTCTATCAGTCATTTTTTTCTTATATTTACCATAAATTAATTATATATTTTTAAATATATTTTTCACAAAATGAGACGTGCATTATATTCTTATATGTATATTAATATAGTAAAGTTTATTGTTTCCTCTCGTGTTTATTTATGCATTTATAAGATGTATGTGTATAGTTAAGAAGTTCTAATGATTCTTCTATGAAGTTTGAATGTGAAGTGTTTTTATATTGAAATATCCTCATTTAGAACAAATCAATTGAATAATAGTTTTAATATACTTAATATATGTAGATATTTATCTATTTAATTATATTTTGATCGAAGATTAGAATTTTAAATTACTATGTTATATTTATCCTTACTGCTCACAATCAAGGTAAATGTAATATTACATTGTGTTCCAACCAACATTCATTTACCTATTAACAAAAGTAGATGGTGAAAAGAATAATTAAAAAATATAATCGGTCTTACTCTTATTGGGAAACAAAATGAATAGACTCATACCCTGAATCTTGGCGTCATCTGGATGATATTCAAACTGTTCCACCTCCGAGATTGTTCTTTGTTTGCTTATCATTTTATCTTGCATTTTTCTTTCCAGAAACATAATGGTTCATTCTCAGGGAAGAACTGGTTTCAAAAATAATTGTAGGACCATGACTCATACACCCCTATCTCGGTCAGTTAGGGTTCTCCTATCTCAATTGAGATGACCAACCGACCCTGGCTCTAGTACCGGTCTATTCAAAAACTTTTTCATCTCAATGCTGCTTAGCATATTTTTGATGGTCCCCTTTAGGTTCAGAGTACCTTCTGCCATTATTCCTCCTAAGTTAAGATAATGATTTCGAGAAAATTAGATCCTCTCTTCCTTATAGAAAAATAGTATTCTATCACTCCCACCCTTATTCACTCAGGGTTCACTCATCAACCCCCTGGACATAATTTCGAAATGCCCTTGATATCCTTGACCCGTTTCCCCTCTTTGTCTCGTCTTTTTCATCCCGAGGATAATGTCCCAAAAACCGGTTGGCACGCATTTTTTACGTGGAATCACTCAAATTTCACCGCGTTAGCGAATGGTCTCTAAAATCCACGTTTCGGTAAACCTTCATGCATTTCACTCGTGAAGATTTTTTAAGATGTTAAAGTTTCATATGTGTTCTAATTAAGAGATGTTCTTGATAGATATATTGACACAGAGACGTTGTTAATGTAGTCGTGAGAAGCTAGAGATGCTAAACGTAAGGAATGGATTGTGTTCCTGATTTCAGAATATGGTTTACATGATAGAAACACTGTTATTAATTGTTATCTGGTTTATTTTTTAGTATTGTATTTTTTAATAATGAATTGTTATAGATTTATTTATATCTATTATTACCTTTTCCTCGAAAGTTAGGTTGTATTTGTTTACTTAATACTTATTCTCTTACTGGTCGTTTTTGAGATTGTTCAACTACAGTTTTTACGACAACAACAGAAAATTGCTAAAACAATATGACCGCTCCTCAATGCGTACTTTTTCATATAAGTAGCTGTTAAAGGAAGTTTTGAGGTATGATATAGGATCCACAGCTGATGAAAATCATTTTATTTATTGGTGTTTTCAGCTTAAAAGATCTCTCTCTATAAATATATCGGATTGAATTATATTCGGCAGCTAAGTGTGTCGTAGCAACAGGAAGCGAGATTTAATTCTCGACGAATATTCATTCACGAAGTGTTTGTCCAAGTCACGTGATATGACTACGTCAATGATCTTCCTGGAGGCGAAAAGGATGATTAGAAATTCTCCCATAGCTTTCCCCAATCAGTAGCGGCTGTTTTGTTAGTCAAATTATTTAAAGAGAAATTTCAAACGTCAATTATAATGCAATGGAACTCGAGTTTTACTTGTTCCGATCCCATCTAACATTTATCACGCCGTGATGCGTGTGCCAATTCCAGGGTTATGACGACTCAATTTTTTTTAAGCCGATTTCTCGCACGCACCCAAAATTCGAAGTGCGGAAGTGCAACTTCCAAGTGCTATCTCGGAGAGGGGTTTTACAGTTAAATATTCTCTCTTATGCACCAGATGAAACGTCTCTCCCACGCGTAATCCGATTTCATTATTACCCTCTTCCCATTGTTTTACTCCATTCTGGGGAAATTCGAGTTCCCACCGCGAGATCTTTCATCGCTTTAATTATAATGTTTCAGGTTTAACATCTGGGTCATGTAAGGTTAGTTTTCTTGTAAAATACACGTGAAATGTTTTAGGTGTGAATTATGGCGTATTTTACGAGGTCTTCTGGTGGGATTACATCGTAGAATAGATGTTTAATGTCAATATAAAGAGAGTATGATTTACAGAATATTGACATACCCTTTTCGTATTTAATCGATTTGTATACAGAAGAAGAGGTGTTTCATATTTATGTGACGCATATGTATTTTGATTTTATTTCACAAATTAAAGCATAAATCTAAATCTGTTCCTATTACAGAAAAAGAAGTATTGAGGTACTTAAAGCGAAAGTTTAATCATTCTAACTAAAATGTCGATAGAAATTACAAGAGAAATGTTATTATCGAAAACAAATTGATCACGCAATTTTACCAATAATAGTTTTACTGTACCCTATGTTTTAAATGTTATGAGTTGTTATGGTGGGTGTGACATTATGAATGCATGCATGTATGTGATCATAACTAAATGTCTTATTCAGAAACTTATTCTTTTAACACTTTAAAACGGTATTGTCTGTTTATTATGTCTGAATTGAAAATCTTAAATAATCATAAAATATAACTCCGAAAATAATGAAATAACATTGAAGGTTTATAATATATCTTTCATTATGATGTATACCCTTAAATTTTCTGACTGTTTGTTGGTATGAACACTCGTTTACACCGCTTAAAGCTTATGCTATCGAGAAAACTTTTAATTACGTCTCTCCATTCGCTTGTAAAACTGCAAGGGAGAAGTTAAGTCCGTTTTATGAATCGTTCGTTAACCCTTCGCTCGCCGACACGGATTAGACATCTCCTTATCTCTTGCGGATATTTTGGAATGTCTTTTGTGGAGCGTATTCAAAATCGATGCACGGAAAAATTAATGAGAATAATCTTCTATAGAAGTAGACATAGAGATAGTAAAAAGTGATACAGAAACTGCTTACATGCGCCGGGATTGATAGGAAATTGGACTTAGTTTTGTTGAATCGGTACCGTGTATTAGTTGTGATGTTTCCATAACTCCTATAGCAAGAAGCTCGTGGCGTAATTGTACACCTGCTAGATGAACCCCTGATAGAGCTGTTAAATTTATTTTTATCGTTCTTTCCATTATTCTGCAAAGAAATTGTTTTTGTAGTACCAAAAAGAACGTTGTTGTTTTTTAACATTTCTCATAATTTTAATGGGCGAAAAGAAGTATATATTTCCAAACATAATATTTAACCTATAGCCGTATCTTTGCGTCTCCTTCCATTAAGAATATCTCATACTTTTCTGATCATCGATCTGATATAAACTTCTCGTCAGTTGATATTTTAATCCCATCTTATATCCTTTATCCGGGGCCTATCGCCTTACAGGATGGAAGGTCGTTTTTAACGCTTTCGGAAGGACTGTGCAGATTTAGGGAGGCAGCGTCCGGCCCGTGGGATTTAGAAACGTCGCTCTCCGTTATTTAGGTCGAGGATCGCATCGGAGTCTTTTTCATCTCTCTCTTCCTTCCGAGAAATTTCACTTTTCTCCGAGTTCGTCGACCTCCGATCGTGAAAATCGCGAACGGAAGGAGATTCTTTTAAGGCCTCGTTTGGGCAAATGGTGCGCGTCGGTGCGGGTGCTAATTGAAGCTGGGCCGAGTGGAGTATCAATGGGATCCAATTGTACAGCTCTCGATGGAATGATTTCGTGGAATGCGCCACAAGATCACCTCCCGTGCGTCGTCGCTTTTCTGAAGCGTTTCCTAACCGAACTGGGTGTGACGTGCGACGGCAAATCAGGACGTCCATGGGTGGTGTTTGAGGGCTTTTGGGGGGTATCCGTAAAGCACCGACCCCAGCTGGGGGGCTGATTGGGTCGTCGCTTACGTCTCCATGAGCTTTGAAGAGGGGGTGAGGCAAATGCAACTCGTGGAAGCTACCATTTCATGGTTGCTTTTTTGTAACAGCCCGACCACGGTGTACACTTTCCTCGAGGGTCAATGACTAACTGGAATTGGCTATAAGCACCTTTAATCCATTCCTTACATTCGTATTAGCCTTTCAATATGTAGCAGGAACTCAGAAAAAAAGAAAGGTTGCAATACGCTATAGATCCCGAAATACGAGACGGAATTAGTCATGCACTATCCATCAGGGTATAGCTCCAGGAACCCCCTCATCTATTGATCTACAACTTCCACAAACTAATCATAAGGTCATGCTCTTTTTCTATCGTCAACTTCAGATCAAGAACTCGAAATTGAGTTTGTGATGGGATCGGTTTACCAAGACATGCGCTGTAAGTATTAAGTAGGCTACCGTTCATCTTCCTTTTGCAGAGGTCGTAATTCCGCCGAGAATTTTTTTCTCTACGATTCGATATTCCTTTCCGGTGTCGGGGAAAATTTTCTGCGTTTAATGTAGTTCCTTTTTTCTCCCCGAAACTTTCATGAATTATTTTTTTTCTGACTTCGTTCCGTAGAGGGGGAATACATAATCATATGCTTTATGGTATCTCAAAGCGAAACGGAATGAACTCTGGATTTGAAAAATAACCAATTCCATTCCGAGTTAACGAGAAGTATTGCCGAGTTGATTATAGCTTGCCAATACATCCTTTAGATGCTGAATCACCGTACTTGATTCTCTGCTATTAATGTATCTACTTTGTTTATTTTCCCTCATTTTTGTACTGGATCGCATTAGCATTACATTCATTTGAGCAATAAAAAGGTATGTTTGTTACGGAGTCATCAAATTGCGTGTTTTTTCCAAAGTCGGTTCAGTCGTATTTGTTTTTTTACGATAGAACTCTTGAAAAGAAAAAATTATCACGCTAAATTTATCGCTTGCAAAATTATATTCCGAGTTAATTAAGTAAGTAGATGAAAAGTTATTGATCAATTTACCGTCCAGTATCAACGATGTATATTCCAAAAACATCGGAAAAAATGTTTGAGTGTATATTTTATCAAATAGATATTTTAATTAATTTTTTAAACATTTATAAATTCTAATTCATCAATGTAATCTGCAAATATAAAAATGTTATTCACGAAGGCAGAAGTTACGATTGGTTTTGAACGAATAATAATCAGACCGAGTGGTTGTAAAGTTTCCCAGCATTCGTCGTAGTGATTACGGAATCCTTTGTCGCAAAATAAAATTTAAATCTCAGCGAATATAAACTTACATATATCCGGCGACCCCAGAGTTCAAAATGGGGTCAGTCTGGAGCGACACATGTTGATGGAGTCAAAAAAGTAGCGGGTTTATTACTCTCAAATCGGAGTGGCGGTTGCCGGTATGCAGGGAGCTTTGTTTTTTTTCTGCGAACGAATTCCATAAGAAGGAAATGGCAATCTAGCGGGGTGTATTGACTTTTAGGAGAAGTGGATGTGAGCCTGAGATAGCGGGTTCATGGACGGACGAACCGACAAATACCAGATTTAAGGAGATCGCTCCGATATATTTATAACCGTTTTCAATTTTTTTTTTGCATTTCTGCCACTCGTGTGCCCTGCGCAATATCGTGTTTTGCCGTCTTGTGAAGAAGCTTCGAGAACATCAAGACCACAAGCTGGTTCTAACTGAAATAATTTCGCGGAGACTCAGTTTCAAAATTTTGGGTTCTTAAGGTAATTAGGTGAAATATAATTGATTTAAATTCCTATTTTTCATTATTCATTAGAAATTCGAGAGAATAAATAAATGCGAAGCAATAGTTTCTCATGAAATGTCGTGATATGTTATGTAATTCATTGAAATTCTTTTTTCTTAATTTGGATAAATCGTTATGTAAGATAGTAGTTGGATATTATATCGGTTTATAAATCTATGTAGTTTCATTGTGAGTTTGTTACTGTATTGTTATTAATTAGAATCCCACTTCATATTCATACATTAATAATGTCTAATATAAATAATATAAATTGAGTTTAATTCAAGTTATTTTGTATTCATGTCGTACTGATAATAATTATCTATACCCTTATTGTACCTTGTTTTAAGTTAGATAATTACAGTGATGAACATTCATGATCTCGTCTACACAATTTCTATTTAAAAATAGTTCACAATTTGTAGTGAAAAATAAATTAATTCGTAAGATTATAGTCAAAGATACGTCCAGTGTAAAACTCAATTTCTGAGCTTGATGTTTTCGCTCCACTACTGGGAAAATTATTCTCAGCACAATGATTTCAGTAATTTCTTTTTGAATTATCGTGAGAAAGATGACAATTGAGTTTAATTGTAGAATATTCCTCTCATGCTAACTATCAAGAATTTGCGATCTACTCCCATAAATAGTCGCCGTGGATTAGTGTTTGGCTCCCGTTAGCTTAATTTCAACATAGAGATTAAAATCTTAACGTTGCTGATTTCCATTAAAAAAGAAGACCATCTAAAGAGGAAGCACGAGATTCAATTCAACTCAATCAGAGGTTATTTTTTTAACTATGAAATCGTAAAAGAATAAGTTCTGGATTTTATTTCGTTCAGTAATTCGTATCTTTCTTCTTAATTTATTTCTCGCTCTTTCATCGTATAAGAAATAACCATTTTTGAGGGATTTTATTATGTACTCAAAAACTGCAATGAATATCTACTATAGGTCAAGTATTCGAAAACATGAAGGGGGTTTGTGAATTTCAGTGAAACCTTATTGTTCAGTTATCTTAGCCTCACATTTAATAAGTTAATGTATCTCATTTAAGTGCAACCCTCTTTGAATCCTGCATTATAACTTTAGTCCTCAATTTCTTTTGTAAACCAATTATTAACATATAATGATCAACTATGAATGGTATCATAGAGATAAGTTATACGTAAGCTGAGTTGAATTTAAACTCAAAGTTCCCAAAAGAAAGATTTTTTTAAATACTCTTTTTTAAAACTGGAGTATTTAGTTTATTATTCTGGAATTTTTCTCTCGAATGAATGAAGATTGAATATTTATTGTACAGCTGGAAAATTCAATAAAATACAAAAGTCTAAATAAACTTACACTCCTAAGAGTTGAACTCCTCGTACAAATCAATATCCCTTCTGTAAAGTACATGGATTTCCGTTTTTATGAATCCAACGCGTGAGATCACCACCCCCTGACGAGATGAGACCCGTGACCCTCTGCGAATAATATTTTGGTCACCCTTCCCCAAATCCGATCCGATGCGAAATGAATCATTGGACACAAATTCTGCCATAAGGCGTCACCACTTAGCAGTCGGTCTAATTGAATCATTGACCAACACCCTTAAAAATTTCGACCGGCGCCGGCTAATTCGTCACCTCCGTCTAGGTGAGCGGTCGTAAATGATTCGTGACGAATGGTATGGAAGTCGTGCGCCGTGACAACGCGTTCATGAGATATCGGAAGGCGTGCGTCGTTGGGGAAGGGGCGTAACTAAATTTAACGCAGATATTACTAGGGCCCGCGTAAATACCAAATGTCATTCGTGAGTCACATCCTTTTTATAGACTTCGGTGGGGATAGATGTCTTTCCAGCAAATGATTTTTGCCTGCTCCTCCTAAGAGACTTTCAGCAACAGTTGCTCTCGATGGCGATTCTTGAAGGTCTGCTCCTTTCCATTCCTTCCGACGTTGGATGGAGTTAATACTCGCTGTTGGAATGGTTACAAGATTGGGGCCGAGGTATTCGGCCATCATATTCATACGTCATTATCATAACTCAAGGTCAGAAGGCTGTGAAAATCACGGATGCTAATTTAAAGCGGAGTGATATAGACTTGAAGTGGTGGTTCATCGCTTGGTTTACGTACTAAGAAAGTGGTAGAGCCTCGAGGTTATTTTGATGTTTTGTACGTATATTTATTTCAGTTTTAGTTACGAAGATTTACTGTCTTTTGGCCATTTTCCAGTATCATTTGCGAATTCGTAAATAGATTTAAATCAACTGTCTTGCTTTTAATTGGTATGCTAATACGTATCCAGGTCATCAAAAGACGTAGGTGTACCGGTTTCTTATTTGTTTTGCTTAACATTCTCCTTACGTTAGGATTAGTTGGAAATGAGTCAATTAATATTTTTTATTCCATGAAGAAAAAAATTATTAATTTCTATTTTATTCCTTCAATCACGACGGACTGAAGATTTAATGACGATAACCGTATGGAGATGAAAGAAGTTTTTAGGGAAGATATGATTAAAATTACTTCTTCGAGGGTATGCAATTCCACTTAGAAATTCTGATTCTTTATCGCATTAAATATTATAGATACTGAAGTATTGATTAACTTATCTATATTATCCTTAGCTAACATAATACAAGCTCAATCAAAAAATAAATCTATGAAATATCTCTGTATTTATGTTGGTTTTGAATTAGAAAAGATGTCTTTGTACCCTGAACATTTTTCGAGCCACTCCCACTGTCCACCATGTCTCAATCTGCAAGCCAAACACCAGATAATATGTTTAATCTTTGCGGTAAAAGTTCTCGGACTTCTGAATGAGATCGCTTCATCTCCGCAGTTCCGAGAAGGAAATCTGCTTCGAGAGCAGTCCATTACTGACCGAGATTCGACTCCCACCTCTTTCTCTCCCCGAGTTCCCTTTTTAAGAGCGGATTCCTTCCGCTTTCTTTCCGCACTCACAGGAAATCGAGAGTATCCGTCTTCAGCGAAGGTTCACCACCATCGAGGAAGTCCTTCGAAGGCCCTGCGGCCGGAAGTCCATCACCCTAGAATGTTAGGAGGTTTGGTGCACGGTGTTCCGCCCGTGCGTCACATCCGGGCGTCCCTTTTTATGGTGGTGCCCAGTCGCCCTCAAGCCAGTGGCTGCGTCCGCGAAATAGTTTGTCGCACCTTAAATGGTCGGAGGAACTGCGTAACGGTCGAGCCGTGGAAGAACGCGGTGAAAGACGCAATTCAATCGATCGATCGGTAATATCCAGCGTTGCTCATTCCTCTCGTCCCATTCACCCCAGAAGACGCTTCCGGCAGCTATTCTGGACATAAATATGCCGCGCTAATGACGTCGACCGTGTCCCTGGATCCGCCTTTGTTCTGAGCGGTCGAGATTGCCGAGTGCTTTCGTGTTTCCCGGAACCAATTAAATGTTAGGTAATATATGGAGGTTTTTGCGGAGGTTGATTTGTCCTTTGGTCAGCCATGAATGTTTTTAGGGACGAGATTTGAGGTGTGGTTCGTGTCCCAAAGTTCGTATCAGTGTTAATCGGAATGGTTCTCTATGGGCTGTATTTATGGTCGCCTCTAGCATCTTTCCAGTACCTGGCAGTCCCCTTTGGTAAAAAAGGGATGTATTATTATCTAAGATGTCTGCCAGGTACTAGAGGGCTACTGGAAGCCGACTATAAATACGGCCCTACGTCTATGCTGATTTTCCGATACATTTCGGTATTTGTGGCATGGGTACTTGTGCCATCAATCTACTTACCTAATCGATTACTTTTGCGTATCATTTGTGGGAAGAGTGAAGTTTTAAATCGGTTTCGTTTGATATCATTCTATTCTATGCGCTGTATCCTAATGCCGTTTGTAGCAGGGAAGTTGCATTATATCCACTACTACCATTATTATATCTGCTAACTCTAACGAGAACGTGCTTCTTCTAAATTTATTCAATAAATTTATTCTTAGCGTCGATCTTACGTATTCTAACGAGGGTTGGTGCGCGTCTTGGGGTTGTTGAAAAATAGGACTTTAGACTTTTTAAATTTGTGCCTGAAAGGAAGTTCGTTGTCATTGGTAATCACGTAGTTTCATTATGCGACCAATTGTTGGAAGTATGCTTTACTATATGCTTAATTTATAGTAAACGATCTGAGTCATTAAATTCCAGAACTATTTATTATTATATATATATATTATTCAGTATCCAATAGGTCTTGTGAGTTGAACTAAGGAATATTTCAATTATTAATATATTCCCTCCTGGCTTGGTTATCTAATTCTATGTGAACTCTAAATCCTCTCTGTTTTATGTTTAATAAGGTAATCTACGTTAGTATCCATGTCTTATTAACATCTCGTCGATTTCATCTTATGTATCTATTTTACCTTTGGAATCACATGCAAAATTTTTGTCGTCTAGTTTCTTTCTTTCACAACCATATTTCGTATCCCAAAAACATTTCAATTTCTGACTGAAAGAAAAAATATTTTAGAGCGGGGTTAAGGAACTCACTAATTATGGATAATTTAGCTTGCTAATTTATTCCAGTTAATTCCTCCTTCGTTTTCCAAAGATGTTGAATCACGAAGAACCTTCCTCGAAATCCTCAAGCTAGCCACTCATAGGTTTATAAAAGAGTTGTCATCGTTGTGTTTCATCGGTTTTTCCAAGGACGTCGTATAGGATTCATCAGATTAAAAAACTGGAATTCGGAATAATCTAAGATCTAAAGAACGAGATTCATCGCTCTACGTTCCGGTTTTCACACCCACCTTCCATCTCGAACCGATGTCCTACATGATAATCTTTTTGTGATATAAAATATTCCGGTTTATCTGCAGGTGAGAAAAAGTGTCAGATTCGAGATTTTAGAGATGCTTAGGAGGATATATCGAGAGCTTGCCGATTTCGATTAAAGATTTTCGGCGAGCGGAAGCCAAGTTGAAAGATCGCCGATCCTTATCTAGGCGACGAATCGTAGATCTTCGTATGCGATATCGCGTCCGGGTAGTGGATGGCGATTATCCGACGTCGCTGGAACTTTATGTCGTATTTGATTTTGCCGATTGGAATCGTGTTCGAGCGGTGGTCGGATATGAATGAGGATTTGGAAGCTCAGTGTGTCAGGTATCGAAACCGCAAAATGCCCTTCCTTCGGCCTTCGTTAGCGGTCTGGGAACACATCGCCATAATCCCCCGCGAACGCCAACGAGATCTTGTGTTGAAGGCGGGAACGAGATGCTTTTTGTCGGTGGTTAATGACGTTTTCATAGGGCATAATTCCCGCCGTTGCCGTTTACCAATAATGCTTTGATTTGCGCTGCTCGAAATGAGAATTTATTACGAAGAGGATAATGGTGGAGGGATATGTTTTACTGGTATGATTGCAAATATAAGTTGTATATTAATGTATGTGTTTTCATTATGGATTTATCCCTTTGCGTATTATGTTTAAGCGACATAAAATAGGTGGTTGTAAATTCTAGCCTCTGGTGTAACCTTCAAACTCTCCTGGATCCCGGGTTCGAATCCAAGCTAATGGGAATTATTCCTGTTAGAAAGTGGATGTACTCGTATGTTAGTCTCTGTATAAAAGCTCGCGTAATTGGTAAGATACACCTGTTTGTGTTAAAATAATTTATTTTTAATAAAATAATATTATTATTAATTTGTTTAAATGATAGAAATTGTGTGAAAATCTCTATCACGTGGTTAAATATTTAATTACTTCGGTGCATATGGAAGTACTGTCGGTCGAACTACAGAAATAGATTATTCAGTTGAACGTTTATAAATATACAACTAGCTTTAAGTTGGGATATATATTTGGCGTCGTTTCAATTAAAAATGTCCACTCAACTTTCTCCTTATTTAAGTTTAAATGACGGCCCATCATCGAACTATCAATCATAAATATTCCCGTCCGTTAATTGGAATCGCGATTAAAATACGTATCGATATTATCGGACAGAATTTTATAATTGAGCCTACGACCCTTTCCCATACGGCAAATGATATTCTCTTCGAAGACAAACACCTTTATTTATTTATTTTCATATTTTCGCCATCGAATCATTTATTCAGCGGCGAAAAATTCATCGGCATAAAAATTAAAATACTCGACATTCAACGCTGATATAATTAAAGAGGGAAAGCGTGTTCAATATTTGATTTCCCGACGATTGTTCGGTTTTTGAGTATTTTCGTTCTTCCATTACGTATCGATATATCGAAACAAAATGGATGTCGTAAGAACGCGTAATAATCATCGAATTATAGTTCGCGGTTGTCGTTGTCGCGTAAAATGCGAATCGTTCAGCCATTCGTAGTTTACCGAGCGGAAATAGAGTTCGTGGGAGCTAAAAAGCGTCACTTTCACGTCAAAACCTGCGCAGGATTTCCGAATTGCACTCCTATTGTCTTCCGAAGAACAATGAATTATGGCGTCGCTAAGTTCCGAGGATGTGGGAATCATCTTTGTTGTTTTGGGCCTCTGCCATGTTTCATGCTCCGAAGGTGTGGCCGGGAAGATGGTTCGAGGAATTTGATGGAAATGTTCTTCGTAAGCGTGATAGTTCACAGCTGTGAGGATTAAAGTTTAAGTACCCAAAGTCGTAGTGAAGTTGACCTAAGGATAACGTGATTCCACGTAACGTGAATCGAAATAAATAATACGTCGATGTTCCGTGAAAAATCATTCGCGTTATTTATGACGACTTTTATTTACGATGTTCGGAATTTTTCCGTTCGTTTCAAATAAAATTAAAATTTTAACTTTTAATTGTTGATATCTAATGAATGGTCTGATTAATACGTGGTCACCAAGGAAATCAACAAATAATCTTTGTTTTCTGAAAATTAACATTTAGTTCGAAAATGATCGTAATGAACTGAACTCCACTTTTATTAAGCGTACTTTTGCTAAGTAATATCCCTCCTTAATTCGTGTTTACCAGATATTTGTCTTTAAAACTTATTTTTAAAAGTCCGGAAATATTTAAAATCTGAAAATTAGGCGCGTGTAATCAGCGAGTTTTTCTTGTAGTTTGGACATTACGATTACATCCAGTAAAAGTCAGCTCTCTCAAAGGTTCCATTGTCAGGCTTACGTTGTAGAGGAAGACGTAGCTGCATGACCTCATTTTTTTCTCTCTAGAAATTGATTACCGAGTTAAATATTTACTGCAAGGACGGGCTGCAGCTTCGGAGGGTGGGTATCATATCCAGTTATACTCTTAGCAATTTTTATCGATCCTATTCAGGAAGAATACGAGTAAAATGTGGATCAAAAATTGGAGGAAGAAAGATTTAAATTTTTAAAGAATCATTGGAAGAATTTTGGTGATTTTTTTGCCGGATGAATATTATTCAGATCTGATTGGTAACAGTTATTAATGATAGGTGAAATTTTGATCACTTTGAGGTAATAGGAGATACTTTTACCTACTTTCTTTAAGCATTCTCTTTCTTGTCAGCATGCCAATAATATGAGTTTTACTATCTATAAAATCGAACCTAACGATTCCTACGACACCATTATTTTATTATGAATCCTTAAGAGCTTCGTAATGAAGTCAAGCAAGGTTCCATAAAGATCACCAAAATCAATCATACCCATTGGTTTTATTTGTCGTAAGATTTTAGGGACTGTGAAGTTTAAAATCATGAGTTTTCTCTTTTCAATGTTGGCTCAAATTTTTTATTAGCGTTTATTTAAAAAATTCTGTTTCATATGAAATTCCTTGCTGATTACTGACTCAGCGTATATTTATATAATTATAATGTGTCTTCGATTTTAATATTCGGTTACATTTTAGATTCTAAACATTCGTTTTTTAGGGTAGTGTGACATACATTTTGTAAGCTTCCGAGAGGAGATGAAATAGCTATAAAAAGTTGAAATCATGATAGGTCTCGTTAAAATATAATGCAAGGATTTGAAGGATTCTCACGATCAATAAATAGTACACTATGGATGGAAATGTTCTACGTAAAAATTGGAAACTTTGCAAGAGTTGAAATCGGATATCATAGACGATCTTACGACATCTATTAGATTATTAATCGAATCCATTCTTCTCGTTAGCTAAGAAGACCTTTGGAAAATCTCGCGTGACTATGCCGATCGGGTTAATTTCAACGTCGTAAGAAAGCGGTATTCGCTAGAAACTTTTCAACGATTCTAAATTCGTGGCATTTGACCTGAGAAATAGTTGGCGAATTCTTCGCTCCGTTCCATTGCCATATCTAGTCCTAGAATGCACGGGAATAACTTTCCATACATTTCAGACGGGAAAAAAATTATCGGATTAATGCGCAGATGGGAATGAGACTTCGAAAACATTCAAGTGTATGGAAAATGTTATAAATCGAGACCTTTGAAGAAGCCATTGCGAATTTAGGAGGAGGGATAGAGAAATCTGAAGACTTTTTTTAATGGTTCGTAGAGAATTGCATCGAATGTAGTTGCGCGTAGGTTTAAACTGATGTGGGAGTTGATTTCAATCGATGGATGAAAGGTTCCCTTATGTAACTAGAAAAATATAGGTTATCAACCCCTAGAATTGCATTTATAAAAGTAATTTATGGCTGTTAGGTTTGATCTGGTATAGAAAAAGTGCAAGGCAATGGTGTGATACCGTTTTTATTGCAAATGTAAGTTTTCCTTAATTGAACTAGGAGAAATATTTACGATTCGTGTTTCTATAGCAACTGGGAATAATGTAAAGTATTATTTGCAGATCTAACTTGTTTCTTGAATGGAAAAAGATTGGAATTCTAGGAACTAGCGGTATAGTTTTCTGAGAACCACTTAACTTACGAACTTTCATGGAGTGCGAACTTCAAATTTACTCTGCATCGAGCTAAAGATGCGAGTGAAATTTTAAGGAGCTTATCGGAAAACTGGAATGCAATAATTACCTTTAAGAGTTTCGAGAATCAGAATTTTATAGTTGCTACCTTACATCTAATTGTAAGTAAGAGGGATTCCTCCTGCCAAACTCTGATAGGCGGCTTATAAGGTATTCCTGTAGATGTAGAAATTACTAACGTCAAAATATCTCTTTAAAATTTTGAAATTATCTATCCCTCCACTGAACTTTCTCACTTTTAACGTTGGAAGATTAGGAATTTAAAAGTTTACAGTAGTTTCAGTAATTTCTAATTCTAATATCGAAGTATTAATTTTATGCTTTCTTAAATGTACACATTTTAGGAAAAACTTAACGCTGAAAGTCTACCAGAAAACAACAAAATTAAATCTCTTTTTACTTAATATTTTTTTATATGCGATAGGGATTCGATACGCCCCATACGCATCCGATGGGTGTATCCTTAATTTATATAATCTTTACTCGAAGAGAATATCATGATAATATTTTACGGAGTGGAACAATGGCTAGGTTTTCTTTCCTTAGTAGGAAACTTGCTGTGAAGCTTGGCGAATCGGGTTGGACAGTGTCTGGTAGAGACGTCTAAACTTGGAAACCGCTTTTTCTTTTATCCCAAATGAAAGTATTAAGAAAAACTGCATTGGCAACGTACGGAAAAACAGAATTGCGTATATTTAATTGGATGGAAACAACTCAATAATGACAATAATGGTACTTGATACGCGTTGGAGATAAAGGAATCTGTAAATAAGTCAGTGTTGGGAGATTTTATGAGGAAAATTGTATCTGAAGGAACATTATCATCAATCGATAGACGGTGTTAAATGTCAAATCTCTAGAATGTTGTGAACGGATCTGGACTAAATTTATGTAGCTTGATTTGTGTTAAAGGTAAGTAAGCTATACAAAAGATCAGCTGTTGGGAGTTTAGGAGAAAAGTTTTTGGGTAGCAAACATTTTTATCCATCAATATTTTAAGCTGTACGTAAGGAGAGATATATTTAATGGAATGTCGGTGTTGGAGCCTAAATAGGGCTTTTAATACGATAGGTCTCGTCCTAGATGTCGAGAAGACATCAGCGAAATCTCGTTCTGGAAACGTCTTCTTCGAAGCGTATGAAAAATGAGATGGAATCGTGCGGTAAAACTAGTTCTGGCACCACTGCCTTCACTCATTGATCGGAGAAACTGCACATCTATATTTATGATCTCACCTTAGATGTATTGCCGGAGTCTTGGAAGTGGATCTGTTGCCGGTGAAAACGGCTATCGTCGTACGAAACCCCGACGGTGACTCGTTTCGATAAGTCATTCATCTTCCTCGACTTACATTTATTTTCCTCGAAGACAGGGGATTGAGAAGATTGAACTCGGCTGGAGACAAAGTCCTCCGTGTCGTCCTCACCTCTTCCTCTTGTTTCATTCATCTCCTCTCAGTTCCGTTGACTCACTTTTTCATCGTGTTTGTGGTTCTTCATCCTTCAGCCGTCATACTATCTAGTATCCTGGTCTCCCCCACTTTTTATTTTTTTCCTTCCCCTTCTTGCTACTTCCTTTCTCTCTAAGATATCTCCTGTTGTCTCCATTCATAATTCCCAAGAATGTTTGATTGACGTATTTTATCGTTCATTTTTGGATGAGTATGGATTTGTTCGGCTGTATTCAGGTACGCATTGTCCAAGAAGTACTTCGCGGTACAGTTTTGGGTCCACTCGTATTAAGCGTTCACTTCTATGAGTGATTTTATGGAGTTGCCGTTACGATATGCTGAATAACGTATTATTTTATCGCATGCCTTATAACCTTTGAGGAATGGTATGCAGTTTTTTTAGTTTAAATTAAATCCACTTAAATGCTATCGGGAAATCTCCTTCCGCAATCTGTTTGTCATCCCTTTTGTGTATGTTTAAATAGAAGTGAGGTAGCGTGCGATTTCCCTTTCCAAGTAATACCAGTTAATAAGTGTGGGTGGAAAGAAAAGGGTTAGTCGACGATGACGTAATCTGCGGTTATTGGTTAGTTTATCGGTTTGATTGACTTCAGAGTTTTCTCGAGAAAAAAATATATGTTCAATGAGTAACTAATCGATTCAGAAGTGAATAAATAGCTTTGTTTATTCTGCTTCAGGAAATGTAAAAGATTGGTATTCAAGCAGTAAAATAGAATTCATTAAATGAATAATATATGCTGAATAATTATGTATTCTTTCGGCCGAAGAACATAAATAGCTGACGCTCGTGATAACAGAAAATACATTGGCAAGCGAGTAAATTTCAGCCATGAAAATGCAAAATCTATTGAAGTACAGATTAACGATTGAAATGATTCATTATATTTTGTAGTCTTCGCAGTAGATAGGTTTAATTGATCATCCATTTACAGTGCATTTCAGAAATTTTATTTCATCACTTCATTATTATGGTTAGGCTAATATTCATATCTTATTTAATGAAATGAATCGTATTGACTCACAGAATTTTTAATGATGAGCCAATGATGTATAAATGCTAAAATGGAACGAGATTGAAAATAATTCCATCAGAAAATTCTCACCGGAACTTCTGGATAGCCTACTTAGAGTGAAATCTTAATTTATGTGAAATTTCGCTCTATAAATGTACTTTTTCATTATACTTTAAATTTAATGGGTGAAAGCAGGCTATTAATTTTGTGAATGAATTGAACCCTTACCTGGGAATTCAGATTACGTTGTCTGAATGGAAGGTCCTCCAAGTAATTTCGTTAGATATAACAACGTAGACAATAAATCGATATGCTATGATTATTTCTAATTAGATTTCAGATATCGATTATCACTCACCATCTATTTCTAAGTGTTATTCATTAGTCCTATGCTTAAATCAAGGCCGGACGACTGTCAGTTTTGTTTTTAGCCATGAATCTAGTTTATCCTTTCTATCAGCACGAGGAACTTGATAGAAAAATGGGCTTACCAGACGACATCGTGGGTGTAGTATTTTTCTCTTATTTCCTCTCTCTGAACCATAACTTTATCAGCAAACAATATCCACGTGATTGAAGCACTATAAGTGTCTTATTAACTCTTAGTTCGCCATATTTCGCAAGGAAATAACTCAATCAATATAGTAATTTTAGTATTACTATAGCTAATATCTCTCATATTAATTTACTTATGAACTATAATAAGAGGATATTATTAGAAATAGGACAGGGTTTTGTATATTATATATTTTGTATATACCCATAATATGAATGTACAGTATTACATTCTTCTATACATAATTGTCTTACTAGTCTATGAAGCTGGGTAAGTTCTAATACCTAGATACCGGGATGTTATACCATTAGACGTTTGGAATTTTTCCATTCTCGATAGATTTATTGCGTTAATACATTGTCACTCATAAATCGTTAAGCAATTAACAAGATTATACCTTTTAAAAGTTTATGCTGATCTATGATTAATATATTACTGGAATTACGAGTTATCTATGCTAGGCTGTATTAAAGAATAGAGGTTAGAATTCGAATGGATTGAAATAACGTTTATTATCAATTGTTATTTCTATATATAAATATTTCTATAGATAAAAATTTTATTTAATAATTTAATTTACTGGGAAAATAGAAGATGAAGTTTTAAGTCGCAATTTTGCCCATAGTAAAAACATATTATTAATAATATTATTAATATTATTGGTGTTTTGAAAATTCATAATTGGAAGAAATTTGGATTTTGTGGTACTTATTGTTTATCTTTATGGATTTCATATATTGACGATCGCCGAAACAGGACGTGCGTTTGTTAATGCGAAATTATATAAAAAACATAGAACTCCAATGTTTCTTTGAGAAGTAGGATATTCTATCGTCGTTATGGAAACATCAGTCTTGAAGCATCCATGACAACGCCTTCCAACATGTGCGAGATGGTAAGTCGTATCTACGTTTCGCTCTTCGAGGAGGTCAAATTGATGCAACACATATTTATATCCCGGACAATTTCGCGCGTGGTTTTTGCCGAAAAACCCGCGGGTCGCAAAACGGAAATATCCAGACTGTCTAAGAAAGGGAAATCTCTTCCATTTCGATTTTCCCGAAACCCATTTCCCGATGACGTCGGTTCATTTATGCAAGGGTAAACGTTTGCCCATGGCCGCGCACTAAATTTTAGAGCACATTTCCTTCTGCGCCGCCCAAGTGAGCGGTAATTGAAGGAATTCGTGTGTGTGTGGATTCAGCTCCCATTCCATCTGCCAGGCGGCTTTGTAATGGCATTGAAAGTCAAGGTCTGGAGTCCGTACAAGAGGGAACGTTCACCGTTAACAGTCTCGAGATGTTTTTCGGTAATAAGCTCGCCAAGGTCTATATGTATCTCGTTCCGTAGATACTTCAACCCTTTCTATTTTGCTTCGGAAGGAAATCTCTCGTGCGGAAAGATGGGAGGGATCACGTTATGGTTGGCGCGATATCTCAGCCGCGTCGCCCATGACCATCCGCGGAGATATTCAAGTTTCCCGGAGTTGTTGAACAGAAATTCGAGCCGAAGTCGCAAAAAATATTCGCGAGAAAATTCGCAAATGCCAGGATGCAGGTGGGTTCGCAAAAAAGTTGCAAATATTTGGACAATGGCGGATTCGCAAAATTTCGCGGATGATATGAAAATGGTGGATTCTCTGGGTTCAGAGGCTCCATCTATGTTCTTCACTCTGCTTTGGTTCAGTTTCCTTCGCATATAAATTCCATCCTTATCTCCGAGCGGATTTTATAATTATCTTACTCTCGCATCGTTTCGTTTTCCGCCAAAATTGGCGAAGTTCACGAGCGCGATGTTTTTCCCCTCCGTCTGGTCGGAGACGAAGGGCGGGAGAAAGGTGGAAACGAGCTTTCAAATATCAGCGACCTTAAGAAACGGGGGGAGATACCATTGCAGAAGAGTTTTGCCACCAGGGAATCGGTGTACGAAACTCCATTGCCCTCCGCGTACGTCATCTAATGGCGGCGGCATTACGCTTAGATTCAAGGTGATATCCACGATCGAGAGCGGCGTGCAGACTAGTTTCGTGAAATCGCGCGCTACCATAAGCTCTCTCTCTCTCGGCGGTCCAAGAAAACGATATTCGTGACAAGTCCATCGAAATAATTTGCATTTTTCACTAATTCAGTGTCGAAAGGCGAGGAATGTTATCTGTCACCATGGCGAGAATAGAGAATAGGTGAGAATCGTGTAGAGTCCCTAAAACTACCGTTCATCGGAACCACATTTCATCAGCTAATTGGACTTAGCCCGTCCACCTTTTCTTTTCGTAGGTAAACCAATTGACGGTCGGGAATTAACGTCTCTCTCTCTCCGTTTACGAATTAGTGGTGGCATTGCTGAGAAGTCTCGTTCACAGCTTCGCTCTTTTTCCCGCTCAAGGTTATGTTTTTACGATCGAATGCGGGAACCCCCATTTCTGCACATTAACTCATCGGCGTGTTTATTCTATGAGTAATGAATTTACTCATCGAATATTCAAAACCCACGCGTATCTAGTCGTTAGTCTATTCTCTATTCTGGCCGTCTATGTACATTCCTCATTAAAATAGAATATTCAAGAATAAGCTGGTGAAGTTGTTGGCTTCATTTCCGCTTGAATTTGTAATCTAAGCAACATCTTTTCATTAATAATGGTTTTTTTTGTGTGTATTACATCCGTAGTGATTTGTAAAAAGTGTAGAATTATTGGAGTTTTATTAAATTTTGTTTACTGAAGTTATACAGTACTATATCAATTATTTCAAGTTAAGTTATCGTTCGGTAATTCATGTCGATATTTTCATTTCTTTACGCATTCGTTTGGCACCATTGTGATAATGAAACAAACTACCTCCGAATTATGTTCGAGTACACCGGTGGCCAACGTGAAAGGGATGAATTTTCGTTCAATCATTTCTCGAGTTTGCCGATTTTATTTTCACGTAACCATCGCCTCCCACGCCAGCTATCGACGGATAATTGAGTTAACTACCGATGCGTTTCGACCTTCTTCTATAAGGTTTAGCAGGTTAGACACGTATACGAGATTGTTAATAATTCTTTCGTTCTATATGTTGCTCTTTATTTATGTGTATGACATATCTACCTTCAGAATGGGTTTTAGTGGCGAAATATCGAAAACTCCTAAATTCATCTTTACTAAGATATTACCACTGGAGAGTTCGTGATTTAATTTATGCATTAACTGGAAACACCTGTTCGGAAATGGAATCTTGCAAAAAAACTCGTATAGCCTCTTCTGTATTAACGAGATAAGGGTGTTTGCGTATTAAATACGAATGGGAAGTAAATGGCTCGAAAATTATTTAGCCGTAAAATATTTCAAGCTTTCCGTAATTATTCAACGAATTTTGCAGATTTATATCAACTCGCGAGAGGTTTACTGATTTGCCTGATGAAAATTAGGAGGCCAAAGTTCTGCTCGTCGGTCATCCGTAGCTTAATTTCGGAGACTAGTTCTGTGATATCTCGATTAACGAGCATAATTCGTTCCGGAGTGTTCTACTCCATGGCCAACAACCTTTTAAAAGCAACCTCCTACATCTTTCATCAACTCGTACTCAAGAATGGGAAGATTGATTTTGTTTTGGTCGTGAATTTTTCGTTCTCTCGTGAGTATCCGCTAACTCGTTCGTTAGCTTAATCTGCATCTATTAGCTCTTTCCAGTACTTCCGTTAAATGAAAACAAGTACCGCTCGTCTGGTGAAAATATCTGGCCACAATTGTGGTTGATATTACTTATGTGTATTTCTGATTATTTTTATTAGTGATAGTTTACTTTTTATAGGATTCAACTTCTGTAGTAACCAGAGTATAAGGATTATTCTTTATTTGTTTCAATTTGAGGCCAATAGATTTTTTATGGACTATATTCGTATCTAAATTCTTCTGTAAAAGGAACGGAAAGGTTACAAAGAGATCATAAAAAGACGATGCGGTAACAAACCATAGTTTTTTACGAACTAATAGTAGTGTGGTTGGATAGCCACTACCATGATTCCTTTTTGAATACCACGGAGTCAATGATTAGGTGAATTTGTCTCGCTGATTAACTTCTAGCTCAGTAAATGAAGCAAGGGGAGCTAACTCACTCCTCATCTTGTCCGGTTGGTCTCATTTTCCCCCTCTGGAACTTAGGATAAGGTTAATATACTCCGATACGCCATATGTCTGCATAGTTTTCAAACAGACGGAACATTGTCGCATTTTTAGTTACGAAATATTGTCACCAGTACGCTTCAATTCTTTACTAGCGCAACAATCAGCTAGAACAACAATTGAACACATTTCGAAATTTTCTCTTTTTAATTGTCGTTCTAACTTTGCCGCGTAACATTCTCGCCCTTCAATCCAATCCTTAACCTGCCTCCGAGTGTTTCCAGTCGCAGAGAGATTTTTGGCGTCTCCTTCTTGGGCAAGGACATGTTCCTCCGGACGGCAGGTGAAGTGGTTTCGCCCACGGCCGAGGGACGATTCCCCCAGAAGCGAGTTTCGTGCCGGACGAGCGAATTGTCGGCAAAGAGATGTCGATGGCTCCTTTTGTGTCTTATTCAGCTGCGGAATCGATCAGCGCCGCTCGCATTTTTTATTCGCCCGTGCTCTTTTATATGATCAGACCGATTGTTGGATGAAATTCCACCCTCCCTCCCTCCGGAAGGTGTGAGAGAGGGTTCTCTGTTCTGTTCCATCCCTCCGGTACGGTCGAACTGTTGCCGGCAAACGTTCGCGTCCCGCGGAACGAGCTCCAAGGGACGCACAGAGAGGCATTTTGAATGCTATTCGCCCCTTGTCTCCCCACGCACTCGGAAAGCTAATTGGCCCCCTATGATTCATAGCGCTTCTCCTTAACGCGTTATCTACGCGTGCCCCTTCCACCCACGCGTTGTTTCCCGTCGGCTACCGTGCGGATTTTCTCTCGCTCACGCCAGATCGCGAGCTTATACGGAAGGTTTTGTTATGCGATCGTGGTCATAATGCTTTCCCTGATGTGCGGTTGTTTTCAAGATGTCGCCGTAAACCGTTTGGTGCGCCGCGCGCTTTTGTTTTGTTTCCCGAGCTTGCGATATATCTCGCCGTATTGTTATTGTATTATCGTATTTGGTATTAAAGGTTTTTTATATTCAGTTTTGGTTGACGTCTATTCTGTATCCAACTGTACGTAGCTCTGTATATAGTACAGTATTTTTACTGATACGAACCTGTTTGCAATCGGACCATATTTCTTAATTTAATACGCAATAAACTGGAATGAACTCGTATCGATTCCGAGTGGTAAATGACCTCTGAAATCAGTTGCTAATGGAGTTAAGACTTTTCATATTATAAGTGGTTCTTTTACACTCGTGTGTTACTCAGCTTGGTATTTTCGGACCATAACTTACCGCGGAATTTTAGATGTTTGATATTTAGTGAAATATTTAATATTGATGATAGTTTTGTGTCTGTTCATGAGCTTAGTATTCTTGTTTATCCTATATTCTTCCTAAGTATCTTCTTAAACTTCGTAAACAAGGAATTTAATGACGTACAAAGTTAAAAGTCAGGAAATTTTCAGGTACATAATATCGGCCCCAATAAAAGCTTAAACTGCAATTAACGCATATTTTCAGAGTAAACTTTAATAGTTATTGCTAATACTAATGGCTTAAAAATTTTTGAAATTAGATTTAGTCGAGTTTGAAGACATTATCATATTTATTTATCATAATTTTCTTTTATTCTATTTTCCTCAGTCTTCTAGCTCATGCCGAATGTGATAATTCATCGATTTTCAGTTAGAACGGTCTATGAACATGGCAACCTGTTTATCTCGAGTTGGAACGGTCTAAGAAAGAATCAGCGTGCATCTTCGCAGAAAGCGTGACACAAGTCACGTTCTGACAGCTCACAACTTCTCACAGTTGACGCCTGAAGCCGTCCTCTCCCACGCGTCACCGGGTCTTAATTAGAAAGTTTTTGCATAATGACTCTCTGAGTTACGGTAAACGTTACATTAAGCTCAAGTTAACGACCGTTACGAATTACCCCATCTCGTTGCCCATGGCTGTCAGCATACCGCAAGCCTTGCAGCGCGTTTATGATGTTTTATTTTCCACACTTGGCGTACTTTTGTTTCCTTTCCCTCGCTTCATTCATCGAATCTAATAACGGGGAGTTTTCCGGAGAAGATTCATCAGTTCACGGAGGTCTTTGCTTCTTTCGGTTTCTTCTCGATTCCCTCCCTTAACATATATATGGGGAATAATTTTCTTCCCTCCCCAATATGATAACGGAAAAATATTTCATCGATCGAATCGGATTTCAGTTTTTTTTTGAGTTCCAGCCCCGAAATTTTTTTTTATTCCACGCCGTTGATAAAATGGCGATAAGGTCCGGGAAGATCAATTAAAATTTTATCTCTGGCGGGTGAAATTCATTTTATCTCCTTCCCTCCGAATTTTAATTTTTCGTAAATTGAGGAAGGATATCAAAAATATAAATAACGGTTTTGTGCCGTAAATTTGTGGAGTTTTGAGAGAAAAAGAATTGAATGTTTTGTTTTGATTATTTTGTGGAAAATGCAAAATATATGATATGTAAACCAAAACAATTTTTCGTGCTGTATTTTTGAGGCATTTCAAATGCCATTTCTATATTATATTCTTGGGTTAATATCGATTTAAAGTTTATCTGGAAAATATTCACGTATTTTAGCCCGATGATATATCGCGAGGCGGAAGCTATTCAATTTTACTCTACTCGAATTTATTTTAAATCTCAAAATTAATATAAAAACTTTAAATAAAGATAAAGAAATATATTAAAATTAGGTATTATGTGTAACTCTGAAGAGTTTCAAAGTAAATTCATCTTTTAATTAATTTTCATCGTATAATTTTCTCTATTTATCAGTTATTTTTCTCGTAATATTTTTAATAGAATCGATTTATATTTTTAATTATTTTCTTTTTTGAAGTATGTAATATAATGTTGTTCATTTATCCCGTTATAATATTTCGCTAAGGTTTGAAATGGATCTTAAACTAAGTATGCAAATGGAGATTTTAAATCCCTCTAAATTCACCTTATCCATTCACTTTATATATTCGCGTTGCTAAGTAACTTGACATTTTTATATATATTTACTTAAATATCATATCGATTTTGGCCAAGTTTATATCATATTTTTTACGTAATTTATTACGATTTTTATCATTTACAATACGCAAATACATCCTACTTTAAAGAAACCCTTTACCTTACCGAAATATCCGATAAATATTCGAGCACCGTATGCCGCGTAGTTCCCGATCATCGTGATATTTTATCACCCTTCCCCGATGCATAATTACCAGCGGAGGTTCCGTAGAGGTGAATTTCAGCACGATTTACTTCCCATCTTCCCTTCCACTCCGCGTATGAAGGGTCTCTCTCAACGGCGCCCCGACGTAGGGTTGGCATTAGGCATTACGGCGTCGTCATGCAAGCGAAAGAAACGCGGGGGCACCAGCGGTGGTTTCTATAAATATGGATGGTGGGTCTTTAAGAGCCTAGAGTTCCGGATCGATGTGGCTCTCTCTCATTTGAGGCGGGATGAGAAAGGGAGAGAGAGTGCCTAGAAAATCGCGTTATTGGCGACGATAGGCCCAAAGGATCGATCGTTGAGTCATCGACGTGTCGCCGAGGGCGCACCCGATACCAATCCTCACCACGGGAAGCTGCTTTTGACAGGAAACGTCGCGCTAGGATTCCGTACGCTGGGATGGACGCCCTATTAAGAGGGGTTCTTCACATCTAGGCGTCGCCGGCCGGGATGGGCTATTATGCGAGGGGAGGAAGTCCTTCCAAAGGTGGTCGGAATTTGCCGATCACGATGCCCCCGGGTGGAATTGATGCGCCACGCGAAATTCCTTTCAGAACCGAAAGAATTGGCTTTTTTTTAATGTGGGTTTTTTTAATGTTTTTTTAATTTTTTTTATATCGCTGAAGTAGGGGTTTTTTAACTTGGGTTCAGTGGGCTTTTTTCCCGTGTAAATAAGAATTTTGTTAAGTATTTTGATGTTGGATGTAATGCAATTTAATGACGATCATTTATTGAACGTTTTAGAGAAAAGATGGGGAATTTTTTGGCGATATTTTGTACCGAGGATTCAATTTTTTTGTCAATATTATCTGCTTCAAGACGTAATTATATGTTTTTTAATGTGATTTGAGTGAATTATGATACGGTCCTTGTTTTGGTGCGTTTCCTATGATTTGATTCCCCTAAGTTTTCGATTCTTACGGTAAGATATCCATCCTGTATTTCCAACGGAATTGTATTATAGATTAGTGTCATTAATTTTTTTACAATAAAGTATATCGTTTACTTTTTTCCTATAAAAACCTTTTGTAAAATATCTCTCGTAAACTATACTCAAAAGGATGGTTCTAAATTTTCATCTTTTATATTTTGAATATCGATTTTGCTTCTCATTCGACAAAGAAATTAGTTTGAAAGAATTAGAGATAGAAAAGTTTTTGTGAATAAAATTTTCCTAGTATTATTTTAGGAGAATTCCACTAATTGTCTTTTGCGGTTATGAATTAAACTTTAAAATATTCCTTTAATCAATGGTAAACTAAACTTTTGTAAACTCTTCACTCTTTTAATATTATTTTCATGCCAGTTAAAATTTTATTAAAGTCAAGTTTTCTCATTCCATGTATTTTTTTAGTTTTCATAAACAAGGCTTCGATCCAAAATCATTTTCTATACATTAAAACTATCTCGATAAAATTTTTAAAGATATTTTAAGATCTTCGTTCTTATGTTTTCGTCTGCCAATTGATAGGTTCTCTCTTTTAAAATTCCGGATAATTGTAAGGATTCATTTTTCTTCGAGTTCCTTTATTCAGAATCGGAAACTTCGGATTTCATCTGTTTAAGGAATTTCAAGATAACACATTATTTTTTATTCTTTGAATAGTCATTTTCATTCTAAAAGTTAATTACTTTTAACGCTTACAGCTATCAGTTTCCCTTCTTTTTACTTTGGAAGGAAGGAGAGATTCGGTTAAATTTATTTGATATAGACCCCACTTTTATCCTTTTCTTGACAATTTAAGAGTGATACATCCATAAATGAACATCCACAAACAGGGAAGAAAATTTCCTCCCCTTCCGGGATTTGAACCCCGAACCTCGGCGTTAAAAAGATAGCATGCTAAATTCTCCATTTCCTCTCGCTTAATTTAGTATGCTATCAATTCTTAAATTATTATGAAAAGCATATTATTCTCATTAATACTAACTTCATATCGTATAGATTTCGGTGTATTTCGGTTTTTGATAAATAAGATATTATTATCAATATGATCACTCTCTAATTCAAACGAATACAGTATAAAGAAGCTTTTTAAAGGCGTGTATTTCTCTGAAAAAAAATACAAAGGAACCAACGGAGGAAAATATCATTAAAGATTTTAAAAATCATTTTTAATTTCCTTCCAAAATAAGAATGCGATTCGTATCAGTCAAAATTACGGCATATACTTCGTAAGGATTCTGATGAAGGTTACGTTGCGAGATTCGCTCTAGTAAGATTGCGTGCAGATCCAGCGAACCTTTCTCAGGTTAAAGATCGGAAGATTGAAGGATGAAGATTGAGGCTGCGAAAGGAGATTTTTCCGTTTTTGGAATCCGGTCGTGATCTTACGTTTAGGAGGCCGATCTTTCAGGCGAGAAATACTGTACCCGTCTAATGCGTTCGAGGTATCTTTTGGATAGAAATAAGTATGGTTTTCTTGCATCATTACCGATGTATAGTCGATAGTTATCTCACACAGTATCGAAATTAATTTTATATTTATTTTAGTGATAGAATAAGAACTCGAATAAGTTGTATTTACATTTTTCAGAAAGTTACCTTTCCGAAATAATTAAGTTTAGACAGTTCATGAGAATCTCTTAGTTTTCCTCATACAATTAGTGTATCAATTATGTCAGAAAACACTGGTGAAGTTCGAACTCTCTCAACAAGATGATGTGCGGGATAGGTTAAGAAACGATGATGACTCGTGCGTAATTGACGTGTTTGGAAAGTGGCTATAATATCCTCATGAAAGTCAATGTTGAATCGTTGCTAGGATAAGTGTTCGGTTCGGATTATAGGCTATACGCTCGTAAATGTAAAGTGAATTGAACGATCACATTTGCGTTTTACCGAAGCAGAAATACTTGCACAATGATGTTGTTGTTTTTATATCGTAGAGAAGAGGATTTACTTTACTTTTAATGGAATATTTGCTATCAATTAAAAATAAATTTATAGTATTTATTTAGCTAATAGTTTTCTTTGCGTTTGGGAGTATGCATTGTATAACTGAATTTAGAATGATTCCGTTTAAATTCTACGAAATAAAGTCGAATCAGGTTTATGAAACTTAGCAGGCTACATACTCTGTCAACTGTAATCCTTTTTAGAATTGATCAAGACTACGGTTTGTGTTTGCTCAAACCGGTCCTGTTCTTTATCAAGGTCAATTACATAGAATTGTCTTCGAGTTATTCATCGAGTTAGTCGATTATATTTTAGCTAAATTAATTTTACTTGACGCTTTTTTACGCAAATTTACTAGCTTTGAAAATTGTTTAAAAAAATTTAAGTTTAATTTTAGGCTCTGTATCCCTCCTGTTATTTATTAATTTTTAAAACTTTAATTTTCAATTCAGCGAATTTTTATTCTTCACTTATTTCCTAATGTTCGAATGGGCATTTATTTAAATAATTTATTTGGTAACTTTTTGATCTAGTTGCTCGAAAGGACCGCTCAAGATCTGTCGTTTTTCGCTCTTCCAAATGCCCCTACCACAATAAGTATTCTCGTACAAGATTTTTGGTCTCATTGCCCATCTAGTCCACGCAGATTCCTAATTTAAATGAACCCCTCTCGAATGCAAGCACGCGTTATAGTTCAGCTTGACGAATGGGTCTTGTCATTTAGAAGGGGGTCCTGGTTTATTTCGATCAATTACGGGACGAGGTCGAATTGATCTCATTTTGAATAGCTAATATATATGCCTGCGGAGGCGTCGTTTCTTACAACGTATTTAAACTTATGATCCTAAACATCCAGGCAATTTAGGAATGCGATTCGTTCGTAAGTCGGCGTCCAGTTGGTTAGGTACTATTGTCGAGCTTTGATTGTGCGATTGTTAACTTGAGTTTTGATTTGAAAGACTTCATGACCTAGAAAGCAGTCGAGCATTGTTCATTATTGTTCTCGAATGATTATTAGACATTGTGATTTCAATTAATTTATAAATCTATTCGCTTTATGACGGTTTATAATAGGTTTTTGATGGAATGAATCTTTGATATACTGAACTGATCGCTTTATGACTACAAAAAGGATGTATTGTTGTTGAAAGTAGAGTGACGCCCCACCCGGAGTGTTGCCACAACCGAGAACTTACGGCCACGAAGATTTTCCCGCCTTTTTCTTCCCCTCAGAAGTCGCACTTGTTCGCGTACCTTATGTATCTTCGAGAAAGAAATGCGCCAAGAAAGCACGTGCTCTTTCGTTAAAGTAGAAGAAAGTTATTTGCTCGCTTCCTAAGACCAAATCTAAATAGGCGTGTTACATTGGTCTTTGCGTTGTCGAGGTCTATCTTATCTCTCGTTATTTTTACATATTTACATTTTATACTATCGCAAGAAAGCGTCAAGAACCGGAAGTGCTTGGTTTAAGGGAAAATATATACTTTAACTTATTCTTGGAAGGGTTGGAAGAGGAAGACGGAAAACTTACGCTATGGAAATACGCAAAATCAATATGGGGTTAACTAAGCTGCGGAAACGCAATTTTAAAGGTTTTTGCTTTAAAATATATGTCTTGAGTTATTTTAATAGTTTACTATAGTTTTGGAAGCGTATTCATGGTATGGAGTGTACTTTTTCAACGTTGCGCGTGGAGATTAGAGTATATTGAGGAATTTTTTTCGCTATCCAATTTCAGTTCGGAGCAAGCATGTTTTATATCGTAAAATGTTATTAAGAATGTTGTTAATAAAATTAGAAACAAAGAATGTGTTTTCGGGATTAAAAATGACGTTTAGTCACAAAATAAGTTGTTAAAATTTCAATGAACAAGTAGTTTAGGTGACGTCCGAATATTCGAGGGCGAAATTTTTTTGCGGCCCGTCTTTCTTCTCGGCCAAAAGATCTGCAAACAGCCTTCTGCAAAATTTACGTTTTCATCCATCGCTGCTGGAAATCCAAACTCTCTCTCTCTCTCTAGGCTTCGAGTATGTGTTCACCTTCTTCGTCCTAAGTTTCCCTTACATGAACTGCTCTAATCGATATGGCCAGTTTTCCCTCCCCCCCTTCCCCGGCGTGGCGAACGGAGGGCATTTCAAGATCTCAGCCCTCTCTCTCGAGCCCTGGTCATCAGCCGTCTTTCGCAGCAATCATCCTTCCAGCAACACTTCCAACGCCGCCATAAACAAACGGCCGCACAGCGCCTCGGTCGGGAGTAAGCCGTCGGAGCACATTCCCCTCGCGTCTCTCTCTCTCTCTCGAGGGGTGCGGCGCTGTCTAAGAGAGGCGGATGACTCAAGGGGCTCGATCGAGAAGTGGGAGGAATATATAAGGAACTGGATCCGACGTTGCTTAGTCACTTGGGTTGCCGTCCGGCCATTGGCGAGACAAAGCCGCGGAAAACTGGTTCTCTTACGCTTTCGCATGTCCGAAAGACTCAACGAAAGTGAATCTCTCTCTCTTGAGAGAGAGAATAAACGTCCGGTCTCGATGATGATGATGGAGGAAAAGAGATCGGCGGTTTGAGAAGGATCCAATCGATGGCTTGAAGGTTCTTCTTCTTTTTTTTCACTCGATTATTCCGCGGGTTTTGAGCGGCGTCGGAGATAGCGAGACCTGGAGGGAAAATCGTGTCTCTTCGGAAGGGTGCCCTGGCGTGGGAGGTTGAGTGGAAGTGGGGGTGGGTGCAGGTGGAAACTGGAGTGCGTGCGAATCCAACGAAATGTCTTTTCCATAAGTTTACCAATGGCTCCCGGAGCGTATATTGAACCCGTGGGGATGGTTTAGGAGATTTGGCACTGAGATGAAAGCTATACGTACTCTCTACGAGAAGATTTTTTTTGGGGTTTATGTCGTAAACTATACTAGGCTAAATGCGTATATGCTTTGCTATGTTTAAGGCGTATTTTGAAACTGCTTTCTTTGGTTCTGATGTAGCTCGTAATAGAAGTTTTTACCTCTAGGGAAAGTCTTTTTATCGATCTAAGAGAATTTTCTTTCGGATCCCGCCAAAGAGTTCAAAAGTTTTCGGAAGTGATCGATCTGTTGTGAAGGTGGTTGTCGGACCCGAATTTCACGTAAATTATTACTATACTAAGGTATTGTTTGTTCAGTTCGAATGAGCTTTCTTAATCGTTAGTTTTTAATATGTTTCTTTTTGTTAAAATATAATAATAAAACTAATGCGTATACTGATTGAATAAGGTGTATTGTTACCCAGGAAGAAGTATATGTGTGTCTCTACAAGCATCGAAATCTTGCATCGAGGCTAATCTTCATTACGTTATAATGATGATGTTGCTTTATCGATCCATCCAACACCAACTACTAACCCTTAACTTCAGATCTGGGTTTCTCACTTTGAACAAAGTTAGTTCTGACCAGTTTTACCTCTCTTTTCTCTTTCCTAACCCTTTTTTTTACCTTTGCATCAACCTAAATTCATCATTTAGTGATTCATCTACGAGTCACCATAATACATGCGTAAAGAATGGAGTTCTATTATACAGCTATTTTCCTTACTGTTATGGTTTTACTCTTGAATGGAAAACGTTTGTACGAAATGATAAATACTTGTGCATATTCAATGGAATAATTGTATTAGTGCGTCATCGTGTGTATTATCACCGCAAATATATGGATATTCTTTTACCCATGTCTACGGAAACTCCCATGACGTGTTCACCAATACAGGGTTTCGCATCTCCGAAAGAAAGGATGGAATTTTTTCCACTGCCTCTCTGACTGAATTATATTCACGAAATCGATATGCTCTCGTTTCAAATATAAAGGAATTCCTTAAAGTTTTACCCATAGGAACTCCATTTTTAATTTCGAGTTCGACAAAAGTAGTAGAAGTCTACTTCCGCTCTTCAATTCATCGGAAATCGTCTGTGTAACATGTGACGCAAAAAGATCGTGTGCTGAATGTATTCACGATTACATTGTGCAAATTAATTACGATTAAACGATTAATATTTTTAATGCATTTCGTCGAGTTAGATGTTGATTGGTTGAAAGTTTAAAATTATTACGTCAACGAACCATGTGATCATTTTCCGTCGAACTCGGGCGATGGAACGCTACGCGTTTGTGAGCACGCTGGAAAGGCGATCCTTCGATAGCCTGTTGAGAGACTTCTAGGAATATGATATACCGGGAATCTGCGGGGAATTCGTTGCATTTCCTGACGAACAGGAAATTTCTCATCGCTCGGAAAACGAGCTTTTTAAAGGTATCGCGAATAATAACGCAGACAATCGAAGATGGCGGCAATATTCGACAACCGAATGTTTCGCAGCGAATATGAAATAAAGTTTCGATTGTTTGAGAAAGGAAGTTCTTTTCGGAACGTGTTATTCGACCGTAACTCGTACGGCTTTGCATTTCGATGAAGGATGAACGCTTTCTTTTCGTTCATCCGTATTCCGATCGTGTTAAGGAAACTGTCTAAAAGTCTAAATATCGAGAATTTTTTAGAAGAGGAAAACGGAAGAGAAGAAACCCTTAAGTGACCGAATAACTCGGACCTCCCACTATGATTTACTCCCTTCTCCGTACGTAGCTGCATACCTGTCTGCAAAGGCTATAGGGAGGCTCATTGCGTCGTTATAATCCAGTGATTATACTTGCGTCGATGGATTTCTCTGTTGATAAATAACGATGAGGATCGAAGGCAAGGAATGTGAATGAAGCCGAGTTGGAAGGATGACAAAAACGTCGCTCATGAGTTGGTAAAAGCTGAAGAATGATATTATGATATTAATGAACGTGAACAGGAATCGAACTAAGGTCTCTGGAGCGTGAATACAAACCTCTATGAGCAATCTTTAGATGTATTTGTGGCCGCTTTACTTCTCGTTCCAAAGATATTTATACTTTTTTATTTAATTTCTTATTTTGACAATAAGCGAGTATGGAATAGTAAGAGTTAATTCCCTTTATTACGCGAAATGTTTTGATAATGCGCATTATGTTGCTTTCATGATTTATGTATTCATATTTTCGTGCGTAATTTCTTATTCCGTATAAGCTTGTAATATGAACAGTGAGAGAGTTCACGTATATGATTACGTAATTAAACACGAATATCGGAAGTGTATCCTTTAAGTTTAAAAACCGCCATTGCTGTGTTAATTTTAACTTTAATGTTACGTTCTGAATGATAATGTAGGCTATAATGTAAAGTAAATTAATTTAGCGCGATCTTATTTATACTACTTAATTATAATTGCGAAATGTTAAGTACGGGATAAGAAATTTATCATTCGGAATGTTAAGTACGTTTCGAAACGAGATTATCCATCATACTTAATTTGGCACAGTAATCCGGCAGACGATCCCGGTAAAATCTCTTCCCTCTACGTACGTACGAGAGCCTCTTATCGGAAAGCTCGTGTAGCTGCCGCACCATGAGCTAGATTAGAATTCCAGAAATCCTTGATATTCCAACTGCCGGGAACAATGGAGATTATTCATCCAGCCGCATTTTCTCCCCGTCCGAAATTCCAGCTTTTCGCGCGCTCCGGAGTGCCACAGAGGGACACCGCTCGCGCCCTCTCTTGGCTTCTCTTTCAGTTAGCGATTTTCGGCGCAATATAAAGGAACCGCCTGTCCCTTAGCAACGGCGCTGTGGGATTCGGCGGTCCAGCCAAGCGACGCGAAGTGACTCACGTCGTAGAATCCGATGAAATGGTTCGCAGTTCGTGCATGTCGATCCACCTTAGGCAGCGGATTTGGTACCGCAGAAAGGGACTTCCTGTGAATGGCCGCCCCAAAACGCGTGGTTTTTTTCAGCGTCTCGTTTCCCAAGGAGACGGACGAGCTGAAAGAATGCCGCCCGTCCGCTCGCTGGTGGTCGGCGCCGACACGCGCCGATAATGTTCATACGTACCGAAGTGAAACAAATGCTAGGGAAGGTGGTCATGAAAGTTTCTGCATGCGATCCGGTTCATTTCACGAGGGAATCGTACTCGTCTATAACTGCCTATAACCAGACTCTACATGGTTTTTATATCTATTTTACGCGTTTGTATCTCAAATATCACCGGTTTTTTGAGATGCTCTCAAACCGTATTTCACTGCATACGTATGTGCCCCAAACTGTCCGAATTTCTTTACTGATACAAAATTCGCGAATTTTAAAAATTTGAAAGATCGGTAATCGGGAAAAATTGCAGATGGGGCGATATTCTCAAAGATAAGCCGCGAAAGGGGATAAAAGATTTGAGAAGTGGTTATTCATAAAAATTATCGATGCGACTGATACGAAATCCATGCATATCGAATGATTTTTCTCGCCCATGTTCAATCAAATTCCGAAAGCGTCTACTTCAAATACAGAGCTTGTGACCTCGGTTAAGCAATGCTCGAATAATGGCCAGATCGTGTTTTTACGTATAAAAGATATCACTGCTTAAAGAAGAAGGTATTATGTAGGTCACGTATTATTCTTTTATTTTATTTTCATATTTTTGAACCCTGTTTTAAAATTTTCTCTTGCTAATTATCACGTTCAACTGGAATTAAAAACTGGATATAGCTATAGATTCTTCAGTAGACTTCTTTATGATTGGTATATAATTTACGTATTATGACGATAGAGTTCGAGGTCTTAGCTTTGAAGGTTATTTTAAATATGACTTTTCGCTACCTAAAGCTTTGAATGAGGTATAAGTGTCCCTATGGAATATGATGTGTGTGATATTTTGTCCTTGATTCTCTTGACTAACCTGAAATATAGAACAGCGACTGGATTAAAATATCTTTGGCATAATTTTCTCTTTTCGTGTTACCTCTCGCTAATATATTCACTATGTATTAATATAAGCAAATATCTTTGTTATGTACAAGCGATAGATAGAATGATATACTTGACATGACACTAGTAATCGGAAAAGAAAACATTTTAATTATGATAGCGGAACTGTTTCGGATTCCATGGCTTTGGAGGACGTTGACTTGGGTTGCTGCGTTAAAACCCAGCGATGAAGGCTTATGTATACTCGATATTAAATTTACGCAAACTCGGAATATGGTATTTTTAGGCCGAATCTAGCTCCCAGCGTGGCCGCTGCCGAAAAATTAAAATTTTCCGTTGATTTTGGAATGGTTCCAGCTAACGAGAACCGGTTTCATCCAATTTTTGGAACTTTTAATGTAAGTCTCATGTTTGGAATATTACGAGAAGCCGTGTGTCTTCATCCCCAAATTCACGTTATTCCGTTTGGATATTCTGTAATTAAAATCATTTCCTTGCAGATGGATAATTGCTATAAAATGTCTTCTTTGGTTTATGCATAAATTGAAATAATCTGGTTCCTTGTTATATATTATTTATTCTTTAAATGCATTATAAATAGTTTTGATTGCAAAAGTAATGGTCGATCGCAAAATATCTAGTGAACTGAGTATGCGAAAGCGTTACTTTGCGAAATCAACAATGATGAGAACAAAATTTCTCGTATGCTTTCACGAAAATCTTGGAATTGCATGAAGATTTCTATTCCCATTACTAATCATTAAAAGTGATACAATAGAATTCGCGAGAAATTTTGCGCTCACTCACTTCGTGATTGTAATTAACTTTAAAAGGAATTTCCAACCCGTGAATCGAGGAAAGTTTTCTTAGAGACTTACATTGTAATCTTTTCTTTTCTTTTTTTTTGATTTTTCTGTTTCGAGAACTTGATATGATCCACGATTCAGATTGTCTCAGATCCCAATTTATTCTATTTTGTCCCTTTCAAATCGAAAATCTTGTTATATAACAGCTAAAAATGGATTTTTAAAAATGAATTTATTTTCCCAGTTATTTTAGTATTCGCTTCTTATTTTGATCTGAGGATTTAATATCTGTTTATATCAAAATTTGAACCAGTTTTCATCCTCAAACTTTTTTAAAAAGGGGCGAAATTTAAAAACACATAAGTACTTTTTATAAATATTTTTAATAAATAGCTAATAATTATGTTAGTACACTTTATATTTTGTTATGGAAAATACTCTTAATTTTTAATAATTGTTTTCTCTCCGTTAAGTTTTTATCGAATTAGGTCAGATATAATGCTCACAATATTGGAAGGAACCAAATAATGTAAGAGCGCTTAGTAAATTCCTAAGAACTTTATTTTAAACAAGTCTTTTTGGAACCCTTAGTTTCTTGAATAATCCGGCATCAATAGGCGAAATAAAATTTAAAACCAATCGAATTTTGACGCATATTAATGAATTTCACTCCATATAATGTGTCAATAATACGTTCTCTAATTTTAATTTTCTAATGATTGTTGGAAAACTTCTTTGTTATTTGAGTCTATAGTTTAAATTTCCTCTTGTTGAATTCCGCTCGCGTCACTATCCTTTGCTTCCGAGGCTCGAGGTCACAGCGGTAAGCGTAGAATAGGGGTGCTAGCCCAGCTATGGGCACCCTGGCTTCTCCTTTACAATCTGCATGAAAAGACAAGAGAGCCTCCGTATGTCTTTGTGTAAGGGTGCTAAAGCGCCCATAGCCGACCCTGACTTTGTTTAGGAAGCGGCCGAAACCCCACGCTTTCATAAATGAGATGTTTCGAATTTAAAACGTTTTTGTCCGTCCAGGTACTCTGCCCAGAGGCCGGTTTGAAGCTCCTCCTATACTAGCAAGTAAGGGAGAGAGAAATTAGGATTGTTGGGCTGGATGAGGAGTGAGGTTGTTTTCCCTCTATCCTTCAAGAACCACAATGCTTCCTGTAAGCCGTATCGTACGAGAGAGAATTGTAAATTTATTACGAAAAACATATTGTCAGTATCGACCAGGGTCTGCGATATTTTGGTCAGGTTATTCGTATTGTTATTATCATCTTATAAAATCTGCAAGCAGGCAAAATTCATAGTAAAGTTTGATAATTTAAACTGTTATAAAAACAGAGAATTCGGGTGTTAAAAACAAAATCATCATCAAAACTTAGTCAACAACGGAAAATATTTCAACTAGTAAAATTATGATGTTATTATTTCACCCATGCTTATTCTACTTACAATGTTGTGCGTTAATCATATTGAAAATAATTCTTCCTAAAACGTATTGCATCATACTCTATGTGCATAATTAGTTCAGTTCTTACATTTGCATTCGCTAACAATAAAATGAACCCGTATATAAGACACTTCTTAGTATATTTATTTAAGTTTTGTCTTGACTTTCCTCATTTTAAGGAAAAACTTAAATTAACTCATTTCTATCCGAAATGAATATGTTGTTATAATTAAAAGTTAAAGAATTTTTTTCGTTTGTAATTGAAATATTATGTTCGTTCTATTGCAATATGCGCAAATAACGTATTGATTGTACACGCTGTCGATATGTGCGTATTCTTCTTTCGGGGATAGTAATATACTGTATATGTCTTACTTCAGTAGCTTTTATAGCATTATGAACAGGTTGAGACTCAACACAAACAGAAGATAAAGAAAGACAATCATTCTCTCGTACCTGAACTCGAACGGAAATATCTCATTCATCAGGATCGGGTAGCAGAGTCATTCAAAGCGTATCAACCAAACCCTCAGAACGCTCGTGAAACTACGCTACCCTCGAGCGTCGGCGAACTAAGAATGACATCCACAAAATGGCCCCCCTTTTATTTTGAACGGTAGCTGCTTTGACCTAATGAAAACAGCATTCGGAAATCAAGCGAAAAGTTGTCCTGTGGCACCGCAAAAGAGAAGTCACCCTCGGTGGGCAAAAGAATGAAGAGAGCTCCCCACTCACTCGACCCGCTTCTCAAGGGTTCACGAGGCCATTCTTCCACGTGAGAAATCCGTGGGTTTGAGGACGGCTGGGCATGGCAGGTATAGGAAGAGGTCATGTCTGTCTACCTGGATTCACTCTCGAGTTAGATTCCACGCAGCCTCTTTAATTCAGTACAGCTGCGCTACAGCTGCTTTCTCAAAGTACCGGAAACAGATTAAGGGGAGCGTGTTATTCCTTTAGGTTTTTATTTATTCCACGGTGGACTATCGGCGGAACGGATCTCGAGTTAATCGCGAATTTCCGCGAAATTCCACATCAGCATATGCGATCAAAATATTTTCGGTCGTAAGCGTTTGCCGCCAAAAATGCCCGGAATCAGCACACACACACCCCAAGGGACGGCTGGTGCATCCATGCGAAGATTCTGAACCCACTTTCATAAGTCGCGATAAAATTTTATGGGTCGTAAGGAGTGCATGTGTGAATCCACGTCCACTTGTACGAGGGTAATGAAAGGAGAGGAAGAGATTAAATGCGTTGACGAGTATTTAAGCTAAAAGGTATTTGGCCTCCTGGTGGATGAATTGCGGTTCTAGCACTGTCAGGACAATCAATAAACATCGTCGTTTCCTCAATGTTTCATAACCCTCCTGCCGTGGAAATTACGTCTTACTTTCTTTGTTATCTTTAGAGATATCTACCGATAGTGATTTTGGTTTTTCGTTCAGGGGTTGGTTTTTATGTTTATTATACTTTAATGATCCTTTATATGAATGACTTATATGATTCATGTATATGCTCTACGGTTATCTCTCCATCTACACATTACAAATTCCCGTTTTTAAGTAATTTTATGCCCAAAAATTGATAACGAAAGTGGAATATTATAATTTTGTTCGCTTAGTGAATGAATTAGTCAATACTTTCAGAATTTGGATGCGAAATTGAATATATATATAATTGAATGTATGAATATAGTTTACACGAATCTCTGAATCTGTTTGTGGGTTGTACATGCTAACTTCCTAAGGCGTCCAGTGATGAATGCAGCTTTGGACAAAAAAGTTATCTACCCATGATCTAACCACGATATGTTCGTTGGTTATGCTGTAAACTCGCATGCTAAGTGACCTTAACATTTTATGTTGGGGAAGTAATTCTCTCTCTTTCTGTTTCGATTGAGACATAAATTGCTCTTCATTAATTGCAATACTTATATTGGATGCGAAAGTTACGAAATTACTCTTTTTGCAGTATGGTCGTGAAAGTTTCTTCCATTCTCGCCTACGTTATATTAGGATCGCAACCTTTCTAAGTTCTCTAAAACGCCAACGGGAATATTCCAGCATTTAATCAAAACCTCAATTCTCATTTCGGGCTTAGAATTATCGACCGGACTTCTCGGACGATTCCATAATGGTTGGAGGATTCATCTTCCGACAAGAGATGCACTTCCTTATTTTTTTCCCTTGATAGATATCGGGTGACTAAGTGTTTGGCATCCATTAATTTCTGATGGAAATCGTAGCGAATTTCTGCCAGGCCCTGAGCTTCCCACGCTCCATCTCCTTTCCGTTACTTATTTCGTTCCGCTACACCAACATCCACTCATTCGAGAAATGCTTAAAAGGGTAGCAGATCTTCCAGTTGAGGCATTCTGTCAAAAAATAAAATTTTCCAAACCCCCCAAACGGATCTCAGCATTTACCAGGCTCTCCAATGGAGGTTTTTTTCTCTTGGATCGTCAGCAATCATGCGCATCTAAAATGTCTTGGAAATTTCCATGTTTCATCGGCAGCCTGAATTCGCTGGCATGTGTTGAATTTATGTGATGAATATAATAACCAGTTTTAAGATACTTCATGAGATATGTTATGTATATGATGTATAACACTAATGAAACATAAGCATATGTTTTATTTATAATATCCAATAAAATATTGATTATATATAGTCTAATAATAATATCGTAATTATAAGAAACGTATATATATTTTACTATACTTCGTGTTCGATGTTTTAAATTTTGTGTTAATTTGTCTTCTTTATTGATCTTTTGTTTAGAATAATCCACATACCTTTTATATTTGATACTTTTTAAATTAAGCTCGTATTTTAGGGTAAATTTATTCGCAATTTCTCTACATTTGTATATTACATGTAAATGTTACCTTAATTTATTTTCAGTGCCTCAGGATTAATTTCGATGACATTTATTCCGTTAAACTTACCGTTCTTGTTTTTTTTAATTATTTTGGTTTTGTTTTGAGCCGTAACTGATAAATTAATATCTTAATAATGCGGCTCGATGTTTTAATCATTTTGCGCTCGAACAGAATAAATTATACCTTAATTAAGCCATGTGATCAACATTGATTTTTTCGAAGGTTTCATATTTAATTCGGATCATGAAGTAATTATTCGTATTCCGATTGATATTTGAGTGCTTTCATGTCGTTACTTTGTCGTCAATTAAACAATGTACTTAGAAAGACCTTTTCTCTTCATTCCAGGCTCCCTGCCAGTGCCCGCTTTCGTGCTCTGCATCGGATACTTTCTCACATTCATTGCATCTTTAGCGCTCATATTGGGGCTAACTGTGGTAAGTTCCTAGTTTATTCATTTTTTGGTATTATACCATTAATGGCAGTTTATTATTCAATTATATTGTATATTAAGCTTGGAATTAATTAACTGAACTTATATTGCTGCTGAATAATATTCTAAAAAGGACGAGAATGTAAAACTTCACCTTTTCCTAGTTGTTTTCGTAATTAATTAAACGATTTCGTACTTCAAAACAGTTCAATATCTACTTTTTCTTAAAGGGTAGTCTTAAATTTATAATTAATAAATTTGCTCAATTCTGTGTGATTAAGATGAAAAACTTTATATTCTATGAGGTTTAGATTTCGTAAGCATGCGTCGACAAACACCAGGACACGGAAGGATCTGGAAATTTCCCTCAAAGGGAGGGTGGCGTGTGGAAATTTCCGTAGAATTCTTTTCTCGTAGACTTATGAACTGCCATCGAGAACGCAATGAATGCAGTGTTTTTTTTCATGTTATTGACGATCGGAAAGATTCATAATTAGATTTTAATTCGAGCCCGTCGTAACCTAGGCGAATCAATATCACCATGGGGTGGTTCGCCCCTTTGTGTGCAAATACGTCACGGCACGTCTAATTAAATTTAAAGTTCAACGGGTTGCATGTGGTAGTTATTTTGATTCAGGGTTTTTCTACGTTTAATTTTCCACTAACTTTTGGTTTATATGTAGATATTTGTGTCGTATTTACGAAATATTTCTATCTATTCCATTTTTCTCCACGTAAATTTCTTTTAAAACGTATTTTATACGTTCGTATTTTGAACTCAATGCTCTACGTAATCGCGAACACTATATAAATGGTTACCATTTCCGGTTGAAAAATCCTCTCTGTAGTTTTGGTTTTATTTCTCAAGTGTTCGATATGCCAACCTTGAAAATATCATTTAGTTAATTTATGGTTTCACGGCATCGGTTTTTTAATTCCGTTTTCATCCTTGAAAGCGTTCCTTAATCACTAGAACATTTGTAATTTGTTTCCTGTTGCATAATCAATCGTCTGTTTTTTTTATTTTTCGTTCCTGCTTGATAATTTTGGTTTATAATTATGATTTTGTATCGCTGAAGCATTCAATTGGCCTCATCCTAGTTACTCAGCTTAGTAATTCTTATATAACTCTGGATTTACTCTAATACTTGATTTTTCTTCGATTAACGAATATTCTTACAGAAAAAGAAGCATTGATGAGCTCGGAGAGCGCGTCTAGAATGTGCTCGAATGATTAACCCCACGAACAATAGAAGCTAGAGAGCGAGATATTTCGATTCGTATAAAAATGGTGCCTTTCATTGAAAACTGGTTTTCTTTATTCCGAGATTCACAAGAAAGAACGACCGAAGGAGTTCTTTGTTGGAGAGAGACGGATGAACGCACTAAAATTATTTTGAACGTAATAATTCAAAATTCTCTGAAACCTCAAAACTTCAGTCGTATTAACGATTTTTATCGACAGAGTCAATAAAGGATTGTAACTCTGCAACGGTAACTTAATTTAAGAATTTTACGCTAATTTGAAGATTTTAAAGGTTTTCCATTCTTCACATGTCCTTTTCGATTATCGGAAATTCTTATTTGGGAATCGATGATAAGTAAATATGTTCGTAATAAGGCCAGGGCATCTATTTAGGGGTCTGTTTCCTACTGAAACTCTTCTAGAATGATAATGGGTCGTATTTATGTAAAACGTGTTATTTGACGTAGCGGAATGTTATGTAGTAACTTAATTTTATCGCGTATTTTATGCCTAATAAGCTACTCGTTTTGAATGGCCCTAATATCGGAGGCCCGGATGTTTGGCATCCACTGTGCCCCCCTGTTGGCCGGCACCCTCCTATAATCTGCAACTCTATATTTAGATAGCCTCTTAGCAATTCTTTTATTAATCTAAAAGCCGAAGCAGACGTGAGCTAATACCGAGTTCACTACCAATATGCTCGTTGCCGCTTTTATTTGCGAAAAATTTGCATTCGAATACGAGAATTAAAACGAATGCTGCAGATAAGGACTTTGAGGATTTTTAGCAGGGAAAATTGCAGACTTTATTAGTCAATATACTCGTCTGATTTTCATTACCATAATCTCAACCGGTTGAAGCGATAGCTAACAATCCTCGAACAATTCAGGTTTTTCATCTCGGTGAACGAAACTAGTCTAAATTCTTATGGAAAAACCAAGTCTCCCTCTGCAGACGTCGCGTCGTCGGCTAGACCGAAATCATCAGGCCGCAACGTCCAGGAGTAAAAGCCAGACATCAGTGGAACCACACCTATAGTTATGATTGTAAAAGCTAATAAGGAAAATTACCGATATTAGCTTTTATCATGTTAAATTTGTTTACTGTAAATGGGAAGGTATCTCAAAGATCCTGTATTATATATTTTCCTTTCCTCTAAAATACCTTCCCCTATGCGAATTATTACATACTGCGGAAGTTGTTGATTCAAATATTGTTTGATAAAATTAAATCACTGAAAATAACCTTGGCAGCAGTAGATTTAAATATTTTACTCTGATACTCTAGCTTTAAAATACCTAGTAGTTTATAATTATAAAATAATAGGAATCTTCCATAGACTTTTTTTATTTGTCTAGTTTCACTTATTTTAGTATTTTAGATTTTTGAAATGAATATTTGATGATTTTCTTGGATATGAAATTGATATTGCTCTCTGATATGTGATTTCCTGATAAGCAAAATAAAATATTAATGCTGAATAGTTGACAATAAAAAGAATTTCATTCAAGTGATAATTTACTTATAATAATGTACTATGGTTTTAATTGTTTATGCCTACTTCATATTTAAAACACATAATTTCTCAGTTATTTTGATTCCATCAATAAGGAGACATTGATATTTTATCCTTTCAGACAGTTTGATCAATTCAAGTAAATCTATTTACAACTCTTTGGTACTTTATCCTTAGCTCTCTATATATATGAATTTAGTTAAGTTTTAATTATAATGAGAAAATAGTCAAAACTAAGTCAATAATGTTCATTCCTGGTACTTGTAGCATTTGCTAAAGAAATGCTTGCTATGATATCACTAAACCTAAATTTTGTATATATTAATTGAAAAAGATATTAGTTAATTGTAACTGAAAATATGTCTTGTGAGAAATTCAAATAATTGGGTTACTAGATTTTCTAGACAAATATTTATGAAATACAATATAGGATCTCTATAATTGAAAATCTATACATCTTATACTTGTGAAAATTATTTTAAATATACTCACTATTAATGTATACTATATACTATTTCAAATAAACTCATTAGCTAGAAAGCAGTTCTTATTCCAATAATCAACAGGAATGATATGTTAGAGTTAACCACAAAGTACATATTGTAGAACAGATCCTGTTGAACTTTTTTCAAATGTATCAGAGAAGCTGCTTAAGGGCTTTATATTTCAATGTAGGTGACAAAATTATAATTCTCACCAAATGTAACAGTATTTTACACCCAAGAACCCAAACTTCATAAAAGTAATCATGTTACAAAAATTAAAAGTAATGTAAAAGAATCCTTTGACAAATTATCTCAATGATTGTGCCTAAATGATTAATAATGCCTCACTTAAGAGTGCATTCATAAAATTGAAAGAATCAGAGCACTTGAATTTTTTAAAATTTCAAATCGAAAAGTTTAACTACAATTGTGTATTATCAACACATAACATTATTTAGAAATGTTGCTCACTTTATTTAATGCTTCATTATTTAGAAATTGCTCATTTTGCTAGTTCAGCTAATTGTAATGCTATATTTATTATCTTTTTTCAGAAAAGAAACTCTTATCTGTTTGGTTGGGTAGTCCTACTCTCTGTATTTGCCTTTCCTGAAGCAGGACTAGTTCTTTTTATGAGCCTTCATTATTGGGTAAGAGTTTTAGCAGATTATTGCTAGTTCAATCAGCAGATTATTATTTAGTTCAAAACTTTGTTGTTTTAAGTTTTTTGATTTTTTTATTTTTGTTTCTTTTAGTTTCATTTTTGATTTTTGTTTATTTTTCTTATGTTGATTTGCGTTGTTTTCTCTTAGCAACTTTCCAATGTTCATGGTCAAACAGAGCTTACATATTGGGTCTGCAGAATGGTACTAAATGTAAGTATTTGTAACCATTATTGCACAAAATTTTCATTAGAAAAATTTTTTATTACTGAATGATACTTTGTAGAACGTTATTAATTAATAACTAGAAACAATAAAAAATTTGCCGAGTACCACAAAATAAATATAAAGCACTGGTTGACTGATTTTTCTGTAATTACATTATCAAAACTTTTCTGATGATGGTGTAAACCGGTCAATCAAAGTTTTATATTTATTTTGTGGATTTTTATATAATTCTAATAGTCATGATTTGCAATAATTTTGATGCTTCATTCTGAAATATATTCACATGATTTTGGGGGTAATTTATTTTATGCACCTCATTGTTCGAAAATGACTCATTACTTAATATATTATATTATATAACATTACTTTTAGCCAGAATTAAATGTATTATCATTAAAATAATCCTTTTTATCAAGATATAGTAATAGAAGCATATAATTTATAATAATCATATTATTATCATCATAAATATTTCCAGTATTAGATCTTTCCATTTAAGGTAGCTTGTATTTCATTATTTCTTTGCCTTTGATTGATGGATTTTTATTTTAATTTAATATCCCAGTGGATGTTAGCAAATGTACACATTTATCACATTAATTCAATTTTATTTAAATGCTTCTGAGTTTTTTAATATCACAGAAAGAGTTACTTGAACATTCCTTACTTTATTTCTTCAATATTTCAATCATCAAGATGCTGGAGAATGAATTAATAACAACTCTAATTTTTAAGAGTAGATATTGATATTTTTTATTTTACTACTAATATCTATTAAAGAAAATTTAAGTACGATTGGAGCAAACTTTAGAAACTATTTATTAAAATAACTAATTACTGGAGATTTCAAGGGCATATTTTACTTCTTTTAGTATATCTTTTCATAAATATATCTATAAACGTAATAAATATTTCAATGTGGATCTTTATTTAAACCCACCATCCAATCATAATGAAATCATAAGTTAAGAATTCAATAGAAAGAAAGAATGGAATCAGCAAATGAATCACTCATTATCAAAATATACATAGTTTCAATTGAAGTTTATGTATTTTAAGTTAATCTCTATCCTTTCTCATAGGCATTTGCTGTGATCTGTGTGCATTCTCAACATGCATTATGGAGGGAAGAGAAAATAGTTTTGAGGAGGTTGCAGGATCTAAATTTGGTAATTATTATTTTATAGCATGCCATGATTTGTAAGAAAATTATGTGTTTCAATCAAATAAGTATAAAATGAATGTAGGAAAAGTGTATTAATTTGAGTTAGCTGATTAGTGCTCATTGAAAAGTAACATTGAAGCAATTTTTTAGAATATAAAAATTATTTTTCAATACATAATTTTACATAATACTGTCATCAATCTATTAAAAAAACTATCATTCATCTTCCTAAATAATATTTTTTTCAGGCTGCAAGGCTGGCAAATGCTGGGGTACCTGTACAAATGGGAAATAATGCACCTCCAGTCCTTCAGAAGGCAAATGGAGTAAATTACCAAAATGCTGGGTTTGTAAATTCCACAGAGTTTATAAATGGAGGAAAGATAGCTGACAGCATAGATGGCTCTACTCATATACCTATGGTAACTCAGGATGATATTCACATCATGAGAGGAATGAGGTTAGTGAAGTTTCAGAATACCAGAATCCGTTAAGTTTACTTGTATATTATTATAGTAATTCTTATTATGGTTTATGTAATTGATTGAATATAAAAATTTTACTGAATCAGGCAAGGTGTTGTGGTAATCTAGATTATGACAATCAATTGTGGAAACCAGTTGTGTGTTTATGTTTCTAAATAAAAATAATTTTGTAATGAATTACAAAGCTTTTTGAGAATCTTTCTATAAAAATTTTGATTAATTTATCTGTTGAAATTCTTTTGTGAAGATGCAGTGAGACTCTGTAGTCTACTTTTTAAACTCATGAGCCAATTACCAGTTTTTAACTGAATAATGATAGTACTGAAATGTGGACTAACTCAATTTATGTAATGTTATATTTCTTTTAAAGGAAAACTATTTTCATCTTTTTAATTTTGCAGTAAATGATATTCTATCTTATAAATCAGTTCATAAAATAAGTTTAAAGTGCTAAATGCTGTATAATAATTTCATATTTTGGGACAGTATGTTAAATTTAATTCCTTTTAGTGATCTTTACCAATAACTTCTATGTTCACCTAACTAATCGTAAGACTGGTGAAACTTATTTCTGGGAATAAATGTGAAGAGTATCTTTATCTTATGATTGGATTAATATTTCATCTGGTTAAAGCTACTTCAAAAATATAGTTAAGTATTGAAAGTATTAGATGTATAAAATTAAAAAATTGTATTAACTCAGTAGGTCCCCTGCTAGTACTCAGCAATTTGGCACTTGGGGAGGCCGCTCAAGGAACCGAGGAGCCAGCTCTGCACCCTATCTTGACCAAATCCCTCAAACAAAGCAGAACCTGCCATTTGGTGGATCTCTGCCTGAGGGTGGTTTACCAGTTGCATCAACAGACATGATATCCCCTTATCATCTACCCCTGACACCCCTCAACAACCTTCGTCTAGAATTCTTAGGAATGAATGTCAAAGGTGGTTTGACTCCAGGGATGAGTGGTAGTGAATTTGATGCTTCAACATTCCATGGATTGTTTATGACATCATCTTCTAATCAAGCTAGCCATATGGCTACGTTTCCAAGAGTTCGCTCACAGACTGATGGCCTTTCCTTGGGTAAGTTTCATTTATCAAGAGGAATCACTTTCATTACTGTTAGGTCCTATTAATTATGTTAAATTTAGATTTTCTGATACTCTTTAATGCTAGATCAAATAATGATAACAAATACAGGTGTGTGTTAATGTGTGTGTGTGTACATATTAAAATTTATCAGGAGTGTTAAAAGATTTTTAAATCCTTGCATTTTATTCTTAAAATTAAATTAAAATAACTAATTAATGTTCTTCTTCAATGTCAGTCTTTAAAATGTTTTAGATAGTATATAGAACAAAATAGCTTATTTAATGTCATTTTGGGTTTCCCATAATCTAATATTTAAATTAAAAATACAAATATTTTACATTGTCTAGCATAACCTAATAAAAGCTTAGAAGGACTTTTTCTTTATTAAATGTAACCCAATATCATACAAAGTATTTCTCTTTTTATCATATTTTTTATGAAAATATCTTTTGGAATGGAAATGTCTCTCACTACTCTTTTGTCTTGAAAGTAAAGACAAGAAATAATTTGTATAAATTAAAGAATGGAAGGAAAAGAGAGATTTCATTCAGCTCATTCAAGAATCATTCATTAATAATTCAATTTCAATATATAGGACATCTCAGGGAATGGCATGCAGCTCAGGCATCCAACAGTGCTGCACCAGCAGTTATTGGTGACTATTGGCGTTATCCTCTACCATCCAGACCAATATCCATTGGATATATGGATTATATGCATCCAGATGCAGGAACGGGTATTACAAGTGGGTGGACTGGGGGTGGTACTTGGGAGGGTGACAGTGGGGGATCATTGCGAGAAAGAAGGTTGATGGCTGGTGGAGGGAGGAGAAGAGCACTTTCTGTGGGAGACCTCAGATTTGCATCCCAGAACTCCAACTCAGCTCACCCATTCCAGAATTCATCTGCATTCCCAGCCTCTTCTGATGGAAGTAGAACTTCCCTCGGGGCAGAGTCTGACGATTTTCACAAATACAAAGATGTTGCACTTTGATCCTTGTGTTCTAGTGATCTATGAGTGATTTTGTTAAGTTTTGAAATGTGTAGGAGAAAAAGGCGACTGAGTATATTAACTCTTTTTACAGTGATTTTTTCCGTCCATTTTAGTGTCTTCCATGTCTAAGCAATACTTAGAAGTGTAATATATTCATGTGGCTTTAATGAATATTTCATCTCGAGAAGTTTTTATGGCAGAGTTATAAGATGATGAAATATTAAGTTATGGCAGACTTATTAACAAATTACGGACTTAGTGTAATATTTTTATTGTACCTGAGGACATATGTCTTGAACTTAAATGAGCTATGGCATCAAAACAATCTTATATAATTGTTATTTTGGAAGATAATACAGTGGCAACAAAACCAAAATATCTATGCCAAAGTCTGTTGCTGTATTGGGAACAAACCACATTTCTATTGTCAACATTTAAGACTTTATTACATGTATATGTGTATATTTTTGTATATTGAATTATAATGAAAAGTAAAATTGACAAATAAGGTGGAAGACTATGATCTTTAAGTACTAAATTTTATTCATTTTGGGCTGTAATTGTAATTTAACATGTGCCATAAATAAATGAATGTTGACTAAAGAATATTAATTGAAACTTTATTTTGGTAGATATTCCTTTATCAAAAAAGTTATACAGATAATGATTGAATAAGATTTTAGATTTTTTATTAAAGGAATGCTTCATTTAGTATATTCATTCATTGAAGGGAAATGGACATGTATAAATACAAGATGAGTTATTTTTGGAATTTGTTATACTCATGAAAAGATTGAAATTGAAATATGCATTAAAATTCTCTGCATGATTCAAAACCATTTCTGACAATGAGAAAATTTTAACAACAGCAAATCAGTCCATCAATATCCTTTATTCTTGTATTGATTTTTTAATACATACAATTAAGAAATGAACATAAATTACATGTTTCATAATAAATAATAGTATATCATAAAAAGCGTCCTAGTCTGAATACTTTAAGGTAGATAAAGGTTAAACAAGGAAAAAACTAACTGCATGATTCAAACAAAGATCCACCACTTGCCTGGGCAGTGGGCAATGCTGTCTTTTACACAAACATGCGGTGCACAATCCACTCTGCTTTTAGTTAATGGTTTACATGGTGATGTCTAGTGTACCTGCCTGAGTGAGGAGCTGGATTCAATTCCCAGTCATTTTGCTATTTTTCACTTCTTTTAACCTTTGTTATCAAGTTCCACAAACTCATCATGCTAATTTGTCATCACCTTACCTTACCAAAGGTCAAGTTTTCATTGTTACAAATAATATCCTTTGGTTCAGTGAAGAAATATAATATAAATTCTTCACTACTTATGTCATTTAGCCTTACCTTTTACATGAACATACCAGGATTAATGCACATGTGTGAAACTTTGCCCTTTATAGATTCTACCCTAGCAACTGTACTATGAGTATATGAGTTAAGGTAACAGGTAGGAGGGTAAGTGCATGAAAATGATATTTGGGGTTGTCTTTATTTATATTTTTTTATTTTATATTTAAAAATAAAAGAGCGGGAGCAGGAAAATAATTCGGCCACATATTCATTCACCAATAAAGATAGAAGGGAATGGAATGTTTTTACCCAGAGAACATTCCAATGTCGGAAAATGCAAAATAATTTGAGATAAAAAGTTCTTAAATTTTATATTTCTTGATTAACTGTAACAGTATATTAGTTCATGTACATTTTCAATGTCATTTTAAATTTTTTTGGTATATATTTTTGAAGCGTAAGATATAAGTGATATGTAGGGTTCTGATGTGACATGTATGATAAACAAAATATATATGATATAAGTTTCCTTTTGCATAAGTTTTCAAAAATATTTTGCAACTCTCAATTTAAATAGTTTTTGAGTAAGTTTGGAGAGTATAGAATAAACCATCATCAGAAAGGCTATTTTAATAGACCTTTCAACAAGGTTTGAATAATGAGTTTCATTGTCCTTGGTTTTCTTAAGCTTTCTTTTTCCTTTCTGAAGACTTATTTTCCTTGAAAGAATGAGATAATTATTGGCTGAAGAGCCAACATGGTGGTTTAGAACTTGCCATTCTTGAACAAGGAATTTTTGTATAATCTCGTTATATTTTAAGCATTTAACCCTATCAGTGTCAGCAGTCGAATATCTTGGCCCACAAGGATAGTGTGACAAATGCTAGATTATGATCTACATAGGCTTCATTTAATCTAAGCTTTGACCTCTCCATATGTGAGAGTCATATAGCCTTCCTAAATACGTTTGGAGTCTGCCTGATACTTATTCATGTCTGTTCAGTGATATTATAATAGAAATGCATTACTTAGATGTTTGTGGCTCAGACATCCTTGGCTGTTTTTTTCCACATTAGTTTATATCATGTTAAGAAGTGAAGGACTTATCCATATCATTCTCTGTTTTCTTCTTGTCTACTCCAATAAATGTCTACTTCCAAAGTAATTATAAAAATTGAGTAACCTAGAGGTCTGGTAAAAACTTAGTGAAAAATTTTGCCTTCAGAATATTAGTGATATCTTTTATAAAAATCTAAATTCAAATGTATGCCTTCTCATCACATTTGCAGTGGTATTTTTTGCATACAGCAGATAATCAAGGATGACACAAAGGTTTAAGAACATGTTTTTCCGAATTTCATATAAATAATTAGGAAGTTACACAATTCCAGCCAAAAATAAATTTAAATTAATATTTCTATCTATACATATGTAGTTGTGTTTTTGATCAAACCACATACAATACATGGGGAAAATGGTGAAAAGTAAATAATGAGAGTGTATATGCTCAAACCGTTTATTATTTTTTTGGAAACATTAAATCCACATTTTCCAATAATAAGCAACAACAGTATCTTTTAGGTAAGATACAGAAAGTACAAGCATCACTTTTAAGTATTTAAGCTTTCATTATAAGTAAAATAAGTGAGACAGTAGGTTGTTACAGGTTGCACTTCAGCTGAGATGGATCCTGTTTCATTTTAATGAGTAAAACCTTTGCTAGTATTTTAAAAAATTATATCTGGTACTATCAGTACCAGCTAAATAGTTTATTTTAATAGAATTTTAATCCTTAGAATTTTAAGGATAATTAGATAACATTTAATTTTGGAGTTACACGTAAGTAGTTATTTTTTTAGTTAGGGTGAAGAGATTAAATCTTTTAACTCGTGAGGAATGTTCCTGAAGGCTCCCTATAAGGCATCCGGACTTAATTGATGGAAGTCTATCAATTTATACTGCATCATCAAACTGCATGAATATCTGAGGATTTTTTTTTTTCGATTTTACGGGTCAACTCTCGTAATACCAACATTACAACCTATGCATAATACTTGGCATCGCTGTGATAAATAATTTTTAAGAGGAAACTTTATGACAGAAGTCTGCAGCATAAGGAGTCCTGAAGTTTCATTCATTTATTGATCTTATCTTTCCTCTTCAACGTCTCCAGAAAATATAATTTTCAGAAGTTCATTGCAATAATCTTTTTCCTCCTGCAGTAGAAAATTAAAGAGAATTCATATTAAATTCATATAATCTTTCATTATTCTAATATATTTTTATATTATATATTTATTTAAAATTATATTTTGATGCAAGTAAGCCTTAATCATCATGAAAATGGCAAAATGTACCCAAAATTCAGGTTGTATACAATTTTAAAAAGCTTTTTTAAACTTGTTTTAGTCAAAGTAATATTCATAAGAAATTTACATTAAATGAGAACTTTATGAGCCTCATACTTAAAATTAAATTATTATCACTTAAAAATAAAATTGGTTTTCATACCCTGAATTCTTCCTTGCCAGATATTGTTCTTAAGTGATATTCCAAAGATTGGCGAAGCCCTAACTCTGGACGGCGACATTCATTTTGGGCTGCATCATGATGTCTAATCAACGTTAATAAGGCAGACAGAAGATGTTCCAAGCTCCGACCACCAGAGTTACCAGAATCATATCCTGGGTTCTGCTGCTGAATTACCAATGCTGCCAACTGCTCCACAAATCCCATATGACATAGCATATCTGTTAAAAAATAATTAGTATATTCATATTAAATTTTAATAATATGTACATCAAGGATAAAATTAATATACAGGCATCAATTATTTAGAACATTATCTTTTGTTAAAGAAAGATGACATTGATGTAGATGCAGGGATTAGGTAAGATCTTAAGATTCGTGAAAATAATATGACTAGGGTTATCAAGCTTGATACACATCAAAACATGAAGCATTGAAGCATAGCAATTTTGATAGAATGAGATGAGATCTACAGAACATCACACTGTACATGACGTGGGAGTAAAATAGAACATGATGAGGTTGAAGCAAAATATACTGATTAACAGTTGAGTAGATAGTTTGAATAAGGTTACCAATTGCATTGTTTTTTAAAGCAACTAGATATTTGAGTACAATTGGAGATGGGCATTTATATGAATACCCAACAACTGACAAACTTCAACTGAGTAGAGCCATTTATATCTTTATAACATTCCACATTGAGAAAAAGAGCCAGAATCTAAAATTTCTTGACTGCAAAATTTTCAATGGGAAATACCTTAAAACTGGCATGGCAATACTATTCATAATCAATATGTAACATCTATTAAATGACACTCTGATCAGTTTCAATCATACAAGGATTAGATTTCTATAAAAAATCAACTCTTCTCAATGAAAAAATATAATATTCTTTTGAATTTATCTACATTGTTTTCCTGATAAAATAAATATAACCTAATCTCTTATTGCAAGAGAAATAATTCAGTTATAATAATTCATGATGTTAATGATTTTAGCTGAAACTCCTGTATTTTTTTTCCATTTCATAATTTCATAGAAAAGTTTCACATAAAATGTATTTCATTATATGTAATAAGTGTTGAAGAAGTTTCAGTTCATGGAAAGAAATACAACTGATCACAAAAACTTCAATGAAATCATAAAAAGTAAAATGATAATGCTGCTAAAAAGCCTGTAAATTTCAAAAATAATTAAGTAAAAACATATTACGCAGTCATTAAATGAATGGTAGATACATGAAAGTATAAAGAGAATAAATTAATGAAGATAAACATAGATAAAGGGAAAATTTCAGTAAATTACTAAATAACACTCTAGTCTAGCACTAAACATAATAATAATGAAATCAATGTGAGAAGGCGTGACTTTGTGGAATGTTCGTAATAATTGTTTTGTAATATGAAATTACATCTTCAGGCTGAAGATGTAATTTTGTTGTTTTTAGTTTTTTAATAAGTTGTTTTTAATACACATATTAATGGTTGGGACTAATGCATAAAGAATATAAATTAGTTGAACATGAAATAAATTTAAATAATCATTTATACAAAAAATTTAATGGAAGAGTGAAATATCGGTGAGTGGTTTATATCCACAGTGTAAGTAATGAATATTGTTAAAGCGCAAATTTCCAGGTTTGATAGTGTGAAATTTAGAGCTATTCACGAAAAAAATTTGAATACAGATAAAGAAATGTTACTCAAGTGATAGGAATATATGATTACATTGCATCACCTTTAAGCATAATTTCAAAAATGAGTGAATTTCAAAAGTATCAATGTTACCAACCTATTATATCTGGATTCTGTGAACACAAGGAAGTGAGGAGGAAAGATGCTTTGATTTTGAGCTTATCGACATCACTCTGCATCGCTCGAAGCAGTACTGAAAATCCATCATGCTGTAGAAATTTATGCAATGCATCACGGCTGTCACGTACAATACCTGGAATTTACACAATATCCTATATTCGATAATTACAAGAAATATACTTTTTACCATCTTTCAAATGGACCCATTACTTGATTCAATATGTGTCCTCACATGAAATAGCATACAGAGATTTGACTCTGGTTGAGTCATCCGAACTTTGATCCAAAATTTTCAGTAAGATGGGAATAAGTCCAAATTCTACCGCTTTCCCTTGGCAATATGGATTATTTTGACATAATTCGGCGATAACGTTTGCAGTTTTAGATTGGAGAGAACAATGGCAGGAGAAAAGACAGGCTTCGAATACACCGAATCCTCCAATTTTATGGAAGTCTGAAATATGATTTACATGTGTTAACTGAGCATTAAGCAGTTGATCATAAATGCCATAAAATATAAGTATACCACACATACCATTTGCAATATCCATATTCTCTACGTAACCAGATATTGTGTCTAAAGCTTCTTCGTATTCCCTGGGATCATCATCTGGACCTAAGGTGTTAGCTCCTTTCAAAAGGTCAATAGCTTGCAACAAAATTTGTATAACGTCCGTAGTCATGTATTTTAATGCATTCTCGAGCCATTTTTTTCGCTGAAATTGAAAGTCTAATTAGTTATGAAGGGATGCTAAGTACACAAGATATTAAAGAGTTCACTATTTACCTCTTCATCCATTGGCAATGCTTCCGAAGACGAATTTCCTTGATTTCTAGCCTCCATACTAAATCTAAACAGATCTTGCAAATTTGAGGGCTGTCGCGGCTGATTTCGGTTAATATTTACCGAACCTTCATTCTGACCCGATTGTGGATTTGCGCCAATGGCCAAAGGATGGCTAGGATTATTACTACCGGGATTATTCTGACTCATTTTATAAAATGTTGGAAGAACAACAAACCGTCAATACACCTGCACTAACACAGTAAGTCAATTACTACAACATCACAGTCGCAGCTCCTGATGCAAGGAGTGGGATTTCTCGATAGAATCGATAGTACCTATTTCGTAATAGGGTCGGACTAACCCTATATCGACGTCAACTTCACGTAGTAAGTTAACTGAAATGTTTGGCGCTTAATGTGAAAAAAGACGCAATAAACTTTAATTTGTTAGCACTTTCAGTTTGAAGGATTGTCGGTTTCATTCCTATGAACAAATATAATTTAAAAATGAAATTTTCGATCTTACGAGCGATTAGCATCAATCTACCAATGTAGAAAAGAAAATTGAGAAAAGTGTTACTTGGAAATGTAAAATTAAAGTAAACTGGTTTGTAGATTATGGTTATTGCATATAAACTGATTTACGATTTTGATAAAAAACCGTATTTCTCTCATTATTTTCATCTAATAAGTGCATTGATTTTGAAGGACTATTTAATAAAAATCGTCCCAAAATATTCTAGATGAATAGAGTCCAAATTTATATTACAAAAATCATTCATTAAGTTGAACTAACAGTGATGGTATTTACAATAAAAATATTTAAAAACTAATTGTTTCAATTCACTCATATATCAATTGAATTCCTTTGTTAATTGTTTCATTCCTTTGTCTATCGTTCAACTTTTTGACTTTATTGTGGTCTTTGTCAAATTTTCAGTCATTACAAATAATATGAAACCAAAGTAAACGTGACATAAATTTTTGGCTATCCATGCTTTCATAGTAATTCAATAATAATGTAATTTACTTGCTTGCTATCAGATCTTATGAACTTTGATGTTATACTCGTATAATTTATGAATGTTTAGACGAGTATGTTAGTCTGATTGTTATGAAAATATATAAAAAATTATAAGGACTGTAGAGTATAATATTTCTAGACTACTGAGCTTATTCTTTGACTAATATGATTACCTTTGAATTTCTTTATTTAGTTTAGTAAGACTAAGTGGAAATGTCATTGAAGTCAAATAATACTTAAATGAAATAATTAGCAATCAATAATACTGTAGGAAAAATGAAGTTGAATTAAAAATGCTAGGTCCTCAAATTGAGCTGTAACTGTTGTCTTAAGCAAAAGCTGAAAGGTAAAGTATGTTCTTTCTTTCAGTTTTGTGGAAAAAGAATATTGTGTGTAAAATGTGAATTAGCTTGTACTTTTAGTAACATAACAAACGGTAATATCATATTACCATATAATAACATTTCACTTTCTGAAAAATGCAAATTTTAAATTAAGTACTAGAAATTTAACATATAATAACATTTCACTTTCTGAAAAATGCAAATTTTAAATTAAGTACTAGAAATTTAAGCAGGCTTGAATTGTGTTCATATTTAAACTCTCTTATAATGAGCTGTATATTGACAGTTTTATATCCATTTTGTGCAAAATTGATGTTTCAGAAGTTAAACTAAGTTGATTTTTGTTTAGATAAGAATGTAAAAATGAAAATTATCATATTATTTTTAATAACACTTTTTAGTATTTGATACAAAAGAGTAGAGAAATGAATGTTTACTCTTGTTTGTCTGTGAAAACTATAGGATAAACAGAAATGTAAATTTAATTTGGTCTCGACTTGATCTGATATTCTACCCATTTGAAAATAATTCAATCGAAAACTACCAATAAAAAATATTCATATCATTAGTAACATCCTGTAAGGTTTTAGAAACATTTATTAAGGTAAACTAGTTAATAATTCTTTGCATTTGGATTGTTTTTTATGTAATTACTGTGTAAAATTAGGTTTAGGTATTAGAATTTCATGATTTATTTACTTATATTTTAATGCTATGTAAAAGGTAAGTGAAGAGTAAGTCTGACTAAAGTATGAGATAAGAAATAAGATATTTGTCTTCTTAATTTTTGGAAAATTATGATTATACCACTTATGAAAATAAAGATATTTTATTCCTTATTGTGAGGCATAAAATATCTTTAGTATTTTCTGATTAATTTCTTACATGACATAAAAATAATTAATATTAAATTAAATCTACTAAATTAACCTTTTGAATAATACTGCTGCCTTTTGGGTGTAGCTTTTTTAATTTAATGGTAGCTGTTGTTCTCTTGTATAAGGATGCCTTCACTCCTAAATATATCTTCTTGCAACTTGCAGTAAGAATTTAAAGCTTTTGCTTCTCTGAGGAAGCTAAAGGTGCAGTTATTAATGAATTATTATAAGGCAGCCTCATGAAGTGCTACAAAGTGGCAGTAGTCATCTCACAACAGATAACAAAACAGTACTTTGAAGTAGTTTTTGACTTACAATTAGTCAGGCGCATAAGTTGTATTTCACTTAAATATCACCAATAGTGATTTTTGTAATGAGTACATGTAAAGCTGATTTTCATCAAAGAATGAGTTTTGATATAGCTAGGAAACATAGATTACACTAAAAAAGGAATTGATTATTTAAGAAAACATTTGTGTATACCTCAAGAGGTTTCCAGAATAAGTGAAGTTATGAGCAGCACATTTAACAAAAACAAATATCTTGGCCAATAACCAAAAATGTTGAGGATATGGTCTCAATTTACTCCATTATTTACTCTTGTGTCTCATACTAGGAGTGAGGTTACTGAAACGAGTTGGTAATAATTTATATTTTCGTGATATATAGAGCATAAACCCTGCACGATATCATACATTATTAATTTATAAATACTGAATAATTCTTTTATATTTTTTCATGTATCTGTATGTTATTACTTAACTATAAATAATGATATATTTGAGTGCATCCAATAAATTAGTGTCATGAATAGGAAAAGAAATTCTGTGTACTTATCTAATGTATATTTGAATACATATATCCTACGAGTAACAAATGGATGAAATTTGTTATTATATAAATTAAATGAAAAATGGATCATTCCAAAACATAGAAAATGAAATAAATATCCTTGGTATTAATTTTTTCATTTGGTTTGATAATTTATGAGAATAGAGCGTTTGGCTGAATCACATTATACATTATGCTGAAGATAATATTCTTGATGACAGTCCATCACTTGAAGCAAAAAAACACGTTTTGAATGTTAATTATGAATGAGTAGAGACGAAAAGTCCCTTTGTCAGTAGAGCCGTAAAAAGTATGGATTCATATTTACCAACGTCAATAAAATATTTTTAAAGCAGCGGCTAAAGTAAATAAGCTGTTGAAATAATCCATTTCACACTCCGATGTCAATATTTTAAATAGGGCTACTAACGTTTTATTGGAAGTCTATAAAGGAATTCGCCGACTTGAGGAAGTACCAAAATTTCTCAATTAAAATTAGAGTACTTTTATAGATAAAAACCCTTATGTATTATTTAGGAAAGATATGCCTTTTTAAGCCGGGATAAATTTTTAACATTTAACAGATATATCTCCAGTAAGTTCGCCAATATTATTACCTGCTTGTATTAGAATTGGGATTATCAAACAAAATTGATAGTCCGAAGAGATTGACTATGTAAAAAATAAATTTGAAAGATATGTTTCACGCAGCGCGAAACATTCGATCGTACGGATCAGTAGGTCATCAGTGCCTTCCGCGTGCTCCGATTGGAATGCAGGGGTTTTCTATAAGGTGGTCGTTGATAATCGTATTTTTCTTGACTCTGTTGCCATACCACCATTGTAAATACGTCGAAGGAAACATTGTAACATCAGAAGTAAGCATTGATAGTATTGCAAGCGATTTTGGAAACAGGAGATACAAGTGTCATATATAGTATACAAAAAATTCTTCTTTCAGAAATGGACATTCGTCACTCGGTTTTGTTTTCTTTCTGCCGATGGAAAGTTCGAGTATGCTCTCGAATATGACAAGGCATGTAGATATTTTAATTGAAATCGCTATTTTATTTATAATAGGGTACAGTAAATATATCGGAAAGGAATTTCTTCGAAAATACAGGGGAGGATATGAAATCGATAATTGGTTAGTTATTCGTTGCTGCCTACAGATTGGACTCTAACATCAAAATTCCTAACCAATAAACTCAGTAATTTATACTGAAATTTTGAATTTCCTAACTTATGTATATGAAGTATTGAAAAATAAAAATAGCCCAGATAATTTCGTATCCTCCCATCACATTTTGAAAGTGACAGGCTTCAATAAGAGTGACCAACCTTCGTCATTTTATATTATTCGTAGCCAACTGTCTTCATAAAATTTCTTACTTTTATGGCCTAAAATTCAAGATAAATTATTTTACTATTTACTCTGATTCTACTCTATTAATTTCAGTTTTATAATTCATTCAATTGCGAAAATTCTTTCGCTATGTGTGAACATGGCATTCCCATTATCCGGAGAATGTCAAAGGCTCAATAATTATCCTCCACATTCATTTAAACAAACAAGTATATCAGTGAAGTATTATGTATTTTAGCAAAAGTTTCTTATCGGAAAGTGGAATAGCTTAAAATATTATTATTAATAATGCTCTTAAGAATGAATGAATCGTTTATTTCTACTCATTAAGTTTTCAGCTCTTTCAAATCTTCTACAACTTAATTGTTGTATGTATTAATTTATAAATGTTATTAATTTATATTAAAAATATATTTTGTTTGCAATATATTATGCTTCAGTGTGACCATTTTTCATACATAATTTTGTAATAATTCATTTAACAGGAGTATGCTGTTCAAAATCTTCTTCTTTATTATGATTCTGTTCAACAATGGCCTTCTGTTTACAAAACTAATAAAGTAAGGACTTTAAAATATGCGGAATACTTTAAAAATCACATATTTTAAATAGTTAATCAAAAAACATTTTTCTATATTGATAGACATGTGAAGAAAAAGAATCTGTCTTGAATGTAGGTCAGAACCAAATAATCAATCTTACAACTGAGTTACCTCAACACTCAGGTTGTGTCGAAAAGCAGAATGGAGATAGGATTACTTGGGTGTGTCATAACATCAGATCTTTCCAGAGTTCTAGGGAAAGATGGTGGTTCATTGCCATTAGCAATTGCAACTCCACTAAGGTAATGTGAAAAGAGGTTCAAATTAAAGTTGCTTCAACTGTTCAGTCTTTATAATCATTTTATAGAGAATTAATTTTTGCTAACAAAAGTTTGCATGATTTACATCAGAAGATAAATAAAGAAGTTTTATGGCCTAATAATAATATGGCTCAGATATTTCCAGTGACTGTATAAAATGACAATTTAAATTTTGAAATATTTTTAGTTGTTTCCTTTTAATATTATTATTTTTACTCTGGAGACTACATATTACATCAGATCTATTAGCTTCCTTGGTTTGGTATGATGGCCTTGGAAAATAAAGTTATATATATTTTCAGGGTTTGAGTGTACGGTATAGATTTTTAATGACTAATGGACCCCAGGGAGATTTTTGGTCTGAGCATTTCTCTGCAGATGAATTTTGTAAGTATTCTTTCTTTTAATTAGTAAGAAATCAAAGTATTAGAATTTGAACAAAGCAATTGATCCATGATAAGCTATCACTGATAGATCATCCATATATAAAAGCATTTATTTGTTAACTTTATGATAGTTCTAAATGTATGGGAAACTGGGTGTGTAATCTAATTTTAAACCTTTGGAGTGAATTTTTAGCTTTAAAAACTTATTCTGCAAAGAATGAATTGCAAATGCAAGATTCTTTAATATTTATATCATATTCCTGATATTATTTAAAATAATATTTGTGAATACTTTAATTCCAGATATTTTACCAATATTGTTGGCATTCTGTTTAACTTATATGATGATGTTACTTGGAGTTGTTATATTTGCTAGTAAGTATTAATCAATATTACCAACCATTGTTGATTTGATATGAATAGAAGTGTAATCTTTATATCCTTTACAGTTGAGTTAAGATCAAGACAGCTTCTTCATACAACCTACAAATTATTTGCATTTTCTGTAGTCTTACAAACATGGGGAGTTATAATGCAAAGTGTTTCTCTTGTTCAGTTTGCCCATGATGGTGTTGGATTTCCTAAAGGAAGAACATTTGGTCAGTTGAAAGTGTAATTTGTGTTATGATTAATTATATTTGGTGAAATGAATTAGTGGTCGTTAGATGTGTATAGAAGTTTGATGTATTTTTTCACATTTTTTTTAAACAGGAAAAATGTTAGAGTCTGGTAGTGAAATAAGCTTCATCTTAGTGTTGCTTCTTATGGCTAAAGGATATACTATTACAAGAGGTCGACTGAGGCCCTTAGGTGCTGCTAAATTAGCTGTCTTTATGACGCTTTACTGTATATGTCATGCAAGTTTATTCTTCTATCAAAGTTTGGTAAGTAAAATATTCTGGTTGAAATTTTTGTTGTGATTTATTCGGTTATTAAATGAGTTGCTACTATGTAGCATAGGAGGATAGTAAAATTCAATATGCTATATTTGTTTTATATAATAAAAGATTTTGAGTGTTAAAAACTAGGTATACTTAATGTGATGTATTCAGTAAAGTGTTTATATACTTTATTGTACTACAGGATTTATTAAACTATTTTTGATGTAAAATATTGTGGCCATCTAGTGTATAATTTGTAAATAATGATTAAAATAAATTCAATGCATTAAAATCTTTATTTTCAGTCCTAATGAAATCAGTTATTAGTGTTCAAATCAGAAGATCAAATTTCTTATACAGAAATTGTACATTTTATGAGTAAATTAATTAATACCATAGAAAGTTTCCCATTTTCAGATTTATTTTTTCATGGGATTAAATAGTATGACACAAAAGGGAATCCAAAGTTTTTACATTAATTTATATTATTTTTATAACTATCTTGTAATATCTAAATCTAGGATATTTCTTGCTGGTAACTTGCTACTTTTAATATTCCTTTCAAGAATAATTACCAAATGTACTTTTTAATTTTACAGTTTTTTGATCCAGGTGAAGTTTTATACCTCTATGAATCTCCTCCTGGCTATGGGATTATTGTATTGCGATTGGTAGCGTGGATAATGTTTGTCTATTCAATAGTGTTCACTTTGAAACACTATCCAGAAAAGTCACCTTTTTATTATCCTTTCAATCTCCTAGGCACTTGTTGGTATGTTTATTTTTATATTCTTTCAGCATCCCTATCATTTGTACTTTTATCATTGTTACTAACATATGTGTTACAATTATAGGTTTGTTGCTGGACCAATATTTATCATAGTGGCTAACAACAGTATTGATAAATGGGTACGAGAAAAGGTAGTTTGTACCGTGGAGCACTTCATAGCTTTTATGGGACATTTGATATTTATTGTAAGTAAACTCTTGGTGGGACAGTTCAAAATATATATGATTATGTTCGGAAGTTCTTATTGGTGATAAATTACATGAACTTCTAGATGATTCAGTAGTTTATGAAAGTTTTTCTTATTTGAAATAATACTAAATGATCATAATACTTATTTTCAATCACTGGTGAAGTACATTTATCATCAAAAATGTCTGTTGAAGAAAATGTGTACTCTTTTTCCTGGCAAATCACTAAGTTAAATTAGGCATTATATTGTATTCATATTAAATTTTTATTGGCCATTCAACATAATTAATAGATTATTTGGAAGTATTGTTTTCTTTTGATCAGTAATTGTATCCAGTAAAATATTTGATATTGTCTATCTGAAAAAGTTTTTTTATGTGGAAAAACTTTCAGTTTCTCACAAGCCCATCTCGTGCAAACAAAAATTTTCCATACCATGTGAGAACAACCCAAGTAGGGGTCATGGAAGAATTTGAAAGCACAAGAAGTGGCCCCTCAGATAATTGCTTGGACCATTTTTCTCATCATCCTTATGCACCATCAATGCAGCTTTCACTTCCTCAACCGCAGCTACCTCCTCCTGACCACACTACTCATGTTCCTGTTGAGCTCTTCTCTGTAAGCAGAGCTGTTGTCTTGAGTGCGGTAATGTATACTGCTTTTAATTCTAAATTTTTTTGTGTGTTATTTAAATCTATCAACTGCAGTATTAGTTTTTATATCCTCTGTATTATATTGAAAAAAATAATCTAATTTTGATGTTTAGAGTGCTAAATAATTTTATTTCTACTGTTAAATTATAAAATCATTCACATTGTCATATATTCTGAATTCATTTCTGCAATCCAATGTTTGACTAGGTAAAATTGTAAAAATATTTTCAATTCCAAATGTAGGATTGTTGTAATTAAGTTCATAAATATTTTTTCTATCAAAATTATGCTATGCCATTATCATTGTGTAATTAATGGTTTCTGCAAATTTATTTGATTATAAATGAGCAAGGAAATGCATTTTAGTGTTAGAAATATCGTTGAAGAAAAATATTATGTTAGCTGGATAGGGATATTCACAAAAGTACATAAAGTCAAGCCAATTTTAAGATATATTTTACTTAAGGAGATGGTTTTTCAATAACTCATACATGATTTTAGAAAGTATTTCAGTTGATGAATAAAGTTATTAATAAATCGATAATTTTTAAATTTTAATTTCAGAATGACATTCATGGATTTTTTTCACAAACTCCTGTTGAAAATTTTCAGCAATTGAGACTTCAAGATAACCGGCAAAGAAACCAACTTATGCTTGAAAACTCTTAAAAGTATTGTTTAACTGAATACATTGGATCCATATCCACAAGTTTGATGGTTGCTTGCATGCTGCATGTGGAAATAGCAATGGATTTGAATTTGAGAGTATCTTTGGATAACTATCGATTTCCTTACAATGAAAGGAAACTTGATCTCAGTTGAATATCATTATAATCCTACTGAATGAAGCAATCTAAATAATCAGAAGAGAAGAAAACAGTGGTATTTATCTTTAAATATTGATATAGAGCATGAATGTAGTTGATGGAATGAATGAGTTGATCCTTTTAGCAGTTAGAGGTATTTTATTCTTTAGAAAGTATTTATTTACATGCTTGTTATGTTCATAGAGAAAATTTAATTAGTTGAAATTCGATTGATCATAACTTCATGGACATGAGTAGTCATAATTATTTACTTTTTAGGAGAGTTTTGACTGTACATAGCATATTATTAATGCTCAAATGTTTCATATTGAAGGAGGTATATTTGAATTATGCATTTGGTTATTATTAAATTAACATTCTAGCCCTAGTGATAGGCAATTTTGAAAAGAGGGGTCTGAAGGAAAGAAAGAAAATTTGGCAGGCCAATAACTTATAAAAGTATAAAATGATACATTTTGCCACATTCTTGTATTATTTGTGATTCTCGGCCCTATTAATGGCTGGAATGACTTACATTTGAAAATTTCTAATGTAAAAGTAAAGGAGATATTTCTCATTAACCCACTTTACAAGGAAATAATATTTTTACTTTGCTTTAAATGAAGATATCGTAGGTATATCCAAAATTAATTTTTTTATGTTTGATTTTGTCATTTGCAATTACATTTAGTGTATTGAATCTAATGGTGATATCTGTCTATCTATCATAATTCATTCATTGTGTAGAATTCTCTTCGATTTCTATTGATAGCATTAATTGGATTTACTTGCCAGTTCTGAACTAAGTACTATTCTTCAGTAGATAATTTAAACTGCATTGCTTAGTCTCATTTGTAGCTGTTGAAGTAAGAAATCTGTTCATGATATAATCTTTTGATTTTGTTATATCTATGTATCTCTTTTTTTAAATTTTTCTTAGAGCTGTAGATAATTTATGATGCTAAAGGCTTGGTCTAAAGTTAGTAACATCAATTCATCTCCCAGTAGAGAAGCAACAAGTATTTTGATATTCATATTTTAGAAATTTGTTTATTCATACCTCTCAATGCATTACAATGCTCTCTATAAAGTTCCTTCCTTCTTCATTTATATTCATTCTATTTTTGTAAATCATAAACATTTAGTTGCATCACTTTTGTGAAATCGATTGAATTAGTGTACCTTGCTGTCTAAATATTATAGAATTTTTATATTGAAAATATTGTTAAATATTCTATTTGTCTAAATATTTATAGGACTATATATTTATGTGTCTATATCGTCTGATATTTGATAATTTTTACAGCCTCATTTGGTGTATGGGTTTTTAATTATTAATTTTCTGTGGATTTTGCTAAAGTTTTGAATCAATTGCTACATCTTATTATATATCTTCTCATCTTTCTTTTAATAGTGAATTCATATCTTATTTTTAAAGTGAAATTAATAATCTTAGTATATTTTCCTTTTTATACTGTTTACTTACCTATTTTAAATTTCACATTCACAATATTTTAGTAATTTATAATTAACAAGCTAAATAACTGAATTCAATCTCTTATTGCATAAAATTGCATATTCTTGATGAAGTTGAAATATACCTAACATCATGGAAGAAAAACTTTATATCCTTCCTGCTTCTTAGATTTAAGTCCTTGCTTTTATTTTTTAAATAAATAAAATTTGACAAAGGGTGAAATCAAAGTGAATGAGGCAAAAACAGATAGGGCTTGAGAAATATCACTTATACATATATGGATGATCTGAAAATTTTCTGACATTTTGCCATTTCTTGACATGTTATCTGAAAAATTTGGGGCCGGAAACTTTTCAGTCCTCCAGTGTATATTTGTTGTTTACTATTTGTTTCTTTCATCCTTATTTTTTATATCCTTGTTGCTCATGATTTGTATCTTTATCTTTTTTAACAAGGTTACTGAGTTAATCATCTACTTGTTATTTTATGTCACCTTTTTTTATGTAATGTGCCATATTGAGTACTGTTCTGTTTTAGATTTACTTTTTATTTTTGTTATTTCTACAGGAAGATTCTAACTGGGTAATATCAGTGAATGAATTAGGAAAGTTTCAAAGTGATTTTTTGAAACATTTCATTCATCTGCTGGAATTACCCGGTCAGAAACCGAATAATCCTTCGTTCAGAGAAGATAGTTATGTACTACAGTTAATATTTGATCAATGTCCCAAGGGCTGTGATTTGTTTCCTATCTGTTTGGTTCCTTTTGATATTATTCAAAGTAATTATGCATGATGAATGAATTTGCCTCTACAGTATACTTTGTGCTCTTGTTCCTTTTATCAGCATAGGTATTCTTAGGTAATAGTTAGGTTTTTCTCTAGGAAAGTCTCTCTCTTTTTGTGATTTTGGATGAAGTATTGGTAGTGCTGCTAAAATTATTATCACCTGTAATGATATTTGCTTATCAAATTTTAGATTTCTTGATTGCATTATGAGGATCACACATCCATGAGCATGCTATTGTGTCATATGAAAGCTCAAAAGATATCCCTACAGTCATAAGGAAACAACATTTTTCTAACATATGAGCTGAATGTAGAAGTGGAGGCAAATTTGTAGTCAATAACTTTGACCAGGTTTAATGGAGCAGTTGCTGACCATTTACCCTGGATAGGAACAACCATACTGCAGCTCTTAGGATCATTAAGGCTTTTCCTGCCACAACAAGGTTTGGACTGTGATGAGGATTTTTGTTTTCATTTTTAATATTCTTATCATTATATTTGATGTTTCGATTAATTAATTATTATCACACATTTGCCTGTTAATTAAAAATCTCAGCTTGATTTAATTTTATCAAAACATTCTATGGGTTAGCTCCTGTCAGCAATTGAGGCCAAAATTTTGGTACTATGTTGCATTTATCTCATAGCCAGAAGATTTTGAATCGTCTTACTATTTTCAGAGATCCAACATTTTTCAGTCATGTAACTTTCTTTCTAATTTGATAGTTATATCTTATTCTTCTAATAGTGATTCCCTCTAAAGTATATGCATTGAGTGTTATTCTTATCAATGATGGATTTTGATAGGGATGCTTTTATGCAATAAGAGGATGTCAAGGCAAGTAACAAAAAACCTCTTTGTGATAATGTAACTTTAAGAAACTTGAAGAATATAATTCTATTTTTTCATTTGCTTTCCTTCTAAAGAGCATATACCCTTTGGTGACTAAAAGTATTGTAGGAATCAATTAAATCAAATTATGTTGTAACACTGATAGTCTGCATATCATAATTATGTTGATATATAAGGGGGATAAATTCTCTGCATCTGAAAATATGTCTCACTCAAAGCTACTTCTAATTTTACATTTTACGTTACAGAATTTCTATCTCTAGTGCTGGAGCTTTATCAACAGATATTAATCACGTCATTAAATAAATTTTCTTTATTTTATTTTCATTTTATTTTATTGTAATTTAAACATTAAACTGCCATTACTTAGGTAAAAGTATTTATTTTCAAGTTTTTAATTTATAAGTCTGTTGATAACTCAACTATAATCAAATTTATTTTCCTGCAAATCAACTGAAATTATTGAATCTTATTTGAAGTAGAACTCTAGTGTCAGAATGTGACATAAGTACTGTTTTTATAAGCAAAAAAGTCAAATGGGCTCAAAGTAAAAAAAATGAATCATATAAGGCTACACAATGATGCTGAATTAATTGCTTGAAATTCTTAGCATCGATTTTCCATCAACAATAATGTAAGGAGTCTATCATTATTTCAATGATTCCACATCATGGATTTTCATTTAAAAATAAACAATTAAAATTTTAAAGTTAATACATATTTTTTATTTATTTAATTAATTTTTAAATATTGATTTAATTCTTATGTATCTATCTACACTACTTTTTAGCAAATGTTCACACATCAAAATTAACTTACTATCCGTCCACATATAAGTACAATGATTAGAAGTGCTGAATAATACATAGAATGCTCAATTTAAGATTAAGTCATAATAAATTCATATTTCAGCAAAGAAGACAAATTTTATCATATATTTTGGGTGCTATTATTTTAAATTATAATATATTGCAATGCAGTGAGTAAGTGACATAAATATATGAAATGCTTATAAATTGCCATATTGCAATTAAAATTTCATGATGTTGCTCATTATTTGTAGACTTAAATGTTTTCACTATTTTAAAAAGAACAATTTTTCCAGTAATAATGAGCCATTAAAAATATATTATTAAACTGCTATTTTCAACCAACTAGTATTTTAAATAAAGGATATATTAATGATAATTCAAAATTTGAAATATGGTTGTTACAATGTTTGAAAGGTGTTACCAGTAAAATACCTTAATAGTGATTCTACTTAGGATTTATTTCAAAGAAATAAATATGATTTCATAGTTGATCTCTTTGCTGTTTAATATTGATACTCTAATGTGTGATGAGATATAATTTTACCAATCATTTGACTGGAATTCTATCTCCCCATGAGCTTTAGTTATTTCTCTCTCTTTTTATCATGATGTTGTTGCTTTTTTTGCTAGATCGGTATAGATGACCAATGGGAAGTTTTTTATTGGTGTATGTGTGTGGCACTCTGTAAAGTAATTTTAAACTTTCAATGGTAGTTATTGTTTTATGACTTTGTCTGTATTAATTACTGAATTATCATTCATCATTATCAATTTTACTCATCATTCACTTATAACTGCCAAAAGCTTTTAATGTAATATTGTTTTACAATAAAAATGTTATGTAAATGTATAAATGTCATTTAAAAATATTTAAATAAACTAAATTGTAATAAAAAATTACTGTTATCTCAAAGGAAAAATTATCAGTAAAAAAATGTAACTGAATCCATTCTTATCCAAAAGAAAGATTGAATGACAATGATTAATCGGTAGGATCCTGGAATTTCAGAAGATTAGAAAGAGAAATGTTGGAAAGTTAAGTATGTATCAAAGAAAAGTTTTTCTAGAAGATGGATGGAGATATTTGAAAGGTATGGTTCATACATATTATTAGTGAGGTTTTAGGATAAGGTTTGCTAGGTATTATTAACAATAGGATTTGATATTCTGATTGTGAAAAGTAATGTTTAGTTATTTGGTTTTATTACTCAGTGTATTTTTCATTTAAGTTTTTGAAAGAACAAAATATACACCTCGATTTAATAGTTTTATACATACCTTTGATTTGGTTTTCTATTACACATTTTTCGTCCTTAACTAAGATTCATACATATAAATATGGTTCGGTGACAATTAAATGCATCATTTTCCATTCTTATGTGAACACCATAAGACAATTGTCTCCGTAGGAGATGCATTGGGTTATCGGCGTTCAAAAATTAAACAAAATGAATTTCTGATTAGTTGAATGTTGGTTGTAAACCCAGTATTGGACGATTACTTCTGGGTTAAACGAACTTGATTTCTGCAAATTTTGTAAATCACATCACATCACATAGTCCGACTGCTTTTTGGAAGGAAGTAATTGGATAAATTAACACAATTGCTGATTGTTCCTTTGAACAGAAGGAATTTTGAAGCAAAGTAAGAAAAACAAAGACTAACGTTCTTTCGTAGTTCGAATGACAATGAATTTAAAGGTAGATGATAATTTACCCAGCCAAGTGAGAGTATTTAACTCGTTATCGATTGCTAGTTGTACGATGTTTTTCTTGATATTCATTTAGCCGCTTCATTATATATTAAGTATTATAATTTTTGAAACGATTTCAATGAAACTCTTGATCCATTTCTATTAAACGAATATTATTCTTGCGGGCGATTGTAAAATTAATTTTTCTAAACTATTGTTCTGTGAAGATATTATAAGTTTAGTTCAATATCACTTTACTTTAACGATTAAAATAGGATCTTAAGTTACTATGGCAATGCATAAGTATTTAATTTGATTATCATCGATACATAAGAATCATGAAATCGAAGATATATTTTAGAATCCGTTGATATCTTACATTTTTATTAGATAATAAATTTCGGTGGTAATGGCTCCACCGATCTATTGCTTGAAGTGCCAAATGTACACAGAATCCTCTTATATGAAGACTTCAACAACAAAAAATGGGGTTAAAATTTTGAAAGGTAGATGTAAAAATTGTGGATCAAAAAAGTGCAGATTTGTCAAAGATGAAAGTTCGGACAGTGAATCAGAATAAAAAAGGAGAGAATCATGATACAACTGAGATTCGACTTAAATCTGCCGTTCTTATGGTTTGTACTCTTGAGTTCAAGAATCAGTTTATTATAATTAGCTTTCCTAAAGAGATATAAGCATGACATAATGCTGTAATGAATAGAATATTTTTCTCTCACAGGATATTCTACATTAAATTTGTGTGCAGCATTCTATTTTTTATGACTGAAAATCAAGATGAAGTCTAAAATTCCTATAAATTAGAAGATTTTTAATTAAGACGAGACATAGGTACGTCTCGTCTTTATCTTAAGAGAGAAAACTTTAATTCTGTAGATGTATACTAAATAAATTCTCTGTCAAAATAGGCTTTTTTGTTTTTCAATCTTTAATCCTCATCCAGACTTTTATTCTCAGCATTATTTTCTTGATTATCATCCGATTTTTAGTATTGAATTAGTTCTATTTCAAAGATAAGCATCATAAAATCAAAATTGAAAAAGTTCAAATTTTACCTGGGAGGTGGCAGCACAGAACAGAGAGACAGGTAGTGAACTCTAGCAGCAAAGCATTGAACTTCTTCTGACACCTACTAACTACATCTTAATATTCCCCCCCTTCCTCTCCCTTACACCCACCTGAAGTTGAAAACGTTCATAATTATTCCATAAGGTGGCAGCACACAACAGAGAGACAGCCAGTGTACTCTTGCGGAGAATGGCTGAACTTTTTCCGATACCTTGACTTATACCCCTCCCTTACATCTTTCTCCTCCCCTCCCTTGCACTCTTCCCCTCTCATCCCTTACATACCACCCCTTCTACTTCCACACACTTCCCCTCCTCCCACCAAGTGTAACCCCCACCCCTATTATTTTACTTGAGGGATGTATTGTCTAGATCATAGTTCAGCTGTTTAACTACTGATGGCTCTGCTGTCTGTCTGCATTGTGCTGACATCTTTCAAGTAATGTTTGAACTATTTACTAGATATAATATACTATTTTTAAAAGTGCGCTGCTTTGTGCTGCCCTCTAGGGGATTCCATTGCAATAAGGCAGGGCGCTAAATTCGCAAACTTGAAGTTTGATTAAATATAGTTTATGCTTTCATAAATACATCTTTGCTCAATAATATCAGCTGGATGAAATAAATAAACAAATATGTATTTATATAGTGAAATCATTGTTCTTGTTTATAGACTGTGAGTATTGAAAAAACTGTGTGAATTCCTACCTTTCTATTTTTTTTTAAATGGGTGTGTTCCCAAATTTCCTTAAAGAATTGTTCACATTCAAAGTATTTCCTCAAATCAATAGTCAATATATCGCAATTTTTTGGGTTTATCTACTATTTGACTATTTATTACTTGTTGTGAACACTGACAGCTTTTCCAGGAAGTCCAAGTTTCATTTCTGGCAATAATCTTTTTGTACATCAACAAGCTGATCATTACAAGAAAATATATTTCGGTTGAAAACATTATGTAGACAGTGAGTCAGTTCTTAAATATTGTTTTTTGGGTAGTAATGTAGTGTTCCAATTTCTGGGGTTATATTAACTTAAGTTTTGAATTATATGATATCACACTCACATCATTGAAGATGTTCAAAAATACATTAAAAAAAACTATCTCTGTTCCCACATATATGATATGATGTATATTGATGCATATTTCTAATGATATTAGTTTTTATATAATAGAAAATAGAAGATTTTCAACCAATGAAGCATTATTTCTACAGCGCCATCTTTCAAAAATACATTTACCTAATTTGTGATAGTATTTATTACTATCAAACATTATCAATTTTTCTTCAACTAACAAGTCATTCCATCTAGTTTGAATGGTATTTTACTGATATCAACATTACCTGTAGGTGATACATTAGCTGCAACACAGAACTTAGAAAGATTTCTTCAAGCTGCGCAGTATATACTTTCAGTTTTGAAATATAATTAGATTACATTATAATACATATTCCATCTCAAAAAGGATGGATTCTCTTTAATTAGATTCAGTCTTGATATTGGTAAACTGAGGTATACCATTGAAAAAATAGTAATTAAATATTTTCAAATTTATCATCTTCTTATTTTCTTCCTTGATGATAATGATTGTCAATGGTTTTCTGAAGAATTATGAATAAAATAAAATCTCATAAGATAAAACTTAATATTGAACTTAATTTTAAATCATGAAATGAAGTGATTGTTTAAAAACTGATACAGGAATTATGAATTAAAAACATCAAATAAGAGATTCAAAGCTAGAATTTCATGCAATGTCCTATCTTTTCTAACAAGATAAAGTGCCAGTATTATATTAGCCTATGCATTTAAATGATTCTATAAGAAAAATAACTTATAAAGAGATTTTATAAAAGTTCATATCTTGCTTTGTACGACCAAGGTTACATTTCAATAATCTAATGGATTAATATGAAATATCTAGCAAAATGGTTATAGGTGTACATAGTTAAATAGTGTAAATGCTTACATATCATTTGATAAGTTAACAATAAAGCACACAAGTTTATACCTGAAGCATTTTAAGTCAATTACTTAAATATGAATAGAGAAAGAACAGATTTAAATAAATTATGAAGAGGGAGCAGTTTTGAATACTCATGAAGGTGTAACACATTGTTATTGTGATAGGAAAATATTTCAAGCAAAGCTAAATACATTGATTCAAAAGCTCCATATGACTTTAAAACTTGCACTTGAACACTTGCACTAAAAATTAAAGCTGCACTAACTAAATTGTAAAAATTATTTGCTGACTTTAGAATCATTTATTCTATGATAAAAGTACATTGATTTTTATAGAGATAGTTTCAAGATTATAATGAAAACTTACCAGCTAGTTTCAAATTCTCATCTTGGTTGAAGAATTTTTTGAAATCTTTAGATAACACAGGTATATTGTATTATGCTTATTTGAAAAGTTTCAAATTTTAGTTGTAGCTGTCAATTTTTCAAGCTTAATTATGAAAAGAAGATGTCATAGGCCTTATGATCTTCCTTGTTTGTATATTTGCATGAAATAGATATTTTAAATGATTGAAATTATATAACAGAGAAATGCATTTTAATTGAAGCTCTGAAGTATTACCTCTCTCAAGTTTTAGTTTCCTCTGTTAATATAAAAATTAGAATGATAAATCTAACATCAACAGTATGAATCTATTTATTCATTTAATATTCAATGAATTACCATATTTGTTAATAGTTCAACTCTATGAATGTCTTATTTTGGTTCAATCTTAGACAATAATTTTATCACATTTTCTTTTTTATTCCAAAATAAAATTTCAGATATTTTTCAATTGGGATAATGTCTGTTATACTTACCTGGTTTTTTGGTAATCTCACTTTTCTGTATAATACAGAATTTTCATGGTTTTAGTTAATTACTTACAGCATTCATTCATCCTACTTTTAAATTTAAGATGTGTATATTATCCTGGTTCTAGACAATGATCAGATTATTTTTTATTCTCGTAGTTGTTCTTTATTAATCAAATTTTATAGGTTACACTTTTAGTTGCATTTGGATCTACTCAATGAATTTATTTCTTTCAAACTAGAATCTTGAAAGGAAATAATATTATAATGTAATATAAATGCCTTCTCAATCAGATAAAATTTCCATTATATTAAACTACCTTTAAATTAAATACTTTTTCTATTAATACGCAAAAATATTGCACTTTTCAATCAAATGAAAAGATCCATCCAAAGCTCACCAAAATCAAACATTTGTGTGTGAATATATATAAAAACACTTGTATAATTCAAAATTGAATACCACTTACTACTAAAATCTTGTTTCATCTATAATCTCAACATTACCATTTATCATTCAAAACTAATGTAAAATATAAATTTTGGAAATTTGCATCAAACTCTAGGAAAACATTAATTTGAATGTTCATGGTAGGAGTGGAAGTTAATATTATAAGATGTGATGTTGTTCATATGCCTAATAATTAATGAAAGTATAAAATAAAATCATGGCCATTATATTATATTAGAAAATAATATCATTTAAACTTTAAACATAAATATGTTCCATTAAAATATTTAAAACATTTTCATTGTGTTATAGTTATTGTGTCATAGTTATAAAATTTATATTAACGCATTATAGTACAGTTGATTTAATGTTTTGTAAATACTTAAATATTAAATACAATATTAATGTGCAAGAGCTAGAATTTATAATAATTTACCATCTGATCATTAATCTCTAAAAAACCAATTTTTTTTCATGACAATTGTATTGAAAAATTTTCATAAAAACAAAATGAATAGCAAGCAATATGAATCAGGAAGAAATAGCTGCTGGGTATTTAAAAAAAAATCTTTTTTAAATATAATTAAATTTACTTTTAGCATACATTTCATCAAAATATACAATGAAATATTTTGAATAAGAGATGAGTAGTTATTTTTGGTTTTGAGATGTCTTGGTATTTTTTATTGTGATGATTAACTGCTAAGAATATGTGTTTCATTACTTACCACTTACACAAAGTAAATCATCAATTCATTCCACTTACATACCTTCATTTGAATCCTTGCATGATCATACATAAGATGAATGCTTCCATCAATCATGAATCACCTGAATGACAAATGAAAGTTACTTCGCCAAAGCTTTTTATAATTAATTTTTACTTTTATCATAAAATGTTCCAAATTAACCAAAACAGTTTAATGTGTTCCTTCATAGATATTCATGGTTTGATTATATATCAAACATAACTTATTACTAGCATTGAAAATTCCTTATCTAAATTTATAATTTTTTACAATAATATTTTATACCTCAATAATAAAAATTCATTATCTTTACTGTAAACTATGATGGGACAGTTTTCATAGAAAAATTCTGTAATGGTGTTTAACCAGTAAAAAATTTCATTTCAATGTTTATTATTTGTTGTTATTGTTTCAATTTATTGATAAGTTGATGATGATCTCTGTGTTTTTTCATTTAAAATTCAAGGATTCTGATTGATAAACCTTTAGATACCTACTCAGAATCCAAATTTTATGGAGAAAGTATAAAATTTATTTTATTCTGCAAGTATGTAGATTGACCATTAGGAGATCTAGATAATGAGAAATAAATATTATTTCATAACTTAATGAAGTGTTTTTTAAATATTCTTTAAAACCAATTATTTATAAACAATTTTCAACTGATAATTTCTGGATACAGTACCAATCTTTGGAATTATTAGACTACAATTGTTACCTATATTGTAATGAATATTATAATATGAATAAATTGTATTAACATGGTTCAAGAGTAAAGGTAAAATCCATACAGGGAGAAAGGATTTTCATTTATTTTTAATCAATTTAAATAAATTAAGATTATATGCATAACTGTATCAAATATTACAAATCCTTTTATAGCCAGATTCTTGAGGATATTCTAAAAGATGAGTTATGGAGTAGTTAATAAAAATTTCCCACACTGTACAACTGTCAGCAGGTTGTATAGATATGTTTATGACCTCCCACTGCATATATTTTGCAATGGTGTAATATCTTCATGAGTTCAAACTTATTTTTCAAAACTCAAAAAAAATTTATCTGTAATATAAATGTTTGTCTTTTGTAATGGAGTTGTATATAAGATGATATATATTTATTGTCCCCAGACTAGCTCTACAATGAATACATATAATTATTGTTATGTAAATATTGAAATTTATTGATAATTATTATTTAACATTATTAAAGATTGTTTTCTTTTTATAGACAGCAAAATTTATTGTTGCAGATCTATCAATAAATATTGGAATCTTGGCTGAAATTCATTCATAACTTTTAATAAGTAACTTTATAGATAACGGAAACTTAAAAATGGAAAATTATGTATGAACTATTTTAAAATTTAATTTCATAATCTTCAACATATAAAAAAACAAATGAGATACATTTATTAAAAAGAAATATAAAGAAAATATATTTTATCTCATAAATCCCAAGAATATGAAATATTATTAAACATATTTTACCATGGATTTTACATAGAGTATAAATTTGAGTAAATAGAAAATAAATATAATGATATTCATATCGAAGACTTAAGATTTTAGTAGTGTACAATAAATTATTTTAATATAAATTAATAACATTTTTGTGAATAAAATCCAATAGATTAATTTCTATTTATCATCAATCATAATTCCTCAAGAAATAAAGAGAGGAAATTGTGTAATGCAATCAGTGTATAAAGGTGAGAAGACAAAATATAAAACAAGGAAAGATGAATACACAAGCAGAGACTAAGTATTCTTCTACCAATAATTCTACAATCCACTACCAGTCTTGTGGAGAGCTTCCTATTTTATAACTACTGTTCTTTTCAAAATATTTCAAGAATATCTCTTTAATAATAAATTTGATTCAGTATGGATTAGGTTACATGAATTGAAATATATGACAAATGGAAAAATTGATCATTTTATGATGACATGATCATCATATCATTAGTTATTTTATAATATTCTTATTTATTTACTTTTTCTTGTATATTACCATTTAAATCAAGGAATATGGATTGGCTAACAAGCCATAGGTAAGAATTGTCTCATTTTTTATAAATAATATAAAAATTTCTACAGATTTTTAATAACTGGAATCGTATCATACAAAAATTTATTTGATATGGTTATAAATCAAGCATGTAACAGAAAAGAAAATAGGAATTAGCCTGTCAATAACAGGCAGTTTCCTTGTTACTCAATAGCTACAAGATAGCCTTATAACATTTCTCTATCATCACTATAAATAAAATATTAATCAAATATATTATGTTTTAGAATCATACACTAGCAGTTATGATATGGTGAATGAATTCCTTTCTCCTGAAATTTTGTATTTTAGAACCATTGATTTAAAGATAAAAATCCATCTTCTGGTTCATTGTACACTAAATTATCTAACCAGGAAATGAAAATACCCATAATTAAATAAAATGGTTTATTTGAGAAACATTCATCCCTTAGGATTTTATTTTTGGTATTAAATAAAACAGTAATTTATAATAAAGTCTTTTACATATCACCAACTCTAATCATCAGATAATGATATTTTCTTACTATTCTCTATATATCAAATCTTATATTTTGGTAATTATCCTAAGGTTTCTATTAGTGATAAACTTCACTTTAAGAAGATTGATTGCAATAAAGGGAATAAGCAAATAAAGTATTAGCATAATTAAATATATTTAATTATTATTAAATTTAAATAAAAATTAAATAAAACTTTTAAACCAAGGGTAGTATATAATTTGATTCCTCAGTTGTGGGATAAATATTTTAGAACCCTCCAAGTTTGGAACTTGAGAAAATTTCATTATCAAAATGTATAAATGGAGTTTTGATCTATTCAATAAGTTTAAAAAAGAAAAAAACTAAATCCAAGAGGAGTTGCAGAATAAATGTTGGAACACTCCTTCCCCTTCTTGCATGTCTCTTATGTCAACTCATAATCATATGATCAGTCAAATCATAGCATTCACAAAATGAAAATTTTATTTACATTGCATAGGTTCATACTGTCAAAAATCTCAGCTAAATATAGTAATTTGAATGTAAAAAAGTGAAATAACAATCAGACTACTCACTTTATGATTATAGCATGCTCCATAAATGCCATCAAAATATGAATATCAAAATCAGTTAAAAATTTGCCTTTTCATTAAAAATGATTTTTTCCTGATCATCAGTGAAGTCTCATTTAATATGAAAGCTCAATAATCCAGTAATTAATATAAGTACTTTTTTTGGCACCTTCCAATATGTAGCTTCTGTGAAGTTTGAAATGTATTCACACTTTTATTTATTTCAGTCTCATATTAATCAATGAATCCGTTTTGAGTGCACTACTAATATGATGTATTTTGATCTTCAATTTCAATTTTTCCATGTAAAAATTTCCTTTTGTGATGAAATACGATTAAAAGAAGAATATTTAAAATCTTATCAGTTGTACTGAGACTCTTAGAAAATCCATTCATCGAAAACTTTGGATTTAAATGGTTCATATTGGATTCCTTGTGGGTGAATAAAATTATCTCTTTATTTAAAAAAAATTAACACGATTTCTCAGATGTAGATACTTGAAACTGAATTACTTGTGTGAATAACAACAAGCTCATTTGCGGTAAATAATTAAAATGCAAAGATAATCAACATTCAGATAACTTTTCTCCGATAATACCGATCGAAGAATTCACTGAAGCGTGGGGAAATACCAAAAACCGAGATTCAAGATTATATTTCTAAATTTTGGATGTTTATACTCTAAGGTGAAGGTGACAACTAAGACTTAAAAAACAGAAATTCTTCAAGAGGTATCAAATCCAAATTAAGTGAATGATAAATAGTTTGTTTAATTTAATTAGGTGCGAGTGATCAGGGTGAAAAATACTAAGAATCTCAAAATTCTACTATATATTATTTACGATTTTTCAAAACTATTTCAATTAACATAGTTTTTTAAAATAAAAACGGCATTCAAATAATATCTGATCTCTCATCGGAAAGAATTTATCGGTGTTAGGTGGAATGGTGAAAAATTAAGGAAATATTGCAATAGTACTTTCGTTACGATTTTTTCAAAGGATCCTAACAAATGATGTATCATTTCTCTCGAATTCCTCGAAAAGAAAAATTTCAGTCAAACCAATTCAGGGTTTTATTTCCTTACCAAGAAAGTTTTTTAAAAATTGAAAATATTGTATCTGAAGAAATATTCCGTGTAATTTATGAAAATAAACACTGAAATTTGAAGGATATAAATTAGTTTCAATCATTTTTATCGTCACAATTTTAAGACGCGTTTCATCAGAACTCAGTTACTAATTCATTCACAAACTATTTTAATAAAAGAATACTTTTAGAGCTCGATCAGGATAGTTACATTGAATCATTGACATAAGAATTATAATAAAGAAAGAAGAGAAAAGAACCATACGGATTCGCTTCATGCTTATCTTGTTTACTATTCTTTCGTGGATGAATAATAACTCGTTGTTGACACTATCTAATAAAAGGTATTCTTCGCTGATATTACCTTATTATCTCATAACTGTATAACAATGGATTGCATTTCCTCGAAGTGAGAATTGGGATATGAAAAAGAAACGATCATAATATTTACAATAAACCCCTGTAAATTCAAACAATCTGTCGAAAATTTAACTGTACTGTCCAAATTGTTTTTTTTTTTCATTCCAATTTTGTAGGTTTGATTTCATTAAAATTTTGTAGGTATTTAACATAGACTGTTTGATTTAACGTTATAATACTGCGGAAAACATATTTCTGAAGAATAAGAATCTGGATTCCATCGGTAAAAATCCTTTTAAAAATTTAAATCTGTATATTTTAATTCATTTTATGCGAACAAAATTGTACGAAGTACGATTTTCTATATTTATCTGTGAATATTCTAATCAATTTATTGAGCATTTCTAATGATTTTGTTGAATTTTTATTTAAAATTACACTGAAAAAAGTATGGTAAGCGGTGAGGTCACAACAAAAAAATCATCAAGGTGTAAAAGCCTGGAGTATGGTATAATTTTAAAATAAAATTCTTAACTAAATACTATTTACAACTTCTATAACTATAACAACTATAAGTGATAGGGTATACTTCAAAGAAAGTTATAAAACAACAATAAGAAATTGAGTTAGGAGCAGAAAATAACAAAGGATGCAAGGAATTTTTAATCTAAAAAAATACAAACTCGATATTCCATTTTCTTTAAAATCTGCCTCGTAATTTTCAACGGATTATGGTTCAACATATTTACTGGAGAAATGAAAATACTTTTCCATCACTTAATGCATTTGGCGCAAAATGATTTCGCAAATGAGAACCCTCATTTGCTCATTTTTTCTTTAGTCAAATTCTCTTATGTGAAGTACGGTGGTACTCATTTCATCCGAGTTGCATAAACAATAACAATATTTTTAGTTGAAAGATGTACCGTTGATCCTAACGAATCTCGTTTGGTCACCTCAAAGGGAAATGAAGAGAAATAGCATCGTCCACTACTTCGTTATTTCTTTTAAATATACCGCAATATTCCTTGTGCACCTTTCAGCAAAACCTTCCCTTAAATTTTATATAGAAAACCAGAAATATATGATAAAAAGGGAACGGAATTCATTTGCTCAAAGGAAATGAGTAGACAACACTGCACTTATTAAACGATGCATCCTTTTAGTCAAAGAAGGAGCGAATTTGGAAGAGAGATTTTAAAATATGTTCGTTTCAGAAATAAATAATGTTAAGGAGAGATCTTTAGGAAAGGGTGGTTTTGAAAAATTGTATTTTCAAAAGCTGAATCAAGTGGAAGAGCACCTTTGCAGTGGAGAAGTTCAAGCAAAGAGAATCTAATCTTCTTGGAGTTGGTGATGTTTGCTTCTTATATATAAACACGTAATAAAGATATAATCTTAACCAGGATTTTTTCTCAGAACTGAAACTTATTTTTCTTCTGAAACAATACGGTGCTGAAGATGGGCAAACTCATGCACACTAATGACTACTTTTTCATGGAATAACAATCAGCATACAATTAAAAATTTCAAATCCTAAGAAAATATTTTCCTTTAATTCAAACGATTCAACCTCAAACTGAAAAGATTATTCCATACAATATCCCTCTCCTGCACCAAAGTTTCTAAAATAAAATGTATTAAAACATATTTTAGAATAACGAAGATGGGGATTTGAAGCCAGAATATTTCGAGAAGATTTGGAATTGTTAGTCGAAACAATTCAAGAAGCCAGATGAGATTTTAGCAACTCCAAAAATTTTAAACAACTCCAATACTGATAATATACAAAAGTAGCATGCTATAAAATTAACCGATGTGAATACTGATGAAACTCATAGATGAATATTCACTTATTTGCATCTATTTTAGGTTATACTCCTCTAAAGTAAACATAATATAATCCTCCTGATTATCTGGATAGAAAAATTTATCTGTATACTCATCCTTAATTTAATCATTCAATATATACATTTTTTATTTTACTAAATCATTTTTTCCTCCAGGATATTAATTACCGCAACGAATCTTGTGTTTTTATATACCTCACTAACTTTAGATTCACACACGTTTTTCTTTCCTAAGTGATTTTAATTTGATCTTTCAATTACATACACAGAAAAAAAGGTCTAGGCATTATTTGGCATTTTCCACATCTTAAATAGAACTCCTACCATTATTAAATGTTTTAATATTCCTACAGGGGACGTGGAGGAAAAATGAAATAGAAAACATCTTTTTAGTTAAATCATAAAATAAATTTGTACCACAGTGTATACATAAGATGATGAATTTATAAATTAAATCAATTTAAGACCTTTACCCATGGAATTATTATCACAGAAGACCACTTATCAAGAACCTTGACTTTACCGCTACTCCAACTAGAAAGCTCAGTAGTTGTACCCGAGTGACACCCTAACCACATCAGGACTGGTACACTTACAATAGGCTACTGGTGTAATAGAATGGTTGATTCACCTGCACTCAATAATTTTATTCGTAACATAATAGAATTGGATTCTTCTACCATCAAATATCGGCTCACTCCCAGAAGAGACCAATACCTAAATCACCCTCATATCGTTCCTAAGTTATGTGGCCAATATTCTATACTTGTTGATACTGAACATTACTCTAGTTCCAAAAAAGTGACAGTGAAAGCAAGGTCAAGAGTAACAAGTTCAGAGGTAAATAGATGTAAAAATCCTTGTTGTGGGTAGCATCATTTCTGAAAGATAACAATAAGGCTATTATACATTTGACAGTATTCCACTGGTCTCTGTACAGGTTCTAGTACGTACCACAAAAATCATGCTCTAATAGAAATTAATATAAATCCTCACAGCAGTGCAGAAAAGTCAAACCAAAAAGGTCGATAGCTGGAAGGCAGAGTTGCACCCGAAGAGGTAACGAGCGCTGGCTGATAGGACCAAGATCATCCCCTCCCGTTTTAAACTGGGGATTTGGGTCAGCGTGTATTCCTCTCGGGATGTCGTTTCCGCTAGCCCATTGGCGTCACTTACTTCCCTCGTTTTATTCCTTCTTCCCCTCGCATCAGATGGATTTGCGACAATGTTTTTATCGCAGTGCGGGAATGAGAATGTGGTACTGTTCCTTCTGGCGCCGCCATTTCGGCCGGCGAAGGGGAGGACGACTCTTCGTGGCCATAACGTCCTTGAATAAGGTGTTGCTGTACTCTTCCTCCGAATCTTTTCCAACGGTACCGCTGTGTTATTTCTTCGACGCCCACGGAACCGAGTCCTGATGAAGTCATTTGGGCCTCGGAATCAACCGTAAAGATTTTTCCTCGAGTCAATGGATTTGCGGGAATGAAAATGGTTTTTCGTTATGAAGATATCGATGGATATTGGTATTCTACGTACTGTTTTCTGCTGAGAATTGGAGGTTTGAAGTATCGGGAAAGTACGAATTTAAGACAATTTAATAGTGAGAAGATTTTGGGAATAGAATAACATGTACTTTTATGACAACTTATACAGTTTGTTTAGTTCTGAAAATCCTAAAAATATAGCTAAGCAATATATTAATACGCACATTAGAAATTTTTTTCATTGTTCAAATAAAGAATTTGTACTGATTAAATACAGAATGGTATTCATCCAATTCATTTGAGATAGTTAAGTTTGTGCAAGCAGGTTTTTTCCATGGCCAGGTTCCAAATTTCTAGGCACACTCATAAATTATTTTTATGCTCCGTTAAACATAAGAAAGCAATTATAGGAACCCAAATTTTTCTTGCACGTGAATTCAAAAGTATTCGTATCTTAACATAAAAAATAAACGATGAAGAATGAAAGATAAAAAGTTACATAATTACATTTGTTTGTTTGTTCGGTAGTTCAAGAAATATATTTCGTCTATTTACGCTTAAACTTTTACATTAAGAATCTCGTAGTGGCTCTGTAATAGAAAATGTAAAAAAACAGCATCCCTATCTTACCCTAATTGGAATTAGCTTCTCTTATGGAGCAAGGAGACAATACCACGAGATACCATCGATTGCTTCAATGAAAAACTTTATAATTTACCCATGGAAGATCACTAAGAAGCCCTCATCTTGATAATACGTAATTCAAGAATTTTTCCTAAAAAAAGTTCTTTCTTGAGGTTTTCTTAATTTTTTAGAACTTGCTACCTTATTTATAAATACTATAGATGATTTCGAAAATTATCAGTGATTAAACTGAAAATGTGATATGACCATATTTTTGATATAATTGTCAACCTGAAAGATATTAAACAATAAGTATTACGCCTTCTAGTTTGAGTATAAACCATAAAAAGTATAGCTTTTTTCAGGTGTAACTTTATGCAAACTTTAACTCCCTTCAGAGCAAACTTTTTGCGGAATTACGAAAATTAATAACCAATTTTTTCTTGTTTTTATTCCTTCATTTATTTCTTGGGAAAGATGACTAATAAAGGAAGAAGAAGGAACCGAGTCTTTCCAATGAGAACTTCCCTCTCTTTCGAGTAATTCCCTCGTGTTTCGTGGTGCACTTTTTTGAAATTTAATCTTCCAAAACATGTTTCCCCGTTGTGAGGGCTCAAGACTCTTGTTGGAGCAAGTGATCGATTATTGGGCGAAAAGTAGGCGAAGAAGGTGAGTGGAAAAACGCCGTCTCTCGAAGTTGTGCACGTTTTTAAATCTAGCGATGTGAAATGAGGTCAGGGGACAGCTGGAACACACCGCTGTCTCTTATTCCAATTCATTTCATGAGAGAAGAATGCCATGTCACTCCCGAGAGAAACAACTTTTTAATTGAAAACATTCTTCTCGGATTCCGGAAACCGGCAAATGGAATTTTATTTTTGCTCCTCACCGCGTATCGTCACTACCGCTTGATTCGTTTCCTAATTTTGAGAGGTGCACGGCGAAATCAACATTTGGCGACTACTCGCTAAAAATATATGAGCATTCATATGAAAAATATGCTGTGCGAGGTTGGGAACTCTGTTTGTTTGTTTGGTTACGCCTCAATCGAACTGAGCTATACAATGGATACGATATAACGGTTAACCATGTTAGCGGGGTTAAAATTTGAGTTCTTAGAACGAAGATGCTAATTGTTAATCTTTACTTTGTGACAAATATGAATTACAAACAATTCAAAATGACGCAAGTTTGATTTTCGAGAAGGTAACGAATATCTGATTTCTTTCATTATCATCAATAAGGAAATAATAATTAAAATGATCCACTTGTAAAATAAATGACTCAAAATTTTCCATTTTCATTTAGCATATAATTGTGAATATTCTTCGAGCGACTTAATTTGGTAGGAAACCGACTAATTTCATAATTATTACATTTGTTTCCGGAATTACTCTTACTCTATCTGTTACCAAATATATCAAAATCTATTTCTTATTTTGGCATAATCAACATAAGGGTGCTATCTATATTTTTGACTATTTAAATTGAAGCATAGATAACCATTGCGATAAAATATAATTAATATCCTCTGTGCAACTTCGTAGAACTTGAAAAATGTATCGAAAGGAATATAATTTGTGTTTTCTTTTATAAGTACGACAAGTTGATATCTTGTTGACAGGTGTTCACAAGAAGATGTCAAGATGGCTTAAGAAATCAATAATAAGTACCTTTTCTTTCGACTTTATGCTGTCAAAGTGATGGGCCAATAAATTAAATATAAATGGCTTATCATTATTCTCTTATGAAAAGTATCAAAGAACATTTATTACTTAATAATATAGGTCCAAGTAAGTAAGTAGCTAAGGATTTGTCAGATTGTAGTCTTTAGAGAAAAAACCTTAGTCCGACGTGTACGTGCCTTCATGCCCGTAGTTTACGTTATTGATTCGAGAGGATTTACCAGAGTCTTGGCGCGATGTTGGTCTTAACTGGGCCAAAGCGAACGAATTTTATTATTCTTTGGGGCTCTGTGTCCTGAGTTCGATTCCCGGCACGTACCCTCTCACAGATCACATTTAAACGAGAGGGTCTCATCTTTTGAGCTAAAAGTGACCAATGTGTAGAAAATGGGTCAAAGTTCAAGTGATGATTAGGATCGTTAAAAAGAAGCAATTAGCAGATTTATTATTATGGGTTACACGTTACAAACCCTTGTGGTACTTGCGGTGTAGAGTGATAGGGTTAAATACTGACGACCACGAACAGGCCGTACAGATTTTTGAGGCTGTAACTTAATTAGTTATTGAGGTAATAATTTCTTAATTAAAGTATTTAAATAGATTGCTAGTTGTATCTATCTGGTCAGTATTTTATATTAGTTTAGTTCGATTATTCAAAAAACTGGAAGAAGTAAAATACCTTGATACATGATGATTCGCTATTCTTTATCTTTTGGTATCATTCAGCATTCATTATCTAATATTTTAAAAATTCTTAATTTTTATAAGAGTGGTTACTAAGTGATTTAATCAAGATCCTTGGCTATACATTCATAAAGAAGAAGGTAAAATAGATTAATTTTATTGCAATGTGTTTCATCTCGATCCTTACCATAATTCATGCCAAGTAGTAAAAACAAAAAAAACATCGAAATTTCTCCACCATTTCGTCACCGAAATTTCCATCCAACCCTACTTCATCCCATTGAAATCAGGTGAGCTACGAAAAAAAGAGTTATTTCACTTTTCCATCGATCAATTCAAAATTTGTTCCTCTTAGAGAGAGAGAGAGAGATAGATAGAACGGGCTGGAATGCACCACTGGACCAAAAATCACGAAAGGAAAAAACCTCCATTGAAAGACCTCGGTAGTTGGCGTACCTCTAAAATCTGCGATGAAATTCAAATTCGTCCCGAATCGAAATCGCGAGAGAGATTTGCGGAACGGAACCCCGCAGAGATATTCGGGAAAAATTCCGCGTATCGAGCAATAATAAATCCGGCGAACGAGTAATCCGCCCGCGGAACCAATCCCCCCCCACAAATCATAGAAGATTTTTCTTACCTATTTGCAGCGGGGAAGTGTATATATCCTAGCGTTCGCCGATTGCGGACGGTAACGAGCACAACTGGGCGTTCAAAAAGAGGGACGAAGGGGAAGGAGAAGCAAAACTCGAATACGTCCACTTTTTTCTCTTTTGGTTTTTATGCTGTCGGGACGGGCACATAGCCACACTGGAACACATGAGGGCACACACGGGAGACAGCGGTGGGCGAACCGGCCATCCTTTTGGGAGCCCTCAGCATAAATATATATATAATGGTCTCGAATTTATGCCACGGATTTGAAGCGATAGTTTTCCTATCGAACTCCTACGTCCATCTCTTGGAGCAGTCTTACTGTCTTTTAATAAGTGTGACTTTTTGTGACCTTGGAATTACTCAGGGCCGGTTTTAGACAATGGGGCACCCACGGAGTGTGCAGGGTGCTTGGGGCGGTCGAGACGGGGCCCTCGTACATGGGCCCCCTCGCGTCTCTGTGTGTTAGGGCCTCGGGGGATTTTTTTCGATATTGCCCTAGAAATGGGATAGGGAAAGGAGAAGGAAGGGATCACACGAGACCTTTAAGGAATTTTACGTATTTTGCGTTAAGGTTCTTTTCTTGCTAGGATCTATATGTTGATGAGACAAGTGGACGATTCATTATATGGATAGAAGTTCTATAAGATACGTAAGGTTAATAAGAAACAATCGGTGACTTTGCATACGTTTAAGTTCGAGGATAAAAAAATCTAAAAATTGTTTCGTCATATATATATTTTTTCCCAAATGTCTGAAGCTCATGATACAAACTTTTTACAAACGCATTTTATTTTCTTCATGAAGAATAATAACCTAAGTAAACGTAAAACTTTGCACATATTAAATTAGAAATTTGATCAGGAGAGCTTCAAAACAAGGGGTAAAGCTTGTTGTCACGAGACCTGCGTATCTTAGATACGACTACAGGCATCCTCTTCACAACAGATTCTTCAATGGGGCGGAAATGCCAAATACATACCTTCCCCTTTATTGATCGAATCTGTTTTAATTTCGTATGGATCTTTTTCTCGTAAAAATGAAGTAAAAATTCACCTTATATTCTATTACTATATGTACACAGTAAATGATATATACACTGTAATATATTATTCTCATATTCGATATTTTTGGCATGATAATTATAAATGATTAAAATCTCCAGCAAGAAGTACATCGAAACCTAATCATTCTTAACGAAATTCTTATAATATAAGGGTTAAAATAATGTGTTCTAATACGTGTTAAATATTATCTACTAAAATGTATTGAATATTTTTGTGAAAGCAACGATTCTTACCGAAAATCTTAATATTAAATATATATAATATATAAATATTATATTAAAGACTTACTAGTAGATAAAGAGAAAGAGTTATGCATTATATGAGAAGTAATTTAAGCACAGTTCGGGGATGTCAATTCTCTCATTGGCTTTTCAGCATTCTCGATTCCATTGCTGCGTTAATAAGCGTCCTAAGTGAAGGAGAGCTGGGTTTCGACGTTTTCGGATAAAACGGTTTTCAATGGCCAATGAATACCTTTGTGTCTCGGATCGATCACTTTCTGCCGAATTTAGCTACCCTTTTCCCTCCACCGGCGAGATATTCTTCCGTTTAAATTACTCGTTTATTTCCGAAAGACTTTCATTGATCAGTAAATTCACGATGGTATTTCGTAAATTTTTAAATGAAATATTACCTATATTAAACTTAAAATATCTATTACAATTGGATTTTAATTTTCAATCGACAACGGTGGACACAATCAACAATCGTTGCTGAGTTTCACTACTTATTGTTAGGACATGCTTAGGGGTGCTATTGTGAAAAGCATTCACCTAGACTACCAGGCTGCTTCTATGATGAAAAATACTTATGCTTACGCAATGAATATAAGATATTACGCATTATGCTTTCGAAAGAGAGGGAGGTGGATTGTGAAATAGTAAAAATATCCGAGATATTAAGCAATTTTAGAATATGTGCATATAATGAAAGAATGGTTATGGTACACATAGAATAAAAGAAATTGAAAGCTTAAGTAAATATGATAGAATGAAGGGAATCTTAACTCATGGCCACAAAACTTCCTCATTTTATTATACCCAAACTATGAATGGAATCAAAGTGTTATAGAACTAAACATCTTATTGAATGGTCGATTTCCAGTAAAAGAAAGATTGATATGGCTATGTTAGAAGTGGTTATTGGTGATGTTTGATTTCTTCAGAACATATTTTCTACAGTTATAAATAGAAGGAGAAAAAGCAACAACTGGTTTTAAAAGTAAATTTAAATACCCAGGTAGAGGTAAAAATATTTTTGGTTAACAGAAATTGCTTAAAGAAGATGGAGAAATGGAAATATTGTCAAGATTTGACTGAAGAAAATGAGTTGAAAAAGGAAACACCAAACAGGTATTTTCGAAGATAATAGTGAATCACTGAAATTGGCATTTTCTTCAATTATCAAAGGAATACATATTCATATGCTGTGCTATAGTTGTCTGAAGACCAGAGATAAAACCAAATGAGGGAAAATATCATTTTACAGAAGTTCAGTGATCAAATAACTAAGTTTTGACCATTCATATGCAATTTTTACACCAAAGTAATGCAATTAGAATGTACAAAGCAATAACCTATACGAATTAGTAAATAAAACTCCTCGAAAAGTGACTGTTTTTCACCGAGTATAGAAAAATGAATAAGAATAGACCAATTTAATTTTATAAGGATTAAATTTCATGCTTAACATTCACATATACATCCAAAGATAAGTTCACATTAAAATTCTCCCAAGAATCTTCCGTTGAATAATGGATAAGAGTGAGGATGAGTCTTTGAGTGAATAGCAATTTGGATTAACGAGATATCGGTGTACATAAAAGAGATTATATCTTTGTCATATGATTAATAGTAGAGATGAGAATACAGAAAGACCAGGAAACTTTCATAACCTTTTATCATAAAGAATACATCTAGAGCACGTTTAAGAAGAGTTTAACGAATTATAAATAGTCATACTCTGAAAGATAAAAGCTCTTTTGATTACGATTCTTGATGAATTTCAAAGATTATGCGCGCATTTCATAAATTAATATGATATTCATTTATTTTTTTTTCATCAGGGATAAGTATTTGAAAAGTATTTTCAAATCAAAAAGAATATATCGAAATCATTCTTATATAGAGTAAATTGATATTTTAAAGGAAGAGACGAGCCAGCTTCCTTATATTTAATTTATTCGATTAGATAAAAAGCTTCAGTGCCCCTGTATGTTAGGCATTTCTTGTTTGCTCTCTGATTCCATAGACCAGGGGAGGTCAAAACCTTATGTATATTTAATATCCCATTTTTATTTATCTTTCCTTAAGTCGTATCAAGCAATCTCATGTTCTTCTTGATTCTCTAGAGTATGTTTACATTCATGTATTTGTTATTTATGAATTTCATAAAGCTTCAATTGAAATATGGTAGAACTATAACAGATCTTATCAACCAAATAATGATCTAAGATAATAAGAAAGATCTTTAGGTATCACATCCTTATAGAAATTGTTTGTCAGTTGAGAAAATTTCATCTATATCTATACACTGGTGTGGCACTGACACAATCATAGAGTGTGCATCTTTCAGGAAATGCATAAGTTTGGCCAAAACATTCATAGACAAGTCATTATCAAATCTTAAGCAGGATGTATAAGCTTATTGAAGGATAATCATCCCTTAGATATGAACCACAAATGGAATACATTTCTTGTCATGAAATTGAATTATATATAATAAATTATAATTTAATTAATTTTTTCCGTAATCAGATATCAGAGAAGTTGAAAGATATAGCTGATGAAATTATTTGAGCTGACATTTAATATTGCAACCTCTTGGTTGCTATTCTTACCTCTGTTTCCAATAATAGCAATTTGACGAAATAATAACATCATTTGATCGTGAGCATTTCTTGAGATAAAATTTTACATTTGCATCCTTAAAAAGAAAACAAAAAATCTACGCTCTGTTTAGATATTATATATAATCAGATAGTAAAGCAAAACTCATACTTCCAAACCAACAGGGTCCTCTTATGGTCAAAAAATTCTCAACTTTATATGAGAAATATTAATTTTACTAAGATTGAACAGATTATACTTAGAGAAAAAAGTTTCAGAGAATTTGCTCTTAATACTTATTAATAGTACCATTAATTTGAAAATATTTTAAATTTTCATAGTATAAAAGCAGAGCTCTTCTTATGCCCACATAGTATTGTTTGAATTCTTAAACGATGGTGCTAAATATACCCATTATACGCGTCCTCAGTGGTGTTATATTTACACAAAAACCTGTGTTTTAATTTTAGAAGACGAGGCGTCTGAAAACGCTTCAACTGCACCTAAAAGTAAACAGTTAAGGGAAATTATGAAGAGGAACTTTATTTTTCTCCCTCATTACTGCAAGTTTGAGCACGGGACGTCACTTCCTACGCCTCCACTCACTTAGAGACATAAGCCCCCCTTTCATAGAGGCAAAGTTAGGCGATTTTTTCGCATAATAGCATTAATGAGACGGAACAAGTTTTTCCTTAATTACTCTAAATATCTTCTTTGTCAACACTCTCGCTATAGAGGATGGTGTGAAGTTCTTTTGCTACGTTATTAGTACCAAATCTATGGTGAATTCTTCAGAGACCTTTAGTTGGACAGACACCTTTACGTAGCAACCCCAGAGGCTTTACAATCTCCCCGAATCCAACCTCCAACTGCTTCCAATTCCCTCAGGACCGGTGCAGAATTAAGTGTAGGAACGGGGAACCGTAATGCCACCGATGTCTTCGTTCATTTCAATTCATCGATTCCTTATAATAAACAACCCATTCCTTTCCACCCAACAATACCTTTCCCTTCATCAACAATGGTTTCCATTCCTTCCCTCGTGCAGCTCACCTTTCCGCGGAAGGCGATCGTCAATTGTCTCCCGTCTGCTAATCGATGTCTTTCCCCAATGGCGACCGCTCCTCTCCAGATATCTCGCTCTCTCTTCCGATAATCGCGCATTTCTCCATCTGCTCGCATAAAAAACAGAGGAACCGCCGTCCCCTTGATAAATCCGGATCGAAATTCGACTTCTCTCGTCCCGGGTTCGATTCTCGCTCGGCTGATTCTCCCAATCGCGCAGCAGGTTGTCCACTTATCGATATCGATTCATCACTCGAGAGCGTCTGAGCGACCGCCGTGTCCTCTGCCGGCCGATCGCGGATCCGCCTCTCGGACGCGAGCACTTATCGGTCGGAGGTGGTGCAATTGCCGGTCGGGACTCGCACACAAGTGCCGATGATTCAAGCTCGGGACTCGATCAAGCATTGAATGATTGTAAGATGGATGTATGGAGGAAACTCACCCGGCATTATGCATCGATATAATTAGTACCTCGATGATAGCCAAATATCGTTCAGGGAAATAAATTAAGGTCGATGGATTAACTACAGATTATTATCAAATTATGTGCTACGATAAAGCTTGAGGATTTCAAAGAATACGACAAACATGAAATATAAGTATATATAAATCATTTATATTTTAACTTTCTGTTTCCCGCTAAAAAGTCATCCATCTTGTTGAATACATGCAAACGTTAGAAGGGACTGATTTTAAAAGTAACCAAACGCTGATTTATGGAAAATGATTTTCTTCCTATGAGGATTTTTATAAATAGCTACCAAATCATAAAATGAAATCGACCATACCTTTTGGCTTGAATTAGACGCTGGAAACTTTGACGGCTGAATTCTTCTGATCCTGGAAAGATCTGTATTAGAAAATGGCGTCTCTCTCTAACGGGCGTGTTGAAGAGTTGACCGTGGAAGATGGAAGGCATTCGTTTCCCAAGGGAATTATCACTGAAATAAAATCAATTCCAAATTAATATCTCATTTATATGATGGCAAAGAGATATCCTCTATATAACAAAGAATTTGGACGGTTTATAAAAAAGATATAAAACTAAATTGAATTCATTCGAATATCCATCATATCTTATCTAAATTTTATATCTAATACACATGTTAAAATTTGATTAATTTTTACCATTATCAAATATTTACACTGAAATTTTAAATCTACTTATAATAGTGTAATCACAAGAATTAAAAATGCAATATATTATTATCTTATACGGTTATTCAAGGGAAATATTTTTTTCAGAGAGAAGGAAATAAGTTCCTCGAATTTATGACAAGTAATTTTTTATATTAATTGGAATAATTGTTCAGATAGATAAAGTTATATGCATCAAGTGATACACTGAAAGGAAATAGGTTATTTCAATAAAATAAAAATTATTTACTGGTATTCTATAACAGAGAAATAATGCAAGAAAAAGAATAAAAATTTCTCTAATTCTGATTAGCTGAACACTTTTTTCACAACTAATATGGAATGATTGAATGGAAATAAATTTTTTGTTTTTTTTTTATGAATGATTAATCCATTTCAGTTTTTATTTTATTTCGTTCATGAAAACCAGAAAGTTTTCCTGTAACTTTATTCACTACTCATATTAGTTATAAATCTTCTCTCAAGCTTCATTGGAATGTAATGATAACGATCAAAATTATTAAAAAGTATTAATTACTGAATGATAAACAATTACTTAATGATACTTTTAGCAGACTTATTCGCAACATGTAATATATCTTAAATGGCAAATAACAAAAACTGGTGTCAAGTACCACAAAAGACGTGGTATCTAGATAAAAACTAATAAAGAAAAGTATCTATATTAAATTTTGGGCACACACTGTTACTTTGATGAAGCAAGTACAGCACTGTTTGGCCAATATTGCACACTTCCTTTATACATATTGGATGGCAATTTATTCCTTGATCCATCCTTCAATAAAGATCACTATAATAAATTAAGAATACTAATGGCTGATGACGATTTTTTGGACCTAAAAGAGATGTCGAAGAAGTCTGTAGTTATAAAGATGATTATTACCGAATAATGTAAATAGATTGAAAAAGAAATATAGTTTTCAAATTCATTGAAAAGGTTATTATTAGTTGATAGGATGAGAAGGAATGTTTAGGGAAATCGTACATTGGATATGAAGGAGAATAGACAATTAAAGCATCTGAACTATCCTTAGAGAAGCATCAAATGTTTTAATTCTGTTAAGGATGAACGTATATTAATTCGAATAAAAGGAAAAAATAACTAGCATAATAATAGTTGTTTTGCCATTACTCCAAGACTTTTCTCATATTTCAATTGTTATTATTTTATTGTTATATTATATTTTTTTTCGCTGGTCTGAGGATTTCGAATAAACTATCCATTAAAATTATTCGATTCCAAATTTTTGAATTACACTGATATTTTTGCATATCGTTAAACTTAGCTTTTTCAGATTTTTTGTAGAATATTTATTTAAATCGGAGCAATGGAATCAATAAGCAACGTAACTATTTGTTGTGATATTCATAAAAATAAAAATACTTATGATTCACGTTGACACTTATAGAAGAGTTACATTTTCATCCGGTACATCAGAATCATTTAATATTTGTTGTGATACAAATTTTTCGTTCCTCATATGAATAAATACTTGTCATCTTTCGAACTTACTTACACATATATTTTGACAGATTACATATTTTTTTTCTAAAGTTTTTCAGGATGACATGATGGCGAAATTATCATAGTTTCTTATATGATGATGATAAAATTAACTTATGTATTTTACCGCATGCTCTTTGCCTTTAAACACGAATTAATCATCATTACACAAATCAAAACGAAGGCAAAATACGAGAGGAGAAAGATTTTTGAGATTAAACTATAATTCATCACTATAAAATGAAAATAAGCTGTAATTAAGACGATTTTAATGAAAAATAATCTGTGGACAAGCCTTCATATTTGTATAATATTTATTTTCATTCATTAATTAAAATATTATTGAATTCACCGAATGTTCATTTAAGTTAGTTTGTGAAAATTTTAGCATGGACAGGATTTTAGAAAGCGATATCTATAAAATACAAATGAAACATTTAAAATATAGATATTAAAAGAAAAGTTCATAAAGAGTAGATGGTTTGATTTCCAATGGGATTACATCAGCTACTTACTATCAACCATACACGTCATGGATATTTAAGAATGAATTCATTTATAAAACGATTGCCTATTCAATGTCAATAGATGGCCTATTGAATGTACTTGGATACAGAGAATTTGATCCGTTACTCTCATCTTGGTTGAAAGATCATTGCACCTCAAATGAAGATTTTTAAATTTATTTCTGTGAATTTGAAAAATATTTTGAATGAATTGCTTATTTTTAGATTTCTCTCAAATAGAACGAATACTAATAAGTCGATGAATGAAAGTATTTATAGTGTTCTAAAAATATTATTTACAACGATTACATCATTTGCTATTCTTTCCAACTTCGGTGAACATAAAATTTTTTAAGTATTACAATTATATATGATTTTTTCCAGTTCATTAAACAGGTCATTATAAATACTTAAACCTATATATTCTATATACAATACATCTGATCCATTTTTATAGATTATGAGTATTATATTTTAAATATAAATTGTGTACATATTATCAATCATATGAAATTATAATTTTGCATCAGATGAAGGCAATGTTTCATTTTTAAATAAATTAAAAAAATGAAGGTATGACTTTATTGGATACTCAAATTACATTCATTTATTTTAATTCAATTATCAACTTTAATCAATTAAATTAATCAAAAATGATCCGATTGTAAACAAATTAAATACTAGTGGGCCATTTGTATTGCATTAATGCCATATTTGTCTTAATATTGTTCAAAAGTAATCATCCACAACAAGCCATATTTTTTTATAACCCTCTTTAAGGAATTTTTGACATATTGTCCCACCGTTTATAGAGAACGACTCAAGTTCCGAATCGGAAGATAAGTGGCTCAATCCAAAAAAATCCATCATAATTGCGTGTTTGTGTGGATTCTTTCAAAGGGAGGAGGTATTCTCAAAAGAAAAAAGAGAGATAATTGCACATCTCCTTTTTTAGCTCGCGTACCATTTCGATCGTAACCAACCGATTATTAATGTGTACGAGAAGAAGTTATAGTGCTTCGTTGCAGCGCATATGCGCTCCCACCTGCTACTGGTAGTTGAAAAGCCCAGGTGCATTCTACCGGTTCGTTACACGTACATACTCGGCGACTTTGCATTCGGCTATTTTTTATACTCCGCAGATGCCGAAACTCCATTGATTTCGGAGATATTCATGAAAAAAAAATTCCGTTGACCTACTTGAATAACGCATTGGTAAGTAACGCCAAAAAAGAAGCTGTTTGGCGAACTGTCCTCTTGGAAAATGGACGAATTTAAGTACACAATTATAAGCCGATGATTAATGTTTGTGCGTTAATATTACATATTCACGGTACCACTTTCCACAAGTCGCCATGTAAGTATTACAAGGGAATTAAGTTTTTTTTATCCAAGAGAGAGAAGCTTTTCGTTTAACCTTCACCCAAATTTTTCATTGCAATCTCATCCAAACAGACAACTTGGTTGGGCAGATGTACCAATATAGTTCGAAACCTTTCTTTTAAAACGGCCCAGAAATAATTTTCTCTCTTCTAGAGGTGTCCCGCGAGGTACGGGTCCCTCCAAGGAGTCCAGCTGCCTTTCTTAAATACATAACACGTTATAAGGTACTTGTTCGCGTATAAATTACGTACAACGAAAGCTATTAACGTATTACTAAATTATCCTACAATTCAAAAAAGGGTTAAGCGTAATGTGAGAGCGAAATATCCACCGCTTATCCATGGTTTACGACTCAGCATTCTATGTCCAAGAAGGAACGTACGTAAACCTTCAGTGAGCAGTCAATTTCAGTTAACACCCATGATATTTTTATGTGCAGGCACGGCAATTGCATAATGGAATGGACTCGGTAAAGATAGCCGATATCCCTTAAGTATCTCAAAGCGCACTAAACCCGTCTTTGTATTCCGTCACAGTTTCCAATGAAATTCCTCCCTTACTACACGAATACCATATCGTCCCGCTTAAGTGTTCGAGCACTGGATCGATTCCTAAGCATAAACTCGAGAATCGACGTGTTTATGCTTTCACGAGGCGACGGAGATGATACATTATAGAAAGAGTTATTCAGCACTCGTTTCTCGCACCTTTGCTTTACACTCCACACGTGAGGGGTTTTATTTTCTCCTTCTGGTTGTATCACAGAATACTTTGAAGGAATTACCCATAAAAGAAGTGGAGGTGTGGCAAGGAAAGCGAATCTTTCAAGACCATCTCATTTTTAGCGTGTTTATTTCCACCACTCTCATTCTTTCTTCTAGATAATAAAGGCTATCATAAGGCTAATTTTGCGGTTCTCATGCCAAAGAAATATTGAATAAGCTATTTTTTTCCATTGAGACTCTTTACTGTCTCAGTTAATCAAATGTTGCTTCCTGATGAACCATGAATTGTGGACGTTCATTTATCTGATGAATGTTAAAGCTATTACACTTCTCTTTCATCCTATTGGTCTAGTCTGAAATCGTGTTATAGAAACATTTTCACGTATTTTGAATTACAATAAAACAAAACTGTTTACCATCTAAGTGAAAACTATAGAAGTCTACACAACGTACGGTCACCTATAGCAACCATATCAACGCTGAATACGAACAATGTTATTCAATCAATCTTCGATAGCGGATTATCTGTGATGACAGATTTTATCAAAAGTTTAGCTTCTCTCTGAATGGCAGCCTTCCCTGAACCCTCTGCCATTAATCTTTCGCGGAATCCTACAACTTCTCTCATTGTCTCATATCCACACATCAAAGAATTCCCTGGAATGGCTTCATTATCAGTCTTGGATGCTTCGTGGACACATTCCTCCTCTTCGCTAGAAATCTCTATCTATGGTGGTGCAGTTGGTACAGGAATGCAACTGAAGATAACCCTTTTCTCACTACTCCGTCCTTTCACTATCTTTCTTTATCTCCATCCTTTTTGTGTCCTTTTTATCCTTATCACTCATAACTGACCATCCTACTCATTTTTTCCTTATACATTCTCTCGATAATATACGAATTAATTTCTATGTTAATACAATACATAAATCACACATCAATAGTAATCGAAACTTTAATATATCCTCAATCATCCGATGATATCATTATTATATTAAAACAAAGAAAAGAAACATTAGTTTTTAGAGTAAATCATTCTCAATGTAAGGGATGAGATCGTGTCTTTAGTCATCTGAAGATTTCTTAGATGTTAATTGAAATTGAAATATATTGTAGAAGTATCCTTAGGTATCCTTTGGTGAAAAACATTACTCCACAGAACTATGGAAATGTAGTAAGTATATATAATAGCAGTGCGTTCAAGTAATGCGAACTTCTAACTGCTGTGATGCATTTTTGATCCCTTTTTTCGTTGATTCTTTATAATAGAATATTAAAGAATATTCTCTTAACATTTTACAAGAGGATCTTGATTTTTATATGAAATACGTTTTATATATTTACAAAATAATTTTGACTAATTTACAAGTATAATTGAACATGAGTATTACTTTCTTACATTAAATTTTCCTTTATAAGGTTTCTTAGCCATATTGGGTACTATTATATGACAAAGATCAACTCAATGGCGGACGAGATATACATTTCCTTCCTTTTCCAACTGTATACTTAGAGGAAAATAATTTATATTGATAAGATATCAGTTGGAATTATGTTGACCATAAATAGCCACACAAAACCTCTAGAATATGAAGGAAAGGAAACAAGACGAGGGGAAAAATTTATATTATTCTAATGAAGATCAACGTACAATATTCTCCGTAAGAATTTAACTGCAACAAAGCATACTGAAAATATTAATAAAATTCAATCCGTAAATTGAGATAAGACTAAGCTGAATTTAACATATCATAGTTCATCGAATTCATAATTTCATTTCTTATCAATGAAAGTAAACTTTAATAGTTATAAGTATAATTTCATTCAGTATTGACATTCACACTTATATTTCCTGCTATGGCTAGTCATCTGAGAAGTTTTCTAATCGAATACATGTTCGTTTTTCTCCCTTTGAGAAGAAGATATTTAACTAGAGCGTATGAAACTTAATTGGCATAACTCAAACACCGGTAAAGAAGTTAATATTTTTTCTTTCAATTAAAGTGAAGCCTACTTCTTGATGCAATTGCTTATTATTCAGAATTACTTGGAGAAACTCAAGACTTTCTTCGTTATTGAGCTTTATGGGTCACTCTGTCTGTGTAAGATGATATTACTTACTCAAGGTCTTAATTGAAAATCGAATTTGAATTTACAATTGCGAAGGAGTACGGTTTTTGACATATTTAACATTCATGCCTAAATATCTGCATTGTATCAACACCTGTCTTCTTATACTTCTTAGGAGGACTTTTATGATGATTCTAATATGTTATCAATTATATTTTAAAGTTTAGAATATTTGACTTATACCCAAGAAATCAAATTTGTAGGAATTATAGAAAATAAGACAATTTCTGCTTGGAAGACGAACGAATATATGGTTTAGCCTAGAGAAAGAAAATATTAAAGTAATGAATGATTAATCACTCTCTGCAAACTTATCTTATATCTTAGACTGTATTTAATTTGGGATATTCTTCCACTGGTCTTACCTCTAAGATGATGGCTATCATGAGTATAAGAAGGAGAGTGAATTTTTCCATTGCCAATTGTGTTAATTTTTGATCCGTTCGATTCAGTTAAGACAAATTATGATTAAATAATTAAATAATTCTATTTTTATTCATAATTTGCAATGAAAGTGAAAAATTTTGAATGGTATTAGGATGATATTAGGTAGTTTCTTTACATTAAATTTATTCACGTATCATTTTAATTAGTTTGCTGATTTCCTTAGCTTAAATATTTATAGTTGCTTAAGGAAATGATTATTTATCTATTTTGTGTTATCTGTTTGTGATAATTAAATTATCATTACCTTAAATAAACATACACGAGATTTCGCTAATCATATAATTGGTAATAATCCACAGCTCTAACTTTCTTTTTCCATAATCGAATGTGGAATCGACTGATAAATGAATAAGAGTTGCCATGGAGATATAAGATAAAATTATTACTATCGAATCATAGAGAGAAAGTTCCCAATCGCTATAACACTTTACACATACAAACAGCAATTAAGACGATTAAGACATTAATGTTCGAAGTGTAAGAGAAATTGTATATATACTTTTTCGTCTACTGTTTCTGCAGCTGCTAATACACGTTTCAATTACATAAAATTACATTTATATTTATTGCACTACAACTTATAAACGTGAACATAGCGTTCTGAAGAGAATAATTCAACTTAATTTTCATGGATCTAAAAGATAGTAGATTCATACGAATGAGGCATGAAAAATAATTTCGTGTTCAATGGATTGAATTAGACGTTTTTATATCCATTATCGTAAAATTTAAGATATCAATAATAGTGCTTCACTTTCATTTTTACCTTTTTATATTTGCGTTGAAAAGTAAACAACGAGATTTGAACCATTCTCCCTCTGAAGGCAGGAAAACATGAATAACCAAATTAGAAGAAAACCACGAGTAACGTCAGTGAAGAAATTAAGTTAAGCGAATAAAGAATAATTAGGTAAAAAGTAAGTCGGTGAATCTCACTGACATTTCAAACCAATTGACGTCAATGATATTTCTTTCTTTCGACACAAATACAATTTTGACTAATGGCGTATGAATTTCTAATTGTTTCGATTTCTAATTCTTATTATTGTCCCTATTCAAATACATGTAGTTACATCTCATATTAATGAATGCGCCTCATGCTCCCTTAAATGAGCATCTCTGAAAATCAAACTACCTAATTCGCTGAACAAACATTCGAATCAATTTATATTTATGGGAACTATCCCAACAAAGATTAGAATGCAATCGAATACGAGTACAAAGTATATTTTATACCCAAGTGATTGTTGGAACTAAGAATTCAGTACCAACAAGGAAAAAATTAACTAGCATTTAGCTTAAGTAACCATATTCTCTTCCCTTAGCACTTTTCCCTAACATGTAGCATTCGCTATATTATTTCAAGAACACTTGTAATTTTGTGATATTGTAAGGAAAATTTTGGGTTAATTTATACGCTGGCCAATTAGAAACTGATCTCTTATCTACACATTCAGATATGGTAATATTCTATTCTCTCGATTTCGATACAGATGTTAACCCTCTAACATCCTTTATATTGATAAGAACTGATATATATATATATCGGTCAATCTGATATCTCTCATTCCTTGCAGTTATCGGTTTAATGTGATCCTAATCAGATTTGAAGACTTGTTTATTCTTCAACAAATCAAAAAAAATAAGAATACCAAACTTCCGAATTGAGCTAAATTGATTTCGGAACGATTGAACTAAATTAAAATTTATCTACGTATTTATGCGATGGTAAACACTCCTGCGCCATACTTAACTAGAAAAACACCAATTCTTCTGATCCTAAAATTCACAGAACAAGACTAATGCAATATAAGAGAGAAATATGAAATTTCAAAGCGAGCAGTGAAGTGAGTTAGGGTTAAATAAAAATTGAATAGATTTCCGATAATTCGCGAATGATAATTGACCTGAAATACGCAAAAAACACGTCTCTTCTGGAAAAAAACGACGCTAAAACTCATAATTTTATCCAGTACTTAATGGAAGTAACCATTCGTTAATGATCCGCTTTTAACAGTTTCATATTGGGACGAAACAAACGCTGGAACAATTCGTTCCCCAAAAATAGACCACTACCCGCAATAGAGTCCCCCTCCAAAGCACTATGGGAGAAACGTCGATTATTTTTCCCGTAATTTTTTTCGTGGCGCCATTGGTGTATTTTTCGGCCATTGCAGCAATTACACTCCGACCGGTGCTGCCACAGTGCATTGCTTCGGACAACGAGAGGGGTCCACACATGAGGGAGAGAGAGACAGACTGTCGTGTCGCGCCTTAGACACCGGACCGGCATGCATTGCGCTTCGTGCGTACCTCGATTGTCTCTTGTCTCCTTCATTGTCGCGAATGCCGATTCCGCGTTTATTGGGAGGAGTGCGTCGTCAGCGTGGCCTATTTATCAGTTTACTCTCCGATTTCGATTCGAGGAGGAGCTGCAGTGTCGTCTTAATGGATTTCCTCTGTGATGCGGTGATACTATGAGATACAAGGGAATGCTGCGTTGGAATACTTGTGGTGCTGAATTGGAATTAACTTAACGTTTTTTGTCGGAGGCGTTTCTCATAATAAATTATTGATGTCGCGCGTTTATTGCTATCGTATCAAATGCATCATTCGACTCGGAGAAACCTGTCTAGATTCGCGTACCGAGATATTCTCAGGGGATTTATTTTTAGACCTTTACAGCTCAAGAGTTACTGTATAAATAAAACAGGGCAAATCTAAACGATTTAGATATTGGAAGATATTGTTGCACAATAATGCGCCCAATTAATTATCCATTCTAGAGCATGGCTTGTTTATTGATGAATAGTCAGCGAATTTTATCTAATTAAAAAAACGTTTGGCATCATAACAGGTTGTAGTATAATTGGATACATGGGTTATATTGGACAATTAAATGAATGGGAATCTATTTAGTGATAATGATAATTTTTTGGGTACTATTCGCCTTTCAGAAGTCTAGAACACAACTCTAATAACGATAAAATTTAATCGGAATTAATTCATCTAAACATAGAGGAGTAGCTGGTAAATTTAAATATGAAAACAGATTCTGTATCTCCTAATAATACTTATTTTGGTGGTGACGTATAGTAATCAAATTTAAATTTCGGAGGAGAAGCTTAGATAAACCTGTTTCGAAAATTACTCTCTATACTTATAGGAAATCATGCGGTTCTATTCTAGAATTAAAGATCACAATCGTTTCCATTATATTTAGTTACAAATGGTGAAAGGTCGAAAAACGAAACTTGTATATACCTTTACAATTCTTATTTTTAAAAGATGAGAAACGAGTTATAATTTCAATCATAATAATTTGCTATGCTTTATGTATGTATTTTATCAATACATCTTAACAGTCAATTCAATCGTGTAGATTATGACCGCATTTCACAAGAGTTAATATTTGAATTAACTTGAAGAAGTTTTCTTTGAGTGACAACAGATGGAGCAACGAATACGATTCGTAAAAAGACGGAATTTTTTGGACGAATTCACAATTTCCTCTATTAAGGTAAATATTGATTATATAATTGAGTTTTATAAGTAGATGATCTATCCATCATAAAATAAAATCCAAACATCTACATTAAGACTCTAAACTGAATTTTTTTATCCTAAAACGTGATGTAAAGCGTACCCAAAAAGATACCATCATCGCCATCTTTTATTTTGGAGGTGACGATTCAGTGAGACAAAAATTCACGAAATTTGTAAAAAAACCAACAAACTAATTTGGGATAAATATTCTTAAAATGGATGGAATGATTATAGAGAGTTCATTTTAAGCTTAAGTCAAACAAATAAGTATTAAAATCATATGAACACGAAAAATGAACATGCATTACACCTTGTTACGTCAAGAAATAGAAATAACTCGTAAAGCAGTGTCGTTTTATTAAAAATAAATATATGCGCGTATAATTTAAGTATTCTTTAGTTCATTTTGATAGTGAATAAATAATTTATGTCAAAGTGAATCACAAATTGTACTCTTTTTGAGCCTTATTGACTTCAAAATCTTTCTTAGACCAATGCTTCAAAGATCCAAGGATTAACGAATAGAAGTATACAAAAAGAAAACATTTCAAAACCCATATTTTTAAAACAGTTGCATACATGAAAAATACAGTTTATAAATAATTAATTTTAGCCATGTGTAGTATAACAGATTTTAATTCGTGCATAATGTATCAAAACGCCATTTTAAATTCTGATTTCAAGTAAAAGAAGCTGGATAAATTTATATTAAAACCATACGATCAAAATATGGATAGAAGAATTGAATTATTAAGGATATCTAGCAATAAACTTTCACATTTTCTTTAAAGTTTAACTCGATAGAGCCTTAATAATTTAGACATTTCTACAATCCAACACTAGCTAAAGCTCAAAAACATCTCGGATAACGCTGACAGCTTACAAATTCAAGGAACAGTTCAAGGCAAACCGACAATCAACGCCTACTTTTACTCCGTCTTTTTGGAGCCGAAGATTTTTCCAACTTTATCGAAGATTGAGGATCTGCCAGAGGCATTCACGCCTTTGGAAACTTTTTCGCCCCAAGCACTCTTTAGGTTTCCTTACGAACCGCCTCAAAGGATGTGGACACCTCAAGATGGACGTCTAAATGCCGGGGAAGTATATTTAATTTCCCTCGACGCCATTTTTATTTTTTGAGCGATAAAAGTTATGTTGAGGGTGTTATGTAAGAGAAGAAAATTGGTTTGTATCGACCACTTCTTCTCAGATTGTGTTTCTCACATCAATTGTTTAATTTGTTACCTGCTTCTGATTTCTTTGAACCAGAGTACTAATGTATACAATCATCAAAAGCAATGCTTTATTTTTATATCTATAACATAGCGTGTGTAATTTTTTCTAATATATTTTCCTTGTATACGACCTAGTAAATTTTACTTGTTTACAGTTACTTCAACTACGTTAGATAAATGAAATCAAATAATAAATGCCTTAGCAACAGACTATAGGCGAGCCCAATAGGATAAACTAAATCATCTTAATTCTCGTAGGATAACTGTTGTCACATGTCACAAGCATCTTTCATTATTTATTCAATTCTGATTCTCATTTTATATACATACAATCAGTGTTTTAATATGTTAACATCTGGAAAACATGCTTTTCTCAGAATCAAGCTGTTTGAATTATAGAGCAAAATGATTTTCATGAACATATTATGAAAAATGGAAATTTTTTCATATTATCGTTTGCCGTCCTCAAACGTTTCTGAGTTTCCGCCAATAAATTACTAACATTTACCATGGAACAGTTTTCTGACTATTTGATTTGTCGGTCGAAAGCATTTAGCATTAATCCGGAATGACTAATTCAATATTTTGTAATAACCTGTCTTCAAAAACTTAAACCACCCAAAAGGGAAATATAATCTGTATTTATTTTCACTATCATATCATAGCAGTAGAATCACAAATGAATACTTTTTCATTTTTAGACGTCCTACTCTCACCTTCATTAAAATACTCATTCCTCTAAAATATTTTCAAAGTCGATTAGAAAGTAAGAAAATCCACTTCCATTCAATCTCAACACAAGATATCTCTCCTGATTATTCATATAATACATATCTGATAATGCATGTCATATTTTCTTAGTCATTAAATTCTGACATGAAGTTTCACATCAATATTTTGTTTATCTTTTGTCTCCTGATAGCACAATTTACATTAGCTTAGCCAATGTTAGTGCATCCACAAATACCTGTGCAGCTCTCAGTTTAATTACTAGTCACATTCAACAAAGTTCTCGTACATCTACATCAAAGCATTCTTCATTTTAATCAAATAACTATGATTGTAAAATAATGAATCACTTTATAGATTAGACATTTTGTGAAGAGTCATTTCGTTAAACTTTTTAACTTTCAAGGATATAATTTATGAAGAGGAAAAGGAACAATATATGTATACTCGTCTATGTGTTACAGTAACTTGCAAACAGTTATAAAAATACGTGTGTTATTAACTGCTTTTGCATTCATTTTGTCAAAGAATATAGAAATTATGTGAGAACTATAAGTAACATATATTCAAGACTCACTTCATCGTGAAAGTCATTGTATTACATTCACTGTATATGATATATATTACTATATCTTGTACACACTCTAAAATATGCTGGCCTAGCTTTATGACTTATTATTTTATACTGCAATGAGTCAACATAAGATAATGATTTCAGAGGAAAAAGAATTTAAGTACGAATGAAATATCGTTCCTGTGAAAGTAAGGAAGCATTAATATGGCTAAGCAAATTAAGGGCTAGGCAGGAAATGATTACCAAACAGGAACCACAAAAAAGGTAACCGTTTCCATTCAGACCTGGATTAAGAAGTTTATGTAAACACTGATATACTATGCCTGCTTTCGATTTCCGGTAAACACATTTGATTTAGTAGTTGTAATTACTCCATAATGCATCGAAAATAGGTGTTTTTAAGGTTTTGAATATGAATAACATCTCCATCTTTAAATTGAGTAGAATGTTACCCTTCATGAATACCTACACACTCTAACCTCAACTAAGAATCATTAATTCACTAAAGTTATCTTCATAATAGATATTATGGGATACCTATCCTCATACAAATGAAGGTCTCATTAATTTTAATTTGAACAAGTAATGAACGTTGAATATCCAATAGCTCACTAAAGAAAGGCAGTCTAGATGAAATTACTTAAGAAAGAATAATGTATAAATAGGGTGGATTCAAATGATCAAAAACTAAGAGTTATTTTGGTGAAATATTTTTTATGGCAATTCTTCGAATTTTATCCCGAATTATTGCATCACTCTTACAACGATACGTATGTATTTCCTCATTATCTTCACCATCTACTCATTTATCTCGTTAAAATATACTTTCACATTCAATATTTGGTACTGATTATATTCAATAAAACCTTTAATATTTATTTTATTTACCAATTTTTGCAATATAAATTAGATCAAGTTTCAGAGCAAGTTTAGGGATCATTAGAACTATTTTTTCTTTCTTAAAATATTACGAAATTAATTAATGTTAGTCAACACTCAAATTATACTAATATGAGTTAATATTGCTATAGAAACCGAATTCTAAAATATAAAACCGCTTATAAAGGATCAACTGTGATGTCACTTATATTTCAGTCTAAACTTTTTGTTTACTTAACAACCAAATCACGTATCTAGGCAAGTTATAATGGACATAGTTATATATGTGGTCTTCAAACATATGCTTCTTCGTCATGGCAGCTTTTTATTTAAGAATTTCTCTTCATTTATGCATAGTTAAAGAAATATTCAGCAGGTATGAATTTTTGAGATTATTCGAAAATTGCGTATGAATAATTTTAAAATACACAGTGTTTCAGAAAATTTCATATTCAACGTATAATATATATCGAGCTTTTCATCGTTATTTTCAATATAACATTAGAATAGTATTAAACATGACACAAGTGAATAGTAAATATGAATCAGCGACAAAATTGCAGCGGTGGCTTATCATTACAGTAAATGGAAAATCTAGCTTAAAAGATATCAGATTCTGAATTCCGAGTGCGAAAAGTAATGAGGCTTGAAACCAAAATCGTAAAAAGAAATGAAATGATGTTTTCTTCGGTTCTGCGACATCTGTTGAGCACAAATTCGTCTCTCATAGTGAATATCCATCTCACGCGTAGCTCATTCGCAATAAATTGGACCACACTCATTAACCCATTAAGCAGGTGGGACTGATCTATCTTGGTGGAATGTACGTATGTGAGGGGAAGGTAACTCGCTTACCGAGAGGAGAGTCCATTTTTATCGAAGGTGCGTGTGAGATACATTCCAGCAGAATACTCAGAAGAATTCTAGGACTTGCGAATATTTTCCTCGCCACAAATATCGCAAAATTTTAGATTGCGTTAACTAAATCCTGGTAAGAGGAACTTATGTAGCATTTATAAGCAATTTGCAAACAGGTATATTCAAAGTTGAAAGTAAAAAACGAATATGAAAGCTAATAAATATATCGAACCGTCGACATTTTGTTTCAAAATTCGCGGAGATAACCCTAGAACATCATATACAATGTCTTATTCGGCAAAAATCGGACTAGCTAAAAAACTAGAGTATAATCTGGCTTTGATTAGATATAATAGTACTCTGAATGATAAAAATTTCGTGCTTAAACTTCACTACACGATATCCTGATATAACCATCTCAAATAAAATGCTAAATAGCTTCAGAATACGTAAATCAATACTACCGCGTTTGTCAAACATCTATGAATGATGCCTCAGTGAATATTTCAAAGGTGAATACTCTATGAAAATATATTACAGTGAATCTTAAGCTGCATTTGTATCACTGTTTAATACATTATAATCTCTCTAAAATTATGCTATCTCTATTACATTTTGTATAAAACTACCCTGTGGAAAGGGTTACCTCTAATGGAAGAAATTTGAGTTCAATTTACCATTCTATCCTATATGAACGAATAATTTCAAATTCTAATTTTATAAGATCAGAGAGAATACATTTATTTCAATGTTTAAGGATGATTACATAAATAATTAGTTTAAAGTTAGATTTAACATAAACGTCACGCTCATCTGTATCAAACGCTAATTCTGATCATCTCAGAGAACTCCGAATTCTATGCTAATTGAATTTTCATTCATCAAACCTCCAAATACAAAAATTACAAAAAACAAATATATTTTGAAAACGATTAAAAATGGAACATTTCAGCGTTCTAACGAGTATCAGTTTATTCCGCGAACGGTAGCCCCGGAGTTTATCCCCGTCGCCCGAGATACTGGAACCTCCAGAGAAATAATCGAGATATGGATCATGTATAGAGCGAAAAAGTGGAACTGGAACAGCGAATCTCATTCAAGCCGACCTTGGCAGAGGAGCAGTAGATCATGACATATGGATTCGCCCACAGTAGCAACAACTCGTTTTGTTAACCGCGGGAGGGCGTCGGGACCTCGCGTCGAGAAAAAATCGTTAATCGATGACCGAAGCCGCTGATGTGACGCTAATGTTGATATGCAAAGGAACGGCTCGCATCGATATCAAATATGGATTCATAGGATGAAAAGTGAAAGGGCGAGGAAAGTGAAAGGGAGAGGAAAGTGAAAGTGATAAAGTGGGATGGAAATAGAAGAGTGAAAGATAGAGTACAACGAAGGAAATGGAGAAGGAAACAAGATGAACAGTGACAGACAAAAGAAAGTAACAGAGAATGAATAATTAAAAGAGAGAAAAAGTGAAAGTGAAAATAAATTTGAAGAGAAAGCAATGTGAATGAGAGAAGAGACTGAAGGAGATGAAACTGAGGAAGATATAAAAGAGAATGATTTAACTCATAAAGGAAGAAATAGAAGGAAATGGCTTAAAATAAACGAAACAAAAGTGAAACAGAAAAAGTGAAAGTGATGAGAAATGAAAAATCAGTAAATAACTTTTTGAAAGAAAGTAGCGACAGAAAGAAGAAACTGAAATGAATAAATAGAATAGGATTCAATCCAGAATAAATAAGCGAAAGAGTTGAGTAAACGTTGAATATAGGAAAGTGAAACAGAAAAAGTGAAAGAGACAAACGGTAAAGGAAGGAAAGTGAAAGAGAGAGGAAAGTGGAGGCGATGAAAGGAGGGTGAAGGGAGAGAGAGAGGTGGTGCCCTCTTTTTCTCTCTCCATTTTTCGCGAGGCCGTTGAACCCCGCGAGCAATAATTCACACCGCTTATTTGGCTTGCTCGAATTAGCTTTGACGAAACACTATCGGTCCCCTTATTCTGGGACACCGGTGAGATCGACGACGCGTGGGAGAGAATCGCAGCACGTGTTAATCTCACAGGTTCACTTCCCGAATGCTATTCGCGTTAGTCCATTTTTCCTTGAGTGGGGAAGGGATACCTGGGTTGACGAGTGGGCCAACTAATGATTTTTTTGGCAGATTTTCGGGCTACGAAATTGAATGCCACTTCTCATGGGGAATTTTTCGAGAGATGGCCTCAGGAAACACAAATAAAAAGGAGTGAAAACATTGGATGGGTTCTCAATTCTGGATCAAATTACAAATTATACCATAGTAGAGAATAATTTTGACTCTATTAATCACTAATATTTTATGAAGAGGTCAGAACTCAATTGTCCCTTCCCACAACTTCTCAAACTATCGTATTGTTAAATCATAATTAGTCCATAAAATTAATTTACGCAAACTTAATATATTAATACACAAGAAACACGTAAAATTAATAGATTTTACATACTGGTTCCTGGTTATAGAGAATCGAATACAGTCTTTTAAGATTTAAAGAATTAAAAACTCTTGTTTTTGAGATGATCAAACGAATTAGTTCCACAATAAATGCCTACCAATAATCCATGATCTTCTTCCAATTGCCAAAAATTTAGATTTTATCAAAAACGTACAATCGTTAACCAAAGATATAAATTTCATTCCTCAAACTATAAGTACCAAAAATCACAGTCATCAACTCATGTCCCCTCCCATATTTATGTTACAGTCGCTATGAGAGGCGGTGACCAATTTGCATGCATGACACTCTGAATTTCTCTTCCGCGTACGTTTGAAATCGTCCTGCGGCACATTCATTTGCTAAATCCGCATATGTTTGCGGACACTATAAATAGCGAAATGTGCTTCATCAGCCAAAACATTCAAGGCAGCAAGGTCACTCGATTTATGTCTATGCATCGTACATGTAACATTAAAAGATACCATGATCAATATAAGTGTAGCATACGGTCTTGCAAGAGATATAGTATTATTTCATTTAATGATTAGAAAATTGTTTGTTATAAATCCAATTTTAAGGCAATTTCTTTTAGAGTTATTGGCTATTTTACATAAGTAACGGAACATATTTTGTTTACTGAATTATCGCACGACTTCATATGAAGAAATAAAATATCTCAATTTATCAGGGATATAAAATCTGTACTTATTGAGTTATTTTTAAGTATTTTTATGCTCATTTTCAAAAATTTTTATTAGATATAAAATGTGGCCTCATTTTATTCACAGTTTTCTAGAACGCTTAAACAATTAAAATGATGATAAATAAATAATTCGTGGAAAATTTTTAGTTCAGTATCTTGTTCAAAGAAAATACTAAAGATACGAAATGATTACGCTGGTTAACTTTTCAGTCTAGAAGGGAAAAATCCAAATAAATACGTAAAAATAGCTGCAATATCATAATTTCAAAAAACCTAACTTTCCTGGTCTTTTAGCTACGACCTTTCCCATAATTTTGGCACGATGGTTCAATAAACGTCGCGATAATATTTATCGGTTAATGGCACGGCTTCATTCGATCGAAGGAAGGGATTCCTTTCGATCCATGGAGAACGAAGCGTGGATGTAACGCTATCAAGTTTCGAGGCCACATGCTAGAAGATGGCTATTAACGTCGTTAAGGATTCCTCTAACGATTTTAACGAGCCCGAGAGAATATATGCGCTCGATGTACCCACTCGGGAATGAATATAATGCCAAGGAATCCTAGGGAGATTGGCTCCGAAGGCGGGATGTTTGTTTTCCGGAAATAGTCGACCTTAAACTCGGAATGTTTCACTTTAGACACGGTCAGCAATCCCCGCACGTGTATCGGAGGGATGCTGCGTAGGGGAGGAACCGGGATAGCGGGAGACATTCGCCATCTTCCACATTTATCGAGCCTCTTTCCGATATTCATTTGATTCGAGTGAAATTCTTCCGAATTTTTCCGATGGGCGTCGCCACATGTGCATCGTCACCTGCCCCATCCATCCTCTGATTGCTATCAGCCTACGTGAATAAAGAAGTCTGAGAGGTCTCGAACCCAGACCTCCCAATTTCCGGTCGCTCTAGCAATTGAGCTATCACGAGAACAAGCGCACGGAAATTGGGGTATCCTGGTTCGAATCTCGACCCTTCAGTTCTTTTCTATTTCCGTCATGGGATATTTCAAATCGCACGACACTCATGTTGAGAGCTTCCAATAACTTTCCTCTCCAATAAATTTATATCAACATATCAATTAATGACGTATGTTCCTCCAACTTGTGCTGTCATTGAATCTATTTATGCTTCTATAATACTCTAAAATTACATTTTATATAGACAATAAATTACTGTACGCTAATAATAGTTGAATTATGTTAGAATGGAAATAGTTTAATTATAAGCTCCCAACTTAATTTGAAACGTGAGCGTAAATCTTATTGCATCTATAAGACACATCCTTTTCCTGCCATTCTTTCAAACCAGTCATACGTTCATTCTCAACGCAAATATTTTTTCGTGATATTTTTATTTCATTATTTACTGAATTATGTTTAATTTTAGCCTTACTATCGGTACATGAAGTGTCTTACTTGTTTTTTAGTTACGTACTCAGAGATTTAAGTTTGATTCTTCTATCGTTATTATTCTTGATCGTTATAACATTATATAACCAAAATATGAGTCTCGTGTCATGGTCATATGATGGGAAAATTGTGAAGATTTCATCAATGAAATGAAAACGAAGTTCTAGCGAGATAGATTCAAAATTATTATTTCATCAAATATAAACTAACTACGATTCATGTAATACTAAATTGTTCTGAATATTTTTATTTTTGTTACGTTGATAAGAAATTACCATAAAATAAGTCTGTAGATCATTAACGCATTAGGGGCCTAATCGACCAAATACATTAGGCCTAGCGATGAACTAAATTATTAAAAACAGGTCACCAATAAATTTTCTTGCTGTAGAATTTGTACAGTTATACATTCTGTATCATACAGCCATTTTTAATGAAAAGTAACATTCAAAAATTGTTTCATATTAAAAAATATATCACTTATCCCTACTTCTTTGGTACTATTCGAAACAAAATCCAGGTAACTAACATCACATAATGTTTCAACTTTTACCGCTACACCTAATAGAAAAATAACTTCCGAAGCCCATCCCATTATCTATCTCTCAATAAACCGTCTTATACCTCCCACTTGCACATCACCCCTTTCGGATACGAAGAATCCTCCGGAATTTCCTTATTGCCCACCGCGTACTCCCTTGCCAACCAACCCAACGAATCTTTCCCCATAGGTGACATCGAATTCCGCCACATCTAGCGGAAAAAACACTAAATCGGCACCACTGCATCTGGCCCTTATTTTTCTTCCCCTTTTATTAACTGTACGTGCTACGGGAAGGAGGGGGGGTAAGGGGGGTTAGCCATAATCAGTGCAGGGGAGGGCGTGCAAATGAATGAAGGGGAGGGTGGGGTGGCCCTCACCCCACCCTCCCCGGATGGTTTTTCTGACGCCATCTTTTATTTCTGATGCTGTGCGAGGCCAATGGCCGAACTGAGGTTGGGAGGGGAAAGAGTTGGGTGCTGGGGAGATTGCCAATCTATTTATATGCATGCTGCCTTGTGGTGAATTCCCAGAGCGTTGCTTCATGGGCGGGGTTCGTGTCCGTAGAGCAATATTGCCCCCTCTCCCCGCTTTTTAGCGTTTATGTCCTTTTTCCATCATCCTCTTCTCATAAAAGCTCATGTGGAGGATTCATAGTTCGGACCGAGTACCGCTCCAGCTATGGTCGAGTGCGGTAATGTTCGTGCGGACACATTATTCGAAGAACTAAGGCCTATAAGGTGGGGATACATGCAAACGATTTTTGGGACTTTGAAATATGATTATATCTATAAATAATGTTTTAATTTTTTTTCGATTTAAAGTCAATCAGGTACTAAAATGTCGTATTGTAAGCTCTTAGGTGACGATAGAAAGAAGGAAGTTATAATAATGGTGCTGCAGTTATGAGAAATGATTATCAACTCACCTAATAACAGATTGCTGCATTATAGAACTGTCAGTAATCTTACAATTCATTAACAGTGAACTACAGGAGGATTAAATTACTTAATCTCTTCTTAACTATGGGCCTATGAAATTAGTGATTTGACAGTTTACGATTGCCACGCTTATGAAATGTATTCATTACACTCGAATTTAAGACCAAATCCTAATATAAGTTGAGTTTAATTTTCTGATGAACTGGTCGCTTAGATTATGAAATCTTTATCAATCGCATATTCCTCCTTTAATTAACAAGAAAATCATATCATTTAAACATGTAGTAGATTCCTCAGTTACGACACAATGTTATCGTATCCAAATGAAATTGTATCGGATTGAAACTGAGAACAATACATATGATACTATCACTTCATGTATACATAAGACTGTTATGCCTCCAGTATATTTTCTCCAAAATATGATTATTTATTTAATGATCGATCCTATTAATTATCCTGGAAAAAATAATTTTGAGTTTAAAATTAAAACTGAGAAGATAACTTCAATCACTGACGATTGCTTTTGGTCAAGTGAAACAACTTACAGGTGAAATACCAATACAATATGACTAAAACAAAATTTATTGAAACTTTCCTTCGTTTATCAAAGATGTATCTTAATTTAATGAAAATCATCTTAAAAAAGGTACTTCATAATTTTCCATTCCCTGGTAGATGCTTAGTTATAAGATTTTAATTATGAATATGATGCCTTACCTTATTGATGACTAAAATTGATTTATTTTTAAGAATTTCTTTTATATAATCATACCTTCAATCTAATCTTAAGCCAGGTAATAATGATCAACGGAAACTATGGAATATACAATCATCTTTTACAGTTATCCTAAGAAGTAAAAAATATAAGAGAATAAATTTGGACGACCCAAAAGTATTTTGTCTTCATCTGAATCTAATGAACAATGCAGTACTTTAATGTAACACAATTATCTTGTTCGAGCAACCCTTGCGACTATTCATACCGTTATTAAAACGCTTATTTGTATATGCTGTATTTTTTAAGGTATTTAATCTATCATTTCTTAAATTCTTGTTATAGTACCTAAGTTATCTTTTTTTCTTTCAGTCAGTAAATAAGCGTTCAAATGGCAACATAAAAGTTAATTTGAAGGATTGTGATAACTTATTATACTTATACGATATATATAATTTTATTGACTTTCTTATCATGTAAGTGACATTTACTCAGGACACTATGAATAATATAAATTTCTCTTACAGAAAATAGCATCATAGCCCCCAACTAAAATTAAACCAATGAAAAAATATATATCACAACATGCCATGACTGCTTTAGCTTTATGTTTTTCATTATTTTTTATTTTCCTCTCTTTATATTCTTAGGTTTATTAATATTTCCCTTAAGATAATCCTTCAAGAGCTCCGTGTCTGTTGTTTGGACTTAATTCGGTGTCTTAAGAATTCATCAAGTTGGTGTTAATTGTCGTGTGAAAGAATGAAGATGGTGGACACTTTGGAAGAGCGATTGCATTGTTTTAAATGATGAATTGTAAGGATCCAAAATGTAAGAGTCTTTATAAATCTAAGCTGATGTTCTTGTAATAGAATTTTAGCACGTTTTCATAATAGGGATTTATACTTTTATATAGAACTTTTATACAAACAATCTATTACCAGGCTGTAAAAATAAATTGTAATACCAGCTGAAGAGAGGGAGATTTACAAAATGGAGATGCGGTGTAAAATAAAAATGATGGAAATAAAAAAGAGGAACTGAATTATAGTTTCAGATATTCTCGAAAGAGTAAATTAAGAAGTGTTTGGGAAGCATTGAAAAATTATGTATGAAACGTAACGTAACATTCACGAAGGCGCAAATAGTGTTTTTAAAATAAAGTCAACAGAAATAATGCGGGCATAAAATTGAGGATGATGCATTATTGGGAAATAAGTACGTCTTTTTGTGATGAGAATAAAAATATCATGCAGCTATTGGGTTTGCATAAATATGGAAATAAGAGCAATATGGTTTAGATTTCGATAATTAATTCATGACTGCATATAATTATGATGACCTCATGATAAGATTCCTCACGTACCTATTGATGAAATGATTGCACCCTGAAGAAGAATATTTTTTTATATGCCGTTTTGGATAACAGAATACAGATCGTAGGGATGTGAACGTTTCTTTGAGGATAAGTATTTGACTCCTATATTCATTTCTATCTAAAACTTTGCACCTACACAGAAATGTATATTTATATGTTCAATTCTTAATATGTCAGTAAATCAAATTATGGTCCAGTTATCCCCGAGGTTTCGATTTTTAAAGAAATATAGTTTATATAATTAAATTTAATAAAGTAATAATAAAAATTAAATATTTCTAAAATTTTCCAAACTTAATGTGTATATATATATATATATATATATATATATATATATATATATATATATATATATATATATATATTACTATCAAAGTTTAAATATAAATATAATTTTTGGAACCGTTAAAAACCTGATATATATTAAGCTAACAAAGTTCAATTTTATAACGCATAATCAGCAAATAACTGTGCTAACTCTTGCTTTTTATGTTGAACATTCAATTTCCTCATGAGCTGCTGATGTCATATCAAGACAGATTTATTAGACATTCATAGAATCATGCGAGTGAGTGTGTTATGTGTTGGAAATGAAATGATTTACTTGAACTGTCTGCTGATAACCAATCAAGAATGTGAGTCGAAAAAGAGAAGAACTTTGAGAAACATCATAACCATCAAAATGAAAAATAAAAAATTTCAACTATTCATTTTACAGTCGCTTTTAAATTATTTACATTGTGAATTGGAAGAAACATTTCCGAAGTTATAATAACCCATAAAAATCACAAAGAGTGAACCTTATTTTCGATAAGTATATACACAAGCCAGATTTAAAGTTATTGGTGGTGGATCTAATCCTAAGAAAGGGGTTGGCAAAAATTGAGTGTTTGAACTAAAATTTTGAAACTTAAGATATACTCAAACGAGTAGTAGCTAGAATTATTTCTGAACTATTTATCATCAGCTAAATTCTTTATCTTTGTAAATCAACTTGTTTACCGTTTTTTTGCTTATGAATAAAATTTTAAGGACATGAAGATAAAGTGAATACCTATTTGAGAGTTATCAGCTGAAAGTAATCTATTTTAAAATTTATCATACACTCTCTCTCGATTAAATAAAGTAGAGGATATACTTAAATAGATTTTACATATTTTTGCGTAAGTAAACTTCATTAAAGGTATTTTAATATGAATTTATCTACGCATATGATTGAGATTTAATTTTCGACGAATGAAATGTGTTCCTATAGTTTCCCTTAAAAGACAGCAAATATATATATATATATATATATATATATATATATATATATATATATATATATATATATATATATATATATATATATATATATATATATTCAATCAGTAGAAGCATGTACTACAAAAAGAGAAAGTGACTGTGTTAACTTTAAGCGATCGTATATTTAAATTTATGTAATCCAATGAAGAAACTTTTATCTTCAAACTATGCTTAAAATCAAATAAAATTTGAAATATATTGGAGGATTTATCTTGGAAATGGGATATTTAAAGGATAAAATTTACATATTTCAAACATAAACATAAGAATTTATGCTTGCTACATCAAATAATGATGGTTTAGATAGTAAAAAAAATCAATCTTAAGTGACATTTTATGAATTATTTATAAATACTGATAATAAATTTCCTACCTTTCCCTCATTATGTACCAGAAGCTCTAAAATGAATATACTGATGTGAATTAACATTCTAGATGTTTAAATTGTTGTTGAAGTTAGGCTTGCCTATAGTTGAATATTACTCAAGTCACGCTAACTTGAATATAAAATAGATACGTGATTTATGTTACTGTCTATGTTGCAAACATTGGAGGACGATTGAAAATTCAAATCTTTGACAAAAAGAAATTCCAATATTTCCACATTGAAATACATGTATCGACCTTAATAAAAATCATACATTTTATTTCTATAATGCATTTGTAGAGGCGTTCAAAAATTTATCCTGTCCTGCAACGTTTTAAGACTTAGTAATACCTTATAAGGAACGGTCTATTGAATGGTAATAAAGTTCCGAATTAATTAGCTCTTAATTTCTCCCACTCTATGCTTTGATTTAAAGACAAAACTCGGGAATGGGTTTGCGCCATAAATCAAGGCTGGAAATGACCTCAAAGTCAATTAGCTCGCCTTACACGCGTTGAAGTCTCCGGAAGAAAAAACGATTTACAGTCTCAGCATTCTATAAATTTCGTATGTCATCTCCGTTTTAACCAGTTTAACGCTTTTTATTGCTCCGATAACCTTTCTCTGAACCGTTAAGATCCATTATGGTCATATATATCTGCAATTTACACGGCTCATAAGGAAATATAACTGACGTTTCCGTGCGCACACTAGTTTTCCGGAACTGAAAGATGCTGCACCTGATTTTGCTAATTAATTTTGCGTAGTTTGGGTCTAAATTTGGTTCGATAACGATATAAAAATCATAAGTACCCATATTTAATTATAATAATACTTAATTACCATTGATATTTATCAAGAATTTTAATTTTCGGCGGGGCTATTATAACATCTTTTAGAAATTCAGATACCTCTATCTGATGAAATATAGGTTTAAATGGTACTAAAATATGTGACTTATTTATCCTTTACATTATTCTGAAAGGATTTAATTACTAGAAGGTACTAAATCATAATTTAATCAATCGGTTTTATGTATCTGATGGAAGTCACGAACGTGAAATCAAATTTTCACTAAATTTAAATAGAAGCTTCTTAACCTGCCTTCTTAAAGTATTACGACACATTACTAATATAAAATAATTATACATAAGTAATGGAATAATAATAATGATAATTAGGGCTCCGATAATTTCCAATTATTATTTTGAATTAAGGTTTTTAAATGTAGAAAACCTTTGATTAAGTTCAAATTTCTTGTTATAAATATTATCGGGCGTAATTTTCGTATTTTCATATAATGCGTAATAGATATTAATCGGAGATCAGTATTATCATGGAAAAAACGGATTTGTCCCTTGTACTAGCCTTCTGAACCAATTTAATCGACAAATTTTGCATCATAAAGAGGTAAAAATTCAAATTTTCGCATTTTAAGCGTAAAACTCCGAAATTTACGGCAAATTCCAGATAGGACCCGGGATATTTATACCTCTAAAATCGCTCTCCATTTTCTAGCCCTTCGGAGATCCCTCACAGGAAGGACACCGAGCGAGGCAAGACTGCATTCGTCTGCGGTTTACTTACTTCGTAGGCGACGTGCAGAGATACGCGATGGCGGATCGGCCCACGTGAAAAGTAGACGAGTTCACGCAGCAGTCGGAACTAGAAGTGCTTTTTAGGAATGTGCGTGGCCGATGAGGGGAGAGAGGTCGGCGGGGAAGGTGGTGGTGGGGGAACGAGGAAACTAGCAACGGCCGATGTCAGATAGGGCTTCCCACCGAGGAAGGACTAGGCCGAAAGAACGAGTGGACCAATGAGACGAGCGGAGGAGGGCACTACACGGCCACCAAAGTGATTTACTGCAGCCACGCGTGGAGAGCGGTGGAGGTAGCCCACGCGATATCTTTCTCCATTCGAACAATCGACCGTGATATCGAGATCTCGGCCGTCGGTGGTTCGCTACGTGCCATTGTTTCGCGGGAGATGTTGGTTTTTTGAAGGAGTCGTGGGATATCGCGCCCGAAAAACGAGCTTACGTCGTGGAAACGGACGGGATATGCTTGTTCCGTCAGGAGTATACCCAACCGATGTTGGATCAATAACCGGGAGATGAAATCGGCCCAACGATGAGCCTCTTTCACAATATTTATAGGGTATTAATATTGAATTCGATGTATGTTTGACATATTAGTCTCCTAGTTTAACTTTTGTGGGTAATCATCCTTAGGTGTGAGGAGGTCTCATCAGAGATGCTGACAATTCAACGAGATGTTGAACAAAAAATAGTCTCTATTTCTATGGTCCACGTCAATCGACAAATTCATTCATTCATTAAAATTATCAACAATTTGTTTTGTTGTCATAAATCGTAGCATGTAGTTATATCTGAAACGTTAAAACTACTTTGAGATTCATTCGCACTAATTAAATTATTCACGTATAGCAATAAAAGCTCTATATTTATCTCAATTTTCTTTAATATATTTTTGTAACATTTTAAAGAGAAATTGAACCTCTTGTACAATAATTGATCCACAGAGCTATATTAAATATTCCATGTTTATAAGCCTCATAATTTAAAGTTTTTCAAAGGGTCAATATAATTTTTTACTCCAAAATCTTTTAAATTCTTAAATACATACCCTCCCTTCGAGATGAGTAGACAAAATTAAACTATTTAAAGACATTACTTAGAAATACTAACCTTATACGAGAGAGTTCAACGTAAACTCTAATTTTGAAAATAAAATAATTACTGATAATTTTTTCTCTACGGAGCCATTTTAGTATATAATGAAATGGAATGAATAGCATTTCATTTTGAACCATTAAAACTACATTTTAAACTACTAGGATCTTAAATACTATAATATCGACCCATTTCTTAATCTCATCGTTAAAACTTACATTATACGGAATTATAATTATTTCTTGAAACAATTTACTCTCTGCGACATTTTTCGGAATAAATTAGAAATAGACATTACTGAAATTAAATAAAACCTGGCACTATTGACAATTTATTTCTAATAATATATGACCTAAGCTCCGATGAAGAGTAATTGTAATCGCTAATCAGTATTCCGATCAATTTATCTACAATGTTCAAGTCAATGAAAAATGGGGATGAAATCCAGTTTAGTAGCTCCTACTTAGATATCGCCAATTTAGTAAGTTTCATAACGTAACAGCCTGGAGTATCCATTACATCTTTCAACAATGTAAATACGTCAAATTGACCTTTTCAATAACGTGCAAGATCGTTTGAATCGGTAAAAATAACCTACAATCAATATTTGATAGAAAATAAACCCATCAACGCTTGTCAACGACCAGCCAAACCTTCAAACAGCTTTCGAAATCCGAACTTAATAATTTAGCGAGCGCTACAAAGCTGTGTCAATCTCAGCACGCTGTACTGAAGTCATACCTCATCCCTGGACCATCCCCAATCGATGCGATAGCATCCAGAATCGCTGACGCTCCTGTTCAGGAAGACTAAGAAAGTCCTGTTGACTCGGCGTCTACTAGACTCCATCGCACTATGTCGCCCCGCCCTGCGACTCTAGCCGCTCTGCCTATTCTGGGCCATTCCCCTCCGACCAACCGCTTCCCTCAATTTGGTTAAGGGTCCAACCGCACCGGGGGGCCAATCATAGTCTGCCTGACCTCTCCCTCGCCTAGAACACCTCAGACCGCCGTCCCATTCGCACTAGAGACACGAGGGAGGGAAAACTGGTCATCGAAAATGGTGGAGTGGGACGAATAGGTATGGTCAGCTGTGCCTCCGGTTACCATAGACTCCGTCCATTGGCTGGTTCCCGAAACTGGGAAACCAAGTCTTTCTCAATCTAGAAACGCTGATTTAGATGGTGATAATGTAACTAATGGTCCACAGGTCCTCGAATGAAAAGCATCTACTGTGACTACTACATGTTGATGACATGCATTCAAGTGTTTCAGCTTCGTAATTGTTTTGGAAGTCAAAAGAAAGATAGCAACACAAGGACAGTAGGTTGCCCCAGGAAACATGGATGACTGTCACTTGGCTTTAAATATATTATAAATTAAGCATTTTCTCCTTGCATTTACTGTAATTGTTGTAGTTTTATCTCCTTCAATGTTTTGGATGCCAATTTTCTTATGATTAATGAAATCATTGCCCAGGCTACTACTGTTCTTGTATTGAAGCGTGGTTTTTATTACTCTTTTCCTTTATTATCATCGTGTCCATTATTAACATCGTTCTTTCACTAACTGAATTTCTAGAATAAGGTCTTGTACGGTAGAATTTTGTAATACTACGGCATTTTCCATTTTAATAACGCCAAAAAGGCAATTCACTAGACTTACTGCTCTACCTATAGGAGCAATGAACAAAAATTATATTTTATTATAAAAAAAATATTTTCTGAAATGAGATATTTCCTCCTAAGAATTTAGGCAAAAATAACATTCTTGATATAAAAATATGAAAATCCTTCATTGAAAAAAAAATCTGAAACTAATAATATAATCCAAATACCTTTGACCAAAAGAAATCTTATTGGACGTATTATATCGTATTCTCCATATAACTACACGTACTGCTGTTATTTTTTATAAAAACCGAATTATGTGGGTACAGTAAAAATGTTTACAATTATTTTTCATTAGATTCCACAATCATTTTGCTTATCATCAAATGTGTTCCTCACTTATTCGAATTTATAAAGAAAAAAGTTTTTTAAATGTATAATAATAAAGTTAATTTTCTCTGTATAACTAATTTTGAATAGCGTTGATAATGAAAATTTATGATGCAAATTGTTAAAAATCACAAAATAAAGGATATTTTAACTAAGTCTGAAAATAATAAATGGAGAAATCTAAAAAAACAATGTTTTCGAGCTGGTATTCATATTCTGAAAATTTATAATTAGAACAAAGTATTTTAAGCATTATTTAGTTAACATCTCTATGATATCTGATCATCATAATTCGTTTGTAACTCATTAAGTAAGTATATTTTATTTCTATGCAAAAAATACTTTCCTGTATCCAAATTAATTTCTTTCTTAGTTCCTTATTTTAAGTTTTTGACGTCGAAGCTTTCAGCAAGTGATCCATGTAACTGAGGTTTTGATAAAGAAATTGAAAATGAATTACCAAAGTTCTGATAGTAACTTATACTACAAGGCTTTTTAAGGTTCATTAAATTTCATAGTTATGATGAATTTGCTAAGGAAAAATATAAATCCTCCTACAGATAATAATTCTTACTTCATCCCCTCGAAAATTAAAGAGAGTGACTACAGATATACTGTTAATACTAATATTCACATATATGGTATTCAATACAAATCAATCATATTTGTGATAGTTTTAATAAAATTTCAACCCAACCCACCATCATCTTCTTTGATTTGATATATTCCCATCCTATCATGGAAATATTTTTCCTAGAGTACGTATATCTTTATTACAAGTATGATATATATTTAAGATTAAAATATTCTAAGAATAGAACCAATCTAAATGTCTCTAAATATTTTATTTTGTCTATGCCTATATAGATACCGTGCGAGCCACCTTTCGTTGTGTGGCAGGGGGTGAAATTTTGAGGACTAATACTTAAAGATAAGGAGATAATTAATTAACTGATTCTATATGTAAGTTCTAGACAGGGATGCTGCCATATAAAGGCTTCCTTATGAAAAAAAGTTACTCTTTTAGACGAGATATAACTGGGAGTTTGATCTTTCGATTCAAAATTTTAATTTGGTAATCGATTTCAATTAGTTCTCATAAGTAATGAACACTTGAATTAGTAAACTACATACTGAAAAGGTTTTATTTACTTGTAATTTTTTCTTATACATGAATATTGATTTTCCCATACTAAAATATGTAGTATGAACCCTGGTATTTGTTGAATAATGTGGAACTATGTAAATATAGGAGTAAATAAATATACATATACTCCAAATAAAGTATCATTGTAAGATTTGTTCTATCTAATGATTATCATAGATATATAGTCCTGTGAGTTAGAGAGATTTGACCTGTTAAGATCATTATTCCTGAACCTCTTTCTTAATATTAAATATAAAGTATAAATACATCAATTTAGCTATTAAATTCGTTATATTCTTCGAGATAAGATTTCTTCATTTATGAAGACTTTAATAAGAGTCTAAATGGAAAATTTTAAGTATCTTCAGCTCAAAAATTATGCAATTAAAAAATTAATCTTATTTTTCTGATCAATGAGATAAATATATATTTAATGATTAGAGTATAAATTACCTCACATTTATCATTATAATTAGGAAAAAAAATTAGTTTTTGAAGATTATTAACGTAATGTGCGAATGGAGACCTAGAGCAACCGAATACATTCAAATTTCAAATGTAAAATTCCCACACAAAGTATTTCAAAAGCATTCAATTGTGGAGCATACAATAGACTCCTCCTCACGCTTAAAGTCCCTGAAATTGGATGAATATCGTTCACAGACGGAAAAACACATAAACCCCATAATCTCTTAACCATGAATCTGATAGTGATTGCCCTCAAATCCGATTCCGGTTTCGAGAAATAAGTCACGTCTGGCCCCCGTCGGCCCTGAACGGCGCATTTTCGAAGGATCTGCAAATCACGAGTAACCGTTGGCTCGTTTTTCCCTCGCGCGGGACCTTTGAAGTACAACATTTACCCAAGAGATGCCGCCGAATTGACAATGTGCAATCACCTTCCGCACTCTTCCGGTCACGAGTTCAGTAGCACTGACCTTACATTTCCCATCTGCTGCTTGTGTTTCCGAGCATCCCCTATTGTCAGGTGTGGGGGAGACAGCGTGGAGTCTATGTCTGCAATGGTGTGGACTCTGCACGGTAGCAGTTCGTGGATATTCCGCACGACCGAAGCGAACCTCAGAACCTACCTACGTACATAGGACATGAACGTAAACCATTGGTTCTAACACTTAAACCACTCTACTACAACAAAACACGTACCATCTAACAGTTTAATCTAACAGTTTCTACATAACTGGTACCTAGAAGTCCAAGTTTCTATCTCTAGATAAGATCTCGATAAAAACCATTTACGGACCTCCTAGGAGTCGAACCAACGTCCTCGTGAGCGTAGAGACTTCAATGATTCGAACCCGGAGGTTCCAGATTAAACGCGAAAGTGTCGGGAAATTTTCGGGGGATCTTAAAGCTCTATTATCATGTCTCAAGGACGTACGTTGCGAGATATTTTTTGTGTCTGAGTCAGATCTTGGTCGCTGGAATTCACTGCTCTCGGATCTGGGGAAGTGGATGATCTCTCGAAAGCCCGTAGATGGGGATTACTATGGGGTTGTTGTCGGGAAAAGTTTCCTACGTCTAGGATTTAGGGAAACCAACCTAAGAAATACGTAGATGGTGGCCTGTTGCCAACAACGTGAATTTTCTATCGCTCCTCTTAAACGCGTAATTCGTCAAGCACTTCTAGTTCTTCTATGGCGCAAATATTCAAAACGATGTAGATAAAAGAAAGCTAAATACGTTTCTATTTGTAGTCGTATTTTAAGAAATACTTGCCATTAAGTAATTCATCTATCATTACTTTTAATACTGCTTTAGTTAATTGTAAAATTAAACGAAGATTAACCTCTACGTATCATTTGCACACGGTCAAAGAAAGAAACCTTTCAGTCCTATTCGTATACTCTGTGCATTTTAAATTGACATAAAACTCCTCTCAAAGAATCGAAAACATCCTATTGAGCTTCCAGCAGAGCATAACAAATCGAGTCAACCGTCCGATACTCTGCGAATCGCAGACAAAGTGGGTGTCAGAGACAGACAACGTAGGATGAGAGAATTCATTGAGATTATGGATATTTAAGCTCATCCCATCCATTGGACGTAGAAAATTCATGCTTGAAAATATACCATAAGGTTATATTATATACGAGAGCAAATACTTTAGATAGTTACGAATAAACTAAATCAGAAAGTGGGCTTTCTCTACACTTGAGTCTTGAATCGTTAGTCTACTCTCTGTTTGTCGATAGATATTTCATTCTCCATGTGCATTATAGAGATCAATAAATATACGATAATAACCCCACCATGTACGTATCTCATTTATTTGGTTAGTTTTTATGTATCGTGCAGCATATTTGCTGTTGTCGAACTTTGAATTTTTCGCGTGGTGAGAGACGTCTACCCACATGCCAAACTCCCACTCCTGAATTTCTGCCTGGATTAACGCATGATTTACTCGTCTCAAATGTGTTATTAATTCGCCATTATTACCCAAAGAGATGCATTATCGCTGTTTAATAAATTATAGATCGCGAGTCCTTACAGAGACTTAAAGCGGGCTTTGAATTTATTAAATTCTTCGAATCTTTCAGTATCTTATTTGATAATATGCAAACATTAAAATCGAGTCTCACGTAAAGATTTAAAATAATGTTTCGATTCATAATTATTTACATTTTTGATTCTCTTTTATGAACGTTCTACAAGAAAAAAATTCGAAGCCACCTCAAATTTTTTCATCGAAAGACGTTAATTTTCGCAAATTTAGCAGAAACCTCCTTGACAGAGTATACTTAATAATCTTAATAAATATTACGTATATTTTTCATAGTTTCTTAACTCTTTCAAAAAAACATTCACAGGAATCAAGAAGAAATCAACCCAAATTCATAACTCTACTGTAACCCGTTTAATCTTCGCATACGAGAACGTGTGACAGCCTCTTTATAGACCCATTCATTAGTACAATCTCGATCTATAATTTCGAGACACGGATCTTCAGCGGTGAGCAAACTCCGTCGACGACGGCAAAGGAAGGGGCAAATCCACGGGCGTATCGCGCGCCAGCTGTTGCATCCTGAGGAGAGGGCCTGGAGATTAAAGCGATGGGGTGGGCAATCTTATCCGGAGGCAGTCCTTCCGCGTCCATCCAGGACCGCGATTAGATTGCTTTACGCCCCCGCACACCACATGCGCTGCCAGACGATTCCGCGAGGACCTTCTACATTCCCTCACGCGGATAATAAGGTTCTCTCCGAGGGAGGGCGCGTACGATTGCCGAGTGTACCCGAATGGAACCAAAGGGTTTTGCGTTCATCTGCGGATGATAGAGGTCGTGGGGGCGGAGGCCAGACGCCCGGTGGAGTGGGGCTTGAGGGGGAGACTCGTCTGGGACCTCCCCTCTGCTCTTTCGTCCCCCGCCAAGGACTCGGCAGAGATCTCGTGGGGTAGGAGGGGGTTGGCAGACGAGTGCATCTTCTACTTGGCTCCTTGGTTCCGTCGCTGTAATGCGCCGCTGAAGGACACGGGATGCCGACCTGGGAAGATTTCGATCGCGGTCGGACTTGCGTCGTCTAGGGTTACGATTGCATCCGCTTCCCTACACATCGATTCGATATGAGTAGGATAGTTTGCAGACAGTCTGCATCCGTATTCGGGAATATTTAGGTTGCCCGAAAGCTTCCCTTACATTGACGATTTCTATCGCTCGGAACGTGAACATCTTCTAAGACGTATTTCTCATTCAAATATGAATCTAAAAAGTAAAAACGTTGATGACCTATAGTGCGAGAAAATGATATATAGATTGAGAATAATGAATCGATTGTTAACAAAATTTCTTCCGTGGTTGCTTGGCAGCCATAATGGACGACCATGTACATAACCATAGCAAATGGTAAAAAATGCACCCCTAGACGTAAAAAAAGTCCGGCTCCCGTCCATTGCGAATCAAAACCGAGAACAAAAGATTCACTTAAAATGCAGATGTCGGTCATAGAGCGTGGTTGCATCAAAAGGCCGGAAGGGCAGACGTTTCTTTCGCGCTTTTCCATCGACCATGGGACTTGTCTTGGCGTGCGGTGGAAACACTTCCGCAGGCAAGAACGCGTCCGAGGAGGAACCTTCGTCTGCATTTGCATATTTGCATCGAAGCGTATGATGAATCGATGGGATTCGCCTCGTTGCATTTTCCCATTCTTCGACTGGGCTTTTTTTTGCCCCCCGAGTCCTTGATCGATTCCCGCCGAGGTCTCTGGGATCGGCGGCAGACGCCTCGGGGAATCTATCTGCCGAACGCTTTTATTCCGCTAAAATGGCGGGCCTACGGTTAATCGGGTCTCCGTAGACATCGAACGCCTCCGTAAGGTACTAGAGATGCTAAACATCGATATATCGCCTGAATGATTCGTGAAAAAGCAACATATGCATTTTAGTTATTGGTTTTCTGCATTATTGAAAATCATTTCTTCGAGCATTTTTCACTTACATGTTATACTATATTAAATATTGAAATAATAAATATATAAATGTACATATAAAATACTATATTATATGCTATTATATATCATGTTATTACTATATTATATGTGTATGTGTAAGATGTATAATATTGTAATATATTCCTGAAATTTCGGCCTAAGATAATGATTCTTTCGATTTTTTTAGTTTCTAATCTATACGACTCCTCTGGAATACATGTAATTCATTTCTAACTTCAATATGAAAAGGCGCTACCTCGTGAAAAGTCAAGTAATTTTTTATTATTTGAAAGTGTTGATAGGTTATTTTATTAAATCTTTACTGCTTTCGTTAGATTATTGAAATTATTATTAAGTATTATTATTATCAAGTAGAGTATTAAAATTTTGATAGACTTTAAAGCCAGTTAAAGTAGAAATATGTTTACTCGAACCTATTTTGTGGTTAATATTCAAACTCAATGTCAGTATGATTATCGATTGCAGGAGAAAAAATTCTACAAGTGTCAAACGCAGGACGTTACTCCCAACGTTCATTAAATGAAAAATGTTAGCTTGGAAGTGATGCAAGGATATGATACAGAGTCACGTACATCGTAAATTAACTATTAACTGCATTTTTTAAGTCTGTGTTATGTCGGAGATGTAAAAATTTTCTTCCGAAAAAATTCAGGGCTGAGAGCGTTCAATAAGGTCACTTTATGGAGTGTTAAATTTAATTTTCAGCTAATTCGTAACGAAAATACTGCAATTGGCATATTACATGCATCTCGGACGAAATATTTCTCTACAGTCTGTGACTCACAATTACAAATACATTACGGTTTCCCCCCGTCATGAACCTGAAGTTTTACTAGAAGCAACCCCTCAAGCAATACCTTTTTCACGCATCTACAAACACATTTCGGTAAACAGATCTGTGACGAGCACAAAATCAATACCACGGTTCGACTGACATAATTGCACATGAAGGTCTTTATGATGCTCTAACTGAATTATACTTGTGCAAGATTAAAATGTTTAGACTGCCATGAACATCGAGTAACCGCCCAAAAGTTTCCCCCCCCCCAACAGTCCCCCAGTAGATAAATAACATTTTAAGGCTACAGAATTTTAGAATTTTATCAGCATTAAGGTTCTCCAGGTTACGGTAAAAGAATAACTTTCTCATCACTTGCATCCGAACATTCTCCAACCAACACCTTGACCTGCCCCCGTTGATATTTCTTTCCTTTCACCTCGAAAAAATGTTACGCACATATCGTTTTGTACACACTCTATATGTATGTATAGTGTAAAAATATTTTCTTTAACGATAAAAGTGAGTATAACTTAGGTAAAACTAAAAGATTTTTCTAGGTTATCAGAATTTATATCAGTATAAAAATGCATGAAAAATCACCTGAAAAGTATGTTTTAAAATTAGCAAAGGTTCAGTACGTATTTATATATAAATGTTCTTATGATATTTCCTGTAAATCCATATATTATATGCTACTCAGCATACTAAATCTGTTATACAACCAGCCAAAGTAGAGCAAATCACATTTGAGACAAAACGACTGAATACGAAGGTTATCTTCCAGACGAGAAGAATAACCTTTACTGATAATTATGTTTTAGCGAATAATGAATCGTTCTATGAGAAATTTCCTTGAAAGAAACAAATCTAAGGACCTTGAAAAATCCATTAACCTCGTTCATTACCATTCCTCCGAGTTTATCTTTCAAAGAAGAGGGGTGTACATATAATATCGAACTGTCTGCTATTTCTCCTCGTGCTTGGACCAAAATAATCATTATCCATGCAACTTATAATTAGAAATAAGTACCATGGAAAGAGAAATCCTTTTGAATATAAATATCACAAAGTTTGTTACCTTTCATGTTTGGGAATAGTATATATAATAAATTCATGTACGAGAAAATATTTTTACACTTTAACTACACTAATTATTTTTAAGTTTCAGTAATTACACTACAACGTTCTGGTACTGAGGATGTTTACAATGTTCATTCACCTGTAGAAATTTCCCTATCTGGTTCAAAATGTAAAGTGATGTTAAATTACTGAATTTTGTGATTGTAGGAATAAAATACAGCTCGTAACAATATATTGAGTGAATATTATTTTCTATGGACGTAGAAAATTCGCTTTTTGTAGTAAAAATTGCGATGAGTTAGGTATAAATTTGGTGATATTCAAGATCTGATAAATATTTGAGATTAAAACTTGACCATTTTATAATTTTATATAGGGATTTTCTTAACAGTTGCCATATATAAAATTTATTTCTGAGCTCTTAGGTTCAGCAAGTAAGTGTCACACCAAGAATATACAGTATTATATATGGCCAATTATAATAATACTTCATTTTAAAAATGAAAACAGTATGATTGACCCTTCATGATTAGTTCAGTTAGGAATACTTATGAATCAATTGCATCCATTGAAATTTGGATTGAGGAAAGTGCATTTTTCATAATTCATGTCCAATTATTATTGCCTTTATTAAGAAAACTTTAGGAGCGACAGGGTCCTAGCAATATAATAATTCCAACCTTTACGATTTTCAAACGAATATTTGTTAATAAAAACCCATTAGATGGGGTCCAAATTTTTCTAATTAATGAAAGGGAAGGAAAAATTAACATATATTGATGTATTTTACAGAATTTCAGAAAGATGAGGTCCAAAATATTTTTAAAAATTTATTGGAGAGGAGGGAAAAATGAACATATATTAACGTCTTTTACAAAAAATTCAGAAATAAAAATAAAATATTTTAATGGAAGATAAAAATAAAGCCCAGCTGGAAGAAAAATGTAGAAGAAAGTAACTAAATTCAAACGTTATACATAGCTTGAAAATTCAGATTGTCAGTAATGGAGTAGGAATTTGATATAAGTTTCAAATTTAAAATTTCTGGGAAAAATACTTTAAAAAATTGAACAAGGCTCGTTTCCGTGCATCAATAAACAAAAATTGAGAGTAAATTCTGGTTATCATAATGACTCATGCATTTCATCTGTATAGTCATTCATTTTAAACTGAGTTACTCTATCATCTTTTTCCTCCTTATATTTTTTAATTGTATATAATATTAGATTCTATCAAACTAAAACTCTTCTTCTTCGTCATAAGAGAAAAATTTCAATATGAAAGATTCAATCACTAATAAATATACTAATAACGGTAACAAAGACAATTACCATTTAAAGTGAGGTGATATTGGAATATAATATTTATATAATACTGATGCCATAACAACTTGTCAATGGAGAGAGAAATATATTCATGGATGGAAGGTACAGATAAAAGTATTTTAGAAGTAAAACTAAAAACTTTGAGCTTCACTTGCTGATTTCAAAAGCTAAAAATTGCACTCTGCATAGACGTACTGTGTGTATGAACGGTGTGCTTAACAATAATTCAATCGTGAAAGTTACCCTTTCCGAAAAAAAAATACAAAACAACAACCTATATTTTCAAATAACTTCCACCATCATTAACGACGAAGCGGATTCAGAAGTTATTCTTTCGTATCACATGCAATCGAGCCATCTTAAAAGGGAGCTTACAAATGGCAAATGGGAACAAACGGAAATACTGGATATAAGAGATAAGATGGATGACTGAGGGGATGCAAGCTGATCATGTTTTACTCTTATGAATGGCTGCTCGTTTTCGAGAGAAGACGTTCATCGTGATCAAGAAAACCATGCTGAGGCAGATACTGGATCCAGCTTACGAGTGCGTGTATGTCAGGCGAATCCTAACCGTAAATCCAACGAACGCATAAACCCAACAGTAGCGTGGAAGTATTTCACTTCGAAGGAGAAAAGCTCTTCATCTTCTCGCATGCATGGAAGCTTTTTATGTAATATGTTTGCTACCGTATAGAGTGACCGTGTCGAGTTAAAGTAAGCCATGTCGGGTTTTCATGGGTGCTTGATAAGTTCCACTGCATGAAGTTTTATGTATTACGTTACTCTTTGTTGAATTATATTAAATTTCTGTTGTTCGAATGCAAGAAATCTAGTATGATAATAGTTCATGTTTGCGAAGTAGGTTGTAGATAATATTTCATACGTGCGATACGTCACCGAAAGAAATATCATTTTCTTTTAAATTCAAATAAAAAATTTCATTTTTAAAGGGTAAGTTAACTCCATTCTGTAGTTCACTATAATGTCTCGAAAAGTCTACTGCGTTTCTAAAAATATACATACGGTTAATATAAAAGCCAAGACCTTGTTATAGTTATACATCAGAGGAGAAAAGTTAAAAATAACGCCATGATTTAAGGTATTTACTACACTATTTACATCAATAAGCACACGACTATGGTTTCACAGTCATTATTTTACATGGTTCAGTAAAAATCTGAAATCAAGGAGTTTAATTTATAAGTTTAAATCTACTAATAAGTATTCACAGTTACGCCTGACTATGTATCATAAAAAAGTTATTCTAACATGTCCTTTCAATATAGCATTTCATTTCTTAAACTTCTCCATTATGCACTCGATCGATCTGCATTATTATCATTCATAGTTAAAATTCAATCATGTCTTTGTATATACTATAGATCTAAAGCTATTTGAGAGTTAAGATATTTTTTGTGATAAAATATATTAAAGTTCGTAAAGTCTTTTTAGACAAGAACAAGAAAAAAGGTTCAAAAGACTGATATTCCATTTCATCGATAAGTAATTGCTATAAAACATATCTCATCTTAGTCATATATAAAACTGATCAACTAAAATTACTCCAAAGTTTTCCAAAGAGTGAAAATATTAATATTTTTTATAGTACTTTCAATAAAAAATATTAACCGATATCTAACACTGTGCATGTAAACTGGAGTTCTTATTTGAGGATAAATTTCAATAAGAATATATTCAAATACACTCCAAACATAATTATCATTTGTTTTATGTACGGGTCTGTAATAACTGTTTTGTCCTAACTTAGTCACAGTATTCAATATATATATGACATATTGATTTTGGAATTAATAAAAGGATATTAGTGGTCTATTTGTTTGTTTGTATTGATCGCCTCTTTTACATATGGAAAAGCATTGAACATTTTTTTGATCGAAGAACATCTATTTTTTCAAATGTCACCTAATACAAGGCTAAAATACATTCAATTGTTTTCTATGCTTCATTTGAATATCTCATCCATGGGCATGCCAAAGAAATGCGTGGCTATCCTTTTTTCCACTCTGATGCATGGCTTTGATATTAGGAAAGTTTACTATGGAATGAATGGCAGAGTATGTGTGGCATTTGGTCTATCTGAGTACTTGATATAGCGGAATGAATGGAAGGTATGTGTTACACATAGAGTCATTGTGCTTCACTTGCATGAACTTGTTCCACTTGTAGCAATCTGGTCCATTGAGGGACGGAAGGGAAAATTATCTCACACTACATCTTGCCCAGTAAACTCTATAAACTCTTATAGTTTGTGAAAGCTAACTTGTGTACTGAATGAGTTCCCAGTAAGCCTTCGCTCTTCATAAAAATATAGACGGAATTCTTGTGAGGAATTATTCCAATAGGGAAATTACGAAACAGAGAAGGTAATGAATGACTAGATTAAAATCTTGAATATATATTTTGCTTGTCAAGCAAGTGTCTTCCAGAAGATATGAAACAATTAGAAGCCACCCGTAATGAAATTAATTTATCATAAAGATAGAAAGTCCAAGAGATTCTAATTTTTCGACTTGCGATTTTTAATTTAAGAATTTTCACCCGTCCATACTACTATTTCTATCATTTTACACGTAACAAAGGGCCAAAATTGCTCCATAAGTCTATCAACAATTAAATCAACTGGATTACAATACATGCAGCTATCGACAATTAAATCAACTGAATAACAATACGTAAACAAATATTGTAACTAGGAACACTATTACTTGTAACCAGGCTAATTTTCTACTCTAGCCCCCAAGAATAGGACAGCTGGACGTAAATAGAAGTTCGTACTGATGATTATGCAGATGTTATCCTTAGACGTCACGACCAAGAAAAGCTCCTGAGGAATGATGATCAATAAGTGTTTGCGTAGTTTACGTTTAAAGTATCCGTCGGGGAAAACTAGTTCTTACGTCAAACGTAGCTCCCGAGGATCACACTCAAATGAATCACTGAGACTTGATACCGGTTTGGTTCCACGCAAACAGACGAAACCGGTCGATTTAAGAATTTGTTTGCGGATCAAATCAAATCAAACCGATTCACTCATGTATCCTTTTGCTTGAGGTAAAGCTAGATCGAGTCTAAAACGAAGATTTATCCTCCTCGGGCTTAGAAAGCGAGCTCGCTGATGCGTAAGATGAGGAAACGATACCAGTCCGTGTACAGTTGTGAAAGGAGTTTCCTTTCTTTGCAACTCTGGACATTTTTACGGATAAAGTATCCTATCTAACTTCGTGTTTAGGAGGAAATTCGGTCTGGAGAAACGAAACAATCGATCTCTTTCGCTGGGATGAAAAAATAAAGCGTCATTTCCGTGTGTAGTACAGATGAAAGATTTGGACGTCCCGCTGTCACTAAGAATTTCCTCAGGGAATCTTTTTCCTTACGTCGTTGTATCACAAAAACTTTTTATGGGAATGACATTTTATCCCTGTGTTACATATATATGACTATGAATATTGAGAATCTGGGTTAGGTATATATTTTTTTGGTTAAAAATAGGTATTCTGGAATTATCTCTAAGAAACAATAACCTTTAACCGAACCTATGAACAAAAACCTTAATAGACACGAGTTTAAAAGAATTGGAATACGAAAACAATTTTCTTGTCTAGTATAAGGAGGATGGAACAGTGTAAGAAATATTAATTAAAATATATTTTCAATCACTTTTATTTTAAAAATGTGTTTTTGAATAATAGCTCTTGTGATCCAGGTTTACCAGTAAGTTACGGATCTTAGGTGAATTTTAAAGTCTGTATAATACTTCTAGAACTATTTGAACTCTATCTACGAGTTATATTAGCTATAAATGTAATCATCCCATACGATGATGAGTTTTGGGTCGCGTTTGTTTCCAAACGGAATAATATATTGTTGTTGCCGGAGAAGTCTGAGGTAGGACATCAGGTAGCTAAGAGTTGACTCTTAGGATGCGCTGAGAAAGGTACACGGATTCTAAATCGGATTATATTCGATAGAAGGACGATGCATAACACTGCGAATCTGCATCGGCGCACCTCCCGCCGAGGTCCCACACCATAACCCTGAAAAGATCTGATTACTGCATTGTTGACCGAACCGAAGAGCGTTCAAAACCGTACAAAAACTTGGATCGAACCGCCGTGATTTCGCCGTTGGCTCACGACGAGTACTTGTTTTGCAACCACTCATTCCGATTCATGATTTCCGAGGGACGGGGGCATTATGCGTTCGATATTAATCGAATCCCATCGATATATCCCGCAGCTCCGTTGCCATCCGTGGCTCCTTCAATGGATAACAGGTTCTCCATGTCCTAACATCTCTCGTGGAATGCACATGCGCTCTCGGCCACTTTCCCCTCATCACACACCTATTCAATATTCCCTTTCTTCGCTTTCTCCTATTCTGTTCCCTCTCTTTTCCTTCGGACGCAGGGCGTAATTGCACGAAAATGACCTCGTCACACCGGTTTCTAGGTGCGCTGACCCGAGGTGAGATCCGAGTGAAAGGAGCCTCCAGAGAGAGAGGAAGAAAGAAAGGGAGAAAGGCGGTAACGAACGCGGAATGAAGTGGATTAAGCACTTTCTTCTGGTAACGCTTTTTCGAACGTCCTTCCCTAACGTGCGACTGCTAAAAGCGGTCGTATCACCTCGTGTCGTGTACGGGAGGGTCCTCGGAGTCAATCTGTGGACTTATGCAACGGATGTCTTCTTGCATGCGCTCCGGGATGAAGATGGGATGACCGAGAGCTGCGATGCCTTTTTATGCCAAGTTTTTTTTTAATTTTGGAAGTAGTATTTATTAGCCGATGAGCTTTGGAATTTTGAACTAATGATCTTCAACTCTTTCCTCCAAGAATTTTTCTCATTTATCAAATACGGAAATCCATTTTTCAGTCGCGTCTATCGTTATCATTTTCTTCGATAACATTGAATACCAACCGTTAAAATCGATTGAATTTCTTAATTTTTGTATCTATTACTATAAATTACTTTTATCTATAACAATCACATATACTCCTATTCATTCAATTTAATGAGATTATATTTTCTTAGTTTATAGCATTCGTATTTTTAAATAATCATTCCTATATTCTAATATTATTCTCCACTGTTTTATACCGGCAATTACCTTAATTTGCCTTAATACGATAATACATTTCTTCGTTTATTTATTTAACATAGCTCGCATAATATATTATATATTTATTTATTAAAGGACCTTTTAGCATAAGATGTACTTAAGAATACACGAACACCCATTTTCCCAGAAGAAAAATCCCATTAGTGAGACTCGAACCAGGGACCTTAGCATTGGAAAGTCAGTATGCTAACTTCGGTGAGTCGATATAGTAGGGGGTTGGGTATGGAGCGGAAAATTGCGATGTTATTTCAACAAGTAGAAAATAAACGATGCACTAAATGACGTAGCATTGTAGCCTTAAAGTATACGAAGGATACATATACATTTTTCTCGTCACCATCAGTTGTTTACGTAATTCTTACAGAAATTATTAAATCATATCTATTAATTTTGTTAACATTTTTTCTTGTTCCTAAAATCTACGATTCGTCTTTAGTACCCAATTTCTTCATTGACCCTGTTCAATATTGAAATCCAGTAGCTTTTAAATGGCGATAGCCTGGAGATACGTAATTCAACCATTCCTCAACCACTCTCTCTACATGTAACTTGAGCAGCGTTGGGTCTTCCTCCGTGGTCCATGCAGAGAGAGATTCTACGTATCGCAAATCGTCTCCTGTGCGTTTGGGAGTAGTGACCGTTTGGACACGTGACACAACTCTCACTTTCGCTGCACTTTGGAGACTCACTCCGCGGATGTCGCGTGTGTGCAATTCAATCGAATCAAAGACGTGGTTCGATCCAACTTTCGTTTCTTTTCCTTCCGATGCGCTTTCCTTCGTGCATCCAATCGAAATGCGATTGAGCTAATAATAATTGAGTAATAGTTAGCGGATGTATTGAGTGAAGGGTGAAATTTATATGCGGTCGTCCGGAAATTTTCAGAGGAATAAATTATGGACGTGGAAGGACGGAGAACGGTCAAAGTCCAGTTTCGTATCCTAAGAAAGTACGGAAACGTTTTTTTCATGCGTTTGAATGTATGTATTTCATGTATGAATTTAATATTACCGCGCTCGACGTTTTGCGAGAAAGTCGAAATAAAAATAATTTAAATATCCTGGAGATGTGTAAAGGAGGAAACGGAATGACTCGTTGCAAATGAATGTGATTCTTAGGAAACTAATTTTAAAATCGCAGGGATGTAAGCTGTAAAGTCCTTAATTTATATATTCATGTACGATTTATTTTAATCATATATATGATGTGCCATTTAGATTACTGAAGCGTTCGGGTAAATAATAAATTTACGTATTAATTAAATTAATACCACTTCTATCACACTAAATATTTTAAATTACAATAAAATATTTATGGTACTAAATATGTAACGATTATGACCTTGGAGAAATTATTTTTGATATATTAATAAAACGTGCACTACAAAGAAACTACAATATCAATAAAGTAAAGCCGAGGTAAACGAAGTATGAAAATTACAATGTAATGTAGTAAGGTAATGATAAAATTACCTAATGTAGCCCAAAATAACCAAGGAAATTAAATCAATAAATTTTCTGTATACAATACTTTCAAAGAATCAGATATTATTAGTTCCTTATGGGTTCCTCTATTTACAAAAATATAGCATCAAAATTCAAATAATCATTAACAGATATAATTCCAGAATAATTTATCTAATTTCAAACTTTAATGATATTTAATGTCATATAATTTTTAATATCACGTAATACATATTCCAAGTTATTTAATTTAATTTATGATTTTCGCAAATGAAATTATTGATCGTAAAATAGATTAAATTTCATCCGTCACGTAAGGAACTGATGAATTATTTACTTAATTTATATAGGGTCGTTTTATAATAGTAGCCAAGTTGATACTAATGGCTCTTGTGAATATTTATAATGATTACTGTATCGTTGTTATTGCATCTTTAGTACAGCGATTTTGAGATGACCTAGAATGACAAGAGTTGGTAACTTAACTCGATGGTTTGTCTTAACGATAGAGACACGTTAGTCTGAAATTATACTTTTGGAAACTTTACGCGATAGCAGCTATAATATCTTCGTCGCACAGCCATTAATGCGTGCAAGGATTCTACCTAAATGACTTTCTTCCCAATATTTATGCATTCGAACATCTAGCTAATACCTCAAATTGCACGGAGCTCGAAACCTTACTGTTATGTAGGCCCATTTGGGACGAACAATCTGTTGTTAGGGTCTCAAAATGGTCTTTATCCTTAACGAATCTCATAGTTAAAAAGGACTGGATGTAAGGGTTATGGCGATGAACGTCTAGCTCATAAAGTTATAGCTGCTTGGTTGCGTCAATTAAAATAGCTATCCGTTTAATTACCCAGCAACAAGCAAAATGTGTGTGCACCTATTTGGAACATATATAGGCGATATCAAAATATGATAATAACTATCAAACACTTTTTGAAGAGCTCATTTAAATTGCCTACTAATTCTATAAATTCATTCCCTATGGAATTCTACCAAATTAATTTGAATGTTAGATTGATTCGTAGGAATGGAAATATCAAATACATGATTACCAAATTGCTGTTATTTCCTAGACGAAGACAAAGCTTACAATAAAATAATATGGATAAGATTTTTAAAAAATGAAAAACGAAATAAATGCGTCATGGTATGGAAGTGTTTCTATTCCTGTGGATCTTGATTGGCTTCTGCTCATTAAAAAATATTTCTAATCGTATTTTTTCTCAAAGATGGGATTGTTTTAAGGTTTTGCACAGTACCTCATTTCTCTCAATGCTGAAAGATTATTTGTGCTTGTGTATTTCCAGTAGAACTATAAGTTACTCAAGGAATTAAAGTATATTTTCGTTACTTATTTCATTTCTATCCATACTAGTTTTATGTTAAACTTCTCATAAACTTTCTTTTCATCCCAAATGAGTTACTTCATTCCTTAAACCATCCATTACTTACTATCGACCTGTATCATTTTCTTTAGGACTCAATAAAATTTCCCTTTGATTTTTCTAATGCACTCTATTTGAATTTTTTTAAGTCAGTGAAATTTAATTATTAGATTCAACTTTATATATGGTCTTCATTTTTATAACTTTAACAACATAATTTTCTATGATATTTTTTTCTACAATTGCAAACGAAGAAGAGCGTATTTTAGCACATTTATAAAAGTTAGGCATTGAAGTTTCTCGTTTAATATGTGAGTATTTGTCAATTATTAAATGCCCAAAGGTTCCTAAATAGTTGCACAAATATATTTGGATGTAATGTATGGAAATCCTTATCATACTGAAGGTAAGTTTGGCACCCAACCCTTTCTCCATTAGCTAGAATGACTTTTGGAGGGGGAACGAAGGGGTAAGGTAGTTTGAACTTGCTTTACCCACTGAACCAGATTGCCTAGAGAGGTACATACTCTAACAAGTGCACCACAATAATTTTATGAATGCCGTTTTTTATGGCAATGAATGTGGAGTGACCAGTACTAATGATATTTTTTTGCATCACGTATACCTAAGTATGAATAGACGCATTAGATGATAATGGGAAGGATTCAACAGAGTGATACAGGACATCAATGGCATTATATTGCATTGTGTAACTAGAGAAAATATCTTACAACACGCATATAATATGTACAAAGAATAATTGATGTATTCATGCACTTATTGATATAACTGAAGAATATCTTTAAACTAAGAGTGCTACTCTATAATCTTATTGATAATAAGATATTCTTAAAATTTACTGAATAGTATATTATTATGCTTCACTATTAATTCACTTATAATTATTAAATCAAGCAAATAATAGATGTATGATAATTGAACGGGCAAATTAAAATCAAATCATATGAATATGCATTCTGAACATCAATTTATCAACGAATAATTGTATGAAGAGTTGATACTGTAGATGGAAAAATATAATACCTCATACGAATAATAATAGATTCAATGCATTGGAAATATAATGCATTTTAGTGTCTAAGCTTTTGAATGGAGTGAAATTATATATTCTAAACCGACTTTTATTCGTAATGTAATTCCATAATTTTCTTATTATCTATTTCGTCACATTTTGAGTTTTTAAAGGCTATATTCGACATACAATGGAAAATTAGATATTAAGCTTGTGAATGTCAGCGATTGAAAATATCATTTTAACTATAGAGATATTTGTAAGCTGTCAACAACATCAACACAATAGTCAAACAAGCCAACAAATGTTTCTAGAACATCTTGCTTAAGAAGAATATTTCAAGGTACAGCATTAGAAAGAAATCATATGGTTACTATTCCAAAAGTCGTTCAAAATATTTCTGATTTATTTAAATATCTTCTTTTGTCAAAAATATGTGAGAGATATCAAAACTTATCCGTAGAAAATTTTGAATTAAAAATATCATATCAACGAATTTTTAACTATTGAAAGATCACTCTAAGATAAACTAATAACTATGATATGACAATGGGATACGTTTAATAGAAGCATATGTTGAATGGAAATGATTGAATATAAATGTATGAAAACTGAATGATTGGCTAACACTATACTCTAGCAATTAACAATATGTCTCTCCATTTTATTGCATTCTGAGACAGTCAAACTAAAATTCCTTGAGTATTTTCTACTGTTCAATATTGCATACTATATATGGTAGTCAACAAAATATTAAATTAACCGTTGTTAATAATTCGAGGGAAATAAATGTTGAAAATAATCACAAAGGAACACATTCCGTAAATAAATACTTTATCTATAACAAATCACTTAGTATAATAAAATATATTCCATCAATTTTAAAAGACCCTCACTTATAAGACCAGATATTATAATATCTGAAAGTAAATTGTATTCCTTATCACGGCGAGCTTGTACATATGTTTCACTAATATATCAGTTATATTAGAAAATAATTTTCGATAACAGTAAGAAAAAATCGAAATCTTTTGAATTTATTCGATCATTTAGTTCATAAGATACTGTATTTACGAATGGGAAAAATAAATGATGGACGCGTGGTATGAACGCCAAGGGGGCTGTTTCATCCAGTCTCCATCTGTCAGCCATTTTATCAACCGTTCTCGAATTCAATACCTCGAGAATATATCATAGCAACGAATAAATACTATTAAATTTGTATTGTAAATCAATGCACTACGTAAAATGACGGCGATATAGATACATTATGATTTATCTAATATAGCTGCTTGCTTTTCATTTTTAAATCGAAGCACAAATTAATTTCATTTCTAATTTAAATACATATTCTCTTTTGTTTCAAAATGGAAGAATGGAGATTTAAATTAAAATTATGCAGAAATATAATTTTCGTATTAAAAATATTTTTTATTTGTAAAGATTCAAAAGCATCTCTGATATAATATAAACGGTATAGATCAGGACAAACATTTATTTTCGTAATCTTCTGCAAGAATCGACTACAGCAGTCTTCAGAATATATAATAATTTGAAGTTTAATATGAAAACCAATAAAAATTGCGACCAAAAAGTATCGATTTATCGAAAAAGCATTAGCAAAAAATAAACCGAGTAAATTAATTACAAAAAGAGGAGTGAATTTCGATAATTAACAGAATTTTAGGAGAAAAACAAAATCAACCGAAAAATTAGACTGGAAGATGGCGAAATGGAGAAAGGAAAGGGGAATTAAGGTTGAGTAATTAATTGAGAAATTGAGTTAGAAGGAGTAGTAATGGGAAGGGAGGGCAAAATCGTGGAAATAATTGAGAGAGAGCGGCTGTTCAGAAGAAAAAGTAAGCATTTGGAGTTCTACTTCTATCCATCAAAATGATGGACCCGTCAAAAAAATTGTTGCTAAGAGAAACTGTTTACACTAACAAGAGCTGTTGAGGAGAAAGTCTTTTGTGTATTTGGAACTTGAAACTTATTTACTAAATAATTTTTTGAAACTTCCAAGAATTCCATATACATAAATTGTTTAGAAAAATATATTAGAAAGGAAATTTAAAGAGAAAATTACGGAACTTGATTGTGAGCAAATTTTTCATAACGATTTGATTTCGGAATATTTTTAACGCATTTGTAGCATTCCACTTGTTATTTGCTATTTAAAATATCAATTACCAATATCAAACATTCATAGACAATTTATTTACGATCACTAAAATCCTTAATCTTAATTTAATTCACAACCATTGTCCGGTAGTGGTATGGGCAATGGTAAATATCACAATGGATGTGTTTTAATCTTTCTTACTGATATGTATTTTAAATGCAATTATATCAATATATGAAATAGAAATATATCTGACAATAACACATAATTATACGAGATCGAGATTTTTATTAAAAGTGTAAATAATGATCTAAAAAATAAAAAAGAATACATTTCTTCGCTTGAATTAGCGATTGTGTTCTGAAAGAGGACGTGCATCTTCCTGGATCAAACTCGTTTCATCCGCTTTTGTAATTTAAAAGTTACTTTGGTATCACCCTTTTAGCGCTTAGCCGAGATGTCTGCTTTGCTTAAGTAATGAATCACGAAGAACGATTCGTCATGCCCATGCGGTCACGACATGTTATCGAGGCAATTTTTAGGATACAATGACATGCGTAAGTACCGCGAAAGGTTCTCTTTAGAGGCCTTATAAAATAGCGCAAAATAGTACGAAACGTAACTACAGCAATGACTATTTTCGCAGCGATCCTCTTAGTGGCCTCTAAATTACGTTTTCCCGAACGGTTTCCATGGATACTTCGGTAAACATAGGGGTGGCCCTCACCGGGAGCGGCCCGCGTAGGCGAAACACGGGTGCCAAAGCCAAGAGCCGGTGGTGCGGGACGAATGGTGCAGGGGTACACTCGGGGGGGCTCTGCAGGGGGTAGGAGGCGTCCATGCCAGAAGGCCGCCGCGTGCACGCCGCGTCCCTTCGAGGGCCCACTTTTTCCCTCCAATGGCGAACGGCCCCGGATGTGACGTGCGCCCGTTACGTCACGACTCTTTTCCTCGGTTCTTCCCCCTCCCTCCCCTCGGGAAAGGTGCGTTCGCCCGCCGGAAAAAAAATCCCTCCGCGACCGCCGTCTCTCTCCATGGTGCGCTGCCTTCGGCCGTTTCTTCACCCGTACGCCATCTACCGTGCTCTCCTGCGTGGGCCGCCGCGCTCTTCCCCTGCCGGCTTCCCTCCTCGCCGCACGCTCCCGACTGCGAGGGTCAATTCGCCGAGGAACCAGGGGGCAGCACCGGAGGACGAAAGTGGTGGGGGAAGGTGCGTGGGCGTCCGAAAGTTCGATCGGAGGCAAGAAGTGATAGAATTGGCGGAGTGCGTCTATGGCTCGTAGAATGCCCTCACCCCCGCGGCGCGAGAGGTGTCGTTTCTCGCCCCGACGGCACGGCTTTCCTCCCACGATGCCCACCCCTTTCTCCCTCCCTCCCGACCCCTACCCCCACCCTCCCCCGCGTCAAACTCCTCCGTTCCGAAGCCGTGTTTGCCGCCTAGCTCTCCCATGTCGTGTGCCGTGCGAGTGTTCGTCTGACGCCGTGTGGACTCCGTTGTGTTGCTCGATCGCCCGCAGTGATCATCAGATGAGTGTTGCTTTTTGTGAGTGCTTTGATCCTTGTGAGCCCTCCCTTAAACTTAAAACCTTCCGCTTCTGCGTGTGCTGGGAGTTGCTGCGTTCGTTTGAATCTTCGAGGAGAGAAGGAGAGCTATGATTCTGCGAGGTGGGTATGCCTCGGTGATGAGTTTCCCTCGAGAGCGGATTGATGGCATCGAGTTCGAATTTGCTTACGTAACTGTCGAACGCCATATTCTCGAAATCCCGCGGTGTGCGTATTTTCGAGTGCGTGCTACTGCCATCTTGGTTGGCATTTCGAGGATCGCCGATGGGTTTGATCCCACGTCCATATGGATCGACCGATGATGCTCGAAATTCGATCTTCACTTTTTTCCACGATCCACGATACCGTAGACGCACCGACGATGATCTCGTTGCTAGGCACTGTAAGAAGCATGTTCATGATGTGATTGTGGATCGCAGATGGATGTGTGGCATGGGCCTGGACGGCTATGAAAGTACCCCATTTTGAAACGATGCTTGTGGGAATTCTGTGTTGAACTCCCGGAGTGGCTCTTGTCTCTCCGAACACGTCAACAGATTTCGAAATCTGTCCTGCCAATGGCCGGATCATCCATTAGGCATTTTGGGCAGGTGTCCAAAGGCACATCAATCCATCGAGGATATTAGCTCCGACTAAGCATTTTCCACCGAATATATGAATTAACCTTTTAAAAATGTCCTAAAATGTATAGAATTCTACACGTGGAATTGCTGATCAGTTACAATTTGAATTATAACTGGAAAAATGCTCTTGGTATTATCAGAACATATCAGCATGTCTACGTACATTTACAAGATTCACAAATCAACTGTTCTATCATTTATAACGAGTGAAATTTAAGGCATAAATGAAACGGTTCCTACGTTACCACTGTATTGGAAGATCGATCTAGCGGAACCGTTCGTGATTTTGAATAACCGTCGTTTGCGAATGGTTCCACGCCAATAAAATGACTTACAGATATTATTAAACAGTATCAAGAACAATTCTACGAACTCAGATCATAAAAAATACGTATATTCTGTAAGCTGTGCTATTTGAAATGTCCGTACTGGAATTTCTCTAGCCGCTCATAGCTCGAGCGCTGTCATCTAGGATGCTCCCTATTCCAAAACGATGGTCCAATCAGCGTCTAGTCTTGGTATCCGAATGAAATGTTTAGTCTAAATGGGCGTTCTATTAATACTGTAGTCTAGGGGAGAGAAAAAAATGGGGTTCGAACCTAATTTTTGCCGACCTTCGCATTGTCGGTTTCCCCGCGATGGACCGCTGATTGGCCGGGCAATGGACCCGACCAAAGGCCGGCACTTTCTTTTCGTGCGGCGGAACTGGACACGCGATGCAAATAATGTTTTTCGCAAAATGCACTTCTTTTTGTTTACTGGAATATCATGGTTACTAAATGGAACATACTGAAAATATAAAACAAACACCATATTTACATCTCAACATTTATTTCGCTCATTAAGTTACTCCATTAGTTTCCTCATCTAGCGTGACAATTGATTTCAACGTCTTTAAATTTAAACAGGCATCAAAAATAGTAATTGAAATACGATAACAAACATTATAAATTATTAAAAAACTTGATTAATAAACTGCACATCTCTAATCGCAGGTGTACTGCATTCATCTCTATGTTACTTCACACTATCATTACAAAAAGGACATCTTATTTCAGTTTCATAACATTATCATCTTTTTTATTATAATGATTAATTTTCTGTCCTTTTTTGCATATTTTGTTTATGAGGGTACGTATATAATTATATACATTAATTTGATTTTGGTAACGTTGAGGAAGTCCATTTGTAAGGTTAATATTAGAATTTCATTTTCATAGTCACCCTTTTAATTTATACGTAATTTATTAATTTCAATTGCTGGCTTATTATCTTAAATTATTTTCTATTGCATTAGCATTAACTCTCGGGTTTGTTTATTTTAGTAACCTCTAATATCAAATTATTTTAACTGGTTCCCAATATCTGTTTTCATATACAGCGAATATTTTCATGCGAAAAATTATATCTATTCCATTTCTCCTCCATATGAGAGAAAAATTCGCAAATAATAATGCCTATAATCTCCTTCGGTTATATTTAAATATATAACGTTTAAAATAGCCTCAACAGAAAAGTTTGGCTATAGACACGTATCTGATTTATTCCTCCACTAGTTGAATCAATCCAAATTCACACTTAGAGCATGAATAAGCTTAGGTTATAACTAACCTGTCATAGCTGTTGATGAATAAGCGTATTTACTTAAATCTTACCTTCAGAAATTTATTCGAAAAAATCGAATTTAGACTCCCACTCGGTATCTGAGCGATTCCATGGAAAGAGGAACATGGAAAGTGTGCGTGTGTGCCCTTCGGCCGCCATTTGTGAAACAACAGCTTAATTCCCGCGTAAATTGTACTTAGAATGCAAAAAGTGTTTTCGAAATGACTACCTTTGGTTCCGTCCATTAGATTCGCCTGATTATTTTAATGGGATCTAATCCTTCCTTGCCTTCGGTGCGAGTGACAAAAGAGTTAATTGAGGTCACGAAAAATGGCGTTTTACCAAGAAAAGAAGATATTTCCGTGTACGAAACCAATGAATGATATGTATGTGAGCATTAACATAAATAAATATGTCTATATGTTACATGCTGACGTGCATAAGGTTTGAATTAATGATGAAATATGTTACTTTCGTGACTCGGTCTGACGCCTGTCTCCGTCCATCTTATCTACCCAAAAAGCAGATGGGCACGAAATCTGGCAAACCTTTGGAAATCGTTCTGAAATGGTTGGGAACATACAAACCCGACCTCAAAATTATGAAAAACGGTAGAATCATTCAAAGAAATCACCAGCGAATTCGTGATTACCTCCGCAAGGGATTTTAATCTAAATCTCAATCGTACAATACCTAAACTATCTTATGCGTTGATATAAGGATCTTTAAAAAAATCAATCATATAAGTTTTTTTATAACTATATCATCACGAATTTCCACAGTAATGAATGACTTAAAAGCACCTTCGTATATAGAGTAGGACATATATTAGAAATCAGTCCGCAGCTATCAAAAGTAAGTGTTAATAAATGATTCATTATTTCCCCATCCAAAGAGTAGATCGTATGAAAATAACATTTCGCATTTCACCTAAACACATTCGAAAAATATGGTTGGCGCCATTTTAAGAGGAGCAAAGCAAAATCGATTTCGACCGCAAAATGCAAAATAGAGTGCCCTGAAATTGCGAGCACTTACAGTTTATAAACGCCACTCGTAGACTTCGATAATGACGCGTTATTACTCATTGTAAACATTAATTCAATTTGAGGTTTTAGTGCCCTTTTGCTCACGCCATCTTGTATTATCTCTCTCTATTGATTCACATTCGCATTGATTGAGGGATTGAGTGTAAATATTGGCAAAGAAAATCAAAATTTTCATCGATAAAGAAATACGAAGCTTTTGTAGCTATGTACATTGGTTCTTAATAGTATAATTGCCATAGCAATTTTCGAAGTGTAATACAAACGTTAATATTATTGCCGTAAGGTAACTGGTTGGATATACTATTGTTGGGATCCCTTAAAATTCGTATTATTTCAAAATTAGCTGGAGTAGTTCTTAATTATTATCCCAACAATCTCTGTAAATTAATATTTAGCTGTCAAAGTTATATTTACTATTTTAAATGAATCAATCTATTGTTAATTAGTACAACCAAATCGCAAAGAAAAACTTGATATATGAAGAATGATTTCATCGAATGAGTTAGTCATGATATTACTTATGATACATGTCATATCTAACATATACAATGATATGTTCTACTCCTAAATATGCAAAATAGTGTTCTAACATTCTATTCATTAGAAGGGAAACCTTGCGGGGAGGAAAACAGTTTTTTGTTAGTGACAAAATGAAAAATCGATTTCATCCTATTACGATGTATTGAAGTAAAACATTCCCTAACGCTTACAATTAACCTAGGTAGCAAGTAATCCTGGCCTCTTGGTATTCTTATAGATATTTGTACGTTGGTTAACATCCAATAGGATATCCACTTCCATTACTCTCTTGTACTCCATTATAATTTTGTTCAAAGTAATTTTCAGTTTCATTTCATTTTAAATCCATCTTATACAGAGGAACTACCTCAGCTGCTAGGATGTAAATTCAGCAAAAGATTTTGTGATCTTAAAAATTCATTTATGTACCTTGCAACTTTTTCGAAGCCGTGTTAAGATGAGGTATTATTTAAAAATAAATTACTACTCATACTCAAACTGTAAAATATATAAACTTAACATATATTTTGCCCTTTGCTTAATCATTTTTTCTAGAGGCCTATAGACAATTTAATCTCTGTACGTAGGCCTTAGAATTTTTGGATATATATTAAATTGCGGACTGGAATTTTATTTGTATTTTACTGTAATTGTTTGTTTGTTAATCATAGTGTAATATCGAAGCCGTTTAGCTAATAGCGGTAGATAAAGATTACCTTTCCTGTATCGGACGCCATTTTTGTATCTCTAACCATCCCTAGAGTTGGGCATCCGCTGGAAGCCGAAAATGGCGGGCGGAGAATCTTTCCTTGACCCAATATCAGAAATTTAATCTATCTATTGTTAACATTAGAAATAATCTCTCTATGTTGTATTAACAATATTAGTTAACAACAATTTCGAACCCATCCATTTCACATAAAAATAAATTAAGTCCGTAGACAAACTGATCCGCTAGTCGTATTTCTGTAATTTGAATTTTAGCCCATTTCTAAAAATTCTTTCACAAACTGTGAAGCTGAAATAAAGATATCATTATAATATTTAAAAATATTTGTGTGTATAATAATTACAAATTACACAGGAGTGTAATGAACTCTGATTTATTAATTTGAAATACCTTGGAATGTTGCATTAGTTTTCTACCACATTCCATAGATACGATGAGTGTTGAATATTCGACAATAAAATAATAATCGCTGTTAATTTCCTATCAGGTACTTAAATACGAGTAGTAAATAGTGCTGAGATATTCACAAGTATATTTCGTGTGTTAGGGCATAAATTATATATTTATTATATTATAAAAATTATATTTACATTCCAAAACATTGAGAGACGGTTTTAGAAATTTAGCAATTTGTTAATTTCCTATCAGGTACTTAAATACGAGTAGTAAATAGTGCTGAGATATTCACAAGTATATTTCGTGTGTTAGGGCATAAATTATATATTTATTATATTATAAAAATTATATTTACATTCCAAAACATTGAGAGACGGTTTTAGAAATTTAGCAATTTGTTAATTTCCTATCAGGTACTTAAATACGAGTAGTAAATAGTGCTGAGATATTCACAAGTATATTTCGTGTGTTAGGGCATAAATTATATATTTATTATATTATAAAAATTATATTTACATTCCAAAACATTGAGAGACGGTTTTAGAAATTTAGCACAACGAATTTCAACTACATTTCGAATTTTTGACGCTATATACTTCATGTGGAAATTTTGTGATATTATATGGCATATGATTTTAAGATTTTAATTTATACATAAGCTATCTTAGTTGCAATAAAAAATTTAATCTAATGTAAAACGTGATTCAAAGTGTATTTTGCTTCTTTCCTTAAAATTTTAAGTGACATTTATGTAATAGACACTAAGAAATTTTATCAACCGCACTGTGTCCCTAAAATAATCAATGTGTAATATATTATTTTATGAGTTTAATTATGCCACACTCAAGAATTGTTCTCAAATGAAACAGTGTGATTTAGAGAACTCTTAGATGCCTCAAAGATAATACGGATTTAAATTCCATTTCTATTCAACTTTGTGAAATAAAAAAGTTTTGTGAGTAGTTTCGCAAGGGTTAGAACAATGACAGTACTAAAAACTAATTTGGAATTGAATCTAGTTTGCAAATATTCTCCTGTAAATTAAAGATAAAACTTGATTCTGTTATATCAGCATTTCATTCATAGTTCACAAGAACACATTATTCCTTCACTAAAAATAATAAACATTAGAGGAGTCTATCTTCAATTGAAGTTAGATTCGATAAATAAACAGCGAGATGTAAAGTTTAGCGTGATAAAATATCTGTAACATTTAATAAACAAAAAGTTATTTGTTAGTAACAAAAAAGTGCCAAATTATAAATCCTTTACCGATAAAGGAACCTTTGTCAATTCTTCATTTTTCCGCTTTGATATAGGTCCAAAAAAAGGAAACGAATCGACGAGAAATTTTGCTTTCTTCCCTAAAAAAAAACGACTAAAACAACCTCTGCTTGCTACAAATCCATGCATTTGTATTTTCATTTCTGTTTGACACACGGCGCGCGGAATATTTTTACCCCAGTCAGACTGGAGTGCCTTTCGGCCACCAATTTTTAAGCGGAAGGATACATTGTGGCAATACACAACTGCTCCATTTTCCTTTTGCCTCCAATCAATTTCAAAGCAGCTTATATGCGAGGCTTCATTTGGGTGCCAAACCAAAATAAAATACCTTTCCGAGACTCACCAATCCAGTTCTGAGTCCGTAAATTCTCTGCGAAAGTTACCCAACTCATTTGAAGCAAGGGTACTGAACCGTGGCCATATTTTTGGCGCATCCTTCTTTCAAAATGTATTCAGCAGCTGTGGTTTTATCCCTCGCAAAAATCAACTCGATCCTCGCCTCGTTGTAACGCTTGTGAACTGCTTTTGGAAACGGCAGACCAAAAGAGATAAGGAAATAATTATTCTTCTTCCGTTTTCGAATTTAGAGAGAGAGAGTACGGTTCCTTACAAAGTTTGGATTGAAAGAAGAATCCTAGTTTTTGAACGCGTCGTTTGAATTTGAGGACGTAAAATTCAATCATTATGCCCTTGACGAGGACAGTTTCATTATCTCTCGTTGCCGAAGAATATAGTTGGGTGGAGTTGCTAGCGACGTTTAGCGTGATAAGTTCTAACTTATTGTGGAATCGGCAATCTTTCCCGAAAGATTTATTTGCCTTTCTTAGTATTCGCTCAAGATTCTTCCCGTAATGAAGAGCTACTGCGGCTGAAAATAATTATTGCGTTTGATGAATTCTACTCCTTCAAAACTTTATCGTTCTTTTCGAAGAAACTTTTCTCGGCTCATAAGTAATCGTTTGCTCAAGTGCAATCATAAATAGCTTTCTTTCTACTCTTTTTTAAGGTGCTTTATTTATTTTATCCTCAGTTTTGAATTTTGCTTCTTTATTGTTTGAACTCGAGTTGCATAGATCAATGATATTAAGTCTGAAATTTGCTAAGTTTTATTTGGATACTCGTTATTTGATAATTACGTTCATGTGGGGATAATTTAACTAAAGTCTTCACGAAGTGACTGATTTTGTGTAATTATAAATGGAAAATAAAGTCCAGGAAATGTTCGAAATACTAAAGGATGGGAAAGTTTTAGTTACTTGCATGGATTAAAATGTAATCGATCAATCCATCTAGCAATTACTATCTTACTTTTACTACTTCTCATTTACATCCTATACACTATACTGATGTATTTTTACGATATTTTAGAAAAAAGGAACTGTCCTGATAATAAATATATATTATAAAAATTTTATATATCGGAATAATCTCCTAATCTCATAGAAACTAGACTTTAAAAAGGAAAAATCTGGTAAATTCAAGTTTTTCTACATCTTAAGCCATTTTTATTTCACCATTACCAAAAATATTGGGTAAAACTGTAATCTTTTATGTATTTATACATAGATTATTGCTTGTTAAAACGTTTTTGATATAACATCCTATATAAGAAATTAGAGAAAGAAGACGTACACACAAAAGTTCAATCCGATTTTATTATATTTTTACTGAAAAATACCAATCAGAAGCTATTTTGTACAAACCTTTCAGAGATAATGAAATCTACTGCTTTGTTATGAAAAACATATTTTATGATTATAATAGATTGGGGAGAAATTATAATGAGAATAAGTTTTAAAAACGATTGCAGTTCGAAAAAAAAATGATCAAAAGTTTACATTGAGTTCCTCATTAGTTCTAAAGAGATTTGTAAATTTTCTTAGGTGCAGATGATAGACTTTTAAAAATTCATAATTCCAGTAAAATCTCTAATACTGGGAATACATTTCTAAAAAATCCGTTCATCATCCAAATACTTTATTAGACACTTTTTTGATATCTGTATATATATATAATAAAGCCTTTCAATTGACTTGTAGAAAATGAATGAAGCTATCGAAAAAATATGCATGTATATGTATCTTAGAAGACTTATGTAAAACTCAAGTCACACTGGTGGCCATACAGTTATGATTTATATTATAAAAGTGACCTATTCTTTGGTTGGGGATAACCAATAATATATAAGTATAATATAATAATATATAATATAACAAATAATATAAACTTAAAAGTTTGTAACCTACGTACATATCTCTCCTCGAGTTAGAACGAAACTGAATGCTAATTCGATCATTTACTATCCACAAAGATCCATTTGTCTTATTGGTGCTTCATACGCACCTCGAGGTAGTCGGGGATGCTTACTTTTGACACATACAAGTTTGCAGTGAGAAGCATTGTAAAATAATGAGGGAAATTAGACACCCATATCATGAATTATTATTACCATTAAAGACCAATTTATGAGCCTTTAACGAATGAATATTTACTACAATATTCAAGGCCAAACCTTTCCGCTTTGCACAATTGAATGCCAATGTGTTTGGACTATATGATAATGAGATAGTCGCAGCACGTAACCAAAAATGAAAGATATTCCCTCACGATCCGTCTGTCTGCGTCCTTCGATTTATGACATCTTAGAATCTTTTGCAGAAATGCGTAAGGTTATGTAACTAGAAGTTATGCAATCGCAACCTAATTGCTTATCTTAATGCTGCTATATCATATAAGATGGAAACAAGATCGTATCGTTTTCAAAATTTTGGAAGTATCGCAACAAAACTAATACATTAAAGCTCTGTAAAAATAAACCCTAAATGTTTGGTATGTACTTTCTATCTATAATTGTATGGAGCTTACGTAGTGATTTTTAACAATTTGACACACAAACATGCTTTTGTTAGGTACGAGAATTATATTCCTGTAGCATAAAACTCTAAAAGGTGCTTTTTCAAACTTCGCCATGACAATTGTATACAGAGAGAGATGAAAATACGCGTGATATTTAAAAATGTTAATCTTTCTGGTATTCCAGCGCCTCTTTGGGTGGTCCGATTAGATTCTTTTTGGTTCCTGTAGCGTAGATTGGTTACGCATCAAGGCGTGTGAGGGCGTTCGGGTCTTGAAAAAGCCCTTTGTGAACACAGGTAGCTTTGAAACTTGGTGAAGGAATCATCAAGATGGTAATTTGGAAAGTTAATATGTAGATTAATCTACTGCTTTATTTTTTCGACTCCCGAAAATCTCTTTTCTTAATTGGAGTCATTTAATTGCTTAAGAAATATGAGGAAGAAACACTATGAATATTTAAATTTAATCCTGCAATTCACCTTCATTAAGGAGAATCCTTATAAGTATAGCTGAAATAAATATAAATTCAAGAAAATTGAACTTTTACTTGAATTCACTTGAAATTGAACTCATTGTATTCTTTTAACTAAATAGGAGTGGTGCCAATTGTGACATATATATTAAGCCATAAGTACGAGAAAATATTAACTAGAATGGCTTATTTATTGATTGTGGGATACCGTATCATTTTTTGTAATACAATGCTACAATGACGAACAATAACCAATCAATAAAGTGAAGTGATAGTGAATGTATCCACTACTTCAATATGAGAAAATTCTTATTTCGAAATATATATGTATGTTCAACAGAAAGCGGGTTTTTTCGTTTCATTTTCTGTCGTTTTATTATATAAAATTAGGACGATCATGTGTAACACGATTTCGTTACTGACTCTTTGACTATTTAGTAGAACATAACAGCTTATTCGAAAGAATTAAGTAAATGCCGTCTTCAAAGTGTGGTCAGTCAGCTATCTGTTACTTTCTCCTTTTGCAGTTGTTATTACAACTGATTTAAATCATCTTAGATGGATCAAACGACTAAAAGTATTGAAAATAGTTATTTCTCACAGAATGTCTTTTACAATCATCTTTAATTTTGAAATTTCTGTGACTTAAAGGTGTCCCTTATTTTAGGGAAAGTGAAATAAAGATACCCATGGAAACTGCCTTGATTAAACAGATTTAGCAAATAAATGATAAAAAGAATTTGAACTCGAATTTCATGGCCAATTTCTTTACCTAACATTGAAATAAGTAGAACTTCTTAATTTTAAAATATTAAGGGCTTTTGGAATATATCTAAAGATTTGATTCTATCAGAAGAGCTATGCTGAGAGGATGAATGTTATGTTAAACTTGAATTTTTATATTTTCTAAATTTGATATTATATCATTCAGAGATCAAGATAAATATGTATATTATTCGATTAAGTGAAGATTTCTCATACTTATTTTCATTATTTCCATTTTAATTCATACATGACAACGTAAATGCTGCAATGATATTTTGCTAATGCGTATTAAATAATCCAGTCCAAAAATTTGAAATGTTTAAAAGAGACTTGTTCATTTCAAGATCATTCATATCCTATCTCTCACCTCTCATCATTTCCATTTCATCAATTTAAAATATTCAATGTGTCATAATTGCTTAATCATTCTTCTCCTTCAAAATACCAAAACAGATGTTATATCTATCATTAGTGAAGTTATTTTGAGCAAGGTTCAAGCGAGATAATCTTGATGCATAAAAATTTTATATTACATACTTTTTTGTTGTTGTGGAGTTATTACATCCATACTGTAAATATTTCACATATTTTTGGCAAGAACTATTTAAGCTTAACCTGTTTTCCTCTATTTATTTTAAACCAAAGTTCTGCAGGAATTTTTGCAAGGAATAAATGCATCTTCTCTCTCTAATTCATGCTTATGGCTTCTCTAAAACTTTGAGCCATTTGAAGTGAAATGATGATCGGATTTTAAAATATCCCTTGCTGTTAATATGAATTTCGTCTTATTTTTGTTTCTATTCACGATTCTATCGCCTTAATCACACTTGCTGGTAATCCATTATAGACTATCAAGATGAATAAGTTAATTTTTTTAAGCTCATAGTATTCCAAGTGCCTCAGTCTCGATATTTTTGATCTTCAAGTGGATATTTTATTATTGTTTCTATTGATATTGAAATTGATGGTTTCATTTCCAATTTTGTTAAACGATGAAGATTTCTTTGATGGAGTTGTGCATCTAGCATGCAAATAAGATCTTAATTCTCTTTATTCTAATTGATAGAAAATTCAGATTCTATCTTTGCGAATATATGTATTTAAATTAATAACTTCCAAGAATCTTATGATTTACTTCTTTACTGTTTCAAATTTGGAAAGGAAGCTATTATAAATTTTAGAACATCGTTTTGATATATTATACACTGAATTTTAATAACTCATATAAATGTATAACTGCATCGTTAGAGCTATATTAGCTATATTCTTTGTTATTGTGAATGATATAACTCTCCCAAAACTACGGAAAACTTTTTTTTATTCTTATCCTTCATGATTCTCCTTTAACTATCAACAAATACACATTTGTTTAATGAATTCACAATCATTCGGATTTATGATAAGCTAACTATATTGAAATATTAAATAGATAAAAAAGCTAAGCACTAGTCATTATTATTTCCTATAATGCTCGATATGGAGATATCATTTGAACAGAGTAATGTATCGCTTCATAGCTAGGAACATATCATGTCATTACTTGAAATTTTAAATACTAAGGAAAGCATGATTTAATTTTTTTTCGCTTTGCTTATTAATCGTGTAAGATAAATAAGGATTTGATATTAATATACTGGTCTTTTATTGCATTATTCCAATATTGTTGCATGAATTCGTCCGCCATATAATAAAGTCCACTGTAAATTTTGTCGAATTCTGAATAAACTATCATGTGTTCAGCAATTGATTTTATCATGGAATTTTGCGTGTTAATGAGAATGTATAAACTAAAGGTACCATTAGCGTATTTATTTTTTGCGATTGATTCAGATTTCAGGATTTTATACTTCTAAAGAATAGATCGGAATTTCAATCGGAATGTTACCTAAGCAAGAAAAAGTTAAAAACCATTTTCGAATATCCTCGTTAGAAGAATATCCAATGTTTATTTATGAATATAATATAAAATATAATCATCTGATGAGATAAAGGGATGTTTTAATTTGGAGAGAACCTAATTTACGATTTCCGTGGAAGATTTAGGGATAGGGCGGCCATTTTGAAATTCTTTCTCCGTGGGCCACTAAAAAAGGCGCGAAAGAACGAAACCTCTTCAAAAATTAAACTGTCATTTTCTTTTTGCTAATTTCATTTCATTAATAATTCATTAACTTAGAACAATGTCGTAATTATTTTTATCTTTTATTTACTCTATTTATCTATGCAGTTTAGGTTTAATTTTTGAAATTATTGCGTTCCCTAGAATCAAATAAATCCATTGTCTTCGAATCTGGCTATCTATTTTCCCGCGTCTAGTGTCGTAGAATAATTTTTAAAATTAATTTATCGGGGCAATGTATAGTCAAAATGCATCTGATTCGCTTTTTATATAATTTTATCGCCCTCTCTTTTGACTTGTACCTGAAGCCATATTCCGTTCTTCCTAAGAAACAAAAATCGAGTTGATATGATCCCTCATTTACGTTACCATGACTTCATTTATACGTTAAATGGCATGAAAAATAATTCTACAAGAATACATGTCTCAATTGATGAGACGTTTGATCGTTATGATTGATTAACAAACTCTTGAACTCTTTACCTAAGATGAGTATTAGTCTAAAGTACCATGCATCGCTTTATAATCGCGTATAATATATGCATGAAATTTCCTCAATGAAAAAGTTTGAAATTGTCTCGCAAGTTTAATTGTGCTTTATTTCCCCGGTAGTGGTTTTAACTCTCGAATTAGTCTTGCAATCACTTTCGCAAGACAATATTAAGTACAACTTTCTTAGCGGAGATATCGCCTAAGTTACTAGCTAAGTGAACCTTAGATTCTAACTTCTCTTGGAACGAAAGTTATTTTCTAATTCACAGTTCAACTTGTCCTCACAAACCATTGCTTTCCCTCAAATTCTAATTCATGGCTGTATATTGATGTTTCACTTTTGTATCCATACCGACCAATTAACCCAAATATAAAGTAATTCAAAATTACGTAAGTTTTATGATAAAACTCCAAACTCCAAAACTCAAAATGGTTATATATTAAATTTGAATATGTATCTATAATACAAATGATCCTTGGGATCCTAAAAGGAGTTTGGGTACAGTTTGAAGAAGATTTGGGGTTAGAATAGCTTAACTCAAAATACTTGAATTACAACATTTGATAATGATATTTAATATTTATACTCTATTAATATAAAGGAAGATAAATCTTGGTTTGTTACTCATAAAAACGTCAGATCTTGACTCATTTTTACCATGCAATCTAAAATATCTCAAATAAAAATTTTCGTAGCGATCGAATCACGACAATAACTACACCATTCATAAATCTATGAAATAGAGAACTAACTACATTCTGCAATATGACGTAGCGGCAGTATTGAGCAAAAGGCGTAGTTTAGAGAGAGAGTGAGTCCTGTTCCAGGGCTTGGATAGGTGAAACTAGAAGTTTCCGAGCGAACAATTGTCATTCGTAATGGCTCGCCGACTTCGCCGTCTCGTTTGACGAATTTCAGCGTGCAATTATTTAAGTAATTGCTCCCGATCGCTGCCTCTATTCGAGGCGAAATTACCTCGAGGGACAGCGGGAAATGCAGAAATGAGGGTACGTGCTTCTTGAGCGAACTTCCTTCGAAAATGGAACCGTTGTGGACTTTGGTTGCACTAGAGTTGCACTCGATCGTCCATAACTATTTCCGGACACCAATTACTTCCATTTCCGTCAAATGGAAAAGCTTTTATCGTCGTATTAATTGTCCATTAATTCGATAAATCGATTGGAGCGGGAGTTCCGTCATTTACTAATTTCGATTGTTTTTTGGCCTAAGCTGGAAAAGTGGGAAATAAAATTTGTTTTTGCATCGGAAATAAATGCCAGTTTCATAATCGAGGACAAATTTTTCCTTTTTCTATACTCAGCGGAGATATTTTTTGCTTCTGCTGCATCATTTTGCAATTATAATAGATATATGTAGCAGCTCAATTAGTATTCTATCACTATCTATTTATAAAATTTATTTTAACCTGTTACAAGTACCACGTAGAGAAATAATCGTTGTTTTGCGTGAAATTTATGTGAATTGGAATAATAGCTTAACTGACTTGATTCTATTAATGTTTGTGTTAGATTTTTTTTATGTAATTACTCCATCGCTAATGAAGTTGATTGCCTAGCTGTTTTGTCACTTTTGGATTTGTTTAATAGTGATGGCTATTATTTTTATTGTATCTATTTGGGGCCACATTGAATGTAATTAAATAAAACCTTCGTTCGCCTAGTGGTCACACTAAATAATCTGATCTCATACAACTTTTAACTATAGTGAAATACTTTTAAAAATACCATTAATTGATTCAACAAAATATGCTAACGTATGTTATACGATTCAAATCGCTATATTTTTATGCAAGTAGGTATAATAATGCTACTCGTGACCTTTGCTTAATTCAATACAAAAAATTCAGTTCAATTACCTTGCTCTAATAAGTTAGAAACTGTGATTAATCATCTCATCATGTAAAAGAATAGTCAGAATAACAAAATTGTTGAAATTAGACCTAAATAAATAATTTCAATCCTATAATATAATCTATTGCCAATATTCGTTTGATATATATAACCTTGGTACAATACAATTTGCAAGCCACATATTTGGGAACCTTTGTCTTTTTCTCTTATCAAGGTTATTTTACTTTCAGTAATATGCTTTTTATATGGGGCTTAATTATTTTTCTGAAATATATATTATTGATTTGGATGGAACTTTCTCCGAAGTTTATTTTCAGGTGCGATTTATTTTTATAATCTCATTTTGCAAAAAAATTTTCTCGTTCATAATGAATTGATTTGTTCTAACTTATAGCTTATAGTCCTAACTAACTATAACTTTAGGCCTATATATCTCTATTATTCCATAATTTTGTGAGTCATAGCATTACAATTCTTTTAATAGTTTTCAGTTTCCATTTGATATATTTTCGGCTACACATTCAAATATTTTTTTGAATATTGCTTCAGTTAATTATAGTGGTCATCATACCTTATAGTCATTTTTCATACAAAAGTAAATAAATGAAAATGAATTAGTTTCCTCTATTAGGGAACGAATATTGAACCATTTACAATATTTTTTTGGAAAGCTGTGGTACTTTCAAGTTTAAGGATAAAAATTATAGTAATCGCTTCTTTGTATTATTGACTATACATCTAGATTCAAATAACCATGCTCTTTATTCTTTACCCTATTTAAGTCAAATTGTCTGTCGGCAAATAAAAAACTTATATCATTCCGTATAAAATATTACACTCCATAAAGGTAAATCGGAAACACTTCATAAATCTCTTAATAAATTTTCCTTGTTTTTTACGCCTATCATTAGCCCTATTCATGCGATCCTACATCATGTTTATTAGTAAATATTCCCAGAACACGAAAGTTTTTATTGCTATTCTAAGTGGAAATATTTGTGTCTAATCTTTTCTTAAGATTGAAATCTATAAGGAATAGATTCAAATCAAACCTAATAGAAAATTCATAGTTTACTATTAATTTTACCATTTCACCAATAATACTATAATAACGTATATGAAGTAAGCGCACTCAAAAACTTAGCCCTTTCCCTCACTCGATCCGTACCATTGCTCCAGAAAAAAGGGTTCTTTCTCCTGTGAAAGGGTGCATTTGTTAGATGCACGTCCCCGGATTGGAACGCCCTGCGGTTGACCCTAGATCTCTTTGAGCGACTCGAATCGGGGACAGCCGGGTCGAATGCCGTACACCTGCGGCTGAGGTGTTCTCTCTCGACGTGGGATACTCCAGACGGTTTATATTGATCCACTGGAGGGACCCAAATGTTTAAAAGTGTATTCACAGATGGCTCTGGCGTTTAGAACCATTCTGCCACCAGGAAGTTTTTCTTTATCCGTGCGCCCTTTGATGTCACGTGGGCATTTCTCTCAGGAAGTTCAAATCATTCAATTCGATGCCCGGCTGGTTAATTTTTTTTACGTAAAACTTCTCCACCTTTTTCTCTTATTATTTTAGGCACGCTCGATAAAGTTCCATTCTTATGCAAATCGTGCTTTCTTCCCATCAAAGTTGCCGACCGTAACTTTTCTCCATAAATCTTTCGTGGGTGGTTTAGAAAATTCTCATTGAAAATACCGGCACTTGAGTCTCCGATATTTTCCCTTGAGTGTCACTGTTTTACGAGACTAGACATAGAGGCATTTAAGCGTAAGTTTTGATCCGATTCGCTCTCAAAAGTAAATCTTTGGAAACTCCAGCGTTCATAAAGTTTTTTGGTTTTAATTTATCAAACAAAATAATCATCTAATTTGGGTAGTTTTATGTTGATATCAGTATATATTATATGGGCACTTAAGGATAATTAATTTATATCACACAATAATTTAACATATATTTACATTCATAAGTTCGTATTAAGAAAGAGATTCAAATAAATATTCTCCTGAATTTTTCATTATTAATTATCTTTCAATAAGTAGCATTTTAAAATGTGTGAAATATCACAGAACTGAGTTGTATTTAATCAAATTTTGTATGCCTGTAGATACGACGTAAACAAATATATTCAAAGTCTAATTAATGATATTGGAAATGCAGTATTTTTCGGTAGTTATCAAAGTGTATCTCATGTTATGTAGTAAAATTGATATTCTATGTCGAGATTCTTAAGTTTTAGAGTTTTCAACACACAAAACGATATCACTTGATAGATTAGTATATAGGTGGTAAATAAAATGCATACAATACGTAGAATACTCTACCATTAAAAATATCAAATATTGACTTACTTTCATGTGCTTTTAGGAACAGTGAAGTAATAGGAAAGAACAATAGTATATACATCTCGGTAATTTTTGGAGAGTTATCTAGATCATATTCAAGAGTAATAAAAATTGAAACCTTTAAGTAAACTAAAGACTCAAGTATTTAAATTAAGATGAACGTGGTAACTTGACTCTATTCAACAGAATAGCGGCTTCTAAAAGCATCTCATGGAAAAGTTATTACTTCACTTGTACAGAGAGTATTTTCATTTCGTTATATATTCAAATTGCTATTACGCATCTGAAAAATATAGGCATTCGTGTCGTGGAGGTAGAATGCTTGCCCGGTCAAAGCAATTTGTAAGTTGATATTTTCCTACCATTAGCTCCCGTTCTTCTAATAAGCAGACGGGTTCCAAGAAGTAAGTCTTGATTCTTTAACAATGCGTATAGTTTTTCATCAAAATTAACCAATTAGTCATGGTCGCTAAATGATCTATGACGTCTTTTTCTTATTCATATTTTCCTTTGCACTCATTGATTCTCCCTAATAGGTTCCAATAGATCCGAGAAGATTGCTGTTCCTAAAAAACACTTAAATCTTCCTTATAAACATTTCGATGGGAAATCTTATTCGCGGAGAATTTTAGTAGTCTTTGTTGAAATACTCTCGTTACCTAATATATCTGAGCTAAACTGCATCACCTTGGAATATTAAGTTTTATCTAAAGACTGGTTTTAATTGAGCTTAAAAAACTGGCGCATAAGGATTAAAATTATATCCTGCTTATATAAGACATTTTCTTTGAATTATCTTTCTCAAATGTGAGACACTTTCCTTTTCTATAATTGATAAAACTATTTAGACTGAAAAACAAGGCTCAAAATTGTTCGATGATGAAATTCAAGCTCCTATAAAATGCATATCCCATCAAAATCTCTAAGTTATCAGTATTGAAGGAATTAAAATCTCCAATAATAATACGCTAAAATGCTGTTCTTTCAGACTCATAATATTCTGCGTTTTACCATTACGTAAGTAATAATCCATCAGTCTAACGCGGAATGTTGGAAAAAAGTGATAGAATTTATCAAGCGGTGGTGGAAGCTCATTAACGTCGTCTCCTTCCGGCAGTTTTTAATGAATTAGTGCGTTCATTACGCGAGACTTTGCTCACTACTATTGCCGAGTCATATTAAACGCATCTCTTGCTAAGGTAAACTCTGTCGCGTGATTTCTGTCGCAACCGTTTGTTTACAGTTGACTTGGAATCTAATGCACCGACTGGACTGCGTATTATAATCTCATGGAAACGTAAACAATGTTGTTAATGTTTTAATCCTCCGGTATGAGAAATTTTAAGAGCAACATTTGTCCCTAGTTCACTGTAGAGGATTGAAAGTGAAAATGTTTAGTGCAAAATTTTCCCTTGCAAGCAGAATTGCAATTTTTAATGTAATTTACTAGCCTTCGTGGTGGAGTGAATAGCATGTGAACTTTGTAATGCTAACGTCCCAGGTTCGAATCCCAGGTGAGAGGGAAATATTCCTCTCGGAGTATTGATGTTGGTGTCCATCGATTATTGAGCTGTTTACCTCACTGTAATAGTCGGAAAACTGGTTTGTGGGGGCTATATTTAAACATATGTGTATGATCTAATATATATAACAATAACAAATAATTTTATTCAATATAAATGTTAATAGATTTAAAAAATAAAAAGGGAAATATAGAAAAAATAAAAGTGGTGTAAAATATATTGTATGATATACAGAGTGGCTGGTCAGTACATTATTCTGGCTATTGGGACCTGGATTTGATTCCTAATCATGTCGCTATTTTTCAGTGCTATTTAGCCTTTGCTACAATGTTATCTATTACTTGAACTGGTTGTTATGAACTCATATAATTGATACTATCCAATAAATAGAAATCATGTTTATATTCTCATTAAATATACATAATATAACATACACTGTAAAGTTCGTTTTAGGGTAAAAACTTTGTCAATCATGTAATTCTGATGCGAGCCTATTCTTACTTAGCTGAGATTTCACTTGGACTTATTTGAAACTCAAAATAAGGCTATACTGGATGCATCATTCAGATAATTCAAAGAGGGATTATAGTAGGTTTTATCTTTGAAAAGGAAAGTTTATCAAATGTCTTACTCTCGATTAATCGAATATAAAGTATGATCGACAAACTATAAAATTACGAATACATAGTCACGTAGAAGAACCTACTCATATGTTTCGACCAGTATGGAGATTTGTTGATATTGATAAAAATAATATCAATCCACCATCACATAAATTTGTGCATTAAATTGTCCATTCCGAAATTCATTTATCTTACTCACTCCTTCAACCATTCTATAGCTACAGACTCATCCCTATCAGTGCTCCTATTTGTTTATCCGTTGTTCAGCCCCCCTTATATATAATTATTACACGAAAAGAGTCAAATATCCTTACCGATAACCTTCGCGAAGACCAAGCAGAATATTCCCCGGATCGTTCAATTTTTCCGTTACCTCGATTTTGCGTTACTCTGATCGCAGTGTCAAGTAACGGTACATTTACGGCCCCAAGCATTACTCGCCTTTAAATTTACCGGTGGCCAGTGGACTCGCCGTACCAAAGAGATATAAAATATTGGTTGTATTGCTCTTCATTGACGCTGGTGTTCCTCTCCGAATCCTATCATAGTGACGCTGGTATCTAGTATCTTTAGAGTTTGGAACATAGATGACAAAACGGCAACGATAAAAATAACCGCCAAAGTGACTGATTCTCGCGAATGCGTTACTCGTCCTTGCAAAAGATAACTGCCGGAAATAGGATCTAAATTAGGCTGATAACGAATTCCTTTATATTTTCGAACTTCCGCTTGTTCGTTTGATATTCATGAATCGGACACTTTATGAATAAAGTTTGGCCCACGCGCGTAATTTTCATTTATAATTTAGCTCCAACTCTCCTCGCCTCTGGACCTCATGGATTTCGAGTGGAAACATTGTGGAGCAGAATTGTAAAGCTATGATTCTGCGAAACGAAAGTGTATTCATTTACCGTCTGTTTGTGCAGAACAGTAAGTCCTGTCTATCCAAGCCTTTCTCGTAAAACAAGTAGCAACTATTCTTTGTGTTATCATGCTTTGGTACCGTTGATGCTATCCGCTTCAAATTTTCACAAATGACATAATTTCCTTTTCCTGATGGAGATATTAAGTCTGTACTTTCTTAATACTCAAGGCAATGTATTAGGCCTTAGCCCTACTTAGGCAGTAATTCACAATGGACAACAGGATTTATTTTGGTTATACCGGAAATAATGTTATGGATAATCTCTGTATTTGATAATTTTTAAAGCGATAGAGTCGCAAAAAAATTATTACCAGGTTTAGTGATTTATAATTTAGTTAGTAGAGTATGTAGAGTCAACTCGCTGCATTATAACTAGGTTAATTTATGTATCTTCTTATTTTTGGTGACTACAGTCTAAGCAGAATCATCTAATTTATTCTTTTTCCCTTATTTTAAATTTCTAACGATGATAAAAAATAGCAGATTTAATGTAAATCATATGTGAAATACGAAAAATAAGTCAGAAGAGAGAAATTAGGAATTATGTTTGAGAAAATGTGATAAATAATTAGCCATAATCTGAATTAATATTTATTCTCCTCAACTGCCCTATTGTATGACTGAATTATATCTCTAATGATTTTAAGCCAGCTGGTGTTGTATTAACGACTGCATTATATTTTTGATGTTATAATAAGGCTATACCAGAGAGCATTGGACATTAAGATCTCTACCGAGATGAATATTTGAGGGATCCACGTTTTTCTCCACAGTAAACAAATAATAGGAATTTGCGAGTGGAATTCTGTTTCTTGATATTCTATCAAAAATTAAGATATTTGGAAAACAAAGGAAAATTCAATGAAAAGGAAAAAGAGTTCTTGATCATTATAAATATATTTCTAAAATCCATGAACTATTCTCCCCTTCGATGGATCCTTAATAGGTTTCAACAAATCTAGTGTAAATGGAATGAAGATAGATAGATCTCTAATTACGATTTAAAATTAAAATCATCATTCTTATACATATTGAGTAAAAAATTTCCAATCTCCAAACCAAAATCAAAAAAGGACGCTGATATTATCCTCTCTTCATAATTAGATTTTTTTCACTTAGATAAAAAAATTAATTCTTTCCGCCCCAAATTATTTTTAAATTTTACCATTTATTTTATTTAGAATCAATTAGGAGAATGGGAATATTTTTAAGGTACTTACAGGTTATTCATGAAACAAATAGTAATTTCTGCCCAACTCTTTTGACATTAGGTATGCTGGTATAATATAACTAGAATTGGCATAAATTACCTAATTTTTACTATTCTTCATTTATAAAAAATTACAAGACAAAATGGCTTGTGAAAAATATTTCATGGGCAATGGAAGTTGAATTCTACACCAACTGCCTTTGAATATTGAAAACATGATGCATAGTTTCAAAGAGAATTCAAGAAATATTTTCATAATCTGAAATAGAATTTTAGAGGCGACAAAAAATGTGTGAAAGTTTTTCTATTACCGCAAAGACCACTGATTAGTCTTACAAAATACAACGCATCTTTTTAGGATGAAAAACTGGGAGACCTGGGTTCGACTCCCAGTAATTCCAGTATTTCACTTCTGCATAACCTTTGACCATTTTAGTACCCTTCTGCGAAATGAGTACATTGACAGTAAACCGTATAGAAATCCTACTTCTTCAGCATTTCTCCTAACAAACATAGGCTATATAACGCCGAGCTGTTTCAACATAGTATCAAACATACAATGTATCATTCTTTTCACTTTAATAACCGGATGTAAAGTATCGCTCATTTGTGACAGCCAAAGCAGTTCTGCCGAAATGTAGGGTACTCACGCGCAAGATGGCCCCGTAGAGATTGGGTCGCAATCGTGGCCAAGTTTTCCCTCGGAGCAAGACGTGAAGTAGCCCTAATAGCTGATGGGGATTTGCCGACGGCGTCTTCCGAGAGGCGGCGATGTAACTGGTCCGAAAAAGGAATACGAAGTGGGAGAACCGTCGCCATGCTTGTCTTTTAAATTCCACCCTTCTCACCGAGGTGTTCCCAGAGATCCTTTGTGAAATGGAAATCAAACAGAATGAGGGAAAATGTAGATGGATTCTGTCCTGTCGCCTACGGCTATTGTTCATGAAGGAATGAGGATCGAAACTCAGAAATAAAATCCGAGAAATTAGACGTAAATGCGAGAGAAGCTCATTGCTGCATTGTGAATTTTCTTTTTTAGAAACTTGGCATTTATTAATCAAAATTGAAAACGAATGATATTCATTCTTTGTGATGTTTTAAGCCATAAAACTGCGTAGCCGATTGGCGCAATATCAGTAAGTCAAGCTTCATTTTATGTTAAACACAAATGTTCATCTTTCTGCGAACAAAGAAAGTGCAACAAGCTGTATCATTTGGAGGTTATATTATTTGAAAGTGAGAACTAATATTATTCTTCCACGAGTAGATTACATTTTAACTCATATTCATAAAGGTATTGTAAAATTAATATCTTTATTTAGTATTCCAATAAATTACTTAACAATTTTAATACATTAAATGAATACAATAAAAAATTGGAATTTAGGCTAATAACTTATGTTTCGACGGGAATTAAAATGGCTATAATGAGCTCTAGGAATTTCATAAAAAGAGTATAACATTTCATGTATCATTGGAACAAAATTATCACAAATATATAGGAATTTCAAAAAGAAGATGTTATATATTCGAAATTAAAACATCCATTTTACTTTGATCATGGGCGAAAATAAAAAAATAGTGAATTTTATTTGTTTTCTAAATTTTTTGTTTAAACACCTTCACATAGGGTCTTATACCCAAAATAATATACTTCTACTATTAATAAGTAATTGGCGCTAATACTTGATATATCTAGGTACAAACTGTGGATAACAGGACGACATAGGTCGATGATATCATTTTTATTGCATATTTTGCGATTCTTATCTACAATTATTTATCGCCATTGCATAGTGCTTCACTTCACCAGCTTATCATACCTATTAAAAATGTATCATTTTAAAGGCTTAGGTGACGTTTCCTTCTTAAAATCAGAGGGCATATGTCAAGACAAAACGTGATTTCAAACATTCAATAACGGTAAAACTTGTTTTCATCTTATACCATCATTGCTCGAATAATTTGCGTAGTTACTTGATTTGGTCGTTTGATCTCCGAATGGTTTTCCAAGATGGAGTCAATCCGTAACTTGTAAACCACTATCGTTTTGTATTTTCAGTCGAACAACAGAATGTATCTCAAAACTAGCACATAAAGGAATTCTATTAGCCTTGATAGCAAACTCACATTCGGTTAATATCATTTTAAAATATTACAGTTCACTCTTCGAAGAATATTCGGTGAAGTGATGAATTATAAAGAATCTATTGCAGTGTTGAAGCCAATATTGGCGAGTTGGAGTCGAGACGTCTACCGCTTCCACATCAGATAGCACTTGGCTACAACGTAGAGAAATATAATCCTTCATTGCCAGTCTAGAGTCTAAATATAATGTCCAAGGTCACACTGAGCGCAATAAACGAGGCTTGAGATAGTCGATTTGCAAATAATTTTAGGAATACGAATACTATCATCCTAATAGATTGATAGAAGTTAGAGACAGTTATTACTTTATCTGCTTATCTTTCTTTAGATAGCTAGTTAGCATAATCTCTTCAATTTACTTGACTGCGAGTTCTTAACGTTAGCAAAAGAGAGTAACATTACAAAAACATTAATGTTACTAAACAGGGAGATTCATTGCCGATTTCGCTGAAACGTTAATTTGAATTATATTCCGAAGAGTATTACTGTAATACTTCAACCAAGACTTCGTATTGAGATAGTTTATGTATAAATTGCTATAATCATATTGAGGAGAGCTTTACACCGGCTACTAAAAATATTCAACAATTAATAATTATTCGATATTAATTGTAACAGAGTATTTACCTTCATACGGTATGCATTAATCCAAGCCAAGCAGCTTTCACATTGCTTCTTATAAACTCAAAGTCCTCTGTAAGTTCAAATAATATGTGGACTTGAAATGAGTTGGCTTTTTCTTTACGACTTCTCGACAGACATAAGCTCGAAGTTGAGCACTCGCTTCAGTTTCAGGTTGCAATTCGGCATCGGTTGCCCGCGGCGTCGCCTAGCCTCTCTCGGACCCCCAGTCTATTATGATTGGCCGATTACTTTGAGGTTGACTGTTCGCGGACTGAATTGTTTCAGTTGCTCTTATGACCTGTGCGTGTGACGAGTTCGACAAGTGGTATAGCGTTAGGTGAACAGTTTTACAGGTGTTATCTTATATAATTCGGTCATCTAAACAAGAAAATGAACGGAAGTTCGTGATAGTGATGTTATCACTCCATTTTTGACGGAATTTGAAAGGGGAGCAACTACAAATGGATACCGTTGGTGAGAGATTTCCCCCAATTCCTGATATAAGTTGAAATTGGTTTCGAAGCATTTATATCATTAATGGTTCTGATTTCACAATAAGATTCGACAGTAATGAATGATAGAATATTTAAGAAGCGCTTAATATCAAAAGGAAAGCATTCATTTCTAAAGCAAAAAAAAAATTACGTATTATGTGTATCTATTACATACGGCAAGTGGTTTGTTTGGAGTTTATTTATATTTGGATTAGAATCATTACTCTTCCTAAATGCATATCATACAATTTTCTTTATAATCTGATAATAATGTAATAGTAATATGCCAAATCAATACCAAAGATTTTTATTGTTAAATATGGCGATAAGACTCACAATGCATTCTCGAAAATAAACAAATGGCCGCCATTTCTAAGGACGCTATTGGTTTATTTTCAAAGAAAATTCAAAACGTTAAACGTTGTGTATGTGATCGTTTTAGAATTCCTTTCCTGGTAGCTTTTTACTGTATTTTCTTACTACGCTAGGCGTTAATAGTTTGATGGCTGATGTTTAATCAATCATAACGAACCAACTTATTATTTGTGATACATTTTGTTAACATGAAAACAATTCACGAATATATTTTTATTATAGCCTTTAATAATTGATTAATAAAGTCAAGAACAATAATTTACTAGGGAATAAATGGAACTTATTGGCTAATGTTATTGGATTATTAGTCTTGAATTGCCCGATCAAAGTACCGTCAAGGATGGTTGTAAGTAAATCAGCCTTTCAAAATATGTGTATATGTTTCAAGTCTGATGAACAGTTACCATTGAGTTATGTAGTTGATATTATATTAAATAGTCTATGAGAATGAAGAAATAGGCTAAATAGTGCTCTGAGTATTTTATCATCAAATAAAAGTTGATACTTAGAAATTCTGTTTAAGAAGTCAGTTGAAGAAATGTTTTAAGGAGGTTAATTTTTTATGCATATATATAAAACTTTTATCATTATAATTATATTGGGGCTCAATTAAAAACTTTTTCATCACATTGGTAATATGAAATGAGATTAATTCTTCTTTATTCAACAGGTAGTGTACTATTAGGTGACAAAATTATCATGAAAAGAAAGAATGATGGTATTTATTATGTCTGTCTCCTTTATTATCCTCCAACACATAAGTGTTTTATTAATTAACTTCCAGATTAATTTTTATCCAATTTTATGAAAAATTAGCTGACCTCCGCTGATGTGATTAAATTATAAGGAGTGTAAAATATAAACAATTGATGAATATATTCCATTTTTAAATTTTTGTTCAGTTAAGGTTTCTCTCATTCTATTAAGCATGTAACTATTTAGCATCGTTTACCACATAAAGTCCATTTTATCTCAATTGTTAGAACTTGTTTTTATGGGAACTTTATATTGACATTAGATATACTTGTACTTCCTTGTAGACATTTATTACCTTATTGCGATAAAATAGTTTTCTGAAGATCAGTAATATATATGTAATACTGCTGATGTTGAATTTTTCATCTTGATTTTTCTGATAATTGTTATTTAAACGATGGAATGAGATTTCTTTATAATTATTCCAATAGGATTTCTCTTTTAAAATTGTCAACAATTAAGCTGTGATAAGGAGAATAGAGGTTGATTGATCCTTTTAATGGGAAATGTTTACCTCAAATATTTACATCCTTAATACTTATATCCTATAATATTCAGGCACATCTTAAGCTTTATATACTTTCCTTCTTTTCAGGATCGGCATTTTTAGGCGCGAATGTAGTGCATAATGGCTTAGAATGGCTGGATTTCACACAAGAGGTAAGCAAACAAACTTTTTTGAAGGAAATAGATTTCAAATATCAGTTCAATGGTTGAAATGTTCTTAAGCTTTCTTAGACATTTTACCTGATTTTTATTACTTTCAAGTACACTGATACTTTGAAGTAGCTTTATTGTTTTAGGGACTGTTCTTATGGAAGTGTTACTACTATGCGATAAATGCGCAGAGTATATTATGCGTTTTCAAGGCTAACATTTTTAGGAGTTCCACTTCTATGCAATTAAAGTTTTGGCAAATATCCTCTACTTGTGAATCATTTTGTTTTCAGAATAAGAAAATTACTATGTGAATCATAATTTTCTTTTATTGTATATTATAAATATCTGACACTTCTTATAGTTTTCCCAAGTGCATCCTCTTTTCTATTTTTTACAAATATTTCTCCTGTGTTTGATTTAATATTTTGCCCTGTTTTTTATCTTTAATAGTTGAGAATTATTTAAAATACTATAATATCAACCTATAAACTTTTAACTAACCCATTTATTCAGTTGTGTGTTACCGAATATCAGGCAAGATTTTTTTATGAATTTATGTTATCAATTTTCGTTGGTTTTCATCGATTTCAAAATGAATTATTTTATAAATAATCTTCATTATTATCAATGTATACCAAGAAGTGGAGCCTGAGTTTGTCTCATGAATTATTTTATTTTAACCATAAGGTAAGTGGAGTGATCTCATGAAGTAAAATTAGTGATACCAAACAATATTGTGGCTAGTCAGGTCTGAACTTATTTGTGTTTGGTGGCTTTGGTTTGCAACCAAAAGAGATGACTGGAAATATTTTTTTGTAAATGTCAACATAACGTTTAAGGCATTTTTTCGTCTTCTTGGATACTTTTTGTGTTTTCGTTACCATTTTTGTAATCCGAAGGGTAGCATTTAAGCGTATTCACGAGCCAGTTTATACATATATTTACTTGTTATCGTTGATGGTGAGTCGAATAAAAAAACCGTGATGTTTAAAAAGTTTTACTGATAATTTTTTCTATTGCTTTCTTTGGCTGTTGAGGTTTATGAGGTGCTGTAATATGATTTAAGATAGACTAAAGAGGATTTTCATACGGATATAATATAAAATGGTTCTCCTAATGAATAAGTATTACGAATGAAATATTTTTGAATTCCTCGTAAACTATATTTCATGCAATCTATTATAAATTAAAAAAAAAACATATTTTGATGACTCAAAACAAACTGAATGGGCTCCTTGAATATATTTAATTTTACTCTCTCATTTCTGAGAATGTCACAAATGGATTTTCGTTCGCTTTTCGATCCAATTTTTAAGCGTATTTAAATTTTCCTGAAATGTCACAAAGTCTGAATAGCGAATTTACTATAAAAAAGCGCATAAAAGTTTGTTTGGAGGAATTTTTATCTTAACTTCGCCGTGAAGTATAGCTCGAACCATCAAAATTTTTAATTAAAGTGTCTCAAAAGGAAATGAAGATGGTTGGAAATGGCCGAAGGAGAGGCACGGGGGACAACATTGAAGCCTCTTGATATCATTACGGCAAAAGCGGAAATTGGAAATCAATCAGGAGTCTCGGGGTCGTAGGGAGTGGAGACCATTTAAAAAGCAATATCCCGGAAATCTGCGGCTCACTACTAGATAAATTTATCAAAGTAATATCTCCTTATCGACATATGGTCATGAGTGGAAGTATCGATCGATTGCTTTTTGAAGTAGAAGTTGCAGGGATGCGTTGGAACTGGGAAATTAAAAATATATCTGAGAAGTAACGATGAGTTATCTGCTATGCTTGTACGGTGGTTAAAGGAATTATCATTTTATAAATCGGAAGAAGTTGCGTTTTATAATATTTTCATGAGTAGTTTATTTTTTTGAAGCGAAATTGGTGCGTTAATTTTTTTGCAACACTGTTGATATTCACAATCTTTTGCAGATAGTATATGTCTATGTGTGTTCTTCTAATATCGTATTTCAGTAAATAACTATATTAAGATTAGTGCAAGGATAATGATTTATTTTCCAATACAGCTTTATGTACTCAATATGCAATCGAGTATAAAATTGCAAATGAAAAGTGGGATGGAGGTATAAATATTTTTTCTGGGTATTTAATGGATCTTTCTTACGGTTTGAATTATTCTTTAAAAACTTTTAATTTCCCATGATTGCATGTTATGAATGCGTCAACAATAGTGAACTCCAAAAGGTAAAAAATATGACATGATTTATTCTTCGAATTTTTTCTCATCTATGGATGTTATCTTTTAGCGTTATATTAAATATTAAATTTTTAAGACTATGATTGAGTGTATGAAAAAGTTTGTCTAAAGTAATATAATATGTTGTCTGATGAATATCATACGCGATTTATTAGATAATAGAGGTCATCTATAGGTACTACCTTTAAGATGTAGAGATTTGTTTGTAAGGAACTTAAAAGAGGTAAAAAATTTCATTATATGGTAATAATATAAGTATTCGACCTTAATATTAATAATAATATACATCTATTACTGAGATCGTATTCTTCACAAATTTAAAATTTTTGGAAATTTTGAACAGCTGTTTCTAAAGCCTTTAATAATTTTATTTTTTTTTAACAGGAAGTAACAAATAATAATGGAATTTTTAATTACTCCATTATATTTCGTTAATTTATATTAAACATATCTAAATATTGTTAATATGACTGATGACCATTTTCCACAATTTGTTTTACTCAATTAATCTTATGATTTTTTAATATTAAAATATATATGAGCGTTATTTAAACATTCTTATTTATTATATTTGTATGGCTTAAAAATTTTACCCACAATATGAGAAGATCAGAATGAAAATATTTTTTACTTTTTACCCATATTCCTGTTCAACTGTGATAGATCATTTAAGCGACAGTTTGGGCAATTTATAATTTTTGCGGATAGCGAATATTCCACTTTATTTTACGCGTACCGTCTTAAATATCTTTCCTCTCATTTTATTGTTTTATGAATCCTCTCGAAACGCTCCACAGAGAGAGATTAATTCCACCACTCGTTCTAAAAATTTTTCGATTTTTAGAAGATTCGTTCATTTCCATTTTTGCCATCAACTCGATTCCGTGCATCTCAAACAGCACCATCACCATAGACACGCCATCATCTCAGCGATCGACGCATAAAAAAAAGTCGCGCGGACAATTTATCCAATTTGCTCGCACGAAAGGCGCGCCGCAACTCCCGAACGCTTTTAATCTTCAACTTCCGCAGATCATCCACATAAAACTCGATACATCGGCGGCGCGGCAAACGGAACAATAAAAAATCGCCGTCGAAAAAAAAAGAGAGCGCGCGAATTCGGAAAAACGGCACGACCACGACGGCAGAATACCTGCGGCGACTCGTGTTTATTTAGTCATAGGTTCGTCGGGCTGTAAAAGGCAAATCCCCGTCCGAAAAACTCCGCCCTCCGTCTACGTTTCCTCCTCATCCCCCCACGCGCCCCCACTCCTCGTCTACGAGGGCCCTTCCGCAGATCAATACGTCCGCCGCCGATCTCCCTCCCTTTCCCCTCCACCGCATCTAGTCGCGGGCCTCTCTTCTGCATCCTTACCTCATTTCATCTTATCTTCGCCCCCTTGATTTACCACCCCCTCTTCCTGTTTTTATTTCCCTCCGTAATCACTCGCTATACGTGCCCCCTACTTCACGTACACGCCCGTTTCTATCGCGATCCAAAACGTTTTTAGTCTCTCTTTACTCTTTCCTCGTCTATTCTTCCCTAGACGCCGCGCCTCTTCCGCCCACGAATCTCCCCGCATTCTACCGCTCTCTAGCACGTCTATATCTCTCTCTCTCCCTTTTTGGCGATGCGGGCTGATTTTTCGTTCTTTCGTCTGCTACCGACGAGTGTATTTTTCGTCGGCGGGATCATTATGGTAGAGGAGGCGATACTCCGCGTCTGGGGATTTCCAATATTTTATTTAACGCGGAAAGAAATTCATTCCAGATCAGAAAACCCTTTGATCGTGCCGAAGAATCAGGTGGGCGCGTCTGTACGGTCTCGGGATTGAAATATGATTACGGTTTATCTGATTCTGATGGCTAATTATTTTGGTGGATCTTGTTATCGATACTTTATTGGATATGATTTTTAAATTTTTTTTTCGTCTATGTATTGTCTTTTTTTTAGATTTGCCTTCACTTATTTTACCTTGAAAATTAGGGTGTTTGGATGAGGCGGAAGTTTTTACTGTTTATTCGTAGAATCAAAATTTATTTATTTTCAGACAAATTATTCCGTAACTCCGCATTTTAGTTATTTCTTTTTAAATAAATAGTACATATTCAAATATTTTGAATATTGTTGATGCCTAACAATTGTAAATGTAAGTTATCTTTAATTTAAAAAGGTTTTTGATTTTTTCTAACAACAACTTTTTGATTTTCCTATTTTATTTACGGGTAAGATGACATGAAATTTAAAAAATGAAATGGAAAATTTAAATTTTTCATCCTGGAAACAGTGAAATATACTACAAGCGAAGGAATCATATTATTTAGCAGAATCATTTATCTCTGACGAGATTAATGCGAGAATGTTTTTTTTTCTAAAGTTTGTCATATTACAATATCGAGAATAATAATGAGAAAAAACAATAAAAGGAAAATATAATGTAGCTATTAATGTCGTTGAATTAGTTTATCCGGTTTTGAAAAGGTAATTAAAAGGAAGTTAATCTTTTTTCTCATTCAATACCCAGTAGTTTGTACATAATTATATACACTCACATACATATTCATGCATTTCCTCATTGTGAATGAGACAGACGGCCACTTAAAGGTAAGGATGGGTGGTTCCATTCGGAGTTAGACGTATCGACCATGATGAAATCCTCAGTTGCCCCTTACCTTCCAATTTCTCTCACGTTCCCTCCTCCATTCCTTCCTCATTCCCCACTTCCTCTGTTGCCATGCCATTGTGGTCGCGCCCTCTCCGTATACTTTTTCCAGCGTAAACTACGCTCTTCCTCATCCGCCCCGGGATTTCGCACCCTCCTTCGCTTTCCTTCGCATTTTCTTCCGACCTACCGCAACTCTCCCTCCCCCTCCTCGGTCTGCTGTGGAAATTGCTCTCGGAGTGCCACCCGAGTCAATGAATTGCACCCGCGGGACGCCGCACCCCGCTCCCCGCCGCGCCAACGCGCAAGCGCCGCCCTTTTCTTCCTCTTTTCTTTGCTGCCGTGAGGCGCGCGGGGCAGTCCACCCCATGGGACAGATAGGGTATCTCGCTCCATTCCAAATCCGCCGCGAGAGAAAGTAATTTTAGATGGAATGTCGCGGTTACGAGGCGCATTGCCCCTCACCGGAAGGTCCTCAACATCGGCCCAGCGGTCTGCACGAGGTGTCCGGTTGCTCTCGGTTGCGTTCCGAGGGTTACAGTCTCGGTACTTCCTCAGTGCACGAGCTGGTCGAATATGTCTTTGGTTACTGCCCATTAGAAGCTTGAATAAGTATTGAGGAATAAAGAAATTTGTGGTATATACACAAGTATGAACCCATTTTGAGTAAGATTACTCGCGGATTTGCTCGAATCCTGCTAGCTCTTGTTCGAACACCTTAAGAATCTTTTTTCTAATATTTTTCCCTCGAGAAGCTATTTTCGTCGAAGAGCGAAGTTAGCTTCCATCTCTCGTTAAGTAGTTCACTGTTGTAGAGTAGATTGGATCCTTATTGAGAGTGGATGACACTTAACCCTCTCGCCTCGCTCGACTCTAGTCAATTTGATGGCTTTTACGGTGAGCTTTTACGAGAAAAAGGATGAAGATTTAGAAAAGTTTCTCGACTACCGTAAAGAAGGGCAGGGTTCATCGCGAGTCAAGGTTAAGTTTAGGGCATTTCGTTTTAAATCAGATCTTGATTTGCCGGGAGTGCTCGCGCTAAATTTCGAGTCATAAGCTTGGGAAATGAGAGCATTTCCGATGGGAAATGTCGTACGGGACTCTTTCATTCATGTTCATAGAAGAGCGTTCCATTTTAAGTACACCGTTTACACTGAATTGAGGTGTTAAGGTTACATACATTTTAAATATAATTTAGTTAGAGGTCATGTTGCACGTCGAGGATGGTACATTTAAAACTACAAGATTACGCGTGTTTGTATTTAAATTAATGCCTCTCTCTCGACTAACTATTTTCATGAAGAGAGTTAATAATTGATCAAGTTTTTAATCTGGATCCCTTTTTTGGAATTATTTAGAAGATTATATTTTCTTTTATTCGGTAAATTTATATAAATAGATGTTTGAACGTCATGAAGTCTTCCCATAAGCATAAAGTTACATGTTTTGAGTTCTTTCCGATGTTAATTTTTCAGTACATGTTTTCTTCCGTGTTAATAAATGGACTGATGAATGAAATCTGGTCATTCCAAAGCTGTATGAAATTCCTTTGTGATCATGACATACTTGATCCCGCATTGCAGGGATGGCCAAAGATTTCGACCCGAACTCTTTTCACTGAGCTACACCATATGCTCGAGCCAATTACAGGGCAGCTATATGTACACCCACTGTTCTGCGCTGCTTGCAATTTATTATTCGAGTATTGCAGAGATTGTTCAGAACAAGGAGAAGTGTAACTTTGCGTGATTCAATACAAATTCGTCTGTGGTTTGAATTTGGTTGTATTTTTATGTTCTGTTAGATGTTAGAATTCTTTTAGAATTTCTTCTTATGATTTTCTTTCAAAATGTCACGGTAAATATGGTAAGGATCTTAGCAATAATTTGAAGATGGTTTTTTGTCATCTTTGCTTCTATGTTATTTATGTAATATATATTCAACTAGGGTCAGTTAGTTATTGAGGGATACTTATTCGTTAAGACACATTTGACACAATACTCCCTATTTATCTAACGATGAATTTTCCTTATTTTGAATGCTAACATTTATTAGGTTACTCACTAGTAAATTATTATTTAGGAGCAATATTTGAGAATGAAATGCATTTTTATGATGAATAATATCATTCGTCTCATGGTCTACGATGCAATTGCCAAAATTATGAATTACAATTCATTCCTCATTATGGTTTGGTAAATCGATATAAAATATTTTCGTGGAAATAGTATATAAAAAGTAACTGAAAATTTTAATCTTTTTAGATTTTAGCACTTTATCAAGCGAGAGATCATGATGTATACGATTTTCAAATTTTGAAAAAGAATTTTTGTAACGATATTAACTCTTAAGGATTTATTTAAATATCGAGAGATAATATCATAATTTATCACCAAAATATTTTTTCCGAAAGGATTAAAAGTTATGCCCTTACTTTTATCTCAGCGTTATTAATAATTTTTTTACTATTTTGCGATTAAAAAAAAATGTGCACGTCATGCGTTTATGCGGAAAGACATGATTATGACCTTAAGCTGTCTACCTTCCCGTCAGCTTTCGGTCATTTCTCTTGGATTATCGGTGCCGTTCATAATCATCCCCGGCAGGAAGCGTCGCCCCCTGCGACGCCCGTCTCTCTCTAACTCCGGTCGTCTCCGCCGACGCCGGCGCCATTGACCTCTTTTCCCCACCTTCGACCATCTCCACATAGGGTTGGGGAAGGTTGGGTATCTATTGTTATTATCATTTTCCCTTATCCTTCTTCTTCCTCCTCTCCATTCGCCCTCAAGGGAGCGAATTTTATAATTATCTCCATGGCTTTCGCATCGTCGGTGCTCTCTTCCTTCCATTAGATGACTTCGGGGCGTCGGATGTAGCCTTATCTCCGTGGAAATTTCTTTTCCAGAGAGCGGAGACGGAATCTTCGTCGTAGGATTTCAATCGATATATTTTCGATTCGCCGGTCGCTATTCATTTATTTCCTCGATTTTCGTCGCCGGCGAATTTGATGACGTGTCTCATCCCAAGGGGAAAGAGCCATTCTCATCTTTGGCTCTTTTCATTCCTCCCACACTTCTTCTCCCCCTATATGTACCTGTTTGCGTCATTCCTCGATGCCGTCTCAAAAAGTGGCTTTGATGTGTTTACTGGCAGTGTGGTGGAATCTTTTACGAGAGTTCAGAGCGAAACTTTTCTAACTGGCCGTTTTTCGCCATGCTAATTTGTTCGAGGAAGGTTTAATAAACGTCCTTTTTTATTCTAATTGGAATGCTGCTTTTACTTGCGTAGAGTACTGAATGGATATTTTTATCGTTACTGAACTTACGGTTACGGTACTATGGAGGTTACACTTACCAAAGGTCATACGCGTACTCTTTCAAGAACAAGAGGTTTTCTTTTACCTTTTTGTCCCTACGCTACGCCAGCATACGACTACGAGGATCGTAGACCGTTTCCTATGATCAATAAAAGGCCGACCGTACTATTTCGTCAGCTATCGCGAGATTTTCTATCTTTCGCAAAGGGTAATAAAAGTGGTCGGTTCTAAGATTAATTTATCTTTAAATTTTGGATATACATTTAAATTATAAATAGAAATTATTGTGTAGTATTTGGTACATTACTATCGCAATTAAAATAAAATTAAGTTTAATTCCTTCATTCTCTCTTCTTTGCGTCTTTCAACCTTTCGTATTCCTTAAACGGAATTATTTTCGGAATTCTCATTCACCGTCTATGATACGTATTAATTCCACCAAAGATCGCCGAGAGTATCATTTTATCCAGACGAGAGATTGAGATTTTCAAGCCTTGTTTTTGTCCGTCTGTACCGCACCTCCCGTACACCTCTTTTTTTCGTTTCTCATTTTCTGTACGTTTGCGGAATTCCGGAGGGCAATTCCATCTCTCCGTCCTATTTCTCCCCTTCTACACGTTTTTTCCTCCATTCGCCAACGTCATATTTCTGCCATGGCGGCGGAGGGGATCGTTGGGCGCCGTGTGCCCTCCTTGTGTTTGTGCGAGTCGGTGGTGGTGTCGAGGGAGGTCGCCAGGGGTGTGGAGGGCCCGGCCGAAGCTTGGAGGGGAAGGTCTCCTGTCGCTCCGCAACCGGCAGTGCAGTGTCTGCTCTTCGTCCGAAGAGAGCTCTCTCCGAATCGTACCTCTTCCGCGAAGTCGTGCGACGTGAGCCGTGGGTGCGGCATGTGGTGAAAAAAGTAACCCGTGCACCACGCTCGTCCGTCATGGCGTGGCTCGGGCCCAGTGTCCAAGGCAAAGGTCGCCAAAGGGTGCGGCAAAGAGTGGCATCTGCGGGTGCGAGGCGATCTCTCTCGGTCGCGCTTATCCCAGTGCCGGTTTCCCTTCCCGGTTCTCGCGGTTATTTCCGGAATATATCGGTTTCTCTCGCGGTAGTATCGGGTTTACTCTAAAGTGATCCGTGGATGAGGTAGGTAATCGCGGTTGGTGTACGGGAGACGAGGTTCGTAATGGAGATTCCTCCAGAGTTTTCCCTGTGGAACCGCACTTTAAAACGAGGGAATTCGTGTCGAGGAAGTTTTGCTTGTATCGGATGTGTCTATCGATTCGTGGGTCTGAAGCGCTGCCGACGGTAGACAGCGCGGTTGGAATCCTTCGGGAAACTAAGAGGAGCGGATGAATTCCGGGAGCTAGTGGATCGTGTCTTCCATGGATTCTTCCTCATTTCTCAGCTTTCGGTGTTACGAGGTGAGTTGGAGTCCGGAAGCCATCGAGAGCGATTTAAATGCCTTTTGGTTGATTTCGTCCCATGGTGCTTCTCGGTGCACGAATTCTGCACGTTCGATCCACGGCACCAAATTCGTCTATTAGGTTTTGTTCGATAAGATGCTATCTGAATGTCCAAGGGTATTTTTCTTTTTATAGGGAGAAGATATTGGCTTAAGTCGTATCTGAAGAAATTTATCGTTTCGTGAGCTAATTATTTAGTTAGCTTTCAAACTCTGAGAATTGTTATGTTAAATACCCTCAAGGTTATCTGTATTTATCTAATTTTAATTAGCTATTTGAATTTTGTTTTTCCTGTCATTGTATTGCAGAAGGACCTATGCAAAATGTTGAAGATAATGGATTTATTTTCCATCGTAATTCGATCAAAGTTTTATCAAAATATTCACGAATCAAGAAACCTTTTCATTTGCTCCTTTGCCTTTCATTTAACTAATGTTATTCTGACAAATATCTACAATTTCTAAGATTACCCGAATAAGATTTTGAAGGAAAAATTTGAAGTATAATGTATCCCAAATATCTACGAATATTTACTCTACCTCTGAAACTCTCTCGTTAAATATTATTCGACAATAAGGACAGCAGTTTTTCAGAAAATAATCTTTTAGCATTCTCTATTCTTTGAAGTTGACTATTGAAGTGTAAGAATCTAAGATGGAGGATAGCGAGAACTACTTTTCCACTATGTCGCTAGGGAGGAATAGTCTATTCCAAATCGTTATAATTTTTATTACGTTTCAGAACTTTCATATTGAAGGCTTTTCATGTTAAATTGTCAATTGTATGACTCTTTATTTGAATAAAATCAAAGAAAAATATTATAGGTTTCAGCGAAAGATTGGAGAAATTGCTGAAATTACAAGAGTACTTTTCCTCTAAAGTGGAGATGCTCCTCTTTGATGGAGTACTTTCTTCAATGGCTTTTAACTGCTTGCTCATCTCATAAAATTTATTTCGAGTTCTCTCACAGCGATTGAGGTACTGGGATCCATTTTAGTTCAAAATCCACACTCGAATGGACTGTCGCATTTAAATGGAACTATTGATGTAAAGGCTAGAGGTCTATGGGAAAGATGGAGGATGATGTAGCATCAAACAGAAAGGATTAACATGGAGGAAACGAAGAGTCAACGATCATTTATCGAATGAAGAAATCCCACGAGATTTTCAACGAGGCGGCACATCAAGGAAAAATTTAGTTCTCCCATTTCCGTGGTCATTCCCAAAGTTTACGGGAAAACAGAACATTTTCGTCTCTAGTGGGATACTCGAAGTCATTAGACTCGCATATTATTTCCTTCATATCTTGATATCCTCAACAAATGCTCATTAAGAGAGGGATAAGAGCCTCAGCATCTCGAGCGTATCCCGCGTGCTCTCATAAACTCACTAGACACACCTGATTCTGAGTGGGATGGGGATAGTCTGACCGTGGCGGGATCGATTGATTTGGAGGAGGGGAGGGTTGGGCCAGCCAGATCTTGCTCTCCGCCACGCTATTTTTACTTCGAAATCAGACAAACTTTTCGATGGCTTTGCATCAAGTAAATACCCTCCTTCCCATCATAAATCGATGCATGATGGGACATTAAAAATATTGATGGTCGGATGGAATTCTGAAGAGATATCGAGATGAGATCGTGACCATCCTATTAACCACGTCGATGAGTTTCGGTTCATGCTCAAAGTAACAAAGTTATAAGAGAATACTAATTTTCATTTTGATATCAACATTTTAGTTCTTCAATATCTTCTGTGCTGTTGGGCTTGATTTAATTACCTACTTAAGCGTAACTACATCTATAAAGCGACTAATAAAATGAATAGTATATATCCACATCTTTATTAAAAGATGTAACGTTTTCTTGTATAACTAATTTGGGTTGTATACTTCACGTTTTATTTAGACTATCGAAAAATGAAAGATCGAAAATTAAATATCGAATTTGAAAAATTATACCAAAAATGACTCATACGGTAGATTTATTTATTATTTATTTATTTTGCGTTAGAAGGCGAAGAAGAAATTCTGAATCATTGTGAGAGAAAATTTGGTTAAAATATGTGTAGTTCTCTTTAGCAGATCATCTCCGTTGTATATTGATGAATGGGATGGAGTTACGATATATGCCGCAATATGATCGTTAAGAGGTTGAAGATAAAGTTATTCTTACGGAAAATGGTTAAACCAAGGAGTGAAAGGGTGAATTGCAAATGAAAAGTATCATCAAAATGGATTTCTTTAGATTGAAGAGTGGCTTAAGACTTAAAAATAAAATAGATATTGAAATAGATCGTGTAACTTTTTTAAAAGATATTGGAACTTTGGAACAATTATTTGCGATGAAAATAACAGATTAATTACAGGAATTAAATATCAACTATTTTCTCAGAATTTGTATTGTTTTATTTGAAGTTTATTTATGATATTCTGTAATTGATTTTTTACCTCGACAATCTTTTAGAATTTATAATTATTAGATGGAAATACTGTTCCTAGAATCCTTTTTTTCCTATTCTGTCAATACATATATATTTTATAGTACAGAGTTCGGTATATGTGTATAGTAGCAAGTTTTATAAATTCTCAATTAATATATTTCGATATTATGATAACGATTCTTTAAAAACTAATTCTGATGAGAGATAAATTGAGAAATTTACCGAAAAATAATTAATATCTCGGTGCTTTATAAAAATTGATTTTGAATCCAAAGTAAGACTATAGATTCGAAAATTTTTTTATTAAACTAATAATTTGAATATTTAATTCGCACATTAATCATTACGATGTTTTATGAATAGATTCACAAGAATATTATTTATCGCAATTGAAGAAGGTTACCATTTTACTTTTAGATCTTAACCAATTATTTTATAGCGATTTAACGATGATTAATTTAGTTAATTTTTTAATTAATCAATTCTTCGAGAATGGCGTAGAATATTATTTCTCACATTATATTTTATCAACTGGAGAATTGTTTTCGAGTATACTCTTTATTTTTAATTCCGGTACTTCGGTCATAAATTACCTATGATTTCCATCCGAGACAAGGATATAGCAGAAATAAACAAATCCTGTGTCCATATGAAATATATATTTTAAGTCTAAAATACTTTGAAGGTAATAGGTTTATCATTTATATTTCTCATGCATCATTAATCTTTCATTAAATATTTTCTTAGTTTTTTGTAGGTACCTAACATAAATTTTCTTGTAAAAAAATATGTCAGCAGAGAAATAAATTTTTTTGTCAAAGTCAACTAATCAACTCGTTACATTTTAAAATCAAATCATCCTAAAATCCTGATACTTGTATCGGTTATGTATTTAATGTGTTATAATACATTATGAACAGTATGATTAAGTAGTGATAAACGCAGATAACTTTATCATTGATTATAAATCGTTATAATTTTATGTTCAAAACAAAAATCCTACTTTTTAGAGTACCTCATACCGAGTCAGTTTTATACGATGTTTAATTTTCATTATAAGAGATTGAGTCGGTAAAGATTATTTGAATGAAATACATTACTATAGAATACAGTTAAAATGCTAGAAATTCTGCACTAAGAGAGGAAACGTTGAATATCTTAAATAGTACCATAAAACGCTGCTAGAAATTACCTTTATATTATTCGATTTTATAGAACTGTTTCATCGTAATGCATCATTGACTTTACGGTGATTTAAATTAAACTTTATTTCCCTTTATTGCAATACCTTTATGTACTTTTAAAATTTATTCATATAATTAGTGTAAAATTACTCGCATCATATAGCCTTTTTCTTCTATGTACTTTCTTAGCATCATTATATGACTCTACATCATACCTGTCGTTCTTGCAAAAAGTCAGACGTTCCCAATATTATTTTTGAAATGATATAATTATCTTTTTTCATTCTCACTAAAATCTCCATCTTCAAAATCCCATCGATTCCTGTTGAATCGATGGGATTTTGGAATCGGTGAAATGTCATACGGGAAATTTTATTATACAGAATCGTATAAAGAAGTAATTTAACATAGTTCTCATTCACATAATATTCAAGGAAATCTGAGCTCGTCAAACTCAACGAAAATTGTCGTTGCTAAAATAGGCATCACATTGAACAACTTCGATGAAATATTGACTATTGAGATGAAGCTCTCTATATATTTCCAATGTTAGCGTAGCTGTTTTCGATTTATCAAATACTTAAAGACCTAAAGGATTTATAGGAAAGGATTAGTCAACATCATTATGGATAATCATGATCTTTAATTATCTTCGCAAAATATATCAATATGAATTGCAGCAAAAATTTCTAATTAATTATGTGACAAAATAACAAGTTTCCTATTCATCTCAAATTAGCAGTATGGATGTAAGTTTAGGTGTACCACTGCCTTTTTCTTCACTATATATGAACTGGAAATAGGCTTGACTGTTACTCGTGGAATAGTACAAGTATTTCGAACTATTTTTTTCTTCCGAAAAAGATTCTAAAATGGTGAAATTGAATTAATAAGAAAAATTCAATAAGCCGTCTGAAAATAAATGTTTGAGAGGAAAGTTAGGTTTTATTGATGGGACGAGATATAGAGGAAAGTTCATATCATTCTGTGATCTATTGGAATATTAACACAAACTTATTTCCACTAAATTGTATTCGTTTTTATTTGATGAATTCACGACAACAAATATTGTCTCATCTTTTTAAATAATTTTTCTGCTCGAATATTCTCGTTGTTTTATCGATTCTCTCATTTTATTTATTTACAAATTCTTACATTTTTATACTTCTATTGACTAAAGTCCTAAAATGCTTTCATTAATTTGATTGCTCGATAGCACCCATTCCTCAAAATATATAGAATTCGTCGGGACGTCTCGTAAGTAACTAAAATAAGCGCAACTGAAACGAACGAGAATCGCCGGCTTTTAATGTTTATTTGGAAAGAAACATTTCGGAAACAAGGGCCATTATCAATGGAGTCCCTGTATCGGGAATGCTGCGGCTGCCGAAGAATCATTTTATTCCTCCAGTTGGGCAAATCCCCGCGTGACTTCTGAATACACCCCCTCACATCTGTCTAGACTCCCACACCTAACTGCTATATCTCTCTTTCATCTCAAGGTTTCCTTATCGAGTATTCCTCCACTCATTTCGCGACTCCCCTCCCATTCTTCTTCTCCTCGTTCGGTCGAGACGCCTAGTAAATATTTACTCAATCGATATTTTCAACTGCCAATTGAGATGTCTACACCATTTTGCGGAGATCCTCGCCGTCAAGCCCTCGGATGGATGTTTGCCCGGGTCCAATTATAAGTGAGAATTCTGTCGTAAATTTGAAAGCAATTTTCGTGTTTGTTTTGGCGGAAAATTATGTGGAGGATGGCACGAATCAAAGATGAGAACATCAACGCGTATAAAAATGCATGGGGTCGAAACTCGTTCAGGGAAAGGTTAGCTCATCGTCTCATTTATTCGTTCGTGGAAGGATGCGAACTGCGGAGGGAGGAACACGTAATGTGGTCAGATTATTTATTTCGGATGATTTTCACGAAATTATTTCGTTTGGAGAAGATTTTTGTCTTTCTATTTCACTAGGTTTGTATGAAGATGGTTTATTCTTCTAGGGTTGATATTAGTGATGAGTCTTTTATTGGAATGACTATTCGAGGTTTATATCGTACTTATTTCTATTGAACTTTGGTACACTCTCGGTTGAAATATTAAAGAAAAATGTATATGATTCGTCTATGCGTGATGAAAATCTTCAGCTGAATTGCGAGAAATTTAATTATATGAGTGGCCCAGCATTTTCCAACACACTACTGATTATCTTCCGACCCAATCTTTAGCCCAAGTAGGGAATGATGCCATATATTAACTCCGTTCCGTTCAAAGTAGGTTTAAATTTCGATTCTCACATTTCGAGTGAAAGCCGCTGTCTATTTTTCCACAATCAGAGAGTAACTGTAACAGTCTTCGAGCAGTTATTATCCTCACAAGTTGTTGCTACGTAGCGTCTCCTAGGTGCCCTTGAATGGTAATAATAAGGGATTCATATTAGGCAAATCTTCGTCTGTAAGGTACCGAATATCTGTTGCTGCGAATCGTGCTACGACGTCGTAATCAGCGTTCCACAATAAGGACACGTGCGTGCCGCTCACGGGGTTCTCCCTTAGAAATTCCAAAAGTAATGGCTCTCCCACGCTACGGTGACGTAATGATCCGCTTGACTTGAGACCTTGATGGAAAAAGGAAGCCTATTTTTTGCTGAAAATCGCCACTATGAAGTACATCTTCCCGTCTTACAGTTATGGATGTTTGCAACCACGCCATCCGGAGGTTTTGAGTAGTCGGAGTGTAATGGTTTAACTTTTCTTTGCTCTCCTAAACTGGTTTAATTTGTATGGGAATGCTTATATTTTGTTTACGCACGCAAAAATAGATTCACCGAATGGAACCCTTTTACGTACAAATACACTCGTAGATTCTTATAAATGTTACGGACACTAATATTTATGTATACTGATGTATACTTGGGAATCTTATGAGGAAACCTAATTTGAAGGTCACTGATGAAGTATACATGGTGAGCATCCAATCGTAAAGGTACACTCTCCTCCCAACTTGATGGTTTTTCTTCTGGTGGCATCGAAATTAGAAAAGCTAGACACTCAGATGTATATGCCGTTACGGTACCATTGACCTTTCACGTAAAATACGATAATGACTTTTTCCGTCCGATGTCAGACTCAAAAATGGGCAACGTGTAATTTGTTCCGGATACCCCGTGATTAAGAAGGAAGGGTAAGGAGGGTTCATTTTTTCCATCAGATCGACTCCCCTCGACAGCTATATCGCGTCACGACACACGGCTTCGCACGTAACTTGGCATCGGTCGCAAGGAAACGTGCAAAGCGTGTGTGCAAGCCCCTTCGGTCAGCGTTCAAAGATGGCAAAAAGTAAACAATACGGAGAGAGGGAAGCTGGAGGAGAGAGACACGATGATCACAATTTGGCGGTTGTTATCGTCTGCAGACTGAGGATAGCGAGAAGAGGGGAAGTCGAGGTCAATAACACTTCCTTCCAACCCATCCCATTTGCTCATCTCTCCCCTCCTTCCTGCTCGCCAAATCTCCCCCTCCCCCCTTCCCACTCTTTTGTCCGTTTCTATATTTTCATCCATCTCTTTGTGTGTGATTGTATCAGGTTTTGTTTCCGCCTGCCACCGGCCCCGTGTGTTTCCATCAGCGGGTTTCTTCTGTACGTGTTTCAGTATGCGTGACTCCGGGTGTCTACGCTCTTATCTATCTCCTGCGGTTTCTCTGTTCGCGAATCGATGTACGCCCGCGCGGTCCCTTGTGCCAATTTTGTAGCTCTTTGTGTTTCTGTTTCGGTTTTCGTAATCCTTGTTGATGTCTACCTTAAAGAGCTTATGTGTCCAGCTGTTTATTTTTTGGTTGAATCGTCTTTGTGTTTGTCTGGTTAGGTTTTTGCGTACATAAAGTTTTTGTTTTAGTGGACTTAAGTTTTCTTCTAAATTATTTTTAGTATTTTATACTAAATAATACTATATTAATATCTGTTGAAATTTAAATTATTGTTTTCAGTACCTTGGAATACCTAGTTTAAATCACAATATGTTTCGGTTGGGTTCCAGTACGTTAGTCTGTCGCTGACTCGGTTTGTTCTTCCATTTTAATATCATGTAATTGGCTCGGAAACAATCTCTTGATGTGTGATGTTTATTCATAGTAGTGAGTTATGTACTCAAATGTGCATATTTACATAGAAAATAGAATGTTTGCTTATACGCAGAACGATTTTTAATAGTTGCTATCTAAAGAATTATAAAATTAAACGTCGTCTGGGTATGCAATTGAAGAATAAATAAAACTTAATAGCTTCGTATATAGTCAATACTAAATGATATGCATTACATCCTTCTAAATTACTAAAGTGGGTTGGTATTTTAATAAGTAGGGGATCTGTGTTCGATTCCCACTCATGTCGCTATTTTCACTTTTGTTGAACTTCGTGAAATAGTCGCACGAGAAAGCGTGCGAATCTTGACTGTAATAACAATTTTATTTTTCGGTAGTAGATATTTGCTTTCAGCCGTTTCCGTGTTAACAAACTATGCTACTTTCGAGTCAGTTATAGGTCGATACTCAACATTTTTCCATACAAACTTTTTTATTCCTGTGACAATATATATATCTGACGTAAATCTTACTGTTTTTTTTCCTTTAACTATTGTACGTATTTTACGAGCTATTATAACAGCGCTTGTGTATCAATGGGATCTTTTGAGAGAAGCACAATTATAAATACTAGATATTCTCAATCTAGTTTATCCATCTGTTCTATCTGTGGGCTCACATCTTTGAAGGATCTTCTATTTGTTCTTCCAGTCCCCCGCAAAGGGATGGAGGACAGTGTTTAGATGCAGCGAGGATTTGGAAGGGGAAAGAAGTGCGAAAAGAGAAAAAGAAGTGGCATAAGAAAGGGGAGGAACCCAAGAAACTTGTTTTATTCGAAGTCGACGGAGGAGGATATTTTCTTCCTTTAATATCAAGCCCCGAAAATTTCCGATTCAGAAACTTTAAATTCTCGTTGCTACGGACGTATCCTTAATTAGGTGAGGCGCAAGTAGGAGGGATGACTATAATTGAAAAGCGATTTCTTGTGATTTTTGTTTCCCCTTGATGAATTGGGAGTTTTACTCAAGAGAGGTTTACTTGATTCAAAGAGATGGAATTAGTGCAAATGTTTTCATTTGCTTTGAACTTAGGAGATTCACGCTATTGAGACAGAGGAATATTATTTAAATTTAGATACATACAGCATAGCAATTATCAAGCAGTTAGATTCTATTTATTATTCTTTTTAAGAATTACTTTTTTTAAAGAATTTTATTTGGGTAATTAAACTTATCGATTGTCATTCGATTCAGATTTAAGCCTTTGAAAGCATGAGACATTTTATAATGTTTATAATGTTTATTTATAATTTTCTTTTACGTATTATTTTAGCTGCTTGTTAGGTAGCAACATTGACCATAATACTTTTAGATATAGATAGATAGATTTAGATATTTCTCCTTAGGATTATCATTAAAAAAGTCCATTTTGGAGTTATTATGTTAGTTATTATTAGAATTTTTCAACTCCTGAACTTGATGAAGACACCACTTGATAAGACACATGGTTCCGGTATAATCCGTTCCTCGCCTCTCTACTTTGTACTAAGAGTTTATTCATTTTTGAAGAGGTCAGTGGAAAAAAAGAAGATGTATAAGTGGGCGCAGTAACATTTTAAGACCGTTGTGTATCTCCTCTTCAATTCTAAGGAAACAAGTCAGGACAGGTTCGTGAGTTATTCGTGTTGTGAAGGAATGGCTTCTTGGCCCACACAGTCTGGACTCTTATAGAGCGAACAACTTCTGCAATTTGGTGGCATCCCACGCATTCGGAACGCGCGTGATTTTTATCTTTCAGTTATATTGGCGTTGGATATCTCCTTCCTTGATTGCAAATGCAGGGCAAATTTATCTCGAATCTAATTTAACAAAGATTTATCTCGTGAATTATTCATTCAAGAATAGCATTACAAATGACGGAGGTGTTGAAAATGAATAATACGAAGCTTTTGATAAACTATGGTCTATCTTTGTAGAAATATTTCTTCAGGTTAGGATGTATATTTATTGATGATTTTTAAGACTCAAAACTATTTATATCTTCAGGCTTAACTTCGTTACTCATAATATAAAAGATAATTTTACCCTTAAAATTTTGTGAAATCATTTTATGATTTAGGTAAATAGATTCAGAAATTATATTTGAGTTAAAATAAAAATTCTTTTTAATTAAAAAAATTAATTCCCCCTCTATAAAGAGTAGCTAATTATATTAAATACTATAATTTTTAATAATAAGGCTCTACCATAAAAAGAAAATAGGCTTAAAAATTGAGAAATAATTTTCTTAATCAATTTTTAACAATACATCATATTCAGCTATTATACTTTATCAAATATATGATATTCTGGAATTTCTTCACTTTTGATATAATCGAAACTGAAAACTTTATAGCCTCGAAAGTTACGATGATCAAAGGTCACATGAATACTTTCTTAGAGATTGAATTCGATCGGAAACATTAATCGCTGTTTATTAATTTTAGATCTTAAACTTACTCCTCTTCAAAATATACTTTGAGCATTTCAAGCCTGTCTTACCCGCTTCATAATATGATAAGACCCGGTTTCTTACCATAAGAGTATGGTAACTCTAACTACACCGAAGAGAGGCGTCCCTTCCCACGCATATTCTCTACACCAGAGGTTCCCAAGCTTTAGGTTCGAGCCCCCTTGCTTAAAGTATCCTCACCCATATTCATTACGGTAAAAAGTTCTTAAGTTTACTCTCCTCAATCTCAGAAAAAAAAGTGGACGTTAGGGTGTGGGTTTCACGGCAGACAGTCCATCATCAATGAACGTAACGATGGCAAACGCAATCAATTTTGGAATACTTCAAAGGAATGGCCCTTCTTGCATTTCCTCCCCCTTCTGGAGACGAGCTTACCGCACCCCAGGAGGACGGGGGCACCTCCACACACACCTCAGTGCACGGATTCATCCCCTTCACCCGCGATCGAGAGGAAGAAGTCCCAGACGAAGCCAATTGCACCGCGCGACACCCACCTATCGCCACATTCTTCAAACGCACAAAGCGCGTCTTTGGGGAACGACGCGCCTTCGACGGCGACGCCCGGAATCACACGGCACCGCCGCCGTCTGACCCAAAGACTCTCCGTCGATCGGTATCATTCGGGAGACACGTCATTCGGAAGCGATCCGTCATAGACAAGAGTGGTCGAGGGACGAGGCAGCGGTAGGCGCGTGAGCGGCGGTGCAGCAGCGCGCACCAATTCCAGGCACTCGGGATATTCGCAAGAACATCGGCGGGTGGAACGAGTATATTGCGCCCTTATGACCCCAAGACGCCAAGGCCAGGCTCTGCGAGGCCACTGCACTCGGCCAGACACTGATTTCCTCCGCTCCCCCCCACGCAGCGTCTCCCCTCCATCGTCCTTCCCCTTTCGCCAGACAGATCCCCCTTCTCTCACGCGAAATCTTCGCGCCGACCGCCATACCTCCCTTTTTTCTCTCCCTCATTCCTCCGTCTATCTCCTATATTCTTCCTCTTTCTAGCTCGCTTCATGCAGCATCAATATACTTTTACGTGGGGTTAGTTCGTTTCTTGCTCGTGTTTGTTTTTCATTCGTTCTCCGTCCTGTTCATATTTTAATTCTCGTACTCTTCACTCATTATTTTACTCTTTTTCTTTGTCTTTCTTCCCGATGTTTTCGTATCTTCTTAGGAGTGATTATAGTTCTTCCGTTTTGTTCATTTTCTTCTGGTTCCCGCACCCAGCCGATCCACGCGTCATTCCGTCACCCATCGGAAATCGTCCATTCCTCCTGCAGTCATGCCGTCTGTCCATCTCATTCCCCCTCCCACTGCCATGCGTTATCTTCATTCCCCCGCCCCACCACATTCTCTTTCCCCTCTCACTCCACGCCGCATTACCTCTGGGTCTGCTCGGCGTTGCCGGTTGTAGCCGATGATTTTCGCATGTCACTACCGATTCCATCTTCTTCCCTCACTCCGAGTGTCTTTTTTTTATCGCAATTATTCCTACCTCGTTCATTTGTCTCCGCGAGGTCATCTAGATACTCGTTTAGCCGCTCGGGGTAATGCGAGCGTATTAAGAAATTATATTCGCTCGCTATCTGTCGCAGATCGATATCCGGGCGGAATTGCTTTTCGGAGGGGTTCTCTCGCAAATGTGTAAAAGTTTTCGAATTTCGCAGAGCGTCCTTTGTGGGACGATCAGTCGGTCTCGTCTTCGCCTCCTTCGCAAACGAACGCCGTATTGCTCTAATGGACGGGACACGAGGGGATGAGGCGGCTATGGGAGCCTTTGAACCACCACCCCCCTACCACTCCGCGATTTCTTTAACATTTCTGCAACCTCGCCTCCTCAGAGCACGATTAACTACTTTTGGATGCATTTTCCGTAGGCTGCTTCTCTCATAAGTTTTTAGGTCTTGGGTTTCATTCAGGATGCTTTCGTTTTTTTACGAGGCTATCGCAGGAAATAAGGCTACGTACTTTGTTGCTGGAGTGGAAAGAGAGGCAATGTTCCGTCCCGTACCAAGATTCTCGTTTTTGATCGATTTTGGATGATGTATTAAGCGGACGTGACCAAGTTTGGATTATTGAGATTTAAGTTTCCTTTCACTGGTTGAACAACATTTCTGGTTTTGTAATAATTTGTCTTTATTTGTATCTTAAACGTATGAAATATGCCAGCAAATGCACTTAACTATTATACTTGTTTACTTTTACTTCGAAAGTGTCTGGTGCTTCATACAGTCGGTAATTTTACTGATTCCATATCACACCTTGTATTATGAGAAAAATCAGCTGCTTATTTTTATATCTCATACCATAGCATACTTTATGGAACATGTACTTTTATGTATTACACATTGTGCAGTTATTTTTAACTATCAAATTTATCATAAGATGCAGTTAATTTTCTTGGATTATTAACGTTATATTTATGCTATTTTCCATTTTACACCTTAAACATCTTCTGACTTTTATTCTTAAAATCAGAATTGAAACATCATGAATTTTTGTTATCCAGTTTACCCATTTAAAATAAATAGGGCGATATGCGCTAATTATTGCTGTAAGAAGTTGTTGGAATGACTCAGTGGCAAACTCTGATGTGTTATTTTAATGGAACTGCTAGTGAAGGCACGTTGACAGGGGAAGCTGACTCGATGGAATTAGTATTCCCATGAGACTTTGTTGATGGACAGAGGACCTGCTGACTTGGAAGTACGTGAAGACTTGCTTTAAGTCTCGGATAATTTGACTCAGAGTAATGTTCCAGGAGCATTCGTCATTTTGTAGGATACTTTGCTCCCCAATGGTATCTTGCATAGAAAGGGAATTCCTACTTGCTTCAGAGAGCTTACTGGACAAGATAAGAAGCGAGGTAGTTTTCTTTTCCACTCACAATAAGTCACGTTGACTCAAGCAAACAGGTCCAAATAATGTTGTTACATTAACTCCAAAAGTAGCACTTTTTGGTGCTTTACTTTAAGGGAATTTAATCTGTTGTTCAATATTTATTAGGAGGAATATGCACCACTATTCTATTCAAATATAAAATTGAAAAGTATGAAATTCATCAACATATGCATGTTTAACTGATGGCTTCTACAAAGCAAATCTTTCGGGCATTTTATTTTCGCAAGACTTGGGAATCGACTGACTGTAATGACAAAGTATTTGAGGATAACTATGGTCAACGTTTGGAAAGAGATTTTATGTGATATCACGAACCGAAAATTGTGTGGTGACTTCTTACGATACGGTATGCTCACTTCTTGCATTAGTTTCATAAATAAACCTTTGTATTGCCAAGTACGATGGAAATCGTTTAAAATTGAAATAAAGGAAACGAATGTAAAATGAAACATTTTTAGCCAGAAATTAGTATCGATCCTATTTCAACGTTCATTATCAGTCATTTTCACGATAAAACTGTTTATTACAAATTCCGAACACAAATGAGTAAATTACAATCACTTCCATTTTAAAGGTCTGTAGCGAATCAATGAAATTTAAACAGTTCTCTGTGGATTGTATCGATCGTGGCTGATGAATAGATTGCTTTGAATTATGGAAACCCCGAGGAAAACATTTTTTTTTCAAAATTTGCTTAAAGTAACAACTTAATTGAGGAGAGTCGTTCAAAGTATGGGGAAATGTTTTTCTGAATCATGACAATGCTAGATTGCCAGCTTGACGTGCAGAGATATGTCACGACATTTTGTGTACTATATTATACAGTATTTTTATCTTAAAAACTCGTCTCTTTTATGATCTCTCTCTTTTCTATCCATGATAAGTATACACTTACGTATATTCTTCTTTAATTAATATGTAAGTAAGATAAAATATTCAAGATAATCCCTTAAAATAAGAATCGTTGATCACCAATAATGTACTATAAACGCACCATCATTGACTTCTAGTAATAACATTTTTACTTAGTAAAATTACCTCAGTAAAGTTCTACTTTATTTTCATTCTAAAGCCAATGTTATTTATTATTTACCTAAGTGTGGAAATGAGTTTTCAGGGAATAATATATTTTAATTCCATTCGTATAATTAAATAATACATTTAGTTCCCAGATTAGTAAATATCACCATATAATCATTTATCATTATAAAGAAGAACAAATGATACTGCTCCTTTGAACATGATTATATGTAAAGAGTATAAAATTATGAAGTTTGAACAAATAACACTTTTCTAAAAATCTTCAGGTGAAGGTAACTGTATAAAAACGATTGCGAAAATTTAGATTATAGTAAGAGAAAAAATGTTGTTCTTTGCTCCTTGTTCAGTATGGAGTACTACCACAAAGTTATTGCCGAATTAACAGATTCTATCCAGAAAAAAAACTTGCTGGAAAATTTATTTGAGGAGGCTTAGTTGATAAGTATTGCATAGTTAGTTTTAATACAAACATGAAAAGTGTCTCAGCCTTAAGAAAGAATAACGATATTTGAACGATAAAATTACGGAAGAACAATTTTTACATTTTTATTAGAACTGATTTTAGAGAATTTTTACAATATACTCCCATGCCATTGCTATTGTGGCAGCATCGTATGGCAGGTGTCTTATAGCGTATTTTCAGTAGTATATATTCATAGAATAACTTAAGAAAATTTAAGCCTAGTGTTGATGAAAAGATCATGGTATCATAGAAATTATCTATTGTAGGATCCTGTAATTATCCATGAGGCGCTTTAGCTACCCATTCTAAGTTGATTCTCGCAATCTTTAAAAAGTCTTTGAGGAGTTATTTATTTGGAAATTAATTTCTATGATGATGCTAAATTTTTTTTTAATGAATGAAGAGTAATTTTTCATCAGCAGAAGATATTATTATCGCCTACAGATGCTGAATCCAGCATCCCTTCCATAGTATATTGTTTAAATGGAAGCAATTCTTGAGCCCAGTTCTTGCATTAATCGATCAATTTCAATTTTTGATATTGTTAATATATTATTTTCAATAAATGGTACCAGTTATACCATATAAAAAGTAACTAAACTTATATATTGTGAGGCTTTTTCTAGGAATATTCTAATAAAAAATGTGGTCCATTTTCGGGAAGGGTATTTAAAATTGATTTAAGGCCATATCTAAAAAAAAACTAAATATTGAAATGAATTCAGTTTACAGCTTATACTAATAATGAAAACTTCATTAATCTAGCGAAGTATGCTCATTTTAATTTGGTTCATAGTAGTTCATTTTTTCTAGTTGATTCAATCCTAATTGGGAACTTAAAAATTATTTTATCAATTCTAGACGTGAACTTAATTGACCCTAGGATAACAAAAAAATCACTGAGTTTAAATTAAAAGGTACTATAGTCCCTCAGCAATTTAAAAGCTTTGAGACATTCTTATGAGTACTTAAAAATACGCCATCCATATTCGTATCCTTCGGTTAGGATCGTATTATTTCAGCTCATCCTGTCCATCACTGTGAAACGTTTGTCGTTGCTTTCCAGAATACAAGCTGAGTTTCTTGATTCCATATCCTCTGTGTTGCTATAGAATGCATTGCAATCATGTTTTCCATAAAGATTAGAAGTTTATCATACAAGAATGATCATTTGAGAACCTTATGAGCTTGTCTTTCAATGGCAGTTCAGAAACCTAAATACGGCCCAAGCTGTACGTTTCAACCGGTAGATCCGGTTTTTTCGACCGGGTTTAACCTTATGCCATTACATATGAGCGGAGGTTTCTCGCCATACACTGTTAGCAGCGTTTTTGCAACAACATAAATGAGCTATTCAGTTTCTGTTGATATTTACTTACGCATATATTATGCAAGATTGAGGTTATTCTCAATCGAATATGGATAACAAGAAGACGATTTTAAACGTATGAGAGGATGTAATTAAAAGGCTATGTCTGCAATACTCAATCCATAAATTTACTGTGAACATTAGTTTTATTTTCAATACTAAATCGTTCGAAGTATCTTATATTTTTTCGTAAGTTAATAATGGCTAATTTTTCGTAATTCAAACGAGTTTGGTATCCTCCAGCATCCATTTGCTTGTCTGCTTTTTGTAGTCAATTAAATTCTACGTCTAAAATAATTTTTGAATCCACAGAATTATTTTTAGAATTATTTAAATAACTGTGTCTGGAAGTAATTTCTTTTAAATTTTCTAATTTCATTTTATGAAAGAGCTCTTTAAATAGTTATAATCATTCTTATGTGCCCAATCTTCTCAAAAACTCTTCGATTTAAAAGTTCATATAAATAAGATTAATTTCACATCGTATTCATAAAGAAATGTTGTAATGATTATCTCAAAGAAAATTTTATAAATACATATCTCTAGATGCTGTGTGAGATTGATTAGTTATTATTACTTGTTGTAAAGTATATTTTATGAAGTTCTCGAGACATTTTCTTTTAATTCTAATATGGTATATGTATAATAATCACTTTTCGCACTTGACTACTATTCCTTAGTATCCCTATATGCAGATGGTTCAACAAATGTGTATATCTTGATAATAGTAGTAGATATATTTTTTGCGAAACTTTGAAATAATCTAGGGATATACCTTTCTGTATATTCCTAGATATATCATTCTCTTCAAGCATGAAAAATTATGATTTTCATTGTGATAGCTTTCTTGTTATTTATCATTTTACTTTTCCTTTACTCGGGTTATTCTACGATTGAGAATTTTTAAATAACCGAAAATCAGGATAGGATTAATTTTAACGCAGATCATAATCATGCATTTCTCATGGTGAATAATTGACAAAATATTTGAAAGGGAAAATAAATCAGTGATGGTACAAAAAATTATAGCTCATAAAATGTCTCTAAAGTTTTATGGAAAACAATAAATACTAAGTACTAGTGTATCAAGATTAATTAAAGAAATGATTATGAAATATCTTCTCTTGAGAAATGTGACTGAACATAAGAAATAGCACAGAGTAGAGTATTTTATACGCATTGGAAAAGATAATGCATATTTTATTACTGTAGTAGAGAGGGCCTATTTGTGTCCATTGTTGCTGTTTCATGTCTAGTGGAGTTAAGAAGGATTTCAGAAAAAAAATTGCGAATAAATTGTTACGAGGGAGATTTAATGGTTAAAGTTGTTTGGTGCTCCCTATAGCTACTTGGTGTTATCCTATTGCTACGAAACGTGTCACAATCGTTTCACTTATTTTCCTTTTATTTTAATATTATATTTTCAGTTTTTATATTATTAAGTTTGGTCAATTTTATACGATCGTAACTTTTAATAGAATTGTATTAGGTGGGATATTCATCCATGCCTCAGAAGCTTCCATATACTCTTCTAATTGCCTGAGTCTGAGACGAAATTAAACGAATGTTATCAATTTTATAATGGTCTATAGTACACAGAATGAACATTATATCCATCAAAGAAAGGAAGCGAGACCAATAATTAATGTATCTTTACTTAAAGTCTGTTGTTGCTTGGGAAAGTAGGATACACATGCAGAAGAACATGCGTTTTTTTCAAGTGTAGGTTAATATCTTCGCTCAAGCCGGTCTCCGTCTTTTATAACATCGATATCCATACGTCGTTACATCGAAAACGCTCCTCCAATCAAAATTTCATTCGGCACCTCGTCATTGATACAAAGCAGTCATAGACTTTCGACTTTTTTTTCCCTCCGACGTCCAAGCACTCGCGCGCCCCTTCCGAAGACCTTGAATGAGTCGCCTCACTTGCTAACAGCGGCTTCGTGTGTCATACTTCTCCTCTTACGACATTGGTTTACTCAGGGATCCCACGGGACTAATTAAGCATCAAAAAAACTCATCCGACGAAATATTCAGCTTCTGGTGGTGACATTCGCACAATGGCGAGCAGACAATCCCCCTCACCCCCCTAGCGGAGCAACATCCACAAACAAAAACACAAATAAAGCGGCGAGCACGCACACACGCACACAGACGGCATTACTATTCGCGGTCGGGCAGAATAGTTGGCTGATATGGCAACCCGGTGCTCGCTTTCAATGATGGCTGTGAGGGGGGGGGCACGAACGCGTTCCCCCCATCCTCCTCGGCGGCAGAGTTTCGCGGATCTTCGGAGGGGCGGAGAGAGCGACGGCGGCTGAACGACCTTGAGTGTCGAAGATTTGGCGGCTGTAGGGGCAGTGGGTGGGCGGAGAGGAGGCAGAAGGGGGAGGAATGCAGGAGATTAAGGGGCTGTGGTGGATCGGGAGGATGATTTTTCGGGAAGAATCGGGGGTCGGTGTCAAAATAGTGCGGGACAGTGTCCCGTCAGTCCGGAGGGTGGCGGTAAGCGGGACACGGTCCAAGAAAAGGAGTGCAGGACAAGAATCGGGTTGCCAATACCAGAGGGTTGATTCCAGGAGTTTATGGGTTCCTGCGGAGGTGAATCAGGGTGGTTATTGTGGCTGATGGTGTAGCTATTGGTTGGGGTAATTAAAGGGTCAAGTGGTAATTTTTGTAGTACGAGTTGGATGTATATATAGAAGGTGTTTTATCAATTAATTAGTTATTTTTTACAACGAAATAACGGATTAGCTGATGGATGATATTTTTCTGACTAGAGAATCATATGGTCTTTCCAAATAATTAGAAAAGTATGGGAAATGATTTTTACTACACTAGAAAAAAATCAGGTTTTAAATCTTACGAGGATAATAAATTGATGTATACAAATATTTTTTTGCTTTTTCGTTTTCGTTGCTCAAAATTAAAGAAAATGTTACCACCCAAAAGGCGGGAAATTTGAAAATGATCTCTTGCTCTCCAAACGGAAATAAGCGAGTATGTAATTCTTGCTGTGAAAATGAGGGCTGTCCCAATTTTGCTAGGCTGCATCATGCACCTGCGATATGGTGTCATTGAGTATAAATTTGTTAATTGAATATTTGCTCTTGTTAATCCCCTTTACCATATGTAAAATCAAGTCTGTAAAAAGGTTGGTAAAATTACTAAAATATATCGCTAATAACTGGCATATATTTTAGTAACATGAGTTTCAATCCTATTTCGAGTTAATAATTAATAATGTTAATTGAGCTTATTTTTAATTTCCACCGTAGGATAATATATATGAATAAGTGTACAATCATGAGAAAAATGCTATTTGGTCTTCTTTTAGCATGATTTGTCTCTCAAATAATATTAGATATGAAATGCTGAAAAATGGGTAAATTCCATATAAATTCAGTTAATATTTAATAGTTATAGTTATAGTTAATAAATAATGAAGTTAAATTCAATGCCATCAAATAAATATAATATGTGCTATACATGCTTTACGCTTCGTATAAAAATCAGAAATCTAAAGAAAAATTAGAGAAACATATCAGATCATGTTTCTTTGAAGATCGATTCACCCATTGTCGATAGGTTTAGATTAGGTGATGGGAAAAACAGACAGTTCTAGTTTGATACATGCATTCCCTTGGTGTATGGAAAATCTTTCCCAAAGAATTTGCGAAACACCAATGAGGATATTCACTTGAATATTATTTCATATTCCCAGAATATTCAGAGCCCTTTTTGTGGCTATAATTATATAGTAATTTCACTAATTGACTGAAAACAGCTACGCAAAAAGTCATTACATATTGATATTTTATTCTGAATATTTGGCTGTTTGGAAATTTTGGATAAGCATTACTCCGTGTATGTAAGTCTTATATACTTACAGATTTGATTGATGTGTATTGAGCCATAAAACAATATAAGTCTTATTATTTTGCAATAGAAGTGATGGACTAGAACGTACACTTCGATAATTTTTAAAATTCGCACGAAAATTCTTGTGGAAAAATGGGCAATTAATAAATTAACCTGTTTTTATTTTGCCTTAAAATAATTCTTATCATACTGATATAATGAAAGTATATTGCAACAACACAGTGCATTATATTAGGAAAATATTTCATTGTCACTTGATTAACTACCGATTAATTGTGTTCTATGTGTGAGTTTAAACTTTTAAAGTATGAAGAATTCCTTAATGTTGTCTAAACTCACATGTCGATATCTTGAGCTATTGAAAATAATTTCTTCGATTGACATCCAGGAGAATGAGTGGAGAGCTTCCGTATGGTCTAGAATTCTTATTATTAGTATTTAATGGTGATTTGCGGAATTTTCGAATATTAACTTCTCATACAACCAATTTAAAATCCATTGCTAGAGTACTTTTTTATATCTAAAAAATATATTGAAATTGGATAAATAATGATAGATTAAGTTTTCAAGTCACTCTTTAAGGAGCATGGGAATAATTCCAGCTCTTTTAAATAAAATTCTCAAAAATCAGTTCATTTAAATACTTTCTTTTCTATAAATATATTAATGTTCCTCAAGGAAAAGAAGGGGAATTTAGTAAGGATAATGATATAGATTTTTCAGCTCATTATTATGGATATTTAATTATTAAGTTTTTCTTTTCTTCCATTTAATGAAGATTAATTATTTTCTCAACATCGAAAATTAATAATTTAAATATTCCTTAGGGCCGTTGAGCTTCGAATTAGATTTTAATTCGAAAGTATTTTAATTTTGATAATTGATTTCTCTATTCTATACAGCTTATAGTGAATTTTGGAATGGGATTTAATTTTGGATGACTTTCCTTAATGGAGCAGCTTGAAGTGATTAATCATGAAAGAATCAAATTATTTCGTTATTGTCTGGCTCATGGAGTTAATCACTCACATTAAAGTTTAATTTAAGCCTTTTTTTTTTCTTTATTCATCGAAATAAATCTAATAAAACAGCCTTTAAGATTAACTCTCGATGTCATTTAATTATTAATGCTTTACTTTGAGGTAGTAATATGATCAAAATTTGCGGAGTGATAACATAACACACCCTCATAGATTGTATTATAATTTAATTAAGATTTTATTAATTAATAATTTTATTTTGATAATTTTCATATGTCTCAATTTTAAAAATGGTTTCAGTCATTTTGAGTATGAATGTATACGAGTGAAGCAGATTATAGTCTTCCAACTTTTTACCCTTAGACAGATAGAAAGTTCTCCATGATTTCTACCTACCAGTATTTTGAGAGTGGTTCATAAAATTTTGCAAATAAAGAATATATTTCCTCTAAGTTTCTCCGTCTATTTTAGTATCCATATTCTTCTAGACAAATGAAAGCTATTTGAGCTCCTTTAATTTATTCTCCTAATAACACGGTTTTTTGTAAAAGTTTTACTGAATTCCTCATTTTTTCTAAAACAATTAACATGTATAATTTCTTATATTTCAAAACTAGTTACTCTCTCTGAATATGAAATGATTGTCAATTCCGATATCTTGAGTCAATTCTTCAAGTGGTCTAACGAGACAAACTCATCGAAAAAGTCCACATCTTTATGCTATATAATATTAGTCTTTGAATAATTAAGTTAATCGAATAATTAATTCTCAATGAGGCTTAATGAATTCACTCAAACGTGCCTTGAAATGAACAATAAGGTACCCGCATCTTTTTGAGACCTTAAATAAGTTCTCCATAGTCCTTTTTGCTTTTTTTGCTGAGTTCTCTATACATGACTTCGAAATAATTTCATCGAATTTCTTGACCAAGTTAATTTTTATGCCTGTCAATATTTCGATTTTCTTTACATCATTCGATAAAGCTATTCGCAACAGAGAAATCGTAGACAACTGATGTAAATTTCGAATTAATGAACTTCTTTTTCGTACATTCTGATAAAAATAAAATCTTTTTTTACATTTCATTAATTTTCATTGATAGTAAATCCTCCACATGCAATGGATTTTATAATAGTGAGAAGGAGATCAATTTCTGGTCGATGGACTAATGATCAATTATAACACAATTCTGCATTGATCGGTCTATAGAGTTCCTTAATGTTTTTATATTCTCAATTATAAATATGTTTCGTATATGAAGGTTATTAATCGTTTAAATTTCTTATACATAGTCCTATTTTTGGAGTTAAGGAGTACTCTTTCGGTAATACGTGAATGTAGTTTTTATATTCGTGCAATACAAATGGAGACAGTTATTTTAAATATTTATTGAAGATTAATTGTCAATACTTATAATTTAAGTTTGTCATATATGCACCTTATAAAATGTTCAAGAGTTAATGTAAAGGATTTAAGGCTAGTACTCAATTATATTCATAGCTTAGGATATTTCAAAATGATATCAATGAAGTATAGGGAAATTCCTTCAGATAACATACCATACATATAGATACCCTGATATAAGGTGAACTGTTAAAATTTTATGTGAACCAACCTCTAGGGCTCCTAGTAAAAATTTGAACATGGTAAATTTATTCGCGACTGAATTAAAATTTATTGAAATTCATGGAAATTCATTGACACCGAAAAAATAAAATAATTCGAAAGATTAAGTTTATAAGTAATGAGTGTAATAAGTAAATGCAAAATCTCATACATAAAAAAGGATTTTTGGCTGAATTTTTGGTACAATGAAGTTTTAATCATCGATAAAATTTCTTCTATGTTAGTATAAACGTTTTTACTATTCGAAAGGCCATTGTCAAATATTAGGATAAAGGACGGAGCAAATCAATCTGAGAAGGAATCGCCTCAAAGGAATGAATGGTAAATAAAAGAACCGTTGAAAATGTTCTGACTTGAGGCATATCTCGGGTTTTTCCATTCTCCAACGGTGATGTCCATGACTTAATTTCTTTGAAGGTCCAGACCAAGAGCATTGTAATCGTCTGGTACGAGCCATTGTCCTTTCTATTTTCTTTGAATTTCTGTCGATCCCTCGAGATCAGAGCAAGTAAATTGAATCGAAATACCGTACTCTGTCTGCGAGAGGGCCCACGAAGGAGACGACCGGTCACGATTTTACGGTCCATGGGATTAAACGTCTACATCCGAGTTCAACGAGATGCTCATTTTTTAGAAATCGAAAGAATATTTTTTCGAATACATTTTCAATTCCGTTCCTAACCAGAGGCTAATGTCTCCGTGCTTCCTCCAATGGAATATATCTGGGTGATGTAAATTTGCCAAGGCCACCCCATTATCTCTGCTCAAGTCTAGACTTGATAAATTGATATAGCCCATAAACATACACTCTTTACGCTTTTGAGGCTTAATGGGTGGATATTATGGGAGAAGAGTCTGAGACTGTGATCATCTTTTGTGACCTAACGCTGGGAGAGGTATCGTTTTCCTAGGGAAAAGTAATCTAACTAAAGAGCTTAAAAGTGCTGAGTTAGTATATGGGAGGCTGGAAACTCAAATTGCGTTCACGTTATTACAGATATGAGGACTGGAAGATGGATTTTATAAATGAGAGTATAGTAATAAACTTCAGTAGAGCGTATTGTCAAGAAATTGGATGAACTCATACGAAGGATGATGCCATGATACATTATGAGAAAATGGGCTACGGAATAAATACTGACAGACGGACTAATTTCGCTTTAGAAAATTATTCTATAGTGAGAACGTTCCTTGACTTGATGGAAGAGCAATTTTATGCCGGCTATAAATTTAATTTTCTGTTCAGAGGATGTTAACTTTTACATTAATAGTTAAGAAAGTTTTAAATAGGATATTAATGCTTGAAGCTAATAAATTCCTCTATAGTCATGTAAGAATCCTGAAATCGAGGAACATATGCTCAGGATACGGCGAAAGGAGTTTTACATATTGTATATAATATATTAAATTATTTACAATAATATATTATTATATATATTTCAGTCTAGTCAGTTTTTAGATGAGAATATTTGAGAAATCGAGTAAAGGTTTCAAATAACTTCTGACTTATTCTACCTGCATTTTTGGGAACGTATCCGGTATTACGTGTCTGCCTGCCTGTTGCACAGGTTCCATGGATCTTAAGAAGAAGAGAGTAAGGAAACAGATTCTGTATGGGGTCCTTTACAAAATTAATTTAGTTCACAAACTTTGAACGAAGGCATTCGTATACGAAATAAGAGTCGAGCTGCATGTGCCCCCTACCATAGACTGTCTGCCAGGTGCATATGTACAAATGAATTCCTTGCAAAGTTAACCCGTTTGCGTTCACGAAGGGATTGAGTTCGTTTCTACTAAGGAATCTTTGTTAAAGGCGGCTATATATCGTATAACCAGAATAAGTAATACGATAATATATCGTCGTAGCAACGCTTGTAAATTAAATTCGACTTCGAAAGGTTTCTTCTCGATAAGTAATAGGTTATTGGGAATATCGCCATATGGTCGGAATCTTCGAAATGTTTCTACCATCCTCTAGTTCGTCAGGTCTCCACCACGTTCCGAAGGTTTTCGATAGGCGAGCAATAAGATGGCGTGCGTATCGATAGTTGCCCGCCGTGTAACCAGCATAATGTGCACTCGCTGTATTTGAATTTAGACGGTTGGAATCGGCGGACCCCTTCCGAGCTCCCCACCCTCACCGCATGTCTCCCGCCATGCCACACGCGACCTTCAGTACCAGACACCGTTCCTCTTTTTACTCTCATTTCAGTCGAAACCCCGCAGACGGGCATTCTCTCTCTCCGCGATTTTTTTCAATTATTTCCCCCCCTCCCGTGTCTCCGTTGCATCCACTTCCCTCTTCTGAATCCTCCTTGGCTCGCTGCGAATGTTTAAACCATTTTTCACGATGAGCCCCGCCGAACCTTTCAATTTAAAGGATTTTTTTCCTTCGGTCGCGCATCTGGACTCATTCCCTCGGGTCGGTCGGATTTTTGTCCTTTGCCGCGGATGGCACCGGTGGGTGTTTTCCGATGCGTTTGAAATAGTGGAGCAGCTGGCCGTGTCGGGAATTGATATAACACGGTGGCAGGATGTCGCGTAACTTCGACAGCTCTTGATTTGCAAATGAACTTGTTGGTCGGAAGGAGGGGTCGGTCGTAGTCGGGAACGTAAGCGTGGTGGAGTTAAGGAACTACTGAAGTTTTTTTTTCCTCAAGGGGTGTGAAATGTCCAAAAGTATTTGAGATCGTCTGCTCTGAAATTGGTGTTACGATGGTTCGAAATCGGTTCTCGCTCAGAGCATCGTTATGCATCTACTTCTACGTGGGTATCAAGCAAGCCACCTTTAGATTTGTGTTAAGGGGAGTTGTAGTTTATAGATGTCATTATGATAAAGGAGCATATGGGTGAAATACAAATGAATTTAATGGAACGGAAATTTGAAACTATAACCGCTTATTTTCTTTCTTAAGAACCTCTGTTTGTCTTTCCTTTCCTCTAATTACCTATATCGACACGTATAAGTAGCTTAAAATGGTATTTCACGAAATGATCCTGTTGCTTATGGTATATATTCCCAACTGTGGAAATATATTAAGGAAGATGAAGATAATCACTTCCAATATGATAGACTCCTCTATTTCTTTTCAATTCTGGGGTTCATTGAATCTGTCTGATACTCTGTGTGCTGATAAGCTGAAACCTCCTCTTTTGAATAATTTACATCTATTAATTTTTAAATATGTACAATTTTTAGCTTTATTTCCTCCACTAAAAATTATAAAAATTACCTCCACTAAAGATTTTAATTTAACTCACCAAAAAAATTTAATTAGTAGTTAGATAGGCAGTGATTGACTAATCTTATTTTTTAGGTATTATTAATCTAATTTATCTATGCACGTATATTTAATTGTTTGTTATATTTTTACATAATCTTTTGGAGTGAAAGTCATGTCTATGATATTTGTTCTTGATGCTAAGAATTTTTCACATATGTTGCAGACAACTCAATATAGCTGTACCATATATCTGATTCTGTTATACTTATGTTAACTAACTATTATTATTGAGGGCAAAATATAGAATTTATATTAATTGTATAGATTTAAAGATAGCAGAGCAGAAAATGAAATATGGTTGACTATATTTCGCAAACTAAAAATACAACGTTCTAGTTTAAATTAAATTTTCCATTTCTCATTTTGGTTTAATGTATAGACAGATTCGCATACAATATGTAATAGATTCAGTCAACACTGTCCCTTTCAAATCAAATAAAATTATAACTTATAACATATTAACGCTTTTATTCTTGTTAGCAGTTAGCTTTTTTTAAAAAAATTGAAATGTAAATCTAAAATTCTTTCTAAAGACACAATTTCTGTATAGAAATTTGAAAGTTAATTCTAATGGTTTTCATAATGAAGCAACATACACACTTCATTATTACGATCATGATATTTATATTTTTGAAATCCATCACTTTGTATGCACAGAGTTATTGCGATTCATTTTTAGACCCTATAAATAAAAACTACTAACAGAAAGTGAAAAACTATCATTACCAAGCGATCGTGTAATTTTCTCTGCACTTTTATGCCGATGGCTGCAAGAATTTAGCAGACGTTGGAATCAAAATATATAATTGAAGAAGTTTATTTTATTGAAGATTCATCCATAATGAAGAATCCTGCTACTAAGTGCCTGCATAATAATTTATGGAGGTAAATCCTTTTTGTTCTAACGTCTTTTCATATTCACATTCCATGAACTATCTAAGATTTTTTGTATGAATCCTTTGAATGCATAGTTCCTTTATTGATATAAATTTCTTTTAGGTTTGCCTCGAATTCTCAAAACCCAATGAAAGCAGAACTAATCGACGGAATACAAAGAAAATGGAGGGCTAGAATACTTAACAAAAGTATTTTTTACTTGAGCTGGTATGTACCTTATCCAAATCAACATTTTCCAGTAAATTTTATTATTCGGCATCTAGTTTTAAAGTTAATCAAAATTTATTTTATAAATTGTCTCATTCAATGAATTTTCCAACAACATAATTAATGCTTAAAATTTTATACATATATTAAGAGTATTTCGTCTTTGAAAATAAATTTAGAATGTCTTCCAAGTTTTCCGATAATCTACCAAGTAGTAAAAATAATTTACTGTAAGATTGTAATTTAAAGCTGTAAATAATTCACTAGTTTGACCACAAAGGGTAGTTCTATTCTGATAAATTGGTTGGAATATCATTATTTTATCATTTCATTTTTGCATCACAGCTTACTTAAGAAGCATATTTTTTAGTTTTTAACTAGTTTTATGCAATTTAAATTGCTTTAAAATCTCATTTTCAGCTTGCCAAAAATCTTATCTATCTTTACAGATGCGGTAATGAACAACGGATTGCACTAGAAATATTTTTCTTTTGTTTCAGTAAAATCTGAAGACTAAAGATCTAGAAACATACAATATTTGCATTTCTTAGCTAATTTTATAAAGAGATTAAATTCCATTGTTCCATCAAGATTTCAGACGAATAAACTGCGGATAAAGTAAAAGTAGTCAAGAATGGTTACTTAAAAGTTTACATTACTCTCAAAAGTATCTGAATTTTAAGTATCAGAAAAAAAAGATTTTTCAGATTGAAATTTTGAATTTTCAAAATCCTAAAGATTACTTTTTGATTTCATCTTTTCGGTTGAATTTTTAATTTTTGTATAAATTTTCGGTACATAAATAAAGCGTACTTTTAATATAGGTTTAAGTTGTGATTGAGAATTTGGTTGATAATTTTTAATTATTTTGTGTTTTTCGCGTACAATAAAATGGCCTGAATTTTAGTTAATTTTTAAAAATAAAGAATGGAACGACCGTATTCATAATATGAAAACACAGCAACGACATAGTAGTTGACGGATCTTTTAATGAACTCTTAGAAACCTTACTTGAAAGTGATACATCTCCTTCAATTGAATAAAAGGATCTTGATCTTACGTCACGAAAGATCACATTCCATTTTATTCCAGTTGATACTTAACTTGCCGAGCTCTTTCTGTAGCTTAGATCGCTCTAGGTTTTTAAATAATACAAATTAGAACAACTTCTTAAAGTCATCAATACTTGGTCTTTTAAAAATGTTACTTACTTTGAATTTAATTTAATATCTGTTTACAAATCTGTTGAGGAAATGTAATGCTATTTAGCCATTTGATCTTAAATGCAATCATCGCAGGAATTTGCCAAAAGTTTTGAGGTATTTTTTTAAGTACAGAAGTTTTTCGGTAATGGAAAGAGCAATTGAAATATATTTTAAAATACTTTTCCAAGCAATGAGATGATTAAATTAGTATAAATCATATAATCATATAAATCATAAAATAAATATAAATAAAAAAAAATAAATTAGTATAAATATAAAATAAAATAAAATAAATAAATTTCACCCGCATGTCCTCTCTCCATAATCGTTACACAAGGGGATCACACATGATGCAAATACCCAATCATAAATCTAAAACATTTAATAAATCTTTTCATGTTACTGCATGTAGGCAATGGAACGCACTTCCCTCCATAGTTAAAAATTCTTCTTCACTTTCCTCTTTTAAAAAGCAATATAATAATCTTCTTTTTCAGGAACAACAAATCAACAATAGTTAAATTCACTCTCACATACACTAATCAAGAACACTGTTTTGTAACAAACTATCTGTATTTTTATTTATTGTATATTATTGTCTTATTGTATTTTTGTATTTTTTTTTCTCTTCTTTCTATGTTAATATTATTGTGACTAATTAAATTAATGTATTTAGGTTAAATGGAAGATGGGACTTTTTAGTCCCAATTTCGCCTAATAAAGACCAATGTATGTATGTATGTATGTAAATATTCATTTCGAATGATGTATGATATTTCGATAGCAAGTCTTAATTAAAGCTTTTGAGGATAATCTTTCGAAAGAACCTTATTTGAACGTGAAAAATCTTGATGAATGAGAGAAAAATAATTTGAAATATTGATATTGTTTAATGGCTTGTATTTGCATCTCTATTTCTGAAAATATGCTAAATTATAAACATGGTTTTTTATTTTATATTAATGTCTTAGTAAAATGAATGTACAGATTTAATGTCAATAATCATTCTTCAATATAAATTATCTTACGCTTATGAAATAGCGATGGTAAAAAAATTCAATGTAATTTTGTTGATGATATGATAGATTAATTTAGGACAATTATGTACCATAATGGATGTATTCTTGGGAATAAATGAGCGAAGATTTCGTTTCCACGGTTATTTAATAAAATATGCAGCCCTATGAAGAATTATAGCTTGTTAGTCCTTCGCAGCATTTTATTTTGCCGAAGATCGGAATCTCGGATCACGTAATCACATATGAGGTCGTCCGATCCAGACGCCAATACCTGGCGGCGAAAATTATCGTAGCCATATAAACGGAGAGGCCTTGGGTTCGATGCCTCTCGTGGTATGAGTAAGAGACACAACTCGTTCCTTTCGATAACGCACGTGTCTCGTCGCCGTCTCACGTTCGTATCTCACGTAGTGGTGGCACGAGACCTATTCTAGGGCGACTTCGCAGAAGTTCAAGGAGATCACTCGATGCACCGTTGCTTTCTCCACGATTGCTCATTTCAGTGGCCGAGATGAAGACGTTCACCAAAGATCAAATACGTATTTGCGGATTCGGCCGGCAGAGAGCTCTGCATGCGGGAACGGACGTTGGAGCGAAATGATTTGGCCATAGATACTAACGAATGCGAGAACTAATTCGAATCGAATCTGCGCATTCAAACTATATATTAAATTCATATTAGCTACTATTTGCTCGGAAAAGTGAATTTTATTGTTTGAGAAAGCTACTTGATGGTACGAGTCGAACATCGCGTGGCAAATAAATTCAAAGATTGAACCGTTCCAATCATGGCGGTTTTCCGTCTTACAAAGTGATATATTGCACGATGAATTATCTGCGTTTTGTGTTGTCTTAAGTACATGGTTAATAAATGACATTTAGGTTTATATATCAGTTTTAATGTATTTAATTCTTTGCCTTATATTCTTATGTCCCTTTATTCTTGTGTATAATCACGACTCTAACCATTCCTTTTCATTGTAAATAAATTGTAAAATTGCCATCACATTGTTTATTAATTCATATCTTTTTTAAGTATATAGGAATTTTTGTGCGGTGAATCTCTCTATTTCTTGTAAACTTTGCTGAAAATCTATAATTATCATTGATTGATAATTATTGATGCATTAATTGCATTTATCGTCGCCGGAAATACCCCCAAAAGTGGACATAGATCTTTACGTTTACCTAATGAGACCCCTATTCTGAAAAATTTTCCTTCTTGACGAGTTCCCTATCATTTATTCTAAATTTTTACTTCTTAATTCATCAAATTCATTCATCAAAACCTTTGGTGTCTTTGGAAATGTAGCTATGTTATATCTTTTTCTAAGGAGCAGTAATTCGTCCTTGTGTCTCTTTCTGATTGATTTAATAGGTTATGATTAGTGTCTAGAAATGTTTTTGTTAGTTTGTTTTATGAAATGAATTATTGCCTATTTACTTCACCTTCAATTAAGCTGATTCAGATCTAAATCTAAAGATTTAATTTTCTCACATTGATTGCATTTTTGTATTGATAAAGTATGCAATTTTATTAGTAAATACTGTGCTTTATGTGGCAATTAATTCATCATAAAGCAAGAGTTAATAGCTTTTATAACAGAAAATCACCTATAATTATATAGGTTCTATTCTCGCGGAAATATTTCATTTTTTGTAGAGGATACTTTGCGTCTCCAATTATTAGCTCCAATTATTAAGAAAATCATTCATAAGATGTGTCATTAACTAGCCTAATGAGGAGACATTTTTTCTTATATGTTAGGGGTTGAAGAAATAGTTTACAAAAGAAGTTTTCAAATATTATTAATGCCTGAATGGTTAAGGTGAATTATTTGTAACATAATTTAGATGAATTTGCGAAACTTTAAATTGATTAAATATATATTTAAGTAAGCTTGCTATAAATCCATAATTTTAATTTTAACAAATGATATTTTTAGAGTATCGGAGAAGATAAATCTGTTTTCTGATGAATAATCTAGGTTGAGGATTTGTATATATTTAGCATAACTTGTGTTTAATAAAATTTTTTTGTTTCTTTAATTTATTCTTAAAGATGACCAAATTTCGATACAAATTTGTCCAAAAGTAGAGGAAACACGCAAAGAAATCTCTAAGTTTTATTTAATTCACCAATATTGTTTTCGTATGAACCCATATATAAAATTGAGAGTTATTAACTTTCTTTTGTTTTTTGAACACTTAATGAAGAATTGAATAATCTTATGACGTAAAAAGATCAAAGATTTCTTCTTCGTTTTAGGAATTTCATTTTTTCAAAAAATTCATTCTATATTTCTTATTAATTATCATGATAAATGGTACATCATAATTAAAAAATTCTGTTATGTTTTCATCTCAAAAATAAAACAGAAGATTGAACTCTCACTTTTTTGAGTTTCACGATTCATAAAAAAGGCAAAGTTAGGTTGGCTATCTTGTGAGAAACGATTATTATACCTTAAATTAATAATAATTAAATACTATTAGATTAAGATTATGATGGGATTATATTTCCTACTTAAAGTGAGATATGTAGGGCATTGAGAAGGATGCATAACTCAACGGAATGATTAATTATGGAAATAAATACCATTATCACATCTGTATTCTGCAGAACGAATACTTTTCCATACATGTACACTTCCTCAATCATTTTCAGCAGTAAAAAACGTCTGTGGAACCATTTCGTTTCTCAATATTGCTTCGTTGTATCATTGCTATTGCCCATATTCGTTGTGCTTGTTTACATAGAATACTAGTAATTTCTACCCATATATAGGATCTTGTATATTAGAATTTCACATTTATAACCCTCATAATAAAATACTAAAATTGACAAATTACTTATTTGGTGCAAACTTTCAAATACAATATATAATCAAAAATGTTTTTTTACAAATCTTGAGAGGCGGTCTGTAATTAACAATTATGAATTGTCAAAAACATATTTGATACTGAAGTCCATCAATTTCATCCACTCCATTATGAACTCCTAATAATTCTACATGCCTAATTTTCTTCATCTTGCCGAAAATTTTCCTCATACAGCAGCGTAAAAAATCTGTCTCATTCCTTAATGATTCTATTCTATGCATTTTATATTCGCTATTTTTATATTCGCGGAGGAACAGTTAAAATATGCCCTTATATGCACTTAAAACAGTTCAGTATTATCTTTCATAGCCTAATTTTTTAATCTATGTTCTTACGATTCCTTTACTGTAGGCCTTTAGAAGCTTAAAGGTTATTTTTCAGAATTTCCTATCACTTCCTATTCAATCCATGCATTGTTCAGGAAATATAAAGTGTTCTAGTTTCATCCGAATTCCTTGATTTTCATCTTAGCTTTCTTCTTTTTGCGGATTTCTTAAATTAAATTATTCTGGAATATATTTTCATCCCAGAGATCTGAACTTTATCTTTGATTTGCACCCGCTAACCCATTCGTCGATTAAGCCTTGGCTGTGAAAGGATCTCCTCGTCTGCAAATGTTATTGACTTTGATAATACCCACCAGGTCTCACCCATTTTTTCCAATTTACTTTCACCATTTTATATGCATGTTTATTACACCTCAGCGGAGATGAGGCTATTTAATAGACACATTTTGTTCCTAAATCCATATCCTCTTCCTAAACTATTCTAATTTTTATATTTCTTGTCCTAGAATACATATATAACTAATTTTAGGATAATTTATGTTTCCTTGAAAAATAATTGTCGTGACTTACTTTAGTGTCTCATCTTCTGGAAATCTTTAGCCAAATAATATTTTTTAAAATGGCTGTTTCAATCGAAGATGCATAATTCGTTTATTTTTTATTTATTTTAATTTAGTTTATTAATTTTCCAAATTCTTCAACTAATCTTCGGATATACATTGAAGATCATTTTTGTGGAATGTTCTTTAAAAAATTCCTCTTAGGTAAAAAATTTTCATATAACTCTAATACATGTGATTGTTCGATGGGAGATTTTTTAAAGTTTTATATCTTCTGAGATGTAGTATAGGGTATTTTACGAATCTTTTATCAGTCATGTCATTTATCGCATCATAATTAAGGTATTATTTTCATACCTCCCGCATTGGCTCCTTATAAGTAGATTGTTTAGAATTTCATTCTCTGATGATGAATGCATAACAATAATGTTTAAAATTGATGGATTTTAAACACCAATCAAAAGAGTCGATAACTACGTCTACGTTGACGCAGAAACTACTGACATCTAACGCCATTCATATGAACCCTTTGGATCCATCTTGGGCTAGCCCCTAGCAGCGCCTAGCTAAACTCCGGTGAACTAACTCAGCGCGCTCAATTCCAAACTCCGATTTAAAACTACGCGTGCGGGAATTCCGAACTATCAAATGAAGATGGAAGTCAAAAGTTATTGGATGGAATATGATCGCTTATTGAATAATAGGGAAAAGGATTTCATTTCGTACTTTATTTTTTCATGCAAACGAAAGAGGCTAAATTGAGTTTACATTAATGGACAATTGGTGTCATGTGTTAACTTATTTTTTGAACTTCGTCTTCGATATGTTGACAAAATGTCACTGGAAATTGAACCGAAAAAAATCAGCTGAAATTTAAAAGGAGTTTAACTATTACTAGTGGTAATAAAAACGAAATCTTTGTGTGCAATGTCATGCTTGTATTTGAATGTGAAAGAGAAGAAAGGTACTCTTCATGTCTATACATTAATCAGGAACTATTATGTAATTGTTGATGCAACGTATGGTTCTTTTATCAATTTCTGAAGGGTAATTTCAGTTAGAATCTGTTATAGTTTTTATAAATTTATTAATACATATTGACAGTAAGCAGTGTGTTTTTTTTCATCCCTTCTCTTGTTATTTCGATCAATATATATCATAGTATTAATAATACCATTATGTTTTAAGTGTATGCTGTTGAATAGTATTTAAGCTCGGTATCAAATGTGATGCTATTATTATATTCGATTATATTTCAATATAAGTACACTCTTATACATTAAGGTATTTGTTCACATATTTTTTTCAATCGACTTTATATTATTTTAGGTCTCATTTTCCTAAGAATTGTATTACTTACTTCTATCTCTCATCTTCCAACAGGATCTATTCTGGATACGTGCAACGTGGCATGATGGGATGAAGATGTGAAGCGATTCATTGATTTGATATGCTCTAATTGGATATAAATTCGGTGAGTGCCTTCATGTTTACTAATGGTTATTCCGTATTCCGTAAGTATTCTGAGGGATAAATATATCGTTTGGTAGTACTGAAATCGTCAAGAAATTTAATAATTAATAGACTTGAATTATGATTTGAATAGCTATATGATATAGCTTAAATTCCAACTGAATTACTTAACCGTTTATTTACATAGTAGACATAATTTTTAAATGAGATTAAACAAGTCATTATAAGTAAATTTCACCCGTATAAAAGGTTTAAGTAGTTAGTTGAAAGAAATAATAGGAAATATGATCTTAACGTGCGCAAAGATACCTCAAGTAGGTAAAATATTGTTTAATGATATTTCGTCTTTTATTTAGTGAATCGTTCTTTAATTAAAATTTTTATAAAACTCTATTAAGTATCGTTATCTCCATTTACTCTCCAAGTTTCCAATAAACCTCCCAAAGTATTTCATTAAGTAATATAAGAAAAATCAAATTTCAAAGTACAGTCTTAATGCTGCTTTTCTGTCGATGAACCCTATAACGAGCACAGTTAAGCTATACTTACGATTGGTAAGATATATTTTAATTCAATGGAGATAAATCTCATCTTTCTTTTGATGATTGTGAGAGGCAATTAGTATCACTACATGTATGTGTATTAAGGACATCGAAGAATGTTTTGAATCTATGCTAGATCATTTTGAGATAATAAAATTCATTTGAATAAATTAAATGTAACCAGTTAAAAATAAATACTGTATATTTAATTATTACATACATAAAGAACATCATATCAATACATCATAAGAATGTTATTCAGACATTGTCGTAATTTTTAGGAATAAATTTAGTTTTTCCTTTCTTAATTCCAATTATGTGTATTTTGGAAAAGGTTTCAATTTTAGAGAGAATTTATAGTGAGCAATTTTCCTCCAACAGTCTCGCCTTTCAAACGCATTAAAAGGACGTTCACATTTAATGCTGATTTCATACGAGGATTTTTTATCCAAAATTGTGCTTAGTTAGGGAAAAGTGGGCTAATGGAGTGAGCCACGCCTCTTTCACGGCCATAATTCATTGCAAGCGCATCTCTCTTCATTCTTTCATACCCTCTTAATCCCACACGCTTCCCCCCTTCCATCTGGAACAGCCTGATAGCACCAAGTCTAATGATTTAGTTTCCAGGTGGCTGATAAAAGAGAAAATTTAAGTTCAGTACGATTTAGTAAGTGTAATAGTTTCAGCTTATAGGTAATTATGGGCTGAATTTAAAATTGATGACGCAAATTTAAACGTAAGATATTTATTTTGAAACGTGGTTTTCAAGTTAAGAAGTATTTACACATTTTTGTCTCTAAGTAGGTGTCAGAAATTATGGGAAAGATATGCAAATAGGGAAGGGTTTTAGTGGGCAGGTCGTACCTTTTATTCAGGATCCTATCTGAAATCAGATTCAAGGCCTAATATGAAAGTTTTTGAAAGTGAGAGTTTTTTAGTAGCCTATTTCTTTGAATAAAAGAAACTACGAAAATGTGAAAATCGCTTTTATATTGTCTTGTTTTTACGATTCAATCGATATTCGTAAATTTATGTATATGTTATTATAGAAAGCAAATATATATAACTGTAACAAATAAACGTAGAATACTATCGCGAGAGATTAATAATACATATGATTAGCAGATTTTTTAACATACGCATTTCATTACTGGACGTAAATTTAATTGAATTATTATTTCAAGGATAAATTTTATGTTCAAAATGCTTATAATTTAACAAGTCAACAAATTCCAATATAAATTAAATTCTTCTAATTAAATCTTTCTAGTCTACTCAGGAAGCTTTATAATTAATCATTTGTAAATATAGGAAGGGCATGGAAGAAGAATTATATATTACTAAAAATTAACTCGATTAAAATATGATAGAAATATTCTGGTATTTCTGGGTACTTATTATCGTCTATTTAGTAACTGGATTTGTTAGCCATTAGGCTGTCTTTTTACTCTTCATAATTATGTGCAATGGAAGGGCTCATATTTATTTTGAAATACTCACAGAAAGTTATTCATATAATATTTAATAAATTCTTGAGCGAATTTAAAAGATTTTTATTCCATTTTCGATCAAATCTTTTTAGTTTTACTTTTCTCATCTTTTTACTTATTTCTTTGTTAGTCAATTTTAAAACTATTTTCCACTAAATTAAAAAAATATTGACCTTTCTACATTGATTTATCTTCTTCGAATTTTTTCTTTATCGTTTAACTTATTTGTTGTATGTCCACTCTTCATTTCTCAGTAAATTGATTTCCTCTGTAACGCTTCATTTAAAAAATTAGCATCGAGAAAATATTTTGATAAGTAAGGCAGTATAACTTGAATTTTTCTAGTAATTTAAGTTAACATAAACGAGAGATCTTTACGTCAGTAATGAAGTAAGTCAAAAGCGAACTACAGGCCGCACGCGTTCTTACCGCCAATATCGTGCGGCCCACTTCTAATCACCTATTGATTTGTTACAGTTCACGACTCCCCTCGAGCACAATCACTTAAGTGGATTAAAGCTAAATGTGATTAAATCGGATTTGAGAAATGTAAATAACCACTGCGTTTTACTTCTTATGTATTTTAACAATCAAGTTAACTGTCGTGGTTGGATTATTTTGTTACGGCGAAAAACGTTATTTGGGATCGCGAATTTTTTTCGAGGAATTTGCGAATTTCTAAAGTTTAAGCATTAGTCATTAAAATCTTAAATGCTATCATTTTAAATTTTTTAAATGATAACTAAAAGTTATTTTTATTCATTTTTAGTTCAGGTCGAATTCATGAAAGGGTATCTTTCTCATACTCAAGTACCATATTCATGAAGTTCGCCCTTATGCTTTGTGAGCCCATAGGCGTTGTCTCACTTGTCCACAGTACAAAGAGAGAAGCTAATTAATATCCTCTGATATATTTTTCACAATAGAAGCACACGAAAGAGTTTACCTCCTCCCGCCACTTGCAACCATAATCACCAATTCCGCCGTTCTTCTGTTCCCCGATCGTTTTATCCTCTCTACTGTCTCTACCGAGGGCGCATCGCGTTACTCCTTCCTCCCCCGTCCGTACGCAGTGGACCCGCTCCACGACGTCTAGACTGGCTAATGAATATACGGAAATAAATCGTCTGGGGCCGCGCTCATTTTGGGACTGCAGGGGAGGCCGCACGGAGGGGCTCGGTGAGGTGTGGGAAATGGCCTTAGGATGCGCGAAAGTTCAATTATCGGCGAATTAATTCCTTAAATATCTTGGCCAACGTTGTGGCGATAAGGCGTGCAATTTTGTCGTGCCGAAATTGCATCCTCGAATCGGCAATTCCGATCGATTTGGACAAATTGCGAAGAAGTCACTCAGCTTCCGTAATTTAGGATTAGTACCAACTATTTGTCTAATTTATTAGATTCGTTTTTCGGAGTGAGGTTTCTTATCCATTTATTCTTTATTTATTCTTTGCCTTTGATTTAGATGTATTGGTAAATTGACACCCTGTCTATACGGTGATGAGGTTTATGACTACTGGTAACCAAATATACTCCATCTCTTCTAAAATTTGTCGTGACTGATATATTTCAGGATAGAGATTCGATCTATCCGAACAATATAATGGTTAATGAATTATATTAATTTTTAGTAATTAATTTTTCAGTAGTCAAAAAGGCATATATTTTTCGTGATTTATGAACGTTTTGATTCATTCATTAGATAGCTTTGGTTGTTAGTGTTTCATTCGCAATTATGTGATAGTCAAACTTTATTACTCTGCTAAGATCATGCTACTTTAAAAGTCCCACAAGTTTTTATTGTTTCGTTATTTAAGGAAACCATAATACTTTAGGATTAATTATATGCCGTATTTAAATTTATTCGCGAACTGTTAAATTCTTCAGAATGTAGTTCCTGTTTCTGTTGGAGAAAGATATTACTAACAACTTATAAACCTTTAAACTTTCCATAGGAGGAAATGATTTCCATATAATACAATCCTCTTTACCATATTAAAATTTAGTTATTGAAGTCGGTAATTTCGCATTTTCATTGGGCTCCCTTTAAAATTATAAAATCAATGATTTCTAATAAGATTTGCATCAAAATTAAAAGCTGTCCTTAAAAACTTGAAAGCTGTTCCGCCTAATTTGGACAAGAAGACCTTTCAGACTTTTATGCTATGCAAGGGCTTCAGGGAGGTGCATGACATCCATACACTTTGACCGGGTCTGTTTTCCCTTGTCATTCATTTTGTTAGTGGTATCCTACTTAAAAATTAAAATTTGAATGATTTAGGGCAGTATGCTTTTTAAAAAAAGTTTCAATTTTTCTGTATCTAAATCCTTGGAGAGATCAATTTGGAAAAAGGAATTGGCTGATACCATAAATTGTAGACAATTGCAATTTGTCAAATATTTTAATTCATAGTAAAAATGTCAGTATATGAGAAGCTATATTAGGGAAGTACAAGATCATTTTAATCCTTTTGTCGTTTAATAAAGATTGATCAAAAGGATCAAATTCCTAATGTTAATTTTATTTTATAACATGTTTTTTTTAATCTTAAAGTGAGATAGATACGCGGATGTGATTTGATTATACTTTGAATGTTTTTGATATAGTGGATGAAAATGTGTTTTAAAAAGTTTGATTGTATTTCCATCACTTTTACAATAATTACAGACTCCTATATTGGTTGGTTTGTTCTGTGACTTGGAAAAATAGATATAATTCACATTTTGTTCCTCACTCGTAACCATCAGAAATTTCCCATTAATAGAGAAGAAAATAATAATTCATCGCTTAATGGTGGAGAGGAAATAAACAATAATATATATATATCTATAAAATAATATTATGTATTCAGTTTTTAACAAGAAAGGATATTAGGGGACGGGTAGGTAAAGGGACTGATCGACTGTTAATTATTTACCCATATGATCTACTTAAATGCCTTGATTTCAATGATTGCTTCCTTCGTTTAGCATAATCTTCTATAATTTATGGATTAATCTATTTTTTCATTTCCCACCGGGAAAACGCTTTTTTCTGTGGTATGGTTGTTTTTTATTCTCACGATTGGTAACATTTTTTTCCGAAAAAATGAAGTTTTACTCTGTATCCATAACACTTTTCTTATGGCAGTAATGCCAGAGTTGGTATTAATTATTTTGCACTATATATTTGTTCTGTTCTATATATTTGTTCTATTTTTTCTATAAAAATCCTTAATATAATGATTGAAGAGTTCATTGTGCATTCTGCTCTCAGATGTTCTTCTGGTGCCTGATGTTTGTGTATGTTTCTTCTTAATTTTACAAAAGAATTATGATGCTATCAAATTTTCATTTTGTTCAAGATGTATATCTTAAGAGGTTATAGGAATTAAGCTTTTATTTATTCAACTATTTCTATTTTATACTCAAATTCTCCAAAAATTTGTTTGAAGCTCATCTATTTTCAATTATGATTCTACTTTGAAATATTAATTTTTAAAAAAGTTCTTATTATTCATGGCAGTTTTTCTAAATCTTTGCAAGCACGTTATACTGTCAATTTCCCTCCATGATTTGTCCTCTAACTTTATGGAAATATTTATCTTCCAAATGTTAGTATATTACTATTATCTTTTGTCTTCAAATCCATACTTACCTTCTCATACTCTTATCGATAAAATTTTTCTTTTTAGAATTTTTATCTCACTCATGAAGTCGACTGATGATTTCTCGAAATCACGAAGCATAAATTTGAATGATGACTTTGGCAATAATTTTCAACGCCGAAAATCTGATCTTACGAAACACTATCATAAAAAATTAAATCCACAATTCTGGAATCCTTAAATACTATTCCTTATTCTGGACTCATTTACTTGTTATGATGCACCTAATTTCCATCAATTTTTTATTCGGATATATATTCATATACATCTTCTCTATTCTTAGACACTACAATTATTATACTATAATATTTGATAGAGATTTGTTTCATTGAAATTCATTGAGTAACGTGTTTCACAATTTTTAAATTATATAGGAACATTTTCTGTTGATTTCATGAATTTGAATCTTTTAGTGATGATATTAGTAGTGCTTGCCTATCATATCTGTTATCGATTCGACAATATGTCCCGAAGTTTTGGAAAATTCAATTTTTTAAATCTTAAACGTAAATTTCATGATCATGTTTCATATAGTTTTCTAATTTTAAAATTTTTTATATGACCAAAAATATTTTTGAACTCCAATCTTCAAAATTATTTTGTTGTTCTGTCGCATTGCCAGCCATTTTGTGATCTGGAAATTTGCGAATGCATTTCGATGTTCGCATAGATTAGGTGCACCGGTAAACATGCATCCATTTCACTGGTCCTTATATGCTCCTACGTGTGAACGGGAAGGGGATGTCTTAGTCGCTTGGGTGATGAATGGATGATGGAAAGGTTATGAGGTCGCTATTGAAAGGGCGTGCAGAAGTGGTTTGTAAATGTGAATAGGACGTACAAAATGCCAGATGATTAAATTGATATGTGATGATAGAAGGTTTCGGTCGAAACGAAGGATAACTGCAAACCGAGAAAGTTTGCTTAACGTTTTCCCTCGACTCCATAGACGTAAGTGGAATTTGGATCTCTAATTATTATTATTTGGATATTCGAAGCCGAAACGGGCTACAACTAGATTACCAAACTTTCAACTGCACTTGGAAATTCCTCACGGCTTCACGGTGAATGTGCACCAAAGTTAACTAACTGAGGAGAAAATATTGGCACACGGAATATGGAACAGTGAGGCATCCGTGCCCAGTGAGGTGAATTAACGGTAGAGTGGAAAATGGCTGTGTACAGAAGCTTGAGAGTACTTGCATCCACACGGAGGTGAAAGTTGGGCGTGTCAGAAACACACGCGTGGATCGAATGCAATTTTGATGGATCATTCGAAAAGTGTGCTCAAAAGCAACACGAGAGGGTGGTTTATGAGGAATAGATAAAAGTGAATTCGTCGGTTCTGGATGGAATAGGTGCCTGTGTTGGTCTAGGGTTACACTAGGAAAATCTGTTGGAACTTTGGGATGAAGGCTGAGTGAAAAATGGTCTTGAAGTGAGTGAAAAGGGTGTATGAGGAGTGAAACATTGAGAGGAATTTTATGTAGAGATTTTGAAGAGGAGAAATGTATAAGTGAATTATCTACCTGAGTAAAGGACGTTTAAAAAATAATTTACTAAGACATATTGGTAAGGTAAAGGAGTTATTCATGCATTTAGTTTTTCAGGCGATCTTTGGGTTTTATTCATGTAAAAAAAATTGCACCTTCGATAGAATGATAAAAAGTTACCTCTAAACATTAAAACAATGATTTTTCCAAAGAATTAGGGAAAGATGAAGCTAACCTTGCACGCTGAGTCTATTTCTCTATAATAAGTCATATATGTAATATATCGGTAATAAGTTGGATTCTTGGCCCAATCATTTAACTATTTCTACTCCTTTTTTACTTTAATTAAGTGTAATTAAGAATTTATATGAAAATAGAGTTAATCGACAAGCAATGAATTCAGTAGATGAAGATAAAATACTATTTATAACTTAATAATAACGAATCTAAAAGGATATGCATTATTGCATATCCTTGAATTGCATTGAAATCCATTATATTACGATACGAGCAAAGCCACATGTACTTACGAATGTATGTAATTAGATTACTTGATTTTTGTGTTATTTATTAATTCTTCAATTGCTTGTGGCTTTTATAAAATGCTAGAGATGCTAAATTGGTCAATATGCACGATGTGCTTTAGAACGTTAAATGGTTTAGTAACACGCCACTGTCCCCAATGCGCCGATGATAAACGACGAAGACGTGCAGATCCGATAGCGTTTCGTTTAATTAATTTTCTAATCGACGACTGATTGGGAAGATTGAATTCACGCCGGACGATTGTTTGGCGTCGGCAAACGATTAGGATATCTCGACAAAGAACCCACATTTTTAATATCGCGAGCTGTTAGTATGTTTAGGACTTTAGAAATCAGCATCTCGTCGCTGATATGCGTCACTGCGGAAAACGCTCATAACGGAGTGATTCACGTCGTATTTACACAATGGGGCTTACAGCTCTTCCTTAACGTCACCGTTCTTTCACTTCTCTTTGAAATCAGAAACCACTATCGTCCCTCCCGCGATTGACGTTTTGGCAGCGGAGGCTATAGCTTATCCAACGGCCATCGGTGGGCAACGAGTGCTGTTGGAGTTTCCCCATTCCCTTTATCACTCACTCCCACAATCGGAGACCTCGTAGGAGTGAAGGACGTCGAATCCAGAGGCTCGAGTTCGTTGCTTGTCCGTAACGTGATTCACGACTCGTTTAAACTCGTCTGTTACTCCAAGGGGCACTCTTTCAGAACGAGCGAGCCATTTAACGGTGTAACTAGGGTGTGCGGAGAAACCTGTAAAATCATCACGTTCAAAGCTACCAAGTGTAGATAACAACATGATAAATGGACGTACCAGCTATTATCGTGCTCAAGAGTGTTTAATATTCATGTATGAAATGTCTTCCAGAGGCAAGAAAATAAGTAATTATTTTATCTCGATTGCGTTTTGGCTCGTATGCCTCGTTTATAGGACGGAATGAGTCATTCTAGAGCTATTATTTCTTCGTCGGTAAAGAAAATTGTTCAATTCTTCGTTCGATATTCATGATGATTTTTTCACTGTCACGAATTGATAGGAAGGTTTAGATGCCTGGAAAGTATTCAGAAGAGGTGTTATTGGTACAGGGAAATGATACAAAGAAAATTGGAGTGTATTTCCTTTCAAGATAAAGAATATTAAAAATTAGTTATTTATTAAGGATAGAATGAATTTTTTTATCTTATTTGGATATTTTCATTTCTTACGTAAGCTTTGGTGATCGCTGTAGAAATATCAAACACCAATTGGGGAATGTAGAGAAAATAGCTCATGAAGAAATGGGACTTATATAGATTTACTGTTAAATCGTATGGAATATCTTGAAATGGTCTGGATGTCATTTTACGCTATCTTTCATTGACAGAATTAGAATAGACTATATTGACCATCGTAAATTTATTTCTATGTCACTGAAATATATAAAAAAACTTTTATAGCTCTCGATTAAAAATCGATGGATTAGAAATGAGCGGTTGCTTCAATGAATTATTCTCATTCAGAAAATAGATCCCTAATGCTACTTATATATCAATAGATTGAATTTTTTATGCATTAAAATTAAGTTTATATATTCCAGTATTTGAATTGTATGTTATGGATAAATTAGCAAAAATAAATACTTATATATTAGCTACAGTATGATTAACAGATGTCTAATTTTCTCTAACCGTGATAAGTTACAACTTTGTCCTTCCTGATATCTTTAGAAAAATTACTTTTGGTAATTAGGTACTTAGAAATAATAGGTACAACTAAAAATCACGTATAAAATACTTACGATTATGAAGAATCAAAACCTAAATGCGATCTTCAGAGTACCACAAATTCTTTTTGAGCTCAGACTTGAAGCAATATTTATTCTTCCCGTTGTAAATCCTTTCAAATATGTATCATAGGATGATTAAATGATATTTTAACACCCTGAAACTTTGATGTTCTTATAAAATATTCTAGGATTCTGCCTAAAATTTTTGATCAAATGGCCGTAGTTTATAATAGTGGAAGATTTATTTAGATACATAAATTTTGAAAGAATATGGCAAATAGAAATGGATAATATGGATGGAAATGTGTGGAGTAAACATTTAGCCAAATTTTACACCGTGAAAGATTATTTATTCCATCGGAAAAGTAAAACTTTTAATATAAAATTTTCATGGATACAAGCGAATTTCATCATTACAAATGGTGACGGATTCTTAATTAATTTAGATTACCTTCATAAGTCTAAATTTGACTGTACTGATGACTGACTGATGACTGATAATCTGAAATGGAGGAACCAGGAATTTTCGTATTTTCATTCATTAGCATTATTCGATCTAATAGTATTATGAGCAAAAGAATTACATACTCATCCTTCAACTTTATAAATTTCTTTCTTGGAAAATTTTCTCATGCTTAATTGGTTAGCAGTCATTTTTCATCAAATCTTTTTCACTCTGCATGTTACATAGAATTCCTCAACCTATTTCTCAGTTCCTAGAATTAATTTTAGAATTCCCTCTATCCCTTCATCATGTATCTCATCTATTTCCTTTCCTTTCGATTTATTGTCTCATTCAGAACCAATTCTCCTAATTTTTTCTTCCTATCAACTTTTATTTACTCTTCCAGCCCTTTTTTAAGGGCAAAATAGCACAATGAAAGTATTTTGAAAATATCCTTCTTATAACCAAATATTTACATGGAAAAGAATGTTTCTATGAAATTGAGAATGTATGGGGAAGCAGTCTATCAAGAGTACAAATTCTTCATTGTGTAATATCTACTTCTAACTGAAACTTCTATGGGGTTATGTGAACTACAGCTTCCATTAGAGAACAATGACTGTTATTGTTGGCTTCATCTTCTTTTACGTTTGTCTCGTATTTACTGGTGAAAGTATACAGTAAGTGATGTTTTATTTTACACGAATAAAATTGAGTTTATTTTTAGGATTCTTCTAATATTCTACATACATATGAAATGAATCGATTTCAATGAAATATATTTTATTGAGTTTTGATGTAAACTATCAAATAAGTTCAACGACGCCAGATTTCATTAAAAATATTCACTCATATTTTATTATTTTATTTTCCTAAGTATGTTAAAAATTCTAAGATTTTTCCCTTCAAATGAAGTACTTACTCCCTTGCTGTTTTTTCTTTGGACCCTGTATCAATTGGTTTGAGAAAAAATCCCTCATTTTGTTAATATTTGGTATTTTATACTCATTCTGTATACTCATACTCTCTTTTTGAGTGTTATTCTATTCAACTTTAACCTGGAAAAAAGTTAAAGAGGCTGATAATTATAATAACGGAAACGAGTTATATCAGGTGCAAGAAACAATACTTGCCCTTCTAAAGGGGCACTTAGATCTAAAAATTCTTTCTGGAAATTTAATATGGAGAAGAGGAAAAATATTACTTGATAATGTGTGTGTTATATAATACCATGTAAAATAATATCCCATTCGAAGAGAGAAATGTACGTCTAGGTAGTAAAGTGTGGAGGATGATCGTAAAGAAACGAGGAAAAATTATTATTACCCACGGAGAATGGCGTGAAAGATGCGGATGTTTATTACTTACTTTCCCAATGCATGTCGAGTTTAAATATTAAATTGTGATAAAATCTTCCTGCTTGTTGTAACTCCTTGCGTTCGTTCTTAAACAGTGTCTCTTGATATCTGAAGATGTGAAATAGAATGTTCGAAAATAAGAGAAAGAAATAAAAGAAAATTTACTGACATAAGAAAATTTATATGTGAGAGCATAGTAATTTTGAGACAATTATTCAATCAATGTTGTTGAATTTTGTGGAAATGTTAAATATTTTTCGAAAAATTGAAACTAATACGTAACTGTCTCCCTAGATATATTTTTATTCGTGATGCTACATACGATGAAGTAAATATGGCAAGTGTTCTATTACGTGCTTTCAATGGCTTAACATATTATTAGTAAGTATTTATTCATACCTGTACACTCATTAGTTCTCATAAAAGTCATATATAAAAATCATTCCCATTGGGAGTAATGAAGATTATTAAATATTAATCAAAAAATAATCCACTGAGAATAATTTTTGAGGTATTTATTTTTTTAATTCAAATTAAATAAATAATGTACCCAAAACGAAAATATTTTTTCCGTGGTTTAACGCAAAAATATTCGCATTTTAATTTGAAACACGAATTTTGGATTTTTTTTCCATCCGAAATCTCGAGTATTTTGGACATTCGGTGTCATCGACTCCTGAGTCGTGAGCGAAGCGCTCTAGATATTTAACGCCTAATCTAGCTGCGTAGCGTCACTTTCGGAGTTGTTAACACAAAATTTAAGGAAAAAAGCAGGATGATTTGTCGGTAGGGGGTGTGAGAGAAGCGGTTTATTGGGTTTGGGGGTGAATCCAGCTGAGTAGCTGCGATGTTGCCAAGTGGCCCTACTGTTTATTGTTCTTTTCCTGCGACGACCGGTTGCTCGGGTACTAATGTACTTGGCCCAGAAGCTGAGGTCTGGAGAAGGATTTTGATGCTGAAGAAGCAGGACGAGGTACTTTAATCCTTCGTCATGCAGTATTCCTTCTTTTGGTCCAAAGATTCCAATCCGTTGATCTTATACGGCACCAATGTCTCGCACATCTCAAGGCATCGATGATTCAAGTGCTGAAGGAGGGTTGATGGATTTATTCTTACGTGTATCCTGGACTGATAAAATTGGGCTGAAATGTTTGTCTGATACCTAGATCAGGTAATTAGGTATATGTCAAAATTTTAGGGGTGAAAAACGAAAGGAAATAATTTGATGAGAAATAACTTTCTAATGCCATATGGTGTGTATTTAAAGAAAGAGCTTATTCCTTTTTGGACAACATTATTGTGATTATTTTAGTCGAGTTTGTTTCTCGAGCTGTGGTTTTACAACATCTATTGACTATGGGCTCTAAAATATTAAGTCCCATAAAAATTAAGCAATTATTTCATTAATTCTTGATTATCTATGTAATTATGATTAAAATTATTACGATTGTAAAGGATTTTTACATATTTTGGGAATGGGCTTATTCGATACACGTAAAATAAAACGTTGAAGCTACTTGTTGGAGAAATAGGAAAATAACAGACTGAAGCACGATGGTATTGTAGGGGAATGCTTAGGTTAAAGGCCTTTCTAAAATAATGATAGCGGAAGTTCTACATAATGCTAAGTTCAAGAAATATAGTGAACTTGCTTGAATTCGTCTATTATACGGATTCCTTTGTTTTCCGAATCCTTAGAAAGGTAGAATTCAGCTTTCTTGCAAAATTTTTTTGTCCTGTGACTCTTACAGTCTCTCCTGTTGTCGACTGCTTTCTCAAAACTCCTTTACTCAAACCTCCCAGATGATGTTCTTCGTTTCAGTACGCTCATTGTCTTCTGAAAATAATATCTTATAAATAATAATAAATTTACTTTGATTAAGGAGAATTGAGTTATCTCCATCTTCAATATTATCTCCAAAACTGATAGGAGTATTTATTTGCGTCTTGTTTTTCATGATGGCGGCATCTCACTAAGAAGACTCAAAGGAAAAATGTGCCATTATTTTTGCTTTTATATCTGAAAGTCTAATGCCATTATTGGAGGTTGTTGGGGAGCCTCATTAATACTGTCCATATTAATCTACTGTCTGTTTATTTACTTCTTCGTTTCCAATGGTTCAAAAAAACATGGTTTCATTTTATAATTCATCAAATTTTAATATTTCCGTCTATTAAAACCTCTCATCTCAACTTTATGATTGCTTCAATGATGTCACAGAAAGCTTTTCAGGATTTGTGATTTGAATATACCAAAATACCGAAATATACCAAAGACCCTGTTCATTTTTTCACAATGGCTCATGTCGTTTCCAATATTTCGTAGAAATCTTTATGAATAACTAGAATCAAAATTTATGATAAGTGTACAAATTATCAGGGCTTGTATAACTGAGAATGATTGAACGAAACGAAGGTAACAGACTATGACGTTGTGTTAAGGAATGAATCTCTCTATCAAAATTGTTCAAGTTAACTTATCAAGTCAAAAATAAAAAAAATAAATTGTTTTTTAAATACCCTTAAGGAAGAATGGGGGAGGAGAAAGGATGAAGTATCCTCTTGCATGCTTATACGATTTAAATTATTTGCTTGCTTACTAAATAAAAGGCAATACCAACCTTCGAACATTGAATCTATTTACAGTAAATTGCTGATAATTAAGTAACGGATCGCCTTACCGAATCAGATCATTTAGTAGTCACTTAACATAGGAAACATCAGCCTCCGCAGAATACCCCACCCCTACAAATGGCGCTAAATTGCGTGAATCGAATTAATAAATGGCCAGACGAAGATTCAATAGATCATAGGCGCGATTCAGAGTTTAATGCACGCTAGACCTTATATTCTCCGAAATACCGCGGATATTTTATATTCGAAGAGTGCATATGGGATTATAAAATTCAGTCTTATCTCGACATAATAGGTCACGTTTTATATATATTGAACTATTATTTCTCTTGTGTAGTAGTATAAAGTAGTAGCTCCCTGAAAAGGATGAAATCATAAAATTGGAATCATTTAGTTATGCATGATTGGGTCATTTTGTTGTATACATCAAGTTCAATTTCTTGTATTTATTTTCTAGGTTAATTCAGACTCATTCTATATTGCTAAAAAATCAATACTTATGTAAGCACAAAATATCGTCGAAGTTTTTTAAGTATCCTAATTTATATAAATACATTTATAAGCAACTCATGTGCCGAAATATTTTTATAAGGAATATTGACATTGGTGACTAGTCAAAAATAAAGAGATGCATGAGACCATCATTTCAAAATTTCTTTACTAAATATTCTATCAAATCGGATGGCATCAGTTCAATTTAAAAAAGGGTTTTCAATTCCTGTTTATAAGCATAGTAAAAAGAATATTAATTATTTAATATAAACAAATATATAAATATAAAATATATATAAATAATAAATTATTAATAAGTAGATAGGGAAACAGGGTATCAGTTTTTATATAAATGGATTGTATTGGATGATCGTGTAAGTTTTGAATCTTTAGAATATGACCCCCTAACCTTACATTTTATGTATGACAGCATAATGGAATAATTCTAAATTGTGCAGTTTTTATTAAAGTAGAATATCTTGAATACAGCTTTTGTATTTTGTAAGCTGGGCGAAGAAAAGGAGATAATCGTAATCTTTTCGATGAGTATGACTCAGTACGCCATAAATAACATGCATTGAATTCTATTTTTGGCTCAATTTTCCGCTTGACTTTCGACATTGAAAAATATGAGTGGAGATTGCATGTCAATGTCCTTTTAGGATTCCAAAGGAATTGAATAGTTTGAGAGATGGATCTATCTTTGGCTCGTGACCAATATATTTCGGTTAGAGCAGTTTCCTTAGGTATATATTGGTAGATAAACAATCAATTAGTAAAAGGAAAGATTTTCATAACTTCAAGCCATTAGTAAAATCATGAAAGATTTAGTGGGGGAATAGAAACCAAGTATTAGGGAGTTTTGTTCAATTTTCGTTTGTTAAATGAACTTTTTTATTTACCTCGAATTAAAGCATAATTGAATCCACAAAAGCGAATGGTAGATGCTATGTTTATATGATTTATACTCTCATTATTTCGGAAAGTTGCTATCAGATATTTGGTTTCCTGATTCAATAGAGGTAGTACATAGCTATTGACGATGGAAATTCTATTAATATAGTTTTTATTTACTATGAAAATACGTTAAGTATTTTCCCTAATCGGGGCTAAAATAGAATAAGATCAATTGATTTTTCAAATTATACCTTTCGATTAATTTCGGTGCCCAAAAATTTCCAACTGAACACCCAACGGTTACTTAGTGAATCATGGCTCCATTTAATATTAAGCCTTTTTCTTCCACCTTGCATTCTCCTTCAGTCATTATCCCTAGCAGCCCCCCCCCTCTCAATATCTGACCCACCCATTTCCTCTTAATCACATCAATCAAAAGCCCCCCTTCCCCAGCATCCGGAACGGCTGTTTATGATCCAGTGTTTATGGTCCAGGCTCCATATTCACGTAAATCGGTTAATTTAATTCCTTTCCGCTTAACGGTCACAAAAGGAAGTCTGAGAAATGGGAATTCGTTCTTTTTAGGGGAAACGATTCGATTCAAGTTCGGGCAATATTTCGTCCACCGATAGAAATGAGTTTTTTTGCGTCGATCGTATTTTGTTTCTTTGCCAGACTGACGCTGCCGTAATATATTTGATCTCTTTATCGGAAACGGTCTCGATGGGTTCGGAATATTGAAAGATGTTTGATCAGCCTCTGGTTGCGTTGGGAACGGGAAGAATAAGGTTAAACGTGGCAAAGGATCCGTTCCCTGAAGATAATCGCGCATTTATCCGAGCTATAATCTCATGACCGGAATCTGTACCAGCGCCAACTAATCTATCGTTCCGATACAGATCAGGATCCGCCACAATAGATCTCGGATGCCAGCGGTCTAGCGCGTCTAGGAGCGGTCTATCCGATACGCGTATCCTCCGGGCATAGGTATCCCATTCGGTCAATCTCTCCTCAATTTCGAACGGAGTCTTCTTACCTCGCCGTCATTTCTCTCCTTACCACCTCCCTCGGTACTCCTCGGACAAGCAGGCGCTCGTCTACAGCGAATTCCGCTACCTTCCTGCTATGTTGCCAAGTGCTCACGATCCAGCTTGCTCCGTCTCTTGCATAGATAGCGTGGTTATGCCTTCTTCACCCTCTCCTTCGGGCCGAGAACCCCTCCTCGCGACCGGTCGAGGGCAGCTGCCAATTTCCGCGGAGTTCAAAGAGAGGCTCTCTCTCTTCCCATCCCCACACTCTCTCCCGCTTTCTCCCTCGGCTTCATCCCCTTTCTTTCCACCTTCTTGCCGTCTACGTCTTTTCCCGCCCCTCACGATATCCACATCGTTAGCAGCTATTCGAACTCCTTAGAGATTAGTCATTGGCGATAGAGGCAGAAGGCCAGGAAGCATACCGACGTAATTCCGCCCAAGTTGTCCTCTCGTGTATTGTAACCGCTTCGGAAGCTGCGCCAAATCCGCATCGACCGTCTTTGATAAATTCACATCCGCAAGGGTTTGTGTAGTCGGAAAAGGATGCTGTAATCTGTTGATGTAATGCCAGGTTCCTGTTCGGCTCGATTTTGTTTTGTTCGCGCGAAAAATGATGCGGGAGGATTTCGGAGAAGGAAAGGGAAAGTAATAAATTATTTGCTGGTTACTGTGATGAAAATTCTGGTCTCACCCTCGCCTTCATCTTACGTGGTGCTTTTATTAGTTTCTTAATGCAAATAATTTGGTTGTTTTTCTATGTATTTTATCAAATTCAATGATTGATAAGTAAAATTTAAGCTCGTAGCTCACGATCTAATAAGACATTTAATTAATTAATCTATATACTGGAATTGTATAGATTGATGAGTTAAAGTCGAAAGTTTATTACGTATTGTGATAAAAGTTTGGAATTATCCATTAGATATTTTGATATACATGTATGAGTCATTTGGAAATGTTAATCAATTAATAATAATGGGAGTAAAAAAATAAGTATAACTTATCTTAAATAGACGATTATGAAAAATGCAATTTTTAATATCTTTCTCCTAGCACGTACTTCTTTTGATACTCAGATATCATTGAATTAAATAACAATTGAGGACAATATTCTTAAAATGTGTATTCTTATTCTTAAATTTATATGCCATAGAAAAGTCTGAACTTATCTGGTTTCACGAGGATCTCTAATTACATCAGTAGCCATGAGCTGACCAAAAGGTAGCTTATTATCTGGATAAAGACGCTTTCAAGTATATTTTTGTATAAGATCAGATTAGAGGTTGTAGATTTTATCCAAATATTCACCACCGTAGAATTTATTAGTATATTTTCAAGAGCTACAAATCTCAGTAAATTTTTTAAATGGTATATTGTGCTTTTAACATTGAATGTATTGAAAAATTTATTATAATCCATCTATAAAATATAACTTCTGGGATATTTTTTATCTAGAAATATTTTTGTACAATTGGAATTGTTATTTGACCCCAAGAGCCCTTGCAGAAAATTCATCGGTTATTTTGTCATGAAATCGCCATCAATCAAACCCTTTATTATAAAGCTTATCAAGGAAACTCTTTCATGAAATTTATATTTCATCTCTCTCCTTCAAAATTTATCCATCTATCTGATAATACTCTTTAAGTGTCTAAAAAGCAAAATTGATTGTGAGACTGTATAATACAAAAAATTTATGATCAGAAAGATGGAAACGATAATAGAGAAATAAATGGTAGTTAGGTTGCTGTAGTGAGTTACGTTTATAGGTAACATTATCAACATTTTTATTCATTGTGCCATGTAATGTGAAAGAAATATTTTGGAATTTAGAGAAATTTTTATTATATACTGACAATCTCCGTACTTCGATGTGCTATCTCAAGTCTTTTTTTCTATTATTAACAGAAATTCGTATTTTTACGTAAAGCTTTAATGAAAAATTTTTCCCCCTTCAACTTCAAATCCTATTTTCTTTATTTCATTTTTTTTGGAGCATGGAAGCATTTTTATTCGTTATAAACCCTCTATAAAATTGCTACCAAATTAATTAATTAAATTGCTAACGGCTTTTGAGATTCTATGTCCAATCCAATACTTTTATAGTCAAAAGTCTTACAATGCATATCAAAGGTCGTTATGAGTACCTTCAACCTCTTCGAGTTCTTCTTCACGTATACAACAAATAATTATTATACATTCCTATCTACTCCACTCTCAACTCAAAAACATTCAATTCAATAATAATAGCATTTAAACTCTAAACATCTACATTTCTGTAATAAAGTTACATATAATATATATAAATAATCAATATTCATCTTAAATTCATTTATCTCCATATAATTATGTTAAATGTTATATTTATATTCATTAATTGTTCTCAGTTTTTCCTAATGATATTTTTATTATTTTTAAATGCCCTTTTACTTAGATAGAAAATGCTTTATGTGCTTTTTTTCTAATATTAAGTTATTTTTAAATATTTTCCATATTCTATGTACCCAAATTATGTTTTTTCTAATACAGCAAAGTTCATAATTTCCTGAAAATTATATTTATCTTAATCTGTTAAAAATTCAATCTACTCAAAAAATTACGAAAATTTCAATTCTCTGGAATTATCATTTAGCCTGTTCAAAGAATTGTGAAGAAATTCTGAATATTTCCAAAAATCTATTCTTGCAAATTGAAGATGTTTTAGATTCAGCGCACTTTTATCCTTAACTGAATATCCTGAAATTTCAGGTTTTCAAACACTTCACACAGTCACAAGAATATATATCCTTCACCTTGATCTGAAAATTTTTATTTCATGCCAATTTTAATAATTTGACACCTGCTGAGTCGTATCAGTTACTTCATATGTCCACTGTAAAAGTCAATTTATTCACAAATGTTTATAGCTCCCACTGAAGTCTTCAAAATCCTTACTTGGCTAAATTCTTGTTGAAAATTATCGTTTTATTGGCCGCTTGCCATATTAACTAGATCTTCGTTTCTTTCAATGGCATACTTCAAATTAATATCCAAAATAGTTCTTTACACTGCTATTTATATAAGCTTTCTACAGTTTTTGGCTTTTATTTGTTAAATTTTCTTCCATTTAGACTCCTCTCTTAAAAGGTAAATGGTAACGATGTAAAAAAATGCTTCAGTTACATCATTTTTTATTTAATTTAAAAATGATAGACGATGTGCCTGGTATTGAAGGTAAACTATATCTATTGAATAATTGGCACATCCTTCAAAAATTCACTGTACAGTTGTTATTGTTCTGATCTTTAAAATTAAATCAAGTACATTGAAAATTTCAAGATGATATTTCTATTTATTAAGTCGAACTACGTTTTTTGGTCTTCTAATAATACTTGAAAACTATTCATGAAATAATTCTTTGTCATGATGGGATTTAATAGCAACGTTCATTCTTGATTTTTTTCACTACTTCCTTCCTGTACATTTTAATACTATGTTTGATCACTTTAATTTATGATCTTATTGTTTCTGGGAAATATTAATGATATCCATATTTTATTTGCTTGCCTTCCTCATTCTCCGTCCATGATAATGAATATTTTTAATCATCTGTATATTATGTTTCGTCCGTTGGTATTTCATATTTTAATATATATTCATTATTTTATTGCCAAGGAGAGTAAGTCCATCATAGCGGATGTATTTATAATTGTTGATATCCATTGAGCATGGATGAAGGATTTTGATCCTCCGATATGCAATAGCTCTAGGGAGTCTGAATCCCTATTCTAAATGCATAATAAAGTTGCTCATCAAGATTCGATTCATCTCCAATAAATACCTGTAGGGCGAGGTTCTCCCTGAGTTGGACCCACGGGAGGGTTCCCAATACTTTTAAATGCTGACCAACCGATTTTTTTCATGACCGATGTCTGCTGAGAATTTGAATGATCATGGTGCTCGTTTTCACCAACAATTTAATGACATTATCCATTATAAATGTTAATAGAACGTTGATTCTTTTCCTATTTTATCAATGGTAATATTAAATACATGAATCTCTTCCTCTATTATCTATCCTAATTTTATTACTTACTTGAAGTTCTAAAAGTAATCTGGTCCCCGTAAATTTGCTCATTACGATGTTACTGTACTCTTTCGTATCTAAACTAAACTGTGTAAATTTATGATGAGTAGGTTTAATCAATTTAAGGCGTTGGGCTATTGTTCGATCAATTGGATAATTGTTTGAAATATTCGAATATTATTAAGAGAAAATGTATGTTATATACACAGCATAGATAATAACGCTTTTATTTTTTTGCAACATCACATGCAGATATGATTCATCGTAGATCCATAGCAAAGTAAACTCTCAGTTATCAATTGATGCTTAAAAATATTTTTACGAATGTATATTGAATAATTTTAAAACCTCAGATACAATTGTTTAAAGACTCAAAACTTCATTTATGTATTTTCTTTATTGAATGTTGAAGACAGTAAATAATTATTACTAATTTTCAAATTTAAATTTAATTATCTAACGATCCAATTCAAAATATCTGGGACTGTATCTGCTTACACATTCAGAGTACTTAATGGAAAAATGTTATCAGTTCTCTCGATATGATTACAATTTTTTGTATCTAAAAATCATTATGTGGGTGAGGAATACATCGGGAAAGATTATTGATGATTGATACTTATAATGTTACTTTCATGCTTAAGCATGACTCTGCCGTTTAAAACTTTTACGAAAGGGAAGATAAATGTACCAGGAGTTAATTTGGTTGTTCCTCAAAGGATGACGCTGGTAGCTTCTCGAAGAGAAATTCCCACTCATCGGCTACATCGTGTACCTTATCCCCTTTGCAGCGGAACTTTGGTTAGATTTCGTAACAGGTTTTCAATTTCCGATTCACGTCAACTATTATTTTAACCATCCATTAGTAATCTATTTGCTATATAGTTTGGCCTTTTCGTTGTAGTTATAAAATTTAGAATTTCGGTATTAATTTAAATAAAGGATTCGACAAAAGTCAATCATTATTCTTAAATCATGTTCTATAACCCATGTTCTTTTTTAAAACATAGTTAGGATGATAAAAGATATTCCTAATAAATTGAGATTCCATTCCAATGTTTTATTAGTGAATTTTGATCGATTAGTTCATCTATCAAAAATTGAACCCTATTTTGCCTTTTAGGGCATATGTAAAGTAGAGGAGTTATTTTCTTCAAAGAAAATGTTCTAATGGTATTTTCTAATATGTTCACATTCGGTAGTGATTCAGTTAATATGACGTGAATTCACACGAAGATTTCTCCCTCTGGAAACGTCTTTCAACGACTCAAGTAAACTCCAGCTTTAAATTTTTAACTCAAGCCAATGGTGGCTTTCCTCGAAAGTACGTTTTCAAAGGATCTCTCGAGTTGAAAGATTGAGTTGAATTACTGTCGTCATAAGTCTTCAGCTCCCTCGAGTCTGATGCAACGAGTTTTTAATGACAAGATTGGTCATTTATCTTGCACCGAATACTCCAGCTCTTACTCCAAGTCGCTAGATGTATTTGAGTAATGGAAGGATCGAAGGCGCAATAGACGTTGGGAATCTTTAGCTAGCAAGGACGCCAACGGAGGTCGTGCTGATTGATTTGGCGTAGTGATGAAGTGAATAGGCGAGGGGGAATTGTCAAGGCGAAGTTCTAGATGTGTTGTTTTCTTTCGAAGTTTCGTGTAGAATTTTTTTTTCGCGTACCTTGGAAGCAATTGCACAGGGTGATGGCTTGGTTGGTGGATATGATTAAGTGTTTGTACACTTTATATTGTTGATTAATTCAATATCATATTATTCATCTCTCTACATTATCTACAATTTAATAATTTTTTCTTTTTTTTCTTTTTTCTTATTTTTTTCTTTCTTCATTTCTTGACTTTTTTCTATCGAAGACATTTACTCGTAAGTAAAACCTTAGGAGGTAAAACTTAAAATTTTCTCGTAAGAAAAAATAGATAATACGAAAAATAGCAAAGCTTCCTTCAGTTTATCTTATAAATATTCGCTTTAAATCGATATTTTTATTAGTTCATGACATATATGAGAAACAATTATTATGTCTATGGTGTCTAATATTTTGAATCTACCGTATAGGAAAAAATAACTGAATGTTTGTAGGATCTTTTTCATCTTTTAAAGTCTTTCTTATTCTTAATAACAAGTTTATATCAACAAATACGAAATCGTAGGCTGATTTGGATTAACGAAATCAAATATCTGTGCATGAACGAAGAAAAAGTCTTTGAATAAAAAAAATGAAGGTCGTATTTTTTCATTACGTACTCGTTTTTTTTATCGTACGCTTCGATACCCTTACACAAGTTTTTGCTGTCGGACGTGATCAGCATAAAATAATTACGCGTAAATACGAAGCACCAGAACGAATTCTAAAGCTGTAAAGAGGGGCCTTGTAAATCGAACGGGTCCCTCGCTGTTGTGAAAATTTCCAACGCGGTCATCTACCGGTCGAAAAAAAAGGTGGGACAACTGCGATCTATAACTATATCCGAATAGTCGGTTCATCACTGCAGGTTGCATGAAAGGAACTTGTTTCGCCTAATGTCCTCATTCCATCCGCCGCGACATAATAGGGATTATATGCACGGAGAGGGTCGAGTGTGAAAGAATCTCTCACGAGTCACAATTTCCCCGCCAAACTTTTCTCCTCAGAGCGTGCCTGCGGCATCGTCGGGTGTACGAATTCGCACGATCCAGGGGATGGGGCCACTCCGGAGCATTTGTCATTAACGCCGAATCCTAACGCTACATTTGTCGCCGTTCGCCCAGCGCCTTCTCGTTCAGAGGCGTAATTTCGACTCTTTTCGGAGATTTTAATCTCCGTCCTCGTAAAAGCTTTCTTTCCTAACAATGGGATGTTTCTCGGATAAAAGCGTCCTGAATCGCGAGAGGTGGATCTTAACCCCGGAGTCAAAATATCGGTGGATTTCTTTTTCGGATGTGTTTTGTTTTCGGGGAGATGAGGGATGCGCTGGATTATGAGCTGGAAACTTTTTAGGCTAAGCTGCTCTTCAGTTGCTTTTGAAGGAGTCAGAGTTTTGAGGTGTTTTCGTGGATGTTTTTCTGTTCATGGTTGATGTATATTAAATTATTAGATTTGGATTATATGCATTTACATTTCGTTGTTCCGAAATATAATATCGATTTTACTATTATATTAATAATACATTAATTATAATATCGATTACTAATAATATATGGGTAGATTGATTAATAAAGTACATGAATAAAAATATCGATTGACCACTTACGCTCTTTCTCGATAGTATCGTCGTATTTTATTTTTTTTTCTAATATAGTTGATGGTGGTTTAATTCCGTAATCGTTCTCTTGGTAGTTCATACGTATCAACACTATGTAATATTGGAATTATGACACTTAGATTGTTAATCGGGAATTGATGGATCGAAAGACTCTCAAAGTGAAGACAAGATTTCTATTTCTAGTTCTTGCAAATTTGTAACTCCCAAATGATAGTTGTTTGAAGAGGCTTTCGATTTTTCCTTTCTCTCGTATCAACTTTAAATAGGTCAGCGAGAAAGAATGAAGTAGTTTAGCTCATTATGAAGGATTTTTTATTGCGTAGTAAGTCCAAGGTCATTTCCTACTGAAGTAGAGGTTTCAGGGTGTTTGACCTCTCTGGTGGTGGAAGGTTTTAGTATTATTACGAAAATTGGAGTGTAGGTTTTCTGTAAGCCTATATGATGTATATTAATGCAAATTTACCATTTTTTATTCATCATACGTATATTTATATGAATATTTAACTCAGTTGGTTAAAGATTTTATTTTTGAGGATGATTTGAATTCATGCTCTACTCTGAATCGTATTATGTATCGTTTTTATTGTAGGTTAAAGATTAAAGTGAAACGTAATTCAAAAGTGAACGGAATTATTTCAAAGCTTTCGAATTTTAAGCTAAGACCAAAATACGACTACAAAGACTACGTAAAAACAAATCATACTTAGAGACGGATTAACAATAGGATGGGCGTAGTAGGAGATGTTAGAGGCCACCTTGATGTTGGGTTAGGACAGGAGGTTGTATTGGGGGTGGTGTGGAGATGCATCATTGGAGAGAGGGAAGTTGCTTCTGCTTCGCCTGTTCACGACGCTCGATCCGCTTCCCCGCAGCTGCTCCCTTCCATCTGCTTTAGCGTTTGTTCATTAATTTTTATCGAGATGACCTACATACGATCATGAGTTGGTAGTCTAGAACAAATAAACACGACTCCGGCATTATTCGCCCATCCACTTTCCTCCCTCGATTTTTTGCGTTCTTTTGCGAGAACGTTTTTTGAACGCGGGCCTATTGTGCGCGATCCAGTTTTGAGGCATTTTCCTCGCTGCTGAAGCATTCCGAGAATTTCCTCGTTTTGTAGCTTTAAGGCTGTTTTCGGTGGAAGTGTAACGAGGGCGTGCGTCAATTATTTCTGCATGTTTACTAGCAATGTGGAAATGAGTTATTTTTCAGCTGGTGCTTAATTGTTTGGTTCTCAGCTTTATTATTGTTTTTAGGATTCTTTTTTTGTTTTCTGAGAAGATTTTCCCGGAGGGGAGTTGATAGTGAAATGGTTTCGTAAAGAAGCTAGTTGCTGCGTAAAATTAATTTTCGAACGATATTAACTGAAATTACGTCAACGAAAGCTGACAGAAGGAACTGAAAAGGTTTTAATCGTAAATTATTAAATTCATAATCGTGTAATATGTTTCGGAGTAGCTAAATTATAATGCGCTTTATCTTACGAAAAGAATGAACTGCTCGTGATAAGAAATGTACCTATTTTTCTGGATGTTAAGGTAGTTTCAGTATCTTACGAACTTGTTAGCAGATATGTTCCCACCTTATAAGCCTTAATAATATAACCCTAACTCCGTAGTATACGAGCATATACTAAATATATTAAGTACAAAGGTATTTCTCCTTGAAATCCTTAAACGTTTATTATGCGTACGTGATTTTTGAAACGTACCTGAGGAAGGGTAATACATGTCATAAAATATTACGTCTTTGGTCCGACGAAATCACTTTTAAATGCACACCGACGTACAGTGCTTCTCATAATAGCGTAGGATCTTGATATGTCGTTTTTTTTACATTTAAATACAGAGCAGGCCGTATTTAGAAAGCCCCTAGGGAAGGGTGTACGGACTCAAACCCTCGGACGTGCCACAGAGCACACGTAGGAAAATCCTGCGCCACAACCTCCGTTAGCCCGTATTTTTCAAGAATGAAGCACTTGTTAGACATAAACAGGGAAGTAGAACTCGATCGGGTCCGAGCGAGCGTAGTCCTGCAATCCCTCCAAAAAAAAACCTCCGCTCAAAATATTCCGGCTAGAACACGTATCGGCGGAGTGAAACCAGCCGGACCTTATCGTTTTTTCCCCTCGCCAAAAGCCAACGGTAGGAAAAAAAAGGCCGAGCTCACCCCACGCAGCAATAATATCGGCAATAAGAAGGAGCCGATCCGATGGAATCCCACGGTGCGGCACTGGAATATATAACGGTTATTTATTTTAATATTTCTCCGAGGGGAGATGCCGGTGCTGGCTGCAACTTGTTCCGCGAGCAACTTATCATCTTCGGAGGGAGAAAGCGAGAGGGGGGTCCTTTCTCCTCGGAACCCCTTTCTCCATATTCTTTTTCTCCCGATGATCGAAAGGCGGTTTGTTTTTGTCACATCCGGTTCTGCCTCCCTTAGAGCGAGGCTCGCTGCATTATCGCGTATCCAGCTCCTTCCAGTTTAAAGGCATTAATCATCCCATTCCTCGTTACACTATCCCGACGATTACAGAGTCCCTGCTCACACTCGCACCATTCCTCATCCTTCCAATCATCTCTCTTTAAACGTCTTTCGCTGCTCGTTTGTTGGTTTTACGCTAATAATGTTCCCATTAATCCGAAGTGAAAATTGGTAGTTTGACTTAGGGACGCTCGAGTCTCCGGATCTACCGGAAATTCAAGGTCGGTTCCGCATTCCGGCGAACGGAAATTCGGGCCCGCGGGCACGGCGGATTTCGAACTGTTTTCGCGAATGGCAATGCGTTCGGTTGATGCTGTGGAATAGCAGATGCGGCGATGGAATATTGTTCGGGAATGTATTACGATTCGAATGTTCAACGGAAAATCCGCAATTGGTGCTTGAATGGGTCTCGTTGTCCATTACACATCATTAAAACTTGCAGAGCTGTTATATATAGTAGCCTCAATTGAAAGCGAATTGATTTGGTAGATTTATATTTAGATATATATTTTAGTAGATTAATAGTAAAAACTTGAAGATTACGGTGACCAAAATCCTTGCCTTCGAATTAAAAATTTTTAACCTTCAAAACTAATCCCATGACTTATTTTCAGTTTTTGAAATTGTAAATAAACTTATTTTTGAGCATAGTGTTTAGTCGATTACAGGTGCGATATAGTAATCTTAAATTGTTTAAATTAAAGCCTAAAATATTTACCTTTTTTGTTAAAATAATATAGGTTGCTACAGTAATCTAAAAACTTTTGGGTACTCATTCCTCCTATTTCGGATCTATTTACGTTATTTTATTACCAATGAGTTAAAAGTCCAGTATGATTAGGAGAATGGTAATGATACTTAGTTTATGAACTGTTCAAATTTATATAAGAGATTCAATTTATGATTCTAAAACTTTAAGCAGAAGTGAATGCTTTATACAGTATACGTACAATGGAATAATATTTTCTATTCCTCTCAAATTTTCGTTAGTACTCAGTTTTTAAATACGCATAAAGTATAAGAGAATAGAACTACAGTTCTTTAAGCTCTCAGAACCATCGCGAAAGACGTTTAAGATGTAGATATATTGGAAGATAAGTATAAATAAAGATTTTTCGTATAGATTTGGATTTCGTGAGTAATCATTCCAAGTGAAGGAACTTCAATCCACTTCGTTCCTTAAGCCTCAAGAGGTAAAAAGAGGGAAATTTTTGTCAGAATATTGGGCTTTCACGATTACGCAAAGTTGGTCTCTTTCCATCCCCACTAATTTTTCCCTCTTTGGAATTTCCATCTGAGTCCGTAAGGTGATTATTACTCATTCACAAGACTTTGCCTCTTCAAATAAAGACCACACCTTTGTGGAATTAAGGCTATTGTTGCTCTCATTACCTTTGTAATCATTTGTCCCTTTCTAAAGCGATGCTCGCTGCTTGTAATGCGGCGGTGGAATCCTCAAATTTTGGTATTCGCCCCGGAGCCCCTTTCGGTCAATTACGCACGAGAACTTCAGGGATTTTTGGATGAATTCAGTCTGATATTTCACGTTAACGTTTTTCGGTTTTTTATCCGATTCTTCCCTCTAAAAGTTTCCGAGAATTTTCATTGAAAATGTTCGTATTTTAGGCGGATAATCATTTCCTATTCTAGAAAAAGAATCTCAAGTACTAAGTACAACATGGCGCATTGAAACCGTTATCTCGTATTTATGACTTTTCTTGTTATCTTTGTATCCAAGGGGTAGAAAAATGGAAAATGTGATGGTTGCAAGTAATATGTGGTAAAACTTATGTTTTTATTCTTAAAAGATCATTAAAAAGATTTTTAACTTACGGCTTCGAATCATAGGTTTTATCAAAGATTTCTATTTGGTCAACTTTTTTATTTTTATGTACTGATTATCTTAAGTGTTAAGTTTGTCTTTTAACTTATATTTGAACTTAATCCACAACAATTTTCAAGTTTCCACGAGTCCGTTTTTAAATTTATGATGAATTTATTCCAGGCTTGGGTGTTTCGACCTTTTTTTCTGTACAAAGAGTATTGGAAAATAGTTAAGAAAGATTTACAATTTACAAAGTCTTTCTTAAGAGTAATAAATATTTTACATCTCTTAATAATCCCAATGCTAAGTTTTTTCACACAGATGTGAAGTTCAAATAAAAAGTTAAATGTGAATTTTCAGTGAAATACTATTTTCAGTGAAGTGCTCAATATAATTCTGTAATCCTAGAATAAATCAAAAGATGTCAAGTTATGCCAGAAAGTTCTTGTTAAAATAACACAACAGATCTTACAAGCAAAAATTCATAAAAAAAATTCTCAAATTCACACCACAGACTAGTGGTTACTTGTGTGTCCTACTTACATTTTCAATGAATTAATTCCCATGTATTATAATCCCCTGGATGCTATTTATCGCTAAAGACAGCCCATCCATGGCAAGCGTTTTTTTTTCTCGACTACAACGGGTTCGGCGCCCTGTCGGTATGACATAATCCTCTCTTTTATATTACGCAGACCGCACAATCGTAACGCAGGAATTTCAGGGAAAGTGGTCTTTTCGATTAGCGGAAGGTAACTTCCCGTGAAGCTGTCTTTAATGGACTTGAGTTTGCTCAGCCTTCGATGACGCGTAGTTTTATTGCGCAGGTGTCCCTTGTACTCTCAATTTTGGCCATTTGGTATGCTTTTTTGTAGGTTTACTTTTGTCTTTTTTTTGAACTCCAACTAAGGAGAGAATTTGATACGCCTTTTCTTCAAGGCTATATAATTTCCAAACTAATGCATGCGGAGCTATTAATGCCTCTCATTAGAAAATTGCTTATAACAAATGAACAAACTACCTCGGACTAAGTAGACATCGTACTCTGTCACCTGCTCGTGGATTGTAATGGTATAATCGCTTGACAGCCTTCCTGTATTCGTTACGTATCGGAATCTACTAGCAATTCAGGGAAATCTTCATTTTTTGAAGAATAAATATTTCATTTTTTATTGGCCTCAGTATTTGTTGTTTTGATATTCAGTTACATGAAAATATTAATATAAAATATATCTTTTTTTATCTATTCACTATGGAATGATTCATAGCTCTCTAAGCTTTCAAGTAATTCAGTGTTAGATGTATGAATTTCATCTATCAGTATTCAATTTATAAGGATATCGCAACATATCGATCTATTGAAAAATATGTATATATTTCTATTAATTTATAACTGATTGGTTACATTAAAATAGTTAATGATCACAATATCGTCTCAATAAAGATGAAAGCATATTGGAAAGTTTTCATCTTTCACTGAGATTTTCGTTCACTCAATTAAGTATTATTTTTTTAAATGTCCGAAAAAATTTAAGAGTATATTCAGGCATATATAATGATCCAAGTACTCAATCGTCTACTGACCTACGTATAAAAACATTGAAAATATGGTAGACTTTTCTTTTAGCTGTCTATCATCCTAAATATCTTTCACAATCTTGCTAAATATTCAGATCTTGATATTTGATTCGTTTCTTCAAGCCAATCTGTTTCTAATTTTCAATACTTATTGTTTTCTTATTTATTATTATCTTATTTTTCATTAGGTCATCCATTACTCTCTTCATCTTGATATACCATGTTAATGGAAATTTTAGCTCGTAGTTAATTCCCTTTAAAATAAATGTACATTGTATATTTATTTTGTAGGTTTTTCATTCGTTATGCATTTAGATATGCACTTTGCCGCATCTTAGTGCCTGCAGAAACGATCTGGTATTCAATATTATTCATCGTAAATAATTGTACATTTATTTATATATCATAGTTAGTTTAAATAATCACTCATGGCGATTTCTGAATTTCAAACACATGATTTAACCAATTCTGTTCCTTTCGCCTAGCCCATATAATCCTCTGTCTGTTGGGGACTATAATTATTTTTATCACGTATTTTTTTATTGAGATATGATAGATATTTTTTTGGGAAAATATAGATATTATGAAACTTTCATAAAGAAATTCATTGCAAATCGTCTTAAACTCAATAACTATAATATGATTATTACTAAATTAATTATTAAATTAAATATTAAAATATTAAACTATTTTAAATTAAATATTATATTATATATAAATATATATTTAAAAATATTAATCAGTTATTTTCCTATCACTTTAATTTTTTTCGCATCGTAAAGCCAACTACGAATTAAATACTCCGAAAAATTCGCAGCATACCAAAGCAACAGGATCGGCGGATCTTCACTTTAACGAATCCTTCCGAGATGCAACCCCCTCAGTTATTTTTTTCTCTTCCTAGACCCCCTCGCACAGTTTCCAATCTCTCCAACCCCATCGAATACCTTTCAATCTAATATCCTCCATCCGGTACATTTCCTCCGTATCACCCTCTCTCCCACATTTCCGTCCCCATCTCCAAACTCCTTCCCCTTCGCGGCCGTAATTACTCCAACCCCCTTCGGAACTGTAAACACCTTGAGCAGCTTCTCACCTCTCCGCACCGATGGCTCCCTTTCTTCGGTGTCCGGTATAAATCGTGTCCCCGCACAGGATGCTCAGCTGGGCCGGTCGGAGTGGTGCAATAAAGGGTGTGAGGGATTGTGGGTTTAGGGAGGGCCGGGGGTGGAAGAGTCCCGTTGTCATGCAAAGTGAAGCATTCATAATGTGGCGGTCAGATGAGAGAGGGGCGGCGGTAGGTAGCTCGCGATTGATCGAACGAAAAAAATACGTCACTCGTAAACGGAATCGGCGGAATGCCGCGAAGTGCTGGGGAGACGCCGTGGGCAACGGATTCTGAGGTTCAAAGGGCAGCTCGAGCGTGCACTAATGCGAGGATCATCAGCGAATATCAAAGGAGATATTGGGTTTTATTAGTTTCTATGCGATTCTAATCCGAAGTCATTGTTGTTTTGGAGGGTATACGAGAGGTTTAGGAGTTGCTTGAGGTTTTAATTAAGGCGTAAATCGTGGTCGACTTTATTATTAGATAATGTTTAAATCCGCCAAATCGTAGATTGAGAGTTTAAGACGAATAGGGAGACGTGTCACGAATGATATTATAATTATACTTTTAAAACAATATTAAGAAAAATCTTTATTTTGGGCTAGTTTATTAGTAATAGATCCCTATTTTTTACGTATAGAATTTAATTATTTTATATAAGTATTCGCTGGGGAGATATAGTTATACACTATTTTTATATGTATAGTGATACAGTATTTATATACGTAAAAATGACAGAATTAAATATTGACAATAATCCTTTTCCAAACAATGCTGAAAAGTATTAATAGCATACGAGAGGAAAAACCTGACGCATTTACGAACAGCTGGGAAAATGATTTTAGAGGGAAATGAGGAAAATGAAGGCGTTTCCTAGCCTAAAAATAGTCTATATAAATTCACACATTTACGCGTTAACCCTGAAGGAGTTTCTAGTACGATTTCCGATTAAAGTCAAGGTATAATAGAATTACATAAAGATGAAAAAATCTAATAACTATATTTTGGGCGTTAAAATTCTTCCAGTACTTTTAATTCTGAGTAAAGTCTTACAGAAATGTATCAATTAATAGGGATGCAAAAATGATTATAAATTTTATTCTGCTAAGCGTCAATGGAATGCATGGAATGGATTAAAAACGTCTCGTAATTATCTTAAGAAAAATTATGATATTGTCTCTCATAACTTAACGTGGAAAGATTATTTGAAAATTAAGAAAATTACGCAAAATCCAATTACCAAATTATGAAAGAGGATGGTCATTCCAATAATTAAACAAGAAAAATTTTATAAATTTCAATTTTTTCCCTTATCAGCTATTTATATAAATTATTCTAATAAAAAAATCACGCATATATTATTCTTTAAAATGTCGTTTTTGGGGTAGTAGTCGTTCAAATTATAAAACTCTCGTATAATCTAATAAATATTTTAATTGGAATTAGGAAAATAATTATAAATTAGCAAATTTCTCAAAATAGAGTATTTCTACAAGAAATTTTAACGTGGAGATGTGATAGATCTATAAATTCCCATGATTATAATGTAAATTATAATTTAAATGAAGAATCCTCAAAAGAATTGTCCGATAGAAATCAGATTCAATCATGGTCTGCGATCTCAGTTTCGAGTAGATGGTACTTCATCTAATAAAAATAATACAGTAGCAAACCGCATGTTATCTGTCTGGTATCACAGACACGAAGAGGAACATAGCATCTGTATGTAAGGGAATGTGGTAAACATGGATTCGTGACATTTACACGACTTGTGGAATTTTTGGTTCCGTTGGTGACATCTATCAGAAAATTTAAAAATTTTGATATACGTATCATAGAAATAAGGTTATTCAAATGGTGATTCGGTGATAGGGTTCTAATCCTTCGTCGGTGAAGGCTATCACTGTATAGTTCATTATAAATTAACCTTTGAATCTCTGAGTCATTTTAACTACGCGGGAAATTCGAATTTGATTTCTCACATTTCTTTTGTAGCATGTTTCTAAGCAAATAAATATCAAATTTATAGCACTAGGGGAAAAATAACACTGACTGCATTTGAATTCTGGATATAGTAAATCTGATCGATAATGAAGAAAAATTTAGGATTAAAGTCTTTAAACATTGTGATGAGTATATTTAAGTTGTCTATCTATTGAAACTATCCTTGAAAAAGATTGATGTTAGATTATCTACTATATGATCACATTTTTGTTATTTTTTTTTAATTTAATAGTTATCAAACGTACAGGCTATCATATTTAATTTTCTCTTGGTTTTATATTTTCGAAAATATTTTTCAGTTCAAATACTGCAGTTTCTTAATTTATAATAAGAAAATTGGACTTTTATGCATCCTAGGTTTCTACAATAATTCAATTTAACTTCACACACATTACTTTAATAAATACATCTAAATTATAGTTCTTAATTTAGTTTTATTTGCTGTCTTTCCAGCATTTTTAAAGATCGCGCTAAAACAAAGTCAGCAGAAATATTGTCATCAAATAAAACTTCAGTCCAAATATTATGTCAGTATCTCAACTACATAAGATAATATTTTCATTGCCTAGCATCTATTAAGATGTTCTCTATCTTTCTTCTGATTGTTAAAGAAACGATTATGTATACATTCCATCTATAGCTGTATAGTCGCAAAATATTATTATTAATTAATTAAATCTTATTCTTTTTTCACAGTGAATTGCAATTTATTGCCTATATTTAATATATTGCATTTCATACTTATCGTTTCACAGCACTATCGTTAAGATTTTTTTGCTAATGAAAAATTTATTCTCCCAGAATTGTATCTTCTTTTTTGAATATCTTTCTATAACTTCTTTCCACTTAACAAGTTGGTGATATATGATAAACAGTATTCTCAAGCAAAAATTACTAGGAATCTTTGAAAATATAAATTGAGTGTGATAATACGACAGTTCAGTGAAACCAAAGCTATACCCTAACCACTCATCGTCTCCGATCATTATCATTAGAACGCTTCCTCCTCTACTAGAAGAACGAGTTCACGGCGGTGCAGTTTTTACCTCATAAAGAGGGAAAGCATCGTCCTGGTTGATTGAAGTAAAAAACGTAACGAAAACAATACGGTGACACCTGCCCGAAAGGGGTGTACACTGGAGACATTAAAAGTCGATTTAGAGTTTCCCGGTAGCCATTCGAAGCTTCAACAAATTTAACTTTTTTTACTTTCGGAGGTTTTTCGCAGCAAAAAGTGGTTTCCTCAATCGGCGTCCATAATGACTCGGAAGTTTTGCGAGAATTTCTTAAGCGCCAAAGTTACGGTAGCTGGAAAGGATCATCGGGAAGCATGAGTGAATCATCGGCGGTTTGAGAATGAATAATGACATCGCAGAGGCTGCAAACTTCTTCCCACTCTCGTTGAATCCTTACGATTGTGGTCAACGTCTGAGAAGCTGAGTAAGGAAATATGTGCGCGGAACCTTCATGTCTTCGGTCTGTGGTTACGGGTGCCCTTTCCCTCTCATTGTCGTTGTAAATTTGTTTCTAACTTTGACCGGTTAATGAGGCATTACTTATTGTATTGCTTAGTGCTTATTTTTTTTTCTGCATTGACTAATCGAAAAAAAATTTGTTTTTTTTTTTTGGCGGAAAGATTCACTACGAAAACTTTTAAGTACACCATTGTTTGCATGTCTGTCTTTAATGTTTAACGAAACTCCTTGTGCCACAAAAAAACGAAGTATAGTATTATGATATTAGTTCTATTCTAAACGTAATTATTATTATCTGTCAGAACATATGTTTAATTCTTTATCGATTGTAATCGAAGTAGCAAATAAGTAGTAACAAAATGGGTTTAATGTACACAATGTATAGATATTTAAACTTCAGAAATCACGGATTAGCTTTCTATGGAATGTTAGCTCATTTGTGGCGAGAAAGTTCGTGTACATATTTACATATCAATCACTGTGTTGTCATAGGATGAGTCGAAGATAATCTTCTCCTCTGTGGCTAGTATATTCCCTCAGCATGAGTATCTCCGAGTATACGTTTCATTATTACTCTCTATAGTGTCTCTTTCCCTCATGAAGCCACATACTTATCTTTCATTGAGCATTACATTCATTTAATAGAGCTAGAATTTTCTCCCTTCCCATAATTACCACTCACTTTTCCTCGTAAGAGTGTCAGCCCACACTCACTTCATTAGACAATTCCTCAGTTTTACGCAAGGAATAAATGCAAGGGATATTTTTCTGAATTATTTTTTTTCTTACGAAGGAAGTCGTTCATTGAGCAGAATTGTCTTGTAGTGGTTCAGTGTCTGCCATACGAATCAGGAGTGCATAGTTTGAGTCATATCCATTGGTAACTCATATTAAATATTGTTCCTTCTATTTTTTTATTTATATAAAAAAGCCACGCACAATTTTTATGCTTTTATTTAAGATATTTTTTCCTATACTTGAGTAAAGTTTACTCAACTTACAAATTTAATGAAAATTATTTGCATGTAGGTTCTTTACCTGAGATTTTCCTTTGCTTAACTTAATTAACTTGTACCATAAAACATGTATGTTATATAACAACCATACCATACCAGTATAAAAGTTTGCGTACATGTAAAGGTTCATGCCAATGAAATAAAATAATAAGGTGAATCCTTAGTTTTTGGTAAAATTGGATGTGAATCATCACAAAAAGTGCGTAGAAAAATTGGTAAAAATTACATAAAGCCTTCCAGATGTAATAATACTGTCAAACAAAAGAATCAAACGTAAATATATCCTTCTTGTAATCATCGATAAGTTTTCACATTCCAGTCATATCATTACTGTTTGGTCAGTATTTTTTGCTCATATTAATTGTGATTTTTATCTTCTATGAAGTATCGAACATAATGGCTTATATATAATATTTCTCACCTACATTTGTCTTTAAACAGCTAAGATCTTAGAAGGATTTTCACAAAGTATAATGATAGATCAGGTAGTTAAATATTATTTACTGTGATAGGTGAAGAGTATGTGACTAATGACGGACTAATAACTATAAACTGAACGGATATACATATCTTTAGATTCTTTTGAGATAACTTAATCATTGCTATTTTCAGCCTCACTCTAGTTTTTCTTATTGATTGATCATCATTGCTATAGAAATAAATAAAAGAATGGTAAATAGATGGTGTAGTTTTCTCAAGTAGCATAAAAAGAAAAAAATTCCCTCCATCCTATTAATCTTCAAACTACTCCATTTTCCATTCCCATTGTATGAGCTGAGATATTTACTCTATTACATTTTACCATACTGTTCGGATATTTATGACTTAAATCCTTATCCTTTGTTAAACAGACATACTTATACTTTGTAAACTCTAATAGAATGTACGTAACCGGTGATTATACACAAACCACTTAGCAACTGTAGTGAGTGATATCTTTACATCCTTCTATTATTAAGTATCTTGTTATTTGAACACTAATTTTAAATGCCGAGGGTCTGTTTTTATTTTACATGTGCCGTTGAATCATAGGTCCATTATTAATTAACTGAGAACATCTGCGATTAACTTTTTGAAATGTCCAGTGAGTTCCCGCCATCTTCTTAACTAGATATTAAAATTACACCAAAACGAATGCTAATAATGTTCTTCCGCTGAAAAAAATTTCCATCTCTTCGGTTTACTAGGAAGACTGCTAACTTTCCCATGTCGAAGTCCCGGGTTCGAGTCCAGCCAAATAGAAATAATACTAATAGGAAATGCATGCTGATGATAGTCTTTTGTTGACTACGTCTCTATAATGGTATTATAAATGGATATTTTCGAGGTACGATAAATAATTATGAATGCAGTTGGACTTAAAAATTATGTGATTTAAATGACGGAGACTTGCACATCCATATGCATCTGAATGGCTAGAAAGAACTTATCTATGAAAACGGTCCTAAAAACATAGATACGGGCAATGGTAGTAAGAATTTCTAGTACATCCATCAAGATCGACTCGGATGGTCGACTGTGCCATAAGCACAGTGGTAGTTCAATCGGTTCAACTATTAAAACGCGTTCTTTGGCTCGGAAGAGATTCCGAGGGCGCAGCGAGAGAGCGATAGGCGGTGGAGCGCGCGCATCGGCCGAGGAGGGATCGAGTCCGTCGGCCGCTCGTGATTCACTGCGGCCCAAGTTCTCGGTTGTGGCGCGCAGAGGGCGGCAATCCAACCGTGGGAGGATTGCTGGCACGAGTCCCCCGGGAATTCGCCTCCTCGGCGGCCATGATGAAGGCGCGGAAGGGCGGCCAATGCCGTGGCCGCTCACCTTTCGGGGAAGGCGGTCCGCGGTGGTGTGGTGCCACGCGGGACGCACCAATGACCGCCGTGGCCCCGCCCACGACGTGATACCGGTCGCCGAGTTGAGAGAGGGGCGGGATGAGCCGGTCTACAGCTGCTGCTACCCAGCGGCGCGCGTACGTACCGCTCGCCGGGGAGCGAAAAAATTCGTGGCCGTTCGCGTGAGGTAAATCGTCTCGGCACCAGGGTAAATAATTCGGCCCTCCTTCGGGAAAGTTGCTCAGCGCTAACGTACGAAACGACTTTTTCGTTTAGCCGGGCTAAAAATGTAGTTGATTCGGAAGCCGCCATGTTTGAGGGTCGCGGTACACACCACGTGACGTCGCGCGAATGGGTTTTTCTACGGACGAACCCAATTCGCTTATGCGGTTTCTATGGCTAGGAAATGGCGCGTGATTTTGTTCGAAAGGAATATCGTTTTATTACGAAGAATACGTTATCAATTTCGATTGATAGCAATGCGGCATTTAATCGTTTGAACTTGGTACCAGTCACCATATGTCTTCTTTCGTTATTTGTACATTCTATAATATAAATAAAATGATATAGACATTGAAGATCAGAAAAAATATATACACTTTAATTTCGTAATACGCTTAAAAATATGCTTCGAAACTGTAGATTAAAGACTTGCATTTTTTATACATAAGTTTCGATCCATCATAGACAAGAGATGCAAGATTCATATATATACATGCTTCAGTGCTGTGTCGTGATTCATAGTGAATCAATTTTCGGATCGAAATTATGCTGGAGAGAGTGAATATCAAATAGTCGAGCTGATAATGCTATGGGGACGTATATTGGAAAAAATCTTGGAGAATGTGGGAGTCATTTTGAAATTTTTACGCACATTGATACCCAGTAGGAAGATTTTCTGGTCTGGCAGGAGTAATATGAGCTCAATCTTCTCGATTGAAATTGACTGTTGTTTAAGATGGTGTCTGATTGTATGTTTTTATAAACTAAAATTTCAAATGGGTTTATTTTTTATCAATTCAGTTTTTTGTTAGAATAAATCTACCTTTAAAATACCACCTAAATATGCAACTACACTAGTCATAGTATAGTTATACATAATCCTATGTTGTCATAAATGGCATCTGAATCACCTAATTATGGCAGTTAAAGAATTTAGTAAGAATAATAAATATTGCGTTCGGTAAAAAGAACACAAATGTATGCAATATAGAGAAGTATCTTAGCAGTTAATTAGAAAGTTTTTTATGATATCTTTTTTATGTATCACAATATTTTACTACCTCATAGAGCGCTAGAGGTGACGATAAGGTCGCGGTTTTAAGTATCAATACATCTTGATTATAAGGAAGTGAATTTCCATAAGGAATTATTGAGAATGAAGATACTTTTTCTTATATCACGAATGATCTGAAGAGTAAAAAGCATTTCATAAGCAGATGTAAAAGAATAATAATGCAAATTATCGAACTTAGCAAGATAAATTATATACAATAAGGGAGATAGCTACGTATATTTCGTTTGCGGTTATCATATTTGGAAATATACAGGCAGGTAATTCAAAGTATCGAAATCGTGAGCTAATTTGTAAATTAATTCATTCCTTAGAAATTCATTACTAATATGATTTGAATGGGTGTTTCTATTTAAGAAAATTTTCCATTCACGATGACCTTTCTTCATTGGAAAAATACATTCTCTTTTTAAGATTTTCACATTTCCTCATTCTTTCTTTCGATTCGTTGATGTATGCAGGAATATGTGCGAAAAGTGCTATGAAGTAAGCCATCGATTAGTCCTTATCTTACTTTCATTTCCGCTTGGCCTGTAAACTTCCACCACGTATCAGACAATTCGCAAACAAAGAGTCTAAACGTCGTGGTTTCCTGCATTTGTATGGAAAGAAAATTGCACATAAAACTGATTCATTACATAGAGAATAAAGGTTTTAAAATTCCACGTCATTTCATCTACGACTTCCTTTTAATGAAAAAATGGATGGATATCCATCGAAGAACGTTAATTTACTTTTTGAGAGGAAAGAATCTTTTAATTTCGCAAAAAGTGCTTTTACATTGTACTTGGACTACAGAATTTTACAATTACTCATATACCAGCCTGCAAAATTAAATTGGGAAAGTGCTTGATCATGTCTGTTTACAGTTATGGTTTCTCTATTTTCACAATATTCTGTGAGGTTTCTTATTAATCATAAACGAATAAATGTATATGAGCTATAGGTGTATTTTCTTAAACCTTTCTCTACTTGAAGGAATTATTCATAGTAGTAATATTTCCAATCCTTCTTTTCATATGTTTATGAATAAAGCTGGTATGTTTTATGTAAGATATTTTAACTGCTGTTATTTTAAGATACACAGACGATGATTTAAGTCTAGTTATATTTATAATCAGTTACTTTTTTTCTATAAGTCTGATATTATGAAGCTAAAAATTTTTCTGAATTCTGTGGTCTTCCTGTCCTTATCCTTAAAATATCTCATCGGTTAAATAATAATTAATCATATAATAAATACCTATATTAAATAGTCAGCCATTTTACTATCAACTTATGCCCACATATTTTGAAATAGTAATCTGAGAATCTTGAATTTTCACGAACATTTAATCTTTTTAATCAACAGACGCTGATAATATGAATGAGCATTTTAAAACTAAAATTACTTCAGAACTCAAATCATTCATTTATATTTGACCTCCTGATATTACCTATGAGTGTCCTCTTTAGATTATCCCTCATTAGACATTCCACTATTTTTCCTTTAGATTGCAAATTCCTGGCAAAATTCAGTTCATCCCTTTTTGATAATCAATTTAGCTTACGCTACAGTTAGTTCTCAATGATCTCTTGTATCAGTCTCTTTGATAAGATCAAGTGGTTAAGAGATAGTAGCTGAAAGAGATCATGTTTCAAATCTTGATTCGCAGTAGGGAAAACATTTTGGCCTTACCAACTTAAAATTTCATTTAAATAATTTGAATGATATCTAATGAGCATTTAACTGTAAATTAGGGAAAAAATATTCTAAATATTTCTGAAAAATAGGGAGCAATCGTTCCAAAGAACATGGCATTTCGTCTTCCCCTAAGTAAAATGATAGGAAAGATTTTCAGTAGTATTAGAATTGTAATCAGATTGATTTGTAAAAGGTTAAATCTATTTCAATACCATTGTGTATCATAGAAAGAGAATTATATCCAATTTTATAACAATGGGAAATCATCTGAAGTAATTAAGAAATAGAATTACTATAATCTCTTACACTTAGTTTCAGGGCTATTTGATATAAGTACAATTTAGGGTAATGTAGTTCAAATACTTGATACCGATTCTATAATAACATCCTCAAGATAAAGATAATGAGACGACAAGAATCTCTTTTTGTGTGGATAAAGTGATTGACTGTGATTTCCTTGATGATAATACTTAAATCCCTTTGGAAGAGCTTGTTAGATAACCGTCAGTAGCATTTTGAGATGATGTAGATTAAATTGATTGATACATATATCTATAATGGGCTACAGATAATCCAAGTACTCTGAAGTTCATTACTAACATGAAAACACAGATGAATACTTTATTTTCATCGTAATCGTATGTTTTGTAGTTCAAATTCCCAGTAGCAGTAATGATTGATTTTAAATTTCAAAATAAGGTGATGATTACTATTTAAAAGTCCCATGGAAACTACTTTTATTAGAAATATTATTAATATCAATACTATTTTCTTGTTTGACTAATTCTTATGTCAACTCATAAGTGTAGATTTTTATACAATTACTTAGAAAAAGCTGTTTTATTTAGCTTTGATTCCTTTTTGAGTCATATTTTATTTTATCTAGTTGAAAATGTGGATTCTGTCACGGTTATACAAGTAAGAAAGACATTCTGTCGATATCATTTCCTTCATCGATAGCATAAAAAAAATCACGCTATCTCTCCATAACCACAATATTTTACAAAGAGTTTTATGGGTGTTGAAAAGAGCGATGATGTAACTAAATTCTGAGAATGACACTCTCATAACTTCCGTTCCAAGTGGTACTCAGCAATCGAGTGCCATTTACAGTTAGACGTGACAAAATGAAGTCGTCGTAAAGCCTTAAGCTGTTTTCTTCGCGACTTTTCAAGATTTTCTCTCTAACTTGTAATTTTCCAGATGTGTCGGATTGTCGCATGTCTTTTTCAGGAAGTCGATTCTGAGTCGGTCGTCATGAAGTCGTCTGAGAATAGTTTCATTTGGTGCTTCATTGACGCAAATATTCCATATTACGTGGCATTTATAGGTTCCCTAGAAACTCAAGGTTGAATTGATTTAATTCTAACTACTACATCGTATATGAACGCTGTCAAGCCTGTCTACGAATCAGCTTTTGTATTTAATTGGAAGTCTTTTATTTTCTAGTCGTCATGTTAGGCTCTTGAGTTAATCTGTTTATTTTAAATTAATTACTTTCGTAAATAATTTTTGATTCCTATTATATGGTCGTTCTTTTATAGCAGAGATATATCATATAGATACATTTAGATGGGCAATATTTGGCTAGATTCTCGAATAACCACCCTCAATGCCAAAACTGAGGTCCAATTTATATCTATCAATCTATTCTATCATTTAGAATTATCATCGATGAGAATCATGGATCTTATTATCGTTCATCTCTCTTTATTGTCTACTTTATGCAGCAGAATAATTAACTATCGTCTTCTATATTGCCCTTATTTCAATGAGTTCAGTTAAGGGTTAAGATGCATTTTTTTCAGTCATGCTTAGTTAATGAACGCCTGTCTGTAGGGTAAGATATGAATGGCGTTCTAAAGCAGAAGAGAACGCTTAATACCTCCTCACCATGATTACAAGTCGCTTGTCTTTTTTCGTTTCTATACCTCTATTGGTAATAAGTTTTATTTTTAATTATAAAATTGGGAGAAACTTTCAGTTTGTTATAATTAACGAAATGTGAGAGCCAAAAGCGTGGCTTAAGGTTGTGGGGCATCTTCCTTATCCATCCGTCGTTATCAGTGCCATTCATTTTATTTTTCCCAGCACTCGCTTAAAATCTTTCGGAGAACAGTTCGCGATAGCGTCGCATACCGCCCACAACCATTCTTTTGGCTAGTGGGAGACGCGGTTGAAGTATGGCCCGCTTCCCGGGCCGGCGACGCGGGCCAAGCGCGAGCCCCCACCAACCGATATGTCCCTTCCACTCATCCACCATCCGGGAATCGAATCGACGCTAATCCAGAAAAATATGCGACACAGAGATTTAAGCTTACGTTCGCGCAAAATCGCGAAAAACATCCCAGAGCTTTCAAAAGTGCAAATTTGGTATTTATACGTACTACCCACTACTGCCTACTTTATAGCGCATGAATAGCTATTTGCTCGTCGTTAAGTCGTTTATGATTTTTATACGTATATGTATGATGTCTGTCTGCACTTGCATTCCTTCATAGTTCGTTTTCTAATTACTAGAATGAATGTTCTCTCGATGATTCGATATCAAAGAAATAAATACTTTTGCAAATTGCAATTCACATCGTCAAAATAGTTCGAGTCGCGAAACTCGCCGTAACTCGATAAAAGATGGCAAATTACAGTCCATGCTCGTCTCTTTCATGCACCATGACCTTGAGTTGCTCGCAGTTCCGATAGCATTGCGCGGAAAATTCACTCGCTGTTAGAAAGGCTATGCGCGATTGAATTTTCGCTTTGGCGTTTTCAAATGCCACAATTACATTTTTTAGATCGCTTCGCCAGTAAGTGGAGAGCTTCAAACTTATCGACGGATTTAATGCTCTCGATTCGCCGACGCTATTTCCGTCGATACTTAAGTCTTTCATTTTAATCCGTTCGAGTAGTCGCAAGACGATTATTAAAAATACGTATTTATAAGAGTCTATAAAAGAGGGTAAAGTATAGATTTTATTTATCAAACAAGCAGGAAATGACTAATATTTTTAAATATCCCATCAATGTGCTCACTTAAGAGTTCCGCTTGAAGTAGGCAAATATTCCAGTGAGCTTATTTCTTATATTAGTATTGAAATATAGATTTTTTTCGAAGTTCCGCATTGTTATCGTGAAATTATTTACGAGGATTTACAATAAAATGGTTCCCAATGCAATATAAAATCTGTTAAAAAACAGTGATAGATGTAGTATGAAATATATTTATATTGACAAGAATGATATTAAAATAATATTTGAGTGTAATCTCTGTGAAGTTTCTCTCATGAAAAATATTTCTTGTTTTTTACTTAATCGATACGTATAATTAGAAGTTTATTATGGCCTCAAGACATTGACTGATCCAAGAATATGAACTCGTAATGGTTTTATTTCTCAAATCGCGACACATTTTTGATACAATGAAGCATCTGTAATATTTTACAATACTTCTTATTCACTCTTAGTTGGATTAGTTGAATATCACGTTGTGATGAAAACATTGCAATAGTTATTTATGAAGTTATATGAATGATCGGAGCGAATATAAAATAATATGAATCAATTAATTCTTTCATTAGTTGATTCATCATCGTCATTATGTTTGAGATGATAGAAAACTAAAAGATAACATTCGTAGAGCAAATCCATTTCCGAAAAATATTTTTCACTCGTCTCTAGATGCTTCCAGAAGTTAATTGCCCTAAGCTCATTGTGATACTCCGTGCCTGCCATCGTCGACCCAGCTAAAAGCTTCCCATAAGTCATACGGGGAATGAATGCAAACTGCGCGTCCGTCTAAGAGTTGCGAAACCAGATATTGGCACACGTCGATGCTATGCGACGACCTCGCTGACAGAGGGGTTAGCAAGTTGGCCATAGATCGGAAAGGTCTTGGAACCTAATCACACACTGCATGGGCATTTGCTTTCAGAATCAAACGGCAGTGCAATTTCTTTTGCCCTCGAACAAATGGATCTTACGTCTTTCTGAAAACACGTGAAAAATTCCAATTCTATTCTTAAACAAAGTAGAAATATTAGATCAAAGAAGAAGAAACGAGTCGAATATAATTCCATTTCAATTGATTATGTATGCTGTATTCATCCAACGCGTTACATCGCCAATTGATGTCTATAAATTTTGGTGAATAATAGAATTAAATGTTTGAAAAAACTAATTTCAAATCCTCTTTTATTGGTTTTATTATTAATTCTACCTTTGCTGGTATTATACAAAGGTTCGTTGATATATTCCAGGAAATACGATTAAGCGAATTCAACAAAAAGCGTCAATTTTTGTCTGAAATTTAATACGATAAATATTTTTATTCGATTTATTCAGCTTAAAATTTGTAGTATAAATTTTGTTCGGGATTAAAATTTCATGAATTTTATCTCTAATTTTGCATTTAAATCAGGATCGAATCGAATTTATCGTGGGGCTTCTAGTACCGTTGAGTAATAGCAAAAAATACGGTATAGCATGCTTTATTTTCATAGTATCGTAATCACAGGATGATGTATTTGATTAGTTTTTTATTTCATTTTCACATTTGTAATTGAATGCTTCCGGTGATTTTAAATTAATTTTAAAAAGGAATTACCAGCTCGTAACAATTACAAGTTTTTAAACCAACAATTGGCTCCATATTTATTTATGGAATTTTTTGAGCGGTATAGTAAATGATCATTATGTATCAACAATTTGAGTATGTTTATTACTGACCAACTGGCTAAGCTATCTCGTAAGGTTTCGTTTCCTCACAACTTCTTACCTTATTAGCAATAGTGATCAAAATCTATTCTTCACCTTACTAACGCAGGGCTGAAAACTCGTTTCTCCCACAATATCTTTAGATAACTACCGTGCTTATTACGTATTATTACGTTCATCATTTCAAATTTCTCTTATTCAATCAATAGTTTCACTTAACATTCTTAGTTAAATCTCTCATTCTTTGGAATACCTTTGAAGTATATGGCCTACCTATTCGATGTATATAGATATCATTATTATTTAATTACATTTACGCCTTCTCTGTTGTCGTTGTAGACGATATTTCGATACTCATAAAACAGGAAAATATTAGCACAAGTGATTTTTCTATATCTCTTGATTAAATATCCTGTTGTAATAGTTATTGCTTTTTGCTTGAAAAATGCGCGTAATAAATAACTAAAATTTGTTTTTCGCCATTAATTTACATGTAAAGCTAAAAAAACAAATTCGTTCCTCGTTTAAGAGTAACATTCAATATTTGGATACATTCAGTTTTTTTAATAGGAATATTCTTTGTTAATTTAAGTCCTTCTTTGGTGACCTTCAGTTTTTCATTTCCCGTACATTTTAGAGCATAAAATATAATTGAATTTGTATTTTGAAGTCAGTTGGTGGTGATGCGGAGAAGCTATGAAAATACCAGACTTAATTCCAACTTTATGCTATGCAGTAAAATGTGATCGATAACTCTGTCGTGAATCATACTCTTTGGACATTACCGCGACTACTAAATCATAGATAAAATCTATAAATATCTTGAATTATTCCCTTCCCTGGATGAGAATGGAATACCTTTACTCAACCTTGGCGAGTAACTGTCTTCACATGTGATATTTCTTTGACCAGAACACATATACGTGGGATATCACCCTTTCTTTTATAGTTAACCTTTCCTAGAACGTAACTTATTAGGAAACCTTCCAAAGCAATAGAACTTAAATGACTCCATTTTGGCTTCGCCTAGTTGTGTCTGACATTCTCCAGTCTGCTTGTCGCGTCTTGAAGTATATTTACCTAGGCTTTCCTGGCAGCTCGGATGAGTTGTAGTCGTCTGAAGTGTTTGGGATAAAAATATTCGGTAAACGGGACTAAAGTTATTGCGTTTCAGATGTTTACGGAAGTGATTAATGGTGCGCGCGTATTATGAAATACGGGAGTTTATTCCTTTTGAGAGATGCATTAATGTCTCCTATCTCTGTCAAGCCAAATTATGCTTGATTCTAACGTTTCGTAATTCCGTGAGATCTCGTCTCATTCACATGTTCGTTCTTTTCCATAGTGTTCGATGGATGGCATACTTTTTTACGTTCTCCATAGCGTTCCTTCCAAGTGGTATGTCCGTAATCACTCGAGGCGTGATTCGCACACAAGGCGAAAGAAGTGTCCACCGATTACAAATATAGGAAGTGAGTATGGGCGTCTAGTCTCCAAGTTTGGCCGCAAGACGTACCGCAACCACTAGACGCACCCATGAAACCACATCCTTACAGGATACCTTAACTGAATCATTATCGCAGCTGCGTGGGTTGCATTGAAAATTCCTTCGTAAGCCATCCATCCCCACCCACTCCGCATACTTCGCCCATGGATGTTTTATAGATGGAGGATTTTGAGATCGGAAACTTATTGAGGCTTATTAATCGTATAGAAAGATGAAGAATCTGAAATTTTATTGTGAGTCGTATGTAAATGTGCGTTAAATGAGGCGAAGGTAGAAAGATAAATACTTTTACACAGGAATGTATTGGGTGATAGCTTTCTGAATTTGAGTTTATAGATTTCTGTCGTAGAGTATGTTTCTTTCCTTCCTTAATCCATATCTCCATATTTATTCTATTTCCGTACCATCTCGGCCCCCTCCGTTGGTTTAATTTGGAAATAAAGGACGTAGATGTCTTAATTTTCGAAAGAATTTCTTCAGCAAATAAATTCAGCTTCTATTTATAATTCAGTTCATCTTTCTGTAAATATAATCACTAGATTACGAGATTTTGATTGAAAATGTAGAGTTAGTTGTCAACAGCTCTATCTCATGTAATTTTTGGTATTACAGTTTCAATAAAACGTTTTGGCGAACCATCACTTAAGTTCTAATCAGGCATTCACACTTATAATTATCTGTAAAGAGCATTTTCTATCTACGAAGAAACAGTTGAATGGAAATCGATGTTTTATATTGTGTTGTATAAGTTTGATGCAAGAGTTTTATAAACTGTTTTGATTCGTCCACTAAGAGTTACATCTTAAAATTAAAAAATATATCGAATTAAAAACAGTCAGTTGTTATGTAGTGGTAAAGATCTTAAATCTTTTAGTTTAAAATTTTTTATTTCTAGTAATTTACCATTGAATAATAGTTCGCGATCTTATGTACTTTCATAAAGATGTTATTATTTTTCAATCATTTTGAAAGTCTTGACAATCAAGAGTGAAACGACTCTTCTATTTTTGCAGGTGTAATGAACAACTTATGCTGATCCGAGAGAATCCATTGGGATTAATAGAACCTGTCTCAGCTGTTCAAGAATGGATTAAATGTGCTCTTGGGCTCGTTGGTGTCTAGACCAATAAGGTGAATTGGTGAGTTAATCTTTCTCTCTATATAATTAATCACGAATTAGTATATATATGTACAATATATGTCTTCTCTTTAACCTCTCAAGAGTAAAAATGATTCCATTGAATCTTGGGTCATGTCAATAATGTTTCAATTCGCAGATATTGAATTCCGTATGAAATTCTCGAGAAAATATTCTTACCAGAGTGTAAGAGATAGATTTTTCCTGTTACAAATACCCAAATGTACTTTATTAGTTCATATTCAACATACATAATATTCTTGCATGTGTATGCATAAAAGCTTGATCTTTTGTAGATACAGACACGTAAAATTCTTTATCTAGTTTCTCCTAAAGTATTTGTGATTCGCCTCGTAGAATTAATTATGAAAAGCAATATATCACCTACGAACAGTTGCATGGAATTTGTTGTTTGAGATAATCGTCGTTAAATATTATAAATTTTTATTATTACACCTTGCTGTTACTTATTCATTGACTTTGATTCATACTTCACTTTTTCGGAATAGTTTTCAGTTGCATATTCATGAGTGCATTTTCATTTCTTCATCTCTATCTCTCAAGTTTTTCCTCGTATCAACTTAGAAATTTATTAATAATATATTTATTCATATTATATAAAATCGCTTACGAATTAAATGAATATTTTTGAACGCTTATGGATTAGTCTTTGAACAAAAGTTACTTTTTTATACCAGGAAAAAATAATTACTTGATATATAAAAATGTAAACTTACTGTATATTCGAAGTTTAGAATGAAAATTGTATATTTTGGGCGAGACGTAGGCTTTTAAGTCTTATCTTTCTTTCCATAATCCAGTTTTGACCATAAATTTAAAAATTTATATAAATACTAAAAAAAATATTAAATGATGGAAATTAAGGATAAAGATACAACGCTGTTAAAAAAAATTGAGCCATTTGCTATGGAAAAATCACCAAAGAAAATACCCATAAAGAGGGGTGTATAAAAAACCTCCAAATCTTAGTTTATAGATACAAGTATAACTACAACATAGCTATCGTATATGAACTACAACAGATTTGAACTGAATCGCCCTATATATTCCTGTGCATAAAAGCCTAACGTAAAAATAATTCGTGAATTTACCGTCCACGTCTGGCGAAACTACATCAGGGACATGAGCAATGACAGAACATACGTCCGAATGTGTCGCTGATGTTTTCACGAGAGATAGAAAGGGTCCATCGGAATCACAGCTGCACCGCTGAGCCATTTTTTCACTCAACCACTTGGAGACAATGAATCAAGGTGGAGATTCGCCGAATATTTCTTCGCCCTTCACTTCCGCCACCTCTCACTTCCACGTCTCCCTCTTCCGTTATCAATTGGTGGCCTTTGCCATCACTTCGCATTCGTTCGTCGCGATCCCGACCCCCTCCTATGGCAGCCCCAAGGAAATTTTTTTTATCTCGAGATATTTTACGTACATTGTGAGCATTCCAGTTCCGGAAGTGACCTCAATTGAATATTATCGGAGCGAAATTCGGGTTCGGATATTGAAATAAGGAATAATAATAGATCTGTTTGAGGACCGAAATATGACTGAAAATATTCAGAAACTTTCTGAATTAAATGTGGTATAAGATCAATGAATAGAGATGACTTTTTATATTTAAATGTCGTTATATTTAATCTAATCGAAAGAGTTGCTACAAATGTGCTAAAATAAGAAAAGTTCGTAGTGACAATTTGTATTTACATTGCAAAAATTGCAGATATGTTTCGATAAATCCGCTTCTTTATGAGGAATAGCTATAAAGAGCTATGAACATGTATATCTATTTATATTACGTATATATTGATATGGTATATGATATCTTTGTTGACAATTGCTATATGATCTCTTTATCTAGTAAATCAATTATTATTCTCATTAAAAGGGATAAGTCCTCAATTCCCGCTTTCTTCTCGGAACTGCCTCGATCACCTCCGTTTGACCTTCGTGAATTTCGATTTCATACTCACGTATGCAAATCGATCTTTGTTCCCGCTGTAAATAAACTATCAGTTCATTTCTCCCTTGAGCGTCTGTTTTTCGTCAATTGGTCTTCTATAATATAATTTCTACTCTCTTCCTTCTGTATGTTGCTAATCAATTTATCAAGGAGGAATCACAGTATCAAAGTAATTTCTAGATCTAAATTACTAGTCCAAATTTATAGTGTTAAGTGCAATTTCATCGCACTCGAATCTTGTTCAAATATCCTTTTCATGTCCCGTACATTACGGGTATAAATAAGTGCTTAGAATATCACGATCTTAGGTTCGCTGCTGATAAAAATTTTCCTTTCGATGCATGGAAGTTGGTGTTTTTCGATTATTGAGTACTGCAACATAATTCTCTGATTAATTGTCAATTAAATAGTATATTATTTCTGAGGGTAACCTTAGACGAAAGTGAACTTTCATTTCTATTAAAACCTCTGGTATGATAAATTCACGATGTCAATGAATTGTATTTTTTTAGGATGTCAACTAATAGAACATTTTCTCTGTATTTTTCTTGTATTTTTATTTCCATAAATTGATTTTAATTAGTGAAGTTTAGTATGCAAATGAGATAAGTGGGTGGATAGTTCGCCGTAGTAGTTCGATTTTAGAATCACGAAAGTATTGTTTAAATATTTTTAATCGTAGTGAAGTTTTTTTTCTGGATATCAGCCCCAAATGAATGCACGGATGCAGATGCAGGTCTTGAGGAATCAGTCTCTCGGGAAGGATTCGAACCCGGGTCTTTCTAGTTCGCAGAGAATAAAGGCTCACGTGTTGAAATTTCCAGGAAATCCATCCATCAAAAGAAGACGCGGAGGAAATTATTTTTCACTTTGCACGAACCTCTTTACTCGGAGCATCATGGTATTGCGCCTTCCAAGTGTAAATGCGCCCCCCCTCGCCGACCCCCCCCCCTCCCGCGCCCAGCACCGTGGTGCTCCCTCCGCATCTCCTTCTCTCAGTCACGCATAACCGCATTCCTTCGGCCCTCCGAAACTGGTCCATCAGGGAGCCGAACCTGGACCACCTGGCTCCCTTCCTTTGCATTCGTTCCTTGCGTCCTCCCTGCGATTGGTTTGTTTCTTTTCGGGTCGAATCGAAAGGAACGAGTTTGCGATCGATCGATTCGCTCCATCGCCGTTTTTGAAGACGGTGCGGATGAGGTCGGGAATAACGGTCACTTATCGGCTTCTTTTGTGCGATTCTCCACCAGGAGCACCCTTACCACTTTCACACTCTCCTTAGACACGTTTCCCGTTGATTATGGCGCGCATAGGGGGACGCTCTCTCCCCGAGGTGCGTCGCTATGCACGAGGGGGTTGCATCCAGTTGAGGAATGCCCGCCTCTCATTAGCAATCGAAAGTGTTTTTTTGAGGGAATTAATGACCCGAGAGTTTGATTTGACTCCGAGGAATGGCTAGGGTATAAAGCCGAATGATGTGCATTATTGATGCACCTTTTTGGAGAAGTGCATTTTCGTAAGATTGATTTACGTAAATGATCAGTGTAGTAAGGTGTCATTTGAAGAATTTTATTTGTTCATCATGATCTATATTTTGAGTGGAATATTTTAAATAATTCAGTTAGGACAAATAATTATGATAATTGATAGTTCACAATACTATTTATATTGTCTAATTTCGATAAATAATGTCCCTCATGAAAAATCAAAAAATGGAAAACTAAGTAGGTAAATCAGTCATTTTTAAGAGACGTATTTTTAGAAATTGTACCGAAAATATTAATGATGAATGTAGAGGATGAAAAGAGAGGAAGGGAAAAAAGTAAGATTTTGAAGAATAAATTAGGCATATTTTTGATGTTAAATATGCTACTTTATTAACGACGACGAAAGACCGAATGCACACTTCCAATTCAACTAAAGATATTAGGATCGAGATCAGTAATCAAGTAGTGGTTGGAAATAGAAAAGCAGCAAATATTAAGTTTTCGATTTATGAGAGCCAAATAAAAATTAAAAAATTCATCATATGAGAGAAATGAACTTAGCATATTGGTATTACAAGTTTGATGATATTTATGGGCTTCAAATAGTTTAAAAATGGGCTCTTGGAAAAAACTTTAGTATATGTACTCCTCATTAAAATTTAAATAAATATTTAATCTATATATTTAAAAATAAGATAACATATTCGATATATTAAGAGAGAAGAATTTTTTAGTAAATGTTGAAGTTTTAAAACAACCGAGAAAAAAAATTGAGGAACAAGAAATCAATTTTATAAAAATTTCAATCAGAATAGAAATATATATAAATAAAGATATTAAATCCATGGAAAATAAAAAATAAAATTAAGAGAGAATTACCATGTAAAAACATAAATATATATTGTGCATATAGAAAAACGTTTTTCTGAACTACTCATGAATTATAAGTTCCAAAATAATTTATGTTCTAATCATTCTAATCAATTTGTATTCATCTTATTGCATATTCCGTCTATAAGTTGAAAATAATATATACCCATATGTTCCCCACGATTAAAATACTTTTCCAAAATTTCGTAATCCATGCTTAAGGCGCCACTTGTTGTTCATAGTAGAATTATTTTTATATGTTCGGTTTTAAAAACGTTTATCTTAGTATAAAAGGATTTTGTTTGAACACTCTATTTTAATTATGCCCTAAATATAAATGATTATCATTTACGTTATGCTATTATCAATCAATATACTTCGAAGGATGTGATATGCTGGAAAAAATTTTCACGCAAATGCAGCTTTCACATTTTTTACTAATTATGAAAACTTGATTTCTTAAAACCTTCTTGAACATTAGGTTTTTAGGAGGGAAAAATTAGTGAGAATTAAGATAAAAAATTCCTTTTTCTACAATTTCTACCAATCACATCTGGATATTTAGTTCTCGTTTGAAATTCTTACATACCTGTACCTACTTGTGTGGCATTCACCTTAATCCATAGACATTAATTCATCTGGGTTATCAGAATTCATAGTGATGAATCATGGACATGATCACTGAAAGCAGAGAAACTTTTCATTGCATTTCTAACTGTAAGTTTCTAACCAATAATTTCTTAAATTATTCTATATTAATTTCACGTAGAAGTAGAATTAAGAATTTAGGTGGTTTCGTGTATATCTTACCCGCTGTAATTGCGAGGTTTTAATAGGCTCTCTCCATTTTTCCTTCTAACAACCTTTAATAGGGCTTTTCTAAAATTATCCTCGAAGCTTTTTACAGAAAAATGTAAATATCCTTCTGACAGTGTCACGAGGGCACGCTCTTGAATCGATCAGAGGATCTAAATATGGACGGGTAAACAAATTATGCATGCATCGTCAAAGGCTCACGATTAATGAATTATTCTCCCTTTAAAACCTCTTAATGGAGAATATATTAAAAATTCACCATTCAAAGTTTCCATGTGTTTTTTATTTCCACCATAAATTTATACGTCCGGTTTTTACGATATATTTTTATGTTGAGTTATTTCTTCGGGCGTTGAAAATATCTGCTCAACTCTCAGTCTATCTCAAAGTGAATCGATGGTAAGAAAATGGCCTCATTACCAAACGGACATGATAGGCAAAATTTTATCGTCGTTGGCAGTACAGCCCTTCGCCGCCCGCCTTCGAGATGGCGTCGCTGTCTTCTTAACGGAATTTTGCACCATCCGGGCGTCGCCACGACTCATTTCACATTTTAGCAGTTTGAACTTGCACCGCCATCTTGGATTTTACTTCAGTATTCGGATTTACCCTTGGTTGGTTGTTGGCGAAATTTTCCTCCCCCCTCGAACAAGTGGAAGGAAATCGTCCGGCAGAATCCGAAATCAATAACTGGTTTTTTTTTCTATTGTCTAACTGCGGAGTTTTGCTCGCATGATCTCCGATTTATCATCATATGCACTTTGGATGTATTTTACGCGAATTGGTATCGCAAATTTTGCAGATGTTAGTATATTCTTCGTGTGGGAGAAATTTAGCGCTATTTTGTTATCAATATCGGTTGGTTTGCATTAATCCAGTAATTTTTTCACAAGATTGTGAAGTTTGATGAATTTATTTCAATCTTTGATCACATTTACATATTTCACTGGTCAATTCCATGACGGTGTCAGCTATCTGTATTTTTCCGGATTGATTCTCTTTCATCCTGGCATACAATTATATATCGTTATCAAAATATATTGACTGATATAATTATCAGTTTACCGAATTAAAATGATCCATTTTGTTATAATCAGGGTTCGAACAAATCAACTTATTATGACAGGCGGGTTGCATTTTCTAGTTGGTAGGGGTAGGTATAGTTCAAATATAATCAGCATCAAGCTCATGCAGCATGAAAGAGCAACAATTATTCTATTCTGGCCCACTTGAATGCTACATCATAGTTTGGTCTAAATTAAATTCTATGGTTTCTTTTTGTATCAATTTTTGACACATCTAGGACTTGAAATCGTTTATCTTTACTCGGGCCAATAATTCGATATCATCGGCCATTTTTGATTCTTCATTAGATGTAGGACCCCCTATCTCCTTCCAAGATATCAGTAAATAATTGATGAGACCTTTGTCTCATATATCTTTCAGAATTTCTTTAGACATCTGCCTATCCTTTGTAGGAAATTAGATCGATCAGATCCATCTCTCCTAACTTAACGAATAAACTGTAACTCTGAGATATACATTGAACTATTGGTTAAGGGAAAATATGATCAGCGTGGATATTACTTTATAAGCAGATCCGAAGTCTTTAGAGTCATTCACATTCATGTATTATATTCTAATGATGGTTAAATTGTTTACGATTAATGATGAAAAATTATCACAATCGTGAATTAAAGACGTTGATGGTCATCATTAGTGGGAGGTAACCCTTGCCACATGCCGAAAGACAACTTTCAGGGTACTCACGTGGATTTATATCACATAAATAAATGTCAGTTTCTTATTAAGCATTTATAAAGGCATTATTCGTTGCATCAGAGAATGCATTTGAGGATTTTAGCTCAAGTGGTGCCATTTTTCCCTTTTCCTGTATCTCTGGCTGTTTATAAGAAACGGCTATTAACCCCGGAAAAGGCACTTCAATTAAGACGTTTCATCATTGCCCTTTCAGCCTCCCTCTCCTGCTTTTAGTCTTTTAAAATATCTCCCGTCCTTTTATCTCCAGCCATTATTGCTTATCTTTATTATATTTCTCGTGGAGATTAAATTATGCTTCCAACGTAAGCAACGGTGGAGTGTGTTTCGTAGATTGCATCTTTTTAATGCTAGTTTGCTTTCGTATCCACAATCATCTCTTATAGTCCAAAATTTAAATACAATTGAAGGTACTAATGCCTATACTGTAGTAAACTTTCTTTAGTTTAGATTGGCAGTGTATCATCAGGTTAATGCTTTCATATTAAGTCAATAAATTATAAATACTTGGTCATTCCAAAAATGTGTTGATATGTAGCTTTTTAATGACTTAATTCCATACCTTACGTTCTGTCTAATCTCATAGTGAATTGTCTTGGAAAATGGTTCAGATATGACAATTGCGAATACCTTCGTGTAGATGAGTGGTTGATGTTCAATTCGTTGTCTCTCTCTTTTTATTTATAGCTCCTCGTTTGATACTCTTATGCGATGGGGCACGTATGACTCGTATTATTTTTGTGACTTGGAATTATTGAACTTGGAGCGAAAACTATTGATTTCCTCGGGGCCATAATATTTTAAAAATATCCTTTATTCTTCTCTGATCCTAAAAATTGAAACAGCTCTATATAATAAACTGTCTCAAGAGAAAATCGGAATAAATATGCCCAAGAAATGTTCTGGATATGAACGTAGTTTATGATTCTCTTCACTTAAGCTGTCTGTAGCTCTCTTACTCAAGAGCTACGTAACCTATTTACATCTCCCGTCTATTTTTTGCACAATTAGCGTTTTCTTACTCCCTCCAGGCGATGAAGCTGACGCCTTATTTTGCCTAAATTGTGATTGTTGCAAAGGTCAAGAATGGTGTTCAAGGACTATGAGATCATTGTCAGGGGGATTCACTTCAGTGAAATATCACTAAAGACTGAAAAGACACAAAAAGATAATTTAGAGTGTTCCAAAATGATACATACTTGTACTGTCTCATCTTCAATATGATTTTTGTATCTTATGAGAAATAAGCAATGTTTTTCACTCATAATTAGATCTATATATTAATTAGTGATCCTGAAGTTTCATTTATTTTGTGTCTAAATTTATCTTAAAGCAGTCTTTACTAGTAAAAGTATAAGTTAGATAAGTTTCAGATATTTTTTAAGTTTTTCTATTTCATTTTTAGAGTAGAATCTTGAAACCAGGAATCAAATGTATATATTCGATTAAGAGATATCACTGTTCGATTAGAACACGAGTTGAAAATCAAAGTTTCCGTAAGAAGAAGAAAGTTCAACAACAGAAAATTATTTTCTTATTTACGTAGCGATAAGGAATTCGTTGCTCTTCATTGGATGGTAATGTATCGGTGTATCTCTTATCCAGCTGCTACTATGAGTTGCATTTATCTTACATACAATTGGATTCCCATGTAATAGTACCATACTACTTACATCCAGATACGTATTCGATGTAAATTTTATCCCCTTTGGCATGCAATTATTTGTATCTAAATCATACTGGACTTTTTATTACTCCTTATATCCAGTACTTACGTTTTTGAATGTATAACCGTTTCCTCAAACTGTATCGAAAGAAATGAATTCGTATATGCTACTTGCGATATAATTGAATTCGGGTTACGTTGGATATATCTCAGATAATCTCAATCTCGACGTCCTCTATTGGGAATCAATGCGTGGAAATGGTCGCGTTTGTTCTCTTGAGATTTTTTGAATTGCTCCTTCTTAAACGAGTGCACTTGCTTGAAAGTGTTGGCATCGCCGTGGAAGGCGGGGTGAACGACCCGACGCTTGTATTAAGTTAAGATGGAGGAATGGAGAAGTTAGAGGAGAGAAAGGCTGTATCGGGAAGGATGTGAGACATTCACATTGAAATTAACCGATGGATATATCCGTCTATTTCCTCTGAATCATAGGAAGTTGCAATTTAGGCTCACTTGCAGATTTACAAGACACGAGAAACGCTGAAGTTGCTTCGCTTCTAAGAGAGAACGGTCTGAAGAAAAATTTTCCGTATTAGTATTTTATAATTATTTTCTAGTGTAAATACTCCAGATATCCTATGATCATACCTTATTCTAGGTATAAGAAATATAAATCGTTTGATCCAAGGTGAATGGTCTATTGGGATCTTTTAAAAGTTAATTAGTTAAAGTTAGTGAGATATATCCAGATTCTCTTTTTGATAAATAGTTGAGAATACAATTTAAGTGTCTGTTAAATCTATTATAACCTTTTCTAAAATCAGCGTATTTATGTAGGGTTGTGTAGTATAATAATCATAAATTGAACATTTGAATTCCTTCAATTACACAACCTTATAACAATTCTTCAATTTCCTTTCCCTTGTAAATCTCTACATGAAATCATAAAAGAAATTCCAAAATTTGGCAAAGTGCAAGGAAACTGTATCCCGTAATACCGATCAATGTACGTAAATCGAAGTGTACTATTCATTTTTTTCAAATTTTTATATATTTTAAGAAATAACTCTGTAAGAAAATGTAGTCGTTGATGGGAGAGGTTTTCAGAAAAAGCTAGATATACCGCATCACTTTGTAATTCCTCTAGTTTGCTCTCTATCTTTCATTGTCAGGGGCAGTCCATACTTGAAGGGAAGGTTGAAGTAAGAAAAGCGTGTAGTAGAAAGCACCCGTTTGATCATTTAAGGCTTTCCCTTATGTAGCGTAAGAGTATGTTATCTCATAATTGTTTACATTATTACGAAGGGTTTTATCTTTTTTCTGTTATAATAAAATTTATAAGAAAAATTAAATAAAATATAGAAGCAGTTATAATCAGGAAACGATCTAATAGTGATACAAAATATATTCTTCCACTATTCATCTAAAAGTTTGAGAAAATAATTTCCTGTTCAACCAATGATTTTTTCCTATTAATAATTATATTAATATATTAAGGTTTAATGGTTCTCAGTTTCTGATATCCTCTATTGAAAATTCTCTTCACATCTTTCTTTTTGGAGCATGGCTTACTCATATGACTCAACCTTGTTCTCTTTTCGCTATCTCAGTATCATCGGATCTAACCCATATTACACTGCTAATTGAGCGCACGCACCCAGTTATACACATCTCTTAATGGCAGTATCACCATTCCTCTAGTACAGGGATGCGCAACCTTTCCGCTATTGACGGCCGCACTACAGACTTTTTACTTTAATAACGGCCGCCAATAAGTACGCTTAATAATTTTTTATGATTTATGTAAAAATTTATAGATTATTCACTAAAACAAGTATGATGCATATGACAATATTCTATTTACTGGTCTACATATGTAAAATATATCTACGTAACGTCATATAGGACAAAAAACCGTTATAGCAATTGTTTCAGGAAGTCTTGGTCTTCGTTCGCGTTAAAGCCGAGCTAGCCGCTAGTAACGTGACTTCTAATCTATTCCTGGGTTTGAAAACACCCAGAGTAAGAGATGAGATAGATAGAGATAAGATTCCGCAGCGTTGAGACCCCGTACTCGCTGGGGTCCAGAGACCCTACACCGGCCGCCACTACGTACACTTTAATATAGACGTCCACGGCCGCCAAAGTCCTTGCCCACGGCCGCATGCGGCCGTACGGCCGCAGGTTGCGCACAGCTGCTCTAGTACGAATGCTGAGGTTATGATACACAATGGAACGTTTAGATTCACACCTGAGTTTACTTTGCAGAATTATATCCCTTTTATCACATAAAAGGATAGCTATGATCCTAGACTCTGTTGGTTTCTAAGGAAACTTTCGTGTCTTCTGAAAATCCTATATTATTTAGGTATAAATTTGGTTGTTTTCGGTATCCAATTTCTTTCAAGGTGATCATCATCTATTTTCAAATTAATGTAGCACAAATGTATTTAAAATGGGATGAAGGATATGTTGCATGCTATTATTTGCTCAATGGCATTACTTTATTTTGCCATAAATAGCGATGTATTCGATTACAGCTTCAACGAGGACAAGGAAAAAGTAGCAATTTTTCTGGAAGCAAAGTTGAAATTAAAATTCACGAGAATAAAATCACCACCTCGATATCCAGGCAAATGAGATGTATTCGTTTTAATTTACATCTTGAAATGCATATAAACAGAAGTTAATTATGGATTTTACGAGGCAATATTGTTGATTATTTTCGGTCAAATAGAGGTTACCAAAGAATCTTAATTATAAAAAATACTGAGAATATATTAGTGGAAGTCTCAGAATACATGATGTTTTTATCTTTATTCTTCATTTAAAATTTTTGTCTTGCAAACTTGGATGGAAAGGAATTGTTCTTAGAGCTCATAGTAATTCCTTTCACCAACCAGTGGGTGTCGTTGTCGAAAACATACGTCTTTTTCATGATTCGTTATTTGACAGCAAATACAGTCTAAACCCATATTGTTTTGTCCGGCTAGAGAAGTGAAAACAAACACCTCTAGAAAATGGAACAGGTTTGTCGTATGTCAACCAGGGCTAAAAAACCACCATGGAGTAAATAATGTACTCTTTGCGCTACGAAAATAACAGAATCATTAATGTCAACCCCACTTCAAGAAAGGAAGCGTTTTATGAATTTTAGAACAATTCCAGCGGAACCAATAGTTTGGCGCCAAGATCGTAGCGTGACTCTCGCAAGCAGATACAATTCTTCACACCGGTTTTGCACCATCGGCATCCGAGCACTCAAGTGTGACTGCATGCAGAATGTACTGCTTGTTGCTCGCGAGCATCCCTCCCCCTTCTGCCAGCGGTGCGAATAAACTCGCCCTCGCAGCGGCAAATATAGGAAGAGGAGGAATCCAAACGAAGGGAAAGAGGCTATGCAAGTGTCGGAGGGGGTGGAGATATTCATTGTCTAGATCCTGTATCTCCACTTTACGGCGGGCCTCTCGCTGCCCGCCAAACTAATGTCGCCAAGTCGTGCGATTGCAGAAACGCTAAGTACCCTCTCCGCGGGTAAAGGGTTTTGTCGAGTTAAAAATATCATCCGTTGAAGTTTCACGGCCAGGAAACTCCAGCTTCGATAACTCAGTGCCTTGCAGGAGTTCGCCACTTATTAGTAGGAAAGAATTCAGGACACGACGGTTCGCGTTGGACATCTAACTTCCGTGGTCTATTTGGGGAGGGCTTTTTGATTTAGGTGACGAAAAAAGCCAAGTTCGCGTTTACGTGTTTCAGTTGTTTCTCGTTGATTATTTCTGAATTTGAAATTGAGTGTATGTTTTGCGTTCTGCAAAAAGAAGCGAATAATTAAATCTGCAAAGTTAAATACGTTATCAGCACAGAGAACAGGGGGTCGTTGGTATGTAGGACAAGGTAGGTAAAAAAGGTCGTTAGAGGTTAGAACATAGAGAAGGAAAACGTAATAGAAAAGTGGAAAAGGTTCTTGGTAGCTGTGCAGATGTTTGGAATCGTCTGGGAAAAGGAAAGAGGAGAGTCTAGAATTGAAAGAATACGAAGACATAATTATCCTATTCTGATTTTGAGAAAAATGTCGATTTTTATCTTGAATTATATTTATTTGTTTTTCACGTAAGCTATTTCACTTTTAAATATGTTAATTTTTAACGCCGATTGGTCGGCCTCTAAAGTACTCATTGCCAAGGCTGCTTCGAAGCTGTTACTCACAACCCTTATCTATCAAGCTCTGAGATGGAAGAATGATGCTTACTGGGAAAGATGAGGATTGAAGTAATTTACAATGAATTTTTGAATATATTTGACGTAAAATTGCACTATGTGTAATAATTTCAAAGGAATTTTAAGGGATTTATTGATATCCATATATTATATCCATATTTTAGGGCGAATGAGAGATAGAATTCCATCCATGTTTCAAAAATAACATACATCACGATATTTTTTCAATACCAGCTATAACACACGTTACTATCAGTTCCGTATTATCTGTATGTATATTTCATACATAAGTTTATGGTTTGCGAATACGATACTGGGTATTTTACACGAGAATAAGGAGTTGTTCACAGTGTGAAAAGAAGCCAGTTAATATATCCATGGTATGGCTCCACACACGTAGCTTATCGTGATACGTGGTCATCCCTCAAACGTTTTCCTCGTTCTAAGAATAGGGAAAATTATACTCACATTTTCCGTGTGAAAGCGCGATGAAAAATTTAGTATACGATTCTATTCCTCACTGTTCATGCAACATCTCGAAAACACGACAAGCGCACGGCTTGGAGAATGAAACTTACACCTGCGAGATCGGGAAAGTACAGGGAAGATAAACATTCGCTAAAAAGGCCACTATAAAATATTTATCACTTGGAAAGTGTTCGAAAACTTAAGTCAGAAGTCTTATAAAGAAGGAAATGATTTAAGTATGTTTCGTAAGATAGATACGGTTTTATGTTAAGCTCGAACCAACTTATGTTTCAAGAAAAGATACACGATAATTTAGTGTTAATACAATTAATTTATCTTACTATTTCTACAAACTATTATTTGCTGACTGTTAAAGAAAACAGTCAATTCACATTTCTCGACTGATCTGCAGTTTATAGAACTAATAGATATCGTTTAAATTCTCAGTTAATTTCGATATGTATTCATTCATAGTGACATTATATGAATGGGTCATTGAACCATAAGTAAAGAGAGTGGAGTGCCAAAACCTCGTGCATGTTATGCTGAGACTGCATATTATCTTTGGCAAATCTTCTCCCTGGATGCTAATTCCATCCTTGAAAAAGCATTGTCTCCTCTCCGGGTACTCTCCCTAAAAAAAGGGCAAGGGGAATGTATTAAGGAAGGGGTGACCTAGGACAAGTGCATAGGCATTAGGTGGAGTAATTGGGTGAGGCGCCACCAATTGAGAAGGAGCTGTCGTAGGCGAGGAAGAGCTGAGATGCACAAGGAAAAAGAACGATGGAATATTCCGCCTCGACTTCTTCTCACCATCCAAGCAGCTTTTCTTAACCCAGAACTTATCTGCTGATACGGCGCGGGAAAACCCTCTTGCCCTCTCCCAAATTTGTCGCACGTGCAGCTCTATCACGTACGTGATGATAGCACGTTGCAATCGATAAATTTGAGGTCGTTCGACAATCTTACATTTTCCCAAATTTTAGAGCTCAAGGACCCGTTTGTCTCGAATTTAGCCGTCGACGGCTACGGCTAAGGAGTCCCAAAAGGATGGGTTATGGGTTCTTAGGGTTGGGTCTGCTCTGAAAGTATGAGTAAGCTTTCATGAGTCATTGGTATAATTGGTATGTTGCCAAAGGTAATTTAAAGGACAGTGATTTTTTTTCTTTGTCGTATTGTATTTTTTCTTCTCCTATGGTATCTTCTTCATCTTTCACCAGAACGAATGCAAGGCAAGCATCTGGAAGATATTTTATTCGATGAAATGAATTTTTTTATAAAACTATTTTTTTTCATATTCGTTTATCAATTTAGAATACCTATTAGAATACCTCTACCTAAAACGATTTAATTTTGGCAATATTGAGACTTGAAATTTTCCTATTTTTCCTATCGAATCGTTAGAATAACTAATTATTATTACATCAGGAAATGTGATAGAACAAGAAATTTAAGTCTATTGAGAAATAAGTGAAAAGTCAACAGAGGTATGCTGCTGAAAAAAGTTTGAATTAAAATTACTAACAACCAATTGAATTTTAATAATGTTAAGGCATCAAGGCATATAGTTATGGGTATGGAAATGAATCAAGATATATTATACTTCCGCAAACTTCATCCCACGTACTCATGATCTTGCGTGACCCATCTGCCATTCTGTCTTCTTGTCTTCTACATCATCTTATTGGACTCTATGACAAGTAGTAAAATATCCATCTCCTGAAATGTAGATTTACGAATCGTATCATACTTATTTCTAAGTCTGATGAAACCTAGCAACCTGTTTAAATTCAGTGGCGTTAAAAATCGTATTCTTAAATAGATTTCGCGTTGATTAATTCGAAATAATATTTCTTTAGAAAGTCACAGAAATCGTAAAATTATTCAACTCCTCATATACGTCGAAATGCAATAATTTTTCGCAGCTTCGGACTATCTCAAGATAGACCATCGGGCGCGAAGCACCGAAGCGGAAAGATAAGTCGGCCCCTTAAGGTGCTGCCAACTATTTAAATTTACATAACTATGCATAATGTATGCGTAGAGAGACGTTTCTCGGATGATTCGCTCGAAAACAATTTGCGCGCGATTCCGAGCCGGCTAAGTGACAATCCGAGACGCAGAATGACTGCGGAACCTCCGACGTTATTCCTCGACTGGTTTTTTCCCCCATCCCAAAGTCGATTTGCATCCGCGGCATCCAGTGACAAGTGAGTGGGCCACGTCCGGACACATTAGCGGAAAATGGACGGTTTTTATTTCGCAGGGATTAGCGAAGTTCAACGAGGGAGCATCTTTTTTGGCGGGACCATCGTTTGGAGCGAACACGTTTGGAACATCTTGAGGTTGGCATCGCCGTCTATTCGCGACCGCCGCGTAGCCTCCCCTCCCCCCTCCTCTCGGTCGTGATTACCGAGTGACCTTCATTGCGCTCTGACGCAGCTGACGACGGCAGTTCGACAGTCTGATTCACTGCTTTCGCCGCGTGAAGGAGGGACCTCTCTCAGTGTTTAGCATCCCCGACCTATCCAAACAGCCATTTCCTCATTATTTCTCCGGGTCTTGCAAGTATGCACTCATGTAGCGGGTCTAATTAGCCGGAGGGAAGATGCGATGGGTTATGATGGCTGGTTTGGGGCCAGGGTGGTGTACATGTGATGCAGAGGGCTGATGGTGTATCGGTACACTGTCCTACTTTGAGTGGATGAAGTATCGGAATGCCGTAGTTGATGCTACAGATTTGGTTGTAATGATGTAAATCGAAAGAAATGTATTCAATCCTTTGATACGAAAGTTCTGTTCCATGTATGCAATCTCTGCTTGTGCGTCTCCAGTCTGTTCAGGGGCGTGGAATTGATGCTACTTTTTGTTATTGAATATTTTTTTTTCAATTTTTTAAGAAAGATTCTTTTATGGCAAGGAAAAGAACATAGCATTCGGTCCCTGCTTAAGCCATAATAGTGTATCAGATGAATTGGCTATTAACTACATTAAATTACACTATATTTTTTAAATTTTCGAGAAAATAGTTGTCCTAGCAAAAATATCTAATGGTACTTTCTTATGCTTGGAAATACAATGCATGAAAAATTTTATCTGAAAATCAATATTAACGTTTTCATTGTATACTAAATACTTCTTCATATATCTCTTAGCTTTCCTTCTAACGTTTTATATTTACCGCCCAAGAAGAATATCTAAGCCATCAGTATATGCATGTTCTTTTTACCAAACTTCTCATTCTATATCCTGAAAGAAATGATACCCCACTTACAAAAGAATTTTACCAATTTTTTCCTGATTTCTTTATCAAGACATTAAATCATCAGTCATCATCACTTTCCAAGTATTCATTTATGATTCCTTGGCAGATATTTTTTTCACATCTATGTGCGCATTCAATCACCATTTCCTCACGAACGAATAAATCCACTTCTTAAGCCTTCCCCTCCAACCTATTCGTTCCAGCTCAAGTGCTCCAACGATTTCAAAAGTTTCGCAATGTTTTCTTACACTGCATTCCGAAGAAAAAAGGTTATTTACCCCTCACTGGCCCATACCTAGAAGTTCATCTGAGCACCCACCGTTCCAGTTGATGATTCATGCTTTGTTTCAAGTTCTTCCTCCAAATATCACGAACACTTTGATTCAGAATTCAAATTGGATCCTTTTATTTCTTTATCATAACGTAATGGACGTTTTGAATGGCTGTATGTGACCTCATCTTAATTTTATGAATGATTATATTAAATTTCCTGCTATGATTTTTTTACGTGAAATACCTCTTAGTCGTGCTTTTTTACACTTATAATTTATGAGTTATTTCTGAAGAATTCATTTCTTTTCCTGTTGGCTAAGTTCCTTAATGATTCATACAATAAAACGTACCAATAATCTACTCTCAGGTATCGTTATTTCTTTATCATTTCAATACTATTTTATGGGCAAGGTTATGCCTCGTAATGACTTATTTTACTTTTGACCTCTTTGGTCAAAGAGTTATAAATTTACGAGTTTTAAAGGACAACCATCTCTCTTCCTATATTAATCAATATTCATATTATGATTAATAATTCTTCCACCTGTCTGCGTATTGTGAATACAGCTTTTCAAAAGACTAATTTTTTTGCATTCACTTGTGTTTCCTCATGAATCTCATTTGCAATAGTTGCAACCAACTTTTCCTCCATCTCCTTCCTCTTGAATATCATTCACATTCATCTATGATCATCTTTGGCATTTCCTCTCCAGGTTTGCACCTGTGCGAGAAACACTCCCATCACACTAATCATGCTACCTTTCTTTCGGCTCAGATTTCTTCATTAACAAGTCATTAGAGTATCCGACTCCTAAGATGGTACAATGGATGGAAATTTTTCCACTCTCCATCGGTTTACTCATATACATCTGACTCACCCAGCCTTAGCTAGCATATACGAAGGTGGGCGCCGCTCTTCTATATACAGCCATTCACGCCTCTTAGTCGATTTCTCACAGGACTTATCCACCATCATTCAAACGCCTCTCACCTACCATTTTATCCTTAGAAGCAACAATGTTTACTAGTCTTTTAGTAGTCACAGGTGTTATGTGTGTATTAGTTACAGGAAAAGATGCAGGTATCAAAGGAAGAACGTTTCCATCATTATAATCATAACTGGCTTCAGTGAGCGCAATTGTGCGGATATCTCTCACAATAAGGTATCTTGTTTACAAATTGAGTGATTCTTCTCGTCTTAGGAGTCTTCCTCATCTATCCATTCCACTCAAAAATAAAATGTACGTATATCAAACAAATATTTAATTATTAGGCAACCTTCGGCCTAACTGTATTCGATTCATATAACCTTCAATCATATATCTGTTTGTTCTGTTTAATTGTTTCGTTTAGCCATATATCTTCCCTCGATAATTATTCGTTCGATTCAACTTTCTTTATAATCATAAGGTACATTCTGAAATCCACCGTCGCATTATTATACTCATCTCCCCCATAATGAACGCCTTTCACATAAGTGCAGGAAGGATTTATATCGCAATCATCTTCATTGCCATTTCCTCGTCTCCTTATCTAGATTTTACATAATCAGCTCCCCTTGCTCTTGAGAGGAAGATGAAAAGAAAGCGGATGTTTTGAAATTTTACTCTAGTATTCTGATGTTAGGTTCTTTCAAATACTTCTCTTTTTTCTATTTTTTTTAATCAAGCTATTTCTTTGAACAAGGATGAACATTTAATAAGTTTCCTAAGTATAATGAAATGTAATATGGTATGAAGACACTCATAGTAAAATTTTTATTTCCTTTTGTTGAGACAAGTTTTAAGTCTAAAGAGTGAAGAAAATATGAATTTTAGAATATTAGAAGAGCATATCTTTCTTTTATATCCTTGCTTATCTAAAAATCTTAATATATTTTAGTCTGAAATATCCTTGGTATTAGATTATGGAGCTATTTATGGTTTGGAAATATCAGAATACTAGTAAGTAAATTATCTCCTAATATAACGCAGATTCTTTACATTCGTAATAACTTTGATAGCTGTTATTCTACGTATAGTTTAATCAAGATATTCGATAGAGGATTTCTAAAAATATGGTTCTGTAATGCTACGTATAAGAGAACATATTAATTTGTTAATGTGTTTTATGTATTCTCAATTAAGTGCAGGTAACAGTTCCATTAAAATAGTTCGTCATAAATTTCACTCATAATAGATCGATTCAAATCATCAAACAGATTTTTCGCCCTATTTCTGGAAGGTGCACTGTTTTCGATGCTATCAGATGCAATTACTTGCCTTTATATAACCGCCTGAGTTTGTCCTCTCTCACAACCATTTAATATCTGCAAGAAAGCGCCTATCATGGATATGTAAGTTCGGTGAAGCCATATGATTCGACAGAATGAGTCGAGAATGGGTATGGAGTGGATGACTGGTTTTCGCAAGTGGCAAAGGCAGTTATGCGTGGAGGAAAGCTTCTGTAAGTAAAGTTAACGTGACTAGTGACCGGTTCAGGATTGGAAGAGGAGTTTGGCAAGGATACGCTGTGCCATTCTGATCGTTCAACGTGCAAGGCGACAATCATACCCGACTCTTTACTTTTAAAAGAAGATTTCTTTTGCGATTCCCACCACCTGACGAATCAATTTTATCATCAGGCAAAAGAAGGGATGAATAAAGATAAAAAATAAAAGATTTTCGGAGTTATGTACGAAGTTAGAGGATAATCCATCTTGAGGTTAAATTCGAGGTCGAAATGGAGCAGAGCAAGTGGATTTTGGAGAAATTTTTCTGCTATCCTCTGACTTGTCAGCGGGTTGAATTATGGAGGGGCATCGTTTCTTGGATTTTCTCCAGATCACTCGCCGAGAAAGAGTTGAGTCTTCCAAGTGAATTTTACTCAAGTTTTCCTCAATCGTCTGGCACCAGAACTCAGCCCTTAGAGCTGACTATTCTTCTAAGTCAAAGAAAATAAGGACACACTATAATAAGGGTTTTGCGGACACGTGTAATTTTAAATTCGGAGACTTATTTACCACTTCGGTTCGTTACATGAGATTTATTATTACATATGAAGTAATTATCTATTATTGAAAAAAATTGTAAGAGTTGGATAGAAATTATATGAAAGAGTGGAATTTCAATGACTTTATGTCAAGTTTAGTTAGAATAATTACCATAGATACATGGTTTTTCAATATCTTATTTATTTTTTGTGTAACCACTTAAAATCGGTTCTGAAAAGGACTAAAACTTTATTAGGTGAGAAACTACCTGATTGGTAATTTTATGAAATATTTTTGAAACAGTTTAGCAATTTTTTAGCTGGTTAATATACTCGTATTTTTCATTTAAGGATTTTTTTTCAAGAAGGAATCATTTATATTTCTAGGTGGAATTAGTCCGAATTCCTATCTGTAAGAATTGATCGACTAATCATGAAAATAGGAATCGAAATGAAACTGAGAACACTTAAACGCTAACTGAAGAATATTTCCTCTCTTGACATAAGCCAAACAAAAATATATCAATCTCATCTATAGCTAATTATAATCTAGTTAGGCGGGAATTTCAAATCATTCGAGACAGAAATCTTAAGTAGAATCTGAATCACTATTAAATTTCTTCAATTTCTTCCAATTAAATTTACTCTGTTACTACAAATATTGAATCATATGAAAATAGTCTACTGTTCAGTAACTTTTTACCCATATTTTTATCTCACTTTTGTATTATTTGCACAAATATTTTGCTTTCTATGATTTAACATAGATTATTTTTAAATCATTAATTATTTGATTTTAGATCATTCGTGTAAATTTGTCTCATTTGCAAGTCTCATTTTTCGCAGTTTTAATTTTACCTCATACAAATCAATAAAAATGATTGATTATAAAATTATTTCCTCACATATAAACTTTTCACATAAGATGTACGTAAATAATGTAAAACTTGACATATTACTGATGAGAAAGTGTAGGAGCAAATTGACTTAAGAATTACTGTTGTAGGGTACTTATATTTCTTTGGTAGACATGTAAACTTCGTCGTATTAAGAGAAGTTCACTTTAAAAATTCTGATAACTTGATAAAATAGAATTGAGTGAAAAACTGTCTTTTATAAACTTTACTCCTCGCAATGAAAAAACAGTTAATAATAGTTCTGGATAAATAACTTGAGTCTGAATCAGTTAATATAGTGAATTTTTTATAGTGTCTTTGTTCAGTATTAAAAATTTACACCCTCTCAGTTTTCCAAATACTAATACTTTTCATTCATATGAGGCAATTTAACTATTTATACTTAAACTCGAGTAGTAATTTACGTGTTGCTCATTAAGGAAGTCTTCAATATTTTCTCATAGGAACATTTATCGTATCTTGTAACTAATCATAGATAATAATACTGAAAACATTTCCTCAAGGCGAATATATCCAGAAAATTGTCTGTTATTTTACCATAGATCATTTTACCAACATCCCCTGTTCTTCCCATTCGTAGTTATCAATTCTACGATCGATTAATTAAGTTGAGGTATTCGATCTGGGAATTTTTCCTTATTTATTGCATTCCTTGCTATTGCAAGAGTAATCTTCTGGAATTCCTTTCCCAAGACAATCATCAAAACAATTTCCTATCTTCTGTTCCCACATCGGGCTCATGGACCATGAATTTTATTTGCCAATCATCAGGTAGTGGGTATTAGGGGAGATTCCCTCACGCTTAAGTGGAGAAGGAGCAATTGCATCCCTTTTCAATGTTAAACCGGTCACCGAACGCGCCATTTTTACTCGCGGAAGCTTCAAGCGTAACTATGTTCAGCGCATGCAAAAACCAGTCATCCAATCCATAAGGAGAGAGGACATTCCACAGTCAATTTCCGCTGACTATTTTATGGGCCCAGCATTCTTACAATCGCACTTTCATAGATTACGTCTCACTCCTAGAGAAAGGGATCTTTCATCGTCTGAGTCAGTCGCTATGATAACCTTGTGTGAATGATCGCTCTATCAAACCCTCCACCGAGTTCCATTTAATGCTGAGTTTTGATTTTCATAGGATGAATAAAGAGTCCAATTTGAAGGTCTGTTCGAAGAGGATTGTTTCTTCTAAAGATAAATTACAGGGGTTTAATTCTTAGGGGGGTTGTGTCTTTGATAATGGTTCTTTATGAATGGGCACGATAGATTATAAGATTGATTGGTTCGAAGTTTATTCTTCATTTCTTGCTGAGTTACCACTTTGTGATTTTATGGAACATTTCTCTCGATATATCAATCAGCAACAAACAGCATTAGATCTTAGGATGATATGATTTTGATTATTATACACTTGCTTAAATTTATTGCAATTGCTATTATTTTCAATCCTATATTTATCTATATGTGATTGGAGTATGACATTATAGTCATAGATGTGTGTTGAAAAAATTATTGTACATTGATAAGAACCTTTGAAAATCGTTCATTTTTGCTCAATATCATTTGCCCATAAATTGTTTAATAAGAATTTTCTTTTCTCAAAATCTTTTTGAATCACTTGATATTAATTCAACGGCATTTTTCCAGTCGATTTTTATTATAAAAAATTTTAAATTGAAATAACCCTAAAAACTACTGTTTTTTATGTTGGATATTTACGTTTGCTATTTTATTAGAATGAATATTTGATTCAGAATTAAGTATATGGGTTGGACTTATATAATATAATATGTCAAATGTTATTTTAATTGTATAATTAATCTTTAAAAAATTAAATAAGATTTTAGAAGACAGTCTTTATGTTTCAAAAATCCTCAATAATTACCAAATTACTTAAACTCATTGAAACTCGTATCTTATTTATTTTATACTTCCATCATCGGATAATTGAGATAGAGCAATTTTAGAGAAATTCCTTTTGATGTCTTACCTTTCGAATCCGTTAGATAAATTATTTTCTTTTGCATTTATCATCAGAACTTTAGAATATTGAACGTCGAAAAAATTTTTGTGATATTCATTTGAAGAAATTGATTAGTTGAGCTGAAGATTTAACGATGAGTTGGAATTGTCGATGTTATCGCAAATTCTATTTGAGGAATGAATTTTTCCTCGCTACATCTGAAATAGCTCTGCGGTTTTTAAAAGAATCTTCTGAACTCCAAACAGAATTATTGGAAGAATCATTCCCAAAGATGCACTTCACAACAAATATTTTGCCGGAACCTTTGCTTTTCCGAAATTCTATTCTTCGCTGCCGATTATTTACTCAGGCGCACAAAATGGAAGAAGCGTTAAAGAGGCGATCGGCAGTGAACAGGTGCGAATTTAAGGAGAGTCGATGGTAGCATGTTCGGCATCGTAGGGGCATATGAGCACGTACGTATTGGTCTCGTCTGTGCAGGGAATCGCCACTTGCATGGCTTCCCTCTTTTTACGCCCCACGGCCATCTGTATCGACACAAAGGCAGGACGCCATTTTAGCCGTCTTCGGGAACCCTTCTTAACAGTGCCCGAATCCCGAGGAAGTGGTCATTAAGGACCTGGCGCTAAATCAACTCTCTCGTTCAACGGCCAACATGGTGGCAAAACTGGCTCTCCGGAGACGTTTCCAAGCAGATGTTTTAAATTCATGGCCGTGATGAAATTGTGCGCCAACGTTTGAGGGATGATATCATTAGCATAGACGCCATAGTTTCCCTGTCTGTCTGCATTCCCGCAGTTGCACACTTTATAGGACATATCTCAAAGGGAGTTTTATGTATTTAGAAGATGGGTCGTCTGCTTTAATTAGTTTCTCGTTTACTTCCGGGTGTATACTGTCCCAAAATGAAGTTAATTTATTTTTTTTTGTGTGCCAAAAGAGCAGAATTTTAAGTATTCCATAGTCAGTGCAATTATTATAAGGAGAGAACTCATTCCTAAGGGTAAATAAAAATAAAGGAAATCGTGATTAATACTTTATTTTTTCTGATCTTGTGTTTGTTAAGAAATAGAAAAGTATGAAAGAATTTTACAATAAGTGTAAAGGGGTTCATTAAGTTTCGCATTACCTTAGATTTATTCATGTATTACTCATGCATTGCAATTGATAAGTAGAGTGAACTCGTGGCCTTTCCATTCCCAACAAGGGTGGTGTATTTCAGGGACTTTATATCGAATTTAATTGTGGCTACAATACTCCCCTTACTGTATTTAAATGGAGTGAAATGTATTTGCTTAGGTTATGCCAAAGTTCTAAAAATAGTTTCGTGAAATATAGTTCGCTTTTTTTAGTTATAAATTCTGTAATGAATTGCTATTTTAACTTGAAACAGAATACTTAAAAATTTTTTTGTAATTTAATAGAATTTAAATTCAAAAGTATTGATGATTGAAGGTTTATTATTGTCAATATTAATTTTACAACTATGATGTAGATTGTAGACCTAACTGTGGTATCAGCATTTAGCTTGAAGGCATATTAAGTCCTGATTCATTTGCATGCTAAAGGAAAAGGTGCTCCGATCCAAAGTTTGGCATTACTCTTACAGGATTTTTATAGCTAAATATCTGGACGATCTTAAGAGTCTTCTATTCAGTAATTTATTATTTATTAAGTAATATATTATTTATTATTTAAATTATTCAGTAATAAAATCTATTCTTGTTTCAGATTGATAGAAGATAATGAAAAAAATCTTTAGATTAACATTATTCTCGATTATATCACATAATTGTATCCTATTCCAAATCTCTAACGAATGGATGAATCTTCTCAATTAATAGGTGGTGGAAATAAATGTATTTCTTGCCTAGTGTTCAAAATAGACATTCTCAATCACGGCTTCTTTGTTTATAAAATCAATTCAATTCTTTTATCAGAGCTGAAGTCAGGTATAATGTTACTCATTCAGAATGTAATAAAGTAATTCATTACCTGTAAAGCTTTGAAACTGAATTCTACTTCCAGTGTTGAAATGAGCACACCTGATTGCAATCATGTCATACTTGTGTAGATACTCTTAGCTCAAAATTAAAAATTACTAAGCTTTATGTGAATTTTTCCAATATAAAATACCAGAACACCTCGACTGATTCAATGATGTTTAATGTCATGGGACATATCTTTATCATCATACAAATTCCTATGATTATATCATTGATTTTGTGGTGTGATAACAGAATTTAAAAATACTTCCTGGAGTACTTATTTGATACGTCCAATTTTTTTCCTAGTTTTCATTTACAATTTCAAACTTAGTCTCTCAAACCAATTTCAAATATTTTTGTCTTATCGTAATTTATCCTACAGATCATCAACGTCTATCAAGATGATGATTTATCTCAGTGGGTCATTTCATAGATACGTTTTTGTGATCCTAGACTCAAGTAACGATATTGATACAGGAAATATCATAATGTTCGATATGACCATAGGCTAAATATGCGTCCGATATGCCCCCTATCTATCCACATTTTCAACGGTCCTAAAAATAACGCCCTATCGTTGGTCAATAGCTAAAGACGAGGACGGGACTATGTCTCCCATTCACTCCTATCCGCGCCCACTTCCTCCCCACTTCCGCCGCAGCTGCAGCAAATGACCGGGTGGGCGTGTCTATAATTCGCCTAGACTCGTGGTCACGTGACCGTCCCTGCGCGCCTTGACCCATTTCACTTTTCCCAATCGCCGCCATGGAATTCCTCCCCGGCGGCTCCTCCACATCCACGCTCTCACCATTTTATCGCCGCTCCTTTTTTATAGGGATTATTATAGTGCGTGGGGGAGGGGGGGCCGAGAGGATTAGAGAGTGGGTCGATTCACGCAGCCCATTGGCTGAAGGAAGCGCGTGCCGTTGTGGGCGTGGCCTATGACGCCATTGGACCATTTCGGTCGCGGGAGCATTAGAAGCGATGGCGGAGAGGACTGTAACGCGGGGAAAAATGTCCGATTTTCGCCGCAATGTGAGCCGCATTTCTCTCATCGCCATCCCGCGGGCGTCTTCTCGCATTATCGGGCTTTTTTGTTTTCGGCACAAACCGGTCGAAGAAGGAAGTTGGGCAATTTTTACAGAGCTTAAGTCTTTCTCCAAGTCGCTGTACACAGATGATGTCATTGTGGTTGCGTAACGTTTTTCATTTCCTTTTCTCTCTGTCACCACCGTTAATCCCGTCGTCACACGCGTCCGCCGTTCCTATGCATTTGCGTCGATAAGATAAGAAAAAATGGCCCCGAATGCATTTCCTGTTTTCGAGTTCCCATGCAGCGGATGGGAATCGGTCGGTTTCCATGTGTCGATGTTTGGGTTTTTTGGAGTTTGTTTCAGTGGGCGTACGATTGTGGGAGATCTTGAACGAGTCTTGGAATTTACATTAAGGAATTACACCCTTAGTACACTTACCATTTTTCATTGTAATCGTCAGTACAATTCTCTACGTAATATTTTCCGATTAACTCTTAAGAAACCTCTGAAATATAGCTAATCGTTTAATCGAAATATTTTAGATTCAATTGGGTTACCGGATTTAATAATGGCATGCTCCCAACCCAACATATTCTGCAATCAAGTGCTGTACATTCATTTTCATATGCCTTCTCCATGGATTTGAGCAAACTTTTGTTTCCAATGCTACGAAAGAAATCTAAAATCTATATATTTCTTGCTGCGGATCATCTCACGTTCATTAGATGAGTATCGATGTATCTGTTCAGGTGTGGATAATCTTTCCGGTTTGATTTTGTGCAGTAGATTTGACAACGTCGTATGCTTACCACCGTTGGAACTCGCTCATTGGAGAGGAGTCATAAGCCGTTGCCTTGAGACGTTAAGCATTTCTCCTCCACTAAGATTCCGGTCACGAGGAAATTCAAAATTTATCGTATCGATGACTAAAGTGATATCGAGGTGACAACGTATTGCGGAAGCTCTAGTTCCAAACACTGATTGCGAAAAAAAGTATATTTATATTTTGGATCTGATTCGATAAAAAATGGAAACTTTGGGGAATAATTATGCTCTGATGTTCTAAGAAAAAACTCAACTTTGATGCTCACATTGTTTCAATCACTCATATAGATCCAATCTTCTATATTTTTAATTGCTATCAGATATCAATATGAGGTATAATATTCCTTTTATAGGCTCTATTTTGCAGATCTTTATTATTTGAATTCGTTATCCATCACAAGTAACTTCAACTTAATATTCTGTTGAATTATGTTATCCAGGAAAGTGTTATCTGCTAAATAAAACTGCTGCAAGAAGTACATATGGACACCATTTGATCTTTACCTAGATGATGTGGAAGACACGAAGTGTATATGGATACATAATCTGTGATTTAGATAACCATTGTGAATTTCAGTGAAATAATTTCGTCATAAATTGAAAGTAGAGACATTGTTTTTTCAAGTGTGATTTTATGGTGTGAAAGTAGTGATTTTCTCAAGATTCATACGAAGTTTTATCGGAGATCCAATTACACGAGTGGCTGAAAATCACGTCATTTCAAAAGACATATTGCGTTGGATATTTCATATCTAGTGTACAAATGTCTCGTGGTCATTGAATCGTAACCACTGCTCAAGGATATAAATCAAGCAATACCACACAGCGATAGTTGTGAAACATTTTTAAAGAATTTTTATAAGTTCAATAAAATAGTAATCGCAATGTGAAACGAACCATTTGTTCCATAAGCAGAAAACCTGTCAATTATCTCGGACATGGATAGAATTACGCCCTTCGGATTATTTCTTACGATTGCATGAGATTGTGAAATAATGAGAATCAATTTTCACAGCTTATATAATAAATAAGTAGCTATCTAGAGGAGTTTGTAGATTTTAAGCTACATCACAGCACTCTAAGTGCCTTATTACGCGTTTGAATTCTTGTCATTTCCAACTCGTCTGAACACGTCCTAACCAGATTCCATTCACGCTCAATTTCTTCTTTTCTAAGTACGCAAAATTTTTACGGCATAGTTCAGAAGATAAATGTTCCCCACGACCAGGAAGTAAACTCGGTTCTTCTTATTCATCCTGCGTGGACGAATGGCATTCTAACTATTCCTAAAATGTCTTGATTTTATTCTACTGCTTCTCAAGATGTATGTTGTTAAACCGCGAATATTTTCAGTTGATCTTCTTGAAAGGTTTCTAATGGATTGTCATCCTCATACCTCTTATCTGTGGAGGAATTTCATTTGTAAATTACTTATGGAGGTGCTAATGCGGATTTTTCAAGACTAGAACTAGATCGTTCCTCTTTCATCTGATATCGTCATTTTATCTTCAGTTGACATAAATAGTTCACTAATAGCATTATTTACGCTTGAATAGTACCTGTACAGTTTATCGGTGAATTGAAGATTATTATCTTTTGGTTAAGAAGTATAATTTATCATCATTGACTACAGCATGATTCATTTAATATCTTAGGAACATAGAGAGAAAATTTATGGCATTGAGTGGTATTGTTAGTGGTGATATAAAATGACATAAATCGTAGTAAATTCTTATTAATTGCCTTGAATTATATCATTCATGGAGTGTTTTTGATGCAATTACTTTGGATTGTTCCATTCGTTGCATTCCTGACCTTTACAAATGAAAGAGCCAACTGACTGCTTACCTCGTTCTCAAACGAACTAAATGGTTCTAAAAGTTTTATGTTGAAAACTCTCAGTTATTAAGTGATTATCGAATAGTTATTTGTTCTAACACGCCCATACTTACCTTTAACCTTTGCAAGATATGTAGTAAATATTTCCATTTTTGAAAATGTATTACGAATTCTAGCGATAGAAGATATTGCACATTTTTCCATATCTAATGTCTCACGAATGAAATGTTAAAAGAAAATATCACAATAGTTCTTAATTCAATATGTGAATAGTTCCATTTATTGAAACCCATGACGGTAACAGTAAGTTGGTCATTAATTTCGAAATCATCTATATATTAATTTAACCCCAATATTTTTATGCTTTTTCCTATTTTATGTATATTCTACGATTCCCATAAATATTTTTCATGTGCACATCAATTATTTGAACATTTAAATAGGATTATATATCTATGAGAAAATGCAACTCGTGCGAGTTTTATTGTGTATGGAGGTGGCTAACGTGTGCATCTATATTATGTATTTATGGATATAATTATATTGAAAAATTTGATCTGTAGAATTTTATTCACGAAAATGTGAATTACAATTATTACATATACTTACTATGATAATTAGTATAAATATAGCAGACTGTTCTCTGTTTCAATCTTGATAGTATTGAAAGAGGAAAGGTTTTGTGTGAAGTATAAATAGTTATTTGATGAATAAATGTTATTTCTATTACATCTTTTAATTCATAACTTGTTAGACTTGTTTTAATACATATCTAGAAAGCTTAACATTTCCTTTGATGTTTTTAATAGTGTGAAAGTTATTTTTTGTTGTAATTTACATACCTTTCTATCGTTAGAGATTTTTATATATTTGGTTTTTAAGGCTTCTTATTTTAAGCCAACCCTTACTTCTGATGATTCAGTTTTAAATCTCTTTCGTTAATATGATACTTTTATGTGGTATATCACGCAATGGGTCAAAAACATCGATTTAAAAGAGTTTATATCTCAATTTATCTCTATTATTGAGTCTATTTATCGTAAAATAAACAGAAAGGCGATTCTTCTGTTTAAAATAAATTCGTTTCGCATAACCGTTAAATCGAGGCGTTGTCTAAAACGCGTGAATAATCCAGTAGGTAGTGGAAGAAAAGAAATTTGCCGCAATGCATTTCGTGACTGGAGTTGATATAATGCCTTAAAGCGAAGGAATCATGCTCTGAATAACGGTGGAGCATGTTTCGTGGGATGCGAACCGATAGCTCTACTCAATAGCCTTCAGTTGACTCTTCCATTGCTCTTCACATTGAATGCAGGGTCAGCTCCACCCACTCTCATCCACTCTTCTTCTGCTGCCCTTCAGACAAAAGTAGTTTGTCCATTTGTCGCTGCAATCCTCTCTCCTGTCTAGACTAATTTTTTCAATTTTCCGCAAAGTGGAAATGATTTCCTGGTCCACCCTCCTCTCACTGCCACCCAACGATCCACTTCTACGCCTTCCCAAACCATTGTTTGCCGAACTTTTGCACACGATAGTCGCCCAGGTTACATATCTATCTACGTATTTACTAGATAATGCATACTGATCAAAATGAGATTAATGTTTGGTGTAGTTATCGTAGCTAATTGAATGCTTTTTACTATTTTGAAATCATTTTAATTTTGTTAGAAGAGATGGATGAGTAATACGTCTTCGTTTCAATACCTTCACGTTTATCCAGTGACTCTTTTGTTTACTTCATAATAGGACTCTCTATTTCATAATTTATGGATAAATATGCTTCTGAATCAACTGGAACCTACTGAGAATATTTTTCGTATGGTTATTGTGAGATTCTTTTAATGGCTCAGATATTGCACTTTAGCTACCTTCTTTATTACTTTGCTACATTTAATATGATTTTTAAAATTTAATTTTACTCTTATTTTATCTTATTTACTACATCCTTTTTAATGATGCAACGAAATATATATTTTATTTATGCATTGGTTGGTGAATATGTTCGAATAAGTGAGAACGAAACTTCATGTAATTTTGAATTAACAAAAAAGAACATAATTCTCAGACTATTTAAATTCGTTTGAATGAAAAGCACTATCTATTCCTGAAGGTTATGAATAGGGTGCTATTTACAGACTAAAAAAATTCGTTTGAATAAAAATCATTTTTTACCCCTGAAGGTTATCAATAAAGTAAATACAAAGGTGTCATTCAATTACGGTTCTTAAACCATAACAATGTGGGTTTAATGTTGATAGAGACTGGATGGATTATATGACTAATTTAATTGATCTGTAAAATGCTCGGATAAGATATTTTTGAATACATTGTTTACGACAGGAGAAGATCAACAATATATCTCGATTTTCATGCATTCACTCCATCTAAGGCAACACGAGAGCTGGATTATAAGATGTATTGGATTATTTCAACAATTATGCAACAAAAAATAATTTTGGGATATATTTATTCATCCGAATTAGTTACAAAGTTCAACGTCTAAATCAAATCCTTTCGCATAACTCATTCTTTATAGCTAGAATTACTTACATTCATCGAAAGTTGGAAATCCATAATTAAATTGCTAAGTCTCCTTATTTCGTATTGCATTCACACAGATGCACTCTAATAATCCGATGTACTACTGTTTCATGACTTTCTAGTAAAAAAGTCCTTCTTTATCTCAAGTACATTGATTTTAGAGTTCCATCTATATGAACAAATGTATTCTCCTCTTCGAAAATACGACATCAATTAAGGATGAATACAGTGTAGTTGTGAAAGTATTTCATTAAATTATCTGATACCAAAAGAATTTGTAATCCAATGAATGCATCATATTCTCCGTCAGTGATAGTGACTTTGCTGATGCCATTTATCGCGTTTGAGTAAATAGTATATGGTGAAGTATGTAAACACTTGATGCAAGGACAGAGGTGTCCTTATGGACTCTCCTTATCTTATGTTCTCAGCGTAAATAGTTTCACTTTCAAACCAAATAGAATTATACAGTTTAATTTAACCCTTAAATATGGTTGAGTACTTTTTTTTTTATTTTTATCAACTGTGATAATTTTCATTAAAATTGATAATCAGTGAGGTTATTGCTGGGTCTTTTTATGACTTTTAAATCTCTTTATCATGATTTTTTATTATAACTAGTGCAGAAGTATTCATTATGGTTAATACTTCCTTTTTTTAAAGGCAATTAGATATACAACACTTGTAAACCAAGGTGTTTTAAAACACTGAAATCAGTTTACGTGGTCTTGAAAATGTTCGCAATCGGCGCTGTGAAGCATAATTATCAGCACGAGATTACTCTATGCGTCACTCTTTCTTCTACGTACACTTAATGCCAACCTTTCTCTACTTTTCTCTCACTCCCACTCACCTCCCAATCCGGATTGCTCACCACCCTTAAATGCCACCTCTTCCGCATTCCTATGCATCTTCCCTCTTTCTGCATGCTCTCCTTTCGTGTATCTTTCCCTCTCCGTTTCGCAGCTGCACTGTGCAGCTTTCTTCGCGGAGATAAGTGAGGGAAATTTCTCGAGTGCTCACGTTGGCATAGCGCGGAAGAACTTTTGACCTCCGAGAGAACAAGCTTAGTTACAGGAAAGATAAGGGTTTCTATCAGGGAGAACTCAAATGCGGTTTCTTGTTTTCATACGCAAGGCTCTGGCAGACCTTCGCGGATTCGGGATTGAACAAAAGGTGATGTTAATGTGAAGGAGCGAATGAGATGCAAGGATTAGGTTGTTTATTGAGGATGGATTTTTTATGTAGGAAATAACGTTTAGAATAGTCATTGTTAGGCATGTAATGTTTAGGTTTCTTCATTCATATCTTAGATTAAGATTGGACTTATGGCCCGAAAGATCATTACCCTACATTAGTGGATATCATACAGCAATATAGACTTGTCTACGAAATGCAATTCAATCGAGGGCCATTTATAATTTTTCCATACGAAGTGATTGATATGTAGATTTGATATCTTAAGGGATTAAAATTATCAGGCTCGGGAATCATCTGTATTTTTCCAGTTCATATGCTGAGTAATTTTGAATAAAAATACTTAGCCAAATTCTCTGCCAGCAAGTTTTCTTTATTCATTGTAAATCACTCGATCGAAATATTTCAATCTTATAAAAAAATTTGTTAAATTGTTGAAGTAATTCTTTTTATATTATTTTTAAGAGTTTTAAGATTTTTACTAACTCCACGTTTACTTTTTTGCAGGAATTCCCTGAGATGTAGCTGTAAGGAACAAGTCTTGAGGTAAGTCTTTACTCTCATCTAACCGGATATGAGGAGATGATTTTCCTTTTGTTATTTTTCATTGAAAAATCCATAGGTTTCTAGACCTGGTCTTAACGCTCTTATATTTAAATATTCGGTAGTAACTTTTGATAAGTAAGTTTAATTTGATCAATGATACCCTCCTCCTAATTACAATCCCCTTTTTTCAAGGATAATTCACAATCACGACAAACTTTGTCATGCCTTATAATTTTCTATAATATGTGTTATTTCTCCTGTTTGTTAAATTTGGGCCTTACATTCATTGTAGGAGGGAAAATGCTGAAAATTCATTCTAAATTCGCGAGGAAATTCACATTTTATGAGCTTATAAGGCCAATTGTTTTAATAGTTTCTTTTTTAAAATATCTTTTAAAATTTTATGCCGTAGTGAATAGATCTAACATACGGGTAAGCAATGAATAAATTGATTCATGTAAATACATTTATTGAATATAACGAAAGGGTATTTTAAAGTAAAATATGCATCAACAATTGTATTTTGTAAGAATGAGTTTAGATATTTTTCTTTCAAGCCCTCTTTTAACGATTAAAAGATAGATACTGATTGTCAATATATCTCTATCAAACTTGATGAAACTGGATGAAACACTTTGTCCCTGAATCATATGATTCTTAACTCTCATATCTAGGAGGTATTGGAAGAGAGAGCAATTATCTTCTTGCTCCATTAGTGTATGACCTTAATCGCTCTTAATGAATAAGAGAGTTCAGTTATTTAATCTTCGATAATAGTATGTTTAATTCTTAGAAATATGTCTTGTTTGAAATGAATTAACATACCATGCATGACTTAAAATTACTTTTAACCCCTTTCTATGTCATTTTGTATTTTTATCTTATAGCTTGAATTCTCACTCAGCAGTCTTCATGCATCCAAACTATCCTCGTATCGTATTGTATATCTTGATACCTAAAATATCTATCGTACTCGACTGCCAGAGAATGGGTGAAGTGTATTTCATACTATTTTGTCTCCATCTTAGTCACGGATATGGTAATCTGAGCTATAAATTAAAGGATGAGAGTTGTTGATTAGTTTAAATGTTCAATGAAATTTTTAGGGATTTAGTTTTTCTTGATGTAAAATAATTGTTGTATAATATTAGAAATTGAAATCATTAGTAAGGAAAAGTTGCCTATAGTTGCTCGAAGTATTATATCGAGATAGAACTTGCGAATCTATCTTCTTCTACCTCTTCTTATTAAACATTCATTTCCAAAACCCTTACTAAAATCCAATCACACTGTAGTTACATAGGACAACATTGCAAAGAATAAAAAGGGTCATTCATGCCCTAACATGAAAAATCCGGTTTGTCAGGACTCGAACCTGGGACTGGAGGGATTGAATTAGATATGCTTTCCTCTAAAAGGCTGTTTATTTTATGAGAATAAATTTTGTAATTGGAAGGTATGAGATTGAATTTAGTTGCGAAGTCAACATATTAGATGACACCTCATCTTTACTGATTTGAATTTAATTATATTGTCTTTAAAAATTTCATAAACCATCTTTATTGAAAAGTATAATAAATTCAGCGATCTTTATTTTTTGTCAAATTTTGGGATTCACTATAAATAATGAGGACTTAAGAAACTATAAACTAATATCAGTCCTATGAAATTTCTTTGAGAGATATTATGTTTATTTGTGTGATAGATATTTCAAGAGAACGAATGAGTTAATATCTCCGGATTTTTTGCATATATATGGTTAGGAAAATCCAGAACTTTTGAATTTCTGTTTCCAATCGAGTAATGTAGAAAAAGTCTCTTAAAATTAATATGAAAGCTTATAAGTAATCAGGTATGAGATTCATCCTATTTTTAAATATTCTTTAGATCTAATATAAGTGTAATCTATTTTTAGCCATTCTCTATAGAGAAAGTTTATCTCCAATTCATTCTATCACACCCAAACAAAGTCCATAATTTTCGGTTGTAAATCAACCAAATATATTGAAATTGTTGAAATTGAATCGAACAATTGAACTTAGTTGAAGTATATTACTCGATACCTGTTCCATTTTCATGCAGTAAGTTTCGTTAATGCATCAAAAAATTATATATTTTAACTAGAGGGACTTTTATAAAATATAAGGGAAAAGAATGTGTTACATTTAAGTTTAAATAATACATTTTTCTTTATAGTTAGAATATTAATTATGGTGAATATATATTTACAAACATTGTGGTTGAACTTATCTAACCTTCTCTCTTCTTAAGCATACGTATGAAGGAGATACAAAGTATTTAAGACTTGATATTTTAATTTATGCTTTGTAGGACAAGTATTTTAATCGAGCAATGAATTTTTCATAGATAAATACCTTTTCCTTTGTTGGAAAGTAGCCTTACGTATGATTCTCTCTTATTCGAGAAGATTTTTTCCTCTCAGAGCTTGCAAACATTTCCATGGCTTGAACTTCCATTCCACCCCTCTTGCCTGATAAACTCTCCCAATAGATAGGAGACCTCAGTAGAGATGTACGTCTTCGATGGACCAGTAAACCGCTCGCTTGGACTTCCATTGTACTTCTCTTAAAAGGTCAAGAGTCGTAAGACCAGGAGCATGACATACATTAGCTCCACGTGGCTTCAGTTAGGGAGAGTTTTCTTACTGTCTCTTCAAGGCAGTTTCCTACATGTCTCCCAAGTAATTACCCTGTCTTACTTGCGCAAAGCCTAAGATTTTTATCGAATCAGTTTATTGAATAATTTTAACGCACGTTAAACTATTCTTCCATTGAGATTTGTTTGGCATTCATCGCTAGGATAATGTGTGTTCTGTGGTTTAAAAAATATGCATACAAGAATTATTTGCAGGTATTTTCAATCCAGCGATCCCCAGGATTATATTTTAATTGTTTCTCTTAATTGTTCTTTCGATGCTAAGCCATGTTTAAGAACATGATATAATCTACCTCCCAGCCAACCTCAGATCTATATCCTGCCTTTCTAACACCAGGTACCAATTTGAACAACTCATCTCATCCATTTTGTGATATTTGTCGCTCCTATGACATTAACCAGGTGCACGTATACTGGCATATCGTTCATCATTTTCACCTTGACTTCTTTAACTTTACAACCATCTTTCATATCCGATGCCTAAAATAAAGAGAAAATGGCCGCAATTTCACAAATTATCTTTTTTAAAAAGTAAGGGTTCAATTTCCGATTGATAGTTGAAGTTTTTAACTTGATGAATTTAGCTCGTTTGCCCTGGTTCATCTTCATGTTTACAATTTTTAGAATTTTCTTATCTTACTCCAGGTCATCTACAAGCGAGAGTATAGACATTTAAAATACTTTGTAGAAATCCCATATCAATTTATCATTCAATACTTCTTCGTTATGCATTGGGAGGCTGAGTTTCATTGTGGATTATTCGTAATGAGCGAAAATGCTCAACTTCAAATTTTTCTCAATACTACTTATGAAGGAGAGTTACTTTTCGAGACAAAGGCAAGTCTATTGTCCCTTACGTATGAGGAATATCTCCCTTTGTTCTGTCAGTGCTGATATGTTTTAGCTGAGTGTAGATTTAGTCATTTGTGATTAAGCCTGTGCTGAATTCAGCCTTTTCAAAGCATTTATCAGTTTGTCTCTGGTACAATAATTCAGCTAACTAAGCTATTTAAAAACTAGGTCTCAACCAAAGTAGCATTTTCTGAGCAGCTTTTGTCAATGCTTCGATCGATGGAAACATATATTTCTCCGTCAATTTCTTTCACTTTTTTGTAAGCTTGCGTTCATCTGTTATCTCTGTTTCATTTACTTGTATTCAGAATATTTGAATCTGTTAAATCTTATCAGAGATTGATATCGGAGTGGAATCATCAAATCGTCATTGATTATCTTACGAAGTAATCTCTTTTGATTATATAGTCTGATTGAAATACCAACAACATCCAATCAGGTATGATAGAATCTAAAAGGATGAATATCATTCTTATACGCTCTTTGTCAAAGGTAGATTTAGTTCAAAGTAAATAGACTTCAAGTTGAACGTAATCTTATAGAATATGAATTAGTCATTATTAAAAGGCTACGTTTTGTGCCAGATTCCTCATTACAGTTGTTCTAATATACTGTTCTTACTCTTGTGTTGCTTACGAAAGTATTTGGAGATGGAATTTAGATTTCTACTTTGGATCGGAACTCAAACAAATTTCTACATTGAATGCATTCAAAGTAATTATACTTACAACATTCCTTCACGAATGGTCAGACTATTAAGTAGAACAAATATCAGAGCTACACTATTCGTATATTTCGTATTATATAAAGAGATGTGGAGATTTATTCGTCTATACTATAGAATTTGATTAAGAGGAGATTAATTTTTATCTGCATGGCTTGGCTTACTTATCAAGTCCAGTTTAAGTATTTGATCCATCCATCATCATTGATCAATACACTTATGTCACCCAAACTATGATTCAACTATGCAGCCATAGAGGAAATCCGTGAAATTTCTATCCATTTTTATTTCCAACAGAGACACTTGGACCGAAGAGCAAACTCCGCTGTTTATCTTCGGTTGGGTCGATCTTTCCTCTTGTCGAACCGATGCGGTAGCCACGCTTGTCGCCGTGCAAGAATTTCACTTATCGTCGGCGGTAAATATATTTATTCATGTGCAAAGTGTACTTCATCCGGGAGGGGGTTACAGACTCCCGCAAACAGGGCGTGCAAGAGAACGCGTCTTATCCTATTTTTTCCTCACTGTCTGACATCGCTCGTAAAGTCAACAGCAACTGAAAAACTGGCCTCTTAGCCTATCTTTATCCAGCCATTGTAGCTTCTTTCTCCTTTCGTATCTTAGCGGAGGTCTTCATCCCTAATCTGTTCTCGCACCGCTATCCTTTTTAGACTTTTGCCGGAATTGGCTAATCTCGGTGATCAAATCTTCCGGGGGGATTCTACGACTCGATATACGGAGTGGGGCTCACCCCATCGTTGTTCTTTTGTCTGGTTCTATTCGAAGGACTTAAACGAGCGTTGTATTAGGTCTTGTTAGGTGACAGGTTATGTGAATGATTAAGTTACTTCTGTCAAAAGATAACAATATTGATTAGAAGAGGATACCCAAAATGATTTAGTATAAAGAAACCTCAATTAAACTTAAAATCGGAGCTTAAGTTTTGGGTTGGATAAACCTAGTGCAATAATTTGTTAATAATTAACCATATTCAGCAGCCATAAGAAATTTTAATCGCACAAGGGCCTACTTTGCTTATGGTAGATTTATTTTATTGAGCAACACTAATGCTTATGGATTGAAAATGTTCACTACAACATGCATAATTGCCTTATATTGAGATACCATTTTTTGCATATCATTTATTGCTTTACTGCTCTATTTTTTATACCTATCTGTAGAAGGTTTATCATGATACTTCTTGGAAAGTAGTACTTATTACTGTCTTATTACCCAGAAGAAATGAAATGGATTAATTGTGGTGAAAAGTAGAGAAGATGACATTATTGCTCTGAATAGTGTACTCGAATTCGTAACCTTAGTCTCCCAAATCCATATTCTTTTCTCTCTTGTGAATGATAGCCCGTTGATAATCATGGATTATTAATTTTGGTATTTTAAATACGATACTGATACTCAGCTTTCTGGAATATGGTTTTAAGGTTAAATTACATCTCTTTTAGTTTGTAGTACTATCTAAGGCAATGATTGACTTAGTTTCATATGAAGGATTCTTTTGACTTGGTAAATGATAAGGAAGACCTGCTAATAAAAGGATATTTTTAAAAATGTTGACTAAATAAAATAATTATGATTTTTATTATTGCTTTTTTATCTCTATGAGATAGACAAATGATATCATGCCGATAGGATGTGTTCTCTGTCCGTAAATGAACTCACTCTCTCGTTATCCCATCTATATTCTGTTTTAGTAATCATATTTTAAATTTTTCTTAAGTTTATTCTGCAAGTAATTCAACTAGTCGATCTACTTTTTTACCATTATTTATTTTCTATTCTTGAATATCTATGCAATTTGTTTGATCTTCATTTCCATTATTCCAAATTGATGAAATAACTTCTTTCTTTGTGTTCACCGATCTATAATCCGAATGATTTATCCTATATCCTGATATACGCATTCGAATCAGAAACATCATACCATTTTCCATATTTACCTTTCTCTTGGATTTAGACGTAGATCATTATCAGTATTCAATGTGTCCCTTTCAGAAATTTTTCTGAATCCTTCATTTCTTGCATTAAGGTCATCCTTTGAATCTGAATCATTTGCACATAATTTTTCTCGGTATTGCAGCAATTGCTGTCCCATTCATTTCCTTATTTACCTCAACTAGTAAACCTCTAGATCTAATTTTTCTCTTCAATCATTCTTTTATGAACTCAGGTTCTCAGAAAACATCTAGCTTAGTTTCTCAGTTGTCTACTGTGCGTCCATCTTCATATATGCCAGTATTTTTCCTTCGTATTCCAAGAACCAACTAATTTGCAATGAACTTCGTTCTATTTCAGTTCTTTTCCAAGCATCAATTCCTTAAATCCATTTTCTGCTTATCTCATCTCATCTTGTTCCCATGCATCCCTACACACCCAGCTTAGTTATAGTTCTAATCTTCAGTTGCACTATTGATACTTCTTCCTATTTTGTTATTAACTACATGTGTCGTTTACATTCTTTTTTCATCTTATTTTATTTTTTCATAAAGATCAATCGCAGTTCTTATTGTATCATTTATACGTATTTTACAATCTATGTGGATTACATGTTCATAATATAATATTGATATTTTTAAGCTCTTTAATCATAACATCTAATGTGCCCTACACTTTTGCTATCTCTCATCTGTCATATGAATTGATACATAGTTATAAATAAATTACATATTGAAAATGAACCTATATTGATATGTCAACCGACTACTCATGTATAACTTTTTCGAAATATGCATACCATCCTGCTAACGATTCCTACACAAATAGTACACAATGAATGTATAAATGTATGATATGAGTGTGTATAAATGCAAGTATAAATGTAATCATTTCACTGTACTTCATTGACGTATTCTGGTAATTTAAAAGTCATACTTTCATATATTAAGCGTCTTTGACTTAATTGGGTAACATAACCAAACTTCTACCAATTATCATCTAATGAACGCATCTTTCACTTAATCTCAAATGTATAAAGCATGAATGTGAATATTGATTGATAAAATTATGTTCTTTATTCCTTTTTCTGTAATAAAAGAGCAAAAGTCCAATTATTTATTAACACAGTTAGAATAAAGAACCAAATAAATTTACCTGAAGCTCTTCTATTTTTTGAAATAGTAGGATTCATGGATTTTGCAAATATGTGGCGTTGTTTATCGCCTATGTAATATTTACATCCTATGTTGGGTTCCTAGCTATTTTCTCAGTATCCATGGCAATTAATTTTATTTATTTCACAGATTTATATTCCAAAAAATTCTTTCTTAGGATTATTTACGGCAGAGTTTCACAATTGATATACAGAGGTTTATATTTTTGCTGTTACGTAAATCTAAATTCAAAAAGGCCAAAAAATTCAACACACTTTATTATTGATCTTAAAATTGACATTTGTCCTAATGTTTAATGATTTTTTAACATGCAAAAAGCTGCAACTAATAAAACATTCATTCTTAACAGTAAAAGTATTTTCAAGGCTTGAATGAAACTAAAATACACCTGAATTTACCAATATTGATATTAATGAATGATTTGACATTGTAGCTTACCTTAAAAGAAATTATGATGATATAATTTTTAATTTCAATTTGAAAATGAAAATTTTTCCTTGTCAAGAAATGAAACAGTTAGTGTAGTTAGCTGGAACCCGAGGCAATATCTCTTTTTTCAAATTAGAATATTTCTAAGGCTGGTTCACCTATTGCTCAGGAAGCCAGGAAATTATATTAAATGCGTGAAGGATTCTTTTAGATTAATTCGAAAACAACATTCTACAAAAGGGTCATGTAATAAGTGCGAGTAGGTATTTTATATCACTGATCAGGAAATCTTTCAAGCTATGGTTGTCTACTCTTCAAAAATATTAATTATATTCACCGTTTTTAGTTGTCAGTTATCATTTACACCTGAGTAAGCATTCTCTTTAGTACCTCAATCATTTTTGACTTCAATCAGTTCACTAAAGGAATTGAGGTAGGGATAAAACCTGTTCACATAACGTAAGGAGTTTCCAGCAGATCCCTTGCCTAACGGGTTTATTATTCAGTTGAGATTCAACTCATTGATATTACAATCGATGAAAATCTATATTCTGTATGATAAAGTCAAATATTTCTTATTCATTAAATTATAATTTTGGATAGTTTGAACTAAGGCCTTTTAAGATATAGCATAGAATAATGTTCAAGGTAGAACAATCGTAAGCTCTTGTCATTTTAAGTAGAAGAGAGCGATTTTATCTTAATTCGTTTCATTTTAGAGTCATTATCCAGCCTTGTTACCTTTAAAACTAGGGATGTAATCCTCAAAAAAACTCTTTTTATATTATTCCTAATCATTTGCAATCTGCTACATGACAGTGCTGTTATATCAAGATCTCTTGATTAGATGTTTCCTCACATATATTTATGCATCTTTTCCTTCTAATCATACCTTTCCTTTTGAATCCTTTTTCAGATCTACCTTATATGTAGATTTAGATGCTAATTTATAGTCCTATGCTGTGTCTTACATAGGCTTTCACCTTTTTTACTAATAGTTCTTGGCTTTCTTATTCCTTCGTTAGGATTCTTTACTACCTTCAATTTTATTATCTCTCAAATAAGAGAATATTTTCTTTCGTTTGATAAAATCTTGAGGTTATCAAATGTGTTTTTAATGTACTTCAAACTAAAGTCTGATTGGAAGCCCATCACTTTCATTATCAAGTACAAAGAAATTTGTGAGGGGAATGAAGCTCGTTAGATTAGTGAGGTCGATTTCCCTGGCTTTCTTTTCCGAAACAGATATTGCTGTAAGCGGAACAAGTTATTAAGAAATTCAAGAGTTTCTGTAAATGAAGAAAAATAGCTCTTCGATTAGAATCTTGGGTAGTATTTAATAAGCTGAGATTTTTATTGAGCATTCCTCATACTTCAGTAGGTATCACTGTCACGTAAAAATTTACTTAAGTATAGGTGGATGGAAGAAACGTTTTATGAATTAGAATATATTATACCTGTCAAACGTTTCTCTTAAAAAGGAATTTTGGTTTTATATCAATGCTAATATAAAATTAAAATACTGGATTGGCTGAGTTTTATTTTATTTGAAATTTTTTTATGAAGTATATATATGCTATTGACTTATTTATTACTATATAATTGAGTTATTACAATTTTCTTAGATTAAAAATATATTTTAGGTCCTTATTATCCTCTACAAAATCACATTTTATCTCAATTTAAGTAAAATATTTTTTCAATACGATGAATATATTTATGTTTAGTAATTAAAATTAATTCACCAATAGCTCATCTTCCTTGTTTTACTTTATTTCCGACCCTTATTCCTCTATTCTTTTTATCTTATAGTATTCTCAACTGTTGTAATTGAAAGTCAACCATAGTTTCAGCTTGTCACTTGTCATAGAGGAAATTCACTGGTCGCCTACTCAGTTAATGTTTACCACTTGTTCAACGTTTTTTGCTTGAGAATATCACATCATCCTTTTATCTAGAATTAGCTCCAATTCCATCTCTAAAAGCATTGTGAATGCCTCATATGATGGGTGAAAAAACTTTACCGAGGATATACATGTGTGGGACTTAAAAAAATTCATGTCCATCCATATTAATGGCAATTGTTGTAGTTTTTAGGGAAAATTTCAGTCATGGTCATTTTTAAGAATCTTGACTTTTTATTTTTATTCGAGTATAAATTTCCTTTTTATTTTGTATCATGTATTTGCGAACTTTTAATTCAATCATTTGATGAAAGTCTCAATTGAAATAACTCCAAAATAGTCAAGTAAGAAACATGAATGCTTTAATTCCAATATCACGAGGAAATTAAAATTTGTTACATACTAAGCTTTGAAGGATGCTTGTAATTATGGTCAATTTTACTTAACCCAAATTGTCATAAGCTTGTGATCTTGATAATACATCCATGAATTTCAATCATCTTAGATTATGCCTCTACATGCATTTATTTCTCATCAAGTATATAAATGTATTTCTAACTCCTCATTCCTTAAAAATAACTATCTTTTACTATAAGGTAGAATTATTATATTTTATGCAAAATCGTGGAACTAAATTTTATTAATTTTGGAATGTTAGAATGTAAAAGTCGCACGTACAAAAATAATATCGAGCAGTAATGTGAGAATCAAAGGTTAAGTAGAAAGTAAAAAGTGTACATTTAAGTTATTTAAATACGTAAATCTGTTTTTAGTTACAATTTGCGTTCTATTTATTTAAAAACAAACATATTGGAGTCAATATAAAAATGGTTTCGGCCATACAACCCTCGGAGCGTCATGCGAACGTTGCCTTCAAACAAAGAGGCCATTTTCTTTCACGCCTTACGTTCGAACAACCCAAAACAACCGTTACCAACCAAAGATTTCTCCGATTCAAACGAATCTGAGCATCGAATACGAATTCGGCTCAATTGTAACATTTTCTCCGCGAATAAAACCGACCGAGACATTCACGATGGAGATGAATTTTTGCTAAGATGGATGTTACGTATTCCGCATGGGCCTTTTTTGGTTATGCACATCGATCACGTAGAAAAAAATGAGAATCGCGAGCGTCCACCATTCGAACCGATTCGGTGGAAATTCGATACGAGATTAAATTTCCGACAAAATGTACCGGCGTGATTGTCTAAGGTAAACGGACCCAAATATCATGGCGTCCTTCTCTCGAAATTCCCAAGACGATGAGGAAATCTAAGATCGTGTCCAAAGTGATTTGCCTGTAGATTTATTATCTCTTAAGTTTGTTTTTTAAATAAAGTTTTTATTGTTTCGGTTTCTGAAGTTTCGATATTTATCGGGATCGAATGTCTATAGATCATCTAAATTATTGAGTATCGATATCATACTCTAATTGTCTCCGAATCTTGGAATTTTCGTATCTCTACCATCGAGTACCTTCTCCTGCCACTTGGCGGCGTGGCAACTACCACGCCTCTAATCCTATTTTTACTGCTCGCGATTTACCGAGACTCAAATTCACGATAAGGCTTTCGTCTATAAAATTGAACCTTTTTAATGATAATTGATTTAAGAAACCGCCTCATTTTTAGTCTCTGTTCATCTATGATATCGATAGCTAATGGTGAAATTGATTTGAATTATTTTCTCCGATTGTAGGAAATTTTGAACCAGTGCTCAAATATCTTTCCGTTACATTTATCAGAGTTGGTCTTTGATTAGAGATATAGTGTTTGTATGTTGTTATATGACTTAAAAATACGAGTAGAAGGAACGTTAGTTAGCTGTAAGTATCATCGAATTCGAAAATTTGCAAAACGCCAATGACCGCTCGGTTTCGCGGTGACCTTCAATGATAGTCGTTAGCGGAAGTGAATTTGATTATTTAATCATTAAACGATCATCCGAGCGTATAAATACACGGAAATCATAACTCTGGCAAGCATCATTAAGTAAAAAATTGAATATACCGTAAGGTTGTGAAAGTAACGAATCCCGCAGTGCACACATCCCGCGCTACTTTGATCGTTCATGCGGAGTTCAAGCTAGTTGTAGGTCAACAGTGTATCGGCAATTCGCATCTGAACGATTTGCTCACCACAAAAGATAAGTTTGTCGCGATTGTACACTTAAGAGCGCTTCTTTTAAACGATTTTCCATCTGCTCCAGACTTTTTGATTTGAAACGGTTAAGTGAACTCTGCATAATCTTCTTAATAATTTCAAGTTTTGAATCGAAGTTCTTTTTAACGATGTCCTAATGTTGAGTTAGGAAGACAAAAAATTTTAAAAATGATATTCAGACGGTTTATGGTGATTTTAGGTGATGGAAAGGAAGAAAGAAAATTATTATTATCATTTTATCATTCACAAGCTAGAAATATGAATGCCCACATAAAACCATAAACACTTGAGAAAGGCAATATTAATTTTTTTATATTTTCGTGATGGAAATTATTTATTGCTGATTGTAATTATAAAGTCAAATTGTTCAGGATAATAAGATTCTTTTTATATCTTGTCAAACTTAAAACCTTAACTGAAATACTATCTAGAAAACTCTGATAAAAAATTGGAATTAAAATAACAAACACTCGCACAATGATTATTTTATACTTTGTTTTTGCATGTAGATTATAGATTATTATAGATTAGATTATGAACTACTTATGAACTTTTACTAAAAAGCTCTTATCTCTTTCAATTCGATAAAAAATATGCACTTATATTAAACTGTGTTCAAGGTAAAATCAATGGAATCGCATTATTAAGTTTTGGATGGTTTTTTATTAAATGATTTGGTTTTTAACTCAGCTGTTTTATCTTTATTATGTAAGAGACAGATTCTCATTCAATGTAAGACTATATGTATGCGATACATCATTGTAGTGAAAGAAAACTTTTGAAAATTCCTTATCAGTAAATAATTATCGCAAATTTTAAGAAATCATTCCATCATACCCTTTTATATGCATAATATCTTGCATTTTTTTTCTGTCTAAAATCAGACACCACAGCTGACTGTCATATCTATTTATACTTTCCCTATCGTGTATCTTGTATAGAATAAATTCTAATTAAGGCTATGATTAATGAAGGGGAAACCTCATATCTCTTAAAGCCACCAAAGAATTGTATCATCGCTTAATTTACAATTTTCTTTTCTGTTATTTTTCTGGAATACTTATTTTTTCCCTTTTGAGATAAAGTTATGAGGAATATTCAACCTCTATGTATCGCTATAAATTTTCAAATGATTTCAAATTCTGTAAGAAAAACTTCTTCGAGGTTGTTATTGATCAATTATTTAAGATGATATTTATCTATTGATTTTGCTTGTCTTTGCTCTTTTACTGATACTGTTTTCATTGACTTTCAGAATTGCTGTCAAAACGGATTACCTGAAAGGAATATGAATCCGGTACTATCCAGGTAAGATTATGTCTTCCTAATCACTTATCTAAAATCTTGTTTGAAAATTCAGTCTCATTTATTCGATAACTCAATTGCCACACTTCCTACTGATATCATTACTACTGAAATTGATCATTCAATAAGAATTTCTTTCATCAATTTAATAATTCATTAGTGTGTAAAACGCGTTGATGGGATTTATATTTATATCCCTATTAGGAAAAGTTTTATGTAATTAAACCGTTTCGTCCATAAATACTCAGTTATATCAATTTATGATTTCTCTTCATTACGTGCCCATATATAGACTGGTACTTGACCACTGACCTGCTACATCTTATGGTACCTTGACTTTTGTCTTTTCTCGTAACCCAATTACAGCCAAGCAGTGCAGAAATATTTCTATTTATTCGGGATATTAAATTTAGGAACGTTAAGACAGGCTTTTAAATTCAATGAAAAACATTTCTTATAATCGTATAATATTGTAATGTATGTTTTTTAACTCGGTTCGAAAAGGCATAGTCTTGTTTAGAATTAGAATTTTATTTAGAATTTTTTTGTCAGTTTTATTTTTAAACTTTCGTTATATGTGTTAAATTGGAAAGTGACCCTTATCTAATTTAAAATCCATACTGAAATGTAACAATTAAAAAAATCTCACTTTATATTCGTCTTACTGAGCACTGGAGGCCTATGTAGATTTAGGGTCGAATGCCTGAATTCGCACCAAAGAAGGATTTAAGGTTCATAGTATTTTTTAAAGGCCTATTTATAGCAAAGTTGAATTATTAATCTACAATAACAATATTTCTTTACTTTGAGCTTCCACGATTGTATTTCTATAAAGGACAGGGTGTGATTTCAGACATAAATTTAATTTTTGATGAACATATAAGGATGAATAGACCAATGTTAACCTCACTAAATAGCTTAAATATTAATTCAATTAAATATTCAAAATTTTTTATTGCGCACACTTGCCATATGTCCCAGTTGAAGTTTTGTCAATGTAGGATTACTCTCTTACTATCAATCCATAAAAAACTATTATATTCACTTGGAGTATTTTCATTGACCACTATTGTATATTTGGTGGTATTTAAATGTGATGCTATAATTAATACTTTATAATTATTTAGAGACATAATAAATTTAATAAACGATGGTATTTTAGCTTAGGATTCTTTCTCCATATCCAAGTTTTTGGTAGTTCAAGTTTAGTAAAAATTACCAGTTTCTTTACAAATATTTCATTCTATATATATTTATGTTGGAGAAATAAGTGTTTTAGTTCAAAACGAATATTTTTGTGCATCAAAGATTTTTCTGGTGTATTCTAACGTTTTTTTACCATAGTCTGCATTTGATATTTGATGATGTGCACTTTAAATATTAAGCTATGGGTGAATTAACTTAGAGGGCATTTTTATAAAGGATTGAATCTATTTTTTCTATATTTAAATCTATATCTAATCTAAATATCTAAATATCTAAATAAATAATCTAATAATCTAAATATATCTATATAAAATTTTGAATGAATAGGAACGAGGAGGTGACAAGTTATAAAAATTGTTATTATTAGTATAATACCCTTTGGTCAAAGGAGCTAGAGTATTAATTTACTAAATATTTTTATTTTCCACTAGTCGTCAATTTTAAACGTTTGGGTTAAATAGTTATTGAAATTGCATTTAAATAAACAGTAGTTTAATTCCAATGGCAATATTATCTATATTAAATATATTATTATTATGTATAATATATGTTATCACATCCATTAACTATTTCGAGGTCATATATTTTTACTTTTCTTGTTTTAGCTCAATATTTCTTCCAATACCAAAACAGAGTTATTCATAGTTTTCTATTAATAATTTAAATTTAGAATGAGATATGTTGTTGTACTTGTCCCATTGAAGTCTCCAAGTCCTACTAAAGATCCCATCCTACATCTGGTGCTCCAGTTGTGTATTCTTAATATTCCTAGATTTTTTCTTCTTGACTATCAACAATATCGAGTTCCAATAATCAATGTTCCCAATGTCCTCGACATTTACCTTCATTTGTTACAAATCTAAATCTGAAATTATATACTCTTCTATTATAAAGTATATAAATGAATGCGATCAAGTAGTGATTTTTCCACGAGTGTTCGAGTCTCAGAGCCCCACTGAAGATGCCATCCTATATCTGGTATTACAGTAGTGCATTCTTTCAATTCCATCTTATGCAAGAACCGCATCATTGCGAATCGATTTCCAAGAAGACAATCCTCGAGTCCACTTCCCCGTTCGGATCGACAAGTAGATCATTCATGATGCCGAGATCATCATTGTGGTTTCCGCTCTCTCCGCCGCCGATCCACTGGCGCTGCGACGCGCCCGCACTCCGCCCTGGCGGAGGGAATCGGAATGACCACCAAGTCGAAGCAACACACAAAGGGTTGATTTCGCACCGACGCGAGGTTTTTCGTCCCATTTTTCCTCCTCCCGCGGAGAACCTTTCGTCGGCCGTCGCAACGCCGATTTCCCTTCTTGCGCATTCTTCCGACCCCGCCCACCCCACTCCACCGACTCCGCCCCCGGACCACGCCCCCGACGAGACGCCGCCCCCCTCCTGGGCGGAGTCAGCATCCGAGGGCGTTGATCGAGTCTCTCGGCGGCGAGTGGAGGGGTCGCAGGGGAGGGGCGCGCGGAGTAGGGACGAGCGGAGGAAGGATAGGGCGAGGAGTCGGGGGCACATCCCCTCGGGCAGTCGTTCGCTCGACCTCCGCTAGGGCGGCGTCGGCGGCAGCGTCGGCGTCGCGCAACTCGGGATCGCAAGTTTAGTCCGTTAGTGTTGGCGGGATGCGGAGGACGTGGGTCGATACAGACGGTGGGGCCCCGCGGCGATCGCGAGGGGGAGCGGCCCTTGGACACCGCCGTCCGCCCAGTGCGGCGGGACGTGGAAAAGTGCGACAGTGACTCCGGAGGAAGTGATTTCGACGTGTTTTTTGTGCCTCCAAAGCCGCGCACACGATTCCGGGAACGCCGTGTTCGTGCCACGATATCGTCGTCTCATCGTCGCTTGGGTGGGGTGTCCGTAGATGACGCGAAGAAAATCCAGGGGAAGGGGCGAGTGGGGGCGAGCGGATGGGAGGGGGTGGCCAGTATTTGAACTTGAGAAGCCGTTGAGAAATGGGCGGAGGAGGAGGCCACCGGCCAGTCAGAGCGGATGTTATCCCGTGCATGCCACGGCTCCTCGGATCCTCGTAACCTGTGACAGTGATTGGTGTCTCCTTGTGCTTTCTCTTGTCCCCCATCAGGTGCCGCGGTAAAGGTGTGCGCCCCCCCGGCGGATTGCCGAAAAGTTGTTAGGAGTGGCCGAAGAGAGGTGAGTGTCTCGCAAGAGAGCATCGCGTAGTGTCTAGGCCCCTATGGAGGGCCGCGGAAGGGTCGATGGGGTCGCGCGGGGAGTGCGTCTGCAAAAGTCTGCGCGGCCGAGTCCAGAGGGTGGTCGTCGGCGACGGTTGATTCTCGATAAAGATGGCGGACGCGAGCGGAGAGAGAGAGGGAGCGGACTCGGCAAGGGCATGTGGCGTTCGTTACGGGCCGGTGCTTCGGAAGAAGGTTCTCCGGACCTCCCGGTGCGGATGGTGGGGATGACGGGCAAGATTCGCGAAATCGGCGTGTCCGCGTACGAATGCGGACGACGCCGAAACCCGGAGAACTCGGCCCCCTCCCCTCCGCCGCAGGAGGGTTCGGTATTGATCTCTCTTCACACCCCTCCCCGGCCTCGCCCCTCCCGATTTCCGTGGGGGATTTCCTTCGCCTCCCTTAATCCTCGCCCTTTAATATACCTTCTTCCTTCTTTGTCTCCATCGCCATTCCGTCATTAAGGTCCTCATTCCACATCTGGCCCATTTTTCGATCGCCTCGTTTTCAGCCTCGTGCCATTGTTTTCGCGCATTTTTTTAACTCTCTCGGTTACGTAGTAATCGCATAGCGGATGAGTGGATCTTTCGGTGTTACCATTCACAACATCCCTCCGGAGCAGTTTCCCAATCGGCGCGCTCGGATACCTCGGGTTCGAATCCCGGTCACGGTTCGTTACGTTCGCGTTATGTTAGGTGTTTTAAAGTGGAGGTATCAGCGATGCGAAACGGTTCGTGAATATCTTTTCAGTGTATAGATTTCTGCCCTTCTTCAGAAGAACCAGGCTTTTCTCCCTTATGACCCACATCGGTTCCTCTGTAACATTCGCAGTTGGCCATCTTCCGGCCAGATTCGCATCCTCCAGTTTCCACCACCGTTTCGTCTCACGTACGTCGCTTTCCGGAGGGGATCGAGTCAGCGGTCACCCCGACCAGAATCCAGGAAGAGATTCGGGGCAAGGCGGGAGACGCGCCGGATATACGTTCCTCCTTCCAATCGAATTAATTATCCGCCAATTAAGGTGAGGGGATGGAAGAGGTTCGTGAGTATCCTGGCGTGGCCAAGCGATGATTCAATCGGCGGGACGATGGCCGCGGGCCACCGCCGCGAGGGTCGCAACCGGGGCCCTCTCTTTCCCGCACCTCTTTATCTCTTCTTCCCCTCCGTGTTTTTCGCGCATGCGCCGACCACCCTGGTCCGATCTCGCTTTTTCGCCGATCGGCGGGCCCTCGTTTCGCCCGCAAAACCCTTCGCATCGGCCGGCGATTTCGGATTCGGACTCCCCGGTCGTTTAACGCTCCGTCGGCGTGGGAAAGGTTCCCACTTAGGTTTTTATTACCGCCACGCCATGGGGTGCTCACAGAGGGACACTCTCTCTCTCTGTGGGAATGACTTCGGTCGCTACCAAGTCGGACTGAAAGAAACCATTGTGTCCGAATAGTAAATCTTTTCGTAACGACGTACCTAACCGGGAAGCTGCGAGGATCGATTCTGAAGTGGAACTTCTGTTCTGGGTTCTTCAAGTTTAGGTTCTGTTGTACAATTTATAGTTATAGTGTTCTAACGTTCGTGGTTGTGGTATTAAAAAAGATCGTCGGTTTCCCGAATTTGAAAATCTTACACGAATTACGTTTTCGAACGATTTTCGCGATTCGTGAATTTCGTAATCGATATCCATAGAAGTTGCGAATCCGTGGCTCGCATAAGAAATCGAAATCCATATAGCGTCGGTTGAGAAACGAAAATCGGATCAATGAATCATCGATCTGCAATGCAAACGTTCCTCGGCTTCCTTTTTTACGAGTCCAGCAGATGCCTTATTTCCTGGTGGCGCTCGTTCTCCGCGCCCTCCCGCTCCTTTTCCGCGGTTCATTATTTTAGCGGAGTCGTAGTAATTGAAATAAGGCCGTGTGTGAATGCGTGTGGGCGTATGCAAATACCTGGCGTGCGCGCGCACCTTCTCCACTATGAGGGCCCTTTTCCACCGTATTACAACTCTCGTTCAGCTTACAACGGATCGATGGACGAAATTTTGCGATGCCGCCCCAACGAACCTTCCCGGATGGAATTCGCACGCGGTCGCAGATCCACAGAGGTTCTCCAGAGACTCAAACATGGCGTGTCCCGAAGTTCCGTTCGACCGTTTTTTTAGTTTTTGCGAATCGTACGTAATCTGGAAGGTCCGAGAAAACCGCCGTTCTCGAGTTTTATCTATTCGTAGAATTTTTGTCGGCGTGAAGTTTGAATTTTCGTTTACGTCATTTCGGGTCACAAACCGAAATGGTTTAGAGTTTTTTGTAATGTGAAACGTGACCATAACGAGAAATTGGTTTTTGAAATTCTATCTCGAGATTTTTACGCGTTCAGATGTTTCAGTTCTCTGAATTTGGTAAATTACTCTAGAAACCTTTTATTTTATGTATTCTTAGAAAGCGAATCGTATTTTGTTTAGGGACGTGATCATAATGGTTTCTGGAAATGAACGTAATGCTTTGCGATACCAGGTTACGTGGTCGTAAATTTCCATGGATCGATGCAGACTCTATGGTATTGCTAGTGAGGTCAACCAAGGAATATATGAGCCAAAAAGAGCTGTTTTCATGGTCTTATTATATATCTCTGTGAATTAGTCAAACATCCTTATGTGTTATTTTGTATGGTCCAAAGTATTGTTAATTTTTTTCATTTAATTTTCGATGGCATAGCGTATGATTATGAAGGAAAAATCACTCTTATTATATTTGAGAAACGAAACCAAATACTCAGAAAAATAAGATTGAACTGAAGATCTAAGTAATTATATCTATGGTTTCGTCGGAAAGTAGATTTACCAAGGGAGTAAAATTTCACGCAGAATGGTCTCAGGTTCAACCTTGAAATACATCGGAAACGAAAGGTGCGTAGAAAAAAAACGAGAGTTTGCACGTTCCGGAAACGTCGTGTCAGTTGGGAAATTCGCGTCTGTACTGTTGGGAGGGAAAAGTGCGAGGGTAAAATTCCATTTCGAGGACACCGAGGCAAGTGCAGATCATATCCCTGGCCTCGAAAGGGGCGTTCGCCTTTAGAGGATCGCGTACCAGTGAGTGTACGGCCTATTTATAGGCAAGCGATAAAAGACATTCGATCCGAGCTTTCCCTCCTTCGCGAACTTCAGATAAACATTTTCAAATCGGCACGGTCGTTAGAATCGCCGTTGGCATCCAGCGCCAATTGCTCTCCAAGGCGCCGTTCTAACGTGCAGATTCGAAGGAGGTTTTAGTACTTGCTATTGAGGGTGTTGGAATTCGTTGGTTTTGATGGCGATAGTTATTGATCGGGATTTTGATCGGAATAGAGTGGTGATAGGAATTCAATAGTATTAACGTAAATTTTATTAATTTTAGCGATTCGCGAACTTATGGATGTACTAGCTTTTAGTGTGATGTCGCGAGCTTTTAGTTTGATGGTAAATTCAGTCGTTCATGGATGATTTGTGAACGTTTCATAGTGTATAGGAATTATTATGCATTATATTTATATGATTCTTAATATCTATAAGCTTTAAGTCTTGTGGAAGATGGCAGCAGTTTGCCCATTCCGTCCAGTTTTAAGTTCGTATCTACCCAAGTCCATCCTCTTTCTTTTTGGATTCATCAACTCCCGATGTGCAAGCAACACATCTTCAGTGGACCACATCCAGCCCACTCGTCCATTTCTGTCCCTCTATTCGCGTACACTCATCATTGGCATCCTTCCGAGCATTCATCGCGGAAGTATCGGAAATATCCACCTCTATGCGCGTGCCAATATTACGCACCATTCATTCACCAAAGACTAAAAGAGCTTTCGAAACACCTTTACCAGAAGCTATGTCTCTCCGTGGAGTGCCCAAGTCCTAGCCAAAGTGGTCATGCGTCGGGAAAAAGTTATAATATAGAGGCCCGGGTCGGGTAATTCGTGCCCCCCCAAAGTCTGTGTCCCTCAGGGGGGTCGGTCGGGTCGTCAGTTGCCGCATTGTGAATGTTTATTTGTCGTAGGGTCCCGACATCCCCGGGTAGGTTTTCCCCTCCGGTCATTCCGGTGTATAGGCTTAAGATCATATCACTAAACCTATTTCTATGTATTTAGTACAATTCGGCGCATTCCGGTATTTTTTGTCTCAAGGCGTATGTTTGTGTTCAGTGAGTGTATGGGGTCCAGATGAATTGTTTGGGGTCCAAACGGAGTGAGTAAGATGAGGGAATTCTTAGCGTTACCATCTCCCCGAGAGAAAATGCGGAAGTTATTCTGTTCTAGATTCCCCAATGTCGTCTTGTATTATTTTCGTGTACTTAACACCCATTCCGGAAATTCTTGGAGGGTTTTGCGTGCCGAAATGTACGTCTAAGGAGGGAAGTTAAGATTTATTGCTTCTTCAATTCTTCTGTAATTTTGGATTGTTTGAGTGTTGGAATTTTGTGGGAAGGTTTTTGGTTTGATGTTGGATTTTTTTGAGGTTCTATTTCATGGTTCAAAATTTTTTTGGTAATTTTTAAATTTTATTTTGATAATGTTGGGTATATTCGTGGTAGGATAACCAGCAGAGAATGATGAGGAATGGAATTGAAACAATTTTCTCATTTCTAATATTTTTACACGATTAAACTTATCGCAGTTTTGTCCATCCCTAATTGCTAAAATTATTCCTATTTATTTGAAGAATGATCTCATAAAAGGTTTGTAAATAGACAAATATATCCTATATTTGTTACCGTAATCTTAACAAAGTCATATTTCATCTATTTTATGGGCAGAGATATGGTTCTGAAAAATTTTAACTATTGCATATCATTTCGTTAATCCCACAGTTTGAGCTATATATTGCAATTATCATTTTATAGGCAACTTAGGTCCTCTAAAGACGTTTATAAATATAGTGAAGAATTAAGAAGGTAGTTACGATAAAGATTACTAATTCAGTTACGAATTGTTGTATTTGAAAGGGTATCGGAAGTTGTTGCTTCTTTTTATTCATTTTATTGATTGTAATTCACAATTTCGATACAAACATTGCCATGAATCTATTTTTAATGAAACAATATTCTATGATATCGCTTCATTAATCTGCCATTATTAACATTTTGCGAAATTCTTAAGCTGTTCTTTCAAAGAAAATAAATATATTCACGTATCTGTTTTTCATATGAAAAATCTGTTAGTAATCAATTGTGTTATATTCTTCGTCACTTTACTGTTTTGGGTATTAGATAATAAGCGAACTTTGTGCAGTTTCTGAATTTAGATTATAATGTATAGAAATGTTTCGACTTCATTCATTTATCTATTATAATCTATTATAATAAAATGATCTATTAAGCCATCTTAAATTATCTAAAATCAGGTTGGTTTGTGGTCGTATTGGGTATTATGATTCCGTCGTTTCATGTTCTCGAATATCAATTTGGATATCAGATGTGGATTAGAAATAACTTGGTTGGTATGGATATGTTTTACCATAATCGTACCCCATGTTCACTCGTGTTCTATTACTATTGCTTGAATCCCTTAAGATTTGTGCCAGATCACGCGCCCACCCATAAATACATAATTTATGTATTAAAAGTGTCACCAAATAAGGAAATTCAAGTTTTCCGTATGCTAATACTAATTTTCATATCTGTATAATTCATGAATTATTCTTTCTCTTAATGAAACACATCCGACCGATTATGCTTGCAGATATCTCCGGAGGAATCGTATGCTTATTAATATTATGTTTGGTTTCCATGGCTATTTAATATCTGCTCACTAAAGTTCAAGCTCTTTGAAAACATTATTGAATTAGAGAAAATGGTTAAAAAGAGTTTCTTTCACTTCATTATTCATTAAATCTTTTATACTACTGTCATGCTTATTTATACTGATGAAATACGCTTGCCTTAGATAGTGATAGTTAATGATAGACTGATTACAAATCCGTCATTGCCTACGGTTGCTATTAATTTTGATATCCAAAAATAGTCATGCATTCCATCGTTGATACTAGTTTTCATTACACCGGAAATTCAAACTATTTTTGGAATATTATTTTAACGAAGTAATCACGATTTATTGCGAATTTTCCGAAAAATGTGGTATAGTAAACCTATTGATACGTATCTTTTCTTGCATATTTTTGTATAAAATGATCGTTTAACACCTTCAAAGAGCAAATTACGGCTAAGTAATTACTAATAGAACCATTTTCCTCACTTGAGATTTCGTTTTATTTCAGATTCGTTCTCAAATACTTACATTTTTTTAACATCAACTGGCAGTCTTTCCCGGCTAACGAAATTCGTACTGCTTAGAGTACTATCAGAACATCGATAAATTACACACAATAGTTCCTCTACTCATTTATTTATCAATTGTAATGCTTTTTTTGCTTATTAGGCCTTGCATTTTTCAGTTTTTATGTAAGTCTAGCCAAAATCGAAGATGGCCCATTTTCTTTTAGTTCTTCGGTCTTTTTAACCAGAAATTATATTTATTGCTAAACGTCTACAAGGCATCGAATATTTTCATGTTGCGGTAAAAATTTTAGTTTTATTTTGTAGCGTTCGAATTGCCCATCTCTTTGAATAGAACTCTTATGCCATTTATGAAATAGATTTTCTTCGAACCTTCTTTTGCGTTATTATGATAAAATCAACTTTTTTTTCTAATAAATTATTAGTCGAATGGGTGGAATTATCAAAACGTTGCATTATTGGCTGCGATAAATATTGCTTATTGAATTCTCCATTTTTCAGGTTCATATCATCCATGTAAATTAGTACATCCTATCTTGATTTATATATGAGTATATATTTCAGGTTATTATTAGTTCTAATTAACCATGTATGAATTTGGATTCTACGGGTTCATAAACTATAAGAACATTTTAGTAAAATATTCAGCTCATTTTATTCTTCATAAAATCTTAATTGTTCAATTTTCTGCTATGCTTCTGGACCGAAAGAACTTTTTTTTCCCTTTTTGCTAATTATTCGTTTTCATTAGGCCTTCATTTGGATATATTTATTGTCTTCAGCAGTTATATTTTCTCTTATATTATTAATGAAATCTTAAAAGCGAAAGAATAATAGCGTCTTCTTGAATTTTTCTTAGGTATCATCCATATTTTATATAAAATTTCATACAATACTTTTTCGTAGTAACACTTATTGGTTGTATTTAATACTGTATTTATTATTAAATACACTAAATATTTTTCTACATTCTTTTATGTTTACTCCGTATTATTTTGAATCTTTTCAGAAATCCTAATGTTTGGAATTTGCAGAAAATATCTCGAAAAGTAGATAGAAATTATTATTTCTGGCTATTTATTGGCCTCCAACCTTCTTCGTGTTCACCTTGTGTGATTTTGTTGCCAATTTCTGCTAATTTTCTATTACTATGGCTTGTGTTTCTTGCTTCAGTAATTGTAACTAATATTTTCGCTCATTAATCGAGGAACATGTCGCATTCTTTCACCCTGAAATTTGTAAATTGTAGTATATATAGTAGCTATCATAAAAAATTATTTTTCCTCGTTAACTCTTCATAAGAATATTTTTTTTATTTTTCCTTATTTTTATTTCTCCTTAAGCTTTGATTTTCAGAGTAAATTACTGATTTTCATTAGCTCAGCAATAAATCTAATGGTGAATATTATCATTTTCCGTTCGCAAATATTGAGAACCTAAAGTTATAAAAATGTCATGTAACCAACTCAAGAGTATAATCTCCATGTGTCTGGTTTGTCGCATCTGTGTATGGATAACAAAATTGAACAAAACGACGTATCTATTTCCATGCGATACGACACCAGTGGAAAGCAAAGAGCATTTCAAAAGAATGGAATTCAGCGGTAACAAGTTACGTGCCTTTTACGATTTGACAGTCTATTCCAGGGCATTAATCATCACAACCGCTTTGTTATTTTGCGTGATGCGAAAGGACTAAAAGGTATTTTTGATCAAGATTGTCAAGGGATTTGTCGATTACTTAGCGTCAACGCAAGCGAATTTTTCGGTAAAACAGAACTTGCTCCTCAGTTTTTGCCGACACGCCTTTCAAGTGTATGTTGTAGTAAATAATTGGAAAAACGTTAACGTTTAGCGTTCATACAATTGGAGTACAGAACCTTAGGAAAATAAATAATGCTTATCGGATATGAAGTAGGCTACAGAAATTGTCGTTTTTTGAGAATTCTAAAAAACAAATCGTTGCTTGCCTGAACTCAGATAACTGTATGGTCACGAGAAGTAGTGATTTTTTTCTTGCATGTTTAAAAGCAAATAAATTTGTTTTCTATCACAAAAAGGCCAGTGGGCAAGTGATAAGTTTAATCGATCAGTCTACTCTCATTAAATCCTAGATCTGATTTTCATTTCAAAGTTAATGGAATATTATATTCATTCGTAAAATATTATTTTAATCGGCGATAAGAATGGCATTCATATCTTCGTTAACTATTTAGAAATGCTATCAATATCTTCCGTTCAATATTCTCTTTGGCTTAGCAAAAGGCTCTTTCGCATTGGAACGATAAATGAAAGCTGTCAATCATATTTTTAAGCACGCATTGCTTTCGGTGTATCTTGATCATTGTTTGCATTAAAACATCTAAATTGACATTCCCCTTGTGTTGAGTAATCATACTTGTCCATGAAGAGCAGTTAATTAAAAATACGATTCATGATGTTTTGAAGTATGTAATATTATGGAAAATTTCCGTGCTCACTACTTATAAAATGATAATATATATATCCTTACTAATTCGTTAAATGTACTTAGAAAATTCATCTTAGATTTTGAAGTTTGCATTGTAAAGGAAGTCTTGCTACGTACACATTCGACTGTGAAAAATTATCATGGCAAGGCATATTGATTTTAAAACCAAAATCTTTTAAAACTGTTCTAATAATCGACCACTATTAAGAAAATAAAATTCATAAATTGTATTTTCGTAGTTGCTTCTGTGGTGTATTTCTCAAATACAGTGGCTGATGGTGTTATCTAATTATAAAGAATAAGCAATTGCTTCGATATGCAGTATTTTCTGTATTGACTGAGTTCGAATCTTTCAAACTCGAATTTTGAAATTGATTGTCTCTTAAACTTTCATCTCTGATTCAGTTTTCGACCTTAGAGAAGACCTAGATTCTCCATACTGACTGTTTTAATTATAAATTTATTAGCGAAATTTATTACAACGAAATGTTGACCTTTTTATTTTCTGCGGAAATGAGATTGTAATGGTAATATGAATAAGTGATTTACCATAAAATATAATTTAATTTTTTGTGCAAATTTCGCTAAAGAATATTTTTGTAGTACTATTACGTGTATATTATGATACATATTTTCAGTGTTTCTTCTCCATTCTTCGTAACTTAAGTCAAATGATGGAATTTAATCATATTTCAATGCATATCCTATTCCTTCGTATCATCAGACGTACATATATTGTATTCATGTTTTAATATGCATTTTTTCAACCGAGAGATAAAGCATGTATAAGCAATTGCAGTATATATTATAACTCCATTATGTTATTCGCTTTGAATTGGATCATATTGCAACAATGTGGTTACTATTGGTGACGTTTCTTATTGCTATGTATGTAATTGTTATACATTGTTGAATAGGATCTTGTTTCTGGAATCTTGAATGATTAGATTACATTTCACAAGTTAACGATTTTGTTTGAATTAAATTATAGTTCTTTAAATGACAGCCTGAAAATTTAAACTTCGTCCTGAAGATGGAGCCTAGGAAGGGCTTCGAAACGTCTACAAACATCGAAGATACAACCCGGCAGGAAACCCGAGAGAACTTCCTCCACCTAGTAGTATATTCTTCAACAACGATTTATTGCTTTTACATAATTATTATAGTGTTCGAAATTAGCTGCGCATAACGTTTTAAAATTTATCAAAATTAAATATAGGACCAAGTTTTATTAACTATGAGCTTATTCTTTTGTACATTATATTTAGTGTAGAATTTTTAGTGTAAGGAGCGAAAAATATAATTGAATCATATATAACAGTATGCTTTACATTTAATTTAAAATTTATCGCTTAGGATATTTTATCCTTCTATCGCTTCAGGGGTAAACTGAAGATTTTAATGCCTAGTATTTAGCTTACGTTTATCTATAGAGCTCTCGTATCTTTCCTGTATTATTTTTTTGCGCATCAAACATTTACTCTTTTCATTTTAAATCTTACTTTCTTGTCTTTGCTCTGTTTCAATAAACAGCGTATATCTCAGCCTATAAATATCGATGACTCCACGAAGCTTCGTAAGAGATCTTATTTAATCAGCACATATTTTATACGAAGTCTTTTCGGAACTGAGAAATTTCTCGTGAGTTTTCCCAAACTTTTTCGAAACGAAAATATGACCGTTATATCTCGTCGCGCCCGACTTGCCCGGCGTAGAAGTGACTGTTCCATCGTCACCTCAGTGATCATCAAAGGAGATTTGAAAATCCAATTTCCCAGCATCTTGAAATTAAATTTTTCTGAACTATAATTTTTGTGTTCCTGTGAAGTTTATGGCGTTCTGTGAGATTTTCTCGGGGCAGGAAATCGCTAATTTCTTAAATTGAAAGAAAGCATCTTGAGATAATATTACGGTTGAATTAAAAGCACAAATTAAGAGTGTAATTTTTTAAAATTAATATTTTCTTTGTGATCCAGCAAAGTCTAAAATAGAACTTGCCAGCAGTGAGTGATTTTTTGCAATAATCTTTATATTTATCCAAATATTTTAGGTGAATTATCCCGTAGAATTTATTACGATTTCTTTTAATCGTAAACTTTGTTTTTTGTTAATTTTTTAATGTTTAAAATGGAGATAACGAGGAAATATAATTTCTGTGTCCAAAATTCTTGAAATAATAACCAAACGTTAAGGATGTAACTCAGATTATTACACTCATGGATTTTCATTTAATATTGTGAAATATTATTCATGAGGTAATTTAAATATCTAAGTATTTATTTTGGCGCATTTTCATAACATTGGTGACTATTATAAAATTATCTATTCTTACATACATAAGCAATATTTTTGCGTGTAATTTTTAAATGTTCGAGTATTTTTAGATCGTCAGCATTTCGCATCATGCTTCTGTCACTATAATAGATAATATTCTCATGTTCATCGGTTCATACTAATAGAATTTTATCAGATGAGACGTGATGATCTCTCCCCTTCTTCTCCATAGGATACTTCTTCCATCAGGTTATCTCATTACAGTCGAGTCGTTTTATCGCTCGAAAAACCGGAATTTCCTAATGCCGCGCTTTTCATCAGTTATGTCCACATCTGAGATGCTTTTTAACCGTGATGAGTGAGATGTTCGAATCCTTTGATCTTTTACTGAGCGGCTCGCTCAAGTTTGAGCCGCTTGACATTTCGAGAGCTCTCCGAAAATATAGAGTATTTCCGTCTCTTTGTTTCTTCCGAATGAAGCGGAATTTTTCTCATAAGTTCTTTATGTCGCGGCAATGGATGGTACCTCATTAAAATTTCAAGATCGACTTTGGCAAAATTCGCGGTGCGATTTCATTGCATCGTTCCGTAGAATAACAGGAAGAAGATCGTATTTTTTTTTTCGGAATCTTCCAATTATGTCGCTACTCGATGATGGTTAATCCTCACGTTTCCTCCCTATGCAAGTACCCTTCGTATGGAGATCATATGGAGATTCACTTATTGTTCTCCGTATTATCTCCGTGCGTATTGTCTTCCACTCGACTTTCGTTAAGATGCCTTTTTTCAATCATTGTGGTTTCGTATTTGTCGTAAATCTGTGATTAAATTCGAGTGCATTTTCGAAAGAGGAAGTTAGAAATTTCATCAAGACAGTCCTTTTATTTCTATGTTATTTTTTGATGAATATTGGTATATTGTTTGGTAAATATTGTTTCATTTTAAGAAATGCCTGGTATATACTTGATAAATCGCGTTTGAGATTCAAAGGGTTTCTTGTCTAATCTATATGTAATTCAAAATCACCTATCTAATGAATAATATCTATAAATGTAATGGAATCTCAAGCATAAGGTCTCTGAGGGATGGTCTAAGATAGTACAGACAGCTAATCATTGCAGAATTTTGATTTATTTTGGGTAGGCGGGTTAGAATCATAAGAATTTCTCGATACTCATTTCTACGTAGTAAACTGAACAACGAGATGGAAGAGCAAAAATAAGATAAGTTCTATTGTAAACGGAAGTGGCTTCTTCCTTGGAAGCGGAAGTTTCTCTCGATTCGCAACGAGTTCAAACTGGTTTGATATTTGCGAGTGAATAACCCGAGCATCTTCTGTGAGAAGACGTTGTGTTGGGAAGGAATAAGTTGGAAGAGAAGTGACTATAGAAAAATTTCTTCTCGTGCAGTGAATATTACTATACAATATTAGCAGTTTTTGACCGAGATACATCCTTATTATCGTTAGAATCAATGGTTTTTTTATTTGCTCATTCTTTCTTGGAATAATTAAAATTTGTTTACGTCTCATTGCAGGCTAGTACGATACTTACTTCTATTATAAGTACGCGATAAAATGATATCCTACTTGTTTCGATACACGTAACTAATTCGTGTCTTTTTGTGGTAATATGTCAGGATGTATCCAAGTTCGACGGATATGATGGCAAAAATGGCGCCTGTTAAAACCCTCTCCTCCCATTCTTTTCGATAATATCATGTTATTGGTGCAATCGTTTCCAATTCAATTTTTTAAAAATTACGTTATTCCTTGCAAAATGTAAATTTCGCACAACTGAAATTTTTTTCCTCGATTTTGCGCCCATAAGTAAATTAATTATCGCAAGAAAAATAGCTCGCTGATTGAGAATCCGTATTTGCGTACGTTAGTGACCATGTTACCCTTCTTATTAGATTAATGGGATAAAAAAAATGAGTTGGGCCTGAGGTAAGCCCTCAGCAGGCTTTACTTCGCAGCACTGAACTCGTGAACTTCTTGTACCGCAGTGTGAACATCGCGATCGTATAAGTTATTCGCTTGTACATTTTTTTTGTCGCTTGTTTGTGCGAAAATCCTTTCCCCGAACCCGTTCAAACGGGGAAGCATTGGCGGTAAATCTCCCTCGATGTAATTGCAGACTTACGTTATCCCCGCCTTTCTCCCTTCACCGTGTTTTCGCCTCATTTTCGAAGCAACTGTAGAGGGCGGAGTCAGCGCAGGTGGCAGCACCAGCCGATGCGGTCCCGGCCGCTTTCTCTGGCCGATGGTGCGGCGTGCGAAACGTATTCGCGAAAACTCTCTCGGAAGCTGAGGCTTCCTGGACCAAACGGTCTTAATGTGTTACTCGCAGAAGCCGAAGTTTGAGTTCTCTGAAGGAAATCATTAATTGCTTCGTTTGCCGGTTTTAGTTTTTTTGTATATCGTCTCGTAAAGAGGTGCTAGTCCAATTTTCTTGCAGTAGATATTTTCTGCTTATGTTATGTTGAAGGAGAGTTTTGAATTTAAAAATGCTGATAAGTAGTGGTAAATACACTAGAGTTTTTCATTTGCCTTGTATATACAAATGCAGGATAGTTTTAATAGTGCTGCTTATTATTGTCCATAATATTTATAGGTGTAGGTATCTTTTAGTAAGAAAAAAATTGCGTAGGTTCAAGTATTTCTTTTACTTTCTGAATACAGGATTGGATTTTTAATAACTGGAGAAATCATAAAAATATTTCGTGGTTATTTATCTCGGGTAGTATTAATTTTTGTAATTTTTCCTAATCGAACGAGAGGACTGAAGTTTTTTAATAGAATGTTGTACATTAATCAAACCAGTATTTCCTATAAACTTTCATGATCATATAATCACCACCTCTAATTATATTTTATTTCTATTTTGTTTTTGATGATTTCAAAAGAGAAAATTTTCATTTTAATTCGAGTTCAAAACTTCATTTTCACATATCCAATTTCAAAATTATGAAGGAACTAATTAGATGCGTTAGTTGAAGTTCCGCATAAAACAGAACTTCCCATGAGCATTAGCAGGATTACAAAGTTTTTTATCATAAGACACCAAGTGTGGGGTTTCTTTTTTACTCGTTGCATTTTTAAATCATGCTTTACAATTGCCTCAGGAAAGAATCCTTTTCTTTTACTACTTTTACATCTTATGATTAAGTTAAATATAATACATATTTATATAGAATATGAATACGTACATCAAAACATCGATTTCGTATGAAATTGATTTATATTAGTGGGTTTTTAATGCTTCAATGTGTAAGAAATTTGTTTTGGGAGGACTATTCAATCCCAGTATTGGATCTGTAGGTGCCTAGATACAATGTATCCTAAAAATTAGGCTTCTTGGAGTGATCGTGTCTAGGACAGAGCCTCCCATGTGATTTTCAAGTCTCATATGCTGTGTAATTGTAATTTCATTCCATTCGGTCACAAGATTTTATTCAATTAGAATTCTCAAACGGTATTTTTCTCTTATTGGCAGGTTTTTATATATGGAATTCATTCACCTTATGATGGATAAGTTTTAAACCATAATACATTTTTGTTATCCGGCTTGACCTAATGATAGTAATTTGATTTAATAGTTGTTTTAGTTACAATCTTCAATATCTTCCAATGTGAATATAAGTTGAATTGGAAAGTAAAATTTTCTGACATATTTCACGACTATGATTGTTTTTCTTGTTGGTGTATATCTCGTGAATGTAGTGAGTCATATTTAATGATTGGACAAAAATGTAAAGGTTGATCGAACTAGTTTATCGTAACCTCTACTCGTTAGAGAAATACATTTGCCTTACATTACATATAATTATCCTCAAGCAATAAATGTGGCCATAGTAAGGTATTCAAGTGTTCAACTAAATGTAATATTTATTGCATGATGTATAGAAAATATTTTTTTCTCAAAGTAGCCTATTATTTCACAGGACAAAAAGTGAGCATCAACACTTGTTGGCGTGCTTCTAATAAACAAATTTATTAGCAAAGTATATTTATTCTAACATGGTTAGGTTAGAAAATTTATTTAATTTTTGACGCAGATTTCTCAAGTTTAAGTGATTTAAATTGATAAGAATTTTCCTAACCTGCTCAAATTAAGTAGTTTTACTAAAAGTGAAATTAATGCGATTAGCCTATTTTGTCCTGAACCATGCCGATTTGTATTTCCATCATCTTCAGTAGAAACGATCGATTATGTGTGTGGTATCACATGCACCAAATAAACTGTTGACGCATCTTCAGAAATTGCTAAATACCTGAATCATCTGTTGCTGTGGTATCATTCGTAGAGTGGAGGCGCTTCCGTATCATTCCATCGAAAGCGTCGTGGTTTGAACACGGACATTGCTTCATCGAAAATTGCAGCAGTTCGTAGTCAATTGCACGTGCAATTCTCTATCCCTACTTCCTGCATTTGCAGTGGTCGCGCCATTCCCCCCTCTTCCCCACTGTTGCGTAAGGCCTATCGATTCATTCCCTCGTGGTGCGTGGGCGAACCTTCCGAGGGACGCCGTCGTGGCGGCACTCCACTTTAACGTCCGGCCTTCGTGTCCCGACTACCCACATTTCTATTGGTTCTATTTCTTGGTTATGTATTGAAGACCTGAGCTACCAAAATTGGATAATTGGTCAGTCTTTTGTTTGAACTACAATTTACGTTCGGTTTGACTCCCGCCGGTTTGGATTATGAAGATGAATGTTCATCTGGTTTAGAATTTTCTTGTTATAAGGATAAATCTTCAAATAATATTCTGCTGGAAGTTGAGTATGTAAGTTTCCTACTTTGAATTACTTTGACTTTTTATTTGGTATAAATGATGTTAAGTGTTATGTTGTGAGTATTGATGTATGTATCTTGAACATCATATTTAATTATGTGCATAATCGTGCTAACTTATTCTATTTATTAAATTATGCATCAGTTTGATAGTATGATGATAAAATTTATTCTAGTATAAATTTTATCTATACTCAAAGCAGGAGATATAGAAGTATTTAAGGAAACATTTATTCTGTGAACGTTTTAGCACTGGTTTATTCAATAAGGGCGTCTTATAATCTTTACAAGTCTATGATATATATTCAGGCATATATAATCGCTGTCCTGGATAGGTTTGTTTATTTTCTCCTTATTAGATTATACGAAAAATATTGCGAAGAGAAATTAATGATTTACGAAATTGAATCGCTTTTACATAATAATCTTATATGATAATCTTGAATCAGTTCAGAGTTATTTTAATAGATTACTATGAATTTTTATCGTAGAATATTCAAATCTCATTTGAGCTGTATTTCTTTATTTGGTTTAAATTTAAACTACAATTTGCGCTTCTGGTCAGGTGATAAAGCTGATGTACAATATTTCTTTTACTGCTGATGATCTGATATTAATGATGTAAGGTAATTCTTGAGTTATAATACTCAAAGGTGTAATTCACAAAGTGATATAAAAGATAAGTAAAACTGATATCTTGAAATAGTTCGAGGGCTTTTATCTCTTAAGCAGTATTTGAGTACTATACTTCAACTGAAACGTGATTCATATTCACAAAACTATTTCATTATTGGATGAATAGACCTGAAATCAAAGATATTTGTATCTCTACGTTTATTAGTATCCTTAGTTCTTTTTAATTTTGGTTAAGATTTCGTACATCAAAATAAACAATATGTATCCATTTTGATGTACTTCGTTATATTATGAATTTTGGCTCCGTATTATTTTGTATTTTTTTATTTTTAGTTGGACCTTGCATCATCATTTATCTTAATTTTATTGCTGTATCCTATTGGGGTATGCAATACTTACTAAGTATATTATACTAAATAAAATATTCTTACTGTATCCAGTTTACTAACGGTATTCGATGCTTTCATGAATTGAGTTACTTCTAACTCTTATTTTTAATATCCTTACATGTATATTTTCACCTTATGTGTCGATGTCCTCATCGTATCTAAATGTCTGTCTAAGAATCTCATATGGGCAAGAAATAAACAACTTTGGACCTCCTTTCACTAAAAAGGTACAGAATGCGTAAATCAGCTCTAAATATTTTAGTCCATCTCACGAAGAATTTGGAAATAAGTAAAATTTGATATTTTATAAGTATAATGAAAATTCATGCAATTTGATGATAGGAATTATTTTTTATCCCTGTATTTATCTTTGAATATGGAATCAACTTTCCGAAAAATATGGCGTCCTCTTTCTTCCATTCCTTCTCACGAACTGTTAATGGTGTTTATTAGTACTTCTCTCATCAAAATAGCTAAGAATATACATTAGAATGTACCGTAAATAGTTACGACATGATGTTATATTTGTCGAATTACATGGGGAGAAATCTACGCGTCAGGAAATAGAAAACTATCTGAGTCATCAAGCCTTGACTTTTATCTCGTCCAACGCGGATGCATTTAGTGTCGATTGCCATGACAAATTTATCCTCATAATTTATTCTGGAAATTCAGCAACATAATGTGGCTTGAAACTATGTTTTTACTTTTGACCGAAGTGGAATTTGCAGAGAGAATAGATAGAAATATTGTATATAAAATTTCGTGTTTTACGATTCGATTTTGTTCGCAAGAAACGGAAAGAACTGCGAAAAAATTCGCGGACACTGCTGCCAGCTGGCGAGTCGTCCAAGTACTTGCGGTAGTGAGTGAAAACATGAGCAGTGGCTGGGTGTCAGGTCCGCCAAAGGTCTTGCCACCCTACGAAAGATTACGCAAGCAATTGCAGTTGCAATATTCTTACGTCATTGCATCAGTTTGTGCAATTTTTCCCAGCGGAGAAGGTTTTATTGCACCGAAGAAGATGTCACTTTTACGGAATTGCTCGTTTTGAGTTTTCGATTTTTATTCCATTAAGGTATGTCATGGGGAAATGATACATTCAACAGTTGTTTCATTCACTTGCCTTCATCTGCTTGGTTTAAATGTTCTTTAGTGCAGATTTAATGGAAATTTGATGCTCCAATAACGAATCTTCTTTAGTAACATGCATTTTCGCGATTTATTTTAGTATTACACAAAAGTATGTTCGAACTTTGTTATTTATCTTTGCGAAATGAGGATCGTAAACGTGTCGAGATACGGAAGTATTAGGTGCAAGCAGACTTTAGACGTTTTTATCCCAAATATTCGTAAATTTTTAGATACACGCAAACGTGATTTCATTTAGCGTTGTCTGTACACTATTTTGAGTAGTTTTTGTAATATCTTACGCATTTAAATCCTTCGGTGAAGAAATGAAAATCATTTTAACATCTTATTCGTCATGTTTTTAAAATTAAACCTACTAAAATCTTCGCCGAACTCCAAATGAAAAATATCTTACGAAGGCCAAAAGTGGTAGCAGTGTACGTAGGACGATGAGGTATTCAAAATGCAAAACACATCTTCGTCTGGGGAAAATTCATCATCATCACGTGCGGTATTTAGGCTCTCGAGCTTTATAAATCGGAGTTCTCTACTCAAGTCAAGAGAACAGATACCTGCGGTGTTTCCTCCATTTTCCCAAGTCGTTAATGCGTCACACGGAGGTGATAAGAAAGAGCTAATTTTGTCGTTTAGTTCCCTATTCGCGACCATAGAATAATAGAAGGATAAGGTTTGTGCAAAGTACTTCCTTGTCTTAGAATTTCTCTTGATTTCATCATCTTAGCTGCGGATAACCTATGTATTTTGTCTCCAGTATTTTCATTCCTGGTAAGCCTCTTTTAGGAAAGTTTTTTTTATGGTTTTTGCGGTTAAATTTGCATAGAAACAGAAATGCCTAAAGTAGCGAATAATGTTATGTGCGTGGGAATATTTTATGATGATAATTTTTTGTGTTTGCTAAAGTTTTATTGCTTTCCACAGAATGGGGTTTTGAATAGCAAAAGTGTAAATTAGTGGGGAGAATTTTTATGTATTGAGGGGAAAAGACTGAGAGCTAGTGTTTCTTATCAATTTACACTTATCAGATTGTTTGGAAATGAACTAATTACAAATCTAAACGATGATTATATAATGATTTTATGGAATGTGTTCTCTTTGTTTTGTATGAAAGATCTTTCTTGTACGAAAATGAATCTATTTCATAAACATTCTTTTCTCTTTACCAGCTTTACTTCTTTTCGAGAAACTATGATTTTAGACTGACTTTTTATCTTCTTCACTAACGAATTTTGTACTCAAGCTAAATTAGTGTAATATGGTTACAAAATCGGCATCAAAATTTAAATCGGTTGACTAACTAGTGGATAGGTTTAATTAACCGAATTTAAATACTGGAAGGTTGATTCTAGCATTAGTCGGAGTTCAATTCCTTTCCTTCAATACAAAACTCATTTAAAGTTAGGAATATATGTTGTTGTTTGTGCAGAATATACTTTGAAAGTCCCTTATGCTATCTGTACACCATTATAAGATAATATTTCAGTAATGGGTATCATTTGGTCCAAGTGGGATATACGGTCGATTTTGTTGGCATCAGTCCTGGGTTCTATCCCCATGAATGCTCGATTATGAATTTGAAATATCTATCGAATCAATTTGATCAGCAATATCTTTAGTTAGCCTCATTTATTGTGCATTCCTTAAACTTTGTACTTTATTTCCTTATTGGGTAACTGTTCTAGGATCTTTCCAACTCGTATCATCATTCTATTTCCCTTTTCAACATACTAAATATTACACTACCCTTCCCTCTGAATCACTCCATAAAAGTATTTCCTCTACCATCGGTTGTGAAAGAGTTTTTGATTGTTGGCAATGAAAGCTTCCTCATAGTGTGAGTAATATCAGGCATTTTATCATATCCTAACTTGATTTATTCTGTTTGTGACTGAATCCTTTTTCTTAAACTCTTAACTCTTTTTGCAATTGGAGTACATGAGCTATTTTTATGTTTGTGAATATTTTTCCGATGACTAATGATCTCACCATGATTACTATCTATCTATGAAATCATTTCTTTACACTAACCAATCATGAGCATGTATTGGATTCTACTTATATTCTTACTCATTTCAAGTTATTTTGATTTAAGGCATTACTGATTATTATATCAAATGTTACTTGCAGCACTTATACCATTAGTAGATTTTGATGATCCGACTGACGATAAAGTTACCGTATTACGCTCAGTAAGCTTGTTTTTATCAATTTTGGAAGGCGTATGTGTGAATGACTTATACCCAACTTGTTTTCCTTGAATCGAATATTAAACACAACTAATAATTTGGTTGGTTTAGCAGCAAATGAAATTCAATGCAACCTTGTTATATTTTTCTTAATAACCTGTTGCATTATTGGCCTATAAAATTTGGATGGACGATAATTATTCCTGAAACCAAGTAACATGTTGTGGTAATCAGTTTGAAAAATAGCTCATGTAAAACTGTAAAATAATAATTTTATTCATATCTAAGATTTAATCTTCAGAAACTTAAGCAAGAGAATTTGTCTTAAATCTTTTTGGGTCGAATTAAGAAAAATATTAAATAAAATAGCTATTTCTCTACTATAGTTTTCTCTAACAACTTAATCGGTTTTTACTATTTAAAGTGTCAAAAATTTAAGTTTTGATTCATCTCAACATATTCCTGGCGTAGGAGATATTGAACTCGGCGGCTGCGGCCAAAACTCCTTGCAAAATGTGGGTGTATTTAGCGAAGGTCTTTGCCCGCCCCCGCAAGATCCGGTCCCGTTGCTTCCCCTCTCCACCACCTGGCCTGTTCAGCCCCTGGACCGTTACTCGCGACACATCTTTCACTCCTCTCTCCTTATCCGTAATTTTTATTCTCGCTTATTCTATTAGTAGATGAATTTTGCACTGAAAGTTTCGGGGAAACACTAGATCATAAGTGGAGAATCTGAATCAATGTTAGCACATTTGGAATCGACTGTAAACTATTTGGAAACTTATTGAATTTAATTTTATTATTGTTTTGAAGCGAAGGGAATGATTTTGTTTTAAGAGAGTGGTCAACATTTTTTGGAGATTTTTTCTTATTTTTCAATTGTACATCAATACTATATACATATATACATATATATATGTAGTATTTTGCACATGTATGAGTGTAGTTTTCAGATATCTTACAGTGACTGTTCCTTTGATACTGCTTGTTGTAAATTTACGGCCCATGTAAAAATTCGATCATTGAACTGTTAATATTACGAAAATAAATTAATTAATCTTGGCAAGTGCTTATCAAGTATTCATCTTTGATGTGTTTTAGAGTATTGGATGTCTTCAACATCCAAACCTCTTTAAAGACCTTTTTATCATATTTCTGAAATTTTCTAGTATTCATTACTGTTTGCAATTCTTAATCTTAATCAGTTAGATAAATTAAGCCTTTAAATTGCTTTTTAATGTAATTCATCAATTTTTGAAATCAAAATCCTAGATATGCTTGTCGACCTAAAAGTTGAGGTTTAAAAGTAGGAGCACATGCTAAAAATAGGTTTTATGTTTATTTGTCTGCTAGGTTAAACCTCAACTAAGAAGTACCTTATTGTCCTTAATTAATCTTACCTTTTTCAGTATGTTTAATCTTCGATAAAAATGGCTAATACTCTCATTATGGTTTCAAAGAGTTTTTTTTCTTCTCGTCTGGATTATTAAAACAGAGATGCGGAATCGTATTCACGTCCCTTCCAAGAAGACACTCCTTCATTAGTTCTCCAGGAACGTATAATCCTCTTTTCAACCCCTTCTTCCTTACGTACGCAAAGAATAATTTATTATCCACGCTCCCACACTTAATCTGTGTTGAGTAATTTGTGAAGCATCCTTCTCCTCCTGGAATTCTCTTTGATCTCGAAGTTTGCAACATGCGCCTGCTAATCGATCAGTCATATCGCGCAGCTCGCGTCGAGAAAGAGTTTTTCCTACACATAGGTGTTTTGTGAATGTGGCCATTTTTTAAAGATTAATGTTACTGGATGCTGAACACGCCGCTGTGTGGAATCACGTTTCTCACCGAGTCGGAGTCTTTTGAAATTATGTGAAGACACGCTTTGTTTTGCACTTGGTGAAAGAAACATTATTCCGTTTCGAAACTCACAAGGAGCTGATAGTGGTATATATTTATATATGTTAGGGAGCCACAGAAATTTGATGATAAAATCCGTGCCCCTTGTTAGATTCAAATCCAAGATTTGTATGGTGTACATTCTACTTCTGAAGACCAGAATTTTCCTTTAATCATCTAAGAGCTCTTTCGAGCAATTATAATTGAAAAGTTTAAGGAGTCAATGTATTAAATAAATGCTATTTTTTATTTTTATTATGGGAAACATATTTATCCTGTGTTAAAGGACTTCAAATAACCACATTTTCATTGAGGATTGGTTTTGATATGTTCGTTTCATAAATGTTAATGGATTGGAAATTAAATTATTGATTAATCTTCCATAAATTGCAATTTCACTCAATTACATGAAGGAATTATGTATGGAAATTTCAATAATGTTTGGAATATCCCAAGAAGAACGTTAAAAATCATCCTATTAACATTTAACTCACTCGCGGATTAATTATATATCTATTTCTTTGTAATGAGTTAGTATGAGATGTATACGAGAGTTTAAAGTACTTGAAATGTATAGTGGTTTGATATTTCATACTTAATATTCCGTGTTTGCTCATTAAAAAAGGGTTTTAGCTTGTTTACGATATAAGTATATGGATTAATTTTTGGAAACTAATTTAAAAATTATAAATTTAGACTTTACGGTTCATTTCTCTGCGAAAAACCAAGATAATTCCTTAATAAACGTCCGTAGCACAGGAAGAATTTTATCATAACTGCAATTTCGAAGAAATATTAGGCCCAGAAATTTCCACAGCTACTAACTCTCGAGATTTCAGTAATACAGTAGACATTGGTCACTATTCATCTCTGAATGAAATGGTTATTCCTGCGCGGAAACATCGCCAAATTGCGAAATGAATTGGCTAGCGTTAGTCATCGTCATCTCGCCGTACGCTGACGCATTTGCTACCGCCTGGCGGAGGAAACTGGAACCACTTGAATCGCCGTTTCTTGCTCGCCAAAATTTTTTGCAGTATTTCTTTTGTTTCTCACCGTAAACCGTTGAGGAAATGAATTTTACGTGTTTGCCGATCGGAATTAACTCTGGACGCAAACGGGTTTAATCACGTAACTATGTGTTCGAGAGTGGAATATTGGAGCAATGAGAATGCGATGCCACGAATAGAAATGGAGAAGCTGGCGTATCCAAGTAGGTGACTAAGTTTCATCGTATTAGAATTAGATCTGATCTTCTGGCGGATATTCACTGCGCTCGGTTTTATCGAGTTGAATTCAAGCGTAGCATTGCGTAGTTTTGTACCATTTCTTTCGTAATCTTATTTGTTCTTAAGAACAAGTTGGAGTTTGGTATCATCTAAAAAATTGTCTATAATTTAGATAACGTATTTATTCTAGATGCTATTAACGAGTTAATTGTTGGTACGTCTTTATTATTTGTGTTAATGAACGAAAATCTCAGTAGCTCTGATTAACTCTTAAAGTTACCTGTTGAATAATATGCGAAGGCTTTGATTAATAGAAGCCATAAATTTGAAGCGCTCTCTTTTCTGAGTTGTTTTAACGGAAATGATGCTTGTTGAATTATTTACGTAATGAATATCAGAATGAGGGATTAAGGACGAAATTTTATATTGTTTCTTATCGCGTATTGTGTAAAGTTTTTCTAGGCCGGCGATATGGCCATGATATCGTACATCCTTGAGAATAATTGTGGGATATAAAGAGAAGATGGAATTTCCACGTAACTCATTATGCCCTCTATTTGTACTTCAATCCGTTCTTGAGATCACGCATGATATTTAAGTGAGTTTATTTAAGGAACGAAATGAGGATGTTGGAAGTGTTTTCGCAAAGTGGTAACATGCTTTTACTTCTGGAAAAAAAACTACCGGCGAGGCAATTAGTTTTCAAGGATGTCTCATGGATAGCCTCTCCTTGACAACACAACAGGTGAACGATATTTTAAGATGTATCAAAAGAGGAGATCATTTTGCACCTTATTTGACCTAACTACAAGTTGATAGTGGTCACAAGCTTTAATGCAATAGCAACTTATAGCCTGAATGGTATATTTCAATCAAAGTAGCCTCGTATATGATTAAACTGATACTATTAGTATTTGAAATTTGTGAATTCGGTTAAGTGCGGAACTTTTGTGCATGTTTTTGCTTATATTGCGGCGTTGCTTTCATGAAAATATTTTCATTAATGTATATTCATAGTTGGAAGGTAATTTTGAAATTTATGCTCTTATCGAAATCCACAATATGCTTTGCATGAACTTTCTGTATCATCTCTCAAATCGGCAAATGTTTTCCATAAATTCAGATTCTACGATGATTTTTGAAATATCTTCGACTAAATTATTCTTTTTAATTAAATCACTCTTATTGAATCTTCTTCATGGGAATTCTCGTACAATTTATTTCAACAGTACAGAGCCTAAAACTATTTATTTCTTTATATTATAGTTTAGTAGAGTTAATGTTTGAAGTATGTCTTTAAGTGAATATTTTCTGTTTCTGTTACATTATCAAAATGACTATAGAGAATACCTTGAATGAAAAATCTAATGCTATAAAAAGTCAATTATTGGTCAGTCAGTTATAATCAAAATTTTATTTCTTATACCTCATGTTTTTTTGAGCCAAACTAACTCGGATAACTGGGAAACTACTCGGATACAGTTGCCGGTAGAAACAGCTTAAATATGATAAATAATTTCTTTCGCATTCCCATCTCAATAATTACTGAATATAGTGATAGAATGTTTTATAGATTCCTTATTATCGCTTAGTTTCTATGGCTTGGAAAATTCTCATGTACAAAAAATAAAGCGTTCGAAATCTTCATAGGGAAGAATATTCTAGAATATTAATAAAATTCCACTGTTATTCGAAATCTTAATTTTTTTGTGATTTAAATGAAATAAAAAACGTAAGGGCTGAGAAATAAGTCTGAATTGTGTGATTTAAATAATATCAGTAGAATGAATCTCACTTACTTTAGTCTTATTTTAAGTTTTCTTTAATCCGCTTTATATGATTAAAAAAAACAATATTTACGGCCAAAAGATCTCAATTATTGATATTATATTGATTGATCTAAATTATTGATATAATATTCAACACATTCAATTGAGATACGTGGTGATAGGTGATTTAGGTGGAACTGTTTTAACTGATAATTATAGACAGATTTTTATTTCTTTTCTCTCAGCTGTTAGCTCATATATAGTCATAGTTCCTCATGACCGCTTTTACAATGCCAGGGTTATAGTCTATGAAAATAAATTACAATTTTACGTTAGGTTATGTTACCAAAGAGAGATTTTAAAGTATTGTTGGCGATAAATAGGTCTTGTGAAAATATATATTTTTTAGTCATCAAATTCAACTTCCATATTGATATTCAAGACGTAATTCCAACCAATAATACTTGTTGATTTTTATTCTAAATATTTTGAAATAATATCACATCATGGCTTCTAGAAGCTTTGGTTTTCTAGAAAGAAAATATCAGATATCATTGTTTACTTACATCCTTTTATATTTTTCCATATCATGTGTCAGTATTATTTTCTTCCTCGTTTGAAAGTACATGTATACGTGGAAAATAGCAATAAATGTGCATATATTAGCTAAATATTTCATTATATTATAGAATTTATTTCAATTTTATCCTAAAAATATATGTGTGAGTTTATTTGGAAGGATGATGTTCTTGCTCCTAGAATTCTCTCTTCATTGTTTTCTAGCATATTTTTAAATTCAACTATCAAATGATAGGAGTATGTTTTTAGTTTTAACTGCTGTCGTTCTCCATCTACATCTTCAATTCACGAAAAGGCAAGAAGTCTCAAAATATATGCAGAAGGTGTTTTTGTTTAGAGAAAGCCATCCAAAGATAGATGTTAAAACATTTGCGAGCAACGAACACACATCACTAGCGAAATAGGAAATCCTCGCAAAAAAATAGTAAGGATTCAATGTTTGTTCGGTCGTATTTTGTCGATGAGATACCTATATTAAGTGTTTACATACACGTATTGGTCAACAATGCTGTTTAAATCCGCATAATCAACATCCTGAGCGGATGTTTGTATTATTGAAAACTTTCACGATTCAGTACACTTATTGGTTTTAAATACTATGGCGGTATTTTTGCTTCTTTATATTCAGTTAGTTGCGAAACGAGGTTGGAGTCTTCTCAAGGAATATTATATGTTGTAGCTTCGCCTCCAAGAATCATTTTAAGTATAGCAATGGCCAAAATGATTATTGAGAGCAAAGTAAGTGTATGTACACTTATAAGTAGAATCTGTAATCAAAAGGTATATTGATGAAAGAATAAACTATTTACTTGTTATTTTTCTACCATTTTCGCTAATTTCATAGCATCTTCAGGCGTTATATCAAAAGGTGTTCTAAATGCTTGGTAAATCATCAAGTTAAGTCATCACCAGCTGATACTTGTAGTATTGCGAATATTTCATCCCATATGTGACCATAACCCTTTGACCAATAATTCTCGTAAGCCTGTACTCAATCTTGTGATAGCATTGAGCACATATAAGCGTCTACAAAAATGATATTCTAACAATATATCTATATTATATTTGTATAATTATACTTAAATTAATAATTATTTTTGCACACCATATTCGCAACTTTATATTTTTTGCAAATTTGTGAATGTGTCTTACTCAAGGAATTACACAGATGTGGTATTCGTGTATAATTATCGCTAGTTTTCGATACATTGACGTCACGGAATATCTTTCGCACGTGTACGCGAACATAATAGGCGTCCAGTCACGTCCATTTTCGCGATCGTAAACGATAACAAACCACTCGCATCGCGTTCGTCCCTTCAAAAAATCCCTCATTCGGCAAACAATCGAGGAGGATGTTCTCGGTGGCGAAAAGCACGCTAATATCGGTTCACATCGCCGCTTGTTTACAGCGACGTCGCGTGCAAAACATTAAACATCATTTGCATCTGGTTTTCGCGAATCGAGCGTCGTTCCACATCTTCCCGAGGCCGAATGCCCTTCTTCCTATCGCGAGTCTCCTCTCCCGTCGAGGCCACGTTGCCACGTCTCCGCCAGCCATTCCCCTTTTATATCGATACTCCCTAGATCCACGTACCATCCACTACATTTCCTTTGCAAAACCATCCGCCAACACGGCCCGCCGACTTCACGCTCCGCAGATTCAGACGCAGCTTGTTTTGTCGGACTCGTTCGGACGAGCTCAGCGTAATAGCCGCGTATTCCATCCCTCACTCTACGTACCTATTTGAGAGAATTTTTTTTAGTTTTTCAGAGGGATTCGTTTCACGTACGTTTTCCAGTATCCTTTAGCTTCGCTCTTCCACACGTATTTTCCGTTCGTAAGGGCTGCCGGGCGATGATCACGCAGAAAGAATTGATCCCAGGCTGGAACGGCGGTGGAGAGGATGCGTGTCTCTCTCTCTCTCTACGGAGGATGACTACGTCAAAAAGCAGAAGGAGAGGTGTTAATTCGTTCCGTTTGTGTCGGTCGTCTATCACGATGGAAAATGACGCGCGTACGTCACTCCACGGTTCGGGTATTTTTTCCAGGAATCGCCCGATCCAAATCGGTTCGCGAGAGACCGAAATTTCTTCCCAAATTCAAAATGCAAACACGGGGCTGTTTTGCAACACGAGGAACGCGGGATGAAAAAAAAACTCTCTACACCTGGCTCATAATGAGTGCTCGTCACGTGCGTGAATAGAACATTCGACACTTTCTCCACTACCGCAGCATATGTTGCCTTAGCCCAGTCCTGCCTCTTATTTCATTGTACCGCAATATGCGTAACTGGAAGATTGCTATCTATCCGAAAGGCAGAAGTAAATTCGTTCGCATTTTCTCGACCGGTGGAACGGAGCGGGATTTTTATTGCTGTTTACGATGTCCCAGGCTTCCATATGTATCCTCAATTGAGAGTGACAGTGAAGAATCGCTCGTTCTAATGGCCGAATTCAGTCCATGATGTCCAATTCTAAATTCAATCTAAGAAAATGGCATAGTTTATCGTTTCGGTCTCTAATTCAAATCCCTAGTATTTTCATCAAGGCAGGTTTTTCATTCCATGTGTATTAGTATCTGTGTAGATACATTACTAAGAAGTATTTTGTGATTCCTGTTGTTTCGTGAAATACAGCAGATGCTATATGTGTACGTATATTATTATAGAGACTAGGATGAATGTACTGTAATTACTGTATAATGTACTGTAATTTGAAAATAGACGTTCTAATATTCTAAAACTTTGCATGTAGTAAAATTGTTAATTGAGTTGCCACTATTCACCATTTGTATGAGCATTCCAAGTAAACATGAACCTAATTATCTTCATATTCATATTGCTCTATTGAATATCGTTGGCTAAGTATTGTCCATGTATGATTAGCCTTATTTGCAGGGATGCTTCACATCTTACTCTTTTATTTCTAATGTTTAATTAAATCTTTCTTGGTAGGAAATTCTTTTATTTCTCTGAGAAAGTATTCTTGCTTGAATTTTGAAGGGATTATTTTGGACGTAGTCTCATATGCTTGAGTTGGTCTTTGGTTTTTCTTTGAACATTATTCCCTTTTTGTGTTTTTACTTCTTGCAACTATTCTAATTATATAAAAACGGTATGAAACGTTCTCTTGTAGTCAAGGAGTAGAACGTGATACTTCGAAATTTCTTCGAAAAAAGATATAGGTGTTGTGTGTATTTGCTATTCTGCTTTAGTCTGACAAGTAATAGGAAAATGGAGATAGAGTTTTCGAATTTTATTACTCATTCAAATTATAAGATGAATGGGAGGCGAGTCGTTATTAACAAAAATCATATATGAATCTTATTCCTATTAAGGCTTCTATAGCTGTTACGCTATTCAAATACAAAATTGTTACTTAGAACTACGTAATATTCCTGTCTCACACCTGTTGGTATGTATCTCTAAGGTAATTCGTATCTTAATCAATATGGTATTTGTATATATGTATCAAGATTCGTTCAAGCAAGTAACATTATTGAGTCATTAAGTGTGATATCATTCCTAATCAACATGTTGATTTTTATAGTCCAGAGTTTATAAAATAATCAAAATTATTCGACAGAATAAAACTTATAAATTTATTAGACAATTTATTTAGCATGAAGAGAACACTAAAATTTGTTTGACACTTCAGAATGCGTAATACCAAAAAACACCCGATGGTTTATCGTTCCAGAATGAAAGGAATGGTGATAATAAATGCCATTGTACTATTTTAGTGTAAAATTCATCCTTTTTATTTTGGTTTATATAAGGTAGGGTAACGCATCTCAGTTTCCCCCTTCGTGATTCCCATTTCCTGGATGAAGATAGGAATTTCCACCGAGCCATTGAAGTTATCAAGGCAACGTGTTCCATCTCTCGGCGGAACGTAACGACCGAACCCGATGTAGAAATTACGAAACGGCGGGAATCTGCTCTTCTTCCCCACGCACTTTCCCTCCGTGGCCCCGTTTCGCGTCTATTTCTGCGCGATTTGGAGGAAAAAAAAGAGCCTAGGATCGATAAGTGTTGTTGAAGCTCCCGCGGGAGGCTGCGTCTCCCCTTCGCGCCACCTTGTATTTGCGAAGTGACCCGGATTCCTCCGCACCCTCCCCTCCCCGCACTCCTTCCATCAGCTGTTCCTCGACGCGACTATTTTTTTTATCCCTCCGCGACTTTTTTCTCTATTAAATGTTATCTTCTTCGCCTCCTTTTTCGCGGCACACCTGCTGCGCTCTTTCGGAGATAAATATGGATCCCACCTGGACTCCAGTGCCTTTATAACGCCTAGGCATTTGTTTTGAAACCTTTTTTCGGACTCGTGTGGTTCGCCGTTCACCACCGCGTGGCGCTTCAGTCCGCATTCCCGCCTCGTGTCTCCTTCATTCGATAGGTGGTTGCGCGCCGTGTGCGACGCCCAAGGGTGAGGGAACCCCGCGATATCGGCTTGTTCCGGGAGTCGAACCCGGGACCTTTTTGTTTGGTTTTACAGAAATCGTGTTGCCTGTCTGGTAGTGGTAGAAGAAGTCCAATACAAACGTACTGTTGGTTAAGATTCTTATAAAAGCCTCTTATAAATGGACCATTCGGTGAATATAGGACTACTACGAGAGTGGTTTTCTGGTGTCTTATTATAATTTTTAAAGCAATTCATAGGGAACACTTTCGAGTGGTGATTTGAAACCAATTAGTTTTCTTTTTCCCTTAGAATTAAGTAAAATATTTCATGTTCCTTGCTTTGGATCGCGTTAAAGCTTTAATTATAAACACAGATTAAAACGCGTATGTGATTTAAGCATGAAAAAATATATTTGAATTAATTAAACAGGTTGTACGGCGGTGTAATTCCCATTTAATGCTTTCATTACAGACCCAATTGTCCATGTATCAGGCTTACTATCCCTATTAAATTTTTATCGCTTGTTGTTTGTACGTTCCCATGTTACTTGAGTCATATCTATTTATGGAGTTGGATGTTATATATCGATACAGGATCGCCTTGGGAAAATGAAACCGAACGAAAAGCTATGTAGGCGAGTGGAAAAAGTTGGCGTCCAAATATTCTGCATCTCTCGATGCGAATCGTCCGTCCGTGTCTGCCCTTGGCCTCGCACGAGGGCTTTTCACGTATCGACCATCCTAACTCATTTTTTGTGAAGCTAGGGGCTGATGTTTCGGAGGGGGGAGAAGATGGCCCTATCATCCGGCAGATCCGGTTGTAGAAGAGTCCAAACTCTAAGCTGCCCAAAATGGGGTTCTTGTTTACATTTCGTACCAGCAAGCAGGGTTGTCTGTCTATGTTTTGGGAGTCAAAGTATAGTTACGTGTCTATCAACCGCGCGTTAATGTCTTACTAGGACCAGGGACCATATTAGAAATTATAATGAGCGTTAGAGTTGAGATTCGTGTTTAGTGATACAACCATGAAGCCGAGTAGCTAGGGATGCTGGTATGGTAGAGGGAATAACCATAGTGATTTTGAAAGGAGGGTACTGTATTATGGGGAAAGTTTTTGAATTTTTTGGAATTAATATTGTGGTTCGTATGGTGTTTTTTTTACTGCAGGAAAGAATGAGAGAATGTTCTCCTTCTATTTTTTTATCCGTCTGCCATTCCATTGTTTTATTTGCTCGAAAAATACGCGGAACTCGATGGAAATGCTGACAATGGACGTGGAGATGGGGTGCGAGTCTCTCAATAGTGCCAATTGCGAACGCTTCGTAGGGGAGAAGAATCCCAAACTGATCGATTCACTCATCGTCGTGGATACACGTCCCTTTCGCAAAAGAACCAGAATATCTGCACCCGAAGTCCGTGGATACGAGCCATCGAGCGCAAATCATCGCTGCTGGAAACAATGATCCACTCCGAAATCGTCGATATGCGAAGCGGAAGTCGTCAATTGACATTCGTTGAGCGAGTTAACGTCGCCTCAGGGCGGCTCGCGTCGTCATTTTTTTAAAAGGAGCGCTTTCCTACGAGGCACCTACGATCATATCCACTTCCTTTTAAAGTTTGACCCATTTCCTGCCACAACACCTTCACGTTTTCGCAAGAGTATTCCGCCAGCCGGCGCATCTACACGCTCTCTCTCTTCAGCTAAGGCCCCCGGGGGCCCCCGAAAAAAAAGCGCAAATGTGTTTCGTCCGCCCAGATCCGATTCGTGCCGGTAACGGCCGAATGTTTGCAGCGGGTGAGAAGGCCGCCCTGGCGCAGCTGATGACGGTAGGTCTAGACGGCCAGACACCGGTTCACCTTGCCTGTCACACACCCCCCCACTCCACATTCTCCGATCCTTTTGCAGTCTTCGAACCCGAGGGGTCGCCGCTCGCATCCCGGTCGATTTTCCCGCCTTTTCCCACAGACTCCCCCCACCACTTCCGGTGCACTTATCCCGGCGTTATGCACTCGTTCGCGGAATTCCAAGGAGGAAGGCACGCAAAGATGGCGTCCCGGGGGCAGCTGGCCAGCCGACCCTCGATCACGTTGGGGCAGTCCTCGCGTGTCTTCAAAGGAGTGTTCCCCCGTGACTCCTTTCCCCAAGGATGACGCTCTCGCGAATGCATCCCACTTTTTGCGGGTTCGAGGATCGACCTGCAGTCGCCGCGCCTCTCGGCCGGTGTCAGCGGTCGGTACTAAAGCGCCAGGGTGCGAAACCATTCATGTCCAACAGCAGTGCAGATTTATTTGCGCTGGGTTGCTAGGAGCGTCGTGGATAGTTAGTTAAGTGATGAGAGTTGTAGATAGATGTGTTGTAGTTTGTGAGGTAATGGCTTGAACTATCTTTAACGAAAATTGTTGAGTCAGGATTATTTATATTGGGTGCAGAACTTAATGGTCAGTTTTCGATAAGGTCGTGGACTTTCTCTTCAGATAACTTTGTTTCTTCCAATAGATAGAATCTTCATAAATAATGTTTATATATAAATCTCGTAAAATCTACTTTCGTTAATATATACCCAGTTTGATTGTTTTGATAATGGTACGTGTTTTTACGAAGTTAACTATTTGAGCACTATTCTGGAGACCAAAGACTATTGCTATTGTGAATGATTTTTTTATTTGACTCTATTAAATGATAAATTACTAAGAAAAAATAATCCAGTAAAGAATAAAATCCGGCGAGAAAATTATTCACTTTTATTCTCAGCATTTTTTGCTAGCTTATTTATTTGCATTATAATTCATTCTCACTTTTTTGCCCTTGCTAATTGCTAGTATCTAGTAGGTTCAATGATCTCTGATCCTACGGCTGAGAAGGCACGAGATAAAGCACTGCTTTTAGTAGTTTCGTAATCATCTTCTAACGACCGCAGAAAAAATTCGGATTTGCGTGATTCTTGTTCCACTTGGCGATCTTCTGCTACAGATAGTATTATTAAGTTTTTTCCTCATATAGTATTAGGATAGATTAAGCATAATACCCTACATCGTTGCGTAATGTGCCATACACCGTTTTTAATAGTGGTCATCATGGTGTATATCAATGACAACTGTGGGTGCAACTAGTAGTGTAGATTAGTTTATATTCTATGAGTAGGGTGTGTACCACTAGGTCTCTTAAATACAGCCTATTGTTAGTTACCAAACCTATTGTGAACCCTACTGTTAGACATATGGGGATTACATCCTTTCTTATCTTCAGTAAAGACCGAGCGAAAAACTTCGCACCGTGCAATAAGCATCAAATGGAGGGCACGTATGCTCCTGACGTCACAGTCCCCGAAACGTCCCAATCCGCCTCTGATTACAGGTCATTCGCTCGTAGGAAGAATAGAGAACACAATAGAGGGGAGATTAGCCTCTTGTTAGGGAAAATTTGGTTTAGAGCACCACCTGCCACTATTATGCGCAAGCAGGTCTACGCCCTTCAGTCATTTCAGTCGAGCGACCTTTGTAACCGCCCAATTTGTTGATACGTCTTCAGCGGTTCGTGAAAAGCCACCCTATTCTTCGTTACCTATGATCAACCCTGTTGAATAGACGGATGCTCAAACTACTACTAGAATGAATGCCTAGAAATAAAGGAATTTTTATGCATGGGCTGGAACTATAAAGAGCGTGAGGTGGGTTTTTTTTCACACCGTCTTCCCTGGTTCATTACCTCGTCTATCGTTTCATGGCTGTCCCTCGCTATCTGGTATTTCGATTCTATTTTTTTACGTTCGCTAAGCGAATTCTTTTCGTATTTTTTTAATGTTTCGTATGAAGTTCTTCTGAAAACTGTAACGAAATATTTTGAAAATAAATTTGACTCATTTAGCAGTTTATGGGCTTATTCTTTGTATTCAATATTGTAATTTAATAAGATGTTAATTTTGATAAAATTTGGGAAATTCTCTGGCAGAAGGTATTCTTTGTCATATCCTTAAATATCAAAGTTTAATTACCTCTTTAAGTCGTCTTCCTTTCTGTGCTCAATTTACGAAAAGATTTATAGCTGCAAATAAAATTGTTTCGGGTTATTTTTACGACTCTTGCATTCCAGCGTTGCTCGTTTTACCTAAATTACACGGAAACAGTATTAGAATTCACAAAACAAGCCCATTTAAAAGGCTCGATTTTTATTTTCCTCTTCCCTCCATCAGATCGTATCTTTTTAAGTGTTCCCGAGTGTTGAAGATAAATCCTTCTCTTTGATATGCATGCTCGACTATTCTCTTTGTTTTAATTAAATAGATGTAGAACGGTGGCAGACACATCTGCTTCCCCAGGTCGACGTCAGTGTCCGCCTCAGTAACTCTTTATTTCCTGGTTCGCACGTGTGTCGGGAGGTTCATTTACGTCATTGATTAAATGGCAAGCTTTGCGTAATTTTTGCCTCGGGAAAGGAGAAAATTCATCAGCCGAGATGAAATAGCAGACTCGTGTTTAAGTCTTTCACAGCTCAGCAGAGCAAAGCATGACACTTGACTGCCTTCGGTGGACCCCAGACGTCTGCATAAAATATATCCTTCTTCTCTTATGTCATTGCTCAGTCGAGATATACATCTTGGTGAATTGTTCGAAAGTTGTTTTTGCCTTCAAGTTCGGAGGAGAAGCGACTCGTAACGTTCCTCAAGTTCGTGTTTTCACTTTCCTTTCAGAACTATTCAAAGTATCGTTCTGACACGAGTAGAGAATCTATTTTTTTTAGTCGACAGTGATTTATTTAGGATGGTTTTGAATTGTTAATGAAGTTGTTCAGAATCTAAAAAAGGATTAGTTTTCAAGTTCAACTTCGTTTATGATGATCCTGAATTCCGTTTTATGTCTACGAGACGGAATGACCTCATCAACCCTTTTAAAAATACTACCGCCGCTTATGAAGATGTTTGAGTTAGGGGTGCATACATAATGAGTTATATATACTCCTCGCCGTTATCAGGATCGACCTGAATACCTCTAAGGATGGTAATTACCGAAAGATTCCTCGTCATCTATGCGATCTTTATCTGATGGGAAATTTTGAGCAAGGTCGATGGTAGTGAACTCGATTAAATTTATCGGAATATTTAGTAGTCTTCATCGTTTCGACATCTGCTTCTAAATATAGACAGAGAAATATGTCCGACCGCAATATGATGTGTTAGAGCATCTGGAAGAAAAAGAGAGAGAGAAAAATGCAAGCAAGAGTGGTGGTATGGCGTGGATATGTCTGCAAGAAGGGTGGTTACCCCACCTGAGGCAGACGGACCACCTGTTACCCCGACAGACCTCTTTTGTGAAGCATTTCTTGCCCTGAGAAAAGAGCAAAAGAATGGAATGACCGGTAATCGAACCCGGATCTTCCAAGGCGGGCGAAGCAACCATGGCGAACCCTCTAACGTCTGCAGTGGTGTTTTTTATTTTATTTCTTCAACGGTTTTTCCTTCTTTCCTTCAACGGTCTCTCGTCCATATGCATTTAAAATAAAATGTTCTTAGGCGTTCAAAGGAAATTAATAGTTCTAAATTTTCCTGCTCGATTAAAAAATAGATGTTTTTGTTCGAGTACAGTTTATAGTTTTGTTTCAAATCGTAGAATATTGTAAAATTTAATCGTTAAAATGCCAGATTCTAAGTATTCTTGTGTTGAAAGGTTAGATCCGTCGTGATTTTACGGTTTTTTCTTTTATTTATCATTCACCAAAATCTGCGAAAGATCGCTAAATTTTTCTTGCTGGTTGATCGTACGGTAATTATGTATGCATCATTTACCATCGTATATCATTAAAGTATTTATTCCCATCGCCGAGTGTTTATTCAATTTTAATTAATTATTTATTCATATACTTTCTCTTTGAATGGAACGATATACCAGTCGTTCCATTGTGCTCCAATACCCACGGCGGTTATCTAACTCACGACCTCCAAATCCCACGATCATCCAACAAATTCCTTTTTTGCCTTTTCGCACTGATTGGCAAGGTTTTAAAGTTTTACAGTGTTCACTCCGTATATCGGATGGCGAGAGTCGGTCTGCAAGAGGTCACAGAGGTCAGATGAGGTCGCAGACTGGATGGGGCAGCGGCGACGGCCTTCTTATTGTTTGGTTTTCACGCGTCTCTTTCATACCACGGTCGACGCCCTCTCCCACCCCCTTTTGCCCCCACCTCCCCATTGCGAACTTGTACTTCGTCTGCTGATATCCTCCCCTCGCAGCACCAATGACTCACGGTTATTTAGTAACAATGGATTACACAGATTCAACATGGACCTAATTGGATGACAGACCTTGTAGTTACGATAAAAGCTCGATATTTTGTTATTTTGGAACACGGTGACCCGATCGGATTCTCATTACTACGACCCCCTTTAACATATTTATCCTCTTAGTGTTTGACTATTTTTTGGATCATTCGTGAACACATTGTAATCCAACAATTCTGTAAAAGCACGTAATGGTATGCACAGAAATTCGAATGTTACTCGGGGATGATAACCTTAAGATTTTAGTTATTTGTTAGGCTTATGTTTGATCAAATATTTTATTGAGTTTTCAGTACATCATTGAAAGCAAAATAGTTACAATTTATGGTTAGATTATAGCTCATCTATATTCATTTTCATCATCGTACATTATTTTCAAATACGATAAATAATATTTCGCGTTTCAAATAATGGACTTCCACGTCACGTATAGGAAAGAATTCTCTACCACGTAACAATTGGCTGAGTTCTTTGTGTCTATATTGAGTGAAACTATTCATTGTTCCATTCTATTGTTCACAATGTATTGCCATTGTGCTCATGAGATTTATTTTCGGACTTGTGTGATGAATAAGGGACGTGAATGAATGTAAATGTCTTATGATGGTATATTTAAAATGTGGTTCGCCAAATATTTTCATCTTGTCGATTTATCGATCCTCTCAGCATGGAAGCGAAATTAATTAGAATTTTTCTTTGCGTCTCTGATACTGTAATTACCAAGTCGGCTGCTCGATTTTGTATACTCGGTTCCGTTTTGTGCTCTAGACTTAGCGAGTTTCGTCATCCTCCAGAGAGCATGTTATGAGAGAAGGTAATTATGTCTAATGAAAAAATATTGAGACTGTTCATCATAATGAAGTTTCATCAGAGCTCAGAACGTTTTTTCTCGGATTTAATCTTTGGAAAGTTTGATTGTTTCGGCGACTAATTAATCGCGTGATAAAATTTAGAATTTAAGTGGTATTATTTTCCATTTTTTATTCGATGGTTCTTTTATAATTTGACTTCTTAGGTTTTCTAGAAATGTTGACTAAGAGTCAGGCAATTAATTAGGGTTATTGTATTTCATAGATTTAGCGGTGTGTATTTCTTCATCGTATCTATGTGCTAGTTTGCCTTGGGCGTCTCAATTAAGATAAGAATTGCTGCATATTGTCTTCTTGGTTTCATTTATTATTTATTCTTAAGATGAATTTTACATCGTATTACAGCTATGCAGTCCATATAATTTCATTTTAAAATTAATTTTTATCGTCTTCGTCTGATTTTTTGATTTTGGCTAGACACGAGAAGGAATTTGGATATATATATTAAGGAAGAGATTTAGTTAAATAGCGTGGAATTATACAATATCATAGCTATAAATATAATATAAAATACATAATAGAAGGTACTCTTGATTACGAAAGAAAGATGATAGGATTTATCATTATCAAGACGTATTAACTATGATCGATGGAAATATAACTTTAATTACTTCCTATATTCGAGTTGAAGCTGCGTAGAGTGTTATGCATATGAATTCTAGGGATTCGTGACCTACAAAAACATCCGGCCGTGGTTCTTAAGTTACTGTATACATTTTTACCAAGGACGAACTTCGTCTTAAGGCACAGAGTTGCCTATTACATTACAGTTATCACTACGTAGACACGCAAGCAACATGGCCCTTCGCAGGATTACCGCTAAAATGAACCCGGACAGCATTTTGAAGAGGAACTCATAGACCGAGGATAGAATCCCGGACTTGCCTGTTTGACAAGTTACCCGGCTGGCACCTCTAGAGAATGCACTTGAAAACGTGAATGGGTGAATATGTAAATGCCGGCATCTTCCGGTAAAATTATACACCTTTTCTCACTTCCCTTTCACTCGTGCCTGCTGTATAAAGCGATACAATTCGCGCACAATAGACTCAATTCCACTCCAGCGGCCTATTCATTTTCAAAAGGCTTGATGCCACGAGGTATAGAGAGATCACTTTCCGTGGAAGAATCTTTCACTTGAAATGCTATCCTTTCCTCCCGGCGTCGCTCTGCAACTTAATAGGAGATGACGTAGTTGTCCGTAGTACTTCGACCCGAAAAGGATATCCCTTCAGCAGTTCTGATTCTCGTCATTCCAGAAAAGCACTGTTTACGTTTTCCACGAAAGAATGCTGCGGTTACGTTAGCGGTGCAGATACCGCCGGCTACCGAGGGATATGTTCAAAAAATCAGGGCGAAATGCGACGAGATTAATTTTGGTGTTCGCAGGAATTGGTTAAGCACGTAATAGGTAATGTAGATTGGTCAGAAGTACCTATACTTAGCTCCCGTAGAAGTATTTGTTTGGCCTCTGTAGGACAATGGATTGGTCATAAATCCAAATCAGAAGTCATTCCTCATCCTTGGGGCCATAAAAGGTTCAGAATTCGATATGGGATATTGCGTGATCGGAAATAACATTGTATTACGACATATTATTTTTATTTGTGTAGTTGTTTGAAATATAGCCAACGTGTAACTAGAATAATATTTTTAAAATTGGCAGTCGACTACTATAGAATGAATTTATGACTTTACAATCAACTTTAACTGACTATATAATTATATATTACGGAAATAATCAGCGTTGAATTAGTTAAATTTTTCGCAACTGACGAATCTGGCCTGTTTTCCAGCTTTAGTGATTGCGAAAAAGTATTGCATACTTAGGTACATATATTTTTGACTTTCTTGTTATAATTCCTTTCCGTTCGCTGCTAAGTCATGGGAAAATTTTAGAAGTTTTACATAAGACTGTACTATTGGGGCTTGGGAGTTTAATCTCTTTATTCTGATAATACGTTAGATAATAAATGTAGTGTATGATTATCTCCCACATTTTTCCTCATTGGATATGTTTTGGCATTTTAATTATTACGTAATTTATAATGATGTACTTGAGATGGAGAGTTAGTGGAATGATTTAGTCAATTAACGGAGAAAATTGTTAGCCGGCGATATTTAGAAGCGTCACAAAAGGCAAACATTATTTCGTCAATCGTGACATCTTAATTATGTCTTCGTGGTGTATATCGATGTTTCTCTCCGTGGTTCGACACAGGCACGCGCGTCCTTCACTTCCATCAGTCACGCCACAAAAGGTTCGCTATCCTAGGCGATCTCCTAGCTCGGCTGACCCGCTCTCCTCGCATTGTCATCCAGCATCACGCCATCGAATTCTTACGATCTCTTTCATCTCAGGTTAATTCGGTGATGATCAAGAGGAGGAGACGAAAGCGTATTTTCCCTAATGAAAAGGTCATGACGAATTAAACAGACGAGCATGCTGATTCATAATTCGTAGCTTATGTGGAGCGGATGCTTCAAAAAGCATTGTTCGCACGGGAATGATTGATTGCGCGGGGTCGTAATGACCCAACGAGAACACGCGGGGGTTAAATGGAGATACTCCACCTTTGAAGTCTCCCCGTCGGGTTCGATCGCCCGTTTGAATCTACCGCAAAAGTTTCCTCGAGCCCGTCATTTGGCGCGAATCGTCCCCTTTGCGAAGTTACCCTCGCAAAATACCCTTTCATACCCTCTCCCCCCCTTTTCCGATCTCCCCCCCCCCGCGTCTCTCCCTCAACTTCCGCTGTCATCCCTCCCCTCCCGTTTCCGCTCCTTCCAAATGGAAGTCGCGCCGAATCGGCAACAGCGCGTCTGGGTTTGTACCTCCTTGAGATTGAAGGGCGAAGGGTAAAAAAAACGAAGGAGGGGTTTTTAGCGGAGGGATGGGGGGGGAGAGACGGAGGTCTGCAGTTGTGCTCTATCGAGGTTCGTGTCGGAGCCGATGGAAATGGGTTGTGACTGGGCCGCACAATGTTCTGCCGCTTACGTCACCAGCATTCGGATCAGGGAAGAACAATTCCCGGGTTCTTAAATGTTTTTTTAATGGCCGCCGATGGGAGTGTGACGGCGGCCCTCAGCCGTGGCCTTGGCGTGACACTAGACTTCTCAGAGCCGCCTCTTATAGTTCTATCAGCGACCACCTGTACATTTTTTTGTCTGGTAATCGTCTTCTCCCAGACGCTGCCCACCCACACTTCTCAGGCGAAGCAGACGTTCCAACAGCCCGCCGTGTTGCCAAGCGTGCCATCTTCGCGAGGTTCTCTCTCTCGGCGTGGGTTTTTAGGCGTTCGCCGATTCGTGCGGATCTTTATGGCTCCCGCGATGGACGAGTTTTTCAGGCGGGGAAATCGCTCTCTCCCCCCGTCTGCGAATATTGTTATCTCTAGCTGTTTACGAAGGCTTTGATTCTCTCTACATTCCGAGTTGCGGATAAGGTGAGCGGTTCTGTCGAACCGCGTCGACAGCTCGGGTTCGCGCCGGATTTCACCGGCGTTTGCCGAACGTATCGGGGTAATTATTCTTTATCGTCGCGGCGAAAGTTATTTTTGGTATTTGCGACGCCGGTGCATGGTTTCGTAACCGTCTCGTGTCTGGGTGTCGGTGCATTTATGTGGAGCATCGTCTTAAGTTCGATGATGAATGGAGAGATTTTGGGAAGGGATGAGTTTGTTTGCCTATATGAAAATGATAGATTTTCAGTGTGCGAAATTATATTTGATTACCATTAGTGGGGCCAATAATGGTCTTGAAATATAATTTTTCGCTGTACCTAATGGAAAGTGTAAATTAAATTTCGCATATTTAGTTATTCGACGTTTATTTACCATCCAAATTAAAATTTATCTATTATGATTTTTTATAGTATTTTTTTCCTAGCGACGGTATAGTGAATAAATATATTATAAGATGCGATGTATTTTTTCGTCAAAGAAGGTCATGAAAATTGGAAAATAAAATACTTAATTTCTGTTGGGGAAAAATTAATGATTTGCAATCATCATGTTCGATCAACTTTATTAAAATGATTATTTAGAAGAATGCTCATAAAACTACTTGTATAATTAAGTTTAATCATTTGATAGGAAGCTTATATCACTTCTGCTCTATCAGGTTTTGAATTTTATGCTAAGAATTATAGAATAGAAAGTTATCGGCGTATCTTTAGTTCGTATTGAGTTTGGGTCTAATCAAATTCTCGATAGGTAGTGAGTTGGTTTGCATTTGGAGATTTCAATCGAGTCGATGAGTCTATGAAATTCCGTTGTGTATTTTCTTTCTGTCTGCCAACCTTTCACGCAGACATTGTTACCAAGCAGGAGGGAATTTATTTATATCAATGAGGTAAAAATTCCTATTTTATAACGTCTCTCCAACTAAGAAGCAACAGCTAATTTTAAAGTGGTCATCAAAATATCCAGTGAGGAATTCTACGTTTGATGGATATATAAAAAAATAAAAAGGATGGTCAGATATGAATAAATTTGTAGGAAGTTGGGGTCGTAATAATGGATTTACATTTGACTTTTAGATTTTGATGGATTTGACATATTCCGTGATTTTTTTTAATGGATGTAGGAAAGGCTTGTAAATAAGTACCGGAATAATATTACCAACTGTCATGAATATACCGAATTCGTATTAATTCCACCAACACAGATTTCATTTCCTGCATTTTTTTGTGTTGATACACTTAATTTATTGCGAAATAAAAATGTATTTGTCATTGTATTCAGGTTTAATTAAGGATCAAATCATGAAATAATTGAGTAAGATTATGTTTCCACATTTTTATCAGACGTAAATTTATTTGAAAAAGTAAGCCAAGTATAGGAATTATTTACTTAAAGAGGTAAAAGAGCTATGTACTCATCTGAAACGTTAATTGCCAGGGTTTTGAATATTCGTGGTCGAAAAAGAAATGCTATTGAATGATATTTCCCACAATTCAAAAAGTTCTCTTTCCCCTATCCCGCACTCCGAACTGCTTACGTCACTGCTTTACCACTGCACCTCGTGGTGCGGCGCGGATGTGGGCCTCGGGATGGGCGCGGTCCCGACCGCCGAGGGCGGAGTCGTTTAGCCGCCGCGGGCAGACGGGCGGCGGCCTTCACGCCCGAAGAACGGACCGCGGGGGCGTAGAGTGGGGTGGGGAGGAATCCGTCTCCCTCATAACATTACATCAGAGCTTTTTCTCTTGCAAAGAACGATATTGGCCATTACTTCCCATTCTCGCGCGTTGCAGTCGGCGGCAAATTGCCCTATTCGGAATGCCACTAGTCTCGCTCGTTGTGTAATGGGATGATTGCGATGTAGAAAATTCCCTCGTGGAAGGCCCTCTTTTGTCAGAGTCCAGACGAGCCCGAATATAGTTATATCCCTCCCTTTGTGGCCATCTGCGATCCTTAATGGTTTTCGTTTCAGCGACGGGTAATGGATGTTGACTACTTACCTCGAAAGATGTTATAGACGCTAAATGCTCCTGTTGAAATTTTTTGAATTATTTATCTCATAGGCCTTGAGGTTTGGTGGAGTTTTTAGGTTTGGATGTGGATATTTTGTTTTTTATGCATTTGATATTTATTTCGCGAAGTATTGCCTCGAATTTAATATGCTGTTATGAAAAGTTGGTTGCGAATATACGTATCAGGATTTCAATGAAAGAGAAATGTTTCCAGAAAAGAAGTTCGATTTAGATCAAGTTATAGTTATTTGATGACGAGAAGAACGGTTGTTGCCAAGCGCGATTTCATTTTTTCAAAATATATTATAGAAGGTCGAATTTCATCATCGAGTTTACGACTGTTGTCTATGATTTTTATCGAAACTCCCATAAACATAAAGGGCACCTTCGAAAGGCAGCGATCATTACTCATCTATCCTCATGATACCCTTATAGATTCTGGCTACGTCGTTCTTCATTCTCGTACCAAGAGGGTACCAAGGAAACAGATAGGAGAGTGGAGATAACAAACGCCGTAATTCGAGGCCAATGTCAAGCGCATTAGAATGGCTGTGGGTACATTGACAACCGCAATAAGCCGTGAATGGGTCTCATGACTCATTAGGCAGCGTTGGTTAGCAACTGCTCGAAATAGTGCGAATTCTTACGAAGGGGAAAAAATGCGTGCATTAATCTTTTCCCGATGTTCGGTAAGATGCCAAAGATGATAAATGATTCACTCGGAGAGGATATCCTAGAGACACTTAAAATGATTGATGACGCGCCCAACAAAAAATGCTGCTTTAGTTGATGGGCATTTACTTCAACAGAATTAACCATGGGAATACGTCCTCTTTTTACGGTGTTATTCTCTCTGTCTGGATCAAAAGTGCATTATTTTTTTGTTATTTGTCGTTTAAAAAGATTCTACTTTAAATGGTTCGTTTACCAGCACAAGGACTGTTATTTTTTTACGTGTTACTTTATCATTTTAACGGGCTGATTCCGATAACGTGCTGTTTTTCAACCTGAAATATCTTTCCGCTCTTCTAGGAATTCATTAACTAGGAGAAAATTCAATAGTCCGCGACGTGGGAGAGCAAATTCACGCGTTCTAGTTCTCTGTCTAGACTCGACGTGATGGCTTGTTGCTTCATCGAAATCGTTATCAGTTCAGCTAGGTAATACCGTTATTTTAGCAGTGGAAAGTAATTTTTAGTTATATAATTTATAACGTTGCATCAGTAGCATATTATGAGTCGCAAGGTTTCGTGAGAATGTGGAATTCACGTTAATATTTCTTTTTGTTCCGAATTCTGGCTATGAAGTTTTAATTATTTGTCCTTGTGCCTCATTAATTAGTAATTGATAGAGTAGAGTATATTTTAAATGTCTCGTAACTCGTGAATATTTTGATACATCCCAGACTTGAGTCGATTGATATTTATTTTTCTTCGTGGGAAATTCTAAGAAGCCTTTCTGCCTTTAGGAGTCATCGAAAGAAGGGACATCCGACGTTCGTGAGAGAGTAGTTAAAAATCCATCTCCCTCATTAAAGGCGAGTCGAGGTCGCCGAAATTGAAGAGACGTTTTACGCAAATGTCCCATTTTCCAGTCTCCAATAAGGCGAAAAGTGTTGATTTAGCTCATTAAAGTCTCCCGGCCAATGAACCTCCGAGGGCAGACGTCCAAATCCGCGGTGGCGTGCATCTTAATTCCATTAACTTTCATTTGTGCCTCCGTGCTGTTGCTTCAAGGAGCAGCAAATCTCGCATCGAACACTTGTGGGACGGAACTTGAGGTGTTTCCCCGCACGTCATGCGTTATTAAAATGCGGTGAGGTCAATTAGGCCCGTGATCAGCCCAAGGGTCAAGGCTCGACTCGCGTGACAGGGTGGCGAGGGAACAATCCAGACGATCCGGAAACTTTAGTCTGGAAGGCTGATCATTATGTTGTAGCGTGTAGTCAGCTCGACTCTCTTAAAAAGGTATACCTGAGTTTAAGAGAAGGACCTCGCCAACTCTATCTTGGGTTGCCAAGAAGTTGGCGAGGCAATTTTATTTTATGCACGATGATTGTGGGAGTTTGTCTCATTTAGTCCTTCCTAAAGGTATGGTTATAGAAAGGCATAGGAAGAGAAGCACTTTGACTCTAAAAGTGAAATGTTTCATAGCTTTATATTCACGAGAAATGAACTCAATCGGAGTTATTTTTGAGAAATTACGTAATTTTCATAAATTGAAGACGTAAGTGATATAGGTACGAATTGAAGAAAATTTTAAATTTTGCTTTCCCATTTCAATAAAGACATAATAAATACGTTCTGGAAGATAAGAATTAGCGTATAATTTACAATATATATTGTAATAACATTTCATTACTCTCGGTATGTTTATTGTATGTTTTCTATATTTTATCTATATAATGATGTATGGTGATTATGATATTTCTATGAATTCAGCACCCCTAATTTTGTCTATATATTACTTAATTGAAATTATAAATCGTATAATTTGTAAGAAATTTCGTGAATCAAATCTAGGAAAGGTTTTCAATAGTCCTACGTATCTTAAGTGCGAATTCGAAAGTGTAGAATGAAAGAGGTACAACCTTTATTCGTAACGTCTTCGAATTCCCGAAGGAGAAAGGGTAAAGGCACGTGACGTCACCACGAGCCGTAATGGTAATCCGAATTTTCTCGGAGGTTTTAGCCGAGGTCGTCGCAGCGACATAATCCGCGGAAGGAGGCTTCCGTGGGAGTGTCTGCGGAGGGACAAAGAAGCCGGGATTCGAGTGCGTGGAAGCGGAGAAAGATCCCTGACCTTCGCTCTACGTCGCACCTGAGGTCTTGCCATGTCCACGCCTGCGCTCTTGTTCCCCCAACCTAAGGCGTTCACCGCCTCAACGATCGATACCACTTCTCCTTTGTCTCTTCGCGATTTCTCCCTCCACCACTGTTGAATCGCATCGTAACAATTTCCCACCAGCCTATTTATACGTTCATGAACGCTCTCGGCCGACTCCTTCGAATTTTTCTACTCCCGACGCCGGGCGTTGAAATCTATTACGCGTTCGTTGCTGAATGAGTTGGTGTAGGTTTATATATGCGTATTTAAGTATATATATGGTATGTGCATTTAGTGTTTTATCGTTGTAGGACCTTCCTAGAGTTGTATGCCTAATGGGAGATTATCTTAGGTCTGTTTTCACCATTCCTAATGTGTATGCATTCCGCTGCACTCGTTTTTGGTCTTTCTACATTTTTTTAATGTCCATAAGATTCTTGTTTTATGTTATAATCTTATGATGGCATAGGTCACTATACTTACTGGGATACCATTTCAAGATATTACAGTATCTACTCAGAATAGAATTATCCGTGGATTTAGTCCGATTTATTTCCATTTTTTTTAATCAAAGTTTTTAAAGTGTTTTCGAAGTGTTCAAAAGCTGTTTTGGATTCATCATAAATGGAATTCTATATAAGATATTGGTTAGAATTTGTGTTGAAAAAGTTGAATGCTAATGGAAGATTTCGTATCTTCTCGAAGTTGGAATACCGTTGATTAAGAATGCATATCTTAGCATTCGAATACTCAATTAATGCGATAATTAGCTCGTCAAGATTTCTGCCCGACGCTCTTGGGAGTTGATTATGACGACGAGAAGTCGATTTCTGGAGATTTTGGTGGGAGAAACTCATATTGGGAGATGCTCGTGATTTAATTGGGATGGAGTTCTACTGAATCTTATCGACTGCTACACGGGTCGACAAATTACTAGATAAAGTTGAATAATTGCAATTTCTGACTGTATGTTGGATAATTATATTAGTTTTCTAGTTCTGTACCGATATTAACCACTTATCGCACTTCTGCATTGATTTAAATTTATTTTTGTCTGTTTTTCGTATTCTATTGAAATCATTTAACTTCTTATGATATACAAATAGGCACATCTTTTGAGTCATAATTATTGAGTGAATCTGAAATACAACGTTAATACTTTATACATAAATGGAAATAATTGGGTTTGGAACTTGTATTGTTAAGGAATGATGGAGGCTAAGTGCTTAAATGTTCATTATTTGATATAATTATCAATCTAAGCTTATTTCTTTTTCACTCGATATTCGTCTGAAAATTTCGCAAATTTCGAACGTGTCTGCTTTTAGCGATTTCAATCTCTATGGGATCGTAAGGAAATTTTTTTCCGTAATTCCACCCAAAAGCATTAAGATGCAGATAAAACACCGATTCGTAGAATTTTCATAATTTATAGCTCACGGGCCCTTATTAGCCCCACGCGACCAGCTCCGAATTAAACGAAGCTTTCAGTATAAAGGAAATTTTAAACAGCGAGATTAACGATATTACGATTAAGTTTGACATCCGAGCGGTTATCGATTTACACGAGAGATTTACATCGTTCGAGTGCCCGAGCAGCCTGATAAATCTCAGTTATGAAAGATGCTCAGCCGAGGAGAGCGGCATAAAACTGGCGGAGTGGATATAATGAGCGGCTCATTAGTCTCATTCTCGTCGAAAATAAAGACGTAATCTAATCTGCGCTCATTTCCCCCGACTGCACCCCCCCCCCTCCCGACGAAAATTCCCCTCTCGCGGAGAGCGTGAGCTTCAAACACGCGGAAATGTAAATTCGCGAAATTACGTGGCTTCAATTTTGGATTCAACTTGTCGGATTCGGTTGCTACCTCCACTTAATAGCAATGAGTTTCTTTTGGAATTCGGATGGTGTTTTCTCCGTTTCACTAGGGGACCTTTTTACGGAAAGAGGGACGTTTCGCCGAAGCCGTTAGGTCGACACCAGTTTTTGAAGGCGACATTAGGACGCATTTAACTTAAGATTGAATTTATATGTTTCTATATATTGCTACATAATATTTAAACATACAGATTCAATGCATTATTTTTATACGCTTTCTCTGCGAGTTTCTTTTAATTCAAAGATTCAATCGATATTTTTATACGAAATGGATTTTCAGAGATAAAACGTAATGTACGATCTTTCCGAAATCCTTATATTTATACGATGATCAGTTCCAGTGAGGGATCTTAAATCGGTAGATTTTATTACCTTACCTTACGATGTTATAAAAATCCATGATTTATTAATCTCCGTCGTAGCCGAACAGCTTCTCCAGACGGTTGCTCGAATCTCCACTTCGCATGCACTTAGAAAGCAAATTTTTCGATTTATTCCTCAGATTAGAATCTAAAGATTCCGAATGTCAGAAATCAGTCGTAAAAAGCGTCTTCTTCTCCAGAGATATGCTTCGATGAATGTGGAAAAGCTTCCGTTTCATGGAAAAAATATTCCGACGATGCTTCGGTTGGGGGCTCAGGGAACGAATTTGTTGCCGATCAAAGATTCCGTCATCATATGAACTTACTCCAAGAATGCTTTGCAGAATTTTTCGTTATTTTTCCTGTTTTTTATTCGAGTGCCTATAAAAGTGTTGGAAATATTCTGTTTAGCAATACCGATCATAAATTTATATCGCCATATATTTGATTTTAAAGTATCTTTTTACTTCATATGTCCTCCTTACTGAAATGGATTTAAATTGCATTTTGATGCTGACACTGGTGGAAATTTAAAAAATTAGGGTAGAGTAATTCGCTCTTATGCTATAACCATTTTATTAAAAATGTAATCATATTATTTTAACCTATTTAATACTAATTATTCTTTTTGGGACTTTTATTTGATGTGATTTTGAATAGGATTTAACAATTGTGATACTATTTTTTGTTATATTATTCTTTATATTATTATATTTTAATCGTTAATTTTTTGTAAAACATTGATTTTTAGCTTTGATATAATTTTTTATTTCTAAACATTGTTTGTTTTATCTATTAAATTTACCGCTTATATCCTTCCCAATTTTGCAGTCATCATAGATCATATTTCATTCCATTACAGCGAGATCTGTTTCTTATGTTTTATCCTCCAACTTTCCATTCGCGTCTCTCGCATACGATTTAATATTCAAGCGACGCGTTTATCAACATCTGCATCTACGCATCTCACGTCCTCATGAGATTCAGAGTCGATTGGATGTCTCGAATCCCCTGCGGATTCGGACAAGTCGAGTATTGCCTGGGATTCTCTCGTTTCCTAGACACCAAACGGGGATTCCCGCCCAACTTTTACTGCTTTTCCTACCAGAACAATAGCGGTTATAACACCTGCTTCGACTTAGCCGATTGCTATTGTCTCCGCCTCTATCTACGGCTCCCCTTCCCCTCCGCCCTCTCTCCCTCCCTCCTCCCCCTCCCCCTTTCTCCCGTGCCTCTCCCGTAGTCGCTTATTACCAAAGAAAGCTTTTCCCAGCCGGTATGTGTTTTATGTCCATCCTCCTTGAAAATGCGAGCATTTGCGCACTTAACCTTCCGTGGACTAATTCCAGCCTTCTTGCTTTCGCAGGATAACTACGGACAACCATGGGATTTGCAACGCTCTCGTCCGCTCTATCGGTAAGTGAAGCATTATCTTCCCGGAGAATAGATTCACGCGTCTATTCTTCTACTTTGACCTTTAGTCTATGTGTATTATTGTTATATTTTTCGTAATTTATATAGCCCTAAATGCTCGGTATTCATGTCGCAGATTTCGTGACCATATTATTATTAATTTTGAGAGTGGAGTATATGTTTATCGCTAAAGTTATTTTTTATATCTCCCTTAAGTGCCATTCTTTGCCAAATGTTAAGTATTGTTGCGTTTCATTATTTCAAACCGTCTGCTTTCACTTCTATAGTTTTTTAACCTGAAATAATGAAGTTTTGTACGTTCTTTTCTATGTCAAAATCGTTTATAACGAATTATTTGTAAGCGATTATTTTCATTACGTAGTCAATTTCTCTTTATATTCAAAAAGTGAAGAAATAAGCCTCTTCTCTCTAAGTTTAGTTGTGGGAGTACTTTCATAACTCCTGATTCTATGCCACATTGTTGTTCGTAAGGTTAAAGCTTTCACAAAGATTACTGTCCATTATTCTAAACAAGGCTAAACACCACGTTTCCCGTATATTCTGAGACGTCAGTTTTAGATGTTTCTTTCTTTTTCGACGTAAATTTTGCAAAGGAGGAAAAACGGCCTTCCTCTCATGAGTCACTTTAAAGTCTCCTCCTTGTTTCCGATTGCAGAGGTGTGGTAAGGTCTCGACGATAAGTTGCGCCTTTATTTAAGCCGTCTAGACTTTAGCTGATATTTCGAAAGGTAAATGACCCCTCATCGATAATTAATTGTGAAATGGCACCTCATGCCGAATTAACGATATAAATTCTTTTAGTGATGAGGATACGTACGGAGTGTTACAATTGGATAATGTCTCGGACCATGTTTAATGTGGTAGTCTCGATAAGTATACTTTATTACGATGTAATATCATAGTTGGAGTGATAATTTGAAGTGATTTATAATGGTTGTAATTCTGTAAAGTATTCTGGTTAATATATTAATTTGAAATTCGGTATAGATTCTGTTAAATTTCACTTTAACTTTTCCTAAATTTAGTTGTGGTCGCCTATCTTTCAGGACAAATTTTTCTCATTGAAATATACACGCATGTAGGGTATATTTATGGATTTAACCAGTGGAAAAATATACAGACAATTGTAATCTTTCATTGTATTTCTCATGTGTTTTTACTAAATTTATATACGTTGCAGATAATATTTAGATTAGCTACTCGTTGTAACTTCAAATGTCTCTCAGTACTATATTGCTGAATATTTACGACATATTTTATGTACCTTTTTAGGAAATTATGTGATTTACTGCTACTTAACTTTATGTCACGCATATTATCGCAGGGATATAAATTGAATTTTTGCTTTTTTCGAACTATATCTACTCAGTAAAAAATATTTGCAAATATATTTCAGCTATTCGCAAATTGAGGTTCCTTCTTACAGGCTCTCACAGATGGACCTGCCCCATCTACTTCGCACCTCCACCCCCCTAAGTTACCTCCTTCCGTGTCTGACGTTCTCTCGTAGAAATCCTCTAGTTCTGCACCAATCGATTGAATAAAGGCGCCGCTCCCAAGTCTGCGCTAGACTCAAGATTCGGAAGTTTTTTTCCTCCTTTTGAGGGAAGCGGAAATGGCGTATGTTAGAGTGTCTTTGTCTAGAAGTCGGGGATCAGATCTCGCGCCCTGCCCCTCGCCGTGGCCGTGGTCCAAAAAGAGAGTCCTGACGCCAACATAAATCTGCAAGTAGGGCGTAGTTTATCATCTCACGGCTAAAATAAGAAACGCTCATGGGTAAACAATAGGGTGATAAACGATGGAAGTGCCGGATACAATGCGGAAGATGTTCGCAGAGTGACAAAACATTCGCTCGGAAGATTAAAGTTCCTGCCGCATTCCTTAAATTATTTCCCCCATTTTCTCCTAGTTTCCAGCTGAACATCCTAGGTTTCGCAGCTTTCAGAGCGATAAAGTTAGCCAATGCCAGAGAGGATGGACTCACGCCAAGGTACGAGTCGGGGATTCTAGTGCAGATGATTTAGTGGTTATGTCAAATGTAGATCGTTATAAATAAGGAATTTGGAGTAAGAAAGCTGCTCTCTCTCTCTCCCTCTGGGTTATGTCTTTTGTGGGTTTATTGGCGCTATTTCAAAGGGCGTGATTTTCCGGAATGGGTCCTGTCTTATATTAGGTACGTATTTCATATTTCTCGTCGAGATTGGTTTTAAGTAAATGCGTTCTTATTATTCATAGCTTTTTTGTTTTCGTTTTTGTGTAGAGAATTGAATGGACTTAATCCATTCGATTTGACGTTTTTATACCCCTGATTTACAATCTATTATACATATGTATATTATATATATATATGTATATATATTAAGTTTAATTCCTTTTTTTTTATTTAAACATCTGTAGTCGGAATTGCATGGATAGAACGTAAAGATTTTCCATAACTCGATTTGAAGTGTTGGATAATTATAATGAATGCTCTTAACGAAACGAGTGAATATTATGAATTGCCCGAGTCCCTCTCTTTGATTAAAAACAGATTCAATCTTCTCCAAGATCCAATGACTATAATTTCGGGGTCCATAGGTGACACCGAGGCACGTATCGCTTTAAGTGAATCTTCCGTGGTAGTTGTACGGAGGGTTGGATCTTTAGCGTCATTCATCATTTTCCCTACATTCCACCACCCTTTTTATCGACGAATCCCATCTCCTGAATCGCCCCACCCCCAGCGCACGCGGAGGCACTTATTGTCTTCGTCAGGTCCGTCCATCCTCCCCACGGCACGAATTGGATACAAAGAACCGATTTGAAGGCAAATTCGCTCAAATTTGCTTTGAAGGCAATTTGGGTTACAGCCAAGGCTCTTATCACGAAGCTAAAAAAAACGGTAAAGATACACTTGCGGAAAAATTACCCGACTCGAGCGTTGCATTATCGTACGAAGTACTTATTTTATATTGTTCTAAGTGAACGCTCGTGACTCATTTATTAAACCAGTAACCAGCGTTTTATGTTGTGAATATACTGGTTTTTCTTCCCGTAAATTGGGAGATTTGTATCCGGTATTTTTATTGAAAAAAGTGTTCCCGGATATTATTTATCGGTTAACCGTATTCATTTTGTCTGATTTAGAAGCAGTGGATATTCTAACTATTTCAGCTTCATTAGAACAAATGTGTGTAATTTCTTGGGATTTTTGCTGGAGAATTAGGTAGTATCTGGACGATTTTTTTTCAAATATTGTCTTCCATGTGTAGATGAAATTTATCATTTCTGTTCTCTGGATTTTTCCTAAATCTGTTAAATTATATTCCTAGACTTTTTTATCTTAATTTTTCAATTTTTATCGTAATATTTAACGTACAATCATATTCGAAACGGATAAAGAATATGATCATATTATTTTGATGGGGTTTTTGAATTATTTTTCCATAGAATTTGAATTCATGTTAGCTGTGATAGAATTTCACATAGTGAGCAGTAATGCTATTAAGGCAGCCCTTAAGGAAAGTGCTATTCATATAGGTCATCGAGCTGTGTTCTCATGGGCTTTTTACCCCTAAGGGCATTCTAACACGAACTGTTAAGCAAGCAAACCTCGCTCCTGGTCCTGTTTAGGTAGCCTAATTACCTTGCCAGGTTGGCGAATTGTCGAGTTAATACTGGAAGAAGGGGATATGAAAAATTGTCTGTCAGGAATGAAACTCGAGTGTGTATTCTTCATGCTATCCAGTCGCCCTTCCCGATGTGAAATGTCATCTCAGTACAATTACGCGTACAGTCTGGGAGAGTTCCTAGGGAAGAACCTTTGTAAGCGATGTTTGAGCAGCTGCTCGGTGCGGAATTGAAAGGACCCGGTTCGATCCCCGGTCCTCTCGAGTAACACGAGTTCAATTCATTTCGTTTCCTGTATTTTTTTAACGGAATTTAATTTGTTCTTAATGGTGGAGGTATTCGGGATCCAACAGCCTAGGGCTGACGTATCTGCACAAAAACAAGGAACGCAAAATAGACCTTTAAAATGGGGAAATTGGTCTCCGCGAAAAAATCAGAGTAATCTGCGTCAAGATTGTCATCGGGGAATCGTTATTAAGGCCCCCATTCGCTAGAAAATTAGTTCGGATTCCACCCATTTGTGGAAATTCGGTTAGCCTTGAGAGAGGGCGATTTCGCGCTCGTGTATCTTCGTCCTTGGAAGGCCCAGCCGTGGAATCCCGGAAGTAGGCGAGACGAGAAGTGATTTGGGAATGGTTGTGTGTCGAGGGGAGTTGCCCAAGGAATCTGCTTCCGTTTTCTTGAGCGTCGGTGGCTGCAGCGGGCGGCGTTGCCGCTCGGGTGCGATGCCCCCCCCGTCTGCAAATACTCGCTGCACTCCCTCCTTATCGGTTTCACATCTCGGCGGCGGCCTGTGGTTCAGACGCTCCCAGACCGATTCCGCATTTTAAACATTTTACCATGCGCTCCGCAATGGCAGTGCACCGGAGAACAGGTTGTGCGACGGGAGCAAAATTTGGACGTCGGACGGCGATGGCCATTTAAGCACGGCTGCTATTCTCCTGCGAGTAAATCAAGGGCGACTCATTCCCCTATCCTAGCTCATTGTGCGACTAGCTATGATGGTAGACGGGGCGAAGTGCTGCGGGTTCGAGTACTTTATAGACACGCCATTCTCCGGAACAGGTATTTCGTGTTTTCCCACTACTACTTGTGTGCAGTTTGTTTACTCCGGGAAGGACAGTCACGCGAGCAGATACCTTAATACGGCGCCGATACTATAAGCACGCAAAAAAGTGACAAGGTATTCGTCGACGAGTGCTCATATTTTGTTCGAAGCAACAAAACATTAGCGATTGATCGTTGGAATTTCTGATAAGCCACCGTTCTGTGCGTCCAAGGTCAGAAATGTGGATTAAATGGAAGAGGTCTGGAGTTAAGTACGCGGATGTTGGTGAGTTGTAAGCTCGTTTTTTTATCTATCGATTGCAAATGCCCCTGCTTCGAATCCTGGTTTATAGTATTTTTCTGTTTATGTAAGGGTTGTGTGTGAGTTTGTCATTTTTACTCTGTTGACCTTGGCACTCTTTATGAAGCTTGTCTATATGGAAGAAGGGCTTTGGTCTTCTCATATCTCGGAATTACAGGAAATATGTTCAGCGGTTCTGTTTCTCAAGATAGGGGCTTAGATGAGTTTTGAAAAGTACTTAATTAGGTATTTTCGGGAAATTTATTGCTTAATGGAAGTAAAGTATGATCATACGATAATTGAAGGAATATTAAGTGCACTTTATTAACGAATATTTATCTTTACGTATATTATACCCTCTTCTCTTTGCGATATAATTCAATAATATAATGTTTTAAAACAAATTTAGTATATACTGTCTTCATTTCTTCTGCTAAATTGTTACTGAAATCGTATTATTTAAATTTTTACATAAATATAAAGAAAAATCTAAGAATATCAGATGATATTGAGTCTTACGTGTATATATAGGTAGGATTCAGACCATCGTATAAATTACCTGTTGCATTTTATATGCATTTTTTTGTTGAAAGTGATTTATTCACACATTATGGTAATATTTTATTTCATAGTCATTATAATTTAATATCTTCCGTAAATTTGATTAATCACAAAGTATTATAAATATGTTATATTTAATACTTTTGATGGTGATATATTCCGATTTCAGTCTCAGGAAAGATAATAAGATGAGTAAATTAGCGCTTTGCATTGCCAGTACTCAGAAAAGTACTCAGAAAGAAATTTGTGAAATATAAATTCATAAACGTGTCATTATTGCAACAAAAATGTGCACGTATTGGTCTTTCCGCAAAATTAATATCAAATAGTGAAATTTACTCTTTAAAATAATGAATTCATAGAGGCAATTATGAAACACCGGAAAAATTGATCGATAGCTGAGTAGATATAGCTGATAGCAATTCATGATATCACAAAACCCCAAAAATATGCAAACAATAACAAGGAAAATCCCAAACTTGGCAACCGCGTTGTTATCATGCAGTCAGCGATGCGTGCCATTACGAAGCTTTTTAGCCGTGGAATTCTTCTTTGGCGAAGCGCGTCCGTCAGACAGCGCTTTCGACATGCGCGAAATTTGCCATGAAGCGTGTCGAGGGTGGACGTCGATTGCCTTCCATCGCATTCCTCCGCAATTCTTCTATAATTACTTTCAATTTCATACTCATCTCCTCCGCTGATCATATCATCAGTGACAGTCAATTATCGCGGACCGTGAAAAGTTCCAAATTTATTGTTTTGACCTCAACAAGACATAAATAAAGAGTTTGATTAATCGCCTCGATTTAGGACGTTCATTCCCTCCGAAAAGGTTAATTGAATTCAATAGCCACGATTTTGTCCACGATTATTTTTAATGCATCTCACTCACGGAGTACGGTTCAGCGAAGATGAGCAATATTATATCGTATAATTTTGGTATTTTATTTTATAGGATTTTAATTTTTTAATTAGGCTTCTGTATTTCCTATTACACCGCATGGTAGTGATGGATTCTCATTATTCTAAGATTAAATAATGTCTGTAATAACTACATTGGGTTCATTTGAGTTCATTGATATTCCATTCTTTTATCTATTATGTAGCTGGTTCTATTCTGCTACCAGTTTTTTCCGTATGTTTCAAGCCGTACTTCTTATTCGTTAAACAAGGTTTGAATTTGCAATTGATATTTAATATCAATTTATTATCTTCTTTTCTTTTAGTTTTGTGGAAATAAGTGTCCCTTGCTCATCTCGAAATCTAGATTTACAAACTCTTTTATCTTGCAAAATCCGATCATCCTGCATGAGCTAAAAAAGGTTTTTTGGCAAATACGGAATCGACCCCAGGCCAATGTAGTATCGCAATTTTTATTTACCTTTGCTCTCCGGGGACATTATTTTTTGCTCATCCCTTCCGAGGTCTCTAGGTAGATGAGAAAGTTCACGTTGAAGGGAGCATTCTTTCGCCAGACAAAAGGAAGAAAAAAAAGCATTTTTTTTCGCAGCATTTTATTTCACGACCGGTTTCGCTATGGAGCTAGCGTCCAGTGGTGAGTCTGAAGATGAAAGCGGAACCGGTCGTGAAATAAAAATACAGAGGAAAATACTGAAGAGAAGAGGTTACGATGTGCGGGTCACGGGTTTGACTGAACGTTCACCGGACGAATATGGAACCCAGTTTTAACGAAGTCGATCTTTAGTAAAAAATGAGTCGAATGATTGAAATTTGTCACGTTTTCGCGTAGTTTCACTTTTAATACGTGCCATGTTTTCCTGTGTTAAGCTAGGGCCTTTATGAGTTGTCTTTTGAGCTTACAATCAGTTTCATCCCTCTGATAAGTTACCTTTTTTTTCACTAAAATTGAATCTGTATTTATTTAGAAACATTAAAAAAATATCTTCTTTTTTGCAAGCCTTTACGTCTTATTAAGGTTATAATACGTTGATTCTATGAGGACAAGCTTAATTCTAGGGCTAAGAGATGTTTTCCACTTCTTCATATTTTAATCATTAGTTAAGTGATTTCCCTTTTAGTGAAGGTTGTACTTTATTCGTCTTCAATAATTGTCCAATAGTTTTCCTTAAGAAATTTTATATTGTATGTTGCATTATATTGTATTTAAAATATTCAGTTACGAGTACCTCTTGAAGGATCTTTCACTGCCATCATCAATTAGCTCGATGCCCTTTTAGTTTACTATAAAAAAATCTCGTCATAATGTAGACATAATTCAAGAAAATTGCATAATATATTAAATTTTTAATTGTGTGAAGTGTTCCTATTAAATTTCCATTCAATGATGTGCAGTATTTACAAAATTATTATAAACTTAATGTCAGTATCGGTTCTAATTAGTAAGTCTTTGATTGGGTTCTGAAGTGGCCATAAAGATATCTCATGAGATTTTGACACTATGTATGGATAGTGATTATTTGACTCTTCACCATCTTTAGTCTTAACGTAAGATACTTGATAGAGTGAGGCCTCCATTAATTAGCCTATAGTGGCTAATTGGGTATTCGTGTATTTGCTTTTAAATGGTCTGTACTCGATATTGGTTTCAAAGTAGACAGAATGACTGTTGATGTTTTTCCAGGAATCAATTAATAAACTACCTGATTAGTTTTAAAATAGGGGTATCTTCAAAGTTTATTTTCCACTATCTGCGAAATTATTTAATTTAAGGGAACCTCTTTTAATGGGAAAATAATATAAAACAACTTTGTTTATTTATCTTGGTTCCTTTTATCAACTCTAATTTATTTGTGCTTTTTATATAAACTTATAAGGCTCATCTGGTAGAGGATAAAATGAAGTAGGCTTAGTCAGACTGGTTCTAAAGAATCGTCAAGTGAATTTTTCGACTGATACATATTTAGTTCTGTATGTGTATGTATATATTTCAGTTACCATCCCCATAGTATGGGAAGATTATTCATATTGGTTGATGTATATTATCTTTGAAAAAAATGTCAAAATGGAACAGTGTGAGATTGATGGAACAGATTTTGAATTCCTTATCTCCATATTTGATTAAACTTCTTCCTCTCCACTTTACTCAATAATACTTATGATAATAAATCAGATACATCTCCCTAAATGAGAGTAGAATATTTACTTTTGGATGGCCTCTCTTTTGTCCAGTGCCTTTCTTTTGTATGAAATTTAATATAGCAGTTCCACTCCGGAGAATTTCTCATCTTGTTAATGCATTTCCTATTTTATCGTATTCATACTTACAATGCTTTTGGTTCCTTCTCTTTTGCGATGAGATACACTCTGGATACATGTTCAGTATCATTTAAGAATTATATTAAATTAAATTAGTATGCCGAAGAGAGATTTTTTGCCTCATCTTGTCGCATCATACATTAAAAGATATTCTCTCTTAGATGCACTGCCGAGTTTTATTTTGAGAAGAATTGATTGAAACTTTAATTTATTTGAAAGCTCAGCATTAAGAAATGCACCTCTCGTAGATTTTTTCAAATCCCAGAAATGGAATTTGCTTCCGTGCATCTTGCAGAATTGCAATCCTTGCTAATGCACTTTTTGAATCGAGGTTAGTGTGGGTAAATTGAGATAAATGCATCCGTTAATCTTATTTTCCAAATGAAGTCTCGTTCTTGCGACGTTAAATGAATTTGAGTTTGAGCCAAATGAACGAGAAAGGGTTGGTCACATGGAGTGGGTTTTCGCGAAATATTGAATGAGACTTATCGGTAATATTGGTTGTTATGGTGACAGTTGAGATGTCCGGTGAAGTATTTAATTACCTTTAAGAGTTATTGGGGAAGCTATTCGTATGTATTTAGGACAGATTTTAAACATCAGACCGATCTTTAGCAACGTATTGTCTACTCTTAGGTTATCTGGAAAATAGAAAATAAGTTTGGTAAATATGAATATCAAGTTAAACATCTGCTATAAATTATTTCTCAAATATTTAGATCCTAATTTCTCTTTAATTTTCGGAAAAAGGAATCATTTTCTGGAAATCATTGTTTGATATGGATCACTTCTTATTACGCGAAGTCTAGGTCATTATCAATCACTTTGCATATATCCTAGCACATACTCTTGGTTGAATTTAGCATAAATACCAGCCTTCGAATTCTTGGACGTAATATAAATATGCGTGGTATTTGAAGGCCATCTTTCAAGAGAACCGAAAGGCAGACACTACACAACTTAAGCACCCTCACCAACCAGCTGTTTACGTTGTAAGTGGATAAATAATAATCACAATTTCGAATTCCTCTCGCCATATAAGTTGTGAATTTTTTCTTAATTCAATACGTTATATCAAATATTTTCACCAATATCTTATATTGTTATCTCATCTACGGATATATTTTTGAAAATTCTCAGAACATTAATTTATCTACAAAATTAAATAAAATTTAGTTTTAAAGATGGTTATTAGAAATTAGTTAAAAATTAACGTGGCAGCTGTAGTAAAGAGGATGGTGAAAGCTGAGTATTGTTTTATATGCGAAAATTATTTCAGGACCCCGTCAATTTTCGCGATTGAAAATGCTTCGGTGTGTTCAAAAGGATGCTGCACGAAATCTGTTGTTCAGTTTATTGGCAATTTATTCACGACTAAGAAATCCTGCGAAAAGTTATCTTTCGAAAGGATATGAACCCACGAAGTTTGCAGCATTTCTCGTTCGCGTTCGAAAGGAAGCAATCTCGTAATCAACCCCAAAATAGGAGTCGAATTCAAATTCCGGGCAGCCTCAGGTAGTCCGACTTAATCAATCGGGAGTGTGAAAACGACAGCTCCGCGTGTCTCCCTCAGATCGATGCAGCAGATGCGGAAAACCCTTTTTAGAATCGATTGCATAGCAGTTTCTTGCGAGGAGATCATTTCAGGAAGACATTTCCTTAGTGAATCTCTCTCATCGAGTACACATTTCGCGAACGGCGAAAGCAACAGCGCCAACGGCGGTCGGTGCCGACAACAGCGGCGCGAGTTATGGACGGTGCGGCGTTGCCACGTCTCCACCCTCTTTCCCTCTCGCCCAAAACGCCTCTTTCCCAACCCTCTTTATTTAATCTATATCTCCCTCGGTTTATCATCGGATGGGTCCGCTCTCTCGGGCGCAGATCCGTCGCTATCGGACGCTAGGAAAGCGATCAACGCCTCCCGGATGTCTCGGTTGAAATTTTAAATCTCCCAGCCTCCGGTTGCGTCACGTATCCCTTTTTCGCTCTCTCCCACGTAAACCTTCATTGTAATAGGCTCTCTCGGTCCGAATCCCCGAGTTTTCTCATAGCCTCTCTCTTTCGATCCCCCTTCTTGTAGCCGAACGTCCGGATCAGACTCTCCCAATGAATGATGCGCTCTCGGTCTTAATTGCCCCTCTTCCAGAGGTGGCCGTCCGTACTTATTTCGACCGCCGTCTTCCCTCTTCGTCGTTGCCCGGTTACTTTGTTTTTCTGGGCCGTTCGGAAATCGCATTGAGTTGAAGGTTTTTTATGTTGTCGTTGTGTTGGTATTGGTGATCGTATTATGTCGGTTCTAGTTTGGCTCTTGGTGGGGTTTTGTATCAGTCTTTAGGTCTAAGATGATTTTTTGTCTTGATACAGTCCATTCAGTCTTTCTCCCATACTTCCATGCGGTTTCTTTGGTGATCAAGCAGATTTCATTCACGTAAGCACGCACATGACCTTTTTGCGGAATGTTTTTGAACGAGCTACGTCGTCCCGAAGTATAAATTTGCAGATTAAGTGATACACGAATACATTTTTTGAGGTTTAAGAACGATGGGGTAGGTTTAAGGAACTTAAATGTACGTGTTACGAGTCGATTAAAATCGTGCAGTTCGATGTAGTTACGTAGTTGAAATTTTCTCGGTATGCTTGACATTCTTTTAGTACAGGATTTTCTTTAGGGTGGAACGGTAATGTGGTTTTTTTACTTGCGAGTTTATAAATTGTGAAGTCTAAAAAGTAAAGGAAATGAGAGTTTGTACTAGTACAGTGTTCTTCAACCATATTTTCGGAATATTTCTCTCTCCGAAACGTCGGCAGCAAACGGTCGGTCACGCACCCCACTTTACATCCGTATCGCAGATCCGCACCGAATGAATTTTCCGCAAAGAACTAATCGTCTCGAGACATCTGCGGGAAATGTACCTCGTTCCGCACAGGTAAGCACGGGAGGCATCCTCGGCCGGAGACGCGTTTTTTTATCGCCAAATTCTTTTTCTTCCCAAGGAGAGTTGCTCGCTCCCCATGACTCATTTCACACGTCCACGCGTTTTTCCCATCAAAGGATCGCTGGCCTCCATCACCCAGCGACACGATCATAATCGTGTTTATTTTCGCGGCCGATATTTGACGAAAACGGAATTAGCGCCCACGCTCTGCCATCGGGAGATTCAAGGTCGCCACGACCCCATTAGTAATCTCGCGTCTGCAGATTCCCTCGCCGGCGGCTCAGGTTGTCAACACGTCGAAGTTCACTCACGAGTGCCAGATCCCGTGGTATTGCCCAAGCAGCGAGGACGCGATGGGTGTATTTTCTATTAGGGGTTATCGTCCCTGGTTCTCTTCTAGTGGTACGCGTGTCCTGAGATCGATGCCCTCAGAGCTACGTCAAAGGCAGTATAGAGATAAAATGGTGATGGAATGTATTTGATGGTGAAACTGTCAGATTTCTTTTATTAGGTATGAGTTTTCGCCAATTTTTCTTTTAGAGTAGTCATGTTAGAGCAGAACATAATGCGTCTATTAAGTATGCTCACATAACTAGATTACCGTTACCATAAGGTAACTTTCCTGACTGTATGGAAGCTGCTTGCTCTGAGGTAGTTTTTTGTTAGATAAATATCTCTATACGAAAGTATTTATGTTCTTGACCATTTCGTTTTACATTTATCCGCATTACCTAAACGAATGTCGTATTTAGAAAATGCCCTCCAAATGCTTTGAGTGTATTGTTCCTTAAGATATGGATTTATAAGATCGATAATTTTGAAATAAAAATGGCCGCCCAATTTTGGTATAGTGGTATCGTAAGTAGCTATTTTTTGACGCTAATAGATTGAGTAAAGTATCAAGTGGGCTTTTAACATCAAAAATATGTATAGTTAGAATTTTACATTTATTTTCATTGTTACTTTTCTCGGTGATTCATATCAAGCGATTGCTGTATATCTGGTTCATGCAAACTAGCTGAAGGCTGCCTCTTTAGGCTTTAAGTACTTCTATTTCAAAACTCAAGTTAATCTGCATTTTCCGACAGCTTGCGAAAAATTTTTGGCGCTGTATTTTGCGTTCCTGTTCCCTCGAGAAATATCCTCCCCCGAGGATAATAGACCTTTCCGTTGGAGGTTTTTAGATCAGCTTCCTCCTCACGGGTTGTCTTCGCGTGTAACCTAGATTTCGGCCTCAAGTAAATACATCGCACGCTTTTAGCGTGTACGTGTTATATCTTAGGACCACACGATAATTTTTTATCAAGCGTTTCTAATTTTCAGAATTGAAAAACATTCCGTTTGCTATCGCAAAAAACTATTCTGGAATTCTATGCGTCGATGAATGATTAGTTTTAAATTACTTCATTCTGTTTTAAAATTGCTCTCTTTCCTCTGGATTTATTTCCGAGAACTATTTTTCCTCTCTTTTTCGTATCACTGTTTATATATATTTCCTGTTTAACTGCTTTGTCTTCATTGTTAATATATGTATACATTTTTCCCCCGCACCTATAGGGAAAAAGTAGAAGAATATTTCCAATTTTCAGAATGTGATTATTTCCTAAATACTGTACTTTTAGGGCAGATAGGTTTATCGTAATTTAAATGAGCTCATACGAATGAAACAGTAAGATACATGTTATGGAATCGCTATAGAATTCTCTTGCAATTTATTAAAGCATGGTAAATAATTATGTTAAGGAATTCGATGTAGCTTCAAGGACTTTCGTCGTATCGTGGATGATATATTTTTGGCATGACTTTACATTCCTTTGGATATAAATTCCAACTCCGGAGACACAGATTACTCAACCGAGTCTATTTATGACATTATATCTTATAAATTAATCAATTTTTGCTCATAAACAAGCGCGTGTGACAGAAAACCCATGGAATTCCCAATCGAATAGGTATGATTTATGCAGCCATTATCCTCACGAACCGAACGAAAGAATGTAGGAATCGGTCCTGGGGCCAAGGTTTGCCCATGTCGTTTAGGATGAAAAATGTCAGCCCAAATGGTTTCATTAACCATAACATTTCTCGCTCAGAGGACCTTAATCCAGGACCTCTGGCGTAATTCCCCCCATCGGTCGCCCTCTGCGGCCCCTTCTAAAACAGGATTAGAGCTTAACTGGGACAATTCAGGGTCAAACAAAGTTGCAACACTTTTTTTTACACACCTGATCGACGTTGCACGTGGATTCCGGCCCAGTGGTGTAAATATATCCGCGTATCGGGCGGACGCAGAATTCCATCCCTGGGTTCGGTTTCGAAAAGAGTGGTGCTAATTTTGGGAAGAGCCAGAATGCCGGGAATGAACGCGAGGCGATCGTCTCTCTCGGTTATCGATATTTCCGATTTAAATTCCTCGATGATGGAGACAGGGTTCGCCGACCTTCCGCCTAGCTTCGTTTGCCAGAGCGGCCGTTGCCAATGTCTAAATTTAGGCCCCCCACATGATTCGGCTTTCCGTCAACTGTGCGCCGCTCTACATTTCCCAATTCCAAATTCGCAAACTTCGGCGCTGACGCTACTCTGCGGAGATACTCAGCGGTATTTCCCGAAGAACGCCGGAAACTAAGGAAAAAAGAGTTTTCTGGTTATAGCTTCACCAATGAGACTCAGTCTTTGGGAATGTGTATCTTAGAGTCCGGAGTTCATGTAGTTAGTACGTCCTGGTGTTTAGAGATGCTCCGTGGTGTTCCTGAGATGGGTTAATATACTAGACCATTTAAGATCCTTCATTTTTCATAGTGTAGGCAATCTATGTTTTTTATGCTAGATCTCAATCGGTTGACTTATTTCTAATTCACGGATACGTAAGAATAATGCTTTTTGTAAAGTGTAATTCTACTTTAATAGTGATAATAATCGCCAGTGAATGCTTTCTCTTGCATATTTATCGTATTATTTCTATAATATAAATAATTAGAACATTAATTCTTAGTTATTACCGTAAATTATTAGTTATAGCACTAATAAATATTTAAAATATGACGGAAACCTTCGCCTTAACTACACTGACACGAGGCTATAGATGCACGTAACTTTTTTCATTATCAGTCTATACTTCGATAAAGGATTTTAATTTTTAAAGCTTGTTCTTGTTAACGACTTTTGGAGATTTATTCAATTAGAATTCATATTTGTAAAAGCTATGGCCAAGCAAGTACATCTTATTGTATTGTTATTGCTACGCTGTCCGAATTATGTAATTCGTTTCATTTCATTCGAAATTTGTGCTAAAAATTCAATTTATTTCGCTAAATGGCTCTTTAGTTTAACAAGAGAGTTTTTTAGTTTTTTAGAATACATTTATTCGTGTATCTATAAACTATTATTCATTTGGTTTAATTATTAGTATTATTGTATCGATATATTTTCTATATTTATTTTTTAAACTTTCCTGTTCAATGACCTCATTACACATGATACTAATTAATTTTCCATCCTCGATTACCTTCTTGAATATATTTTTAAAAATTTGAATCTTTATCTGCCTGTTTAATAAGTTAAAATTCCGCGGCTATTCCTGTTTTGCTTCTCCACTGTTCTTACGTAATCGTGGAATGTTTAAGAAATTAATGAACCCGTATGTGTAATGATCACTACTCTCTGACGTCGGTCGTTGTACAACGTTCTTCTTATTATTCGTTATTATGTCTATATGAGTTTTTTCATCTTTTATATACTTGTATTTGGAAGTTAACTCTACCTCTTTCATATTTATCTAAAGTTCAATCACTTTCAATATCAATTGGCCATGTGTTGTCAATAGAAACTTAATTAATGGATATTTTAAATTTCTCTAGAGATAGTTCTTTATGTTCTGTTAGAAGCTTTTTGTATTTCATGAATACAAATCTAAGCGTTCTCAGTGTATTTTTCCGAAGATTTTGAAGAATTGTTTTGCTTTGCACTTCTTTTAGCTTGTATACTGTGTGAAGCATGCACTGTGCCAGAATTTCTCAAAATTTGCTTTCTTTTCATCTTTTTGAAGTTTGTTGAGGTCCTATATTCTATAGTCCTATATTCTAATGTAAAATACTTTCGGTCGATACCGGCATAAATAAAATATATTCTCTCTCACAAAAGACTCATATTGTTTGAGCTATTTGCGCTTAAGATTCTGCTGTGGATGAAGTAGTATCCTTTTATTATCACGTTCCTCTAATTGGTATCGTTACTTCGATTTTGATTTTTTTCTTAATATCTCAACTGGAGAATTAAAAGGATGCTTAATTATATCTAGAAGTGGGATCGTTCTTCATCTGTAGCTCTCTCATCCCCTTGACGAGGCCCTTCACCGCGGCATCTTCCCCCGAATTTTGGCGCATTTCCCCCTAAAGGTGTTCCGGGAGGGATGAGTCGATTCCGGCAATTTCCTCCCGCACCTGTTCTAGGATGTGTTCGAGGGGTATCAGCCTCCGTCGCGATCGCCCCCGCTCGCGACAGCCCTTTCGACCCACAAACGAGGCGGCTCAGGGCCACAGAGGGGCGTGGGCGGGGAACGTATGTGTCGGGAAGGGGGGAGAACGAGGGCGCCCTACACGCGGTCAATAAAGGCTGCGTGCAGCCGAGTGACGACGGGCAGTCTGGTCGGCCCGTTCGCCCCACTGCCTTCTTCCCCTTTCCCCGACGACAGAGACCCTTGCATGGTCAACGGCTGCTTCCTCTGGAACGGGCAAGCGGTAATGAGCCCTGGAAAAATTCGTCCCTGGGGCTTAAGGTATTTCGCGCGGATCCGGAGGCATTGTATTCGTTCGCGGTTACGCGTAGGCGTCTCTGCCATTGTCTGGCTGCGGTAATCCAAGCGTTGTTGCATGATTGCTTTGTTGGATTAACGTGATTGGAGGGTAGCGTGGCATGTTTTCGGTACGCGCGTTGTTCTTCCATCACCGCGAACTCTGGTGAACTCGTAAGCGTTAATTACTGTGAGGTTGATACTCAGTGGAGTACTTCTGCGGTTATGGATGCAGATGTTAACGTAAGATTGCTACAATGCTTTCTAGATATGTACCCAACATATACAATGAATAGTTCTACACTGGAGCTACTTTATTTTTCTATCTCACTTAAGTTTCGTATTCAAATAAAAAGGACTTCCAAATATTTTTCAGTATCTATTCCGAATTTTCAATGGTTCTTTGGTGAAATTTTAACAACAAATGTTTGTCTGGATTTAAATACTATATTACGAGATCCGATGTTATTTATGTGTAAATTCTCATTTCCAAGTTGGTGGAAACATGTTTTGAAATATACGTATAAATTTTGATAAAATTGTTCCCTTTAAAAAGAAGTATTGGGAGTCAAAATTTATTTCTTCTTTTTGAAATTGATGGTAGCATTGCAGATGCCAAGAACTATTGTAACACACTTCAACTTATCAGTCTCATTTGTATGTATAGTCGATAAAATATTAAATAAGCCACGAAATATGCTTGTTAAATCACGATGTACCTTATAGATATATCAAAATTTAAATTAATGAAACAGGAAAGTAGACTTAACCACAGAATGTGGTAGACGTAATGCATAAAAATCAATATTTTATCGGAGATATACAATGGATATATTTCGACATGGTTAAGCTCGATTTGGTTAGATCTATTGTCCATAATCGTTTTAGCTTGCTACATTTATCAGCTTTTTACTGTCGCCATGTTATTTAACGCCCAAGTTATCTCAAATAGGTCGTGTAGAGAATGTTGCGGGCGTATCTTTTGGCTATATTCCCAGGGTTCTTAGGTCTAGGGTTGGGTCAATAAATGTAGGGGCAACCTAAAAAAATCGATGTCTTAGTCAAAGCCGCCTACAGCCATTCTTCAGCCTAACTTCGTTGCCAGGTCCCCCTTAATTCGATTTAGTTTGTTCCTTACGGAGGTAGATAGTATAGTGCTAGAAAAAGGTCTAAGCGTTATGACTTTCAGTTTATTTATGTCGAGCGAAAGTTTTTTTGCTCATGGTGAATTTTAATTGTAATTGAATCGTAGTTGGTGTGTTATTTTTTATTGTATCAGCGTATGGATCTGTAATCAAGAAAATCATATTTATAGTGATTTTTATTATTCTTATAGAGATTGAATGTGTGTTAACACGAATAAATGTTACTTATTTGATGAAAATGTAAGTGAAGGAATTTTACTCTCGTTTGTAGAAGTCCTCACTCAACGATAAATAATCGCTCACTCGTGCCTTTGAATGCGAATAATTTAATCAAACGTTATTTCAGCGCTTAGCTATATTTGGCGAACTCATTTCATCAAATTTCTCCGTTGCGTGCCTTCCCAAATACTTCATACGAAAGCACGTGTTTATTTTGACGAATCTAAGAACGCAACACTCGGCCAAGTTTATTTTCGAAAAGCAACTAACGACTCGCTCGATTCGTTCCATTTTCCCAAAGCGTTTCGTGATTTAAGAGTAAAAAATAACACGTAAAGAGGAGATGAGAGGCTAATGGCTCGCATTGTCTTTTAGAGCGCCTTTTATTTCTGCAGAGAACGATGCGCCAAAGATGCCTGGTATTTTTTTGCGTCCATTATCTCCGAAAAGTTGGCGCTGGCCAAAGCACACCTACGCTTTTATCTCGGATGCCTGTTTCTTATCGGTTATCGACCTTCAATTGTTCTCTTTTTTCCTCCGTTTCAACTCATTCTTGAATTCGGACGCGAGAGAATTCTATTTTCCGCGAAATTTTCTCCGGAATGGTTACACTGAGTATTTGCAATGCGATGTGGCTAGATGTATTTGCAGGAGTATTAAACTCGATACCAGGCAATACGATTTCAATAGGTTGTCCTCATTGGTGTTTGGTGGTTAGAGCAACTGCTATAATAGCTGTAATGTTGTATAAATATTCTGTTGTGAAAATATGAGTAGGAAATTAATTCATGAAGTATTATAATTCAGGTCAATTAAATTTTAAATATGAGCAGAATTTCTGCTAATCATCCTTACATTGAATTCCTCTATTTATATATCCCTTAATATTCGTGTATTTTAGGAAATGGATTACGATAAGTATGTAAAATTTTATTGCGATCTATACATTTCAACCATAAATTGTTTTATAAATTTATAGCTTGTCCAAAAAGAATTCTATTTTCCAAATTTTCGCCACGTTTTATAAAATTGCATACATAAAATCTTTAAATTAACGTTCTCATTTTTTTAGTCTATAGAAGTTCAATTAGGCTAAAAGTTTCTTCGTTTTTGTATTTTAATATGTATTACGAGTTGTAAACCTCCAATTATCGCTATTAAGCATAAGCACAAGCAATCATCAATGCATTATTTTTACAAAATTCCCTGTACGTGACTCAGTTTATGTGTTCAAAGATCATCTTCGTGGTAAATTTTTAGGTAGACAGCGAGGAGAGATGCCTCAATATTCAGTTTGTATTTTTAGGGATTTTGTATTTTATTAAAAATTTGAAGGTATTTCCCTGCGAGCCTTTTATCCTCTCTTGCGGAAATTCTTTCGGGAAAAATAATTTTCAAGAGAGAGATGAATCCACTCTGTCGGTTGGGATTTTTCATAATCTTTATTTCTTTGATAGAATTTCATCCATCACATTACTTCCCAGGAGAATATCACCGATCGGAATGGCTTTTTTTGAAATGCTACCTTTCTGTTTACAATATCATTGTGATTTCTCCATAACTGGAACGCATTTAATTAACCCGTTATGTTCTTATTAACTTTTTTATATTATTCTTTATAATTTAATTTAGTAAGTAGATAATAAAAACTAAGCTGTACATTCCATTACATTCCTTATGCATTTTAATATTCTGTATTTAAGTAGTTATGTTTGTGTGTTCACTATGATAGATTTATAGTCCATGTATGATCTGTATTTATAATGTTAATTTGTAAATAATATTGTGTTACTTTAGTGTGTTTCAATAATCAATCGTATAAAATAATTGTACCTGTAAATTTTATGCTTCTGCTTGGTCATATTTTCATGGTAACATTTTTTTCTGCTGTAAATTCTTTCTTTAACTTTCCGAAGAAATTGTTTGATAATTTTCGTGAGAATAAAATTATTTAAATTCATTTATTTTATTCTCAAAAGTGTGAAAGATTCTTCTCACGAGAATTTTCCTTCGTAACTCCTTTGCTTTTGAATTGAGGTTACGTAAGTATGTCTTTTGTTCACGTTGTTGTATAAATTGTGGGGAAATGCTTTTCTTAGCTTCGATATTCCGTACGAATATCCATGTTTAAGATGTCAATATTTCAATGTATATTTTGTCATAGCGCATATAGAAGCTAAATTCTTAAATACTAGCAAAGTAAGTTCAGATAGATCGAATTGTAATCTTAAAGATTAAAACCTATAATTCAGAGCTTTTTCATAGTAATGCTATTTATTTATTATCCATTCACGATTGTAATTATTTAAAGAGCCTTTTCGCCACATCGTATATATTTCATACTTTGTGATAATATTGGTCATTTGAACCTAGTATGTGTAAGCAAAAGCATAATATCGTCATACAGCAATTCCTGGTCTGTAAAAGGAGACGGTAAACTCCTTCCTTCTGCGTAAGTGCCGTCTGGCGATCAACACGTAGCCTTTCAACCGCCCGGAGTATGTCCAGAGAGAGATGAACTCGGAGGCACCCTGCTGGCTGCCGTCGCCCGCCTGCCTGAACCCGTAGATCCGAACTTGTGTCCGATAGTTCCACCACAAGCTCGATTCTATGGGTCTGGGTAGCCGGGACGGTGTCGTCGATGGATTCGTCCGATGTGTTGCTACGGAGATGCAGAGAAGGTGTGCATTCGGCGTGAGGTAGTAGGTTGTATAGTTGCGAACTACATCATAACGGGAGAACTGTACAACTTGCTAACTTTCCCCGAGTCACGCCACTACCACGCCGAAGAGGGGCAGGGTCGATAGACTGTATCGCCCTCCCCACCATTTCCTCAGTTCTCTTTGTCTTCCGCCGTCGTGACTTGCTTGGTAATATCCGCTTTTTGTTCGCTTATCATCGGGGGCTCTTTCTTTCGCCTGCTTCGAAGTCGCTGGCCCGAGACAGCAGCGCTCTCCGCGGAAAGGTTTTCCATACCTCACGCTCGCCCACAAAAAAGGAGAGTCTGGTCGTGAGTAATTGAGCGAATTCTTTACGGGCGGATTGCGAATCCTGTCCGCGGAGGGTATGCAATTCACAAAAGGGTTATTTAGCGGAATTGGGATTGTGGTGGATGCGGGGGTGTATTTGCAGCATTGTGGGGATCGCGAATTCCTCTTTTGGGGTTGGGGTTTGGAATTGACCCGGTTGCATTTTTGGGTACTCAATGGATGATTTATGGGGAAATATTTTGGTGAAGTTGAATATGATTCGAGTTCTATGTGGGTGTAGCTTCAATGTCACTTTGATTTTCACTTGATTTTTATTGCCATCACTTGCAAATTTATTCCTAAATATATTATATATAGTAATATAAAAGTATTATGTTACTTAAATATATTCAGTCGCTTTTATAAGAGGAATATATTTCAATCCTTCGTTAAAATTCCTGCACATGAGGATATGAATAGAGGATAATCGGTAATAGTAATTCTATTCGATTTTTTTTATTATAACTTTTGTTGCTCTACCGAATGAATATACCTCAATCCCAATGTTTGTTTTAATTGTATACCCACGCTTTCTTGATATGATATGTATTAAATTGTGTGTTCAGCGTTGAATTTTTGTTTGGATTTTTTATATGCTTTTATTTTTTGATGTTGCATAGATGCTGTATTTTGCTATGCCAAGGATCAGAGTTTTGTATGCACGCTGCACTCAAAACACTTGTTGCATAATTGCGATAATTTTCTGTTTAACTCTCTCGTATTTTAAAGCATATGTAATGGAGCTCTATCCTTTTAAGGGGTGTAGAACATTATATTTGTATATAATTGTGGTAATGGTGAATTAATCAAATTATCTCCTTGTTCATTCATTTCTATTTTTGATTCAGTTTTCATTTCTAATTTTGTGCAGCTTTGTAATTATTTTTAAAGGGAATGTTTTACTTCCTTGTCGAGTGAATTTAAGTTTATAAAGTTTTATCTATATGTTTTATATTGGTATTGTTGTTTTAAATTTTTTTTAGAAAGTAATTTTGTAATTTTTGCAATTTGCGTATGCTTTGTGAATTTAAAGTGCATTGGAATGTATACAGCTTAGTTTATGTAGAAGATTTCCCATATCTAAGGTTACTAGCAATGCTGTAAATGACTATTTAAAGAATAATCACAAAAAGGATACTTTAGACGTGACTGCTTGAAATAGGAAGTAATGATAGAAAATATTTTATTTAAGCTATTTATTACGTTCTAAGAATTTATTCTTCAATTGTTTGAATAGTTTATTTCTTTCGTGTTTATTTTATATATTCTGTGAAATTCGCTATTTGTCCTACATCATTACCAAATCTATAGTACATCAGATAACCATTAAAATTCATCAGCTCATTTAGCAAATATATTTATCGAGATGATAACGATATCGAATCAATTTTGCTCTTAATTTTTTATCGTTGTGCAAATTAGCTGGATTAGATTATCCATACATCAAGCATCTGATATTGCATTTTCATTTAAATGGCAATCGATGGAACCAGGAAAACTATTTCAGCTTTGCAGAGAGAAACGAATTTTACCTCAACTTAACTGTATTAATCAAATTAGAGATATTTTGTGATTCTCGAACTTAATTGAAACCGTTTTCCTTGTAACTCGATGAAAATGAGATCTATTTTTTATTCTAATTATAATTGAATAGTTGCTTGGTAATCTCATCAAAAAAATCCTAATGTTTTCATTTAATACGTACATTTGTATTAGTACATTATTTATACTGGTATGATTATCAGCTTAAGGAAAATCGATACGATCCATTAAAAAGTATACTGCCATGTTTTCATAAAGAGCTTTACTGATAGGCATAAAGAAATAGCCTACATTGTAATCTAGATTTTTGATCCTCGTTTGGCTGACATGACTAATTGAAATATTCAAGAAATTTAATTTAGAACTTCATATTAAATCTTTTAAAATTTAAGCTTCATTTGCCGTTCCGTAAGTTTGCTGGCCACTATTCAGGTAAAGAGATTTCGTAAAGTTCATCGATAAATATTTTTTATGAATCCTAATCTGCATTCTTTATATACTAGTATTACTATTTCAGGGATAAAAGAAGTAATCAATAGGATTGTTTTCTGAAAGAATCTTCTTAGATTTCAATTTTCGAACTTTCTTTATTCTTTAAATAAGGTTGATTTTATCGTACGTCAGAGTAGGCTTTAAAATTAGATCAGTCACAATTACGAAAGAGTTTACGTTTATCTCCATGTTCAGTGATTCACTGTGAAGTCATTGCTTGAGATTCTTGACTGATGTCACTAAGTATTATTCCGACTGTTCCTCTTTATTTTTATCAAATAACTTCGAGATGACATAGTTAGTGATTGATATCTTAGGACGTGATGTTAAATTTCCCACTATTCATCACGTTTTTATTATAGAGCGTTGCACGGTTCTAGGAATACAATACATAAGCACTAAGTTCAGGAGTTCGTTCAAAGAAAACAATAATAGAAACGTCTTTTAAAATATCTTTCGCTTTAATAAACTTATAATTTCAAGATGTATAAACGTGTTAAGCCTACTCTAGACCGGAATGGTCCACGATAAGTAATCTTTACTTTTAGATTAATCTAACAGCCGCCTAATTCATAATTCATTTGTGTGTTGTGTGCTGGAAATGATTCTGTCGCTTATCATCCTTTGAAGTACAGAGTTTTCGAGTTGTTCTAGCATCCACTACTTTATCTTTCCTGTCTTTGATGGGCCTAATGAACAAGATAGAAGCTTAACATCAAATACGCCTTCTTTGAAGTTACCATCCCAGAATTAATCCAGGAAGCGAAATTTAATCTCCTTTTCTCACGATTAGCCTTCCACGGGAAGTGTCTTGGTAACACTTATCGATCCCCCTCAACAGTCCTTAGCAGAACTCAAGATTTTAAAGCGCGGTAGTCCTATTTTACGAAAGGAACAACGAGAGATTTACGGATTTATCGTTTATACGGAATGTCTTTTATATTAAAGTTCGTGGAACATAAGTGACTCTTGTTGTAATATTAGATGAAAGAGAGTTTAGCCAATTAAACGTGTGCAAGCGTTTAAGATTTTGTTTTTTCCACATCACACCATCGCGTCAGTCGGAAATTCAAAAGATAAATCATCTCGGAGCTTTTCATTACTATAAAGCGTCCCCTTACGTTATAGTGTTCCGCATTCCTGCAGGAAGGAGGCAGAGGGCAATTTTCCCAAGGAGATAAAGCAACGTCTCGTGAATCCGCGGACGGTGCGGGAAGAGGAAGCACAACGGGGGAGGGAGCGGAAGACGGTTAAATACAGAGAGGGCGTGAATCGCCGCGTAAAGTGGATGATCAAAGCGAGGGCCTTAAAAAGGGCGGCGTAGCGGAGGCGTCTGGATAGCGCTAAGCTACGCCGGAGGCAGATGCGCGTGTGTGGGGCGACGCGTGGGGTGGATGTGACCCTGTCCTCAGCGCACTGTATTGATTCTGTGGCCGTAAGTCTGGGGGTCCGTCGGCTCTACGCCCGAATCTAGGATCTCTCTCTCTCTCACCCCACGTTTAGGGCCCCCCCATCAACCAACCCACCCCCTCCCCTTCCTCCCTCCCCCAGCGTCCCCCTTTTGGTTGGACCCCGAAGCGTTCCTCCTCTCCTGACCCCCCCTCGGAGACGTCCATCGGACGTGCGGCGGCGGGTCGATTTCTTTCCACCGACCTTTGTCCTCAGACTTACCTCTTTTATCCCTCCGAACACTTTATCCAATTTTTTTGTTGCCGCTTACCGAGATGATTTTCGCCGGAATCGACACAGGACTCGGTTTGAACTTCGGGTCGGGTTGTCTACCGGTGCGAATTACTGTATCCACCGAGTGTTACGTCTCGTTTTTTTGTGCTTGTCGCCTTGATGGTTTAAATTTTAATCTACTCGAACTCTGGTTTATCCTGGTGTTACGTGTTTGAATGAATTTATATCTGAATGATTATTTTGTCAATTTTTGAATTTTTACCTCGATTTATTTCATATTTTTGGTGATGTTGAAATTTGGGTAGTATATATGTTTTTATTCGAAGTTCTATCTTGTTGGAATTCTTTAATTTATCTTCCCCTTTGTCTCCCATTCCGAAGATACATTATTTTCCTGACTCATATGATTGCGACAGTGATACGTACCCTGAAGCACTTGGGAGAGACGGGAGATTTGTTCATTTAGAGCAATTCTTTACTCATTATCCCTTCTTTGCGTTTATATTATGTATTTTTTAATTTTGAATTTTTTCCCATGAATCTGAATTACTAATTATTTTCAGGAAGTATTATGCTTTTGTACTGGATAGGGATTATTACTCTGATGAGTTCATCGTTGGGTCATTGGCAATCAGGATTTTCTTCTCAAAGGTCTCAAGTTCGAATCCTGGCTATTCAGAAATTTTCTGGTCGCTGAATGGGAATTTATATTAGTCCAATTCAGAGTACGAGTAACTTCGCTGTAATTTTCCATCCTTTAACTGAATGCTTTGGGGGCTTAAATACTCCTATCAAGCTGATATAAATCTGTCGAGCAACACGTTTGTATTAGTTCTAGCTTCTCCTCATGCCCTGGGGAAATTGCTTGTTTTTCATTATCGCCAATGGGTAGAAACGAGGGCTCTCCCCCCGTGTCCCTCAATGACGTCACTTGAAAAAGTAGGGTTATTCCTTCTCTGAGAAATCACTGCTATGTGTATCTTGATCATCATTTCGCTCTCTTAATTTTTCCCATACGTTTACTCCTTTTGTTATTTTTGGCTTTTCGGGAGAGAAGATTTTTCTAAGCTATAATTAATTTTGGATGGGAAAAATTCTAAAATTTAGAATTGAAATTTATCAGTTGGAATAATAATATGGAATAATATTCCTGAAAATAAATTTATTAAATAAAATCATTGTATTATTGAAACTGAATCTTAAAATTTTAAGGGAACATGTTTTGGATAACTACTTGAGTCATCCTGAGGGATATGGTTCTTACGTCTTTTTTATATAAGTAGATAATTCTTCTAAACTTATCTTCATGAATGAATTCCTGTTCTATGTATTCATGAATTTGAACTGAGGGAGTTTCATATCTCTAAGGTGATATAGTCATTAGCAACGCTATCGTAGAATGGTTTCCCTTTACAATGCCTAACCCTCTGAATGATTTCCATTTAGTGAGACGCGATCACGATTGTGAAAAACAAAGGGAAACATCTGGAAAACAAGGAACAACGCCTAACATGGCTAATGTCGGTAATTAAATACTGCTAGATAATTCGGGTCGCTGTGTTTTCATAATCCTGATCCGTTCCGGAAGTTTGTCAGATTTGTATCTCCGGAAGTTTACGTTTTAGATGCCTTGCAGTCTTCATTGACAGGTGGTGGTGTGCACCGTGAAAAGATTAGCATCTCTCGGGCTCCTCAATGAAGGGTTTCTTGAATGCATTCATTCTGTCCCAGGATACGTGAGTGATACCGAAAGAATGTGGAAAAGTAGTGGGTGATACTATATCATTGACCACGTTTAAGATCATCATAACCACATCGCATTTCATGTGATTTCATATGTTCATTTGAAACTAAATTAATGCGTGATAGTGTGCATCAAATAGAAATGGAAAGGAGAAACATATTTTGAAGAACAAATTTTAAAAATATTAGCGAATAAGATGTGTAGCTACTGAATTCTCAGGGTTATTTTTCAGCAAATGACACGTAAATTTAAAAAATTGGGAAACTTTTATTAGAATCCGGAAGAGATTACTCGTCGTACTTAATAATATTCCTATTTTGAAAACTCATTTCCGTTTCTCGCTTTTATCTTTTGATTTCGTCAAAGAGCTAAAAATGTACAAACGTTTAAGTCATCTCGATAAACGTTCGGGATCGACCTCAAAAATCGATAAGTCGAACGAGATCGAACTCTTGGCCTCACCTTCATAAAAGATTCAGTTTATTCCCTTCCTATTTTTATTCCTATATGTAAGGATATCGAATTTTTCAATCCGATGGTAATAAATAATGATTTATTTTGTTTTCGTCTCTACTTACGTCTTGCAATCGGAATGTAATTCTAGTGGATGGATTCAACATTATTTATTAAGAAATAAATCATTTATTTATGACATACGTATGAAACGGAAAGGTTTGAAAAAATCAATTAAACAACTTGTAAATATTACTGTTTTCTTTTGAATTTTTGGGAATTAAATATGTGATAGAGTATGACTATAGTATCTCATAAGTGATCATATTACTTCTAAAATAAATAATAAACTTAGAAATTGGATATAATATTTTGTTGATTTTCGACGGTTAACAGTTATTATTGATTGGATTTATTTTTAATTATCTTCAGCCAATTCTATGTGTATTATATTTGATGATTCAAGTATTCTGAGATCTTTATTCCTTCTAACTTTTACTCTATTCTTTTGGACCAAAGCATTGTGAGGATAGGAAATCCCGCAATTCCGTCTACCTTTCTTAGCTCGAATCTTTCCGACGAACTCTTTTTAAATTATTATTTTGTAGGTCAAAACACAGCCGTAGGATGTGGCGGTTCGTCGTATTCCACTTCCGCCTCTTTCTATTTTTGCAAGGAGCAGAATACCCGGAAAGAAGCTTCCCCGAGCAGTTTTCAAAGCCTGGAGTCATCTCTTTTAAAAAATTCCTTGATTTCTCGTAGCTCACGACTTTCATGTTGGCCTTAAAGCGTTAAAATTTTTTGAATTGCTCGTCCGTTGGTTTGAAATCCCAGAAAACTTTTCTTCTCCATAAACCTTCTTTGTTACGTTTGAAGTTGTGCTTTAATGGAAAGATGTATTAGCTTTCCACAGCTTTTGATGCATTGTTTAGTAAAATGTGCTAAGTAGCCAAAATAAGTGCTATTTCTCTAGCTGATTTTTTCCATTTAACTATATTGACAGTTTGTATGAAATGGCTTTTTAAAAAGGCTCATAAATTACTGCTCAGAAGTAGCTTATTGAATATTACCTCCTGATTTATATTTGAAATATTTTAGCTTTGGGAAATAGTAAAATGTAAGTTTATTTCTTAGTGTGGTGATTAGGTTGCGGGTAAAAGACGTTACTGCTATTACACTCATATCTATTGCTTGCTTACGGAACCTAAAAATACATTTTGGTATCCATCCTATACGTAAGCAGTTATTTCGAAAATCTAATGACCAATGTTCTTAATTAAGATCAATTGACAAAGTCTACGTTGTCGATTTTTTTGTGCCTCCAAACTTTCTACGTATCCGGGAAGTTGCAATCAGCAAAGAATGATTGTTTCCGAATATATAAATCTTAATGTAACTGGAGTTTGTTCGGTTTTAACGCTTTGAATTTCATCGTTCTCTTTTTTCACTGAATTTTTAGGCACATGGTTACTTTAATTGTAGGATAACTCATTAATGGTTGTGAAATGCTAATTCTGTTATTGAATCGTCGTAACAGTTTTTTCAATGCTCTAAATTATTTCTATGCTTTATATTATTAATTATATGTGTGTAATCCGTTATTGTAATGTATATGCTACACTAACATCGTAGTAAATATTCCTATCAAGAAATTGTTACTTTTCTGGATATTTATCTCTATATTTAGGAATGTTTTTTTATTTCATGAAACCTTTACTTTCGCCATTTCATATATTCATGAACTCTAAAGTAAGCTTATTTGGACATTAAGTACTGGTCTTTACTAGTTGATGACAGGAAAAATGATAATGTAGCTCGTCGAAAATAATTCCCCTTAAATAATGTGGTAAGTAGCAATATCAGAATGGCTCGAAGAAATCGTCATTGCAAGATAAATTTTCCAGAAAAACGCTAAGCGCCTTAATTAGCTTTTCGTCGTGTATACATGTACACACTCTAAGTAGATAAAAGGCAATTACAGTAATATGAGAATCCGCCTACGAATGTTTGAGGACAACAAACATTTGAAAATTTTAATTCTTATCCTTCCATTATTTATACCTTATGTATAATTATCTGAAGAATGATTTTACGCATATCTTGGTTTATAAATTGACTTAAGAAAGTAGCTAGCGTATAAGAGGAAGATTAAATTATTTCGTAAAACAACAGTAAGTAGTAAATCTTCAATTTTCTTACTCTCTGATGGATATTTTCGTATTAGTATCACTTTTAATCAACCAACTTTTTGAGTTCTTTAATGAGTAGTTAATTTGTCGCATCGATTTAACAACTTTATTAATAATAAAGAGCTATGTTACTTTTGTTAGCAAATTCTCTTTAGTTATGTATTTTGTTTCTCATCTTCACTTGCGGGCTATCTTCGTATGTAAATGTATACACCTACGTATGTCTGGCCTCTTTATGTTGGGAATTAAGGTTGTAAGGTCGCGTGTTAGCAGTTTGGGGAGAATAGATCCATTGAAAAAGATTATTCCATTTGACTACGATTTCAAAAAGATTGACCAAAAATCGTTGAAAAAAGGGGTTGGTATAAGTATAAATGATTAGCACAGAAATAAGAACTATAGAAAGAGAGAAATATGATTACTTTTAGCTTTCTATATTGCTGAGCTTTTTAGCAATTATTTTTTGGATATTTAAAGGCATAAACAGATAATATTGTATACCAACATACGTAAGATTGCTTATAACTGTGTGGGCTTCAATATATGGAGTATTATTCAGTATGTAATGTGGTATATAATATATCGAAATCAAATGATTGTACGTATTCATATAAGCCCCTCATGTCCATCAAATCACGGTCCTAGTACGAGTGCAAAGCAAGGTATCAATGCTATCGAAAGAGGTGTCCAAGGAGGCAATCTCCGAACCACAATTTCATTTAGCCGTGTTCTCGAGATCACCTGCACTGACCTCTACGATCGGACCTTCCCTTGCGCCCAACGACCCCACGCGTACTCGTGTGACTTGACCTCAAAATGAAGTCACCGTCCCATTTCTATTTTAAGCCTTTAATACACGACGCCACCGTCAGGTACGCCCACTCACTCTACCCCCACCTCCGCCATTATCTTTTCCCCATTATGTCTCCACATTTCTCCCTCAGGAGAGCTGCAATTTAGGTAGCGATCGAGAGCTATAATCGATTCATTCGTTCATACTACTAGCGATCTCTCGTTCGATAAGGAATATTCCGAATGATATCGTATGAATCTAGATGACGTGCCTTCCCACTCCGCGGTCATCGACATCTAGAGCGTGAGTGAGGTTTGAACTTGAATTAAATATTCGGAAGGGTTCAGAAAGTGCTACTGTTATGGATTTTGCGTACGAATTTGCTCAAATGACAGTCATTACGTTGCGGATGCTCATTTTTGGGAATGTGTAACTTTAGGGATTCTGGAGTGAATCAATACGTTTGAATCTGTATTTAATGACTGGGTTACTCGATATTATACCTTATTCTGTACATCTCTTTTGTTTTGGATTCAGGTCTCGTGTGAGTTAGTTTTTACAACTTATGCTCAGGATATCTTTCATTGCGTTATTATTTATTTTATTCTGTTAGCCTCATTTCTATAAGCATATTCTATGATTACCATATAATGAAATCTTTCAAGCGTAAGGAATACATTAAATGAATAACTATAATACTATAATATGCTAATTTTCTCTCTAGCGCATAATCTGTATGTGCAATAAACAGATAATCCTGTTCTATAAATAAACATCTGAGGAATGGAAGAAGAGTCTGTTTTCCTTATAATTCATTAATCTATGTACCTTAATTAATTATGTACAATAAATTTCTGAAATTTCAATTTCATGTTCAACCCGGATGATTAGGGTCTTGTAATCGGTTTAAATCATTCTCTTATTTTTTTTTCTCTATAATTCTCTCAGAACATCATGTTCCGAACTATATTTTCTTCGAATTCTCTGATAGCTGCTGATTCTACGCATTTGCAAAATATTACGTCAATATAACTCCTCCTGCCTATGGCAGTGTGACCAGGCTGTCTCGCAGAGGTTGTGTTTCAGACGGAAATTCTCAGTGAACCACCGAGGAAGGTCAAACGATACATTCGCAGATCGCTGTCATGGAATGATCGATCGATTCTTCTCGTTGGGACATTCAACGGAGATATTCTTCTTGTTTTGATACTAAATATATACTCCGTCTTTAATTCTCCTTTGAATCTCTCTTTCCATTACATCCAAGGCGTTCTACTCCAAATTCCCATCAATCAGCTCGTTCCACTTATCTTAATTATCTCCTATCATTGTGTCGCGAAATGGATCTACGCTATTGCGTTCCATAACACACTACGCTTTTATTTTTATTAGAGATGTATAAATGCGAACACTTTTAGTAAGTAGCCAAACCCCCATATCCTCTTCAGTTTGAGCCACACTCCTTCCTCTCCAATGGAGAGTAACCATCGAAAGTTCGCAACTCGTCCGTCATCCGTGACCGTTCCCTTCGCGATGAGGTAACGGAACAGCTAAGTGGAGGTCTTTATGCGGTCTGCGAACTTCGTATCGAAAAAGACGGATTACGCCACTTTGGAAACCGCAGCGGTATCCCCCGAGTTTCCGCATCATTTCAGCGTTATTGGGTTGAATCGGGACGTCGAGACGGAGCGGAATCGAAAACAAAAAAGCGGGAGATACGTTAATATATCCGTAGCGAAAACCGAAGGAATTTTGGAAAAACCCGAGTGGGAAATTGTTCTTATTTAACCGTGTCTGATGAAGATCCGAGTTGGTACGGAAGCAGTAGACTGGAAGAAAAATTCAAAGGAATTCAATGGGATTAATTTAGGGTTTATCATGTATCTATACCGTTTATATTTTAGAATCCCAGTAATGCACATCTCACGTTGTGTAATTATAGTTCGGTTTACGAATCATTAAGAAGTACGTTTAAAAGTATTATAAGGCTATCCTTAAACTTAACGTTTTTTTATCAATGCTGGGAGCACAAAGCAGTCTTTCTGTAAAGTGATGAATGATGAAAACAGGTTTAACTTATTTCGGAAGCAAACCGGTTCAACCGAAATTTGTTATTTTTATTGAGTGGAAAAATTACCGGAAATTATTACGTTAAAAGGGAATTGTTATGCTGAGGTTGTGGTTGTTTTTATTGTTTTGCAAAAAGCTGGAAGTATTAGGATGTACATTACCGCGATGAAATGATAGTATTGATTCTTCACGTTCGTCTAAAAGCGTTGCTATCCTTAAACACGATGGTTGAATGATGATATCGTAAATATTATGCTATTAATATCGTATCCGACCTCTTTCTCATGCTCTAAAAAATTCGTTTGATGTAAAATTTATCAAAGGAAGGATGCGTTCCATGCACCTTGACTCAGCCAATCAATAAGGAGTATCTCATTCATATCCGCACAGCGTTCGTTTACCTCAACAGTCACTTATTACCATGCCAATATAAACATATAATTAAGGCTAATCATTTGTTTTATATTATAAGTACTAATTGATTGAATATTCAGAAATTAATTACAATTGGATTTAGAGTTATCTGGAAATAATAAATATTATGTTCCTATACTAATCTATGCATATTTTTTAGGAAAGATTGAAACTAGTTATGATTCAAGGTTCGAAAAATTAAGTGAATTGTCCATCAAATGATGTATTATATATATCATTTATAAACACATTTTACTTTCATCGTTTGTTTCGGAAAGTTGTAATTTTTGAGACATTTCGAGATGAGCAGGAAATTCCGTTGATCCGCTAATTTAGTCTTCCAGTTAATCCTTCTCGAGTAAGATAGCCAACCGGGGCAGTTTGACCCTCAGTTTCCGGAAGAAGCACTTATTCCGAGCTCAGAGTTTCGGATCAATTTTTCCGGGCCACTGCCAGGTGCGAATAACTAATGCATACATTTTCCAGAAATGATTTTCACTGCTTAGGATGAAGCCCGATTGCAAATCCTACATCTTCACTCTTTCTGATAATTTTTCACTTTGTCGGCGCATGAGATTTGAGGTTTACCATTCATGCCCTTCAGGATATATCCCCACAAAAATATACCATAAATTGCTAGATGAATCATCGGCGTAGGGTAGGCTTTCAGTATCTATGATTTATAAACTCAAAATTCCGGGTTTAAATGCCTTTTTGTTCGTATATACCTCATATATATAGCATGCTCTTGTTTATCAAGCACCGAGTTAAAATTGGCTTTATAATTTTATTCATATTTCTGAGTTTAGTTGTGTCAATTTGCTTTTTTGATATTGGTCTGTATACATAAGATGGATTAGCGCTCAGTTACGAAGAATATGGAGAGACAAAGAGGATTGTGGGTTTGAATGATTGAATCAATGATAATCAAGCACTTATTAATGTTTTATAGTAATTATAATGTGTCTTAAATAAATAATCAAACAAGACTCAATCCATCTAAGGATTGCTGTAGGCAATATGCAAGCAACCATAACTTTTCCAATTTCTCCCTTGTAACTGAAATAAGTTCATAAAGAAGTGCTGGAAACTAGTTTCAATTTTTAAATTTTACTTCATTTTCGCTTTGCTTTTCATAACAAGTTTTCTTTAGAAATATATTTAAATTAGTTTCATTCTTAATTGGAAGAATCGATTTCTTAAATTCGCCTCTCCATTTTTAGTGGACTTTTTCAGTTATCTTCTTCTAAACCTAGATTTTCATAATTCTGAGGAACCTTTAAATATTAACGTATTTCAAAAATATCTGGTTGTTGATATTGCATATTCGTTTGATGAAATTAAATTATATCATTAACTCGTGTTCGTTTGAAAAATTTTATCGCAGCAATAACCTTTCCTCCGTTATTTATGTTTAAATTTACAGTACTATTCCTGGAAAATTTATATCTATGTTTCCACGAATGTAAGAGGATGTTAAAATGTACTGGAGTAATCCAGGCCGTAAGAAAAGCATTTTATTTAGAATTAAATCGAATTTATTGCCCTTACTTCTTTGTTTTGCTACAATATTACGATTGTCATGTCTTCAATGCCTCAGTGACTGTCATTCATTGATTATGATCGCTTACTTCATGTCACGTTATTTAGAGCGAAAGGAATTTCTGGATGTAAGCCATAGCTTTGTTCCGTTATTGCTCTCTGGGTCTATTATCTCATCACCTATTAGACCACAAATTGCTCTTAAAGTGTCAGTATTTCATGTGAGATGGAGTGATTATCCTCAATAGGTAGATTATCATCCAGATTGAATAAATGCTCTGTGAGGATAATAGAAATAAAATCCTGTTCTGAGAAGGAAAGAAACTCCTGTTAAATTGCCTTGTTATCGCGAAGTATCTTATTCTACAAGAATATTTTAAAATAGCTTGTTTTTTTTCAAACGTTTTAACTCGAGCTACTTGAATATACGATAAATAGCATATGTATTTATACGTTTTATTTGCTTTATTTCTTATGTTTATTACTATTTGTCCTTAATAATTTTAGATTATTATTTATTGTTTCAAAATTCAGTTTGGAAGGAAAATTTATAGTTTTGTTTTTTTCTCTGGGCTGTTTCAGGTTACGAACATTACTCGGAAGGGTTTAAATCGAAAGGCTTTGACGTGGAATTCGTCTACAATCTATCCGGAGACGTTAATCGAATTTTCGAACCAGCTTATCTGCGAAATTTAGCAGAAACTAAACAACGTCATGAATCGGAATATCATGCAGAGTACTTAGATGCTGTAAACACTCGATCTAAGTAAACTATTCGCTAGCTAAGTGAATAGACATTCCAGGGAGATTCGAGTTTTTGCACGAGGGTGAAAATTTTGCTGAAATGGAACTCTCGTCTATTTTCGGAAAGGAGTCGCATTCTTGGGAGGTGAGGTATTCTTCTACTATGTAACAAGCTTATTTATGCTCCATTATCATATTTCTCAGTAATAGGCGCTTTAGCAAATTACTGTGTAGCACCATTACTTTTCATAATACATTCAAGTCAATGCATGAGATACGATATCATTCGTATCCTGTTGTTGATAGAAGCAACTGAAGGTTTTTATATGACATGCATCGCTCAAAATACTTTAATGATGCATCGGTATTCCACATAACATCGTGGATCATTCTGAAGAGCTATTTCTGTTCAGTAGATATCCTTCAAGAAATAGCTATTCCCTGAATATTTGGTTTCGTATAACTGAGTTGCACCATTCTTCAAAAATAGGCTATAATGTCGCGGTTACAAAATGTTAGTCATGAATTTTGAAAGCTAATTTAAAGGCTTTAGTACTGAGTTAAACTTAGGAAAACAGGAAATGACTCACAATTATTAGGAAAGTTACTAAAATTGTCACAATGATGTGTCAGTTTCCTAGCACGTGATATTTCGGTTTTCTTATCAATTTGAGTCATGCTGCAATAAAGCTAAAAGCTCCATTTCTGCTGATTCTTCTTTTCTTTTCTTTTTGGATGAAATTTCAGCCAGAAACAGTTTTAAATGTGCTTAATAAGTCCCTATGTTTGAAGTTATCATTTTTATTCATTACACATTCGCTTTCTCTAACCTTATCTCTCCTCTCTGATGGAAATGAATTTATATTTGTCAGTTTGGAATTTGTAATCATTTGTTCGAAATAGAAGATAAAAACTCTCCGAAAAAACGTCTGAAGCAAATAGAAAATCTGTTTTTTAAATGAGGATTAGTTGTCTCGTATTATGGAAATGCGATTTAAATCACTTTTAAAAAATAAAATCATATCACCAAATATCTTTTAGTGCTTTAGAGTTTTATTAATTTTTTACTTGTATTTATTTAAAAGATATTCTCTATTTCAAAGATTCTCCCTCTTTCTTCTTTTTTGTTCAACTTCAAGTTTATAAAGTAATTATATGTCTTTCACATGTCTATGAATGTTAGTTGAAATGGATTTTCAGATGTGCAGTCGTATGAGGAATTTTCTTTCTAATCTCGTGAAAGTATTATATATTACATTACTTCATTCAAAATTTTTTGATAGTAAAATCACACATGACGAAAGAGAGTAACTTGGTTGATATTTCACAAATGTAGTTTTGGCAGCTGATTAATATACATTCAACTCGCATATGTGTAAAACTATTTAGGATTTAATGCCCTGGTAGATTTTTATTTTTTCGGTAATATTACAAATCATGGATTCATATGTTCACGAAGATAACTGACATAACAAAAGTGCTCTTAAGATAAAAATATCTCGTTAGATTTGGCTTTAATTTATTTCTCCGGATTCATAAAATAGTATCAACGACATTGCAGTTACGTAATATTTATTTTCCCTCTCTGCTCATAGGGTTAAGTAAAGAACGAATCACAACAATAGTGGTAGTAATGTATCATTTATGTATCATCGAGTAAATGGAGCTTCTTAAATTTTATCGCATCCTTCATTCTCTTAGACTTATAAAAGCTTTTCGAAACACACTTATTCTCGGGTGCCAAAGAGTAAAAGGCGTAGGATTTCGTAGAAAGGGAAAACAAGCTTTTTGGAAGAGGCTCGTCAAAGTTTATCTTCCGCTGTTAGCTATATGGCGTATCCGAGAGGGCATTTTTACGGTACCAGAAAAGGAATGCTTACTCCGAGGAAAAGAAAATGGAGGGAAAGATACAGGAAGCCAAGGATAGCACTATTTATGAGTAAAGGCACCAATTTTCCTTCGTCTACTGGAGCTACATTTATTGTCCGAGCTAAATAATTGCCTATTATTTTTCGAAGAATTTTATGAAGACCTTGGATTTGGATGAACCTTTCCTCCTTTGCTTTCCTTGTCAGTGTATTGATTTAAACATAAAGGCGTTCGTAGCTATATATATATATTATATGTTATGTGACCAAAAGGAATCATTTATGGAATTAGTTTATTATTATCTTATTTGGAAAGATGTCTGGAAAAGATTGTATAAGAAAAGCTCTTAATGGTGTAATGATACCAATATTGACCCTTTGATCTTATATCTCTTTCTGAGGTATCTAATTTCTAGTATTTGATTAAGAGTTAGAACTTTCGTTGGGTCTTTTTATTGTGCAAAGTGCTGGTTAGTTGCAGTATCATTGTAAGATCAGTTTTATTTAAAATTAATTTCGAATAATTCTGTCACCACGAATTTTAATTAATAAGAGAAGGAAAATGAACGTAACAATAGGGACAATCTATTTATAATTTTTTTTTGAATTCTTTATTCTCTTTAGCACATTTAGGTATGAGGTTATATTAATTTTTAATAATGGCATATAAATTACACAAATGTCATCGTATAAATCGTAATTTATTTATAGTTTCCATTCTTTTCACTGAATTTATCTTGAATGAAATTATTGAATCCTTCAAAATTTTGATTCTTTTGATTTATTGGGTATATTTTTAGTTGAACTCAATTAGATAAATGGATATCCTAATTTCCATTAAAGAAAGACTAAGAAAACAGATTTTGAAAATGCTTTATACGAATCATTTATACTGAGATAATTATCACTCATTTATTGTAGTGTAAAATTCTGTTTCCTTTTGCCATTGAATACTCTATCGTGGAAATTCGGTACTTCAAAATAACAAAGGACTTAAATATATAAACGTATCTTGGAAATACCTATCACTACCTTATAATGCAGTTACATTTTGGAATAATTCCAATTTTCGTCTCAAAAAAGGTGTATATTTTATTTTTCTATGGAATATAATTTATATGGTAGGAACAATGGCTTCTCTAGTCAATATTTATGAATTTATTTATATTTTGACGGAATATTCATTCTCCATTGCTGCTGAATCTTGGTTGAATATGTATTTTATCTTGGAAACGAAAAATAAATTAAATATAAAGAAAGATCAGTAACAGCTGTGGCTCCTATTCATTTAAATGGTAATTGTTTTTTATCGACCTAGAAAATGTCTAAAAAGTCATTTTTTCCCATAAATATCCCTGGGAATTTTTATTTTCAACTTTCGCCGAATTTTATTTTACTCTTAAATTAAATAAGAAAAATATGAATAAGATAATTTCACAGAAGCATGAAAAAGCTATTATTGGAGGAAACCATAAAAGGGAATATTTTCATGGAAAGTTTAAAGATCTTTCAAAGAGTGCATAAATTAAACGTAATTTATTTTACGTGCAGACTGTATCGCCGTTAATAGGATTTCGCATTCCATTTTTTGCTGCCTTGATTTTCATCTCCAGAATTCCAGAATTATAAAATATAAGACTTTTAAAAATATTATCTCAATACAAAAGTTCGACTTTGAATTTATATTTGCATTTATTTATAGAAAATTCAGGTAATGTACTCGTCCAATGTATAGCAAAGTAGATGTATTTCACCAATATTTATAAATTGAATATAGATATGGATTGTTATATCTTAACATATTTACTAGTTCTGCATTGTAAAATTTTGAAAAGAGTTATTGAGTAATCTCATGTGGGTTTTTAAATGAAAATATAGAAAACAGTGACTGATTAAATTACTTAAAATTAGAAGCTAACACATCTTATATGATTTTAGAAGAGTTATTTCCGTACATTAAGGCATTATTATCTATAATTATCTGGTACTTCTCATTTCCTTATCCAGCAAACTTAGCTCACCATTGCTCTGATGTCACAAGAGAAAGATTCGTATGTGTTGGCGTTTCATCATAGAAAGAGATTCATTCTTGCTCATCATCGTTCCTTCCACGATTTTAGTAGAGAATAATAATGATCCATATTAAATTTTGATTACGTAAATTTTTCATATATTTAATTTCATAATGTCCATAGTCAATGAATGCTAGAGAACATCATGTTTTTGATTTACGTGAAATGATTCTTAGTAGTGATTGCAAGAAATATGAGTTTAATAACGATATATACTTTGTTAGCTGTTCAAATTTTGTAAATATTTTCTCCAAAATCGTGAACAAATAGGAATATCTGTTCACTACTCGTTGCTCGTTATTGAGTTTTCATCGCACATAAATTGTTCTCAATTTAGCGAACGTAAATGTATGTGCTCCTCAAGGATGGCGTAGGACCTACAGCATTAACACGTTGCCCGTAGCAAAGACTCAACTGTTACAGTTTACGTGAGAGCATTGCCTTCTCCTTTAATCAATACATCGTGGATGATTGTAGTGTCTGCCATTCTTAGCAACAGGCGATACGTATCGTAACTCGGAATGTGAACTATTCTTATGCCTCAGTAGCATGCGTGGAATATCGATTAAATACGTTCGTAATTTTATTCGTGTACGTAAAAGATATTTGTTGTGAAATTTAAGTATTTTTGATTTGATCGAAATGATGGTTTGTGATCGGAGATATTTTTAAAAAATTGCGGAATATTGTTAAAAAATCTAGGTCTAATTTTTGGAGCGGATTAAAATTATATAGAGAGGCGTGGAAAATTTGCGAATTCGTCGTGTTAAAATAGACGGGATTCCCGCGCACTCAAAGGAGCTTCCTCTCTGTTAACGATACAGTAAGCTGTGCGTTTGCTTCATATCTCCCTTGAATTTCTAATAATAGGGGATGAGGGAAGAGATAGCGGCGGGGCTATGAAATCGTGGGAAGAAGGCGGAAGAGGTACGATAGACGCCTGAGCGGTGGCGGAGTGTGTGTGGCTGCTATCGATCTTCAGAGGCAACGGACGGGGGGCGGCGAGCAGGGCCAACATCTGGAATAGGGAAATTCGCCTCCCTCTGTGGAAGAAGGTGCCCCTTTGTCGCAGATTTTAACGTCCGTTTTCGCTGCGGTTCCAAGAAGCACGACTACGATACAGGAATACCTTATTCTTTCCATAAGCCTCTAAAGTTCTCCTTACACGAATTCCGGTTTCTTTTGTTTTCTCGGTTCACATTCCGGCATCTCATTGTTACGTATTTACGAATTTGCGTATTTATGAATTTAGTGTTGTTTGTATGAGTGGTTTAAGTTTTTGGAGTACGGATTGATATTTTTCGTTTTCGATGGTTTATTCTTTTGAAGGGATTCGCAAAGCGGAGTGTTTGAGGTAAATTCCTCGGAAGTACTTGCTGGGCGTGGAAGCGGAAGTTAAACGTAAACCGGAATTCTCCTTATCGATTCGGTTCCGATTTTCGACTCTCTCTCTTAATTCCAGTTAACTCTGGAATGACTGGAGTACGTGTGATTATCGTGCGCTTAACTTACTTAAGTGGAGCAAAATTTTTGTTTTTACGTACTGCTTTTTTGATTTTTTTTTCGTTTGAGATTCTACTCGCCCAAGCGTTAGGTGTGCTATAGAAGCATAATGTGGCCAGAGGAATTCAGAATAATTCAGTTTTAACATTTTTGAGTGTAATAATTTTGAATAGAAACTCTTATATTTAAGACACATCGCATATAGAATATGTTAAGTATCGGGAGTAGATTACATATCCATCTTTTTCGAAACGATGAGAAATTCGGATCCAAAATGTTTTGGATCGATCTCTCTACTTTGAAGTTTCAGTTTGTTTCCTTCTGTTTCAGTGAATACAATAATCGGATTTAATTATTTTACCCTAGAAACGAATATGATATTATTGATAAAGTTCATTCTAGACCAAATTATCAAATCAGATACTTGAATTTTTATTTTTTCTTTATATGCATGGTGATTTATAATGGCCGCAAAAATCTATCTATGGATAGCTTTAAAGTTCATTCAAGTCCGTCAATAATAATTTTAAAATAAAATTTCTTTTGTCATTCAATATAATATATGGAATTGATTACGGTTTTCATCATTTGAGATCTATCATTTTTATATATACTATCCATTTTAGGCTTTAAAAATATTTAGTGGAATAGATACATTGAATGAAAATTTTGTAAAAACTGTAATGTAAGATGCATACGTTGTAAAAATATTTTCAAATTTTTGTTCGAATTTATCAATCTTACGTATTGGTTGACTATTTTATTTAACTTTTAATGTAAAATTTATTTTAAAACGTTTTTGTTCTCAATTTTTACTATGGCTAAATAGTTATTGTCTAAAGGAACAATATCCTTAATTATTAAGGAAGCAAAAACTTTACTTTCAAATACGTCCATTTTCGATGAAAGATTGGTAATCATATGTATAAATTTCAAATAAAAAAAGTTTTTTTTTTAAGCGGAATCCATCTAAAAAGAGATAAGTAAAGAAATTTATATTATTATTAGGGATAATTTTGATCCCTTACCTTAGAGAGGCAGCACGTACCAGTCATTTGCGACTTTTATTAGTTAAATTTAGATTATTCCTCATATTTAATAATTTGATATGCATGCTCTTTTATTAAACTTAAATCCCTAACATACTTATGATGCTGAAATATCTTATTATCGTAAAGAGATGATACTTTGCTTACATAAAAACGCAAAAATATTTCCAAGCAATCTCACTTTTCTGCAGAATATAAAAAAGTAATTAATCTATTTTATTATCTTTCTATTTATGCGCTCTACGGCATGTAAGTTACGGTTTTATTGATTTACCTATGGTAATTTTTGAATCGAGTGATAAAAATTTAAAAGGAATAAGAGAAACTGAACATTATTAAGATGAACAGTGGGCTATTGAATTATGGGTTGATTGATTTCATGTTGGCAAACGTCTGGATGCTATGAGGCGGATCCAAAAAGAAGGAAATCGGGTTACGAGCAAATTGAAAGAGTGTCTTCGCAAGAAACTCGGTTGATGCGAGATGTCGTTTGAAAGAGAAGCTCCTTTGAGTTGAAGATATTTACGAGGAAATATCAATCTCTCTTTTTATATTCAGGGCACCATTCGCATTATGAAATGCACTTAACGCGATGGTGAACTTGATTTGTAAACGAAAAAGGAAATATTCAGCCATAACTATGATGCTCATTCAGTCGATATTTTTGTTCCTCAGTTAACGATAGATTTTGAATTATTATGTGATCCAAAGTCAATTGTCACTTTCCTCAATACGATCTGAAACCACCTGGATAGTAAATAATCAGAAAGAATCTTTGCTCATTGCTTAATTTGATATGGTGGTACCATTTCACAATGAGAATTGCCACAATTCTGATAAAAATGTCATGAAATGTACTTTACTTATCCTTGGATTATAGCATCGTTATAATTTATGTTATAAATTTTTGGGGTAATATCATGATTATTAATGTTTTTCCCTGTGAAGTTTTACGATAAATATTATACATTATTTTCTTACAACATCGATAATTCTTAAAATTTCAAGTATTAATTCATTTAGATGTTTTCTTGATCTTGCATTATTTATAATTTTATTTCCTTTTCCTTATAGCTGATCATCGTGCCTCATCCCAGCCATCGACTGGATCAGGAGTTACAGGATTCGTAAGTTTCAATTCATTTTATTTGTTTTAGTATAGTTTCCTATCATTTTATAAAGAAATGTTCCGATTTGCTATATAATACATGTCATGAAACTGAAGATTGAGGATTCCAATGTCTAAAAGTTTGATTCGACTCTATTGTGAATTTCAAGGTAAATTGATGTCAAGATTGGCAGTTGCTAGGTTAAGATAATATTAATAAGATATTTTTAAGTCTCCCGATTGGTTGCTTGTGGTGTTTTTAAATATCGAATGGAAGGAACAAATATAAAAATTTTTTATTATCAATATATTATATTTCGATTGGTGTGATATATTGGGCCACATGAATAAGCACATTTACGAAAAATGTAGGTATCTATTTGTATACTTTCAGACTATATTTTCAACTTCTATTGAACGTATAACCTGGATGCGATTGAATCAGTTAACATTTATTTTCTATTTTCTAAGTTTCTAGTTTTAAGTCCCCAAATGATCCTTTTCATGATGAAATAATTTACCACGAGCCTACCATATTTGTGTTGCTTAATCGATTAGTCTTTAAGTGGAAGTGTAGGTCTTTTGGTATTCCACCTTTGTCTCACCAGTTTCTGAAATGTACCATTCTCATACACACACAGGTTGTGAAACTTTAGTAGTAATCTTTATGTTTGAGTCCTGTTCAGCAGAAGTGAAAGTATTCAATGGCTATCAGAGGAATGATATGTGTGTGTGTTGAATGACAAATTCGAGTGTATTTATTCATATTTGATTCATTGTGTCAAGGTATGCTCTATATATTATATATTGCTAAAAGAAATCCATTGCTCTCGTTGATCCATTTTTGAAAGTTAATTTTCTTGTAAATTTTGGTAAGCTAACCTGTATTTTCTGTCATACTGTTTCAAATGTCCATCAGATATACATGTAAGATGACAGAGTTTGCATTGGTCCATTACGTCTATTTCAGAATTTTTAAGCGTGTTATCGATTATCTTCGGAAGTAATACGTTTCGTTTGCGAAAATAAAAGGGCAAAGACTAATCCAGATTTGCAAAAATTAAATCACCTCACTTAATCATGAAATATATCCTTTCTGGAATGGCATTCATCAACTTGTTTGAGAGTGTGAAGTCGACATATTGCCTTCAGAGGCTTGTGCAGCATGTACGGGTTGCAAAAATGTAAACAAACCGACGCTGTTGTTTCCGAATGTTTGAATTCGATGGCGTTCGTTCGTTGCACCGAATTGGCTCATTAAGGATGTTCTATCACTCCCCTCCTTACCTCCCCTCCCATATTTGACGCCATTCACTTTTCACTCATTGAGCTGTCGTTCCATCACTCGTTCCTCTACGTTCAGCTTTAATGGACGGATTTACTAGTCCCACACAATTTATCATTAAGTAGTTCAACGTGTATTACTATGGCGAAATGTATATCTTTGGCTTGTGTTATTGATATATTGCTGGATGCACTGGTAGTTGAATCGTGGTTACAGGTCTGGAATATATACACTAATTTAACTTGGACATAGGAACGTAATAAGCACGTGAATTTACTCTTCAAAAATGTCTTAAAATATTTTTATTTGTACAAGAAGTTATAATAGCCAAGTGTAAGATGTAAAGATAGTGTTTTCTATCATCAAAAAAGATGATAATCTCAGAATTATTTGATCGATTTCTAAATCAACTTCAACTAAACTACTCATTATTATTATTACTATTTTTATTGCTGAATTCCACTGGATGGAATTACATTTATATTTCTAGAGAATTTTTTGAAAATTTTGTTTTTGTTCTAAGATTTGCAAAATGAAGGCAGTATTGCGGAGCAAGTTCAGATTTATAAACAGGGTTGTAATAATAAACGAATCATCCAGTATAAAAAGAACAGTCTTTCTTCAAACCCTTGCTCAAATGCTCTAAACCACATATTTATTTGAATTATAATTACAGTCAAAAATTTTACGTCAAGAATCATAAATATTGACTGGTTCAGAAAGAATTCGTTATCAAAATTGGTTCATAGTTTATATAATCCTCTCATCCCTTCATTGCATCCATCTATGATAATCTCTCTTCGTTTTACAGTGGGGTCCCCAGCCAACAGACATCAATTTTAACATTCCATCGCTGAGTTTTGGTTTCGAACAACGGTCTTCTTGTCGTCTAGTGGTCTTCAAATCCATCTGCATATCGAAATTATTGTCTAAGGCGTAGTTCACGCCTGAAATTATTTCGTGTAAGACCCTAGGTGCAAGGAGAGCTTGGAGTTTGGATGACGAGCTAATTCTGAGGGATGAAAGAATTGCAGTGAATAATTTCACATTGAGACTCTCAGATAACACAAAATAAAAGATCTCAGAGGATCAAATTATCCTCGTTATCTACCATATTTTTCCGAAAGAAGCCTCATCTTGATTTTAGTCTTCCTAATTAAGAGATTCCTTCAGTAGGCTACAATTCTATGCTCTCAACGGATGTATGAATTCATTTCGGCTAGTTTATGCCTTAATGGTACGTTTATATTTTCTCTCAACGAGAATGAACTGTTATATCTTCGATTAGATTCAAGATCAAGGTCGATGAGGATTTTTGGAATAAGATTAATGATGGGAATTTTTAAGTATCGAGTATGAATGGAAACAAGACTGTTTTCCTCCTACAATTTAGTTGCATAAATTGCTAATATTTTTATCCAGTGCTCGTTATCGAATTTAACTCTCAAATTCTTCAACATCTTCGTCAATTTTTTTCCAATCAGTATGTATAATGAAGTCTTTTAATCCAAGGTATATGCTCATACGAAGATATCTATATAATATATTTTATTACATAATTTCCGTTAAAGGCTACGTTTAAAGTTTAAATTGCTAGATCTGATTATTGTTATCCACATTTTTTAAAAAATATTACACGAAATTAATTTTCTCTAAATGATAAATAATATCTTTTTCGTGGTATATTTTGGTAATGAAAGCTGCGATGTTATATGAATTTATTCTATTTCTGATTTCGAAATTACGAGAGAAAGAAATCGAGGGACAAAAATTTAATTAATATTCCTGGAAATTTTTAATTAATAATCCGCGGAAATTTTCCTTCAAAGTAACTGAGTAAGGAATTCTCAGCCTTGTATTATTTTGGCATTATTTTTAAATGATAAGCTAAAATTATCTTGGAATTTTAAGGAAACGGAATTGAAATTAGATTCAGAAAGGTTTTCCCATTAAGCACTCAATTAGCCCTTTACATTCCGAAAGTTTTGCGAATTTTACTTCTTTAAGTTTTCTCTGGAATCGAAAGGGAATGATGGTTATTAAAAAATTAATCTTGATGTATCATAATTAGCTAAGCTATCTAAAATTAACCATTGCGACAAACTAAACTTTATGCTATTACCAAAGGAAATGAAATACTTTTTGATTTTTTTAGTTCTTTCGGTAGACTTATTACAGCTTAAACTCCGGCACTTTAGGTATTAAAAAAAGCTTTGGAGTGGTCATTATTGTTTTATGAAAAATATTGTTTTTTTTAAATGATCATTCGTGAATTACTTAATATACTTCGTCTTTATGATGGTCGTACACGATTGTTACGTGTATTTTCCATTAAAATATATCGAATTAATCGATTATACATCTTAGTTTTGGAGTAATTCATTTGAAAAATTTCGTGCGATTGGAATTCGAACTCAGATCCTCCTGAATCGTATATTAGGAATTCGGGAAATATTCTTTTGGGGATATAGTCGAATAGAGTTGGAGAACCCGTCTCACCCGTTAAGTGCTCACATAAGAGGGGCGTTCGCAGCACCTTCTTCACTAAGAGCAAAGGCGTCTCGCAGAGGTTACGCTTTCCTCCGCGGATTTCCTCTCAAAACATGGCGCATATCGCTCGGCGAGTGATCGAGGAATCGATTCGATATGACAGGTGAATAGCGGCAGATATGCCTCTCCGCGACTCCCCGCTCTCTTCCCGAATCCCTTTTTCGCTTCGTCCGCAGGTCGAGAGCCGAGCGACGACTAAGTGGACCTCACATGTCCTGCTCCCCCTTCCCTGAGACCCTAACTTGTGACGCGGTCACCTCACAGGTTAGAATCTCGGGTATGGGTGGTGGGTTGCTGAGCGGCGGACCACTTCCACGTCCAGAGAGGGCAACATCAGGTGAGTAGGCCTTCGTCACCAGGGGGCTCGCGGAGGGGTCGAACCGGGGCCCTCGACCAGAAGGTGGCCATCACACGTTCGACGGGACCCGGTTCGCGCAAAATTCCGAAACTTTCCGGGAATCGGTTTTCCGGTTACCGCAGCCGGTTCCCAATTCCGCTATCGAACCGCGTTCACTCGGGCTCATGGTCGACGCAGATACAGGCGGCAGCCATTCTGCTCTCCTATCGAAGTTTATACTCCATCCCGCCTTCCTTCCCCCCCGCCTCCCTCCCCTCCGACCGCATCGGCCGTTGTCTGGCTAAGGGACGCCCTTGTTGCTAAGCAAGGGATCGCCCGCGTGCCAATAAGTTTCTCGACCGGAGAGCAGTTCCGTCTCTCTCTCGAAACTTTTTATTTCCTCTCAACGACCCACATTCCGCCCCCTGCATTACAAGTGTTGCACTCTCATTACGCATCCCCCCCCTACAACGCCTCGTCATCACCCGCCCCCCCCCTCTATCGTTTTCCTCTCTAATCGGTCTCTCTTTTCCCATTGTTTCATCGCGGAATGCATCCCCTCGCTCACCTGCGCCCATCGACCAATCCCTCACAGCCTTTATCACTCTCCGCAGACGGTCTACGACTCTTTATCGCGAGAAGCTTCAGACAGCCTCTCCCACTCTCTCACCTTTGCTTCAATTACCTCCTCCGCCCGACGTTTCACGCCCAACTTCCCCGCTCTCTATCTCATTCCGTATCCTCCCTATCTTACGGATATTCCCTCGCTTCCATTTCTGTATACCATTTTCCAAGCCTCTTTCTTGCCGCCTCTTTTTTTACGAGCCCTTTCTCGATATTTTCAAATTTTACGCACTCCCCACCTACCTCGTTGCCTTCCTTCTCGCGATCTTTCACGTTCATTTGTTCCATCTCCGTATCTCCTCCATCTGTCTATTCCCTATCGTTCGCGAATTCCTTCTGTTGCTTCCTGCGTATTGCGTCTACGTTCTTGCCTAAGTGTATCTTCTTTATTTGCCCATCTTCATGTTCTTGTTCTTCATTGTTTCCTATATCCATCTTTCCATCCTGTGTTCCCATCTGTTCGTTAATATTTATTATCTCAAACGACGTAAGTTTAGACTTCATTTCCTGGTTATGATTCATACAAAATTCCATCATGGTAATTCCTTTTCCTACGCTGCTGAACAAGAATGATTACGTAGCTTTAATGCGAAACCTCGTGTTTTATTTAGTTCGTGGTGTTGTAAATGAAGTTATCGTGAAAGATTTTGTTTTCCCTTAGTCTACGTGTATTTTTTATGTTATATTGATGTATCTCACAGCGTAATATCTATATTTTTCGTATAATAATTCTCTTTCCTTTTTTATGTCCTGTCAAGCTACCAAAACGGTCTATCTTTCCCTTATTTTCCTATTTATCGTCTATAAATATGTATAATTCTCCCTGAATACATTATCAGTTAATCTTATCTTCCAATAATCTTTCTATAACTCTATTGTTATTTTCCCTTCGTATTGTTCATATAAAATACCCTGTGTAGGATTCCTATGTTCCCTACCGTATCTATATATCCACCTAGACCACTCCCTTCCTCATTTCCCTTTCGGCCTTTCTTGTACTTTACCTTTTGTGGACCCAATTTCCTCCCTTCATCACCCTTTCTTCCCACCCCAATGTCCCTCCTCCACTTAATATCGTCCCTCTTCCCCAGTATCATCTCTCAATCTCCCAAATTTATTCTCTTACCCCGTATCCTTAACCTCCCCCCCTCTCCCCTGTATCTATCTTCTGTCTTAACATCTCTTTTTCTCCTCCGAACTCTCGACCTTTCCTATCGATTGCCGCTCCAAGGAGCATGCACCGCCCCTTCGTCTCCTCAAAGAGGTTACCTAGTCTCGCCTACGTTTCCCCTCGGATATCATCCTCTTCCGTAATTTTTCCCTCTTCTTTTATTCAACTCGGCGCGAAAATTACTCGTCGGGTTACGAGAGAGGATGCTTCCACACCTCGAGTACGATTTCCTTACCGGTTTCTGAGAATTAATCCACGTCATTAGACGAGTGCACAAAAGGGTTGGTTTTTCGTAGGGGTGGCGTTCTATCGGAGAGAGGGCAATTATTGCACAGACGCGGGGAAGCTCGCGTTATTATTTATCGTGTTCCGTGGGGAAAGATATGTCGGGATGCGAAACGCTCCTTGTCGAAAGATTCCCAAGAGGAAAGGTTCGAGGGAAATGGGGAAAAAGCATGAGATCAACCGAGGCGAGGCGTAGAAAATTTGGCCTTGTCTCAACTGGTGAATTTTCTCTGCAGACCTGCGGGTGTTTCGGTCGGGAGAGCCGACACGGCAGCGGAATATGTATATAACGCTTTGGAAATTCAACGGCGAGTCGTGGAAACTGTTCGCACATCGATCGCAGGAATAGATGCCGAAATAAATCGCGGTTTTTGATCTGGAATACGTTGGTCGATTGCTGGAAACGGTACGGACTATGTGAGGAAGTTATTGGTGCCTACGTAATTGACAGCCTACAGAGAACAACTTCAGTAACTTTTTGTTCATTTGTGATCTCGTTTCTGCTAAAATTATCGTAATAAAGAATCATATATATTAATCACAAATGTCATGGTTATATTTTTATTTTCAACTCGTTATCGTCTAGGTTTGACGATAATAAATCTCGCAGTGTTGCTATAGGGCTAGTATCTTGCGCCGTTTCTCAGAGATTCCTTTATCCTTCCTCCTGCGGCTTCCCTTCCCTCGTTTCTTCGATTCCTCTTCTACCTCTATGCCCTTTCCCTCTATCTCTCACAGGGAGGCTGGGGGATGGAGCAATTTCCATCGAAAGATGACACCGAGCGTAGTGAATGTGAACTGGGCGAGAATAGCATTTTGTAGCTCCGGGAATCCGAGAAGTGCTTAGTAACGGAAATACGAGGAATTTTGCGAGCATATCTGCCACTATTAAACGCTTATCAGTAACAATGAATCGGATTATGTTCCGTAAGTGAATTGGCGTTTTTATGCATCGCGGATAGTTAACGGCTTAAGTCGTCTGCGTTCTCAACGTTTTCAGGCGTGTTCTTTCGTTCGCAAGTTTTGGGAGGAAAAGATATTACGTTAGTTAGACGCTAATGCCTAGGAAAAAAGTTAGATGTTAGCTTTTATACAGTGTTTATTTTAAATTGTGAAAGTAGCCGATTAATACCGCTGCATAATTATGGCAAAGAAAGGGATGAAGAATGAGCTATGATTTTTTAAATGGGAACTTAAGGATTTTAAATTATTTTTTACCTTTTGAACTGTTGTTAATATTTTGGATCAGTGTGAATTTTATTTTTCTGTGATTGATGAAAAAATTAAGTTTGAATTTTCGTTACAGCTTACGATTTTGCTGGTTTATTCAGAATCTACCTATTCAATGCTGGTTGGTTGTCCAGAATTTATTCATTTGAATTCAGTGGGCAAACTGTATTCCTCATTCCATAACATCTGAGGTTATATTTCATTTCCTTCCATCATCTGTTCAGACCAAAAATTGTGAAAGATATCTCTCTCGTAATTACTCACCAATTCATTTTCTCTCGAGACACCTCGAATACGTGGCGTCACCTCTGAATTTTAGGCTTCTCCGTATCAATCTCGAATTTGAAAGATTTCTCAGTTCTTTCAAAGGTCGTTCTGTGCTGAATTGATATAGTCGAATGATTAGAAATGAGCGATGACTCCGTAGAAGTTCCTTCAAAAGCGGACGATGACTTCTTAAATCATAAAGTTAACTTTTTAACACGAGATATTCGCCTCAAGGCCGTGAGATCCACTAACGCGGTCTACGTGAATGGAACACTTTCATTTTGAGGTAAAAATGTGGCAGCGGTTTACTTATAAATAGCCGATATTTCTCACTGCCGTCTCGCTTATCGAAATTAATGGAATCCTCAAGTTCCGTTACGGAGTATATATTCTGCAGACGAATAAATTTTGCTGAATATTAAAGTGAAGACTTTTTGCTGGAGAAAGTTGCATGAACAGATAGAGAATTAATTCTGGAGATAGTTGTGTGAAATACCCAAAGGACTTTTTGCAGATAACTAGCGTAATGTTAGGAAATTTTTATCAAAGCATAGAACAGGATCTATTCATGGTTTAGCTATTTGTACAATTGTCACGTTAGTTATGTATTTGTATGAGTCAGTCGATCGTATGTTCTAGTAAAGTGGTGATGCATAGAGTTTTTTTAAATGGGTTTACTTACCAGTATTTATAAAATTGTCACGTTCAGTTTTTCTTTTCCAGTTGACTCATTTCTATCTTCATAGATTATTCATTCTATTGGATTCGTTATTTTTCAGTATCTACTCAGATCAGTTTTAAATTTAATAACTAACTATCAAATATTCTCGCCATTTATTGAATCAGAAACAATTTTTTTACAATTTATTTTCTCAGTTTATTTTAATGTGTTATTCTTTCTGTATGTAGCCATCCCTTCTTTAAACGAATTAAAAATATTGAAATGGAAAATCTAAGTCTTGAGTTTAAACTACTATGTATATAATATATATCCTAAAGTATTACAAAAAGTTTTCTTGCTGTTTTTTGTCTGTAAATTACAAAATACATTCTTAGGTATCTGTTATTTTCTAAAAAAAGATTTATTTCTGTATGATTACACTCGAGCTGGATTGGCATAGAAAATCTCTTCCTGTTTATAATTACTTAAATGAATATACCGTTTGATCATATTTATTTTTACCCAAGTATTTTAGCACCGCGGTACTAATATAACCTGAGTTGGCAAGGCGTTCACGATTGTGTTGAATGCATTAGTCACTACTTGTTTACCTGAAGGCGCGAGAGAGTAGATAGCATGCGTACCCGGAAGTGCAATCAGATATCGTCTTTCTTATCTAATTTACCGAAGGGAGACCTTCGTGTTGTTGATTACTCCTCAGTGCTAAAAGCAACGCCTAAAATGCGGTCGAATCACATTATACTGATATGTGATATTGGATTCTTGTCTCGTTTCTGATTATTTGATAGATAACCTTCACTTCTGATTCTCATAATTCTTTTGTAGAATTTTGTAATGATTAATTAAGAGAAAATATGCTTGTTCATAAAGTGCTCTTGATTTTATTTTATAGTGAACACTGTAGTATTTTGTCAGGAGCTATGTTTTACTTCCGACATAGGAATATTGTAACAATCAAATGGTGAAGGGTTACCACAGTCTTTAGGTGTGGAAAAATATGTTCTATTAACGCTTTTCGGTATTCAACCTTATAAGAAGTAAAAATTACTTCAAAATATGCTTACTAGATTTTATAAATTCGTTTGTTCACATTAGAAATGTGATTTCATTTATCGTTAGCATGTGTCGGTGATAAAATGCATTTGATATAATATGTTTTTCTTTAAATTAAATATTTAAGCGTTTGAAAAAAATGTAATATGCACTTACTTTTGGGTTCAGGTTATTTACTGGTTTTTACTTAGATGTATTTTAGCTAATGCCATCGGTAGGATTTTGGTGGTTTGTCGCACACCTCTTCACCACGTTTTTGTTTTTTTGCTGTATACATTATTTCCAAAGTTTGTCTTGGATTTTTAATTCGAAAATAATTTTTTTCTATTTTATTTCTCTAATTTCAAATTCTTTTTTACATTAAAAATTATTTCCAGAGTTAATTTTGACGATTGGTAGACAAGGCTAAATGGAAGAGGAGACTTTTTAGTCTCAATATCGCCATTAGTGAATAGGCTATTATTATCATATTCCTTCAATTCTATGATGTACTGATTATTGATCTGTATGTTCGTCCTTTTTGCAAGTCAGTTACTTAGCCTCCCATTGATTCAAGGGAATATCTAGTAAATTGAGGGAATTATTTGAGATCAGAAAGAAAGTTAAAGATGAAATTAATTCATACTTAGAAGTGGTAAACTAGTGGAATCTAAAATAGAATAATAAATGGCATTATCCAACCACGAGGTCAGCCACCCGGTAGTAATTTATAATGAAACATAAAATACATGGACGAAGATGTCTATTCGAAACAATGTCTGGTATATAATAAAATTATCATCGCAAAATTTATTGTTCAAGTTCCTCTTGTTAAATTCCGCTGGATTGCTTTTTCCTAAGCCTCTGGTGGGAATTTTCACGGAAACAAAGCTGTCTTTCTGTTGAAAATTAGACTTAGAGATTTGATTCAGTGCAAAGGAATGATTCGCAGGAATTCAGGAGGAATGATCGCATTACAACTGAGACATTCCTTTTGCGGGCTAACTTCGGTATGGATTTATCTACGTAGGATGTGGCATGCTTAAAGGGGAGCAGATGTCCCTATATGCGGAGGTTTGTAAAGTTTTAAGTCTAGGAGTTCGTTACATTAATTGTTGCTAGGTCATGATCCTTTGGTAACAAACAGAAACTCGTTCTTACTCGTTCATTTCGTATCCTAAGAATTCTTCTTCATTGCTCTTAATCATTATTTCATTACAATAAGGACCAAGTATCATATAATTTATTATAGTTCAATCGCTGTCTAGTAAAATAGATGGACTTATATTTAGAACTGATTAAGGAAGGCTATTTTCAATTAAATAACAGATTTTCATGGAAGATTATAATTAATATCCAGTAAAATGAATGGATTGAGTATGTATCTTTTAATTTGTATCAATTATCGTGTTATAGGCCTCATGATATTGTAAATTTCAACCTTTATATTTCTCTAAAGATGAGATGGTATTTGCTGGTTGGATACATCACCTTGATTCCAGTTCCTCATGGTGTCCTCTCCTAGGTCTAGAGGTCGTACTATCGATTGCGTGTCGCTTCCTTCACAATAGATTATATGTGATGTTTAATGCTAGTGATTCATCATAAAGGTACTTTAATAATGCTTTTTACTTTAGCTCATGATTGAAAGAGCAATCCTCTAAAATGACGTCCTATTCATGGCCTTATTTATAGATTTAAAGTTCTTTGAGGTGGAATATACTTTAATAAAATCAGTAAAGTATCTTTTTGATCTAATAAATTTATCATTAATAATTATTAGTAAATTCATGATCTCACTCTTGTGTTGTTTGCTGGAAAAGGTTGTTTCCTTGTTAAGAAATAAACCAGTAACACGAAGTCATCAGATTAGCAATTTTCAATTGTTTTGGTATCTATTTCTTATATTCCTGCGAGTTTATCAAGCTTCCAATGCTACTGGTGTATTTATTTGCATGTTCATTGCTTTCATTGAACAATTAGTTTGGTCAGGTCAAAGGATTGAATGATCATTTATATTTATATGATTAATATGAGTAAGATCCTTCTACTTCATTTTCTTCGCCAATAACAGAATAACTTCCAATAGCGAAATTGTTGATTGCCTAACTTGAATCTGAATCTTACCTTTTTTCGATAAGCTACTAGCATAAATTCTTCTTTCAATTGCTTTCCAATTGGATCGTTCATCATCTAGAGCTTCGGTCCATTTTGTTTTTTTTTTTCTATAATACTTCAATTTTCTCCTGAAATTATTTTCTATTGAAAAATTATGGAATGGAATATGTGTTGGATCCAAATAAGTCCATCTTGAATAAGTATATATCTACAATTCTTTTCCCTTAGTTACCCTCTTATGGGATAATTTTCAAATGACATCCTTCATTGGTGGTAATTTCACAACTAATGTAATGTCATATTTATTTTTATGAAAATATTCTAAGGACTATAATTGCGATTTATTTTCCTTCATGGTTGCTTTTTTTATAAGTAAAATTAGTTCAATTTGATGAGTTAACGAAAGTTGTTTCCCGCCATTTTGAAAATAAATCGTCTATCTTCCAAATCTCTATTTCTTTTAAATCTGTTTCTTGTTTGTATTATTCCGGAATGAAGTAATTATATCATCTCTGATAAGTTGATGTATCATTTGCTAAAAATAATGCTCCATTTTGACTCTGTATTTCCATAAGCTTACTCACTCTATTTTCAAATGCATCTACATATGTCTCATATATACATATCCCAAGAAGGACACCATTTCCTGTTTTATTTTCAAATGGTTTATTAGCTATTTAACTGAAATAATTTCGAAAATAATTGAAAACCTTTCTTCGTAATTGGGGGAATATTACCTAGAATAATGAAAATGTGAAACACACGAAGTATGGATGAAAAATTTTATGATTTTCTCGATATTTTTAAAGCTGTTGGTTGTTCTCTCTGAGAAATGCCATTTCAGATAAGGACAATGATTCTCGTTATTTGAGCAAAAAATGTCAGCAATCTCCTGTTTGTTTTTTGTGCTCTTGGACTTTCGACCCCATGCACCGTAATCTCAAGAGTATGTTCCCAATAACCTCACAAATGTACAACTATTAGGATCTAGTATATTACTCGAATTAAAACATACTTTTAGTTGGAATAGGAGACACACGTACTTTTTGACCTAAAGAACAGAAAACTTCGTTGCTCTTGGTATGCCAAAAATTAATTTCTTTTCCGGTGTGTGACGTGGATTAGAATTTTGGATGATGTGTTACTTCCTCACTTCTTTCAAGTAGCGAAAATATATGAAAGTCCATGAATAAAATGTAAAATGACCCTATGAATTTATTTGTACGTAATTCCTAAGGTAAATATCTCCATCGATTCCATCATTCCTAATCACCAAATATTAGCAGCTTTCTTCCCATTTCAGGCATGCACGAGACGAAGATAAATATTAATTTTCTTCGGAAATACATTTTACTTTTCTTGCATGAAAATAATAATGTGGAATCTATATATCGATACATTTTATAGGAAAATATTTCAAATTGCTATTTACATCTATTTTCTTGGCGGTTCTCTTAGTGCTCACCAACAAGTGTAGGCAGACCGCCATGTTTCTTTCTTCTATTTCATTCTGCACACGGGAGACTCCTCGGCACGATGTGCGAGTGTTAGAAACGACGCTATAGTTTCTAAATTAAATCCTCAAGTGCAAATAGGTCGGATTGTTGATATCAAGGTTACTAACGATGCATTTTGCGGACGTATATTTGATCCTTTCGGTGTTTCGTTGGCCATTATAACTTGTTGGAGGGCTGGCGATTTTTGGAACCTGTTCCGATCCGCACACTGCAGCGCTTGCAACCCGTTTGTATTTTGCGGAGCAATTGCGAACTACTGGCTCAGGAAACTTGGTTGCTCTCGGCGAGCAAGTCGAAAAAGTTTGAGAATTCGCGGAAACTTAATTCTATTTCTTCGTAAGAGTTACCTAAACCCATAGAAGAGTTCGATCGTTTTAAAGATTACGTGGGATGTGTTGGAAAGATCGGCATTTATACTTCACATATCGGCTATTTCACCAGTCACATGTTTGGTATCGTTGGTATATTTCAAGATGAGGGCCGAGTAACGTAAGGAAGTTTCTTTTTTATTTCTTAATAATTGCTATACTTATGATGATTTTTCGTTTTAATTCTGTTTGACTCCGTATTCAAATCATCCTTTGCGAAAATTAGGATATTCATCGGGTGCAAATATATGACGTGTCTTCGTTGACCTTATTACCCACGTATGGCTTCGTATGTTTGTTCTTAGCAAATCGTGTTTCTGTACGTAGAAGATGGATGCTCCCTAAATATGCGTTTATCTTTTATAGATCATTGCCTCGTACGGAAAGAAAGTGGATAAATGGACCGAATTGCCTTAAAATTCCTGATTTTTCAATCGTTATGAGATTGAAAATTAATCAAATTTTAACCAATTAAATACGTTAAATTCACGTAACGTTTATTTTCACTTTTTAGCTACTTATCTGCAGTACTTCGCAGCGAATTTGTAAGATTTTGGACAATTTCCTCCCAAATTAAAAGTTGTATCACTCTTGCTTCATTTATGCACCATATGTTTTCTACTTATAATCGAATATTAACCTATACAATGTTTTAATAGCTCTTGATCACTTTATGTGACATAATCGAAATATTACTTTTAAATTAGGAAAATATCTTTCAAAGAAAAGTAGTGTTGGCAAATTCAATACTTTATTTATTATTAGTTGATGTTGATTAGAGGCTCAAATTATTGTAACACGGTAGAACTTGGAATTGATACAGCAATAGGATCTTAAGATGCATTTGTAATTCACTAAAATATTTTACACATTAAGTATTCTAATTAATCCTTACATTTAGTGTTTGTGTAATATGTGGGTCATATATTAGCTTTATCTCTTAGTAGACTAATCAGCCTAAATCGGGATTGCTGGTGGGAGGTTTATGAAATGATGGAGTACACATATCGATGAATTGTATGAAAAGTTCTTTTCTGGACTACGGTTGGTAAAGTTGTGGCTACATCCATTTTCGCTGTGGTCAATAATTTCTGCAAGAATTAACCACTCCACCTTTGAGAAGCGATTTAATGCATTGTTCATTAGAATATGAGGAGAATGAATATTTCACTAACAAAGCAAAAACATACGTATAAAATAATGAAGACAACAAATGTTGTGTTTTAAAAAATCTACTCATAAAAATTGTGGACAACTTCTTGTAAAGTTGTCTTACAAATACATCGGAAGCTTTCTTTCGTTCAATTGAAAACTTTAATTCATATAGTCAGTATTTTCCAACATTAGAAGACTACTAAATCTCATGGAATAGTAATATTTGCAAAGATAATTTATTTCTTACTCCAGAGAAACGCTAATTCTCCAGAGAAATAGCGCATCCATCTTGCGTAATTGTTTGTATATATCTTAGAAATTTCTGTAAGGAATCAATCGAGCTGTACGTTTAATTTTGAATATTTCGAAATTTTCACAAGAACAAAATTGATAAGAAACGCTGATTAAACTTCTTGGTGAATTTTTTTTGTTTGAGACGGTTTCCAATCTAATGATATCTTTAATTAAGATTAAGAATCAGAAGAGGATTCATGGCATGAATTTTTATTAAGAAGAATTTATGATATTTTCAGATAAATCTTGATTTTTAGAATTTCTTTTCCTTTGTGTTGAAAAGATCCTCAAACATTGGGAATAAGTATCATAAGTTAATAATGATACTTCAGTTCTCATATAGCTCATTTTCATAATATCCTTTGATTTTTATGTTAACCCATGTTAACTGTATTTCCTCGTCCTCAACTCAATTTTGATGATCTTTTCTTATAGCTTCTCTGTATTTACCCTTTGATTTAGATTTTCATTTGCATCATTGTTTGCCTTGTTCTTATATTTTGCAGTCTATTTTCAACATAAAACCCAATTCATTCCTCTTTAAGTAAACACTGATATAGGTCATCAATTTTCACTTTTACTTTGAAATTTGATTTCAAATGAAGCAAGAAATATGAACTTGATCTTTACTTTAGGTTCGAATGTTTCATAGCGAAACCTTTTACTTCCTATTCTTCGTTTTAGTTTTATTGGTCTCTTCTGTCAAAGGATGCTTTAGAGAGGAAAATAAAGGCTTAGCAAAGCTAATTTTCTAATCCATCGAACAAGAAACATGCTCCACAAAATATTCTATGAAGCGAATTTTCCCCTGAGTGACTTTTCGCTTAGAGAACCTTCTTCTATCTTATCGAGTGACGTTGCTAGAATGTATCCTGGAAACGTTCACGTCATACCACAGCTAGGATTGACGCACACGAAGACAATGTCTAATCTGAAGGGCTTATTAACACTCCACTTTGATCCAGATAAGGTCGGATTTCATGAAGGAAGAGTATGGGATACATCTTGAAAGTTAGATAGGTAGGTTTACGTATGCACGGATGAGATTCGAGCTCAACTTATTACCATCCTTTCCTTTAACACTTTGAGTTATTTTATTCCTTTAACACTCTTTTTGATCTTTATCCTTTACCACATTAATGTGTTGAATTATCTTAGTTTATTGAACAGCTATATGGTAGAATTATGAGGAAAGAGGAAGTTCCACTAACAACTTCATTTATTGAAAAATGACTGTTTTTTCAACTCATAAATGTTATGGTTAATAAAGTGTGTCTTTTCCTTATTCCTTCTCGTACTAAGTTAGCTTTTATCACTCCCTATGATTAGGAAATAAGGCTCATGAGTGGCTAAAAAGAACACAGAGTTGCATTTAACCAAGTTCCAGTCGTAATGTTTGACGATGAAACTTTTTGTGACCCGTCACGTCACTCATAGAGAGAGAGAGGTTTAATTTAACGACCGACGACGCAGTTAAGAACTATCCTCTCAGAGAGTTAATTGAGGTTATGAGTCAAATACAGCTAACTTTGAGCTGGATTTCTTATTTCTGCATCTGGCATCCACCGTCTCGTATGAGGTAACTAACTTAAGAGCTCACTCGCAGTTGATCCCTGAACTCGGAAAGTTCTCGGCTTAACCTATTATGGATAATCTCTATCTCTGCTTGGAACATCTAGCCAGTTACGTTTTAAATGTGAAGTCACATGGGCGTTCAAGTAAGCTCTTTTTGTAATGTTGATCGTCATTTAATGAAAGCTGTACCCTCTGGAATGTGGGAACATTTTTTGCACCTTTCATTCATGCTGTTGTTGGAGTTGGTGTTGTACACAATTTTTGGTTGGAATAGCTTCATAATTTGTTACTTTTTTTCTAACTTTGTATTCATATTGTACTTAATAGCTGCCAACGATCTATCAAGGGGTTGTTACCAAAATGGTGACATTCTGTTTTTATCACACAAAATGTCCGCTACCTTTTTTTCTATGCCATTCCACGATCTAGTGAAGATAATGCGATTTTCGTTCGTCATTGAATGTCGTTAGTGTTTTGTCTCGCGAGATCAGTAGGTCTCTGCATGCTAGTAATGTCTTTGTCTGGATTGAGGATTTGTAATTAATTGAATTCAGACGTGATGAAGGTTGTAATTTCATGCATTGCCGTTCTTTTTCTACAGTAGCAGCCACAGGATCCGCGGGCAACGACTGCCGATGACGCACCATCCGCCAAAGCAGTGAATTTGCCGGCTTTGCTGTCTTATCCTGTAATTAAAGGAATTTCAGAAATAATTCGTTGCCTCTTTAATTATCATTTCTCACGCACTCATGCCAGCTTGAATTTATTTTAATTTTTTTGTGCTAGACATCTTCCATCTTCAATTCCACCAATAGCTGTTTTTCGTTGTCTTGTTTTTTATTTCGAATTACGATTGTAAAGAGACGGGTTGGACACCTACGTTTTAACAAGTGGTATTAGAGGTGTGTGTTTAGTTAAGTTTTTAATCAGAAATATTCCAATTCGTTTAGGTTTGATTGTGTAACTCTTCGATCGGTAATCGTGAACTTAAAAATCGTTTAAACGAAGAATTGAGTTAAACATGTGTTATTTCTAGTTCACTCTTTGTATTTTATCTATCTTCCAGAATATTTGTTTGGATGATATTGCAATTATGTTCTTCATAAATCTATCGATATCTAAATATTATATATGACCGTCTCACTTAAGATGTTAAGAGTTTAGGGAGTATTCCTTCAAGTTTCTTGTCAGCTTATTTATTGGCATAATCCTCAATGTCCATATATGTAAGGCATAAATAATGTTCCACAACTATTTTATGAATATCTGCAACTGTTATATATTCCACAGAAGCCTTTAATTTAGGGTTCTTCTTCATAACCCATACTGTTGTTCGCTAAATCTAGCATTCTAAAGCCACTTACAATGATGATGTTAGTTGAAAATAGCACTCAATTATAAGTTACCTTTCCGGTATAATTATTTCCATAGTATTTTAAACAGGAGCTCAATCATCCAAAAGATAGAGAACGATTTTTACTTGTTGTTAAATTATAATTGAGATGAATTTGCTGTGATTTAAAATGACAGTGCTGCCACATGTTCAGTTTGCAAGTCAGATATGAAAAATGGCGGAGTGTTTGGAACTACAAAGTTGAAGCTGCCATATTAATCAAGAAAAAACCAAGTTTTGAGATTTTGTTCTGAAAGAAGTGAAGACCAAATATTTGTATACAAAAATCTAGTTTATGAATTAACTTTCTCGTTTGTGTTATTTTCTTTCTACAGATGAAAGGTGTAAAAGATGGGGTCTAGCAGGATAATAAATAGCCAAAGCAAAATTGTGGGAAAGTGAGTGAAAAGCTACAGTGAGAGAATCAACATGTTTGGAGATGTTTTGATGAAGTGTTTCTATAAGTTCATGTGAAATGTGAACTGTAATGAAGGAGGACATGGAATATTGGAGTCTTGCAATGTGAATGTGACTTTGTATGGAAAAAGTTAGTTGTGATTGGAGGAAAGCAAACGTTGGTTTTGGAGATGATTGGAGGAGAGAGTTTGAAGTGACTAAGAGGCTAAGTAATAGGTTGGAGGAGTACAGAGAGGTAAGGGTAAAAAGTTAAAGAAAGTGATTGGAGGTTGGATGTAAGCAATGTAAAAGCACGTGGGCATAGGTGTAGTGTGCACGAGTGTGAAAGTGAGAAACCAAGAAATGAGAGAGTTATCTAAAACGAGAGTTTTAGGTGCACAGGAAACTACTGAATGGAATTGTATTTATGGATTGGTTCATGTGTTGGATTTTGAACAGTAGTCTTGCGAACTTGGAAGAGCAGATATCATTGCTCATGCATCAAAATTCTAAAGCCAAGTTTTGAAATTCTCTTTCAGTTATTATTTAAATTATTTTTATCACAGTGAAGCGTATATATTTTAATTGATTGTCATATGTTGATTTATATATATTTTTTTGATATAATAAAGAATCAAAATTTCAATATCTATTTTCTTTCGAATACCTACTTCCTCAAAAAATTTCTTTTGAATCTTGAATGCAAAATCTCAATTGAATGAGAATTTGAGATGATCCTCATTGAAAAAATACTTTGTATCAGTCCAAAGGTTTCAAAATTCCTATTTATTCTGGAGAATATGATGTCCTTTGACCTTTATTCCTCAATTAATCGTGCACTATGTGTTACTCTCCTGATAATTCGGTTTGTCAATGGATTACACAAAGTTTGATAGGGATCCTTCCAACTTATATTTGTTATTACTTGCTTATATTTTCACATTCATCTGGAATTTATTTTTCTCACCTAAATGTTTTCCAAGCCAACTGTTTTCTATCGTAACATTATTATTATTACATAATTATAATGATCGTAATTTATATATGGTAAATGATCAAACTGTTATTGATTCATCTAAAGGTTCTTGAGCATTTAATATTATTTTGAATAACGTGGTAGTTTACATTCTATTACATTGTTTGTCTCTATCTGAGTTCTCTAAGTTATGTCTAAGTTATAATGATTGGTCTGCCGTTCACTCCATTCAAGGTTTGCTATAATTATCGTTTTCTCTCGTTTTTCTGTGTCATGATTTGTAGATTATCGGATAGTTATTTTCTTATTGGATTCATTATGGGAAATATCTATGTATGCTCATTAAGTCCTTTTTTTGATCCCCATGTGAATATTTCTGAATCAAAATCAAAGAAGAAAAGTTGCATCGTGTGGATATTAAGATTCTTTTGTTTAAAACGCTAAAACGTTTCATAAACTCTGAAATGTATTATTAATTACAGCTGAAGATATTGAATTTGTCTCAGAAATTTTTCCCTTTGAGGTCCTCGACGTATCAGTAAATCAAGGCATATAGAATATATATTCTGAATTTTATTAATGCACAAACAAGAAAATGAGAAATATTTAGACTAATAGAATGGCATTCATTTTTAAATTATGTCATCAAAAAATGTGAGATAATAGTTTCTATGTGCATATACCCAAACTTTTTCCTTTAAAAATAGAAATACCACATTGATAGGAATATCCCTATTTCAAATATTAAGCATTTTAATGTCAAATGTTTATCCTAATTAATTCATAAAATTTCTTAATAACAAATTCATAAAAGGGAGTTCAGTGATACCTATGGAATTACTCCTAATTTTTTTTCGCAAGGAATATAATATAAATGACACAAGCTGTCTTACGAGCTTAATAGTACCTATGGATTGAAATTTGAAGGTTTAACATGTACATATATGTGTAATGTTATATTCTATTTTATCCTTGTATTTATTCTCTATAAAATTGATTATTTAGAATTGATTGAAAGAATAAAAAATTGTCAATCAATATTTCAATTACATTACATTTTAAAATTCCGTTTCAAGGAAAAATATTTAGTAATTTAGATGTCTCAGCTCAAAATGAATTTTTAACATAAATGTTCAAGTAGAGATTGTAAATCTCACTGTTACATTGGGTAGGAGGATTTATCACTGCGTTAATGATAAAAATTCCAATCTATTTTAGCCATAGGGGCCCTAATTTTAATCTTTATACATTTAATAATCTAATTGAATAAATAATTTTAATTTTGAATTTAAAGTAAACGTGTGTGTACCGTTATATAGGTTTATATTGTCGATAAAGTGTGTGATTAACTATTTGATGTAGTTGTCTTTTGAATTGACCTATTACGGTAGTGAAACCTTAACCTTGAATTTAACTAACGCCTTCATAACAAAACAATGTTACTGGAATCATTTTTAACTATTTGTTCTCATTACCACTATTATGATGATGAAAATTTGGATCTTAATAACAAAAAATTCAATTTTTCAGATGTAAAAATTCAAAAAAGAAAGTAGAGTTGTCCTTACTCTATGCGAAAATGTCTAAAAAATTTTATGGCTTAAAATATTCTGTTACTAGAACATACTGCTATTTTCTCTAAGTAATAATAATAAATTGATAATCTCCTTCTTTGTTGTTCATGACAAAATGACTCAATTTTACTCTTTTACTCTACAGATTAAGGTTTATTCTGAAGACTTAAGAAAGTGAAGTGAAGTTTGAAGTGAATAGTTTGTGATAAGTTGCCCACACCGCCTAAGAATTACTTGAAATTGTAAGTTTGAATTTTATTTTCGGGAAGATAAATTTAATTTCTAAATATAATGAGGATTAGTTTAGCTCTTTCACTATAGAAGTCCATATTTAGTAAATATTTTCCGCAAAAGATTTAATTATTTGAATATTTAGACATATTTTAAATCAGAAGTTGGGCAGTAGATACAGTTCTAGAATTCACCTAATTGTCTCCTTTATTTGTTTTTTGAATGCCTTTCTGAATTTGTTACTTTTTGCAGTCATTTCTAATTCTTTCAAATTTAATAACATCTGGAAAGTCATAGAAATCTTCGCAAATGTGTGATTGCATTAAAAAAAAGTCTTACTACTTCCGCGTAATATGTATTAATAACTAGTTAATTTATTGAAAACCTTAATAATTTTATGAGCATTTTCCTAGAACGTAGTAAGTTACTTAGAGTTCTGTTATACTTAGCAAGAATCTTATCGTTCAACATATTCTATACGAATGGTCGCTTGACTAAAACTTCTTCGTCATCTATGCTTAACCTACTGTGTTACAAATACCGAAAGAAAACACGGTGAGAAAATAACCATTTAAATTAATTTCAAATGCAATTTACGTATTGTAGACAACTTAAGCACGACTTTTGAGTCGGTGAGTACATATTGCGAACTTATGCAAATTTCTCCAGCCTGGATCACATCCGCTTTCGCAGATTCGTTTCGAATCGATCTCGGATCGAACTTCGACGATCGAAGAGTACAAATATTCATCCATAGATTCGCATATAAGTAATCCTAATCGTGAAAAGTTTCGCCAATTAGCGATACTCCATTAATTGCGTGGCTGGCTGGTCGCGTCATTCATTTCGGAAAAGGATGCGGTCGCAGCGCTATCTATTGAGTTCACGAGGATTCAAGGCGATTGCCACTGGCGGTGTAGTCTCCCTCTCGCGTTGGCCGAAAGAACCACGTACTCCATCCTCCCCGACTCCGCTAAAGCTCCAGCCGCTCTCCCAGAGACATCTGTTCGGCGGCAAGGAGAGTTTTATTCACGTCCGCCTTTGCCCAACTTGTTCGCAAATTGTAAACGTAAAAGTTTTGGGGACGCCAAAAGTTTGTGCAGGGTTCCTATGTACCACAAAGTGGTCCTTTTAACTTTGCTTCTAGCTCGGACTACGAAGTACTGCTATACTAGTTCTTTAACTGACGAGTTTGAATTTTAGGGATTCTGCCAAGAAAATCCGTCATGGCGGATGGTAACCCAAAAACGTTGCTTCAATTTTGATGGTTTGAGCAAACTCGCTCGCAATTGCTGAAGCAGCTGTTGTAAGGAAGGCTGTTTATGATTATCGAGGCAGTAAAATTTTCAAATTAAGTCTTCGTTGGTGACGAAACATTCGCATGGTACTCGATTCTTTCTACACCACCTATTCACTATCTAATGGTTAATTATTATAATCAATTATAATATTAGTCGCGTAATACTTCAGGACCTTAAATTTAACGTAAAGTGGAACTTAGCAAATAGTACCAAGAAATGATGGAACGTGCTTAACTTTGGAACAATATTCTTCATCAGTTTGGGATCCTCGCGTATGACCAGATAAACATATATATAATTCTATTATTATAATTACGCGTTACTCTTGAATAAATTGATAGTAATTAAAATACAAATGCTATCATTTCGTTCATTCATGCTAATATATTAAGTTATCCCTCTATTAAATGCCCAAAAAATATGATTGGTATTGACTATTTAATTTAAATATCTTTCATTTTAAATCATATACCAATAATGCAAGGAATTATAGAATTTAGTTCCGTTTCTTCAAACAACTATAAAAATTTATTTAGAAAGATTTATTCTCAAGAATACTATTCCTTAGTGGCTATATAGTAATAATTACTTGAAAATTTTATATGAATTATTTTGAGAACTGAAATGTAATCTTGATAAAATCAAGACAGGAATTGAAATACGTTATACGAATATAATTGCACCCTATGCTCTAACTAAATTATTTTGAAATATCCCATAGATTAACTCACATATGGTAGATATGTTAAACTATATTATGATACACATAATTCAGTTAATATACTTATTTTATTATGAAAAAAACCGTGATCTATTGTCTGCATTATTTTTAACTCATAAAATTATCCCTTTTTTGGCTATCAATAAGGCATATAATATTTTGCTTTTTTATTTATCGATATTTTTTCACCTTATGGATTTAATAATACATAATATGATGGGGAAAATACACTTCAATGTTTCTTCAATTTTATTTCCTATACCGCAAGAGTAAATGTGTAGATGATAATAGTCCATCTCATTAGAGGCGTTATTTTCTGCTTATTCTAATAGACATGTATAATAGATATGCAGTACGGTTTTTATTGTAATTAAAATGCAAATTTACCCTTCATCTTCTGGTTACACAATTAACCCATACTCCAAAGGCAAAACAATATTTTAAAAAATTTTTAAACTTTCTAAAAGCGAAATTTTCACAAATATTTTATAATCATATTTATTGATTTATATTTTGAATCATTTTGGGAGTTGCTTTTTACCCTCTAAAATATAAAAGATACTTCAGTACGTTCCTTTATTTATTTATATTACCTCCGAGCCGAGCATAAAACTGTTGTTCAGATAACCATGATCAAAATGAACCTATGATATCTAATGTTCGTCATGATTTATAATTAACTAGATTTCTATGATCACCATATTATCGTATTGTGTCGTATGGGTTAGACATTTAATTTTATTAATATAATGAAAATGGGAATTATATATTTTAACATATTCGCCAAATTTTCAGTGACCTGGATGTGTATTTTGACGATAATATTTATTTGTTCGACTTGCATCGAAGCAAAGTTCCTTAGCATGCGCGTTGTATCAAAGTCAAAAGTAATGTAGGGACGAAATTTCCTCGTCTTGAAAGCCAGACGGTTTAACTGCCTTTTCATTTCCTGTCATATGTCATTTTCCATTTGCTTTGTTACTCGAAGACCAAACAACCGAGTTGGTATTTTCGTAAGAGGGAAACGTTATTCATTTGAGCACATATAGTTTTTAGGGAAAGATATGTGGACATATTTGAATCACACATATCATCTTAGATTTGCGGTTATTCCATCCGAAAAGTATCACGAGTAATATGTATGAATGTATGTGCATAAAGGGAAGTAAAATCTTTTAGAGTGTACTACATGGTCTGGAACCCAAAGAATTGCAATTCAAGAACGTTTTATTTCAAATCAGACCGTTAACGATCGGATAAGTTTATTTATTCTTTTTGGCGCAGTTTCGATAAATGTAGCACAAAAGTGCAGAAGTATTCGGCTTCGTTTGCGATGGTTTTGAAACAGGGAATTCATTCAACTGTGATTCCAAAATGCTTAAGAAGGAATGTTAGGCTAACCCGTTTATCCTTTGTACGAGAACTTTATGTAGCGACTATAGCTGATTAGATTAGGGACTTTCTGAAACAACCGCTCTTCCGGAGAGAGTAATAAACTATGTTAAAATCAGCTCCCTTTTGCAACGTTGCACACGCGAAAAGTCCGTTTTTTTCTGGAACGTTCCCGTTGTTCCTATCGCAATATTAAATTAGAAACTTCAACGAAGAGAAAAAAACTTCTCTGCCCGACGCTTATACGGGAAACTTCGTTCGAAAAAATCTCTCGAATTCCACGGCAGTGTTCTATTCAAGAATTGCCATTTACTCTGGGAAGAAATGAAGCTTATTTAAATTTCTGTACGCAATTTCGTTCAAATTCTAGAGAGACTTTTCGTCCCTAAAATTGAAATTTTGAACTCCAGACTGATTCTAATTTGAAACTGTGAACTTGGATAAGAACCTGTGACTAAAATGCAGAGATCACTTGATTCATTTTGATGGAGGATACATATTTTTTTATATTAAATTGTTTCCTCATTGAAAATTTCCTAATTGAAACAACTTTTTAAAAATTTTTGTCGGAATTTGTTTCATATTTTGAAATATTAACATTTCATAAATAATTACCATTAGAAGTTCACAATATAAATTTCAAAAAAATATAAAAAAGTATAAGTATATATTATAAATAATAAAAATCGTTAAATAATTGATGGGAATTCAAATATGATTTGTAAATAGGCATCTCTTATAAGTTCATTGGTTAACTGACAATGAGTATTTAAAATATGGTATAACGATCAAGGTGGAATATGGGTCAGCAGAACAAATTATAACAATGTAATAGTTCACCCAGGGTTATTGTTATGGAGAATTAGCTAAGTGGCGCAGGTAATTGTATACTGAACAATTCGTAACACTTAAAAATGAAAGCAAAAATACTGTGATGATTTAACTCCAACAAAAATTTTTAAATTTTATAAAAGCCTATAGAAAGAGTTTTATTTTTTAACTTCTTCTATCAAATTTTAAAAGTGAGGAATAATTAATTGAAACATCTTTATGGTGTACATATCGTTATAGTACTGTAATGTATATATCCACACATAGACTGTTAATGAAATGATGCACAGTTTTTATTTCACCTTCACCATGACTCATAACATCAAACCTTCAAAAATTAAATTAAAAAGTGATAAAAAAATGAGATTAATAAGACGCTTAAGAAGTAGGTTAAGATAATTGGATTAAACCAGAGGGACAGTGTATAATAGAAGGAAGGAATATCGTTAATTATTGACTGCCAATATGGAGAATTCTAAACCTTCTTTATATGATATCGTGAAATTAATTAGAGGTTCTTACATAAAATGAAACATAGCGGAAATGAGTCTAAGGGGAGTAAGGAAGTTTATATCTGAATATAGATTTTCATGTATTATTACAGCCTTATCAATGATAGCATTTGTAAATGAAATTAAAAACATTATTCGGAATCTTCGATTTCTCTTCAAGTTCGCAATGTCCCAATTACATCGACCTTTCTTGCGATAAAGACCAGCTGATCCTTCGGTCGCTGCCACTTCGTTCCAGACATCTGTTCTTTCAAGGTGGTATCAGAGATAGGCCTCATAAGAGTAAATGAATACACACCTCACCTTGCTGTACTCTTTCACGGCTATTCACATCTTGCTATTGATTCTTTTTGATTATTCTCCCGCATTGAGTGATCATGTTATCATTTTAAGCTGGAATACATTAGTCTAATATCGTTTTGATGTCCTATTGGTCCGCTGCCGATACTTTGGTCGAAATAGTTTCTCATTTTTATTTTTTCAATAACTTACGCGAATAATTGAGATTATAATGTTTATTCATTCTTCTAAAACTACTGAAGGGTTAATAAAATTTTCATTATCACCTTAGTATATAGGTTTTTATTTTCTCAGAATTTCTGTTTAACCCTCACCTTTTTTATTAGCTTTGTAATAGGGCTGCTCCTACACACGAATAAAAGTTAATTGTAGAAATATTCGCTAATTTGAAACAAAAAATTTAATGAAGATCTTATTTGACTACCAAATCATCAAAAATGAATCATGATATAAAAGTTTTGAATAAAATTCAAATTTTGATAGTAAGATGAAAATAAAATAGATAATTTTACTTTTCAATGAATATTCACTCCTTGGAAAATATAAAAAAATACCCATGAATAAAATCGCACGAAAGTGCAAAATAATAAGCTGCTATGAAATCTTGATGGAGTATGGAATGGAATGTGATGGAAGGAAAGGGTACAGAAAGACATATTAAATCTTACATAAAAGATTTTTTTAGTACTTCATACGATGTATGATAATATATTTCCTTTTTCGTAACTGATATAGTCCCAAAGTGAACTTATTTGATAAAAGTTATTGGCTGTTATTCATTGAAAATATTGAATGCATTACACGCAAAATATTTACAATTTTAATCATGAATTTCTAAATTAACCACCAATGAGGTAAATATCGTTTGCAAATAGAGGTATGAATTATGAATGAATTAATGACAGAATAATAATTTATGAGTTCTCTCGTTGTCAAATTAATAAAACACTTTTTGATTCGGTGTTGATTTTTGAGAAATCGTTTAGATTAATTAATTATATAGTTATCTCGCGTGAGTTAATTCTTTAAAGATTAAATAATATTAAGGCTCTAGATAAAACATATAAATGAGTACAGTTACGAGTTATCTTAATGTAAAATCAAATCAATAATATTTTAAAATCTCACTGAATAAAAGTTATCAGTAACCAAAATATCCTAATCATTTTACTGACACTATCATGAATGATTAACTTAGTACAACTGAATCATATATTTATCATCGCAAGATATTCTTGTTTGATTACCCATATAATTGTTTACTTGGCGTTATTACTCATTCCCATAAGTATGCTCTTATTGTTATAGTTACAAGGGCTGTGATATGAATGCTTTTCTGTTACAAATTCTACGACAAATCAGTTTTCTTCGGTCATTTCAAGATAAAAATACTCTATTTGCTTCTAGAAAAGGCTTTCGGTATACGTTGCATCTTTATGCTTCTGTATCAGACCCAATCTATACTTTTTTCGACAGAACTTCTACAAAGGATCTTATTGAGTATCTTAGCCGTATGGGTATAAGGAAAATTTTTCCAAATTCATCGAACTGAAAGCTGTAACCTTAACCCCAACTGATTTAAATTACTTTGATATTACCTAGTTATGTTTGAACAAATATTATCCATTCAACTTATAAAAGCTATTATTCGAAAACAGGTTTAAGTTTAACAGATCACAAGTGAAACTTCTAGACTCAATACAAGGGAGCGATCTGCCTTTACTGTCTATACTTATTCACGATGGTTATGCCTCGAATGGCATGGAGGGGATTTATTACTTTTTATGTAATCGATAGAAACGATTAGTGCTGATTGAACCAACGCCAATTACGTTTGAGACGTTAATAGCTAGGTTTCCTTGATCCAAGGATGATGGAGGAAATTGCTTTAATTATTATTTGTGTTCAAAGTAAACATTGTTATTGCATAAAGGCTATAGAGTAAACAAACTTGACTCACCTGAGCATTATATTAAGAATTCATAATAAATAACTAAGATCTTAAGGCCGTTAAGGTATTAGATATAATGAAATAATGGAAAATCCGAGACCTGAGCCTTGAAAGGTTTTTATATATGGAGATAGAATAATTCAAATAGTTGATTAAAATTGTAGAAGAATATCAATCTTATTAAGGAAAGATTAAGATGTAAGCTTAAATTATACATGATCTACAAATTTGAATCAATTTTGAATAACACCAACGTACTTTGTGCATCTATGAAATTAACAAATCTCTTATATTCTTTTCAAAATAGTTTTTTGTGAATGATTTTTCAATAAAATATCTCATGAACGTTGACTATTCAAATACCTGATAAATAAATTTATTTCCTTCGGTATTTCCGTATAATATACGTTATGGAAATGAGATATTTGTATTAGTTTCTCTCAAGAGATATCTGTGATAATTTCCGTAATCGGTACTTCAAAAATATCACGAAAAGAGAAGTTGTCATACATCGGTAACGCAAGTCATTCGATTGTCAATTTATTCGTCCGTTCCAATTCACTTGGCGGAATCCAAGCCATTCAATTATTCCAGGATATATTATATCGTGTCGTGAAGTTTGCGGTTACAATGTAATACAAAATAGTAATTTCCTCTGTTATTTCAACAGCCGTTCATTGATATCGAAGACCTTTGCGTGATCGGAAATCGTCTTTAGCAACTACTGGCCTTTGATCGGCGCTACATTCGATATGTACATGCGACATAAGCCTTGATAACTCTCAATGTAGAAAGTGTTTTCGATCTACATTCCTTTCCACTCGTTTCACTTCCGTAACAGAGTTATATCACGATCATTTTGATTCCTTTCAAGTTTGCCAAGACTAATCGATGAGAAAACATGTAACGCGTATCTCAATGTTGAAGTCCTTAATATTTTACCAATAACTTGAGCATTTTGTATTGGTAATATTGATTTACTTCGATCCGGAATATTATTCGCGTATTTTATAGATATTATGATTACGATAAAGAATTTCTTAGTTTTGAGATGTATCCAGAAGCAAAAGCTTCGTATCCATTTTATTACTGTCGCTAATTTTAAATTTCTGTATCGAGAATTTTAAACTATCGTTGCGTTAATGTAAAATTTATTTGTAAGTTCCCCCTTGAGGTATATAGTAGGTATAAAAATAGAAATTGATGTGTAAATACGTTATAAACAATATGGTACACAATAGTATGCAGTTAACACACTCTAGAAGAATATTTCTATATAAGAATTTTATAAAAGAATTGAATTATAAGCTTTTGGATATTGCAAAACTATATTTCTATAATTTAAAGAAAATTACGAGTTTTTAGTGCGATGAAATCAATTTTCACCGACTCGGTAAAGTAAAAATTTGCGCATCGATATTCGCTCTATCAGTGCTTGAACAAACTTATTTTTGCCAAATTCTACTCGTATTTCTTTACATGTATTACTCGTTACAATTGCTACTGCCATCGCTGAACCGAATCATTCTTGCCTTTCTATTTCAAGAGCAGGATTTCTTCTTTTCAACTGTCTTTCTAGAAAGATCTCCCTATTCTAGAAATTAATTTACGAGGGTTTGGATAATTTCCAACGATTGTTCTCTCGGTAAACGGAGCACCAGTGATCATTGAGAGACACGTACTCAATGAGTCTTCACTTAGTCTCCGAAATGTCGTTTAGTTTCATTCCAAAGATCCATACATAACGAAGCACTGAAGCAATTTCTATTCCAACGATCCTAAGAATAAAGTTCGGTCAACGAATTTTTATCGACTTTATCACAAACCTTTGATTTTGGCTAAAATTTCTTTTTGTATTATTTTATGTCGTTTTCTTTAAACTCTGTTGGATTCAATTTAATAACTATTCCCGTAGGAAAGAACTATTTTTAGGGTTTGAGCACACATTTTTACTCGTTTTGATCTCCTGAAAACTGCTATGTAATAAACCTTTTATATAATCATGGGTACGAAATTTGAGTGGCAAATAAACTACTGATTTAGTAAGATCAGTTGTTCGAAAATTCATGTTATCCAAATTTTTTATAACTTTCTAGAATGACATAGAAAGTATTCATTGACTGATTTTGCAAAAGATTTTTATTTGTAAATAGTATACTTGGTTAAAGGAATTCATCATCATCTCTTAAAAAATATCATCTTCTCTTTTAACCTTAACGTTTCATTAGAAAATTAAAATATATTCAATCAGTCAAGGTTGGAAAGTCTTTCAGCCCAAGCCCTTCTAGTCTACGACCGGTATACTTGGTAGTAATTGTATGCGAATTCTGTATAATCTAAGAGAGCATAGCAAAATAAAAATGTAAAAGCGTTTTAATAGAAATATGAATGAAACATCTGGAATTATAAGATTAAGTCCTTAGATTTTAAGCCCACATAATATATTTTAATTTAGTCCATCATTCTTGGCTACTTTTATTTATTATTTAAGTGTTCACCAAAGTGAATTTTTTACGTGAGACTTTACTTTAAAATATCTAGGACCAAGCATTTCTGGTGAAATATGATGTCGATAAAACCTTTTTCTTTGACACGATTTTTCGTACGACATACACGTATAAATTTAGATAACGTAAAGAATACAAGATTAATTCTCTTAGTTGAAAATGTGAATTTTCGACTTATGTAGAATTATAAAAATGTTTCCCTATGCAAGGTATTTATTCATGATGATAGTAATGAACCCGAAATAAGACTAAATGTCCATCATGACCGAACCTCGAGGAGTATTCATCGATATGATCTCCATTTCTTTGGATTACTGGCATATTTTGGATATAAATAAATTCTGCAAAAGATTTTCCGACTTTTTATGATGCTTTAGTTAATAGTTGGTATCTTATTGCAATCATCTTATGCAAATTAAAAAGTAATATAACAAATATATAACAATATATATTAATTTGTAAAGTTAGCTTGAAAAGTTAGTCAAGTAATAAAAATTTTAAGGAGAAACGAATTCGAGTTCTCAAGTTTCAAACTATAAAAAATATTATCTCTTTTATTATTTGTCGATTTATGCATAATTTTATCTCTTCGTGAGTTAGATGCGTAGATTTCCTATATTTTTCACACCCTACCGAAGTAAATATCGTTTTTATCGTAAGAACTCATGTTTTACGGGATTAATGTTCATAAATTAATCAATTACACCCATATAAATACCCTAAAAATCGCCTTTCAAACGTGAAATTTATACACGTTTAAGTGGAATTGAAAGACTTTGGATCTTTAGAGTGCTCTGCAAATAATTAAAAGCAGTTAGGGAAATCTAGGAAACATGATTTGAAGGTGGAATATAGATATATTTAATCTTGTCCTCAAATATATAGCTGATCGAATTTTCTTAATTCAACTGTTATAAGATTTAATTGTATATTTATTTATGGTGCTAAATAATGGTAAAGAGTCACTCGAGAAAAATTATGTCTAGTGTGACAAAGTTAACGATAAACTTAATGTAGTAAAATTTTTCCTAAATAAATACTTTCTTAACCTAAACTACTACACTGTAAAGAGCAATAAGGATAGAAGAGTTTTGCCGATTTATTTTCATAGTTTTTGCATCTTTGCTTCAGTTTAACTGTTTATTACGTTTATGTACATTACTACATCCATTTCTTTGCTTAATAAATTTAATATCTTATACAAATAATGATTCAATCTAGGAAAACTATTCTTGAATACTTCTCCAAGAGCGATGAATCTGATTTCGCTCGTAGCAAGAGCCAGCGGACGATTTTAGCCGTACATCTCCCAAAAAAAATTTCCCCAAAACCAATTCTACTTGACCCGCCGTAAAACGAGGTCACTGTGGGCGTAATCGCTCCTCGCTTATTCAACGTTTCGCTCAAACCCCACGGTTACTTCGCTGACCTACTCACACTTTTAGTTATTTCCACTCCTCATCTCCATGGAAACATCAAGTTTGATTTATTTATCATCGCTCCGCATCTTTTGTCAGCAAAAAGATGAAAATCAATCGCTAAAAGCATTGCTTCACGGTGCATTGGTTTGAGGCAATCAATGAGAAAGCCATCATCTCCAAGTTTCTTCATCTCTTCTCCGACGTTTGATCCATAAAGATTCCACTTTTCGTTGGGTTCTCAAATCATAGCTCGGCTATGTCTAGAGAATAAAAATTTCTGGAAATTTATGAAGTTTAGTCCGGTGAAATTCTGCTATAGATTTTGGTAATCGTCTGTTTGCCAATTCTTCAGAAAATAATGTTCTAAATTAAAGAACGATGAAAAGATAAAATCAATCGATTTATAAATTCTTTGCCATTGGATCGAAGGCCATATCTATTGGAAGTAATTGCTCTTTCTTAATATTAATTCTTATCTTCTTTGATGATTCGAAATCAATCTGAAACATTAGTAGCATTCGATGCATCATTTGAACTGTATCAGCTGTAGTCCCAGGTGTCAGTACAATTATATTTGAACATTCAAAGGTGCACCAAATTTAAGAATTCAATATGTTTTTGATTTTATTTTAACAATGTATATTGAGTTTGGCTAATGTTGGTAGAAATCATTAAAATGAGAGTGAAAAAAATTCGTACAAACAAAAATTATTATTCTAATAAAATTAAGTTTGGGTTGCACTGAATCCAGATTTATACAATCAGTTTACAACTTTTCTAGTCTAAAATATTTTTCGAAATGTAACCTATTACTATTAATTCACTTGGTACTGTGTCTATAACTCTGATTTTCTTAGTCCCTCAGCCCCTCTGGATCACAATCGTTTACTGCTTTTCATCTTTCCTTACAACAGATAATGTTTATATTGATTTCAGCGTGTTTATTTTATTTTTCTTTATGATTATTGCCATAAGTATCCCTTTTGTCTTACGTTTTCTTTCCATTCTTGTGATAATTAATGATTTAACAATCAATTTGAAATTCATAGTTTAATACTTGTTAATTACATTTTACCTGCGAAATATTTACGATCTCTTCATAAATGAAGCTATAAATGCAGTAACGGCGAATTTATAAATTGTAAAATCTTTACTATTTTATATCTAATTAAAAATCAGTCTATCTTATATTATCTAAGAAATAATTCGATTAATTCCCTCGCGATTACTCCAAAGTCTTAGTCTAAAACCTAATTATGAACCTCCGTATTAGTCAATTACGGACTCATCCAATCGGAAGCATATCTCTCCCCCATTGTCCCACTCTTATTCGGCCATAGTTTCATCGTCCCCCGCGAGATTGCAAACAAGAGCTCCGTCCCCTCGCATTTCTTTATTCCCAATCTGGAAATTCGGGGTTGCAATCCTAATCATCCACACCCTTTGACAGATTCCGCGTTCGGAGGGTAGGTTAGGGAGGGGGCAGTCGGAGGCAGACGAGGGGAAGGGGGTGGGAAAGAGAGCCGGTTCGCTGGGCGTTGGGGGGTATCGATCGAAGGGGTGGTGACGGGAGGGGGGCGTGGGTGCGTCTGGGAATGGTTGCCAGGCAACAAAGGAAGAGGCTGGGATCCCTCCGAGATGGTGGGGTGCGATCCGAGATGTGTGTTTTGGCTTTGGAGTGAGCGGTTATGCGAATTGGGGTGACTCGGGGGGACGGAATAGGGCGTACGGGGGTGGAGGCGGAAGAGGCGGGAGATCTAAGTGTATTAGTGCCTCCGCGGTGATCGCCGGATGGGGGGGATTCGTAATTTATGGTCCCGATCGAGGGGAAGGAATAAACGCAGGTGGTTCGATTTTTGATCGTTATTATTTTATTTTGGCGTCTAAAAGATGCTAGGAGGATGTCAGTGGTAGGATGGTTGTGTTATGTAGTATGGAGAGCAAAAAAATTAGTATCGTATGACATAGTATTATAGGGGTTTACTATATGAAAGAGGACTTTGTTCTAGGAATCGATTGATGTACTATTTTGTGCTAGAAAAATTTACCCGTATCTTGATTTGAGGAGAAAAAATATATAAGCCAAATAAGGAACCTGGAGTCTGAGTAAGGAGGGTGGAAATATTGAGCCTTTGATATATAGACGGTTGAATCTAATAATTAATTTGGATTTGTCGAGGAGACGAATAGGAGTTTGTTGGTGATTTGAGGGTTGTAGCTGTACTGAATTACTAAGGAAATGGATGGAAAACTGTTTGAGATGGGGTTGATTGGTATGGGAAGTAGCTAAGGATTTTAATTTCTGAGGATTAGGGTTGAAAGAAATCGAGATCAAAAGGTTTGATTGATGATGTAGAGTTTGGATGGTTCGGAGAAGTAAAGGAATGGATATAGAAAATAAAATAAACGCTAACCCTCAGGAAATAAAAGAGAGTTATCATTATTGGTATCTTCTTAATTTAAGCAAGATTATACTGTCCTATGTTTCTGATGATTATAGTATCTATTATTTTATCTATAATTACATATAATCATGGTAACCTACAACTCGAAGGTGTAATATGTAAATCAATGTGTTTATGCAGATTGCATTTATTAACCACATAAACACGATATTATTCCTTGAAATGACAGGTAAAAATTTGGGAAAGTTGATAAATTGTACAAACGTGTGTATATATATTTGTACACGTATATGTACTCATTTAAGAGAGTGATTAATCAAGCAATAATTAGATAGCATTGTATCAGTTGCATATCATGTTTGCCCATTGCACTCGATAACCGAAAGAATTCATGTTTGATCGATTTAAAATGGAACATTTCTCCAAGAGGATTAATTCACTTAAGAGATTGCTTTGGAATAGGACTAGAGAGAACTCGAATGCACTTCCTTCAAGGATGTTCATTTCCTGCCTTAAATCGTACCTCTGAAGTGAATCTAATTAAACTGAGTTTATCAGCCTCAATTTGGAAATGATTGGTTGCATTCCTCGCTGTGTATCTAGGTGTTGATAATTGCTTTTTGCTTCTGAGGTCGAAAACCTAATTGAACTTGGAGAATTTTCTTGGATTATTTCTAGCAAGTTTTTCTTCTCTTCTTAGCAAATTACAAGCAGACTTTTTTGCTCTTAATTTATAATTTTTAAGTTCCAATCTCCATTTTTCATGAGTTTTGTAAGGAACAGAAATCATACATACATCATTTAGAATCTTCAACTGAACGTTTGCATTCCAATATTACATTTCATCTTTACAGTATATAATTTCAATGCTTCAGCACATATTTATATTATATCAGCTATCTTAATCATTATAAACATCATATTCCTCAATATTTTATAGATGCTATGGGTTAAGAAGTTAGGGAATGAATGAATATGTAATGTAAATTTGAAGGAAAAAATAGGTATTAAAAAGCTACTTTAACTATATTTTACCAATATTTCACTCTTTGCGTCTTTGAATTCTATTTCCCTTCTATTTGATTTATGCTCGAATATCGTTAAAATTTTGTTTTCTTTGCGGGATGATAAGACATGATCCTATCTTGATTATGAAATATAGGTTTAAATGGTGATATTTATATCCAAATAGAATTTATTTCCACAGCATTCAAGTTCTAAAGATATTTACTTCTCCAGTGCTTGTCTTGAAAATATATATATGAGTTGTTACTTGCTTATTTTTCTCACAGTCTTGTGGAATCTGCAAAGATAATGGACGCATGCTAAGAGAATTTCCGTGGGAATAGCAGGTAATGGTTCACGTTGTCGGGTGAACTTATTTTGGGTTGTCTGAGGCAAGAGTCGAAAGAAATGGGTTGCTAAGATATGAGGGTATTCTTTACATTTATTTTTGAATTCACCTCTACCCCGCATTTATGAATAAGCCCGGATGATATGAATCACAATGCCCATACCTGTTTCCATTCTTATTAAAATGCACAACGCTTATTTATCGTACGTGAAAAACACGGAGAAAAAGCTTTTTCTTTTCCCTAATGTATGATGATTGAAGAAAACCTCATCACTTGGGATATGAAATGGAGTTAAGGTGGAAATGATATTTTACGAGGGAGTTGTTTTAAGTATTTAATACAAATTATGAGTTTGATGAAAAGCTATGGAATCTCAGCTTTCCTGTTACGTTGATGGACTGGCTTAACTTTGAATGAATGGTAAAATACATGTTAATTTCAGAAATTGGAGAAATATAAATTTAATCTCAGCCAGATGTACTTATAGGCGTGTTTTAATTTGCGATTAATTGAAATTAATGTTGATGCTAAATTTAAAACTTAATTACATCAAAATGTTATGGGTATGAGATCATTAATTCTTACAAGGTTTCATATGGAAATTTTTTGTGGTTCATTGACATTGTGGTTGAATCAACTTAGCATTTACACAAGGAACGCCTGAAGAATAAGATTTAAATCTAATTAAATATCTTACCTTCCTATTAAAAATTAATATATAGTAATAAATTATGAGGTTATTTAATTCAAATGATTCAAAAATCACTCAGAGACAGCGAAAATGAAAAATCGTTTTTATTACAAGGAACAATTAAAAAAACTTCTTCCTCTATAAAATCATAAAAGACTGTCAATTACATCGATACAAAACCACTACATCTAGGAAATGTTCTATTATTTTTAATTTATAGTATGGCAGTTCTAAATTAATTGGGATTTTATAATGAGAGATGGAATTCTTTCTTCTAAAACATATACTAAATATATTAATCTCGCAGTAAGTCTCTTGGTTGACTTTCTAATCTCTAACCTGAACAACTGACGTCTGATTCATCAATTTAAGTTGAATTTGATGAAAGAAATTCAAATGGGATCAAATTTTAAAATGCAACTTCTCATATAAGTATTTCGTATAAACAGAATTAAATGGTGATGTATGCAACGCACATAGTAGTATTTCCTGAAATATTTATCTTTTAACGAAATGAAAATGACTTCCAAATTCCTAACTTCGATATAAATCACTAAAGAAATCTTAATTTTAAATGTTACCTAATGACCCATATAGAACTGTGTCGCTCTCCATATTTCTCACTTTTCTCATTATATTCCAAATTGGCAATCTCAAACAAACCCGATTCAGTCTAACTGTAAGCTTTCTTCGTAAAAAACATGTATTTTAATGAATGCAATGATTTGTACATAGGCTAAAGAGCTAACAGCTATTATATTATAAATTCAATGACCTGTGGGCGTAATTTATTCAAGATATAATTGAATTAATAAAAATACAAGATGATTAATTATCGTGGTAAAAACTCTGATAAATAAAAAGTATATAGGCTGAATGGCAAAAAGCTATATTCGATCATTTTTAGAAAAAAAATATCTTTGGTGAATTACTTTGTCGATGATATTTTAACTTCTTCTTTTCTTATTCTTTGTGTGGAGTTGTATCTTAAAGAAATTATATTTATTCAATATCAGTTACTTGTCAATGAGATTTACCAATTGATTATTTATCTGCTTTTCTGGAAAAAAAATCTTCGTATTAGAATTTTGTATCAATTATTGATATTTTTAAATGAGCGAGTATACATTTCTGATTCCCGCACTTGCTAAGGCTAATGCGTGAGATTATTCTCAATCATGATTATTTTTACGATCAATTGTCCCTTCGTTATGCATCATCGACTGGTATATTACGTACTACGTTTACCTTTACAGCAATTTTTCCTTCGCTTTCCTTAATATAAAAAATGCACAAGAAAATCATATATTCCTCAAAGAAATTTTATTCTGTAGGAAAATGCTGGAATTTTGGTGTGAAATATTTTTAGTCCAATTCACTCGGATTTTATTTACTTTATTTTTTAATTAACCAGAAAATTAATTTTCACCTTCTTAGCATTATTTTGATTATGTTCGGACAGTTCAGAAAAATAATCTAAAGTGTTAGGCATATTAATTATATTTTCAGTCTCTGTAATAATAAGTCAAGTATTTGATTTTTTCTCTGTGCTGCATTAATATTATTTGACAAATAAGAAAATTCTTTGCAAAATTATTTTACTGTTGTGGTTTATCCTAGAATTTAACAGTTTAGGTTCAGACTTTTGGCTTTATTTATTAATATTGAGAATAAATGTCCTTATATTATTAAAATTGAATTATTTTAGGGAAATTTTGATTTTTTAAAGGGCCAATTAGTGATTCATCTTTAGAATATTAATCTTAATATTTCGGTAAAAAAATACTGAATAATGAAACGCAGTAAAGGCAAATTAAGATAATAATAAATGATTATTTAGTAAATTTATTTTAATTGAAAAAACAGCCTCAAAAGAATTATAAGGATAACATATAAGTGTTTCCCTCTACTAGGGTAACCATAGAGAGGGAAACCCGAAAGAAACGGAAGTAGAAGATTCGACGTGAATAGGATTCGAACCCAGGTCGTATCGTAGGGAGAATTGAGCAGCTAGAATTCTAAAACAGATCGATTATCATCCAGCCTTTTTTGAGTTTAGCAAGTAACAAGGAATTGTTAAAAGTATCTCCGAGAAATATATAGAATATTTAGAATGTTTAGATCTATTTTTATATTAATAATAATTATATAAAACTTTATCATAACTTTTTGTGAGCCAGATTAGCAGGGTTTCCAAACCTTGTATCAGATCTCTTTGTAAGTGAAGACTTAAAGAAAAAGATGTACGTGAGTGCATACGTAAAATACTCAATACACAATAAGTGTTTACCGTCAAAGGTTCCTTAGTGTATGGATGTAATGGACTTCAATTGATTGCCAGAATCGATTGCTTTCTCAGGTGAGAAGGGTTTCGGATACTGTATTAATTATGAAATGAGGATCGGGAAACCAATGGGGGAAGTGAAAGTAAGTGATCTTGGTAGAAATGGCCAATGGGAGAGAATGGATTAGGAGGGGAGGGGTTGTGGGAGTGAAAGGGATGGCACATAATAGGACCAATAGCGTGTGCGTAGTTGGTGGGGGATGAGTGATCACACAATTCTGGCTATTTCATTAAGGTCTTCCTATTTTACCAATGGGAGTCCTAAAGGCGGAACATCGCCCATTTCCAGGAAGCTAAGGGCTATTGATTGTGGTAGTGTCCTCCATACAGCTTTTGTTCTCTATTAAGTACGAATAACAAAACAAAAACAGAAGATGATGCGTAAGGAAACATCTCACACAGAAATAAAAGGGTGAGATGTTTGGAGGGAGGGTTTCTTTTGTATGTAAGAATGATCGTAACTCGCATCGCTTTATTGGAGGCATTCAATCAAAATTTAGTGATGTTTTTATTGATATACTTTTTGTTTTGTGCTCAGATTTATACAGATAAAGGTTATAACCTGTTCCCAGAATCCCTGATAGTCATCCCTGATATTTTTATCTTTGAAATCAGAATGCTTATTTTTTTGTCTCACTAATGTAGAAGCATCTAAAAATTATACGAATAATCTATTTAAGCATTAAATTTTGAGCTTTTACACGTAAATTTATTTAATTACTGTAAGTGTACTTCAACGTTTCAAAATTAATTTTTCCTCTTACAGTATCGGAAATTTTTATATTGAGATATTTATTTTGGTTCTGATGTTTTAACACTTTTTCCAAATTTTACCCATTTATTGCTCCTATAATTAATTTCCGGCCTCCTGGTTCTTCATTAACGTTCCATAGAGTACATGCAATTAGCTTAATGATGGCTTTTAAATAATTATCAAACAAAATATAATTAAAACGTCCCAAAATATTGGCAAATTAATTAATAGCAATCTATAGATTAAAGAAATATTCTATTGATTATAATACTCGAATGAAGTGATTATGATAAGCCACAACCATTTGATTTCGATCTGATAATGGTTTTTGCAGTTTAAAATCTGAAAAATGTAATTTTTAATTTCCTATGTCACATGATACTTTTAATGCTATTGATATTTCATTTCATTTTCAAGTATTTTATAGTAACGTTTTTTTAGAAGTATTAAAATATAATTTTCATGAATATGCGTTAATAATTGTAATCCATTGCCACAATTCAACTAAAATTTTTTTATTCACATTATATTGTTTGCATTTAGTGCCCATGATCAACTTTATATAGAATTTCATTTTATCACTATCCCTTTTTATCATCGAATATCTTCTGTTTTGTTGTTTTGAATGTCTGGATTTCTTCTTCAGAATTCTTTAAATATATTTTTTTTCAATTAGACGGAAATTAAATATTTCTAATTGGTAAATTCGAGAATATGATATAGCAATATGATAAATCACATATATATATATATATATATAATATTACAATATTTTTTACGATTTAATCTTATTAACATTTAGGCTGAATGTAAAATTTATCGCAGGAAAAAATTGTTTGAAATCTTCAGATAAGGGCAATATAAATTTGAAACCTGAACTTAATTTTCACGAACTTATATTATAGAGGCTTATTAAGGAGTATATGAAGGATTCAAAATCAAAATATTACTTCGTCTAAAATCATCAAGGAGAACTATATTAGTATATAGTATAATAAGTTGCTCAAATGAAAAACACTAAAAAATTATAGACTAATTTTGAGCCTCAACGTTATTGATCTCGAAGTAGGTATAATTTGCTGGATATGCATCTGCTCTATGTAAAAATTTATAAATTCATTTCATTCAGAAGACAAATGCTTTAATAAAATTTCGAAAGATAATAATATTAAGCACGAAATATTACAGGTAGGACATCGATCTTTAAGTTTTAACAATTATTTGTCGTTATGCCCTTTGAAATGAGTCCTTTCGCCTACGAGGAATAAAAAATTCTAAATAGAGAGGCCAGTGTTAAAACGAGTCTTGTAAGATCTTCGGTTCCAAATCAACTCCGCCATTTTCCTACCTTTTGAAAGTTCCGCCGACGATCAGAGCGTCGCTTTTATCCTAAGATTAGCGAGTGTTTGAATATTTTATGATTTAAGTTGGGCTACAGTACGTCACCATAGTTGGTATGACAGCTTTACATGATAAGAAAACGATGAAGATCTTCTTTCATATTCGTGACCGGTTATCTTTTCTTCTAAATGTAATTATAAGTATTACGTGGCAACAAAAACCCATAAGCAGCAGTAGTTACCTTCCTGATAGATGACTTATCGAATTTTTCATATGTTTTTCTGATGATGAAAATATTCAATTCTAATCGTCATATAATCATAAATCTTCTTTTGAAGTCGTGATTGAACTTGAAATAGGCATACGGAGGGGAATCCATTCGCTTTGGTGTAAATTTAGAGACATGTTGCCAAGCAACGAAGACCTTAACCAATAATAATTATCAGGCTTAAAAATGAATATTTTGGTATTTACTATTTGAAACTCTAGTCAATAAATAATATCGGCTACCAAAAAATTATCAAAAGATATCCATCCATCAAAAGATTCTACCATCGTCTGTTTCGCGCCAAAAATGCTGCTCATAGAAAACAGACACGAATGCATAGAGAATACACAGAGATAATCCTACTCGAATTAATAGTTAATGTTAATCTCCAGACCGACAGAAAAAGAATTTTTCAAAGTTTTATTAACTTACATCCAAACCATTATAAACGTGTTCTCCATAGTTCTAAACCTTGAGCTCACATGGTAGAGAAGCTATCCCAAATAGAAAAATGGTAGTTGGGCTGGAGTTGGAATTCTGCGCATGCGCGTTCTCTATCTTCTTGGAGCGTCCGTTTCAATTCGAACTAAGAGATGGCCGCTTCCCTAACGCCTCTTTCAAATGGCTCTTCTAGGATTATAAAATTCCTGTTTTTCGAGAACTACTCTATCTGTGTTCGTTGGAAATTTGCATGATAACACTTGAATACAAATGGTAATATATATGGATTTATTGGGCGATTCGTATATTCAATATGACATAAGGAAGCTTGTAGAAGGCTTTGTGTAAATAGATATTCGTAAAAGCTATGAAACTTTAGTTAGAATCGAAAAGCTATAAAAGGTATTATAACCAAACTTCATCATTATGTTCGTACGAGGTTATTTTACTTTATAATGGTGAAGGAACTATTTCGTTTGCTTATCTAATTTTTACCTCATGCTAGCAGATAACATTTAGCAGAAATTAAGAATTATAAATAAGAAACTAATATAATTCTTGCCGAATTTTATATAATGATACGATTCGAACTGCTTACTTAGTAGTTTTATTCATTTTCCTTTATTAGACTGCATTTATAATAATCTGACGCTGTCTATTCCCATTACGAATTCATACCAACCCTGAACCAATCTATTCGCTGTATAAGTACTTTGCCTTTGGATTCCTCATCTTTAAAATTAGTAGAATAATTAAGTGGAAATATTAGAAAATGACTAATGGGAGAATTATACCTATTTTCGTAGCTTTACATATGGCATTCACTATACACGGATGCTACGAGACTGAAATTTTATATCCTGATTAGTTATCACTAAATCGATTTCATTACTTAACACTGAGATTATATCGATACCCCATTCCCCTTATTATTTTTCTTCATTTCAAATTCCTAAGTTTTTTTTTATAAAGGCACGATAGGTTTCCCATCCGCTCGCTATCGATCAGAGAAATGATTTGTGTCGACGTCATCGTTGGAGAACATCCGTGAGTACGCATAGCACTTCAACCACACGAACAGGTCGGAAATGAGTAGAATGCACCGTCAAGTGCCAAGGAGTCGGTTCTCGTGGGAGCGATTTCTTGCCACACCCGAACTTGTCTGGATGCAGCTCCTTCACACCACGAGGAATGAGAGGCTAGGCTTCCAGCTAAATTGTCCGCGTTCCGGCAGCACTGTGGAAAAAACGTGCTTCAAACGTGTAGGAATTTTAATTATTCCGTTCTCAGACCCAATTCACACGGAAGGAAGGGTTTGACGATCTATTTTCGAAATGAATACCGGAAAGAATCGATTATCTAGTCGATCTATGCCATTATCTAGCGTAGCACGACAAGAATTTTTACGTCTTCGTAGTCGTTTCCTCGGAAACCAGTGATTATCTTTGAGTTCGGCATTGCTTTTAGCACTAAAAAATCTTAGGAAGCTCTAATTTAGCAAGCGTTTGAGATTGATTCGATATGGAGAGATAAGAGTTCGATAGATATCGACGCCGATCGGAATCCTATTCGATATCGAATCGATACATCGAATCACCGGTTCCAGCAAATCACGATCAACCTCATGCTCTTCGAATACGAGATAAATGGGTTTCATCTCGACCGACACGACGCGAGACGCGAAAGCATTCGCGATATGAGCGAGGAAAGAGTTTGTAGGCAAAGGCGCGATAGGGATTTTTTAAAAAAAATTTCAATGAAGCCAAATGACGCGGCCAAACGATTCAAGATGGCCTCAACGCGTGCGCCGGTGATCCCGGCCGCAGCAGGAGAAGTCCCGGTCCCTCCTTCGAGGCCCGGTCGCGAAGGGGGTTATTTTCGTATCTGGCGTTTTTCGGGAGGACCCACTTTGCGCAGAGGAGGGTGGGGAAGAAAGAGCGGGATTTTGAGGGGGAGTGTAAAAATGTCGGTCGCGACGATGGGCATTTTGCTTCCTTTTGTCGCCGCGAGAGAACGGCAGATGTAATCTCACTTTACGAGTTCGCCAATAGTGCACTCGGGGTTCCTTTGTTTGTGCATTCTCGCACTTGGGTTTCTCTCTGTCCCGCCGATTCGGCGTTTTTTATGTCGTTTATCCTGAGAGCGGGGGGAAACCATGGTGATCAAAAATTTTTAGGGCTTTCGTAACTGGTGCGTGCGAAACGCCTCTTCCAAAAATGTTTTTCTGTGATCATTTCCTGGATGTAGCAGCCAACACCCTTTCGTAATGCGATTTTGAAGGGTTCCTTTCACTACTCGGCTCGATTCTAATCGGCGTCCGTTTCCAAAAATTTGTATTTCTTTCCGCTTCAGATCTCCGCCATTGTGTTTACTTTTGCGTCGTCTCAAAAGCAACGAACTCAATTACGAATCTTTTTGTGCGTACGGTTCTCTAATTGTGGATCCGAAAGTCTTTTCTTTTACGAGTGGGTTGCTTTTGTGATTCGACTGGTCGTGATTGATAGGCTTCCCAAGCATTCTGATGGTAATTTGACTCGATGGCCGGTTAATATAATTTCATTTTGCCAAAACTGCGCTTTTAATTAGCTGAAACAGTTTTAGTGGAAGGTTTATAAGATGAGGTGAAGAGGTTCTACGTAAATAGATATCCCTGCTTCTACACTTCTGATACCTTATTATTATTCTATAGCCAGCATTCTGAAACAAAGTGAATCAATAAATTAAAATTCCTGTTCAAAATCGTCAATCTCTTAGTATTTTCATCATACCGATGGAAAATCCGGATCTCCGATTCACTGAGGGACATAATTTACTTTGTAAGTCACCATTAAGATAATCTGACAATCATTTATAACCTCGAGGTATAATAGCAAGATCCCAACAAAATATGCAAAAGTTGTATGTATTGTAAGTTAATAAAGGATTTTCTATAGATTTTCAGAGTTGACGGAGGCTTATTTTAACTGCCTTAATTTGTAAAACCTACCAAAATTTATAAATTTGTGATTTATTAAAACATTGCACTCTTGAGATAAATCGACAAGGTTGAACGAAAATTTGATTATACATATAGTTGAAGTCAATAGGTTCAAGATTTTTATGAAAATACTCAGTCGTATAAGCAGTCCTTGATAAATTACCTTTTATGAAATACTTTACATCGGTTATAAAGATAAATCTCATTAAAAATTAATATGAGTTAAATTTTACTTCAACGAAATATAACTAGCCACTCTTTTTACAATTTTCATTTAAACATTATCAAGAGACTAATTTCAGTATCATTTCTCATAAAGGAACCTTTGATGATGATGATAAAAGCTTAGATGTATACTTACATGTAAATTAATGAAAATCTGAAAAAAAAGTCGAGTGCCAAAGTAATAATTTTTTCAAAAGACTTCAAATGCAAATCATTAAATATGTTCGATGTTTGTTGTTCGCAAGGATATCGAGAAATTCTAAATTTATTGATGGTCAGAGCTGATTTACTTTTTAGACGCAATGTTTCCATCATTCATGGTTCCAAAAGATCCAATCTTTTGTTTGTGTTTAAAATGAACTATTCATGATCAGAAGTATAATATATTTCTTAAACAAAAAATGAATTGTGAATGACGTTCTTCGAATGACAAATTTACTGCACTTTGGAACCATTAAGTCTGCGGATATCTTGGAACCATAATTTCCTATTCCAACAAACCTTTTGCATTATCTCACAATAAACGACACCTTCCCTTTCAAAATTTCTTATTCTCATCCTAACGTGCATCTTTGATGATTTGTGCAGACATTTTTTACCCCTTGAAACTAAAATCCAAGCTAATAGCATTAGATGTAATAGACTGAATATTTGAGTAACCATATCAGTAAGTGGGTCATGGTCTGTGATAAAAAATGATAGTAATCTAACTAACGAAATCTTAGCAATTTCAGGTTTAAATCTATTACCCAATTCTTTGATATGAAGTATTAAATTATCATTGGATGGAAATGTTTCTCTAATTATTATGGCTGTTGAATATATAGATTATTGTATTCTAATTATAATTATTAACTATTTATAAACTCGGTGAACTATCGACTTTGAAGACGATCTCATTTCACTCCCCTCTTTACCATTTTATTAAACTTTATATCCCTTTATGTACGCTATTTTCCTATGTACTGCCTTACCAGTAATTAATTCTAAGATGCGTAATTCAATTCTGATCTAGCTTCTTATACCTAAGATCAACCAATTCAAAGAAATAACAAACCGTACAATTTATGAAGCAGCGAAAAAACATAGCCCTATATCTAGAATAAATTGATCAAAGCCTGTTTATAAAAACTGCCATACAAAAATATGCGGGTTTATAGATATAAAACTGAGTAAACCCGGCGCGCGCGCATTCCCTCGAAAAATACATATTTTCCCAACTTATTTTGCCAAAGTAAATACGGAGTTATTCACGTTTCTCGCGATCGCTAAGTTTTTCTCGAGGAAATAATTATCACGGGTTTCAATAAATACGGGAGTTCCGGCCATTTTAATAGTAGGCAGAGTGATATGTTGGCAGAGAGTCGATTCATTATTCTGTGCCGCGATTGTTATGAAAGGAGCAATTTCTTGGCGTCTTGTTAATGTTGAATGGGCAGCGTACTCCACTGTGTTAATGGAATCAAGAGGCACGAGGTCTTACACTGTGTCACGCGGAGTCTTAGAAATGAAAGTGGAGTCTAGAAACTAGGAGAGGCGTTTACTATACCAGGCAATGTCGATTGATTTTACTTTCAAAGGCGAACTCAGCTTCATACATTTTTTTCTTATCTACTGTTGTAAATGAGTAGGAAATAAGAACTTATTTGGTTTAGTTTTCTATTTGTATATACTCATAAATTTATATTTTATCGAAGAAGTTTTCTAGAGTAATATTTCCGTCTCAAATATGCTGTATCCTGATAGGAAATATTGATAGATTTGATGGGCTAAAATAGAAGACATTGAGCTTAGCTTTTAGACGTTCTCTTTTGATTTTTATATGAATTCCATTGATATGAATTTTATCCAGATTATGGTCGATATTATAAATTTAAAATTAACATAATAGGATGTTAGACCTATGATACCAATAGATTGGTACTGTGCAGATTTGGTAATACCGCTTAATTGTCAAGCTATTAATTATCTTCATTCGTAAGGGAGAGAAAGGAAAAACAAAAGGTTCAATATGCCTAAAATGTTCAATTGTTTTATTTTTATTCGTTAGGGGCTGAGAATGAGTTCCTTTTCTCCTCTCTTCAAGTATTTTTAAAATGCAGACTTGGATGTGCAAATAAGTCAAACACTCAAAGACGAAGAATTGAATGAAAGCATAAGGAGCTTGACGAACTCTTCTTCTTAAAAAACACAAAAAAGAAACCTGGACTCACTTTCCACGTCTTCACACTCCCCTACGTTGCTTTTTGGAAACCCATACGGTGCATTCTTTGATTCTCAACTCGTTCCATTGACTTGTGGGAATCGATGGACAAAATAATTGATCCCGCTAAAGATACTTATTTTATCCCCTAATTCGATGATACGTGGTTATGATTCGTCACAAAATATTCCACCGGATTCGGATGTTTCGCAAACGACATAATTCCGCCTTTTCACATGCTTGGATTTCGACTCATCGCTATCGAACGTGCGCAACGAGCACTTCCGGTTTACGCAAGAGGTCTCCACTCTCCTTAATCTCGATACGCGTCTCCTTTTATCGTTCGCGATTAGGCGTGTGAATGACTGACTGAGGCATTTTGTCGCTCAAAGAACGTGATCATTCTGTTCGTCACTTTTAAAACGACAAACGAAACGATTCTCCCGCTTTTCTTTGCCCTAATCCTTTATCAATCGCTTTGCATAGTCGATACTATTTCGGCTTAATAAGGAAACAATATGGCGGACTCAATTTTCTCCGATTTTGCTCTTAAAATTCGGAGGTGCTAGAGGGAACACTTATTGCGAATATTGCTAATTTAAAAGCTTAAATATGATAACTGTACACTTATTTTTACATCTGTGAAGTATAAAATAGCAATTAAAGCTCAATTAATGTTAGAATGTCAACAAAAGAAGGTGACAGAACAATATGATAGAATCTTGGTTCTTGATTGCAAACCAATTAGAACCCTAGTTTAATATTTATGTAATTTATATACTTTTTAAGTGGTATTTTCAGTTAATATACGGTAAGGGTCCACACTTTGCCTACTCTTTGATTGGTCCAGTGCACTTGACGGCTATGAATACGGTATTCAGAATACTTTTTAGAATTAATACATGATTGTTGTGGATTGGTCGAATTCAATCTGACATTCATATGTACTAGAGATTCATTTTGAAAAAAGATTTCGTTCTATTGCATTAAAGAATTCTGTAAGTGAGGAAGAATGATCTCAAGTCAAAGCAAGGTGAAAGTTTTTTGTTTTGTTTGGTTTTCCTCTGGAAAATAGGGTCGGGAATCGGTATTTGATAAAATAAAAAAATTCAGAATGATATGACTTCTATCTTCGGCTCATCCACATATAAATTCTCTTCTATAGATACATCATGCTTTTACCAGAGGGTAAATAATATTTTGAAGCCAATATTGTCCTTTCGGCAAAGGGGTTTTGTCCGTGGACGAAATACATCGTGATGACTTTATAAGGGAACAAATCAAGTAAATATATGCTTTTCATAAAAATTAATTTATATTCAGATTTTATAGTCTCAATATTGCGTCACTACGGTCTTGAGTTAATTTTAGAAGAAGTAATTATATCCTATACTAATTATTACCTTTGTATTTTAGTATTGGATTGTAGATTAGGGTGATGAGAATACAGTCTGTCTACTTTTTCATTGCTTAATCAATATTCCCATAGTTTGTTTTTCCTGTGTTTTGTACATTGAGAATTAATATATACTCTCCCTTATTATTTCATCGAAAATTCGCCTTAACTTAGAATCGAGCCATTATATGTGTGCGGAAAGCGTTTGGCGTTGAAGTCTCCGGTGACATTCCAAACGTGATAGAATGACCATTGCTGTATATAAATCAATTCTTGGCATCATAAATACAATATTTTCGGTCTAATCTATCAGCTCACGAACATGAAAACTTAGAACATCATTGATTTTGTTGATGCTAGAGTATAGATCTTACTATTCTCTGTTAACGTGGTAGAATGACCATTGCTGTACATAAATCAATTCTTGGCATCATAAATATAATATTTTTGGTCTAATCTATCACATCATGAGAATGAAAACTTTGAATATCGGTGATTTTGTTGATGCTAGAGTGGAAATCTTACTATTCTTTGTTATCACTTTCATTGCACGATTCTAGATGTCAATTAAGTCACCAAATTTAGATGCATATAATCAACGATTTAAAACTCCTACTATAATGACGATTTTGAATTCGCTAAATATTTATGAGATAAATATACCATTTGAATCATCTTACTACAATTTTCACTTATCACTGCTAGATATTCTCTTACCACTATGAGAAACTTGTGGAAAAAATTGTTGTTTAATCAACTGTCCTACATCATCGAAGGTTACCTTCCAAAGTAACAAATCTCCGAAATATTTTACAAGAGGGATATGCTGAGCCCTCGACCTTCTTCTTCAATTCAACTCTCTATACTTTGAATTTCACGTTTAATAAGATAAACAACCAATTTCTGATGACTTCAATTTCTCGTATTAATGATTTTCCATGTTTTTAAGATTATTTTTTCGTCAACTCTTCTCCATTTTTCTTTATACTTAATTTTTCTGGCAAGAATGTTGTAATGAAAGGACGTTTTAGTATTAAAAAATCCTCAAAAAATATTATGATTCTAATTCCCCAATACTTGGGTCATAATTTCCTCATTGAATGATTTTGGTTAAAATTGAAAATTCTCACATACTACGTAGCTAGCGTCACATTTATATAACGATTGTAGCCTAGGCTGGAACTAATTCTTCGAGCTATTTGCGTTTCCACGAAGCTATTTATCTTTTCATAGAATTACCCTCCGTTATCTGATTTGTATTCCTTCGCCGGTTTGTATTTCCGATATCTTAGAGTAAGTGGAGTCTTTTTATTAGCTGCGTAAGCATTCTGAAGTGAGTCCGTTGAAAAAGCAAACAAGGAAATCATAAAAATTCAGGATCTGGTTTTTATGACTCGATTGGTGATAATTTTATTTCAAGGAAAGGAAAAGGTTTAGCAAAGGAGCGATTATAATCGCTGATTGTTGTTTTGTAAATATATATGCTACTATATTGTATTGTACTTGAGGTTGAATTATCCTGAAGAACAACTATAAAGGAAAGTGGATAATCTTTATATTTAACCTGTTTTAAGCAAAACAGAAAGTAAAAATGTATTGTTTAAATTACGACTAACATAGCTTTCAAGTGACCTTAACTTGATAAGATGGCATTCACTCTCTTGCTGCTGTCCAGAATATTTTATTCGTACTATTAACATTTTATTTCCACTCAAGTGCCGTAAGAATTATACTAAGGATATGTATATTTTACCCAGGTACGTTTCTCAGTCTGTAAGGACATTATTCACGACGTGATAATATGTTCACTACAAGCCTATCTACAATTGACCAAGATTTGAGTTCATAGATTGGTTCTAAGTTGCTCTATAGTTGCTTTTCCATTCATAACTGTCACATGCATATCGTAGCTGAATCATCAACTGCGGCTGTATGTATATTCCATTTTAAACCTTCCTCAACTTCACATATATCAATAAGAATGATTCACCGATACATTATCATATAATTCTTAATTAATTTTATAGAATTAATTCCAAACGAAATTTTAATTTGTGAACGAAAATTTTTCACAGCCTTAATATGGGTATCTCTCCTGATTCTTGATTTTTTCGTAAGATAAACCATTAAGTTTTTTCTCTTCTTATTTCTTGAGCGACTTTATTCTTTATTTTCATGTACTCAAGTATTATTTAATTTTTAACCATCAATTACAAGAGTTAAGACAAGAGAAGAGAGTTTCATACCCAAACTGTTTTCAATAGAACCTTGTCAGACTTTTGAGGTAACTCATCATAATGTTTGCGGTTTATAAGACGATGGCTATTCCCCTATCTTCGAATATGATAATCTTTTTCACTCGCTAAGTATACAGCACTAAGTAAATTCGATTATATTTAAATCAAGGACTAAATTGACACAAGGTGTACCAAGTATTTGGTGTCATAGCTTGTAAATTTTTCCCACGACAAAAGTTCGATTATATTTTAAAATTAACAATCTGTAATACGTCGGCTGAGGTGAATTAGGGGCAAATATACTTTTATTTGAAATCCATATCAGTTCATTTCGCAACTTGTAAGAGATTTTGAGGTATTTTGGTATCAGTAGCGAGTGATATATAACAGTATTATTTCGGCATTAGGTTGGCAAGAATCCTATTCTTCCATAGACCAACAATCCCAAATCTATCCTAGACCAATGGCGCACCATCGATTGATAGATACCCTACAATTTTCTTCTAATTTCCTAGGCCTTTCTCTTCTTTTTCGACGCCAAATTCGCGAGGGGAACTTTGATCGAAACTGTATTCGTTCAGCTGGGGAAAGGTGGCTCTCCTCCGGGCCGTCTGCATCGTCTGCAGACCTTGAACGAGTACACCGAGTGTGCCCTCTTTATCAGGCCTGTGTCCTACGCCGTTGACGTCATTCCTCAGAGCGAGTGCGTCCCGATGACAACGTGGTGTTGCCGAGGGCGGGCGGGCAAATTGCCCCAAGAAGAGCGAGCATCCGGGCGGCGAACCAGCGCCCGTCCATCCCACCCATACGCTCCAACATTGACTATTGCGTCCCGTACATATCGTAGATACTAGGACAATAGACTGATCCCTTTTATAATATATGAAACCAAAAATTGAAGCAGTGCATTCATTCTTCATGGATATCTGCTACGTAAGGTTCCACCATGCCTCCTCGGATTCATCCTTTCTTCTTTTCGTTTCTACAAATCTACGTTATACTTAATCTATCATCTTTTACCTGCTATGGATTCGACACGAAAGATACAAGAGGGGCTTAGTACGCCGGATCTCCCAATATAAAATCGCTTTTAATTCTTTGCATACCATTATTCCCTTCTTTGTGCTTCTTAACTTCTTGTGATGGTTGAGTAGCCGAGTATGTCTAATTACACTACGTATTTATACCATATGTCTCATTTTGATCTGCTACAATTCTGTTAAAGAGATATGTTCCAGTTAATTTCTGTTCTTTCAATTCGATGAGTAGCCTAGGCCTAATATGAATTATAGAAACCTTTTTAATGATATCTAAAATTTAGTGATACTGAAAGTGGAACTTCACTGACTTTATGTTCTTAAGCAAAAGCTTCATAAGCGGACGGGTCCGGGCTCACTGCGTCTGAATATTATAAATTAGCCTATAAGAGGCACTTCGCGAATTTTTGGAGGGGGCAAAAGGAGCGGGGACTTCGGACAATACAATATTGAGATATTGAAAGTATGATTTACAATAGCAGGAATTGTTATCTTGGTAAGAATTATAGGAGAATGTATGAAAGCCTATGCAGCTTTAATAGAGTTAAGTCAAAATTATTGTGTCGCATTATAGTATAGTTTTACGTCAATTCGGTTGCAGATAATTATAGTTAAATTCAGATTTTAATTTATCTCCTATCTCATACAAGGTTAATTAGTGAAACTTAGATTATCATGGACTTCAGATATCTATGATAACAATTCCATACTGATTAGGTGTGAAAGTATGTAATCTTTTTTTACTTCACTGATAAGTTAAATACATTAAGAATCGACCTTCTTATGCACATGTATACTGTATATAATAGGATGCATAACACACTCAAATATAGGATATTTGTCTTTTATCGTATCATACTCAATTAGCATTGGCCTTTTAGTAGATACTACTTGAGGGGTAACTTCGTGAAAGCTATTGATCTTCAATAAATCTTCAAATATTTACTGATTCTAGCCTTCAGAATATTTAATATATGAATCTAATAAAATAAACTCCTTGGTAATTTTAATATCGGTCATAGCAACTTTCATAAATAGAGAATTTTAAGTCTTAGAAATAATTCGGTGTGATGAAGATAATTTAGAAAATACAATTTAAAGAACAAATTAATTGAATTTTTAGATAATTCCAATCGGCAATGGACATGTAGAATTTGGAGATGTAAGTTGGAGATGAATTAAGGAAAACTTTAGATTGAGTTCGTAAAATACATGTGATGTTCACAGTGCGCTATTACTTGTGGATTTAGTCGGATAGTTCGAAAGCAGTGATAGATCAGAGTACAGAGTATGGGAATGTCGATTATCATACTTTAATTATGATGATTCTTAGTTTACAAGCAATAGACCTGATTAAGAGAAGCACTGATAAACAATAAGCAAGAGTATGAAGTATGAATTACAACTATTAAAGTAAAGGGCATTATTTGTGATTTTGGCCATAAATATGAAATAGATGTGGCAAAAATAAAAATTAGGGACAAAAACGAATAGAAATGGAGTAACAATAATAATAATGTAAAAATGAATTCGATAGAGACAAACATGACGGTTTGAGCATTACAAAATTATAATAGGTTCATCATTGGCTTAATTCGATATTTATAAGTTACGAATTTTCTTAGAGGTAGAATAGCCTGATCTACAGCGAGGTTCTAATGGTCGAGGATGAGGTATGCTATGATTAGTATTTAGTCACCCCCGTGTAGTATGTGGGATGACTTTCGGACATGCTAACCATCTGAGACTTGTAGAAAGGAGTATTTAGGAATTAGGCACAGGAGACAACTATCCATTTCCTTTGACCATGAAGATGAGGTGATGAAAATCGTATAAATGAGTATACATCGTAGACAAATGCCCGAGTGTCTACATATATATAGGCGTATCCAATCAATGTATCTTTTTGTATCCCTTTTAAGAATTCAAATGTCCTCATGAGATATTCTTCATTCAATTATATAATTTCAAGAAGTTTTAAGTATGAATTATTAGCTAAGGTTGCTTTTTAAACTGATTATTATTGACCGAAAGTGAACCTTCATTTCGAATTAAATTTTGAAAATTTAACACTTCACCAGTAAAATAACTAATCTTTTAGGAAGTTCCTCTACTTTTCTATCATTCTTGTTATAAGTATGCTCTGTAAGGTGAACAGTTTCGTACCAGATAGTGTGGAAAAGTGGAATACCGTATGCCTAAACCTGGAACCAAGAGGTATATTCCAATACCAGATTAAATAAGAGTACATATTGATTTAAATTTTTTATTCAGCATTAATTGTTTCAATCTATTATTCTACCATTTATTTTAACAGAGTCACGTTATTAGTACGCTATCTTTTTGATCTAAAATATATTGTTTCCGTTCAGTTTCTCCGATTTCTTCTGTCTCTTATTTTATTTCCTCCAACCCTTCTTATTAGGTATTCATTTCACAGCCTACTGACATCTCTCACCTCCTGAATAACCCAGGTATACCCAGGTGTAATAACACAATGTGTAAGCATGAGTATTTCTTAATTTATTGGTAAATAATTAAGGAAAATGATGAACTTTTTACCTGCATTCTTTTTTTGGATTTCGTTAAGAGGGTTGGATTGACAGTGGTGAAGGTCAAGATTACTTCCCTCTACTCAAGGTGGGAACGGTAATTGTCTTCTTCTCTAGGCACTCAGTGAGCCATACTAGAAGCGTGATTTAGGGAAACACTTAGCTCTAAGGCTGCTTTCACATGCACGCGAAACCATGTTCTTACGTTTGTTAAGCTACTTGCTGTACTATGAGGTTTCCATGTTGCTTACGTTCCGGGTTTTTCTATGACGCTGCTGCCTATTCAAGTGAAAACGAAATTGTGTGAAAGTGATGGATTTCCATTTTCATAGTTCGCATTTGCTAATCTTATAACGAAGCTTTTCCTTTGGTATGCTAAACACATGTTTCGAAAGTAACATCAAAAGGCAAGTCTTCCATCCCATGTAATTGAGCATGAAATACTTATCTAAATGTACCGAATAGATATTATCAATCAAATCCTATGATTATTTTATATAAACCAATGCATATTAAATGAGATTTGAAAGGATCAAATCGTTTTAATACATTCGGCTACAGGTTTATAATATGTATTTGGATCCGATTTTAATTTCAGATATAGAAAATGGTTTTACATAAATTTTGATACAATTCTACTAATACACAGCTACTTTAAACTCCTACGACTGTATATGTGCATGTATGACGTTCAAATGGCTCTATATTTCAAAGTAATTGCATAAACTTTTTAAGTATAATCTGATATTGGCTATGTTAAAAACACTCCAAATACAAATCAGTGATTCCTTATTATCACAGTATATGTTATATCACCATAAGTAATTTAAACTTCCACGACTCGTTTCTAATAATTGATTCCTTAAAAGAATGATTCACTCCTTAAGTTTCTATTTACAAGTGTATCCCATCTGTTCTAACAATTATTAAAAAAAACAAATACTTATTTCCATTCATATTTTTCACTTTTATAATGCGCTCTTATAATGCGAAATCGCAAATAAATGCACCATTTTCACACAATATAAGCTCTTTTTCTAAGAGGAGAAAATTAATTTTCCATTAATTTATGTGAGGTCCCTATTCTTAAGAAAACGAGAGAAATAAGGGAATTTTCCTTATGGAATCGATAGTTGAAATTTGCCACGAAAATTCGCTGCCTTTTTTGAATCTGTATTGTCTTTTGGAAGGTGTCATTTGCAAGTTTAAGGTGTTTTTGCTTCGGCTGAAGGTTCTCTCTGACGACCCATTTCACACTTTTTCCACTTCATTTTCGCACGTTTTTATCGTCTAAAGTTTGGAATTGTTTCCTCGATGATGCCGTCCCACAAAGAGCCTTGAAATATCCGCAAATGAAATAAATTGAGTGTGAGACTCTGCATTGCGAAAAGGATCCAAAAATGACTAATAAATTGAAACTTTGTTTAATGAATAAATCCACTTGTATCTTTGATGCCATTTCAGAATAAAATAGAAATATTTTCTGCTTTTGGATGATCACTACGTATCAAAAAGTTAAGGCAATCAAAAGTAAAATGCACGAGGGTCAACAGTAATTTATATTTTATAAAGTTTCAGAGAATGAGGATGAGAATAGGTTATTTGACTATTTTTTACTGAGAGATGAAGAAAGAATGATCAAAGAGAAGACGTTATGTACATGTATGTTAGACTAAATTTACTGCTGTGGATTTAGTAGAAACTGCGATTGATTTGGTGTAACTATAGGGAGAGAATTACAAACTTGGTTTGAATGGATAACTGGATGTCATGATAGTTTAAATGAAAGGACGATAATATTTTATAGAACTATCATCCGTTTTGTTAACCAAATACTGTGGAAATTTCTTATGGTTGTATTTGTATGTATAACACAAGCTTGAATTATTTTAAGTGAATAATAGGTGGATAAATCAAAATAAATTGACAAAAAAATAAATTACTTATCATGAACGAAGAAAGTTAAGAATAATCAGCGGTTGATCAAATCATATGGATTAATCTCTTAGGGAGGTTATTAGGTAATTTATGGGTTATTTTGTTTCTCAGAGTAAGGTCACGAATTGCAGGAAGTGGAAATTTTCTTAAAGATCCTCAAGGGAGGCTTTCCGGCCATACAACAGATTATAAATGATTCATTTCTTTCCTGGCACTTGGTTAGGAGATTATTTGGTAATTATTCGCTTTGCTCACAAGTTTATTAGCTTAAAAATAATAAGATATTTTTGTATAATATGCGGTAATTTCTGGAAGGAATATTGAAGAGTAATTTTATGCTTATTTCAAGTAAGAGATTGGTAAATGCGTCATATTTAGTACAATCACAAATTAGATATTTTAAATAAAGTACTCCATAATCGTAATGAACGATAAATGAAACTAATTATACTGACATAAATATCTAAAATAATTTCATCGCCTACTTATCGAAGCAAATTAAATAAACCTCTTGGTGATTAGAAGCGGTTTGACAGCTTAATAAACTTTTGGAACATATAATTATGAATTGCTTTTACCAAATGCGAACTTGCTTTCTGATAGTCAATTACAGAAAGGAACGTGTATTTTCCTCTTCAGCACTAGTTAAATAAATTGCACTCGATCATACTTATCCGTTGGAAGTAAATACGGTCTGTGTTCCCTAATTGGAGTAATATCATTTTAGTTCCAATTTTTTTGCCACAGTTCAGTGGAGATGTGAAAAGTTCGTTCATATCCGGTGTCATAATTGTATAAACGGTCTAAGCCGGTTTGCGCTTGTCTTTGTTTTTGTCTTGTTTTTCGCCCTATTAATGTAACCGTATTGGTTATTTGCTGTTTCTTTTTACTCCTCGGTTGAATTTATCCGAGGGAAATTAAGGATGTCATTAACGACAGGAAGAGAGCCATCAAAATATATTTTGAATCATTATAAGAGAATAGATATTGAGCATATTTCATCCATTTGAACTGATATGATGGTTTTTAAAACGTTTTCAAAATTTCAATTATTTAAAATATTACAAGCCTTGATTTCAAACATAACTGCCTATATTTAATTCATTTTTTAGTGGCAAAAATTTTGGTTTATGCGATTCTGTATCAATACTAAATAACAATTCATCTTTTTAAAAATATTTTATCAACCAATTTATTGAAAATTCTATTTATCAGTATCTTTTAGTTAAGAGATCTTGGTTTCAGCAGAGGATTATAAAATTCCACAATCGAATAAGCTAATATTTAATTGATTCGGGATTGACATTGAATAATGATTAAAAGATATTGAATTAAAAGGTTCGATTGCAGCAGGTAATTTAAATAGCCTTACTCATTTAAATTAGCCTCGTGTAATGTGGTAGTGAATGAGTTAAAAACTAGGAACAGGTAGATCAAGTCTCTTCAGCTGTTATATGTTACCTTATTTGATAGGATGGAAGAGTAATAGGCTAAGGAAGCTTTCGTAGAGTGGAAAATTATATGAGGGGCCTCCTTATGGTAGCCATGAAGATGTGAGCGAGTCTCTCACTAAACTGTTAGAGTGGCAAAGGTAATGGAAAGAGTGGATTTTAATTGGAGTAATTAATAATTGTGGAAAGGATAGGAATTAAATTTTTGGAGAAGTATTATTGAATAGAGTCATTTAAGGCAGGATTCGTGGAGGGGTAAAACGTTGGAAGAACGTTTGTGTGATTGAAAGGGCTGAAAATGGTATCAAAGGAGTGAACGGAGGAGTAGTAATCTGGGGAATTCTGGGTATGGAATTTCCAAAAAGAGGGAACGTTACTATTGAGAAGTCGAGGGCTCAATTTAAGGCCCTTTATTTCCATAGGAAACAAATATTTTCTAGATTCATTCATTTTAGTAAATTGAGTGGAACGTTTGAAGTATCAAAAAACGTTGTTCTGATATCTGGCCAGAATTTCCATAGAAGAAACCATACTTTTGAAGTAAAATTTTCATATGTCCTTACTGCAGATTTGATTGGTCTTTTTAAATCATAGTTCAAGTTAAGCACGTTCCAGAGATGAATATATTCTAAAATTTTGGCTCTTTCTTTTATTCACGGAAGCAAAATTTCAATTGGTCGATTCCCCATGAAGTTTAGTACAAAGAACTGAAATATATATCTATCCTTTTTATCAACTATCTATCCATCAATGAAATATAAAATTCTTCTCTATAAGAATGACCCATCATCTCGATAGCTCATTTATAGGCATTGAAATAAACTAAAATGTCCTTATGTAACTTTGATACGATCCTAATTGGCTGCATTCTTTTTCCATTTTTTAATTAAAGGCAATCTACCTCATTTTTTATTTTACCTAGTATCCTCAATTCTTATCCAAGGTTTTTGTTGCTTAGTATTTTGGATTTCAATAGACACCAGGGTCTTCAATCTGAATATTGAGATATGTCAAAAATTGTTGTGATTTCGTTGTTTTGTGTTGTTGTTTTGTAAATGATGTATAACACTTCAATAAATATGTTTCCCAATCTCTTGCGAAGTTCTTTCATTCTCATAAAGAGGGTTTAAAGACCAATGATGACCCCGACACCATTGTCCTTTCATCCATTCCTAATTTTTAACTCCCAATACCTCAGCCTTATCAGTCATAAGTTACCTTTTCTCTTTACTTCGTTCGCTGGTGAAATGTCTTCGCTGAGTTTCTCCGTTCCATCAAACAGGTGAGTCCAATTCTTCAAGAAAACTATTCAATATGCTGTAAATTATATATAGACGAAGTTACATAGAAACGAATTTCGTTAGTGTTTTATGCTTTACATCTTTCCAAAGTCTTGGCTGCAGATTTTTCTGCTCTGCATTGGCAACTTTTTCATTTGAAATTATCAATTCCTGTCATTACAATTCATCCAATTTGAAGTAATATGGATATTATGAAGTTTCATATCGATACACTGAATATAGTCATTGATTTTCATTCATTAATTTTTTGTTTCACGATTGCCTGAAAAATATTTGAAAATAGAACTCCAATGGAAGCATTTCTTTGATGGTCACATTTGAAAGGTTTCAACTTTCATTGAAAGAGCTATTCTGGGCATCGAAGTCCTGTGTACCTGAAATTATTTCAGGATTAAAATTAAATATCGAATTCATTCGTGGAATGATTAAGAGAGGATAGTATACATTTACTTTTTTCCAGATAATAGCATTCGCAAAATTGGATGGCTTAATTATTTAAGTGGTGTTGTTAATATCAGATAAATGTCCAAAATTGCTGCAGTAAGTGATTTGAATAGCCATTTTTGGTATTAAGGTTGCAGATTCCCTGCAGCTGTTTTGAGGATTCAGTCATGCGATATCTTCGTTAAAATTCAGTGAAATAAATTTAGAAAATCGTCTCTACAGTTAGGGTTTTTAAGCCTCGCTTACTTACGGAAGCATGTTAAGATGGCTGAATGAATATTTCATATGGATATAAATGATAATCGTAATTCTTTCAAAATGTTTAATTGTAGAATTGTAGGGAACTTGGGCTAAGTAAATTAAGTTGTTAATCATTTCACTCCGGCCTTGTTTCTTTAAAATTTCCATTGTTTTTGATTATTCTTTCTTTACTTCTTTTTTCCAGATATATCTAAGTTTATTTCAGTGAGAAGATTTTTATTTAAGTTAATATTTGAAAAAGAATGAGAATGAAGATTTTTTAGTAAATTAGTTTTAGTAAATTAGTAAATTTTTTCTAGTAAATTCTTCCTACAAGCTAGGCTGTAGGCTGCTGGCCTGCAGGTGAATTACAAAATATTTTTCTATACCATGTTACATTGCAAATTGGTTAAGGAATAACTGTTTCGAATTTTAAGCAATTTGAAATGAAACGTTGGTTTCGAATTATTTTAGTGAATGAGGTAGGGTTTAGTTTACATATTGATTAACTACCTTAATATTTTAAGGTTGATAGGAAAAGAAACAGATTATTTTATGATTAAATATCCATTACCACTACAAATGGAATGACGGCTTTTTGATTGAGTAACTTTATTAAACGCCCTGTACATATACCATAATACTATTTAACCAAAACTCAGTGTCTTTTGGGATTATTAATGTCCATTAATCCCTCAAAGGTTGGAGATCATATTATAGGTTGTATATGAGGTGAAGGTTGGTGAGCGAATACTTGGTGATAATTTTCGGGACCAATTTCCTCTTCCATTTGATACTTAAGGCCTCTAATGCAATGGGAATTTAGATATTTGGTAATCGGCATTCGATAAAAATAAATGAATTCGAAGTATACATATGATCTTCGTTTAAATTACATATGCTCTTTTCGTAGTAAGTTTAATCTGTATAGGAATCTTTCAAGTCGTGTCTTTTATTGGGCATTCCTCAAAATTTCCGAAACTAATTGTATTAAAAAGTAAGGGAATATTAGGAAGTTAAAACGATAATAGTATATATTTTATTATTCCTTTAAATATATTTTTCTCTATTAATTCCAATACTTATTGAATATTTATTTTACATTATAATTTTATAGGTTAAATTATCTCTTGAGATAGCCGAGAAATTCCTTATCGAGTTATTATTAGGAAATTTAACATATTAAGGGAAATTTGGTAAAAAATAAGAGTACAAAGTTCGCGAAATATTCCCATGGTAACATCGAATTTCAGACACTGGACACTGCCCACTATTCTTTCTGCTTCCTGGAATATTTTCGTTCACACTTCCCCGACATCGAGTAGATGGCTAGCGGAGATCTAATGAGTTTGCTCTCTATATTAGGTGATTTTTGGGCCGTTATGAATATTTAGGAGGGCTTTTGCCAGATAAAGCGAATGGCTGTCGTAAATTTTCGCGATAAGAAGAGCGGCGAAGTATCAAGGCCACGGGGGAATTCCCCGTGATTCTTGTGCACGGTACCAGCGAGTTGTTTGCCGTCTCCTAAAGACCGTCTCATGGTCAAATTTTCATGTACCCGTCGCTCGTAAGAGTTCGAGACATAAAAACGTGATAACAGAAACGAGGTCTTATGTCATAAAGAGTCCGATTGGGCGAGACCTTATTCATAGTCGTATTCTTCTTCGTCGCGATTATTTTAAGAGACAGTTTATCGCGCAATCAACTCAGCGACCGAATTTTGACGAGTAGGAATGCGACACACGAAGTTCTTTTGGGCGTCTCATTGATTTGGGATTGCCGAATTCCACGGATTCTTTCCTCGCAACTACGTAAGCCTCGGAGGGAAACAAAAAAAGGTGTGGAGTGGGTCTGGGGAAAGGGCGAAATTTTCTGTTGTTTCGTTCAAATGTCTTTCGCTTCATTTTGACCTTCTTCTAGACAAGGTCGTGTGAATGGTTTGTGCCGTAATACGAGGTTGATGGCTGCTGTATTGTTAGGAGAAGGGGCCCGAGTGCTTTATAAGGGAAATATTGTTCCGAGTGGTTAATAGGCTGTGCTTATTATTTGCGGTAGGACACTTTCATATGGGAACATTGTTTCGAAATATCTAACAAATTCTATAAGAATCTTATAAAGAATGCATAAAGAAATAAAATTTTATGAATTTTACTTATGATGATAGCAGGATGTTATATTTATTCCGGAATTCCATTATTAATTTTATATATAAATACGTCAATCAATGAAGGAAACGATACTTTTTTGCATGATCAAATAATAGAAACTATCACTATTAGTAATACAATGTCGTAATTATTGTGAGTGTTTTATAAATTACTATTGTGATTGTATCATTTATTACAATATCACCTGGAGATTAATTGATGTGAATAAGGAAATCTTTCAGCTACAGAGAGATTTTATTGAATTAATCATAAGGCTGAATTCAATTTCAAGTTCGCTCTGCTAGACACGGAAATTTTTGCGGATATTTTTCTTAAATAATTTCTAAAGAAATTTCCTTTTTTTAAGATCAACCTAAGTGGGATCGGAGGTATTTTATATCTATAATTGATCTGAGAAAGTTTTGAAACTTTCACTAAGATCTTCAGTAACTATCGAAAGTCTTTTTTTGTAATATTTGCAATTTTATCCGTGTGAATATTAGCACAGATACCTAATAATAATGCATGGAACTATTACGAGCATAATCAATTGAAAACATGGCCTTTACAAATTTTTTCAGCAATAAATTTGAATTCCATCAGAATAATAGATACATAATCCGTTTGTAACCACATTGGACGAAGTTACTGATTAATTTTGTTATAATTGTGAAAAAAGGCCTTCGGTAACAACCTTTATGGTCGGTGACGGCGTCTCTTGAACTCCTCTCAAGAATGTAGTAATATAGCTATTTGTGATATCAAAATGCGCCGAGTGGGTGATTAAGTAAAAAGGCCGTAATTTAATCCACCTCTTCTTACTCTACCATGACTTAATACTTTTTATTTTCCTTCTTCATTATACGGCTTACAATGCATACCGGCGTTGATGTTGATCTTTTGATTTTTTTATTAATTTTTCGTGGTGTATTTTGAACATTTATTGTACCCTTTTCATGTTTCCTTGTCGAAATATTTTGCTAATACTAATAGGTTATTTTTCCCTTCGCTGTAATATTTAATTTTTATTTTTCTGTGAACAATGCTATTCAGGATTTCAGTTTAAAAGTTATCCATCTCATTCTGTAAAATATAGTTCTTTTCACATCTAATTGATTAGTGCTCCCAGCAACTGTCTTCATATCCCAGTTCTGGATTTATCGTAATGTTATTTTTGTATTTTCTTCATTTTTCCTTTATTCATCTGAGCAAACTTTTCAATAGTTAAAGGGTTCAGATCAAACTCTTTAGACTCCATGCTGCTCCCTATGAGAAAGTATTCTATACTTGCGAACCATCTTTCCGCAAACCTCTATCCATTGGGTCCCTACCAAATCCATCGGACGCGGGACCTCCGTGGGTCATCTTCACGGGAGGGGCGACATTTCAGTCGCGTGCGATCGCGGGCGGCACGCGACCGCGAGGGCCCGAGACAGACGGCGCCCTCCGATGCAGATGGTACGTGGGGGGGAGCGGGGGTGGGCCGATGAGGGCCCCGGCAATCTTCCGCCGCCGTCTGGGACCGGCCTTGGTCTGAGCTGCCCTCCAGACAGCACAAGGTCACCGCCAGAGTAATTCCACCCTTTCCCTTCTTACGTTTCTATTTTCTCCTCCTTTGCTCCTCTCTCACTCTAGTCCATGGGATAGTCTCCTCTGGATTCCTAGCCAAAGGTCGTCTGCAGATTTTTCCGGTAGAGATTCCTCCGTGGTACGTCTTTTGGGAGCCGAAATACGGTTTCCACCGCGAAATGCTTATGGAGAAGCGAAAAAACTGCCTCTCGATGTGGCACCGCACGGAGCTATTGGTCTTTTCAGAATCCCGCGCTCGCGTGCTTGCGCGGGAAACCAACGCGACGCTCGACGAATGAAAAAAGAAGGAAAAATACGCAAAAGGCGGGATATTTGTCCAGCAGGTCGCGCACTCATAAGATTGCACATATCTTCGTTTCTGAATGGCTATGTTCGTTCATAACTTATCCTCTATACTGTTTACCTGCTAAGGACGATAATTATACTATACATCCATCGTTATATAGTATCTTGAATCCCCCTCGTGGCTTTTAGTTGCCCGCCGTCGTTACCATCGCTGTGACTCCAGGGCCTACATCATGCCCACGTGGATTTTATTTTCGGATGGAATGCTCTTTGTTCGGATAAGTAAAGAGACGTTATCTCGATTTTCCTCGCTGGTTTCTAAGAATTTTATATTCCGCGTTCCCCGTGTTTCCCCAGTGTCGTGGAATTGGTGGGAATTGCTGAGTCGTTGACAGGAAGTTCATAGGCTGGCCGCTAGGTGACTTCGAAGTCGGTCGATTCAGTAATTCTCTTCCAGGATGAAATGAATGGTGGTTGGTTTTCAAAATGTGCGTATGAATTTGAAATGCGAACAGATGTGGTTCAATACATTTTGTTATTAATTCTGTAGTCTTAAGTATAGTCTAATATAGAAGGATTGAAGTATCGAAACGATGCAATATACACCAATACATGTTAAAGATTCAGTGTTTAAATAGACATTGCATTTATACTCCATGAAACGATGAAGAGTATTGAATAGATTTATGATTACATTATTTGCAGAAGTCAGCTATATAATGTTTCTTGTTGTGTAGCTTAGTATGTATGTAGTATTACCTTCATAAATGCATTACAATTAAAAAAATAATGCATAAGGCTTGTGCTTCTGAAATAGGGACCTATTTAAGGATTGATCAATTGAACTTTCAATACGATCAATTGTTTCTATTGGGATATAATTTTTAGAGATTTTACTGCTCGTTTCTTTTACGGTGCAGTATAAATTTAAAATTTGACGAAGAGAAAGCATCATATTTGTTACGGATTTATTTCGTTATACATCCATTTTATTTTAAACATTTCCGATATTTCGATCAATTAGAATTATTGTATTCTATGTGTCAAAAATTCTTAAGGCTTACTTTACTTTCTGAATTATTTTATTTTTGCAACATTGATCAATTGAGACCATTATTTTTGGGAAAATAATTCTCTGGTAAGTTGAAGTAAAAATAATTAGTTACTTCGAATTCAACGCTCTTGTTTGGAGTAAATATTAATGCCTCTATTTATTAACAAAGGCTATTATTAACTCTACTAACTTGTTCATCAGTAATAATCGAGCAGGAATTTATAGATTATATAAAAAAATTATAACTCTTTAAAATAAAATTATTTGAGAATATTTATTGAAAATGCTAGTGAAGTACAATTGTAACCGTGTACTCAATACTATAGCTACACGCCGTAGACGATAAAGATGTAATTTATTATCAAAGTAAACTATGACTCCTAATAGAGACATCGTTCAAATTCTAGAAAAGAATGCCGTTGATACAGACTCTACTTCATAGCAAACTTGAAAGAACTAAGCTATTCATAGACTCGATCTTCAATTAACCCAAGTCTTCGGTACGGCTCATCTCAGACGGCGCTGTTCGATAAAAAAAAGCGCTTCGGAATGCGTCGCGACCCTGTGCAATTCCATAACCACTCTCACAAGGAAACACGGTGTCTACGCCGTCTCGATACCTCCTCCCTCCCGTCAAGACACCACGGTAACCTGTTAAAAAGAAGTAACATTTCCAACTTAATAAATTCGGGCTAAACACATAGGCGATTGAATAAATCACACCCAGAAAGAGTACGTAATTTCCGAGGGTGTCAATAATGAGGAGAAAGTGTCCCGACATTGAAATTCCAAGCAATCAACCTCTTGTCTACCGCCTTTTGTTCCAGCGTAACGCACGAGCGTGCCTTCGGGCGGAAAGTCACCGATGCCAGACAGCTGCTCAACCTTGGCACGATTGGAGGGCCTCCATTACATAATACAATCACGCGTGCGGAGGGGATGCAATCTCCGAAATTTGACAGATTTTCAGTCTCGCCTTAAACGACTCGCACAATGGATTTCCAATGAATTGAAAATCGCTCGTCTTCTGTCCTTTCGCATATTCATGAATGAAGTATTCTTCCTTTAATCCGTGCGGAATTTGAGGAATGCGTGATACATTTACTGTGTCCCGATGTTTTTCATTTCTGCTCTTATATGCTGGTTACAGATGTGTAAGAGAAATGAAATAGATGACAAATTTTAGCTGCAACTTATCGTATAGAAAATCTATTGTTAACACTTGATTTTCACACACGCGAATCTTTACTACCTGCAGACTTACAAATAGTCTTTTGTCGAAAGGTGATAAGTGAACCATTTAATTTTCTTATTTCATAAACATCATATCGTCGTTTCATATGTTATTCCTTTTTTAATGGCTGATATAAGAGGGGAATATCAAGGAATGCCTCCCGTTTGATAGCTATACTGAGATGGAATGCGTTGTGGAAGCAAATAAGGCAGCTACTATAACTCGAGGAGTGTAAAATTTATGATGGTGTTTGATGATTCGAATCATGGATGTCTAGAAATGTAATAGTCCTCTACGAATAAGTCATAGGTGGATAAATATTCAGAGGAAGTTTATTCTCCTCTGTTTAGCCTTCAGTTCAGGGATCGCGAATGTAACGAGTATGAAGTTTTGTTTTATATTGCTGTTTAGATTTGTGATTTCTATTGTGAGGTAAATTTCTATATTTAAGTATTTTTATCATAGGAAGAATAGTTTTTTTCTTTGTACGTTAAAACGTAATCCATTTCATTAGGTCAAGCAAAAGTGAAAAAATTGCGACAAGACTGGGACTCGAACCCAAGTCTCCCTTTTCGTTAAATATTTTTATTAAATTTTACTTTTAAAATTTAATTTACTGAATTCTCGCTAAGGAAATCATTTAAAAGTTTGCCTTAAACTGACAAATTCATATGACTCTATTAAGTGTTTTATCAAGTAGAATATAAATGTTGTTTATAGATTTATATTATTACATTTCATCTAACGGTATAAATATATTTTTGTAGAAACTTTCAGCAGTTAATTTGGTAATATCCTACTATTTCAGTCCAATGAAGATGTTGATCGACAATATCTACTATGTTGTAATAAAGAGATATAATAATGGATCCTAAAATTTGGGGTTGAGGATTTTGTTGAACTTGATGAGTATTCGTTAACAGTTAATAAAATCTGAATTTTTAAAAAATAAACTCATATTGTCCGAATTTCTTTATCAAGCATTTACTCATATTTTTTCACACGGTTTTAGTAGATCTCGACTTTGAAATACAAATCATCCTATTTTACTCCTATTTGCACACTAATTAATACTTTTAATATCAATAAAAAATACAAGAATATTCAGGATTAAAATTGTTGCTTTTAGCCACTGATCTAAACTGGTGTATTCGCCGTTATTCCATAGCTAGTGAAGTAAAGGTTCAGTATATGAACAAAATTTAAAATCCATATTTTAGAAGCACAATAACATTTTTCTGCATAATAATCTCTCCTTAAACATTCTGTCTGCTGCCTTTAGAATCTAAGAGAAAATTGCATTCACCCATTTTTAAATCTTTATTTGTTAGCCGTCTAGAAAACATAATTATTAATTATATATATCTGTTTTCCATTCCATCCAATTCCATCGAAATTTTCTTGTGACCTTCCAATCCATACCCAAATAAGCACGAATGGACGTCTTCTAATATCGACCATTTTTTGTTTGAAAGTGCGAACCTTAAAATATTTTCTCGTCGCATAGTAAAGCGGAGCATCTCAAACTTCTTCTTCGCATTGATTACTCTAAGTAGGTCAACATTTTTCATCTTCAAATACGAGTTTCAGTTTAGCAAGATATTCATGCACGAAGAGAAATTACTTGACTGAATTTGAAAAGCGTTAAAATTTTAGGTCGAAATAAAAGAAATTGATATTCTGAAGGTGCTCCAATTAAACTACAGGCGGATTGGAAGAAGCTAGATTTGTGAAAATAGTATTTATTTCAGTCGATTTTAGACAATTTATTGCGTACTCTTTTCTTTTATCTCATCGATATTACTGAAATGCTTCAATAACCCAACGGACTACAATTAAATAACATTCAATTATTATCGTAATTATTTTTATTTAGAATTTAAATAAATCCCTAAAATTATCACCTATCTATTATTAATCACGAATATTCTTCTGCTATAATGTTTAACTTTTTTAACGTATTGAAATTTTGGGAAAAATGGTAACCAAAATAAAATTTTCAGACGCTGGAGTTTTAATCTGGCTATTCTATTTGCTTAAAGATATGTCTTTCCATTTTTTAGTATTTATAAGCTGTGGTCATAATATAAACTATACTTTATCATCAGTAATATTCCGATTACTTTCTTAAGGTTAATGGAATTATTGCTATCAAGTTATTTGATTAGTATCTGATGTAAGATCCGTCAGATGGCGTGATTTATCGAAGAAGTATACCATTGCCAAATGCGGAAATTTAATTGAAAGACTTGCATGTCCTTTTTACTGATTTGATCATGACATTCCTCCATTTAAAAAAGTTTCGCTTTAATATCTTCAATCTTTAGTGCTTGAGGAAAATCTATGCATTATATTCCAAAATTCGAAGCGGTCATTTCAAGTAAAATGTGCATACATATTTATAAATGTTATTATAATATGAACGTACCTAAATAATGTAAGGTGCTAAAGCGTTATAGATAAATCAGGAGCTTTTCAGAAAATATTCTACTGATATATTAAAACATACATATAGGTGGATGAAATAACTCATTGAAAGAGAGGATGGTTGAGGATCGACCTTGTCTTTATACAAAAGTTTACTTCCTGGAGATGGATATAAAATTGATTAACACCATTTTGAAAGAAATATTTGAATTATTAGAGTAAGAAGTAACCGAGTAAATGTAAAAAGACTCCTTAAAAAGCTTTTACTTTTCTTCAAAGCTGAGTTATAGTTTTATAATAATCTTTTTTGAGAATTTAATTTCTAAAAAGAATCTTTTCTCCGAATTGGAAAAGATTAACATTAGAAAAGGTTCTATTATTATATGTGTTTCGAATTCACTTACTCATACAACAATAAAATATTATAAAATCGTCAATTATAGTCCCACGCCCTGGAGAATACTATATATTTGTAATAATTTATGTTTATGGTCGTTAGCGTAGCTAGTTAATTTTCCATTCTCAAAAAAAGACATTTTCACTAAAAACAGGTTGCATTTTTATGAATAAAGAGAATATTTAATTCCTTTTGCATTTATAATAATCGATAGATAAATATAAAGACGATTCTTGAGAAAGATTTTCACGAGAAAATTTTGTTTACCTTTATTATTATTTAAAAATGAAATGTATTCGATTTCTAAATCTCCATTTTAATCTATTCAGTCGATATTATCTTAATATTTCGATTGAATAAAGAGATGTATTTATTACCACCTGCGAATTGATAACCCTAGCAGTGATGGATGTGCGTAAATTATCGTTTGCCGTAAGAATAATCACATCTATAGCTTATTGCCTCATCTCATTTACATCTCGATTCGCTTGAATTATCTCATTCTCCAAATCGCCCGGCAATTGTTTCGGTTACGATCTCAAAATCCGATGCGTTCATATTCCTTCTTTTGTTTCCATTTTGGTTTTAGGCGCCACTGTGAGACGATGGGTGTGGCCAAAGGCCATTAAGGAGACAACCACCGGCTACCGAAACACGAAATCCTTGCGGTATCGTAAATTGGCATTCGTATAAACTGTTCTTCGAATTGATGATGGATGGAATATAGACTTTCAATTTTTTTATGCCTGCGTTTGCCGGATTTTCCATCAAAAATTAACTAACCAGGATATTGCGAATTATATGCCAATTTGATGCATTTTTCGAGAAATATGGGCGTTGAAGTCTCGGGACAAAAAATGTAGGAATGCGTTCGTTCAACGATTCCTAGAAAACTATCGCTTTTCTCATTCGTTAGAGCTCAAGGCTGTTATTGAAAGTCGTTTATCATTTGAGCTGTAGATGCACCGCCATTTGAAGGGATTTAATGATGCATTCATTGCAGTTTGATGTATGTCGCAGAGAAAATATTTTCCGGGTAATTGCCAACATATTAGAAGCATTAAATAACCTATAAATTTCGGGTTTAAATTTCCTCACAATCGTCACTATATTTCCTCAGAATCAAATTTTGATGCTGATGATAAATATATTTCTGGAGATCACATTATTACTGATTATTGATTTGAGTGTGCTCGTAAAGGTCAAATTATAGTTATGTTTTAAGAGAATCATATAAAATAGCTTAATATCGTGGTCTCAGTGTAATTTCTGCATATACAATATGTATCACAGTAATTTAAAAATATAAACCATCTTAAAGACTTGCTAAAGATGACAACTACTAGTAGTACTTACATGAAGTATATTTCTTATAAAAACAACTTTGTAAATTTCCGAATAAAATTGGTATATTTCTTTTCCACGAAGTCACGCTTTCTCACATTGATTTCAGAAGTACATTTCCTTTCGAAATATTTAATTTTTCTGGTGAAGGCTTTAAGAATCATCCAGGAGGTTTCTTTGATACTATAATAACCCTATTAAAAACGTTTACTTCGCTACTTTCGTTGTTTGTCCGTCAGTCTTATTTTTAAAATCGGTGCTGGACTTTTCTTTGAATTCGAGTTTCTAAATCTAATTTTTTAATTCTTCAAACCCTTATAACTGCGATTATATTATGTATACAACTTAGTCAGTTCATTTTTTCGTTTCTGCACTGCTTCCAATCCAAGAGTCGGCCCGAGCTGCTTTACTTTATTATTTATTCCAATGGCGAAAAAACACCGTTGAAATTCCTCATAATAACGACATTATAATATAATCTAAAAAACTTTAATTGGTTGCGCCTCCATTCATCTGTTGTTCAGCCGTTTGCAGAGTTGCATTCCTTTCTCTTGAGATGTACTCCTTAAGATTTAACTCGAGCTTAGCAATGGATGTCCTCATCGTAATTGTTCCACTCATTGACAGTTCTTTCACTAAACACACCATCATGATTCATCTCCATCAAAACTTCATATGCATCTTCATGGGAACCACCGTTCCACGAAAGGCGAAGTAGAGAGTTAACATGTCCAATTATAGTTCTCGTTCAACGTCTCGGGAATGATGCACTTGCAAGCGACGTGCGAATACGGGCCTCGTCGCCTTAAAAGATAAGCAGGATGTGACGGATTTAACCGGGATTGTTTTCCTTAAGGCGGGGAATCCCTACACGTCATTTTTAAGCAAGCGATTTAGTTTCGTAATATGCCAAGGCACGCCGTGATTCACCCTCTTTCGGAGACTGCGTATACGTATAATTCTCTCTCGGATACCATTGTTCCAACAGTTTGTGTGAAAGCATTGTTTCTAGCGGAGCATTCCTCGCGTTGACCTTTGTTGAGGAGCGAATGAGTTATCCGAAGGGTGGTGGACTTACCGGTGTTACCGAAGTCCCCCGACCTCTGCAGAGGGCCCCAAGCGGACTCCCCGTTCGGGCCCCTTCTTCCCACCCTCAATATCCGGGCGCCTACTGCTTTTTCCCCAGATCCGCAACTCTTCCGTAGTCCATTGGCCTTCCTTTCTGCTCTCCCGGATTCAGACGTTAAGCAAAAAAGGCGATCGCTTTGGGGGATAACAGTCACTCTCTTGTTGCGGCCGATGAAAAAAATCAGCTCCACGTGTTTTACTCGCAGTTGAGGAAACCGAGAGAAATTTATGTCTTTTTTTCGTATCCATGGTTATACTCGCACGCTATGCAGTGTTTTCTCATTTCGGTAATGAGCTGTGATCATCTGTGGATTGGGAACTGAGGTTAAGAGGTTGAAGGGAAGCAAAGTACAGTCCCACAGGTCGCCGAGAGAGGTTTATACGAATCGGAAAACTTTGGTGTTTGTAGAATGAATCAAGCACGATTTTTGTTTGATTTGTAGTATGATAAAGAGATATAGAATGTATGCTATAAAATTATAGCTAAGTTATATGTAAGGCAGGTATAAGGTGCGCTTAATGTAATCCCACTTGATAAGTTCTCAATATTATGAAGTGCATTTCATATCGACCAGCCGCAACGGAATATGAATTGCGTTTTCGATGAAAAAACGTTTTTGAAAATAATATGAACTTATAGTAAATGCCTATACATTAGGAGTCTTATCATGTCGTCTACATGATAAGACTCGTTGTCTACATGATAAGATGTTCGTTTTATAGCATGAGTAAATACGGAAACTTCATATTTGTATTTTTCGTTGTGTTGCCTCATAATAGATTGACGCAAGTTTAACATATTATATGAATCCGTTAGATTTAGGTCTGAGGATCATTCACTTGGAATAGTTAATTTGTTATTTTAGAGTTCTTGGAGCAATAGGATATTCAAAAATTCGTTACCTTGTGACAATTTAAATTGCTGAACGGATAGAGGTGTTTCTTAACATTTATGGTTTATTTACGCTAAGTTCAGTTATGACAGCGATGATACCGACTTACCTTTAAATAAGTGCAACTGAAAATATACCTGTCAAAAGAAATTAAGTTAAATAGATATGAATGAGTGAATAAGCTATCTATGGATTTTTTTCTACATACACTTATTCTTTATCTAATATACTCAACGATACGGAAATTGATTTTGTATCCTTATCGTTTAAATGCTACATACATATTTTTATGGTACAAGGATATTAATCTATAGTAACGGATATAAGTTCATCTTATTCCTTTCTCTATGAAAATTATAACTGCGAAATTGAGAACTCCTTCCGAATTAAGATGGAGTTCCATCAATTGAAGGCATCGACAATGGAATTTATCAATGCTCTTTCCGTTTGCGATCCATTTCATTAAATGTTTAAGATCTCTAAAATTTAAATATTTTATAATTATCACAAATATTTTTGCAAAAATCTTTCCCTTATTACATTATCGTCATTCGTGAAAGTGAGATGTATGAATTACAATTCTTATTTAATGTAGATTTTCTTTTAGGATATCTGACTAATGGGGATCTATATGGAATGGATTTAACGCAAAAAATATATGTCATATTTGTATAAATAGAATACAGTTATTAACTATTTATATTTAGTTACACGTACCTGATTTACTGCCTTCGTCACTATAATTTATCGGATGTATTTAAACGTAAAGTCTTTTCTATGAACATCTGGTGACATTCATCGGTACGTTTTATTTTAATTTAATGCACTTTATTTTCTTTGAAATAACGGGAAATCGCTCTATATTTTATTTCAAAGCTGCATACTTCAATGCATCGAATGGTTTTATCACGGAAAATTTATTTGAAATTAATGCTAATCGAAATTCAATGATTATTTGTAGTTGTATAATTAAAATCTAATAAAGAGAAATTACTGTATAATATCTAATAGAGAACGTAACTCAATACTGAAAAAGTTCTCTCCTTGAGTGATGATTAATTTCACCTTGTAATAGTTTTTGAAGTGTGTCATTACTCATTGGAACGTAGTGTGTTTTTTACCCCGCTGAATTAGATACACTTCGAATGAAAATGGTATTTTATGATTTGTTGATTGTGCATCGTACCGTAACTTGTCATTGCTTATCGATGTAAAAATAGGCTAAGAATAAAAAGGTTATAGGAACGCTAATAAGCGTAGTTTAAAACAATTCTCTGTCTCATAGCGTTCCACGTTCTCTTCAAAGAAATCGGTAGACGAGTGGAATGGAAAGCAATTTTGCTTTCCGATTATATTCCTTTAGCAGTCACATAATTCGATATTTCATTTCCCGTTGAACTAGTTATTTTTTATGAAGATGATATAACTTCATATGATATACGAGAAATACATCAAGTGAGGAAATAAATAAGATCTGTTATTATTACTTTCAGGTAAATCAAAATTGAGAAATTTCATTTAATGCAATAGTATTTTATGTAGTAATATATAATCATTAAATGGAAGTGAAAAATAGCTACATGACTGGGAAATGAGCTCAGTTCTAATTCTAGCCTACTATATCTGCTTTGAATAATAAACTTTTACTAGTTTCTCTCCTCGTTAGTAACTTTAAAATTGACTCATCAACACCTAACTCTTTGTTCTAAGGATGGTCCAGCTAGAGATTTCCCGTTTAAATTATAGAACTTGATTTTGGAAAGTGAATATTTAATTGGTGAACTAATTGTGAATTTTTGATATTAAGCAATTTCAGCCCTTTAATGTAAGTTGATTGTAGAAGTGCTGTTATTGAGCTATACGCATTGCCGCCAAGTCAACTCGGCTTTATAAGGAATATCACCTTCATTTAATTACATGATTCAGAATATGATAAATTGCTTGTTGATACTTATTGACTGTTCAAACACATTGATGAATTTTTAATATAAGACGGATACGACTTTCTAGTATATCTGGAAGCTTTATATATAATCTTTGTTATTTATTTCAAAATGGAAGGCACCTTATAGATGAGTTTTTTCTTCTTGTCCGTTCATTTATTTATTGAAAGAATTAAGTTTCAGTACAGTTTTTGCTCAATCTGCATTGATTTTGAAGCTTCCACTCTTTGGCCAAAATATCTCTACATACGAGTATCATTATATTTAGACGATAGCTGAATTTCATATAACTTCCATTGTAAATTGGGAATTTAGAAAATTTCTTGAAAATGATATGACAAATACCTTATGCGTAATTCTCATAATCTTAGTCAGTTAGAGCACTTATTTTGCTTAATCAGTGTCAATAAATGTTTTTCAATGAAGGAACCCGTAGTTTTCGAATCCGTCAGGTTTAGCATTGAATATTAACTGCAGAAAATTCAAAATAAAGAATTCATTTTGCATTCATTTCTGAAGAGCAATATAAAATTTTCAGAAGAGGGGTATCATTTTAAAAGCAAACATAAACTGACAAAGAATAAAGTCACGTTTACCAATAGACCGCAGAGAATACAAATAGACCACATGAGTTTTCATCCATCATATTATCGTATATAATTTTTATTTTGCAACTATAAGAAATACGTACAATATTTTAGGAAAAAATATTAGAATAGGAAATTAAATAACATCCACTTTCATCCTCCTGTATTCACAAAGACTCCACTTCACAAAGTCCAAGAGCTTTACTAGAAAAACTATGTTTTATACCCAAATCTCTGCATTTCCTATTTATTTAGCATCATCACTCCATACTCATTTTTATTTATTTACCATATATTCTGTTACATTTCGCTATATTTGCTTGTCAATATGATGAAACGTATCGAAACTTTTGTCATCCGTTTGTTTTCTCTGTGGTGTATTTGTCCAAATGAATTATTCTGTGATTCTGTTGTCATTGGATACCACCAATGAATGCTCACTAAACCAAGTTTTAATATTAAATGCTTCTTCCCTCATTAGAGTTTTTCCTAGCTGGTTGAAATAATCTTTTGTGTTGGAATCTATACTTGAGCTTCCTTATTCGAAGTTTAAAACTATTTTACTTCATTATCTACGCGTTTTGATGAATTTATATAATACCATTCTTATTCAATTTTAATATGTATTCCTAACGGAATTGTTGCCTTTTATAAATTTTATCGAAAGTTAAAATCGATCAAATACGTTAAGAGTCCATATATTTAGCCATATATTATGATTCACATATTTCTAGACTATCAATAATTGATCACGTTCCAAATGTTAGTTTTTTCGCGGTATTCCTAGTTATAGAGTGTTTCTCTGCAAAGTTCTACCAATGGTAACTTGCACCATTATCAACATCTTTAATAAAATCTTGTGTATCTAAATTTATTGTGAATCTTTCCTTATTTATAATGCTATTAACAAACCAGTATCTATTCGATACGGTCATGCGGTGTATATCATATAAATGAGTGATCTAATGTTTAGAGTGAATTTTCTCGCAACGGGTCTCTTTCAAAAACCTCTCATTTTAGTTACCAGTTCTATTCTTTGACTCACTACACTGTAGATTATTCTCCGTGGAAAGTGATTAAACATACGAAGGATATTTTTCGGGAGAAGGAGAATCACGCATCTTATTCTCTACAACAGCAATCATTATAATATCTTTCACATTGGCAAGATTGTTACTATGAAGTCGTCCCCTCTTCAATCAGAGCTATTCATACGTAAGATTTACAGCTGAAGTGTTAGTTAAACAAAGGTCAAATATATAATGAACCTTTGGTGACTTCTCTTGAATCTGAAAATTGATTTATTTTATATATCTCCGTTGTGTTTTTAGTCCAAAATTATCAAATTAATTTTGGATTACACTTACATGTAATCCCGGAAACAGCCTTTGATTAATTTATTAAAATTCATATATATATTTTTTTAATTCGATAAGGTGTCGATCGAATCAAACTGTTATTCAAGAGAAGGAAATTCTTAGGAGAGGTATTCATGGTCATCGTGAGGGAGCACTTCGAATTTCTTGCCGTTACGTGTTGTGCATCTACTAGAGCCGGGGAAAGAGCAACATAGGCCGACACGGGTGTGTTCTCATAGGAAAGAGTTTTCTAGTTTAGTGGCTCGTCGAACCTTCAGCTCATTACACAATATCCCGTACCGGTAGTTCCGGTTTGAGAAACCGACGCTCCGATCAGTCGTTAGAGAGAGTCCATCTAATGCATTGCCTATGCAAAAATGCATATCCGATAGAAGATCTCTTCCCCCTTTCGTTTCCTATGAGCCATTGTGTGAGCGCTTCTCATCGCCAGCGATGACTTTTTTCCCTTCTAGTGGGAAATTTGAATTCCGCGTAACGTACGACTCCGAGGAAACTAAGCGGCAGATCACGATTCGCTTTCGGATTTTTCTGTTTCTCTCGGAAACGTGAAAGTATGCCAATTATAAAGAGGTTTATCAAGGATTCACTACTAAGGCGGTGGTTATAAAAGTTTTTACGTGTTATATTTATCACGATGAAAATTATTAAATTTTTAGAGAATTACGTACGTGAACATTCTATATATATATATATAAGCCATTATGATAATGGTCCTATGAAATTATTTTTTTAATTTTGTTCACAGTTTTATCATAGATTTTTACAAAATCTATCAAACATTGACGAAGTATTTTTAAGTGTATTTGTTTTATTTATCTTTTACATTCCAAATTTTAAAATTCTTGAGTTATAAAACATATTTATATTACTCTACATCACGCTATCTCCTTGACAGACCAGTTATAATAAAATTTATGCGTATAAATAAGGCGATAATTTGTACCATATTTGGGAATACCGTTAGGGCTATGCATAAATAAGATTACCTTGTTCTTGTAAAAATAGCATTCTTCGAGATTTCAGAGATATAAGTCGTAAACAGTACATGAAGTGTTTCTTATATTGGTAGCAAGAGTGTAATGCCAGCACCCTACCATTCCAGATAAATGCTATTCCGTAGATAGTCATGTTATTTTATACGTAAACACTATATGTGTCTCCAAGTCACTCTCATTGGATTCAATTTATCGATCACGATCAAGATATACCCATGAGCTAGGTTTTTTGGTTTATTATTTTATCCTTTCCCCAAAGTTACCTTTTAGGAGATTATAAGTAGTATTTATTGTGAGTATCGTACTAAATCAAGTGAGAAGTGTCCATAATAAAATCTACTATGGGAATTTTTACTTTGAATAATGCATACTCGAGTGAATTGATTATATTTATTTATTTAAATCATATATTTTAAGAATATTACTTTCATACATTAATTTTCTACGAAAAGAACTAATAAGGAAAATATACGGCATGTATATATTACTTATCTATAATTTTTTAAGAAATTTTGTCAATTCTGCTTTTTGAATTTTTGAGAGTAAACGAAACATTCAGAGCAAATTTTCATTAAGTTCAAATCTCATATGAAATGTAAATTATCATATTTCCAAGAGATACGAGTTTATTCAAATTTAGATTGTAAAAATATCTATAATTTAAAGATTTCTGAGATAATATCTTAAATATCCTTCAGCTTTATTTTAAATAGAATTGAGAGTTAAGTCGTATGTGGCTGAACATTTGGAACTACGTCGGGTGTTGAATATTTTTGAAATATTTAAGAATGTGTATTGGAAATATTTATTCATACATTTGAGATTGATATTTTTCATGCGTGACACAAATTAGTGAAAAAGTTTTTCGTAATTCAATTACTTTTATACGCATTAATAAACTATGCTTTCAACAGTGATTACTCCGTGGCTGGTGTAAAATTTGAGAATGGAGAGGAAATTGAAGGAATAATGTGTCTGAAATCCTGCATCATCAGCCTGTAAGTAGAAATTCTCAAATACTAATTTTGTAAGTTAGCAAAAGCGATCATGTGACATCAATTAAATTCACCTATCAAATAGATATTTGGAGGGGAATTATAATATAAAGATAGGACTATAGTAAAGAGAACAGTAATGTGTAGAAGAGGAAATCTATAGGTTGCGATAGGTTGAGGTATTTCTCATGTTCAAAATAAAATAGCGACAGCTGAAAATTCAATCTAACCTAAATGGTTTGGAGTAAAATACTACTAATCGTACTGAATTTCTAATGCTTTCTGAATGATTTTGGTAAGATGAACTTCCTATTTCAGAAGTTCCGATTCGTTTCTCTTCTTTTGCTGAAATAGGAGATGACTCACTTCATTTATTATGTTAATTTAATTTAAATGTAGAAAGCTTCCGAGTTGGCGGTCTTAGGTTTACCTCCAGCACCCCCTAGCGAACGCGGATCAAAACACGGCACGGCGTGCGACCAGTTTGCGCCTGAACTATTTCATAAGCACGTTTAAAATACGTATGAGTGAATTTTCTCTCTCCATTAAAATTTCTCTCAATGGTAGAAGAAATTGAGATTAGTCGATTATCCAGCTTCTATCACATAAGATAATTTTACAAAAAATATGGGCGTAAACTTTCTGCGGATATCAGGTACTTTTTTTAACTCCTCTGATTTTTATAAGTTCGGGAGAAGTATTAATGATCTTATACACATTAGAGTCATGTATTCATTTTTTAAAGCTCATTTAATTATCTACCTTGAATGATATTCTTCTTTTCGTGGCTGATTATTGTTTCCTCTGATGAGAATATTTTCCACATAAATTCTATCATTCATCTGTTAAGAGTGGCTCTTGATATATCACACTATGAATTATATCCTATCATTCAAATAATCTAAGCTTTTGCAAACAATTACTAATTTATGGGATTCATCTAGATTGTCCTTTTCATCATTTCAATATTCCTCTCTCGGTAAGTTGTTTCTTCAGTATGTCCAATTATTACATGCAACTACTTCGTATATAAACTTATAAACAATTTTATGGTAGTTAATGGCATTATATAATTTTATACATGGCGTTATGTAGGACAGGGGTTTATCTTTTTCACAGCAATTATTCTTTATAATTATCTTTATTATATCATCATATATTTATCATGTGATAATTTGTGAGGTATTTTATATTTTATTTCGATGCAGATAAGAAAAACTTCACAAGAAAAAAGTTAATTTAATTTCTCAATGATGGAAATATAATACCATTATGGAGAAAATGTCCTATCCTCAATTAAGTGCTAACTTCTTAAATATCAGAGTGAAGGATGAATAAATATTGGTCGTTTCCCAGAAATTAGAGAACATTTAAAATAACAATGCTTATAATCGACGAATTTTTGTAATCATAAGATATATTCATTCTTCACGAAAAAAATTCAACAAGTTCCCTTTTTTTATCGTTTGAAATATGAATCATAATCCATTGTACCTTGTTATTTATTGTTCATTTTAAGTATTATCAATTATTGTACAATTTGAATGGATAGTTTCTTATCCCTTGAAGGCAAATCTCTATCCTACCAAAAATTTGGCAATATTGAACTTAAATATACATTTCTTAAATTGTCGGAAAGGAATAATTCATTATTGCATCGTATATCACGCACAATAATTATTCTGAATTTTATAAATTTCCTTTAATATAAAAAAGTTATGCTCGTTCTAAGCTTAGTAGTACAATGATTACATATTACATCAAGATGTAATTTAATTACAAACCGGAGCTATTGAATCACATTTTCTATGGATATTAAAAAGTTTTTCATTATACAGTTGAGTTCCTTTTTGTTTTTAGTTTGAAGGATTTTTATATTTATTATTGCTCTCTGAGGATTGTTGCAAATCTTTGAAATCAAGGCTTAGAAGGGTATTATTTGAAGGGTAAAATAAGTTAATTCGGCCTGAACATATTTTTGAAAACACTGATATAATTATAATGGTTAAAGATATGGAAACTTGGATCGTATAGTTCAGTGGTAAGTTTATAAATAACTTAGTTTTATAATCCGTGTTTCTGAAAAAAAAAACAAAAATAATAATATAAAATTCTTAGAAATGTATTTACATTAAACACGATTGCATTATTAAAAAGTCTATATTATATGTTCTTATTAAAAATAATTTTATTAAGTCCCTGCCATATAAAATTTCATAAATATTGTGATAATTGGCTAAAAGTACTGGCTCTGAAATCGAGTTCTAGATGATGAAAATACACATGTAATACAAATTAATATAAATTTGATATAATTTATTTTTGAAGTTTAGTTGTTTTGGGGAGAATAATTTGAGTTACGAAGTGATCGCATGTGTCTTTAGCACTTAATGATTTATTCGCCTCGTTATCATGATAATGATAATAGTAAGAAATTACCTTAAAGAAGGAAATGGCACTTTCTTTTAGATCAAGAAAAAGCACGAATGGTCTTTCATTTTTCCTTATTTCTGAAAACCTGCGTATGCGTGCTGGATTGAGCAAATCCAAAATCATTTGTTAGCTGGATGCGTGTCGGTGCATCGTTCACGAACAATCGCAGGAAAATCTTCAAAGTACAGTTGCGAATAATTCATCATCTGCGTTTATCGTTGCCTAAAAGTCACTGTTTATTTTGAAGGAATTGTAGAAGAAAAATCCTTTCGCATATGTTAACGTGGAAAATGTTCGACTCTGGCCATTAAAAAGGACTAAACTGTTTCTAGGTCCTCTTATTCAGTTATTCTTCATTTATCTTCTTGGTTTTGACTAATTTTAAATCTTTCAGAGTGTGTTTCTACGACTATTAGCCAATAGGATGAATTGTTAGAGCAGATTGGGTTGAATTTATCATACAATTAGGAAACTGTTGCGAGTCTGAACCGATATTCCTGTGTCTTCAAACAAACAGTTATTAGCATCGATAATATATCAATATCTTTTAGGTTTTTAAAATACTCGAATTGTTTTTATATAATTGCTTTAACAGTTTTATACAAAGTAGAGGATCCAAGATCAAAGCTAAGTCCCAGATTTTTCTCGTACTATGTTAGGTTTATTCAAAAGTATTATCTAGGCGCATCATTTGTATTAACAATACGGAATCTTAGTAGGTTTTTAAAGATTATTTTTAGGTATTAATTAGCTTGAGATACAATAGTTGCAAAAGGTAAAGGTTAAAATATTGATCATTTTTAAATAGCAATGGATCTATTTACTTCATTTATGTATGGTTTGAATATAGAGAGGTCATCCTCAGTATCATCATATCATCTTTCAGTAACTCATCTTCTAAACTCAAGTCAATATGTAGGTCCTTCTCTTGGAAACCTTGTTCAAAAGCTTTGATATTCAGCAAACTAAGAAATTCTTATTCTCTACTCTTACGAACACACATATTCATTTTATGAACATGAATTAATCAATCATTGTTCATTCTTTTTAACATAAAGTTTTTCAACAAATCCTTTTAAAGCATTTTATCTTGCCATCGATTTAATGTGCTGATAAATTTAATTGGATTTTTAAATACTTCATTTCTTTTATCTCTCGAAAGAACTTCTCATCTGGGTCAAGTAAAATACGTACTTAATGGCTGTCTGTGGCTTTAAATCTGACCACAGTAACTGTCAAATCTAAGGATACGCTCTAGCGAAACTGATGACGCGATGTTTCGTGGAACGGCTGTGTTAGTTGTCACTCTCTCATGACGTAGGTTCGCGAAATCGGCTGTTGGCGTATGCTTTTTCGCAGAATCAGGTCTGCTTCCCTTCTGAAGACGAGTGCTATATATATTTTTGATTCCTTCAATTGTTGAATTCACATTCAGTCATTTAAACTCCATCCAACTATTATGCATTACCGTTTCTTTAAATGGATAAGTTAATTATACTATTAATTTGGCTCATTTACAATAGTTTACTGTTCAGATGTCATAATCTTTGACTATGAGTTCGGTCAGGTTTTCTGTTATCGTATTCAATTTCGGTATCAAGTTTGGTTTAAATTTATTTCAAAAAACATATCGTATCTCCCTTGAATTAAATCCTTTATTTTCACTCTGAAATAGTCGATTTCTAAGCGAATAGATTTGCGCTGAAATTCGTGGCAATATATCTTTAGAATTTTTAATCGTTCAGAATTATCTAGTTGATTTAATGATTAAATTGATTCTTCATCCGAAGGAAATTTTTTTTATGAACTTCCTTTACCTTGGATTCAGGAACTTAATGATGATAATAGACCGGATCAAGAGTAAAATTCATATTATATTTGGTTATATGCAAGAAATGATTCTGTTCTTAGGTTGGATACGCATTAAGTTACTCAGAAATATCGGTAAGAATGTTTCAACCGCAGTGTTTATTCTAGCAATGAATATCCAAATATAGTTTGAGTGTTGTGAAAAAAATTTGTAATTTACACAGAAATTTTGCTTTACTAGCGACCGGTTTCGTAATATTCAATTGCCTGAAGATGTAATTGAACATTACGAAACCGGTCGCTAGAAAAGCAAATTTTCTGTGGAAATTACAAAGTTTTTTCATTATGCTATTGTTTTCCACAAAGTCACCCCTTCTCATATTGAAATCATTGTTTGAGTGCTTCAGTTTGCTCATTATTAGCACAAAAATTTTCTTGTTTAGGTTTTGGATACGAAATTGTCTTCAAATGATCTTACAGTACTTATGATCTGGCAGTACAGTACGATCTTTTTCGGCAATGTTAGTGAAGTTAATCATTAATTCAATTCGTAACTGTTTCCCAGTGTTCTCAAAGCATGAGAATATTTATCCACAATCTTATTACCTTTCATAATGTTTGCTATAGAGTAGATGCCACGTGAAATTCAATGCATACATGTCTATGAATTTTTCAATCGAATCAACTGAAATATACTCGCAACAAACTTGTTGGAAACTACATGTACGTATAGCATCGAATTTCTTCCTCTTCTTCAACCGCTAAGATCTTCTGTTGCACTCGTACATTAGTATCGTTAAGCTGTCTTTTTATTGGAATTTTCTAGTTGAAAGAATTACGCTATAGAGAATACCACTTTCCCCACTTCCTTATTCATTTCTCGGTATCTCTTCACAAGTTCACATCTCCCTGAAGAGTGATTTTAGATTGCCTTTAATGCAGCTACTTCTTCTCTACGTCGGTCTCAGAAATCGCCTTCAGAAAGTAATCGTAAAGACGGATGGATTTGAAAGCAGTCGCAAAGGGAAGATATCGAGGAGGCGATATAAGGTGCGAAAAAAGAGGGTTTGACATTTAAGGCGTGATAATTGCATCGCAAAATATTTCGCACCAACGAGCACTCCCTTGAGCGACCAGACGGGGATGACGAAGGCGCCTTGTAAAACGGTCTTAAAATAACCCAGTTATGTTTATAAGTAGTCTTAGAATCACTTGCGAATCATGTGGAGATGATACGTCCTGTGTTGCAGGGAGTGAGAGAATGAATTCCCTTAGATTTCTGTGAAGTAATAACTGCAGAGTTTATGGGACATGAAAGACCCAAGGAAGTGTTATACGAGTAGCTGAGGAGTGAGATATATTGACTTTGCCTTATTTTCCGGCATTCGTTTACATGAATACATCACCGAGTAATGGTGTATGGTAAGAAGTAGATCTAGTAAGCAAATAGGAATGGTAGAATAAACCTAAAGCAAATATTTTACAATATAAGTAACATTACTATGGAAGGATTTATCTGAGAATAAGGACTCTAATCTAGGAATTTCCGGTCGGTTCTTCTAACTAAGTTTCATGACTATTTTCCTTGAAGATTTTCCTTCAGGTGGTGTTCAATTCTAGCAACATTTTCCTTTGAAAAGACTTCTCCATGAAATGGAACTTTTTGAGGAAAATTAGTGATTTCGTTCACTATTTCCTGCCTCTCAAGAGTTTCTTAGAACTTAGTTTTTCGAGAGCTGAATTAGAGAGATCGATGGTCCTCACCAATTCCTATTCTATACAGGTAATTAAATGGAAAATCGGTAAGGTTGAGTTTTGTCTCATAATGAATAGGTTATATCCCTTTTATATTGAACTTTTTTCTTGAATATTTTGATGACAGCATCAGATGAAATCTAAGATGTTAAGCTTACAGAATTGGGAAAGATTATTAGCAGTAGTCCATCGCGGGACATGAAAGAAACAAAGACTCGTAGGAATTTATAAAAACAGCGTCCAGTTTCGAGGGGCAATATTAATATTCAGATAAAATCTCTGTAGTACATAATTTATTTTTATAATGTAATCTTCCACACAATTTCTTATATAATAACCTAGATGTAATCGCTACAAATCATCCTTGGTTAAAGTAGTACGTGCACATATATAAATATCATTAAAAATTTTATTACTCTGACTATCCGAAGGTTCTCCATATAGCCTCTACCCATCCAATGCGTTTTTCTCCTCCAATGAATGAAAATATTTTTTGAAACTTTCGAATCATATTCTATTTGGAATCATAAATTTTGACGGTACTCAACTCATGATGCGTAAGCTGGAAAAAGTTTGAAGAATTTGAAAATCGCAGACAAAATACAAAATAAACCGTGAGGTCTGTTTTCAATAACTTAATTATGTTAGCACCTGATTGTTATATTCCATGATTTTTTTGGGTAGAGATTTTACAATATTCGACGATTTACACTACATTTAGCCATCATTAAAGATGTACATAAAAGTCTAACTTTGTTTGAGTCAAGAGAAGTTATAAAACATTTAAAATCAATACATTTATATGATTTTTCTTCATTTCGAACTGCATACAGAATAAATTATATTGAATCTGTCCAAATCTCTGATAAATGTTATCATAGATTATGATAACTTATTTTTTCTTATTTTAACGGAAGATTGCAAAGGAATTTGTTACATTCGATTTGAAATTTCATTCCATATTTTCCCAAATTAAAAGACTGATAATTGAAGATATACGTGTATTTGCACATCATATAAAATTTTATGCCTTAAATGCCTGACTTTTATGCCCCAAAATTAATGTTTCTATGAGTAAAGGACTTATATAATTAATTTTGAGTTATATACATATTAGTAATTTCAAAAATTTATTCCGACATAACTCAGGATGGAGCATGTTAAAAAATGTTGGCATGCATTTAAATTTATTCTATGCATTGCAAATATCGAGAGATTATTGACAGTCTCTTTTCTTTTTCTCGGTACCACCCTGGAAAAATAACTCGAACAAATAAAGTGAAATAAAAGCTAATACAATATTTAATTCCCGACAGTAGTGTACTCGAAAAAACTTTTCAATTCTAAGTTAAGCATTCCTAGTGAAAGTATTCTCAATTCATCAGTGTATCAATATCTTCTTAGGATTTATTTTCGATTAATTTCATACATAATTTGGTGTAAACCTATTAGTCATCTTAACCAATTACTTCTTCACTTTAGTCCCGAATTTAGATATCAGAGGTTCACTTAATTTTCATCTGTTAGTATTGAAATCGTTTACAATAACGAAAATGAAAAATATCAAAAAAGGGCTTACTATATCTTATCGACAACACTAAACAGACTAGAATCCTAAGATTTTGGTGTATTTTAATCAAATTTAACAATTTAAAAGAAATAAAGGAATTAAAATCCTTGGGAAATAATATCTATATTTTAAAATATCACAGCTTCATAGGATGATTTTAAGAAACACTGATTTAGGTTTAAGGACCTCGATTCAAGATACCTGCTCTCTTGCTACATCTTCGAGTAATAATTAAGAAATATAACTTGTTTTTGAATAAGAAAGCAAATTTTACGTACATAAATTGGTAATTAGATGATATTGTAATGCATCGCTCCATTAGATGAGATCGTAATGCTAAGTAACATTGGTTATTTCTGTCCAAGAATTCAGGATTCATGGGATGCGACAAGGACGTTTGTCTCCTAGAAAGATTCATTATCGTGAATTGATCTCGGTCGGAGAGAAGTATTAAGTAATAGAAAGATATAAAACGCTTTCCATTCCAATCATCCATGCTTGTCTACTCCTTCATATACATAAGTACCACGCAAAGCCGCCTTTCGGCGTGAGGCACGCATGCTATTTCGGTTCCTGTCACGTATTCCGCGGAAAGATTGAATTCTAGATGCGACTAGGCCTAGCATCTGCTTCCATTATTATTCCATCAGGATCAGATCAGTTGATGCAACCATAGGAACTATATACCTGTCATTTCTTCCAAGGACTCGCCTTATCTGAATCCGCATTCTAAAGCGAGGATCAACGCTTCGCCGAAACGATTCTTAATAAAATGCATCTTCTTAAGCTGAAGCTTTCTAATTCTTTGAGTGCATCCCTTGTCGGTAGAGCTCAATACTTAGAATATATACATATGCAATTGCGATATTTGTATCCTTAGATGGCATCTTAATAGCTAAAAGGACTCTTCAGTCGCCTCTTCTGATTATCTTCGTGGAAATCATTCGCTTAAACGTTTGTCTGTATTTGTTGGAGATGAGGATAAGAAATGTGTTATTCGTGAAGGTCGCGCAGAAGTATTTTAAGGAAAGCTATTGAAGTTTTCTCTGTATGCTTTAGGATGATTCTTATGTCTTTGTTCATACTTTTGTAGAATTATTTGTGCTAGCTGTTCAAAAATAGAATTACGATAATCCAACTTCCGCTTATAATTTTGGTTAAAAATTAATATAATCATTTGCATATACTGGCTACTTAATTACGTTCTAAACTCTAATAAATCGTTAATTTCGTGAACTTTTTATGTAGTTAGTCAACTTTAGATCCTTGTAGCTTCTATCGGCATCTGATCATATATTTAATGTAATTGTATAAAAAGTTTTTGTTCTTCTATTATTAAATGAGATTCTAGTTACTAATCATTTAATATAGGATACTATGAATGAATGATTATCCCTAGATTATTATTTTCCTTATTTTAGAAATATTTATTTACTTTATTGTATTTATATTTTTATATCAACATGATTCTTTTCGGTTTTATCGTTCGTAAAAGAAAGAGTCGCGCCAAAAATAAAAAATGATAGATTTAATTACAATGAATAGATAGAGGAATAAGAATAAGTTTTTAGGAACGCCAAAATATTTTCTAAAAAGTTTGTGACGATAGAAACTAAATTCACCTCCCTAAATTTTCTACGGAGACATTTCTAATAAAATTAAGTTTATAGCTTTTAGAGAATTTTAGCATTCTTCTTCAGCGATATTCTTTTAACAACTTAGTCAGAGCACCCCAAAAATAAATTTTAGTATACCCATATTTCTTTAAATATTTCAAGATTCATTCGATATCTTTAATATCCTGCTAGATTGAGACTCAAATGACAGCATTTTATTCTATTATATTTATCAAGTTTACTAACAATCAGATTTAGCTATCAGCACACAGATCTTTCTCCTTTAATATTATGTTAACATAATTTCAAAGGAAATAGAGATTAAGGGAAACCATCTTCTTCTTTGCTACAGAGTATTATCAATGGATGCATTTCTCAAATTTCTTATTTCTAATGTGTACTATTCATCTCCATTATTGACGATTTTAAAAATTATTTTCCATTGCCAATGGAATAAGTTCCCATTTATAAGTTTCAAAACTTTACAAGCGAGAAATTAGCACACGATAGCTACTTTAGTATCTTGTGGGATATAGGTATTACATCAACATTGTAATGCCTTCATCTCATAAATGCACGCTTACATAATGATTTCGGTGGCATTTTTCTGCTTAATACAGTACCGAAGATCTCTTATAAAAATCCGGAAAACGTTTATCATAAAATGTAGAAAGGCATTGAATTTATTTTTTTAACTAATCAATCAGTCGAACCTTTTCATGGTTATATGCTTCAGATAAATTCAATGATATTCCCCCCATGAAATATAAAAACAGAAGATGTAGTGAAAGAACCAAATAGCAAATAAATAAACTTATTATGAAGTACTAAGTTTAAACCAGACAAAAGATACGTATGGGAACAAATTCAGACATGGACACTTAATTACATGCGTACGTTTATATAGAGCCGCTACCGACTGAAAACTCTTCAGTAGAGCGCTTAGGTTTTATTTTCGATGTTAGGGAGATAACTCTACAAATTAAATTTCTTTATTCGGAAAAATTTCTACCCTCTCTCTCTCTCTCATCGCTTAAATTAAAATGCCGATTTAGTCTTCATTTCTTTCCTTCCTTTAGCATGTTACCATTTCGATCCTACTACTACTTAATATCCTCTGCAAGTTGATACGTCCAAGATTTTCATATAAGAAATCAAATTAGTTCATAATTTAGGACTTTTAGTAGTATGCAGTTTATATCTTAACGTTATTCTTTCCCAAGTGAGTAAAAGGAGAATTTGAATCATAAAACACGAATCGGAGCCAACATAATAATGATTAAATTTAAAATATGTTTAGGATTAAATTATATGAGTATCTCCTGTTTGGAATTCAGCATTGCACCACTTTTGCTGTTTTTGTCCTTCTTTCATCCATGGAATTTTAATTACCGCAGCACGTAACTAATACGCGATACACTCACCTTCTCCATGAGAATATATGATGATACAAATTCGATTCTGAAAATGATAAACGTTGATAAGTATATATATTACCTACGTTATCTATCTATCTGTAACCTATGTCGAGAAATAGTTTGGTAAGAAATAAAGTATTTATCACTCCAGGTGCGATTTTTAGAAGACTGCTTCAGCTTATCATTATATACAGGGCACTCTAAATCTAGATAAACATCAATAATTCAAAACTGGTAGTTAAAAATGTGCATTTAACGTAAAATATAGAGTACTTTTATTTTATTAAATAGAGATCATAATGATAAAGAAATGCGAAGCTGAACTACTTAACAGCATTCAGTAGGAAGTATTAGACACCGATTACGTTCTAGTATCGTTGTAACTCCCATTGCAACACCTACAGACTAATATATAGTTTCAACGTTCAATTACAATTTCACAACAGCATCAGTCATATATCCTCATTCAGAATCTGCAGATTTCGCAGAGAAATCAACGTCTGCTTCAGTTGGGAGTCGCGCGCCGAGGGCATTCTTGTTAAAATGTCTCCATGTGAACATAGACACGGAGGTCGGGAACTATGAGACGGCGGGGGATGTAGACGAGGACGGAAGCAGACACTCCTAGCCGGAGGCCCCGGTTCGAAGAGATGGGGGTCTAGAAAACAGACATGTCCGATCCCATTGGTAGGGAAGTCACTTTGAAAGTTTTATTCATCTTGAAGGATACCTTCAAAGGAAACGGCCCTTCTTCACTTAAGGCGAAATCATTAGGAATAATTAGCATTCGCTCTGAAAAATGATTTTTTCAATGATTTTCACTTCGTTTTATATGTGAAAACTATTTGGATTTGATAATTTATGATGACAGAAGAAAATTAGCGAGGGATGAATATTAACAGATTTAAAATCGTTTTATCGGAAGATCTTTATTAATTCGAAAGCTTGTCAGTTTTTTTTAGCAGTGTGTTGTTAATCAATGAGTTCATGAAGATAGAAATCCTAGTAAATAATATGTATTTAGACGCTGAGGGAATAATTTGTCATTGATTTTCATCATCTTACTGCCCCTGTGCATTTATTTTTCAATGCAAGCAGTAACGTAAGGGTTTGGTAATAGCAAAATCCTCCAATACTCACTATGAATATCTATTCATGCCTTGTCGTATCTTTCTAAATAGAAGCTTCGTTTTCAAAGCACTCTTTCTAGAGGAAAGAGAATGGAAAAGAGTTCATCGAAAAAAATAAAATTGTATAGAAAATGGTATAATTCAATGACGCTATGAAAGTATGACTTTTAACTCAGTAATGATAACAGGATGTCAATAAGATTACTTTGGTTGTTCAATCAAAAATTGTATAATCTTACAAAAAATTTTATTTTTTTATTGAATCACCAAATTGTGGGAAAAATACTCATATTCGCACACAAGTTTTAATATTGAATAATAGTCCTAAATAGGGTCGATAATGTAAAAGAAGCCTAAGATTTTTTGTCTTGTTATAAATGGCATAATGTTTACCTATGAGAAGCGCATCACTAAAACAATGTATTTCACCAGGCATGTATCTTCATTCAGGGATTTCAGATATATAGACTCAATGCCTGTCAATCATAATGATTTAAGCAAATTAAATGGTAGTTGCTATTAATCTATAATTTATTTGGAGTCTTGGATGAGAGGGTAATATTTAATAAAAGTTTCCACTTACAGAAAGTTATCCTTTCTGGATTGTTTTATAAATGACTAAATAGGAAGGACTTTAAACATGCACCAATCTATAAAGTCTAATTAGTTTTGTAGTTATAAGAAAGTATAGGAAGAATAATATACGTAATTGATACTTTACAACGTTCACTAATGTATATGACCACCCTCGTACAATTTTTAGCTGACAGAAGAGTAAAAAATCGCATTCGACTCGAGAGACCTCAACGCCTCGATTGGAAGACGGGACGAATTTAATTTTCCGAAATTTCGTCCTCGCGTAATGTACAGAAGCGATTAGGAATGGAACAATATGCGCCTAAAGCAACAAAATTGAGCAAATTGCCTCAGGTGCACTAAACAGGGGAGGGCTAACCAATGGTGGGGAGGGAATAGTGAATTGGAGAAGGGTATCCAATGGCAATGGGAGTGAAAGGAAGCCGAAGATGAAACGGGACAGCGTTCGTGGGGAAGTGAAAGGATCGGGGGCCAATGGCAGGAGAGGTGGGGGCGTCGGGGGAAGGGTGAGTTTTGGGCCATAGGAAAGGATGGGTGGTGGATGTTCATCATCTATCACGAGAGAGTCGTTCGCTAAGAGATGAAGCCATCCCATTAGGTCCAGTTTGGGACCTTTGTGTCTAATTAGTAATATTTCATGTGCGGAAGTGGAAGAATGCTTTTGTGCCGTCGAGGGGAGTTGCATCGGAAGGATGAATGGTTTCTATACTCCTGCAGGGAGTTGATGAGGCGAAATTTTTCTGGAGGGTTTGATCGGCGAGACAAGCGGGTTTTTAATAGGGATTTTGTTCGTGGGAAGGGGTTTGGGTTTTAATATCTGTAATAGTCAATTCGTGGGATTAACCTCCGGAAATATCCAATCTCGTAGTATAATGCATTCTTACATCGGGTCCCTAGAGTAATTTTCCTTTAGCTCTGACTTCATAGGATTGAGCCATGGTATTCAGTGTTCACTACAATATCATTCTAATGACGAGATATAAAAGGATGGGAATTAGATACTGCTACAATAAATGATCAATAAGAGTATTTTAAATATAACTAATGAACATCAACAAAGAAATAAAAAGCTTAACACATTCTTGCCAACATGTTTATCTTCTGTATTAATTCATATTTTTTATAATATTATACAGAACTTAACCAACGTACCAAGAAGGGTAAAGTACACGAATTCGTAGGGGTACTTATATAAATTCAGTTGATAAAGAACAGAGGATATTACTTAATGAATCACATCTGATAAAATTGAAGATGGTTCCTCAAGGAATCATCATAGGGTACTCATTTTTAACCAAATGAATAATCTTGTGCAATAAAATCATGCTGTTATTGTTTCTCTTGCTAATGACGCATTTATTATTGGTACATATATTTATAAAATATTTAATTATTTATGTAGAAGAACCGAAGTTCTGATTAATAGAATATTTATATTTGTATAGTCAGTCATAATTAGGTATTGTAATTTTTTAAATTTGTTGATAATTTTATTCTGTTACGAAGTCACGGTCTAAGCTCTTAATCTCGATAGAGATTGTGCAATATTATTAATAAAGTCACTGACATATAGGGGTACTGTAAAGAAATAGAAAAGTAAGGAAATAATTTGATGTTTGAAGGGACAGGCAGTGGAAGTATGGTATATAATTATGGTGATTTCCTCACTTGGTTGAAGAAAGTTTTAAAGGCAATGTTGAATGTCTTTGATCAATCAAAAGAAAGGGAAAACATATTCTGTATAGGAGTAGAAATACGATATCAAAAATTTCATTAAATTCCTATTCTCATTAACTAATTTTTCAGTTAATTTTTTTTCATAGGATGAAATTTATCCCCCACTTTTTCATTCACATTTTCTTAATGTTTTGAGGTTTAGCAGGAGAGAAGTCTTATTGGGATAATTTCACCAAATTAGGGACAATCTATCTATATATGATAATTTGGAGGCCTTACATGTATTGGATAAAGTAATTGATAGTTGCAAATATTCAAGTCATTGATCATTTTCTCAAACGTTGTTCATCGGATTTTTTACGTCTCTTTATTTATTAATTTAATAGCAAGCGTCATAATCGAAAAGATAGCTGATATATATCTAGTCCCGATTTCGCCTAATAAAGACCTATGTATGTATGTATGAATTTCATTTTCTCATTGAGCCTTAAACCTTCAATTGAGGATTCGGTGTTTATAGAGGGTAGCAAAAATTGAAGATTATTTAGGAGTGATTTTTTTGACGATGAAAGTGGCCGTTATAAGAAATATATTTACAAAAAGACAAAGAAATATACATGAAGGAAGAAGAGAAAGCGGTGACTGTTTAAGAGATAGAGAAAGTATCGTACTATAGGAGAAAATGTTATAGATAATTTACGAAGAGCATATCAGAAGATAAAAAAGAGTTTATTTAAATACTGGATTGAATATGCAATTCTTCATCAGTTCATTTGAATAATACAACAATTTTTCCATAAATTGTTCCTCGATTAGGGAATGAAAAACAAGTAATAATCTACTAATAAAAAAACCGTTTTTGTTCATTAATTAGTGTTGAAAATATTTCCTGATTTAATGAACAACTGACTTCGATTTTTTCTTATTTGAGTTCGCTTAAAAACATTAGTGTAAGAAGAGGAGATAATGGCTCTTTTTTCCCTGTATATTGATAGGAGTTTTAAAAATTTAAAAAAAATAAAAATTATTATATAAGAATCGCCTATGCCTATGTTTTGTCTCAAAAACCCCGTATTTAATGTAAAAATAGTTCTACCATCAAACGTTATCACCCAGATATTTAAAGATTGGAAAGTTGGACCTGGAAATCAAGCACCATTTCAATATTTTTCTCCAGCGATTCGAGCGCGCGAAATTATTGACGCTAGTAGAAAAAGAAACATAATTTAAATAGCTTAAAAATTTCGTATTAGGCATTATATCATTAGATATTTATTTATTTCGAATCTTAGAATCACTGAACTGAGAGTATAAAATAGTTACCTATGCAAAGTAAAGAAAAGAGAGCCAGTAACAAATCAAGCCCGGCTAGCTCAGTCGGTAGAGCATGAGACTCCTAATCTCAGGGTCGTGGGTTCGAGCCCCACGTTGGGCGAATTTTTTCCGAAAATGTTATGAAATTCTTTATTTGACTTCAGAACTGGCGAATTAACACCTTAATCTTTTAAGCTATTTTAAGCTAGAAAGATTTGTGCTAAATCTCTGTCAAACTTGCAGGATTAATGGTAGATATCACTGAAATGTCAGAGGTCGATGTCATTTAATGTCATTACAGAGTATTCATAAAAATATACGATCCAGCAGATGAAGAATGTATTTGTGAACAGGAGAAAGTACAAAGGAAAGCTACATGATTTGTTAAAAAGCACGACTATTACTAATATTTTCAGATGCTGGTTGTAAACCTTAAAAGATAGGAGATTCGTAACTGAATTACTATTGATTGATAAAATTAGGAAAATCCCGTTTGCAAAAGATGTAGTATATAATCTGTGACCTCTCTGATTCCTTATCCGAGTGTAAATAAGAAAAATAGATGCTAATACGCGTTGTTTTATATATTCTTTCTTTTCGCGAGCTATACATTATAAAGATTGGTTAAAAAAATAAATTAATAAGATAGTACAATTCCTTGTATAACTACACCGCCCTGACTGGCGGATTTACAAGGAATTTATGTAGATGTATCATTTAACAATTTTTTAAAAATTTTTTGAATAGAAAAACTTTTTTAGTCATTTCATGCATGTCACTGAACTTTTTAACGGCTTGGATGTTATGACCGATAGTATATTTCATACTGTCAACCTTTACATTAGTCAATCGAGTAATTTTGCGTTCATTCATCAATATCATCATTGAGTGATGTATTTATTCATTTTATTTATTTCTGTCAAGATAAGTAGTCCAGGTGATAATTATTATTTAGTAGGGGGAAAAAGATGAAATTTTGTCTCTCTTGATAATTTGAATAATTTTTACGTGCATTTTTCATGCTCATACTAAAATGTTCGTGTCACACATAAAAGTTTCCAATCTGAAAAATTCTAATCCAATGCTATTGATGGCATTAACATACCTACTCGGCAAGTGAGATTTTGTTACAAGTCCCAGATATTTTTCATCTATTTGATTTTAAAAAATTTTCTGCTACTTTCTGCTATTTTGCGATTTTCAATTTCTGTTTAACTTTGATTGGATTTCATTTTTCTTAGCGAAACAGCTGGAACAACGAGGCGTTCTTGTGAAAGAAAAATATTTTAACCTTTAATATTTGTGGATTAGTCAACGAAAAATTTCCTTAAGATAAGGAAGTCTTCATTCACTGAGAAACGGTGGGGTTTAAGGGAGATCCTGTTTAAATTCATTAAAAAATATTTTACCATCGTGAACTGTACCGATTTCAGAAAGGAAAATTCGGTATGAAGTTGTGAATAAACTTTTATTTATGGTTACGTTTGAGCTAAGTAAGGGACACTTATTTACGTCCGGCTGAGAATTATGCGAGAAGTCGAATACTTGAAGGAAACTGTTAGTCATTTGGATGGATAAGAAGAAACGAAGTTACGAAGCAAGTTGGCATTTCCTTCATAGGCATTAATAATTGTTGCGGGGTTTTAAACGTAAATATTATCCTTCATGAATCACGAAGTCGCAGAAATTTCCGGTCTCAGTAGTTTTATGTTCTTAGACATCCTATGTTTCAAAGAATTGTCCCTTTATCAAACTCATGGATTGTTATGAATGATAATTACGAATGATGATAATTAGTAACATGTCATTTTTCATTTCATCACAACAGTGGTTGAAATATAGTAAACCTTTTAAGTTTAAATCATTTTCTGGTAAACCAAAAACCGCCAAAAAAAAAACTACCGCACTTCCTTTGTTTGAACTTATTAAGTGAGACATCGGCGGAACAAAATCGGCAACGGAAATAACAAAAAACTCACCTTATTAATCGCGTATTCACGTATGCCTGTCCTCTTCCATTGTATCCGGAAAAGCATATAAACTATTCTAGAAAGTTGACTTCGGAACTTCAAAATTATCCATCATTTAAGCTAAGGCTATTTATATTCATATACTATCACTTCTTAAAATCCTCTCTTTCTTGTATTGATACTATAATTAAACTAGCAAAATTTAAATTGAGAATAACTCTAAGGATTTTCAATTAAATTAATTTTCATTGTTAAATGAAAACGGTATTCTTTATGTATCAATATTTTCCAATTACTTTATAATATATTGATATTGTGACATTATATTCATGTGCGCCATTATGAAATGGTTTTGTAACATATGATAAAATATTATTCCCGACCATGAGTTATCTTGGTGATATATATTCTTCTGTAAAGACTGTAATTTGACTATGTAGGTATGTAGGTATTACTATTTCTTATCCGTACTCACATAATTCCTTCCCATAAATAACTGTCTTTTATCTAATCATTAATTCTCTCCACTTTTAAATCATTAGAATATTTCCTCAGAAAGTCGTGAAATGCAATTTATCTGAACAGATGGTTATAAAACTTCTTCTTGAATTCATTTTACATTCATTGGGAAACAAGCGAGAACTTCTTCGGCTAATATATATTCCAAGGACAATATAGAAATGATTTTCTACGCTATTCATTTAAATATTTACGAATATACGCATATCTATGAAATATTTCTGAATGATTAAGCCCCATTATAGCTCTAGTTAAAGTTTCTGTTCTGTAGATACGAGAAGACAACAAGGCAGTACTGTTTAAATTACATACTTTTTTCTTATTAAATTCAATGTAGGTTTTGGAAAGTAGACTTCCATAATACCATATGATATGCAGATCATGATGCTTGTAAAATTTTGGGAAGGATTTAGCGGAAAATTAGTAAGCTTCGATAAATATACCTATACATGAATGCAATGATATATTTGATATATCACCTTCTACAGAAATCAGAGGAATCGCTCCATTTCTTGTGATTTGTTTAATACAAAGGAGTAGATGTCCAGTTTTCAGACAGATGTAACTGATTGTCAGACTTAATAATTGTTTGCAATATAAATCTTTGTTTTAGATGAGAATTGTTTTCACTCGATGTATAATATTTTATTAAATTCAAGGAAAACCTTTCCAAAATTTAGATTTACCGAAAAGATTTTCAATGGTTCATGAAAAATCCTGATTTATTTAATCTTTTTTTATATAAAATTTTCAACAAGTATAATAGATTCTTATCTGAAAATTTTATTCGCTGTCGTTTTGAATAAATCATTATCAGGGAATGAGAAAAAGTATAGCTTAAACCTTTATATTGACGAAAATGATATCGGAGAATAGAAGGAAACTTCCATTTTCAACTTTTAAAAAATCGAATGTCAGTTAAAATAAATTTTATTGTAAATTTTGAAAAGTAGATTCTGACATTTTCTCCTATTAAATAGTAAATAAATCTATAAATTAGATAGTAAGAATTTAATTGTTGCTACATTGATATCTCTATTACTCCGGCGTAGTACCTTACAATTTTCTTGGAGGGTACATTTTATTTCCGTATTAAAACTATCGTCACTATTAGAAGTTTTGAATCTTACTATACATTCATATTATACTTAACCATAGTATGACATAAATTCTTAGTAAGTTCCCATTTTGATTACGAAAATAAGAATTTTATGCATGGGTATAATTTTGTCATATGAGTAATGGAAAAGGATAGTCCAGAATCTACTTTCCTTGAAATCAAACCAAAATTTTGAATGATTAAATTTATTTTTTCTATAATTTGATACACGAGTTACACTCCGCTATACAATTTTGTCTTTCCAAAAAGACGTTTATAGAATATCAAAAGAACAAAGTTATAATAATGAACAATGAACAAATAATTAATGATATTTTATTTTTGAAAATATTTATGGATATGAAATATTCTTACACGTTGAAATAATAACAGAGAAAGAGACCACGAAATTTTATCATCTTTTTGCTCTCAAATTCAGAATAAAATTCTTTTATAAGGTATGATTTTGGAATTAATATCTTAGCGTACAAATCTTACGTGATAAAGATTATTTTATTTATGTATTTTGACTGACAACACTTTAGAACATTTATAAATAAACTGCGCGTCTGTTTGCCTTACTCGCCTTTATCCAAAATGGCGGAATTAGCGACACTTCATCCAAATATGGCATCCATTTGGAGGGTCCGTTTATTTATTCAATACCCCCTTCTAATTTGAACTTAGGAAAATAACATAAGGATAGCTCAAAATGGTCATTATCCTCAAACGTTAGGTCTAGAGAAGACTGTACTGAACCAGCGAAGAAACTTATTCATGTGTAAATAATATTAATATATAAAATGACGAAAGGATATATTAGTGTTATGATTTCCTTGTTTAAAACTTCGGTAAAAACTGGTTCGATTAAAAGACATATTTCTAAAAACATTCCGTGGTAAACTTAGAATAATATTATATTATTATTATTATGAGAATGCTTTATAATGCTTAATTTACATAGATTTATCTTGAATTTGGTCAATAATCTGTAATTAATCTCTTTATTTTTACGTTTGTTTTATCGAACGTCCACATAACTCTAAAGGGCTGTTTTATATGCTCAATAAGCACCTATCAAATATCGTCCAATGCAGAACTTTTTTTTAATCAATTTCAATACCAAATGTTAACGTGTAATGTCCTGTTTGGTCCTTGTTAGGATTTATTAAAAAAAGTTGCGTAAAATATCCTAAGATATCGTTATATTGGGATGATAAAATAGCAATAATACTCTATAAGTAACAATGTTCCCACATTTTTAATTGAATCTCGGAGTTAGCAACTACCCAAATCAAAGTAGAAAAAGTTTTTTTAATTCTTTTGTTAAGTAGTCCACGATTCAGAACCAATCAACCAAAAACTTCCAAATTTTGAAAGTATCGGAAATTTTTTTAGAAGATTGTCACCTCGCCCGCCGCCTCTCTTATCCATCAAAAAATGCTCACAAAGGATATCGAAAAAAAAGACAATCGAATTCGATATGTGACTGCGAAATTCGCACCGATAGCCTCTCTTTTCGTTGTTTTCTATGAATCGCGTCGCGAAAAACGAAACGCGCCAGTATTGATCTCTCGTTCGCTTCGCCCACAGATGTCTCTCAAATGCTGCGCTCATCCCACCTTCTTTTTTTTTCGACCCAATTTCCACGTGGATAAACCGAACGGTGACGTCACTTCCTTTATGGAGTCTAGGTTTTCAACGGATTCCTCCGCAAAGGATAATAAGCCAGCACGCGCCAAAGGAAAGTTAACAAATTGGTGTACGTCTGAGGCGGTCTCCACAATTATTCCGTTCCGCTTCCCAATTTGAGAGGAAAGCAGAGTATGGAAATAGGAGTCAAATTGGGTCGAATTATCCTCCGATGTCGAGCGCATTTTGGGCCGATGGGAAGGGTAATGGTCGCTTATTAACGGAAAACGCAATGGAAGTCTTCCGAGTTAAAGAGCTCATTTAGAAAGCGGTTAGTAATGATTTCGTATCATGCAATTATTAGCAAATGCACTGTTAACGGTTATGAGGAGTTAAATGAACTTTTACTTTATGTGTACAGGAAAGAATATTAGCGACAGAAATATTAGCCTGGCGTTATTTTTTATTCTATCCTTAACTTCGCTACAAAATAGATATTTATTGTTCTAGCTTTACTGTTTCTCTTACCTCTTTGGTCATTGGATTTCTCTTGAATTTTTAATGAACATTTAATCAGTTTTGAGTAGGTCTTTTTGTTTGAATATCAGATCTCTATGTTACCACGATGTTGTAGATGTTTCCCTTGTTCTCCATAGAATCCTCGAATAAGAGAATGAAATTGGCACTATTCAGCCACACTGCATCCCCTGATATTTATTTTCTTCATCTATTATTTCTTTAGTATAGCAAAGACTCTATAAAAAGGAAAATATTACTTACTGAGGATCTTTTTCGTTTCAAATTTCTTAAATAATCTATCACTTCTTTCCCTATCACCCAATACCAGAAGTATTAGGTGATAGTATCTACTGTTTTAAGAATCTTATAAAATATTTACTCCTTCTTAAGAAATTCAGTTTGATGGTATAAACATCCTCTTATTTTGCATCCATGTATTTTTATTTCAGATTTTAGATACCAGTATGTAATGTTTAAATACTGATCAAATATATTAATTCCAGCTTATTTGTGCTTAACTTTTTCTATTCATTGGATAAGTATTTGGAGTAATTGTTGATTAGAGTCAAAATCATGTCGACTTTTAAATCTCAATAATCTAGAAATATTCTTAGAAAAATTTATTTTCTTGACATATAATTCCAATTTCTAAGGTGTAATGCTGAAGTTATATTTACGTATTCTTACCAAAATTCTGTTTTAATTTCCCTGCTATTAGCAACCAATAAATGGTTATCAAGTCTCTGATATTTATATTATTCACACTGAATAAATATAGCTGTCTTTTCCTCCAAGTTCTATTTGAATTTCAAATAATTTCTATGATGATTTGTTATAAAAGGTATACGAATAAAGGTAGCTCTACGTGAAAAGCCTTGCATTTTAGAATATGTCCTGGTAGAAATGAAAAAGTCTGTCCTAGTTGATATAATATGACAATAATTCTATTTATGTATGTTTAACCATAATTCTCTTTCTTGATTTGGTGCTTTGAATTTACTTATGCTTCTGCTTTTGTTGCAATCCAAAACTTTTATGATCTTTGAATGCGATTTTATTTTTTTTTAACCAGTGTTATCAATGTTTTCATGGAATATTTAGTTATATTGTACATAAAAAATGTTAATTTTCCATACAAGGGGTTAAGGCTCTATTTTATTAGAAACACAAGTAAAACTTACAGTTGAAGAGTAATTGATTAACTTTATCCAATATAAAGCAATTAATCGAAGAAATACTGTACGCACAAATAACCAAAACTTTGCGTTAATAGGATTTAATTATCAATTAATATACGTATCTGTGATCAGCAGAATAGCGCTTGCCACTTCACTCCTCCCGCAATCCGTGTTTTACGTGTAGTCTACGTTCAAAGGAGATTCACACACTCAATGTTTTCCACTCCGCAAAGCATCTGCTCGGAACTGAGTGAGAACGATCAATAACATACGTAAATTAATTATATAATCCATACATCAGTAATTAACTATAATAAAACTAAAAGTCTAAGAATATTGATTTCATACGATAAAAATTTCATCGTTGTAATATTTACTTGTTTCTATGTAAGAAAATCATGATTATTAAGCAAATATGGTTAATGGTAGAGAATACAAATAATTTAGTTTTTATTAACCAATTTTGAAAATCTAGGACACTATTGATTACTTAATGAATATAACTGAAATTGACTGAAGTATCGCAGCCAGTAAAAATAGCGTTGCTAAAGTATATGATTGTTTAGTTATTCTATTAGAAAATTGTAATAGAAAGTTATAACGAGAGGAATAGGATTCAGCAATGATCCTCCCCTGAGGATAATATCAATACAGAAGGTAGAAAAGGAATTAAAACGTATTTAAGATGCTGATAGTGGGTACAAGTGGATGGGAAAGGATAAAATTCATTTTTCATGATTCGTGAATCTGTCCTTTGATTTATTTCATTGTTCTCTGGGAAAAGTTCATTATCTCGTAGAAATCTTCATGTTTCTCATCTCCCGACTAGAAGTACATTTAAATCATATCTACAATATTTAGACGATATGGGTTCATTACTATTGTGCGCCGTAATGAAATGATATAGTCATTACCTTAAGGTTCATGGAGAGAGAAATGTGCATCATGAAAAATAGATTTCTCGTGTATCGAAGATTGATTCAGGAAGTTGATTCTGATTGATATGCAAAATGAAAAGGATACGCATCCCTAATATTGTTCAAATCATCAAAGAATGGCTTCTATTATTTTAAACTGTTTCCTTATGAAAATTTTTCTTTTATTTGGCAAAGTATATTTGCAGGGCAAAGAATAGGTAAAGTTAAAACAGATATTTAATGATTTCAGCTTTTGTTATGAAGCAGATATATTGAAAAACTACTGACGCTTACTATCATTCTCTCTGTTTAGTATATCATTTATATTTAACAGAAAAAGAAAGTAGAAAAGTAAGCAGATTTTATGACAATTCCTAAAACCTAAATATACTAAATAAGTTTCGTTCATAGCCAGATAAAACGAAAATCCTTTTTAAAAGAAGTGCAATTTTATTTTTATTTCCAGTATTATCATTTAATATTATTGATTGTCAATAGAGCCATAATAGGGGCGACATTTAATTACATATAAATTTTAAATATAATTAGAAGTTAGAAAGTCTCGCAAACCTCCGTAAAGAAGTTTACATTCTATAAGGGTTTTTTGTAATGATTAATCAGTGGGTTGGGATCGATTAGAGTAAATTTCTTTCCTTTAGCACATGTAGACTTTCGGAATCAAACAGTATAATGCTCTATGATGCTTCATGATGTCGAACGAATGAAATCAGAGGTCGATTCTGTACATAAGCTTTTATTACTTGCAAGGCTCTGCGTTAATATGTGTAAAATAATTCTGCTCCAACCTTGAAGATTTTTATACTCAATCAATGACTTATCATTTCAATCTTATTAACGTTATATTCATTATTAATAGGAAAAATTGCGAATACTGCTTCTTAACTCCTTTAGGCCTGAACTTTTATGTTTACTTCTTTTCTTAAATGTCCCAATCTACTGTCGCTTAAGTTTATGAAATTGTAAATTAAAGAAATAATTTTCTTTGGAAAATTTACAAGAATCTGAGAGAAAAATTCGGAATTGAAAGAAATAATTCACTTCGGTCTATGGAAATACTATCATGAGGAAAGGGTATAGAATAGGTCATGGCGAAGACTTTTGGTCCCTGCATGAATTGAATGGATGGGTAGATAAAATTGGAAAACTTGAGCTCAATTTAAGAAAGCATGTGACAGGAAATTTATAAGATAGTCTCAGATCTGTCAAAAAGGCAAATTAAAGCTAGCTTCTGAATCACTCTCCATCGTGTGGTATATTCAACATGCTAAATCTCTTGCACCATTGAAATTTTCATTTAGTCTTTAAGATATGATTATTTTGTCTTACTTTCATTCTATCTTTTATTAAAATCATTTAGAAAACCCATAAGTTTTGTACTCTGATGCTTAGGATTTTAGTAAAAAATCGGGATTATTCCGCGGAAAATAATTTTCACTTTTAATTCAAATATATAACATTTCAACTCCTTTGTTTGTTCCTTCTTAAGGGAAAATTACATTAAGATATATAAAAGTGAATTACATTTTATAGTAGTAATAAATAGTACGTAATAAAATCGTTCGTCGTTGAATCTAAATTCGAAATATTTTTAGAAGTTAACCTAAGATAAGCTCATTGCTTGAAAAATTCATCATTTCAACTGTTTTAGCCACACGATCTCGGCATGGATTAATAATACTTATTCTTCCAAATTTTACCCTTATAAGATTTCTCGTTTACACCTGATAGCCAGTCAGCGACTAATATCAACTTAAAATCTTATTGCATCTTACCGTTGAAAATCCCAGTGCCAGATGATAAGATCATTATGCTTTTAATTTGTCTTGCCTTTTTATGTATTAAGGATATTCCATAGACTTAGACGAAATTTGAAATAACCTTCTTTCAGAAGTTAAATTATAAGATGACTTTACTTATCATCATTTCATTAGAAGTTAATAGTCAGTAAATTGTTACACCCGCGGGGTTATTCATCGGTAATTTTGTCGTATTTTAATTCGACAACCACTTTTCATTAAATCTTCTCCTGAACTGCTTAAAATTCAAAATTGAAATATTTCTCCTTAATTCTAATTTATCTCTATTCGGATGTGATGTAGATGGAGACTTCATATTCCCAAACTCTTCCGAGAAAAAGTCGTATTCTTCTTATTCTTCTAAGAATGATGGGTTAATAAATGGATGATCTATGATATTCATGAAAATGATATTGATGGATCGAATATTTCCTACGGCAAAAGTAACAATAATATAAAATCAGTAGCAAATGTAAGAGCCTTATGTAGTTTTTACTCAAAGCGCAGAGGAGACTTTATTTTATTATACTATATATGTATTGATTATTCATAAGCCTTCCAAAGAAGTGCTTATCTTGTTTAAAATATGGTAATTTATTTTGAAAATTGGAATAAAATCGTTGTACATATGTTGACATACGTTAGACGTCAAATTGGATCCATATCCGTTTCTATTATTATGCATATCTCTCATAATTTGTACAATATATGCGAGCTATATTTTTAATATAGGAATATTTATAGAGAAAAATGGCGGACATTCTTAGAGGAAAATGTTAACTTAAAAAAGGGTTATAATTTGATAAAACTTACCCGAATATCCTTCAAATTTAATGTTGTGGTTTTAGATACCTCACTGCTAAATCACGGGAAATATAGTGTGATAACGTGCCAATGCGACAAAATGGTGGCCGTGCGCTCGGAATACGGCCTCCCCGTTTGCGTGCTATAAACACGCAGCCATTGTACATAACTGAATGGAGTCTTGGGATTTATATGTATATATTATGGCTTTAACTAATCAAATATATTCATCATAGCATTTACATTGAGATGAAGAAATCTTTACGTTGTTAGGAAGGAAGGGAAAGTGTGAGTCAATATTAACGTCGCGGTGTGACTTAGATTTTTATTGGGGGTCTATAATATTAGAATAACATAGATTTTATGAATCGAATGGAAGATTTGTCTTAATTGAAGTGGACTAGAGTCTTTAAAATAAAGTCTTTCCTTAATTCCCTTCATATACGAGCGGATCTTAGTAAACATTCATCCTTCGTATCTTAAGAGATCGTTGCTCTTAATAGTTACCAAAACAAATGCATTAAAAATAATCAAACTAAGCTCTAATATTGTTTCAGCTGTAGAATAATGAATTACTTTCTAGTTAAAATAAATAAGTGGAGTAATTTTTGAGAAAATGTAGTTTTATTAACGTGTGTTCCAATGTACAGATGATAATGACTAATGTGTCAAATCCATCGTTTATGCCTCGTTTTTGTTGCAGTTTTCTATTAAATGAAGAGGAATAAATATTTTATCAGTATTTATTGCTTTTTATTTAACTTACATAGAAAATCTATCGGCTAATTTTGCGAATTTTAAGTGATAATTTCAATTAAGGTATTAATATTTGTCGACTCCCTCAACACGCAATACTAAAAGATATATCTTCCTGTTTCTTTGTAGAAAACTTTAGAATGCCGCGTTTTAAATAAGTATATTTTAGAAAAGTCTATTCTTAAATACCCTTACATTTTGATATTTAATATTTAGTTATTATTAAAAGTTCAAAGTGCTGTGAAAAAGAATAGCACTGCGTGAATTATATTGGATGCCTAAATGTGGAATCTTTATACTAAGCGCTTTCCTTGTGAGACTTACTTATGGAAACAACTCACTCTATTCACATCTTCTCTAGTACAACACCAAAAAATATAATAATTAGAAAACCATATTTCTTTTAATTAAAATGAAAAGATTTTTTAAATGGAAAGAGAAGGCACATCTATCATCGTTGATTCTTGAATCACTGCATTGTTAGGTGTAAACTCTTTTACTTTATTTGACTATTGTGTGTGATTATATGTACAACGTCTCGTATAATTTCTAATCTTGAGAAGTCTTATTGAGAAATCTAAATTGAAAATCTTAGAATATTTTGAAATAGTGTATATTTTCGAGTCACAACCTTTCAAAGATCACTGTGGGAAGAGCTTTTAAATATTCCTTAACTGTATAATGAAGTATGATTTGATTTCAAGATTTATAAACTATTTTTGGGTGTAAAAAAACTATGCCCTAAATCCATGAAGAATAATCGAATAAAACTATGCGTCTGTTCTAACGGCAAAACAGAGAAATAGGTTAATTTGAGTTCCTATCTATTTTCCAATGGTCAGGAAATATACTTGTATTATGTTAAATAGAGTAGAACAATTTAACATTATTCTGAAATGGATTTGCTTTTTCCAAAACATCTTTTGTACAATTAGAAAAGTGGTTGAGAGTTATTTAATGGTAAAGTACTTATCTCATTATAGTCCATTTCCAAACTTAGATTAAAGAATAATCAGTCTACCTTTTTGGCTCCATTTCGATTTCAGGAAACATATTAATCTTTTAATTATTATTCACAGAATTTTAGTGTTATTTCCTATATATACTCTCATTTACATTCATCATAAAGTACATCGAAAATGAAAGCTTAAATGATAGTTATGTAGGAGAAATTTTATCTTCATCTGAAGACCATATTCGCGAAAGCCTTAGCCGTGAAATTTTGTTCGTGAATAGGTTTTTGTGTTTTTTTCAAAGTTCATACCTTTATGGACAGTATTGAATGAAAGCATATTGAGGAAGATTAAAATTTTATTTTGTCCATCAAACATCAAATAGATGTTGATAAAGGATATCTTTCTTAAATCTTACCAAAAGAAGAGTTATACTTCTCCAAATTTTGTGCCACGCTCGCCTGTCTAAAGAATACGTATTGGCTATTTATTATTTCTAGAATTATTTTCATTTGGGTGTCAATTTGAGTAGTGGGGTATTTTTACAAGTTAGTTGCGAAACATTAATACCTTATTACTAAAAAGTAAATTAAACTATCATTCACAAAATTAATTTTTAAAATTATTGCACTGTTTAGCGTGTTTTTTTGAATATATAACGAAGTACAGACGGGATATTTATCCTTCTCCTTCCGTGGAATTGACGCTGGGATGCGATGCCAAGTTCTGTCACATGTGCGTTCGTTTATCAAGACTTCACAAAGAACGTTTCGACTCATCAAAAAATTAGACCCCGCAAACTTTTCAGTTGTCGATCTTTCTTAATATGTGGACGGAAAGTGCGGCCCGTATGAAAGGCGGAACATCAAAGGCTCTTGACGGAGCTAATACGAAGATGGCTTCATTCCCTCTTTCATTTGTCATGAGTCGCGATTCGGTTGAACATGGATGCATCGCATGTATATTCATGTGCAACTCTTTTTATGCATTGTGTTTCACTTGCAAAGTTCTGCCAATGTGAGATTTGACGGATTCGATACCAAAATATTTTTATTTCTCTGGGCGAATTTCCGCAAGGTAAGCTAATTCTAAACGGGAAATAAAAATCTTTGAGGTATTTTGCTTTTTATATATTCACCGCTAGGCTGGAGAGTGTTATTTGAAATACTCAAAGGTTTAATAAACGGATGACAAGATTTTAGTTTTTCCCATAGGGAATATCATTGATTTCATTAATCGTGTAAAATAATTAGTAATTTAGCGGCTTACGAATTTTCAGAGTAAATGTCGCTTTTGAGATAGATTAGGACTCAAATACGAATTACGTCGAAGTTGTAAATGATTTTTAGCGAACTAAAACTAACCTAATTTGCTGTGTACTGATATCTTATTTATTGTATTTATATTCCTTTATTACGTGTTTTGAAGAAATTTTCATAAGTATATACATCATTGGAATAGAATTAATCAAATTTTGTAGGAGGACCACTCCTTTCCATTCTTATTTGATAATTTCAAGTCAATTTTTGGATGATAGGAATAATATCACTATTTATACTTTCCAATAACTTTCAGGATGAAATTTCAATCAAACTTTATAGTAAAATATATCCATTCAAATATTTACTACATACAAATTCATACAAATTCTACCATATCATACTTGAAATGCAAATATTCGTAGTACATTAATGCCATGATAAATAGATATCACTATATGAAGATAAATTAAGTTAAAAATTTATTTTCACGATTTTTCGGAATAATAAGAAATTATTTATGCAATCTTTACGGGATTTTCAATCTTAGCTGGGATAAAAAAATCCGATAAACCATTTACAAGAGGTTATGGTCGAACTCAATTAAGATAAGAAATGCATTGCGATAGTATAGTAATGAATTGGTATTACTAGAGATCTTTAGATAGGAAAAACTGAACTGTAAATTGAGTGAAAAAATTAGAAGCTAAATCATATGACTACCAAAGCTGACTCGAAGATTATAGTTCAGAAGTTAAAAATAATATTAAAGCTATAATGATTTATCTCTTCTCATAAAATTCTCCCTTATATGTAATAATTATATATTATATTAGATTGTTGTATAGTAGAGTATTGATCCGCTTATTTTATTTCATAACAGCTTAATCAAGGGGGTGACGTTGATGATTTTTTGCCGCTTCTCGGGTGCAGCACTTGCCTATGCGTAGTCGCGGCTCTCCTCCGGGAACTTCTGACTTGTGCATGGGAAAATACTATTCTAAACGAATTTACAGCAATCTAATTATCATTTAAGTACAATGGGAAAGCACATAAGTTCAGGGTGGTAGTAAAATCCGTAATTATAAAATATTTAATGAATTATCTTTCGTTCAAAAATTATATCCTTGGATTAAAAGTAAATCAGAAAATGCTGCTTACAAAGAAATTTCCAGGATTGAAAATTTATATATTCCGTTACGTGAGATCTTATAAATTGCATTTATAATGCAGGATAAAGAGTTATTAGAAATTAAACAGCAGCTATATCTGGGAAGTGAACCAGGGTTGGCTAATTGGACGCTTTAGCCATTCTAGTAGCATTTCTCCTTTTTGAACATGAGAACATATCCATTTCTTACTACCAGAGATCTTTCAAAACTATAAACAATGATCCCATCATGAAATCGATTTAGGAGTATATTCATTAATATTAACCAAAATGTTTATACAAAACAGTTGTTTTAAATATAAGTATGTTTAATATATTCTGTAAATACAAAGATGTAATAAGCAATTTACATTCATTAGCTATTAAGATTGTTCAGTATCTTGTGCAACGAGCTGCCTTTTTAATACAGAAAATATAAGGAATTTATTTTTAGAAATAATCAGTCAGTGCACCGTGTAATCGAGAGTATTATCAGGGCAAGTTTGCTGGTGTTGATTAAATGAGTTAACAAATGTTTTCTCCAATATGAATATGATCCAAGAAAGAAGAAATTGAAATAGGCAGTTATAATGTTGAGTTCAGGTCCTCCACAGCTCAAAGATGAAACCTTTGAAAAAATATCCTCAAATAAAGGTAATCTCAAAGAAATCTTGTTAAGAATAACTCTGTAATATCAAGAGGATCATAAATTTCCATTTTTCTCTGTATATTCCACTCGTTAATTGCAGAGAATAGTGGTTGTTGAGATGATAGATATAAAAAAATTAGAAGAAAAACATATAATATAATTTACTTCTTAATGAACAAGTGTAATCGCGTAAGGGGTCGTAATGGAAATTTCAATGCTCTTATAAAGCAGCTCGAATTTCCAAAGAGATCAAGATCAGACCATAAGATGGCTTGAGAGACAGCCATCTGCAGTTGATTTTAGTTTCTTTTTTTGAAATAGCATACAAATAGTCTCTGTTATATCATTCTATATTCTAGTAAGGGACTTATGTCGATCCATGATTTTATTCCATATTTTAGTTATTTTATTTTCATACCTGAATTGGAGGTGATGTTTTTAAGAGTCAAATATTTAAATAAATAATAAATAATAAATAAAAAATAAATAACTTCTCTCTATACCACTTTAATTTCAATTAAAATAAGGAGAAGCTGATTGAAAAGCTTATGAGAAATTTAAAAGTATTTTTCAAAATTAGAAAAGATTGGCGTGAGATCAAATACTGATTTATTGACGATTCAATATTGAAAGAGAAAAAATCGAAATAAATTTAGCTTTTAAGAAGGGCGGCTTCGAATGCTTGTATGTTATAATTCCATATTAGGAGAGAGTTTGTTATAGTGCATTGAAACAGAATTAAGTTGCATAAGAGTACTAGAAATATTTGCCATGGGAATGTACTGGATATTTTTATATTGATTTCATGGTACCCTAATATATATAGCTACCTAGGATATATTTATTTTGAGGGATACATATTATGATAGAAAATTTTTCTAATTAACTTCTATGTCGTTGTGTTCATTTGTTTAGATTATGGCAGTTTAAATCGTGATTTTTTAGTGTTATAATTTTTTGGAGATTTATTTTACCACATGATAAACTACTTTTAAATCATATTTTATGCTAAAATGCGTGGTCATCATCTGGACGTTCATTGTATATTGATAAGTTTTCGACGTTATATTTTCAAGAATATACAAAAAATACCAATCTCATCCTGATCTCTATGATACTTTATAGCCCAAGGAAGAGTTTGACTTAGGAGCACCGACTACCTCAAGATCTTCGCAGTGGAAGGAAGGAAACACAGCCAGTCTCTTTACAGGAAGATCATAGGACGGCCGCTTGGTAAGTACTGTGAAACCTTACTTTTTTATCTAAGCTCACGTTGGGATTAATTCTAAACTATGGTGTCTGCGCATTGTTTTTTTCACTCTTATCAAATTTTGGAATTAGCGATTTTATATTATCACTAACTTTAATTGATGTGTCACAAACGAAAAATGATTTAATTCGGATAATTTTCTAATAATTCAAAATACGACAAAAAGCGAAAATACAATTGCATTTTAAAGAATCAAGATGAAGTTTTTATTTATTTGATATATCAGACAGAGAATTACAATTATACGCCGATTTTTTTTTCATCGTAATTTATGAGAAAGAATTCAAAAATTTAATCGAGATTGGAATTTATTTAATGAAAGTGAGGTATTTCGCGTGTTATATTTCCTCTACTTTTCGATAAGTAGATCTGCCATTATGGTTATTACAAATATTTCGACATCACTGGAAGAAATATTTTCTCTTAACAAAATATATGGAGAAACTGATCTTCTATAAAATGTAAAATATGTAACTTTTGAGATTCTTCAATAGGTTAATCAGTTTTTTCTATCGCATAAATTATTAATATTCCCCTTACGTATACTATTCGATCTAAAATTATGTCTTTCTCACGAAACGGAATTGCATTCGCCATCTTTAATGCCCTTCATATTCGCCATTAAACGTAAATTATCAAATCAATTCATTCATCGAAGATATTTTATTCGAGTCGAATTAAACTTATTCGTTTGAGAACTTAATTATTACTTATATAGAAATTATTACTTATTTGAAAGGTATTTACAGATTTTCTGGAAGATTTTACTCTATTCTGCGTCTTAACTTTTACAGCAAAATAATATCGGATTCATTACTTAATACGCAACAGGAATTCAATTCCCTAAGATTACAAAATTCGCCGCTATGATTTAGCTCCTGTTGAATATTTATTTCCTCTGATGTTAATTAAAATTATTTTTGGGGTGGTGCGAGTTTTTAAGATGCAAAATGAATTAGTGGTGTAAATATCAGTAACAATGCGGCAATCAAGTTATAGATTCATGATAACATTTGAGTACCTTAGGCGCTCCCTTTAGTGTATGAACGCCTTAAAATCGGGCCTAATGAAATATCTTTCCACTGCTTTCTTTTGTGGGAAGACAGTGTTACTGATATGCATATACAGGGAACGGAATCAGTGATAGTACCTTGTATTTGAAAGAACATGGTGAATGTGTAACCATGGCGCTATGATATTATGCTCTTTTTAAGACTAAACGATTCGTTATTTTCTAAACATTTTTTTGAAAAATAAGACCGTTTTCGCTACGGGAGAAGAGCAGTTAACAAAGTTATGACTTAATATTTAGGCTTAATTATGTCCTTAGACAGACTTAGAGACCAACGATCGCCTCAGAGATGTCTCTCTCCAAGGTAAGAACGACATTTTTTCCTTAACATATTATTATCGAATTCTTTAATTAGTTAACTGAATGTCTTAACATCCCTTATGATGAAAATTGTTAAACTGAGCACCAAGATGCACTTTCTTTCAAAATATCAAGCCTCACTCACAACTATTAGGATATTTTTCGATTGAGGATTTTCAGGAAAAGTCCAAAAAGCTGTACAATCTCCGGTAGGTTTTATTCGAAGAATAAATTTTCTTATTTCTAGTTATTTTACTATCAAAGAACAAATAGAGATAAAATATCACTAATTATACCCGTAAATCTTCGATTCTTTATATTTGAAGATTTTCGTACATTTAATTTAGTTAATTGCGGTTGAGTCCAATTTCGTACGAAATAATGAGTATTTAGAAAAATATTTACAAAAATTAAATGGAAGATGTATGATGCTATGCGATAAGTATGACATGATCAGAAAATAGCGTTTTAAGAAAATGTGTATTTTTAAATGTGAAAAAATTTTTCAACCACTGTTCTTCCGACAGCTGGTAATGGAGAGATAAAATTACAATGCTTGTTTGAACATATATTTTTTGATAATTTGGTTTAGCAATAGAACAGTTAAGTTGCGCGTAATTTATTTCCTCTTCTTGATGACAGCGGATATATGTAATTTTTCGAAAGAAATTTTTCATACTGGTCTTTTCTTTCCACGGATAAAATATTCTTCGTGCATAGGGATTAGAGATAAATTCTCATATATTTTTCTTTAAATTTTTATTATTCCTTAGGCCGCCGTGTTTGTTTGTATACTCTGCGGTTAAACTACATTTCAGTTAATTCTTTAGCAAATAATAATAATAATAACGTCTTTATTATGGGGGTAAATGTCAGGGTTCATATTTGAAAGCCATACAGTAACAGCGTAAACAGTAAATGGCCCAGAAACTAAAATCAGGGATTAATCTTGTTCATTATGTATCATAAGCTCCCTTGAGAGAGAGCATTCAGAAGGTGTACCCTCACGACCCAACGGGACACATATTCCGCGCCTCTTCGCGTACGGGGAGCGGCGGAGGCGAACCCGCGGCTAAGCGCGGCAAAGAGCGAACCCCATCCGGAGACCTGCCTCCAGCCACTGCGAAAAAACACCGCTCTACTTAACCTTTCAACCTCTCACACCTACGCGGTCATTAAGGCGGCCGATCTTTGACGAGCACGCGTCGGTGACGCTCCACCCCTCGACCCTACCCAGGGGGGGAGGGGCACGCACATTGTTTCGCCATTTGGGCCGCTGCCCAGGGCCGGCACGGGGCGCCCAAGACGCCGCGGCAATTAGCGCCCTTCGTTATAGAAAGGGACGCGAGGGTGGTTCCTCTTCCCTCCCCATATGGTTCCCTTTTCTGCCAGGATACAAAAGAGCAAAGCGAGGGAGGGGCGTGAGTCTAGGAATGGCAGAAGGGGCGGGGGCAGGAGACCAGGGGCGGGGGCAGAGGGGCTAGGGGCGTGGTTCCGGGGGCACATGGGGAACAGGGGTGCTGCACGCGGGGAGGAGTGCTTTTCTAATGGACGAGAGAAAAAAGCTGGATCGGGGTACAAAGGGAAGCAGAGAGAAGTGAATACTTGAGTCCGTAACCATATTCTTCTTTGCCGCTTTGATCTGCACGGAAAAATGTTCTTACTCTTCACTCGTCTCGATGGGTGTGACAAGGCTTCGAACCGGAGGCATGGGTTCCCGCAGAGCTTAGTTGGCTAAGGTGGGCGAAGGAAGCCGCGGGGTTTTTTTATTTACGGGGAGGGTATGAGGGTTATTTACGGCGATGGAAAGTGGGTGAAAAATATTCGTGGAAATGTGATTTGAAAAGGGATTTTTTTTCTGGGAAAGCGATGATTTATCGGGTCGATGTTATGTCACCTGCTCTCGCGATTTTTGAGGATTTTTTTCTCGAGATTCCGGGCGCTGAGTTTAGAGGTTCCTCCATGCCCATGGTGTCTTTTTGAGAGGAATATTGACGGTGTCGTAACCGTTTTCTGTTGCCACCTATTTTTTACTGAGGGCTGTTTGGTCACGTGAGAATGTGGACTGGAGAGCTGTGATGTAAATAAGCTCCCTTCCCTAGGATGATGGTAATTTTTATCCACAACGTACTATCACAGAACTAGAAAGTGGGAACATTTTTATCAGCGGTGGAAATGAATGAATCTTCCCCTTCCTTGGTAGAATTAATTTAAATATGATCTGATGCCAAAATTTATTTCATTCCAGGAATTTAATTCTAAATAATTACTTCGCAATATAGGCAATAGTAGATAGTAGATCTATAATCTGAGCCGAGGACTAATTTTCTCAAAGTCGAAACAGTTGATTCATATATAATGGACTAACCTACTTAAAGTTTCTTCGTTTGTTCTTTTAATCGTTTTCAGATTACAAATTGGCGCGATGTCGTACAAAGGCTACAGATTTATTCACTCTCCTTCAAAAGCATCTTTTGCGCATATCTGTGCATGGATACATGTACGCCAAATTGTATTTAAGAAAAACAAATTTTTATCACTCCGAAACTGTTGCTAGATTTTCAACAAAATTTTGCCCGATTCTCATACATTTATCATTTCAATTCTGTGATAAAATATGTTACCTGTGAAAGCTACAGAACAATATTCGAGCTATTGATAACTTTTCAAGGAAAATAGTTAACCCTATCGAACTTGATGGTCAGAAATGAGTTGAAGAATGGAACAGCACCACTTGAAGGGATTCATTGTATTCCTGAAAACTGAAGTATGAGGAAATCAAATAACAATTATTGTTTTCACGCAAATAAATTGACAGTTCAACAATTTAAATATTTTTACATTTTATAAATAACAGATCATCAGTACAATGACAGCTTCAAATACCTATTAATAACCTATTAATACATTTACGAGTAGAGTAACTCATTAAGTTATATTCACTTACACAGATCATCATTTAAATTCAAATAAAAAATCCTTACATCTTCTTCCAGAATGATAAAATTGCATTAACTTACCCAAAATTAATATTTATTCTCACAAAAATTTTAAAAATTATGCTTATCTTTTACCTTTCAGGGTAATCCTATCAACTCTCATAAAACAATCTGGCAATTTATTTCAGTGCATTTATTTGTTGGAAGATTATATAATTTCCACAATCCATTTGCCATCCGATATTGGATGTGAATCTTCCCAAGTGTGTTCAAATTCTGTTCTTGTCGCATTTTTTAGCCTCTTAACCTATCAATTTCAAATCCATCCTTCAAACTTCTTGTCCTCTTCACATCTCTCGGTGTCCAGTTGAGAGGTGCTCCATCCAGCGGTTGTCGTATTCTCTCCGTACATGGCTTGGCCACATCCATTTCAGATACCTTATTTTAACTACGATGTCATTCCTGTCATCATCGTTATCCGAGATACGCGTTTTTGTCTCTCTTTGCCATTCCGAGGCATTCCGTACTTCTTGTCTGAAGTCGCTCGGTTATTCCTCCGTTTAGCACTCAAAAGTATCACTTTCATACCTCTGCAATGGTGAGCAGAATTGCCAAGACGATTAGTTTACTCCACAATAAAATCCCTTATTATTTCATTATACCAAGATACAGCTTGTTAGCATTTATAATTATATTAAGGATTGGATCAATTGGCTGAACCGATGTTAATCAGTAAAGCACGATTTTGTGGACTTATAGGGGGCAAGTCAAGACGTAAATACATTTGGAAAAATTTCTTTAATTTACTTAAGTCTGAGTCTTTCTGAGCATCATTAAATTGCGAATGGAAGAAAAACACATTCACACCTTCAAACTGTCCCATTGCTGAATCATTGAATTAGGAGTATTTAACTTCGATATGGTCAGATAATTAAACTTCAAGTGGGTTTGGTAAATGTTTCAAAATAATGCTTCAAATCCTTATGAAATGTCAACCCTTCATGACGTAATACATAGAAAGAATAGTAAAGCTCAAAGTATTTATATTTATAATTAATTAAATTTTACAATTATTTTTTTTGAGGATACACTTATTTATAATTCATCACAACCAAAACAGGCAATTACGGGAGATTCATCTGGTAAGAAAATTATTATTTTTATTATATTATAAATTTTCATTTCCTGTATTCCGACAATTTTAGAATAATAAACGATGCTTTTTCTCTGTTTATGATAAAATAGGCAATACTGTATGTGCTAATAATACAATAGGTTACTTCATTCAGGAGAATCAAAATTAACGTCTAACTCTCTAATCAACATCTGTTGAGTAACTCATGGCCGAAGAGGGATAGTTCGAATGGACAAAAGCATCTTCTATTAATAGTAAAGTTACAAATCTGTGATACAACACATGTCTTGAAATGTATTAATTGGTAATAAATGCACAATAAAAAAATTATGATTGATGATATATCTAAAGTGATAATGTGGCAGATAATTCAGAACAAAATTTTTGCTTAGGCAGTTGTGTAGAGTTAAAAATAATCCTTTAGTATATGTGAATACTATACAATAATATGGAAATATGAATCGATGCACTTCATAGTTTGATACTGAATGATCGATAGAACAAATTAGGCATACTGGAAATATAATTGTTAACGTGTCCAGATGGAAAACTAAAATGACTTCGATAAGAATAGCTTTTTTTATCCTCAATTATTGATGTCTCAAAGGATGGCAGTGCAATTTTTTCTAAAATAATTGAACCTTACGATCAAGAAGATACAAAACGAAAGAATATGTGTAAGTGGATGTAATTAAAATTTCCATTCATTAATTTACTTTAATATGTGATTGCATGCATTGATTATAGATTCGTTACTCCACTGTAACACGTGTATCGAAACTCAGGGAGTTCGTTACGAGGGCTTCTTTACGTCACCTCGTGGAGCTTAAACATAGTCATGGCGGTTTCTATGCAACACTAGGACGAAGATAGTTTTCCTACTCTCGGCCAGATGTCGTCGTCCCGGAAAAAACCACCCTCTGGATTCTGCACCGCTGCAAGCCTAGACCTCGTGCGAGACCTTGCCAACGGTCGCTTCTCGAAAGCAGAATTTCGAGTTGCGAAGAAAAATGCATCTACGACCCCTAGGATCTCTCGACTAGATCTCACGACGCAACTACTATTCTCTATTCACTTCTGCCAACGCTTTTCAATGCACCACAAAAGTCCATTTCTTCTGAGCATTTTTTTGTAGAATTGTCGTTCAGAAGAACCTTCTTGAGAATCCAATGTCAATCTAGGGAACGAGATCATCTTCGGTGTCAAAACCGCCGTTAAATCATGGGAAAATGATTTTTATAGAGATACGGGGATGTGCAGGAGGCATGCTGAGTTAAAGCGGTTTATCTGAAGATTTCTGTGGAGATAACTTAAATGTGAATCGCAGTTGTATATCAAAGTATGTGAATTTTTGTGCAGTTCTGTTTCAGAATTAAAATGCGGGAACTACTGTTTTCGTAACGTAAGATACCTCTATTTTATTTTCTGTTCATCTAAAGGACTGACTATGAAGTTTTAACGAGACTCGTTTTCAATAATGTGAAGACCTTCTATTTCTTTGTTGAGAGCTTTCTGCTATTTCTGCGTAATAATATGAAAATTCATGCTCAATGACCCTCTTAAAATTTTTACGCTGATGAGACGGTTGATAATTTTTATTGTGGTTAGGCGGAAATTTTTTCAAGAGATTATACACCGATAATTCTTCACTAAATTCGCAATTTTTATCCGGAAACATTTAATAAATATCAATTGACTATCTACTGTAGTTTAGAGAGAAACTTTGCTTAATTTAAAATTTATTTTAGTTAATATTTCATACAATGTTCATTACATATCATAAATATAAAATATTTCGGTCGCTCAATACGTAACAAGGTTCCGTAAATTTCAAATTATATATTACTGAAACCGTTATATTGGTTACTTCTGTTTCACTGAATTAAAAAAATACATATCTGATAAAAATAAGTACCACTGTTTTAAGTCTAGGAAACTGAAATTATCGACTTCAAATCTCGGAGAAAATATTCATATTTTTTGTATAAATGCAACCACCTTGAGAGGTGATAAGGTAAAATATTTCCAGGAGAATTTTTACGCCAAGCTCTTACTGTAAAGTGAAGGTTACGATATTTTAGGTAAGCATTAGTGGTAGTAATAGTAGTCTAGTCGTAATGCTTTGAATTATATTCAGATACCAGAGCATTTAAATGATCGAGTCTACAATAATTTTACAGTGCAATCAGCTGCTTATCCATTTAGAACTGTAATTTGCGGTTATAAAAGCTGTGTCTGAGGATTTTTGCACGGAAGAACGTAACGGGATATGACGTTTGTAAGATAATAATAAAACTGATATTTTGCCCATATTTAACCTTTATTACTCTTGATAAAAAAAACAGACCCACGGATAACTAGAGGAGCTACAATATAAGAGTCCCACATTGTAGGGAATGGCCTTTCAGTAATAAATATACAGCTAAGAATTTGCAATCATGTATTGGGTGAATCAGCTATTTTAACCAGAATAGATACAATATACATAATAGAAACTGGTTGCAGTATCTCGGAATCAACCTCACGAGTAACTTATCTAAAAGGGAGATGCAAAGGGATAAAATAACTACTTTGTAGCGCATTATCTACTGATGAATTAAATCGTTTAGAGAGCAATTCTACTTAACTTATCAAACTTCATCTAGAATGCACGATTCTGATATCTTGATTGGAACAAGATTGAATCTGTATCGGTGAACTCAAGAATTTTAAATGCAATGGCATTTTGAAAAAAAATTGAATTGCACTTTGTTAGTGAGATGACGATATAAGTATCGCTAGAATTAATAGCACCAAACGAGGAAAGTTATACCTGTTTCTGAAAAGCCGATAGAAGAGGAATAAGATTAACTACAGAAGTAATTGTGAAAATGGTTGATAATTGTACGAATTAATTTCACCAATATCAGAGAAAGATTATCTTTTATCTCAAGGAAAGGGCAGTGAGATATATTTCTAGATTTATCTACATTGTTCTATTAAGTTTAGAAATTTGTTTTACTGTGATATCAACTGTGATCAGCAAGGAAAGAAAGCTGAGAAACATAAGTTTATTCAGTGCAGTTATTTTCTGTTACATATTATACTACCTATTATATTTACTTGTAAGCTGTAAATTACTAATAATAATATTCCATAACGTTTTGCAGTGATATCAGAACCACTTATAATTCAAATCTCTCGTATATTTCGATTGAATACGTAAAGGGATGATTTGTGGCAATATTTGTCATAATGAAGGAGAAGCGGTGTAAAATTTACGTATTTCGGAAATTTAATTTTTTGCACCCCAGTGAAGTATCAGATCGCATTACTTGCTCCGTATTTAAATAGAAATGGAAATTCGATTTTGGTTATGCAAAATATTTTTTAGTGTAACTATTACATTTTTCACTTCACGCGAAATTTTTTATCTTAAAAATATTATAATGTACGGTATGATGTGGAACATGGTACATTCTATTTTTATTCTACCGCTTTGGTACAATTAAAATTAGCTTTCTAAGATATCAAATCCATTAATCAGCAGTCCGTAGCAATTTAGAGTTATCTTTAAAATCTATTCCTATTTTATACACCTCACCTGTGTATCGAAAACAATGTTGCAAGCGTTGTTGTTGTTGTGGATTCAAGACTGATTAAATCACCGTCAAACTGTTCTATTCACAGAGCTTATAAGTCTATTGGCTACGATTACTTCTTGAGCAAGTTCACGTTCTAAAATCTCTTAATAGAATAATATTATACTATCTTTTCATAACTTAGTTTCATTCTCTCAATTTAACATTCTTCTCCATAAAATATTGATAAAATATATCAGCTCAAGTTCCTAATAACTTTATGATAAAAACCGCAACTTTGGCATCCAATATACATTACATCAACCTAAATGCCTCCCTCTCACAAGGAAAGTAACCTCATGAAAGTCTCGTTTCCTGAATTCGCTTTACTCCTCCATAAACTCGATTAGATAGCTTAGTTTTCTGTCAGTATCCATTCATTTCATTATGCGTATGGATAGAGAAAACCATAAAGAACAGCCATAAAAACTACGCTATAAAATAGTCCGGTCCTTTGGTATACTATATCCAGTAAATAGTGACATATGCTATTGGCTATATGGTATTCCCGAACAGAAATCGCCTTGATAACATTCGTTTACATCATATTCATTCCTATTCTCTCCAAATGAAAACTATCATTTATAATATTATTTAAAGTATGACTCTAAGAGAGGGATTGATGCACTTTTACCTCGAAATTTAAGGTAAAAAGTAACGCTAGATTGAAGGATGTAGAAGAATAAGGTTTTTGGAGAAACATTTGGAAGAAATAATAATTTATAAGTGTGAAACTGCCATATTGAATGATCAAATGAAATAAAGTATTTTATGAAATTGTTTCAAGTTTCTTAAGAACTATGGTATTATAACTATGTTCTGAAATAAGGAACGATTTTTCTTACGCTTAATGTTGTATGCACTGTATGTTCAACTTTTATTACGAAAAGATGACATCGTTAAAATAATTTTACTCTCTTTTCTTAAAATAATTTCTAGTTTTCCTTGAGCACGGCATTGTAAAAATATGTCATTTATCCTATATTTCTGACACGGAAATCTTTCGACTTTAAATATTGAACATTGATGCAAATTAGATTTAGCAAAAGGGAAGTGAAACTATCATTATGATGTTGATTTTTGTCATTATTAAAAATTAGAGTTCCCAACTCTAGGGAACGTAGAAGACGATATTTTCCAACCTAACCAGTTTAAAATGAATGCAAGTACAAATTTTCTCTTCTATGAGGTAATCTCAAATTTTTACACTAGCAGGTGCATAAAGAATTACGTGTTTTCATCAGTGATTTTGACTCTCTAACTGTTGTACGATGTATAGCGCCTGAGCTAAGAGATCACTTTCCTCGATATCCTGTGTAAAGTTCTTTTCATTTCTCAATAACATTCATTTTGATCTTTGTCTTCTCTTTGTATATTTCACTATTTAGAAAATAGTTCGTTACATTCATAATGAATATGCGAATCATAAAATGCGATCAAATCTTATTGCTCTTATTTATGACTTATACAACGGACTTATAAAACACAAGAAACTATTGCAAAGGATTGGATGAGTTTGTTATATCCATTTCTGAAAATTTACTCATAAATAGAAGTAATGGATTCAAATCTTATAGGTTTCCATAAGACAAATTCCCAACATTTAGAATTTAGACGAGATATTATTGTGTTTTAGCTTCTACCAAAAAAGAATATGGTATTCATTCCTCCTAGATCTGTGGAAGAGTAATTAAATTTGTCGTTTTTACTGAATCTGGTTCACTTTCTCCGATTTTAGTCTCTGTTCAAAGAAACAATTGTATGATTTCATACACATTGTAGGATTTAATAAAAATAACTTTGTAAATTTCCACAGAAAATATTTATAATATAATAATAATAATTATAATAATTTTCTGTGGAAATTTACAAAGTTATTTTTATTACTATGGCATTCCACGAAGTCACGCCTTCTCACATTGATTTCAACATTGTAGGATTGGCTAAGATCCTACGATGGATGCAGAATTTATGGTGCACTTTGAATGAAGCTTTGTGAAGTTCTGAATGCGTATATTTCTCTTTTTTAAATTATACTCTAATGACTTAACTCAGTATTGAGATCGAAGTTAGATTTTTAATTCTTATGGAATTTATAAGTGTTTTCAGTAAGCCCGAAATATATGATATCACGTCAAGATAATTCTTGATGTACGCATATTCCTCCCTCATATTTAATTTTCATAGAAGAATATTCAGAAGCAGCCTGTTGAACTTAACGATACAATTCTGATAGTAATTTGTTTGAATTTAATTTAATGTAAAATGTTAGCCCTCCTTTGTAGATATTAGCGGTCAATTTCTGCCAAAAAAATACCTAATGTAGAAGTTCACAAGATTGCGGTCATTATTATCAGTGCAGCTGATAATTTTATTCCCTCTTCAAAACAATATAATGGAGCTCAAGTTACTATTTTCTTTTGAGGAAAATTTAATTGACTCCACCGGAGTACTGAATATTGTTTCCTTGAGAGGAATTTAAAATATGATGAAATTACGTATAAATAATGTGATAATTTTAATAAAATAATTGTGCTTCCCTCGGCGAATATAATAGCTGTTTAAAATCCCGTTTATTTCAAAATTTATGGATGCGAAAGAGTTTATTATATACTTTACTGATCAGTAAGTACTCAAGAGCAATGTAAAACATTTCTATACTCTGCATTCATGTTTGATATCAGCTGTTACAGTATCTTACTTTCTCTAAACAATTTTTTGTGATATGCCATTGAAATAACCAGTTGACGCGAAGATAAAAGGGAAGAATTAGGATTTAGGTTCGATCCTGTACATTAGAGTTTTTTACGATCTTTCTTGAATTTACTCTAAATTCATTTTCGTTTTAGTTTAGCAATGAAAGGATTTTTATATTTTTAAGTGAGACATATCAGAGAAGGTAAAAAAACACTAATTGTAAGAAATGGCACCGTAGATGAGAGCCTTAAAAATGAATTAGATTAAAAATCAAACTAAGTTATCTTCCGAAAAGCTAATGATAAATGTTACACGACACATTACTAAACCGGAAATAAATAAATCATATACAACCTAAGGCAATATTGAATCCTTAAAATGAAGAGGATTTCAAAGGTAATATAATGATAGTTGATAATTGTTAATTAAAAAAGGCCTTCAATGTGTGAATTAAGGTTTGCTACTTATTTCTGAATTATGCGATATATTAAGTTTTCGAAGTATTAGAGGTTAAAAATACATCAATATTCTATTTCTCCTTACTCGGTTACCATAATTTGATAAATTTTCTTGTTCTTCAACGATATTTTACTACATTTTTACGAGTATTTGAATTAATTGCTAGATGTCAAGGATGTATAATTTTACCGAAGAGAAAATTAAATGATGAATTCACAAATTGTGATATTAAAAGTGTGTAAATATATTTGTGGAGTAAGTCCTTAGTTCAGTACCTTAAGTACCTTTCGCTGATAATTGGAAATAAAACGAGTATTTGTATTAAAGTTGTACATCAAGTATATTTTCGTAATGTTTGGCGAATTGCAAATATGACTGATGATCGCCTGATAGGTTGGTGTACGGCGGGAAACGAGACTCAGGGCTGACTAAGTTTCCGTACAGGCTTATGAGAGACTGAATTGATGCTTCAATATCGATTAAACAAATAGTAAAAGACATAGAATTGACATTCTGATTCCAAGGCGATTTTACATAATTAATAGGTATTTTGCAACTCTTCAAAGTTATAAAGTTGACTTTACTTTATAATTTATCGGTTGTTGGATAATTAGAGCCATCTATTCTAGTGTCTCCGTTGTCATTTACGCCGTAGTTTTCCATAGAATACAATAAACAGGCAGTATAATTCACATATGTTGCCAATGAAGGTTTGACAAAGTAGCAGAAATTCTGACAAGCAATTATATTATTCTTAATCAAAGCATCAATTAAAAACTGTATCATTAATCAGGGAAATCCAAATTCATGATTTCTTTTATCTTAGGCCAAAATTCTCTATGGAATCATTAAGGATATTAAATTAAGAGGAAGCGTGTTCCTCGAAAAGGAATGTTTCTTTGTAATCATCTTTGAATGTGCTTAAACGTAGTTAAATCTAGGCATTAATAATATTTTAAACAAAGTTCTATCTCCATAACATCAAATTTCGTCCAAATCCCATTCATATTTGCTACATACAACTGTAGATCTGAAAAGCTTTTCATCTTTATACTTCATAGTGTCCTGTTTGATAAAAAATTAACGTAATGTTATCATGTCCTTGAGATTTTTTCTGCAATCATTATGAATAGGAATAAACGCAGGAATAGCAAGAATTTATTTTTCTTGTCTTTTATGGATGAGGATTTTGATGAGGATCGTTTTATGATGCATTCATGAAAGTTTTATCTCTATTTGGTCTACTCACGACAAAAAGAATTTTCTTTGGAGGCATTTTGTTTCTTTCAAATTTATTCACAATCGTAATTTTGATATGATAAAGGTATCAAATGTTAAACTAACAAGTTAGCTTCTATATTATTTTTCAAATTACACTAATGAATAGCAAATCCTTTGGGTATACACTTCCAATGAGAGATGATCTTAATCTCCTAGATATACGATATAAGTGTACGACCTGTGCGTATGAACAAGAACACTCAAATTAATAATATAATATTAAACTCAATAAATCTAATTTTCCGGTGTTATCCTCTATGATTTTTGAAACTTTTAAGACTTCTTTTTAGGTGCTGTACTTTGCCTCAGAAAGTGGTTGGTGCAATATTAAAATTTTTACCATTAATTTCTAAATTGATGTTTGTGGAGTCTAAAATATTATCAAGAGAAATACCTTAATCGAAATATAATGATTCGCTCATTGTATATTTGATATCTCTTTATGGTTATGAGGCATATTTAAATGTAGCAAAAGTATTTACGGAATTGTGTTCGAAAGCACTCTCAGTATTAAGAGCAAAAACTTCGCAATTATTTTTCGGAATGAATTTTAAACTAAGTTCAAATTGAGCCATTTACAACTTCCCACTTCAATTTCGGTAAATCAGATGAAATAAGCTATGAGTATATTTAATCAAAATGAAACTTTATTGGCTATGTTCCTCAATTATTTATTAATTTACCCAATATATCATTAATAATTATATCTTTATCTTTACCGAATACAAATATGTATGCCTGTTGTCTCATTCAACTATTATAGGAAGGTTTAATCATATTTTATCTTTATATCGACGAATTTTGAATATATTTTTGTTGATAAACTTACAATTTCTGCATTTATACCCAGAGAGATCCTTTCTAGAATCTTTGATCTTAATAACACGTATTCTTTCTTAACTGGTGAAATTGAGGCAGAGTAGTTCGATCATGCAATGTAACCCAAGATAATAAAAGATTGGATTCGTGACAAGAATGAAGAATAACATAGGGATTTCAGATTTTTCTGACAGAAAGGAGCACACAGAGCAATAATTAAGGATTTATTACAAATAAAACTAATAATGAGTCCATAAAAATTAGTCATAAGTTTAAGGAGTTGAATTATGAGCATGGGAAATATCGGTTGATAACATATGTGCCTATTATAAAAAATATTGCCAGCCAACTGTTAATCTTTTCAGCAATACAATGAGCAAAATAGAGCTAGAGTTAATGGAGATTAGATGTAAAGTAATATCTTCTTTTATTATCTTCTCAATCTTTTATCTCCACTATAGAGAACCTCTTTCGTAAACATTTTTAGCAGATAAAGATATAAATGGTGAGAAAGTCGCATTTAAGAGTTCACCAAGACTGGGCACGTTTACCGAACTATTCTTAATATACCTCTTACATATCTCTGTGAATACAAGATAGCGCTATATGGCCTATAATTCTCTTATCAGCTCTTGAGTTTACAATCTGCCTTAAGCAGTACGAATTAATCCCTTAAGTATGGGACGAAATTTATATTTATGATCTCAATTTTTGTCATTTTCGTTACTCCATCTTTTACCCGTAGAATAAGTACTTCAATACGAAGATAAAATGTATTATAACATTCCCTTTAGCCTTTAAAAACCTTAATAAGACAGTAAAAATGATTTTTTCTTTATATCTTCTTAAATTCGTTATTTACGTTGACTGTTGAAAGTCATAATGAGATATGAATATAAGCCCGCTGAACAAATTTGGAACATATACGTTTTGACCATCACCTCTTTTGTCCGGAGTAGCTTTCCATCGTAATTCAGTTTTCAAGGACTGTTTGAATTCAGCGTAAAAGAAAAGGAGGAATATATTTTTTCGTTATAAACTTGGTGATATTTTCGTGTTTCGGTGGATACTCAAGTCACAAAATTACGTTACTCTTCGGTACTGATTTGCCCTAAAACTTAGCAAAGAATATTCGTGTTCTGTTTCTTTTTCTCAATTCGTGTTGGAAAGAAGGGAGACAATTTTTTGAGAAATTAAAGTGTTGCTGAATGACAAATGTATGCTAGACAACTTTATAATATAATAGATATTTGGATTCGGTCCAAAAACAAAATTCTAGGCCTAAAAATTACAGACCAAAGAACAATGCCCTGTTTTCTATACTGCAATGAGGTATTCTTCAACTATAACGGAATGATTCGGAATTTATTGGTTAAATCTGCCGATTATATCACTGTATTCCGCCCTTCCTTAGTAACGAATTCCACCTCTTTTCTGATTGGATCGAGACATATTTAATGAATACAAATAGAGTCCTTTTTGTGACGCGACAATTGGTCGGCGACTCAAAGAAAACCACCGATTAAATTCGTGCAAATTCCACAATAATAATTCGCGGAATAAAATTTGTATTTTACGTAATCCATAACCGTTTATTGATTGTTGGAAGACTTCCATATATATGAATCGGAAACAAAATGGTAAATATCCACATTTATCGAGCGAATACGTTGTATAAGCGGAACTAAAAGATCGGTAATTTCGAACCGTAACTGTCGGCAGTTTGTAAAGTTCAAAGTTATATTTCGACTGCCATCTTTCATTGGATTCGAAAGCAAAGCCGTGCAAGTTGGCGTTAATGCAGCAATTGAACGGCAGAGGGCAGAGCGACACAAAAACGCGTTTTTAGTTTTTTACCTCGGCAGAATAACGACTCTCCGCGTACGGGCGCGTACATGCGCCAAGTCTATCCGTCGGCAGTGGTGGCGTGCTCTTAAAAATACGAGCGTATAAAACGCTGAATTTAGGCACAGGAATTCGTATAAATGGCTTTTTGGAAAAAGATGACGATCGGGGTGGTATTTAACGCCATCGATTTCTGTGTTTTACTATAATTAAAAGGTTGAAATAGTTTTTTTGATTTTTGAGGGAATTTTTCATTTTTATATTTTACGTAAAATGCTTTTCTCGAGGTATTTGAGTAACATTTTGAGATATTAACATAGGGAAATGATTTATATATCGAATTATTATTGGGTATCTAGTGCTCATGGTGTAGTAGTAAGCGTTGGTTATTCCAAAATTCCCAAGATGGCGTCCGGAAAATATTTTAACGATGTGCAGGAACGATTTCAGGTATTCACCACGATTTAAAATATCCCTAACAAAATTGTTCTCGGAATATTCTGTTAAGCTTAACTTTTTTGATAGCGATATATTTTACTGTCATTAAGCACTTGTAATTTTCAAAATGCCTCCCGAAAATACGTCCTAAACAGATCGAGTGTTGAAATTCGGCCAAACTTCCGTCCCTCCTCAGTTGCCATGGGCCGTCTCCGTATATTTTCCCGAAATTCGTACGTTAGTGTTCAAACCTTTACTCCCTTCGCCCATCTATATAAACCTCAATCTAATCCCCTAAAGAGTAGTGGTCTAATCCATCCACGAGAGAGCGTCTGGGGGGATGCACAGATTCCAAGAGCGCTCCTCTTTATCTGCGTTAATTAATAAAGAGAAGAGCGTCGGACACTCGCAGCGGAAGAATTCGCAGGTGTGCACGCGCGTGTCTCGCGAAGATCTGAGATTCCTTGCCGACCGCGCCCTCCGCGGGGGCTCCGTGATCGTCCCCATTCCCAATCAACCATTCTCGATCTTAGCGATGCATTAGTCTGCAGGGCATCCCACTTAGCCTCCGATGCACCGAGAGATTTTTCCTCCTCAAAAGTCTTCTTCCTCCCATCTCCCTTTCTTTGACTCTCAATCCGTCTGGAAATTTGAGATTTTTCGATTCTTCGATGGGGAAAGAGCGGATTTCGGTTCTTTTTTCGCGTCTTCCTCTTTTATTTCATCTTCTCCATTCCTCATCATCGTCAAATCTCCCTTTTTGACCCATCCCGTTCAGTTTTCCTGCTCTTTTGTCTCGTAATACTGCCCAGAGTTCTCGTATGCGTATATGAGATGATTTTAGACTCTTTTTGGTCTCATCTTCGTATCCTATTCTCCGTTCAACTTCGTTCAAATACTTCCTATTTTTCTATTGTCTCAAACAGGCGTTGCCAAACTGTCCTATCTCATCCTCTCAGTTTCAATCCTCAATCAACATTCAATCTCACCTCTCTCCGATTGAAATTGAGACTCTCTCAAGTTCCGATTCGCAATCAAATTTTTCTATCCTACCCCACCCCCCACCGCCACGCCCCCTCCTTCCCTCCCCCCTCCTCCTCCCTCATTGCCCTCCCCCCCTTCCTGAAGCTGAAATTCGCGGCGTACATAGCCGGCGTTGCCAATTGTACAAGCCCCGCGACAATTGCCCCTTTGTATCGACGGTGACCGTAGAGGAGTCGACGCCGGGACCTCCACGGGGCCCATTTTCCTCCGCGGCCCCAGAGGCCCGCCGCGACCTTCGGATGAGACCGCAGACGAAGCCAACGGCCGCGCGTCTCCTATCTGAACTTTTTTTCCCGATCCCCGTTTGTCGCTTCCATTGACAAATGCCTCGCAGGATGCACGAGATAAGGCAGAGATACCGTCTGGGTGAGCACCAGTGCGGTGCAGAAGAATGTCAGCAACGATTCATAGAATTTGGCGTATCGTCGGTGCCTTTATCTTATGTATGGTCCGACTGCGGCTGTGTCTATCTAAGAGGGGCCCTGTGTCGGAAAGCTAGTGGTTAGAAGTTACTATATAGCTTCTGATGCTTATGTAATAGTTTCAAACCATAGAATTGCCAATGATATCGCCGACACAGCAATTTTTTCGGGAATTTCTCTTCTATTCCAGCTTGTAATATAGGAAACTTGTAATATACGAAACTTGTAATATAGGAAACTTTTAATAAAGTAAGCTTGTAATATAGGAAAGCATTTGTTGTAGGCCCTGAATGACTCATAGATTTGGTATTACACGTGTTTTCATCTGCCTATTTAAGTTATTATTTCTCTTACACGAATTTATCTACAAACAAATTCTTCAAGTACAGAGAATGAAATTATATTCTGGCTCAAAAATTTGTTGCCAACCAATGGGATCGTTTGATAAATTAAATTCTTCAATTTTGGAGAGGTCTCCTCCATTTTCTCCAACAACGATGGCCAAAATTTTATACCATAATTCACACGAATTTGAACATATAATAATTCCGATGAAAAGATAACAACGTTATATCATCATTCGGAAATGATTTCTCCACTATCATTGTCTAGGCAATAGCAATGATTATTCTCGTTCAATGTCAGAGTTAGGAATGGAAGAGTTGATTACAATATTTGTAAGCATAAGAACTCCAATTGAAATGCTCATGTCATCTATTACAATTAAAAGATTCTGAATGCATCCTCAGTACTTCGCCGAGCATCCGGTTGACCGCCGCTGATCCAGAAAGCCTCTCTCTTCTTCAAATCACTGCTTCGGTTTCGGGAAATATGAACTCATTACTTAGAAATGTACACTTTTTCATCGTCAACGAAGCCTGGAAAAATTCGATTAATTTGCCGACTCCACTGCTGAAAATGTCATAATTATTTGTCACACTTCTGAAGTATCGCCACATCTGTACTATGGGATGAGATAGTTGCATGCATTCTATTAGTTCTCTTTCATTATTCGTTCGATGATTCTAGAAGTGAATGAGTTAAATTGACTTAGGTTTCTATTTTGATTTAAAAATTACCTAAGGGAAAACAAGGTTTACTTTCATCCCAATTGCTTCCTGCAGAGTATGGACATTCACCAGGACAAAATTCCTTTCTCGTTCACTATTTTATTGAATTATGTATATTATATTAACACAACATTAATGAAATTGAATATTGTATTCAGTTCTGAATAAAATATAACTTTCTTTTTGAATTTTGCAGCATTTGTGGATTGGATGTGAACTGAATACTCAAAGTATTAATCAAATCTATGAAAGTATCATTTCGATATTCATTGATTTCTTCTAACTATAATATTCTCGTCGGAAAATTTCTTTTTCGCATGTAATTATCTTCATCCTCAGACTCGGAAATACTTAACTAAATTGCAAAGCACGATTCTTAACCTTATAAAATTTTATTTTATAAGGTTAAGAAGAATATAAATTTCCTCTTAAAACATTATCTTGATTCATTTGCGCAAACTAAAGATGTTTGGTTATTTTCTGCGGCTGTGTATACAGATTCAATCTGAGAATCTGATATTTATAATATATCCCACAGCATCAAGTTATGAATACATAGTTCAACTGTGACGTGTTCCTCAACTTTTGCGGAGTACTATTTATTCTGAAATAAATCCAAATTCTTGGTATTCTTTATCCTTTCACAGAATATTTCACAAATTCGGTAACTGCTCGATTATTTTAAGAGCAAAAAATTTTATCACTTTGTATTTTACTATTAATAGTAATGTTCCTCAATTCTTATCAATATAATTATATTTACCGAAGGTTCCACCAATACTCTTATAATCATCAAACTTTTTAATCTTAATTATCAGTTTTATTATAATCATCTCATCAAGTACTCTCACTTATTTTGGAAATGGGAAAAGTTGTGCAATTTTTGAAATTTACTGGTACGAGTATCTTTCTTATTCTTATCATAGAAGTTTTCTCTTAACATCTCCGTACACTGTTTTAGAAAAAACGGCTGTATATGCATACTCGTATATTTCTTGCCTTCCCCATAAATTAGCAGAAAAATAAGAAGCTTATATCCTCTTTTAATTAGGACACACATCCACACTTTCGCAGCGAAATCAGTGATGAAATAGCGTCTAGTAATTAGCACGTGGCCACGTGTTAAGTTTTGGCGAAACCTCGCAAGGGAACGCATATTATCGCATACGGAGATTAGCTAATCGATGCACGATTGGGATGCAACTCACGTTTTCTATCCTCGGCCAGTTTAGAAATCGTTCTATCTCAGCTAATTCGAACACTAGGTATCAATAACAAGATTGATTCGTATTGGAGAGTGAATTTGCAGCGATTGAAACTATAATTAGACAAATAACTGACACATCTAATGATTAACTTAAGAAATGAATCGGTTTTATTGTATGTTTACATCTTATTGTTATCTGTACCCATTCGCAGTGGAAGTAATACAATTCCATTTCGACTCAATAAAGGTTTAACTCGAACGCGGAGAAAACAACGGTGGAGAAGTGAAGGCTTCACGATGCGCGTCCCAGACATTCGCCCTTCCTTCAGCTGTCTGCGATCGTGACTCCCATACTTCGGCCGTGAAATGAAATAAAAAAAAGCACGAAAGATTAACGTTCTCCCTGCGAGTCCAGAAATTAATGAAAGAGCGTTCGTTTTTTGACAGTTATTCTCGAATGGCTGCCCGTTAAAAAACCCTTTCTCGTTATAGCGAATAATATCGAGCCCTATTAATTTGGTTTTATCCTCCAACTCGCGTTATTTTGTATTCTCCGAGATCTGGTTCCTTACGGAGTTAATGGAGACAGTTTTATGGGTGCCATAACTCACCTACAAAATTAAGAGGGATCTGATAATGAGTAAAATGTGAAAGTGTACGTATAAGGGAACGATATTGGTTGTATCGATCGAAGGTAAAAATCCCAGTCGTGATTTCCATAAGAGAGGATTTAGCGTTCGTTATATCGGTAGTAATGTATTAGCGGTGTAAAGAGGCCAGCCAAATGAATTTTTATGATATTCATTATAAGAACTACCATTGTTATCCTAATACATATAATAATTACACTCATTCATCTACTTCAGGTAATTGATTAAGCGCTGAAACATTTAGAATCCAACAAGAAGTTCAGTTTACTTTCTTTTTGAAAGTATTGGTTCATGACGTAATTTCCAGACGTCCTTTTCGATAAGATATTCCGTTGCTTGCCATACTTCATAACAATTTCAAGGTTGGTGAATTCACTCGCTTACAATTGAGGTTTTATGCTAATTACAAGAATTGTTCCATATACTTCGTTAAGGTGTTATGACACGTCTTCAATGAGCAATTTTATAATTTTGATAAAATAATTAGCGGATTCTCGAATCATTACAAATTAATGGATCTGTCCAGTATATTTCAGTCCTTATTATAAATTAAGTTACGGGTCTTTCATTGATTTGCTATCTTGTACTATTCTCTATTCTTGCGAACATTATACATTTTTAAAATCTCGAGCCTTATCACTCAAAGGAATAAATTGTAAGATCGTGATTAAAATTACTTTTTAAGACTGTCGAGGGTAGATAATATGGATTTTTAAGTATAAGATTCATAGACATTATCTGCATTATTTAAAGTAGTAAATATTAGGTAATGTTTTCACGAGAATGACGTAACTATGAATTCGCAGCTCATGCGATTAGATAACGACAGATACGGGCCCACGTCCAGCGTAAAATTGCCGTCCCAAATAAGAATTTCCCCCAAATATCTATATCGCAACGTCCGAATTGGGAATAATGTCCCGCATGGGACAAGCCATAACCATGGCCTATATACGTTTCATACTCTCGGTCCAATCGTCGAAGTATCAAGGCAATGAAATTTATCGATCGCACCCAGTCATCGATTAATTCCGATGGGATCGTTTAATTAAGCGAAGAAGTTCGAGATACCCAATATCGGTGGGTTTTCTCAAACGGCCTCCGGCGAAGGTGATGAGAAGTCTGGTTGCTACGCCAGAGACATTCGCGCTGCATTCGCCGGGTGACCCAAATTCTTATTCGCCTCTGCACCTGCTGTACATCAATATGCGAAACAAGCCGAACGTAAGTTATGATCGATTGGTCGATAAAGCTCCTTCTCTTGCACGGTAACGAAGCGACTTCGTCACATTCTTACGTATCTTAAGAAGGAGCTAACAGCTGAAGCCGAATATGAATTAATCAGCCCGTCACTTTTGATTGACAACCCTTTCTGAGCGGAACGGAGACATTTCGACTCAAATTGAACACGGCTCTTTTTAGGGAAGTTCATCAGCTTCGTCATCTACATATCTCTATGCGATCTTTCAGATCCGAGAAAATTAATTTGTCTCGTGTGGATTCCTCTTAAGATGGAAAGGCTGATTATTTTTAAAATACATGGTTTTCGTTTTCCGTTTATAGAGTTTCCAAGGATAACATGCGGTTTTGTAATTCATACTAATTCGCTCAATTTTACTTTTTAAATATTTGCTAGAATTTATGATGTGTTGAGATTAGATTGTATTCTGATGGAGATTTTGAATGGATGTTTTACCTAGATCGTTTAGTATAATGAGTAATGATTGAATTGGACATTTATGCTCTTCTCCATTTGTTTATAATATACGACCCTTTCAAATCCATAGTCATCATCATCAATAAGAAGACTAATTCTTCGTATAAGTAGCATCTTCATATTTACATTATCCAAATATTTATTATTTAAAAATAAACCCATACTATAATTAGCTCGACTCATTTCAAGTTAATCTTTGGGAGCACTCATTAAATTCAGACCTTCCTCACGCTTAATTTCGTCGTTATACTTCCAATTACCTTGGAAATATGACTTTCGTTCGACCTTATGAATATTCGTTCCAGATTGTCTTCCTTCTCAGATAAGCAGGGGGCACGTTAAATAAATGATGATAAGGATAATGCATCTAGGAAATGACTCCGTTACGTATAAGTATCGGCGTATTTTTTTCCGTTTAAATAGCATGAATATCCCGAACTTTAATCAGGATCGCACAATAATAATCCTGATTCTTAATGCAGGCTTAACTCGCACTAATTCCTAAGTCTTACTGTAATTTTAATATACAGCTACCTATACTAATCTATGTTAATTAGTTTTCTTCATAAATAAAATCATAATTTTTCTATGTAGCGATTTTGTATAGCTGAATAATTCGTAGATAAAGGTTAAATTATTGGAGGGTTGTAAACGAATATTTATTATTTATAATTTTAAAAATTTAAATAATGTCGAAATTAATAAAATAAATTCGAAATGTCTCAGAGATTACTTAATGTATTCAAATTGGTATCTACTGTAAATTTCTGTAAAAAAACGTATTCCGATTCACTCTCGAAATAATAATTCCATATAATAATAATAGTTTCGGTCACTGTTTAGGATACAATATATATCATGCAAGCTATCACAAAAGCAATCTGTTACCTTAGAATATTTAACAAACAACGTATTTCCAAAAAGGGAAGAGATATATCAACTAATTCTTAACCAATTTAATATTTTCTATATCCAATAAATGTGAGAGATTTAAAAATGAAGTTAAAGAAACAAAGAGCCGATTTCCTAAAGGCCACATCTAACCTTGCCAAGCTCTCAGATTATCCACTTCTAGGCTTTCCGATAAAAGAAACCTTTTCATCAAAAAACTCGAAATTAAAAAAATCTGCTGCAATCATTTTATTCTATACATTTCTTTCTTAGACTTTGGACCCTTCCTTTTCAAACCTTTTTTTCGAATAATCATCTTTAACATGACTATCATCTGATAATCATCTTAATGTCTTTCAAACTGAACCTCACAACATAATTTATGGTCATAATTGAAATCTGCCATCCTGTAAACTTTCTTCAAATTTAGGTCGGCTAAATAATTCCTTAAATTTTTGTGACAAGGCTCGAAGATTGCGTACTCATATATACTGATTGCACACCATTTTAACGCCCCGTTTTTGTACCGATTGTATTTGAAGAAAGTTTTATCAAATAACTTAGTGTATGGTTTCACATAAAACTCATCATGCACCAATTCTTGTAACTTTAGTCTGTGATCGATCAAAAGATAGAGCAAAGTGGATCTGACCCTTGTAGTCTATGATTGAAAGTCTTATGAGTATATTGATAATTTTGGATAAATGAAATGGAATCGAGAGCCTTGAATTTCTCACAAACATCCAACCTAGCCCATCAACCGATTCGCCATGAGAATCTGCAGAAACCTCTTCCCTTACTATGGCTTCTTCTTAAGTGAACCAGCAATGCACTTACTTTTTACTCGACTAGCCTCACCAAGCTTTACTTGAATATCAGAGAAGCGAACGTTCGTTATTCGTCGCTAATAAAATGATGTAATATTCTTCGGAATTGATTCAGAAAGTATATGAAAAAGTCCTTTGTCTGCAACCCCACACCAGAGCCCCTCCCCCAGCAACATAACGTGCCAAGTGGAGGATCCACGTGCCACGACGTTTTCGTCACAAGAAACGACGTAAGTCTGGGATCGGCGGTAATTGGCGTCGGGGATTGGACGGCGGGCACTAGCGGGGGCGGAATTCGTATGACTGACCTCATTGCTTTGGGGCAATGCACGGGTAACCTTGAGTCTCTCTCTTTACCAATGCTTAAAACTCTCACCAAACGCCCATCCACTTCCGACGACCGCCTCGCTTCGTAGACTGTGAAGAATCCCTCGTGAGAAAATTCGTAACGGCTTCGTGAAGAATTAGAAGAATCCGTGCTTATGAGAGTTCGTTACTTCCATAAGTGGTGTGAAAGATCGATTCCATTGGGTGACTCGAGAGAATTTCTTCTCTTTATTTCAATAACCACAGCGATTGATTCAGAGGGGTCGTTACAGAAGCTTATGGAAGCCTGGAGTCTGTCTTTATTGGCTGCACATTCTTGCGGTGAAGAAATGAACGTAATGTGGAAAGATGAGGGTTTGATGCAAATTTACAGTGCTCTCTTCGTGGTTTAAGAATGCAATGAGAGGAGGGTTTTCTAAATGGAATGTAACGATGGCTATTTGAAAAATAGTTGTCTCTCGATACAGGATGACAATGAAATATATTCATGAGAATTGCACTCTCATACCTCTAAAGATTCTAAAATTATTGCATAATCTGTTAGCGACGCTGGGAATGAAAAAAATCGAAGCTAGATTTACATATAATCATCATACCAAATGGAATGTGAAATCATATTCTGTTCACTGCTCAATTACAGGAATTGATAAAATATTGTATCACTCCTTGCCACTCGCTGATAGGCAGCTTATAGGGATTGGTATAAATGAACTATACTCGATATTAATTTAGATGGATTTGATACATCTCCAATATGGGATATCAAAGGCATACGAATCATATTTTATACATAAACATTTCACTCAGATTAGTAGATGAGAATGAATAGGAAATATCTTTTCCTTGGACACTCAGAAAAAGTACTCTGTATTTTTTCTGTTATGCAACTCCAGTTATGAATTCAATTATATTCCCTGGAGTGATTTGATAATTATCTTTTGAGAAAAAAATACAATCTGATTTTTTTGTATATTTGAACTCCTTATATAATGTTGCCCAATTGACTCTTATTGTAAAAATAATGTAGCTTTTTAAAAAGTGATACAAAACCCGAAGGCTTTTCTTCTAAATTGTGCGTTCACTGATTTCCAATTTATCACACTCCATGTCAAGTCATTTTCCCCTCAACCAAGATGCGAAGAATGTATATTTATGACAAATATATTTCTTGGTTTGGACGTAAAAAATCTCTTGAATCTTTGGAAAATGGATCCCAAAATTACAGGAGTCTTAAATGGATGTGTATAAAAACTTTATTGGTTATCACTTAGATACTCATATGCGTATCAAATCATCGATTACATGATTACTTTGTAATTTCACAATGTTACATTGAAAATTTTAAAAGAAAATTAAAATATTGGCAAGAAAAAATAAGGAATGGACTGATGAGAGAAAAATAATATTGTTATAGAGGGAAAGTATTTTTATGGATGAGCTGAAGGAAAATTTAGGGAAAAATAAAAATTAAGCTAAAACAGAGAATATGAGGGAATATAAATAATTCTACATAAATATAAATCTATAAAATAAAGATACATATTGATTCATACTTTTTTCTAAAATGAGAATAAAAGAATCCTATTCTAGGCTATACATAGATTAATTTCTCTTTACTCATTTTCACATTGCAATTTAATTATAATATCAATAATTTGGAAACGTCTTATTCCCCTTTTTGAGGTACGACTATAAAGTTAGTATTTAAAGCATTGAATATCCAACTTTTAAATGATATTTAGTCCAATTTAGAGGAAAGAGTAAATGTTTCTTGCTGAGAATAGATACAGAATACAAAAATTTATACTGAAGTAGGTAAACATCAACATTTCACAATAGGAAACAGCGTTGGAGAAAACGACTATTCACAACCATTAGAATATTAAAAAGCTTTAATGTTTGTTAGATTTCCAGATGAATAAGAGAGATGTATAATCACTAAGGTGTCTTTCTACGACAAGAAAGATGCTAAAAATTCACTGATATTTATTTTCGAAGAGAACATACAATGCTACCGCATTTCATATGTATGGCCACGAAACTATGAATATATTTCTCCAGGGTATTCTTCACCTAACCTTATTAGTTATTTATATCGTCCCTAAGTTGAAGATTGAGCATTTCCAATGATAGGGAATAGTTGAACAGAGTATCGTCGCATTTAGTTTTTACGAGTGTAATATAAACATTCCAAGCTCAAGAATTCGAATAAAATATTATTTTCAGAGTTTTCATTCATATCAAAATTGACCATACAACTTTATCCAATCCTAAGAATATTACTTAGGCTTATTACGATTTTATTTACATAAACCTCCATTTTAGAAGACTTTCGATCACTATACTGCTATACTTTATTTTTGTTTTAAGATAATGTTTGATAATATATGCATTCTTCTTTGCAGTGTTTATTTTAAATGCAAAATGCCTCATTGTCCCTGGGATAAGGATTGTCTTGATCATTTCCGACTTCAATAGCGTAGGTCTTTGCACATAGAAGTAATTATCATTTCCATTTTCGAGGTCATTAATACGTATGCAGTCAGTCGAAAAAATTCTTCCTAATGTAATTGACACCTTCTCCTCTCCTTATATAATGTTCATTACATTATCTTTCCATGCCATCTGAACGACTTGGAATTCCAATTTAATAAGTTCGTTGATACGATAGAAATATTTGATTCTCCTCCTTTTAGGATATATATATAAGAAGAGAGTTTTGGGTTTCATTCTCTTGCTGCTTTTACATCTTCAGAATGTTAATGAGTATAAAAAATATTGAATTCAGAGATTATTAGATCAAAATTTTAAATAAAATGCACAAAAAATTTAAAAGCCGCTATAGTGAGCATATTTATTGTGTTACAATGTAAACGGGATTTGATCCTGAACTGATTTATATGTGCAACAATAATGATGGTTAATAGTGCCTGTGTTCCTATAGTACTTGTAAATACTAAAGGATGTATGATGACTATGTGTTCAAACACATAATAATTATTTAAAAATTATTAAGTCTATGGAGAAAATATAAAAGGTTTATATTTACTTTATAGATATTCTCGTTTCTTAGGTTTCCAAGTTATAGATAATGAGTTGCAAATGAAGCGATTAACTTTTCTGCCGTTCGAAAAATATTTATATTCGAGAAATGAGTTTTGAAAGCAATGAAACAAGTGTGAGAGTAACTATAATTAGGAGAAATGGAAACAAATTAAATAGTTCGATCCAATAATTTAGGCATACAGCAGGAAAAATGTAAACGGTGTCTCACTTGCCAGAAAATTAAGTTAAACATAGTATAACGAGGTATGAAATATTATCACACATAGTTGACTAGAAGAAGGCGCGAGTTTGAATTTTATTTATATCTTAGTGACTGTCTTAATAGCGGAAAATTATATATGTTAAATTACTATCAATAACTTGAGGAACATCAGAGACGATTATTTTCTAAAACCTATAGTGAGGAATTTTTAAAATAGTGAAAGTGAAGGAAATAGGTGAAAATAATTTAATGCTTATGATTATTGATTTTGTTTTCAAAATATTTACTTTGAAAAAAATTGAATTTCGCTTTTCAAAGTATATTGAATTCGTTGGTCGCACCGGTGCTGCGCAAATCTATACGGTAGCCTTTATTGATACAATCTAGTATTCTCAATAAATGTATCACATTATTTCGACAAACCAACCAAAGGTGCGTAATGGTATAGACACATAAATATTTGGATTGAGCTGAATCGAGAGAATTTCAATTACAAATTTTCCTGAACTATATTCAAGTTTCCATCGGTGTTCATCACAAGTCCTTCCATGATTTACTCTCCATGACAAATTTTAACTATTATATTTTTCAATCAGTTACGTACCAACACAGTATAAGCCTATCTTTTATTTACTTCTACTCCCTATTTCTTTTACTTTCTTTATCGCCCGTATCGGTGATTATCATTACTTTAGCGATCAATTTTTCATCTAAGGATCTATTGTATAGAGAATATTATCTTGAATGGTCAAAGAAATAGCTAATTTTGATTGCTCGAAGTGTAGATGCATGTAAGAGTTTTTCAGCGATTAGAGATATTAAGACTAAAGATTATTCGTATGCTAACAAATGATGGAAGTTGCTACATCTGTACTTGATATATGGAATACTTTTAATAAGTTTAACTTTCGCTCTGCAGAGATAAAGAAAAAAAGAATACAACTTTTTTGTTTCGATGCAATTTTCGCAAAAGATACAGTGAAACGAATCTTTTCACAATTATGCTGATTAAATGTACATGAAGAGGACTAATTTGTCGAAATGCCCTAAATTATATCTATGGAAGACTATATTATACATCCACAGAAAATTAGCTCTATCTTCTTTAGCCTTTAATGGTAAAATTCTATGCTATCGATGTAAGAATAAATTATAGACTTTGAATGTCCATCAAAATTGTGAATTCAATGTATATACATTTATTTTAGCAATACTGTTATTAACTTTTTCTATAATATTTTATGAAATTCGCATTAGATTTTGATATGTTTATAGGCTTGAATAATAATTCGTTTTCTAAACTAATACACGGAATCTACATATTTGATGTATGTTTGGTAAGGGTAGTGTCATTGGAGTTTTAGACAGATAGTAGAGTATGTGACCGAATATTTTCTCTCGATTTCTTAACGCTTATTTCACCACCAATTGAATCTGATAAAAATTTTTTGTATGTAGAAGGGTCTTTCAAAAATTCATTTAAAAAATATTCAAGAATTTTGGAAAGGAATATTTCAATTTTTGGATTTTTTGTGTCGGCGAAACGGTGTCATGGCTGAATGATTCGTGACTCAGTGTCGGCGAAATTTCGAGTTCCTCAACTTATTTTATAATTAATTTACTTAAACCATTGACCGATAAATAAGTTATCCGTTGATTAATTGTATTCTGAGAGGTTCAGAAATACTAATAACAATAATTCCCTCAGATGATGTTTTTTATCCCGAGAAAAAGCTTTGATGAAGTTGCTCGCTTATATGATATTTTTCTCAATTTATTTCTGAATCTTTTTTAAATCAATCAAAGATTATGAGCTCAATAAGTATTGTATACATCTTAATATAACGAGGAAATTGAAGCTTCACAGCCAACAAATTCCAGAACTTTTCAGGGTGTGTTCCACATATATATTTTAAATACAATTTCATAGATAAAAAATCCGTTCATAAATCATAGGAATATTTACTTGAAAGGCCTTATTAGAGATTCCTTTGACTAATTATTGTATAATACAGAATTTAAACATAATAGAGATTCTTTAAATGAAACTTCTAATCATATTCAGTACTACCGCTGAATATACACTTACTAGCAATAGAGTATGTATTGTATGTAATCTATTGAATAGCGTTGCATGTACTTCAATCTCTTAAAAAGTCTCCACTGAGGAAATTTAATAGCATTATTAAGAATCTTCCGATAGCGTGGCTCGTTTTTTGCACATGTGGCGGCCATCGGGCATCGAACCCCGGACCACTTTCACCAAAGATCACGGACCACTCAGCTTTCGGCTAATCCATCTATTTTCTATGTATCATCACCGGGATGAATCTATTTATAGATTGGTAGATTCTTCATTCGGAATGTGAAATATCAGAAGTAGTCAATCGAATTTCCCATGAAAATCTCACCTGGGAACGTCGTCGCTTGCTTGACCGCCATCTTTACGGGCATCGTTCGTTTCCTGCAATTCTATTTGTTCACGCACTTGCTAAACGAAATGACTTCCGGAAGAAAACTCGCGAGGTATAGTGCCAACAGATTCGGGGCCTGCGGTAGTCTTACCGTTACAGACTTTGAAAGAAAACTCAAAAGGAAATCTTATAAAATTCTCCTAAGTAAAGAGCATTACTTTAATCTCAAGGTGACATTGAGCTGAAATTATTCGCCTTGCGACAAACATCTGGAGTCATTTGTCTAATTGCACATGTGTGAGATACCTACCAGAATCTAAAACACAAAGGACTGTAAGGTTCGTGGTATTTCTAGAGTCGTAAACGTGCGAATAAATGGGTAAAGTGTTAAGTAAACGAGTCTGTTGCTAAATAAACCAAAACTTGATACAAATAGATAAGGAGAAACGAAAACTGGAGGATATGTGCCAATGTTGTAAGAGCTGAAGTTAAGATTTTTTTGGAAAAACCCACGTTGCAAGGGAACGATCTCGCAATCAAATGGAAATAAAGTATAGGTCATTAACACCTAAAATAAAATTCTAAAAAACACATATGCATTATAAAGGATGAATTCTTAAAAAATTGAATATTCTTCTTCAATACTTATAGTGATTTTATTTGCATATCCTTGCCTCCGTTAATTGGGAATCAAAAAGTACATACTGATCTTAAAATTTGTTGTTAATTCCTATGTATAGAATTTTAAAATGTATTCCATTCAGGAGTGTAAAACGGCTAGACCATTTTTTAGAGCGTCTATCGTTTTCAAAAACGGCTCTGTAGCCGTGTAACAGTATATTTGAATCCGAGGATGATGTAAAAGGAAGCCACCAATCGAGTCTTTGAAACGCTACTCTATTCGCATCATTAATACATCAAAAACGAGGTGGCAACTCTTTTAAAATCTTAAAAATTTGAATTATAGAAATCAATATCAAGTCAACTATAAAAGACCTAAGTATCTGAGGTGGCTGAGCAACATTTAGTCCATGTTTTACTTTCCTAAATTTACAATTCTATTTTCCCACTCTATTTCTATTAATTCGTAAGCGGTTTGTCACGAAATATATGAATACTCATCGCGTTTTGGTGTCTTATGAGAGTATTTAAGAATCTATCTACTATGTAGGATCATTTCTCTGTTGCTAAGGCAATGATTCTGTAATAAAAAGCCTTCAGATAGCCTATGCAGAAATGAATACTAAAACGTTACATTCGTCCTAGAGATAATCATAATGGATAATCTTACGAGATTGGAAATCTTTTCGTAATGAAGCTACTAGGTGAATTTATAACCATGATAGACCAAAAATTAAATTAAATTAAATAGTGGATTTTTCATTATGCAGATCGGTTTTTCACACTCCGTTCACAGTCGATGATGTTAGACTTTACCGCATTTCGTAAAATTAATAAATCTTCTTGACCTGGAAGCATTTCCAAACGAAATCTTTCCGCAACGTGCCAAGCAGGCGTTCCATGCATCTATCATTCATTAGCCACTCATCAAGACCTGGCAACAGGAGCGTCACGGCATAAAAATTTGGCGGACCTCGTAAAGATATCGAAAAAAAAAGCGCAGACCTTCGGCTGGTGTCCGGAGCCGCGGGAAGAGAGCTCGCGAGGGAGACCGCGGGAGAGACGCACGCCGCGCCACCATCGGCAGACGGTTGAAACTCCACAGTGGGCGATTAACTGCCGAAGAGAGCAAAAGATAAAAAAAGGAAGAGATGCAATGGAAGGGAGGTTCTCTCTCGCAAGAGAAGGAGGGGAGGGCGTAATGAGAGTTCACTCGGACAAGATTGAGAAATTTGCGGCCGTTCCAAGACGAGTCTCCAAGCATTTTATGCTTTCCGAAGAGATTAGTGCACTCTGCCGTGGATCAATCCTACTTGGAGAGATTGCACTTGCAGTCTTCGGTCTATGACCACACTCAAGTATCCCACTGGCTGCCAATTGGTGGCGAGTGCGTTTCGCTTCTCTCTTTTGCCACTACTGTGCATCGTAAGCGGAAGGATAAGCCGTACAATCGTCTGGTTTTATGGGCCGACGTTCCTAGAATTTTTCCGCGTACATGTGAGGTTTTAGCTTCCCGAAATACGGCAAAATTTCATTAGATCGTTTCTTATTTTTTCGCTTTAATTTATCTGGAAAATTTTGGGATTATCTTTTTGTTTTTTACGGAAAATTTGGCCGGTTTCGTTGTGAAAGTTTCGAACCTACTCTGACTTAGAACTGATATATCGTTCGTATTTCATAGTCAAGTACATCGTATCAAAAATATTTTTCTCTTTGTATCCATAAAAATTTATTTAAGTCCTAATAGTATGAAGTATGATGGTTTGCAGTATGTGTTGATGATGTATATGAGGTCCTATTCGGTTATTGGTAATTCTAGCTCCAAATGCCATACTTCCAACAGTATAGATGATCATGTTAATACTTATAATACATTCTAAGAATATGATCCATAGATAACACTTGATAAAGGTCTATTTTGAAACATAAAATCATTAGTAAACTAGAAAAATCTAAGATGAATTCTACATGCTATGATACTCAAGAAGATTAGAGCCAAAAAAATAAAAATGTTCTAGGTATTTACTAGGTTGAATCAATATATTTAGCATACAGCATCATTCTGTGATAGATTTATCTTTTCATATTTTGTGTATAATATATGTATACTATATATCAATCTTAATTTTGGCATACTCTCCTCCATTACGGTAACTTTTGGAGTGTAAAATCACTTAAAATAATTTTTTAAAAGCTTTTCGATTTTGGAATCAGAATATCTTTTTTTTTTCTTTTATATTTTATAAGAACGTTTTCGTTTAAAATCAATTAAAATTTTGCCTAATCTGCAACATCATCATAGTCAAAATAACAAATATTAGCATTTATTCAGAGAAAATATTCCTTTTTCTAACAAACTAAACTTATATAGAAATAATGAGACTTTTATATTTTATTTTCACAATATTCTTTAAGATTCAAAACTATCTCTTCATAATAGTACCTCTTTTCATTGGAAAAATAGAATATGATGTAAGTCCTAAGCATTTATATTTTTGTTTCAAAAGAAGGGTGATATAAGCACATGTCAGTGTTTAAGCTAGGAAATTATCGTAATGTTATTTGCCAAAAAAACAATGAAAATTTACAGACGTAGCTAATTCATAGGTATGCTTCATTTATTATCGATTTTTACTTTATTTTATGCAACTATCTGAATTCAAAGATAACATCAGTGGCTATTAGCAAAACTAAACGCATGGGATTTCGTACGGTATTCTATTTGAAGGCATAATTCTGTAAGAATATCTCGCCAAAATACTAAAATGGGAAACATTCTCTGAAAATGTGTTAATAGTAAGTTACTTTATGCCGAATTGTCAACTCTTTATGATTATATATAAACTTAATTTGTATTAAATGCGATGAAATATTTCTAATAGTCGTCCAGAAAAATTTCAAGTTATAAAAGATCTTACCAAACATGTCTGATTTGATACGATTGAGTCGGTCAAGGAAAATTATCACCATAAAACTTGATTTTAATCACAAATATGTTCTCTCGCATCTCAACGTAAGCAATTCGTATAAAGTTTACTCCTGAAGATGGCAGAAGAGTCTGCAGCCGAAAGCGTCTGCATTTCGCCATGAAGCCACACGGTTGTTTCCGAAAAGCTCTTTTGGAATGATTTTCTCTCCCAGAGAACCTACAAACTAACATAAATATCGAAAAAAATTCGAAAAATGTTCTTGAGCTTGTTTATCTGTAAAGGTAGACTATAACACGACACTAAATAGGTCTGAACTATAAATGTATTCAGCGCGATATAATCACATAAATGTCTAAGTTGTGGTGTGACGTACATAAGGTTATCTATTAGGGAATACTATAATTCGAAAGGTAAAATAAGATATGAACTCACGGCCTTTTCGAAACATCGCTCACCGCTTTGGCTTTCCTTCTAATTCAATCGCGGAGCTGGATTTATTCTGCGTGAACTAGAAAATGGCGCTCGGATCGTGACGTCACTTTCGGTATATATCGATTCCCTCAAAACCACTCAGAGGATTATAGGAACGATTTTTAAAACCGCGATTTTTCTTGAAAGTTATTATCACTTGCTGTTTATTCACCTTCTATTAGATTCGAACAGTGTGGGTACTCTTGGTCCTTGTGTCGCACACACCCATGTGGTCAAACTTCGAGGATGTTCTTGAGGAATCGAATTTTTTTATCGAGATAACTAAATCAGGTTGAAATTGAATTATATTGCTATTTTAAAAGAACTTAGGTAATGAAATATTTCTAGCGCCTACAGTTTGTTTTGAAAAAGAAAATCGAGCCGCGGTGAATAATGGGAAAAGCCGCATTTTGCTTGAAGGCCATCGTGCCATTTAGAAAATAAAATGTTCTCTGAAAAATGGAGGAACAAATCTATTTTGAATTTCTAAAATAAATCAAAGTTTAGCTATCTCAGATTCATTGAGATTTAGTGTTCCACTCAGAGATGTAATACTGGAAACAAATTCATCTTTTTCCATCATATTTAAAAGTGCAGAGAGAAACAGTGATTTCATTTAGTCTGTCATATAAAATGAATTTTTAGAATATTAAAATTAAACAGTTCATATATTCTATTAACTTTGCATTTTTAAAGTCCTGATATTCTGCAATTAAACAGTATATTATTATCCCTACTCGAAAGATAAACTTAAAATACATTAATTAAGAGAGATTAACTTCTTTTATACGCACCAACTATGTGTTATCTTATTGAACACGTGAATACAGGTTCGGTTAAACTATTATATTATTATGGCTATAGAATTATTTTTTCCAATGGTTTGAGAAATCTTTTACCTACCAGGCATGTATGAGTCTTTGAAACAGAAATAGTGGAATCAATATTTTAGTCAAGTTTAGTTAGATTACGGAATATAAAGTGGAATTTGACTTATATCCTAAGAGATATATTTCTTGAGAATCACTGTAGCGTGATTAGAACAATGTAATTATAAATTATTTCAATACATGGGTAACTGTATTATATAACATTATTCCACGAAATACTATCAAAATTTGCGTAGTAACAGGTAGAGTATATAATTTATATCTTGAAATATACAATATGAGATGCTAAAAGATGAAGATAATTGTGAGTTAAAAACATTCAGGCGAGAAAGAAATATGTTGTATCAAAGCAATATTCTTAGCTAAGCATATGTTAGAAACTGTTCCTAATATTTTCTCACATTAATTCTACGTAACATAATAATTATCGTAATCTTTATTTATGTTTCTCCGGCCGGATTTTATCAGAAACCGAGATCTTGAAAAAATCTCTAGATCCACTTGGATGATATCCATCCATCCGAGATACTTTTTTTCTCTGGGTCAGTGTATCTCGACCACTGGGATGTGTAAACCTCTTACGAGATGCCAAGAAGAGATGCTTATTTCATATCTTCAAAAGAACTGTTCCTGGCAGAAGTTTTCCCACTAAAATACGTTTTCATCTTTGAGTAATTAAGAATAGAAAGAAGCGACCCAGAAACATATTCCAGAAAATTTTATTCAACCAAAACAGTTTTGATATAAACCTGCATATGTTCCATCACAGTTTCATCTATATTTGAAGTATAAGTATATGATATTTTACGTAATGGATTTATTCTGGATTTTTTTGGGAATGAAAGGATGTCTTTGTGAAATAGATGTACAATAATTATAATATATTATACATAATTAATGATGTAGTATTTCATTTCATTGAGTAAACGGGATCATGTGTTGTAAGCGCTTCTTTTCATTATGGTCCATGTCAATGTTATATTTAATAATTTTTGATGCTGCATTTCTATAGCTATCGCTTGTGAATTGCATTTATCCAATATGATATAACTCATCTTAATTACATTTTTCCTGGCATATTCATAATAATTCCTTTCGACTCATCGTCCAACATAAAGAGTAGATCCTGAATATTTTCAAACTTAAAAGTCAAAAGTCATTTCTGTTTTTTACGCAGTGACTTTGAAGCATCAAACGGATTTCGTTTCCGAAAAGAACTCTACTGAGAAATTCCCTTTAGGCCTTTCGTCAAAGGACCCGCAATATTTCAGAAGAGGGAGGAATATTTTCCAAACGGACTATTCCATTCTATTTGTCGATGAAACAAGTTATTGTTCGTTTATATTGTGCGGCATGCGACGCACAAAAATTCTTCAGATCGAAATATTCCACAGCTCCGTATCAACAAAGAAAGAACTTTTTTGAGAATGGGGCCCGCAGCATTGGGCCCAGGGTGTTCTGTATCCACCCAACCCTTCAATCCTTGGACCGTACAGGTTCGCCAAGGCCTCAAAAAACTTAATTTTCAATTTCATGAAAAATTATGATGAAATTTATTTCAGTTTTTTATTTATAGTGATTTCAGTCAAAGAATATTGAAAATAATTTGCAGTGTGATAAAATTAGAGGTAAAGATTTTAGGGATCCACCTTCTTCCACCTTACATCCGCTTATTCATCAGAACAGAAACACAAAATCTCTTAGAGTTGAGATGAAAGAAATGTCAAGGGCTTTTGTTAAGATTCTTTTAGATTTTCATTATTCATTCATTCATATCATTACTCAGAAGGATCAGGAAATTATTCATGTAAAATAAAGCCAATGTCGATAAATTAACTGATGGGAAAATTCCTTCAACTTAAACTAATCTTCAATGGTTTTCTGGAAAAGTCGACCTGAAATTTACTTTCCATAGTTATATTATACTTGGCATTATCTTGCTTAGTTGTGAGACGAATAATAAGTTTTGAAGTATATAAGAATAAATGGATTGATTTTTGGAAATAAATAATAGTTATTTGCGAAAGCCATTTTTACAACCTCAACTTTACTGTTGCTCTTGATGTGTAGAGAAATGCAGAGGTTTGGGTTTTCTTAATATAATTTTATTTTCTAAGCATAATAAGGCTATTCGTTGTATCTTTTCCCTTTTATTTCTCGTCGTATTCCGTATTATAACAAAGAACGAAATAGCAAAAAGAACACGTCCCGAGATAAGAAGCATTCCCTATTGTTACTAAGGATGAAAGCATCACAAATATATCTGCAGGTTCTTCGTCAGTGATTCGAGGATTTTTATCTTTTGAAAATAGGAGCGCGTACAAAAAAATGAACTTTAACAAGCTTCTATAGGCTCAGCGTACGCCATTACAACACCGAACTGACGATGGCCAGACCTTCGGGACCAAACTTCTTCCCCGGTAAGAAAACGCGGAAGTATCTCTTTTGGCATGGGTGCTACGATATATTTCCACCTCGTGCTTCACGCTCCGATCCACACTTTTATGTCATTTCCTTGGCTGCAGTTGGATGCTCGAACAAATTCGTCTTCTTTAGAAGTCATTAAGAACTCTGTCTTTCTCTCCTCGTCTTCACGGCTCTCTTTGATATTTTCGAACGTTTTTAATCATTCTGAAGATAGCGTTTATTAGAGACTGAGAAAAAGGCGAAGCATAGATGTAGGGTAAACGAAAAAGTGGGAGGTAGGTCACTGGTGTGGGAATTCCTCTTCTTGAGCCGACACTTGGCCACGCGTACATGTACACACGGGCGTACAGAGAGAGCATATCTGGCAACCTCGCTCATTACCCCTTTGTCGCTAAGGCATAAAAGAAAGAAGAGGGGGCGAGAGTGGGTATATGTCCGGTTTAGCTGCCCCGAGGAAGGCGGAGGGGGCTCGGGGAGGGGGAAGGAAATTGAGTGGAACAGTGGCAGTGGCTGCAGAGAAGTAAGTACGGGGGAGGAATAAAGGAAGAGGCGTAGGAGGTGGATATGTAAAGCGAAGCGCATCGTTTATTTACCTCCGAATAATAAATACTTCGTTTCTGCGTCCGTTTTCCATCGCGAGCGTCTGCGTTTAATCCCTCCGGTCGTCGGGGTCTTCCTTTTTTCCTCCCGCGGACCGCGACGGCGACCCTCCGCTGCCTGCAGACCGCTAACGCCGGCGAATTTTCGAGGAGGGTTAATTGGATGGTTTTGTTAGGGAATCATCTCGCGATTGTTTCTATGTCGACCGCGGTGAGGGACGGGAAAGTTTACATTGTTCCGTTGGAAGGTCTTGGGCAGTTGGTGCTCGGGCGGGGAACGAGTAAGAATTTTTTGGAGTCTCCCTGGATGGGAGGATGATGTAAAGGAATATGTCGGTATCTACAGAGAAGAAATTTTTTGCCAATGATGATAAACATTTATGCTAAACGGTCTTTCATCCACAACGATCCACAGACTTTTGAAAACGGGCGGAGTCGTGCAATTCTTGCTTTTCGGAGCCGTTCATGGGTAACCAAATACGCTGATGAAATATACCAAATCGTCCATTTTACTTTGGCTCTTTTGCATCTCTCTTCCCATATTTTCCATTTCATTACGCTCTCTCACAATATTTCAGCTCTTTAATGAGCTTTGATATTGTCGTTTAATGTTAGCGTTGGATCTCAATAGCGTATAAGCACGGAACGTATTCTTTCGTTAAAAAACGCACGTATTTCACGTGAAATAAGATGAAATATAAGCTTAAGTTGCCAAATTAAAGCCAATTATAAATTGTAAAGAACAAAATTGCTGATGTGCCTTTTTTGGAATCAGTTCATTAAGGGAAATCCTTTACTTGCCTTTGTAAATTTTCCCGTGGAAAATACTCGTATCTTAATGCGTCGTTTGCATAAGTAGTAAAAATCTCATTTATCTGGTAGTCCAAGTTTTAGTTTATTTAAATTTTGAATTTATTCATTTTGACTTCACCACTCTATTTTTTGTTATTTATATTATTCCTCCTCTATATTTAAGGATAAACATTTCTTCCAATGTTTACGATGAAGATAATGAATAGTCAAACAAGTTATATATCCATGAATAAGATAATTTTTAGTAGCCTTTACTTGCACTATTCTCTTGGAAGAGGAACTTATTCCTAATGAGAAGTTAGATTCTTTAAATAAAATACACTCCAATTATTCTTAAATTCTAATCTAATCGATGGAAATATCAAACAGTGAAGATGTTGAAATTAACATTAAATGATAGAAAAGGAAAACAGTAGTATGTTCAGTCATTTTTATAAAAAGTTAAATGAAAATTTAGATTTTCAGATATGTTCATGTCAAATTGTACACAATCATCATGATTAGGAAACACTTCTCATATAAATCAATCATTTTCCATCAATCCTATTTAATACCATAACTAAGGGAATTTATAGGAAGAAATGACAAATTCTTTTCTGCGTCTAAGTCGGCTATTACTATATGTACCTAGTCCTTGATGTTCGTTTTTGACGAATTAAATCTAAATGTTTGCATTTCATGTTTACTGTATGATAATTTTTTAGAATCATTTGAATTTGATTTTTTCTAATCTCTATAGAAATATATTCTAAATAATTTTTCAAGCAAAAATCAAGCTTTTAGAATGACTTCTTAAGAGAATGAAACGAGTATTTATGAAGGCTGTCTAGACTTGATGTCATTAAAAACTTCTTATATACTCTTGCCGTTGGTTTTCAAGAGTAAGAGGGCATTTTACTAGTAATAATACTTATCATTATTTCTTATTACTTCCTCTTTACTGGAATAACCAATGAACCTCTACTGTTAAGTGATAAAAATTTTCTCTATCATTTAAATATGTGAGTAATGTAAAATTTATTCATATTGCTCCCTGTTGAATGACCAAAGGAAAAATTATCATAATTTCTTCGAATTTGTATGTATAAGTTTTATAAAAGGTGAATCCAAGGAGTTGATTTTTTATGGTGGATTGAACTCTGTCAAAGCAAAGTGAAATTGTAATAATAAATTCACAGAGTTTAATTTTGTAAATGAAGTATCATTTCATAAAGTATGATGTTCTTGTCAACTTCTTACATTTGGGCCTATTAGCAAAAACTATATAGTCCGCATTGCAAAGATAAAATCTTTTTATATAATTCAAAAATCATAAACATCTTCCCGCATTTATCCCTTTTCATGTCAAGCAATTTTCCTTTTTCATCGCCAACTTAACGTCCTGTGTAATGATCAAACCCATCGATAGCCATCAGATCTTGGAGAGAAATCAATCCTGAGGTTTAATCAATCACATATGTTCACACCTCCATATGCTAAGATCGAAGCGATTTTGAAATTGAAAATAGTGCTCTTGTCAACACAAACGTACACATATCCAAACACTGAAATGTAAAGAGATTGAAATATTACAATTGAAGTATTAACGTTATTTAATTTCAAAATAAATGTGTCAAATGCATAAGGATGTGCCTTTGGGTGTATGTTTATTGTTTGATGCTGTTTCTATAGTATACTGCAGATGATAAATTACGTTAATTTTTGGATTTATATGCTTCGGTACTTTGATTGATGGATCTATTCCTATGTAACGTATATCGATTCCTTTTCCATTAATGGAGCCTGTATACCTTAGAGTTGGATTTCAGCAGTATGATTTGATTCTCATTTGCATATTCTACATATTGAAGTCGAGAGATGTGGGCGAAATCGAACGTGTTAAATCTAGGGTGCACGTGCATTGGCGAGGAAGGGAAACGTATTAAACATTTCTTTATTGAAGGAATGAATGTAGACTGTCGCTATAAAAAATCATCTCATTCACACCGGTTCAAGCGCTTTCAAGGACAGAGAGAGCAATATCCCGCCCCAGACATCTCTTCGTGGAAACACATGGTTATCACACTCACATTGCCCTTTTACTTGAGCCATGAATCGAATAGTCCTCTCGCATTTTTTGTGGGTGGGAATATTCGTGCAGATTATTGGTGTATTGTCATCCTTGCTCGAAATTTATGACTTGGGAATTTTATGAATAGATTATGGTAAATGGCATTGTCAGAGATTTATTGATGATATACAATTTAAAGATGCATTAACCATTTCCTTTGACATAAATAATAAGAATAGATTTCTTGCTTATACACAGAAATTATCTATGACGATAGAAATAATATCTAGGCAGTTGCCAATTTCCTTATTCCCTACTGCTGATCTTTTATCTTTCATTCTAACCCTAAAATATTCCTTACAGCCCTTGTTATCTTAGAAATTGTATCATCTTACTTAACTGCATATTATTAAACGCTGTAGTACCAGTTCTCAAGTAAAAATTTAGTCAAATGCTATGCTATCGAAACAATACATCACAGCATTATTTATTGTAACTAGTTCTAAATCCACTCTTGTATTACAATCTGTAGTAACCTCACATGTTCTTCTATCTCTGTCTTGTTTGTGGCTGCGATGACATAAAAGTCTTTGACGTGCGAGAGATGCTAACTGATTGCATTAACCTAATTCTCTCCTCATTGAATGGTATGAAAACAGTTACTCGCGAGGTCATTTTGGGGCACTTGCGCCAAGATTTTTCCTCTCATAGCGTTCTGGTGCCGTGACGAAAGTTTGGGGTGAATTTGTCTATTTATCTCCTTCCCTCGTTCTCTATTCAGGATTTCTTTTATCGATAATCGTTGCCATAGTTTTAGTGGATTCACTTTTTTGTTAGGCGATTGCTTTCGCGAACATGTGGAATAGTTTCTTATGGGATTTTCCGATAAGGCTAAAGGCAGTTCAATTGCAACCCGGTTTCCATCTTTCGGTTGGTGTATAACCCACTCTCTTTATCGAAGTGTCGTCACCATATCCGACCTATATATCAACCGGTCGCACTCACCAAAGTTCGAGTACTTCTCTCGAAGAAGCGACCTCTTGTACCGTCGTTTGGAAAAAAAAGATTGCAGTTCTACTATTATTGGACTAGGGCTTCCTAAACGGAGTGACATGACAGACTCGTATCAATTGATATGGGATAAATTTCTAAGTTTAAGCTTCATATGCTCATGATTTATAAAATGATTTTTGTTTAGGAGTTTATGATACAATGGGATTCGGTTAAATTATAAAAGACTGTGCTCTATGTATTAAGGTTTCTGCTGTTGTTAGTTTTATCTCTTTGAATGTGAATTTCTTGCCTTATAGATAATAGAATCGCGATTTTATACGACGTACCAAGTTATTCGTAATTACGTTTTCTAAAATCCATTTAAAACCGATGTTTTCTTGAGGCTGTTGAGTTGAGTGAATGACAATGCATGGCGAAGTCTTATGATATATTTCTGTACTACTGTATAAATAAATATCATAAATGGATTTCAGACTTATACAATTAAAGTAAAGAATGTAATGAAGAGATTCCTCATCTATCAACGAATGTGTGTTGATTACAAATCAACATTGCGTAACGTTAATATTATATACATTGATACCGTTTTCGGAAGCATAGGATCTTGAGTGTACTAGATTCTTATCAGTATAAGATAACCTCTGTCGTGACGCGTTCGCAGACAAAAAGCGAAATGTTCTACATATTCGTAGGACAGATTCGAAGCGATTGCACGAGTGTGTGGAAGAGTAAAGAGTCGATTTGAGGAGTACTTGTGGGTGAAAGTGAAGAGAAGACGTGCGCACGGAGTAATGGGCGATGGACGCCGGCCGATTCGGCGGAGAGAATACGCTAACTGCGCCGAGAAGAGCTCGTCGCGTGGATGGCCTGATATGAGTACCTCCGGGGAAACAGTGGGAGGCGTCCATTCCGCGTAGCCATCTTCCCGACGAAAATTAGCTTCACGTGCATCTTCCCAATCCCGTTTTTCCTCGTTAGGATACGTTTCCCGTAGGTGACGCAAAGCCGCGATGTCTCGTCCACGACTTATCGTGACGTAACGATCAAATTTTGACGTAATTTTGCCTATTAAAGCTTCGGTTTGGTGTACGAAGATGAACCTGCTTCCATCGATGTCACATATTGCAAATGGCGGCCAAACCGTTCAAATCGAACGGAATTCGGTCTTCCGTTGTTTCTTGATCATTCGGCGTTCGGTAAGTTTGGGCGTAGGTGTAGCTATTTTCGAAGTTGTCGTCATGGTGAAATTAAGAAATAAATTACTCCGCAATAAGGTAATAATCCCGATTGAGCTACTATTGAAGGATTGAGAAAAAATAGAAAAAAAGCCTTGAAATGGAAGAGTAAATGTTTTATAAGTCGAAAGGTAAGGATTGGCATTATCGTTGGGGAGAAAAGGTTATGTCAATGAAAGTCACGCAATCGGAGTAAGGCTTTCCTATTTTATGACTCTTTTATTTGTCTTTTTGATATCTTCACCAGCGGGTGGATCTGAATTGATTATGGGCGATAGTTAACGACAAGATGGAGTAAATGTGCTCCAATAAAGATAGTAAAATATGCGATAGTTACGCGGTTTCGGTATTGAATCGACTTTGCTGTGGTTTGAGGTGAATTATGTATAATTTTCCACTTAATTTCAACGAACATCAATAAATCGCATAGGCCACTGAAAGTTTAGACAATAATGTCACGACCCTTCAGCACGATAGAAGTATTTCTTTCTTGCGTGATAACTTAATCTGCGCATTGGTTTCGTTACAGTTACAAAAAATTCTTTCGCAGAGATAGGATTGGAGAAAACGTTACGCTTATTCGAAAATACATCGTCATTGAACATGAAATCGTTTCTTTAAAAGTGGAAGAAACCCGTATTGCAATCCGTTAATATATTGCTTTATAAATAGTTGAATAGATGACTTGAGGTGTGGAGAAATTAGCTTTTAGATGGAAAAGTACCTCCCCTAAATTAAGGCTATAACGATCAACTGGAAAAGTATATCACTATAGTATTAGTGGTGACGATAAGTAATATTATTAATACATATACATATATAAGAATAGATAGTTGTTCTATTATGCATCAAGGCATTGTTTTCCTCAGTGAAACATATTTCCTGTCCATCAACTCAGCCGAACGGTATGCGTTCGATGTTACGTACTGGCAGCGATGTAGTACTCGTCAGAAGACGGAGAAGAAGTACGGTTGAGTTGCCATGGTTTTCCGTACGGTGCGCTAAACGAGTTTAATTAGTCCACGTTGCGTACACCGTGACGCATAATGTACGGAGGTATTAAACGGAAGGTCGGGATGATTAAATTGTTTCCCTCGTGACACGACCCATAGAGCACTTTTTACGTCGTACGCTGAAAGCATTTTCTCGCATAACATGCGTGATGTCCTATACAACCGCCGATTCGCGGCTATGTATGCGTGCCTATGAATCATGTTTACCCTTGAAGCCCGGAGAGCAAACACGAGATCTAAAAAAAATTGCTCTCGTGCGATAGACATTGCGTCAACATAGCCACCCTCATTCCCACCGTCTTTGCAATTACGACCCGGAGCAAACACATTGATCTAATATTCGAAAGATTTACTCCTTCGGTTGCCATGCTTCCTTGTCCTCTGAGAAATGGGGTTCTTACCATGATGGAGAGTTTCGGTATATTACGAAAGAGGGTAAGAGTAATATTTAACAAATGGCTCAATAATGGGTTGAAGTTTAACAAAAGTTTACTATCATATTTGTCAAATTCTTGTGTATCTACAGTGCTTAATTTCTTAAAATGTTGATACATTTATTCCCAAAAATCATTCCACGAAAGGTTACTGGATAGAAGAAGATGTATATTTTAATATTTTCCTAGTATTCCTCATATAGTTTCCTCTTGATAATCAATTTTTATTTTTTTCTTAAGTTAACGACATATTACATTAAAATCACGTATGATTGTGAATTTTTCATTTCCGCATGTATTTTAAGGTAAAAGCGTTCCTAGATAAGGTATCTCTTAATTTAAAATGGAAGTCTTCAAGTGTGATATAGATTATCTGAACGAATTACCCCATAATTCTGATGCAAACATATCATTATATCAATGCTACTCATAAGATGGGTTTTTAAAAAAATAATCTACGCCTCCAAACTCCAAGCCAATAAATAAATACTGCGAAAATGCCAATAAAAATCGTGAGATGTTATTTAACTTTTTTTTCGCAAAAAGCTCGAAAATTTTTTGCTATAAATAATTAAAATAAGAATCTTCGGAGTATAGGGACACTTTCAATTACTAGAAGCAACATAGTAATTTACTAATTATATTATTCAGAATTAAGGATGTAGTATGGTTTGTATGCCTTATTAATTTAAAAGATGGCGACAGAAACAGTTATCTGTATTATTATATTGGTATCTGTATTTTCAGCGTAGGATATGCAGAAATTATCGATAGTAAATCATCTTGAATTCAGTTGAATTTGGAGAATCCAATGTGTCTAGTATTATTTTCTCCTTTCACTATTAAGATACTCCATTGAGTTAACACTATTACCTTGATTTATCGTGGTATTATCATAGGCTATAAAACAGGTTCTTTTAGAAGTTCGGTCGTTAGAATATTATATTTATGGATTAGATGCATTAGAAGTATGGAGGTGACTTCTTAGCCCCAATCACATCTACAATGAAGACGGATATATTTATTATTATAATTTTATTATATAATATCCATCAATAGTTTTTATTAACTTCATTTCATCTCCAAGAATTCCAATAAACCTTAAACTCATCAACCTTATTGTCGAAGGATGATAATAAAAATTTAACGTAGAGATAACAGCATAAATTTTAAAGTAGTGGTTCACTACCTTTCTGAGGCTATTTAACTCTAAAATGACACTTTAGGATAAAGAATCTCCGAAATAAAACTAGGATTCTAAATATAGCATGGTAATAATTTCATAAATTGATCTAAACACTTCGATTTTAAATCAACTGAATAAACCAGACTTTCCAATCAACTGCTGACTTAGATATTCAATTCATTTAAACCTTAACCTTATCAAATTTTATCATGTAAAATTGGCTTTTCACAAAATGAAAGTAAAATTTCAACGTGAGAGATACTAGCGAAGCAAACATTTTTAGATATTAAGTGCATTTTTCGGTTTTAGCAAGAATTTTACTCATAAGTTCAGCCAAATATCACTTTTGTATCTGAATATCACCGATATGATAAACTGAATCTTGAAAACCATAAGTTGCATTAATTCTGAATGTAATATATTTTTCTAACATTTATAATTTATTTATTGTGCATTCAATAGCATTTTGAATATGAAACCTCCTATTCCTTATCTACATACTCCGTTGGTAATAAACCTATCTTCTGGTCCAACGATGGCCTGCATCCGCCTTATAGTAGATGCACCTCCATTGGAAGATTCGCACCAATTCAAAGATTTCCCGTTTCTTGCGTCGGAACCAACGTCTGCAGTCCTCAAAGGACATTGACAGCGTGTCCGAGGAGCATCCGATGCGAGACGCTCCCCAATTTTTTATGGACGAGTGCAAAAAATCGCATTCTCGTTGAGACGACTTATAGACGAGCAGCGAATTTTGCACCGAGGAAATGATGACCTTCGGAAAGGCAAACGGTGCACGCTAATGAGTAATTTCAACATTGCCTTTGGTTCATCTGCTCCCCGAAAAGATCGGTCCTCAATTAAGGAGCTTCTTATCCTTTGAAGATGATCGGATTACGATTCGTTTGATCTCCGCTCCGAGGAAAAAAGCTTAATCGACGGAATAATCATCCTTTTGCTAATGAGGATTATTTACTTATTCGCATCCTGATGCTATTGGTTATGCTCTAGTTAATCCTTTACGACTTCGCTCGCGATCTTATTATTTAATTCCCTTGAAAATTTGTAGAAACTCAAAAAAGATAATTTGTAAAAAGAAAAGAAAGGAATACTATGTAAAATTGAGATAACTTTAGTAGTTAATCATATATATTCCCTTTTCTATGGATATATTTCGGATATGGTTCATTTATAAACTTTAAGTTATTTATTGGACGTTATAAATCATTTTTATTTTATAGTAATCCTGCGATTTCTTTATCCAATTATATTATAATAGTAGATTATAAGCCTATCTCTGGTCCAACGACTTGCTTCCGCCATAATAGTAGATGCACCGCTATACGAAGATTATTTAAAATTAAGAAAACTTTAGGTGTTAACCATGAATCATATATATTGGACATCTTTCTGAGATTGATCAATTATTCCTTGGAATATCTCACGCTTTTACTTTCCTACTATTTTTTGTGTTTTCGAATAATTGAATCAGTTATATATTAATGGTTGAAATGGAGGCTATTAGTCTCAATATCTCTCAATCAAGGACGTTCCTGCGATTATGGTTGTGAATAAGTTTTGTGTATAATGAAATGGCAAAAAATGGAATATTAAATTATGACGTTTAAAGAACAAACATTACCAATCTCTGATTGAGTAATTACCTCGTTAACTCAATCGTATTTTAAAATGCGTAATCAATGGTTTTGTTACGAATAATTTGTATTAATAAGATCGAACGATAATTTGAGTTTCAATTCGGGAGTGCAATTTCTGCCTTTGATCGTAATTTATAAGACACTATAAAGAAAGATACTTATATTTCTTAATACATATTAAAATGAAAACAATTAAAAGACTTTAAAAATATTGTCTTGAAGCTATGTTGGAGTTGGTATGATTGATGCACTGTTTCGGAAGGTTCTAAGGAAAAAAAATTGACGGACACGTATCGATTTAATCTCATAGGTTAACAAGTTTACACATGAACGAATTCGGCTTTCCGATTAAATAATTTTAAAATAATGAAAATTCAAGGTTTATTAACATATCACGCATTATAATAATCGTAAAGTCGTTAAGTTTGATCGTACACTATTTAGAAGCTTAAAAAAATTGGCAGATAAACTTACCTAGGTATGATAGGTAGAGCAAGAGTAAAGTGTGTTCAGTGGCTACAGTTATGGGGAGGATCAAAGAAGCCATGATAAGAGTATAAAAATAAAACTATTGAAACCTCATAAGTGATCAGTGAAGGAAAGATTTCATAGTTCTGCACTCTCATGCTATTCCTCTGACGAAAGAAAGTTTGTAAATGAAATATTCATTTGGATTCTGTTCTTTAGTGGCAAGTAGAATAATATGAGGGGATAAAAAGAATCATAAGAGATGTTATATAATAGCTATAGTTAGCATTATAGTTAGCTATAGTTAGGATAGGTTCTAATAGATGTCGAGAGCTAATATAAAATCATCAAACAAAGGAATTTATTATCAATTTAGGTATTCAATGATGAATTTTTACTCAACGACAGACATCTGCTCGTCCACTCATATTTACCTGATTAGAAAAGATAAGGAAATTGAATTTATTTCCGATAATAAAGTTACGAAAGAAAGAATTGTTTTAAAATACCCTTCAATCGCAAATCATATAGTAAATCATTTTACGAAATCTTAGAGAGTAAATCAATTTAGGAAATAATTGATAGATTATCAGATTTTGAGAGTATTCTCCACAAATTATTAGTACTTATGATTTTCATAAATATTTAAGGATAAATACCTCTGAATGTCTAGATAAAATCGATTATAGGATCATGGCAACGTAAAATCAGGAAAATTCGGTTGCTTAGCTGGCGATGCTACGGCGTTGAGAGCGCCTCCAACGGAAGCAAAAAATGGAAAACCGGAAGCGGTGGGCGACGCCATCTTGCCGCAAATGGAAAGCAGGCACTAAGTAAGAGATGCTCTAAATCAAATACCCTGGCATTCAGTGAATCGTGACCTTCCAACTCCCCGCCTATTCCTAGACAAATCCGCTTCTCCTATCCCAACGATTCAAATGCAGAGACAAGGTTAAAACGGTTAAAGAAAAGAAGAACGACTGTGGTAGGATGGAGGGAGAGATATCTGTTGCTGGAGATCGTAAAAGAAAAGGATAATATAACGATAACGAGTTTATAACGATAAGAAACAATACTAAATGTTGTTTATAAGAGTAATTACAATGGTTGGCGAGTAAATATTTTATAATGTGTATCTATTCTAATAATATCAACGATAATAACTTTACCCTTTTCCATCTGAAGATGAAATCGAGTTTTAAAATTAACTTCTTGCATACATCACTGGTATTTGAATGTGTTGCATTATTAATGGCTATAAATATCAAGATAATTTGATGTAAAATTACAAAAGCTATTACCAATAAATAGCATAACTAATGTACGAAAATAGGAGGAGAGTATACGATACTGTTACAAAGATGGAGTTTTCTTTTTTAATTATCGATTTATTGAAGGATTAACCTCTGATAGTTTTAAACTTACAATTGTAGCTAAATAAATATATAGAAACATATTGTGTAATAATGAAAGTATGGGTTTGATTTTATAGAGGAGATTATCTACAAGGTATATCTTTTAATTATTATTAATCAGGCTCGCTGATTCTCAAAACTATGAAAGGAAAGTGATTAAGTATCACTAATTTATACTAATATAATATTACCAATTAATAATGATTAATATTCGTTAATTAAGAATGCTATTATTTATTTATTGTTTATTTAGATGTTTAGCTATTCGTAATGATTATTATACATTGCAAGTAATTATCGTATGATGTAACAGAAGGTGATCAGTAAAGAGCTCCACCTATTTTCAAGTTCAGAAATTTCGGAGTGCTTCGGTTGCCTCTCGTTAAGCGGAGAAAAGAGAGTAAGACTGTGAAAGAGGAGGAGGTGGTACTTGGGAGGGAGGTAAAGATGCAGTAGGGGAAAAGTGGAAGAGCTCTTCAGAGGAAAAATAAATATCGCGAAACTCTAATGAATAGATTCTCCATTCGACCGAATTTAATCGATAATTTGTTTTTCGTCTCATTTCAACTCGTTTCTAAATCCTCAGCGACTTCTTGTGAAAGGTTGGCTCATTGAATCTTCCATTTCGCGACTACCTGTCAGCGGAACATGTAGCTACAGGTCGCATCAACGATCCTCAATGGTGATGTAAAAAGACAGCTTTTTTGCTCGTTTCTGTATGGGGGTTCGATATTCCTATCTTGTAAGAGACCAATATTTCATATCTGAATATTTATTACTATCAGATGGATTGAGCATCGATGACGTTTCGTTCTTTAATTTGGTTAGTTATATCAGAATTCTCAATCCCTATCATTAACATTTATTTTATCTCGAAAGAAATCACGCTCATCCTATTCATTTAGTTTTAACGTTCCAGGCAGAAAACAGACAAAAAGTCAAGAAACTGTATTAGAAAATTAACAAAAGAATTCTAGAGAATCTACATTTTATAATAAAAAAATGTTATAGAATGCATTTTAATTCCAGATAATTATCAATCAAGTATGATGATAATAATCAGTGTCTTCTATTTTAATTTCCTAGTTTACAGGGGGAAGTAATAATACACGATATTGTGTAAGATGTCGCTTCCTCCCTTCATTTTATAGTATAAAAGTGTGTTATAGGCCTTTCTAAACTATCCACACCCATTAAAAAGAATCTCGGATTCCTCTATTTTTCTCTTACAAAAAGCCCATCAGCTTTTTCCAGAGAAAAGAATTGTTCTCAGCAAATCAATAATTGAAAATAGTATGTATGTACTTATGTTAAAAAGGGTTCAATTCAAAACTAATTTATTTGGCATCTTCTTTATCCTTACATTTACAAAATCTATCAGACCTTCTCCAAGTACCAATAAAATAGTATAACCCCTAAAAGATTACTGTTTTGAGAATGGATGAAAATTTATTTTTGAAGAATTCTTCAAAAATAAAAGAATAGTAGAAAACAATATATAATTATTAAAAATGCTATTTTAATGGTCTTTATTAGATTCGTATATTCTTAGAACATTTTAAAGTTCTCTAACCACATCTCAATTTCATAAACAGAATACAACAAGCAGAATCTTTGAAAACAAAGATCAAATAAGAATGAAGTTCCATAATTTCTATGCTCCAAAGATTAAATTGTATGAAAAATCATTTAGATTTCCATTAGAAAACTTTGTCTGATTTTTAATGCCTGAAAAAATGTCATAAATTTGATTTAAGCTAGACTAAATGTGATTCTTAGCTCGATTTGTGGATTCAATAGCTGATGCGATAGATAAATAAATACTGCATTATAACTTTGTTTAATTTGTCAGCTATTCCAAAACTCTTCCCGTAACTCATCCCTTTTGGATGGTAACATTTTAAGCTTTGACAGAATGCAATTATATATACTAAAGAGAATACGTATATTATATATCATGTGACGCTGGTCCTAATTGATCGCTTCTCCCGTAAAGTGACGAATCCATGTCACCCTAAAAACACGAGAACATTTACATACGGTGCGGAGAAAGGACGCTGGCCTACATTCAGCCGGGAACAGATGCTAGGTATTCATTACGGAATGAGGAGCTGCCAAATAAATAATACACGCGAAAGGGAGGCGCAATGGGTAATTCTACGGAAGGGAAGTTTGTTAGAAACTGCGTTCCGGTCTACTCATCACCATCGACTGAGACATAAAACGACGATGATAAGACACGACTATTGTTCGCGTATCTTGGAAACCAACTGACGTCTGCCACTCAGGCGATGAGTTTATCATGCCCCACGTATCGTTTTTTTACCGTTTTACTGAAACGCGTAATCTGACTGTTCTTTTAGAGTTTTCCAGGACTTAAAGTTTCGCTGAGAATAATCTTTTCGCGATGTAGAGAACGTTGAAAAATTGTATACCTTATTTTTCATGTAAAATAGTGGGTATCGTAATATCAAGAATTCTTGTAGAATAGTAGTATCTTGGCTGGTTCAGAAATGATATCTCGTGAATAGAGATTCAACAAAATAGTTTGTCAATTTGACTTTTTTAATCGGTAAATAAGAGTAAAATTTCACGAGAGATTTATGCAACGGTACAATGGTATAACTATGTCCTTTGTCTACTGTTAAATGCTAAGATACGCATAAAATTCGGATTGTATGGAGAGAATCATTGCTGAATTACGCTGTGAGCTTTTATACCTTTCTTACTTTACTCAAGAGGAAACGTATTTTGGCCACGTCTGCGTTAAATTACGCGAAATCTCTCTCGTGGAACGACAAACAGCGAAGGATAGCCACTCAGTCTCCGCGAAATATTTCCTTTATTCGCCAAAAAAGCCAACATTAGAACTCTCGATATCGGTAAGCCAGAGTTTAGCGATCGGTTATTAGAAGGGGGTAAATCGAATGTTCGGAAGGAGAGCTAGGGAATAGCTAAATAGTTAAGGGGAGAGAGTGAATAGAAGAAGCAGCTTTTGTGTTGCTGTGGATGGCCTCGGAGGGCGGAGAGGGGGGCAGGCTGCGTCGGGTCTCGAACTGGGCGAAGGAGGGGGGAGGGCCAGACGGGAGAATGTCGTCGAGGGAAGGTCGAAGGATTAGGGGGCACACAGTTGATTACATGCTCAGAGGAAGCGTTTGTTTTACTCATTCTTCACCTCCGATAACGAAGGAAACCACTGTTTAACTTTTTCGCCCACGAAACTCGAGGGTATTATTTCCAGAAGCCGTTTACGAAGAGTTTAGGCAAATCAGGGACGAGCGAATATTTCCAAATCGGTATCCGAAGTATGCGTACGCTATCGAATGAGTATCCATGCTGAAATTTCAATCGAATCACTTTCAAGGTGTACATCCTTAAACATGAAAGTAGCATTTGAAAGGCTTGGTTATTAGCCTCGTCTCCCGTGGTTACCTTCCACGAATATTTCACGCATATTTTGACGTATTATTACGTACGTAGAACATCGGTTGGGGAAAGATATTCCGCCAGAATTCTCAAATTCCTCATGTGAAATTAAAAGGATGAGATATCTAAATTAGAAACACATTTAAATAAAACTCCTATGAAAGATCAGATCCACTCGAACGTAAATTATTAATAGAGGAATTCAATTCTTGTAACCCCGTTTAACACGAATACCTGAGGTAATATGAGGTTTCTAAAAATTTCGACGTAAGTCTATTCCACAAATGTGAAAAATGCCTCTCTCCCCCCAGGGAAACGAATACTTTGCCTGCGGAATGAATTCGCCTCATAATTGCATTTCACGGTGGATCGAAGGAGTGCATTTATTAACTGCACGTTGCATCCGATGCATCCACTGAAAGCGTTCATTCGCCGACGCTGTACGAGGCTGCGTTTGGCGGGAAATTGCTACATTCAGAGTTACCAACTTAATGAGTCTAGCGAAGGTCTTGGTTGCATAGAAGGCTTCAATATAGGAGTTCTAGAAAAGAGGCCGTTTGGGTTGTAGATTGTGTATCTATGAACGAAATTCGGAGTATAAATAATAGTAAGTATTTATCTCGAAGTTGAAATTGATAAAATAAATCGTATTCATTGTTTTCGAAATTTGACTTACTACTTATTATCTAAACAGATCTATTGCTTCGGTTTTAAATCTATTTGTACGTGTAGTTTTAATTTGAAGTTAATTTTTATCAAAAAGTTGCTCAATGAAAAATGCATCCATTTAGGATAATTCCGTACGAGAATTTTTGAGTCAATCATCCCCGTATATTAGTTTCAAAATCCCAGTGTATCCAGTGATCTGTAGAAAGTATCAAGAGGGAAATTATTTTAAGGCAGTTAACCACACATTCCGATTGAGAGCAAAAGAAAATTGACTTCATCTCGTGTCAGCAGCCGAGCAGCTCTATCCACTAGAGCGTTGAGTGTTAATTCTCTAACCGCAGTAAATTATCGCATCAAAGGCGAGCTCGGATGCCTGGAATATATCCCTACTGTAAAAGTTACCAACCTTATGCGGTAGAAAGCCTCTGTATATTTCCCACTGGAATATTAAATAGAAATATTTTGTTTGTTCGAAATATATGCTATAAAATTTCTTTTTATTCGGGCTTTAGCAGAATAGTATTCAAGTTATTTTACTTTATATTACTTTTAAATATCAATTATATGTTATAATCTATAATTAACTATTTTATCTTATCATTTGTAATAGTCATTATTTGTTAAAAATTATTGTTAATAAACAAATATGAAAGGTACATTTTTACATGGATATATTATTTAAAGTTTGAAGTTTAGATTACGGTGCGTTCTAGATTAGATTTAAATCGAATAAAACGCATTCTTTACTCATTCGCACGCGTTCAATATCAATAGCTGCCCTGAGAAATAAATCAGATGAAATAATTAATTCCTCAGAGCCAATATACCAACCTTGCGGGACTCCATCATCGGTGCATTTTTTCGAATTGGAACAATCGAAGGCATTCAAGTCGAAAGGGCTTCCTCGAAGGAGCTCCTCGGTGTAAATGAGTTCTTTGGTCTTGCCCGTGAACTCGACGGGAATGACCTGGAGGCTCGCTTAAAACAAGTCTGTTTGTCGGCAGCCGTCAGCCCAGGCGACGATGAATGTGAAAACAAGTGCGAGCGACAGCCCGCGCCTTTTCCAAAGACGTCATAACATTCGCTCCGTGATAGGCCAATTGCGGACTCCACAACAGAGCGACACCTCAGCCAGAATTAGTCTTTTATATTTTCTCTCCACGTCATCCCTCCGTTTCCGCCAAATCCGTGCGACTCGATATTTGTTCAAATCCCCCATTCAGAGGACACGCGTTTTGGAGCACGAGGTAGCGTATGGTGCGGTTCTGGAAAACGGATATCTTAGATGGTGAAAATTAAATTAAGAAGACGTGAATTTCAATTGTCGAGTTAGAGAGTTACAATACCAGACGGAGATGTTTTCTTCAATCCTTGGTACTTGGAAAATAAAACTTTTCTGTGAGTTTTGTCAGATAAAATGATAAATGTATATCGTAAATATTTATTATGGTAATTTAAAAGATTAAAATCTTATTTGTTAGAATCGATTGTTAATTTAATTCGATTATATATAATTTATTAGTTTATTAATATATTTGGGAGGTGGATATTCAAATATTACGTAACTGGGGGAGGAAATTTATATAAATTTCGGGTATTGATTTTTGTTCAAATAAATTGAAATTCTTCTCTAAACTCATTGAAAACGTTGTTGAAAAAAGCAGAAAATGATAGCTTATGAAGGATATTATAATGGGTTTTAACTGTGTATTTCCACAAATGTTTCATCATAGAGAATCTCTCAAATTACGATTAATTGAATGTATATTTGAAGAGAGATATTAGTGTAATATTTAAGTTGCATTATTAGATCTGATTTAAAATATGAAATAATGTAATATTTTTATCGTATATCATTCATTTGGAGCTCTGAAAATATTTTTCATTATACATGTGTGCATATATTCATTATATCATGTTATAGAATTTTGGTAGTCCACTATGAATGGCATATTCAATCCCTGAATTTTTCTAGAGCCAAAACTCACTATGGAATAAGGAATATGTCTACAATAGAGAGTAGACAGCATGACTTCACCTCCATAGCGACCAGATTCATCCCCAAAATACTTGTCTATTCCTAGGTAAAAATGAATCCCCTGTGATTGCATAGCATATTCTTCGAATTTCCCCCGTCTCCGAGTGCATTCAATGCTTATTTCCATGGAAATTCGGTTCGACTAATTTGGTACTTCCGTCACATCTCCGTTCATACGCTGGATGCGATCCTTCTTCAAGATCCTTTGTCTCTTTACCCCACAGTACTTTTCTTCGATAGCACCGTTGCCATATCGAGCTTCCTAGAGATCGCGCCGTTGTCTTCGCAATCATTCTCCGCTAGCATTCGACGTACGCCAACTTTGAATAGAAAACGTTATCCCATTCCGCGTCTTTGTCTATTAAGCCCTTTTCTTCTGGAAAGTGCTGTTGATTTACCGGTATTTATGTCAAGGCTTTTTTAATTCGATGTACGTTTACATTTTTTATTCATCCCGATAAAATATTTATGTACATTTACATAACGTTTTATTTATTATAATATTAAAACCTTTTCTTCTGGACAGTTTCATAGATTTACTGGTTATTCTGAAACTTTTTTAATTTGAGGTACTTTATATTTTTTAAGCATTTCGGAATATTATTCCTATTTAATTTACGAACTGATTTTACTTCGAAATTAGCCTAATAAAGAATTTGTCTAGAAGTTGCAACAGTCTATGAGTCCTATTTCAAATTTAGGACGTAAACAAAAGAACTGTGTGTAGTCATATATTACACAGGTATAAATTAACCTAAAATTTCTTCATATAATATTGTGAAATATTCACTAGCATAAAGAACATACCATTGTCCTTAGATAACCTAAACTAGAAGTTAGTAACAAAAATTGTATAATACTATAATAAATATAAAATATACGTTAAAATATGTATACAGCTAAAAGAAGGTCTTTCGACTGATATATAAATTAGTAACCTTTCGAACGATTTTTATATATAAATATAAAAATTATAAATTTTATCAGATCAAATATATATTATTATTAATATTAATATTTTGTGTACTTGATAATTATTCCATAGATGGAAAGAATTGAGAAGCACTTTTTTATTCTATTTTATATTCATTTAGATTTTATATTATGAAAATATTTGAATATAAAGATTAATCTTCCAGGTTAATATTAATCAAAATCATTTCTTAATTCCTTTGATTGGCATTTCTATTAAGTTAAAAATTTATTGAATTTCGTGAGATAAATTTAAATTAAACACGTCCTAATCCTTCGTTTTATATATTTTTTTTAGATTTTACACTTTTATGTAATTTAAAGATTCGTATACCTTCTCTTTTGATGAATTTCAATGAAATGTTACATCAATTTGCCTACTATCCTGTATTACCATACCCAACTATAATGAATTCCCTTTAATAAATTACTTATATAAGTAAGATAATTGAATGACGATACAATCACCAAAAATCCACAAGTACATCAGAATGGGTATCTCGCCTCATTATCATCCTTTTCAATCGTGCATCGAAGGGAAATATTTTTTGTTTCCTTGTGTTACCTGCTGCAGATCATCAAAGGCTAAGCCCCGGTCCATTGTTGGAGGCTGACACTCTTCGACTTAGTGACACGGATGTGGGGCCAGTTTTCATTTGGGAAGTGGTTACCCGATTAAAAGTCGATGGGTCTCCTGCTTTTGAAAATCGCATGTAATGTTGTCGCCTCCCCTCCATCAAGGGCCTCTCCAGAGACGTTCTCCAAAGAGATACGGGGATTACCAAAAGTCCGAAAAAAGTACGCCGTGGGGATTATTAAATGAAAGGGATAATTGCATTTGATGCTAAATGAAGATTCGTGAATTTCCCCGACGGCAAAATTCCCTCTGATGTTTCGGAGATCTTTTGTGATTCCTTTTCCGTATTTTGTGTGATCTTCAACACGCGCCTCTTAAATGGCCCTTCCAAATTCATTACTGCGAGGTGTGAATATTTTTGTTGATTTTTCATCAAAAGAATTACGCGTTTCCTTGGAGTCTTTGAATATTGATCTCATCCATAGTAATTCCATTGTAGTTTAAACATACGAAGAGTGAAAAAAACTTCGAAAAGAGCCATGGTAATAATGATTAAATTATAGTAAATAATTAAATGTAATTATCACCGTTAAATTACAACAAAAAAACAAATATATGAGAGAGGACATAAAAATAAACGATTGTAACATCATTAACTTAATATTAATCTCTAATATGGTAAATTATTCATGGCTATTATTTCTCATAAATTATTTAAATTCCAAACTTCTATGTTCTACTGCAGTTAGAATATGGACAAATCGTTCGCTGAAAATATATCCTTGTTTAGCGCATCAACTGGCATTACTATCTAAAATTATTTTTTAAGATCACTGTAGAAACTAAAACTAAATGAGGGGTAATCTATTTTATGTTCTCACTTTCTCTACTTTTCCACATCAAGTATTTAACGTTTTCAGTATGTCTTTTGTTTTTATACATGATGCAACCTTCATTTAGTATGCTTGATTTATTCAATAGTTACAAGTGCTAAGAATAATCAGCAAAAAATCGAGGCTGATCCCTCGAAAGCCAGACTGATATAGGCTTCTCAGATATGTTCTTACTACCTTTCAATTTATCTCATACATTCATAGATTTGGACCTTCTCCTAAAAAGTAATACTCGTAGAGAAAAGTATTATGAATCATAAACAATAGTAGAATAATGCCATACCTTTACTCAAAGAAGTAAAAGTAATGTTATGTAAATGTTGTCACACAGTGTAATTTAAACTAAATTAACGTATAAGAAGGTTTATTAAAGAAATGGATTGCATCAATGAATTCGTAAAAATACACTATTTAGAGGGTTGTAAATTTAAAAAAATATATACATTCTTTCAGATCAAGAATATCATATTTTTACCAAGAGAATCATTAATGTGAAAAAGGGACAGTTATTAATCCTCTGATTCGTGTGCTTTCATGTATGATAATTCCAATCATTCATATACGGAAAGGTGATTCATATCTGCTCATTAGGATCGGTGATAGGAAGATTAAATCTGAGAAAGATTTGATAAATAGTATTTCATCTTCACCTTTTCAGGAAGAATCATACTCGTAAATTTGCTGGTTATTGAATTATCAAGTAAAGAACAAAATTCTATAGAAATCCAAATGAGGTTAAGAAATTTGTCGAGAGAGAAATTTATTTATCGACTCTCTTGAGGATCGGTGACCCTGATAGATAGAACCTCTGATAATGATACTAATAAATTGAATATGTTTTAGTGAGATATTGAGAGTAGTAAGTCTCCTCTTGCATCTAACCCTTAAGACCCTTTCATAGGCCTGTAACTAGGAATACTCCGCCATCTGCTGCGCGAAAAAAAATCGGAAACAATCGGAAGAGAGGAAACGTGGTCAACAGATCCCTCAAAACCCACGGCTTCCGAAAGTTCAACGCGTAAAGGGGCACCGAATTTCAGTCTCCGAGATGTAGGATTCGCTCGATTAGAAGATTAGACGGGAGAAAAGAAATATTAATGCATTTGCGAGTGTCGGCGTGAAGGGGGCAGCAGCTTCGATGGGTCGAAATTGGCTGGAAAACGCAGGCTGCCGATGAGGGGAAATCGGCCAAAGGTATGGGGTTGCAAAGGGGGGAGGGACGCTTGGGGTGAAAGCACAGCCTGGTACTGAATAAGTACGCCGTAAAAAAGGAGAATGGAATAAAAAGCGAAGAGGGTGGGAGAAGGCGTTACTACTGTTATTCCCGACCAGGATCTCCAGTTGCTCGCTTCTTCCTCGCTTCATTTCACAGGAAACGGATCGAAACTTAGAGTTTAATGACCAGAATAATAATTGTCCATCTTACTTAGGAGCATCTTTGGGTGAAGGACCTCAAAAAGTCTTTTGTATCGATGCGAAAAGGACTGATTCCATTGTCTGCTCTGTCTCGTTGTTTTTCGGTTTTGTTTCGGTTGGCCTTTCCGGTTTTCGTTTCGGGTTTCCGTCGGATATCGGGTTTCCGGTTAACACGAGATTTCCGGCTTACGTCGAGTCTCCAATATTGGACGTAAAGTCTTTCAAATTGCACGCAGAAGTTTGTTTTAGGTTTTCTTTTATCTTAGTAGGAGTTATGATGAGATTTCAGATTGATGTTTCATTAGGATCTCTTACGGTTTTTTCGGTTTTCTTTTCCGGTTTCCTCGGTTTTGTTTCGGTTTTATTAGTTCTACTTCTTTCCTACCGCAATCGATAAGGAGCTGATGTAACGGGTGGAATTTTAAAAAGATTTTGCTGAGAGATTCAGAGATACCAATCATAAGACATACTCCGATCACTTGGAAGGAGCACTAATTGCTTTTCGCTAGATTCCTATTAAAACAGGAAATACCGAAGTAGACGTTTTTATTAATTGCATGAAGATGTATGATGTGAAATTGCAATTCACAGGTGATTCGTATCGTTTGAAGTAGTATGTTTTCTATGGGTTAAGATGTACCATAAAGAGGTGATTACGCTTCAAGATATAAGAAATATAGATTATATATAGATAGATAAATAGATAGGTATATTAAGGAATATTGAACCTTCATTTTTGTATAGGATATTCGTTTTTCATATAATTTGACTGATCATTATTCATTTACTTAATTTCCATATCATGGATGTGATATTTAGAAACATGTAAGGAGTAAAATTGATGAGGTTATGCAACAAATTTGAAATACCGATTAGGATATGGTTAGATACAGGTTCTTTAAAAATTTATGGACTTGATGAAAAGTACTGGAGGACAGTTTTTCGCCATTGACAAGAGGAAGTAATGAATCTTGAATTGATTTAAATGATTTCGCCGATTATTTTGGCAACTTCTGATATATTGCAGATAATCAAGCAAGATATACATACATGACGAGAAATGTGTTTTGTTTTTCGGCGTTTGGGAGTTAATTTAAGGCTATGGATTTAGCATGAGTGGACCAATTATAAAATATGGTTCAGGGTAGTTTTCCTGCAAGGTTCTAAGATTCTATTTACACCAGGAATATAATTTAAATAAATTATATGTATTCGGAAGATAACAGTATTTGAATTATGGAAAATTTAGCTTATTTAAGGCGCATAAAAATGGAGTATGATGGGGAAATCTATACAAACAATATCTGAATTTAAAAGAATAATTGGTAAAAGCGAAGAATAAATTTAATTAAGACTTGAATAAAGGATCCCTCAATACTGAAATTATGAATAGAAATACATGGGCATATGCTCTAAAAGAAATACAGAAGATAGAATTATTAAAAAACAAGGCAATTTTCCATAAAGCAAGGAAGGAATAGACTAATTAATACGAAGTCACAAATTACGCAAGCGAGGCAGCAAAATTTGAAGTCGAAACAAAAAATTTTTATCTCGTAATTCCAATTAAGAGAGCGTGCTTCTGTTTCTTTAAAGAAAGTGACAAAACCTGGGATTTTTGCCTCTGAATCTTGTTTTGTCCCGCTTTTCGAGGACTCGGTCACCCTATTTTTCCTTCCCCTTCACACTCTGACACCCATTCGTCGCTCTTTATAGGGCAGTGAGCCCTACGGAGCGTTATTCCCCTGAAAAACTGAACCTGAATATGTTCCCCAGAAACTGCACTGAAAGGATGCTCCATTGCATTTCCTCTTTCTACGCAAATGCATCGCTGTTTCTGGAAGGTTTTTAATTCCCTCCCGTTCATAATTAGGGAGGAATTATTCATTCTATATATATCTATCTCTAATCAAAAGTATTAATCTGATTTTTTTTCAACCATATTCTGCAAGATTTTTGGGAAAAGATTTATTTATAGATATATTTAAAGATTCTCGATTCTTTGATTTGATTCGAAAATTTTAACCATTAATTTATTCGTAAAAATCATAAATACGTCAGAACTAGGATTGATTGAATTAAATAAAAATAAGTCCTGTTTATTGCAGATGCGTTTTGCAATTCGTTCGTTATGTTATGGAGCATTTTTCTCCACAATACCCTACGCTTACCTGAACCCCTTGCCAAAGCAATTTTACATGTCGGTATTGACATTTTGATTTATATTTTTAAAATATACATAGAAAAGTTTTCAAGTACACTCTCATCAATACTAAATTTGATATTAATACCGATACTAATTTTATTGTTTTGTTAAGTGACTCAACATTCTGGGAGAGAAATCATCAATGTAAGGGAGCATGATCTGATTGAAAGTTATAGAACTTGTTGGAATAATTCAATTAATAACAGTAATTTTTTGATAAAGAATTAGGAAATCGGAAGAAATCGGGTCTTCGGTTTTTTAAGTTGTGGAACAGAATGAGTAGGTATTAATAAAAGGCCAAAATTCATACTCCTTTCTAAACAAATTCTACCTTCCAACTATCTATACATTAATCTATTCTATTAGATAGCTTAGATTTTAAATTTTCCTCCTTTTTTCGTTTATGTTTAAAAAGACGGTATGCATCCATTTATGATTTTATTACAAGTTCTCTCAAAGAAGATGTATATTACCATACTCCATATTTTTTTCATTGTTGCATCATTTTAAAATTCTATTACTCTTACAGAATGAATGAACTCACAAATGATGCATCAATTATCGCCGTGTATATTCTTATAATAAATCAAATCTTTTTATTTAAAATTGAAGAAATAGCACTAGAAAGATTTCCACCCTTATATTTTCCCTCAGAAAATCATATCATGAATGCTTATTTGCACACACTTCAATATTGCAGTTTTAAAAGCAATTGAATTGTGAGTGCAGATAATATTTCGAGCTAGCGACACAATTCAAGCCTATAAATTTTTTTACTTAAAATTTAGTTTTTGAAACCAATCAAATGCATTTCGAGGTTTGATACTCGCTTTTTATAAATTTTATTAAGTATTATCGTGTGAATAAGATTTTACTAAATGAAATTTTATCCATCGGAAAAATGCTTATCATAAGATGATTATCAGTTACCATATGCATTTTTATAATTCTTTATTCAGCTAATAAAATTCGTTTAAAATTTTATTCAAGATGTATACGCGAAGGTGCAGGCAAAATTGCAAGCAGGCCGATTTTGGAACTCCTCCAAGGAGAAAGCTGTACTTAAGGAAGGCAAACACATGGAGGTGCATTGTCCATTATTGAGTTAAGAAAAGTGGAAAAAAGAATATTTTCAAGAAATTCGGCTTTTTTACAGCGTACTTATGTAATGAATATCTCGTGGGAATGAGTTACTTCTCAGTTTATGCTAATCAAAACCGTTGTGTGGAAATATTAACATGATGGATGTTTTATTTGTATCAAACATATTATATACTATACATGAAACAGCATCGTTTTTTGTTAGATCAGAATATAAAGTACTTGATGGAATTCTGGATGGGATACTGGATTCATGATTTCCTGAACATTTCCTTTTCTAACGAAGAGAAAGGCTACGCACCTACGTAATGCACAAGTGCATCCTCGGTGCATTTGGGAATCAATCTTCGGTCCTCGGGCAAATTTCGAGCCGCCCTTCGGTTAGGTGAGGCCCGGGACATCTAGGACCGACGACAGGGACTTCTATCCCAATTGTAGATATCGATGACCTCAGCACATATAGGAAGTACTATCCCCCTAGAGAACATCCTTGGGAATGACTATCTCCTTTATTCTTGTGTCTTCAGAAAACGTTAGGTGGAGTATACGAACGTATAACAATCGTTTTGATTAATTGAATAAATTTTAATCCATCAATCAATATATGAGGTATGGGATAAATTGAGTCAAATATAGAAATGATCTGTCGGTTTACTTATTAATATATAAACTCTTCTATTTTTATAAATTAATTCGCTGCGATTGATCTATTAATTAGAACTTCATTTTTTACTAAAAGTAGGTCTTTTGCGAGATTTTTAGAATGATCTTTTGTTTTTTCTTTGTGAAAACTGCTGCATTAAAATATAATTCAGCGGTTTTCTCAATAAGATAGATTAGTATTAGTACCTGCTGGATAATCTATTAAAAGAAAAAACTTTCTTGTAGAATAAGGAATCTTTAAACATCTTTAGGAAGAATAATAAGTGAATTACATGCACATTATCTTATGATACTTCTCATAAATACATGGACATAAATAAGTATAAAATTTTCTAAAAATAAATGGGCTAATCTCGTAAAATATTTATTGACCTCTCTTTTGATTTGAAATTAATCAAGGCTGGCAGCAAATGAAAATTCAGAATATCTACTTATAGAGTTTTTGAAATCGTCTTTGTAATCTAATTATTGGACTTGCCTAAGATTTGAGAAGGGTCTTCATAATTTCTGTTATGAGAATTTCAATATTATACTGACAACATTACCCAAGAAAGGAATGGAAATCGATTCGTATTTGGTTATATTTATTTATAGCACTGAAAATTATGGGCAAGGAAATGATAATATTAAAAATCAGCCATTCTAGAAATAGTAATCGAAGAAATATTTACGGTAGATTTTTATAAGACAAAGTGTGAAATCCGACAATCGCACAGAAAGATTATTTGAAATGTGTTTTCATTTGCCTTCTTGATATCTATTTTATTCCATCAATTTGATGCAACTCGTAAAATATGCTCCGTTAAATGATAATTTTCTTGTAATCAGCAACTTGATCATACCCACTCAGAATAAAATTGGTAAGACAAATCGCCAATGGTTATAACAACTTGTTACGTTGGTTTGAGATCGCTTATAATGTGCCATAACCATGAAAGTTCCAGCTTATGAATTCATGGGCTTTGGCCTATCTATATAATCATCATGAGGCGCCCATTATGGTAAAAGAGAAATTTGAGCCAACTATACTTATATCTTATCAAAGTGATTTGATTCTGTAATTCTGACTTTTCTTGTAGTTGCGTAACATTTTCAATTTTTTATCGCAACCATTACGAGGAAAGCGTTTGGGAATGAATTTGTTAAAAGATAAAAATCAAAATACTTCTAGAGATTAATTTTCCCATTTTTATTATTCAGAGATTATACAATTAACAGTACATGTATGAAAGGTAAGTATGCTATGTATCTTCACCAAGATTTTCTTTATTGTTGTTACTGGTTGGAATTCATTTTATCCAACTATTTGGTCGATTTTGAATGTCAAAATATCCTATAGGGTGCGGTAGAATCTCTCAAAAATAAGGAATTACTTCTTTTCGTAATTTAGTATTAGTATATTTTCGATCTTCTCTCAAAAGTATATCAATTTATCTTTCGATATGAAAGACCATTTCGGCGACACGTTTATTAGTCACATCACTGCGTATCATGGCAACCCATTTTCATTATCTCTCATAGTTTCCAGATGGTTTCCTACTTAATATTGCTAATAGTCGTTTAAAACAAAGTCAATGGAATATAAAACGAGATACCGATATCGTCTTTATGAGTCATGCATCGGTTGCCATGGATCCATTTTCGAATCCAGTCCGTCCGCCGAAGTCTCCCGTGCCTCGAAAGAAGCGGTTACATTACTCCCACCAGATGTCTCCCTTTTTGCTCCTTTTTCCCTCCCGGAAAAAAACTGCTAGCTCACACACTCAAAAACCGTCTGCACGGAATAATTTTCTCCTCTTTGAAAAAGTGCCTCCTTCACCCCCTCTCTCGTCCATTTTCCTAACCATCGGCCGTCTACCTCGTGCAATTTCCCGCCTACGCCAGCCACGGATTCGAATCCACCAATCAGGATCGAGAGAAATGCATCCGCAATTGTGTCCTCGGAATCCGCCATATTTCCTCGCTCTACGATCGCTCTAGTGCGCAATCTTCAACGGATATCGACCGTCGAACTCGGCGACCTCTCGTTCTGCCACAAGCCGTCTTTCCGGTCCATTTCACCTCATATTTTCCCCTTTCATTCGATATGCAACTGTGAAGAAGAAACTGCGATGTAGTTTGTGGTGGCTCCGCACCACCCGCGGACTGCAATTGCCATGTGTTCCGCGAAACGGGGGCATGCCCTCCATCCCATTGCACTTCTCGCGCCCCATTGGTTATTTCATTTCCCTCCACGAAATGCCCATATTCTACCCAAAGAGGCCCAAAACTCATGTGATGAGGGGAGGAGGTGGGAAGCATTTGGTTTCCTAGGGTAGAAAGCAAGATCTAAATGCTATATGGACTCACTCACTACTAGGAGTGTAAATGTACATGAAACCAAATTTTGATTATATTAAGGAATTTTTATTCGATTACAAAAATGTAAACTGAAACAAAATGAAAAAATGTAGGCTACTATTAAATTTCAGGGAATTTTAAATTTGATAGAAAAAATTTAAATTAAGATGTTAAGATGATTGAGACTTCCCTGTAAATTAATGTGTATTGGAATTGATAGTATGGTGATTATTCCCAACGTGCTGTCAGAGACACATTGAGTCATAGTTTTGGCCATCACTAATAATAATTTTAGCGGAATATTCTTTCAAAGGTTATAACGAATACAACATGTGCGATGGTGTAAATTGGTTCAATATTTAATCAGCTACTGTATCTAATTTCTTTAATTTAACGTTTTTTCTCTACAACAATTATGCCCCATGTCATGCCCCTTCATCACAGAGATTATTTCAACCTACCATGTTCTCCAAAAATAGTAAAGCTACTCAAATGTAAGATTAATATCAATATTCATCCTTCGATTGATTATCATTTTGTACGTACTTGAAAGCTGTGTCAAGAAAGAGATTTCATATGGACCGCCATAAAAAAAAAAACTATTCAAAATTTTCCTTTTCTTACAATTAGGTTCAGATTCTAATCCTTCCCATTTTTAAGACTCTCTTCCTTTTAATTTCCATCGAATTATTTGGTATTGTATGAATACCATTGAAGTTGTATGATAGGATTCCTTTTAGACCTCTCAATATCATCTTGTTTAATTCAGCTCTGAAGGCTTGATTATACTATCATTATGGCAGAGAAATATATCACACGCCTATGCGGCCATGTTATGAATTCAGTTTTAATTGCCCAAAAGTTTGTATAAGTTGTATAAAAGTTTGTAAAGCAACATCATAAATAGTTGGGAAATTCCATCATCTGATATATATTTTTAGTCCATCTATGTGATTATCCTGAAATCTTCTCCAAAGGTATCAGTAGAGGAAATAAACCTTTTAATAAATTTTAGCATTATCCTTTTGTATATTTTCATCTTTTATACCATCTCAAGTTTTCCTAATAGATCAATATTAATATAATTTCTCAATCTTTAAAGTCTATTAATTTTTTTGTAGCTTCTATTGGAACAGTTATGAAACATACTAATTTATACACTGAACATTCGTGATGCTGTCCAACAAATAAGGGAAAGAAAACCAATGGATAAAGTCTTTTGAATTCTGAAATTCATAATTTACTCGTTGATCTGTGGTAAAGCACGAAAAAATGAAATGAAGACGAGTTAACATTGAGATAATAAAAATTATTCACCGTTTGATTCTGATTTATCTGTAGAACGGAATTTACGTATCGGAATGCACCTCAAAAAGTGGACAACAAACAAAGAGATGTTTTCGACTGGAAAGCCTCTTCTGCCTTTTCGATATATGTTGAATTCGACGATGGTTACCGTGTAATACGAAAACATTTTGATGGCCGAAATCACTTAATGTTTGAATATGGATTCGCCATTTGTAAATATCCGATTGAGCGCACACTTGTTGACTTTCATAATATTTACACCTTTTTTCCCAGACTACCGTCGCTCGGTTGCACAACAGGACACTTGACGGACCTCGTTCAACCAAGGCCTCCTCCTCACAGCTGTCATTTTTGTTTCCATTATACTCGTAGATTTATGCGGTTATACACGAATCCGTACCTTAGGCTCCATCCAATAGGATAAAATGATGGAATGGGTATGTTTAACCCCGAAGATATATCAAAAACTTTGATCAATCGTTACTTACACAAATGTACATCGAATGCAATGACTTTATTCCCATCGTGTCTTACGTCATATTTCTTAATTTCCTCTTACATTGATTTAAATCCTAATAGATTGCTAATTAAAATATTTAGGTGAGAATATAATTACTAAATTAAAGAATCTTTCGATGCTTAATTAAAAATATATCTTGTTTTCCTCGTCTGTCTACTCATGTATTCTTGATATACTTAAGAATTCGATTTCTTGTCAAACTGCCATTTATTTTAATGCAAGACATTTCTCTTATTATTTTACCTAATGACTTAACTGGCTTAAGCGAAGGTAACTGAATTATTATTCTATATGTTTCTTGAGAAAATTTTCACTCTACAATTGAATTTTGTCAAAAATATTCCTATATGATTATTCCAGATTGGGAAACCAAAGAAAATTGCAAAAAAATCCTTAAATTTCTCGTTTTTAAGAATTGGGTTCCAGATAAACTGAAAATAATTTCAATGCAAATTTTAGTTAGGGAAGAATATTATTCATTATTTATAGAAATTATGGGAGCATTTTAATCTTAAAATGCACTCATCTTTCTTATTCTGAAAGATAATATGATCAAATGATTAATTATTACCTATTTTATGACATCCCTTAGGTAAATATGTGGCAGGAACAATTCTTTAGGATTTTACGATATTTGTAATGTTACCTCTCGTCCTTCACTAATTTATTTGAAGAATATTAAAATTAAAAGACCTATTAGAAAACGGTATGAATGTTTGGATGATAATTATTATACATATTTTCACGAAATATTCCCGAAGCAGAAAAAAAATTCAAAAAATGAATTCAAGATATTTAGGTTAAGGGAGAAATATCGATAAAAGTCTTTATAGAGATATAATGCAGGTGTGGAATGTAATCATTAGGTTGAGAGAGAACGTAAAGTCTTCGTGAAATGATTTTGAAAAGTGAACGGAAGGCAAAAACCAATATACTTAACTTTGATCACAGGCTTCAGAAAGAATTCTCAAAATTTCTTCATCATATGTTGTCTGCAATGTCGTAATATAATACTGAAATCTGAGGGGGTCATAGTGAACGTAATGTTTATGAGCTAATATTTGTGAAGTTAAACCTAAATTTTATGAGATATATTAAGAGAATTTTTGGAGATATTTCAGAAGTGAAAATTAAATAAATCAGTAAACATCATTAGGATAATATGAACGTCACTTCCAGGAATTCGTAAATTGCAAAAAAGGAGAAAGATTTTCTCCTAAGGAGATATAATATAGTGTATAAAGTACGTAAAAGTTATGCGAAAAGCATGAATGGTTATATTTGAACATTACAAACTGTTGAGACTCCTGTAAAATACTGCTACTGATACTTGTAGATATCTAAGTGTAAGCCAGATAGATACGAAGGAGTTCAAAATAGGGTTTTCGCTAATTGTACTTGTACCATATAATATGTACACTTTACAGTATATGGTATATAAAATTAGTAATTTAGAAAGAAAAAGAACTTATCAACTAAATTTGAATTAAAAATCGAGAAAAATCGCTTTTACTACATTTTGAATGCATAAGATCATAAAAAATGAAGACAGTTATCCATAGATTACAGACAATCCATGCTCAGAGCTTTATGGAAAATAAAAGCTTAAATTTAGGAAGCTTAATAACACTTAAAATAAGGAATTTAGATAAGAAAAGGATCATATTACAGGAAAAAGAATAAAAGATCAAAAGTTCTATGATAGAAGGTGCCACAGTACCTTATACAACTCACATATATAATCTTTGTGAAAAGTAATGTTGGTATTAAGGATTACGAATATCAACCCAATTCCCAAAGCTATAATTTTCCAATGGCAGAGTTTGGTGTTTTAAAAATAAAATAATATTTAAGTTATCAGAAAAGATAAGGATGCAAATGAAGTTGATTTCTTTCCTCTTGGGTTAATCCATACCAATTTTATAGAGAGTTGTAATTAATAGGGATTCGTTCTAGAAAGGATGGCTTAAAGAGCTAAAATGGAACTATGATTCTTTTCCTTGATACTCTTGAACAAGCAGAATAGGAAATAACATCAGTCATCTCTTTAATGCAAGTCATTAACTCGTATATTGATATACATTTCTATTTAAATATATAAGCGTGGTTTCTGTTATTCATCGCTATATCAATCTTTACCCTTTAGTCTATCGCTAAACTTATTGGTTGAGATTTTAACTTCTAACATAAATGATTCCACAAATTTACTAAAGTCATTTGTACCCAGAAAGAGTAATTTAGTCTATAGCTTTTGATATTTAATATATTATGTTCAGTGCCTGGTTGTTCAAAAATTCACGTAATCTGATGTAGAAGAACTTAAAACTGCCTCTTCCTTGAACTCCACGCTTCCCATTTGGATCATGAAAAGGAATTTGCACTATCTACAAATCACACTTACAAGGAAAGAGGTATCTAAAGCGATTCATTAATATCTAATATATAACATAGTATCGCATAAAACATCGGAGCGCATGCACTAAGTCACTTTGGCACTCGGATAGAAGCGTCTCTTGGTCAATTCTAAAGATACTGCAGCACTGCTTTACTGTAGCCACGGAAAATCAATACGAGGATTTATTCGTGTACAGCGCACCTTAGCATTCGATTGCACGCTTTTTTTGTGGTAATTGCGTTCAAATTTACGGCGAAATTTGCGGAACGACCGACATTTGCTCGTGTTTATCCAAAGGTACAAATCGTTCGAAATGCAAAATTGTGAGTTATTTTATATAACGAAATCGGTTTGGAATAGCGAAGAAAAATGAAATATACAGTATTTATTTCATGGTAAAACCGTAACATGTGTTTCTCATAGATTCGAGAGTAGAGTGTAATATTAAAGATGCTGGAACTTGGAATAAATCGAATACGTAGTTATATTTTATCAATGCTTTTTGATCTACTTATCTTAAGTGTAACCTTTTCCCTTCATATGATGGAGATTTTGTGAAGCATTTACTTTTTGAGGTCCACTTTACACTCTTCAGTCTTAAATTATACACATAAGAAGCCTACCTTTTGCATACGATTCATAAGGAAATAGATTGCAAAATGAAATGTATTGATCTTAATTTTCCATCAGATGACGTATGTCACTTCGTTAGCGGAAATGATTCTTCGTTTACGTGTTATTCCATAAATTATAATTTGTAATGTATGTAAAAAGATAGCTGATAAGCTGATTGGTGATTAGTTTTCTTTTCCCCTAATCAATTGACTTGAGGAATCCTGGAACCTGATGGATTTTGACTTGGCTGCACTGCAATTATAAAATCTCTATTTTGCAATAGATGCTCACTACTAAGGTAAATATTTTATGCTTATAGTACAAAACTGAAAGCTCAGGATATTCGATAGGCGTTCATGGTTCTGCAGTGACATCAACGAAGTTTTATAAGGGAATTTCAACGACCGAATGCGCCGCAAACTCTTACAGCCTTGGGCGAAACTGAAGTCCTAAAGAAATTATATCGCAGAATTGGTTACACCTTTGAATCTTTTTCAAAGAAATGATAGGTGTATAGAGGCATAAATGTTCCTAACAATTTATAATATTCGTTGTCGGTTCATAATAGGGCGCTAATGTTGATTTTTGTTATTGACCGCAATTCTTTGCCATCGTGCTCCGAATAATTTACTTATTCTAGACAAGATTAAGGAGATAACGTAATCGTTAGGCTCAAGGTATAGAGATAAAAGAAGCACTCAATAAATAAAAAATATATACAAATGCCATAATTACTTTTACTGGACCTTGGAAATGAAAACGTAAATTTCGTATTCTTATGTCATTTATTCGTATGAAATCTTTTCATTTGTAAGCCACATAAATTTTCATTTTAATTGATTCTCGGTTTGTAGGATAACCTTTCATAATTATATGATATATGGATGGTATAATTGATTATTTAATGATCCAGACGTATTATGAAATCGTAAAATTAATTTCTTACAGTTCAAATGATCCATTATTCTGCAAAGTAACAATGCAATCGATTAGAATAACAATGAATTTTCGTGGCACAATATCTAACAATATAGGTTTCCATTAAGAGATATTTTAAGCTTTACTATTATCAGTCACACCTCGATTTTCATATCTCCGCTCATAGTAACAAGGTACAGAGTGATGAATAAAATTTATGGGATACACTACAGTAACTAATTAATTAATTAGGATTAACCTACATGGTGATAAATCCTTTACTGAGTAAACGTATTCAGTTTTCTTCGCAATTATGTGCTGCAAGTACTGGTGTAATATTTCATGCGTAAAATAACAAAGGTTTATCTTTCTCGAACCGGGATTTTTTTCTTTAACGAAATGCATCGCTTTTTAGCTTACTAATAAATAGAGTATAATATTTGGAAAGTTAGTCATTTATCATTTACTACAGAACAGTTTCCTTTCCTTTTTCTTGTTAGATGTACGTTGTTATCAAACGAAATTTAATTTAAGAATCAGGATTGTTACGATTCTTCACAAATAATGCATTTTCAGTTCTACCATCTCCGAGTTTATCGAAATATTCAACCGGAAAATATGGATATTTTATATTTACAGTCATCTCACATCTATAACTACTGCATCGTATATATTAATCTTCTAATTTTATATCTGCAAGAGCATAAAATTCCCTGATAAAGGCTCGCCATTTTAGATAGGAAAACGAAACTATTTTAAGGATAGCAGGTACAAGAGAAAAATTGAATTATAACTTCAGTATCTCATGGCACCTAACTCATTTGCTCACTTAAGAGTAAAATTTAGCTTTCAAATTATAAAATTTATTTGTTTTTTATTACTAAGAATAGGAGTTTTCATTTATACATCCGCTTATTCTTTGAAGCCAATCAAATAATGCGGTAAATAAGACATTTTTTATTCTGGAACGAGCTAATTCGAATCCTCTTTAAACATAGAAGATGGAAAGCGCTGAGAAAAACTTTTATATCAGCAGAATTTCTTTAATCGCTCGCATTCCCTACTCTCATCCAGTCAGAGAGAAACGAATTCCGTTTTAAAATAAAAATCCCTTCTATGAATCCAACCTCCTCATCTCCGCAGAGGATTTCCAGCACACCTGAATAGGAACGCATCGACAATGCTGGCGAAATTAACTCCACCAACACTTTTGGGCCATGGCAGAACAAGCGAAACCCGGCTGCCACGTGCTGTTGGAGGGCATCGCACACAGACGTATTCCCAGAAAGATTATAATTGCTCGAAGCGAGTGGCTGTTCACGCCACGGCATAACTCCGCAATCACCCGTTTTCCCACCTCAACCGGCGTCGTGTTTCCTAGGAACCGCCATTTTCCCGCCATAGACCAAAACCGGGCGCGTCTCTAATCTCCCCCTTCCAAAATATAAATACCCGCTCTGCCGCCCCACCACCTCCACCCACCCGACTTCCACCTGCTTTTTTTGTCCGGGGCCCCGTTAGGAGGCTAGGCGACCCAATCCCCTAGGAAGGTCGAAGGACTGCCTACCTCACCGCCGGGTCACCTTCCAATCACGTTCCAGGATGAAGATGTGGTGCTTATGAAAAAAAACGAGCGAGGAGCGAATCAAATTAGCTCCCTCTGCTGGAAGAAAAGGTCTGCCGAAATGGGAGGAATGCTTTGTGTCGTTCTTCGAACCCCGGGACCTGTTCTCAATGAGGTCGCGTTCGGAAATTTTGCGATTGCGGCAAAACGTTGAGCCGAGACGTTGGCAACAGTTTGTTGCATCGGAATACATTGGGTGGCGGGACAAGGACAAGGGGCCCTCCGCAGGTTGATGGGGCACGGCAATAAGGGGGCAGCTTGAGGTTGCCAAGGATTCGATCCAATACTGCAAATATCATATGCGAGGCTTCGTGAGCCCTCGTGGGTACTCGCACGTGGTGTCGTGTTGGCAGGTTCATACGGCGCTTTGTGAAAGTAGGAAAAAATCCTAATGTTTCTATGAGGAATTCTAAGTATTATATTATACGAAATTAAAAGAAAGCTTCAATTACCCTGTTCTGAGACCTGTATCTTCTTCCCATTTTGAGTGTGCCATACGTTAATTATTAATTGAAAAATTGGAATATACATATATACTAAATCACGCGTATAATTTTTTTATTTTGTATTAATATAGCTACGGTTCTTTCCTTAACAGAGATTGCGAATGGATGTATATTATATTCACTGTTCAATGGAGAGTAAATGAAGAATAGCTATTTAATTAAAGCTTGGATGCTTAGATGAATCTATGAACTTTCCACTTAAATATTTCTCCAAAGCTTTAGAGGTGATACAATTACTTCACGCATTATACTTTTTGCGAAGGGCTTTCAGATAAAGCATACAAGATGCTAATTTAAATATCAATAAAGTTAATGTATCATTTAACATTTATTAAATACGCATGACAAAGAGGGCATGTTATTAATAGGAGACTTTATTTAGAATCTATGTATTATGGTGTTACTACGGAATTTGAGAATTTATTTTAGATGAATTTGCAAGATTTTTGGTACAATTTATTTAATATATTTACAGTATTTAATGTAGATAAATATCAAAATGATATCAAATTACTTCCATCACTATTTTTAAATATATGTATAATTAAAGCACTAATGTAAATCCTTTATTCACTCAACTATTAGCCAGTTGAAGAAGCAAAAGTCTGGCCAATTTTTCAACTAAAAAATAAAATTATTGATGTATAGGAATACATATTTAATTATCCAAAGGATGGCTATCATTGCAAATGATTTAATGAAAATATTTCAAAAATACTCATTTCCTTTACACAACTTTAATAAATATACTTTTAAAGATTTTAAATTCTCTTCTGAATGGGATAAGGAAATGGCGTCTTGTTTTTCAGAATTTTATTCCATATCCTAGGAAACAATCATAGTGACTCGCATAAGTCATAATAGACTATATATCTTATATTTGAATATTTAAAATCTGATACTATCAATTACATTTCAGTCTTAAGGTTGTATGCATATTTTAGCAATCAATTTCAAAGATGCAAATATTATATAAAATTTAGAAACAAGTTATCGGTAACATATGTAGCCGAACTTTGAATTATGATGTGAACGATGTTAGAAAAGTGTCCATGGAAATTACTTAAATAGAAACTTATTAAAAAGACCAAATTTACGCACCTGATTTTTTAAGATTGTGATCGTACTTTTTTCCATAATACAATTAAGATACAACGTGCATTTTAATTGTAATTTTTTCCTCTGAAACCTAAATATAATAGTGTTAGAATTTTTGATTCCTCTATAAAGGACGTTGGAGGTCTCCTTAACGGGCTATTCTGTTCCCAATTAACCCGGATCCCCTTCCTTATTTTCTGACCGTGCTAAGTGGGTGTGGCCCAGCCAAAGGTCGAAATCTACATATGAACCCTGCTGTCGAGTTTCGGCGCGTGGTGGAGGTTGAACGCCTCCTTTTTCCCTCACAAGTCGTTTTCGAAAAAGGGAAGATTTTTTGAATCGATCGACTCGGGAAAGTCTGTTCATGAATTTTAGACGCACGCCTATTTGTGCAGATAGTAAAGGATTCCATCATTTATAGGTGTATAATGTGTGTGTAACTTTTGAAACTGCATGTGTAAAATATACATATTTTGAAAGTTCAAACATGGTATGAAAAGTTAAATACGTTTCTGTAGCTCGAATGCTCTTTACTCGTAGAAGAATATCTTTAGAGTCAATAGTGAGTGTGTGTGGCTTCGGTGAAAGAAATGCTGGTTTCGGAGATCAAATTAACATCTGAAGGGATGAAATTCTCTGCGAGTGTTTGAATAAAATAATAATTTTACGTTTAGAATAGAATTTGTCTTAGAATAGAATCTACATTTGATGTGAGTAGTAATCCCTAATCCTTAAATGAATGCCATTTAGCCCTTGTATTTGTAGATCCTTCGTAAATACCTCACAACAAACAAAATCTCTTATAAAATGTCGCCAAATCTGGATTTGTAGAAACTGTAAATTATTGGAGGAATTCGTGTCAGTAAATTTCCTTCATAGACATTACAGATAGTGAGAGTTCTTACGCTAAAAAGTCTCTTTTGGGCATGCTATTTTAGAGAAGCCATATTCTCTCTGCCAAAAAATGGCGATTAATTTTCAGTTGTTAAGAATCTGTAATGCATTTCCTTTCTAACGGAGTAACTGACTCTATTCTACTAATGCTAATCTTCAGTTTGTTGAAATCTCATATGCCGTAATTTAGAATAATTTCAACAAAAATATATCCAGGGAAAAATATAAAACTGATGAAAATCTCAATAAAAGTAAACATCGAAATAGTAAGCTCAGAATGTTATCACAAGCATTGATAATTTCTTAACATAATTTATCATGCATGGAATGGATCGCTTTTTAACAGCGCACATGATGAGAAGTATTATTTTGGTGAAATTTGATTATAAGAGGGAAGTGGGAATCGGAAAATATGTCCAAAATTTGACCTGTTAACAGTTACTCTTAAATTGCCGAAAGTCGTCAATTTATTTTCGACATCCGGATAGGAATATTTACCCAAAGAAAAAAATAAACCCAAAGTTCAGTCTTAATGGCGTGAAAGTACAATTCAAGGAGATTTGATCGACAATATGTATTCTCCATTTTCCTTTCCATGAGAATGAAAATGTAGGAAAACATTTCTCATTACTAAACGCGTATTCTATCTTTCATCAGTTACTACCGAGGATAAATAAAGAAGGGGAAATGTGTCATCATAAATCATCCCGTCTTATATCAATAGGTGAATTACAGAAAGCATGCGTAAATTGCGATCAAAAAATACATTTTGACGAGAAAGTAAACGACAAATACATAGAGTTTTACTCTGGAAATAAATTGCCTACATTGAATTAATCAAATACTGTATAATACTACAACAAGTAGTTTTTTAAAACTGATATCTTAATAAAATTAAGAGTATCACATCCACTACCAGAATTTCTGATGATATTTTAATCCAAATTCCAATTTATGTCTTGAAAACAAAATTCTTTGTATTTTGATTTGATAGAGAAAGTCATGATCTAATAAAGAAACTTCAAATACGCATATAGCGAAACGAATCTAAGCGAGTAATTATGCCGGCATCGAATTGTCGGGCATCAAATATTAACTTAAGTCATTTGGGAATATATTAAACAGATTTAATTTTAATAGTTCCAATACAAAGTATTCCTTCTGAAAAATAAATTCAAAATTGAATATACCAATACTTTGCAACATCTTGCTATACCGCCATTTTCGGGCAGGACACGGGTGGATCCGCATAAGAGGCAGACAACTCTTAACGAACTCTTTGTAATAGTTGAACCTTCTAAAAATTGTAAACGAAGAGAGGAAAATGTCTGTTTCTATACAACTATGTAGTTGTATAAAAATCTCACAGTGCTTCCAATATCAATAGAAAACTAGAAAAATTTTTTTATGACTTTAAGAGATAGAAATGTCTATCCATTTGACTTGAGATGATCTTATTAAAGGCTAGAGACTAAATTTGAAATTGTTTAGACCTGAACATATCCACATAGAAAGGACCAATCATGTGGCAGTATATGTTAGGCCAAGTGAATATACAGACACCAGGAAAGATTTGCGTCTGGCACTCTCCATGAGTTACCAAGAGAGAAAAATGAAGCAGGAGAGCCAAGGTCGTCCCCGCAAGTAATGCCAAAGACCTTACACCAAGTACGAGTACCGACGCATGGCTGACCTCAGGCCCTCCTTATGCAATGCGCGCGTACGATGGATTTATCGCATTCGGAGATGGAAGGCCTTGTGGACATCAGACGAACTACTCCTCGGCCCGATTCCCCTTCAGTTTTCGTTCGAAGTTCATCTATAATGGTCCATTTATCCGTATAGATTGATATTAATTATATACGTCCCTTTATTTTAAACCGAGATTGAGACATGTCTCGTCCAAATATCATTCCCGTTTCATAGTAATTTGAATGAAGAAAAGGAAGAAGAGGGATTAAAACAAGGAATAACTAGTCTTTTAATGTGGGGAAACTAATAGGAGTAACAAGCGATGTGAGAAAGAAATAGGATTTTTAAGAGACGTGATTTAAGACTTGAGAAAAAATACAGTATACTCTATGAAGAAAATGTAAGGATGGAGTGTGAAAAACCTGAAAAATATGTTGATTGGAATTAATCAGAGCGGAATACGTTAGATGAATTGAATATTTGGGATCAGATTAAAATAAATAGATTAAGCAGAAGAAAGAAATATGATAGAATATCCGAGAATGAACGAGGAAAAATTGGATTAAAACTTGCGACGTGTAATGTGACATAGATTTAACTACTTGAACAAAGGAAATAGCAAAATAAGCAATAAAAAAGACATTTTCTCCAGCTGGTTATTATTAGTATGATAGGATTTAGAGTATATCTTGTAGTTAATCAGGAAAGGAGCTTTGAATATACGACTGGAAGTTTATGATTCTCAGCTAGATTGCTATAACTTACATATTATATTTTGTTCCTTACCATGAATATAATCGTAGACTGTAGTCTTCAAAATTATTATTTACTAGGTACCTGATATGGTTCAAAGTAACAATTTTTGGTTTAAGTTAATGTAACAAAGTTAATCAATCAAATAATTTTAAACCTATTTTAGACTCATCTTCTGAGCTGTAGTTATACTCAGAGAATGCTATTGTACATCTAAATATAATGAGGGAGTATTATAAATTTCAAAATAATATTGATTGCAGGAGGCTTCTAATTCTAATTCCACGATAGTATTGAATAATATATTTATATTCCAGAAATTTTTCAGTAGCTAAGGCTTTATACAGAAAAATACTCCATTAATTTATAATTATATATTTTAAGAAAACGATTCGTTAAAATTTAAAGAGATCGTGGTCTCACATTCTTTACTTTCCACTTATAAAAATATTATAAACGTCCTATATAATTCCTCTCTCTTTTACACTTCCACTACACTAGATCATAAATTTGCCATTTCATAGTAATATTCAGTTTTTGAGATTTTAAAATTGAGACCGTGAACAAGCGAGCAAATAAGAAACGGTTTATTGAACACTCAGAGCCAAATATGGGAATTAAAGCAGTTAGTAAAATTAAATATATGAGTATTGTAATGAAAACCAGTTGGAGCTGAATTTTACAGGTATAACCTCGTGATGAACTCATTTTTATTCGGTTGGAATCCAATTTGATGCTCAAAATTAACAGTTTGATGTATCTCTTTCAAATACGATTAATTTGCACGTTTTTTTCTTTGGAAGGCTATAAGCGGTAGATTTATGGACTGTTGAAATTATTATTGATTGATACCATAGGTATAATTCTGCAAAATTCCTATTGTCGTTTTTCTATTGAGTTGTTCTCAGTCAATCGAAGGCGTATATTCCAGCGAACGTAGAATCGCGTAAAAATTTCAAGTGTTCCGATCATTGAGCATGCTAAGTACATAGAAAAGCAGTAGAACAAAGCAGTGCACTTCAATTCCTCAATAGCTCGAGTCCTATGCAGTGTACGTGTTGAGTGTTTACAGCGCTAGCAAAACATTCATCGCAAAAAATCCGTTGTAAATGTATGAACACCTATTTTTGTATTATTTTACTTTCTATATCCTTTTTATCGTATTCCTCTTCCTTTGCTTTTGAAGGTTGCGTATTTATTTTTCAAATACACCCTAGGTTTATTTTATATTCGGGCGAAATGGCGGTGTTTCTCGTTTTGTGCGATTTATCCACCGCAGCCAATTATTATTATGCAGATGTATAGTTAGTTCGATGTCAAATTCGAAGATGATTGAATTTCTATGCCATATTTGGGTGGGTATTTAAATTTAAATTGAATTATATTTATCAGATTGATATTTATGTAATTTTTTTAAAATTAGCAACAGAATATTTTCTATTTTTTCCTATAATGAGGACTGTCCTATTCTAAAGTCTATTAATTTTTAATGTATTATTCTTCAGTTGTAAACATTTTCGTATAGTTTCAGTGAGTAGATGAATGTACATGTTGAGTTAGTTGCGGAATCGACTTTAGATTTTTCCTTAAAAAGACGTATTATTCATATTTTGTTATTGTTTCCTATTTAACTATTCTTCGAATTTCAGTCTGCAGTTAAAAAAGAAATATGAAAAAGATCAATGGAGGTGCGATAAAATAATTCGTTCTTTTAATGTCGAAAATAGGAAAACTCTGAAAACTAAAACAGGAACAAATATTAGTGATGATGAAAGAGAACGATTAAATCTGATTATCTCTTTCTTGCGTTTTACCTTTTATGTACATACATATTGTAAAAGTTCATTATAGTTCATATTATCAGTATAAATTTTATTAGATAGTATTTTGTAGATTTTGATGGTAGTATATTGAAAATCGTGAAATAGTGCAACCAGAATGCTGGAACCTTTATTTAGCAATCATTGGAGTATTAAGTTTTAATAGCTGAATAAAACAAATAAGAGAATTTTTAAAGCATATCGAAATCATTGTATATATATATTTTTTTTCTCAACTAAAAAAATTAAATTCTTCAAATATAAGACATTCTTTTAGTGCACATTGGTAAATTTCATTGTAGTTTTCCATTAAATTCGTTTTGAATTACTATGTATATCTACTATATATATATACTTTAATATCTTGGTTTATAAATTCAGTATATGACTTCAGAGGTTAAGTGAAACAGATACCCACCTATATATAACCACGCAGATTAACGAGTCAAATAAATTAAGAGCAATCATTTGAAATATGTCATCTCAAAATTAAGAGTAGTATATATCGTCAACATTAATCCCAGGCCTAAACTTTTTGTCTTCATCATAGTAACGATTACCAATTTCAACTTCAGCGATGCGTAAATTAAGAAGAAGATATTTCAAACTCATACGAAATATATGTCAACTGCAAATAAAAGTTTCGTGTTGTATGTAACCTCTGTATGGCATTCACATAAACATATACCAAATATTCAAGATAAGAATGAAAAACAAGCAACTTATTGCGAGCATAATAATGAGGAACATGGTAAAAAGATGTATGATTTCAACTCGTATACGTACTTTTAAAGATTAAGTGCTTTTACCGTATTAGTTCGGACAGAATAAGGCGGCTTGTAAATATTTTAAAAAGCGAGAAAAGATTTTTGCAAAATTTTTTCCACATTTAAAGTCTAAGAAACGATTCAAATCACACTGACCGATTATTAACATTTCAATGTTCATAAGACGAGGTAGTTTTATCTCTAACTATATCTTTATATTCGGAGCCAAATTTAAGGAATTATTGCTTAATATTTGGATAATGTATGTTTTAAATCTCTTATATGTTATACATTTGTCATAATGTTACTTTTTTGAAATTATGTGAACCGATCATTAAAGTACATCCATTACAGTGCGAACATCATTAATTACAACTGCTTACCTCCATCGGTATATTACTGTTCATATAAATTTATCCGCATATTAATGAAATATTTCCGTTACGAGGGCTTGATATACTCTCTCGATCTTTATAAATCATGTGATTATTTATATTGACACTTTAATACGCTTCTATTAGACTCTAAATTATGAAAATTAGAGGCAGAATCAAAAGTATTTTATCTATTCATAGTTCAAAGGGATCGAATCGATATGTGGTTATAAATGTTCTATGGACAGTGATGTGTTTGACAGAACCGTATAAAGGCGATCACTCATCCAATTTTGAAAGAGAGAGAGAGGTCTCTTGAAGAAAATCTCACAGTTACAGCTAACGGTATATCGTATTACTCTCCATTAATCACTATTAACGTCTCTAAAATTTATGATGTTTAAAATTCAGTTCGTTTTTAAAAAATCCGAGCTCGGATAAACTTCGTTACCGTTACGAGCATGTTCCCGTCTTGGAGGTATAGAATTTATCAATGCGAAAGTCACGAGCTGAATGATATCACTGAGGCGGTGACCCCAACAGTGATGGGCCGATGTTGATGAGCTCATAGCGAACAAAAGAAGAATTACTGTGCGTGAATTAGCGTCCAAATTTAACGGTTGTGTTGACATCATACGCCATAATAATTCATGAGATGATAAAGGTTTCGCAGCATCACTTCGTGCCACATCGTAATGGCTTTTTCAGAATTGTGAAGTGTTTCATATATACGTTCTCGTTGAGGATTTAATGGAAACGTAGTTTATTTACCGAGGAATAGTTATTTTACATTTTATTTTAAAGTAAAGCTGTGTTGCTTATGTTAGGTTGTGTTTTCTGTCTTCTTTACATGTATGAAATAATTGAACGAATTGACTGTATTTATATACTGGTGTTTCATTTCGTGATAAATTTTCTATATCCGGTTAGCACCTTCGGTTGAAATATGTTTTAGCTATAATTTCGATTATTTTTTTAAGTTACTAGCCAAAAATCTTTATTTAAAAGTTATCATTATTACTATTATCATTGCCGTATTTGAAATGGGAGTACTAGTGGTAACACCTCAGAATTGACGATAAAATAAATTCCTAATAAGTTTTATGAATCTAGTATGAATTTTAACCCTAATATATAGATTTTGAGCATTGGTAAAGGGCGATTAAAAGTAGTAAATCAAATTATTCTGATAATTTAGGTAAATATCATATGGCGGCGTATACAATGATGGTTTTGGATAATTTATCTTTTCGGAAGCGTTGGCTACAGTTCTTCTTCTGATTCAGTCTGAAGTCGCATGGATGTAAATAGATCCAGATTTTAGTTGCCAGATTAGATTTAGTTGTTTAGTTTAGTATCTTTTCTTCTTGTTGAATAAAATGTATCTTTTCAACATTTCTTTTATCATATATATCCCTTTGATAGGAGTAAATGCGCTAAAAATAACATCACATAAAATGTTTCATTCGCGCATTCATACTAATTTCTCGAAAACAAGCTTCTATAATGTTTGCTCTCATATCTATTTTAAATTTAGCTATAGTTGTTTTTTATATGATTCACCCAAGACACCAGGATATACCTGCTTTATATTTTCCTGAAACTGTAGGAATGCGTTTATATATCAGCATTTTTATTTCATCGGTGAGAATGTAATTAGTATCCCTTGATCTAATTCAGCTGTAATAGCTTAAAATTTTGCCAAAAAAATAATACAAATAAATTCTTCCATGGTATTAAACTTTCTTCTTTTTATTTGAAATCCTCTTGTAGATCATTTTATCACGGACAAACTCGTCTTTATGTTTCAAATAATAGTAATGGCCAGATTATGTTACTCTAAAGTATTGAAAAGAAGATTTTAGAACATCATCTACCTTAATCATTTTCTTCTCTTCTAACGCTGTCTCTTTCAAGTTATATTACTTCTCCATACTTACCAATAATAGTTATTTTGTGCATCAGATTGTGATAAATGACCTTCTTAAATGCTTTTGTAATCAGTTTCATTGTCTTTTAAATAAATTGTTCTGATATACTTTAATTATTCAAAAGTGTAAATTATAATTTCCATTAACTACCTAAGATCTACTATATTACATTCACTGGATATTCAATTTAGTAAGTCTATGGCATTCTGTCAAGAGTACAAGAGACACCCAATGTTTCTTCTGAAGAAAATTACATCGCTCTGTATGTTCTATTTCTTATAAAGGTCGTTTTTGTTTATTTCACAAGGAAAATTCATTCGCAGTTTAAGGAATCAAAAATAGGAATTAGAAGATGAAATTTAGCCAACTTAGTCGCTCACCGTTGCAGCACGGCGGCTGTGTTCTGGGAGTTGTATATTATTCCAGGGGCTAACGCAGGGATGCAGACTTCAGCCTTGTATATCCTTCGAATTAAGTTTCATTAGACTCCAAATTATGGGGAAATGTTTCATCCAACTTAAAAATCGGAATCCATACTGATGAACTAATGTTGCGTACTTTACTAAATACCTTTATTTGATTTGTATAATTCATATAATAAAAAGCTTTCTTATTCTATATGAAAAATTCTCACATGAACCAAGACAAGGTATGGAATAACTTACGTTTAAAATTTCATTAGAATATACACAAGATAAGTATATTTATTATACATTTTGATGAAAGGGTCTGAGAATATTTAAAGCAATTTCAGATTGTAACATAAGTAGAAAGGGCTATATTCATTCCTATTTTATAAAACTGGATTCCTAGTTATTTAAACATATTACAAAATGGCATCAATTTTTACGTCTCCATAGAGAGAGACTCATTTTTTATATTCTTACTGTTCTTTTCACTTAATGAATTTTCTCCGATATTATATAAAGTTTTAATTTAAAGTCACGTTTTATAGCAGTTCTGGCATTTTTATTTGAACGTTAAGGTATTACATCCTTTACTCAGATTATTTTTTATTCAACGAAAATATTAATCATTGCTCCTAATCTCCTCTTCTTGAAAGAATTTCTAATATTAATAAAGGAATTTTCATGGAAAACCAGACTACTATTAGAGAAATTAACTATTGAATTATAAACTCATACATGAAGATTTAGGGATTAAAAGATTTTTTACCGATCATTCCAATTACTTTTTTCTCGCATTTCATATTTCATGTACAAATGTAGCTTCGATTATTTCTCTCACAAAGCAACGCATGTTCTCATCAAAGTGAATAAAATAACGTGTATTTAATGTAGGTATTATGGGATGAATAGAGCTGTTTACTATTCTGCGATTCTCATATCTGACATAAATACTTTCGATTTGGGTATTCATTAGTTGAGCTGTAACTTTTATCTTTACTTATATTTCCTCTCAGTTAATTTAAAAAATATTTTTATCCTCAATTATTATAAATTCCTCCTCTTTCTTCATACATTATCTTCTCATGACAATGAAAACCTTATGAAATGAAAATTGTGACTCTTTATGTCAATAATTTTAATATGTATGGGAAATCGAGACGTACAATTCTTAAGGAAAATAGGTGATGCTTGTTTCGTATTCAGAAAAAAAACCTTCGAATCCGTAGTTGTTTGAGATGAAATTAATTCCATAAGTTTTTAGTGCCTTAATTCATAAGAGAATATGTTAGAATGGAGATAAAATGTTCACTAAACTCTCTGAGAGTTATTATTACGTCTTAGTTTGAAAGCTGACGTAATTGAGGGAAATTCGACACTCTTAATTTTGGAATTGTTCCAAAGCAAAGCAATGGAGACCGTCATTTTTCAAGGAGGCCGCGTGTCCTTGCAGTATGGCCAGAAAAATTCAGTAAAAATAGGCTGGCCTTATCCCAAAGTAGAAAACAGGACATTTTAAATGAGGGTAACAGAACAATGCGGATGAAAAAGTTTTGTTAACAGATACGTTCTACTCCACGATAAATAATTAGGAATAATTCTTCAAATTAAAGCAAGGGCTTCTTTTATCATTCCAGGGTTCATTAAGGAAGAGAAACAAGTTTTTCCATTGAAAATTGCGAGCATATTTTATAAAGACGTAGATTCGTCTTTTACGTGCTAAAATATACGAAAAAAGATAAATTAGCGGTGCTTTAGATGAGAATTGAAAAGAGAAAAGTAAACTAACCGATTAATTAATGCTTAGAAGTAAAAGAAGAATACATACGAAAGTATATTATATATTGAGAGTCAAAGATTCATTATTCTCAAATTATTTGATCATATTACGATAAAGTTCGTTTCCAAAATAATTGTTGCAATGGTTATATAAATTTGACGATTACTATCAGCTATAATCAAAAGGTTTTCACAGGATATCTTCAAGTAATTATTTCCGTTTTTCGGCTAAACATTCGTTGCAAGACCAAACTTTGAAAATTTTACATGACAGGATATATCTTCATCTTCATAATAATCGTTTTATTTCATGGAAAATAAAAGATTCGATATAAAGATTTTTTGCGTCTTATTTATGAAAACTTGGGCACAGGTGTATATTGAGTTCACATATTCTCTTATGGAATCCATATTAAGTTAACTATCTCAAGGGATATAGAATGAACATAAGATAATGATTATATGGTTAAAAGGTGGGATAAAAATGCAATACTTGGAACCTGATTGCTTGCTTAATTTGTGTGGTATGAAGTATTTAATTGGGATATTTAAAAAGTAGTGATTAAATTTTAAGGACAAATGAAACTTATAGTGAATTAATAAGTTTAGTTGAAGTTGGTTAAACCTACCTTGCACTATACACTCCATCCGACTCAATCTGCTCGTATTCATAATTTAGAAGTTAATTTATTTTGTATTTCGTAGAGAAAATACTAGGGAAAAGTCTTAACTATACTGAGATTATTTGACAATATAACTTATTAGCGGTCACATACATATTTGCCCTGAATCTCTGTAACTCTATTTTTTCATTGGCCTCTCCAAAATTACGAGGTATTCGTGCTCCCAATCCAATCATTTGAGGCCTTCTTTTCTGTACACTCAAATTTGGGATTATTCCAAGCTTTTTTATGATTTTCCATTATTGTTAATTAATTTAGAAGAAACGTGTGAATATAGGAGTATATAAATTATTATTTACCCAAAGATCTTTTTTCATTTCATCACCCTCTTCCGTAGAAAAAGATTTTCAAATTTAATAATTTTTTACAGTTTCTACTTTTAAAATGAAAGAATTGGTATTTATTGATAATTTGTATCGTAGCTAAAAATTTATAAAAATCAAAATTATTATTAGGAATTGTATTAATTTAGGTATGTATTTGTATGTATTTATTATTATTCATTAATTAAAGAGAGAATTATGTCTTCTAATGTCATTTAATGGTAGTTATACAGAATATTATAAATGGTATATATTTCCATTATGAAGTGTTCCTATATTGTGACTGAAAATATTTTCCAGAGATTTGATAAAATTATTTATGAATTTCACTATAGCAAAAATATTATAAGCTCATCTTAGTGTTAATCTGAATTTTCTCGGCATATTATAATGCCTTCATATCCATTAATTGGGAATGGAAAGAAATTTCCGACAAAAATCTTATGAAGGATACATTATTGTAGGTTTTATTGATAGCCTAATACCCTATTGTTTCGAAATTTAACTTCATTGAAAATTTTGTTTATTAATTATATTGATGGTACTGACACGAGTTTCATCTGCTTAATTAAATTTTATAGAAAGATTTTTGTTCTTATTTCGTAAAAATATTGGTAAAATGAAGAAAAATACGGAGGTTATTTATTAAATATCTATTTAGAAGAAAATAAATAATTCCATTTTGTAAAGGAGATTTAGTAGTCTGTCAGAGATTCTGTGATAATTTTCAAAGTGAATTAGTGAAAATGGAATTAAACGCAGAATTTTGCAACAGTGTCAGTAGTTCATTATGTCAAAAGGTAATTCTTTCTAATACGGCCTTAAAGTTTGGAGACGTTTATAGCTATTAAACAAAATCCAAAATATTAACCTGGTGTTCAATACTCAAGTTCCATATAATATAATATCGATTTATATAACATATAAATTTGTGAAATAGTGAAGTTATATAATTGCAATGCGAGGGAATAAAAATTAGCAAATATTTTTAAATGAAATTTTAATAAATTTAATTCACTAAGAATAATGATCTAAGTAAGAAGCGTCTTTTGATTTACAATATTGAGATTTTACAAATTACAATCTCTTCTACTAATTGTATATTTGTATATAATTATCTTCCATGACAGATATTTATCGAAAAGGAAAACGAATTAGAAAATATATAGATCACCAAAAAGCTAAGTTTGGCTCAGGATATAGTTTCTCTGATTACTTTTTTAAGGATGAATTCATTGCAGGAATATATACACAAAGAAAACTGTCTGAAAAAACGTTCGCAACGTATATATTAAAATTATTTAAAATAAATATTTTAAAAAACACATGAAAGTTACCGCTTTATAAAACGGACATTAGAAATCATTTTCAATTGGGTAGGAAAAACTTTTAAAATAATAAATATTTCTTGAGGTATACATTTATATTAGATGCAGCATCTTAAAATATATAACATTTCCATATAAATCAATAATAACCTCTTTCTAATACTCGGGGATAACACTGGGAAGGAGACGAATAAAAAAGGTCGAGGATTTTTTAATGACAGCAGTCAAAGGAAGAACAAGATGCAGATGGTTCAACACTGTCTAGGTAGACATACGGGGTAAGCAATTGGAGAGAGATGTCAATGCACAAAAGATTGCAAGGAGCCGCAGAGAATGGCCTGGAGAAGACAGGGAGACATATGAATTACGAAGATAATTCCACCCTGTAAATAACTCGTCAATCACGTGACAAAAAAGGAACGAGAGGTAGATACGTAAAGGGAAAACAGGATGGATGATAACCTAATTGAAAATCCGATACCATCCCACTATCAGAAAATAATGCGTGACTTGCAGATTATCATTTTATACTATTAAATAATCTCCTTTGATATCTACTCAATATATAAGTTCCATGAAGTCTAGAAATTTTTCAATTTAAAGGTTAATTTGGAATAATATCATCTTGCTTATTTTTATGTATGGATTTTAAAAATTGAAAAACGATCATTTAGAAGTTTATGTTAAACTTTGATCGTTTTGTAACTTATAATAAATCTTCCAGTCCCTTATCTTATTGCATTGCGATCCTTATTTGAAAAGGACTTATCTTAGATTTTATCATTCCATTAATTCTTCATTTTCGTAATTTTTTACAATTGTAGATGAGTGAAATAAAATTCATAATACGTGAGGCTAAACTGTGCTCTTAGAGTAATTTTGAAAAATTTTTTTTTAAACCAACAAACCCAATTTCTATAATATTATAATAAATGAAATATAAGGATGAAGTTTTTTCAATTAAATAAAACTGTTGGTAAAGAGGGAAAGCTATCGCAATGTTTTATCATTAGTGAGATGTGAAGGAATTTGGTCAATTAAATTACGTATGTGATCTATAAAAAATCTTATTTACGACAAAAAAGATAGTCATTTATTCATTTGTTTATAGGTCAATTTTATATTTAATTAATACTATTGGATCGTGTAATTCTAAAATTAGATTGATGATAGTAGAATAAAATGAATTCCTTGTCATCTATTCAGCTGCATCTTACTCATCCCTACCTCTTTCACTGGATGAGACTGCATATCTATTATCTTTGCGACCTAAAACAGCGCATACCCAAACCTCTCAAAAAGATCTCAATATTCTGTTATAGAATCTCATATTGACATCCGCCTAGCAACTAAAGACAGAGGAACGCATTCATTTCATTGGTAAATATTTACATTCCTTTGCTCTCTTTAGAGACTGAGTGATTACATAAAATCTCCGAAGTGAATAATATTAAGTCTATGACTAAGAAATACCACGTTAGTGTAGTATCATCATATAGGTTTGATGATATTAGTTACAAAAATATTTACTGCTAATATTATTTCATGTAGAGGTAATATAATCTCAGAAAAATTAGATACATTATTTAACTGATCAGCAATAAGATTTCAAACCCTTTCAGGGCTCGAATTTAACAATATGCAGCTTAGAATTTTAGATAGCTTATTCGTTCATTTTAAGAAAGAAATCTAGTAATTTTTTTCTGATTTTCTGATTCAACAATTAATTCACAAAAGATTGTTTGCGAAAATTTAAACTTTAAAACTTCATCTTCCAATAAAAAAAAATAGAAATAAAACATCCACATTTCAAAAATTAAAAATTCTATAAATATGAACATTTTTTATGTTTCAAACAAAATATGAGGCTATTCATAAAGATAAGGCAAATCAAAAATTTTCGAATGACATGATTCGACATGAACGAAGCAAGAATTTCATAGAAAATTCGCCCACGATTCGATACGCATCCAGGAAAATCGATCTCGGGGGGAAAGCGATTTTACGTCGAGCACATAATTTAACACCGCTACGGGATACGGAAGAATTAGGATCTCACGAAAGTGGCTATCAAACTCCTGAGACAACCTGTTCATCTCCCTCATCCTGTACCACAAGACGAGCGGAACACATCCATCGAGATACGATATCTGCCCCGTTAACATCCGAATTTATCGCCGATCGACTCCTGCCGTCAGGAAGATCAGACGGACAAAAACACCCGCGGACGGAGAAAAAAAACTCCACAAGCGGCGTTTATAGCTGCCCTTTCGGATGACACGTATCGACTCGTCCCATAAGGTGTGGACGCTTTAGCGCCCGGACGTTTAACATCCCACCCCCGCGGACGAAATGGGGCGGGCAGGTGACGCGTGGATGAAATTCGAAAGGAATATCATCCTTTCTTTCCGTTAAATAGAAGGTGCAATGGTCAGAGACCGTCTCGGCGGATGCTCGCGATGAATCATGCAAACCCTGCCATCCCGCCCCTCCCCGCGCCCCCACCCCCGCAACCCCCTCCCCTAGACGCATCCCGTCCAGACGGCAGAAGGGCGATGCCCTCTCTCAGACGGGGTGTGGGTGGGGGAGCAGACGTAAGATTGGATTGGATTGATGTCCTGCATTTTCAGAGTGCGGCCACTCTTTCTTCGAGACTGCAACCAGGCAAAGTTCATTTCGCTTTGGGAGGGGGAGGCCTTGGGAGGTTCGGTTGTTGGCAAGAGGGGTTTTTTTTGCTCGGGATGTGAGAGGCCGCGAATTTGCCTATCCCTCGATTGATGCATTTCGGTGGAAACGGAGGGAAAATGGGTTGTTGGGAAGTTCTCATAGGTCTCCTATGATACTTTCCTAAATGCTCAGGTGACGATAAAGACAATAGGACGTTGATAGGAATGAAATGATCGACCCAATAGTACGTTGCTACGTAAGAATAAAATCATATCTACACATACATACATATATTCTGATCCCGAATTATTCTTTTAGATATATATGGAAGTAGACGAAAAATATTATTTTCCCTTTGCCTACGAACTAGAATACCAAAATATTCCGCAATTGATTTTGTGGGTTTACGTGAAGTTTTCATAAAAATTATTTTACATAAATATGCTGGTGGGATATGATATATTGATTACGTCTAAATTTGATGTTACTAAATGAAAAGTTTTTTTGGAATATCTGAGTTATTTCCTAGTCATATACTAATATCTAAGAATTTCACGAAAACTAAGAATGTATAATTTTGGATAAGAATGGCTTGAGGAGTATTTAATATTGTCCTCGGGTGATAGTATCGATATTTATTGAAAATAGGGAATTTATAGTTGCTTTGGTTAATTATAATTATGGTTGATTGGTTAATTGATTCGTGGATAGGTCCATTTATAAATGATAAAAATTGGTGTGGATATTTATTTTTTTTAATGTACAGATATTTACAGGAACTGATATTACGGTAATTAAAGCATTATATAAATACATTGGATATTAAATATTGATTAGATTATGAATTGTAATTAAAATATACAATTAAAGGAATCATTCATATATTACAAGTATAGGCATAAATTATCTTATGTAAAAAAAATTTATTTTATGTATAATATACTACATTTTCAGTGTATGAATTAATACAAGGAGAATAAGGCAGAAGAAGCTCCAAAAAGTGAGCTAGCTTATCTTTCTCAGTCGTTCTGTTCTAATGGATAAAATAGATTAGGCTTTTACTTTTATGATATTTTTAATTAATTTCGGAACTAATTTTAGGCTAAGAAAGTGTAAGAGGTTTTATATATTTCCATATATTAAATAATAATAGGCATAACTTCGCTTTTTCATCTAACGTCATCATGTCCTAAATGAGTATTTCCACTTATATTGACGAATTTTCAATAACAAACCCAAAAGATAAAAAGTGATTTTTATACAAAAAAATTATGAGGATAATTTAATTCTACTCTCAACGATGAGCTAATATAGTTTTATTATTCAGAGGCTACGATCTTATCAAGTTCATGTAAATAATTAAATATCTACTTAGAATAAGATTAATGCTTAATTCCCAGAATCAATGCGCAGAATTATAAAAAGGTATTTCAGTTATGGGTTATACTTACATATAAGCTCTATGCCACAAAATAGTGCGAAATGTTTGGATAAATTAGGATGTTACACGATAACCTCTGACGCTGGTAGGATGTAAAATGTTTCCTTTTGACAAAGAGATCAATTATTATCAATTCATTTTCAGTATTGCATTGCATCAATTTCTTACGTTTTCTCTTACATATAAACATTAAATAATATGTCACATGACTTTTCTTTTGATATCATTTCATCATGGCAAGTTTTTTAAATTATAAATTCAATATGTCCGCTGTAAAAATGTAAGGTTTAATTAATAGAAAGACTATTACAGCCTATATAAACGATAGAGCGAAATTCAAGTGATATATTTTCTACAATCTGCAGCTAAATCATTTTTCACTACATTGTATCAATAAGTATCAGTCAACCGTTAAAATGTATATAAATTCCAATGGAAAACCTTCCATTAAGATAAAGCCTCGACCGTCTGTGGACCCAAACCTCTTCGAGACGAAAAATTGAAAGAGAATGTGAATTTTTTGCTCGTGAAATTAATGAATGGTGGTCACGAATGGCAAGTATGCCATTATTTAAAGGGTAAACGTCGTTACGAAGGTATACATACCATCAAAAGGTGCTGTTCTCGAAAGTAGGTCGAGTATAATGGTACTTTGGACCGTACGAAAAATAAGCGAGCTGCCGGTCCGCAACACCTGACGCAGTGAATGGGAAAAAACACATCGTCTGCGAGTGCAAGAGAAAGTTGCAATGATGGGGATTCGTGGAATTGAAGATAAGAAAGTTTTCCGAGTAATTCTTAATAGATCGCCCGCAAAATATGCGTCTGAGATGTGCACAATGCATGGGGAAATGCATTCGATGCTACGAACTCGTTCGAGAGGCATAAAAAAATAAAAAGACGAAGGCTTGTCTCGAATTCTATAGATTGCCTCCCAAAGGTTTTGCATTCAAATGTAAATTGAATCGAAATTTCCCCATCAACAGGATAATTGATATGTTACTTCATTGGCCTATAAAGAGTTTAATTAGATTGTGCATTCCAAGACTGATTTTTGCTGAACTTTACAAAAATTAGGAGATATATTGAAGATGTATTTAGAAGTTTAGCTTGCTTGTTTTTAAATTAATTTCCCGAATAAGATTGTTCCTATCAGTTTAATAGAATCTCATTCTTAAGAATAAAATTTCTCCTAAGTGTACGTAATTTATTCGATGCGTCTTCCAGTTTCCTGGCCAGAAATTAAACCTGTTATGTTAATCCAAGCGAGAAACTGAATTGCAAAAACTTTACGGAAGACCCAATCTTATTGAAGCATGATCGTACTAAACGAAAAAATCGTAATCTATTGTGAGGAATAAATTGAACCCGTTACGGTTTCTCCAAATAAAACAAAGTGTACTTTAATTATTAGACGGTCAGAAATTGAAATTTTTTCTCTCCCTCTTAATAGATTTCACTACAAAAACATTCACTCTCATAAAAGCACCTTATTCCTATGATGTAACTTTTTTTGAGTTTCAAGAGGATGAGATTATTTTATATTTCCACTCTAAGAATTCCAAACAAATTGGAGAGTTCGTGTCAATGTCAATAATCGCACAAATTATATTACATACTCGATTGATAAAAGTAATCTATATTTAATTAATCATGTTCATATTATAGGCGTTTAGTTGGGCCATAATTTTGTGGTAGTTTTCCAAAATGAACAAGTAGCAAAGAATAACTTTTACTTTTACCACGAGTTATTTTTTTAAGACCATGATTTCGATCAAAAAGATCATCTTTAGGTATTAGATCGAAACCATGATCGTAGAAAAATAAACTTGTGGTAAGAGCAAAAATTATTCTCTGTTCCCTCTTTATATCTATATTAATTTAGAGTGATTTTACCAGCAATTTTCACCCGAAATGTATGTATAATAGCTGGAGGCAAAAACACTTCCTTTTAATGTATAATGGAAATTAATATCCTACCTACCAAATGTCGAAAAGTGGCTCGCTTGTTAAAGATAAATTATCGATAATACTTATAATATACTTATATACTAATACTTAACTTACTTATATAATAATACTTATAAACATATGATAATTTTATAGATGCTCTTAATGTACGTGTATAAAAGTTAACTAGTTATGAACGATACAATACATTACGTCGAATCAGTTTTCTACTTAAGAAACATACACTTAATACTAACATCGGAGTTATTTGTAGAGTCATTTATTTCTAATCGAAAGAACTTTTTATCTCTGTACTGGATCGTCTCGTAACACTCTATATAAGTAAGATTCTGAGTTATAGTTACTTTACTCCTCATCTCACAGTTTCCTTCTTACTTTCGATAGGAGATGTGACGTGGTTTGAATACCTCACAAACATCGATGACATGCGCTCGCATCCAATGGACGAATACTATCGGATTTTCGTTTCAAATCATGCGGAGAATGCGCGATTGAGCAATTCAGATCAAGTGCATTCCGTAACACCTCGCTGACGTATCGCCCCGATCAAATCAGAGATTTCGACGTCCATTTAGCATAGGTTAAAATTGATATGCACACCCTTCTCTTGCCCAACATTGTTCGTGAGAAAAATTTCCTTCGGAGGGTCATCCATTTGTCTCATGACCCCCGAATTAATTTTTTTAAGGTCCCGTGAAGGGAAATGTATCTTCAACATACCACTATGTACGACGAGGGTTGACGTTTCTCTCAGCTGATGCATCGAATTCAAATGTTCGAGATGATGATGATGAATTATAAATGAGCGAGTAGTAGGAAAGGGTGTTTAAAATTTTGAACAGGTTCCGGAGTCGAACTGGGATGTCTTAATTGCCAATCGGGTCGTATATTTAGTGAGTTCTTTAATTAAAAATGAGAATTCTCAATGCGGCTCAACTTTGCTTAATGCTTATGATGCGGCTCAACTTTGTATCTTTTTCCTCAATGATGTCGTGAGGATAATTAAGAGAGTTGAGTGATATGTTTACGAGTTAGACTTTGCTCGCTTTTGAGGAATGATTAAGTGATGAATTTTATACCAATGGATTATCATTAATACTGTTTTTGAGTAAAATTATAGGTAAAGATTTGAGATACTGATTTTAGTTGAATAATTAGAGCCTACAAATTTTAAAAAGGAATGTACTTCCAAGTTAATTGTTAATTAAAATGTTTATCTAGGTTAAATAGAACCAGAGAAAGAACGTCTTATTGACAAGACAGTATAAAGTATAATTGCAATTATAAAAAATAAATTTGAAGAGTAGTTCAAATTCCTTACTGCTACGAAGCCTTAGAATTTTTCTGTGATATTAATCGAAAGATACCTTGACTCATTTAGAGATATTGATTGTAATAGGAGATTTAATACTTCCATTGGTTGATGCCAATGAGACCAAACTGGTAACAAACAATCAAATCTATTTTTCCTTTTTTGATGGCTTAATTTTCATATTGGCCAAATGAGAAGCATTCTGCGTTAACGGAAAAAAGAAATTGTATCTCACTGTCTTTAAAAAATCAACGTATGTTTCTGTTCATTGTAAACCTTTACGTTACAAATATCTTCTAAACCCCACGTTTTCTTATAATGAAGTTCTTTATGAATTATTTTAATCGTTTTTTATGAATTTTTACGTAAATATTGAGGATAACAAATAAATGTCTAAGAATTGAGACAATAAGCATTCGGTTATGACCATATAACCATTTGATTGATAATAACAGTAAGGTACACGGTTATGATCATACAAATACTGGATTGATAAAAAAGTAATGAAATTAAAACAGGTTGAGAATCTAGAGGAATAAAATAAATGAGTTGAAATTTCGATGCACGAAAAAAGAAGAAGAAAACAAGAAAAATCTGATAAATCAGAACCCAGAAAAAAAAATAAAGGTGGTATGGGTGGGATTCAAAGAAACTGTTGTGAGAATCGTAGAGTAGAAGAGCGGCTGGACACTGGGTGAGAAGATATAACAAGAAACTCATAGGTGAAGTTGATGGAGACTTGAGAGGCTGTATAAGAAGACAAAGGGAGTCTGAATAAAAAAGGAGATGAAAAGAAAATCAGCTAGGAGACTGTGTGACAGTGAGAGGGAGTGTACAAAGTAATAGATGTAGGAAAAAGGGGAATAGAGAGCTTAACAAACGTCTCGAGGGAAATAGAGGAAGGGGATAGTATTATAAAGAGATTAGGTTAACTTAAGAAAAGACTGTGTTATGGGGAAAATAATGAGGAACCCTTTTAAAATGTCTATTGGATAAGGTTATAATGAGGAAAATACGCTGCTAATATAACCCCAAGAAGATTTGTATTATAACTAAGAAGAGAAAATGATAGATTAGAAATATGAAAGGAAGTGACAGTGTTAGGGATAGAGCAACGAGATAGTCTGGACTAGAAATAAGTGGAGAGATGATTAAAGGAGGATAATGGTGTACAATACTAAATGTAGAGTTTTCGATGAGTTTTGGAAAGGATTTAGAAACGATTGTGAGTAAAGGATGTGGAACTTTCATTATTAATTATGACAAACAAGTGACGGAGGTGTTTGTCAAAATAGTGGAACAACGAGAATTCAAATGGAGAATGAGATAAGTTAAGGAAAATATAGATTTCAAATAGGTAGATTTATTCCAGAAGAGGAATACTTAAAATTCAATAATAATAAGAATAACCAATATTCGATAATTAAAAAATACCAAAGGAATAAGTCATATCTACTATTAATTGATGTTTCTGTACAGTAAGTAATAATAAATTAATTAATTAATTAATTAAGGTTAATTAATGAACAATTTAGGAAATACATGAATACAAATAATTCGATACGCATTACAGCAGGAGGCAATGCTGATTATTGGGAGTTTATTTCAAATAATAATACTTCATCTTTTCAGTTAATCTTTCTTTGTAATATAATCTTGAAAATAAGATGGAATAAAACTTGAGGGGACATGTTTCATGAAGGGTGTGAGAGGAATAGATACTTGTGTTCGATGTTCGATAAATTATACATTGTATGAAGAAATAGAGGAAATATAAGTAAAATATTAAACATAATGATACGATAAAGGATAGGATACAAGTTAAAATAAAGAAAATTGAAAAAAAAAACTGTTTCAGAATAAGATATATAAAACTGATAATTCCAGGACGTATCTAGAAGAGAATATTGATTTATTTCTATTAGTAACGATCTTAGTTGCCAGTAATTTTTCATATGAAAGTAGATAAAGATAAAAATACCAAAGAAAACGTATATTTAGGAATATAAACTTGTTTCAAAATTTAGCTCCTTAGAATGAAAACAATATTCACTGAAAATTTCCCTCCTTGTACCGGATTTGTCGGATGTATTGCTTTATTTTAAAGTGCTATTCAATGGCAATTAAATGCATTTAATTGGCAACTGGGGCAGCTCTTTTTTATATGTTCGTCTCCAAGGATAAAGGAGAAAGTTATGAACAAGATTCGAGAAATACGAGGTTTTCCAGATCAGGGTAAAAACGACAATGAGAAAATATGACTGGATTTTTTTCTGAATCAGGATCGAGCCCATATTTTTTTCTTTCCATTGTTATTGAGGGTGGCTGTTAATAAGGTCATGAAATGTAAAGGAAAATGTAGGTAATGCTGCTCAGTTTACAGATTATCTATTTTGCGGCACGGGAATTAAGAATCATAGACAGTAATTGATATTTATGGAACGGTAACACGGATAGAGGTATATATGGAATATTATTTGGATGATAAGACGTTACTTATGGAAAAAGATATATTTATTAGGCCCTCAACATCTGGAATTGGTTTGAACTCTCTAATTCATTGTCTGCAAGTTACCGAAGTGTAGGAAAATCATAACCGTATTCGGAATTACATCACAAGGAGCAATTCGATTCTACTTCCCTATTATCATGGATTATAGTTATGAATTGAGATAAGAAGATTTTTTCTACAAATTTAATACCAATTTAAAATAAGTTAACAACAGCACAAATTCTAAGATATGAAAATAAAGAAAAATAATTACTAAATAATTAACGAGAAAAAGATTAACATAACCAGAATAAATATTAAAAAAGCTAGAATTAAATGTACTGGAAAGCTTCATAAAAAGATCATGAAAGAAATATACAGTAGGCAATGTCACGTAGTCTCGTCTCAAGTAGTGTATTTTAGAAGAGTTGCAATTTAGATCTTTCTACAACTCTTCAGTCTCTCCACTTTGTAAAAAGATGAAAGGCCAAAGGTTAGACAAAGAGAAACATGGAATTTTAAGATCACAGAACGTATTTGTGGAAGGAGAGAGTTCAGGATACAATGTTGGGGGGAGGACAGGACAAGATGGCGGTCACTGGTCAGCAGACAGTCGGTATAGGATGATGATGAAGTATGTTTAATTTATTAGTGCAGCACGGATTTTTTCAAAAAGGCAAATATTAGCACTTTTAATTTAAAATAAAAACTTTGGAAGTTTCTTGAATCAGTCGTCTGTATTATTTAAAAGAAAACGTTAGGAGTTGGAATGTTGTATGCCAACAATATATCACACTATGTGAATTCAATACGTGGCCGAAATTCTTCAGTAACATAAAATATTTTCATTGTATATTAATTTTGAAGGATTATTTAATAACAAAGGTTAAATTATCTTTCATTATATTTGTTATAAACCGTTCTTGGAATTATTCCAGAATTTCTAGGCGATAGAAACGGAATATTATTTGAAATGACTAATGTTTATTTCATAAAAGATTAAAATTTATTTCAGCTAATGATCTCTTATTTAGTGTTAGCGCAGGAATGATTTTGGCATAAACTAATAAAAAGACCGGAGCACGCCAAACTAATGGAAGTTAATTAGTTTCCTCACGAAAGAAAAAACTACTAAAAATCGTCTTTATAAGGTTTGGGTCAGATTAAAAATTAGTTGTGTCAAAAGATTTAGTTGCCTATTGTATCAGAAAAAAAGTTTCACTTGTAACAACAAACATTAGTAACAAAGCAAAATTTGTATATAGAATGTTAAACTGTTAAAATCTTTTAATTGCCGATCAAGTGCTAGTATGATGTTTATTTTATATTGACCGGTAAGGTTTCAAGTAACTATTAATTAATATTGGGCCGAAATGTATGATATAATATAGAAAATTTCGTATCGAATTTTTAACTTAACGAGTTTCAAAATATACCTAATTATATAATTCCAACAAATTGAATCACTACTTTTAATTTTCGATAATTTTTACTTACGCATTAAAAGCTTTCTCCCTTTGAACAAACGCAAGTTCGGTTGATCGAATCGTTTCACACCGTTAAATGGCCAAACGTGAAAACGAATGGAAATTACGCAGCTGAAAAACAGCCGCGAACGATAAAAAATACGTAATCTCACATCCGCTCATTAAAAGAAAGCAGTTAACACTAAATTAATTCGTCTCAAAGAATCGTATAAAATAATTTATGACGCTTTTTAACACCGCGCGATTACATTTATATCTCATTTCGCACACATTAGCAACCACCGTTGTGCCCCTCAGATTCATCCACTGCGTCGACTCCCTTTCGTTTGAATCGATGCGAAATTTCTTTAGTCATCAAAAGACCTTTTTTTTTGAAAATTCGATTTCCATGCAAAAGGTAATTTTTCCTCACGCCTCCTTCAACAATGCGCGCTTTCAGTGTTTCCCTCGGAACACAGTGGCGTTGTGGGATCACCATTCATGCGTGTACGCAGCAATGCAGTCAACTGTCTTCAGCCACGCGTTATCTTTTCCGGGTTCTCTATATACGCGTTCGCCCCTCGTTTCCTCTAGCCTCTCATAAATCCTTGTGGAAAAACATTGATGCCGAGAGAAAAAAAGCGGCATTTGTTGGGGGAAATATTCCAGAACGAGCGCTGGTTTTCTCAAGTCTGCGCACGGAAAACGGCAAGAAAACGTTTCCACCCCCAATGCGCGATCCTCGATGGAAAATTCCAACTTTTTGGGCGCCGCTAACTCGCGGAATGAAAAAAGGCATTTATGGAGCGAAAAGGCTTTGGGTGAAAATATTGCCGGGATTTTTCGCAGGTTAACTTTCCAATGGGATGGGGCTTTGGCGTGATTTATAAGGAACCCGAAAATAAATTAGCGAAAAAGTGATTTTGTGAGGGAACGATTGATTGCACAGTTGGTTCAAATATAAAAAGTGATTGAATTAATGAGTTAAATGATTAGAAATGAGAATGATACGTTTTTATTTTCGTGTCCTGCTTCTGCACACTTCATGACATGATTTAGTGAAAATGGTACACGAGAAGTGCTTACCTTTGACTCAGTCGATGTTCTTGTGTTTTAATCGATTCATTTAAATATAGAAACTCTTAATTCCCGCAGAGCTCCACTAAGTCAACTAAATCTTTAATCAATACCTTCTTTGATCTATCATAAGTTTTTTTGAACTATGTATAAATTAATGCATCCGAAATACTCGTAAGCGTTTCTAGGATATAATATATCCAACAATATACCGTATATCCAAGAGTTTCAATTCAAATATTAATCCTCTAATATTTGAAGATTTTCGCATTATAGACAAGTGAAATCTATGAATTATTTCGAAGTCCTGCACCCGAGTACATAGGCTGAGTAGGAGTATCGAGAAATGAGTACGGCAAAAATTATGATATGTTTTGGAAAGAATTCTTAAGGCACTTATTTATCGATGATAGGCGGGTTTTTGCTCATTTGTTAAAACACAATCTCTCATCATTTCAAATGGAAACAGGTCACGAATTCCAATGCCGAATTAGGGCATTCCAGCAATTTGGATATTTATTCTTTGAGTAGTGTCTCCTTAAAAGTGATCGCGAGTTATCAATTTTCTCTTGCATTCGTTCTATAGCGTTGATTTCACGCTTGAGATCCCTCATCATTCTCTATTTATTTCGAGATACATGCTCTTATTAGAGATATAAATGAAAGGTCTCGTTAAACTGCAGAATTACTTACTTGATCTTTTATTTACACCTATTGTTCTTGTCAGTATTCAAGGATTCTTTATTTTAGAAATCTTAGTTGGATAAAAAATTGACCGAGATTTATGAGTTAATAAAATTTCCCAATTCTCGGGTTCAGTTGTGTAACTCGAACTAGGAATCAGTCAATGGATTGAACTCCTTTATCATTCAGTCTCTCTCAATTCAGCAAAAATATGAAAACTTAATAATCTCTTACAAATTAATACTTCGCTGTTTGATTTTATCCGAGCATTTGATGGAATGAACAAAGAGATGAGTCCTGTAAAAGAATGATATTTGTAGATTTTAATATTGGAGAGTAAGAAATTGATAAAAATAATACCATGAATATTTTATTATTAAGCCTCAGGATAATAAAACTTTTCTTTATACTTTACAGTGTGAATGAAAATATATGTTAGTATATTAGATATCAAATTGAAATTCAGCTGTAATATATCCTGCGTACTTACTTTAGTAAACTAATTCGAAACAAGTGACAAATCCATCATTCTCAGAATTGCATCCGATATAATAAGTTTTCTCAATTACTGGTAAATGGTACTTTATTTTCGGGTGAATCTCAAAAAATAACCTGTGATAATTATTTTCATCGAGTATCGATAAAAGCTTATTTCTTTAGTATTTAAAAACCTTAAATGTTGCGCTTCTTTTTTAGCATCAGTTCAATATGAGTGTGCTTGATAACTCTTCCATAGTGATGATTGTGCTCGTAATTCCTCACATTCTATAAAGACATATTTTCTCTAAGTATTAGCTTAATCTTCCAGAAGCATTACTCTTCTCCTACTGATTCATCTCTTCGGAAATCGACTTCAAGAAAATCCTGTTTTCATATAAAACTATAAATATTTCTATTTCTTATATATCTTTATTTTTCTTTCCACCATTTTAGATAGCATTTCGTAAGTTTCACTTCTAGAAACCATTAACTTTGATAATTATAGAAAGTTGAAAGCGGCATGGTTGAAAGGAGTGTAAAGACATTATCGCATATTTATTCCCATGTCATTAAAGATTATGCAATCTTATTCTTGTAGATGAATACAGATAAAATCTTTTAATTCTTTCTCTTTGATCTTAATGATCAGCTGCTCTATTGTTATTTCTATCATTTCTTGAGGAAAAGATGATAATTTGTATTTTACGTTAAATAATTAAGATAAAATAGCTCTTTTATTAGTTTTGGACTCTGTTTTTCTTGGTTTTATAGTTATATCATACTTAATTACAAGAGAGAATACCTAGATAAAGATATAATGAAAAGAAATTCATTTCCAAATATTTCCTTGCAGAGCCATGTAATGCTATTATCTGGAATCTTCTTTCAGCCTCCCGAAACAATTTTGGAGTTGCTGATACATTATAAATCTTACTATTTACATATTCTATTCTCGTAGAGTTTTTAAATGATATATCGTCAGAAAATGCTTTGTATGGTAAGATTTATTTCTACCGAAAGATGAAATGAATGACAAAATGCTTACGGAAAAATCAAATTTCATTCATGTCCTTATATTATTAAGGTAATTTACTTTAGCATATTAGATACAGAAGGTATATTTATTAAAATTTGATCTTGAAATTAAACTAATTCATTCAGAAAAGTTTCCATATCGGCATTACCACTCCTCGCCAAGTATCTTTTACTTGCTGAATATGTGGCAAATTTGATTTTACACCAATCTATTGCCCAGAAGGATCAAATAACGAAATAAAAAAACATGCTTATTTAAGAAAATAAAATATATAATCATAAACCAGAGAATTCTATCGAATAATAAATTCTGAACAAGAAAAAGTTAGTTCTGGATTTCTCTTTTCAGAAGCAAATTCGAATTCGAATTCCTCTAACTAAATCGAAAGTTACTAGAATACTTTTCTGTTACAATTTGCATTTTTCATTGTGTGTTAGAAATTCTTTATTAATATTATATTTTATAATTCCAATTATTTCCTTGAGCAGAATTTATTTTAAATTTGTATTTTTTTCTGCTAGTATCTCAATACCTTTCACTCAACAGCTATAGGAAAAGTTAATGGTTCATTCATTTTCGTCTTCCTGTTCTTGTACTATTATTTTCTTTCATATATTATTCTTTTTGCTTTGGCTATGCGTATGATGCATCAGCGTCACTTTTTGAGTAATTGGCACTGTTGAGCGATGGAATTCATTTCGGTCACTTTTTATCGGATGCACGGAAAAGTCCATCGCGTCATTGTGCTACGATTACGTGCAGTTTTTCCTCTCACAGCATTCGACTCGGAAAGTAATGGCGAATCATCTCACTTCTTACCTCTCGTAGTACCTTATTCCATGCCGAAAGCTTTTTGTGACTAGTGATGCATTGTCCCAAACAGCCTCTATTTAATGAGACATGGATAATGCTTTTGCCCTTCACTCGAAGAGGAACCGTGGTTGCATATAAAATATCTCCATGCTTACATGATGTTTTTCTAGCTGCATCTTCTCTCGATTTTGGAGTAAGAGACCAGTAAGGGAACTATTGTGAAAACATCTATACGGTAGTTGGCCTTAATAATCAAGAAATCTTCTGCTATGTTTCATTGTCTTTGAAATTGAAACCCGTATCGTAAAATTTAATATCACTTCGTAATTTATACAGGTTAACCATCGTGGTTATTAATATTATAATTGTGGTGATATATATCTACAATAGAGGTTAAATTATCGAGATTTAGAGTTGGAATATATTAAGATAATCAGTCTTAGAGTTATTTTATGTACTTATCAATTTCTTGGAATACATCTCTTTTTTATGGAGGTTATAATTGGATTAAATAGGAATTAACTTTCATATTATCCATTTTAGCATTAATCTTGATAATATTTAAATTTATTGCATGGGTATCTACTTTCTAAACTTCCAATGTTCATTGGCTTTAGTTGGAGAGTGAAGAAACATTTTTTCGATGGTAGTGAGAAGAAAGCGTAAAATTGATCTGACTCTTATTCATTGTTTTCATTTCTCAATACTTTACGTTATATCTATCATAATCATTCAATCTATCATAGTTTCCAATTGCCTTCTTATGAAATGAAAAAAATAGAAGTAAAATCTTTCCATTTTTTCCCTGGAAAGGTTGATTTATTCCCTCCTCATAATAATCATGAGAGTACATCCTCTGTAGTATAATTTACTATTAAAATGTACGATTAACTTGAATCAGATCTTAAGTAAATCAGCCCTCCTATGCAGCAATTCCTCGAATCCCCTTCTTAAAGGCATCCTCATGGTCAAATTCCGTGGGCAACCCATCAGGGTGCCGCTGCAAGTCGGGGCGGATTCCCTCATCTCTACCACATTCCCTAACTCATCCATAACAGATGCGATCGCAATAAGGAAAAACCAACACCCCGCGATTCTCATCGAAGGAGGCACGGATCTCGTTCGTGCAGGCACGGGACGTTACGTAATTGCCGCGTCGTGCATCTCTAGGAATCACGCGGCCGAGGAATTTCAACCGTGGAGGCAGACTACCATACCTCCCGGATCCGCTACCGGAAAAAGTTTCGTCTACTATAAGTCGGCGATTTTTTTTGAGGGGGAAAACCGTGCGATTTTCCGCCCTTAGGAGGAGGCGCTATTCTCTCGAGCATTAACGGGGAGGTGAAATTTATTCGAGGAGACGGTGGGGTGATAGCGAAAGACGCGGTGCTCGCGTGCAGATATGACGTCATAGAAGAGCGGACGTTGACATCGGCGGAGGGAAAAAAACACGATGAGGGGAAGGAGATTAAGAAGGAGTGGATTAAGGGGAGGGATTATGGAAAAGAGAAAGGGGGAAAAAGAATGGGGAAGGGGAGGGTTTGTCGGGAGAATTGGTACAGACGAAAAAAAGCTAAGAATTACGAGCCCGTTTTCGAGGTATTAATTAATTGTTTAACTTATGGGATCGTTGATGAAAATAGCATATGGGGACGTAACGAAAGTTTCTTTCTTTCGTGGTTGCCGACGGATTCTCGTGCGTCCCAAGAAGATGAAGTCTCAGTTCCTCCATGGTTTACGTATCGGGTTACGTTCGCATGATGCAGAATGTGCCAATTAGATCATTGACAAACCCGTGAATCGCGCTTTCAGATTTCGTCCCGTTTTGATGGGGTTTTTTTCCGAAGCGGGAGTTGGGCGAACGGAGGCTTTTGTGCGTCAGAGGGAGAATTGGAATAGGGTGATAGACAATGGCAAGTGATACCTATGAGGTTGGTCAAAGAAGCCATTACGAACTTTTCGCTTCAATATTACGTTTTCCATGGTGGGAATTGAATTTGGGTCTATATGTATGGATCAATCAAGAATTAGGTTTATTTTCGGGGGAGGTGAATATTGAAAAACAAAAGGTGACGTGATTTCCAAAATGGCTGAGTATAAAGATGTACCGATGGTCAATGGTTTCCCAATACCAGCATTCTATGCCAAGTATAAGAAAACAGATAAAATATAGAAAATGTTAGATTGTAACTCGGAAGAATTCTATCAAGTGTAGGGCATATAGAATAATCCACTGAAAAACGTTGTTAATATTTTATTATTTCACTAATAAAGCTTGAGTAGTTCGACTGTTGCTCAAGAGTAGTTATGAAAGACAAAGAGCAGTTCATTTCTTTTAATAAGAATACCTTATTTTTTCTTTCATGGCATTCGCATCCAAAGGAATTTTTATAAAGGAATATTTTAAACTCTCAAATGAGGGATTATTATCGGCGAAACTACATACTTATACTATATACCAAATACTTAGGATAAGGGAAGCTTTGTATTCGTTTCACGGTAAGGAATCGAAGTTGAATTATCTCGTAATTCTAATATAAAGGGCACTTCATTGTAGCGAAAATGGCCGTATTCAATAAGGGAATTTAATTTAAAAAATAGTTTCCCTATATTATTCACCACATAATACATTACTATTTATAACCATAAGATTAGTTTTAATTCTGAGGCAGACTCGTTTTGTTCATCTCCATCTGTCTCGTAAAGACACTCCAATAAATTTCATTAAGCTGAGTTAATATGCTTCAGATCTCTTGGTTATTTCCATCAGGAAGAGTGATATAATTTTTTGAGCGGATGCTTCTATATTAAGGAGGTTTTGAAAGAATAAACTTCACAACTTCGCGAAGATTGGTATTCTATGCTTGAAATTTATTTTCATTTCGATCTCCTTCAATTAGAGAAGATAGACACACCACATTCGAATAGATAATGCAGAAAATCTAGGATATGTTTAAATGATGTGCATTAAAACCAACTAAATTAGTGACTGAAAATGAAATAACTCTTAAGAGGAAGAAGCAATTGGCAATTTCTCAAAATTTCATTCTATAACTAGTACAAATTTACTTTACATTCCATGTAGGAGACTAAAATCTTCAATGAGTAGAAATGTTTGGTACTTCTACAGGTAGATTAGAACATTTCTACCGTTTATTATACTAGCCCTACACATCAAGTAAAATTGTACCGATAGTATCATATTACTTATTACCTCATCATTATAGCTCCCTTTTTCTAAATCGAAATACTCGTATCCCACGGATGGAACCATTTCTTAGGTTAGAGAGTTGATGTCTCCAGCCCTCTCTTTCCTCGAAACCGCACGTGACTTCAACAATACGTCATTTTCCGTGAAAAGATCGCACCATCTGAGTGACATCACGGTATCGCGGAAGTCTCGGGAGCTGCTTACCAACTAAATCTATCGTCATGACTCGCCAATAAATCGCCAAAGCCAAATAGTGAAACCGTACGTATGGTGGTTGTATAACCTTACTTCTACTCGGCTATCATTTTATTGGTACGCTTATTAATTTACAATTTTTAATATCTCTAATAATTTCACAATATATTTACTTGTCCTTCCTATTGTTCCAAAACTTATTAATTTATTAGTAAAATTTGAGAAAATATGAATATTTACCCGTGGATAGGAGTTAAATTCACGTCGATTCGTCTTGCGCTTCATGGATTTTTGAAAAAGTGCTATCTTAATATTACCAAAATTACAATAATCTAAAAAAGACAAAAACTTCATTTCACTATTCCATTCTAGGATCACCTATTACACTCTTAGTAACTATTGAAATATTATATTGATATGATATTGAATATGATACTGTAGTATTTCCTATTTTGTTGTACAATTGGTTTTCAAAGTATCAAATGTAAGCTGAATAGTAGTACTACTTTATATTCATTTCCATAACATATTATTCTATTATGTATTCTTATAATAGACATCTAATATCCCCTTTAGAATACTGTTAAGTTGTATTTTAACGTTGATATTCTATTTTTCGATATTATTTTAGGTTTCTTGAGCATTCCTGAATATTTTAACTTGATTCAAACCTTAGAACACCGTAGATTGAAACACAATATAAACATTTGTCTTTAGATTAATCTGAGAGAACGTCACCAATTTTGAGGAGGAAAAAGCTCCTAAGGTGTTTCAGTGGTTGATTTTACTGAATATGGGCATGAACTGCTGACAAGATTTTCAATTTGATGGAGGTAACGAAATGTAATAAGCATAGTAAATCTAATGACATTATTATACAATTATCTAGTGCATTCTAGTGAAAGGCTGAGTGAGAGACAATTATTAGGAACTAACGAACTGTATGTAGGATATAAATTTTATGTATTTCTAATAGAAAAGAGGATATTTGATAGATAGAAAATGAAAAAATCCACTGGTTCTTATTCGACTCTAAATTATTATGAATAGGTTTGACGAAGAATGAATAAAAGAATATAATAAAGAATGGCAAAAGCATTCTTCGTGAATCGTGAAAAATACTTCTTATACTATGGACTTATCTCCATTCACAATTTTTCATTGTATTATTTTATATGAAATTCTACGAATATCTTACAAACCTCATTCACGGGGTAAATAAATTCTAATGATCGTTGGTGTATATATTGAATCTCAAAAAATCAGCTAGAAGATTCGTAAATTTTCCAATTATTCCTTATATAGTAGTTCTTATTCTTCACAAAAATTTTGTGTGTGATTCAAAAATTTCATTGTCTTTGATAAAATAGACTTAAAAATTGTTCAATTTTCTCTTGACTAAGTTCAGTCCAATCACTCTTCAAATATTTTATACCCTAATTCTTCTGTGAGTGAATGTTACTCCAAAATTTCCTTAATTATTCTTATTCACTAAAAATTCTGCAGTCGAAAAACACTGATCGTATTTTTTTGAGCTATTTTGGATTCCCGATTTGAATTTTTATTCTTAATTAATAACTCTAACGTAGATCCGTAATTTTCTAATTATTTTAACGAATTAATGTGATTAAACTACAAAATTTCCACTTCTTCAATAAGCCAGAAGTTTTTTCGGTATGTATTCGTATGCTACAGTGCAAAGATTATTCTTGTATTATTTACTGCATATATTCGATGTTCTTCTAGAACATTGCACTTACAGGTACAACAGTAAGAGGAGAATGTTTAAAAATACTGACATTTAATTTTAATTTAGAAAGAATAATTCTATCAGGTTAACACTGGAGGCCAATGAATACTAAATTTATAAAGTTGGGTCAATTTTGGTAAATTGTGACAATTCGTATACTCTTTTCCAACTATAATTTGTGATAATAGTATTTGAATATTTAATATGGGAATTATTTATCGATAAATGAACCTATAAGTTAGAATATTGATGATTTCCTGTTTTTATTCCTTCAATTACACGAAATTTTTCAACAAAAGGAGAATATTCGTGCCAAATCCACAGAGATTTCCACATTTCCACAGCACCCCACATCTTTTCAACTCTCATTCATTTCCCAACCCTTCCCTCGGATATTTTTTCCCATTTATTCAACCCCTATCAAACATAAATTAACTTCCTTCAATCACCTCTTTACATTAACTTACTAACTCTAGTGTAACTTACGCAACGTTCTTTTTCATAGTTTTCCTTCGCTCTAAAGTGGTCTTCTTGGTGCACTATGTCTTATATCTTGTTTGTTCATTGTTTTGCTAACTTTACTTATCAATGAAATTGACTGTTTAGTGCATTTATACATCTTATTCAAAGAATGCAAATCACTTGTTATTTCTTACGTTTGTGGCAAGAAACGTAAGTTACCGTATTTCAAAAATGATAGAAATCGTTATATTGGTAAAAAGATAGTAGCGGGAAAATTGCTTGCTTTTTTCGTCACTTCTTTGTAACGAATACATCTCTATTTTATTATCATTAACTCAGTTTTTACGTATAGGTTTATGGAACAAGTCAAGTCAGAATTATATCGTCAAATTATCCTAACCAACAGCGATAATATTTCCTTCGTTCTTAACTTTTGCCAGAAAAGATTCTAATCAAAGGAAGTCGGTAAAAAGTTTAATTACAATACATTGTCATAAACTAGTTGTGAATGTTTTTTAGAAATATAGGAAAATTATAACTGTTCCATCCTTAAAGCTTTCCATTTAGTTACTTAACGTCTACATTCACCTAGGGCGTTTCCAGCCCTAAACTCTCCGTTAGTATTCTAAGCATCGCATCACCGCCATCTTGTTAGTCACCTCGTCGCATGAGATTCAAAAATGAAAATTCGTTCAACTTGATGCGCATGGCGCGTGCATCAGCAAAATTCTGCTTTCTGACTGAATGAGCTCTGACCACACTCACATTATTTTTTTTAGAGGCATCATCGAGGCTTTTAATCGACAGTTACTCTTTCCAAGTGTCGGTGGCTTAATTAACCGAGCACAGATGCGCCGCTGGACTCCGTCGAATGGTTGCAAAATTTTTTTCCACCTATGCACCTGAGTCAACAATATTACCAAGGAGCGACTGGTCTGTTGAAGACATTAACCTCCACGTAGGTGTTCAAAATGCGGCTGATTATGGTTTACTTGGAGTTTTTTTGATATTTTACCTCCACATTGACGTCTTTCCAAATCACTTATGTTATACGACTCATGTACATTCTCTCCTCTTATATGTTGCTGGAACTAACCATGGAAAGAAATTCTATTATCATATCATATTTGAGTACATATGTAATATTGGCCTAGACCGAAAACCATAGCAGTATATACTATTAAAATAAGTCCACCTACAATAAGAAGATACTGGAAACGCTGATATCTTTTATGTGCTTCTTTATACCATCACTTGATCTAAATACTAAGATCATTTCTCAAATTTTATTTTTATTTTATCTATTATCATTCTACTATCTATTATAAACAGATTTATTACAACATCGGGGAATTCAAAGTTCATCTACTTTCTGTGCTTTCAGTTCTAAAATGTACTTTTATAAAACCTGATTATTCACAGGAGATTCTTGCGGAGAATTTTCTGATTTACGGATTCTGGGATCGAACTTATGTTAGCTAGGTTCGTTGTCTCGTCCCAGATAGAGAGTGTCAGAAATTCTTCAAAATCCAACTCAGTGTCGTATTTTCTGTGGGATGAAATTTGGTATTCTATAATTGGCTCGGTTAACAGATTCGTCTTCGTAAACTTCTTTGCCTCCCAAAGGCTTTACGTTTGAATATAAAAAAATGTAAGTTAAACCTCAAAAAAGAAAAACGCTAATATTTGAAAGTAAATGATTTTAATTAAATATGTATAAAAATTTTGCTCCTTTTAGTCCCAAATATTATGTGCATGTCAACTTCAAATCGATTTGCAAATCTCAATTTATCGAATTTGAAATATTTCAAGAGTATTGAATCTCGTAAATTTGAATACGGTGGTTCTTTTCAGAAATGATTTAAAAAGGAATTCGAAAGGGTGCAGTAAAGAAAAGCTGCTTTATTCGTTTTAGGAAGATACGAAAAATGCGGCAGCATATCTCGGATGTAAGAAAAATTATGTTGTGATAGCTTCGAAATTAGGAGGTAGAAAATGAGATTATCGGGTATTTTATAAGTAATTCAGAGAATCTATAAGATAGAGTAGCAGATTAATTGGTTAGGCGGGACTATAAATATAAAGTAAGATGCAGTAGGCAAAGAAATGATAAGAAAAATTCTCTTTCTGAAATAGAACTATAGAGCAGGGGAATATGAAACCTAATGTACTAACTTATTTTTCTTCCATGGACTTTTAAAATCATCTTTATTCTGATATTTATTCTGAAAGAGAAATAGATAACATCTAGGAATCGAGCCTTACACAATCTTTTTTGGACCTTGGAAGTCGAAGGTTAGACCACTTTCCTATCTTTACTATCCAATTACAATTCATCTATAGGTTCAAGATGTGAAGGTTTGAATGATGTGCTGGATGAAAAAAATTTTGTATCATGAATTTACTTATCGTTTCTATTTCATTCAGGACGAGATGATATGAAATCCTTAGGGATATTAGTGACTCTACGTAACCGCATTGATCATAGTCTCAATAGAACACTATGAATTATTTTATTCTTATGCTAATGATGCTTGTATGACTTCTTGTGATAAATTCTTTTAGACAGATTGTGCTGAGAGTAGAATTTATATCATTCTGGCTTCGTAAGTATTGCAAGGTATATCACTTCTCGTCTCATCAAGCAATCATTTTTCCGTCACAATCGCTATCGCCAGCTAAAATAAGAAGAAATGTGAAAAGGAAAGGCTTTAAAATCTTGAGGCTGAATAATTTACAGTAAACACTCATAATAACGAAAACTACAACGAAGGAATATCTAAATAGTGATGAATTGATTTCGCAATTGTGAAAGATTATTGTTCTAAAACTTTAATGAGCATGAAATCAATGTGAGAAGGCGTGACTTCGTGAAATGCCATAGTAATTAAAACAACTTTGTAAATTTCCACAGAAAATTGGTATATTCGCTGCCTGAAGATTTAATTTTATATTACGAAACCGGTCGCGAATATACCAATTTTCTGTGGAAATTTACAAAGTTTTTTTTATTTTTTAATGAACAGTTACACATAACCAACATAGCCTTTTACTTTGTGATAAGTGCATACCTGCCTCATAAATCAATATCGTTTCAGAAAATTTATAATTACTAAATATTTATGGTTAGTTTCCGCAAGGATATTTCCTAAAAGTTATTGCTTTGGAGTCAAGGAAAACCCTTCACGGTAAGTTTGTTACTGAAATCCATCTCAGCTAAAACTGAACGGATATCCTTCATACTTTTCGTTCCATCATCGTAACGCACTTAATGGCGAGAAATGGGTCTAAGGAACCTCCCATTAGGACCATCATCTTTCCCCCTTCCACGCCAGGGCGTTAGTCTCACGGGAAATCTTCTCTCGTGGACCCTCGGGCGGATCGTCATTAAATTAATTCCCTTATCATTCTCCTAGAAACGCACCTCAGATGATCTCGGAGGGCCGAATGTGGCGGTATATAGCTCTCCCTTTTCTTCACAATGGCCACATTCTTGCACCACCCACTCACCCCCGAGCGACCCTGAGGCTGCTGCCGCCTGCATGCGTCCGTGCATGCATCATGCATACTAGCCGGGGCGATGCACCGGGCCGACGAGGGGAGGGGGGCAGACGGCGGAGGGGGGGGGGGGCTGCGTAAAAGTGGGTAATAGAGAGTAAAACTAGGTGGAGAGCTAGGCTTCGAAGCAGGGCTACCAATGGTTTTTTTTTATATCGAGGAAGACGTTACCGTTTGCTGAAATAGGTTTCGGTTTCCTAGAGTGTTTCTACCGAAACCGTAGCCGTCCGAGAGGGATCATATTTCAGCGGCACGCCGAAAAATCGTCTGGTGTGCCGCAATTTTCGTGTTGGTTCTGCGTTGGAGTATGGAGAATGAATAAATGAAAGGCTACGGGATGAGTGATTTGCTGTCATGATGAAGAACACGGAAAATGAATTAGTAAAGCTCTTAAGAGTATTTTGTGGGTAAGAATGCAACTCTTGGATGCGGTACAATAAAGGCTAAGTCACAGTATGTATGAGTGAGGGGGTACCTATGTAGATTAATTATTTTGTGCATTGTAAATTTTTTATTTGTTTAGATTGGGTTAGATATAAGAAGAGGCTCGGGGGATGCTGTATCGGAAACTGATTCCATAGATCTTAAGGATACAGGGATGGATAGGATTCAATAATTTATTATTATACCATGAAAAACATTAATTTTTGTAAATGCCATACCTTTTTAGTCAAAGATATACGACCTCGGATCTAAATGATTATTTTTAATGTTACGTTACGGTAGCCAGCGTCCATTTGTTTTCCACTACCTGGAAAACAAACTGTGGAAGATTATTAGAAGTTTATCTAACTAACTCTTAAACGGTGATTTTGTTTATTGTTTATGATTCATCTAGAGAAAAAGTAGTAATAATTTTTTGAGAGACTAAACAATAGTCTGACAAATATCAATACTTGGCTTCCTCGCATCGTTATCATACCCATTGAACCACGCGGCACAACGATATAGATTGAAATTCGGACGGATCCTAAATAAAATGAATTCCCCGTTCACTTTCCGGTTGATTTTCTTCGAACGGAATTTTCGGCTTCGTTTACGAACCATTGGGGCGGATTTACGAATCCCTTTTTGATCGATGGCGGCGGATCGGAGAAGTTGGGAATTGGCAGCCCTGCAGATTGGAGGAGGGGATATACTGTAAAGAGAAAAGAGATGATGAATAAAAAAGAAAGGTAGAGAATGAGATGGAAGGAGGATGAGTAGGAGAATAAAGAAGGGGATGGTAATGGTTTTTGCTAGTTATGGTTAGTTTTGGTTGGATAGGTATGTGTTGGTTTCGGTTGGCTTCAGTTGAGTTGGATACCAATGGATTGCGTAAAGTTTAGTTGAGTTGGACTCCAGTCGGGTTGGATAGGATGAGGGTTGAATTGGATTGTTTTGATTTGAATTTAATGGAACTGTTTAGGATTCAGTTGGATATGATTGAGTTGAATTGGATTGGGTTGGGTTGAGTTGAGTTGGGTTGAGTTGAGTTGAATAGGGTTAGAATTGGCTTGACTGAATAGATTTGTATTTGATTTTGTTATTATGTATATATATGTATATCATACATAAATGTAAATCATCAACTCGTATTTAGTTAGTTTAGGATGGTTTGCGTTGTATTAACTTGAAATAAACGAGGAATAGAGAACGTGGCAGAAAGAGTAAGAGCGTAAAAAAGGCAGTGGATGCACAAAAAAAGGCGAAACGTGGGGAAAAGGAAGAGTAGAGAAAAGTGGGCAAAGTTGACGGAGAAAAAGAGAAAAGAGTAGGGAAAGTCTACCGGGTGAGCAAAGAAAAAGGGGATGTTAATGAGGGGAAATGGAGTGAGGCAAAAGATGAGGAGAAAGGGGAAGGTTATAGACGGGTCTCGAAGAATGGGAAGTAAGACCGAGTCGGTGGGAAAAAACGGGAGAAAAAGAGGGAAGATGAAGATAAATGGGGTGAGGGACGATGGTTGGGGAGATGCAGTTCCTGAGGAGATGAAGACGGTGCAGTGGTTTTTCCCCTCCGATTTTCGGTGGATTTCAGGTGGAGAATAGGCGGTTCGAGCATCGATAGTCAACCGAAGGAATACATTAGAGGACTTATGGAGGAAAAAACTGGGCACCAGATGGTGGTCTCCGGTAGAATCTTGTCCTCGTTGTCCTAATAGTGCTCCTCTGTGTGCACGTGCACCGAGGATTTCCCTTTCTTCGAAATGAATGCGCTGCGAGGCTTTTCGCGTCGGAATTTTCACGTGATGGAATCGACTGAGCTCGAAATCAGGTTACGATTGATGGGAATAATGTTTATGCGTAATAAATGATGGGATATGCAATAATTGGGAAGATATTGCATATTGCATATATTGAAGATAATTTAGGAGAGATATTATTGAAGATATATCAGTTGGAGTATATAAAAAGCATGAAGAATAAACAAAAAAAATAATTCGAGTTGGCGACCTTATTATATGTATTATCTATTTAAGCAAATATTTTTATTACGTATCATACACATCATATACGATAAACATTTAGATTCTAATATTGTTAGGTAGACAGGTAGACTGAACTGAAATGCAGAAGGTGTAATAAAACTGTCACAATATCCCTTTCAAACGTCGGCTGTAATTTAACGTATCTCTTAGTACCTATTCACATGTTAACTAGCTGAAATATTAGGATAGAGAGTCTTTGAGACGTATGAATTATGAGCTGATTAGATTTGAGAGTTCAATAAGCCAATATCAATTTTATTCATATCAGATATTAAACATACTTTCTCATTTTATATAAAAGTGATTCCATGGAAAAGGTTTAACAGCTTTTGATGCTCATAAATTAATTTTAATTGCTAAAAGAAGTTGAATTATTATTATTGAACTCGTCTTCAAGAACGCCTGTTGGAAATAAAAATATACAAAAGAAGAAAATGAAACCTTGTTACGCATCAAATATTTACCATCTCATTTCATCATTATCGTATTCCACAAAATTGGACTTAATTTTTGCAAATATATTAATACATTGTAAGTAATTGTATTGATATTTTTAAATTGATTAAAAAACATAGGTAGAAATTTGTAGGGCTACTTCGTTCAAGTAATGTTGCATAACACATTTTATTTGAAGTATTATGCTGTATGAAATATCGTAATCAAAATCTTATATCATTGGTAAATTATTTAATTTTTATATAAGTTAGGGTAACGTTAATTTTGAATGGAGAGTGAAATATTCCATTTCAGCACCAATAAAATAGAGGCGTAAATTCTAAAGAAGGGAGATATTCAATCATTTGTAACATTATATTGGAAATTCATTGAAAAAATTGAATAATAAGAATATCAACAAATTTCAAGCGCTAATTATAAGTGATTTTGATGCAGAATCACAACTTGGAAAATTACAATAGAAATCAGTTTCCGTCACTTTTAATGTGAAATTTAACCTTCCAGCTGCCAAAGTAATATTCGCATTTCTTCGTAAAATTGAAAAGTCATATTCTTTCATAATTACTGAAACATAAACTTCTGATTCATTTAATGTTTACTTGACTGATATCGATGGTCGCTATTCTTTTATCAGAATCGCAGTGATTTGCGCGTAATTTTACCTTTTAAAACTTTTCAAATTTTGGATAATATTTGAAAATTGAACGGCTCAGAAACGGCTCAGATTACATGGTATTCAACCTACTAAACATACGGTAATTTCCTCAAAATTCCTTTCTTTAATGAGCACAGAAATTGCAGGAGTCGGAGTACCTTGATGTGAAAATCAAATTAGACATCTGCGCAGTTTTGATTTAGCAGCGGATAGGCGCATGAACTTCATAAAAAGACATTATCCAGATTAAAGTTAAGAATTTTTGTCGATTTTAGCTTCGAATAGTGGTCTAATCCAGCTTGGATTTTCGTGGGAAATATTCCGCATTTTTGGATTCCTAGAGATTTTATAGAATTCCAAAACAAAATTTGTGCATGGAACCTTCAAACCCAAAATTGTTGGCTGAATATTGAGGAAACATTTTATATTTTTTTCATCTCCGATTCCATTTCTTTATTAAATTGAGCTTTAAATATTTGAATAATATATTGAATGCTTTACTACCAGTATGGCTTTAGAAATTTTCACAGGTATGATGAAATGAAAGGATTAAGACTAACTCTTTTTTACCCCAAGATTTTTAAAAAAAATATTTCTTTGCGTAGATATGGAATTCAAAGATAAATAGTCGAGATGGAGTATGGAGAGAAATACTCGTAATATTTTAAATTATAACTAAGCTCCAATTAATATTATAAATTAAAGGTTGATAGCGAATGGAACATATGATTTTACTAATAGAGTTTGTGGATTAAGAACTGAAATGAAGTATCCGATATTATTTTAAATTTTGTGTTACTAAGGGTAAATACTGAATTTGCTGGGCACTTATAGTAGCAGGAAAGAGTAACTTATCACCATCACCATTGCGTTAATATCAGAATTCATTCGAAGAGAAAAAATTGTAATTTGTTGAATTAATAATATTTTTATATAGTGTGTAGGTATTACAGTTGGAATGTCCATGAATTCATTTCATTTTATCATAAACGTCTCTTTTGCCAGCTCAAATATTCTCAGAGCTCAACTTTGATAATTATCCAAAATGTCTTTCAGGCTTACCTACATTTTAATAATTTTCACTTGATGTAAAATAAGTCTAGATATGAGGGCTTTTAGCGGATCCTGCAGTTCTACATTCCATTCCCGTCCCTAGGATGTAGTCACATTTATACGTCCGTAGATACAATCCCATTTTAATGAGTTTTTTTATAAGTAGACTTCACCATAGAAAAAACTATATGTTCCGGACTCTTTGTCGAAATAGAGTAGAAAATCAAACCTAGAAAACATTTCTCCGTAAATCTCACATCATTTAATATAAAGTTTCATAAAGTTTAAATAGAGGCAGTGCTGTTTTCTTCAGCTTTCATAAGTTATTCTCACTTGTCTTTTCTTAAAGTTATTTCAAATAGTATTACTCATCACTCACTTCAACTCAACATTAATCACTCACTATTTCTTTAAATAAAATCTTAATTTTCCTAATCATCCTCTCTTCTAAAAACTTCAAGTAATTAATCCTCAAACGATTTCTGGATTTTGTGAATCTTTTTGTACACTAAAAAAGTCAAATTTGGGCTCCTTCAACTTGAGTGAGGCTTTCCAACTCATAAAAAGCTTAAATATATCGTAGATAGAGATATCTGAGAGTGATCGAGTCCATTGATTCACATATAGAGTACCTCTTAGATTATGAGCCATAACTCAATATATTGTAGACATTCTCAATCGCTTTATTTCAACAGCATCATAATACATATGATATCATCTGTTTTAATTTTAGGCAGTACGAGAAAGTAATCTCATCACTAAAGTAAGAATTGAATAGATTTATTTCCACAAAAACACAGAATTTAATCGCAGATCATAGTATTAGATGTGAAAGATATGATTTTATGGCCGAAATGAGTCTGAAAAAACATATTATTTTAGTTAGTTAAAATTTAGGCTGTAGGAGAATGTAATATTATCACTAAAGTAAGAATTGAATAGATTAATTTCCACAAAAACACAGAATTTAATCTCAGATTATAGTAAAAGAAATGAAAGATATGATTTTATCACTAAGTTGAGTCTGAACAACGTATTCCATAAAACATAAAATAGAATCAATATGTGAAGCGGTCATCCGATGCCTGTAGAGGAGGAAACCATCCGCGAAATACGGTGGCGTAACAATCGCATGAGGAGTGCATGTGGGAATAAAAGAAAGCAGAAAATGGACTCAAGAGGGACTACTGAATCAGAGACGGAGAAGATGGAAAGAATGGGAAGTTCTGCAGATCCCGTGGAGAGAATCGCTATGAAAGAAACAATGCTCCAGAGTAAGGGTTCCAAAACAAAAGGGCCAATTTGCATTAAGAGCATTCACATACTAAAGCCATCGATCAATTCCTCCTCTGCTATTCCTTTGATTGAATTTGGTTACTATGGTGCCCTTTCTTTCTTGTGAGGTTGGAACGATAAAAACACACCTAGGTCCGGGGTTCGAGTACCAGCTATTCTATTAATTCTAAATGGAAAATTTTGTTTCTTTTTATATTTTATTATGCGTCTTAACAGTTGCTATGGAGAGCTTTATTTGTGAGAATATTTAATGGTTAACCGTAGTTGTTCAGGACAATGGGATGAGCTTAGAGAATAAATCAATCAGGAAGAACTTATAACACGACATTTTCATATTTCAACTATCTTTTGATCGAGATTTATAAAATATAAATATCTTTCCAATTCAATCAATGATCAAAGGGGATTGAATTGAAAAGAAAAGAATTCAGTGAAGGCAGAGGGTTGTATTTCGAACTAAGAGTCGGGTTTCAATCAAATTTCTAAATTTTTATAAAATTAACACTTAAAATTGGAGACAGTATTATGAATATAATCAAATATGCGGTAGTATAACAGTTTTAAAATAGCCTTTAGGAATAAAAATATAGTTTCATAATATATGATAGCGAGGGATAATTTGGTTGAATTCGAGCATAACTGAAAGTCTATGGCTTTTTGTATTACTTGGAAATTCAATTGGATATAATGAGTGAATAGAGATATCTTAGCAAGCTCTACTATTCAACAAGAGAAGAAAGTATGATCGCAAAATAATTTTTGCTATATATTCATATTTTCTATGAGTAAAAATTTGTAATTTGTCGACGTAAAATCAACAAACTTCGTCCTTTGGACAATCAGACAGTAACTACATCCTTAGTCTAATGTTTGTAAAAATCTTGCATTATAATTCTACCGAGCACTTAAAACAATCATCATAATTAATCCACATGTCTTTTTTTCTGTACCAGAACGTAAACCACCGTGGAATGAGCGAATGCGAGTAATGGATTTCATTGTGGTCACCGCTTAATTAACTGCATGTGCTCAGTCGAGACAGTAATGGCAATCTAATTCACCCCCACTTTCTCAAGCAACTTCCCATCCCACGTCTTCAATTCCTTTTATTACTAATGGCTGGGTCTGGAACCATCTTTCGGTTAAAACCACCACAGAAATCGATAATCCAAAAAACACGTTCGATGGAATTCGCGATAATGCGCCGGAATTTCGACAACCGACCGATGCATATGGGAAATGGATGAATGAGCCCATATGCGACCAACGCCACCTTTTGGCGGAAGTACAAAAAAGTGGGTCTGCGAAGCGAGTGGCCTAGACTCGCAGATAATGGAAGACGTTTTTTGGTCTACATTCGATGCCTCACTCAGCCCTTTGCCAATGATTTTTTAAGTAGCCGTCTCGCCATACCCGTATCGATCGTTCCTCCTCGCTATAATTCTACTGCCTCCGTCTGCCCCCACGCAAAGACGCCATCGAAGGATCCCTCATTAGGTAAATATTTTCGCGGCTTCATTAAATGCATTCGTGCGTCGCCCCAAACGAGTGATGGAAAGGTCAGTGATCAGGGAGGATAAACAAGCCGACGGAAAGAAAGGGTTGCGCCCACGAGGTGGGATGGATAGGGGGTGCGGTTGGAGATGTGGGAAATGTATTTATATTATCCCGAAGAGGGTAATGCGTATTGATTGAACCTTCTATAACGTCTGATCGAGACTTTTTTATTACGATTGCCTTGCTTAGGATCGCGTTTGATTCCAACGTAGACGTATTCGAAGTTTTTATTTAGGATCGATATCGTGCATGCCAGTCAATTATATCTTTAAAAACTTTGGAATAATAAACAGATGATTTAGAAATATAAAGAGAAATATGATATTGATTAATGCTGCATTATTTATAATAGAAGTAAAGATATCATATTTTTAGTCTTAGTAGATGTCTGATATGGCAAAAGTTGTCTGCTGTGTTAATTACTCATGCCTCTATAACGTAGGGTTGATATTAAAATATAACGATAAACGAGATGAATGAAAGGATCGTTAGATTAATGAGGGGTATTTTGAACTTTACTATACTATATTAACTATAGTCTACGATAAAGAAGAATACACAAAGCATTGCAGTATAGACCTGGGTTGAATTCTTTTAACTAAAACAGCGACTGATCTCAAACGAATTATTACGATTATGTATTCTTATGAAATTTCGAAGTATATTATGTGAAAGTTGAAAAAGATGGGCTGTGTACGATTCAGACAGTAAGAATATTGATCGAAGAAATGTAAACTTGGCAAAGAGATAATATCGTACATACCTTAGAAATCGTCACATACAATGCATACGTTACGTAAAAAAGAATTTCCTAAAAGGAGGATAGATATTTTTAGAAACCTTGAGCTGATGGAAATTCGTAGTATATTTCAAGGTATTTTTGCCTTAATTCAAGGGAATTTGTGATTTATAATATGCGTGAAACTATAAAACGGAATCATTATAATGACAAATTTTTGAGGGGGATGAAATGTAATTTTTGTGGGCATTGAGAAAATAACGGATAAATTGTTTCATATTAACATGTGTATGATCAGTTGAAAAGAACAGAAGTCTTCTCTTTATTTTCTCTCTTCTGTAAGTTTTAAACATATTAACTTATATGTATCTATTTGATGCTCTTTGATATGTTTTTTTCATGCTTATATGAGTTACGTAAAGCATGTAATCTTTCTCGAGGAATGTTAAAAATTCGATGCATATGCCACACATGTAAGAACGAGAATAATTTATAGGAAACGGAGAGCTTTACTTACGATAAATGTACAGCTTCGAGACTCCAAGGTTTTCGGCATTTCGTACTCGTATTTGAGGAGAATTACCGAGCTTGTTCACGGGGAATTCTACGATAACATGTAAGATAAATATTTTTCTAATAATTTACAATATTCATTAGAAGATATGTACATCACGGATGACCGATAGCTTTTCTATACACTCCCATCCTATTAATTCCCAGAACTGCTCTGTTTTGAATACAAAGCTTTTGATCTACTTTTCTTTATTTCTTATACCCTATATAATGGCCATTCACTATGCTCAAAATTGGTCTACGTTTCATGTCTTCACTAAAGTAGGAAGATTTAATCTCCATACAATTTTTTCAACTTCCTCGTTTCCGCTTTAAGTTTAAGAAACATGGCGTCCGTAAGTCCACGCCAATTCAAGTTGAGAAGATGGTTGATTCCAAAATTAATCCCTTTTTCAGACAAAACCCCGAGTTAATCTGGTGAAATATTATGCCAGAATTTTTCTACATTCAGTTCAATTAAGAAGGGCATCTTTGGCTATCCAAATATGTATATATATTAATTTCTCTTAGGTTCGGAATAAGTTTATTGATTTAATCCAGGCCGATTTTCTCGGAAAGTCTAAATGTGCAGAGCGGTATGACATGCACAAGCGTCAGAAAAATATAATAACTTTGTGAAATAGGATGAAATTTAGTAAACCAGGAATAGGAAAGAAAATCTTTCGATTTATTTCGGAATGTAATTGTAGAATGCTGATATTTTTTTAAATAGTAAATGATTTAAGAGCATAAATTTTTATCATAACTGACATTAATTAAATTCAAGTTTTTTTGCTGAAACATAATACAAAACTGCCCATAGCTATTATATGAATTAATAAAAAGGAAATGATAAAAAGTATACATAAAATAAACAAGTATGATTATTATTACAATACCAAAACAGACAAAAGGAATTCAGTATTTTCTTAACCGTAATCAGTAGAAATAGAGAGCGTTAATATAGTGTTGTATTTGGATGGATAGGGTGGGGAATTCATTTAAAATACACTATGTAATGTATAAATTATAAAATAGCCTCAGGTGTGTTTGATTTTATTACAATACTAACGCATACCTTAAAAATAAACGATTTAAATATTCTTACATTTAAAACTAGCCACCCGAGGTCTAATATATGATACTGGTACTTTTGGAGCGATTAAATTTTAATTTCCTCGTACAATTTATATAATTACACAATAAGAATCATTCCCTTAACATTAGACTTCATCGCATAGAATGCATAAATTGCATTTCACGAAGGATAGAACAGTAGCTTGTACAGCGAATAATCACAGTTCACGCGGCGCATTTCCGATCTCAACTGTCGACAAAGAAAGTTTTTTTTTTACACCGCCACCCCAACGAAACAGCCAATGCTCCATAGGTCTCCAGCAGTCAATGAACTCCGTAGGGGGATAAAAGGCATCCGTGAGAACTAGAAACTTCGTGATTCCTAGGAGAGGGGGTGCTTCAACTCGGTACGCGTGAGTCACAGCGTGAGAGCGTTGAATTCTCCCGCGTGATAGCGTCCTGGATCGAAAGCGGCGGGAGGATGTGCGGGGTGAGAGAGAAATTAGGCAAAGGGATGTAGGGCTTCTTTCTTATCTCCCTTCCAAGGAGAAGCGCATTCGACGCCACCGAAACTGACCTATCCCTACGCGAAATAAAAAAAAAAGCACCCGACCTACCACAACCCACTCCAGCGTCGCTCTCATTAAAAAAAAAAGAAACGCGGGACAAAAGACGAGCCCCGACACGCGCCCGTACGCACACACGCACGCACACCTTTTAAAAAAAACCGCTTGGATAGCGCTCGCGTTTCTCGGTGCGTGCGTTTACACGCACGATTTTTTTCCTGCCCGCCTCCTCCTCGAAAAATTTTTTTAAAATATAGAAAAAAATTTTTTTTGAGGAGGTACCCCATCCCCCCCGAACCCCCCCACCCCCTCCTCCGCCCTCGTAACCCCCCCTCCCTCGGTCCCACCCACTCCCATTCAATCTCTCGCTCGCACCCTCACGCATTCACTCCATCCCCTCATTATTTTCTTTTTGAAAAACGCACGGGGTTTTATATCCACGTCTGCGCAAGTGATGGCGTTTTCTGCATGTGGGGGAACAAAGGGGGTGTGGGGTGTGTTTGGGGTGAGGATGGGGAAGAGAGCGGTAAGGAGCGGGCGAAAGAGAAGTGGGCGATGAAGGGGTAGGCTCTTGAGACGGAAGTAAGGGGATGAATTATAAAATGGGAGGCGTTTTAAAAAAAAGCGAGGATTTTTGGGCTAAAAATAACAATCTCGGAGTCGAGGATGCGGCGCTAAAAATTAGACGAGTTCTGGGAAAAAAATCGACCGCCGCCGAGACTCGGAGGTACCCTCGTGCGGCCCTCGTAGGAAAGTGTGCAGTCGAAGAGAACAAATGGTCCAGGTGGTTAATTAAGGTTGAGTTAGGGTGTATCCTGGTCCCCGGGACGTTCAGATCGATCAGCATCTTCTAGCTTGAACGTTGAGGAGCTTGTCCAGGGATTGATTTACCATGGAGGATCTAGTTGAAGGCCTTCCTATTGTGGAGACCTATAAGGATGTTCCATTCATGAGATGACTGGTCCCTTATTGTGGTCAGCATAGGTCCTGTTCTATGAGCCTTATTTATTTTTGGAATTCGTTCCTGGGTTTGTGAAGCTCACGGTCATCTGCTATATTATGGAGAAACTATATTTTCTGGGGTAAGGAAGATCAGCAAAGATAGATCTGCAAGTGTCATAATTGCCAAGAAAGATCTAGGGACAAACCAATATTCCTTCTGATATCTTAGATTTGTAGTTCAATTAAAACCATTACGTTTACAACTGTACCAAGTTTTTTTGGATACTACAATTTAGTGTTTGAGTGTGATGTTTCATCTGAAGACATGCTCCTAGGAAACAGTCCAAGAAACATATACATCAAGATTGACCGAAAAATCTGGTGTTTCTCCAGCAAGATGGTCTATTAGCTCACAAATTTTGATAAGCAGACGATCATGGGCGATAAGGGCAATATTGAACGTTATGGTATACATCCAGGAAGCACTTAATAGAAAATATCTAGCCTGAAAACCTTTCTTTGATAAGGTCATGATTGGTCTGTGAGATGATATCCATGCTCATGAGTCCATGTGAGCTATAAAATCTAATATTAAGACTAAGTTCATACCTTTTTCCGACTCGGATATGGGTATCAATCTAACTTCATGTAGAACCTCAACTAAATATTGAACAGAACGGAAATTTCATCACAGTACATTTAGACTTCGAGGATAGAAGCGAAGGATTTTTCGAGTGCCAGAGAAGTGCCTCGGGATACGACAGTGGTTCTTTAATTCACCCCTTCCAAAGGAACTAGCGATTCGTGGGGGTGTACACGAAATCCGACAAAAATCCCAGATAAAAACGTGGAAGGGATTAGCAGTAGACCAATGGAAGATGTGCACAAGAGCATCTGTCGCTACGATATTCGATCGACCACCGGATTCGGTGTCACGTGGCAATATTATCCCTAGCGCCCCACTCAAGACGTCACTCATGACGTCAGAGAAACGAGCTCCTGAGAACGCTTCAAGACAGAAGAGTCATACAGCGAATGATCAATAGGAGGATACATAACGGGATTGGCTGATGAAACCCTAGCACAACGGCGGGACTTTGTCGGTCCGTTATCATCACCCTTGCATGCTACCCGTGCGTGAAGAGGGAACACGCTCCCGCTCACTCTTAAATTACCCGAACCGAGAAAATATTTATAAACATACGACAGTGTGGATCGAGGAGCACGTAGAATTGACTAGAACGATTTTGACGACAGCGATTAGTTTTAAAATTGTAATTACCCTTTTCAGATTATTAATGAAATCATTGCTAATTAAATTCCAATTTAAATGCCAAACCAGTCTTATTTTTGATTGACATTGATTACGAATAGCAGTAGTATGAGTTGGTGACTTATTTTGATTATAAATTGAACTGCTGATGTTCCAAATTCTATTACAGTAATAGTAAAATTTAAAGTTGATTGTTCACTCCAATATGCCTATCTTTAGAGTATATTGTCAAACCGTTTGTTGATGAGCAACTTCTTTCGTTGCCGAAAAAACAAAAACCTATCGTAATTACGTATAAGGGGATAAGTCATTCTTAAATAATATTTCCAGTTGTAGAAGAGAAGATTTTGTTACCACATTACTCTCTTAAATATTAAAAGGTGATGAATAAGTAGACAGTTCATGATTTCAGTCGATTTATCGAAAATAGGGGATAGGATCCTCTAGAGATTTTTTCTTACGGAATAAGTTTATAATTAGATACCATTTTGAAAATTAATTGCATTTCAGTGGAGACGATAAATGGATTTCCCAATAATAATACACCCGCTTCGGCGTGTGAAAGAAAAAGGCACGCAGAACGTTGGGTTAGGTCGGGAGATGGTGAAGGGGTTCTCAGCTCGTTCACCACATTGCGAGGGTCTCACACGGCTGCTTGTATCGTAATAATTCGCAAGATTATATTTCTCGATTATTTCAAACATTGATGTAAGACTATACAAGCACTCGAAGTATTTAGAGATATTAATTTCTCATAGGATTAAAAAAATAATGAGTCACTATTTATTTTATCGTTCTTAGAAGAGGGCACAAGATTTTTCAGAACCTCATTCATCAATTATACCATTTATGTTTTTGTTCAAGAATTGAGTTGTATTTAAATCATCTGATTGAATCTGAAGGACACCAAAGACATAGAAGAAGTTATTTGCTAACTAGAAAATCAACCCATTTTTCATAGAGATACATACCTAACCTAGAGATTCCCTACAATTATAATGGTTTTACTACCACGTATTAAGGCTTTTTACCCAGAATTTTGGACTGAGATAGGTATAAAGATATTTATAGATTCTATAGATTTTATGATGAACCGGTGAAGTACTGCCTGCTATATTCCGCAACGGAATTCGATGCGTACTTTTTTTTTTCGGAAAATTCACCTCAAACATTTCATTACTACTCGCCAACCGGATATTATTCATTTTTCGCCCCGATATCCTGTTTACTTGCACGATAAAGAATGCTTATTGTTAAAGGTGTTCCGACACTTAAAATCACCTTAATCTGTCATAAATTGTCATATTTCCATTGTCCTACGAACAAGCATATGGCATTATCTTTTCATCTCATGTCATCTACTCATGAGGTTTATTGAAAATGCTGGAGCAAAAGTTGGATTGTGTAATGCACACCGCTTCGTTTCCTCATTTATATTACCTTTTACATTGGGTGAATAGTTAATTGATCAATTTATTTTTCCTTGGTATAACTGATGGTTGAGTATGATTGCAACAGTGTTTCTTTCACCGGTTCACGTTTGAATAATCATAGCAGCGTGACATTATCTTTCGACAGATAGAAAACTTACTTTGGATGGATTTCAAAGGAAAATCACTCATTCGTAATATGTCAGTATTAGTTGTTTATTTACAGATATCTTTAGGGATAAGAATCAATTATTCTGAAACCTTTCTTCTCTAAGAACAGTTCCTATATTCTCAGGATTAACTCATATAATGAAAAAGTAAATTAAAAATTTCCTTAGGTTTGTGATGGATATCGAAAATCTTTTACATGGTAAAATCTATGATGAAGATATTTTTTAATAATTCCTATTTATTACCATCATAAATCGCACAGTAGAGAGCTTTGGAATATACCAGTTCTTTTACGTTCACTTACATGAATTAAGCTCATTCAAAGCCATTGTTAATTGAGTTCCAGAAATGATACTTACATTAAATAATAAGAGAAAAGTATTTTAACTCCGTTGAGTTAGCGATGTTAAATATTTTTTTATAAAAATCACTTTTGATCGATAGGAATGTTTATAATTGATAAGTAGCATATTTTTTAGAAAATAATGACTGAGTTAACCGTTTCTCAAAGTTACTTCCGATAGATAAATATTAGCTCTATCTACAAAAATTTGCATATATTTTTCTTAGAAGACTTCAGATTTAGATACAAAATATTTTCTAATCTAAAAAATGGTTATTTTTATACATAAAAATGATTTATACTAAGAATTCAATTTTTCTTCGCGCTATTTTGTTCAGTGAAGATTTCCCAAAAATACTATGATAGGAAATTGCAATTTAAAATTCAACTAGCGTCAGGATTTAATAATGAATACCCAAATACCTTAAAACACTCATTGTAATAACTATTGCAAAGATTTCTAATGTATATTACCATCGTATTGAATGATGAACAAACATTTTTGATTTTAAATAAACAAAAATAATCTCAAAATCGAAATATTCAATATTGAAATTTTCTATACTGAAATTTTCTATATTGAATATTTCAGCTATTTATTCAAAATTGAAAGATCAGTTCAAACGAGTTCATTAATAAGCATGAAATTTCCTTACTCTAGTTTATATGACCTTATATTTCAAAAGTAGCTTAATTTCCTAATTCTGCATTAGGAATCTTACTCGTCACTTCTTTCATCATCTTTCATCTTCATTCTTCACAATTAATCTCTGTGCCATATTTAATTTTATTATCATTTCGCACAATCATTATTTACTTACGATATTTATTTCTATAAGAATCCTATAAGAATCTCGGCATAATGCACGTTTATCTTACATCCTCCACTTCATATATTACATTTGGGAATGGCAATTGAGAAAAAAATGTATGAAACCTTAAAAGGATCTATTAGTAACACTATTATTCAACTACGGCATCAGTTACATTTTCTTTTAATAATTTAAATTGTTTTCCGCAAAAACATGATTTTATTTTCCTAATGTAGAGTTGAATTTTGTATTTATATTTTACCTAGAACAAAACTTCCTCGAAATAAATTTAATACACAATAATATTTATGTTACCTCCTGTTTCGTACATTGCAATCTCATACACACAGGATTATAGCTTATGGACATTCGTTCTTTAAGCTCAAATATTTCTTCTATTACAAAAATACCCCCTTCTCTTACCTCTTTTAGCTCTCTGACATTGTATGCTCTGCATAAGTGCTGAAATTCTACTTACTATGAGTGGCTAAATAATTTAACCTTTAACATTTTACATGCGATAAAACTCGTTCAGGTGTCTATTTTCTTCGAGATACTCTCCACGGGTTAAAATGTAAATTTTTCAGAATGGATATCAATCCCTATTTTTCTATAAAAAAAAGAGAAAGGTATCCACTCTTTCAATAATTCTTCATTGTTGTGTTTATGAATCGTTACAAGGAATCAGCTTTATTGCAATAGCGCGAATGCTATTATCTTGTCAGTCATTATCTCACTTATTCTTGTATTTCATAACATACGATCATGGAATCTATAGGTCTAACAGCACTGTTCACTTAGACATCACTCTTCCCTCTTATAAAATAAATTCTTATTTTTAAAATGATAAATTCACTTCTTGCGTTTGTATTACAATCCTATGTTATTGGTTTTCGATCCAATTTATGAAATCCACTTACTCTGTGGACTTTAAGATAATCTATTTCTCTTCAACATTATTTTGTCGAAGCCTTTGTGTCGACATTTTTAATATAAAATCGTATCGACCATCATAAGGCGTAACAAGATTGTTTAATAACAGTTTCATTAGTTTTTAAATACACGAGACAAAAAAATATAATGCATATGTATTTCTGAAAAATAATGTAACCACTGAAAGGGTGAGATGAAGTATAGACGGAACATAAATGCAACCAACTTATTATCAGAATATATTCAGAAATCAAGCAAAAATGAAGAGAATAACTGTATGGAATGGCTAAGAAAATTAACAGTATTCATCTAAAATAGTTTCGAATATTTATACTATGATTTGTATGTGAATTAAAAGTATACATAGATAAAATAAAATGTAAATTCAAGGTAAACTATTTTTCAATATCAAATAAGATATAGAATATAAAAAATCGTGAAGATAAAGAGTTAGAAGGTGCAAGAATAACTATCCGACTGTCATCCAATGACGTTAATAAAAACAACATGCTTATTAATCCGACACGAAAGAAATACGTGGGTATACTTATAAACAGGTGAAAATAATGAAATGTGAAACACAAGTGTATCGATGCGTATTGTGAGTGACACGCATCACTCCGTACGTCAAGAATAAGGAATTATATGAGATTGAATAGGTAGAATAGAAATAAGCATAGAGATATTGTGAAATAAAATAACTGAAGCACGAAAATCTTCCACGTGGATCTTTAGTTGGGTATAATAAAAAATTAGAAAGATTTGCTTGACTAAAAAAGTTCCAAACTCTATGATTCTGTAAGAGTATAACGTAGAAATATATTATTCAAATTTGCTCTTTTTATAACTTCTTCGTAATAATTATTTTTCTTTGCAATTATTGGTAACGTATGTTTCGTATATTTAAAAATGTAGCAGCATCTAAAACAGTGATTCTTAGTTGCGTATATTTTGTACACTTAAGAAAAGTATCAGTATCTAAAATAAATAGATTTGACATCCCTTTTATGCAACGTATACATCGGGTGCAAAAATTTAATGATTTGTCGTTCAGTGATCGCAGCTCAAAGGCGAGCATGGGAATATTAAGAGAGGAATTCGGAATCGGAAAACCGCAAAGAGCAAACATTTCCAACGCTTCCCTTTTACGTGCCAAGTTCGAGCATTCATATGCTGATTGACCTTAGGACGTCAAGTGAGAGAGACCGTTGACTCAATCTAAAACGGCGAAGAAAGACGAAGCCGCACAAATTGAAGTCACGCAAACCGCACTGTAACAGGATTCACAACAGGAAGAGATAGAGACAATGAAAGGATATATATATTTATACATCCATCCAACGTGAGCATTGAGAACCCAACGAGTTTCTTTTATTTTTTCGATGGATTAGGAAAATGGAGAGCGAACCAATCACTCCCATAGCTCCCAACACTTGCTGTTTTATTTGCTATTATTAATATCGTAGGGAAATGCGATGCGTCGCTTTCATATTATATTTGTCGCTTAGGTCCAGACGTTATTTCCACGTACATCGATGATGGGTATTTAGTAAAATCATGGGAACGATGGACATTTTGAATTAACTTATCTAACACAAGGTGAAATAATAGAGGAATTCCAAAGTTTCTGATTTTGTACGGAGATAATCATGGACTAAGGGATTAATTTTTGTTCTTTTAAGTATCTCCTGATATTAATTATTTCTGTTTGGAATAGATACATTTAGATACTAGATACATTTCTTGCAAAACATTTAAGAAAGAAGTTAAAGAAGTAGTTACCTTGAAATATGTTCAGGATTCTAGGTTTTCTAAGAAATTCTATATAATCTATCGAGAATATAATGAGTAAATAATTTAAGAATGAGAACTAATTAAAATAGTTTATAATGTACGATTTATAATTATAAATTTCATTGATTTAAGTTCGTCTTCGTAATTTTTTAATTATAGATTTATTATATATTTTTGATCATTTTGAAGTACAGTAGATATTTCTTAGTTATTTTGATGAAATATATAATTTGATAAATTTATTCCTAGTTTCAGTAGCATGCAATTAAATTAGCAATTTTGATAATGGTATTAGGCACGCAATAGTAATAATTGGCATCTATTTCAATTGCTCATGATTATAATATTCGATTCGTGATAAAGCAACGCCTTTATAATGCCAATAAATTTTTCCCAAATGGTTTTACTTAAAGCTCCATTTGATCTTCTTGTATTATTGAGAGTAAATATTTTATAATTGATTCTGTTAAAAAAATTAGGTGGATACATGTTAACATCGCAAAGCTTAAGCTATTCTCTGACAAAAAGCCTAATATTTAAGCACTTTTTCCAATGCTTAATCAATGAAAGCATGCTTATTCTCATGCATTAGTATGAATTTTAACCTTGAATAAACGTATTTTTATTCTGGATTACATTTAATTCTACCTTCATAGGACTTAGAGTTATTCCGTTCAACCCTAGACGAAGCGGTTCAATATTTTATCAGTTGGAGACAATTATTTTACTTATTTTAATATTCTCTTATCGTTTTTTCTTGAGCTCTCGAAACAAAATCATGCTTTTGATAAGTTAAAATATATGAAGTGTAATTAATTAAAATACATAAAGGAGCCAGTAAATATTTCGGCCAGTATCAGTGACCAGTGAAAGGGTCACTGGTCTCTAATACTGGGCCAGTAAAAGGGCATTTAGTTACAAAAATATTAATTTTATTAATTATATTGATCTGTTTCACTTAATAGATTGGAACTTTTAAAAGTTTTCTGTAATATTTTTGAACGGAGGCTTTTTAATTTAGGAAAACATGATCAAAATTCTCTTTCCGTAGAACTAAAACTATTCACAAAAAGAAAAAGCTTTTTGCTGCGATTTATTCATATTTATTCAATACATATTCATGTAAACTAATTAATTCAAAAAGAATATTATTAGTATAAGACATTAGAAAAAACGATATGCTGATTCATAAACTTGTCATATTTGCAGATTCATCTTTTCCTTCAGTTGTATTTAAAGATAGTTGACAACACTTACTGATAAATCATGGATTTTTGTGAGATTTTTTTCAAAGCACATCGTCTCTCTCCTACATGTTTCCTACGTGTTTTTCTTTCCGTATCTTCCTGTTAAATTGGAAGATGGCTTCTCTCAGAAAGAATGAAACTGTTTTTACTAGCGTTATAAGTCTGTTTTTTTCAAACCTTCAATACATCCTCAAATAAATTAGCTTTTTCATAAGAATAATTATTAGTATTAAAATTGTTAAAAGTTCAACTCGTGTCTTTAAACCAGAAGTATATTTCATTTGCAAATTTCCATCCCGCCATCAGTTGCATTCCAGTAGAATTGATTGCTCTTTTTAATGATACCACGAGAATTTTTGTTTACATTTTGCAAATAGCCCCACCATCTTATCTTATGTCTCCCATATGATCTTTTTTTAATTTCTATCTTACATTAAACGGGATGCAGATATTTTTTTTGCATCCGTAATGTGAGCTCTAAATTTCAATCGTGAACTTCGCTAGTCTGGTATAAAATTTTGTTCCACCTGCGCACTTAAACTCAATTACTAATAATGACCAAAAGCAATGGACGAAACATAGTGATATATAAAGGATTAGATTGATTTATATTACTATTTTATATGTCCATTTGTAAACGAATATATTTGCCATTTGCCATTTGTGGACGATAAAATAATTCTATTTCAAGTGTGTATTTTTGTAGTATTATGCTATGCAGTTATGAGAATCAGCCATACGGGCATATATTTGTCACTTTCATTAGAAAAAGCAAAATTTTTTATTCAATTATTGTTTTAAATATCTTAAATAAATTTAGCATTAATTTTGAAGAATAGTGTAAACGAATTTAAACCAAATTGATAAACTATACCAAGGAATACTACTTGGTATTTGATAAATAGTTGTGAAAAAGGAAAAATCGTTTCTAAGATGTTAAAAGAATATTCTTCGATAATTTTTAGACCCATTAAAAGAGAAAAAAAATTAAATTAAATGACATAAATTACTAGTCTTCTTAGCATAATCCGGCGAATATCTTTCATTCTGAAAAACGCAATAATGTTAAATATGCACTCTCTCTGTTTAGAAACGTATATATTTACAAAATGATATGCACGACAGTATAGTACTAGTAGTAGTATTTATAAAATCGCACAATAAAGGAGTAGAACATCCTACCTGTATTAGTCTTTGGGCCTTTTCCAGAAATTTCAGATCACTATATTTTGTAATAAATAAATAACAGAGAGTATGAGTCACTTTATTTTTGTCCACACCAATAAATTGACGCTAAAACTGAGGTAACTATAACAAAATTATAGTACAAACACCGCATGTACCGAATTTCTGTTTAAATGTAAGAAAAAAGGTTAAGTGGAGCTTGTGATAAATACACAAATGAATCGTTAAATTATGTGGTTTACACAAGAATTCTTGTGAATGATAGTAGTCGATTTCCAAATAATTGTAAGCAACCAGAAACTCTCATTCTAGGCCTATTTGTATTTGATTCTGGGAATGTAAAAAAATGGCAAATATAGAACGTAGAAGAGTGTCCGTCATTGGAAATGACACTTAAAAGATACTCTACGCAATGGAGAAGATAAAGTCTTTATTTTTAAATTCTGCTCTTTGAATTCTATGATTATATGAATAAAACATTGGACATTTTGAAGAGCGTATTTTTATTCTCATGCAGCGGCTTTATTTATCATGTCACTTGATTAAAAAAGAGAATTCATCCGTTTATAAATCATATGATATCAATAGTCTCCTTCAGAAGAAGGAGCAGCTTCCATCAATAGTTGTTTTGATAGTTAATTTTATACTGATAACGTTTTTTCACGGAAAATATTTTTCACATCTCGTGGAATTTCACTTCTTGCTTCTTACTTCATTCTCATTGAAGAATGTTTCAAAAGTTTACACAAACTACTTTGATACTTAATCAATCTGCATACATTTTAGTTATTTAGTGATTTCAACACTTAACCAATCCAGTGAATAATATTTCTTTGTGCAGATATAAGAAGATGTTATTGTAACTTATCTCTTTCCTAATCACATAGCCAGTATATTAAATTATCGTTATTTTTATTAGCCTCTTTCTTCGAGTTCATAAATTTAAAAAATATACATTCCTATGACACTGAATCGATGAATCGAATATTACTTTGCGAATACCGCTTAGCTAAACTAAAATACTGTTTCTGATTCTAATTTTCAGGTATTTAACAAAAATTTTAAAAGACCAGAATTTCCGCATCTCCGAACGTAATATCTTTCAGAAATTTGAATCTCCTGAGGAGTTGAAAATGGTATGATGCTCAGAAAAGGTTAATAGAAGAAGATATTAAATATAATTTATGACTGTTACTGTTGGAGAAATTCTTCGCAATTTACTTTTATAGAAGCCATGGCGATCTTTTATGAAGGAGAAGGTGGTGCATTATTTCCAAAATGTTATTCTTAACACAAAACGATGATTAACGATGAGAATCTTCTATTTATCACCAACATTAATTAAAAAAGTTTTTATATTTAGTAATACCGTGCTTTTTCATTTATTCGAATCTATAAAATAGAAAAGAAAACAGAAGTATATCACAAGTATCATAGGCGTTTTGTAAATTAAGCCGTTCGAATGTAAAAGTAGAACTGCTATATACAATTATATTAAGGTCTAAATTATAAATATACTTTATTCCTCATGATTCACGTTTCCAATGAAAAAATTAATGTGTAATAAAGACAGAAAGAAAATACATATGGTCTCCTGTGGAAGAATTCTTTTTCGTCTCCGAACAAGTACCGTAATTGAGCAACTCACCTTCACCCAAAATTCACTCGAATACGGTACTCGTAAAAGAGAAAATATTTTTGATGCTTCGTTAACACAAGGCTGAAGACACCTTTAGATACTTTTTTAAAATTATTTTTGGAAATATTGTGTGGAACTTGATTCAATAAATTAATTAATTATCTCCTTGGATGAAATAAACCCGTTAGAACACGTTCAATGATGATCTACTATGAGCCCACTATCATTTTCCTAAAAGATATGATTGAGTGAATAGTCATATCTTTTAGGATTTTTCTTATAATATAAAATGTATAATATGATAGGAATGAAATCTGTAAGACTAATTCAGAAAATGTTTTAGGGAAAAATAGTTTACGCTTTTTATTTTAATGAGGTTCCTTAAACTTCTCCTAAAATATTTAATTTTCTTAATCTAATAAGGCTTGAAATATTTTATTTCTTTTATTTTTCTTGAATGATACTTTCCATCTTTCTTTAGCTGTACATTCATGGTTTAAGAAATATCTTATGGTACTTGATGAACACAAACTGCTGGTGCTGGTATTTTGACCATACTAATCACTTGATCGATAATTATGTTTTTAATTCGACGCAATCATATCACTTTTTACGACAATTATATGAACTGAGAATCTATGCGGAAAGATATACGATGATCCTTCATTATCAGAAATTAATCGACCAAATTACTGAGTCGCATATAGTATTTACTATAAAAAGGGTACTATACTAACTATGGAAGTATTCAATTTTCATTTAGATGATCAAAAAATTGAACTATTTGTATGTACTTTAACTTTTTGTCACTAACCATCCCGAAAAATACTTATCCTAAATAAAATATTCTTTCAACGATTCTGCTTCAAACCTGTAGAGCTTCAAGTAATGACCAATTTTACCACGTGACCTTTATTCTGTAAGCAAGAGCGAAACAATTAATAAAGACGTAAATCAATCATGTTTCAAATCGACGTAGATATTTTCAGAATACTTTAAGCTTTATGTTTACTTGTAAGTTGGCACTGTGGACGAATATAGAATCATAGAAAACTACCAGTATTTCTTCAAGACTTATGGTAAACAAGCGATGAATTTTATTTAGCATCTTTCATAGCAATGTTACTCCACTAAGTAGAAACCGCGCGCCATAGAAACGAGTTCGAAACGCACAATGACCGTCATCATCGAATCTTCTTCTTGAGCATCATACAATGAGAGATGTCCCGACGTAGGGGTAATATATAACACCGCGATTTTATTCGACCTTACACTACATAGGATTCGGTATTACGTCGATTGCCCGTAAAACATTCGCATGACCCATCGGCTCATTACGGCACGCATAGAGTACTATGCGAAAAAGGCCGGTAAAGTGGATTTCATCTTCCCGGCGGACGCCCCATCGCCGGTGCCTCGAAAAAATTGCCGATGAGTAACCTTGAATCTGGGCTTCGTTCCAGCCATGGTGGACCATTTCCACGGGCAGGTATTAGTCCACGCCGCCCATAGTCGCATAGGACGAAGGAAAAAAAAATAACAGAAGGTGGGCGGAGTCTGTCTAGCCCCGCCCCCCTGCACGCACCTCCCTTCTCCCCACTCCTCATGGCCTCATCCCCCCCTCGCCCTCATCCCACGGCTGGTCCCAGACGTCCCTCGGAAACTGGTTGCAGCAAAAGAGGATATTAAATTGTGCATCGACTAATGATTCATGCCAGATACTCTTCCCCGCTAATCTCCCATCTTTCGCACAAACTTGCGAATCATATACGTCGGCCTAAAGTTGAGCAATCAAGTCGTCCATTTATACATGCTACTGATCAACGTCCGTCCGGTCCAGCGTCCCCTCTTCGATTCCCGAGGATCTCCATTGTTTTTTCTCCAGCGACGGGTCTGCTATCGGTCCTGGTTGGCCGTTGCGAGGTCCCTGTTTGTCTTTTGTCGCGTGTACCACAGGGTGCATTATTTGGACCCAAACTACTTACTTAGCCCAAAGAAGCAATTTCGTCGGCTGGCGAAATAGCAACGGGTCCATTCAAAAGAATGAATCATTCCACGAAAAGGGAGATGCCAATGAATTGAATTTAATCCACCAATTCATCATTTGGAGGGCTTATGTGTTTCCTAATAAAAGTCTCCTGGATAGCATATTTAAGGATGGTTTTTGATTTCGTTATCTCTCTCAGTCGATGATATCAATATCTCTCCGAATCATTTAGGAATTTTATAATTCTTCATTTCATTTCCATCAATTTATCTTGCTATGGAAAAATCCGTTCTGAAATATCACTTTTTTACCAATATTTTTTTTCTCAATTATTTGTTATTCTAACCACGAATTTTCGTCGTCTCTTAATAATTTCAATGTTTTCCTAATTTTATATATTTTTTAATACTTGGAAAATTATACCTGAGGAAGAAGGAGATGAAGGAAATGTGAATCTTTCTGTAAAAGGAATCAATTTTGAAAATATATGACTTGTAGTATTAGCCCTCAATACTGGAAATCTACGAATGACTTATCTGTATTTGACATTGGATTGCATGAAGATCGATCGAATAATATGTTTACAATCTCCACTTCATGAGGGATCAAAAATTAGATCATAAAAATCTTGTTTTCTTATCAGATGAATCCTCTAAATTCGTAAATATAACTACTGGTTTCGTAAATCAAAACTTAGCAACCATCGATTCCCAAATAAACCATAGTGTCTTGAAATCTTTTGAAAATTCTGGACATGACAAAGGCTTGTAGAATCCCGAAAAGCGTTCCATAAGATTCCTCTTGCAAATCTACAAATAAAATATGAAGAAATTATTCAGGACGTTTTATAGTGTATAAAATACTTGCTGTCCACTATAGAACAGAAAAAGCTATGGATGAAATATTCTAAATTGTGGTTGAAGTCATCTTGGGTGTTCCTCAAGGTACTGTAATCGGTCCACTTTTATTTCCAGCATACTGCCTTGACCTTAAGAAATGTTGATAAAAGATTTGCCACCGACAATACAGCTAACAGAGAATATAAAACAGAATAGATACAAATACTTTCTGGAATGATTTATATAAAGTTATGAAATGGTGTGAAGAGTGAATTAAGTATGAGTGATTTTCCCATAGTTTAATACTACTGGGGGATGACTATTTGTACAGCGCCTAGTAAAGTAACTTAATAAAAAAATATATACATATGTATATGTATAATTAAAATTCGAATCCATCAATGATGAGCCTTCGCGAATCGGCAAACGAAGGATTGGTGAAAGAGAAAAAAATCTGCGAGGTATTTCATGCTGACTTTATAAGGACTCATCTTGAGTATGTAAGCGAAATATATGAAATCCCCCGACAAGTGCATTTGAAAATAAGAAGCTCTTACGTCGAAATCAATATGCTTCGTTAAATTAATTTACGACAAATACAAGAGCACTCAGACATATCCATGCTCGAGATGGGAAAATTTTTAAGATAGATGCTCCAAAGAAAGAAGAAATTATTCGCTAAGTAAATTTATTAAGCACCATCTTCGAAGCTGTAGCCGTTGTTCTGCGCCTTACATCTTACGTAAGACATTACTACGATACTGCAAGGAAAATCAAGGAGTTAGATTCCAAAACAAGTCGTTTCAATAACTCATCTTCTTAGCGAAAAATTAGGTTTGGCAGTTTTAGTCACGGGTCCAGTAACCATCACAACACTCCAAAAAGCGTCTTCCTTGGTTGATATGCAGATGAAAAAGGCACGCATTTGAAATAAATACGTGTCTATTGAATCCAAATAACTTAATATTCATCTAAAACCACGATGTCAAGATGTTAAGGGTAGTATTTCATCAAGGTTTCCTTTCCGAAGCCTTTTTACGTTTTAGTTCGAACCAATACTTCATAAAGAATGCTCTTCGAATGGTTTGGCTCGATACAATGTTTTATTCAAGGAATGTGAGGAGAAAGGAATATTCTGGGAAGCTTTCAATTCTGTCTCAGACTGTAGACTGAAAATGCATCTACCATCTTGAATGCATTTGAGAAATTGTTCCTTGGTCATAGAGAAATATCACCAACTGGGGACTAGCACCTGTGAACTATATTTCGTAATAATGGAAAATATTTTAACTTCAAGTATACTACACATATAATAAAGTTAAATAAAACATTTTTATAAACAGCTGCAATACTTCTTCAGCGACTTCTGATAAGGCTTACAATTTTATTTTCTTTCTGCCATTATAGGATGCTTTTGCGGAATGATGTTTCTCAAGCCATTTTATAAAATGTAAATACCATCAGGTATCATCGTTTGTGCAAACTGATTTTATGGTGAAAGCCATACACAAACTCAAATATTGTGATCATTGAGCATTTTAATGCTATTTATTGTGTAAAATACTCAAGATTTGTATTTGACAAGAGTAAATTATATAGAAATATAAATTTTTAGATATTAGTTATAAACTCTTTGAAATCGTGTGGTATGAAAAATTACAATAGTAATTTCCTGTCGTGAACACTCAGAATTTACTTGAAACTTCGCGTTTCGTACGTAAATTCAGAAAATAAGGCGAAGAGAAACGAAAAACATAGTAAACATTCTGAAAAGTAAGGTATACGTAGTAAGAATGAAGTTTTCTAGTTCGTGCGTAAGTTATTGTTCTTTCAATCATGGCGTAACGTTTTATTTTACGTCAATTCATCCTCTCTTTCTCCAAGAGAAACATTGTTAAAATAAACTTCCATAAAGATAGAAAGCTTTGTATTTTCCATTCTTGCTCGTATCAACATGTCGTCAACGTATCAACAACACGTCAACGTTTTGACAAGACCTATTTCAAACCTTATTTTCTTTTTTCGTTAATCTTTTTATTATTCAAATTTCTCTCATACGTAATTAACATTTTTAAATCGAGTATTATTACCAATCACTCCGAAGATGGTCGATTATTACTCTTATATTTCCGCCATTCATTTCTAGCATAATCCTTTCAGTGATGCTAGGAAATAAAGGAAAGAGTAAAAGAACATTTTCATAGCACTTATTTCTTCATTTCTGTTTCTTCTTAACCCAATAATATTGATTTTGACGGAGTAAATTCGCTGTACGTGAAAAATGGTTCATCTTTCCTGACCAGTCTTTTCTTCGTGTTTCTTCAAAACCATATCGAGTTACTTACTATATGCCACTCAATGAATAAAAGATCTGTTTAGCTATTCTTCTTTTCGATATCACATAAAGGCTAGAAAAGACATCCGTTCTTTTATTTATCCACTACAGAAAGTTCTCCTCTTTCATAACAGTCCAGATCATTATATTATATAGATTTTTAACTAGGAAATTTTTCAAATAATTTGAAAGATATTCTGATCAATTTTATTTTAGCAAAATTTATCCATAATTTCCGAAAAGGTATACAAATAAATTATCATTCCGATTGAATGGAGAAGCCGTTGAGTAATTATGAATTATACGATAGTATCAAGTATCAAGTTCCAAGGGCTTTTTCTCCTTCCTTTTTTATGTTCAACTGCAAAACAATTATTATGTGCATTCTGCACAAGAAGAAGAAGAGGAAATTTAAACGCAGCATTAAAAATGGAAATTATATTTTATGATAAAATGGTAAAATATTTGACGATAAAAGATAGAAAGATGAGGGATCTAATTCTCACCTCTGGTCGTAACTTGAAATATACCTAACCAAATAGAAAGGTTTTCATGTGGATTAAACTTCATTTTCAATAATAAGGAGCTAATAGTTTTTCATTTACGATCTTGGTGCTCTCTATAAAATTAATTCATTATTTAATGATGTACCTTTGCCATTATCATTATGATACTTCCTTCTCTGTAATATCCTTATGTATGGTAAACCCTGATTATGTTATCCATGGCTATAGATTTATGCTTATATCCGATGTAAGAATATTTACGAGGTGACACATGCTATAAAAATTACATGGTGTTCATTGGAGGTAGATCATTGAAAACGAGCGTAAGAATTTCATAATTCGAGTTAATGAATCATCTCCCAATGATAGAATAGAATGCTCTCACTATTCCAGTTAAGTTTTCTAGTTAATCATTTCCTGGAAGTGTATAATGATCGTCTTTTATCTCACATAAAACTGTTAAAAACTTTCCATTTAAATAAATTCTTTTACCTTCCAAAAACTGACATTAAAATTCTTTATTTCGGAGAATATTTCTATCTTGTTACAATTAGATAGATATTACAACAAGAAATCTCAATTTTCATAAGTATTTGTACGTAATTTTGCTAAAATTCAATTTGATAACTGTACATTTTACCTGATATATTTAATACGAAGTTAACTGCGGATGTAGTTGTTGATAAATATTGTTAATGTTACTAATGTTGAAAATAGTTTGAGATTAATACTTAGTATTCAGTAGAGGAATTTTATTGACTATACATATCCCAAATTTGATAGATTTGAGAATCAACTTGTATGAGAGAAACGGTTCGGGCATTTTGAGAAAATGCATTCTCGTATTAATAATAATACTCGTATCCGATTATTTCATTCCATGGTAAAACATGTACATATCTAAGCCAATGGGAATATTTTCATCTCTCTATACAATTCATCCTAAAAAAATGAAGCTATACGAGTGAGTGAATACAAAAAATAGAATTAATAGTTTTACGGCCAATGGTTAAGAGTTTGACGCAATAAATTAAGTTGATACGAAAAATCCGGAGATCGTTTTGGAGAAGCTTACAGGAGTAAATATATAATTAATTGGATTGACATAAATTTGTATGAATTTAAATGTAAAATCAGTGAGTAACGTTAGAATATAGAAGTGAATGGCAGTAAGATATTCTGGTTTAGATTACCTTTTAGCCAAAGAGTACATATATGAAGAGACAATCTCATATTATTAATTATTTAATCACATGAAATTATTTTATATTTCATACTTTTTTAAAATCACCTTCTCAAAAATTTCATATAACTTACTTTATTACCTTGCATTCGCTTTGTAATGATTTTGTGGATTTGCTAATTCTGGAGATTAATTGCTTACAATTCAGAATCTTCTTGAATCCGACGGAGTGAACATTTCGTGTGATGATGACTGAATATATGAGTTTTTATCCTTTCAACAATATAAATCCATGTCGATATTGCATTTAATCAAGCGACATTGACGAATCAACAACATGAGAGAGTTTACATGTCCAAGAAGACAATTCTTGAGTTACGTTTCAACAGAAATCAGGTATAAAGAAGGAATTTTGAGATGGTTACGTCGATTCACTGTCTTGTTTAGATAGAATTATGATTATACATTATATAATTAATACATTTTATAATATAAATGGTATTATATTTTAATATGAAGGAATATAGGGAGTAATTTTTTACGTGAATCTATTTTAGAGAATTGTTAAAAAGCCGGAACCACATCTAGTGATTCATTTCGTCAGCAGAATATATGTCAGAGTAGATATTTATCTTTGGCTGTTATGGAGAAATTTAAGAATTCTTATCTTCTGTGCACATAAAGTAAAGGCGTTATATATCAGTTGAGAACAATTACTGTACTATCACGATTGTTAAAAAACGATAGCATGAACTTCTAATTAACTACAGTGATTCAGGATATTCGTATGCCATCAAGCACACGTCTGAGGTTTTCCCCTTGAAATCATGCCAATTTTCATTCTTTTGATTCATTGTATACATATAGAGATTGAATGAAAATTATCCTTTCCCTTCATTGTGATATAATGTATCACAGTATGAAGATACAGCTATTTCATGTCTAACATGTAAGCGTCTGCTGCTTAGGAAATTATATCATAATTTTCCTTTATAAAAACTATAAACGACACTTATTTTGGAGTTTTGATTTGATATAATAGTGAGTGTCTTTAAGTTCTGAAGCCATACGGTTGATAAATGATTTTATGATATTCACTGTTTAAATTCAAATAAATTCGAGTTCTTATTGGACTCAAGCAGCTGGCTTCGTGTATCCTGCGTTTTATCGAATGTACAAATCATGGAAACATATTAGTTTTTATGGTAACTCATTATCAATTTCGATTGAATGAAGTTCGCCCAACGATTTAATTCAAGATTCATCAAAAGTAACGCTTCTATACTGAGAAACATCATCTAGTTGCTTCTTAAAATTTTGTTCAGAGGAAATAACTGTATGTAGCCAAAGTTTCCCACCAAAATTCAGCCCAGAAATGTTTAAATTTCCTGTTGCAATGAGATGAAATGAGAAAGCGAAATTTACATAGTTTGTTCACTTTATTGGCTTACAATATAAAATTTTAGAAAATTAACTTTATATATGTTAGATATAATTTAAGGATAAAAAGGAAATTGCATACCATACTTGTGTCTATATCCTAGACGATTCTTCTAATATACTTTTAAGGCATATGAATGAAAGAATTACATGATAAATAGAGATAATTATACCTGTGGTCTTAAAATGAAGTTGATACTAGTACAGTTATCGAAGGAAGATTTTTGAGAATAAAATCCGATGGTAGTGTTTTCTATAGAGGGAGAAAAAATATTGGGAAAATAATACATATGCTAAAAATTTGTCTCTAATTAAGCTAATGGATTGGAAATGAAGCTAAAGGAAATATATGAGGTCGCTCATATAATAAGAGAGATGGGTAATTATTCTGAGAGGTTCTAAGACTGTTATTCTTAATGAATCGACAGTCGTTTTTCCCAATCGATCTTTCATATCCATGAACTGATACAAGAGAAGATTTTTTTATGAATACCTCTTTTTCTAGCCTTACGTCTCAGTGCATTATCAAAAATAGATATTTATTCATTTCAAAGGCTTTATAACTCAATGTGATACTTCTCTGCATTTTTAATTAAGATAAATGAATACTTCGATGAGTATTATATTAGTATTTTATTAGCAAAGATTATTTTATTTGATATCTAAAATGATCGAGAGATTATGGAATTTGACGATTTGGAGATTTCGAAACTTACAGAAAACAATTTATAGTTCTTAACCCATTTTAACAGCCAACTTGTTCAGGTATGATTCCTGTATGAATTTATATCAACCAACTAATATTATTTACTAATTCAAACTTATTTTCCGCAATAAAAGGTTTATATTCTCTACAGTTCATGCTCAAATGACAGTGAACCGAAAATTAAGACGTTAATATCAGAGAAAGCTATTTTAGGACCCTCGGCATTTCTTAAAAAACTCTAAATCACTATCCTAGAGTTTAACTACCAGCTGAGACTCCTCTCTCATTACTGTCTAACTTTAAACTTACGATATTATTATTTTGGGAATGAATAACTAACATCGTAATTTAAGGAATCATGATATAAAGAGTTAATAAATGAAGAATTTGAAGAAAATCTTTGATGGAAATCGTCACATAGTAATATTCAGTGGTTAATTAATAAAAATGCCAAAACAGTCAAACACTTAAAAAATGAAAATCAATATTTAACTTGCATTAAATTTTACTAAAATTAAAACTTCAGTCAGCGCTATAACATAAATCGAGAAATACTAATAATAATGTCACATTGATAACCAGATTGATAAGGAAACATTTTGGGATCTAAAGGGCAGTTAAAACTGCTAAATGAAGCCGATAAATTTCTCGATTGTGATAGAATCCTACTTCTCCCAGAAGGAAAATTTTGCGCACCAAAATTACTTATCAATTTGAAATGTTAACGTTTAGATTTGATAAAGTTAACACGAAATGGGATCGAAATAGAGTCAAATTGCAGCCCGTATTTATGGCATCGAAGACAGATGTCGGATCGATGGGATAACAAATTCAGGGGAATTCTTCGGAAAAGAGCTCCGCATCTGATGAAGGAACGAGCTCCATCGATTACGTGTTTTGAGACAAAAGAGGCACGCGACGCGGAAAAAGAGGGATCAGTGAAGGGTAAGAACAGTAACAGCAATTAGTCAATGCCAGCAACGTAGAGGTAGGTCATGTGAGCCCCAGTTTCTTTCTTTCTATTATGACAGAGGATAATCGTATCTACAGGGAGAAAATGCGTACCATTATAATGATACCGGCGTTGTCTAGGAGTTAGTTGGTGATAAGTTTTAATGAGTCGATTTTTGAATATAAAAAGTAGCGTAGCTGTGACTCACTCATCTAAATTCACTCGCGAATTGCACCGAATTTTATCGTGCCCCATTGAATTTGTGCATCGTTATATTCTCATGAGAGTTGCGCATGGCTGTTGTTAAACCATCCAGAAATTCATCCGATTTACGTTAGAAAAGGCGAGTGAAATACAGTTTTATGAGAAGAGGTATAAAATCCATTAAAGGAGTTTAATAGTAACGTATTTTTCGGTTGATAAGGCTCACTGGATCATAAGACGCAGAGTATCAGTGAACAGGTCTATTTCCACACATAAGACGCACTGGATTATAAGGCGCATAAAGCAAAATAAAATAGGTTAGACTTGATTCAACTCGTTAATACACAAGGTGCATTGCCGATTTTTAGCTAATATAGGGATTTTTATGTGCGCCAATACATTTCATAGTCCGAAGAGCACGGTAGTTTACTCTTGTTTTTCGAATCAACTCAAATACCACATTAAATCGAATAAATATTTAGTTCGACATCAACTGTTGGCAGACTAAATCTCAAACAAAGACTTGGACTCACGAGCAGCGGATGGTTCATTGGTTCAGAGTTCGCATATGAAGGTGTTGATTAAACCTTCGCGTTAAGACGTGGTCCAGATGAGAAGATTAAATTATAAACGAAGAGGTTTCGAAAACGAACGAAAGGTTCGTATTTACAGTGTAAATTTGATATGATATTTTCATATAAAGATGTAGTGCTATCACAGAATTTTATTTCTAAGCTGTGCAAGAAAATAATAGCCAAAACGCACTCTTATTTCAAAAGAGAATAAGTAATTAATAAAAGACAGAGCTGCCGATACCATTCTCACATAAAAATAGCTTAGAATAAGTCTTTAGCTTAAAACCAACCTGAGTAATTTTGTTCTCATTCCGTAGTATTTTTATAATAGGAAACGCCTTTGAATTACAAAAAACCTCATAACAGCGTTGATGAATAGTATCTTACGATGAAGTTATCCGTGTATAAATCGTCAAACATGGAGTAAACGGAGTAATATACAAGATACAATGACTACCAGGCAAGGGTTTATAGTCGTTAACACTTAGAAACGTAGAATACTTTGGATATATATGATTTTTTTTATTTGAGAGGGAAAAATTTGAACAATATTCAAATTCAAGAAATTTTAAAGGACGCTATCTAACCATAACGAGTTCAATTCAGGTTAGTCAGGTTTCAAATTTAAGATTTATTTCAAAAGAATTATTAAAATTAACTTCCATTCTCAGAGCTGACAGAATTGGATAAATATTGGGTAAATGAACAATAGCAAAAAGTTATAACGTAAATTTTTAGGTATAGAAGAAGGTTTTAAATTGGGATTTCCAATCAAGAAAAAAATTGGGAAGCCAAAAACAGTTTTCCATAGCCAATAAAATATGACAAAATTTAAGCAATCAAAATTTAGAGAACTTCTCTACTAAAAATATGATTTCTCATAAAAACACCGAAAAATACTCGATTATTTTGGTCCATGTATCATATGCTGAATAAAAGATCAGCTATTCCAATATAATACCCGTCTCATGGAAAATATCATCGTAACATTACCAAAATCTCCAGGATCTGAACAAGAAGAATAGAGAAGAAATTGGATGTTTACATTGAGGATATTTGAATATTAAGTATGATCTTTTATGGTCATGCACAATTTAATCGGTGTTGATGGAAAATAAGAAAATGAATCAAAAAGATAGCAAATAATAGGAATTATTATAATTTGTATTTCAGCACAATCTCTTTCTTTACTTTTACTATCAATTTCAAAGTACTACTTTCAATTGTCTGATATGTTTTAACATTTATAATAAACAACTGAAATTACTAATATTCTAAAAAAACTAACCTCCTCACCTCCTAGGTCGTCTTGTAGTTGTGAGAGTACGTGAAAATATTATGATATTGATAATTTGGCTCTGGAAGGCAAAGATTTTCGTATTAATACATCTTTCCATTTATTTGGCAGGTATGTGACATTTCTACATAACGTTGTTCGAGGACAAACGAGGATATATCCTGCGAAGATACGACTAGAACCTCTGACAGAGACATAATGCGCTGTTCGGTATAGAGCTACTATACATCAGAATACGGGCGGCATACTTAATTTGAGAATTGAAGCTTGTTTTAAGAAGTAAGTGAAAAATACGGAATATTTCTACTTTTGAGTTTGAGTTCGTATTCGTTGTCTTACTATATAATGTGAAATAATGCTTTGGTTTGCATTTTATATGCTATAAATAAAATTGATTTCTGTATATTTTATAATATTCCCATAATACTCATATCGTACTCACATTAGTATAGATTAGTCTACAAAAGGAAGCTATCCCAATATTGACTGTGTTGGTCGATGGAGTTCAAGTCCTGTACAAATGAAGAAAGTACTTCAAGACAGTATTTATGATTTATTGGTTCAGATTTTGCTCTACTTGAATTTTCATCATGAATTTCTATGAATTTCTTTTCCTTATACCGCTCAATTACACAGTGATATTCCTATTTGTGGCCTACAGATATTGACATTCTCGATCCAAAACTCTTCTTTCAATTTAAAATATTAATATGGTCGTTTGAAAAGCAACTAAAGGGAGGCTAGGAAACACTCGAACGATTATAGGTACATTTTTAAAACTTCATTGTCATAGATAAGTTTATCAAGTTTCACATAAAACGCGTGATAAAAACTTAAAAATCTACGAAAATTTACTTCAATCACAATATATAAAATTTTTAGAAAGATATTGTTCTGGAAATATGGGTAAAATATTATAAATTTAGTACCCTCATTAATACATTCCATTGTTGTCGACTATAAAATTAGGCGCAAATTGTACTTATATATTTGTATTCTTCATCCTGATAAATCAATCTAAACAGGATGTTGACATCATTTACCTTGACTTACAATTATTACGTATATTTATTAATCACTATTCATCGTATTGAAGTTCCAGTGTTACGAATCGAAAGCTATCATTCAAACACCTCTACTTACGGTTCCCAAAGTGGAGAGACCTCTTGTTTCCACCTTAAAATATCCATGTTTTGAATAAAATGCTCAATAGAGATAATTCTTATCAGTCGATAGTTTTAAATATATTGTTGAGACATCAATGAACATCACCTAGCTCTTAGTGAAAAATTTTCACGCAACTTTTCAAATGGTTTCGTACATCTATGCTTTATCGAGTTAACGATAGGAAATTAACTTTTAACTAGTCAAGTTTCTTATGGACGTTATCTCGATTTCAGGATGTTCCTTTTTAACCAATAAAATCGCTAAATCGAGGGAAAATTTTCTGATGAAAGTTTCTCCTCTTTTCAAATGGGATTTGCTTAAATTACAGAAAAGCTTATGCTTATATATATGCTTATGAGGATTAAAAAATCAGAAACAACTCTCCCGTTATAGCATTTGAATGAATTGCCTGGGATAGAAAGTAATTACTGTTGTATCATTTGTTTTTAATTTTTGAAAGTTTTTTTTCCGAGTCGATTCCCGCTTGGGAGAGGATTTTAATGCGCTGTAAAAAATCGCCGAGCCTACCTTAAATTATTTTGTTGCGAAATTATTATTATTATTAATTTTCTCATATTTTAATATGAGAAAATTTTGTTTAGAGGTTAATTCAATATTTGAGGCGATCATCATATTTGGCCTAATGAAACAAAAATACTCATTAATATAAAATATTTAATTAAATAAATAACTAATATAGACAGTTGAGTTATAACTATCAACAAAAATGTTCTTCAAGCTCTCTAAACGTGAATTCAACATATTTGTATTTGTGTAAAAATATTATATTAAAATAGTCATTGTTTGATTACAGAAGAATGTATTCTTCTTAGAAAAATTTATTTATGAAGGATAGATACAAAAGGATAACCAATGGATCTTTTTAGATGAAATGAAGAAATATATTAATGTCAATGTTTAATTGTGGAAGAAATTCACTATATTAATAAAAAAAATTGTGAATTTTTTTCTTTGACAATGGCAGCTTTTAGAATCGAACATAATAACAAATTTCTGACATATTGATTGGTATCTCTTTAGAATCCATATTACTTACCCTGTTGGATATAATGTTCAAAAGATGTTTTCTCCATCTTTTATAGGGAGATGCCTGATTCCCACTGAATCAATGGCTATAGTAGTCATCAAGAATACACATATACACTTAACATATACACATAACCATTCTTCTTCTCAAATCCAGTCAGACTCAATCGGTATTATTTCTCCTAGAATTATCCAATGACATTTATTCTTATGCTTATGTTCCAGTTTGCGCTAACCCTAGTGGTGATTATTGGTGAAATTTCAGTCAATTCAATTCTGAGGGTAGGCTGTTTTATATCACCTGTCCCTAATTTAGATTCTATAGTTTAATTTCTTAATAATTTATAAGTATATTGAACTTTTTTATTATAACTTATTGGTGATTCCTATCAAAAATCTTTTTATTGATAATTTAAAATTGAGGATATCTGACAGATATTTTGGTGTGAGAGAAGGAAAAAGATGTTGATAATGCTTGTTCTAAAAAATAATGAGTGATTTGGTAAATAATAATGCTAATCACAAAGAATAGTTTTTGATATTTATATAATATCTTGCAAGTAGGAATTTGGAATTTTAATTGAAAACATGTGGAAGACATATGTCCAAACATTTAAATAAATTTACCTTAGCTTTTTCCTTTTCCCTTAGCTTTAAATAAATTTACCATACCTTATTAGATTTTATCTCTAACTATTAATTCTGACAATTATTACATTAGTCCTTTGACATATTTATGTCTAGAATAAGTCACATTGTATATTGCCAGTTATTACCTTTACTAATAATGCACAAAATTTATTTTACTAAATTATATTAGTAGTAGTATTAAGGCTTATTACAGATATTTTTTGGATTTATATATACATACATATACAAACCTAAAATATTTGCAATGCAGTGACTAAAGCAGTATGCTCTAATATACATACTAATATGCCATCAATAATTTCCTTCTTCACACTGACTCACACTGACACTGTAAAATGTATAACACAGCAAGTATTTTCCTGGAATATTTTGGTAACACATTCCTTTTATTTCCTTCAGCTCAATTTTCAGAGTGTTGTCAAGTCAAACCTAGACTAAATAATGTGATTCTCTACATTTAATCTCTCTATTTTGCTATTTCTAAGAATATCTGATTGTTTTTGAAAATTATATATTCTGGGATGAACGTAGCTAGCTCACATATGAACAAGTTGAAGGAATTTTAATTACCCATTACTCCTTAAATAGTGCCATGCATGATTTTCCTTCATAAAATTTCCAGTAACCATAATAGTCTTTTTTCTTCACAAAAAAATTCTCCAGTTGACAAAATCCTATATTCCAGTATCATATTATTTACTTTAAGTAAAATATTTAACAAAAATATTTAGACATAGCTGTGATACAATGAACATTAATTTTTTAATGTATCAGTAACAGTAAAACAGAAATATATTATGCAGTACCCCTGTAACACAAGCAATTACATTTTTATTATTTTTCAAATTTCACTATTTGTTTGACATGATCAATATATATTATTAGTCTAGGCTAAATATCTCTGTATTTCATTATCTTATGAGTAATATACTATTTATATACCACTAGAATTTTGAGGGTATACTGTGATGCATTTAATGGACAAACCCTTTTTAAATTAACAGCTGCAGTTTTTTTAAACAATGAATTAAAATTTTGCAAAAGATAACAGAGAACCTAAGACTGTTGGAAGGGTACAATGAGAGAATATCAGTGGGAAGATTATTGATGAACTGCAACATTTATATCAATAGATAATCTACTATTTATTCAAGGCACCTGCAACTAAGCTATATTTAAGGAAGAAAGAAGGGAGAGAAAGAAACAAATACTCATAAAAAATAAACTTCTTCTTTCACACTAAAGATTATCAATCCTCTACTATTTTTCACCTCCATGCTCCATATATTTGCTCTTCTCAAATACAAATCTTCCTTATGATACACTCAATTAATGCTTATAATTCTACAACTTATTTTACTTTCAAATCAGAGGCACTGTTTTATGAATTGCATGTGAAAAAAGTAATAAAAATTTATTGGACATTACAGAGAAGTTTCTAATTTTTTGTGTAACGGAGCTTGTTAAGAGTGAGGACGTTTAGAAGAGTTATATCTATATCAATCAAATAAATAAGAAAAACTATGATTACACTTGCTCTCTCCAATATCCTTGCTTATCTTTGAACAGCCAGAAGAATATATTAGGAACTCCATGTAGACACCAAATTGCAAACTAGCTAAAAGGAATTCATATTTCTTTTCTAAAGTAATTTATTTATTCTATTTTGCTTCACATTGTGTCATTAAGAGTATCTAGCACAGTGAAACCCCAAAATCCCCAAACATACCTATTCTCTAGGTGAAGATGTAATTTTCTTCCGGTCCTGTCCCCAACCACACGAATCATTTAATAATAATCCCGCTTAGGAGGTTTTGCTTCCAGCTTCAGATAAAAATTTTGCCAGTCCCCATATGCGCCCCAACCCGCTTCAACCAAATGTCCACCTCATGTGAAAAACTAAATTTTTTTTACTTATTCTGAATCGACATTATCACTCTTCTTCTTCATTGCTTTAAGTATGTTCCTTCATGATTCTGATAACTTATTTCCTGAGAAGAAAAAGAAGATATGGCAAAACAGAATAAATCGGATTCCATCTTTCGGAGCGATACGAACATATTCCTTGGACAGTAATTATAACAACTTCAAAGTTCTAGAGAACAACAATTTCTAGTTTCCTTGTAATTAATGTTTAATAACCGACATTAGTGTCTCCCACGATTAAATTTCCCGGCATCATCCTCATACCACAATATCTCTTATTTATCATTTCTTTGGTTTACAGCGCCATTGTCTGATTCTAAATGAATATTAAGGAAATTGGGTGTATATCAGAGATGTTCCAGTTGGAAATATTTTATCGAACTTTAATTGGACTCAATGATGAATAAAATTTCATTCAGTATGTGTTGAATTTCCTCAAGATCTTTCTTTGTATGTGCATTAAGAAACAAATTACTTTCTTGAAATAAATTAAAGTTTTCAGAGAAGAAACAGATCACTCAACCATATTGCTTACTCGGTATACGTCTACGAAGTTTACTAATACAACCGTACGAATTGGGTTATTTGTGTACTCCCATACGCTTCGTCAAAATTTCCCTTCGTACGAGAAGTTTTAGGGAGTAATCTGAATATAGTGGTTGACCCTTTAGACCAAACATACCTATTCTCAAGGCAATGCTCACCTTGACGTCAGGCAAGAATTTTCGGCCCTGCTTATACGTCGGGTTTAGCTGTGTTCAATTGTTGAAAATGTATATTTAGAAGAGTGTCTATGGACTTTCAAAAGCTATACATTCAAGATTTTGTATATCGTAGAAGTTCGCATTTAGTTACTTGTAACTGAAATGTTGGATCATATCAATTGTTGCTTTGATATGCAACAAATACATTTGGTTACTATTTTCGCAATGTGACTTGTTCAGTGGAATCGATTACATGATTTGTGTTGGTTCGGTGAGTGATCTAGATGCCCGTGAGATTTAAGTTTCCATGATGAGCTTTCTGAAACACAACTGCAGTTAGTGAGAATCAAGTAAAGAGTTGTCTTCTTGACAGATGGAACAAATATGAGTGAGTATTCATCCCTTCTGATGCAATTAATATCACTGTTCCAATTCAGATGTGGTGTAATCATAAGAAATTGTCTATCTTTTTCATAAACTATTATTAGAAAACAAAGAGCTTCATAATGATCTACCATTTGTATTCACAATATGAAACCTGGTCTCTCTTCTCCTGTTTGTCTTTTATGGTTTATTACTTCTCCAATTTTCATTTCTAAAATGATATGAAGATGGATATTTCGAAAATAATTTTTTTCTTATTCCTTTTGCAGACTCTATCCTTCATTTTATAGCATAGACATCTATTCTGAACCCCATACCCTCCAATATTTAACAAAGGAGATATTAAGCTTTCCTAGAGAAGATTATTTCACTTTCATAATGCATTTCTCTTTCTCTAGTCATTTCATGATAATATGCATTCTTATTATCCTAAATGATATTATTTTTGTGGAAATTCTATTAGCTTATATTGCTGGTGATTTAATTTTGTCTCAAATATCTTTGGTGACGTATATCTTTCAATTAAAACAATACAAATTATTTTCCTCTTTATTATCTTGGTTCTTGAAAGTGTGAAACTAAAACTACTTATCTTGACTGCAGTAAGATCAGAAATGGATTCCGTTCTTCTGATACATATTTATTTATTTATACTTATTTTCAAAGGGAGAAATTGATGAAAACTAATATCATAATATATTTTGCGGATTTTCTGGTTAGCGAAGCCCTTTCCTTTTCCAAACATAAGAAGAACAAAATCTTATTCATTCTTTTCTCCTAATAGATGCAAAACATTGCTCTTGGGTATGCTCGATATACTCATTCCAAGTCCTTCCCAGACTTTATGCAACGCATCTTTACTCACTTTTGCTTGCGTGTATAATTTTTAATCTTAGGAGAGTCACTCTTAGAAAGAATAGGCATAGATCACAGTAAGCCAATCACTAAATATGTAGGAAAGAAGTTTAACTCACAGATCATTGTCTTTCAGCGACACTCTCTCTTTCAAAAGAGGTGGCTCTACATTTGTGCTATATCACAAAATATGAAATGTACAGTGGTCCACTAACGGAAACGCACTGTCCTTAATTTTGGGTGGAATCTCTTTATCATACATATATTGCTTCACAGAAACTATAAAATCTTGTGAATTATTTAAAATTTAAATGCAACATTAGAATTTTACTATGTGATCAAACACTTTCATTCACATATTTATCTTCTTTTTCAATTCTTACTGAAAAAATGTACCTCCAAGACAATATACTTTGAGGTGATAAATATACTTTAATTTCTACTTATAATTTTGAATGATGTTTATACTGAGTGAGTGAATTACAATATAAAAATAATAAACTTTACTTTAAAATTAATCCCAAAAATATCAACTTAATCAAATAATCATCAGGTTTCAATTTATTTGAAAGGAAGGAATACTTTGTTAATGAAAATTATTTTAAATAATTAAATCAAAATCCCTTCTGTTAAAATATTTGCAAAAAAGTAGACATGAACTTGTTCAGCCACGAAACTATTTCAAATTCACAATTTTTACAGTCATATTCCAATTTTAATTTGAACATTTGAATCATATTTCCCCGGTAATCACCACAAAATTTTAGCTTATATGGCAACTGATTTTCTGTTACCTGAAAGTTTTAAGGATGGGATCTGATATTAACATTCAAATTTACTCAAGAGAAGGAGTCAAGAAAGTAGATTGAGAACTTAAATGTTGTATAGAGAGACAAAAAGTGAGTTCTTGGAATGTATTTTTTATTTGTGATTAATTATGATATGTTAAAGAGAATCTGAAGTTAATAATGTCCTTAATAATTCATTACCAGTGATGTAATTTTATTTATCATAATTTCATTATGTTTTTTGCTTCAAATGAATGAACCTTTAAATTTTTCAGTTCATTACATCACATTTCTGTAAAAACTTTGATTAATGATAAAATTGATTGTAGGGAGGATATCATGCTTCCTTAGTAAATATCTGAAGCTGTTTTCTTTTCAAGTTGACTTGCCTTATCCATCTGAAAATATTTTCAAATGTATTCTCTTCTAAAACTTGTAGAAATTTAAGGTTTCAGCTTACAAATCAAATTATAAATAATTTGATGAAATTTAAATTTAATTATTTGTATTTAAGTTGTAACCAGCAATTTTATTATTCTTGTCATGAAAAATTAAAAAATGAATAGATTTTGAGAAACAGTATTGATTTGCACTGCTAAATTGGACAGTATTTCTAACTTATGTGCATACTGTAACCTGCTCAAAAGCCTTCCACAATCTTGAGATTTTTGAAATTTAACTTCTAACAAGTCTAAACATATTTAATTTTTTAAGTAAGTTTATTGAATAACTGGCATCAATTTAAAGCTAGGCTATTAATTAGATGATGCTTTATTTGGTAGAATAACTCACTTTTATTCCTAGGTTTCTAATCTTAAGAACTTCACAACTTCTTCAAAAGGATTTAGTTAGGGTGGAATTGCTTAATTTACTTGGAGTTGAAAATTTATTTTCAAGCAAATAAATATTGTGAATTCAGAATAATATCTCTTTCAATGAATTGGTGAAGACTTACAAATAAAAGATGAATCTAATCAAAAACATGAACTGTTGGTGAATTCAAAAGAACTTTCTACATAGCATTCTCAGTTCTGATAAATTATTCCAATATTCAAATGACATAATCCAGTTAAATTGAATTGGTTAATTTACTATTATTTTAAGAAATATTTTTTCAGTATCAATATCCTTTATTCTACTATTTCATATAAATATAACATGATTCCTTATTCCAGGTATATAGTTGATACTTATTATTTCCTTTCCTCAGTTGCAAAATATGAACTGGTTGAATACTGATTTAGAGGATAGGGCCCATTTATCCAACTTTTTCAACTTGACCAATAACCAAGCACTCTTTCTATCTTTGAAAGATCAAAGGCAGCAATTTCTTTTGGATTTGATCACTGATTGGCAAGAATTATGTCATTCAAGGAGTTGAACTTGTTAGGTTAAAGTCTGTAATTATTTTATTAAACATTCTTTCTGCAACTGTTTTAAAGTACTTTTTCAGTCTTGAGCAAACATATTTTAATACTTATTTTGAACTAGCTTATGAATATGACATTAAAATCAAGATTTTCTTATTAGTTATACAATAAACCAACTGATACTAATGTTAAATGAACTTCAGTTAGAAAAATGATGTAGATATTGGAAAAATATCTAGAAATTAGTATAGGGTTTTTGTATAAGGGCCTTAAATGATTTGCTATATTATTAGGAAATTATTATTCCATTATTGAATGAAGGATTTATATAACATATTTACAACAAAAGTGAAGGAAGTAAGTGCCTATTGGGACAAATGTAGTAAAAGTAAAAGGTAGACATTCAGAAGTTACTTAAATATGCAAATTTCTGCAATAATATGAATTCCATTTCTAATTATTTGAACACCATATTATAGCATCCCACAATTATATATTTTTGTATTAGCTTGTATACTTTCCAAGGTAATTCCCTACTTAATCTTCTGTATTTAATGATCACATGGCTCTATTACTGAATTTTGCATGAGCATACTGAAAGACACATCATTGTTTTCCTCTTTGTCCTGATATTGAATACAAGTTATTAATTAATTAATGAATTAATTGCACCGTCTCCTTTTCCAGACCAAGGATGAAGAGAGTTCCTTGGCAAGTTCGAGTTCCCAGTCAAGCAGGAGTGAAGCTAAAATTTCATCAACATTTTATGGATAGTCTGAATGGAACACTGGTAAGATTAAAATTTATTCTTCCTTAATAATCACTGTTAAAGTAATCAATGGAAGATCTTATATCATAGTGAATTCTATGGATGATGAAATAAGTATTTCATGAGAGAAAAAATACTCAAAAATATGTAAATATTATATATATAATATTTTATTAATGACATAAATTGACAGGTGTCTAATTAATTAACTAAACCTTCTTTTGGTGTCAATTGAATTCAGTTTCATTTATAAGACTGATGGATATTAAACGGCATCAGTCTTTACTTTAAAGTTGGACCATTTCAGTATTATTTAAGAGTGATCTGAATAGTCTTGAACAACATATAAGATGATGGAATCAACCACTTCAATACAGTAGACAGATCATCCATGCTCCTTAGTCAAAGTCATAAAATGAAGCCTTTTTTCTTTCTATTACTTTCCATATTTTTGATGTTGCCTTTGGTTTTTCCTTTTCATTAATTTGATATAATCATTCAACTATCAACAAAATAATTTTATTATTGCTAAAATACAATTCAATTTATTAGTCATAATACATTTCTGCAACTTAAAACACTCATGAGCCATATTTTCTGGGAGGTCTCCCAATCTTTTGCTGATTTTTCTCATTTCTATTGATTTCCAAATCATAGAATTACGTTTACAATTCTCTTGTGCTAAAATTGCATATTTATGTTAGGTTTTCTCCCTTCACCTTCACAATAGGGTTGTATTATGTAGAGGGAAGGTGTAGAAAATTGGTGACGATTGCCAAATAAGAACTTCACTTTCCAAGCTCGTAGACGCATTATAGTGGCAGGCGCGTAAAGCAGAATTCCGTTCGAGAAATATTCGATGCCCTGCATTCACTCACGCGACACGAGTTTTATTTCAATGAAAACTTTTGCTTATAATTAAACGATTATACGTAGATTTTTCGTTGCATTAATGCTATGATTTAATTTAATGTTGTCTTCCCGCAAGTTTTTATCGGCAGGATTATATCCATATCGCTCGTGAGGCGCGATCGAGTATAATTGCGCGCAGTTGGAAAACGAGATAATTCTATAATCGTTGACAAAGTTATACAAATATTAGTATGTTTCTAATAATATTTGCATTATAATTAATTGATATACCGTAAATAATGTATACTCACCTATTTTTCTTTTCGCCTTCTAGATAGTTGCACTGCTGAGTCTTAACCGATAAATGCATAGCAAACTTAAATCCATCCTCCGGGACTGGTCGGAGAGGTTGGATTTAAGTTTGTTTTTACAGGAAATCCTTTACTCGGCTTAGACTCAGCAGCGCAGTTTTTGGAAGGGTAGGTTAGTTAGTGATTCAAAGGTTTAAAGATTTCGAGAGAGGAAAAAATAATTTTGTCGAAAGATAAGGAATTAACAATTAGGGCGCCTTGCGGCGTTTGGGCCGTGCCGCCACACGGGTTCCAGAGCTGACGAGCGGGTCTGAGACTCCCGCAACACTAAAGTGCGGGCCCGAATCCGATTTTTTAGTTTAAATAATATTTTTCGAAAAAATCCCCCGTTGATGGCGGCCGGGAGCTCCCGATCGGATTCGAACCCGCGAACAGTAGCGTCGCACCTAGGTGTCTCGACCCACTCGGCCAGCTACTGGAACGATGAAGGTCGAGCAGAATAAGCTTTAGTCTCGTCTCACTCCCCCCTTCCATACCCTACTGCATTTTTTGACTAATTTATTTTGTTACTAAGACTAAATATAAACAGAATGCATTGTCCTTTATGAACGTAATATTTCGAAAAATTTCTCCCTATTACCTTGCGTTTGTTTCTTAAATTACTTCTCATTCTCGTCAGTTATGAAGGCGTATTTTACATTATTCTGATTAAGTAATTAGTAATCGTGCTTGCTTCAAAGCCTGAATAAATGTGCTTCTCTAGATTTATTTCAAAACCCTATTCTTTCTGCATCATTTTGGTGTATACAAACAAGAGTACCCAATTTTTTCGACGTGTATCGTCGCACAGAGGTACCGGACTTTATTCCCGTTATTACATTTTTATGTGATTCACATTCATCGCGAAATGAATCGTAACTTATCACATTTTAAAGGAACGCCATATGTGTTAGACGACAATTAAGATTTTTTGCCAAGATTAACATTTTGAGCATGGTACGACCTTTTATCTTATTAGTTTATGAAGATGCCGGGCAGAAATGCGATGTTGCGCATTCAATTGTCGTATGGGCTTCCTACTCGGTGAAACGAATGGCGGGTATGTAGTATATATTCAATCTTTTAATTGCAATTTAAATGAGAAATGGGAAATTAAAATCGTATATAACGTATGTGTAATTAATCTATTATGCTTCATCTAAGGATATAGTTCAAGGGAATTATTGAAAGTGAAATGACACTTTGTTTCCTTCTATATGAATATTATTTTGAAGATGATTTATTTGGCCTTAAAGCTTAAGTTGAATGTATCACATTGTTATTCAAAGCTTCTCTTATTTTAAATCCTTTTATGGTTAATTAATTTCATCCTAAGATTATTATTTTGTGCTGAATTTTAAGCTTTCGAACCGAACTTCCTAAACTGATCCATGGGGAAATGAAAGCGCGATATGACTATTTGATATGAATTTTACATTAAACATATGGACAATTTTAAACTCAATATTACGATAATAGAGCAGTTTCGTTATTTTTTTCATCTATCATCTTTTACAATATTTATATGCTTTCATGTGTCCCCTACCTTCATGATTGAATGACAGAATCTCTCAACTATTTTTTGTGAGAATCCCCTATTCATGATCTTAAATATTGTATTATTATTTTCTGTACTGAATGAGAAGGCATTCGTGTTTATACGCAGTCAATATACTTCTCCCTCAGGGAAATAATTGCATCCCAAACTGGATGCTAATAATTGAATCTGAATGCCTTATTTATTTGAGGGAGTAGTGACTTATTTGATTTTAATGCTTTAATATTTATGTGGCATTCCTTTTCCTCACATACAGATGGACAACATGGGATCTATCCTTTAACTGCTGCCAGAGTCAATCTAGGACTTAGTGATCCGGATGGACTTCTGAAGAGGTTGTCAGGAGCAGCAATTTGAGTGTTGTGAAATAAGTAAGTTTTTCAGTCCTTCATTAGACATTCCTGTATGTGGGTATGGCTAGCTCGACTTTCAAAGCTTTATAGTGTGTAGTATCTGGATGTGTGCTGCTTATTATCTCCTTTCCTTCCTCAATTGTTACCAAAGTATAAGAAGAGGTATCTGCTTTGATCCTCAATTAACTCTTCTTCCGCTGGGGATAAAAAAGTAGGTTCCTATATCTTTTGGGAATTGCAAGTCCTTCTGATAGTTCATCCCATCAACTTACTCACTCTTGTATTGAACATATGAGAATGTTTTCTCAGAAAGCATATCATCTAAATATCTATTCTCTCTCAGCTTTTTCCACTCAGCAATTTTTTCTTAACAAGTGTTAATCTCTAATATATTTGCCCTTGGAACTTGGCGTTATATTGTTTAGTGTCAGGGAGTGTGCCAAGTATTATTTTCTCCTTTACTTGATACCAACTTATAAGAGTAGAGATCTTCTATTACCTTCGATCAAGTTTATATCCTCAGAAAGCATATCATCTAAGCATCTATTCTCTCTCAGCTGTTTCCACTCTGCAACTTTTTTCTAACAAGTGTCATTCCTTTAAATACAGGCCCTTGTAGTTAGGTCATTCTGATAGCTCATCGCATCAACTTACTCCCTCTTGTATAGTCCAAATGAGGAACATTTTCTAAAAAATCATCTATTTTCTCTCAGCTGTTTCCAGTTGGCAACTTTTTCTTATCAAGTGTTAATCCCTAATATATTGTCCCTTGGAACTTGGCATTATTGTGAAATGTCAGGGATTGTGCTAATTATTATTTACTCCTTTACTTGATACCAACCTATAAATGAAGAGATCTGCCACTATTGATCAAGTCAATATCCTCATCAAATTTAAAGATACTTGAAAGCAGACTGGATTATTCTTTTCCTTATCAAACTTCAATTGTTCAAAATTTTGTCTCTGCAAGTCAGGTCAGCACCATTAGCAGTCCTGGTTACTTCTAAATCAGATGTTTGCTCTATCCTCTGCAATTCGCATATTATAAGTGAGATGCATCCTTTTAATGTAACTTTTGATGATCTTATAAAGATAATTCCTTTCATTTTAATCTTCCACCTCTAGCATCTTGGTACACAAGGGAGAAAATTTGAGTTACCATCTTCTACTTGATGTATCTTTTGGTGTTCTTTTTGGTGTCATTCATTCTTCTAATTCCTCTTGTTATTCTGTTTACATATTTTAGTGTCTAAAGTTAGTCCTCTCATCCCTTCATGTGCCCTTATCATATTTATTTGCCATCTGACTACCATTTCTTTTAATGGTTTGGAAAGTCATCTTTTATTATCCCAATTCTAAGAGATCATTTAATTACTTCATTAATCTGTAATTCTATTAAAGGAAACAATATATTTCTGATCCATCTCCATTATTATGTATGATTAACTGCTGTCATTACATTTATTGAAGAACTTAGGGGTTTTATATGCTTTTAGCCTTTTATTCCTCTTTGATGTGAATAAGTGTTCACCCTGTTGTTTTAAAATTTGGAGAAGCACTTTGTTGCTATTTAATACTTCTCTATTTCTTGAGTTTTTGTATATATTGTCTTCTTTTTTGATGACAAATGTATTCTCTGCTGCTGCTTTTACATTTTTCATGATTTTCCTTTCACGGATTTGTTCTTGTGAGAACCTATATCTCTTCAAATTCAATTGAATTGCACTCTGACTCTCTGAATAACTACCTTAATCTTTGATCAAAGCAGAGTAAGGTACTGACTTTGTACCTTATTCTGCTTAGATTCTCACTTAACTATTCTTCCACTGGGGATAAAAAAATTGGTTCCTAAAGTTTATCGTGATTTTTCTTTGTGAATTATGATTGATGATATAAAGTTTTTGCATTCCTCCCCTGTATTTAGTGAACAGACTAATTTTCAACGGGCAATGAGTTTAGGACTACTGTATTTATATGTACTAGGATATGGTGAGAACTAATCTTATGATGCTTTAGAATCCTATTGTGTTTTTATTATTACTTATTTTAAGGAATTTAAACTTTATATTAAACATTGTAATTTTTATACTCAATGTTTTTGATTATATTTATATGAGTTATATATATATAAATTCTATTGTGGATGGCTGAACTTTGTGGAATGAAATTCTAAATTGGGAAAATGTGTACTTCATATTTTTCCTATTTATATGTATTTTATAATCAAGATTAAGGAGTCATTTAAGATTAAGAAGCTAAATATTCTATACTATGGAATTTTTTTAGTTTTATCTTCTTGCGTTGCCAATGAATTGGCTTCTGAGCCATGATAGAATATGAAGTATCTGTTCTTTCTTAGCAAGCAATTAGAAGATAATAATTCTTACTAGAAGTATTTACTTTCTCAATATCAAAATTAAATTTCATGGGACTTCAGAAGAAAGCCATGTATCTATAATAGCATCATTCTAATGGCAACCTAATGTAAATCTGACATTTTATTTTATTGAAAGGTATTTAATTTTTTGTGATAAGAATCCTTTAACATATTGAGTTAGTCTTTCCCTCCCAATACTTAGAGTCAAACAAAAACAATTTGTTGTTTTCATGTTTTTTAAATTATTTTTGGAAATAGTCAATCAAGATTTAAGGTATCAGAAACTTTTGACAATCTTTTCCATTATGAAGTGATTACAGTGACTCACAGACGGTGTAACTTTTATGTGAACTTCTTCTTTAATAATTTTTTTATAATTATTTTTAATTCCATCTTGCATTAAAATGTCATTTTTATTTTAGTTTTTTTGTAGTCTACCTTCAGTTCTTGCAAGTATTCTTGGCTTTTAATATTTCTGTTCATTATTGCTGCTTATTTAATGAAGATGAAACTTCTGTTTCTACTTGAATTTATTTTATAGTCAGCTCATTCTTAATAGCTTTGGTTTTCCTTATTTACTTTATCTATTTTATTTATTGAAGGTAACCAAAATAAAAATTTATCATAATAATTACTACATACTTATTATAACCTGATATGATCAAATAGGTGGAAGAATAATTTCTTTTTATTTAATTTTAATAGGCTATGAAGACTGTGCAATCATACCAGAACTACAGGCATTGCAGATCTATACAACCTGTTCAGACATCTATTATAATCATCTATGGTAAGTTTTTTTTGTCTTTATAATGAAGTTAATTCTCACTAAACTTCATGCTTGTGTCATCAATCATGGGCTGAATAATAATTACATTGGCCATTACTGAAACTAATAAATTATTTTGTAAAATTTTATAAAAAGCATGGGTTTGGAAATTTATATAAGATTTAATATATTTTTGACTTAATCACTGGTATTTTCATTGATTTTTAAAATATTTTAAATTAAAATTGGGTACATCCAGTTAAGTTAATGTAGAGCCAGGATCTTAACAACCCTGTTTTATTTTGATATGCAGGAAACCTCCTTGAGGACAACATCAAGCCTTGTAGTGCCAGGAGATGATCTGATGGAAAGGACCATGAAGAGTCCATCCTGGAAGGATATCCTGGCAGGGGAGAAAGCTCAATTCTCTCCTTCGTAGCCCGGGGATAGTCCTTGTCTATGACTGCCAACATAATTCCAACCCAGCATAGAGGTAACAGTGCCACTACTGTGTGTGCTTCAATAGAAACAACATGCATATTAGTGGCACTGTTAATTCTAGGATGGGTTCGAATTATGTTGGTAGTCATGGATGAAGACTAGCCCCGGACTACGAAGGAGATAAAGTCAGGAGAACTGGGTTAATCCTCAATTGGGATACATCTAAGTGGAGAAGTTGTAAGTGCTTAGGAGGGTTAAATAAATAAAGTGAAGATAAAAACTATAAGAATTTTATTTAATTCAATTTTGCATTTCAATATACAATTCTTGTTTTCATTTGTCACTCTTCTATTACATGCAGTAATCACTCACGTTGTTCTCTGTGCATCCATTATGTTGGCAGTTATTCATTTGATATTCTCATACACAGACATGGCTAACTCAACCTTATAAACTTTATAGAGTGTAGTATCAAGATGCATACTGCTTATTGTTTCCTTTCCTCCCTTAATTATTACCAAAATATAAGAAGAGAGATCTGCATTCATCCCCAATTAACTATTCTTCCACTGGGCATAATTAAGTATGTTCCTATATCTGTTGCAAGTCCTTCTGATAACTCACCTCATCAACTTATTCCCTCTTCTATAAACTAAATGAAAAACATTTTCTCAAAGTGCATGTTATCCAAGTAACTATTCTCTCTCAGCTCTTACCACTTTAAAAATTTTTCCTGACAAGTGTCCATCTCTAATAGGCCGTTGGAGGTAAGATTATTTTAAAAAAATCACCAAAGGATGGTAAGTAAGAACCAAAATACGAACAAAATTGAAAATTTCCTTGAAATACAGGCAAAAATAACCTTAAATTGGGAAGGGACACAACAAAGGATCTAATTACTAGATGGCAGCAATGTGCAGAATTTAGATCAAACCTTCATGAGAAGTCAATATGAATTAAGGTAATTATTCAGAGTGCAGTTCAATTGAATTTGAAAAGATATCCTTTCTCACAAGAAAAATCCATTGAAAGGAAAATCATGAAAAATGTAAAAGCAGCAGCAGAGAATACATTTGTCATCAAAAAAGAAGACAATATATACAAAAACTCAAGAAATAGAGAAGTATTAAATAGCAACAAAGTGCTTCTCCAAATTTTAAAACAACAGGGTGAACACTTATTCACATCAAAGAGGAATAAAAGGCTAAAAGCATATAAAACCCCTAAGTTCTTCAATAAATGTAATGACAGCAGTTAATCATACATAATAATGGAGATGGATCAGAAATATATTGTTTCCTTTAATAGAATTACAGATTAATGAAGTAATTAAATGATCTCTTAGAATTGGGATAATAAAAGATGACTTTCCAAACCATTAAAAGAAATGGTAGTCAGATGGCAAATAAATATGATAAGGGCACATGAAGGGATGAGAGGACTAACTTTAGACACTAAAATATGTAAACAGAATAACAAGAGGAATTAGAAGAATGAATGACACCAAAAAGAACACCAAAAGATACATCAAGTAGAAGATGGTAACTCAAATTTTCTCCCTTGTGTACCAAGATGCTAGAGGTGGAAGATTAAAATGAAAGGAATTATCTTTATAAGATCATCAAAAGTTACATTAAAAGGATGCATCTCACTTATAATATGCGAATTGCAGAGGATAGAGCAAACATCTGATTTAGAAGTAACCAGGACTGCTAATGGTGCTGACCTGACTTGCAGAGACAAAATTTTGAACAATTGAAGTTTGATAAGGAAAAGAATAATCCAGTCTGCTTTCAAGTATCTTTAAATTTGATGAGGATATTGACTTGATCAATAGTGGCAGATCTCTTCATTTATAGGTTGGTATCAAGTAAAGGAGTAAATAATAATTAGCACAATCCCTGACATTTCACAATAATGCCAAGTTCCAAGGGACAATATATTAGGGATTAACACTTGATAAGAAAAAGTTGCCAACTGGAAACAGCTGAGAGAAAATAGATGATTTTTTAGAAAATGTTCCTCATTTGGACTATACAAGAGGGAGTAAGTTGATGCGATGAGCTATCAGAATGACCTAACTACAAGGGCCTGTATTTAAAGGAATGACACTTGTTAGAAAAAAGTTGCAGAGTGGAAACAGCTGAGAGAGAATAGATGCTTAGATGATATGCTTTCTGAGGATATAAACTTGATCGAAGGTAATAGAAGATCTCTACTCTTATAAGTTGGTATCAAGTAAAGGAGAAAATAATACTTGGCACACTCCCTGACACTAAACAATATAACGCCAAGTTCCAAGGGCAAATATATTAGAGATTAACACTTGTTAAGAAAAAATTGCTGAGTGGAAAAAGCTGAGAGAGAATAGATATTTAGATGATATGCTTTCTGAGAAAACATTCTCATATGTTCAATACAAGAGTGAGTAAGTTGATGGGATGAACTATCAGAAGGACTTGCAATTCCCAAAAGATATAGGAACCTACTTTTTTATCCCCAGCGGAAGAAGAGTTAATTGAGGATCAAAGCAGATACCTCTTCTTATACTTTGGTAACAATTGAGGAAGGAAAGGAGATAATAAGCAGCACACATCCAGATACTACACACTATAAAGCTTTGAAAGTCGAGCTAGCCATACCCACATACAGGAATGTCTAATGAAGGACTGAAAAACTTACTTATTTCACAACACTCAAATTGCTGCTCCTGACAACCTCTTCAGAAGTCCATCCGGATCACTAAGTCCTAGATTGACTCTGGCAGCAGTTAAAGGATAGATCCCATGTTGTCCATCTGTATGTGAGGAAAAGGAATGCCACATAAATATTAAAGCATTAAAATCAAATAAGTCACTACTCCCTCAAATAAATAAGGCATTCAGATTCAATTATTAGCATCCAGTTTGGGATGCAATTATTTCCCTGAGGGAGAAGTATATTGACTGCGTATAAACACGAATGCCTTCTCATTCAGTACAGAAAATAATAATACAATATTTAAGATCATGAATAGGGGATTCTCACAAAAAATAGTTGAGAGATTCTGTCATTCAATCATGAAGGTAGGGGACACATGAAAGCATATAAATATTGTAAAAGATGATAGATGAAAAAAATAACGAAACTGCTCTATTATCGTAATATTGAGTTTAAAATTGTCCATATGTTTAATGTAAAATTCATATCAAATAGTCATATCGCGCTTTCATTTCCCCATGGATCAGTTTAGGAAGTTCGGTTCGAAAGCTTAAAATTCAGCACAAAATAATAATCTTAGGATGAAATTAATTAACCATAAAAGGATTTAAAATAAGAGAAGCTTTGAATAACAATGTGATACATTCAACTTAAGCTTTAAGGCCAAATAAATCATCTTCAAAATAATATTCATATAGAAGGAAACAAAGTGTCATTTCACTTTCAATAATTCCCTTGAACTATATCCTTAGATGAAGCATAATAGATTAATTACACATACGTTATATACGATTTTAATTTCCCATTTCTCATTTAAATTGCAATTAAAAGATTGAATATATACTACATACCCGCCATTCGTTTCACCGAGTAGGAAGCCCATACGACAATTGAATGCGCAACATCGCATTTCTGCCCGGCATCTTCATAAACTAATAAGATAAAAGGTCGTACCATGCTCAAAATGTTAATCTTGGCAAAAAATCTTAATTGTCGTCTAACACATATGGCGTTCCTTTAAAATGTGATAAGTTACGATTCATTTCGCGATGAATGTGAATCACATAAAAATGTAATAACGGGAATAAAGTCCGGTACCTCTGTGCGACGATACACGTCGAAAAAATTGGGTACTCTTGTTTGTATACACCAAAATGATGCAGAAAGAATAGGGTTTTGAAATAAATCTAGAGAAGCACATTTATTCAGGCTTTGAAGCAAGCACGATTACTAATTACTTAATCAGAATAATGTAAAATACGCCTTCATAACTGACGAGAATGAGAAGTAATTTAAGAAACAAACGCAAGGTAATAGGGAGAAATTTTTCGAAATATTACGTTCATAAAGGACAATGCATTCTGTTTATATTTAGTCTTAGTAACAAAATAAATTAGTCAAAAAATGCAGTAGGGTATGGAAGGGGGGAGTGAGACGAGACTAAAGCTTATTCTGCTCGACCTTCATCGTTCCAGTAGCTGGCCGAGTGGGTCGAGACACCTAGGTGCGACGCTACTGTTCGCGGGTTCGAATCCGATCGGGAGCTCCCGGCCGCCATCAACGGGGGATTTTTTCGAAAAATATTATTTAAACTAAAAAATCGGATTCGGGCCCGCACTTTAGTGTTGCGGGAGTCTCAGACCCGCTCGTCAGCTCTGGAACCCGTGTGGCGGCACGGCCCAAACGCCGCAAGGCGCCCTAATTGTTAATTCCTTATCTTTCGACAAAATTATTTTTTCCTCTCTCGAAATCTTTAAACCTTTGAATCACTAACTAACCTACCCTTCCAAAAACTGCGCTGCTGAGTCTAAGCCGAGTAAAGGATTTCCTGTAAAAACAAACTTAAATCCAACCTCTCCGACCAGTCCCGGAGGATGGATTTAAGTTTGCTATGCATTTATCGGTTAAGACTCAGCAGTGCAACTATCTAGAAGGCGAAAAGAAAAATAGGTGAGTATACATTATTTACGGTATATCAATTAATTATAATGCAAATATTATTAGAAACATACTAATATTTGTATAACTTTGTCAACGATTATAGAATTATCTCGTTTTCCAACTGCGCGCAATTATACTCGATCGCGCCTCACGAGCGATATGGATATAATCCTGCCGATAAAAACTTGCGGGAAGACAACATTAAATTAAATCATAGCATTAATGCAACGAAAAATCTACGTATAATCGTTTAATTATAAGCAAAAGTTTTCATTGAAATAAAACTCGTGTCGCGTGAGTGAATGCAGGGCATCGAATATTTCTCGAACGGAATTCTGCTTTACGCGCCTGCCACTATAATGCGTCTACGAGCTTGGAAAGTGAAGTTCTTATTTGGCAATCGTCACCAATTTTCTACACCTTCCCTCTACATAATACAACCCTATTGTGAAGGTGAAGGGAGAAAACCTAACATAAATATGCAATTTTAGCACAAGAGAATTGTAAACGTAATTCTATGATTTGGAAATCAATAGAAATGAGAAAAATCAGCAAAAGATTGGGAGACCTCCCAGAAAATATGGCTCATGAGTGTTTTAAGTTGCAGAAATGTATTATGACTAATAAATTGAATTGTATTTTAGCAATAATAAAATTATTTTGTTGATAGTTGAATGATTATATCAAATTAATGAAAAGGAAAAACCAAAGGCAACATCAAAAATATGGAAAGTAATAGAAAGAAAAAAGGCTTCATTTTATGACTTTGACTAAGGAGCATGGATGATCTGTCTACTGTATTGAAGTGGTTGATTCCATCATCTTATATGTTGTTCAAGACTATTCAGATCACTCTTAAATAATACTGAAATGGTCCAACTTTAAAGTAAAGACTGATGCCGTTTAATATCCATCAGTCTTATAAATGAAACTGAATTCAATTGACACCAAAAGAAGGTTTAGTTAATTAATTAGACACCTGTCAATTTATGTCATTAATAAAATATTATATATATAATATTTACATATTTTTGAGTATTTTTTCTCTCATGAAATACTTATTTCATCATCCATAGAATTCACTATGATATAAGATCTTCCATTGATTACTTTAACAGTGATTATTAAGGAAGAATAAATTTTAATCTTACCAGTGTTCCATTCAGACTATCCATAAAATGTTGATGAAATTTTAGCTTCACTCCTGCTTGACTGGGAACTCGAACTTGCCAAGGAACTCTCTTCATCCTTGGTCTGGAAAAGGAGACGGTGCAATTAATTCATTAATTAATTAATAACTTGTATTCAATATCAGGACAAAGAGGAAAACAATGATGTGTCTTTCAGTATGCTCATGCAAAATGCGCTTATAGAACCATGTTAACATTAAAGACAGAACATTAAGCAGGGAATTTATTACCTTGGAAAGTATACTAGCCAATACAAAAAATATAACAGTAGGATGCTATAATATGGAGTTCAAATAAATAGAAATGGAATTCATAATATTCCAGACATTTGCATAATTAACTTTTGTACTGAACATTATCATTTAACTATGTATATCTCACCTTAAATCCATCCAGAGTGGTTGCAATCATTCTTAAGTTTTAACGCTTTAAGATTTCATCTCTAATCATCTTGTTCTGATGAAGCTTTGAGTATATACGTTACGTTTGACAACGAATGGTATTACGATATAGTTATACGTTCTTGATTAACGGTGAGCGTAAAATACTCTCACTTACAAAAGGTTCCATATCATACTTTCTTCAATTCTTCTTTTAACTTTAAAATCGTAAAAATCTAACTATTCATTATTGTCCGAACTTTGAGCAAAACAGGCGAGTGAACTCTATGACAGGTGAATGTTAAAAATCGCACTTGCTTTTCAGCGCAAATTTTAAACAAACATTCAAAGCCTATCTTCATTGTGTAAGTACATTTTGCGATAATTTTGCCCGTTAACTTTATCTAAATATTTCTTGCTACATTAATTATATAAATTTCGATTTCAATGTTGTAATTTTTGTAATTATTGACTAAAATTAATAATTGACAATCTTTTTTATATATTCACTATAATGTAGGCCAAATTTTAATAAAAATTATAAAAATATTTCCGAAGTTGGAAAAATTAAGAATAAATATTATACATATTAACTTCAATAAGGTTAAATATGTCCACTAATGTGATGAAAGTGAAAAAAATCTAGTAAAAATAAATATCATAGATGATTAATCTTATGAAAGTTTATGATATGGTAAAAACATATAGCGTTTATAATTGTTATCTGGTTCATATTCCTCCTCAGGCGTAATCAAATATAGGATAGTAAAATTAAAATATAAAGACATTATAATAAAGGAAAATGTAAGGAAAGTTTTCTCCATTACTCACCATGAAAATCCAAATTTTTCCATAAAAATGCTAAGTCACTTATAATTATACTCTTATAATATGATTACTTAACTTTACTTATTCCAGAAGTTTACTTACTGTATATACCATGTTTCAATATATTGCCTGTATACTAAAGAGGAGATCATTTTAGCAAAGAAAAGTTTTAATTATAAATTTCTTTTAGAAAACTTTTATTTCAAATTTTGTAACATTATTTAAATATCTGCATTGTAGTCACAATTATTCTAAATGTTGCTTAGGAAAAACTGAATTTGATGACGATAATATTAAAGTTTTTTCTTGCAATAAAAACTGTTACTTGATATTGAAAATTTTTTTAATACTGCAAGTATGTAATTTTACATTTATAAAACTCAAAACTAAATCTAATTGTAAGCTGAATTAATTTTGTTTTCAAAGTTAAACTACAGTAGGAATAGTACCTGCTTTCATGTATTTCATAAAAGCAGTTGGTTACCTTTCTTTCATGTAACAATCACTCTGCACATTTAATATTATACAAGGATCATGGTGAAATTCATCACACTATTAAAAAAATTGAAGATATCTGAAAAAGGAAGGGAAAATATCTTCAATTCATTGTGCATTAAAACAACAACCTTAAAGTAGTAAAGAAGATATTGTGTCATAGCATGTTCAAAAATTACCACAAAAGAACAACAAACTATGTTTTGTTGTTGAAATATGAATACTTTTGTTTGCTACAAGGTAAATAGTACTAATAAAATATGCGTTTGTATATTAATTCATTTATTTCCTAACCCTTGTGATATATATTTTGAATATTAGTACATAAGCATCATTCCAATTGCTTATCATTTAAATATCCTTTTCATTGTAAACATTGATAAACATAATCTTACAGTCTAAATCTAGGATATTTTAAAATCAAATACATTTTTGATTGATGAACATTTTACTCTTATTTCTCATTTCAATGGATAAGAGCTTGCAAATAAATTCAGTAGATTAATAACAGCAAATGATCCATTTTATTAGATAATTCTCATCAAGAATTTAAAAAAATGGATTTAAATATAATGAAGAATTTTTTAGAGCTTAATATTTAAAAAAAATTGTTTATCATATAGATAAGCATTTTTCATTTCTGTCACTTACCTAATGCCCCACATTATTTTTCTTATCAATATATTTTGTTTGCTATATGGTAATTACTGTTAATTTCATGTAATACTCTGTTAGTTTTTAATAACATAAACCTTTTTCAACCAAGAAGAGATCTTCTACCTAGGACTAGAAAGTATTAATTTGAGAAAATATAAACTGATATTTCAATACTGTTTTATTGATTCTCTGTGATCAATTTTTTGCAGGTTTTTGCTTGCACTGTTCTATAGGTTATTCTTTTCAAGATATGGCTACATTTTATAACACAAAAATGTTGATAAATTAGTTTTAAATGGAACATCCTTTGCTCTCCTTGTATGGGTTTCCCCTTTTCTTTACTTATCAGACGCGCAGAATAGGCTTCCACATGCTAAGGTTTCTTTAAATCCTAATCTGGTATAAGCAGTATAGCTTACTATCTATCACACTTACAATTTATAATATTGCTAGAAAAGTTAGAAAATGTATGAATTCAAGGAATTATCTTTCATAACGAATGCACAGTCTCAGACTTTTGCTATTAAGATTTCATATTTCTTAAGCTCCTAATTCCTATGACACTGTATATATGATAAGAAACTGCCCATTCCTCAGCATACTCTATTTGATATTCTCAAAATACGCAAATCATATTATTCTGATTTCTGATGATAGAAAATAATATTAAGACTTTTTTTGAAATTAAAATCGTAGCGCATTTCATATGAATGTTAGCCAAATGGTATTTCATACATTCTACGAGTGTTATTCTTATAATAGAGCATTCAGAATCGGAGATAGCATTAAAAGTTAAAAGCAATTAAAAATTACAAAAAAGGAAATCGGTGCACTTTTTTCAACATCCTTCACAGATGGTCTGCGTGGTACTTACAATGTTAGATAAGGAATGGTCAGAGGAAAAGAACCTTTTATCGAGGTTTAGCATTAGTTTCAATATTCACAACAATTTTTTATTTAATGTTTTATTTCAAAATGTTATTTTCCCTAACAATAATTTCCGCATCTTCAGTCGTAAAATAAAAATACTTGGTGAATTATAACTCTCCCCTTTTTTCCGAAGATATGTATGTATTAAACTGCAATCGTGGTCTTGATTAAAATTTATCATAAGGAGGCACGGAGAGTAACTCTTTATGCTATGGGGTTGGAAACTGAAGATCCTGTACGAGTAAAATTTCTAATTAATTTTACAAATAGTTACTTTTTGTCCAAACAAAATCAAAATTAAGAGAAGTTTACGGTGCGAAATATCATAACAATTCTACAATGTAATACCTACCTTTTCTATTTTTTGTAAAGGTCTGAGGATATCAGAATTTCCTTCTCTTCCACATCATCCCCTTGATCTTAAAGGTTTAATTTCATTGCTATCTTTCCGCATAAATCTACATTTCCTAACTCCACAATTTCTGCATTTTCCTCTCAAGTACCTTACTCCTTTTCTAGTCATTAATGATTTAAGATATGCAGTTTCTGTGTGCATTCTACACTTAAGACAGTAGATTGGGATAGTCATTTCTATAAAAATTTTATGTTCTGTATTTCCAAATAAATCCAAATATTAAAGCTGTTTATTATATTGGGAATGTTTAGAATTTTCTTAGCATTGTTATTAACACTTTATTTACATGAATGATGTCTCCTTAGTGATTCCCCATGTATTACTACTGATGAATTTGATAAGGATAAAATATCGCATTTTAGATTGAATTATAAATTTCAGATTTGAAAATATTAAATCCAAATATTCCATGTAATTGGATTGAATTTCAATGAACATCTCCACGCAAATATTCGGCTGGTAATTCGATACTGTCAAGGGTTCAGGTAATATAAAAGCGTAGAAAAAATACAATACTGATTCTAAAAGTTTTCGATATTCGAAGTGTGAGTAAATGAAGCGCTCGCTTCTGATCGTAAGACAATAACAATGCCTTTTTCCAATCGATGTTTCATTCACTTTCTCTAGATAATGATAGTAACTTTTCCAATGAATAAGCACGGAAATAACAACATTGTATGGATTCGGGGAACAGCTTCCTCTATAATTCAAGGTGAAACTAGACATTTATCCTACCTCGTGGTCACGTTCATGGAATACCTCCATTTCCAATGAAGACGTAATGCATCTCGCACGAGGAAAGATTGCGTAACATGGTTTGTGGCACTGATTTATCGTACTATCATTTACTTCTCAGTGGTCGATGAAAATATTTTTCGAAGATAAATATCTTTTGCTCCCACGAGTTTCAAAAAAGTTTGGCCGTTAGTAAAAAAGAACGAAACGAAAAAATAAAAAACATAATGCAATATAGTACACCAGAATCTAGTCCGTAATGAGAGTGAAAAGTTATTTTCAACTTATTTTACCAAAAATGAGTATTAACGATTTCAGTTATTATAAGTATTAGGAACCTTATAACATCGATGGAGACGCAATAATTCCTCTAATTAAGAATGTCCTGCTTAGCTTGTAATATAGAGCCTTTTAATTGAACAGTTCCACAAAGTAGTTAACTATGAATCATCTTGGGTATTATTGTTTTGAATTAATTTATTTTTAATATAAGATTTATAATTCCAACATATTTTTCATCATAAGAGACTAGCTAATAAAGACTATCCTTCTCAACACAGTCTTGAATATTATATTGCGATGATCTACTACAGAACAAATCCTTCAAATTGTAAATTTTAGGAGTACTTATATAGTGTCAGCGTGAATTTTCTAGATCACATTACTTAAATGAAGCACCAAGGATTGTAATTCTTAAAATATGCAAAGACAGATAACCCTTGACACTACTAAAGACAATTTTAGCATTGGGCAATTTATGATTTTGTAAAATATGAAATTTAATTAGACCAAGGACTAAGATAACATTTTTACTCACTAAAGGTATTATATTAAAAATAATATAAGTATTTATAAAAATTTATTCATTACATAAAAAACGTTTGAAATACCATAAAAACTATTAATACATTCATTATATCTCATAAACATTCATTTAAGCATAACTTAATATGTACAAATTCAGACAAGTCTTTTTGAAAGACAGACATTCTTCAAACATATACAATTTGAAGGCTATGTCAGAAAAATACTAATTTTACATAGTAAAATCAGTATTGATTCATATATACAAAGTTGAAACAAAATGATGACTTAATCACCTCTTTTTAAGTAGATGAGATTGTGCATTCTGTTCAAAACAATATTTGAACACTTTTGCCATGATTCCATCATTTTGCCAAAGATAAAATGCTGAAGTATGTGTTTGAAAACAGCTGTACAGTTTGAGATGAATATAATAAATATGCATCTCCCACAACAATATGACAAAACAATATATTATAAAAGAACAATGATACTTTAACCACAAACAAGATGTATACTTATAAAGCTATGTTTGGCAATCATCCAGAAAGCACAATATATATGTAAAAGCTCAATTTAGAGATTAGGAGATACCTCTGAAAAGCAACTGTGAAAGACCTACTGAAGAGGAAAGATTGAGATTGATGCGCCTCAGTCTTTTGATTTAAGAGTATATTGGTCTTAGGACTAGCATTGAGCATGGAATGGTTTTAGATCCATTAAAAGATATGTCTCATTCCGTGATCAGTGAAGTATTTATTGTTCCATATCATCTGACTTCCTCTTCAAGTTTGATTCTAGAGAACTCCTAACAGTCTGCCCCTTCTGCTTGAAGTATGCATCCAGCCTCTCTGAAGCATATTCCTAAAATTCAAAAATATTTTAAAGTTAATTTTATCCACCGGCATCAAATAACGGGAAAAACTTGACACCTGATTAGTCGTAGCATAATGCAAGAATTAATTGATATTAAGCAAGAACCCCATAAAAAGAAAGAATATATTCAATCAAAAATCATCTCTACATTTCAGTTCCAATTATTTCTTACTGTTGCATTTACTTTGGTAAAAAGATATAATACTTCAACCAATGTTCCTCAACTTCAAATACTCATATAGATGTTTATTGATCAAATGAAGTTAGGCTTCAGCGATATGATAGTCACATTTCTTAAATCTAAGTCGTTTTCCATAAATTAAATCAAGAAATGTGCTTACCCAGTAACCAAATGGGATCTGTGACACCTTAGCATTCACAATACTCCATAAGCCCCAAAACAAATGGGACACCATAGTGAAAATCTGCACCTCCTTCAAAATTTGCTCAGCTTCATCCTCGATGCCTGAAGCTGCCTGCTGCAAATGCTTCTTATTCTTTCGAAGCGTTTGCAGGTATGACCGGATGAACAATAGCTGTGACAAAAATTAATGAATCATAAGTAATCTAGCATAGTAAGCCAAAAGCACAATATTAAATTATAAATAAATCTATCTTATATACCAAAAAAACATAACTAACAAAGATTTTTATAACAACATAAAATTAAAATATATTGACATCTTCCATAATACCAACAGATGTAATCCTCTATCATGATTATCAAATATTATGGTGACAAAATATTACACTACACTCAAAGCATAAATTTTCCATCTTCTTTATGTCTTCTTAGATGCATTGATTTTGGTTATTTAGCATCAAATTAATAGATTCATTGGATGATAGATGATATTCAATGATGTGCAATATGTAGAAAGTTTTAAAAGATGAGGTGAGGTTAGGGAAAAACATCCAAGCATTAAAAATAATGAAAGGTAAGGTGATCAAATTCTTCAAACTACTTGCCTAAGTCTCATCAAAAGAGTATTCATTCACTTATGAAGTTTGGTCACTATTATCAAATTTAAAAGCAGGTTTAATCGACCAGTAATTATATCTGCTTTGATCAAAATTTGATAAAAATTATTCATCATTAAATTGTTAAACAAGCTGGTATATTATGTGGCTACTATGACACTGAACTTGATGACAGATTGTAAAATTGGACCTATGAATTGCCTTTCTCAGAAAGAATTGTCAAAGTTAAAAGGTTATTGGACAAATAATGATGAATCATTTTAATTTTAAAAACCTTAAAACACAATTTTCAATGAAGGTTAAATATTTTCTGAGTTATAATGAGTATAAGATATTTTTATATTAAACTTAATTATTCATTTCTTTCCAATATTCAACACAGATAACCATAAAAAGCATCTTTACACATCACTGCAATGGAAATGAATATCTTTGTTAAACTAACATAAATATAATTCAAATATACATTAAGAATAATGTAGACTCACCAAATAAGTCCCATCTTAAAACAAAACATGAAGGTTTTCAAATATAATTTATTTCAATTCCATTGCACTGAGAGTAAAATATCAGCATAAAACTTTTCATGTAAGTACATCAGAGAAGTAAGCAGTGTTTTAAAACATACCATGGCTTTGAATAATGAAGGGATGTAATAAACGCTATAGGTAAAAGAAACTAAATATTGAAGGCAACAGAAAATCAGCCCTAGGCAATTAGGTTTCTCAAAGCTCCATGACCTATACTTCTGGCTTCAAACTAAAATATCAAGCTATTAAAACTTACTTCTTGGTAATCTCTCACCATAAGGTGAATGCTGATTATGTAAACTTGTTCAAATATATTCCAATCTTTTCCTCAGAAACTCCCTTCCTAGGGACAAAAAATTAGTTTTACCACTCCAGCTTCTACATTGCAAGATCCTTCACACTATATCTTTTACTCACTTTTTCCTGTCTGGTAACTATCATTTGGCTATGACACGTTTAAGTGCCTACAGAAGCATGGTAGAAGAGACCAGTTAACCCTCCTCCAATTCCCTGCCAAGAAAAGCAGCATGCTGAACCACCCTTCTTACTTCTCAAATTTACTGGATTTTAAACTCAAATATTACCTTTTCATTTCAGCATAAAAGAATAGATAAATTTCTATTCAAATTTATAAGTAAATGTGTTTTAAAAATTCCCTAAAATATACTCATTACAACTCTGACCTAATAGAAGTAATTAATTTTTGCACTTTGTTTTATGTTAATCATTTTACAAACAATAAATGAGAATGCATGAGAATGAGCACAGCCTTGTCATTTCTCTACAAGGGAAGTTCAATTTTATAATTAAAAGGAGCTGATGACCTAAGGTGAATATCTTCAATAATTAAAAGAGGACACGTAAGAATGGATAACCTAGGAATTATGGTGATGAAATTATAACAGCAGAAAAATGACAGACAATGGTGCTTTATTACCATGCACTGCTCATCTATCTTCCATAAGGAAAGCTTTAAATTCAAGGAAAGTCACTCATCTCAGAAATTTGAAAATTTCTGAGGACAGTAAATGGCATACCTTAATGGAGCAATTCACTAAACATCATGTGCTAAAAGCCAAAGAAAAATCCTCAAATCCTGTTTCAAACAAAATTTGGGATCTATTCAAGCTCCACAAGTGACATTTTCAGAAAATTCCATTTCATTGAATAATGGAAACATCCAATCTGTCCAGCATGATCTTAAATTCAATTATTTACACATCATCATTTTATAAGAACAGATTGGAAAATTTTCATAAGCAAATAAGAGTATTCATCATGAAATGAAATACTTGAAAATTTCCAAATTAATTCTGTTTGAATATTGTTTTTTTTTCCATTAATTTCTTTCCTGGATTTTACAAGAAAAACTCAATAATAAATAAAGTATTTCATTTCATATGGATGAACATGAATTTTCTACTGATTCATCTTATAAGAATGATGAAAGTATTTATCAAAACAAACAGCTAATGGAACTTTTAATTTGCTCTTTTTTAAGAACCTTGATTCCAATTAAAACTCATTCATTAATTCAAACATGAAAATATTGGTGAAATTTCAAAACAAATTCTAAATATTGAAATCAACAAGTAAACATCAAGGTAGACATGTTTAAAAATTCCAATAGATTCAGCAATTTGAAAATTAAAATAAATTATAAAATTGCCTAAGCAATTGCTTAACTTAATAAACTGATGAACATTAAAAAATAATAGATAATAACTGAATATAATTTTCATGATTCATCTTTCAAAATGAATTTTGCATCGCTTTGATATACTATGGATTCATGATTATTGTTGGTGACTTAAAACTATCTTGATGATTTCAAAACAAGATTTGGATTTTTTAGATAATTATCTTAAGCAATATTAATATATTACACTTTAAATCTTAACTACCGTTATATCTTATAGGTGACAAAGATGCTGGACAGAGTGATGACAATGCCACGAACTTGGTTTATATAAAAACAGCAGTAATTATTTCGTAGGTAAAAAAAGGAGGGTATTTCTCAACAATCCGCTATTTGCCGTAAAGAGATAGTCAACAGTAGATACTCCACTGTTGCAGCGCTTTCGCTATCCAGCCAGGCGAGTGGGTGTGTTGTGGGAGTTCGTTGGGCCAGAGTGACAAGTCACACCAGCAGCAGACCAACCACTACTGCACGAGGGCAGCAACGACTGAGGAAGGAGAAGCACACAAAAAAAGGGCAAATCGAGACAAAAAAAAGAAACATGCACCCTGCTAAATATACTTACTTGGTCACACATTTTAAAACCAAATCAGTGGGTGTTTGAAGTCTTCACGTCAATCAACCCAACCGTTACAAACAACATGTCAGAAGTTAAACTTCTGTACCAATTTGTCATAATATTGATGGCTTAATATGAAGTACAATGTATCATCCAAATTGTTTTCTTTTCGTTAATTTCTTGTTATTTGAAAATCTTTTATTAAAGAGCAATAAAGTGGATAATTTTGGAAAATGATTATAAAATTACAAAATTCAAATCCAAAAATAGACATCACAAAAATTAAAACAATTTACTTTGACATAATGTCATAAAATTGAATCTTTTATTTATAATAATTTAATTGTTGGGAATCTATTTTCATAAATTTTACCTCGGTGTGTCACTAAACAATTTGGATGATAGCTACTACACTATTTTTTGAACTCTTTGACTATATAGGTAGTGCTAAGCTGTGTCACTGTTAAACATGATTCATAAGAGTCTTATCAGAATTCCAAACTCATAATTTCTTTTGAAATTAGTAAGGGGTTTTGGGAGCCATTGCAGAGAAATGGAAAACTTATTATCATACAACTTTAATGAGCAATGAAGAATGGATTTTTACCCAGTAACCAAATGGAAATTTTTAAAAAATGTGCCTCCCAAAATATAAATAAAAATAATTCATTAATGTAATTCACACATATACACAGAATATGTCTGCGTACATTCTAGTTTTATTGAGGATGTCAAAAATCCAACTTAGGTAGTGACTTGAATATAATTAAAAAAAGAAATGACATCTGAAATATTTTTAGAGACTCATTTCTACAATTCAGTCATCTAACACAGCCCTTCTTCCATTTGTCTGCAATTGCAATACTCAGCATGGGCATTATAATGATAATCTATAAGTTCTTTTTTGATTCAGAGCTAACATTATAATTTCTCATTTTTAAGCACTATAAATGAACAATGAATAGATGATTTAACAATAAATAATTTATCTCCCTAATCTGAATGATAAATAATATTCAGAAATTATAAAAAATATTGTTTCTTTCTCATAATTATGAAAAAGTTACTTGCAAACAAATTATAAGTTCAAAAAATACTTCTTAAGAGTTCACTAAATGTCTATTATCAATTGTAATCAAATAAATGCATAGAGCAACATAAAAAATTAAAATTTTGAACTTTTCACTCAGATGATTTTTAAAATCATAATAAAATAAAGCCAGTAAAATCCAACCCAATGAAATATTATAAATTTAACAGATATACTGATTGATGGTTTTGCTATTTAATGATGTGCTACAATTATGCCTTATCTAAACCCTTAAGAAATGTATTGCTAAACCAGTTAAATTAAATGAACAATTGAATTTTCCCAATATCTTTTGTCGATTATAAATTTAACTAACATCTACTTTAAATACTTACTAATTACAGATTCTTTGCAAGGGAGAAATCCCTTCTTTCCAATCATAGTTTGCCCTCCAATTCCCACATTTATCTCGACTTACCTGTTGTTCTCTTGTTGGGAAGGCCTTTGGATATGATGAGAAATTGGGAGGTGCATCCAATGTGTAGTCATAAGTCCATTCACAGAAGTGATTTGCAATATCAAATCCTCTGTAGTTGTATGAACAGTACTCAAAGTCTATGATCACCATATTGGAATGTTTGTAACTTGAGGAATACTGATTCCTGATTTCAGAAGGATCTTCCTCTTTCAACAAAATATTTCCTTCTTGCAGATCATTGTGACAGAAGACAACAGGGGATGAAACTTTAGTGGCCTGTCGCCTAATGAAAAAAGAAATATGTGAGTAAGCTAAGTAAGTAAATGAAACACAAGGCTTGAAATGGTACCTCATAATCTATGAAAATATCAGAGGATATTAAGCATACCTGATCCAATCCATCTCCTCAGAATAATTATGTGAAAAAAGTTTGCTTATGGCCTCAGCATTCTGATTTGTTGCCAAATTTCCACTTTCAAAGTCACCTTTGATCTGCTGCACCTTTATTAGCCAACTAAAAAATACAATAAGTCAGAATATAAGAATTAACTTCCGGAACAAAATTTTGCATAAAACATGACATAAACATATAAACTCACCGGTGCATAGTGTCCCAAAGCCATCTGGGCTCTTTGCTGATCGGAACGTTCATTGAATGAATCAATGCCATTTTCTCAGCAATCATAACACTCAGTTTTGGGTCACTCATCTGCATGGTCTTCAATGGCTTAGCCTGAAATAAAAAAAACCATCAGCAACTTATTAAAAATCATATTTAGGTAATTAATATAAATTTATGTAAATTCATAATATTCTAATAAATCCCAATAGGGTGCACAGATAAACTCCATTCAAACTATTACCGTAAAAATGTAAACTATTACCATAAAAAGTATAGTTATGAAAAAATAATGTAAAAGTACCAAGTTTCAGTTTTTCTAACCCAAAAGTAGGGAAAGCATATAACTCAAAATTTTATTTATCATTTCAATACAGAGATTTAATTAAAAATAAAGCAGTATAAGAAAATTGCATTAAGATTATGAAGGTAATTTAGGAAAATAAATAAATTTAAAGGGAAAATCTTTGGACTAAAAAACATTTACTACAGATAATTATGCGGAGGGGGAATTATAAGTACGTAACAATAAGGTGTGATATGTAGACCAGATTTAAACTTACAGGTATGTATTCCTCAAGTCTGCCACCAGGGAACACACCATGTAGGCGTGGCCCCAACTTCCTCTCAGAGAGGAGAGTGAAAATGACAGATTCAGTTAGGATGCTCTCAAGTGGAGAGTGGTTTGGGGCAGCACCTGGACCACCTCCATTGTTTCCTCCATGAATCTGTCCATAGAGACGCAGTAGAACCCTCGAGGGCTCACCCTGGTTAGGGGGATGGGTCACTGGAAGTGCACAGTAGAACAGCCAGTTGCTCAATCCTCCACTGTAACAAAATTTAATTTATTGAATAAATACTTTTCATTGAATATATTAAAACTGACAAATCAATGCATAGTTTTGGTTTGAAGACCATGATCTATGAATGAGTAGTTTAAATTTTGAAAAAAGATAAAGATTTTACATTATAATTTTATATATAACCAATAAAGGTTCGATGAGTAGCTTGACAGATGACAGTAGCTTTAAATTATCAAATTACTTGGGTGATCAGTCGTAAGCAGTGCTAAAACTTTCAAACGAATAACAAATTAATGATAGGTAAATTAGTATTTCAGATACATTTCAAAATGAGGATGAGAAAATTTTGAGATATAAAGTTAGAGTTATCTGATTTAAAAAATTCTCATTATCTAGTTAAGCAGATATTTCTCAATATATTTTATGATTATTTTAATCAATTCTGATAAGAACGCAAAAATGTCTGTGTATGAGAAGAGATGATAGGAAATAATTCTGTCAATTAAAATAGTTTTAAATTCCTATGTTGACTTTATAGTTTGATGAAAAATGTTTGGTCTTGAGATTCACGTCTAAATATGGCTACCAAATTTTAGAATAAATAGATTAGTCTTATCTTCGTTTTAAAAAATTCCAAGTTTTTTTAAATTGAATTTATTCTTAATTGTAGACAAGACGACAACCCCAGAATTTTAAAAAATCTGATTCACCCTGATAGGAACTGTTCGCGGATAACTTTATGCGAAAAGTAGATTCTTGAAATTCGTTAAAAAATAAAAAGGATGATAACTGAATCGCTTCTCTTTTCCATTGAGGTTTATGTCTACGTCAAGATAACGTTTCAAGTTGGAGTCGGCGTTGGGCTACGTATGGAAAGATTGATGACGTGACCAACGCAGCGCTGAGAAATGCAATTCCAGTTATCCGTTCTCCCTCATTTATTATAATTCGCTTATTATTCCCGGCAAATCAAAGGGAATATTAGATATTTGCAAAACACAAACATTTTTACGATACACAGAAGTGCCCTTCCAAGAAATCTTTTTTTTTAGTTTAAGGTACCGTATGTTAATGCTTAGTCTTTCAGATTAGCTTAATTATTCGAGATATTGAATGAAAACCAAATTCCGAGACAATTGGTTCTTAATTTTTAAAAATCTTCAGATCGAACAATATTCGAGATAAATATTTACAAGAAAAGTTGTGCAAATAAACTTTTACTAAGATTGCTGTGGAAAGAGGTTATCCACGAAAACTAGTGTAACTTTGAACAGAAGCGACAAAAGATAAAATTTTCCCGTAAAATACGCGGTGAACACACACGTATTACCACGATTGATACCTCTTTCCCGGCGTTGCCTGTAGGCCGAACGCTGGCCTAGATGTAATTTTCACCTACTTACTATTTGCAGACGTAATCATCGTCAACCTGGGCGACCAACCCTCGAATATGACTTTATCTCACGAATTAATAGTAATTTCTTCCCAGATATCAAAGTTAGAGCCATTGGCTTGGTAGATTACCCATTTTTCATTAGCAAAATGAGTAGCACCCAATATTATCTCACCTGATGCGTTTGAGGACCATATCTTGCGAGCTGATGCACCTCCAGGCACCGTGAAGGTAATCCCTGCAAATACGAAATGCCCTCTCCCTCATCTCGACGCTGTCGGGACTCATCTTCGGGAAGAAAAAAGTAAAGAAATCATTGTTTGCGAGAGTGTGGAAATATTACTCGCGATTTTAATTAACTTCGGCGAACTTCTTTCGTCCGCGAAGTAATTGGTAAGTCCACTGATATCAGACGTTGATTTGATAAGAACCGGATCGAAAGATTAACATGAAAGATCGGATACTGCAAAACTGCCGAGGTGGCAGAATGCGAACACGGTTTGTGTGCCGTAATGTGTTGCCCACCAAATCGATAATCACGGTAGTTGCGCAGTGGATATGTTTATGCACGGGTCAGGTGGGCCATCAAAACAATGGGATAAGACTAGAGCATGTGCCCTACCTTCAGCGCGTCCCCAAATGGGCATATGCGTAAAGCGTCCCGGCGTACGCTTATACGAAACATATACGCAATAATAGAGATTAATATTAATGAAAATAGGTCGAATAGAAGAAGAAAAGTATTCCGATTCAAGGAACCTACTGATATGACATTTATAACAATTACCAGTGCCGTGATTCGTCCACCTTGCATCCAGAAATTCCACCAAATTTTACTTTTCATGTGCTTCATCAAATATTGTTTAACGTGGTTAAATCTCATGATTTAAAAATGAGTTACACCAACAAATAGTACAATTTCATAATGTGTTTGAAAATGACGCTATCTTTTCTTAGCGCTGATTCAGTTCGATGCATCGAGCATAACAACGTTCGATACGAATTTCCGGCATAGATTCGGATGTATCGACACCATAACGACCTTTATCAAGTGACAAAGTATTGTGGACACGGACAAGCGGTGCAGCGAACTCACCTTGTCCTTGATACCCATATCGGCTGTAGTAGAGTGGATGCAGCGTTGTTTAATGCCGTTAAAACAGTAAATGCCTTACTCTAGGCAATCGTCTCCTCTCAGGAACGATAATAATAACAACGATATCAGAGAACGTAAAGCGCAGAAACACTACGTTGTTTACAAAACTCGTAACTCTCGTCAACTGAACTCTCTCTCAACGAAACACCTTTACCACTCGCTTTCAGTGCGGAACTGAGCCAATGAGATCGCGTCCTGCTATACACGTTCTTCCTTCCCCACTTCTCCCCCCATTCCCCCTATCGTAGTTTTCCCCCCTCTCAACCCCGCATTCCACGCTTACCCCGTCTTTTTCCCCCACAAAAACCCTTCCCATGACACGATAGACTGGAAGTCTGGAGGAAGACCAGATTTTCCTCTGACTGAGAGTGACCATTCTATACATGGATTGGATTTCTCTAAATTTAAACCGAGATGAAGTCGCTCGGCGTGCATCGCCTCTGAGGCGACCACTGGATATCGATTTGCACGATGTCTGGCTCACTCTCCCCCGCACTTTCATGTTCGCTATTAGCGATAGGTCGATTTCTCGGCGCCGTCTTGGAAGGTCTGTGGCGTGCGTTTTACTTTCCGTGCGTTAGACCGCATTTCATAACGGCGTTTCTCGAATTGCTAATAAGAACTCGTACCAACATTTTAGCGAATTCTTTGCTAAATGTTCGCTCCTTTTGAATGGAATATTTTCTCTCGGGAGTTTTGGAAGCTGTCCAAAACAATACCGCTTTAGAACTAAATCGGGTGATTCAAACTTTATTACTTGAACTTGCATCAGCGGCGTAATGAAATTCGTGTTACGTAACGATTCTGGGAATACTGTCGACAGTCTGCATCAATTCGGTGAAAATATATCCGCTTAATATGCTGCTGAAGTAGCTATTCGTTGAGAAGGATTTGAACAGAGAATGTGAAACTGTAAAGAAAGATTTAGAATTCAAATGAGGTTTGAAGAAGATGCATTTGTTATTTTTACGAAGAAAATTCCTTATTCAGTAGAATATAACACGAATTTAGCCGCATATGTGACGTGAAAGTACAAGAAGAATGTTTGGAATGCACTGGATAGGTTCTGCCTTACTTCGGTCGCTTGTGGAACGAAAAATTGATTACGTAGGCAAAGACTTCGCACCAACAGCAATACGTTAACTAAACTAATCGAGGGGGACCCTGGGTAGAGTTGTTGACGTGAAGTCCTTAGCAACTTTGTAATGCTAAAAATTTGCATGAGATCTGATGACAACTTTACCTAACATCAGATTCAGCACGAAAAAACGTTCCATACGTAATTGGAACTTTGTGAATATATTGTCCATTAGTAACTTTGCCAGCTCTTCGAGGGTTACTAGACCCACCCGCCATCAAGGAACAATACCCCTAATAAACAAAAGAGAATAGAAGTGAAGAAGGTAGGCCCAAATGGCTAGTCCTTTCAGCAGATCCTTTGTTTCAGGCAGGTGGAGAAGGACAATATGTACCTTCGGTCAAGATATCCTTTGCAGCACCATAAAAGTCAACTTCAAACTACCTATGAAGCTTTCCATGGTGGTTGTATCTCAAAGAGTATTGCTACTCCGCTTACGTGTTGGTAAATATCTCAATAGCGTGAAATTGGAGTTCGAACACTACACGAAAATTTCTGGGGAGGCTCTAATTATAAACGAGGATGTTTTCAGAGAGTGTGAGGTTCCATTGAGGGTAGAATTTACTACAGAGAAAGGAGGTCGGTTCTTCAACCAGGAAATAACTCTAGTAAACATTCACAGCGGGTTTGGGCAGCGAATTCCTAAATCTGTTGCCGCCTCAAAGAATATACTCGGTAAAAAATACGCACCCTTATCAAATTTTACGTTCGTTCTAAGAAGCAGACTTATCAAGCTTGCTGGTGTAATTTTAGGAAGCTCTGAAAGAGAGATAATGCTCTATTTCCAGTACCTTTTAAAATAAATCAATACAGAACGTTTACTTACTGACCATTTGATTATTGAATTATTGTGCCACAAAAAAAAAAAACAAAATATCATTAGATATAATTATATTGATGCAAAAAATGTGCTTTCATAAGAAATTTATCGTCATCATAAGGAAATAGGAATTGGTTCTTAAAGATTGCTATCACTCCTATTACGGCTCTAGTTACTGAAACTAATTAAATTAATACTTGAGGCTATATTTAGGACTGAAAAAATACTCAGGCGAATGCATAATTAAATGAAGTCGAAGGAATCTAATTTGCTACAATGATAACAGTGCCCTTCGCCAAAGTGACTTGTCAAACCACTGGTAAACACATTTGTAGGCAGACACTTCTCCGTAATCGATTTTAGAGAGAGAGTATTACTCAAAGGTGACAGACGTTCTATAGCTCAAAGTAAGCGATTTGCATTTGTTACAGCATTATTACAAAGTCATCCACTCTCTTGGCATTGTAACGCAAATGGGATTGTGCGATATTGAATAACGATCGAACGGATTTTCGTCACAGCGATGGTAAGTCCTTTATTACGCAGTTAGGAGGGCGGGTCCGTCAACATCGAGCGGAAGGCCATGTAATACCTTTAGGTGGCCAAAAGAATTCCGAAATATGGCTCCCTTGGATACGCAAAATTCGAAAGAAATCGGAATTGCTTTTACTGAACGCCTCGATTCGATATCCTATGATAACAAATAAACTACAAAGTGTTTACAAAATGACAAAATTAATTTAATCTTCTAATAGGTAAATTACTGAGAGCTAAGGACATTATTACGCAATCAATTAAAGCAATGAATGGATCCTTTTCATTTTCAAGGCTCAAAAATGACTCTTTTTAGTGCTAGAAAAAGGACGAGTTATTTAACGATGTAGCAAACGTGGCCATGATATTGAAGAAAGCTGTATTCATATTCTTAGTAGCAGTTAAAGGATTCATTTAGCAGTAGGAGGAAAAAATATCTATCACAAACATTGATTCATTTAATTAAAGATAAATATAATGAAAAGACTGTAATATCCTCAGAAAATTTGATTTAATGGTAACGCAAAGTTGGCAAAGCAATTTTTTTGGGGAAATTACAAATTTTTTTCATTATACTATGGCTTTCCACGAAGTCATGCCTTCTAATAGTGATTTCATTAAAGAATAATATTCTTTCTGCATTAAATCCATCAATGTGATTGGATGCCTTAAACTAATGACAGATGCAATACGATTAAATTCAACCAACCACCCCTACCTCCAAAAATGAAGTATAATTAAAATAAATCATCATCTTAGAGGATAAAGATTGAGATATTTCTCAATTTGCAATATGTTGATAATACTCAAACTTTAAAAATCAGACTAACTAGAATTCAAACCACTTATTTTAGCAAGGATTGTTATTTACAATGGAAGCAATACAATAAAGAATGATTTGCAATGAAATGGTTAAATGGTAAAACATAATGGTTAAATAGTAGAATAACTGTCACAGTTAGTAAACCCTTTACAAAACGTGTATCTCAATCGATTGAGAAGTAAATATATTCACTGATTAGAGAAGAAATGACACACTCAATCAATTAAAATCGTTAGTGAAGTCTCCAAAGGAAAACCAGTTTATACCCCTGAGGATATTTATATAAGAAAAACCACTTCATTATATGCACAGCTCTCCCACAATGTCGAAATCAATTCTATTTTAATCGCTACCGGCGAGAAAGTTGTGAAATGTAATTGATTGGCTTTAGATATCGAGAGAAAATTATTCTGAAAACTGGTGAAATCGAGCGCCCTGTACCCAGTTGCTGCCGTCACTGTCTTTCGGAGTTATAGCATTTCCGCCAATGACGCGAAATCTACTCAAACAAGTTATCCTTGACCAGCTCAAAATATCCTCCAAACCCTTTAAAAGTATATACGCTATTTAACAAATTAATTCAATCCAGATGAATTTTTTCGGGACCTTATGAAAGGTCGCACGTAGAAGTATTTATATTGCATCAGATTTGGAAGCGAAAGAGAAAAGCAAGGCCTCCAAAAAAAAAAATCCGAGTCTTTCTCGAACGTTCGACAGGCATTTGAGAACGTCCTTACAGAGGCAATGAACTCTAGATCTTGTGCGGCGGCTTAGATGAGAGTCGGATCATTTCGTACCGGTGTTCAAATTAGTTTACAACCAGTTGAATCATCACATCATCAATAGTATGCAAGACTGGAGCCTATAAGGAGATAACAGTAACACTGCGCATATAAAACCAGGACGAACAAGCAAGAACCGTTTCGCATTACAGTGGTTATTCTTTACTACATCAATTCGCAATCAAGGTTCAAATCACAAGTAACCAGTTGCTTCGAAACGTACAACGCGAGGGTCCCAGGTTCCATCTCTGTGATCATGAACGTCGCTTGTGGACTTTGATGTTTCACTCTAGATTGAGCAGATAAAAGTAAATAAATCAACCGAATTGCCACGAGTACCTTAAACCCTTTCATGAAGAATACATCTCCTATGCTAATGAATTGGGCACTCTCCTAACCCTTTCCTAGTTAGGGGAGGCTGGATAGGTAGGCTCCCCCCCAAACGTGTCATGTATGGATGTGTTATATACCTGTTTGCTTCTCATACAGAAATGGAGCCATTTTCGGTTCAGGTTTTGGGCCTATGCAAACGTCAACCTTTATTTATTTGGTCAGACTATTGTAATACTACTATGATACATAATTCTTCCTGTTTGTTTTATTATGATTGGTTTTTAATTCACGCAGCAATATTGATTAAAAAAGGAAGTGCCTAGCTGCAAATTGGTGCTACAAATGTATAGAAGAGAATGCTGAAAATATGCTTAATTGAAATTTTTACTGTTTAGAAGTGAATCAAAATGGAATTAGTATTTGGATTCATTTTCGAGAAATGCAACACATTTTTGAGTCTTTGTTTAAATAAGTAAAAGGTATATGAATAAATTTCATTTTATCATTGGTTATCGAGCGTAGTTTATCTATTAAATTCCTGTAAGATGTTTGTAATGCATCTCCTTGATTCAAGCAATGAGCTCTATTATTTTTACTTCCAAATTTTATCATTTTAAATTATTTTAAATTTTCCAAATATATATTTTCCAGTTCAATGATAGTCTAAATGAAGCTTGCAAATATGCGAGTATTTTAAATATTCGTAACTGGAGTCTTTTACAATTTTTCGAAATTTCTTGAGCTAGAATGTATATTTATTATTTCCCTTACCGTGGTTGTTGTCATAGCTAGTCATAATCTCATTCTGTTCTCGGAAATTCACCTCAAACCTTTTCTATTTCTCATCGTTATGTTTCTCTGAGAACCCAAACTGCTCACTACGCAAAAATAACATACTTCTTTCACATACCATTTGCGTCGTTCCTTAAACGCCCCTATGCAAACCCACAATCGATGCTTCACAAGCATATAAAAGCATAGTCCACATCTAGGATTTCATGGTACATTTCCTTGTACGCAAGCTCTATTATTCGCATAGAGCGTTCCTGTTTTCCGGGCAGAGCGCCTTCTTCGCGCAATACATCCTGCTTACTTCTCGTTGCAATTCTAAGGCCTCCGAAAATACGCTCCTAAAAGTATAGTGTGACATATGGAGAGCCTGATTTCCACCTAAGCCAATTTTAGTACGTAGTTTACCTTATCTAAGGATGAAAAAACTCTTCTAACGGCAGTCGTAAATATGATCCGCGGGATACAACACGCTAAGGCCACCGAAGAATTTCTTCATAGTCAACTGTGGCTTACGAAGCTTCGAAAAACATCTGCATGAGCAAGAATTAATTAATCTTTATTTCATATATAGCTTTAATTTAAGAACAGGCAGGTTTTCTATCGAGAGATACGTAAATCATAAAATGTCTCTCTCAAATCCACAGTTAATCGTTTCTTTATGAAAGCGCATCTGATTAATTCCTTGTAAATTCGTTTAAAGTAAGGATAAAAGTTTTAATGCACTGTTCCTTCCCTAGCTCAATCTCTTTCTAACGTGTTTATATAGTCTTACTGTTCATCGTGGGAGTGTTAGGTTGAAAGCTACACCACACGAGACGTAATGCAATCTGGTTGCTTGCGTTGCAAAATGCGGGAAGGAGACTTAAAAAGACAGCTACATCAGCGACTAAGCCATATGAGCGGGAGTTTAGGTAGATAAACAGATTGATAAGATAAATATCCCCGATCTAATTCAACAACACCTCGTGAGACGATTTCATTCATTTTCAAATATCCCTAAAGTTGTATACAGTAAGGTTCGTCGATAGACAATCTCAGCACGACTACATAGCAACGATAAATAATAAGTATACAAATGAACGTATTCTCTAAACAGAAACGAAATTGTAATGTAAATAATTACCATTATTAATCAAAGAAAATGAATCGTGAAATAAATTCACGAGTTATTTTGTGGCTTAGTATTTGTTATCCTTTACGTATTCCAGTATCATAGGACTGTACCTTACCTTGTTAAACTAAAACGCGTTCCTCCTAAAGTCGATCTAAGCACAATCCTTGAAACTTTTCGTAAACTACACCTTTGCTTCAGGCAGGAACCGCTTCCACGTACTCTCTAGCAACTTTCGGTGACGGATGAACCATCAGAACATCTCACTACGCAATTAATTGCGTAACAAAGGCTGTTCACTAATTTTATTTATAACAAGTTCCGCATACTGCACACGGACCTTGGACCGTGCGCTTGGATCAATCTCTCCGGAGATGTATTTTGGGGTGTGACGTCTTACTTTAATATTCTGACACATCAAAAGCAACCGCAAGGGCAAACGTGATCAACTCCGCGGCGATACGTATGCTCTTGGATGCTTAAAAACCCAGAAGCCACTCACCGCAAATATCCATCTCGTAAAATCAACATCGAACTGCGTTTTACTGCCGAGGAATTCCTTTCGTCTAATTACCGATGTGCATAAGCGTATTTGGATCACGTTGTCAAGATTATATACTCACGTGTATTTATACTGGTCGGTAAAATAGTGCAATATAATTACTAGAATAGATATCGTTACACATTTCGGTCGATACGATTGCATCATTTTTAGTATAATAGTAAACGAAAAGGTTTATAAAGAAAAACGATAATTTAGAAGATTTATACTAATTAGCATTTTATCCAAAGAAAATGAGAAAAAGGAAGTAAATATTACGTGGAAATTTTTCAGTATTTAGAATCTCGTGATACGTAATTTGCGTCAGTAAGTTTGATGAGAGATAATTAAGTTGAAACAAAAATAAATAAGTACCATTCTAATTTTAACATGTTAATTTGTACTGATGAATTAAATAAACAGATAAGAGTTCATTCTGTGTTTGCGTCAGATAATTCAAGATATTATATCTATAATGGTTTACATTTTTATTTGATCGAATCTTAAATATTCCTGATTTTCTAGGTATATTTGAAGGACTAACTGTGGAAATAAAGAATAAAAAGGTAACTATAGTTATTAATTTTCCATTATGCAAACGCGAAAGTTATTAATAGAAACTTTGTGTCAACATCCATAAACATATCGGAAAACATAAAAAAATTTTTCCCTTAAACGAATGTTTAACACAAGGATTTCAGCTTATAAACTATAGATTATAACTAATGCACACTCATTAATGTTAAAAATCACTCTTAATGCCTATATAAATACGGCTGTTGAAAGAAAATTCCATGCTCCCAACGATATCACTTCCTCATATTTTACTTTATTTTTAATCATCAATCTCCGAATGTCCAAAAACGGAATTCAAGCAATTTTCCTCTAGGAAACGGTTTTTTAACGAGGAAACTGAACGGATGTTATGAAATAGAAATTTCGAATGTTGGTGAAGGATTAAGGGGTCACATGAATGATGAAATTCTATATAAATTTTAATTAGGTAAATCCCCTAATTCGAGACATTCATCGATCGATATATCGAAAAATTCGATTATCGCAATCTAACATCGAAATTTTCGAGTAACAATGGAAAATTTATACCGTTTAATACACTTAATGTTCAAAAAGGAGAGTAACATCTTCCTCTTAAACTCTATGGGTTTTTGGAATACAATTTCAACTGCACAGCAGTTCGATTGCTTATAAAATTCAGGATTATCATTAAATTTATATGAAATATCAAGTTTACTTTCATTTTTATTCAAGACGTGATGCAGTAAAAACCTTCTTATTAGACTTTTGGGAATAATAGGATATAAATATTGTTCTATCTGAAATATTCCTTGGAATTCAAATTTTAATGGAATTTCGATTAAGATTAAATTACTATTCTCATGAAATTGTCTCTCTCTTTGGGAATATTCCATAGTTTAGGCTTATCAAAAACAAGGCTATAAAATGGCGAACATCACATTCGTCTCTGGGAAAGTGCCAAGTGATTGGAGCGAGCCGAATTCCTTTTGGACTCGGAGTATCCATGCAAGACTTTTTGGAAAAATAAACACACGTATTCCGTTTTTTGTTCGATGATAAAGTTGCATAGAACTTTGCCCCCCCATCGAACTTAGCTCTCTATAGAGACAATCCGATACATAGACATCAATTAGTATCTAAAAATATCGCCCAATCAAAAGACACTTAACTAGGATTAATAATCGCTAACAGAATTTAGAAACGATATGCCTTATCAATCGTATCTATTAATAATAATAAAAATATTTGGAAATTTTCTAAATTAAATATATAATTTGAATTTTGTAACTCTTGGAAACTGAATGTAATTATGCTTTGTAATAAAATCAAGTCACGATATTTTAAATTGAATGTATTTAATATGTTATACAAATAATAATATTTTTAATGATTGAAAAATTAAGAATCAGATACTAGAAAGGATGTTAAAGGAGTAATAGCTAGCTGGATAGCTGAAAACTGGTTATTATAACGAACTCAGTTCTCCTCGTATGGTCATAGAAGGTATTCTGCCACTCCCTCAAAACGATGCCACCCTAATATCGACTTTTCCAGCAAAGTACCCATACCATACGCCTCGTATGAGTCTTCTTTAATCTCGCCTAAAAACAAATCAATAACATTACTGCTGCTATATCGTTTTCAGTTTATTAAATACAATCTTGGCTTTCTGAACTAAATAACTTTTACAAGAAATGAAAGTATTGCTTTTTAATTAAAGCAAGAATGAATTTAACTTGAATTTTGCGACATAGTTTTATCTCTATGGACAATGATTGAAGGGAAATCATCTTAAATCTAATTAGCGTTGTAAGATATTTCATTTGCGTCATGAAGCAATAATTAAATGTTCACCTGCAAAAAAACGAGTCGTTCAATGAAAACCTGCGAGTTTATTCTGAAGTTTCAATGTGGCGGAATAAGAAAGCCTGTAGAGGTCAAACGTAACGATGGCAATTAAAGCATTTTATAGTCGCATTAGATACTTTGAGACGCCGTACGTCTAACTTAATAGCTGAAGATTTGACGTCATAAAAATCTTAAAATGTCTTACTCAAAGAAAACACTTTTGGTATGCGAATCTGAAACCGAAAGCTTTCACGAGTACAGGTATTGAATCTCGCAGTTGGTACATGCGAACCTAAAGGAATATGTCCATAAAAAAAACAATACCAACCGTCAATGACTATTACGACCCACATTTGGTGGGTAATGTTGTTTCTAAAATAAAATACAATAACCCAAATCTCTTAAATACTTTTAGGACACGAGTACGAAGGAAGTGGATCTTAGATAAGGACGAGTTCATTAACTTTGAGGAGTCTGTTCTTTCCGCAATGTGGTGACTTGAAGGAAGCCTGTTAACGCCTGAGGAAAATTCGTCCTCACCTATTAATTCAAAGATAATCCAACATGGACGATTCTCAAACGCATTGCAGACCGGATTGCATTCCAGACCTTCTGGGAGTCGAGATGCAGCGCTTCCACTGCAGAATAGTGAGTTTTAGTATTCGTCTGGAGAAAGTTCGCGTCTCTGGAATTCGCTATTCGAAGTCACAAATACAGACTGAATCCATACATCTCAGAATCAAACCATAAGTAGTAAAAACAGTCCTCTCACTTCTTGAGTGCGTTTCATAAAGATTCGACAGCAGGAAAATAAAATACGAAAATCAAAATTGATGATAAGTTAAATAGTAAACAAAAACTGTCTTGTTTTCTTTTCTCTTGGAATGCAATTTACTGCTTCATGTTATCACGCAATTTTATCTGGAGGCAGATAAATTTAGAGTTTCATCATAAATTACGCTTGGAGATCGATTAAATATCTCTGATTAAAGTTTTTGGAAATGCGCATCTTGTGTATACGATAAATTTTCCATTAGATAGTAGATGGCAATGTGTGCTAAGACATACTGAATTTTATGTGCGGAAAATTTATAGAAATTAGTCAAGTATCGGGCTGGATAAATATCAAAGAAGACTGAAAGTTTTTTGCAAAATAATTTAAATTGTTCACAAATGACCCCGTTTCCAACCCTTTATTGTTTATTCTTCTCAAAAGCTTCATTCTGGAGCTTTAGAAACGATCAAGTAGTGTTTCAGACTGCAAAATCTTTCTCGTAAAGCGATAAAAGACTAAAAGTTCTTTCGGAGAATTAACGTGCTATTTACATTAATGCAAAGCTCTCATAAAGCATGCTACGAACTAAGTGGTTAGCTTACTGGTAGTTTAGAAGGTAGTAGTACGTATTCCAGTATTATCAATTCTTAATGAATGAATTTTCTTACGTCAGAAGACAGCTTGATGAAATACATAATCAACTGCGTATTCGAAATCAAACTTCGAAAACAAAACACGAAAACAGAGGAGACCTCAATGAACCGTTTTGTTTACGCGAAATTGAAAAACAAACCTTACGTTTGTTTTCACACTCGAGCGCAGATAATTCAGATCTTAAAGGTATCCTCCGAGTAATAATAATCAGATTTTCGATTAAAGCCGTGGCGCAACGGATAGATTGCTGGGCTTTTCCGTATCTTGATATATACCGTATACTGAGGCTTCGAGAGAGCCCAACCCTGCTTTTCTAACGCGTAGGAGTGGCGTTCTCGTCTGATATTATCTCTCCAAAGATAAGAGGGCTCCACGCAATCTTTATCTTTCCTTGCTCGGCGGAATTAATGCATCCGTGGCTAGATGTTATCAGCTGGGGATATTGGGTCGTCAACTCGAAAGACTTACTTCTCGTCGTGTATTTTACTGCGATGTTCGTACTCATGCACTTCATTGAAAACCGCAGAAATGATCTTTCCTTGCAGGGGAAAGAATTTGCTTTCGATGCAAGAGATCGGTTGGGGATCGATTGCGGTATTTCCAAGGAAACTGTTGTGAAACCATGGCACTCTACGACAAAAAGTTTCACTGAAAAAGCATGCAGAAATATATCAACGTATTAGCTCATTTTAAAATGCGTAGATTCCCAAAAAATTACATCTTTTTATAAAGAAACTTCGTAAATTGTCCCCATTCAATAATACTTCATCATATTTACGCTAAAGATAATAAAATCTGGCGTAATATTTATATATTTGCGATGTCTTTTAACCCCTGTGATAAATGTTACCACGAGGGCAGAAAAACGTTTTATATCAAGGCTGAATGAAAAATTTGCATAATTAAAACCAATAAGTATGTTTCAAATTCAAATTAATACGTAAGCCGATGAATATGAAACTTAAACCAGTTATTGCATGTGAATACCAGCACTGGATGTTACTTGTACGGTTACGTACTGCACAAAAAACAGCCATCTTATAGAGTTATATCTGAGACAAGTTTGGTGTTCAATTGTCGTTCCAAAAATAACATGAGAATGCGATTTACACTAATAGATAGAGATAGATAGTTAATAGTGGATTCAGTTACAGTCATGTAACTTTAATTTATATCATCATACACATTTTCAGCTGATACTTTTAGAATTCGTCATATGTGTGTTCTTCCACGTTCTCCAGATTACTCTTGAGAATTAACCATTTCGCGAGGAAAGATCATTTCATTTAATCCCTTAAATGTATTGAATCAGAATGGCGTGGTGCAAAATTAGAGTCCGCAAATGGGTATCTAAAGATCATCACGCTTGGACTTCGTTCCTTCATCGCTTCGATGCATCAATATAAGCGTGATTTTTCGCAGATCATACATAATACACGTGCAAGTGGAGATTATCTCAGAAGGAATAGTTCGCCAGTTTTCTACTTGCTAACAGTTGCATAAATACATGACTCACATTCCATAGAATACGCTGAAGAGAGTTCAAACTACTACTATTCATGGACTGACAATGTTGGAAAGCGTTATGCGTTATCGATAATGTAGCTGCAGTTCAATGGGAACGTTATGTAATTCATAGTTTTCGCTTGATTTAGCTCAATGATACAGTTATCTCGATGGTTGATTTCCTGTACCTTATGCAAGTGATTTTATTTATAATGATCGTCAGAAACGCTTTCAAACAGCAATTAATGATCACCATTCCATATAGAAATAACTTGGTGCTTTTTTTTGTTTGTGTTATAAAAGGATATTCAGAGATGCTATGCATTTCAGCCTAACCAAAATCAGGAAATTGTACTGTTAAAATTTCACAAAATATAACTGAGTTTCACAGGAAAATATGTCAGGTTTACGTTTGTGAATCATCAGAGTACATAATGATATCACCATCCCCGTACTCAATTAGTCAGCTCCTCTCATACAGGCGTCAGAATCCACTTATTAACCAACCAACGGACAAACGACAATTCCCACTCAAGACATCTCAGAATGCAGCTCACGAGTAACAAAAATTCCAGACGGAAACTCAGGCGACTGCTGAAAGCGACTGAATGAAACACGTGCTAATTATAAAATGAGCAAATCTCGTCTAGGTTGATACTTTGGCGGGAATATCAGTACGCAAGGTACCTCCAAGGCGAAAAGGAATTCCCCGTTGGTAATTACGGGGAAAAAACATTCGAATGCACAGCGCTTTGTAGTCATGGGAAACCGGAGTAGAGGGGGCTTGTTTTCTTTCGTCATTTAACAAAGGTTTCCCGCCCGGGGTTCACCTCGACACTGATCTTAGCGCAAGGAGATTTATATTTATAATCCACCGGGTCCGCCGATCTAGCATATTTTTACGGAATCTAGCCCCTGCCGCAAGCGTTCGACGCCGGACGGATTCTTTCGCGACAAAAAAGGCGCGGTAAGAGATAAATTCTAGCGACACTTCCGACAGATAAACGAGACGAGGGCGTACTAAATAAAACCACCGCGTGGCGGTGCATTCGACCTCCTCCCCGGCGGATCTACTTTCGAATCCCGAAGAGGAAAGAGCGACTTTCTATCGACCGGGGAATGCAAAACCGTTACATAAAATATTCGCGGCGACTGCAGTCCCGCGCTGCAGAGGCGCCCTCTGCAGACGCAAATGCACGCTCTTTTTTTATTAATGGGCGACCGAATGGATTCCACTTGGCGCTTTTTCCTTGTGACGCGTTTTCGAAGGGTTTGCACTCTGGATGTAAACAGTGTGTGGCCCCTTTTCGGTTCTGCAGAGGCGGCTTTCGCGGGTGGAATTTGGCATCCGCGCGCACCTCAGACGACTCCGAGAGCGGCGTTGCCAGAATCTCGGAGGGAAACAGCGGTTGTTTGGCGGACGGACACCCTACGTCATACGGCAGCGCGAAAAATGATCTCTCGTAATTGCGAGGGAGCGTAAGCGCCAAAATTCCAGTGCAAACAACCTAAAATATCCGTGCATTTACGATCGTGACTTATCTTCGTCAGGTTTAATCGCTGCGAAAAACAAAGATCATTGTTTTATGGGAGAGAAATTAAGGTTTTTAACTCATTATAAGACTTCAATCATCAGAGCTTTCCGGAAGTTAATCACCCAAAAGAAAAAAGGCGGCAAAACGTAAAAGTGTTTGCATGCTAAGGAATTGATTACGATTGAATAATCTTGGAACATTACCTGTTCTGGCATCTAGAAGCTGGATGGTTCGCGGGAATCAAGTCAACGCCTTTTTTGGAATTGGGAATAGTATCGAAGTGCGCAGTATAAATTAGTGGGCGGAATTAAAAAAGAATACTTGGAAGAGGCGCACGCGCTATGGGAGGGGTTCTGACATTGTGAGATCAATACTAAAACTTGTCAATTGCAACATCTATTTAATTTTGACGCAATTATCGTGCTCTTTCATTGAAAATAATTGGGTAGTTCTCATATCCTGGGATATGTATGTTCTGTTTCGAAGAGACGAGAAAACGGGGTGAATCCAAAATAGAAGACGCTCCAATTTCCAACATGTTTATGGCTCCATGATTTCGGTGCTTTTAGGGATATGCTGGTCCATTCTTGTTCCCTTGGGAAAATTTTACCAATGCTCTGTCTGAGTACGTAATCATCCCTTGAATGTACATCATTACATTAACTATGATTAAGGAATCTGATACCACAAATAAATATAATGATATCGATTTAGCATTATAGCATCTTGTTAAAACCTCAAACGTAAAGGTAGATGTACTTTGAGCACTAAAAGCATTTCAAAACGTTTCAAACCTCAGAACCGATCAAATAAATAATCATTCAAATATCCATTTCTCAAATCCCAGTAACGAACTTTTAGCGAATAAAACACATTTCATTAAGATAAGATTAGTTTTATTAGTTTAGTTTTTCCAGCATTAGTTTTTGCTCGTACGACACTTTCATAATTCGGTTAATAATGTCACAGAACAACCATTGTTTTTGGACGTATCAAAATCCAAGATTTTCCTCAACATTTTCTTCATTCAACATTTCCGGTTTGCTCTCACAGGTTTTCAATACGTCGCTATCCAACAAAGATTGATTTCAGTGTAAGTTTCCACGTTTTATCACCAATTTACCTTCTGCACTCAGGTTATATCGTATGAGCAGATTAAATCCAACTTCGCCAAGGGAATTAAATGAGGTCTCGGTATCTGGAACTGTCTCGGAATTCTAAGTAAGTCTGTTCCCGCTACACAAGAGGAGGTAAACCTCTTTCGCTTCAATCACACGTGAGAGACAAAAATATCTCATAGTCGACACAACAGTAAGGAAAAATACCTGTTCCAGCACTTTCAAAGTTGCCATTGAATCCTACATGTCCAATCAGTCTCGGTGTGGTGAAATCACCCATGGTCAAGTACCTTTGCCCTAGATTAGTTCGTAGTTTAAATCGACTGTCTAGCTGAGGAATTCGCAGTTCAGGAGTGTATAAATAAGTCAGACCCAGTCAATCTCGTCGATTTTTGCTGTTTGGAACAAACAAGTCCCAAAGAAACTGTTTTGAAAAAGCTTGAAGGACGGTAGCTTGGATACATCAAGTTTAGCTTCTCTATCTCGATAAATAATTCGGCATAAACAGCACGTCTGTATTTCCAGGATGGACACACTGAGGTGAGTGGCACGGTGGCAGTTTTAAGGACATCTCTGACAGCGGCAAATGGAACTTTTTAAGAGCGAGAGTTTTACTTTGTAATCTTTTGTAAATATTATCGTGAGGGCATCGCAAATGCGTAAAAGCGTGCTATTTTCAGTCGATCGTGCCGATATTTTCGTCGAATCCATTACGCTAAGTATGTTTACTAACGTCAATCAATAAAGTATTCCGGGATGTACGTAACATTCATTTTATCAGCTTCCATTGTCTGATCTGTGCTCAATTATTCAACTAATCTGCACGGTTGTTGCTTTGTCCTGGTACCATAGTACTCATGCATGCAATCAACATGTGTAGTATCTCCTCGCTGGAATCAAATTTTATTAAAAATGAATTATTCGTTCGTTTATAGTCATTTATTTCCTCGTAAAGATGGTAGGAAGTTTCATTTTCGTTAAAAAAACGTTGGTTATTGTTATCAGATATTTTTCCTGCCTTCTGAATTTTTACTAGTACTTTTACGCATGTTTTATCTAGTTTCTACTTAAAACACTGGTTTATTTTCGGCAATATTTGAGACAAAACAAGAAAACCAAATTGCGCACATATGAGGATAAAGTTATGATGATTTCTCAGAAGTAAAATTGATAAAGAGAGAGAAAAAAATTGCATAACCGCTACTGGAATTCAGTGAATGGTACCTCAAAATACTGAAGCGACCCCTAATGTTGGCAATCTGTATTTTTAGTCAAAGATTGGAGTCCTAGTCATGTCATTTTATTTTCTACTTAACATTTAGAACTAAACCTTTCTTCTGGCAGATCTGAACAGATCCACCAAGTAAACAATCTGCCTGTCGCAGTGCCGATTTAGAAGAGTTTTGTTGTTTTTAATTTGATGTATCACCTGCAACTCTTCAAAGGAGAGCGTTTCGTGCCTGTCTGGGTTTTCGTGACTTTGGGATTCATCCACAAAGAGCTCTCCGGAGAGTTTTAATTTGGAGCAGACAGTTCGATCGGTGTCTCCTCGGACTGGTTGCCATGGTTTCCTCAGCAAATTGCGTACTCTGACGCGAAACCCTCAATCGAGTGACGCTCATCCCGATAAAATGGTGGGCGTTACTGGGAAAGGTAATCAGACCATTTCCATAGATCCATTAAGGAACACTCATGCGTATCTATGATGCTAAAAATAGAACCTGTATCATATAGATAGAATGGACTTAAATTTTACAATAATATGAAGCATAATACAAGAACTATTATCCGATCAAGAACGGTGTATTAATTTTCCAATATGCATACAATACATCTACCATTTTCACCGAATAGATAGCTAAAATAGCTCGTACGGAATGAACACAGACATTAAAAATCAACTCACGCTATACATTGTGAGGATAATTTGAAAGATGCTCAACTGGAGATTCAAAATGATGTCTAATGATGGGTTGGTATTCTTGAAACCGATCATACATCATGTGCTTCTCTTTTCAATTGTGGTCAGTAATTTTTCCGCTATTGACTCTAATGTCTAATATACGGTCCGCAGGTCAAAATATGTCTCCTCATTTAATTTAAACCTGCTCTAAATCCTCCATATTTATTAGCTGAATTTTGACCTTAAATACTGTTCAATGTAGATAAGTTCGGTATGTTTTACAAACAAACGGTGAGTATTACGACTAAAACCACAAAAAAATTTCTGATATTTAAAATAACATTTCCTCATTATCTTTAATATACTTCATACATTAAACAGGTAAAATCTGTCAACCAGCATTTAAAAGTGTAGAATCTGCTAGTTGCTAGGTTCATAACATCGAGGTAAGTCGAAATATCGACTAGTTTCAGTAAATGTTGAGATATTAAAAAAAAATTTTCTGTTTAAATATATACTAGTATCTACTCACAATACAAAAAAGTTTCGATTCTTTTCCTGAAGTATACTTCATGGAAACTTGGAGAAATACAGGCATGTATATAGGAAGGAATGATTGCATAATTTACAGGGGTTCCCCTGCCCATGATGGCTGAAATTTTGTCTCTCCTCTCAAATAGATTGTCAAAACTACTATGAAACTCACATTTCAATAAAGAATTAAATAGGAAATTATTCCTAAAATCCTGATTTTTATTATTTTAATCATAATTACAAAAATAATAAGAAAAATTCAAATGATTTGGAATACGACTACAAGGTCTGATTTCTTATAATTTCTCAAGTTTTTATTTCTACAAAATACTACCCCACAAAAGATACAGGAAAATATATACATCCAAAATTTTGTTATTTTTTATTCTGGATTAATTCGTGTAACACAAAATTTATTTGATATCTAGCTAGTATTCAATAACTAGTTGGTCAAATGAAAAAAAATGTTCCTCTCTCTGACTTAAAAGCAGTTCTACTTTTACAATTTTAAGTTTCAACTTCTAATAACTTCAACTTAATTTTAAGTTTCACTTTATCTCCAAACGAAATTATCCATAATACAATATCATCCAAAAATAATCTACATACGCCACTCTAATTCTTCATTTTTTTAATTTTAAGTATATTTTATGTATCCTCAAAGATATTGAATAGAATCAATAAATAAAATCAATCAACTCAAGGCTCGTAATATAGTGACGCAATACTCGTTAAATTTCTTACGCAAACACATCCTCACGATCGTCAGTTTGCAATTCGTATCGTACAGATTCACGTCCTTCGCTAAAATTAGCTTTCTACGATACTAAAAAAGAACTGACTGAATGGAAACTGCAAAAGTGGAGCAAACTTTATTTATATCTATTAATAAGAATATTCGCCATGCGGTGGTGAAATGCGGCATTAAACTAAACCGGTTGGCAAAAAATATCCAAAAATTTCGCAACATCTTTATTTAGAAGAGGATGAGAAACGCTTGGCTTTAAAAAACACGATAAATTATCGGTAGCGAATCAAAAAATCCAAGGCGAGATGAGTGAAGGGAAATTCATAAAGATCTTTACAGGTACATTGTTCCCGCAAAATGCATCCGGCCTCCGAACAATCTGAGAGAGATCCGATTATGCAACGATAACTTTCCAGTTGGTTTAGACTCTTAAAGCCTCTTTTCAGGCCTTCGTTTTAAGCCTTACAACTCATTTTCTTTGATTGGTTTATTTTGTCCCACAAACACCGATTCGCGGAATGTAGTGTGCGCTGGGGAGACTATAGTCCTTCGTGCGCCAGACGGTAAAAGAACGAACAATGTAAGTCTTCGAAACTTTTTTTTCGAGTGCATTTTTACATTTTCCTCGTTCGGTGGAGTTCACTTTCTAACCGATGAAGAATATAGGCCAGTACGAAATATACCATAGACTTCGAGAAAACTTCTTTTATATTCAAACGATTTGTTTACTGTTTGAATAACATTTTGCGCACATGCGTTAACGAACGGAACGATACGCAACGAGGAATTTTACTTCCTTGCTAATTAACTGGGTGACGTGTATCGTTAAGGTTAAGCAAATATATTTTAAAATATTCATAAATGACTCTGCATGTTAAATTTCATTCATCTATAAATAAAATTAATGTGAAAGTATTATTCGATGCACAGAATGGAGCAATAATATATATTGCATGTGTTCTAATGTGATTTCGTAATTTCAAAGATCGATAGAATTCATAATTCCTTGTACAACTATAGTACCCTTATAACTGTTAATTAATGAATTAATGATTTTTTCAAAAGGTGATAGACTTAAATTTTAACTCTTTTTGTGTTCAATCATGGGCATATTGCAATCAGTAGTATTGCAGAAAATTATTTAACCGAAATGTTAACGAAAATAGTTTAAATTTATAATATTTTCATCCTATCTTATAATTGGTTAACATCGTAATTTGTTAAATTTATGTTTTGTTCTTTAATATCCTCGTCAACAAAAATTCAATTCTATAATTTTTCAATGGCGTGACATTATAAAAAATTAGCTACTAAAAAACTTTGGTAGGTAATAAATAATATTTCGCTTACAATTCGTATACACTATCATAAATTAATGCCGACGGAAAGAGGTTATGAAATGTTGAGTAACATCCAACTTTATTGGTTTAGAGGTATATTAATTCAGGAGAATTATGTTCTCTAGTTCCGTCTAAGACGGAAATCTACTCGTTATAGTTTCCAGGCCTTAGAAACCATCTATATCTTGCACCCACTCTTTCCTGCTTTATGTAGGAACATTCGAGTACAGGAGTCGTCAATTACTTCTCACGCCAAAGATGCTATTCTTACGTAACCTATAACACGATTACGCTTTCAGCCATGCACGCACATTCATAGTGCCAAGAATTTATTTACGGGGTTTTACTCCTTTAAGCATTTAAATGTAAACACGTTTAATTAATTGTTCAATTTGTTTTGATATGTTACAAACTGTTTATTTTTACTATTTAAGAGTTGAATTCAGAATTTCGTATTCGAAAGTATCTTACATAAAATAAAGAAATATTGGGTAGAATTTTCAGTTTGATTTCATTTAATATATAGATTTGAAGGCTGAAAATCAAAATATACGATTTGTTTTATTTTCACGCGCATTTTTAAACTAAAAAGTTTTTTGTTGTGGAAATATATTCATTTAAACCTTCGTAAATGAAATTAGATTGAATACATTTTTTTAAATAGCTGATAATAGTATTAATAATAAAATGAAGTAGTATTGCATTTAAATTTTAAAGTTTCATCGAATATTAGATTTAAAGAAATTTAAAATACACCTATTTCGGGAAGTTTTTTGATAAAAGCGGAAAAAATTCCTAATATATTTATCCTACCCTTATATTTTTCATTCCTTACGTCAGTATTTAGGGAACGTTAAGTACATTAACGACGAAGATTTCGGACTTTAAAATTGACTGACTAAAACAATAAGATTTTTAATAGAAAAATGACCATTAAATAAACATGAATTACTTAATGAGTTGAAACATACATACATACATACATGTATAATACTGAATTAAAGGCTATATTTCAAGGCTCAATTGGCCAACCTTAGACGAGTGAGTTCTAAAGAAATCTCTCCTTGCAGTCCCTTCCATCTCACTTCATACAAGAGGTTTCTGCAACGAGAGCTTCATTGACTCAAGGCTGAATTTTTTCATCCTAAATCTTACGAACACTCTCTTCAAGTTCAAAGGACTATTTATAGTATCATTTTTGTCTGCGGTTTATTTCTTTCGCTTAAGTTCTCCTACGAACCTCGATTGACATTCTGTATGTGGCGAAAGTATATAAGAGTAGAAATCCGCTTCTCATTATCACTCATATGAATTGGAAATTATGCAAAGCGTATAAATGGATAGAGGATGAAATTTTAATACTTCAGAGCGAACCCTTAACTGGAAAAATATCGATAGCAAGAAAGTTGAAGAACGTAATGTCAAGAGAATGTTTCCTGACACTAGGAAGCTGTCGAGCGTATTAAATCTTCTCGTTTGTCTTAAGAATCACGCTATCACGATAGTTTTTCGCGTAAGGTCACGCCAAATCGCTGAGTATACTCTCACCACTTATGTAGTCTGCCTTTCTTTCTATTTCGACTTTTTTTACCTTACGTAAGTTGCTAAGCCGATAAACACATCATCCACTTGCTTACGAGGATTTGAGCGCCATCCGGATACTCTCGTTGCCCGTAAACATTTGTCCTGGCGCATGAGCCATCCTCAAATTAGACGTCGAAAGATGCACTGAGCCATTGGCGACTTTTTTGTGTATGGGGTGACGTGTATTATTAAACTTGCTAATCAGCCACCAGGTAAATAGCGTGACGGAATGGCCTGATGTTATTGGCGCTGTTTCAATTTACGTCAAAACCTGTTGTTTTTATTTATTCAAAATATTCTCGCGTAATGCAACCAAGTTGGAAGGAATTTAAAGACCAAAATATGCGTTATTTTCACTATGTATGTATGAAAGCGAAAGTTCTTTACTTAGATTAAAGAGCAAATAATTACAAAATGATAGGTACCATCATAAGGGTGATGAATAAATTAAGATTATTTTCTAAACAATAAAGACAATATTAGCCTTAAAATTTCTCATACGGTAGCTTGAAAGTATGGATGAAAAGGTAACTTATTTTATTCGGAAGCAAGAGCACAGTAGAAGATAACAACAACTCATAATGCAGGGGCGTAAAGGAAGAAGGAAGGGCCAGCAATCCCTGGTGATTTAACATGCTGCATTTAACACAGCCAACTCAGCAGATTCGAACCGGGGACTCAAATACATGTATGTTACGTAAATAAGGAACAGTTAAGACAACAGTTGAGGGTGTTATGAGGTATTTTAATTCGTAAGCTATGGAAGAATACTGTGAGTAGGGAATTTCAGGTTGTTTACACCTCAATACAATTTGGAGGAAAAAGAGAAGATTCGTTCCAGAGATGAGAATAAAACAAGATAATCATTAATTTAAGGGATAAGATTGGCTTTATAGACTCAGATATATGATTAGGACATATGATGATAAATTTAATAAGATAATATAGAATTCAATAAACAATCAATTGAAAGTATGTTCTTATAGAGTTTGTGTTGTGAAAACAAACTGTTTACGAATTCCAGAAGAAAGATTTTTTGCATTCAATAACTATATGCAGTCGGTAAAATGTAATTCATACAGCAGATTAAAAAAATTAACAATACCAACGTTGAGGTCCCGGGTTCAAATCCTGGCTGAATAGGAATTTTTCCCCTCAGAGAGTGAATGTTCGTGAACGTCTGTTGTTAAGTTTACGACCACACTATAATTGCCCAGAAAGTGAATGTTTGTGTAGTACTTGACAGTAAATAAATAAAATTAAATTCGTATTATTATATTCGTACCGTATAAACCTTTTTCACTACATAACCAATTTATGTGTAATGGTATAAGTGCTTTCCTCATTATTCTCGTAATATAGAGAGAAATACTACCAAGTAGAGGCCAGCGCAGTAGTTAATATCATCACCATGGAAAATGAGAACAGGGACTGTAACCAGGCAACGATTAAGGTTGGATGAATATGAAACATTTTAATTAAAAAACTCGATTTACGAATGGAATAAAAGCTCGTGGATCGTAGGAGGAAAACGACTCTGTATGTTGCCACGGCTGAACTCCTCTGAGTCCATCTATTCAGCACGGAACGCACATTCTGGTTCAACGATATCTTCCCCACCGCAGACGCTAGAATGTCAACAAAGCAACGTGTCGAGGAATGCCAACCCAATGCGTTTCCTCTCTCTTCTTCCACGAAGGACGAGAATAGAGCATTCTGCCGCTCTGAGGAAAAAAAATTCGGACTCCTACTCATAGGGGATACATGTAGGCCTAGGTCAAGGATACCGAATAGAAAAGGCCAACTATGTGCGAAATTCGGTCGTTGATAACAGTTTTGGAGCAGATTAGGGGAGATTCGGTCGAGCGAATTATTCGAAATCGGAATTCCTTGAATTAAAGCAGGAAAGGAAATGTACGTTGGGAAATGGTGTGGTTAGGAGTTTTATTCTTTACTGAAATAGCTATGACCGAAACGAATTCATCTTAATAGATGAATATATCCATTTATGAAGTGCTATTGGGAAGGAAGTTCATATTTTGACTTAAAAGAAGAACAGGAGGTATTTTTATAATTATTATAATTCGTAGAACTATGTATGTATATAGTAAACATAGGCATTATAATTAAATTGTAGTAGTGTGCATTCCAATCTTTAGCTTATCTATTGATTTACTAAGTGACTTAACTTTTCTTGACGTATCAACCATTTTATTCAATATTCACTTATTATTTTGATCTAATAACGTAAGTAATTGCATATTTTGCTACAATTTATTTCTTTTCTTTGGTGTAGGTTAACTATCGTTAATTTTCAACGCTGTATTGATATCTTCATCATTCAATGTTAAAGTTTGGAAGAAGATATGCCATTTCTACGATATCCGCTCATTATAGTTTATTCACAATTTAAAATTATACCAAACCTATAAAAATTATGCAAAAACTCGCCTAGTAATTTGATTTTCAACTGCTTAGTCTGTGATCTAATATTTCATCTAATAGATTATAGGAATGAATATTCTCACAATCAACCGAATAATTACTATGGAATTCATGATCGTAAAACTCGTGTCTTATAAAAAAGATATGGCATCAGGAAATTTATTTGAAATTGTGTATATGGAATCAGGAAATCTATTTTAAATCGCGTGTTAAATATGGCTATTATGAATCATTTCCTTCTGTCTAACGGCAGATTAATCATCATCTTAATAAAACAGCCGTGATCACGAAAACAAAAATTCGCTCCCAACGCTTTAAAGGCAAGAAGTAAGATTCCAATTTCGCACATCACGCGACGCTCGATCTGTTTGTCTCTCTCAAGAAGGCGGCGTATTCTACACGCGACAATGGCTCGACCTCCAACGCACTCCGGAAACGACTGTGACATCACGAAACCGATAATTCTTTCCTCGGACACAGAATTCGCTTTCTGCCCCGATTTGTGTCCCTCGGACCGTTGGCTCTTTTGCCAAAAAAAACCTCGTTGCGTGTTCCACTCCGCCTTTCTTTTCCAGGACCTGTTTTGGTTCGAATCTCAGCCCCTGACGTAAATCATAGCCTCCGATGACCTTGAGTTACCTGCTCCTGCCTTTCGGAGACATTCTTTTATCCCTGTGACGTCTTCTTCGGGTCCCTAAATTCTCGCTGTCCTTGTCATCTATGCTGATTTTTCGCGAATTTTCCGCATAACTCGCCTATCCTAATATTGATCACCGATCGGCTTGAATCCACATGGAGGGAAAAGCGGTTTTCTGCGCATTATTTTGGAATAATGTCAATTGTGTTGACGTATGAGAAACATTACTTCAGAATTATGACTCAAGAGAGGATGAACATCGTTCTGGACTAATTTTACTCATTTATTTATTTATTTATTTTATATCAGAACTACAAATAGGCACCAGGCCAGGTGGTAGCTCTACATTTAAGGGGAACTTAGTAATACTGCCTGGCATTCGCCCTAGTCGAGAGGGAAACCCCCCAAAACCTCCCGAAGGCAGTACATCAAACAAAGTATACTAACTACAATGAAAAAGAAAATGTTACATAATATTTACAAAATACGATTATACACGGTCTACAAAACTAGAATTATTTAATCCTCTTAATCCTATTCACAAATACATTGCAAGTATGAGGAAAAGGCTCCAATAACTCTCCAGGCAAATTGTTCCATTCAACTATTCCCCGATTTAGAAAAGAATATTTACAGACATCCGTTTTCTGTTTCAGAGTGGCAATTTTATGTGTATGATCATTTCTTCCAAGATATTCCGGTTTCCGAAGTCTGCTTTTTAACTCCTTCAACGAAGGCTTTCCTATCACAGCTTTAAATATATTTCCTAACCTTTTGTTTTTACGCCTAACTTCTAACTTTTCCCATCCAAGTTCCTCAATCATTTTATTGACGCTTTCCATTTTTCCATACTTGCCCAAAACGAATCTTGCTGCTCGCCTCTGTACATTTTCTAGTTTAGCTATAAGCCCTTTTTGATGAGGGTCCCAAACGCTGTCGCTATACTCTAGTATCGGCCTAACAAGCGATAAATATGCCTTCTCTTTAACTTCCCTACGGCAGTTTTTCAGGTTTCTTATTACAAAGTTAAGTGTTTTATTTGCCTTACAGGCTATGTTTTCGATATGATTTGTCCATTTTAAGTTATTACTGAATGTGATCCCTAAATATCTAATGCTCTTATCTGATGGGACGCGCGAGTATTTGCCGTAAAATTTCTGTGGCAACGCGAGTGTAAGCTTTTAACAACCGCCATAAAGTGACTGATATCATCTGAATTACATTTATAGCAGCGAAGATTTCCATAACGCAATATCGTGTACTATTTCTGCATATTTGAGCACAATTCATATTATTTTACGCATTAAATATACACTTAGTTAAGTTTAAATGTATATTTACATAAATACGTGAAATATATGGCGTACGGCAGATTCGATAGCACTATCACTGAATATTTATACCCTGTTTGTGCTCCTAATACTGTTTTGAAAGAGAAATCAGTAATAACCATCCATTCTTACGATAATCCCACGTAACTATTTAGACGTCTGGTCTCAGAAATTGCACAAAAAAGTTGCGAGTATTTTTAAAGCCGCAGTATTATGAATTTAGAATAACTAATAGCATTTCTCAATACTTTATTTATTCTCGTAATAAATACATATGATATTTCAATGAATAAGGCGGAAAAATTGTTCTTTCGCTTTAGTCTCACGGAACTACTGTATAAGCGCCAGGATGACCTACGACGAGAACGGGACGTTTGGTTTTAACTGTAACGTCCACGCAAAGAGGATGAACTGGTCGCCTGCGGTATAAATTTCGATTTATATTGACCAATTATTGAGCTTTTCCTACGTATAAAAATAACAGTTCTACCGACCGACTCCACCGAAAACAGCAGTCGATGGCTTATACATAAATACAATAGGAAGCACTATTTACAATACTCATAAAATAAAAGTTACGAATAATATTCTTCAGAAAAAGTTATCATTCTTAAATTTTTCCAATGTTGACTTTTGAGTTACCTTTGATATAACAAAGCTTAAAACAATAAAAAAATAACAATAATAAAAATCCATGAGAAAATATCTTCGTAACATTCGCATGGAAATTAGAGTATGCAAATATCCTTTGATTTCTACATACGTAAACAGAGTATTGCAATCGTCGTAAACATATTCGAAGAAAGTTTGGCTTCAGACTGTTTTGGAAGAGAGAAACTCGCATTCCAGTACAATGAGTTTCAGATTGAAATTCCGAGCGAGCTTTTTCTGGAAACATTTCTGTTTCGTTCAACCTTTTGGAATTCCATTCTCCTGCTTCTGTAGACGACTTCGGAAGATAGTAACGAGCCCTATCTCAAAAGCACTCACGTGGTTTACACGAAAAGACCATCAGCCGCTAGCTTTGATACAAACTTACGGAATATTTAAGCTTTTAATAACGTCAAACATGCGCTATTTTAAAAAGGGCGTGGTTCTTTTTAAATTGCGGACTTCAGTTCGCGAATTACGTAACTCATTTTTTTTTCGTATCGCACGCTGAATGGAGGGAATTATGGGTATCCCTCGAGAGGCCGCCCACGCTTTTTATCTGGTAAAAGCGATTCTTTCGAACGTAAACATTCCTTCGATGGAGCAGGTGGCTCCCGAGGGCGCTCAGTTCGTCTCGAACTCGAACAAAAAGAGTTGGGAGTTTTCGAACTGTGAAAGGTCGACCTAAAAATAGCTGCAGTACCGCGAGTTGAACATAGAGCAGGGCTGCCAACATTGAAAACTCATCACCGGATTCCGTGGGAACAATGAACGATATTTATGATCGATCAATTTGTTATCGAAATTCGATATTGAAGCATATTCTCTTGGTAGTGTAAACAGAGATATATTCGTGAATTTATCTAAATAAATGTAGATTTTATACATTTATTGAAGCTGATGATTAAAGTAAGCTGGTTCTGTTTTCAAGAATACTTTAATTCCTAATCGAATTCCCTGATTAACGTACTATTCATCAATTCTTAATTATACAAATTCACAATAGTGGTGGAATAAAACTTCTTCGTTTTTCATCATTAGAATAAATTTGGTAATGTTAATTTATATTTTACAGTGTCATGAAGGTCCTTTTATTATGTAAAATTGGATATTTTCATTAATATTATGAAGCAAATTGAAGATGTACGTTGACAGATGCTAAAATTATGTCGTTCATGTTAAAGTTTTCCCTCATGGAATTCTAAATAAAGTGTCACTCGTGGAGTCACTGAGCTTCGCGAACATGGGCATGTTCCAACTACGGAATTCTAGCTCAGTCAGGAAGGGAATAGAAAACTGCCACCCTCCTCATTTTATCTAGCATCATTATTATCCTATCCTATTCAAGAGGGTGAGGTTTACTAATCTCATTAGAGTATACTTTGGAAACTATCAACTCAAAAAATTTATATTGCTTGGATTCTATTAACAAAATTAAAGATCAATATTTTATAAGTTTATATACTGGTGCTGTTAACTATAATGAATTGCTTCAATATTTGCAAAGGTTTATTTATCCTCATCAGGCTCTTTGTTTACGTATTGATCAAAGTCTGAAAACAAACTATTTTTCCATTTTGAGTCGTCCTTCGTATTTTCATTGCTCCATAAGTTGTGTTTAGGATGCGACATCTGCCGGCGACTCCGAAAAATATTTTGTTTTTCACCTGAGTTGTGTCTTCTTTCCCAGGATGAAATATGTCCCTCTTCCGTTCCTTCTACGCTAGACATGCTATCTTAGACACAAGCTGGGGATATCTCCAAAGAAGTGGGCCGAAAGGACACACTCCCTGTTCGCTCGTTTTAAAAAACTTACGGGTATTACGGGACACAGAACTTTGAGCTCGAGTTTCAGCGATGCTTGCCCACTTTTCGCGAAAGATTTTCCCGTTTCCTGGTTGAAATGATAAACGTAGTTGTCCTTTTATATGCTGAATTAAATGAAACGTTCGACAAATACTCAAAAAAGAAACTAGTTTATACAGAAGAGAAATAAGCTACATCCAATTATCCCCAATCAATTAAGTTAATCACTTCTGTTTACGAGTGAGTGTACTAAGCATTCATCGAGAAATTTTTTTCTTAAGAAAGAATGGCAGAGAATCAAACATTTTTTTAAAAAAACTGGACAAAATTTTCGAGTGAAAAACAGTGTATTTAGTATAAATTTTAATAGAAAAGTAATTTTATTAGAAAAGGGATATCCTATTTGATTTATTACGATCCATATCTTGAAATTGTATGAAGACAAATCTATTCTGGAATTCATTATTAATGCAGACTATCATCACTGATTTTCCACGACTTATATCAATATAAAAATTTTATCTTCCAAATTTTCACTCTTACTCTTTGATTACATATTTATATTCGTATCTTAAATTTATCTTTCACGCAGTCGCGACTCACTATTATTTTCTGTAACCTACATTATAATCTTGGTGATCTTTAAATTTCCTGGAAATACAACGAAAGAGAAAAATGTATTCAAATTACGTAACCTAAATACATTTATGAATGTATTTATTTTTTATTCACTTCTTCGACATTTGGAGTGTCAAAAACTTTCACCAAATACGTATGTTATTCGAAATTCTTTCTGAATCTGAATTCGAAATAGCACTGTTAAAATAATATTTAACTCATGATTATGAAAAACTATACATTATATAATAAAGATTATAAAATTATTAATAATACATTCTTTACTTTCGCAGACCACTGTATGAAAGTCGAAGGAAATAATTGTTTCTATTTCTTTTCAGATCCAAATCATGTTTACTGTTTGCAAAAAGCTGGATTTTCTGCTAAGAATTTCGTTCCTAACAAAAATGAACTGAATATGGAATGACATTTTTGCAACGAAACGTTTCAATTGTACTACCATCATCTTTTGCAATTACTCACATTTAAATTGAATTATTCACACTAGTTAAATTATGCTTTCTTAAGTAATTTATATACATAGGATTTGTATTTATTTTTTCATAATACCCAATAATAATTTAGACATCCATTACAATCGCAAGCACGACATGGAATCTTTTCTAATGAGTCATTTTTATACTTAGACGATAATTTTTCATTTTCCCCATTATCTTATTCCTTTAATCACGAGGAACAAAATTTCATAACCATATTGCAAATACTTGCACGTCATTAATTAATCAAAGTCAATTTTCTTAGAAATAGTATTTAAAATACAACCGTGAAATTTCGAATTAAAATCGTATGACCGAATAATTTCATTCCTTTTATTTTTAAGGTTTCAAAATATGATTTCACAAGATCAATGTCACGTTACTATTAGAAATAGACGGATATTTTATTAATAACAGGAAACTTGACACTATTCCCGAGCTCAAGTTAATTTCTTTTCCCATTTCTCAACAAAATTTTACGACACCTACTCTTCTATGTCTTAGCACATTAACCGAAATGTCTTCATAGAACTTCAAGTAGTTTCAACCTGTACTTTATGATCTATGATATACTTAAAATTTTGCTAAAACTATCGAGTAATCTATAAAATTTATTTAAAACGAATATGTACAGTCTTAAAGGTGAACGAAAGTGATGGATTTAACAACTCACCGCTACGGGAAGCTGCTAAAAGCATTTCATTACTATTTGAAGGTAGAAACTGAATATCGATTATCGAAATGGCTCAATTTTCATTGGTTCCAGCGATAAATTGACCTATTTTTTCCTTCAAATATTGTATGATTCACCTTCAAGCAGGTGGATGAGGCGAAACCTATTAAAATTACGATGCCGCCCTAATTTCCGTATAATCCGCTGGATTATCTGTGTTAGAACTCAATAATCCTTCTAATTATATTACAAGGTGAAAGATTAGGAGATAAGAAACTGGAAGCTTGCCTAAGAGGACGAAATAAATAGTGGGAAATTGATAAAAATCTTATGTTCATTTTTTACATAAAAAGCTGAAATTAATTCTATAATATCTAAGGAAGATGAAAGTGATTATCTTATTAATAAGGGAGACTATATATTTTAATATATTGGAGAAAGACTATGTCATTAGTTATCATTATCTCCTCTTTGTTTTATTAGACGATTTACGATTTCTTTGTTATTGAGATTTTATGACTGAAAATACGTTAATTGGAATTACTGGAATTCTGCTGCTTATTTCCTACATTTTTTTACTTTCTATGTTATCTTTCTACTTCGGTAATTGCGAGTTACATACTTATTTTATCGGCAATATTTCATTTCTTCGACGTATTTCTTTCGACATTAATTGAATGAAAATGAATTATGCTATTCCTTGAATGATAGTAATTTTGTCGTTATTCGTATTAAAAACACATTAAAATAAAGGAAGTTGTCTAACATTTCCACAAAACGTTCCGTTAAATGCATCGCCCTGTGGCGTCGTTAGGGGAAACGATGTTTTCGTAACGAAATTCGGAACTTCCCTCTGTGGGAAATTTCCGTGTTATTTACCATCCGAAATGGCATGGAAGTTTTTAAAAAGATCCGCCGCTCGTTGAGCAACGATTAAGACGCGACATAGAAAAGGTCAGGAACGTTTCTGGAAACTTCTTTCCGAGCGCGATGACTAATGCCACGTGAATATGATGGATTGGATGCTCGCATTTCCAGCAGTTGGCAAGCGAAAGCATTTCCGCTGCGAAGACCAGTAAAGCACGAGAACGAATTTTGAAGACGTAATTCTGATGAAACGGAGATTATTATGACTGGAAACGATCTCGTGTGGGTTCGAGGAAATGTTTATCCTGGATGAATAGGTTTCTTTGAATAGATTAAGGTCTTATTTGCACAAGGAGCTGACTCTAGATGGATGCTAATAACGTGATGAGACAATTGTATGGAAATAGACGGAGATGCAGTGGTGAATTAAGAGGGACGAGTATATTTGAAACGTTTCTGAGTTTGAAGGAAATGAATATCAAAAATATGTATTAATTATCATTTAGGACTGAGTTTCAGAGCAAATATTAGATTAATTAAATAAATTCAGAGATGAAACGATCAAATAAGACGTAGTATATTATACGCCTTTCCTTCTATAGAGACTAATCTGTCACAGCAAATAGAATAAAGGAAATTGATGTTAAAACTAAAAAAAGACCCAAAAGTTCTTTTCCTCTATCTCTCTCGAACAATTGGTGAGAGTAATAGTTTAAAATCGTATTAAACCAAGTCAAATACCGAAAGACGTAGAATTGCTGTGCCTGATAATGTGTTGGAAAATAATGGGCTAAATCCACGAATTACTTTTTCTTTTGAATTTCGATCCTCTAACAATAAGATCAACTTCTTTGAAAAGAAATTTTGCTACATTGTAAACCCGGCTTCTGACGTAAAACTTAACAACTAAATTGAGCGATAAAAACAAAGTTATTTACTCTAAGAGCCTTTTTAATGAGACCTATTGTTCAGTACACTTACAATGATACATTGTCGCAAGAGGGTACACGGGAAACGCTGGCAAAGCAATGAACGCGAGAGAAAAATAACATTCACCTTACCCGTGAAAATTAGAAGTTGTTATTCCTTTGAGACTACCCTTGGGTCGAAGAGTATCCAAAAAAATTGAAAGTATAATTAGATGCGTAGCTGACTCACGCGGTTGTGTTGGAAGAGTTCGTCCCAAATTCTGTTCCCCTGCGCCGTGATACACTTTGATTGACATTAAGAGCAAAAAACTGTGTTTTGCTCGAAAACAGGAAATATTTAGGGGTATTTTTGAAAAATAGGCGAGAGAATTCTAAAATGATGTCGATCCTATGAATTTGTCAATTTATGCAGGTACTAAAGTCAAGATACAGGTTCATGAGATGAAAATGCATTAATTGCTACTTACTCGCATTCAAAATTAATGTTAATAGTATCGTAATCATACATTTTTATTGTGTTTCTCCACAAAGTCGTGTTTCCCAACAATAGTAACCTTTTTAAGTTTGTTTTATCTATATCAATGTTTATCTTTTAGTCTGTTTTTAATTATTGATATAATCATTTTCAGTTATAGAATTTCAGATTTACCTGTATATTTCTATTAATTTTTTAATCTTTTCGTTTAAACCATGATCTTCTACGAAATAATTGGGCTTATTGAACATTAATTGATTTATTTACCGGAATTTAACATAATTTGCATATTTTTAAATGATAATAATAAGCTCTTCACGTATTTAAATACAAAGGTTAGCACTAAGGAATGGAGGCCATTTTGTCTTAACCTCCCTTCACGCCATTTTATTAATATTAATAATTCGAAAGGTAGGATGATGATGTACGACCCAACAGAATTAATCTCCGGATAATCTGATTGGCACAAGATGCAATGAACGACAGCTGTGAAGGAATTCCGGATAGATGCACTCGGTGAAATCATGTCCCTGCAACTCCTAACACACTTCGCCATATCCTTCACAAAAATAGCACTGATAGCTAGATAAATATCCACACTGAAGATTAATTCGTAACTCATACGAGAACCTGAAGAGGGTGTCATCGTAGAGCCATATCATCCCGAATGCCTTCCTTTGGAAGAGGCACCTCTAAAATGCCTCTATTAATATTCCGCAAGCGAGGGTTCCCTTTCGTATAACTACATCCGTTTCGCGAGGCAGAATCTAGAATTCATAATCGGAATCTCAGCGTCACGGAGCCCCGACGGATTCGCACACAAGAGAGGCTTAAATGCATGTTTTATTTTTACGTCTCCTCCAGAGAGGAGGCTCCTTCCGGAGCTGCTCTCGAGATTTCTTTCTGATCGTTAAAATGGGTCGCTTTATCGCCACGTCCGTTTTCTCCACGTCCTGTCTTATATAAAAAAACGAGAAGAAAACAAGACTTAATTTCTGAGCTGGAGCTGCAGTCGGTTTGAATAAGTTTTAACGCTACCGTTACCGATTGTTGACCAATACCATTGTTACCTCTTTTCTTTATATCATTCGTCCTTCTATCTTACGCAACAAAGCTGTATCTAGTAAACAAACGTAGCATTTAGGGGATGATGAACGCCCCGGGCTGAATTTGGAACCGCCCCTGCTTCTCGATTCAGGTCGCCACAAATTTAGGCCGATAATAATAAAGCGTTTTGTGCGATGAAGCGCCTTAAAACGGCCCGGTTGTGGTCGGGAGGCAGTCGGCAGAGGGACACCCAATCCCTCAGAATCGTGAGTTATTTTTAGAAGTCTACGGTGGCGCCCCCCACGGATTCCGCGGTTCGCGTTCGAATTAAGGACGCGGGAAGAGGAAAAGCGACCGGCTCTCTCTTTGTGTCAACTTAAGGAGTGGATATGTTCATTCAGAAATGCGCGATCCGCGTCGACGAGAGTGATTCTGCAAACACCGGTCACAATGGCGGCTCCCACACAGCGCCGTGACGTGTTTCTCGCCAGCCTCTGACGAGGGATGAAAAATATTCCGAATGTAAATAAGATGAGTCCACGAATTACGCACGGCTGAGTGCACACGTCCTCATCTCGTCGTTTTTCTTTCTAAAAATACGTACGCGGTACGTTCGAATGTGATGGATTTGATGGCGGTGGAAGGCTTCTGGTTAACCAAGCGTATGAGTCGTTGGTCTTCGGCGAAAGCTGTCCTATAAGGGTTCAATACAGGCTAAAAGGCTTCTAAACCATCGAATACCTATAAAATTTTGTTGCACAATGTTATTTATTAAAAATTATATAAATAAAAACACTAATTTATTAAGTTTGTTCACTGACCAGATACCAAAAACTTAACCATACAAAAAAGTAATAAATGTATGAGTCCTAACGAAAAATGATCCTAAAGTCAACGTAAGATGGTATAATTAATTCAGTGATTAAGGATATATATTACCTCTCGGGCGTCATAAACCAAAGATTTCTGACTCGGTACAAGGTTGCGAAAGAGGTTTGATGAACCGCGTTTGACACCGATCACGATAATCTACGATTGCATTCAATCATTCGAATGTTTCGCTTAAATACGCGAACAATCAATTCTTTCCGCTCCATTTTGTAGTTTCTTAGGGGGCAATAATCTCCGACTTCCTCCCAAACCGAGAAAACCACGTCGCGCAAAGATTTCTCTTCAGATAAACATTGCTCAAGGAAGTTAAAGAGATGCGTGTTTTTATTTTCACCACGTAATCTCCCTCCAAATATTTTGAATTGATTTCACAACAACAAACAGGAGGGCTGGACCTTCGTTAATAACCCTTCCAAACTACGCTGACTCGACAAACATCGACGTATGATTCACTGAATTTAATTTCGTAGCTCCTTAAACGCTGATGATGTGATTCCTTGACAAATGAAGCATATGACATTTCTATCATCGATGTGGCTTTCATCGATGTGGCTTTTACCAAAACAGAAAAACTTTTTCTTTCGCCTCCTTCACGGAATATTTAATCCGTGAATCATTCCAAATGAAATGTTCACGCGATATAGAATAAGATAACCGTTTTCAAGATCGTGATAATACGTCTCTACACGCTCCATTGTATCAATGAAGCAAATACGTGAAAAATAGCGGTTCGATCATTCATCACCCTCGCCAATGTCAAGTTCCTGCGCGATCTATTGTTGAATCGAATACAAAAAAAGAAATTTTTTCCGGAAAATGTGTCACAATGGCCGGCCATTGTTTCTTGATCGTTATCTGAAGTTAGATAATCTAATTTGTCGCTCTGAAGTGAAACAAAGTTTCGAGATACGATTGTAAATTTATCGTTTATCGCCATCTAACGTAATTAATCTTCTAGCAGGTGGATCGTGAGTCACTTTTTAGGTTTTTCTGTTACTGATTCAGCTTATAAAAACTGGTTACTGGAGACGGTAGCAACAGCTACAACAAGAGCAAGGCGTGAGGTGTGGTGCTACTATGCAAGGTGAGGAATGTCGTTGCGTGCCATATCTTTTCTTAATAAACCAGAATGATTAATAGAAGCGGCGTTAATGTACACATTTAAAGCTCAATGACTCTTAGAGTAGCAAATGTCTCAGCAATTCTTGATTAGGGAACGCCATTATTCACAATTACTGATGTCTCAGTTGCTCTCATACCATTTTATAAAGATTATAAAGATACATGGGTCTGTATCCCGTATGTAAAATGAAAACAAAATGATGTATTCATCTAGATTTAGTAGATTGAAATATTACAACTATCCTAGGAAATTTCAACGGAATTTCTTTAACTAATTACAACGAATTATAAAAAATTTACAGATTCAGATTAACAGCGTTTCCTGGAATAAATGTCAAAATCATTCCTCCTCTTCTAACGTAAGATAGGAAGGAAGAATGGCGATAAAATTATAGATAAGAAATTATTGCGCTATATAATTCCATAAATATTTCGGCAGAGAGTAGTAGCGCGTTTTAATAGGTTATTTGCTCGTATGGGAAGAGACGTGGGTGTGTCTTGCGAAAGAACAAAAAGGAACAATCGAAGACTTTGACGTAGGTAGTCCACACACTGTAGAGACAATGAAAAGGGAAGGGTAGCGTAAGAGGAACTGCTGACGTAGAAGGCTGGAAAAAGAATGACGAGCGAAATTTTAAGGCGAAGAAATAGCAGTCAGGATATACATCCTTGCTCTTCATCAGTTCAAGAGATTAAAATATAAATCCATATATCCGCACGAAGAGCATATACGGTTAATCACATGTCCTAGCATGTGTGAATTTGCATCGATACATCCACAAAGCGTGTGGTAAGAGGAAAAAGTAGGGAGCGACTTCAAAGAAGCTACATAACTGCTTCAAGGAAATCATATCTACCCCATTTTGAAAGCGTCGGTGATTGGTTAGTCTGCTGGCGCCGTTGTAATTGCGAAATTTCCTGTTACGGAATGGATATCAATGATCGGACGCCGTTTCGTACTTCACTTTTACTGCGAATGGATAATGTTGATAAAGAGATAACTTAAGAACGGATAAAGAAAGACAACGTAAATTAAAATATTTGTGATACGTGGCGCTGAGGATATCTTTTACCAAAAGCTTCAAGCGCGCTGTTTCAGTCCAACGACCTAACCTCGCGAATAAAGGTAAAAGTTTAAACTAAAAAATGCAAACAAATCGTGAAGCCAGATAACACGGAGGTAATAAAAGATTGTTTATTATCACAAGTTCTAGTAGTTACAATATCAAAAGTGAGATCTTGACTCGTATCACAGAACTTGGTCTTCTGGAACTAGAAACTAATATTGACCGTTGTCAAAGTCTATCGACTGATAAAACCAGACTAAAACTTGATTAATTATCCGCCATGCACAGCGTTTCCTAGTGACAACAATGGCAGTGAGGAATCCTCCTCGCTGAGTCTTCTCCTGTGGTTTATCTGAAGCTTTATCGTAGAGTATAGCAAACCCGCAACTGATAAAAGTTGGGATGAAACGAACAGCTTACCAAACCCGCCTGTAGATGGCTGCTCGTTTCAGAGCAAGTCGTACTATACTACTAGGAAGTGTGCTGATATCTCTATGCATCGAAATTGTTTCAAAGGTTATACAGTCTGTAATCATGATTGAATTTTAGGGGAGGAGCAGTTTAGCGAAGCCAAGGATACCCACCTCATGGGTGGGTCGGCTGCTCAGATCACTAAGCTACCATGATAGAAGATTACCTTTTACGTTTTTTTTTTAACTACGATAGAAAATAGTCTGCCTATCTAAGGTTCCGCGTGCTAATGGCTAATTGGATAATGATAAATAAATAGTAAAGACGCTATACCATGGAAAATATTAGGAAAACAGGAACGGAATAATTTATAAGCAACTTCATATATACATGTAAGTTGTATGTGCTTATACTCATTGATTGTCCTAATATTTTAGATGTAACAACTTTGATTGGTAGTTATCAAGAGTTATTCTTTACTTATGCTATACATAGCGTTCTCCAAATCATAAATCTCTCTATCTAGGATAAACAATGTCACCCTCAGTAATTAAATTGATGGGAATCAGGAGAAATAAAAAGTTTGCAATCGTTATCATGTCGCTAATTTTATGCAGACGAAATATTTTCTTCTCTCCGCTTCACTCTAATGTCAAGGACGCTTGAGATAAAGATAAGAGATGCCGAACAATTCTTCTCGAGGTTTTAGTCGCTTTAAGATAGTGTAAACAGTGCTCAAAAACTAATAAACGCTGTCAACAGCTTAGACAATAGACTCGGTGTTTAAATCTGCCCCTAGTTGTGAGGATGATTTTATATTGGTAGATAGGTTACAAGTGGCAACTCATGAACCTTCTGGATACACCATTACGAGCCCCAATGAACTTAAATGTTATTAGCCTTCACTTAAATTGACAAAGAAGAAATGTTTGTCTTCTAGAACAAGAATTAGGTATCAGAGTCGATTTGGATGGAATCGGTACCGGGTTCTATTCCTAGTTTTAGTCGGAGTCGATTGAGCCTCAACCAATAAAACACCTTTAAATGACAGAAAAGGGGGAATTTTCACGCCCTTCTGTGGTAGACGGTCGACCCTGCAAGGCAGCCACCGAAGTGAAATCGATATTGTCATTTCACAGTAAAGAAAAAGGCCCCTTGGGTCGACAATCGATATCTGAATCGAACTTACGTACGATATTGCGCTCGCTAACAGAAAAATAAAAAGGTTTCACCCTATCCTTAAAGTGGTGCTCCTAAATGCAATGGGGTTATATTCACCAACAGCAACTTCAAGAATCCTGCTTCCTTATTGTCGAAGCGGAAGGGCAGTTTATATTTCCTAGAAACGTGCTGGGAACCAAGGCTAAATTAGGTTTAGGATGCGTTAACTCTAGTGAAGGATACACTGATTCAATTATGTAGGAAAATGGTGGTGTCTAATCGTATATACACCACTATTCATCGCACTGAATGAAAACTTATACTACATAATTCTCCATTTAATTATAGATCCTTAAGCATAATCCTGTTATAAAATGAATACACAATGCTGGAATGGAAAGATGTACAGGAAGGGTCATTCAAGGTTCAAATTAAGCCTTCATAAGCTGTGTCTCTTACTACGTAACGACGCGGCGTTTTTACCTTCTTTATTTGAAGATGATAGTCTATTATTTGGAAGCTAAAAACTAAAGCTTTTCCTCTTTTATCGTATCAAAAAACTTTACGACTTACAGAAGACGAAACATCATCAAAGGATTATGTTTCCAGGGGGGAAAATAAAGGCCGGTTTTGTCAACAGTTGGCCGTGTGTGTTTGTCTCGAAAAATGTTATTTTTGAGGGAAACGATTAAGACAAGGCAGACCCTCAAACATTCCGGGCGAAACGAATTCAGCTAGAAAGCGAATTTGCGGGCGTCCTACTAAAGGATAACTGAAATGATTCTAAAGGGTTGTGCCAAATGTCTCTTCCCCGCACGAGAGATACGTTTTCGCGTAGAACGAGTTCGGACAGATTCATTGGTAGGCCTTGAGAATAAGGGACCAAATGAGATGTGTCCTGGGTTAGAAAATCCCTATACATTTAAACATCTGTATCGTCTCGTTTCAGAAAAATATAAGGAAAAACTAATTCTTGAAGAAAAAAGTTTATTTCTTTGTAATGGCCTTCCACGAGGCCATCTCATACCGAGTTTAAATAGTTAGCCTTAAATCATTTACATAACTACCAGCGTGGAATTTAAACTAATTCACTGCGTGCTTACGTACTATGGATTTTTCTGTGAAGGATTAAAATCATTAGGTGGAAACTTAGGTTGATGATATTCCGAGGAAAATCGACTTAATTGGAACTTCACTAGTTTACATATAAAATAAAATTGATCAACTTGTTTGACTTAAATAAAGAGTAAAGAATGAAATTATATCCTTCATAAATCGATTTCGCAATTTTAATTAGCAAAGCATTATACATAGAATGGTTACAAAACATTCAATTATTATACGAAAATACTACATGTATTTTAATTTTACCACGAGTAGTTTCTCGTAACTGTAACATCATTAGGCCATTTCAGAATCAACAGTAAATTCTTCCGTTAACTTACAATTACAGGAGCATTTTAAGCTATTACAACGATATATTAAATTATTACATATGTATGTTCAACAATCGGACATAATCATCTCCTATGTAATGAATCCTCAGAAATTATAATTCAAAGTTCCTACTTCAGATGCCATTTACGCTTAATATCATGAACTTTATATTGTACTAACGATTAAAATAGTTCAAATAGAAGCGTGAAATCGATTCTTAATGAGATCGCGACAAAAAAATTCGAAGTGAAGTACTGGCAATTTAATCTTGCCACAGAATGTCATTTTTGTCACGCCATCTACAGGATACGCTTAAGATAATACCTACAACAAGGGCAAGCGATACATGTATGTATACAAGGACATTAAAAAAAGAAAACTTATTCAAATCATTGGGCTGAATATCTTTCCAAGAACTCTAAAGATAGAGTTGATTAACGTATATATTCTACTATAACTTAATATTCATAAAATAAGGTAAATTCTCGCATTCTTTGGATGCAAGCCAAATAAAATTTTTATCGTATTTTAAACATAGCATCAGGTTGTATATAAAACGATTCAGTAATGTAAATCAAATGTTCTATGAATGGAAACTGAATCATGCACTTTGGCTAAGTATACTGAAGAACGGGACTTGAGCGTAATGACAGTTAATGATAACTTATATAACTTATTCTTATCTACAAATAGACAAAGTGTATGAACTGGGTTTAGAAACCAATGCCTTTTATTTTATAATAAAATACCAAGAAAAAATTTCGAATTGTGAGGTTATCTTCCAATAATTGGGGCAGATTAGGTCAATGTCTCCAGCAAAGCTTTTTTTTTTTCGTTAAACATATCGAACTAAAGAAGGAATGCCAGAAAAAAAATATGTACAAGATCTTTTCTAAAAGTCTCTAAAATATGGTAAGAAGATCAGTGCTTCCAAGTCATTTTTCACTTTCAAATTTGTAACTTTCCAAATCAGTTATCGATATATTGCAATTTAATTTTGTTTTAGATATGAAAGCAAGAACAGGAATATTTATTTTCGAGCAACTTTTGTTAAATTTCGATTACTATATTTACAGATGAATACATAGTAAATAGGAAGAAATATTATATGAAATAGTATACTTTTACTATCTCAAGCTAATCGTAATATTTCCATCGAAATATTAATCACTGCTGAGGATTTCTTAAAGAGATATTCCGAAATGGAGTTACGAAGACTCGCACAGTGAACAACAGAATTGGATCAAAGAACCCAAGATGGCGAATCCTTCCTCGAAATTCAGTCATACTCATTGCTGTAATTAGCCGTAACGCCATCGTCTCTTATGAAGGAGTTATAAGATTCGAAAACTCAACAATGGAACTCGTTATGTTTTTCATTTATTGAAGCCTAATGAAAAAAAAAACACTTACAGAGAGAAACTTTGTAGTCATTTAAAGATAATTCACCTTAAACGGATTTTTTATGAAGATATTTCGCTATTATAATAAACTTCATACCTCGTATTTTTTGGTAATTGTCATTGACTTTCGAACCAAAGAAAATTTTAGTATATACCGATACATATCCTGTATCCAACAAGTCGTAAAATATTCTTATACGTCTCATAATGACATAAAGGAATGGAGCAGGTTTTTTGTATGAATTTTATTAAATTAGAAAGGTCGGTTACTTTCCGAAATTTCCGATTTTTATGATTGCAATAAGAAAGACCATGTGGTATATTTCGTGGAAATGAATGAGGTAAAAAAGTTGTTAATTTTTCCTTCGATGTTTCATAATTGTCATCGCAACGTACGGAATCTATCTCATTTCTATACTCTTTTCATCAATATCTTTTAATTACGGATATATATCGTAAAACGCTTCTGACTTGTGAAATATCGGTGAATCTCATTTTTCCGTACTAATATAGAATCTACTTTATAGCTCGATTGTAAAAAATTAAATCATAACTCCAATAAAGAATTCCTCTGATTGACAATTAATGGGCTATTTTGAAGAAATTAGCTCTTCATAATTTAGTGATATTAACGCTTTTCGTCATTTTAAACAGAAAAAATTGTAGTCACAGAGGCCTCATAGGACAGCTGTTCGGCACCCTGTTATAATTCGCTTAAAATCTAATCGAGATAAAATTGAGGTATTGAAACTCTCTTCAAGATATTTATCTGCGGGAAACGAGTGCCCCCAACCCACATGTCACGTCCAGATGCAAAAACTGGGAAACGTCCGTCCCACCCATAACATGAAGAGGCCAGATGAGGAGACGCGAAACTGGTATTTCGAAATGCTACCACCCGTACGGTTTTCGGTCATGCAAATGCATACGCTTGCCAAAAAATATATCAACATATCGATTTATCGACAAAATGGACGAATCGTGTGTGCACAACTACTCATATACTGAATTTCATTTACGTTGTAACACCAATCATATTTATGTATTAATATATTGATATTAATCGATTACGATAATCGATATTTATAAACTGAGATATTTTACGATATTAAATTCGACGAAATTTAATTTTAACTATAAAATATTACGTAATGAATTGCTTACTATTGATTCAAAATAACACGTTGAAAATCGTGGAGAGTATAGAAGATGAACAAGAGAAATCTTACAACAACCGAGATAAATACTATTTGAGGTATGAATCGTCAGAAATGTATTACGATAATTCCGATTTCACCAATTTCATTGTTTAAATATTTATTTTATTTAATCAAGAGTTACGAATCACTTGCTATCTACTTAAAACTCCACAAAATCGGATGCAGATGTTGACTACGTAATAAGTAACTCTTTTAAGATTCAATACCAGTCGTGGACTAATAAAACGCGAAAAAATAAGAGTATTTACGATGATAAACATGGAACTTACATATCGACGATATTAATGATAATGAAGATGTATGCATAATCTTTAACTATACGTTGTATGCAAATATAATCTTATCGAATAAATTATCCACAAATATCTTCAGCCCCTAATATTAAGGATTATATTCAGTAATCTACATCAGCATAAAAGACAATCATCCCTTTTCAGAGACAAAAGTACACAAGAGGAGAGGCATGAGACCTTCAAATCACACCTGCATTGCATGTTGCATACACTCATGCAGACAAACACGTGTTATCAAGTCATATCATTCGCATGAATAACTGTTGTTTCTATCTTTCTAAAGGGACAGAATGATTAAGACTTAATAAAAAATCTGGAAGGAATTCGTTCATAAACTCGAATTTTAAAGAGATATATCAGGGCTGAAGATTTTTATTCCAAATATTAGCGCATTTTTCATGAAGAATTAAACTTAACTCTCTTATTTTTTGTTATTTTCTTTATGATATTTATTGGAGTAACTTTTTCTGTTTAAATCTCCTTCAGTATTTTTTAAAACAACTTCATTGGTATGCAGTTTCTACTTCATAGCACCGTTAGTAAACTGAACACTAAACTTTTAAATATATGGAGATCGTATTTTATATATATTATAATGTAAATGCTTAACATTTAAATCTATTTAATAAATTTTAAGTTTGATCCCTATTGACCGATTTTCACGGTAAAACGAAAAACCACATCGATTGTATCTACGAACTCTACTTCATATTTAAGTACCCGAATTTCTAAGATGAAAATATTATAATGAATATAGGTATACATACTGAGTTAGGTAACCGAATTTTTACTCTGAATACTTTACTCTGATTAAGCTTTTACTTTTATAATTGACGAAACTCGTAGAGTTTTCAGAAAATGATGAAAGCTTATGATAATAAGAATAAAACGACCTTTTTGGTTAGATATGTCGTTAGTGAATCTTTAAATTCTACTACACATTACAGAGTCACGGAAGGAAAACAGATATTTGCTTTTTTTGGGGCTACGTTATGAACAGCTTTTTTTAAATTTCTTCAACATTCTATTGTTAAAATTCTGCATAAAACAATCTCAATGAATAGCTAGGTAAAGCCTAAAATCTAAAGTATATAGAGATGATCTTACAGTCACTTAATCCCCATGGTTCTCAGTCAATATAGAGGAAGTATGAAAAGCATACGATACACTTTGATATGAAGAGGTATCTATTGGTAAACACAACTCATCGAAGTTCAAATTTGCGTCGTAAATTTAACGGGGCCAATGTTAACGGGATGCTATGGAGCTGTAGATAACACATTGACGAAACACTCGTGTTTCTACAATTAAACCCATCTTTTCTTCAGCCACGATTTGACGTCTTTGTGTTTCTCCTTACTCAATTCCGAATGTAATACGTCAAAGGTAAAGTCGAGAACTGAAAAAACCCAAATAGATAAGCGAAGATGACGAGACTTAAGATTTAATGACGTTTTAATTTCCACATAACTTTTTTTCGATAATCTGTAGCAAAATTTTCCATTGATGATTCGGCATCTAAGTGTGCTAAGCCACGTGGAGTTCGTTTACAAATATTCTAACTTATTACATAAGCTCTGGCTACTTTCTGTTTGTAGTACCATTAGTTGAACTTTCTACACTCGAACCTCATGAATAAATAGGGATGTTAGTTGAGATCCAAAGGTAAAAACCTGCTGTTCGTTAGACTAACATAAAAGCACGGAGCTCTCTCCAGCGGTAATGAGCACAAGTATTCTTTCGAAGATAAAATATTTTACGTTTTTCTTTTATTTTACTAAACTTCGAAGTGAAAAAATAAAACTTCTTATCGTAAAACTCTTTCCAACAAAAAAAATTAACAATATTGCAATGTAACTGTCGACAATAGTAAAATAATATTACGTAACATTTATATCATTCATTACAATATATCTACGAACAAAAAAATCGTCTTTATCAAAAAATGCATTTTCATTAATTAACACTCACAATACCAAATATCATTTGATATATAGTACATGTATTTACTATATATCCTTCAATTAAGAAGGTAAAAAATAAAAATGAACGAATTTGTTACTCTAAAGTGATAACTTGGGGACTACATACATACAAGTAACTGTACCTTATAGCAATAATACCAGCTTCCTCGTTCAGTGCTAAGGAACGCGTTACTCAGGAAGCTATTCTGTTTCACGTAAGGGAATACATTTCCCTCAAAGAATTCTGCATCGCTAAATAAAGCCAACTAACTCGCATGTCTTCCTCCTTAGTAATCCTTTAACTCCTATTCAGAGTTTATTGAAGATTCAACCAGGCTAATAACTTGGAAGAAGATACTGAATGTCATCAACATTTGTAAGCTTCTGTGATCTAAAATCTTCATGAAAGTGTTATTTATATAATAAATATATATCCAAACACAGTTGTATTTAAACCATACATTAATAACACATGTTTCTCTTGGTTATTGAACTTCAATTCCCCTCTCATAAAAATCTCTATGGAAAATTTTCCACGACTGTCATTCAGAGTGATAAGTAGACTTTGATTGATTTCTTATTGGCGATAGAATCAGCACGTGTGGAGATGGATAACTGAGGCACATATTTCTTCTATCACTTCATTTTATTCCCAATCTTGCGACGACAGTAGCGCCAAAGCAGCTGACATTCTTTTTAGCACATTTAGTGCAATCGAGTCGTTAATCATCTTGGAGAAACCGAGTATCCTCTTTAGCGTCATTAGAGAGTAAAACGAGAAGAAAGAGTGTCTTAAGCTCATCTAACCATCCCATTATGCAGCCTATTCATGTAGAAATTCATCGGCAACGTTAATGAGACGAATCTTTGACAAGTGAAATTCATAGTTGTTATAATATTTTCTCCTACAAACTATTGAAATTATCACGATTTTCATTGTTAGCCGGAATAATGGTAACAATAGATTTAGCTAATTCCAAATTTAACTGTACAATTGATATTACTTCTATTCCGGTCAATTGGAAGTTTTTAATTTACGAAAAATACCAAGGACGTTTTCACTGTTCAGTATTTCGTTTTCTATAACTTGTACAATTTTTAAATAATCGAATTATTATTCTGCGTGGAAGTTATGTTAGATATCAAATATACTTTATTTCATTAAAATTTCATAAAAAACCCCAGGATTGTTTGCTCATTTAATACATAACCCTCTTTCTATCTAAAAGTTATTATTTTGATAAACTACTCATTTTCTAGTAAAAGTGTCGGTATTTATACAATATTCCTTGTGTTATAATGTTGTATTTAACTTCACCGTATAACCAAATTTATTTTGCTATTTTACAGAAATATAATTGTAATTTCCTGGTCTCTTGTACGCCAAATATCCTTGGTAAAACCGGAAAGATAATTTTCGTGCACACATGTGCATGCATCACGAATCACGAATTCCCGGTACCGCATCTGCGACTGAAAATAACATCTCGTTTGGGTGGTCTTGTTTTCGTCCCTTGGTTTTCGCATGTTCTTTCACGCAAAATTTAACTTCAAATAAGAATATTTACCTGTTTTGGGGAATCTGTTAATCAAAAACGTATGTATGCGTAAGCTAAGCCAATATTCGGACAATTTCGCACCAAAACAGCAAAACACGCCCTCTTCGGTTAGCGCCATTTTCATCAATTGATCACGAAGCCTTGGAAACTGTTTTTCCCAAAGTTGTTTAATTTAGTAACCGTTGGATACAGAGATATTTAGTGGTTTATACGGCGGTTTACTCATTTCAAATGACGACGATATGGTGAAGGAACGAACAATTTCGATGCGATATGTCGATACGATGTGAGTACTTGTTCCTCCGACAGATGGACATAGCTGCTTGGCCCCACGATTCCTTATCGCGACAACGGTTTGAAGTTCAATTTCTCCGGTCAACTGACCGCATGAAATATCCGCAGTATTTGAATCGAAGAAGAAACTCGTCTCCATACATTATTATTGCCCATTACTACAATGATTTTTTCTTCACCTTTGATCTCCTAAGTCCGCCATCGCATACTCTTTCGCGATAATGACTTTTCATTCTTACGAAAACAAAAAGAATACTGATCGAAGGCGTAAATAACTGAAAAACATAAAAACTCATTTAATACCAGTCATAAGTAGTTGTGAACGGAAATAATATCTTTTTTGATATAAATACGCTAGAAGCTAAAAAATACCGCATTTTGTAATTTTTTCTTCCAACCATCTACAAATAAATACGAAAATATATCCGGCTTATGATTCTAATTCAGTTAAAAAGTTTTATATCTCTTATTCTGTATAAATAATTGGACTTCTCTTGCGAAATAGAGTTTGAAGAATATTTGCGAAAGATTAAATTATTTTATTACGAATATTTTACTTTAAAAATTCAGTGCTCCAGCTTCAGCTGTCTCTATAAATTGCAATTCGGAATAAATCAATTGATAAATATATATATATATATATTCCATAATTTCCACTCTGAAGAATATTATCGCTTTTCATATCGAAAAATTCTACATATTTTATTGAATTTATTTGAATTTTATTGACATTGAATTAATGATACATTTGAGCCTAAAAATGGCTAGAAATTTCCCTGATTTTTCAAAAATAAAATTTAGTGTCGCGTGTTAAAGATAAAGGCGTGATTAATTAAACGAACTTCTCAGCAGCAAGCACTTAAGGATCACACTTTTAGACACGACCTTTCCACGATAATTAACCTAAGAAACGATGCATTTCTGGTCACGCAAACCCATTCCTTTAAGGCTACCGATTATACAAGTATGGTTGTGCTTGTATTTCGAACGAAATTTCGTCTCACGGTTTATTTTGAACCAGTAACGAATCTGAAAACGTCCGTATTTTAAGTGCTCCATAAATCATAGTCGGAAATTTATCTTCAAAACGTCCTTTTAAAGTAAAGTTCCGAGTGCATGTTAAGAGAGGAACGGACGAGTACAAATCACGCGATTCCATTAATATCATTCCTTTTAAAAATGTGCTTTGAAGAACGGAATTCCAAAGGTCTAAAAGATCGAACGCACTATATAATACCACTTTGAGCAAAAAGACTTGATGGGGTTCAAGTCCGGGGGAAAGATTAAAAAGATTTTCTTTTTAGATCTCATTTAAACTGGAGGTCATAGGGATCAAACCGTGTTTGGGTATCGTAAAAGATTTGGAAAGGGGAAACTCGAATGCAGATACGAACGGAGTTGCATGACGTAACAGTCTATTTCGTTGCTCCGATTCTTATGCACTTGTCGTTCTTGGGTACATTCTATTGATCTAAATCGGCTCGAATCATTGCGAAATTAAACCTCAATGGTATTGTATTCAACTCTAAAAACTAATAGTGCAACTTCAAAGAAGATAAGTTGAATTTTTTTTCGTTTAAAATAAAAGCTATATTTGGCACCAGTATATGGAGACAATAACTAAAATCTCTATGTGCCCCATTTTACAAACAAAAACTAGATATTTTCTTTCATAGCAATAGGTTACGTATTTCAATTTCCTCGAAATTATTTTCCTGTGATGTAGGAGAGAGATTATTTTTAAAGTAATAAATTTGGTAAATCCATGAATAGATTCATGAATAATTAATTTTCTAATCAACTACCCACTTGTTAAATGAACGAACCAATCTTAGTCGTTTTCAAACACGAAATTATAGCGCAATCAATTTGATTTTTGGACTTTGAAACTCAATGATTTAGATTCTTCATGAACTTGTTACAATGTATTATCTTTATTTTTTAAATTTCCAATAGATACAGTATCCCTATCTAAGACGATTCACAATTGCTAAGTAAAGAATTCTACGTAATAAGGAAACGATAACCAAGGTAACTGTGTACATACTTGACTTTGAATTGTGTTATTGTGCCTTCTTTGGATAAAAGTGTACATTAAGTGTTACATCCGAAGATATATCACGCAATAAACTATTCACCTTTAGAGCTTAAGAACGTTGCTATCAAAAACGTTTTACTTAGAGATACGATGTTATTTTGAGAGGCGATTTATCGATGTCAAAGTGAAGGATACAAATGCAGCAAAATGATATATGGTGAATCACTATTCAATATCTTTCTGGTTGTGACAACAAATTATGATTGAGCGTACGCTTCTTTAAGCTGTCACGATGACCTATAGTTAATATTCTATTACTTGTATCCTTTTTAAGAACCCAAATTGAAGTCTGCGGGGTAAAAATCAATGAATGCTGAAGATGATCGATTGACTTTAATATTTTTTTCTTTGAAGAAAGAGAGAGAAAAATATGACAATTAAATATTCCCTTTTCTTGCTGGATCAATATTCGTGATAATGTTCCACTTTTTCGATTTGATTTATATGTAGATTATATTCGTTTAAGCTAAAATAAAAATGTCAAAATCTCTATTATAAATTAACGCACAATAATTATTTGGTAGACTTCGTTTTTTTCGAATGAGGAAAATTACTTAGTAAATCTCTCAACTTATTATTGTTGCTTTGAACAAAGTAAGGACTGATCATATTGATATTATTATTGGACGACTTGAAATATAAAAATTATACAAAAATTAGCTACTATTGCACTTCCTCACAGTTATCCACAATTTAGCATATGTACGTGGTATTACGTGGCAACTTAATGGTGAACTAGAGTATTCTTGGAGGAATAATCGAATATTTGGAATGGGAAAAAAGCAGAATAATAACTGGGCCTCATTGGTAAACGTCTCGTGATGTACCGATGACGAAATGTAGGTCCCGAATAACTGTTTCGGCAAGGACAAGTACTGTCGATAAAGAAATGTGAGGAAAGAATTTGCAGATAAAAGGATTCGCATGGCTGAAAGGACGAAGACGTACTTCCAAGAAATTGGGAATGATTCAGAGCGCGAACGAAATGGGGGATTTCAAAAGAGTGCCAATTGTCTTTAAAATACGTAAACAAGAATGTCGAAATACGCGGGAATTCGACGGAAAACGTGACTCGATTTTTTATATTTGTTTTGAAACGAATTTGGGTTATTTAAAGCGACATCTGAATCGGAAAAAGTTTCTCGTAAAAACCGAAATCAACTGCTTTTGAATAAAAAGAGAAGAAAAAATCATCAAAGAAAGTCCCAGGATTAGAAATGAATACAAACAATACTCAACTGACGTAATACATCGAGACATGGAAAAACTTTTAATTTCGCGCGTATTAATTTTTAAATAATTTGTTCAGAAATTTCCCACTTCGAGAATTTGAAATAGGTTAAACTTTTCTATTAATCTGTTTTTTTTTTAGATTTGGAAAACGACTCTAGAAATTTTAATACAATTATAGCTATGCAAGAATTATGATTTCCTAATCTCATATTTTATTCATCAGAAAAAATTCGGCTTTTCCTAAGAAGGAGTAACCTCAATTATGAATATTCGCAACAAAAAGGTAATATTTGCAAAGACAATATAAACCTTTTTACTGATTTAGGTATTTTAAAAATCTTGTTTTCTTTTTGATTTACCGCAATGACATTCTCTTAAGAAATCTTTTCCCTTAAACTTTGTTCAGAAGCCAAAGAAAAGCTTTAAATCATTTAGATAATTATCTGCAATGAATTATGAGCGAATCTTGCTACTTAATCACTCATGAAATGGTTTGCTAATTTTACAGAAAATCAACGGAGGAATTTATAAATGTATTTCCTCGTAATTTAAAAGTGCCATAATTCCTGAAATTGGAATTCATGACTTCGATTTTGGAACTTTTATTTACAAGTGAACGGAACAGTTTTTAATTATTTCACAGCCTACCGATCAATATATTACCATCAAAGGAAGAACGCTAAAGAGAAATTGCCATAGCACCGATAGCAAACGATAAATAAATTCCATCATGTGTTAAAGGAAATGATTATTTCCTTAAATTTTTTTCCGGAGAAAAGTTTCCATGTTTAATACGTTATCGTGACAAGAAAATATACCAAATAACAGAGTGATCTCAGGCATATTTATAGAATATATTAAAAGGCATTTTAAAATTTATTGCTTAATATATTTATAATCCTAAAACATCCACGCCATTCAATATATATGAACACCTTTTTTAAAAAGGAGAAAGATAAGATATCGAGATGAATTAACGTTATATATATTCTATATATAACTCTGTTCTATCTTTCATCATAAATTAGCTGTGATATGGAAACTATATTTACTTAATATATCTCCTCATTTATTCTAAATTACTTATAATAAAATCCCAGATTCTTCCAGTAAGGTCTTTCGAATAAACTATAATTAAAAAACGTAAAATTCTCTCAAAAATAGATATTTTTCTATATATTAATACAAAAAGCAATAAAGATTCATTTTACAGAAAAATTCATAAAATAAAAAAAAGGTTGAACATTAAATTAAATAATTTTACGTGTCCGAAATAGAAAGTGGTTCAGCATAGACACAAACTGTTTCCGTTTTCAACTGCGTAGTAATTAAAAAAACTAAGAAATCGTAGAATCAAATTTAGAATCGACCCTAACCTAATATATCCATGGGTGTATCCAAAATATTTACGTCACGGCAACTGCGTTGTTGATGCAGCACAGAAAGTTAATGGAGACTTGACGTATTATAGCTAAGGAAGCTATGGATCGATCGTATCCAAATTATTACCAGTCACCGCCCCCCCATGGTTCGTTGAACTCCAAGGCAACCTAACCTATCCATAAACGATAGATTTTTTGTGACCGAGGCATAACCCCTGAGGGGCACCTCAGCCCGTTAGGCAGAACCGCTGTTATAGATAACACTACTCTCAAGGCCGTTTGCTACAACTGCGTAGATTCTATCAAGAAATCCAAAAAACCGGTCCATAGTATCCAAAAATAGAACCCGACGAAAAAAAAATCTACGGAACTGAAATAAAAAATTAATATTGATCCTAAAATATCTTCAATGCAAATAAGAGGATTTAAATTTCCGAAATTGCTTCGACGTAAATTTAGCTCCTTGCGTTCGGTCTTACTCGGTGATATATAAGCTTTTTTCTAGGAGTTATCAATGAATTTGCTATCTCTGTTTCCAACGAGATAGAAGGAAATAATAATTTATTGTTAAAATAGAAATAATCGAACAGTAGTCCCTTAAATTGTAGCTTGTTTGGCTCTTCATACTAAGGCGAAATATAAATCGTTCCAAAATTCGAGGCTTATAAAAAATGTTTACTTTTGCGAGAGTTCTAAAATCTATAGATAAAATTCTATTCGTACTGAATCGTTGTTGGTTCTTACACGTGCTATTGTAAGAAGGGAAGCGTACAATATATAAATGTTCGATGCCCTAAACTCGATATAAATTACTCGTTTAGTGAGTTTTGAAAAATGATGACCCCAGATGTAAGGTCATTCTTTAAGAACAATATGCCCATCTTCTCCGTTGACATTTTAATCACTCTTGAATTTTTGCTGTGTATAATTGTTTCATAATTTAACTGAGTGCTTGCAATTAAAAGTGATAACTCATTTATTTAGTCTAATTAAACTTTATATTGTTAACAATTATAGAATGTCTTATTAATAGTCGCCACAAACTACTTCAATCTCATTCGGTGGTAGTTGATTGATGGAAACCTTTAATACATCACTTGTTGCAATTCAGCGTCTTATCTATTTATCAACATGTTTCACGTAAGCTATTTATACGTATTCTTTCATTATTGAATATATAACCGTACTTTACACGGATAAAATACAGATTTTCACGGATTATCCGTGGAAAGCACGAAGTTATTTATCCAGTCTGTTACCATTCCACAAAGTAACGCTTGACCATATTAACTTTATATTCTTTGATTATTTATTGATTGGTTACGACTTCTTGTGCGATGCATTTTCTCTGCTTAAACTGGAACTGGAACTTAAACAAACTGGAAATAAATCCACAGACTCGTAAACAAAATAACCAGTAGACGCACTACGTTAAGGTTGCACGCAAAATCAAATAAACAAAGAAAAACAGTATATATCCCTAGGAAAGACTATGTTACGTAAACTACATAAACAAACACCGCGGTCGATGAAAATATTTCAGTCAATAGTTCGAATCGATCGAAACTTTCTGCGTAGACAGCGGTAAGAGTGGAGAATGCATTTCATCATCTATTTGCGGGAACCTGTGACATTGTTTTCAGGCTTTACCAAAGTTATTAGACTCAATTACCGCAGAGAGAGAATTCTCGTTGAAATTCGAACCAGTAAACAGGTTTTAAGAATGAGGATTTTTTTGATCGTAATAATGATTTTCTTAGTCTTTTATATCCCCTCTATATCTCATCCCATTCCACCACTCCTCGATAAACCGTCGGTCTGTGTGTCTGTCGCCATTCACAACGTGGCTGTCTCCTATTGGTGCACTTAATTACGAAACTAACACCACTTTTTTTACGGAACTAGCGAAAGGTTACAATGGCCATGATTCATGGGCACACTCGATGGGCGATCTATGATTGTTGATTAGATGCAGCTATATCGTCATAATAGAACAGTACACAACAATCTGTTTCCATAACAATAGATGTATAAACATCGAGGGAGGGTTGATATTGGGTTCTGAAGTCCCTGTTTTTACAGTTTAAAGTCACGGTAAAATGGAGAGAATGGAGGAATAGAGTACTCACCAACTACTACTCCATCGAATACCACTGTGCAATGACATCTCAATTTAGTGTCCGCGGAGAAGCGACCGCTGACCACTGACCTTCGCTGAAGCCCCTCGGGTCGAGCCCCACCAGATAATCCAACCGATGTGACGAGTCACTGCCACTTCATTCAGATATCTCACATTAGGTGCTGCATCTAAGTGATCATTACCAGCGAGGAAGTTGGAGTTTACAATGAGGGAAATATATAACAACTACTCAGAAAGACTCATTCACCTGATGTAATCGCATTGATTATTCATAAAAAATTCTATATTTTGCAAAGCAGTTTATGTTTAACTGAAATTCCTTCTGAATAACAATAAAAGCTCTACTTGTAATATAAAATATATTAAATTTATTCACATAGGGGATATATTTGTTAAGTATTAATTAAGTAATTAATATAGTATTAATTTTTTACTTCAGGATTGCATAGAGAATTAATTTCCTAAGAACACAGCATTGAAACAAACTTTCAATTGAAGACGTAAAATAAATGCGACACAAAGGAAAAAAATATTCCAACTCATAATCATACCTCATGGTGATTCCTTCAGACATCCAGAATGCAATTTTTTTCATTTCACGGTTCTTAGGCGAATGCATTTTTGATTGACTAAATTTTTGTCTAAACTACGAAAGTTCTCACTTGGTAAGGAGAAAATTATCTTGATTTTTTTGGTTAGACATGATGATAGAGACGCTTAGACTGTGACAGAAGAGGCCGAACTTCAAAACTGTCTGATTTCCAAGACTCGGGTTACATCTTTTCACACAGACCTGGAGGTAGAACAAACTTAGATAATTGTGCATATATATTATGAGGTAGAATTTAATGTAAACTCGCGTCCTATGGAGGCATAGTATGAAAGAGGAACGATATTGGGAGGCCATTCTCGAATCTCTGTAGCTTTTTGAAGTTTCGAGTAAAGTCAAGTAAGCTTCAAGCAAGTGCATCCGAATTGTATTTGTGTTCGTCCGTAGGGGTTAAATGTAAGAGTGGTCTATATAGACTAAATTTCGCCCTGATTCAATTAAGGAAGATTATTATTATTAACTCCAAGTTTCGTCCAATTGATTGCTGATTGAGTTCGTGTTACTTCATACCTCTTCATTTTTATTTTTAAATTGCTATATTAGCTAGATTATTGACCTACATGGTTAAAATCCTATATATTTATCATATAATTGGTTTTGGGTTAATTTAAGATCTACTGTAATTAAGAGAAATCAAATTAACAGGTCACACGTTGAAATACATGTATTATTTATTTGCTGAGCCTTGATTCTGTTTTAAATAGTAACCCGTATAGTCTAGACTGCTTGTTGAAATAAATGTATTATTCATTTGCGGAGCTTTAATTCTCTTTTTAAAAAGCGCCCCGGATAGCCTAGACAGCTTGTTATCATTACGTTTAAAGAAACGTTTGCCCTATACTTTCCAGTCATCTTAATTTTGGGTGGATTCTTGCCTCTGATAATTTCCGATTATTGTTCTACTTTCTGTAGAAGGTGGACCTGAACTCGATAACCAAAAATAATTAACTTGCTTTTCCTTAAGTTAGTCTAAACAAGTGGTCAAACAAGTTAAAGTTGAGTCTTTAATTGCTTCCCATGTGTTTTTTAGATAGCCTCACATACGTTGACCTAGGCACCTTGTATGACAATGTTGACCTAGGCACTTAATAATTTTTACATATATTATTATCTTATTTTTATCTTAATTTTTCGGAGAGCATAAATTGCTCAAAATGTATGTAGTTAACCATTATCTTAACCGGTTGTTGTTTACTGCATAATCCGCTAAAAGGCATTTGAATAAAACCTGTTTTTCATGCCGATTCTGAACGCTTCAAGATTACCGTATCGTACCACTACTGCCCTTGCATTTTAAAACGATTATATTCTAACAAAATTGGTACACTAAATTATATTATCATGCATCGATAAAATTCAATACCTCATTCAGTATCTTATGCAGTGATTAAGGAACAAATGCAATAAGTCTCAAGGACCGGTAACTGAATATGAGCATTTTACCAAACAAACATAATCAGAACAAGTTTTGTTGCTTACTATATAATTCTATAACGGCGGCAATCACTGCGAACTACGAATTTTGAGTATTAAATATCTGCTGAACGATTATCCTCGGCTTCTGTCCTAAACTGTGATAAAATTCCAGGTAATGAGAGACACATATTCGAGATCCTAGCTTGACAAAAGTAACTCATGCGAATTTACCGTTAGGGGAGAAATGCGGGATGAAAAGGAACCGTGGATTGTCATAGAAACCCTTCCGTAAAAAACTGAATAACCTTGCAGGCAAGAAAACCTTAAATTGTTGGGTGGATATCTTTAGTTTTACAGTGAATCCAGCTGAAAGTGCCTACCCAATTCATTCAATGCAGGTTTAGAAAATGGGTAGTTTCTATGATGTGGAATGAAATGAATTTCATTTGTAGAATGACACTACTCTTAATACAGATACAAAATTTGAGACAATAATAAAATAATTTTATATATCTTCTGGAAAAACCTTTTTATAATCTAAAGGGAGATGAATATAATATAAACGAAAGATTTAACAAATTGTAAGAAAGTCGGACTGAACTTGGTATCGAACCCATCCCAATTTCAGGTCAGTAGCTCAAGCCATAAGGCTATCTTGACTCAGCATTCAAAAACATTGCTAAGGGATACTTTCCACGTACATATTTTTCATGCATGTTAAATCCTGGAAATATAATTTCCGTGTTAGCAAAGCTCATAAAGTTTAATACTACCCTTCCGTTCTAGAGTTCTATTTTGAATTTTAATATTTTCATTTCGAGGACTAATTTCTTTTATAGAATCGAAATTGATTAATAGATCCGAGGAAAACCAATATGTCGTAGCAATTTTGTATTTTACCCCAAAAGAGAGAGATTATAAAAAGGGAAAAGAGCAGATAGGATTTATTAATACATAAAAAACGAAAATACTTCGCAACGCAAAAATATTACGTAGTAAGAATTAAGTCGTGAAAATTCAGGGCTCTTCTTTAGCTTTTTAATATTAAACTTTAGAAATTTTTAACCTTCGTCATTCCTATCAAATCAGAATCAAAAATAATATCTTAAGATAAGTATACTATTACTATAAGTATAAAGTATAATATTACTTTACTAAACTGAGAGATTTTACTTCCAAGGGAAACAAACCAGCAATTTGGAGAGAAAGCTTTGGCGAATCCGGATTATTTTGATCGCGTCCGTGGAAAAATCTTTCGCTAATGAAAGGTGAAAATATTTGAAAATTAATCAAAAAGTAATACGGAATTATTATAACTATATATAATCACATGTCAAGAAACAATCCATCTCATAAATTCATTAATAATAAAACAATTCTCGCAATTAATTGCTGAGAATTTTCTGGCAAAGTAATTTACATCTGAGACGGCTTGGATGGTGTCCTTTTATCAAAGAAATACCCTCTTCAAATCTTCTTGCTCCAAAAAAATTCAAATTGGTAATGAGGATATGCTTAATATAATGAGGCGCTCCAATGAAAAATCACAAGGAACACTTTTAATGTCAAGCTATTTAGAGCTAAAAGTCGTAATTCTTTGTCCACTGTCAGATCTTTTGGCACAGGCATTCCTTGCGGTATTTTTCAGTTCTCCAAAAATATTTCGCTAGTTTAACAACGAAATCTTTCACAAACTGAGAGGTAAATTGAATGTATATACTACTAAATAGGAAAAATTGTTGAAATAAGAATAATAAGAATTTATAATACTGAACCTGAAAGGATTTGTGAAAATCGGGATTCAATCTTTGCTCGGGGCGATAACAATATTGAAGTTTATATCCAATTTAAATGATATTCCGCGAGAAATTGTCAGTATTTTCAATACTGAGATAAAGAAACAATAGCTGAAGTTTTGAATTTATCTAAAATAATGAAACAGTTTAATGGAACTTAAATACAATGCTAGAATCACATATAATGATAATCTATTCACTGCAATTTCTCGACAAATAAGTGTCTGAAATCAAGTACATTTTGCATTGAAAATAATTTTCTACCACATTGCTTGAATTGAATGAAGGAATCTTCCATCATTCCATTCCAAGCATTGCTTAATTTCAACTGTATAATGATACTTATTACTGATTCTATAGACAAAAAATCTATGTATTATTGGGCAGGTCGTGTAGTTAAATGGATTGGGTCTAATAGAAAATAGTGGATATGAAGATAATTTATTTTTTATTGCACTATCAAATATTAATATTTATTTTAATCTAGATCAGATGAAGTCTGAAATATTTAGTTGTAAGATTGTTCAAAAGAATTATCAAATAAGGAGGAGTCGAATGAAAGATCATTAAGATATCAGCGCTGTCTAAAGAATAACCAGTAAAAAATCCCAGGTCTCGTTTCACATTATACCTCATTCACGATGATCTATTTGATACTTAAATATATCTAATTATTGTCTTTAACTACTAAAAGTAGTTCCAAATAATGCTAAAAGGAATTAATCAAGCAGCTAGATGAACCAAGAAAAGATTTATATCATAGTATATCTTCTTTATAAATATTAGAATACAATTGTCTAACCTTTACTTGCTTCTGATCTCATCTTCATTAAATTTTCTACTTTTTGACTCTTCACCCTCATATTCTTTCAAATCATCTACCATAGAAATAGGTTCTTTCTCATAAGACAATAGTAAAAGCTCTTCTTCTTTTCTGACAAAAATATCACTTTGTATTAAGTATCCTCAAGTATCACATTTCAAATGTCCTTCAGTTTGGACTGTGCAGCCATAAATTAGCAGTTAATTCCATTCTGCAGAAAATACAAATATAATACTAATATAAGTAAAAAAAGTTATTGCATTATTGAAAAATTAATCCCTATTAAATATCAATTTCTTAGGGAAACATTGGAAGTAAAACACTTTGCTTAAAATACATTCTCATTAAGGTTCATTCAAACAAAGAATAAGATTAGGTAATTGTATATTTGAAATATTTAAAATTTTAAATGGATACATAAAAATAAATTACATAACATTAATCCTTCAGCTAATATTTGAATAAATGTATATAACATTAACATCCAACTTCCAAATTATTCTCCCACAACTTCTTGAAAGCCCATAGTTAAAATAAATTACAACAGTTGCTTCATAAATATCTGCACTCAATGAGTATCAATTAAATTTCATAAAATATAATTGATACAATTAACCACAGTTATGTAATTAAAAATTAGATTTTGAGAGTACATAACCTTTGATGGTCAATCATAAACCAAATACAAAATGTTCCATCCTATTTAATTCCATTTATTAGACTTACTACTATGTTTGAAGTTATGTATTAAATATCTAAAAGTTTTATTCTAAACTGGACAAATGACAGCATTTTTAATAAGATCAGAGAGTTAAAACAATACAATGAAATGCATGTTTCATACTTGATATAAGATATAAACATATTTATAGATGGAAAAAGGTTTTATGTATATATGTTCATAACAGCCTTAAATTTTAAGGTTTGAATTTTCTTACTGAAAAATCATTTCCAGTTGGACAGCTTAGGGTAAAAAAGCAAAACCAAATTTAAAGCTAAAATTTTTTAGGGTAGATGAATACTAGAGTTTTACCATTTTAAGAACTTTTCACTGCAATAAGGAAATGTATATACTGATTGTTTCCTCAACCGCAATCCATGGTGCAGATTTTAATAGAATCAATTCTGATGAAGCTCTCATAATTCCTTAGTATAAGGATGATCAAGGTTAGAGAAATCACTATCAATTATTATGAGGAAAATAATTGTATATTTTAAGAGAATTGTAAATAATTCTAAGGTTTTTATTGTCATTTTTATATTAATTTGGAAGTTTATTCTATAAAAATATATCAAAATACCATATCAATAACATTATTATTCTTTAATTAATTTTTCAAGGAACTCAAAATAAATTTTTGAACTAAGTAGAATAATGACACATAAATTGTGCAATTAAAAAATATGTTAATATAGCTTTTCCCCCTTTATGAAGGGTTTAACAAGAATATATAATTTAAAATATTATATTAATACATATTCGTACCTGAAATTGCAACATAGGATGAATGTATGCCCTACCTTATGTCATAGCACAGTGCACTGTATCACATTGCATTCTTTGAAAGGAAAGTATACTTTTGAAAAATTAATTTTCTTTTAAATCTTTGAATTTATTGAAAACATATATAAGGCAACAATTAACATTTTAAGAATAACTAAAATAATTATCTATATAAGAAATTTACTCTTGTATAAAGGTACAAATGAATGAAGTTAGTATCATCTATAACAAATGTATATATAATTTAACATTAACAATGATATGTTGAATAATTAAATTGTAAATAATGCATATATGTATTTCATCACATTCCTACCAAATACCAAACGGAAGGTAGGATTCCTGCAAAAGGACGTAAGAATTACAGCAAATTCGATGGACAAAATGGAATTCAATATTCACTCTGAGCAATCATGACTCATTGAAGGCCTCAATATAATTTAAACAATTCCCAAAATATTAATTTTTGGGAATATCATTATATTATTGCTTAAATAGAATACGGTTATCACCTCCATACTCTAAAAGATTAAATTACATTCATCGTTATTTTATTGATTATTACTTACAAGAAGAACTGATCACTTTAGCAAAGTGTTTCAAGAATGCATTCTTCGATTCATCAACAAGAGGATAAAAAATCCTCGTACAACTTTTTAGCACAATAACTATAAGGAAAAACTCATTAGAGCCAATCATAATTCAAACTCAAAGATCGCAATGATTCCAAATAATATAGTTAATTACATATTTTTTATCATAAGTAATACTGCCAACTGCTCAATCAACTTTTTATCTATATGTATATTTATAAGGCTTTCATACTTATGAATTTGTAACACAAATAAATGACTAGAGATCTATAAAATTTTCCTTTACATAACTTTCGAATTACTTCTCGGGTGTTGTTGGAACCTGAGGTTCTTCTCCATCTAACAGCTTCAAAATTCTCTTCACGCATAACAATGATCCATCGTGAGCTTCTTTACTGACCTAAAATAAAAGAAGTTGATATATTAGAGTAATAGTTATATATAAAATCATATCAAACATATCCGAAAACAGATAAATGAAAAGGAAGAAAGAAAGTTATTTTGTTCACTTCAACCTCTATCTATAGGCCATATAAATATATTAAAATTATTAAAAACTGAAATAAATTATAAGAATTAAATAAAAAAGATTGATGTATTTAAAATATATATAACAATAATGAGAATTAATGATACACAGTCAGGTCAGTATACAGGTCGTAAACAAACTTTGTGAATTTAAAAAGGAGAATGACACTCCATGCAGGGATTAGTTGAAGAGGAATGGAGAAAATATTAACTGGTCTGGAGTCTTGTATCCCAATCAAGAATGACTGTTACAGAGAAATGAATTGATAATGTGAAACTATGATAAATGAATACTGAAATAAAAACTGTTATAAAAATGTCTTTGCCCACAAGAATAGCTTATGAGCCACTATTTGGTGATTGGCAGGCGGTGCATGTACCTAAACCAGCATACTCACAAATTGATTTCTTCCTAATATTGTTCAAGAAAAAATTAATTTATTTCTATTTTATTTCATCATCTATTTTCCTAATATTTGTTTCTTCCATTGTATCCAAATAGCCAATACTGCAGGCAGAGTGCATATTATGCACTACATTTTACTTAAAAGTTTCCTCTCTTTCCATACTTTACAGAGTAAATCTAGTCTTCATGCTGTTCTTCAATATCCCAGCAATATATTCTAATCCTAATAAATTTTGAAGTTGCAATTTTATTTACTATAGTTGATATTAACTATCGTAGAACTTAAAAAGTTTACTCTACTAGGAAATACATGCAACCTCTATTTTGTAGCTATTGTTAAGGTGCATGTTTATTTTTAAAAATTTAATTGATGACTGAAGAAGAGGCTTACCTTTCAGTGAGAAAAAAAATCAATCAAGACTTAATATACCATATTATAACACTTACATGTATGTTCCAATAAAGTTATATTAAACATGTTTCAAATTATTTGAAGATGATTATGCATTCCAAACCTGTTTTTTAATTCACAAATATCACAATTTAAGTTACATATTTCAACAGAGTCAACTTGACTGAAATTTGTGCAATACAAAGCTAGTTCTAGGTTTCTTTCTTATTCTAGGAAATTATCGACAACTTTTGTTTGCCTAAACATTAACTGGTTGTTCATCCCCTTTTCTTTCACTATCTTTCATCTTTAATACAAAACCAAAAGCTTATAAAGTAGAAAACAGCAGAAAAAATATTAGGACAGTATAATATAATTTGAGAATGTTAAAATTTTAATCTTTCAATTACCGAACAATTTTTCTATAATATTCATTTAGTTTCCAAAGGCTTGTAAATCATTTTATTTAATTTAATTTTAAAAATGTCCTTGCATTTGAGTTTAATAAAGGGATATATGTTTGTTTAATTTTTAACCTTTATTTTCCTTTTCTCTTCCTCTAGTAATGTACAAATATTTTTCTCAGATTAATCAACGGCCAGAAATAACATTGATTCTCAAAGAATATTTAAAACATATACCTTAATTGCTAAAGAAATAAAATTTATTAAGACTAACCAGAGAAAAGTTCAAAAATCCATGAGGCAATCCATCAAGAATATCCAATTGAACCTCATTCCCTATTCCTTTCAACTTCTTGGCAAACATAACACAATCATCTAGGCATGGATCAAACTGCAGTGACTGTCAAAGATATAAATATCACTATAAATATTTGCTGTTTCTACTATATTGAAATAGACAATTCTAAGGAAAATTTATCTGAAGTATATACCATAATACTCGTGGGCGGTAACTTTTTAAGAACATCATCACTTGCCCAATATGGAGAGAGGTACGGATCTTTAGGCACAGTAAAATGAAACTGTTCTGTGGGACTACATTCCACCACATCATCCATAGATGATATGTTGATCAGCCTCTTCATTTGACACCTAAAAATAAAAAAGAGAATAAGGGCATAGCCATACATCTCACAATCCAGTCAGTTATCAAAAATATTTAAATAACTCCAATTTTGGATACATTAGCATTCATTTTGTTACAATTGGTAAATGATAATTGGAATAAAGAGCTTTAACTTCCATTAATAAATTTAAAACACTCACTTTTCAGCTTTCTTATCTCTTGCCTCTGGCGTCTCTTGTGATCCCCCTCCCCAGATTTTACTTTTCCATGATCCAGTAAATCTATTAGCTGCATCACATAGCTTTTTTGGAATTTCTATCTTACCTACAACATCTTGAGGAACTTCAAAAAGTATATGTTCCTCAGCAGGACTTAGACTACCTGAGAAGAAACATTTACCAGAAATTGGATTAATATTGTTTCTAATGCCAATTCTATAATAAACTTATTTGTAACAACTTCTCTTGGATTCTCATTTAATCAGAGTTCATTAAAAATTATACCTCTAGTTTAAATGATAGTAAGAAGTTCTATGATAATTAAATTATAATTACTAACAACTTCAATGTCCAGATTTTACTTATAAAGAACTTGAGATTGGGAAAATTAAAAATACTAATCAATTGAAAATTGATTTACAAAAATCAAAATTTAATTTATAAATATTATTCATTGAATTGAATATAGAGATTCATACACCTTTAATCAAAATAGAGGAAATACACAAGAAGAGATATGAGTCATTATATCTGCTTATAAATATAAACACAGAAAGGATGCAGACATGTAAAAAGCATGCATAATAAAACTATAATTTACTCTCAGTGAAAATTATTATGGCTGATATTCATTTAATTAACATCAAAAGTCATTAAATATTGCTCAAATAAGAATTTTAAGGTACAATTATTAATACCCATCTATTATGATACATTTTTAAAGTGAATTCTACAATTACAATACATGGTTAGAAATTAGCTACATAATTAATAGAAAAGTATAAATTTCTCTAGAGATATTAAATAATGGTTTAATTATGAATGATTGAAAAGAAATTAATTGATTAATTGACACTCCATTCCTTATCTTAAGGATAATAAAATATTTTTAAATAGATGTTATACGTTTATTTGCAAAAAAAATATTATTAACTTTTCCATAAAATTTAAATTTCTTCCTCAATACAATCATATATCGCAGATCATAGGAAATATTATCTAAATCAAAAATTTTACCTACTACAATCTTAGTTGAGTGTTTAAAAGTAACCTGAGACAATCTTCTAACAGTATAACAATTATTGACAGGAGGCGCTAACTATAGCAAAGGAAATTTAAGAATTTTAATTCTTAATTTTTCACAAAATGTTAAAATAACAGTGAGAAAAAACCGAGATCCACTTTCTCTAGCTTTTCCCTGAAGACTTTGGGGCAATTTTCAATGGGAGAATATTTCAGTTTCAATATTAAACTTATTTTCCTTCACAGATGACAAATCCTAAATAACTTACAGCAGGAGAGGCTATCAGCAATGAAATCCTCTTTTCTTCAATATCTACCAAATTTCATCCCAATTCAGGAATTTAATTGCAATTGAATGAAACCTAAATACAAGTAAAATACAGCTCGTAATAAATAAAATAATTCCAAAGCAAACAATTAATGGAATATTCCCAATTGAAATCTTCAAATGGTAATTTATTAATAGTTTCAACATCTAAGAATTTAACATGCAACAAAAAATACTAATTAAAGATCCACATTCAACATTCTAAATATTAATAATTAAATAAAACATTGAAATATCAAATAACTGAATCTTATCCTTCAAATTGGAACATGCATTGAAAAAATCTGTTTGGGCTCTTGATTGAGATATCAAAATTATATCTTGTAATTAATATTATTTTTACATGATCATGATCACCAGAAAAATAGAGGAAATTAGGAAAACAATCAGGCAAGCAACATTTATACATGCAAAAAACATGCTAAGCTGGTATTGTTGTTAAATTTTCTATTATACATACAAAATGCAGTTTTATTGGAGAAACTTCTAAATTCCTAAGGGAATTCTACGCATGAAATGTCAGTCCATCCTACAAAAGACTTCCTCACCTTCCAAATTTAGATTAGGATCAATAGCATATTGCTCAAATATCTTTGAAGCATATCCACTTAAGTCATTATTCTCTGCGGAATGTATTGGTGAAGCTAAAGTTATGGATGTAAGAGTATCGGAGGAACCCAATTTATTTAGATGTTGGCCTTGAAAATCACCTGCTTCAGCTTTGGGTGAAGTATTAGTCAAATCACGATCTGACACATCCTCTAAAGAATCCAAGCCACAAGTAGAAGATGGACTTTTATCTCTTCTTATATCTGAAGACTTTCCTTCAGTGCTATTCAAATTTGAAGCAACATTTTCAGTATCATCCAAGGCATTTTCCTGGTCATTGCTCTCCCCTGCATATGCTAGAAACAGAAAAGTACCATGAGTCTGTATTAAAGATTAGGAAATCCTAAAGCTGAGTACCCTAAATAGACCTTTATTAATACTTATGACTAGCAGATTCAAACTATGGGAATTTTAAAAATTTTCTTGCATTAAGTACTTTTATTATAACTTTTAAGTGAAATAAGAAATGTAGTAAGTGATGTAAGAATTCTGAAACACAAACTCAAAGATATTCACAAGAACCTATTCAAAAATGGAGAAGTCATACTTTATTCCAGCCTTTCTATATTAGGTAATTTGTATAAAGTTATTAACATTTATTAAAAACTTAACCTTTGATATTTATATTTAATTTTCATAAATATTTCCAAAACATTGACAAAAAATTAACTTAGAATATCACAGATGTATTTCTACAAAATTTTGAAGTTGTTTCACAATATTCAATCAAATTCAATTTAGATAAAATATCAGCTAAATAATTTATTACCCAATAAAATTATATTCTTTCCACATTTTCAAGTAAATTGAAAGATTTCTATGCTTCGACAACAATTGAGACTTTCTTGTAAATTTGCTAATATAAAAAAATTACATTACAATATTATCTCGATTAGAAGCCAATCATCCAGGCAATAGTCAATAACTTTTATTGTTAATACAACTCACATGAAGGTGCCAGAATACATTTATATGTCTTAGTTTATAATTTTTATTATTTTTAAAAATTATCTTAGTCGTTATTCGCAAGTCATATTCCAAAAATATTATAATATAAAAAATATATTGAAATGTTAACAATGACTAAATAAATGAAATACATTATGATGCATTTCTGACAGTTTATAAAAAAAATCAAGTCATATTATAGACAATTTGATCAATGAACCCTAAATGATGATAGATCTTAAGTAAATATCATAACCTACAACATGATAAAATGGCATATTAAGTAACTTAATATTCCCTTAATAAGTATAATGACAATCACTAAGTAAAAATAGAGAAATGAGATGAATTAATATAAGAAATATATACTTCATTTATTTAATATATTAGATTTGCTGTTATACTTTACTTTGCAAATGTAAACTTATTTACCTTTCAAACACTGCATCATAAATCCAAATGGAAGCAAAGGATCCATTAGACAAAGTAGCCTTGAAGGACTTGGAACAAATGCTACAAGCACAGGAATGTAAGCCAGAAAGAGCCCATCAGGTATCCTAATACCAAGCTCAATGCATTTCATTGCAACACCAAGATTTAGATTTGCTCCAGCAGAGTCACCTGTGAAATTAATCGATTCCATGCTCTTAGGTAGAAATGATACATATAATGATCAAAATGAATGTAATTCACTCAATGGTGGTGAAATTTTTACAGAAATTAAGTAAATGATCCAGTGCCATTATTGGTGAATATTATATAATCAATGCCTAAGTTGTACACATCATTATTATAGAAAAATAATTGAATTATATTGAAAATATTGAATTATAACAAAAAATTCCAATTTCTAAGCAAGAATAATCTAATTTCATACTTCATTATATATATATTCAATATCATTTCAAACGCCATTTAACTGCACATTCTTATGTACTTGAATGAGAAGATTATTCATTAAAACTGCTAAATTACAGAATAAGATCAATGTTTTACATAATAAAAAATTTATGTGAATAAATACAGATTGCAATACTATACTATGTATATTGGTCCAAGACAATATAAGTGTACTATACACATTTTCAAGTTGTTCCAATCATATAAGGCTACTAGTTTTACATCATTGGCAAGTTTTTAAAATACATGCTTCAAAATGTAAATACTTAACAAAGCTACCTCATCTAACTACATTTCATTTTAAATGCATTTTTTAAAATCCTCACCAAAGATATCATATTGAAAATATTACTAACAATGGAATATCTACCCTAATTACACTATAGTGACTTGATTATGAGATCAATTATCAGGAATATGCATACACTCTTTATTATTAATTACCTCCTTAAATTAAGAGTGCTCATATTTTATTCATCCTAAAGTAATTAAGAATTAAATAAATTAACAAATTCAAATGGAATGAAATTTAAGGAAAAATATTTCCAAATACGAGAAATGATATGATAAGCTATACAATGTCGATAGGAATTCTTTAAATTATGGAGCACTGGATGAAAAAAGAAATTTGTGAGCAACTCACCAACTAATACTATCTTCTCAGCAGTAGTTCCGAGAATGGAAGCATTGTGAAGAGCCCAACAATAAGCATACAGAACTTCTTCTAAGGCTCTTGGAAAAGGAGCCTCAGGGGATAAAGAATAATCTATAGAAAGTATGGGGACATTGAGACGGACTGCCCAATCCCTTAAGTATGACTCATGAGATCGAGAACTCTGAGCCACAAATCCCCCTCCATGGCAATGGATGATAACCCCTTTTGAAGGAGGAGGCAATGAGTCACTCTGATTCTTGTTCCCAATATCACCAGCTATCTGAAGTGAAAAGCTAAGATTTTAGGAAACGAATCCTTCAGAGTTGGATTAATGATTAATTTTTAAAATTTAATATTTGGAGTTTCATAATCATTTAAAGAAAGTACTTGGTACTAAGGGAATGTATACTTAAAAATTTATTGCTTTAATTACAAAAATAAGGCATGTGATTCTAGAAAGGCAATTCACATTTCTCAAATTCTAATATCAATCAATATTAAAAAAAACATAGATCAACTGAAAAGTTTCATAACTAAATTTTTTTGGGAGGAAAATTTTTAAAAAAATTACTGATATTCCAGATGAGTATTTTTTCCATAATAGCTCTCATTTCATTTTAAATAGTGAAATACTCATGATTTCTATTTCTAGTTGTATTCCTTTCCATTGGAATGAGTAATACAGAGTAACATCTTGGCAAATAGAAAGTTTTCCAGTTTCCACTGGTTTAGCTTGGAAGTCTAAAGAATTGAAGTTAATAGAATAAGATTATAAACAATGCTGAGGTAATGAAAAATATCTCTTCAAACAGCCCTTTAATTACTGTGAACAACTTTTATCCTAACTTTCAAATTGATGTAATAAATTAACTAAGACAATCAGAGAAAATTAAATGCATCATCCTTTCTCGGACATCTTTTACTATTCAACTATGTTGTGACACTCTAAAGAGACCTAGATTTTCATGAATTGACTTGGAAAAATAAATACTTTGCATTAAAAGAAATACAATACTCTTTATATCAGAGAAAGAAGAACATAAATATCCAACAAAGTGCAAAATTAAGACACTCTAAAGATTGAAATAATCAAAATAATGAGATGAAAATAATTTTAACAATTACATATTTAAGTTTCAAATGATAGGAATGAATTAATCTACAATCCACAATAATTTATACATGCATAGTTAAATTGTTCTTTAGCAGTTGAAAACAAGTAATTACTTCTTAAGCCTCAGAATAATAATTCAGATTAAATGAAGTTTACTTTTTTCCTATGGTACTGAATTGCCTGAACGAAACAATCAGTTCTTAATTATTTCATTAATTACTCGACCTAAAATAGTATATGGGTTTACAATGAATTTCAGCACATTTTAATATATTTTTAGGTATTGATTTGTATAAAAATGAGGTTTGGCTTCTTTAACTGTTAAAAATAAAAACTATTGTGTTTAAAAATGAGAAACGAAATATTCATGTGCACTGTAACAAATTTTTCTACTAAGAAAATATAATTACTGTTAAACAAAGAAATGGGTTAAATAACATTACCATCCCTCTTCTCCGTACAGCAGATATCAATCTGCAGTTCACTGGAGCTGGACCCAGATGTGAATTTGGGAGAGGAACTGTTACCTCTCCTGTACCATCAATTTTATTAAGCTTCACAACTTCTGGTGGGATGGAAATGACACAATTGACTGCAACTCCAGGTGTTACCATCATGGGAAGTCGGGTCATTAACTCTAAAATGAAATACAGAAATGTTAGGTACTATGTATCAAGAGCTGTCCACAATGTGAATTGTATATGAAATAATAGACACCTGTTTCAGCCAACAACCAAAATGATTTGCAAAAATCAACTGATGCGTACTGGGAGATATTAACAATTCGCCTGGATCTTAGTTCAGGATCCATGAAATATTTCCCTCCTAAATACAAGGTAAAGAAAATGAATTCTCATTTAGAGTGGGTTATCATGATATGTACAACAAACATCAATAAAAAAAAAGTTTCAGGCATGCAGTATATAGATATCATCACCTGTCCACAGGGAATTTTTAGCTTTAGATAAAAAGCTCCCTTCTCCATAGTATATTTCACTATACGAGGCCATGGCAACACAGATGACAGTTAAGACTTTTCTCATTGATGCACAAAACTAAACAAAATTTTAAATGATAGAACACATTAATAAATACAATTTTATGAAATATAAAGTATAGAAGATGTGAATTTTTGAGGAAATCGTAGATCACTTCACATAGAACTAATTTCTTTTCGCATATTTAATAATTAAATTTAATTATTTAAATAATAATCATGAGATTTGAAATATTAGCAAAGACCAATTTGAATTTCGGTCCTGCTAATCATTATGAGAAGGAAATACAACCTGAAAGCCCAGGCACCGCCCATAAAAGCAATACTGGTTAATATTTTCTGCTTTCGTCAGTAGTTCATTTGGAGAGTGACTTTCATCTGGGAAAAGGCTTCCATAAGCGCTCCAAGAAATCAGAGTTTTCAAATGTTGTAAACATGTTCCAAGGGATGCTAAGACATGATTGCAGGCTTCCACTTCCCTTGTTAATTAATAATGAAAGGAAATTCTTTAATTCTAATGACCGTTGAAATAAGGAATGCATCGACAAAAGTTGAAATACATTAACACAGTAGTACCTCATATAATGACTCTTTCTAAATAAGTAAGAATTCCTGTTATGGCTGATCCATTGGCTCAACTTCAAAGTACGGTCTACGCACATATCAACAACAGCTACAAAACTTCTATAACCATTACCAGGAGTAGAACTATCGAAGTCATAGTTAGGAGCTACTTCTCTAATGTCGCTAACTAATGGTATTACAGTATCTAAATGGTCTATTATACCAACAAACGCCCCATGCAATCTTTGTCCATACTCAGTATCGTCTGCCCTAAAATACTCACTGTTATTCACGCACAAATCTTTTAATGCAAAATAACACGCTGTGTCTTTTTTTTCTTGGGTTACAGCTTCAGCCATAGTAAAGAAGTTAAATTAATTCAACGGTTATAGTAAATCACAGTGAGTCATGATTTCACAACCTAGTCAAGCAATGCTAGACTACTTGTCATAACATCACAAATCACTAATCAGCTGATAACATACCCTGGCGATTTAAATTTTTTACATGGATGTCAAACCTATCGCTGACATCAATTCTATCAGCTCTAGTTACGAAATTTATTTAATAAACAATAAACAACTTTTTGCAGCGAAATATATAGCTTCATTCAATTAAAGTTCTGTTGAACTGATTAAATAAATTGGAAATTATATAATTTTTTATATTGACAGAATGTTGCAATGCCATGATACTTTCGTAGAACCGCGTGGAACATCTATCGGCAGAATATATCATTACCGAGGGTAGAGAGTAGGAGAACGACGATATGTTTTGTCATAACATATCGATTTGAATTAAGTGGAAACGATAGACATGGATCATAAGGTCGTGTTACTGGCCTCTAGATTATATAATTGTTCAAACAGATGTATATCCACATCAGCAAAATGTTTTGGTAAGAGAAATTTTCGAAAGTTTTTGCTTTACAACAAGAGAGGGACGAGAGCTAATAAGCAAGAACGAGCTGCCGAGGCACGAATATCAGGACCTATGTATGGTAAGGTTTACTAGAATGAGAATTGGATTGTTTTAAGTTTTCTTTCATTACAAGTTAAGAGAAATTTTTCGAATGTTTCGATTTCTAGATCGTGGTGTTCGAAGAATAGGAGAAATAGTCGATGGTAAATTTGTTATCATACCAGAGATGGTTCCTGAGCTTATCGTGCCCGATTTGGAAGGTTTCAAGGTAAAAAGTGCATTTTTATTTGCATTTCAACAAAATACAAAAAAAGGTTTTGGTATATTTATTAATTATTCTTTCGTTTATTTTAAGCTGAAGCCCTATGTTTCATATAGAGCTCCTGAAGTGCACCAGTCAGAATTCACTGCGAAGGATTTATTCGATGCCTGCTATAGTGCAAAAATTATCGAAGATGTTAAAGCTGGTAAATTAGATGAAAATAGTGATCCTACAACCTTCCATGATGGGCCGGCTTCGCCAGAGGAGGCATGGAGAGAAGCTAGAAAGACGGGGAGTGATATGTTTTAATGAACATTCTGTTTTTCGAAGACATTTATATAGTATTCTTACCGTTGTAAATAATTTATAGTAATTATTTCGAAAAGAAATTATAAGATATTTACCTCATTTATGATTATTCCTTTACTGCTTCTCGATGCCTCCTGTATATTTTTTAATCTTGAACTGTTCAACGTTGACTGCACAAACTTGGGTAGTTAAAGGTAAGTTTGATTGAACCATTGTGTGTGCCGATTATTGTATTTTTCACCTATTAATCTCAGGTTCTTCAGCTATTAGCAATTTTAAGAAAATTTAATATTATACACGTTTTCTTTGCTTACCAAATGTCTCTGTGTCATAATTTTGAAGCATTGCATTGGTTTAAAATTTTAGTATAAAATATGTAAAGGATGGAATACTAGGATGAAGTAAATTACATATATACGTTAGAAATCCATGTTTTTATCATTACCCTTTTTTCACACATATTTGAGGATTTAAATGGTGAACTGCTGATCTTATCTTTGATTAATGTCATTAAATGAAGATATTATTGAATAAAATAGTAATTAAAAATAAATTTATGAATAAAGTTGTTAAATTTTATATTTTTACCAAGAAGATGAAAGAGGTCAATGTATATTACTCTATAATCATCTTCATTCATTTAAAAAAAAATACCAAATTAATTTTTATTTTGTGCATCATATATAATAATTATTTGTTTAACCTTCATATAAGAATCCCTTCAATGTTGAAAAATTGTGTGATTATTAATTTTCTTAACAACAAACAGGCATTTCTAATAGTAGTCAAACATGTAAGGGCAGGAAGAAATAAAATTTATTCTGAAGCACTTGTAAAAAAATTAAGTACATTTTATAATACATTATATAAGTACAATTTCAAGGGATAGAACAAAATTGACAACATATAAATCCAAAATTACAATGAATTTTATAATCTCTCAAATATTTAGTAGGACAAGAAAAAAATTAAAAACAAATTATTGTAAATTATTTCACTAGGTTATTCCCTAATTCAGAGAACAGAATTAGTGGAAGTTCTCTGAGTTTAATTTGCAAATATTTATGATCATTATACAATGAAATATAGTTTTATAGCTCAATTTTATACATATAATCAAACCCTTCTATTTTATCCCTATTCTTACTTTTCATAATTAAGTTCCTCAATAAATATTCCTATGTATCTTGCCATTTGCACGAATGAAACACATTGCTCCTTGCCCCTGCATATTTTCTTCTTTATTTGTTAGCTTTTGATTTGGATCCCATGCCATAATGCCCTGCTTAACATTTTTCTGACAGGCATAAATCAAGTCTTTTCTTTAATCCCCTACTGCTTCTTCCTACGAAATCCTAATAATTGGTTATAATTCCTTAAAATTGGTTAATTCTTAATAATTGCTATACTTGTTTTATTGGTTATGTTCCTGGTTTAATTGATTATTTAATTTTTTTCTTGGATACCTAAATATCCTCTATTAGCAGTTGTAGTTTGTGTACTCCTTAGGTTTTTTAGTGTATATTTAAAGGAATTTTATAAGAGAAAAGATCCTTAGATAATTTCCCAAATGTTCCTAGTTCTCCTAAAGCAGTTTTAAATTTACACTGTTCTTTAATTACGTATTTGAAGTATTGTCTCTTGGAATTTTACCGGGATGTTGAAATTTGAATTTAATATGATGTAAAACAGCGAATATCAGGAAAAGAATATTTCAGCAATTTCTCCTTATAGGTATTAGAAGCTGTTGAGATTAGGGTTTTACTTAGATTAAGAGGATCCCTTTGAGAATAAATGTTGATAACTTATGTAGTAATTAATCAATCTCCTCCACTAGAAATGCTTGTGGAGCTGAGGACTATAATATAAAAGGAAAATAATAAGTAAAGAAAAATGAATCAAAGATTTTGATGGATTATAATTTGTATTGAATCACTTAGAAGCAGAATTGAATGTGTATGTGGCGATAAAGAAGGAAATTTCTGTAGTGATTTGATATGTGTAATAAGTGTTAATCCCATTAATACGGATTTTATGTCCATGTTTTTCTATTTATATCATCTGAGTAAATTTAAGCGTAATATTATAATTTCTCAGAAAAAGGAATGAATAGCTTGAGCGTTAAAAATTACCTAATTTTGGTTTTTTATACTTACTATTACTATACTAATACTTAAAATGGATCATCTGCAACCATACATGAGTCGAAACTCGTTTGATTTTAGTACCTTTAAATGAATAGCACTACAAGAACTTCCAACCCTTCAAACTACACGCTCAACGCTATAATTGGCCGCTGAGTTCTAATTTTATTTCAGCGACCCAAGAGAACGCCTTAGACTAGAACAGAAATATATCCATAGTTACTAATGTACCCCTGGTCCGAATTTTAGTTATTAAAATACAAAAAATATTTTACATAAAACCTGGATAACATCGTTCTATTACCCTATCACTTATTTCCGAGAATGTTACCCACGGCTGGGAGCGACGATTTACGAACGCGCATGAGTATAAATTCAATTCATAATAACACTATCATAGTCATTAAACTACAATAAAGTATACACTGGTGAGAAAGTAACATATTTTTAAACAGACATTAGCTGAAATTTTAAATTCAATTAATACAGCATGGTACGCCGTTCGAGATAAGCAACAACAGCGATTAAATCGACTGGAAAATAAATCGGAGCTAAATTTTAAATTAGAAGAGCAAATATTGAAATAAAATGTTTCAAAGATTTATTTACTCATATAAGTCAAGTACAGTGTCGGAAATAAATTTTATAATTCATGATGCACATGCCTAAGAATGCGCTGTGTTACCTTCTTCTGTCTTTATGTTTCGACTTCTATCGATATTGCTTCAACATCGAAAGAACGGAAAGCAGCCATTTCTCGTGCTTGCCAAATTTGTGTCACTGCACGTGTTCTCAGAGGGCAAGCGAGAATTTAAGGTTAGTGCAAGGATTAGAAGCCTTTAGCAGGAGAAAAAAGATCTGTATAGTTTTTCAAGGATTACTATCGTAGAAAGGAATCATGAATCAAGAGAAACTGCGTAAATTATCGTCACAAGTACGTATTGGAGGGAAAGGTACTCCGCGAAGAAAGAAGAAGATTGTCCATGTTACCGCCGCCACCGATGATAAGAAACTTCAGAGTGCCCTAAAGAAACTTTCAGTAAATACCATTCCTGGGATAGAAGAGGTCAATATGATAAAGGAAGATGGATCGGTAATTCACTTCAATAACCCAAAGGCACAAGCATCATTGGCGGCAAACACTTTTGCCATTACCGGTCACGCAGAGAACAAGAAAGTAACTGAAATGTTACCAGGAATTTTAAGCCAGTTAGGTCCGGGTGGATTAGCCCACTTAAAACGTTTGGCATCCAGTGTGACTAGCAGCTCAGCCGGTGGAAAGGCAAACCTTGATGATGATGAGGTGCCAGAGTTGATGGGCAACTTTGATGATGCCAGTAAGGAAGAGTTACCAGTAGCCAGTGTCAAAGAGAAGGAAGGCAATGAAGCCAGTGGAGGCGATGGAAAAGAAAATGTGGTTGGGAAGGCCTAAAATATTTTGTAAGTAATTGTGAAGAAAATCATGAAATTTGTTTATTTTGATTTAGAAACTGATTTTTGTTTCTCTTTTCAGTTCCGAAACTGAAGCTACTGCTCTTCATAGGCCACTATTTCGTTTTCTTTTGTGTTGGACGTTTGGTACTAGAGGATTTTATATCAAGGCTTTGATTTATCGCATAGCAGTCATCGGTGAATGTAAAGAGGTGAATGTGCCCCTGTGGTTACATTGAGAAATAGTAATTTCGACGTTTTATCCCATAAAATCTAATTACTGTCACGTTTGCTGTTAGATGCTATCAGGTTTTTGGCTGAAGAATGTTGTACTCCCGTGCGTGATAAATTTTCATCCAAGTATTTTGAACTGTTTTAATCATGCATTCAGGGAAATATATCGTTTGTATGAGTTGCAAATTATATTAAAAGAATGTATGATGAATTCTTAATTTATTTCTGACTTATAAGATAATTTCTTCTGGCCTTGTTTATTGTCATTAGGTACTTCAAAGGTCTGGAAACAGTGTAATATTTTTCTCTGGTAATTATATTTGCCAATTCCTTCTATGGAAATCTGTCTACCTTTAATTGACTATTCTAGACTATCATGGAACAAATTGTTAAGATATACAATTTTCCCATTTCTGTTGTGTACTCTAATCCATTAAAAATTTTTACCAACTTTTTTTATAATTTTGTTTGAACATCCTTCATGAAAGAACGTATATGTACATATTAAAGAAGAAAATTATTCATATGAAATAATTAAAAAATTTGATAAGTATGATAACTTGGGTAGAAATCGTTGTTATAATATTGATATGAATCTATTCAATAATTAGTTTTTGATTTTTGATCAAGGCAAGAGGATTAACAGCCACTAAACACCTGAAAACTATCATAATGATATTTCATCCACTTGATGTGCACTATTTAGTTAACGTTGTTGGAAAATCATAATACTGAACTAAGAAATGAGGTGAAATCTGTGCAGTTTACATTAATAATCTTGCCTTTATTAATTAGGGTGAAATTCAGTCTATATAGACCACTCGTACATTTAACTCATAAGGAATAACACAAATACATCCCATCCCAGAAAATTTTCTGATCTGCCAGGACTTGGACCGCAAGACTATGAGCACTAGCATTCTATGCACAAGGCCAGCTCTATGCAACTACCTTTATACAGGTTATGACACCTTAATCATGAGATGGAATCCATGAAAGTTAGTGATTTTTCAAGTCCTCTGAAAGGTAAGGATTTGTAGTGAAGCATGTGTAAATTATTGTGTAGTTATTGAAAGATTTAGATAGGAACAAAAAATGTTATATATTTATGAATATAATATTGGAAAGGTAAAAGAATGTAAGTATAAGAAAATCTTCACATTAGATGGATGTCAAGGTAAGTAAGATTTGGTTTAATATTTGTGAAAATGTTTTTTTTTTTTTTTTAATTTCTTACATGAATATGATTTCATTAAATTAGAAATGTCCTGGTCATTCTCTATAAGTAAAACTTTGTTTTACTTAAAAATCAGGAATGAACCTCATCAACAGGACACCTGTAAGGCTTTTTGGGCAATTCATGACCCATTCATGTGAGATAAATTGTTGCAGTCTTGCTAGCTCCAAAGAAGTGAAGTGATATTTCGATACCTCCATTAATATAGCAAAGGCTGAAGCTGAAAATTGTAGACTTGTAAAACTAGTATTTATCTCAAAGGAATGTTTCTTCAATGAGGAGGCCCTTTAGCTATCATATAAATAAATGCATGGTGAAAGATAAAAAAGATGATACTGTTTAAAAGTAAGATAATCTATCACAAAAGAAGAGAATTAGTTTAAAAATAATTCAGAAATATTGGAAATGACTGAATATATAGGGCTTTAAATTGGTTGAATGGATTTGAGGTGGAGCCTCAATAAAGAACACTTAGTTGATTAAACAACCAACTTATTAGAATTTCGACTAGAGCATTACTAAATACACATATGATATTATTCCTCAATCATGTCCCCAAGTCAGATGTTATTGTAAATGCTTTGGATGAGGATAGCAGCAAATAATCTGAGAAGCTAATCCCAATGATGTTCAAACTTCTCGGGGACTAAGATGAATTATATGCATAATAATAATATGCTCAGTGGTCACAGAGAAAAAAGCGACAAAGATTCACATGGATGAAGAAATACATAGGAACTCACCATCGGAGTGAGGGAATTAAAGGCCACAACATATATATGTGCACAATGATATGAATGAGATTAAGGGAAAAGAAAGCGTAATCAAATATGTCAAAGATACATATAAATAGACCAAAGATGTGTATCCACAATGAGGAATGGTATCAAAATAATCAGGAAGTACTTGAAAAGAGAGATACTGAATCAGTACTTTATTGATTTGAATTACTGAGTAGGTTCAGTTGATTTGAGCACTAGCATACTCATTTTATCTGTAGTAAGAAGCACCTAAAACATTTGTGGAATAAGATTCTTGCAAAGAACTTCAATTCTGATGACTGATGGAATAATGAAGTACAAATACTACTTGTTAAGTTCATTTTATAGGGATAATCAATCTAACTCCAAATCAGTCATATAAAAGGAAGTAACCCTCTTGGAAGCGCATTCCAGGTTTCAAGCACTGAACAATATTTTACTAGAAATATATTATCCCTTTACAAGTACTATCAATAGGTGTTCAGTAATTTTTAGTGAAAATTTTCATCAAAATTGAAAGATGCATAATATTTTCATGATGAAAAAATTTATACGAAATAAAGAACGAACAATTAGAAGTGTAATATAACAGGGATTTTAACTTAACTTACTAACGTCATATTATCATTATGGATGAAAATAATATGAATGAAATGATGAAATTTATCATCATTTATTTATTATCAAGATATTGCTATACGTTGTAGGTAAATTTTATTATATCTTTCAAATTTAGGGGGAAACCTAAATGTTACTTATAATTCTCTAATTTATGTTTAAAAGAATTTTAATGACTAAATTACATTCCTAAGTATGTAATATCATTAATTTTCAGTTCAATCATGATTTTAAAAATCCAGATTAGGTCAATGGAGAGACTTTGAACTAATAATTTTATTATATAATGTATTAGAAAGGTTACTCAAATTTGCGAGACAGGTCTGCAGACAATGAATAAGATAAAACAGTTCCATGAGAGTAAATATATTTGCTTTACTCGCAAGACTATAATTATAAAATATAACCTTTGAAATGCAGTTTGAGATGTAGGATTTTAACAACTTAAACTATTAAAACTATAAAAATACAATAATGTTATAACAAAGAGTAAAAATTTTCTAAGAAACAGTCTTCATTGATCAAGATTTTCTGTGAATTGATACTTTATGACTTCAACTGTTATATATGATCCATAGAATAGAAAAATATAACTTTCACCATGTGATAGAAAAGACAGAAAACTCTAAAGTAGGAATGTAAGATCTAATCAGTCTTGTTAGCTTCAATAGCTGGATTATCTTTCCAAATGCGATAGTTGAGTGCTGTGGCAAGAGAAAGCCAACCCAAGTATGGGATCATAAGGGCACCAGCCGCTTTGTTGATTTGCCAGAAAGTGAAACCACAGGCAGCAACACTGCTCCATAGGCATACGATGTTAACCATGCTCTGCAAAAAAAAACAAACAAATGATCTATAAAAAGTAATAAAATTTATAATTTAAAAGTTAGCAAGCATTTTAAATTATTTAAGAATGAATTATTGAATTTAAGAATGAGGGAGTCAAATTTACCTTTAAAATAGCAACATACCTATTTCAAAGATTTCAGTGTAATGTTTAGTCAACTAGTATAGTAAAATGCTTTCTTGATGGAGAATACTATAATATTTTAAAAGTTAATAAGCCTTCCTTAATACAAAAGTATGACAGAATTCAACTAACAGATTATCAGATTCAAATGAATTAAATTAACTTTAATAGTTTATTCAATGTAAAAATGAAACACGCAGAAAATCTACCTCAGTAGCTAAGTTATAGAGCTAATAGATAATTAATTCCTAAAAAAACTGATATTATCTCCACTTGAGTTAAAAAATATCATGGAAATGGCAGAAAACAAACAAATTACAGCTATTTTAAACAAATGAAAGAGATTTTACCCAATTCAAACTGTGGAAGTAAAAGAATATAGGGCTCCATGACCAATTCAATGCAAGCTGACCTGCATACAAGGCCAATGGCAAGCGAGCTGGACCTGCAAAATACAAAATGTTAATGTGTGCCATTTATTTTAGAAAATCTGACTGCATGTACACATACTAAAAATATTGATGTATTAAATTAAGATCAAAATGATTGGAATGGCATTTTAGACAAGTTAATGCATACACACAAATGGAAAACAAATAATCAAAGAGAATCAGCCATTAATTTAATCTCCTAATTTATTAAATACTAAAATGAGATATGTTAGATAAATTAGATGAGTTTGTAAACATTGACTTACCATCAAATCCTTCACCATCTCTCCAGACTAAGTAAGATGCATAACCCATTCCAGCATACAAAGAAGTCCAAACAACTGGAAATGCTCCATTTGGTGGAGTCCAAGAGGGTTTCTTCAGAGTCTAAGATGAAATTTAAGGAAACAATATAAAAATATGACCTCTGAATTTAATCCGTCGTCAAATCTTTTTCAAAGAACATATTTTAAGGTTTGTTACAAAATTAGGGTCAGGATAAATGATGACTTCCTTGAGTTTTAAACTCAAGGAACTTAGAAATTATATCACGAATAAATAAAGAAATAAAATGTTACATCGAGAAGATTGGGCATTGCATCATTTATATGAATGCTATAAATTTAAATGAGAACCGGTGCATTATATCAAATTAGTAAATTAGAGAAATAGTTTTTTGAAGGACTACATGTTATTGCTTGGATAATTCAAGCGATTATTATGTTCTTAGCAAATAAAAATACACATACCTTATACCAACTATTTATTTGAGGCCGAATGAATTGACCAATTATGAGCCCACCAACATTTGGTAAGGCTGTAGCTGCAATTGCTTCCCAAACTACTGGCATAGTTTAGAATTGAGCTTTTCCTGGAGAATTATATTCCTCCAACTACCTATACAAATATAGGGCGTTTCTTCTTCCAGTAAGTTTGAGACTCTTCGTTTCGGAACTTTTTCCAGGCTCTTCAGTGACGTTCTTCAAGGTCAAGGAAGCTATGGGGCGTTATCTCATTATCACCAGTTATCACTGTTCCATCGTATTTTCGTTAGTCGAATTTTTAGATTTACTGTATCCAACGCGTGAATCAGCGAATTTTTAGTGAAACTTACATAATTTAATGGTTCGAATAGGTGTGGTTTCAAATTCAACTATGTCCATGTAAGTCGTGGAGGTTATTATAACGAGTGATTTAGTTGACTTATTGTTAATAATTATTAGGTTTTCATAAATAAACTTCGGTCTCTATGTTGTGCAGGGTACTGCTGTAACTGCAAACTCTTTCGTTTATAGAGAAACATTTAACGTCCTCCATTACTGAACCACGAATACTTGTTTTCGTATATTTTGGATGAAAAAATTAATTCTTCCTCGTCACTCTATTAAGAATAAGTGTTGCTGTATTTCTAAATAAATATATTTCAGTGTGATTTTCAGCAGAAATCTCTGTTCCTTCCTATTAAACTTTCTGCTTGAAATTCGCTTCAGTTTGGTTCTTAGCAGTTGAACATTTTTTCTTTATTGAATCATTATTGTTTTCAAGCTCTCAAACAGAAGTACTTAAAGCGTACCTTAAATCCAATGAGTAAGAATACCTATCTATTCATTATATTTTCCAAAAATTCTTTCATGACACTCGGATGATTGAAAATTGTATGCCAAGTTGCGTCAAGGATGTTTTCATGTTTAGGTGTAGACTAATTAGTGTCAAATTTACTATAGACTTCTTTAAATTGTAACATTTCTCTTGTAGAGTAACGATTTATTTTACTTGATATAATTTGGAGATGTCTAGATCAATAAGAATTATAACTAGTACAAAATATAATGGGAAAAGGATAAATAAAGATTCACTTCACCATATTCTCTGAGTAGACATATATTCATACAAGCCATAAGAACAGCTTGCAATTTATTTTACATATCATCTTACATGGTATAGCAAACACACAGAAGTACTTAGAGCCAAAAGGGCAACTAAGCAGAATATTTTGCTCCTGTATATTTTCTACCAAGAGGAACATACATTTTGCTTATACCATAATATCAGAATACTATTGTTATAAAGAAAATAAGTTACAATCTGGTTACTTAACAATATTATCACAACAAGATCTTATAACATTTCTTATATATGGCAAATTCAACTAAAGCAGTTAGTTGTTATACAACTTAATTACATAAATCTCTTCTCAAAATTGCACAGTTCAGAGAGTAGCTAGATGACTCTTATAAGGATGTATATCAAAACATAAAATGAATTTTCTGCTTTTGAATTTTCCACAATGCAAAACTCATAATTTCATTTTATAGTTTATCTTTCTCAACTCTTCACATCATTCATCATCCTCACACACTTTCCTAATACTTATCACACTAATTCCTGGTTGTATTTAGAAATACATGAAAAATTCATCAATAAATTCAGTCTTATTGAATACAACATAACATACAAAGAAAATACACTATTTTGATTTAAAAATAAGAATTCCTGGTTAAAAGAATACTTGGCATAAAAATCAGCAAGATTGTGTGCTCATCCTAAGAAGAACAGCTATTCAATGACATGTATCCATTTAATATTATTTTTCACTTATATGATACTGTGGATGGTGATCATAAAAAGTTAGACAAAGAATACTGATTTCAACACCTAAAATCAGAATTCAACATTAAAAGGTTTAGGACCAATTTGGGATGCACAGCATCCTTCGTAATTTGAACCTTTCATTTCTCAATTTGTTGGAAACTCTCCCTAATCTGTAGATGATGGAAATTACAACTCAGACTATCTTAACACATTTTTCAACTTCAAAAAACTCCAAAGCTTTCATTTATGTAGTAAACAGTACAAGTTAGTGTTTTAGTGTGAAATAAATGGAATATTAAATAATAATTGAACAAAATATGATGCTGTAAATAATTATTATTGAAAGCATAGTATTAATTTTGTTTATTAAAATCAAAACCTGAATTAATATTAATGACTGATTTCCTTGAATCAGTATATCTTATTCCCTTCCAGAAAGGATAAATATGAAAATACTAAATAAGTGGCTGAAGACAAGAAAGGCTTAACTTCATATCCATGCAAGTCACACAGAAAAATATTATTAAAAAAAATTATATAGATTCTTTTTCATTTTAGGATGAATATATCCCTAATGACAGACAAGTGGATATTAAGTTTATGACATCAGGCATTTCATAGATGACTTTTGGAACATTTTCATATATTATAGCTAATGTTAACACTTTAACTTGATAGCAGACATTAACATCATAATATAACATTGATTTGCAACATTTAGAATGCAAAAAATTATAAATACATTATTCTTGAATCATATGACAACAGGGCCTAAAAGAAAACTCATTAACACAGAGAGAGTATTCCACATAGATTTAGTAAATCCATAGAATCTACTTTTTGCTGAGCTTGCTTTATCGAAATATGAGAAACCGGGGTGAGAGGAACGACAAGCAAGACATCCAGCCTCTTTCACAAGAATTTCAGGATTTTCATCTCCCAATCGGCCAGGTGCTAGCTCACCATTAAACCATACCCTATCACCAGCACGCAAAGATAAAGAAAAGTTTGACCATTTACCTGTTGTAGCATTATCTTCAATAATTGGAAGTAAGACCACCTCGGCTCCACTTCCAACTCCCCATACTCCACTTCCTGAGCCAACTCGTACCCATACTTCCATCATATCTCGAGAGAGTGATTCCAAGTGACAACCTGACCCATAAACTCCACGACCCCTGGCTATTCCTTTCAAGGTAGAATGGGTAGGCTCTCCAATAACACACGCAAGATGTGCTGCAAGCTTGCGTGGAAGGAATGAAAGTATTGCAGAAGCGAGATTAAAATGTGACTTGGTCAGTTTCACAGATGAAACATATCCATCCCAAGTGATTGGAGTTCCAACTAAATTTCGACATGCTATGGAAGTTGCAGCCCTAGATGTCTTTTCCCATGCAGGATAATGACATTCTTGGTTGTATATCTCCCAAGAAAGACCTTGAGTTAGCTCTTCACCCTCTTGAGAATTCACTGGATCACCTCCTGAAGCACCATCTAGGAATGGACCAACTGAAGTACCTGGCTCAGACAAGTATGAGGAGGTGAGAGAAATGACCGCCAAAACAACACAGAGAAACTGAATTAGCAATGCACATCTTGAAACAAAATTCCAAACTGTATGCCCTCTCTGTCGGTGGTGTAGAGGTAAAAGCAAACCTAGAGGTAAAGCTATAATGCTAAGAAAAGCAGATGGTGCCATCAGCCAATGGGATGCACCTTCGGCAGCACTACGGAGTTGCTGAGCAAGGGTGATTACAGGCAAAAATAATAAGGAAAGTCCCAAGAGAGGCACACATACAAAGAGCCCAACTGTGGCAAGAGCTGCCCTAAGAAGGCCTTGGGAAGTGGCACCAACTGAGGCCAACATGGCCACTTGCCACCAAGCAAGAGCCATGCATAATGGAACCACACGCTCCATAGATGTTACTAGAACTTCTGCTGCATTGGGTTGACGATGACCATTTCTGTGGAATATAAAACAGTTGTTTAAAATAAAAGTATACTGTTTGCAAACATAGAAGAATTATTTTGAGATATAAATAGGTATGCAATAATAACAAAGAATGGGATCAGTAAAGGGATAATAACTGAAAAATAATGAACTCAATATGCAGAGTTTATATTTTACTCCTACATTTCACCGTATCAAATGATAAAAACTAATACCTTTAGAAATTTATAATAATGCCAAATTGCTCTTCTATTTCTATCTATGCCTATATTGTATAATGTGAGAATGAGTGGCTATTTTATTCATAAAATGGATAATCTAATTATATAAATGATATTTTGTCGATTTCCATTTTGTTATTTATGTATTATATATTAATATTGTTTTTCTGTGATAAAAAATTCAAAAATCAAACCATAAAATAACAAATATTAGTCTTTAGACCTTACCTCTGAATTCCATTGGGACTGCTTCTGGAGGCATTTCTTGTAGCTGATGAAAGAGCGCGACGTGCATCCCGGATTGAGATGACCAGAAGAAGAATAGGAACAGCTAAGGAGAGGGCAGATCTAGATGCCAAACAAAAGCGTACAGCTGCAGCAGCTAGACGACCAAAAGGCTCAGATGGATGTCTAACATCCAGCAATCGCCAACTGAGAGCCACTCCATCTCTTTCGTAAGGGTAACGAGACACAACATGCAGCACGACGCATATGATGGACAGTGGATCTGAGGCTAAGGAGGTTGGAGGTGGTGTAGAGATGGATAGAAATGGAGAACGGGGAGGTGCTAACAGCAAAATCATCATCATACTAAGTGAAAGCACCTGAAATTAAATGCATAGAATGAAAGAGAATGGCAAATTAATAGGCCTTAACAGCCAAAGGTCAAGGATTAACTAAGGATCTAATACCTAAATTTCTAATATAATAATGAAGCTAATAGCAGCCATATTTGGCTAATATATTTTTCAAATAATCAGTAGTTTGTAGTCCATGTCATGAAAAGATAACTCTTGAATTAAGTTCATTCAAAATTTTACCATGAGTGAGAAAACTTTCATATCCCATTTGTTAATTTTAATTAAGAACAAGATGATTATATTTAGTTTTAGACCAAATTTCTATCATAAAAATCATGAAATTTGATAAAAAACTAAAATTAGCAGCTAATCAAAAAATCCATTCATAACTAATGAAATGATGAATATTCGTAGACATAAAGAATAAAGTTTGGTTAAACGGTTTAGTTTTAGATATAAGCCTGAATTTTGTAATAGAATAATGAAAAAATAGAGATTCACATCTAATTCAGAAAAACTGAAAGTGAGTATCACAATAAGTCATTCAATTTGTAGATTAGTTGACTGCAGTCCTCAATCACCCTCTATCTAATGCTGAATCTACTACATATTTAATGTGCAAGGCTGCATTGTTCATGGGTCTAATAATTGGAGTGATTTACTGTTTCCTTCTACAATAGAAGCCCTTTCCTCCCAAATGAATTGTATTCTCAAACAGAATTAATAAAACCTCTTTAAGCATTGTATCTTCTATAATGACAAAAAACTGAAATTTGTACTCACTGTGACCTCTGAATGAAGTAAGGGCCAAGGAGACTGCCAATTACCACCAATTCCTTCTGCACTAGAACTGCTTTCGGCAGGCTCAGCTGAATCTGAAGAACTCGTGACAACGCTTGAGGCAGTTGCCACATGTACTAGAAGTGCAGCAAAAAACTGAACCCAAGGTTGGAGATCTCCTTTCGCGTGTCGGCCCTCAGCTTCTGATGGGTCAAGTTCAGGTACATGTGCTACCAATAGCCTAGACCAGATTCTTAGCTCTCTCCTTTCTGATAATTGCCAGCATACTCGGCATGAAGCTGACACCATCACAGCTAATGCACCATAATGTAAAAGGGGTAGTAATGGATGCATCACAATTGTTACAACAGGCCAAAGAGGCTGTATGATTTCTGATCCAGAATGAAGAAAGATGTATGCTGCGATGAGTAGTAGGAAAGAAAAAATTCTGAAAAATGAAAAACAAATAAATGATAAACAGTGAGTGAAAGATTCCATAGGTATACATAATGAATGCAATGAAAATAAATAAATGACTTGAATCAACAAATCATAAGAATAGTTTAATTTACAGATTGATAATTTGATTTTGAATTCTAATTTACCATTGAAACAGTAAATTAGAGCTATACTAAGCCAAACAGAAAGTTTGTGTAATTCTTAGAATGTAAAAAACAGAAAAATCTGATCATGAAAAATTGCAGATTATGCACCTAATAACTACTCCCTCTATGTAAGATAACCTACTTCTCCTTAATATAGACAATCTGGCAAAGAGAGAATTTCTATAGTAGTTGTAACTGGGTTCATACCTCAAATTTAAATAAATAAAAAATTTAGCAAGCTAATTACAGCCACAGACAATGGAATGGCTAGTATGCTAGTAAAGTGCGCTTGACATAGATCATATAGTAGATAAGTTCTTTTTCTCACCTGAAAAGATTTTTCAATGAGGAGCTGCTTGTACTTCGACTTTTGCTATTTCCAGCTAAAGTTTCCAAGAGTCTGGAATGGAACAAGGCCAAGCAAAGTCTTGGGTGCAGAAGAGATCGACGGAAAGAGTCCAACCTATGAAGAGCTCTGATGTGCGGAGCAGTGAGACAAAGGACTCTGTGCACCATAGGGAGCTGACCTCTGGAATACGCTGATGCAGCAGACAAAAGATGCTCCTCTGTCAACTTTTCTCCAGCATAACCTTCACTTCTTAGAACCCAGTCTGAATAACAGATAAGTTTGAGTCAACACAGAAAACAAAATGGATTGTAGAATGCACTTTTAAAATGAGAAGTATTAAAACAAATTATTCAAATTAATTTTCCTCATTCAATCAAATGACTGTAACATACTTATGAAATGCTATGTCAGTGAATTTATCTTTCATAAAGAACTTTGTTGAGTCATTAATACTATTCAAGAAATCATGAGCATGAGCATTCTACCATCAAATAACTGCTTTTTAAATAACAAATTAATTGTAAATACATTACTAACAACTCTAACCACACCTATTCATCACTCTCAAACTTTTAAGATGTTGAAGATTTGTTTTTTCACTTTCTAAATGCAAATTTTACTCATTTAAAAGTAATAAACTCCTTATAAATATTTTCAACTGAAATGAGTGTGCCTAATATTAATACTTACTGATTTTTAAATATTTAAATTTTATCTAATTTTATTATTTACAATACCATTAGTAAAAATAAACTGCATCACAGAAATTGAAATTAAAAACATTACGGTTGTGAAAAATGCACTAAAACTACCTTAAAGTTTTTTCACTGCAAACCAAAAGCAAGATCTAATATAACACAAAGCAATGTCAATACTGCAGGCCAAACAAAAAAAAACTTGATAGTTTGGATAAAAATAAATCCAGTAAAAAGTATTATTAGAGAAACACATAATCAAGATAAAACACCCAAAAGTTATTTATTTCTCACCAACTACGAAACGATCATCCCAGAGGTGCATGAAAAATATTCATAGAATATTAGAATTTACTGCTCTTGTTTACATTCTTAGGAAATAGTAAAATGAGAAGAAAGTATACAATGTAATAGATGTAGTATGAACCTATAAAATGTTTAAGTCAAACTAAATCTGACTTTATTAATCATCACTTTTGATGTAAACTGAGATGACACCCCATTTCATTAAAGCTTGCTTGCACAGGAAGGTGTATAGAAAATACGAGACTTACCTATTTTATCATCCTTGTTTTCATGATCATAATCTTCTACACCATCTGAATCTAAAAATCCATCTTCTTGAGGCGATTCTGATGATTCAGGTATTGCATCACCATTTCTGCTCAATTCAGGATGAATGGATTCGCATTTATTGTTATCTGGAGGATCTTTCTTTTTTCTATGACTTCCTTTCTTCACTTTAAAGCCATTCTCATCTAGACTCTCAACTCTTCTACGCAACTGATCGGTTGTTATAAAATCTTCTCCAGCAGAGAGACTGGTAGACAAGAACCAAAGAAAATAATCATAAACGTTGAAGAAAGAGAAAAATAATAAGCTTGCAAATATTTAAAAGGTCTATCACTGATACAACGAAAGACATTCAAAACGAAAGATATATAAAATACACTTATTTTCAGCAATTTATACCTAGAAAATAGCTTCCTTGCAGCTCTTCGGGCCAGCTTCTCATCCATAGTCATTCCCAGACATGTCTTTACATCCAGGTAGTTATGTTCAGTAATACCTATTAAAAATTGTGATGAATACAAACTCACATAAACGTATGAAAAGCAAAAGAAGGATTAATTAATAACTTGCCTTGACCAGTTTCCAGACAATTTTTCAAAATTGCTGTTCCTTCACCATGACCTTGCTCTGAAGCTTTAATTAACCAATATACAGCAACTTTTGCATTTTCTTCCTCGTCTGTCTCAATTTCTATTAAAGTAAAATACAATAGATGAGATCAGCGAGACTGAATTGAATTTATTTCACAACATTTAAAATTAAATTCTCACCACATTTTTCTTCTAACAGTTTTTTTGCCAAAATTACTTGTGACTCGGGACATCCATCCTCTGCCATTTGACTTTGCAATCTTCTAAGAGATCCCTTTGGTCCATCTAAATTGAAATAGGATATTTAATAAAACCTATCATAGCTCTATATTACCTCGATAAATCATGTTCACACATTTTTATATCTTACCGTGAATAGTCCACTGCTTCCTTCCAGATTTCTTCATTGGTACAGGTACGATTCCAGCCATTACGCATTAAGTCTTTAAAAATTTTTGTGAAATAGCTTTAACGATGATATTTCCTTCTGTTCAAGAAACGTCAATAATACTTAAACAGGTTATACACGGGGTTGGCTCAACAGCTGAGCAGAGATTAAAGTTTGTTATGAAAAGTAATATGACAGAAACTAATTCACTAAGAGATATTTCTTCGTGCTATAGTTAAAATAAGGCAACTCTCACTGTCAGATTTAATAAATACAGGAATTAGAAACTCTGAAATGAATGGAATCTAAACAACATTCCTAACAAATTAATTAAAGGTTCTCATACCCTCTGTCTTAAAAACAACGCAAGTACAAAATTCGCCGATCGTTTTGGAAAATCTATGGGAATATCGAGCGATCAAATGCAATGTTTTGGAATACGTCACCTTAGTTATAATTGAACACATATTTTACATATTTTTACAATCTGGATAGTATAATAATTGACCCTTTATTTAAAAATGACTCCACCACCTGAGGATGCTGTTCGTCAAGAAATAGTCAGTTTAAATCTCCAAATTAAAGCTTATATTCAGGTAAGAAATTTGGTATAGTTAATGGAAAAAATATATATTTTTATCATTACTTTAGACTATTTGATATTAACAGGATATAAAGGCTTGTGAAGGCCCAGCCGAAGTTTTAAATGAATTAAATGCCGAAGTAAGAAAAAAGCTAGATTCACTGAGGGGACGTTTGGATGACTTCGAGTTGATAGCGAAAGAGAAAGACAAAGAAACTGAGAAGTTTGAATTGCTGAAGCAACTTAATAATCACCGCCAACAGTTAACAAGGTATTTGGGCTCTATAAAGTTGCTGCAGTTTTATTAATTTTCGGCATATAGAGCACAATGATTCTGCATATAATTTTAATACTGTTAGCTTAGTACCGTATCTGTTAAGTTAAAGTTTTTTTATTGAGAAATTTAAATGTTTTATCTTATGAATAATATTTAAATAGTAAATTTCCTGAAATTTAAGAAATAAAATCTAAAAGACGCAGAACAATCGAAAGAAAATCTTTCATTTTCGCTTTTATTTTATTATGTATGTTTACGAGTAAGATAATTTATTTAAGTCGATAAATGTTTATTCGTTGTTTGTCAATTTCTCCTCTTTTCCTTTAAATGATCACCCGTTTCAGCACTCTCAAAGAATTTAGAAAAGCAAGTATTGCTTGTCAACTCGAAATAGAGAAAAAGAACAAGGAATTACTGTTTGAAGGTTCTAGCGGTTCAGCAGTTACAAGGTAATATTTGACAAAAATTTTTGGAAGTAAGAATATTTGATTTCATAGTTTGTATCTCTAATGTAATGATTCCGTACATACAGGCGAGTTAAGGACAAAGAGAACCTAACCAAATACTCATCAGAAGTGACTGACCATCTACTCTCAATCAGCCGTCATTTGGCAGAAACTACTCAGAGAAGTGGAAACACTCTAGAAACTTTAGGTATGAACATGAAATATTCATGAAAAGCATATTCCTTTGATAATTAGTAAAATAAATTGAATCGGAGCTTTTCTGACATTTTCTTGTTGTTTCAGCCAATTCATCCACAACGGTTCTTTCCACCAGAGATGAGTTCAGTAATATGGGCAGCTTACTTGGTCAGTCAAGGAAATTATTAACAAAGTATGGAAGAAGAGAATGTACAGATAAAGTGTTGGTTCTCTTTGCATTTGCATTCTTTTTAGCTTGTGTTGTTTATATAATCAAGAAAAGGCTGTTTTGATAATAATATTATAAATATATGTATACAATTGTTTTTGTATAAATAAATTGTTTTGTCTATATATTTAATTTTCAATCAACCCTGAACTAATTGATTAAAATAATTTTGCTCAGTCGGAGGATGAGACTATTTATGTAATATGGAAGTTTTAGGTTATACACATTCATTAGCAAAAATGATTTGGGAAGCACAGATTTAAATTTACTATTAATTGTAAGGAAAAAATTTGAGATTTTCATTCCCAATGGTAAAGTTCAGCAGGTATCGGGCATTGCCTACCTAGCTGCAACCATTCTCCTACCTTCCCTCAAATTATCAATTGCCTTAGGTTGTATCTTTTCCTCTCTCTTACTCTTATGAACCCTTTACAAAACTAATTAAGGCCAGTACAGTAAAGTTTTTTCTTTGATACATATATTTATTTAAAATAACTTTTAATTCACTTTATCAATTTCCAATATCGTGAACTATTTCATTCTGTTGATTCGTAGAACTTAGCCCAAAAGGCATGCATAAAAGTTAATTCGAACTGGTAAATGCTAAAAATCACAAGAGGATAATTTTCAAGGCCCTTTATTATTTTCCACATTCATATCTCGTACATAAATTCACACACTGCACATTAAAAATTAGGTACTCAATTTCATTAATCAAAAATGGTTTGCTTGAGTTTGCAATTTGGATAATGATTAAAAACAAATTATAAACCCAGAAAGAACTACCCTACAAGAAGTCATATTAAAAACAAGTAAAATAAATTCCTTTAAAATAACTAGAGAGAATTCAACAAATTGGCCCAAATAGATCACAATAATAAATCTTGGAAGTCTTACTCTAGGAATTCTAATATTATATCTTGTTGTTAAATCAGGTGATTCTGCACAAGGAAGTAAAGCAATTAACAGCATTATCAAAATTAATCTAAGACTATGGACAATTTGTACAGAGCACACATACACATTCATCATCAGTCATCAAACAACAATTTTACATTTCATGGAAGAAACCAATGTCTTAAAATTATCTATATTTAAACTGGAGCAGCACAATCAAAATATTCAATATCTAATTAATGTTCCAAAGCAATGCCTATACATACGGTTATACAAAAGAGTACAGATATTTTTTCAGAAGTATGTAAATTAAAAAGAAACTTAAAGACTCACCACTCCAACTTAGTATCTCAACTGAAAAATTCATAACAAACATCTTAAACTGTAGACTGAGAAACAGCTCTACAAAATATAGCTGCAATATTCCAGAGAGATTAGGAAAATGAAAAGATGATTCCTTCATATAAATCTTACTTTTTTTTAAAAACATACTTAAGTTTCAAGGCACTCTTGGGAGTATGCTTATTATTTTTTTAATGGTGGTGACTAGTAATTATTGAGAATGAATTGAAGCAAATACCTGTTATCTCCTTCTCCTAAACAATACAACAACAACTTTGCATAACAGTTTCACCATAACAATAAAACCGCTCTCATATAAACAAAAGAGTATTATTTAAATAGGAATACGGTAGATAATAAAATGTGATTGGACATAAACCCTTACCGGTTTTAAAATTCTTGGAGATTTACAAATAATACAGTAGATCTTCAAAATATTGACATATCTCCTAAGAAACCCACTCACCATGAAAGCTGAACCCTTTTATGAGCAGTAAAGAACTATTCTTTGTAACATTTGAAATTGGAAAAATCAGAATAATTGGGTTCAAATACCATGTAAAAGTTCATGGGGGCTGATAACACATAAGTATAAAGATCAAAATAAAAGCAGAAACTACTTTTATACAATTTACTCAATCAGCATAAAAAATCTTATCAAAATAGAGAGAAATATTGCTGAAATACAGGATGATTCATTTGACTTATTGGTAAATTATCCAAGAAGTTGAAACAATATATTTATGTTTGATCTCTATGAACCAAATTTTACCAGAACATTGAATTGTTGACCACCAGGATTCTTATAAAAGACATCATTTGGATGAAATGCATATTGATTATGCAAAATGTTCACTTTAAGGTATACCATTCTCATAAATTGTTTTAATCCATTGTAAACGAACACTTGCAAAGAAAATGGATGTTCCAAACAAAGGATTTATCCATTCACTTCAACAAACTTTTGCATTGTTAGAAAATGGTGTAATAATTTTTGTCTTGAAGATTAAAGAGAAAAAATCATATGAAAGGTTTTAATATAATCGTTTCCTAGAATGTTCCTGATGCTTCTGATAAAACATTATTCCAATGACCACACAGGCAATGAGGGCAATTGCTCCAACCATCATAAGAAGGAATATCTTGATACCACTCAAAGATGATGGCTTTGGATCTTCTACATGATCTGTAAAAACATAAGAAATTCATTTAAAAAATTAGAAAATTATTACTTATGCACCAGAATTATAATCGGTTATTTTGCACAATTTTCAAATTAGAATTATACATATTTTAAAAACTTTCCTTAGAGTCTTACTGAGAATACAGATGTTCAGAATTTTGTTTCAAATTTTCCAGTAATACACGAAATCTCGATAAGATTGTTTTGAATTAAATACTCATGGACTGATCTTGGATTTTAGCTAAAAATATCTGTGATAAGAACATACAAGCTGTAACGTGCTCATACAAAGTTTTACAAGTCTATTTTGTGTTTATTTATTTAAATTGCACGATTGTATTCTTATTCTTCCCAAAAATTAATTTTCATGCTAAATTTATGAAATTAAAGTAAGTTGATTAAGATAGCTCAAGTTCAAATATTGTCTAAATTCAATGCAATTTATTGGATATGAACATGATTCCAATCAAGATAGGAAGAAAGCTGTCACATGAAATGATATATTTATTCCACCAATTTAATTGAACTAGAAGAAATATTGTATTTTTATCAGTCACAAACTAACATTAAGGCATGTTATCAAATAACTTGATAACTTAAGAAAACTTACTTTTGTTAGTGTTATAATATAACATACACAAGTTTTTCATACAATGTTTTATCAATATAATGGAATAAAATAATTTTATTACCTCTGGGAGGCTCGAAGAAGGCTGCAGAAGGAGATATTTGTGATCGGTCTTCATCTTCTTCAGGTGAGCCAGACAACTTAGCCTGACCAGCAGGAAGATCTAACTCATACAATTTTACAGACAGAACATCATGGTTATCAGTCAGATCCCCTGTGGCAGCTGAGAGACCAAAATAATATCCAGTAGGGAGTCGAACACCTGCAACCCTCAGACATTCTTTCCATGCAGCTTTGTTTTCAATATCCGTTGTTACTGGAATGAAAGGTTTACTTTACTAAATACATACTGGTAAACGTACATAATTTATGTTTGGGAAGGCAGCATTTAATGGGCTATTAGGAGACAATATATTTTATGCAGATGATTATTGTTTACATCAAGACAACAAAATAATCAGAAATCATTAAATAAGTATTTTTTCTTATCACCATGACATTAACTTATATTTATAAGAGGGTAACTTGTATGAATATTTTACAAGAAGAAGGTATTAATAGTGCGACAAGAATTATAATATTTTGCATCACGTAACTCCTGGTACAATGTTAAAATTAATTTTTCAAAGAGTTAATAAAGCTTCAAGGGATGATAAGATTTGGAATAATTTAGCTCCTTTAAAAGAGACATTTAAAATTGAAAATATAAAATTTACTGGGCTATACATCCAAAGTTCAATCATAGAAACTGCCATTTATCAATTGATTCAAATGTATTATTTGAGGATGAAATCTTTTAGAGTACTAGTCATCATATAAAAATTAATTCTTTCTGGATAAAACAATACAACCTCAATCTCAATAAGATAGACTAATTGTTTGTATCCCTGAAGAAAGTTAAAATTATATACATATAATCATTCAACTTCACAAATTAATTACTAGTTAAAAGCTTAGTTAAAATGTCCTTCTTAAAGGTAATAATTATATACTGTAAGATTAAAATGGTAACTGATAAATTTATGAAAGCAGAGGATAGAAGGTTCAAGAAATTGATCAAATGTATTCATACATGGTATGTGAGCATATTTCTTTCAGCCAACTACAAGTTGCTTGTCTCTGTCAACTAGAATACTTAGCAGATATGGAGATATGTACAGTAACAAGTCCACTAAAATTTAAATCTCATTAAAATAAAGTAATTAGAAGCACTCTCTCTCTATATATGTATATAATACTCCGCTGATGATGACAAATAAATGAAACAGGACTAATTCAGGTAAAGGTATATTAATAGTTTCTATAAATACCGAAATATACAAAGAAATGACATTGAAATGGATTATTTTGAAAATTTAATATGAAAAAAATATATATAACAATCATAATTATATTTTTATGAATATTTATTTGAGAGAAATTTCACTCAATCTATATTATAATGTACTGAGTATATCAAATGTTAGACATGAAATTATATTGAGAGAAAGAGTTTTAAACATTTAATTTTCACAATTTGCAATTTCACGCAACTGGACTTCTACAGAATTTTATGACTACCACAGCAATGATAAAAATAACAAGATTCAAAATAGAAAACCTGTTTTCTTTAAACCCTATTCTGCTACATATACAAGGCCACTCAAAATGTTAATAGAGAAAATGATGAAAAAAGATCACTTGTGACAACAATTAATTATTCTACTACAATGACCTGTGTAGATATAATGTAATTATATACTTATATATAATGTAATATAATCCATAAAATAATACGATGCAATATTTTCTCTCAAACAGGAGGAATATTCACAGTTTTTATTCATAAGACAAGTGAATCATATAAAAAAGCATATCCTGTGCTGCCATGCTAATTTATTTTTTTACAAAGCAAATATTTGCAGCTAATATATTAAAATATGCTAGATATATGTGTATAAATAGAGACTGTATAGTTGATCATCAAGAAAGCATGCAGGAAAGCACGTACTTAATTATTCAAATCAGAAGTTGCAAATTTAGATGTTATTAATGTTGAAATATATAATTGTCCACTGAATCACATACTGTAATCTTCATTATAATAGGTTGTATATTAATCAGTGCATACTTTAATGAATTCTTGGTCGTGCAAGTTGAAGCTGATCCTAAATCCAATCAACAACTTAAAACTAATTTGGAATAAACTAACACTATTAAAAGTAAATTCTGTCTCACTACAGAATTATCATTTATTTACCAGAATATTGGCAAAAGATAATCTTGAGTAAGGTCTTAATGATACTGGATAGGTTACGTAATCAAGGAAAGGACAATCACTCTAATTCTCTAACATTGATGACCTTGTGTTGCAAAGAATTAACTTCAGAAAATTCTAAAATACTAAAATATTACCAAATTTCATCAGTAAATTACAATAGTAATTTATTATCAAGGAATGTAAGCATCAATTTATAGAAATTTTGGGTTACATGATACTTTATTCTGCAGCTATACCTAACAAACACACTCTCCATATGCTGCCATGAAGATTGAGCCTGTCAGCATAGATGTACTTTCTAGAAAATTTTTACACTGTGCTATCAAAATCTTCAGTAAACTAAAGTGTGAAGCCATGCAAAGTAATGAAATTGCGGCATTTTCCATTTCTGTAAAAGGAAATTCAGCATAACTACCAAAGCCATTACTCCTCTGGCTGGTAGGGAGTGGCTCCTTGTTTAACTGTCTGATGCCCTGTTCCAGGAAAACATTCACTTGTTGAGAATATTAGATGTTGATGGGGTGTTGGACAGGATGCAGACATACATACAGAATCCGAAAAGAAGAAAATAAAAGAAGACAAAAAGGAATTGAAAGAGAAAGGGGGATAAACCTGATTGTTCACAGCCAGAACACCATTCATAGATGATTATCAGAAAATACAGAGTAAGAAAGATATCTTCAAAGATAAATCAAACTTCAATGGGATATAACTAAATTATACTGAGACGATTAAAAAACTGTGAAAAGAATGTATGATTACACTGAACGTAATGAAGAACATAATGCTTTAAGTAAACAGTAACAGAGAGGAATGCAGAATTAAAGAATGAGCATTCTATGAACAACATTTCAGGTAAAAAACAATCTAGATACTTAAATAAAATATACACAAGGTAACAAAGAATTATCAATGAAACTTCTGTGATTTTTGGCAACATATTCCTTTTTAAAATTTACATTAACTAGGAATGCATCAGAATGACTATATGGATAGATGATCTGATAAAGACTCCTTTTGTAGCTTAATACTAGCATTAAATTCCCTTCAAAACATTAACTTTGGAAACATCACTTTATGCTGAGATAAAGGCACTAAGTACATGATTACTTATATTGCATAACTGAGTTACTTTAACTGAAGTGGTATAAATTTAGAATGATATTTCTGACAAAGCATTCCATTTTTATCATGATAAATCAATAAATGATGCTATAGAGATCTCATGAAAATATTTAAAAAGATAATAATTCAATGTCACAGACATAGAGGATAAACGAACTGATAGAAGGAAAGATTTTCAATACTTGGTAAATACACAAATAAAATAACCATGACAAAAGTCAGGATGGACAACAAAAAGATTCTACGAAAATAGTAATTCTGCACTTCAATGAAAGATGATGCCTTCAGGTCTTAAATCAGAAAAATAATTATTTTTAAGAGAACATATAGATTTATTGTCATGTTGTATTCTTCTTGTGAAAGTATATCCTGTATGCTTCATTAAGATAGTAGATGGTTATTTTGGAGACAAATAAACGAATATTACCTTGAAAAATCTGAAATAAAATTTGAAATAATATATCACTACCATTGTAATCATAATTTTACAGAGCTTATTGGAATCCTTTAATATGAATCAGTCAGCACCCTTTTCTACCTGGATTACTTTATCTATTTGAATGGAAAAGTTAAATTGTTCGAATAATTATAACTGACAAAGTATAGCATTTTTAAGACAATTATCATAAAACCCAAAATGAGTTGAAATTTCCAGACTATTCTTTTACTGTTTTATTTTATATCTATCATAACTTTCTGAAGAGTTAACAAAATTTAAAACGATTTGATCCGATTTCATGCATTTGCCTAAAAATAACAAAAAGATGCGTTTGGAATTGGTATCTTATTTTGCATGAAATAATTACAATTTCCCTCCAAACATCATTCATCTTAAACAAATAAAAATCATATGTAACTACTCTGTTTCAAACAACACCAGCCTTGATGGGAAAAGCAGTAAAATTGAATTATTTCAAATTACAATATTCACATATAAATTCAATGAATCTTACTCATTTGTAGAGGTTTTCTGATACTGATACCATACAGTTCAATTTGTAATAAATTACAACAGGCAAAACTGAAGCCAAAAATGTTTTATAATGTACTCCAGAAGACAGCTTATTTTTCTTTTTAATTTAGAAATAGGATAGAACAGGACTATAAAAAAATGTTAATTTATATAAAATGTCTGGATATTTTAATTTCTGACATCAATAATTGAATAACTATCTTGAAGTAAAGTATGTTTTGCATCAAATCATTGGAGAACCAAAACTTCTCCAGGAAATAATGACTAAAAATTTAAGGAATTCTTAGAGAATTTATATTTAACATTAGCATAATTAACTTATTAAGACGTATGTCAATAATGCAAACATAATATTAAAAAAACTGATATTAACCAAAATTTCATTTAAAGGTTAAAGATTTTACTAATATTTAAGTGGATCTAATTCATGATACTTAAAAAAACTAGGATTTCTATTTATATTCATAATCATTTATAGCAAAAATATGACATGAAAGCCAATTGACTAAATTTAATTTCATATCCTTCATGAAATTTCTTAGACTTGAAAACGTGAATTAATGGAAGATACACATGAAACTACTTTTAGTTATGTATCACTTTTGAATAATTTATGAATGACTAAATTTAAATTTTAAAGAAAACTGCACAACTCACCGGTTAGAGTATCTTGCTCATAACGTATACTGATGTGAGTATCATGAGGAAGGTTTCTAAGTTTGGCTTCACAACCTGCCAATTGGGTATGTGTACCATCTCGATCATGGTCATAATGTAGACTTCCATTGTTTACCATGGCAGATATATAAGGATGCTGGTGCTGAAAATTTAAACATCAAACAATTAATTTTTCCATATCTAATTAAGGGCCGTTTGTAAGGAATTTATATTTCATTATCATTACCAAGAAATATAATATGCACATTATGCTTCTTTGCACAAGTCATTTAAGACATCTAAAATGTAATTCACATTCATTCTGTCCTAAAAACTGTTTAATATACGTTATTTTCTGAACAAACATTCATTTTAATATAACGAAACTTAATTTTAGCAATAAATATTAGTTTTCACAATTTTCACGCTCACTATAAATTTACGTCTTATTTGTGTATACATACATTATGAGGTCCATTATGATTGCTGTAAGTATCTATTATCACAGCCAATCCTTGAAAGTAATCAGCATTTCCAAAAACCGGGCCTGTCGCCATTCTTTCTTTTGCATACCATATAGCAAAACCATCACCAAAAAGATCCTTCCCTTTCCCATGGACGCGAAAATGTACTTGCAACTCCCAATTTCTAACATGGCAGGGCTAAAGGAATAGAAAAATCACAGGTATGAATAGCTATCATATATATTCATAATTAAATCATCCTTCAACAAAACAAATATAGAAAAAGTTTCCACCGAAAAAAGATGATTTTCAACAATAATGGATCCGTAAACATTGAGTTCATTCATAATAATCTCATTAAGCGATTAATTTTGTTTACCTGAGTGTTCCACAAAGCACCCTGTTTGCTTTGGAGATCAGGAGTAAGTCTAACATAGTTATTGGTAACCATCGTGCTACCCATGAAATCCCAGTACGGAATCGTCATTCCAGACCCTGAAAATAAGCCATTTAGTATTCTCAAATAAAATAAATGAGAATGGTTTGAAGCAAATTATATATACCTTGATAGGGTTTGATTAGAGAATGCTCTCTCTTCATGTAATCCTTCGTGTTCCATTCTGCACTGATATGAGAGGCGCTTATAATAAATGATAAAAATGTTAAGATGTGCATTCCTTCTTGCCGCATTATTATAACGTCAATTGAAACTATTTATACACGGCCGGCAATAGGCGTCCAACACGCATAACTATTCGACTGTCACTTCTAAGTTTCCATACAATTGCCACACGATAAGTGAAAACAAGAAAATAACGAAATGCTTTACGTGGTGCATACGTGACGTGTGACCATGATGTGTCTTATCTGTGAATGACCGTATTCTAATGTTTATGGGAATTATGTTTATCGAGGAATTAATAATTATTGTAAATTATAAAAAATCAAAAAGAAAATGAAAAACTTTCCTTTCCAGTCGGAATGATGTTGATTTCCTGTTCGAGTAAACTTGATAACCTTTACTCATCTATGATTTATCGCTTTCAGGATCAAGTACTTATTCTTTGCTCTTCTATGATTAATTGCTTTTATGATGAAGTTCTGAATATGATTGTCTTGGTAATTGCACTGAAAGATGGTTTGGTTTACTTGATCAAACTTACAAGATTGTTCGTACAAATTTAAAAGTTTAATTGTTGAACTAAAATATTGATTTGGAACTGTAAGGCACATATTTTTTGTCATTATGTATGCTATAGCTATAAAGATGAGTAATAGCTAAACTATACCTTTGAACGTTTGATGTAGGTAATTAACATGCAAACAATGGTAGTTTAAGCTTTCATTTTCAAATTTTGAATGGTGCGAAAATCTTTTGTTTCAGGTGGATTTTGAAGGTTTATCTGTCCTCTTTAGACATAAATATTTATTCTTTTAACTATATGTCAAACGAAATAGGTTTTTGGTTTCTAGTTTTGATCAGAACTAGTTTGCAATATTTACTTTATAATACATCTTTGAAGAACGCAAAGAATTAGGTTATCGGAAATATAATTTCATATTTATGAGTTTCAATACTTAATACCTTTAAAGGTGGAGATCCTAATATCACCGTTTTAATAAGTTTTGAGAGAAATTACAGCAAAAAGCTGCTTTTCACAAAATTCTCTTATTCTAACTCTCTAAAGATTTACTATGTGCACTACTTCGCATAACGGATATGAAGAGACAGTATATTATCTCTCCATGATTCACAATGCACCTCTGATTGAGAGAAATGTAAGAAATAATTCATGGCCCCAAATTAGTCTCCAATAGTCTCATCCAAGGAAACTAATAATGATTTTTAGTTTCCGGTCTCTGGTCTTAAGTCGCTTTTATCAGAGCGAGTTGGAGGAATGCGCTATCTTTTTTTTTCTATTTCTATATCTTCGAAAACTTTTAAGAGGCTTTTATCTCATTCTGGTTCCTGTAGAGATAAGAGTTCACAATGTTGCCAGTTTACCTATTTACCATGAACAGTGCGACTCCTTTGTAAACAACGCACTGACAGAATGTATACACTTTTTCTCGAACAATATTTTGTAACGTTGCAATCCCTCTCATGAAGTCTCGTTTAAATTTTCGTCGTGAAGAATAACTCTTCGACCAAGACGTCTAACGTCAAGAAGTTTACTTCGATTAAACCGCCAAATTGTTCTTATAACGAATAATTCTCTCTCAGAAATTTTTAAATCAGTGTCATCATACTAATCAGACGGTCATGCTTTAAAAATTTTCGACATTTCATCGAAACGTACAGATAGTAACAAAGATATTAGAAGTTTCTTTTCAAATTTTACCTTTTGTTTCGAAAAAACACTTCTTCTAAACACTTAGCTGCGTACTAATCTTCGAGGTGTTGCGGGAATATTTTTGGGGTTCCCTGCACGTGTGTGATAGTTTTTATCGGAGGTTCTGAGAAGAGATGCGGGCACAGGTGTAAGGCAGAATGTCTCTCGCTTTCATTAATCTTTCGAAATTTTCGAATAATAACCGAGAGTTTTTGGAATGATAAAGGGCATAATGTAGAGTCGAGATTGAATTCTACAGTGGTTAAGATTTTGCACCAAAGCAAAACATAATTTCTTAGGATGGAAGCGTGCCTTGGCGTCGTCAATTTTCTTTTGTTCTCTTAGTTTAGCATATGTTCCTCTTAATTTAAAACAAATCATAATCGTATTTATATTTTATAATATTTAAACATCATCTCGGGGAATCCCTTGTTCGAATTTCTGTAAACACCATGCGTCACCATACGATTTTATACAAACGATATCTCCCTGGAAACATTAAACCCCTCTTATGGCTAGTGATAGCCCTCATTCAAACACGTTTGATAATCCTAGGTAACGAGCTCTACTTTTGCAATGCATCTTCAATTCCGTTATCACCAATCTCATGTGGCGACGCTTGTATAGAACGTATATCCGGCTACGTGCGTCGAAGATTTTATCTGATCAGCTGGAGTGCACACTCTAAGTTAATCTGTCGATGACCACGATACTCATCCGTTTCTGTATTCCGTGCGGATATTGCTCCGTCATTCTTCGGCGATGATTCTGCTCGCTTATCGCAAGGTCGAACATTCATGACGCTGTCCTCTTGTCTTTCTTCATCGGGAATTCTTACTCTTCGTATCGACGCCAACTCACCAGTGCCTGGTTAATTCTGAGTTTTTTTTTCACCATACTCTCGAACGATTTACGTTGCATCATCCATAAAAATTCTCGATTGGCGAATCGATCTTTGACGGTTATGATTGTCTGCATAGAAATGTCTTTTACTTTGTCACTCTAGTTATATTGCATTTTAAACATTAATACAGAAAATTAAATAGCAAGACATGGCCGTAATATTTTTTGTTAAGAAGCGTTAAAAAGATATTAAAAAAATGAACATCGGTAGGCGTGACTACGTGAAAAGCCATTGCAGAATCATGAACTTTGTAAGTTCCCCGCAGAATCTTTTTATTAAAATAAAAACTTGTGTGGAAAACTTACAAAGTTTAGCATTACCCTAAAATATATTTGTTGATAGGTGAAAAGAATTGACTCAGCTATCGATAATATAGTAATAATAATAAACGTTTCAAAATGAGATTGATTAAACGTATATCCGATTAAAAATTTTTAATGTCAGATTCGATAAATCACAGTATACAATCTCAGATTGCTTCAGCGTATCAAATCTTCTCTCGTTATCGTATTTCGAAGAACTGAAAAATTGAAATTTTCCGCTAGATAAGTACGCGTAATTCATATCACCTTTGCTGGAGTACGTGCACAGATATACGGAAAGCGATCTCAATCAACTTCCTCTATAGAACGACATTGTTCGGAGGATTCTATTTACAGTTCCTCGTAGATAAGATTTACCGCTCCGGCGACAAACAGGTGTGACTGATGATACTCAAGTTCCCGATCGCATTCTGGGAAAGGTTTTCCACAGATGATCCTCAAAGCGTAAACCTGAATGACAGCAGAGCTATTTAAGGGAAGTAGATGTAGTCGGAGAGGATCTGCTGAAGGTTGAATTGATTAAGGAGTTCATCGCGAAACTTCTTACGCAATGAGTACTTGCTCAGCAGGTTCGTTTCTTACAGTCCATTCTATTTGTGTCAAGGTTGTTAAGCTCTGCTTATTTGGTTTCATTCACGGTGGCGGTCATATCGTAAGTCCAGTTTCTCAGAGGAAAAGCCTATTGCACGAAATGAAAAAGTTAACAACAATTGAGACGCATTATAAAAATCAACATTAATGCATTCCGAATAGCATTTGTTTTTTTTTTCCGAATAGCATTTGCTTTACTTTCGCGTATCTTTTAAGGAACATTCCTTTGTCGTCCTTCATCCTTGACCCTGACTCTATTATACTGTTAGAGTATAATTTAACTTAAGGATCCACTTAGATATTCGTTGAGAAATTTTCCAATATTAATATCTTTCTATTGTGTTTCGTAAGATAATATACCTTCGTTAGATAACACCCTTGCATCCACTCCGTCAACGCATAATTATAGTTCTTCGAGGAAAATCTTACGTACTTTCCTAGTCTTCTCACGAATGAAAGAGAGGCTAGCGATCGTGACTTGCAATCTTCTTATTTATTTATTATTGTCGTCATTGATTTTTAAACAAATGAGAAAGTCAGATTTGACATTCAAATCTGACTGAATGCCGAATATTTGTAACGTTACAGAGTCCCAACGATAGTTAATATACTTACCAGTTCGTATACACTTTCTATTATGGCTTATTATTCATTTTATATTTGCTACGACCTCCACAGCAATACATTAGACATGTGAGCTAACATTCCGCAAAGGCTTTCAATTGATTGAGGATGATTTCTACGGAAACGAATAGTGCATGTCGAGTTGAAACTTCTCAACTCCCTCAGAGGAAACGCCGCATCGTCCGGTGTCGCCATCGGGCGGAATTTGGGGGGAAACAAATTCGCAGACAGGAAAGGAATTCGCTTACGGCAGACACATCCGGACTGAGGTGCATTGGTGTTTGGGGAGATAGGATTAACATCCCCATTGTATATTAAGCGTTTGTACTATGTCCGGTACTTAGTATGGCTAAAGACGCCAAATTTCCCCAAACGAATTGCTCTCCGTTTCCTGATGTATGGCTACCTTTCGCAAGCATCCTAAGCCGACACTGAACTTAACTACAACTTAAATAAAGAGCGACAGTTCTAAAACTGAGATAATAGTAACTCGTGGTTGCATAAGTGCATTCCTACGGGTCTCCTTTCCAGTTTCCTCTTATCTGTTTTCCGGTGAATAATATTGTTTCATTCGCTTGCATAACACAACTGCGGAACACTCACTATAAAAAAAGAATACGAGCATAAACGTTATAACCAAAACTACTAATTCTTTTAATATGTGAGCATAAGAAGTAATCCATTGGAAATTGGAACTGCATGTTTACAAATTTTATTTCAATATTATGTTAATTGTGTTCTTAGGCAGGAAGAATGGAACTGTTCTACATTTTGTTAAAATAAGTAATGAAAAGTAATGTTAGGATTTACAATGCAAAGTTACCAATTATTTATTTTTAAAAATCGTTTATTAGCTACGGTTTCTGTCTTATTGATTGAGAATTAATTATTTTCAGAGACCCTAAGAAAGAAACATCATACAAAGTTTTTCGCATCAACTGAAACGTAAGGAAAAGCTTCTTAATATCTTTTGTATATCACAGAGAGACGAAAATATTTAAATACCACGGAATATTTACGGACTTTTCAATATGATAGAAATTCTATTTAACTAATAAAGTAAATAGAATGAAAATAAATGATACAGCTTCACTTATAATAATAAATTACTTCTACTTATAAAATTATATTCATCTAGAAAGTATATTATTTTAAGCAAGCTAGAATACTTCGATGACTGACGTTTTGTTGACCATCATCATTTTAAACAACAGAATTAGAAGGATCGCGAGTGCATAAATCAGTTGCATAAATATGTTGGATGTATTTGGCTTTGAAGATTTTCAAGTAGCTTGCAGCAGGGAAGCATCTATTATCACACTGCTCATGATTAATGTGGAGACTATTATAATAAAGTGGTGATAACGTAGGAGAATGAGTTACGAAACGTATTACGAAGATGGTTATGATACGATCAAATTCATACTTAATAATCACGAATAAAGAGAAAGATTACAAAAAAGAATTCGAAGAAGATGATACAACACATAAAATATCAGAAAAATAAAAACTTGAGGGTGGGATGAGAGAGAAAAATGATTCAGTTTTCACGTAGATATGAGAATTATCTGTTGGTATACATTTGGATTGACAAATTACACATTTAAAATACTTCTGTAAAAGATTAACTCAAAGTGAGTTGTTTTAAGTATTTTAAGCAAGTTAGTAAAATCAAAATGTATTCTATGCTACATCTGTTAACTTCCTGACTTGGTAAAGTAAGTAATATAATGAACGGAAACGGAGGCAATTGGGAAATGTAATGATCTAAAATGGTGACGTAAAGGTATGATTTAACTGTCAGTTTCAGTAAATTGCCTATATCACAGAGATTAAATGCATATAAGGAGGATACGAGAAAATCTTTTTATTATTAGTTATTATTAAACTACGCCTAAAGCATTATGACTCTTATATTGAAAAATGCTTTAATGCTTTATTATATTTTATATTATATTATAAACATGTATTTAAAAGGATCTATGAATCGTTATAAAAGTGTTAACTATAACATCTTTGATTTGATGATGACTGTCTTTTTTTTCAAAATCAAATATAATTTCTGTGAATCAAGTTGTAAAGATTCTAATTTTGATTTGAAAGATAGATATTAAGTAAATCTTCTGCTGTTGAAATATATAGTTCAAATTAAAACCATGCCAAATTACTATTTATTTATACGGAAAAGCTTATAATATTCCATTCTTTAAGAATAACAAAGAGGTTTGCAGATCATTAACGCAAAGCTTGGGATATTCTTCAAGCAATTGAACTTTATCATCGAACCGTATTTTATAGAATACCGACGAGAAAAATGTCAATAACCAAGGGCGCGTGTGATTCCTTCCGCTCGTTTGTAAATCTTTTATTTATTATTTATATTAGACTTTTTGTAGCATCGATTCTCATCGATGCTAATCTCAAAAAGTCTCTATATTAATGAAAGATAATATAGATTATTTAACAAGGAATCATAATTTAATTATTTTAATTACTTTTTACCCTTTTAATAGATGCTATATAGACATACATAGTACATGGATAAGGTTTTATTATAATCATTCATACTTATGGTAATTCATTTATTGTACATTTATCGTACATAGGGATATTAAGAGTCTTAAATCCCTTAGATTCCATAAGGTATAAGTATATATAATAGGATACTCTTCGTTAAATTGATGTAAGAGAACTTACCGTTATTAAATATAGTACAAAATATATCGATAATTATTATCCTTACTTTCGAGAAATGTTTATCAGTAAGGAAAGCTTATGTTAATCTATTTTTAGCTATTTAAAGCTACATTTTGGGATACAAATCATGATGTTGAGCGAAACATTAAAGGTCACCTGTAAATCATTAATTATTGACAAGATTCATTGAAGTACTGAATGGCATGTTTGTAAAATCAGCTGGACTTTTTTTACATTAACTTTTACTTACCATTTTACGAATTCTTCATAGACAAAGGTAATACAACATTATATCAAAATAAATGAAATACATATGACATCATTCAGATATACTTAGGTTAGAAAAGGTTCATAGAAATTAATTTTTTCATAGAAATTACGAATTATATTGGGTTCAAAAGGTTGAAAAAATTTTTCACGATAATTCGATATACATAAAATTGAATTTTATAGTAATATTTGTACATTAGTTTATCAGTGGTGTGGGTTGACATTTTTTTCAAAACAAAAACGGAGGAATGATGGAAAATGAGAAATCTAGATTAACAAACTTTGTTTTCATCTCATTAGTGAGCACCGGAAGAGGTCAGCATATAATAAAATACATCGAAAAGTAATTTCGTCTTAATCTTTAATACCTTCTATCTGAGTGGCAATTTATTCGGAAAAAGCGCTTTATTCTATAACGAGTCAGAACATATTAAATGAACCACTACAAAAAACAGTAGCATATATTTATAATATACTATAGTAGTAGTAAATATTATAATTATCTTTTCTTAAAACGTAAATTTATACCAAATGTTAATTGATAAATTCATAATGATATCTAAGAATAAAAATTTAAAAAGGTTAGACTATAAAAGCCATAAATTAACCGATTCCATTGATTTAAATTCGGATAACTTGTGAGTTTATAAACTCTTTTTATGCGTCATTGAATTCAGGAGCACTGCTGGTGTAGTGGTATCATGCAAGATTCCCATTCTTGCGACCCGGGTTCGATTCCCGGGCAGTGCAGTAATTTTTTAATCTCCATATATTTGATGAGAGTGAGTAATTTAATGACATAATAATGCCCCTTGAAAAAGTTGGTAAAACTCTCTTTTTTCTGTATATCCCATTGCAGGTCCTTATATATTTTATCGATTTACTTGTTAGCCGTTTAACTAATGTACATTTAAGGATATTTTCCTTCTAAAATTTTCTCCTTCTTTACTGATTTGATATTGTTTTATCATAATGTGCGTTATTTTAAATTCTGAATGAAAGAGGAGAGAAAAATACCATTTTCTCATTTTATATACAATTAATTTATCTTTGCTGTTGTTGTTAAATTCAGAAGCTGAAGTTGAACTGCATTACTAAGTATCTTCAGTATATTATAATTATTACTTACGAAAGCTACAGCTACTATATTTTATATATATATATAAAAATATTATATTTATTCAATCAAAATTGAGGTACCTCAGATTCCAAACAATGTGTACCAAGAATATCTTTATAAACATTTCCATATTTGATAGAGAATTATTTTATTTTTCTTTGCTGGAAGATGTCAGGAATAGAAAAATATCTGTAAAGCATTTTCCGCCTGGAACTTAGGCAAGAGATATTTACGTAAGTAGAGCGGGTTGCGGCAAACAATGGGCCGTGCAATGTTGGTTGCCTCTACCCATGGGATGAAAGTCCTTTGGAAAAGAGGAACTTCATGAACCTAAAGTTAGTGCCGAAGGCATTCTGGTTACTGCACTTCTGCGTCAATGTGGCTTTAAATAATTAGCATCCAGTCGCATGTAAGGATGCGTGTGTATTGTTCATAGTCTTAAGAAAAATGAACAACGATAGTAAAGGACGCAACTACTTTTAATGAAGGTAAATGAATTATTATTATTCTGAATGAACGTGAATCGTGAAAATACTGAACTTCATTAAGTAAGATATTTTGATCGATTAGAGTTATTCTTCGTGGCTGTCATGTAATACTGCTTTTTAAAGTAGTCGAACTGTTACTTTAAACTTTTATGAGACGGACCTCTTTAAAAGAAAAGTATCTGTTCGCAGTTTTAGACATAAGATGCAATTTTAGATGCATGATACCAATTATTTCTGATAATTAGTGAAAAAATCTTTAAGATAAACAACCACTCAACCACCCTTTCATAAAATAAAACGAAAGTGGAGCTATGTATACTTTTATTTACTTCGACAGTCCATTTAATACAAAAAGTTTTCTTACTATATTACACATTTGCTCACGTAAAAAACTTCAATGCCGCTCTTTCTTTTGGTACTTTTATCATATACGTTAGTCTTTCCTTCCATAAGCTGTTGATATTATGGAGGAGCCCTTCAAAATTCAGAAGAGAATTAGAAAGTAGTTCAGTACGTAAACAGAGGAGAAAGGGAACCATATTAGAATTCACTCTCTAGGAAAAGCTGTTATCGAATCACGGAGAGGCATCGTTGGAAGAGAAAGTACTTGTGGGCGAAAAAGAGGTACTGGTACAGAATATTAAATTTCATAAACCATTGTTATGCTTAACGTCTGCATATTAAGAGAAATTAGCAAAATTTTCTTCTCGCATCCTAATTATTAAGACCCTAAAGTGATGAAATTTAGTTTGTATTTTGTTTTTATTTATACACTACAGATTAATGACTTTAATATAAAGTAATAATCAATAATATAATAGTCTAATATGATATAATATAATGGCATAATAAACATCAAAGATTTACCTAGGTTACTCTTTCGTATATTTATTTACTTAGTTGTCATGGAAAGGACTTTACAATATCAATAGTAATTTATCTATAGTTCTCTTTTGTTTTTTCCTCAAACATAAATATTGTGTTCTTATGAAGCAAAAGGATTACTTTTTGAGATATTTAAGTTAATAAATGTATAAATTATTTTTATATAAATATTATACATATACTTGGGTAAAAAAGTTTGAATTTAAGATATTTTATACACCATAAATACCTTTAGAGAATTTATGCTTACTAGTTTTGTATTTACAATGTTTCGGACATGTTTTCATGATATATTTTCGAACTATTCATTCTTACAGGAAGTAAACAAAAAATTATATAGAGCCAATATTTTTTTGGGATAAGAAGGAACTCCTACGGGGATGTAGAAAATTAAATATTTACTGAGGTAAACTTTCCTTCTTTGTTTGAGGTTTGTGAACACTGCTCTTTTTGATCATAAAAAACCTGGATTTCTCTCTTACGTTTTCTTCGGACCAAAGAATCTGTGTTACTGTATTTAAGTTTTCTGTTCTCAGACTTTTGATAGGATAACTACTTTTTCCAATGCTGTACGAAGTTCCATGGTGCAACTTTGAATTGGATGGAAAGTATAGCTATATTTTAACTTCTTTCTTCCGTGTAGTTTTCAAAATTTATTCCAATTTTCTCTTATTTAAATGACACTGTATGCTTTTGTCACCTGAACCAACTGCACTAGATTATTTTGCGATTTTTTTTCTTAAAGGAAGAAGTAAATCGATTTTTAAATGTATATTATGGTTAAAATTTGAGAATACTGAGTTTATGCTCACTATTTATTCACTATTATTTCACTATTTAAACAGTTATATTTGCCTTTAAATTTTCCTTTACACTTAAAAATAATACTTATGAAATGAATGATATTACGATGTTTAAAGATTTTTATTATTTCTAGAAGTAAATTTAAGAAATGAAATACATCCTTAGCTAAAGGGAGAAATTTTACCTTTTTCCTAAAGTAATTTACTAGTAACATGTATCTCTAATATGTTAGATAGTATTAGTTACTTATTTGCAACGTTACATTGGTTGTTTACGTTTCCTTTATATAATGAACTGTTCGTTTTATTCTTTTTAAAATTAACCGAAGTAACAAAGAAGATATTAACGATTTTCAATATACTATCAGTTCATTATTTTCTTTAATTATTGTCGTACAAATAATTTCTTATCATACTTATAGACGAATCAAAACCAGAAATAATTGCATTAATTTTTAATTAATTTATGATTCACGCGTATTTTTCAGGTCGTCTGAAAAATCCGTTAAGATAAAGCACAGCACAAACTTAATACACCGAAGTAAAAGCGCAACTAATCACTTCAACGTAACGTCAACAAGATTCTTATTTTTTGCAGAGTGCTTCCCCCAGAATTTCAAATGATGCCATCACTCATTCTAACATGCTTTCGAGTTAAGCTATATCAAGTCCTGAATAATAGAAATATCTGGAGGGCCATCACAACGGGAGAGTTTCTTTCCCATGAGACGTAATAGTTCGCAGGAAGGATCGAGAGGTCTCTGATGACGGGACCAATGTAAAGAGTGGTGTGAGGAACTCTTTTGTGGGTCCCGAAAACCAGGATTTAAAATGTGGTGTCACCTGACAAAGAACTGAAAGAGGGTGAAGGGAGTGGGCTCTTTTGACGTGGCATAATAATATCTGCCGGAAATGACCAACCCCGAGACTTAAATAAAAGAGATTATCTCCAAAATGGCGGTTTCATTCTTTTTTTACGTGGTTTCATTTCCCATAGTCCCGGGTGATTTTCGGACCACTTTGGACTCTCTCAGAGCTCTTGAAACTTACCAAAAGAAACACTAGAGGGCTCCATTATAGCGAAAGTTTATTTTATCGTACTTTCCCGTAGAGAAAGGTATCACAGATGAGAGAAACGAATTTTTGTAATATGTGAACATTATATTTCTTGGCGAACTAAGTTAAGCAATAATAAATCTCAAATTAGGAACTGTATTATATCTATAGATTGTTGAAGATTCTATTTAGATTAATTTATATATATATATATATATATATATATATATATATATATATATATTTTATGACTAAGATATTTTATTATAAAAAAGTATTAGTATAGTACATGACAAAGTTTTAAAAGTTGAAATACGATACTTATAGATTTTTCGTATCTTTTTTAATTTTTAATCACATTTATGCGAAGAATTAATTTCAAAATCAAATAATTTTTTTGGAATTCCATCTTTCGATTATAAAATTATACGTATTATTAATGTGTTTCAAAGTTGTTTGTAACTATGGAAATAATTATTCATCTTATAAATAATTTTAGGTATCAAACAGCTGAATTAGGATTGCCATTTGATAAGTTAGAATAATGAACGAGAAGAGAATTTTAAGACAAAGAAATAATTTAATTTTACGCATAAATAATATTTAAGGAAAAAAGTTCTCCTTGAAAATTTGATTGTAAATTCAAAAATCTTATATTTTTGTATTTTAAAATAATCATGCAGGGTAGAGTATCTTTTGTTTAATGATTAAACGAAAAGATACAAATGAATTATATTATGAGGAATTTTTGTTTTTATTTCATCTCAGATATATCGTTGAAAATCATTTAAGTAACTCCTGTACCCTTGAATATTCAGACGAGTACGTCAAAGGTTCCCTTGGTGGAGAAAATGCGGAAATTCGCCGCGAGATGGAAGCTGGATAGCAGATTCAAGGATACTGTACGCCCGAGAAAGATTCAAGTTCAAGATGGTTTGGAGTATATCTCATCCATCTGCTTTAATTTCAAATGTAAATATACACTTTGGGAGGAATCAGACAATAGGCACACGATTTACAATTTCAATAATTAATGCTAAAATAAGTTTATATTGACGCAATAATTGATTTTTTGTAAATATTGATTCTTGTAAAACTTTAAAAATTGATTTTTAATGTATAAAAATTTTTTTATCACATTTTGTTTTTATTCGATAGTTAAGTTTTCACATTCCTATGCAATTATCTAGTTTCAGTCAAGCCAATCCAAAAGTATCATTATTAAACACATAGGAAATAATAATACGATTCCACAAACCTTTATAATCTACTAAGAAAATATTATTCATGAACCAATAAATTAATTTGAAGGTTGTTCTTCCTTGTGAAGTATGTCATATACGGAAATTGCAACTTTTTGGATTAAACTTATTGAAGTGTAAGAAAATTTTCTGTGGAAATTTACAAAGTTGTTTTTATTATTATAATATAATTAGAGTTGACAAACTATGCTCTCTGCAGTAATATGATTTCATATATATATATATTAAAAAGAATGAATGTTATGAAATCGATTATATTCTACCGAAGGATAATAAAAGTAAATAAAAGAAGAGCTATAATAAATAGTAACCACGAGCATTAATACAATGATAATGAATTTTTTACGATAAAAGATTAATAAATCTGATATAAGGAAACGCAATTCATATTTGAACCAATTATATTATATTTGTTATTTAAAATCTTATTTTCTAATTAAAATAGGATTCAATTTGGAAAAATCCACTAAGTATAAATTTAATACTTATAAATGTAATAATATGAATATCTAAAATATTTGAAAACAATTTTATAAAATATTCGTAAAATAACTATATGTTTCACGTACGTATACTATTTATCGGGTTTCTTAATACTTTAACAAATAGTTATGGTACAAATTAAAGAGAAAAAATAAAATTTTTTAATATTAAATTTACAGCAGTTTTCCATAACTCACGGATCAACTTAAAATATAACGATTATCAACAAAAAAATATGTGGATATCAAATTTAAACCAACCCAAGGTAATTCATTAAAGCAGTTGAAGGAATTTATTGCTATGATTTCAGACTGCGGTGAAGTTTATCTACATTCGCAGCTTGAATGAAGACATACATTGGTGCAGCCATATTTTGAATCCCCCATTTTCTCCAAAGCAAACTGAAGGCCTACTTTTAAGGCGTAGAAGGAAAAAAAGCCAACTAATGCGTCTGAAAACTAGAGAAGCAAAAGTTAGAAACTCGGGAGCTCGGGAGATTGTAAATTTCCATTACTAAAAACTAAAGGAAGTTGTTTTAGACAGCAGAAATAGGATTTGTTTTTCTATGAGTCCCCTCACAAAAGTACGTAATGCTTTCAGAAATCATAAAATGCATCTCTGCGTTATGAAACGGCCATCCTGGTAGCATTCTTCGTCATAAAAACGAAACATAAGTGAGATAAGCTGCAGAAATGATAAAAAATACTCAACTATTCTTCAGATCCATGAGTTTTGGAGACTTTACGAAAACTATGGCCGCCTTTACACCATAATAACGATTATTTTTCATCCTTATACAATTTAGGAGAACACCTCATAGTAAAACTCAAGAGGAAAGAGGAGTAATAGTTCAATTAGCAAGTTCCTCCGAAAATAAATTAGAAATTAAAAAGTTTCTGGGCCACTTCGGCCAAAAAAGAAGAGGAAGATCCACTTAGATTTCTTTCGAAATTTCCTCCCGAAATGGTTCCAACAGATGCTCCTTGGAGTCACAGAATGGCATGCACCGAACAAAATTAGAGAGACACCATCTGCTGTCTCGACGCCTAATTGTGAACTTAAAAATTTTATATTGTTAACCTCATTTACGTATTTTTAAGTATTTTAAAATTACACAATAAAATTCAATTAATATATGGTCTGAAGCCCGTAATTTCGCTACCAACGATATAATAATAATAATTAAATCGATAGTATGAATAATCGATAATCGAATCGAAGAATCGATTTCCTTATATCTCAGAGAAAATTTTATAATAAATAAACTATAAATAAACGTTGCTAGATATTCAACAAATTTGGCGTCAATTTATCATATTACAGAATAAAATTATCTTATATATACACTTAAATTTGAGAAATAAACAAACACCATACAGAGTTTGTTTATTCAAGTCTAAGTAGTTATGATTGCCATGGAAACATCAGGTACTAATCGAAGCCCGTTTAATTTCTCACGAGAGTTTTCAAAGTGGTATTTCTGACACCATTCATTTTTAAGGGCACATCTACAGTGTGCTAGCTGGAAAGAGGATGTAACGTTCATTAATATGCTATATCTACACACCCTTTGACCCATCGTTTAAGAGGCTGTGTTCTCACTCGGATTAACGATTCCGGATGCCGAAAAGCCAAGCGGGTTGCACGCTCGTCTTTAATGCAAGTCGTCCCGGATTCGACTCCTGACTCCAACTTATTAATTAATTAGTAAATATACGAAGGATTATGAGAAGCTGAAAATTCAACAACGTATGGGGTAAGGTAAAAGTCTACGTAAATATGAGCTCAGTTGATGAGGTACTTATAAAATATAACTCCTACTATTAATCTTTTGCATGAACTCGATTTATAAAGCACCTATAAAGTAGCACTCCTGATATCAGTTTCTTTTATTTTTAGTAATAATAATAAAATAATACAAATATTAATTCTGGCATGGAAAAATTCCTTTTCATTTCCTGATTAAGAGGATAAGAATGAAAATAAGCTATCTGAAAAGCAAGGTATATAATCGTAGTAATATTTGGGGTTGGGGATATCATCTTCCTAACAATTTTTAGAAGTTGAGCGTATTTGGAATATAGATGAATACGAACTTGTGTAGCGTTGGAAATATCAAGAAAAAGTTTATGCGTATATGAATAAAGCAATAAATTTAAAGCTTAGCCATAACAGAATCCTTTGACTGTCATATAAGCGAACGTTTGTTAACTGAATCATTTCAAAACTTTGCTTCCATGGTCACCATCTATTTATGAGATCATCGCTTTGTGGGTAATTTTGGTTAATGGAAAATCCTTCGATGTTTGTTAAATCTTCATTTGTCTTTGATAATTAATCTCTCGCTTCTATTGAAATTATTGAAATTTATTTTTATTTTCGTATTAGGTACTTATATTTAAGTTACAATCATTCACCGTTGATTCAGGGATAGCTAAAAAAAATTGCATTCGAAATGGACCTGTAATCAGCAAAATCCAAACGCGTATAGGATTATTTTTTCAATGCAAATTGCTTTTCAAAATCAAACATTCGCAATGAAGCGGAAAACCAATGTTCTTTTGATCTTTCAAGTTCGTTTCGAATCAGCGATCGAAGTTTTTTAATACGTAAATTATGAGTTACAAAGCTCACGCGTTTTAATTCGAAATATTCTATACGGTCAGTAAAATCAGTAATTATTGCTTTTAATTAAAAAGACACAATTTATGAGAATATTACTTTTGACCTATTTATCCGAACTACCTTTTAATTTACGAATTTGAATGTGAAATGAACTGTTGAAGCACGTTTTACAATTTCAGGAGTTAATTATGTATACTTAATATCCTGGGTATCTGGTTCAGAGATTTCTTGTTTATTTTTGTAGTGGAAACAATAATATCTTCCTTTACCTATAGAAATCTTCAAGTGGTAGAAGTAAATACGAATAATTATCTTATCGGATTCTCGAGGAATTTTTAGTAAAAATGATGCGCCAATCTAGCTTCTAACGTTTGCAGATTTTTAAGGTTTATTCTTTTACTTCTCAAACAGAATACGAACGTAGAAAAATGAATTCTACATTTACAAAAATCATTTGAGAATTTGCCAAGTGAATACAAATTTCTGAAGATTTTGAAGGAAATTATATTTTTCCGCGATTCTATAAAAACTCAAGAAAAATTCTATTCTTACGAAGTAACTCTGAAGTTAATAACTTATTTTTAATTTCTTGTTTCTAAGGAACAGTTTTTTGACATTACTGTTGTTTATAGAATTGTTGAAAAGCAACAATATTGTATTCAGAGGCTAATTAAAAATATTATCCCATATAGAATTCATTATTGCGTAACTTAACTTCTATTATAGTCATATAACCATAAACATTAAAAATATATTATCTAATATTGTATGTACTTATCAGCTGCATACTGATTGTTAAAATTTTTCTTTTCCTTAAAGTATAATAAAAATAAGAGAGTTTTGGCAAAATATAGGAATTGTACGCGTTATTACTATTATCGGTTTTTTTATTTACGTAATTCTTAGCGGAGAGGCCTTTCAGCATGAAACTTCCACATTCCTATCTTGCTAGCAACCTCTTTCATCTTCACGTCTTCTCAACAACGCACGCTTTCCTTTCCTCTTTTTTTTAACGTGACCTAGAGCTAGTTAAGGGCATGATTGTACTTCGTACTCCAACCACTAGAGTGAGCTCTGACTCAGCCTAAGAGATCATTAAGACCCTTGTAATGCTGACGAATGCGTATAAGAGCGAATTATCGCCGATTAGTATTATTAACATAATTACGAGCATTCGGTATACTCTACTTTGTTTTCCATAGCGTCATTAAAGTTTTACCCATTATAAGCATACAAATTTAGGTTCAAATAAGATTATTTATTTGAACCTAATATTTATTAGGTACTGATGAAGAGTCAGTAATTTTAGTATTATAGAAAGGTAACGGGCAAAATACAAGCATTTTCTCATATATTAATGTATTTTTAGTATTGATAAAAGTCTCTTATAAATGAAATACTGTTCTGCGATTAGAGAAGAAATTTATCTGCAATAAACTTATAAAAGCCGAATAGACTTCAAAATAAATTATATGTTTACATCAAATATATTGCAATACTTAATATTCTCACTGTGCAGAGGGGATAAATATGGCTAACCGAAAATATTTGACCATTGTTATATCAATACGTAATATAACTTTTCACATCGTGAATTCTGTGCGTTATTTTCGAAGTATCGAAAGAATTTTTGAAGTTGCTTTTCTTCCAAAAATACGAGCTGAAAATTCAGTTACCACGGAATCGAGGATGTTAAGGAAAGAAGTAAGATAGAAGCGCGTCTAAGTTTCAGACAATGCATTTTCTTTCTGGCTCTACGGGATAGAACACTAGAGGTGTAGGTAAGTTGCCCGCGGCGAAGTTTCAGCACGAATATAGCCTTGACCTCGAATCCGAAATCTAGCAGCTACGGAAGGGAATATTGAGGATCTGGAATGGATAACAAGTCTTACATTTTTATCTGGAAGTACTTTAAAAGTCTAGTGAAAAGTTTATATACTTATAACAGCATGCAGTCCGTTAAGATAGCAATTTACATTCAATAATGAACGTTCGAAAGTAATCATAAATGATATAGAAAAGAAACTAAATCCTAAAAGAAAATGTACAATTTATATTTATATAATAATAATTAAATGAAATATGTTACGGCTTTCATTCCATAAGAAGAATTTTCAATCTTTCCGCATCCACATTTTAATGACAAATCTAAACATATAATATAGTATCAATAAAAACAATTAGGCATTCTTGTTCACTTAATATATCTTTTTTTTTAAAGTTTTGTTTTTGTTATCAATGAACTTATTTAGGTAGTTACGCTTTTTGTGAATCTAATATATTTTCTTCTACAATAGATACAAAATATCGTTTTAAAAGTTGATTAGTATAAACGTAACTTTCCTAATATGTTTAATTAGTAGTGAATCCAGGCATGTACGACATATATATTCTTCGTTATAGATTATTATTTTTCTCACGATAAATTAAAATTCATATTATAGTTTTGAGCTTTATTTATATAAATATGATTTATTGAAAGAAAAATATTGCTCACGATAGTGTTTTTGAGTTAAATTATTTGAGCAACTCGTTGAAAAGTAATTCGGTAACAAGAACCAAGGAAATACACACATTTCGAACAATTTATCTCGTGTAAAAATCACGAGCACGGAACGATACACAAATTCACGTTTCGGAGCCATTTCCTCGAAGAAACAACGGGGGGGGGCCGAAAAATAAAAATCTCCAAGGAGACAACGGCGGTGGAAAGTCATAATATAAAGAGCTCTGACCATGCCCAGTTCTTGGCCGCATTCTTTCGGAATAATTTCAGAGGGAAAATCAAGGAAGGCTTCTCTCATGAAATGAATCCTTTGTGAGCAAAAAGTTCGCGAAATTTCAACCGCTCTCCCTCTGGTGGGAATGCCGGTAAAATGCCATCAACTGTTTTGGATCTTCGAGAAAAAGGTTTAATGGGATTGAAAAAGACGGTATGCGGACTCTTCAAACAAAAGTGCAAATTTCTCGACGAGGGTTTTCCAGATCAGAAATGGTAATAATTTTTTTTTTATCATCCGCAGAATGAAAAAGTTCGCTAACTTTAAGAGAATAGATCTTCGAGTACTGATTCGGAAATCGGGGAACATTACGAACTATTTTTCACTAGTGGAGAATAAAGAGAATTTAGAGCTCCATTAGGTAAAACTTGATCTCTCTCGCTTTGAAGGTGAATAAGGGAGCATTATGGATATGAAAGAGGCTCTTATTCTGCAGATTTCCAAAGGCCGGCTTAAGATAAAAGAACCTTTGGTCAACAGGAAAAAAATGCTCGAGGCGATCCCGCTCTCTTATCCGCTGTAATTATATGGCGTACTGTAAGACTCTAAATGCTCTTGAAGCCAATGAAAATTGCGGATTTTTTAATCCTTTAACTCTTTATAATATTAAGCGATGTAAAAAGAGTTTTTATGTCTCTTTGTCGTTGAATGCAGATTCTCTACTTGAATAACATTGTTAAATTGAACAATGTAAACAATTTATCGAGATTATTAAATTTGTTACGTAAGCAGTCTACCATTATTAATTATAAGCAGTTTAATTTATTTACTTATTGTTAGTTAAATTTAGTGTTCTTTTCAATAATATAATGTCCAAGAATGGCATTGTTTTAACAATGAAATAGTTGATCAATATTTTTAAATTAGTTACGTAAACAGTTCCATATTATTAATCATAAATATCGTAAATTATTATTTAGTTTAACGTTAGAGGTATATTGAATGAATGAGAGACTTTAAAATTATAAAAATACATATGTTATATTTGATACACTATTATACGTACATAGTTAAAATCTTAATGCATCTTAACAATTCATTTCGTAATTAGGGAACTGATTTCTAATTTCCATGGAGTCTAATTATACAAAATTGGTCTGGGATGAGCTCTACCTCGTATATGACTTCTTTCACCGATATTGCACTATAAATATCTGCATCCTACGTTAGAAGTGCACGAATATACACGTTTTTCGCCTTGGAATGCGATATGATATTTTATGCATCGAGAACCAGTGCGAGTAATCAAGCGGCCGTCTTCCATCAATAGCACATCGTGACTCCGACGTACGTCCACAAGTTTTTACTTCAAATCTAATCGAGAACTGGTCACTCAGCCTTTTGAGGACGTGAATAATTTCTGCAGTGCCTTTCACTACCTAATTTGACGTAGCTATCCACTTCCCCCACTCTCTCCATTAGCCCTCGTCTGCTCACTCACATCGATCCCGTAATATCCCACGAAATTTCTTTCTTTTTTCATTACGAGAACGTTAAAGACCCTGGAAATATTTAGAAGGTTTTAAAAGCAAATGTTTCCGATTAGCATTCGTTCAAGAGCCAATGACCTTTGATGTCTGATAAAAATAACGAGGGTTATTTTTTGAAGAGCTAATTGGAGATAATTTTCACTAAGTTTTTTAAAATTTTGATGTGGTTAACAGCGATACATTGATAAGATGGGAAGGATACTTATCCTCCATATTTTTTATAAAGAGATACTTAAGAATTAGGGAAATTAAATCATAAAATAATGTCTAAGTTTGGAAGCTATTGAAATTTTAAAAGTTTCGTTTCCTACATCATTAATTTGCGAATGGACGAGATGAAATTTTGAGCTATGAATCACAAACAGCCAGTGCTAAGGTTTCTGATATTTGATCCAATTAAGGTTTCAACTGACAGTGTCCCCGTGAGAACGTTAGCCATGTATGCATGATAGCAGAGGAAGAATCACAAATTCTAAAAAAGCAAATAGAGATGTAAATCTTTCCTTCCTCAGATATCGACAAAATGATGACGATGCAAGGTCATTTCTAGGCATGCATGATAAAGCACTTTAATTGTCGATTACCTTTGCATTCAGAAAGATGCACTGTTGGTAATTGCTGTCCTCTTCAGGTACTAGTCTCATATTTTAGAGTTAAATGTATGATTCTTTTCTAAATATAGCTTATTTAGAATTTTTATATAATAGAGTCAATATTAAAATATAAAATTATATAAAAAATAATACAAATATTAAAACATATAACAACTATCACAATTTCAGATAAAAAGTTTTTAAAATGTAATATGGGCATCGAAAATTCTTGAGGTTGAATACTCTCTAGATCTTAGGTATATTAGGTCATTCAATAAAAATAGTTTGTTATAATGCAATATTCCACTACATTATATTTTCAAACTGATTTTCTTTGTTGGATTTATACTTGAGAAAGTAAGATTAAGATATTTAAATTAGAAATTTATTTATCTTTTTGATAAGATCGGAAATCTTCTTTAATCATAAGTTATAGTAATCTTGTAATTGACTTATTTAATTACCATATTTATATTATATTTTTGTTGATTTCATCTTATTAAGCAATAAATCTCAGAATCCACGAAGTTATCCGATGAGAAATCTTCACGCCCCACCAAGGAAGGAACGTTTAGTATTGATTACTTCAAGGCGGGACCGGTAACTGGATAACAAGGAAATATAACGCCAAGATTAAAGAACTTTTTATAATTGAACATATTTATTTCCATCAGATTCCTAATACCAGAGCAAATATTCCTTTCTTGTATTACGTATTTTGTACTGATAAATATCAAAGTGGGTTGGATAACCACCTGTACTTAAAGGAGTACTGGGTTCGATTCCTGCTCTTATTAAGTCGTAAAACGATACGCAATTAAACCTTGAACTGTACCATATGTACCCAACAGGGTATACCTACCAGAAGAGACGGTTTCGATTTATTCAAATCAAATTAATACTCCGGACATCTCAATCCGTATTAATGAATCTAATCGATTCGAAACCGAACCATATTTCTTCCGTACATCGCTCACTCCAAAATTACGCCACCATAAATAACCTTCCATTCATCAAGCTTTACACGCGCCGTAAATATCGCACGGGTTTGAAATTACAGACAGACCATACACATGGTTTTACACTCCAAAAGTCTACGCGACACGGGCGGGTTTCCCCTTTCACAGAGATCGCGTTCGTAAACGAGATAGTAAAGTCCGTTTCATCGCAAACCGGAAACGGGAGGGATGATAATTAATCCGCGCATTTCGCTCTTCATTTTTCGTCTTTTTTTTATAGACGTACTTTATACGTCGTCGGAGGTCGTAATTGAAATCGGGGGCAGAGGGAAGATTGAAAGAAATTGGCATCTTGGAGGGCTTCGTGGAAGCCGCATTTCGAGCGCGTGAAAAGAAGTACCGCCATGATGGATGGAGCCCCTTATTAAGGAGGGAGGCTGCGCGACTCGGATAAGATGGCAAGGAGGATCAACAGGTCATTGCTAATAGTTTTTCAAACGGAATTTCAATCACGATTTTTGCAACTGGGGCGGAAAGGGGTGAGGTTTTATTCAGGAGAAGAAGGAGGAGTTAGAATTCAGGGAGAAGATGGGGAAATGTAAGATCAGAGTGTAAAATGAGGGATGGGGAAGAAAGAAATGGAAAAAGATGAAAAGAACTGGAGTGGAAAGATGGAAGAAGGAAAAAATTGAAGGAAAATATCGGAAGAGGAATATATAAGAGATAAAATTGGAGGGGAGTATCGTTAAGAGGGAATAGGAGGTAAAATTGTAGTTGAATATTTGGAGGTGAAAATAAGAAGTAAAGAAATTCTCGTAGGAAAATAGTAAGGGGGGATTTCTAGAGTAATATCGCGGAAGTGGGAAAGAAGATGGGGATGAAAGGAGCATAAAAAGGGTAAAAGTAAGGGGAAGAGAAATGCGGTGAAGTGTGGTTGGGGATAAATGAGAGGGGGAAAAATGGGGGCAGATGGGAAATGGTTATGAGGTGCTAGGCGGCCATCAAAAAGCACAAGGTCGTAAACTCAGCGAGGAAACTTTATACTTCAACGGCTCACTCGATTTCTCTCGTAAACTATTCCAGGAGCCGAAAATCCGTCTCTCCCGTAATGCTCTTTCTCCCTGGGGCCTATTAAAAAACCATGGGGCGGCTGCCATTATCGATTGCATTCCTCAAATATCTCCGTTGGACGCACCTGACGGACGGGTACTTTTTGAGGTATGACGCCATTTTGAGGGCTCATATCGCACGTCTCTTTTTTGGGGAAGTCGTTCCTTTTATTTTTGCTGCGAAGAGGTACGTGTCGTTGCGATGCAACGCCGATTGTTTACGGTCTGTTTTCTCATTCATGAAGGTGTTGAAGTATTCGACGTTGGATGCCTCGAAAGGTTGATATGGAGATCACGGTTTTGAATCCAGATGCGGATGTTTTTCTCTCTTCGAATCGATTTGTCTTCTTGTAAAAGGAATAGGAAATGTTTGGTGAATAGAGAAAATCGATTCTCTTATGGGAACTTAATCATTATTATTTGATGATCACGGAGAAAGGTGTTTTACATGAAAGCCTTTATTGTTAAGTTATGAGCAGTTGGGATGTATGTAGAGGAGAAGAGGAAGTATGAAAATTTCAGTCTTAGGTGGAAGAAGGTGATTTATTAAAAAGAATTAAGAAATATTATGCATGAGAGAAAGTATTAACTTTTATGCTCGAATGTCTAATTTGATCGATGTGTCTTGACTACGTAAGTTACTTTATTAAAGCAACTATGGTTGAAATAGAGGAGAGACACTCGTATGGGGAAATAAAATAATACGCAAAAATCTATGAAATATTTCAATTTGCAGTACACACCAAAAAAGATTGTATTTAAAGTAGTGAGGAATTGCTATATAATAGTGTGAATTCTTTACTTTTATTAGAAAGATATGATCTGTATTACTTAAAAAACATCTTCCAGAATATTATTTCGTTCTTCTAATCCGTATTATTTTAGAATCTAATAAGAGCTATGCAGTCTAGAAAATCATAGGATAAAAGATAAAATTTTGATGTTTAATAAACTTATCTTTCGGAATAAACGCTTAAAATGCAAGAGCCACCTATACACTTTAAGATAAACATTTTATTATAAATTTCTTAGAGAAAAGATGTTGAGAGAATAAATAAAAAACATCTTCAGATACAGACATTCGTGGGATGTGGTGGTAATAGAAAACATGAAAAAAACTATATATACTACTCGTTTAAACTTCGTTACTGGGTTCGCCTTTCACCAATCATATCTCGAATTGTTTCATGTTGTAAATTACTATATTTTTATGAGCTACCTTTTATTAATCATCGTTCGCTCCACGACATGCTTTAGCATATTGAGCGAATAACAGCAGGTGATTACGTGATAGCGGCTCGAGCTACGGGTGACCTGGGAGTAAGCCCGGGGCGCTATATTGAAAGGGTCGTCCATTCATAACACAACGAATTCGAAACATTCGTTACGGACGACAAAAATCTACGTAAAACTACAGCATGAAACATTATGCTACAACTGTTTTTAATAGCTTCTTTACATGCTAGAACTGGATAATCATCGGCCTTTAAAATACTAATGATTAATTTATCGTAGCATAAGTAAATTAGAGTAAAAGTTTAGCATTGATAGTAGAGATGTATTACGATAACAAGACTAAATAGGTATTGAAAAAATCTAATTAAAGAAGCTAATAATCAGAAAATCCATTCAGCTTAAAGCGTAGTGACATAAAATAGAATCTTTTTATGTGGGATAGAGATAGTTAATTGTGAACTTCATATAAAATTTATACTTATATTTCCTTTTCAGTTACATATTATGATACCCTGAACGATATCCTGCGATACATAAATCAATATAATTAAGTGTAGAAGAGACTGAAAATAGTTCATTAACTTTGAATTCTAATGCGAGACTTTTTACTGGAATTAAATGTTAATTTTTACTATGTTTTTCGTGTGAAAAGAAAGATTTTTAAATCACTAATTCAACCTGAACCTTTGATCTTAGAGAAGGCGCAGATAAAACCGTAGGGGCAGTATATATTTGTGCTATCTGATTCAGCGAATTTGTTTGTACATAAACATATATTAAATCCATAAAATTGAAAACTCAGTCTGCTATATCAGTATATTTTTGTTTGGTTTTAGCTCCATTAGCAAAACTAAATAAAAATTTAAATAAAGATATTCGTTTCAGAAATCTAAGAAACGTTAGCAAAGGAAACTTGTCTATATATAGCAATGAAACCGCAAGATGACCACTACTGGTCTAGTTTGTATCGTACTGTCGTAAATAAGTATTTGGGTAATTAAGTTGGAGTTACGTGGTTGCTATGGTATATTTTTCTGAATATAAACATGAACATTTTAATTTTGTGAAAAGAACCTATAATGTCCGCAGTTCAAACATCCCAATAGAGAGAGGATATAAAAAATAAAACTGCAATGGTGTTGTCAGCTTGTCCAAAGAAAACAAAAACAAATGTATTTCCAAGCCTATGAAAGACACATTAGTGTAGGCCAGTTAAACATCGCTCGGAAAACTTTGAAAATCTATCTGGACGAGTAAAGGGAACGAATATATTTTCCCTCAAATCGTTTCAGAAGCCTTTGAAAACGAAGCGCAAAGCTATGGCCCCACAAAAAAGTCGGTAACAAAAACACAGCGGACTGCGTTCCGTTAAAGTTTTCCTTTCCCCAAATAGTAGACATATTTTCCTAGTTAAACGGAAATGAAAAGAACAGATGGCCGAAGAATTTTGTTTGTTCCATTGTTCCTCCATCCGATATCGCGTATTAGCTAAATAGGGCGTTTTTTTTTTTAAAAAAAAGAATTATTCTTAACCTATTTCTTTTTAATGTACTGGAACTTTTTCCTAAAGCGGAAGGAACAATTTCATTCGATAATCCGTCCCATTTCCGTGCATTTCGAAACGAACGATGAGGGCACTTACGTTTCTAGATTTTCGCGATGCAAGAAGAGGGTAATACCAGCACTTTTATAAGCTCTCTCTCTCTTCTTTCCTTTCCCCCTGAGAAAGGCAGATAATACGAGCAAAAAAGCGTTCTTTCTCGAAATAATACCCACCTATGAATTCAGAAGGGATTTATAATTGCTTTCCGCATCAATTCTTTTTCTCCCAACTTCAATGAGGCACGAGAATTCCGGTAAAGATTTTTGTGTCGCGGACGATGTACGTACTTTGTTCTTTTTTCTCAAACGTTCAGATGAATCGGAAATAGACTTTAATACGAATTATCCATATATATGGCTTCAGATGCATCTTTCTTTGTGATGAAACATAGTAAAAAGAAATGTTCTGTACTAGCTTTGTGAAAGGAATAATACAAAGGGATAGTTAAAAGGTTTCCCGATATAAATATCAAGAGTATAATGGTTATAGTTACCTTTTGTGCGAGTTTTATGAAATAAATAATAGAAAAGGACAGTGAAGAGCTTTCTTGATATTACAAGGGTATAATTATAGTTACATTCAAGAGAAAATGACCAATTAATTGTGGAATTATAAGAAAACAACGAGTATAATTGTAAGAAAATTTTGAATTCCTTCACAACAAACGCTTAAACAATTCATCCTGTTCAATAATACATGACGTAGGCTTTTAATTAGTATTCATTCTTTTAAAATTAAATCGTCTTTTAAATATGTAATTTAATTACGTGTGACAATAAGGTTGAAAAAAGTAAATTCGATTGTCAAATTTCTCGTCTTATTTCAATTTCCTATCCAATCATATCGTTAACGAAGTTATCAATATATATATTAACGTATTCCGTCGATATCACGAACTTCATCAAATGAAACATAAACAGGTTATGACAATCGTCGAGTGCGATGATCTGGATTAAATTTACAGCTGAACTAATTTAACAAACTCTGAGAGAGAGATTGAATATTTACTGAATAAATAATAAAATGGGATCGATTCCAAAAACAATGATATTGTTTCATCGTGTTTCTAATTAATCGAGGAAATTAGGTGCAGTTTTTTAATAAACAAATCTGCAACCGGATAAGTTCAATCGAATTACATTAGTATTCCGTACATCAAATTCTAGTTATCTCTATTCCTCAGAGGGCTTTACAAAATATGTGAAATATGCACGTGAGCAATGGTAACTGATGATTTCAAAAATTACAAATAAGAAGATTAAAATTTGGAATATTTTAATAAGTTTCAACAATAAAATGTAAAAATAATTAAAATTAAAGAGATGACTGCTTATAATGAATTATTGTTTTAGATAATTTATGTAAAAATATTAAATGATTTTAGCAAATAATATCCCAAAATATGTGGAAGTAACACGAGTGTTTGTAATTTTTATGTAACAATCCTATATTAACGAATTTGACCTCCTATACACCCGAATTACCAAAGGAAGTAAATATTAAGTAGTATTCCATCAAAGGAAAAATCTAGAGTATCCGAACTTAGGGACTAAATACCTAAATAGTGTTTTTTCTTACTATCCAGCTTTGCGTAACTTTTTCATATCGTTAAGAAACGGAAGATATTTTCAATTATATTTTCCATAAGTGTCAAACATTTTACTTGCCTTTTACTACCTGTCTGTACTTTTTATTGTTTATCACTCATCAACAATGAAGTCTTTCTCGAGTTTTCAAAATCTTATTTTCTTTTGAAATGAGATAAATTTGATTCAAATATTTATTTTTATCTATATTACTATATTTATAGTTTTTTAAAAAAGTATAATTTGAGAGTTTTGCAAACTTGAAGATGATGAAATGTTTGGTAAATTAAATCTTTCGTAACAAGTAAATCTGGTAAATCAGACCATCATTTCAATGAGAAACTGTAAAATAGACTGGAAATTCGAGGAACAATTATAGATACAAATGCATCGAATTTAGAATTGAGTGCATTGGAAGTGGGTGACCTGAATTTTAGATGATTGGGAATCCAGTATTTTGTTAGTTAAGCGCATTATACAAATATCTGGTGAATAATTAAGGTAAGCTCCCCTTTTGTCAGAGGAGGCTGAGAGATTTTCAATTAAACTTTGAAGGAATTAGAACTATTACCTAGTGATTGTAAGTGGTATGATTTTTCTCCATATAAAATGATATTATAATTTACCTTATACTACTTAGGGTGTTAGGTATTAATTTTAAGTTTTATTTAATTGTCAAGCATGAAGGGAAATTGCAAAATTTTATTTTCTAACGCGATATATATTTTGTGTGAAATGAACATGAAAATGAAAATGTTTATTTTTTGTATACTACCATCATTAATGGTTTTTAAACTCTCTGCATAAATTAAGGTAAGGTATTTAAACACTATAAATTTCACTCAGCTTCAGAAATGAATGTTCTAAGTATTTATGGCATTTGGGAAAGACAGCGTGCGTACCTTTTGGGTGATATACAAGAGAAGATAAACTCGGTTTCTTCGGGCATCAAGAGTTTCATGACTTCAAAAGGTCCACTTGTTGGCCTCGGCGTTTGCAGATACGCTGCAATCAGAGTTTGTCGGCAGTAAGTGGTAGATTAAACCGAATTAAATTGGTGGCAATTACTAACGCTCTCCGACATCAAAACTCACCATTTTAGTACGTAAAACAGCCTTTGAATATGGGAGGTTAAAAGACATGTACTTGAAAAAGAAATGTCCTTTTAAGATAAAAGAGTACGAGTTGACGAGAAAGCAGTACATGTATATACAGTAATATACGGGATATTGAGAGTTATAATTGAATTGATTCTTACATAATCATTCAGCTTTTGTAGAAAAATACGTGAGTAAAAAAATTCTCTTAAATTTGAAAGTCATTCAATTCTTCCTTTTTTATCAATTACTTATTCAGTTTTTATTAATTATTTGTCACTTTCTCCTTACCAATATACTTAATAGTCTTGTTATCATAAAACTTTACTCAATTCTACTTACTCTTACGTAGAAAAACAATATACTTTCAATATGATCAATCACTAAATCCGTAACAAGAAGATGTTGTTCAATGGCGTGTAAAAGAATAGATAAATTTACGTCTAAATATACAAACGAGAGAAGCTTTTATGTGCTAATAAATAAAAAAGAAACCCAATTTCCGGTCGCAAACCGTTCATTAGTTCCTTCAGTAGTTTTTTTTCGTTCGCTTATAATTTTCTTAATTAATGTTTCCCGTCCCTAAGAAAGCTCATTTTTTAAGGTTTCCAATTTATTAATTTTTTCATCTAAAGATTTCTTTCTTCTTTCTTCAGCTTTTAATACAAAGGGTTTTTTAAATTCCTTCTCTCTCTAAGAGTTTATTATTCGCACTTACGGGTCATAAATTCCTTCAGAAGGAGGCAAAGAGAATCATTAAAGGCTCTTTCAATTGAATGGAATCGATATTCTGAATAGGAGCTTTTACGTTTCCATAGTACTGTAATCATCTTATTTACCGTGACGGTATTTGAAATACTCTTATTTATTCATTCTGATATTTCTTTGAAGTATTATTACTCTAATTTTCCGGTTTTAAAAGCAATCATTTTTTGTGAAAGGACCATAAAAGAAATTAATGGAAGATAACATTTTGTTTAAATCGTTTATTTTTGAATTTCGTAATATTTCGCAATTTTGATATTCCTAAATGTAGGATCATTGCTTGAAATTATGCTTGAAGCTTCAATGTATTATATGTATAATATTATAACGATGTATAGAATCCAATTTATAACATATCATTTATTAAATATTACAATAATGTATTATTCCAAAGCAGGAATTTCCCAATGGGAAGTAGAAGAAAGCAAGTTGTTCCATGGTATGTCTGGGAATATGTAGCTCTCTAAAGTTTCCATTGATTTGTCATCGATTTTGAAAAAAAGAAAAGTTTCATAGCAGCTCTCTGTAGATTGCATTCCGATACTGGATCGATATTTCATACACGGAGACCGGAAAATTTACCTCAATTCGAAGGAGTTTTTCAATAAATAGAAGCATGAGGGCACCCTCATGTGGTCTTGTCATTCTCTAGCTTTTGGTTTTCCTCTTCGGGAAACTTATGGGAATGGAATACCAGAATCCATCCCCGAGAAATTTTGTTTGAATAGTTTAATTGCTATTATGTTTCTAGGATTTCTGAAAAAGAATAGTTAAAACTTTAAACAGCAATTTTTCTTGAAACTATAGCAACGTATATAAGGCCTAAGAAAAGAGTTAGGCTCCATCAGGGAAACCTTACCTAGTGTTACTGAATTTGTACTTTTAGGAATTGATTTCCCAGAAGAATGTCACTAAAGCAGATGAGAAAACATTTTTGGACTCCTAAAGTTCGAAGTAAGTTATACGAATTTCATCGTTGGAAGTTTCAAATGAAATAAAACAAAAATAACGAATAAATTCTGCTTCTTATGCCTTCATAAAATCATATTCTATTCCTTCATATATACATTTCAAAAGAATAAATCATCTTCTAATCATTTACAAAATTGAGTAATTAACGTGAACGAAAAAGTTTAAATTAAACTCAACTTGAATTTATAATATATATAAAGCAGCTAAATGTCTCTCGAATCAAAAATTAATTTAAATTCTTGCTCTTCCATTCCTAAGCCTTATTTATTTGGATATATAAAATATGTCTTCAACTACATATACTAATAGCTTTTCTCCATAACAAAGATATGCTTCCGGGCGGATGTAAGTAACTACTTCCTCAAAATAAATTCTATATTCCATTTATATCTTTCCTAATTGGTCTTTAAACTTTGGATGCATTTACCTTGTTTTCTTCCCACTCTTATACGATTCTTTATTTTTCTTCTATTTCTAGCCCATTGAAAACTTTCCAGACTTGCTGAGAAATCCTCCGTGGTACGTCATCTGGCTTTTCAAAGACCTGCAATTCCGTTTTAATTTGTTATTCTGGTACACCTCGAGCAAAATAGAATTTAATCCGTTCGGAGCAAGAATAGAAGTCTTTCGTTTCCTTACCATCAAATGCGGAAGTTGAGACAAATTTTTCGATAATGAAACATTCAAATATATCATAGCTATTTCTGTATGTTTCATATTGCAATTTTATAGCACTTTATATCTGCTGTTATAGATATATACTCACTATACTGTAAACAACCATCAATCTTCATACATCTATCAAACTTTAAGTATCTATAAAGATATTAAATATTGCGTCATCTTTATGTTTTCGGTAGATGGATAGCTCGAAATTTTATGTGAATTTTTAATTTTATTAATTTTGATATTAACAACAGTAAAAGAACGTAAATAATCAATACATTGGTAAAATAGTTAGGAAATGATGGATATAACTTAAAAGCTCTTTAAACTTCTACTTAATTAATCGTTACTGTTTATCTTTTATATAAAAACTCCATCAATAAACATATTATTCTTAGGTGCTATCTATTGATATTAACAAGCAAAATAGTTCATTTATAAATAATAAAAGCACTTTAATCTAAATAAATTCGTCCCATAAACGTTTGCCTCGAATTCCAGCGAATATTTTCGAATGAAAACTTCCACCTCCCTAAAAAAACGTTTGATGGGACAAAATCAATCTATGCAAAGCGATTTAATTCGAATCGTTTTTTAAACAACATCGAACTCCACTCGCTTTCAATTCCCCGACTGCTTTGACCCATTTTCCCCGCTCTGTGATTTCGTCAAATGGGGACACTGCGTTGCATTCCGGGAAAGCGCTCTCTCTCCATTTAAACTCTGCAAGTCGCACTTTGGTCAATTTCCATGGGATGCTGCGGCAGGAATCACTCGAGCGGCACCGACGCTGACGGATATTGGAACCCTTTAGCGGAGAAGCTTCAAAATTTTATCCAGAATCGTTCGCATCGGAGATCATGTGGAGAAAAAGTTGGAATTTTTCCATTTACTGGAGACCGCTCGTGGTGTAGACTTTTGCTGCAACAGAAAATCGCACATGGGACACACTGCGGGATATGAATAACAAGTAGTATACTATATCGCGGTTGGACACCTTAAAAAGAACGTTTTATGATCACTCTAAGCTACTTAAATTATGGTGGATACATTTCCTCAAATATTACCATGGCTTGTAATGTTTGGGAATGATTTCATTCATAGAAGTGTAGAGCAATTATGTCAATTTTAAAGCCTCTGATATTTCTATTGTATAAATGGGTGAAAAAGGCTTCATGTTTGCAAAGTAATAGTTTTTTAAACGAACATCGTTGTCAGATGTAATTCATCTATAGATGAAATGACGAAGGATAATTCATATCTCCATTATATAAATTCAACTCTAAGATGTATGAGTGCATTATGTAGAGTATTTATGTAATTATTTAGCTGCAGTAATAGCTTTAGCTGTACGTTTAATTGCTATTTATATCAGTGCAAGGTATGTTATAACTTAAAGTACGAATTAATAGTTCAAATCTTTTTAGAATTTCTTATTGTGCTTTGAGGAAATACATATCGTGTACATACATTGATGGATTATTATATAACCTGGTATTTATGCTTTATGCTAACAAACACGATCTCTGCTGAGTCTAAACTAAAACTTCCTTTTAGATATGAAAACAATTTCGAGGCGAAATAATAAACTTTAAAATTCTTAAGGGAAGTACGAAAATAAATCGTGTTTTTGCAAATATATGTAATATTAACTCCAACCAACACCCACACTTACAAAACTCACTCATTTCATCGAGTTTGAGATTCTGTTTCAGTCGAAAACTTTTATGTCATCGAAAGCACGGGAAAATAGAAAAGGAAAATATAGGACTCAAGTTTGAGTGAAAAAATTCTTCAGGGGTGAGTAGAGAGAGCTGGAGCTTTTATCTTCACAGAGCGCACGGGACGAGTGATTCTTTTAGTATGCTTTTTGAGTACTCGAAATATTTTGGGATGTGTCCAGGAGTGACCTAGTTCAAGCGACCACATCCTCTCCCTTTAGAGTTGCTCCATTTAAAATTTAACACTAAAAAGGGTTTTATTCGATTAAATAGAATCCAAAATTCACTTTCTTCAGCTGAAGTTATCGAATGTTAGTAAGGAAGGTTATAAAAAGTAGAATATCGTAAACGTTGTTAAAAATATTATATACTTATCATATTTACTATAAAAGGATATATTTTCAGTCAAAATAAATTGAAAACATCGTATTTATTTGCTTTCTGACTAATGAAATACGTTTCAATACGTTATATAAAGGCCTATGAGTATGGAAAGATTTAAAATCATGTTCTCTTGGGTCTTTCTCCATAAGAATAATCTTTAGCTTTATCTTTACTGCCCACTTTAATATATTTAAGTGGAAACGAGATATATGTTTTAGAAGTTAGGGTGAGCAAAGAGTAACTAGAAATAATCAAACCATCACATGTTAGAGGTAATAGATCGAACGTCGACTAGTATGTCTTGAAAGGGTACGGTAGCCTGAAGACTAAAGGTTAAGTCACTCTTGGAATAGCTCACCCTAAGAAAACGTTTTTCAGCTGATCTTGCGACCTACATAGATCGCCTTGTTCCAGACATTTATCTTTGGATAGTAACAGATAGAGACAACAATGTTTTTGGTCCTTCGGCTTACTTTAGGAAATGGGTATCAATATTTTAAGAGGTACAAGATTTATTTATGGAAACAGACTGTAAAAAGAAACATTGTTGACCTTGCAAAACTTTAGAGGAAATGTTAAGAGTGGTGATACTTGTATCCTTCAACTAATACCTTATTAATTACACATAAATCAATCAATCCTCCACAACCTCATGGGAAGATTAAAATATTTAAGGATATCAAACTGATTGTTTGGCTTTCCTTGTGTTTAATTTTTAGGAAGACATTTAATATTACTCTAGGATAAGTGTTTTATGTAGGATTTATTGTGCATTCTTGATTTTCACGAGCGCTTATTGCTATGAAGAAATTTTGGAAAATGCCTCTTTCATCAATATCGTATCAATAATAAATTATGTACGCTCAGATGTATACTCTTAACGACTATTGCAAGAAGTTATAACAACTATTATTCTTATTAAAGTATCGCCTTTCAACCTTGTACGTACATTGTAACTTTATTGAATAAAAACTCTCAACTTCGTAAAGAAAATTTAATGTGATTTGGGTAAAAGTAAGATACGGGATCGAATGCTGTACACGTATTAGGAAAGAATATAACACATCAGCTATATAAAGAATAATCAGTTAATTATTTATCTTTTAGACTGCCAAATATTTCTCAAGAGATTGTGAAATTACTCGAAAACTCAGATTCACTTAATTTCGCAAATTTGCAACAGAGCAAATTCTTTCGCACACGCGATTTAAAGGCCTTTAGAGAGATTCCTCCTCACTCACCCGTGGTGTGGGAATTAGTCTTTTGGTAGCTCATTATCTTCAGAGGGCTCTGAGTGTGCCATCGAGTGCCCTCAACCAGTGGCTCTAAGTGACGAGGGCCATCGGGTACTTCACGCTGATTACAAATTTGCGAGAAGTGTTTCGAGTCTCCTTTCATTGAATGACTACAGATTTGAGGAACGCCCATTGGTGGATGAAAATGAGTGAACGGAAAGAGACTTATGAATGACTTCAGCGAAAGGTTCGAGGGATGAAAAAGCACGTTCGTTAAACGTATTTTTAATCTATTTTTCTTTACATGATAATACTGAATATTAACAGTAAAAATCTACGCAATCTCGATTGTAAATATAATGCCATCTTCGGTTGTGAGAAATATTAGAAATTTAAATTAAGTTTTTGGTAGTGAGTATAAGAAAATACATACATAAGTACATACGAAAAGAGTAGGAGCAGTAGTGTCTCGTAATATGGAGGTGAATGATGTGTTAAGAAGTACAATTTAATTTTAATTGGACTAGGAAGTGTGTATAAGATGGTTAATAGTTTAGCCTTCATCTACAGTAATGGATGGAGAAATCAATGATTTTGTTTAACAGTTATAATGTTATACGAAAATTTTATTACGTATGAATTAGGCTAAGATGATATGGCTATGCAACCGATATCATTTCACAGTATTGCAGAGAATATTGTCAAAATTACTTAATAATTTGGATGAAGATTTTGGAACGAATAAAGCATAATTCGTGGATTATTCGATTAATTATTTTAGAATTTATGAATGGAATTTTGAAGAATATTTGAATTCAGATTCTGAATACATATACTCCAATTTATTATCAGGAAACTAGATTTATTTAATCGGTCGTGCGTCTTCTAAATAAGTGTCAAAGTGTTCCTTTTTTCCTTTACCTGTACAACCAAAATACCTTTGCTTTGAGAAGCCAAAACTTATCACTGCAACCAAGTATAAAGTCTTAGTTGTTTGTGAAGTATAACATAGCGCTATGGATTACGAAAGACAATGCATCTCATCTGTAGTTTTCATATCTAAATTTTTTAATAGATTTTAAGCGATCGATAGTGGTTATATATACAGCATAGTTATATACGATACTCGTCTACCACCACCACTAGGTCTTCTTCTGCGGGAACACCTTTAACACCGTCGGCCATCCACAGGAAGTCATCGGAGCAGGATCAGAAGAATAATATTATTGGTATGGATCGTCGACGGAAATGACGTTGAAATTCAAGAGAAACCTACCGCAGTGCCTCAAGGCTTACCTTAATCATGTTGATGTTAATAAAAGTATAAAAACAGTGAGGAGGCAAGTTCCAATAATATCTTCTCCACATCCGGTGTTTTCCTTTCTAGAATTTTCAGTTGCTGTCAACCTATTTCGTTTGCAGTTGAATTAAGGATTCTTTATCGTGGTTCTTAAATTAATTTTATTTCCCCTACTTTAATATAGATTATGAATGAAATATCCCGAAATTTGTATTGGTTAATTCAGAAATTTTCGTTATAAACATAAATTCATATTGCCGAATGTAGCTTTGATGTTTAGAAATATCTTCATCTCAAATATAACCGTAATACATTTTATTCCTTCATTCTTTAAATAGGAATAGAGCTGGCAAATCAACATAATTCATTATCATTCATATCTCACATCTTTTAATACACGCTGAGCCAAACGAAATACAAGTTAAAAAATGCTTCAAACCCGCTAAATGAAGATATCTTTCTTTTAAAAATAGAGTAGAGCTACGCAACACCTCTGACTTGAATACTGATAAGCCTTGCGTAAATTTTTCACGATTCGACACAAAGAAACGGAAGAAAAATGAGGCTACTTTACTCGGAAACGCACGAAAATGTACTTGAAGTTTATTACGTCACCAAACACAAACAAGATGCATGTGGTTCTAGTCCATCCTATTTACCCGTGAAAGGAATAACCACGAAACAACGGGACATCACTCGTACGACTTTGACCTATATGTTTCCCAGATAAGGCTCAATTTTATTTTCATCCAACGCGAGAATAGAAAATGAATTCCACGTGTAAAATATCTCAGGAAAAGGTATATAAAAACCGGACGATAATCCAGATTTTTAAACCCACGAATGTCAAGGTTGGACTATGCTTCCATCCGTTTTATTTTTAAAGAGGACCTACCAGCGTCGTTCCCGGTTTAAAAGGTGAGATACACCCTGAATTTTGACGACTCATCTCACGGTTTCACGTCTTAATTCACGTCACAGGCAATTGAACATCCTCTTTGTTATTGCACCCGGTTTTCGTCTTTCTAATGTTTGACATTAGCTCCAGCCTTTCCCGCCGTGATGGATGGCGCTAGGGTTCCTACGCGACGGCCTCTTAAGAGCGTCTCTTGGAGACATCTCTTTCTCGGCTCGTTTGCCCCTCAATTCTCATTTGAACCAAATCACGTTTCTAGGGAGGATTGCCTCGGTTTCCTAGTGCCTCCTCGGCGGCGTTTTAACGTGACTGCATTACTTATAATGGCCGCTGATGTACGACCGCCGCTTCCCTACCTTTTCCGTGATAATGCGAGCTGAATTATCTCTCCCGGATTACCTTCTTTGGCGTTATGGCTCATTTAATTTACCGAGGGCGTCGAAATTCTTCTCCGGATGCGAAGGACGATTCAAATGACCGTATTTTTACGTTTGTACGCGTTTCTCTCTCTGGGAAATCGACTCGGAGAGGAAAACATACGTTGCCAACGCGACTAGAATATTCACGGTTTAATTGTAAGTGGAATTCTATGTATTTTACGCTTACGTAGAATTTTAAATACTTCTCACACGAATTGCACGGTCTTACGTAACCTCTGTTCAGTATGAAAACTATCGGGAATTTGTGGATATTAAAAATAGATAAAATGGTATTCTTAAGAAAATATTAAGTATTACAAAGTGATTAAATACGTGTCTTAGGATAGTTAAAATGAAGATAGCTCTTGAGATAATAAAATAGATTAATATAATAGAATATGTAGATATTAGTTAGCGAAAAATATTCCTCACGAATTTAAAATTTAATTTAAAAAAGCGTTTTAAAATTTCTTTCTCGTAATGAGTTCAGGATAACGAGTGCTTGGCTGAAATAATAGGTTAAAATTCGTAAATTATTTATACAACTTTGTATTTCTACCATACTTAGACGTAATGCTTAAGTTTTATTTTCATCCCTTTAACGCAACACTGATACACTCGTTAAATTAATTATTCTCCGCAGTTTTCATGGATACTGATAAATGACACTTATAATGAAGATATTTAAGACGAGATTAATGCTAAGAGATAGAATTATAAAAATAGTAAATTATTAAGAAAGAAAGTTATTATACTCTTAATAAAGATCTCTCTTTGAGTGAGGTTCAGGAGAAATTCATTTATATTAGCCACTGGTCTCTTTTCACACGGTCTTGTTCAGTTTCTACGATTCTGGCACAGTTCATATAACTTCGCGAATTGAGTTGCGCGAACTGTGAACCAGAGTTTAAAAGTAAAGTTACCTTCATTTCTATCTCGTGTGTTTTTATTTCGTCTCCTGCTACTACTCCTCGGAAGGGAACTAAAAGTTTACCTCTGTTCAGAATTCGGAATTAGTATTTAAAGAGACATAAAGTCCTCATCGAAATAAGAGGATGCGGCGGTTTGAATGAAAGGAGTCCAATGTCAAACGAAGCACGAATACCCTGTCCTTCGCATGCGAATAGGCCGATATCTCTTTCGTGAAGAGACTGCGCCATCGCGAAACTTAACGTTTGAATTCTTCGAACAAACTTCAACCCACTTTAATGAGTTCTACGGAGGGAAAGAATTAAAAGTTACAATCAATTTTGCTCGTTTTGTGTGCAGCTAATTCGAAGCTGTTAATTAGAGGGTACTACTATTAACCGAATTTTCTCTTTTGTTTCCTGTAAAGTGAAGGTTTAAAAGAAAAATGTTTGATTAAAGTTTGAAAATTGAGACTTACATTTAGATAGAGCTTCACTAATTGGTAACACAGTTGTATACTTATGAATATTGTGATGATATACAGGGATTATCAAAATTCTAGTGCTCTCTACATATGATTTTCAAAATATATTTATACTTCTGAACTTGAATTAAATTTTGATGTTATACTTTCACTGAAAACCCATAAATATTGAAATAAAAATTAAAAGTTAAATGTTAGATAATTAAAACGAAAATGGTAAAAATCTCATAAGGGTCCGTATAAAATAAGTTTCTACGTACAACAATAATTATATCTTTTGTAGTTTTCACGTTATAACTTTTATCTCATAATTCCATCTGAAATCGTCAACTTTGAATCATAAACAACATCAATGTGAGAAAAATGGCACAAAAATAACATTTTATCGCTTATTCTCACGACTTTGAAGATGTTTATATTCAAGAACGATGGTCGGAAAACAACGGTTGTGTAAACACTAGCAAAATAAAGTCCCACGTACAGTAGATGTTTACTAGCATGCACGCAGCGTACGCCATCCGTCATACTTATCCAAACAAACCTTCATCGATTCGTTATTTAACATTCAACAACCACAGAGAATCTCATGGAATGTAGACCACCAAAGTTTTTACGACTCGTAAATCTTCCTTATCCACAGCGTTTGCCTAAGCCGCGTACTTTGTGAATGGGCAAGTTATATTTCCTAGTCAGACATTTCAGCACGCGATTTTATTACGATATGCTCTTCTCATGGGTAACCGCGGAGAACAAACGTCCGTCTAAGGCGTGGTGATGTCAGGCAGTGCTCTGCCGGACTCCCACCGTTCCTCAAAGGGAACTCCAGCGCCGGAGACAATGAGATTTCCGCGCTCACAGAGCATGGCGAACATAAACATGTTTCCGACTGTATCTGAACTGCGGTGAAGGATTCCCCTGTAAGAAATCCTAGCGGCGTAGTATCTTCGCTCGTAAAAAGGGGGTTACGTAAGATGGAGACTGGGAAAAGGTTTTCGTGAAGATGCACACACGAGAAAGGATGGCTTTATACGTAAAACCACTTTTTTATCTGCACGGAATGTGTGCGTTTTTCCGGAGGGTATTTTATGCCTCCTTATGATCTATAAAAGTCTATGCTGTTATGATTCTAGTGTTTATTGCGGAACATTATGGGTTTCATAAAATGATGGTATGCTAAATGTGATGGTACTCCTAGACGTAAACTAAAGTTGCATATTTGCGAACCCGAAGCAATGGCGATAGAGCAGGATGGGAAAGGATATCATAAAATGTTATTTATAAAAGAGGTGTTTGAAAGGAGTTGTTATTATTTGATAAAGAAATTATTTGTAACTTTTTGTTGTTATTGTTTGACAGAGAAATTTATTGTATTTTTATTTGTAACTTTAAAGGGATGGTAGAATTCATTCATCATATAATACCTGCTCAGGTGTAACAGGTATCATATGCACTTTGCATGATTATTCGCTCAGGTATTGAAATATTTCTCATGAACATACATTCGAAAGGTACATTCATTGCATCACATAAAGTATAAGGGGAAAATAGGCTAATCCTCAATGTAATATTATATGAAATAGAGTAAATAATCCATAAACAAAAAATTAAGTATCAAATAAATGCGGATAGATGTTTATTCACTTCATTTCGAAAATGAAACATTTTGGTCAAATTTTCTAAAAGAATCACGTACAAATTCAATTCACTGTAAGCCATAACTTCCCTACACCGCATTACGGGTTAATCAAGGATTTCCGTGAATTTTTTTATGAGACGACGATTTTAATTGCAGTCTTCTATATATTACGTAGCATTAAATGATAAACAAAATTATGATGTTCTCATTTAGTTCATGCAGAAGTATGTCGTCTGTGTATTCTCTATTCCCTAAATTTTAGCATTTAAGAGGATTCAAAAGCTAAAAATGTAGAAGAATTTTCAATAGAAAAATATCGACGTACGCTTGAGATTCAATTAATATATATGGATATCTTTCTTACGAGTATAGGTTTCCATTTTTCTATTCCAAAAAAAAGATTTGATGGTTTCCATTTCCCAGTGAAAAATATTCGGAGATTCAATTCTAATGAAGCTCAATAATCAATAATTCGATCGAAGCCGAGTGTGGGAACGCTTCGCCTGAAGTCATAGTATAATAATTAAAAAGTACTTCGAGTGATTAAATTTTTATGATTTTGGATCAGAGTTATACGTTCAATGTAGAATGACCTATTTTTACCATTACTCCGGCATTCTGCATCTATTACTACTTATATAATCCAATTTAATTGTTTTGGATAATGCCTCCAAATTATTTCTTTCTCTTAATGTGTTATTACATTTATTATTCTTTATCATCAAAAGATTTTTGTTGTTCTTTTGCCCTAAAATTATCTTTTTTCAGATGTTAAAAATAGCGTATCAAGTGCTTTGTCCATTGGCAAGAATTCTTACGAATATATAAAGATTTCTGCGAAAAACAAGTGTTATGAATGGGAAGGAAGATATTGTGGGCCAAAAATATGGGATTTTTGGAAGATGCTGTGGCTCATAAGTGCTCTTGTATCTCCCTTGCTACTGCTCTGACCTGAGAATGTCTGTTCAAGATACCCTGAGCACACTTACAGCCCCTGTATTGAGAGCCTCTGTTTACGCCTGCCACCTGGCGGTCATCGCAATCGATAGGGATTGCGCGGGAGATATAAAATTCACTCTTTCTTCAGTACCTTCTCAAGAGATAGGCACTCTTTCGAATGCTTTACGGGTTTACTTTATGCATGCGTATATATATTTCCATATATATTAAGATGCTGGAATAGAATTGATCTGTAGATGAATGAGTCGATTAGAGGTCTAGTATATTGAGATACGAATTTAGCATGAGAATTAACCTCTCGGGATGTATGAATCATTAAACTTTAATAGATTTCTATAAAGCCATGGTTTATATATAGAATTTAAAATGAACATATCATTTTGCCTATATCTCCAATAATATACCACATTCGACTTACTATTAAGGAATCAAGAGTATTATCAAACACCCAATGATATTGAAGGGAAACAGACTTCCTTTATTGATTTAAAATATATATAAAATTTCCTTTATATAATATATATATAAAATTTCCTTTATTGATATAAAAACAGGAAAAATATAAAGGATGTTCAATCCTTTCAAAGAATTATTACAAATATTGAAGTGCCTTTTTTATATACTCTCAGAGAATTTAAATTTTCAAAGGTTTTCCGAATCCTTCATTATTTGCCATTTTCTTAAACCCCTCGGCACGAGGTATCCAATGAAATAAATATATTAATTTTACGATGGAAATTCCTCAACTGGCAAAAATTATGAACTAGATAGTCACTGGATCGTATACAGGTAATTGATGAGTTATGACTCGCGCATAACACTTTCGACATTCAAATTAACCCAAGGCTGCCATCACCCTATCTGCTCATAATCTCATTTCCTCAACGAAAGAAGCTGTCAACTCATTAAGCACGGATCTTTTCCGATGGATGTCCATTCTACTAACCAAAATTCCGCTCGAAAGCTTTTATTCTCCTAAAAAAGAGACCACTCAAGCTCTCTAAACATTGTGTGCCCATTTTTAAAGGTACACCACCCTCAAAAAATTTATTCGCCCTCTTGTCGTTATCAGGGTTTTTGGAACATGTTCAGGAAAGAATTTTAGGTTTCCCTCACGTTTGCTTTGGCGAACACAAAGTGAGTTTACGAATGATCCCACATATCCTCAATTCTCACTTACTTCCTCAATAGCTTCTCAGGGAAATCAATAACGTAATGATCCTGGGAATCCATGGTATTTCCTCATATGAGCCACCCGAGGAAAGTTCGGTTCAGATACGCAACTGGACATAATGGTACGAGCTAATTGTCTAGAATGGAACGTAATTATTCCCCTGAAATATGATTAATCCATTTTCGATTAAATTTTTTGCTATCGATAATTTAAATCTACTCCAAACTTGTCGAAGCATGCTAGATACTTTATCAGTGAAGAAATGATCTACTTTTACAAAATTAATACCCTGAATTACTCTCTTAGAAAAGGAATTTTTTGTTTACGAATGTATTTATTTATATGCCTGTTGCTAGGTACCTCAATGTAGTTCCCCTATGAGTGTTTATTTCTGAGGACAGTACGTAATGAATATTTATAACTTAGTTCTAGACAATGTTGGTGTACGCCATTTTAAATTTTTCGTAAGCATACAATGTATCACAGAAAGATAAATATCACAGCTGGAGTGTGATTTTACGTTTCCAAACATTCTCAGTTAAACACAAATAATAGCGGTTTCAGTAATATATTCTCGCAAAACAGTTACTTCACAACCTAGTTTTTGCACAGATTAAAAGTTACCACAAATATTACTGTCGCCATGGCGAGAGAGGAACAACAGCTCCCATTCACGCAAATGTTTCGACCGACGCTTCACGGAACATACATTGTGCGAAGTTCCTGAAAGGCAGTACGTGTTCTGCATGACGAGAAAAATCTTACGCTCATTTAAACCAGTGGTACATTCGCCTCCTTCCGTCCCCAATTTACGAAAGTATTTTGCGGAAGGGGTGCGAAAATTTTATTTCGTGTAAACACGACGTGTACGAGCTACTTTTTCGTTTCAAAGTCAAATTACACTCCGCGGTCAGATAATGAACGGCTGCGTGAATGCATTAGCTCGCGAACACGGCAGCTTGTTGTCGTTAAAAACAGGTCTAGAAAAGATAGACAAGGCAATGGGCAAGTAGAGACGTTACGAGTTTGACTTCTCTGTTTGAATGGGCAGTTGTTTACGAGTTCGTCGGAATTTGGGTATGGGGGAAGCAAGGACACCTACTGACCTTTTAAGTAATATATTTTTATCGTTTCATGTTTCCATAATGTAATGAATATGATGTAGTAAAGAATAAGGAACTCGACTGGAGATAATGAAGAAAATTATCAATAATAAAATAACGATTTAAAAACGAAATAATTATCTGAGTGGATTCTTGATTATTACTCCTGAATCTTAACGATTTTAGCTGTGTAATCGTATGCAGAATTACTCGTCTATTCTTTCTGAAACGATCCAATATTACCAGGAATACAAGGATAGCTTAGATAGCGCGAACGTCTTCGGTGACCACGAACCCAGGTTCGAATCCCAGAGCATATTTACAACTACCTCAAGCGTTTCGCACTCCCTAATTTGATTCGTTAAAAATCGCAACTCGTCATTCACTTAAAATTCGTTAACGAACGAACAACGCTGGGTGTCCCGCTCCTTCCCAAACACGAAACAGAGGTCACGTAGCACTCGACCGAGTATTATTCACGGAGTTTGAACTGTCCCGCCCATTGTCCCAGGCTTTCGGTGCGTCAACCGTAGAGTCAACGCTTCCCGGACGCGTCGTTCGATTTCCTGCGAAATATCCGCACGCATAATTTCTGACGAGGAAATTTCGACGCATCGGTCAGGAGCCGTGCGCTGCGAAGAGATCCGTCCGCGGGGAAAATCCATCCCGCTGTTGTGAAAGGTCGCCGGGAGAGGCCTTCGCAGTCCCTCTTCAATTTCCTCTCATTTACGCTCTTGCGCTCTTCCATTGTTTCCTCACCTCACTCCCGCGCCCTCTTAACGTCTCTCACATTTTTATCCCGCTAAATTACGGCCATAGCGATCGTCGTTCTTCAACTGTTCCTTTTTCCCCGAGTTGAGCGATAAAAAGGTCGGTTGCGGGGTAACCGACGACCAATCAAAACAGGTCGTACGTCTCCTAGGATACGATTATTTAAAACGTAAGTTTTTTTGGGGTTGCTTAGGAGATGTTTTTTTATAAATATATACACAAACATTAGGTGGTTTTTAATTAGGTGTCCGCTCACGCTAGCGAGGATGGCTCGGCGTGGGAAATGAACCGAAAAATCTCATTATGAGCGTCCTTATCGATTTTCTCGAATTTTCCATTTCGCCCAGTTGTTTCATGTATCCACGGAAACGAGGTTTTTTAATTCGTCGTTACTCATGATGTGGTCGCTTTTAGAGGTGCGTTTGACTATGACAGGGGTCTCGAAGGGGTTTGGGAATTTCTCCAATTGGTGGATTTGCCCTCTGGGCGTTCAGGAATCCATCAAAAGGTCGTACGTAATATCAACAGATAACGATCGAGTAACGCGTCATGTACATGCGAGAATTGTTCATCGGTATCTTTTAATTGAGGGTGATTATGATGCATGAGTGTTCTATTGAATGTTTATTTTATTTATTCGTTGAATTTCCACGTTAATTTACGATAAAATACGTACAGGATCTGGATTTGAAGACATAATATCCTAAAGAAGATACGTCTAAGCTAATATTATCAAATTTTTTGTAGAATGGAGCCATTTAAAGGAAGAAAAACACCAAGGTTTCAAGGATTTGAATTTTCCATTAAAAACTAGTTTTCTCTTCAAAATGACGTATTACATACTTTAGTTCTAGTCGTTTCTTTAGCAAGAAACACGGTCTACGGGAATTTCACTATGAAATAGCTTCAAAATTAGGTATATGTAATATTACTTTAGTTTTCTCAAATCTATTTTCTTATGACTTTATTCTAAGTTAAAAACGAAACCGTGTATTATCATTATTATAAAGAAATTGGTCTACAGGTTGGCTTTTAAGGGATGGTGGTAGCATCTTACCTGCATATACAATATCTATTTAAGTAACTGCAAGAATAAAACTACCGTGACTTCCTAAAGATGGTTACTTACAGAAAAAATAAAAGATAATTTCTTTTATAAATTTTTTGTTCGTAGACTAGGTCTTAGATATTTCTATTATACATATTATGTATCAGTAATGTGAGAAATTTCGTACTAGCTAATATTCTGAACAAATAATGAACATAATAAAATATAAACAAAGGACAATGGGTATCAAATAAAACGAGAATATTAATGTATACATTCGACAACAAGAAGCGACATAAAGGCCGCATCCAACGTTGAGCGAGAGCCACAGGTTCCTCATCTACAGAATAACAACCGATAATTAAATCACGATCAATATCTCGCAGTGGCCATTTGATCCACACAACGATATTCTCTTTATCACGACACCTCAATTCTGAAACCAGTCTGCGCTTTAATTGCCGCGAAAAGGGTAATTCACGGCGCGAAAGAATTACGAGGGCCGGAAAGCAAACTCGGAATAAATTACACTCCTCAGCCCTGTTTTCCTTATCACGCTTCGGAGGAAGGAACCTTAACGGGACAACTGCGGGCCTTGACGAATCGCCACAATAGAAAAGAGGTAATTAATTTCGCCGCATTAGAAAAAAAATTCCGATTCTTTTTTTTGCCACGCAAACCTTTGCCACCGCCAAAATCCTCAGGACGTCCGCAAATATTCATCGAATGTGAAAGTGGGGGTATTCAAACACTCCGAGATTTTATACCGTTCCTTCGGAATCCGGCGCATTTCTCAGCCCTTTAATATCGCGACGGAATTCTTCTCGGACACGAAAAACGTTTCATTAATTCCTCTTTTTTGCGAAATAAAATCGGGTTGAACATCGGTGCCTCCCGAAGTTGAGAGGGTGTAGATAAAAACCCTGCGGGGGAAGGTGTACATGTTTCACTTTCTTTCGGGTTTTTATTCAAGCGAGAGTGTGAGTGAGATTCAACTCCCCCGCTTCCACGGTGCCATATCGATTCGAAGGTTTCCTTTGGTGCATTCCCTGCTCTCTCTCTAGAGATCCTTTCTTCGCTAAGAAACCAGCAGAATCCGATTCCGTAACGTCTTGTGTTTGCTCGCGCTTAATTACGCGTCTGCTTTTATTCAACGCTTTTGTTTACGTTCGCCGTTTACTTTGGCCGGCGAAAGTTGCTTAATTGCCGCCCGAAATGGCTAATAGTGAGGTTCGATTCGGCGGAACCATCTCATAGAGATGCGAATGCAATTAAGGGGATGGGTTTTGTTCCGGTGGTCCTCCATATCTCTAAATCTCGTAAAGATGCTGTAGTTTCTTCTTCTCGCGGTGTGTCGGAATGACTGTTTGTTGTGTGCGCGGGGATTTCACCAGAAAGGTCGTCGTATTCAGGAGAATTTAATTATGACATTTAATTATTTAGGGGATTTAATGAACCCAGACCTGTGGACGGAGTGGTCCTTAAGACTCGTGAATTAATTTAAAGGTAGTGGATTTTTGTGGGAAACAAGGAGACAATTTCCAGACCAGTGAAACTGAGAAAATATATGTTAATAAAAGTTCATTCGTAGTGGTTATTTCAAAGCTCTAAAGAAACTAGATTCATTCAGGTTTGCAATTTGTCCCGAAAGTTTTTTATCAGTAGTTTTATCGACTCAACGCAGGAGCTTTAATCTTAAAGCTGTTTATTTACTCTTATGTAGTATAATTTTCGCTTACAGTATATAGTATTCTTTGAAAAATATTTGTTACCTATTCAAAGTAATGCCGACAGTACATCAGCTTCATCAATAAGAATGTTCTCCCTAAACTATTGAAAAATAAGTAAATAAATGCATAACCTATCCAGAAAAGATTCATTTGTTATTAAAAGTGATATTTCAAACAAAAATATTTACTCCAAAACATATCAATAAAATAAACATACGTTACTTATTCAGAAAAGATTTATTAGTTAAAAACGGTTATATTTGAGTATTATCTGATTATTAGTGCAATGTAATCACATCAATTACTTTAATTGAGCAAAATTACATTAATTATGCAGATTACATTTTATTAATTTAGTATTCATTGTCTCCTAATTGAATAAATGGAGTTTTGTTCCTATCATAAATAAATGAATTTAAATGGTACACGTGCTAATCGAATTGCATGATTTACGAGAATCGGACAGTATATTAATTCAATATTAATAAGCATATTTAATTTGCTGCGGAAAATTATAACATACTTTTGAATAGAAATGAAATAAATTGAGCGTAATTCCCTTTTTTGTAGCTTAATGATATTATTAACTATGTATCATTTTAGCATATTATTATATGAACTTATGAATATTTCACTGTCCATTTTAACGCGTATATATTTAGGAAGTTAACGTGATATCTCTGAAATTTTTTTATACAATACATCAATGTGGGAGTATTGTACTAAATATATATGGATTTGAAAATAACATCAATAGAAAATCCGATATCATATTTTAAATCATATATATATATATATATATATATATATATATATATATATATATATATATATATATATAAAAGATACGAAAGGAATTAAATTCTATCAACATGTTTACAACAGAGATTGTTTTATTCGAAATGATACAGGGATCTTTATTTGCTTAATATCATGGATGATATAAAATTTTGAGATAAAAAAACTTTCATTACCGCTGTACGAAGATAATCCGGCAAAGGAAAAAGAGATTAATTTAGAGTTTAAATAGATAAAAGAGCCTCAAAATTCGAATAAAATGGCTGCGGTCCGTCAGCGAGAGCTTTACGTTAAAAAACAGTTGAATGCTGATAAATTATTTTGCGTGTCGACCTCATCTTCCGGATGATACGAAGAATTAAAAATAATACATTGAAAACAATTCTTTCATTTCTCCTTTTAATGGAAAAACTCGGTGTTTTATGGATTAAAAAGGCGATAAATTAGCACCGGGGTTACGTACGTTAATTCCAAAGATTTTTTTTTGAGGGATTTGCTAGATTTCAGAATGAGGCGACTCGGATAGTCCACAGCCAAATAAACTTGGACGAGGCGTTCGTCGCCGCACGACCTCAAAGTGAGTGACCCTAACTTATCTCTACAAGTTGCTTTCGAAAGTAGGACTTGGAAAGAGCACGGAATGCTCGGCGAGCATTAATTCCGGAGATCGAGATCCATTTTCTGGGTATTTTAGTGTCCATCTGATATCTGACACTTGATTTACGATGCGTCAGTGCATCTGCAGACCTTTCAGTGTTTGTGATTCGTTTTAGATAAAAACCTTTTGATGAATAAGTGGAAAAATAAATACCCAAAGTTTACTTACGAATGTTTTTGTTGTTCGAATTTTCAATATTAGTTTATAAAATCGAGTACGAAAAATCCAAGGGCTGATTTATAACTGTCGAAGGCTGAGAGAAGAAATATAAAATATGGAATTCAAAAATAGGAAAACATTAATGAAATTTTAATATAGGAATACAATTGATAAAGGTTTCATCTTAGAGTTTAATCTATATTTTATTTATTTTATTTACTTGGCGTATTACTAATCACCATCTTAAGTGCCATAATAATATTTATCTCTTAAATTTTTATGGAAACCTGAAACTTCACCGATGAAATCTTAGGATTAACGAAAGAAATGTTATAAAAAATAATGCCTCTTATTATAAGAATGAAAAAAAATTCTACTATAAATTTTATATTACATAAATTTTAGTTTATTATAAAAATTATGATTTTTAACGGTATCTTTTTTGGAAATATTTAATTTATTTGGATACTTTGGATGATTTCAAATATCTAAAATACTTTAAACCGCAGTTACTCAGTAAATCTATAATTTGAATCATAAAATTTGTCAGTCAGACAAATTTAATTCCCTTTTTTCATAGATTTGACATTCTCTTTCTTAAAATAGTATTCATTTCTAGAAAATAGCTTTCCATCTAAAAAAATTGAAATATAATAACATATTAGCTCATTTTAATCTTATTATAGTATTTAATGAATAACATGACATATGTGGCCTGATCACTTGCTTATTAGTAACCAACCACAAATAATGCGTCTTATCAAAAAGGTGTGCGACGTACATTTTACACGTACATTCATTCATCGAGCTGAATTATTTTAATTAGAAATTTTGCTGGGAATCTGTCGTACTAGTGCAGATCCAACGGTATTTATTACTTTGGGCAGAGTCAAACAAACAAAGTAAAAATTATTTTTCTGCTCAACACCGCCCCAGTTTTGGGGTGACGTCATCTCTGCAACCTGGGTCAAGCCACGTACCGCGAAATTATCCCGTTTATTTTCATCATCCGAATTTAACTGCGATGCGACGCTTCGAAGACTGCATTTATGCGGTCGATGGCGAAGAATGATATGTAAAGTCTCGGGAATATAACTAAGATTTAAATCATTCCTTAGTGCCCCATTTTTGGGGACAAAAAATACCTCGGATATGGGTCCAATATGGAAAAATCGAGATCTCTTAAGAATCAGTCCTGACCTCTATTTCTACGATCTTGGTTGGGGTAACCTTGAAGGTGTGGTGTGGGATCTTCTGCAGGAACTATTCTTCGGGGGATTTTTAATTTACCGTTCGCACTGGGCATGAAAAATCATCCCTTTTCCTGAATCGCCTCTGAGTGAAGTCTCACCGTCTGGGGTTTTGATGACTGCGGATTTTTTTATTATCTCGAATGGCGGATTACCATAAAAGAGGGTAAGTTATATAACGGTGTAATTTAATCACAGTTTCCATGGATGTTGTTTGTGTCGCAGGAGTATCTTGCGTTTTTTGTTTATTGTAATAAAGTAATTTTTGTAATTGTTTATAAAGCACTTCTCTACATCTTTGTATTAGACACGTAATTTTCGTATTTACGTTTGCATTTAACATACTTAAGAACTAGGCTGAATGGTTTTAATTTTCATCACGAATTTATAAAGAATAGAACTGTTGTATGTGAAGAGGTGTCGTTAATTCATTACTCATCGTCACGCTCCTCCATTTAATTTCAAAGCGACTGTTTGACAACGTGAAAAAATAATTACTACTGAGCTAAAGCTAACATATATGCATACATAAAGAAGTATAATTGAACACTTGAAGAAAATTCTGTTACAAGTAAAATTAATTCTGTGGAAGGTAAACCCTCCACTTTTGTTTACACATTAATTATTATTTACACATATAAACGAAACCTGGATACGAATTGTTACGTTGCTTTGGAATACGTAGCATTTATTACGAATGACTGTTTACGTAGAACGATGCAGAAAAAGTTACATTGAGGTAATAAGAAACTGAAGAGGTTATTACAGACCTTTTTTAACTCTATTAATTCTTCAAAATCAGAACCGTAGGTGCGCAAAGAAATAATTCAGTTAACTATGCAAATTTCGCCCGAATAACAAAAAAATCGTAATTTATTAAGAAAGAGATTATTCATTCAATCTAAAAGAAATCCATCCACATTTGGCAGACATTTCATCATCATCTCAAATATTTCGTGCGTTGCCTCTTCATTTTCTTCTTTGATACGTCTTTTATCGAACCTTGGCCATCTCATAACCTTACGTAAGGTGATCGATGGACGTGAATGCAATGAAAGGCAATTATGCAAATATAGACTGAAGGTAAATGCCAGAGTTCACGGAGACGGTGAACTCTCGGTTGCGTAGACAAGAATTACAAAAACGTGTATCAGGGGACTCGAGTCCCTGGAGAGGATATTAATATTGGAGATAGAGAGGTAGAAGGGATATAGAATGAAATTCTTGAGCCCCGGTTCCTTTAAAATTTGACGGATAATTAGGAATTATCAGTGAGTTAAGGAAACGGAATTTAGTAGATACGGTATCCATTCCAATTATATTCCTATCAGGGTTTTAATTGAGGAAGTTCATTACTCTTTTAAGGAAAAGAGGGGATGTATTTTTAAAGAAGGTATCTCATTTCCAATATAACGTACCTCTTACTCAATATTCTTTGCTTAGCATTATAGATTTACGAGAACTTTTTTCACGAAATAAAACGAGAAATCTTTGATCAGAAACTCAAGTGAATCTAGTCAGATAAAATATTCCAGAATACTATATCGTAACCTACATAAATTAAATTTGATTCCTTTTCATACACATAAGAAAAACCTTTTTTGAAAATTTATACTCATCTAATCTGTACTTTATCATTTTTTATTTGTAAAACAACTTTTAAAACTCAAACTTTCTTTCATGAACATGTATCATAGATTAAATATTTTTTAAAAAGCTTATCTATAAATTTGTATGCATACTTTACTTCCTAAATAATAAACTTAATGGATCTCCGAAAGAGGCATAGGAGATAAAGAACAGAAGTACTGCATTGGTAACGAGTTTTAACGAGTAGTAGAAAATTCATACACTCGATTCACATGCGAAAAGTTTTAGTAGATAGTTAGTTAACAGATAGTTTAGATTAACTTAGCGCAAAATTCTATCGCACGTAGTATTATACTTCACATCTAAAGTCAAATCGTATTTGTCATTCAAAACTGTTATCATACAAACCTTAATTTATATGCACGATCACGCGAGAACGTATTCTATCACGAATGCTCGAGTAATTAATTAAACACGCTCGATGTACGGATCACACTTTGAAAATAATTTGAAGATAAAAAAAGGAAACGCTTCCGTACGGGAAAAACTGGGAAATACAAAAAGAAAAACGACTCGTTGTTTGTTATCGTTCAAAAGCTAAACTAAACGGGAAGAGAAATGTAATTTTCATCACGAAAACGAGATTGCGTTTTTATTCTTGATGGGAAACACGAAGAATTGATTTTGGACGGAAATGCTGTAGCGAATAGAGGATATGAAATTATTGGACTAAGTGGTCTTGATTCTATACAGGCGGTTAGAGAAACGTCTGTTCTAATTAAATCCTCACTTAGGAGGGATATGAACGCTAAAAGAACGTTTTTGGATGTTACTAAGGTTTCGCGTGAAATTGAACGAAAAATGCAATAACTTAGACAAGATGTAATACCTTTTGATAGCTTAGGGAACAAAATACATTGTTGGTGTAAAATTACATGCTTGGTTGTGACAGTTTACAGTGTGTTGGCGATTTTTAAACTATATTACAGGAAAAATATGGTGGGAATGCCTAAGTGAATTCAATAAATATGATGTGGCATTGTTTAAAAATCAATATACGTCAAGCTTATTACAGATTCTAAAAGTAAATATATTCCTTTAGTATATTCTAATATTAAAATTTAGTCAACTTTACTCCATATAATCAATGAGCATGAGAAATATTTAGGCAAATTTTTGTAAATTCTATTGAATCTTAGAAAAGAAATTGTTGTTGTGATTACAATACAAACGAAATAAATACAGTATATGAATAAAATTTTCTTTGAAATCCTTTTTCAGCTTATATTCTTAAAGTTAATTGTAAATTGTAATTGTGATAGTTAATTAGTAATTATAATGCACAACATTTAGCAAGCTCGAGAACAACACTAAACTCGTTAATCAAATTCAAACTCTGTCTGTTTAATAATCATAAATTTAATGTTATTTTAATTCTTATGATGAGGTTAAATTGTGTTTATGATAGTAAATTGGGTAAGTAAGATACTTCACGAGTACGCTTTAACTATACCTTATATTGTGATGTTTTAAGTATAAGAAATTTCAAAACGTAACTCTAAATTTAAAATAATATAACTTTATGTTATTTATTGGAAGTTTAGTTTTCTAACGACTCTAATCGCAACTAGAACACGAGCTAAAAAGCATTCCTTTCTGAAAAATTCAGAATAAAAAAATTAATTATTCCATTTTATATACTATTAGTAAAGAAAACGTTCCACAGTAAACTGCAACTTATCATAACATTCAAATATGGTAATAACCATAATCATGACCTTTGAATGAAAGAATTAGGGATGTTTTTTCGAAATAGGAATTCATTGAAGTCCTTTGAGCCTCGAAACATTAAACAAACATGTGTATTTAGGTTATATCGTGATTAAATAGTTTTCAATACGCCCAAAGCCATTTTTCGATCATGTTGCGAAAGAACACGTGCGCTAAAAAATGTATTTTTATTTTTTTATTTTAATCGCCAATGTAACGAGTGATTTAATCTTCACATTGCTGCCGATTTGTTGATTTAACGCGAATTTTCATTGGCTCTTATTATTTTCGAAATCAACTTTCTCGTAATTCTTGCTAATTGCTTCATTTTACGATGTGAAAACTAATTAGAATATTAATATTCTATTTATTTAATGTAAGCGCATGGTATCGATTCAGTTAGAACTAAAATATGTGTGAAATTAGTATCAGGAGTAAATATTTCAATTAAATTTTTAACCTTACAATTAGGGGAAGACATGTGTAAATCGTTCTGGAATGAAAACTACGAATAATATTAAAAGCTGAATTTTATCACCTTTTCTTTTTAAAGTCAATATAGAGATTGTTCATATTCTATATTGATTTTTAAATGAGAAATCATGCTAAGATTATTATTTATTTATAGCAATATTTAATTATTTTAAGCATTCTTTATAATTCACGATGCATTCATCACTGAATTGAAGTTTCAGAATATTCAAGCAAACTCTGATTCATCTAATTCAGTGAAAAAGTTTACTAAATGGGAATTCATCAAATAATATTTCCAAAAATCAATAAATTCCGTTTAAATAGAATTCTAACTGCTACGTGAACGAGTATATTTTAAGCCGTTTTAAATGACAATAATTCTAGAAAACTTGATGAATAATCACTATGAAGTTTTCAATATAAGTAATTTTTCATTAATTTTATTGTAAAATTGTTTATAAAATAAAAACAGGACGATGATGGATGAAATATTTACATCTTTAGAATTTAATTAACTTTGTAGTACCCGGAATTTCGCAAAATTACACACCTTGCTTCACTTTTTTCGTAAATGAACTAAGATTAAAATAAATAGGGGCTCATAAATACGTATCTAATAGAAATAAAATAAATTTCAAATATTCTCTTTTTTACAGTTTTATGAAACGAAGCAGCGATTAAGGTTTAAGAAAACAGTATACGTCAGAGATTAGCTATTTTTTCAAAAACCCTCTGCAGCGAGGGTCGTCCCAAAACATCGTTAGTACTTCGTTTACGGCGAAATTGGAATTGCTATCGTCATGAGAAGGTATTTATAAAAGCTGAAGACATGAAAATGCTTCTAGTGCCCAAATTTTAGAGAGACCAGAAGTATAAAATAACTTTTTTCAAAAGATGCTTCCAACTAGAGGGAGAAAGAAGCTACATCGTAAAAAGAAATTAAGCAACAAATAATCGTGGCTGTTTATTCATAAGAAAACCCTCAATATTTATAGCCTATCGAATTTAGTAAAAGCATGTATACCTATTCAAATGTTTGTTGAATATTAATGCTGATGATTTTACTTTGTATTCGTTTGAAGTTTGCTCAATATACTTTTTTACGTGCTTAATACGTATATGTAAATATAATGCTACATATCCTTGTTAGATAATCATTTAGTATGTATATTTAACAAGTGCTTGCATCGTAAGCTAGTTAAAAGCATGTGTAATGATTACGTTACGTACAGCACGCTAATTTTATGATCCAAATCTTAAGTAGTAATCATATGCATTGTTCTTCTATGATGTAATTTTTGAATTTTATACATTGATGTTTAAATTTTAGTGCTCCGTACATCCTTTAACCCAGAACAAGATGTGCTGTTAAAAACACAAACAATTAATAAAAGAACTAACTTAAGATTTAAACATTATTGTTAAACAGCGAAAAATATTTTGCCAGCTTTTGAAACGGATAATGATTAAGAAAAACCACGGCACTGTCAAAGAAGTTTCAAGGTCAAAATCGAAATTTCTCCACACCCTTCATGCGCTCCAACCTATAGAGAGATATTTCGCATCTTACTCCCACAAACCCTTTCGCGTACAAAGACGCCGCGCTTGCATTCCTCCCTCGCGAATTACAGCACAGTTAAGACTTTCGAAATACGCCATTCACCCTTCACGTGCGCAAAAGGTATCGCAGACGATATTGGCCTAGACACAGTCTCAACCGAGAATCGAGACAATGCACAACAACCGGATGTTGAGAGCGAATTCCGTTTCCGCGAAAACAAGGATCCGAATCTAGGCGTCGTATTCTTTGTTGAACAATAGGCGCACAGTTTCGCGGGCAATTTTCTAAGGGAAAGGTAGTAAAAAGGCGTTGCCAAGTATCTCGTGACAGGAACGGAGGCAATTTCCTTCGAACGCCTCACTTTAAGACGTTCCCTCGAGGCGACGCAAGTGTTTCTGCGGAATAGACAACGGCAAAAAGAGAAAGTTTTTCCGAAAAGGCCTTTACATTTAAAGGATTTAATTCTGCACTGGGGGCGTCGATCAATTTCCATTCTCTTCGTATCCTCTCGACATTCACCTCGATCTTTCCCCCTCCGCCCCAAATGTTACGCTCCAGTACCACCTCGAGCGTCATATTCTCAAGTGCTCTACAACGCATTATTGCGACTCTGATTTAGTTTACGTCTCGACGCAAATATCGAGGTTTCAGAGTTCGAATGATCCAGTTTAATTATAATCGAAAGTTTATGTAACGTTCGTATTAAAAATATATAATACTGTGGGTAAATATTAGATATATAAAAATCAATTTTTGGAATAGAGTCTTCTCAAATTTTATTCGTAAATAACTATTTATATTAACCAAATGTTCGATAAATTTACGCGGAAAATAAGTTTACAATTACATTAGTTTATTTACTGTTTCTCCGTTTGAATATGTTATTATCTTTTGTATCCTGTTCCTGTTTTACAAGAATGTAGACTTGAATCATGTCATCTTCAGCTCATTAGAAATCCGTAAGTTACGACAATTATTAATATTACCCAATATGAAATAATTTATTGATAATTAAATGTACTTTTTACCTTCGAATGTATTAATTCAGTTGAGATACTTCATGATTGAAATTGTCAACTTTGTTTCAAAATTCGTATTGTTATACTGAAAACGTTTAATAACCAATTTTACATTTTTGAAGGATTTGTGATCTTCAGGATTTTATCATCTCTTGAAGGCATTATTATCATTATTTTAGTTAAAAACATGGTCGCAAATGGCTCATGAACTTTATCCATACGCTGTACCATAAAACTTTTGTTATTAAGATAGAACCAAACAGATTTATAATTTTAAGTTTTTCTTTTTCAAAGTAATAATGTTGTAAGTTATACCCCATGAACAGGAATATCATTTGCAATTTTATACTGTTCTTGAAAATCGATTCCCTCCGAAACAATTCATCTGAATATAAGAGAAACATGTGAAAGTAAGATCCTACATATAGTCCTCATATATACCTCACACATAGCCTATAACTTTACTCCAGAAACCTGTAAGTATTCAGGCAGTAAGACAATACGCTAGTGTGCCTCATAATGGTGAGTACTTTCACTTCGGCAGATGGACCACTTTCACTTTCGCTTTGTTGGAACCAGTGATGAAACCTCATGGCAGAAGGGAACCCTAAGTGTCAAAAGACCCACCTGTGCCTCGACTTAAGCCTCTCGTTCAGCCCCGGTTTATTTTTTAAGCGTGAAAGTACTTAGTATGATTGCAAGTTCGTGCCCGCATACCCCTCCATCTGCATATATGAGCCTCTATACGTATGTACCCATACGTGCGTGCGAGTGTGTATACTCGCTCGGTATGTTTGCGTAAGCCCGTATAGCGCGTATTTTTGGAATAGCTGCATCCAGATAGCGCTCTTTTCCTTCCTAAACTGTCAACCCTCGAAGATCGTAGTCAGCATTTTTATATCCCTAGGAAAATTTCCTCAAAGGATCGTATAAACGAGTTTATACTTCCCTGTTTTATCGTCTTCTTGTTTGAGGCGACCGTTTATTGCTTCTCTCTTATTGCTATTTCGTTCCTTCTTTCTTTCCCTTCCATTTTGCTCTCGCACTTCTCCTTCCCCTGTATACCAGTATTCCATCTCCTCTGAAAACCAAAACCAAATATTAGCACTCCATCAGAGAAGGGCGCAAGTGAGCAGCTACGGAGGAGGAACGGGTGGGCAGGAGAGATAAGGGAAGCTGTGGAGGGAGTAGGGCTGTGTAGGAAGGAAAAGATGGCGTGAAAATGAAAAGAGAGTAGAAAAGGATCGATGGAAAAACAATCGGATAGACAAACGACTCAATTTAAGGGAAGAAACTGAGACCGCACTGTGCTGAGGACGGCATTCATGTGGTATCTCTCTCTAACTCTCTATATATATGGTCCGAATCAAGCTGCAGCTTGGGGGTGTGTATGTGCGGGAAATTCCCTTCTTTTCTTCTCTTTTCGGAGGGAAAGGTAGCCATTTCTCCATCTTTTTTTTTGGAAACGTGTCCTTATTGTTTTCCGAAATCTCTCCTTTTTCCGCACGAAGTGGTGAGGGCGTCTCTCCCAAATGGTTGTGCCGTTCGATCTAAAATGTTTTTTTTTTGCCCCGAACAGTTGAGAGTCGGTGGCGCGTTGTCATCGCTACTGCAGTTGGTCACTGAGAAATTATCGTCTTCTAAAATTTGCATGCATTCAAATATACTAAATTGGAGTTGCGGTGCAGTATTGACAATGGCTTAAGTATATATGAGGTAATGATGAGTAGAAAGCAGAAAAAAATCTCTCATCTTTCAAGACAATAAAATATGGATAATAAGAATTGATGATGCAATTTATGCAAATTTGGAATAATTAAAGTAAAATTTTAAAGTTGAAATTCATAAACTGTGGAAAGAATAATCTTTTTAATTTTGGGGAACGAAATCAATGAATTGGATCACTATCGTAATTGTGAATATACATCTACCTTTATCCTTACTAAGCACAGAAGTAAGTTCTAAGAATAATTATTGACATATCAATCTTTCGACATAATTTACACCAAATATGCGTAAGATTTAGATTTAATTATTATGGTTCACTTAAGTAAACTTTAAAATACTAAATAGTGTGGATTACTGTTTTTCGTGGTTTCTGAGTAGTGCATTATTACTTTAATTTATCTTTATTTTCACATCAAACAACGTCCTATAACCAATACATACTTTTAATCACATTTAAATGGTTTACTGTACAGTTATGTTTACTGTAATTGTGTACTGGTTTATACTTTAAATTTTCATTGAACATGATTAGTGTACTAATTAGCATAATTTATATTTATTAATTAGGTGCTTTAAGTTTAATATGTATAGAAAATACTTTAGTGTTAATCTTTAAAGTTTCTCATCTTCGAAAATAATTCTTCTATTCCTTTAAAGTTTTACCTAAAGATTCACCTCATCTTTCATCTTTATTTCACATAAATGACGTCGAAATTTCAGGAATATTTATGGAATCGATCGGCGATTACAAAACTAGCGTGTCTTGCCGACATTTTATCAGAGATTACATAATCTTCGGTGCCATACCTCGAGCTTCGTAGCACTCATAAGACCCGGATAAATGAAAGCTTTTGGGGACGTGCGGAAAGGTAAGGAAGTATAACGGAAGAGGATCGGTCGGGAAATACAAAGATAGGCACAGATTCAGGAGACGTTAACGGGCGGGGCATTAAGACCATAAAATGTCATCTTAGGAAAAGGGGAGATGGCGTCGAAGATAAGTTTAAAGGAGAAGAGAGAAAGAAGGAGACGAAAAGGAATATTGGTAAGAGGAGGAGGGAGTTGGCGACGCGAAGACTTAGGCGTGATGCTCGGCTCTTTCAGAAAAGAGACAAACACACGCATTACCTCCCTCTCGAGAGTAATTGAAAGGTTTTCGAATGAGGGCGCTCGAGAAGGGAGTGTCTGCGAGATGAATTACGTGTCATACTCACGTACTGGTAATTGCTCAACTCGTTTAGAAATTATCATAATACCATATTAAGGGTAATTGTGTTCAGCAAAAAGAATTGTATGTACAAAAAAGTGAATAATGTTTATATATATATATATATATATATATATATATATATATATATATAAGCTGGTATATATCCAGTGGAAAATACGATAATCTTGATTATTCTATATATAGATAGATATTGTATGTAACAGTAATTTCTTTTAATTTTGAATATAATTTTTTGCTAAGAAAAAAATCTATATTATAAATCTATTCTCTCCTGCTATTAATAGCTTCGCACATATCATATAGTAATTTATTCTTCAGATAAATCTTCTTAAAAAGTCTGCATATGTAGGTTCCTTCGAAGTGTTATTTTACAGAAATATACTTACATTTATCTTTATTTTCGTCAAACCTGTGATGACACATGAACTACTAAGATCTTATTTCATTATTTAGATAAAATCAGAAAATTGTGGTCATAAATGAAATAAGATATCTAAATCTTAAAGGTTCGGGTCATTGTACTGCTTTGTCTTGGATATTTACCTTCCTTCATGTTCTGGCACGATGATGATGGTAAAGGTAAACTACCTCTTCCTATTGCCTAGATACCCGCCTTCCCCCACACAAGAGTTTGGTTGCTAATGGTGATGGGGTTCGGGTTTCAAATGCAGCGTCCCAATTTAACACTAGACGAACAGATTCCTTACATTATCTCATTTTGCTTGGACTCACGAGAAAGTAGGACTCGTCTGGGAAGACTGCCTGTAAGCAATTAAGATATTAATACATACAAGTTTCCTACAGTGTGTTTCAGTTGATGCGTCAGTGCCCATGGGATATAAGGTATGCTTGATGTAATATATTGTAAAAGCTGTATCGTATTATAACTTACTAAATATTATCATTATCATATCGTGTTAATATTGCAAACAAACTGAATAAGATTTGATTTTAATAATTAAGAAGTAGAGACACATATATTTAAATCTTATAGACGTGTATAATTTCAAATTTGAATCATGTGCATCGTAAGTATAGTTCATTTTTTATTTCCAAATTACGTATAAATTCTTTTCATGAGTTACTTTAAGTTTGGAAGCTTTTGATGATATTATAACGTAAGTTTTAAATGAAGTACCCGGATGATAAAATTAAATTTTTCATCACTCAAAATGTTTCTTTCATTCAATTATTTTTACTCAGATTTACTTTTAACATAAATATAATAATTATTCTCAAGGGTTGCTGAGATATTAGTTACTTAAATCATCTTTAAGACGTATATCACTGTCGAACAAAGGCACTCGTTCGTGTTTTGTAACTTAGACAATTGACTTTAATGTAATATAATTAACGTTCGTCAAATTGTTTAAATTCAAAGCGAGTGCAAATACGCGGCGAAGATCCCATTTTGTTTGATTCTCGACCACAAAGGCGATATTTCGTGAGTTCGTTACATGAGTTCTCCATGAGGTGAATCTTCTGTTTCAAATCGATTTTCTGTCCACGGCTGCCACACTTAAGCTTCCCTAGGGAAAGGCGTCTAACCCTTGTGCTACGCCTTCGCAGAGATTTCCAGGAAATGCAGTAGGATATCCACTTTTCGAGAGAGTAGATCTTTCATCACGAAACCTAATTGCCGATGATTTTCCGAAAATACAAATGCGGAAAAGGGAATTGTAATGTATTTCGTAAATAAAATTTATATGCTTTATAATCTCTGAAAATGATCGTTATTCACGCGGAAGAAATGAGGGCAAGGGATAGGCTGTTGGTAATCAATATTTCATTAAGCAGAAATGCAAGATAGAAATTCGTAATTATGAAATTATGACATTTATAACGTATCTACCTTCCTTTCAAAGGAAGTAACTATGGTAATTTAATACGACTGATTTAAGTGAACCTCCTATTGATAAGTTTTGAATGAATTATCTTTTTTCCCTTTTGATCTGTTTCTGAAGAGCACCGAAAGTATATTTTATAGATGAATAAAAATATGCATTACTCTTGATGATATTAAATTATATGATTCATAGTTAATGCTATATCATACAAAGCTTTATATTACAAAGATAAAATCAGATTTTTACCGTGAATCTAATTAAAACAGATGAAATATAAGGAACAAAGATTCTCAATTTAAAGCAGTGAAATCGTTTGAAGTTTCACTTGAGAAGTAAAGTAAGAAAGTTTCCTCATGATCCTGGTATTCTGTTTTGAATCTAGATCTATATCGGTACCAAATGAAACAATTCTATATTGATTAATATATTATAGTAATTAACATATCATATTTTACTGCATGAGTGAGTAAAATAAAGGTTTATTGAAATATAACGGTTACTATGACAACACTAGTAAATATTTTAACATACGTTTAGCTGTATAATACGTAGTGATTATTAAAAAATAACCCTTCACTGTATGGATTTGTTAGGATGATAAAGAACCAGTAATGCCGACGTTCTATATAAGAAGAATAAACGTATTAACGCTTGGAATAACCCGATTCAAAGGACAAGGACGCCATTAGCTTAATTAAAATTTGCTGATAAAGACGGGTTGATCCTGAAGAGAGGGCTAGCGATTACAGTTGATACAGAAAGGCCCTTATCTCTTCAGCAACACTCTTCTCAGAGATCCTTAGAGAGCTACTTATCCTTCTTAAGCCCATCTATTATCTGAAATCTTTTCCTACGAGATGCTCTCTTAACCATCAATTCCTTTCAATCACAGCTTTAATCAAAGGATCCTCCCTCAGATGCTGCACTTCCCACTTTCATTTTTCACTTTATCGCTTAATTCGATCTTTCCAATACTGTGCACCGTTCTGTTGTGCTATCTATACTACGCTTCTGAAAAATATAGCTAAGTCTTTCGATAGATTTGATGACGTCACATTTCCCGTTTCCAACATAATAGATATATTGTTACTCGTAATCATTCATTTAGGCTTATAAAAGAAAATTAAAGGCACCCAATAAGGCCTAAAAATATGATTAGAATAATATAAAAATAAAGTTCTGAAAATATAATTTTAGGAATTGAAATATCGGAATATTGACGACTTAATACATAAAAATATTCGATTATTTTCTTGATCAAAATTCTCTTCTTCGTGGAGTATTTGGTATTTTAAAGGCAAAAGGAAATTGGAGAAGATGCTTTCAGTAAAGTTTTGTGTTCTCGTTTAGGTATTTAATTTACTTTTTAAGAGTAGTTTTAGATAGTATACTGTTATAAGTTCGCTCTCGAGCTATTGCTCTGTCTTACATACTTACAGCATATCTTTCTCAAATGCATTTTCTTCTGAACAACTCGCGACTGAAGATTTTCCCCTACTTTTTTCTTACATTTGAGCTACCTATATATGAAGGTAAGCGACCTTTAATTATTGAGAATGAGTATTTACATCAATTTCCATAAAGATTCCCTTACGCATGTTTCATAAATGCTGAAATCGGAAAGGACGAGAGAAGTAAGAAGTTACACTTTTTACGATGACTCTAAATAACATTCAATAGAAATTATTTTGAAGAGCGACTGAAAAATTAATTTTATTCTCATCGTAAACCATGTATCTTTACTCTTTTGTGATAACCATTCCGAGACTGCATATATCCGGGAATAATTACATTATATGTCCTCGATTAATGGGCACATTATTGTGAAAAAGTCAACATCAAGATATGCTGGGATCTATCAAGAAAACGTCTTAACGTACATGGCTAACAGGGGTCAGATAGTTTCTGGTTGGAGATGTAAATGGTATGAATTATAATGGGAAATTCCGATGAAAATCGAAGTAATGAAGTCTGAGTGAGCTGAGTATGAGAAAATTTTCCTCTTCAATATCAGCCATTAATTTGTTGGACTACGTTATATACTGTATATTCATTTTTATCATATTGTATATTTTAAATAGTTTTACCTTTTACAAAACACCACCTCTTTTTTATTTGGATCCCAGAAAAAACTTTACGCTTTTCTCCCAACAGTCTTTACATCGACTCGAAGTCTTCAACAATAATATAATTAACCTTTAGCGATATTTAAGTTACTAGATATTTGGTTAATGTTATTGCCAATGATGTTTTCTAAAAAAATATTCAAAGAGTCTGATAAGAATTAAATTAGAAGTCTACCATGTAACAGAATTTAAACTTTGATTCATATTCGGTGTGGATTTACAGCGAAAAATGCAAACGTTGAATCAGAGGCTAATGAGAAATTATATAAGAATATTTATTTATGCTCTTAGAAGAGATACGTTCTTATCGAACTCTTTCGAAGGAGAAACCAACTTCTATCGGGAATAGGAACGTGACGGAATACGAAGAAGGCCAAGCAGAAGAAACTCCAAGAAGCAGATGGTAATTTTTCTCTAGACTTGCAAATGGAAAAGGAATGTTTCCCTTTCTCCCATTCATGAAAATTTATCAAAACATGTCGCGGAAGTCAACCTGTTAGTTTAGCCTTCTTACACGGGAATTCTTCCTGAAATTTTTCCGCGGATGGATTCCGTTCGTCGACCACTTCGCCGAGTTATGTTTTGGTAAAAAGGAACACATGCGTCGCGGTAGATTCGCTTTAAAACCGAAACATTGGATTTTACCGAGTTCAATGCACTTGGCCTCAGGCATTGCCCAAGCAAAAGCTTTACCTGGAAATTTCAGCAAAAATTACCACCGAGCCGCTACAGACCGAATTCCTCTACATGGTGACTAACTGAATTTTTGGAATTGCAGCTTGAGGAAACATAAAATTGGAGAGGAATGGTTCAGAAAAGATAATATCTGCCTTCGTGATCATTTCACGCTCTCAGTCTTCTTTTTTTTAGTTCCTTTGGTGTAGTTGATGCGTATCGGAGGCAATTTTGTGCTCTCTAGAAAATGCGTAACATTATTCAGGTATCGTGTTGCTAGTTTTTACTGTTTAGATTTATCGTTAAGTATTAGGCTAATGTAATATTTATATATTCAATATTGATAAACGATAATTACAGGTAGTGCTCGATATAGAATTTTAGTAAATTTCCATTTATTGCTGTGAAATGTTGCCACTCTCTTACTGATTATAATGATTTAGAAAAGCAGTGTTTTTGAAGCCGAAGACCAAGTTCTCGTTTAGCGGTCATCAGTGACATAATGTGGATGTTAATTCACATAAATGCTTTCAAATTAGTGAGCGTAGCTTGACTTAAAATTCCGTCTCAAAAAAATTGATTCGATTTTCGCGTGTTACGAGGAAAGGTTAACGTAATTCTTCGTTTGAATTCAAAGAACATGTACAGCACAAAATGCGTTGTGAACATAGATAAGTTTTTTTAATCGAGTGAATGTGGATATTCAGTGACAGTTATAAGTGGAAATAAAATTCAGTTGTAGTATGAAAAACTGACTTCTGAGAATCCAGCTGTAAGAAATCGCAAGAGAATTCTTAGAAGTATATTGATAGAAATCAGGAACTTGCAGGAAGATGCAGATGGTTGGAGATAACAGCAGAACAGGACCGCAACCAAGGGTCATGGATAGCAAAGCCTCATCAAAAGGTAGCTGATGACTTTTTTAAAATATCTCTTTCCTTTTATCATTATGTGTCACTATCGAAATTTCCATTTTCTCTTTACCTCACACGACTACCAATTCATAGCCTATTAGTCAAATTTTCAAGAGACTTCAAGATGATCCCCTTTAAAATACTACGATCAATATTTTGTCTACCTTCATAGACTGCTTTGGGCAATTGCTTCTGAGATGTAATTATTATCCATTAGATTATTCTTTGATAATAACAGAAAGATAGTAATTATGGACATGAATGAATGGATATGAAAAGCATATATCTAATTCGTTTGGTATTAATTTGGAGCTCGCGAAGTACAAATAGAAGCTCATAGAGGAATGCAGGAGCAGGAAATTACCAATTTTAAAGGGAGATTTCAGATTTGAAAACAGTTTACTTCGACCGTTATAGCATTCATTCAAGATTAAAAGACATGAAAAAACGATTTTTAAAAATAGATAATCCTGGGGACTATCGTTAATACAAAATACAATAAAAAGGAGAACTAGTGACGAACTCCTAAAAGTAGGTTAATATTAAGAGTTTGAGCAAACAATGTAATGGAATACTTCTGTATCAATAGCTGTAATATAGCCATTTGTTTCCGTGTAGCATTGAAATCTAACGTAATTATTGACTATGCATTTTATTATTGCCTATTCATTCTAGATCGCCAGAATGTATAAATGTAAATGTAGGCGGAGCGAAAATCAAATACCAAACTGTGCAGTTTACAGCATGTAAATAAATAAACCGATTTTGATATTTGTTTTCGTAACTTTCAGGAAAATGAATACCTCATAATTAAATGCCTTGCAATTTAAAATTGCACTGTAAACCAAATAGCGATTTATTACTTTTCGAATCAGAGCGATGTGATTGCTTTCTACATCAATTTGTAGTATATTTTTTTACATATATTTATAATATTTTAATTCATTGCTCGAAAGAGAAATTCGTTGAATTTCATCCCGGATGATTCATGTTACACACTTTTTCAACATGTTATTATTCTTCCTCCTTATAAAGAGGAAAGTAATTAAATAGGATATAGTTTTTATAAAATTTATTTTTAGTATATCCCAATTACGTGTATATTATTACTAGTATATTTTCAGAAAGAAAATCTCTCGTAGAATATAATGTATTGTCGATACGTATACGAGATTAACTAAATGTAATTCCTCTACTCAATGTTCAAGACTTTTAGATAATCTTGTTTGAGCTCAAAAAATTATAAATAAGAACTATCATTAATATATTAATTAATACAGTTGATAGGTTAATATTTATTTGATTAAGAACCTTTATATTAAAAAATAAATAAATTACGATTACATGAAATTTGTCTCAACATAAATATCTTTGATACTATTAAATTCGACCAGTCTGCTTTCACGCGGAGGAATATTCCAAAGGATTAATTCCACCAACCTGGATATAGCAATAAAATTACGCGTAAAAGATTTCGAGAACTGATTTCCATTCACCCTCCTCATCACGTCCAATCGAGGAAGTTCGTCGAGAATAGACTCGGAAAATCTTTAAGTCCCGATGGATCATGTCTGACTCGGATGCGAGCCTTCCCACAAGAATCCGGTCGTATATCTCAAGGCCTCCCTTTTAGAATCTTCAGGATATTGGCAGTTGTTCTTTGTGTTTCCTCCTGAGCGAACACGGATCCTCGGCGTTGTAGATCCGCGCTGATTTGTCCTTTTGAGATCGGCGACGCGTATTACGAAGGGAGCTCTACACAAAAGACGAGACTGTCTCAAGGCACTAAACCGAAGAGGGAGACAAGTGTTAACCTGTGCGGGCATTGTCACCAACCGCGAGATAACCAGCGGTAGGCGCCTCGATTTCAAATTACGGGGAAACGGGAGAACAACATTCCGATTCTTTTTATTTTCTTTTCGCTGTCTCGCCCGATTACGGATCGCCAGTGCCGCTTCCTTCCTGAGATTGCATCAGCTTGATTGCTTTCCCGAGGAAGACGGCACCAAAAGCAAACAATGTTATCGCTCTACACACAATTTATCCCAATCAAAACGCACTTACTTACATTGTAACTACTACTGCTCCCCGATTGGAGAGTTTGGGCCTAATTGGACGAAACTGTGATCTGTCCTTTGGATGTGATAGCTTACCGATACCGAACTAGATCGCGGTAGAAGTGTTTTTATTTATTTATAAATATTCTACTTTGTAATGCTTCTGGTAGCGACTATCCTAATAATGTATCGGCATTATAAATGTGCGTGAAAATTAGGTTGAAGAAGAGATTGGATATTATAATAATCCTATTAATTCATAGAACGTGCATATCCTACAACATTATAGAAAAATCTCTCCCATAAATGTATATTCATCTTTAATTTTATAAATGATTAGTTATTATCAATCCTTTCATGAGCATTTCATACCCCCTTCTCGTCCTCTTTTATTCTTTTGTTATTCTCATTTATTTCATAGTGATAGGGTATTTATTTTATAAAGAAAGTATCTGAATACCAAGTCCAAATTTTTCTATAATGAGGAGGATAATAATAAATAAGTAAAGACAGTAAATTAAGAAAATAATTCTTTTTAAATACATTGACGTTTCCTGGAGGAGGTAGTGTAAAATTAATAAAATAATTATCCCATTTTATGAAAAAGAACCTTATTTTCATAGCTGAAATATTAGGTCTACCGGAAAGTTCTGTCCTTTAAAAATGGGACATACAAAATGCTATCACGCTGTAGAGAAGTCATAAATTATGATGGCAATTAAATTATTCAATAAACTTTATTCAAAGAATGAAAAATATATTCTTTTGTTTCATTCTAAAAACGGACAGAACTCTCCGGTAGACCTATTATAAACGAAAATCTGTATTGATGCAATGCTCGCATACGGCTTGTCCAACAAAAAAATCTTATCGGAAGATAATCCTAAATTCCTCCAAAGCTAAAGCTCGTAAATCATAACTTCCAAAAATTCCGTCTCATAACACACTTACACAACAGACAGATGTAGTGCACGGCTTAGATTGATGGAAACCTTTGCAGGTGTGGAAGGCACGACCGAATCTCCACAAGTGAGAAACCTCTACGAGAGAGTATATGCCATTCGATTAAACTGTTGCTTATCGTAGTTTGACTGCAGTCGTACATCAATGGAATAAGTGAGAGTTTGGTTCTGTGTGTGTTACAAATAAAGTATTTATCCTTAAAGGAGTTAAAGTATTTGATTTATTTTATTCCATATAAAACACTGTTTCGCATACTTGAATTCATACGGAAGCTATTGCTCGAATGAATTTCGATTAAAAGAAGTTTTAAAAAATATCATTTTTCAATGTAAACCATGTCCGTTCAATGAAAGTTGTCGCTAAAATCAGGATTTATGAATCAAAACTCTATACATTTCAATTATTTTAAGCCTTTCTCTAAGTTCTTTTTTTTTTTTCGAAACATTAATATCCATTTGTAGCAAGAGCTTTGACTCTGCGATCCCGTTGAACGTGGTTACGGTGGTTATTTAGAGAAAGGGAAATAAACGTTTAAATGAGACACAATTGATGCTCTCAACCGAATTCTAAAGGAGGGTTTTTTGGTTGCATATTTAGTCTCCGAAGAGTGAATTAATTAAAAGCTTGTTGATTAAACTAATAATACTCGGCGGATTGTCGAGCGACGTAATATTAACAAATTAAATTTCTTTACTAAATGACATCCTTTACCAGTAAAATCATTAATGAGAAATTCAAAAGATTGAAAGGGATATTCAATAAAATATATAATGGTAATTCATTACTAAAGCTCTGTGTTCTGCTAGTTTCCGGGTTGTTCAAAATAAGTATAAATTAAAATCAAGAATCGATATTAAATTCGAAAGTTTTATTTATCATTTCTTTGACAACAGAATGTTTACTTTTTGTTTACAATCTCGTAATTGGATAAGAACTCTAAGTGCAAACCAGCCCAATTATTAAAATAGACAGCAGATAGGCGAACTTAAATATAAAAAAGTTTTATTGTCATAATAATTGCATGGTTAATAATTAGAGCCATAAAAAGCCAATTAATGATATGATAAACGATATTTAATAAATGTTTTAATTCTTATTTTGCTTACGATGTGAAAATGACGTAAATTATTTAGTATATACATTTCGAACACGATTGCAGTTTAAGAAATCTCCCTTTATTTTCTTTGAATGGTACAGTAGTGTCATCATATATAAAATATATAGTAAAATTTTTGTAGTATAAATACATTTAAAATATTCTACTTATAAATAAATATATAGCTAGCACGGAGTATTATTTAGACAGCGACAAAACCTTCCGAATTCCTTTGTTCTCTGGCGAAATTCGCTCGCACTTGCGGTTCGTAAAGCAACAAGCGGATGATTCCGTCTCCTCCAATTAATTCCTCATTCTCAAACGCGGACGGAAAGTTTAATCTGTTTCCACAGTAACAGAACTGGTTATTTTTCTAAGCGTCGAGATGGAGAAAGTTATGCGCCAAACTGGAGTTACTTTCGACGAAATTACTTCCCAAGCGAGAGTCTGCGGTGTCAGGGATGGTTTGAGAGCGTAAGAGATGGAAATAGCAACATCTCAGAAAATGCTCTCAATTCGCTCGAGCCGATACGTTTCCCCGAAGGAGACGTGACGCCGGAATTCGCAAGCTAATTTATACGTACTGAATCTCTCTCTCTCTAAACTTACCTTTGTTTATCGCCTCTGTTCCAAAGCCTTCTCAAATTCGCCCGAAAGTGAAAAGTCTGCTACTTCATAGACGTTTCTCATCGCACCGTTCGTTTCCACTCTTAATTCGACGCCACTCACGGATTTCACGAGGGTCGATTAACTTTCTCGTGAAGCAAGAGTGCTATTTGCAGTACACTACTAAAGGGGAAGATAGTGAATTTAAAGGGTATCTAATTAAAGATTGATTTAAAGGGATTTTGGATCGATATTTAAATCCTTGTAGGTAACATATATTTATGGACTAGAAAGCTATCTGGAATATTTTTCTAATCCATGTTTTGCGAATAATTAAGACAGGAATTAAATTAATAATAAAATTATTCTTTTGATTCATATTGAAAGGATGTATAGTATTGGAGATTTCGAAGATGTCTCTTAGTTACGTACATAAATCTTCTTTCAATTATCTTAGCAATTCCATCTAGTATAATTTATATAGACTCGTGTAATGTTAAAATAGTCAACAAGTAGAACTTATAGTCGTGGCTGAAACGTACAAGCTTTTCCGTTAATTTGAGGTTTTTATTTGCATGCCCTACGCTTGGTTAACTGAAGTGCAATTATTTGTCAATAAAAAATATTTGTAGGTAGCGATTCTGATCAAATTGAAAGCATCAAATAATTTAATTTAAATATATATTTATTTTGTTAAAAATACCGTTAAATTAGTGAAAATATTTGATTTAATAAGACGTGATTAATTTAAATTTATGATAAATTAGATTTGGTAAGATTTTAATAAATATTAGATTTGAAAAGGCCGATTTTACTCCTGATAACACCAAAATTAGAGTTAATCGAGTACTTTGAAATGTAGAGCACTTCGAAGGAGAAGCAAATATTTAATTTAAAACTTGTTGCTGTGCGACAAATTTCAAGTCTCATCCTTAGCCCTTTAGCGCGAGCTTTTAAGTGCAATGAAATATTTAGATGCACCATGTTCCTAAGGTATTACAAAAAAGAGTAAATAAGATATATTTAGACTCAGTACCTCTTCTAGTAACGCTTAGTAGATAGACTGTAGACGGGAAGTTAATTACTCATAGATGACATTAAACATTGTCATCTTTATGTCGATTCTTTGTATTACGGCCGAAGAAGAAGGAAGGGGGGCGAATGAAAAATGAGGGCAGCCATTTTCCCAGCCGTAGTTTTAACTTTTGAAAAGTTATACTCCTCCCCCTACCCTTTCGGCCACCACAGCATTGTATCTGAATCATGACGGCGAAAGATTCGAACCTATAGTTTGAATATGGTTTTTTTCTCTTCACGTTACGTCGCGGGATTCGAACCCAAAGCCCCTTGGTTAGAACTTTTAATTTTTCTCGATGTCCTGAACGAGAGTTTTTTAAATTAACTTTTCAACTGAGATTCAAACCCAGATCCTTATAGTCTGGACCTTTAATATTTCTCTCCTGAACACTCCCCACTCAAGTTACGTCATGGAATTCGAACCCAGATGCTTCTAGTCTGCACTAGTAATTTTCTCGATGTTATAAAATATCCTAACACGCTCCCTCATAGTATTTTCCTACGTCATAACCACTCAAATCATCAGGCGATTTGATAACGAATGCACCATTAATACTCTTATTTAACATTATTTCCTCGCAGGGTGATTGTAATTGGAATCAACTACCGCATCTCGGAAAGGTCGAAAATGTTTTAAACTTGGATCGGGATTTAATAGGCAGAATTCGGGAAACATCGGAATGGCGGTAAAGTCAAAATATTTCAGGGAATGATGAAACATTAAATGTATGTATATATAAATATTGTATTATAACATTGTTTGTTGTTTGAACCTGCGATTTATTCCTGTCAGCGCTCGATTGGAAACGATTCTTACCCCAGTCGTGATATAAACTTCTCTTTTCGGAGATGCGATTTGCTTGATACTCCGGTTATTCTGCAGAGATTAGAAATGGGTCCTTCAATCAAAAGAAGATTTCTTCTTAAACGGTCTTCTAACTGTTTCTTTCCATTACGTCGCCGTAGCTGAAGGTCGTGGAAAAAAAAAACAAAAATGCCAGGATTTTGTGATTTTCATCATCATTGTTGACATAGACGTGATTCCATAACCGTTGTAAAAAACAAGGATAACTTGCCTACCGAAATCATTGTGCTTGGTCTAAGGCCATCACGACTCAACCCACTCTACGGCCCTCGCGCCAACCCACTCCCTCAGCCCTCGCGACCCAACCCCCCCTTCGGCCCTCGCGACCCAAACACCCCTTCGGCCCTCGCGACCCATCCTCCCCTTCGGCCCTCGCGACCCAAACACCCCTTCGGCCCTCGCGACCCAACCACCCCTTCGGCCCTCGCGACCCATCCTCCCCTTCGGCCCTCGCGACCCAAACACCCCTTCGGCCCTCGCGACCCAAACACCCCTTCGGCCCTCGCGACCCAACCACCCCTTCGGCCCTCGCGACCCATCCTCCCCTTCGGCCCTCGCGACCCAAACACCCCTTCGGCCCTTGCGACCCATCCTCCCCTTCGGCCCTCGCGACCCAACCACCCCTTCGGCCCTCGCGACCCAACTCCCCCTTCGGCCCTCGCGACCCATCCTCCCCTTCGGCCCTCGCGACCCAAACACCCCTTCGGCCCTCGCGACCCATCCTCCCCTTCGTCCCCCGCGACCCAACCACCCCTTCGTCCCCCGCGACCCAATCCCCCCTTCGGCCCTCGCGACCCAACCGGCCCTTGCCTTACCATTACCTTTATTACCTATATCAAGTCCACTTCCATCTAGTACCTTCAGATGTCTTGAACCCCCTCCATTCCTCAAAGGTCCTCCATCCGCCAACTGAGCAGCCCATGATAAGACTTGTTACCTATAATAACATAAAAGTTTATTGCAGAAATTAAGGGACTCAAATCAGTTACGTCCACTCCACACGTTATATTATATCAATAACATTTAGCAATGGATTCATTAAAATCAAACACTTTATATATTTATTAATTGTACCGCTTAATCTTAATGGTCCAATGGTTCAGAATAATCCCTTTACGAAATAAATTAATCCGTAATTCTAGATTATCTCGTAGTTTTAAAATAATATCTAAGAGTTATATTGATTAACCATTAAAAGTTACTGTAAAATTAAATTTACTGTACAATTAAATATAAACTATTTTTATTTTAATAATGAAATCATTTAATTAATCGCTTCAATTAACTTTTTTTATTGTATCCGTATTAATTAAATATTAGTTGTCGATTCAATAAACTAAAATAATATAATTACAATATTTAATTTACTTTCATGTTTATATTTGTTGATAATATTACGTAAGTTTCTTCAAGATGAATTACTTGAATGTTTATTAGAAGAATTAAAATTTAAATAATAATCCAGCATTAACGATCCGAAAATTCTTAAAAAGATTTAAAGTTGATTATTAAATTACTCAACCTAAATATTTGCATTCAAATTTAAATTTAATTTCTTTTTCATTAAACACATATTAATAAGTAGGTTTATTATTCCAAATTTAGCTATACTTGCATCCCTAAAGATTTTATGACGGTACCAAATAACAGTCCTACCGTTTTCTAACTGAATTATAAAATTAGAATTATTCATTAAGGAAAAAATTTCGATTTATTTTTAAAATATTGAGCGATTATTCAATGATATACGATAATATAAAATTATAAACTCAGTATAACATTCCTTTGGTATGAAACTCGGTAAGTTAAAAAATCCTACTTATCTATTTTAAAAGAAAAACATACTTAATATATTATTTATGTGTTATATTTTATTTATTCCGAAATAAATATAATTTTCATTTGAATATATATTGCGAACGCAAATTATTCTTCCATGTTAACATTTCGTCATTCAGAAAGCAAAATGACAAAGGCCAAAATATGAAAATGCTAAAATTACGCGATAAAATATATAAATAGTTTCAATCGTTCTAAATTAAATCGTCACATTAGTAATCGTAAGATATAATAATTAAACTAGAATTAAAATTGTTTACTATGTGATGCAAATGGCGGATTCTTATATCGGTTGAATATAAAAAATTCAGAACACCAATAATTGGATAATAAACGTTATTAATTGCGTAAAAACTAAATAGAACTAAAATTTAGCATAAAATTTGAGTATGTTTTGATGTATAAAGCTACTTAACGTTACTATCTAAATACCACCACGTGGTGAAAATACTCATGATTACAAAAATTATACTAATAAGTATTTCCGAATTTCACTTAATTTAAAAGATCATCTGCTTCGATTATTAAACGAATTGAAAACGGGAAAAAGAAAACTACATACGGAAGAATTAGATTACTACCCCAAAATTCCGAGCACGTGGCGAAAATGCTTAAATTCTCTTATGCTGAGTTATGACGTAAATTCAAATAAAAATTTGTTACGATTTATGTATTAATTGGAATCGATAGAAAGAAATTCAAAGATGAAAGAAAAATCTTCGTTTATTGCCTCAAAGTCAAAGGTAGAAAATTCAAGAAAGCCAAAAAACGTCATTCTTACTTACGAAGTTGATGGACCTATTTTGTAGATTTCCAATCTTCTTTTCACTGCATCTTGACGAATCCATTGGAATCGAGTTTTAGTTGCACTGTTTAGCACTCGAACGAAATATTTTAATAAAAAATTACCAAAATTCAACAGCCCATCCGTAAACGCACCTCACCCTAACAGGAAGCAGAACTAACTAACAGTAGAACAACGGATATCCGGTTTGCAGTAAAATACTAGATTCTGATTGGCTGATGGTATTGGATGAACCACTACTCAACAAAGCTTATATTAAATTAATAACTCTTTTATGAATATAAATCATGAAACTCACTATAAATAATAATTATTTCATTTATAATTTATCTTAATGATGGTCACTTTTCATTCTGAGTATTATTATTAATTATCTAATGCGCACATGTTCTTTACGAGGTAGCCATCTTGAAAATATTAACTTGTTCGAAGAGAAAAAAACATAAAATATTCACAAATGTATTTAATTAGATGAAAAGTTACTTAATTCCTACGGTTATATTGTGTTGAAAAACCTTGAACGATTTCATGACTAATTTTGTTGTATCTTCGAAATAGAAAACGTAATAATCTTCACGTAACTATCTTCATATTCAGCGGTATAATTGTTGCTTTTAAGTAAATTCTGAAAATATTGTACTTATATATGCACAAGAAACTTAAACAATGCTCATATCGAGCTGTTAAAAATTTCAGCCAAGTAAATTTAGCGATTCCTTCTAAAGCATCGATCTTTTAATCTTTCTTTATTTCATCAATTCGAAATATCGTCCAATAATTTAAAAAAACGCTGATACATGTATGTATCAGATTTTAAAATATTTGGTTAATTACTTACATTTTTGATGCACAAGATTACAAAATAACACATAAAAATTGCCATGGATTGTAATATTTTGAATCCTTATTAATTTGAAGTAAAACACTGCGGTCTTCGCATGATGATTGACTGATCTTCATGATCGTGCACGAATCGAAAACTTGTGCACATATGAATAAAAATGTTTCACCCTTTGAACTTAAAGTGCGTATCTGCACATATATAAAATTCACAAGGAACTGCACTACTGTCGGTGGCTATCGATATATTATCACTTTTTGATGTGTTGCAAAATAACCATCAATATACGTGTACACTTTAATTCATCCTCTGAAGCGTTTCACCAGAATAACTTGCACTAGTTTCGGACAATGAAAGACTGAAGACACGCACTTGAAGACTAAGATTCGATTTACTCTTACTTTTCCCATGATCTTACTTCGAACTACTAGTTAGAGAAAGGGCAGGAATATTCTGACGTTACTCATTTAGTATGACCTCCAAATTTTATGAAACGCTTTAGTCCCAGCGGTTAGGTAAAGCTAAGGTAAAGCTTGTTTTGCTAACTTGAATAAATTCCCCTTAATCATAATGCCCAGAACGTAATATATATATATATAATATCATTCATCACGTTTCTTTGAATATTTTTATTAAAAGTTGTTATTCTTCGAATAGTAGTAATTATTCTATGTAGTAGTAATATATCTACTACGCTTAACCGTATCAAATAGACCTCTCCAGTCCTTCAGAAGTCAGCATTACAAAAATAAAATGGGTAACTGGACTGATGCATGTAAGATAGAGTTACTACATAATATCAATTTGTAGAAATATGGATAATAACGGGACAGTATGTTGATATGTGGCAGGGTTATGCGATAAAGTGAACACTTTAATCTCTGGCTCTTTATGACCTCATATTTTGCACACACAAAAACTAAATCTACAGATATGGTCACTTAGTAAGCTATTTATCGCCCATTGAAAGAAGTAGTTGGTGGAATGAATCACGTACGCGTTGCAGTGAGTGACCGCACTTTCGGCTCATAGTCCATCCTTTCTTGGAATTGCGACCATTATGCAGATAAAGTTCAACGGGACAGCTCTGTTAGAATGGCCCTCTTGACCTGAAATTCCTAGCCTTTTCGGACTAATGTAAGCCGAACATTTCTCGCGTCGTTATAAATGGCACCTCCTGAACCTATGGGTTCGTGCACCACTCTTCCAAGTGCCATTCTCGTCCCAGAACAGCTGTGGAAGCTCCGAAGGTTTGTTACCGACACTTAATCTCCCATTCTTAGGTTCCCAAAGAGAGAATGCCAACAGAAAATGGAGATGAAAAAATTGTCTTTGATTTTGTGTATATACGTAAACATTGGGACTTTCAAAAATAGAATAAAGTCGGGTTCGAAGGATCACATATCTGTCACGTTCCTCTTTCAATTAATGATACAGCTGCCTTCTTTTGAATTAAATTATTGAAATTTAACAAGCTATTGATTTCGGTTTTGCAATACAAAATCGCCAATGCTTAACATACCATTCTCAACGTAAAATAAATTTGATACTCCAGAATATAAATGTTTTAAAAATAGCTAACAATTCGAAGGATATAATATTTCATATTTTTTGCTATAATTAAATTCCGAAACCTTACATTTTTTTCCACAGAACGATAACTTTAGGTGATACACAACTCGTTGACGAAAATTTGACTATAAGAAAATACAAAAAGAGAAATTCTCGTTAATTTACTTTCAATATCCCTCCTACTATGTGTATCACCTAATTCAATTACAAAATAAATTTCGTTAATGGTGGTGAAGTATTTAAAATGATAATAAATTTAAAATGAGCTTTGGAAAATATTCTGAAGCGTACTTATGACTTTAATGTTAAATATTGTTCTAACCAGCACGATGAAAAAACCGTCAATGAAAAAATAATAAAATAAGGCTTAAAAGCAAATTAGAGCACTATTAAATTTTGATATCATTCGCCCTAACGTTGGGGACATTCTGAAGCTATAAAATGAGAAGCAGTACACTTGTGCACTATCGGAATTAACCTGATGGTACACTCAGCGCCGAAACCGATCGTAAATAAGTTTAGTCACTTTGGAAGCATACGGTGTTTCTAATTTTATAACGCTGAAAAGCTATTGTTTATTGAAATATCTCTATAATGCTTCTAGTATTGAATACTCTGGAGGCTCGATACTCTGTGATATTTACTACAATTTCTTGCGCTCATTACATTAGTTATGAGCTCGCAAAATATCCTTGGGGAACATTAAAGCATGAAAATTTAATCGCCCATTTATAGATTTCGCGAGTCCCATTTCTTGGAGCCAAAAATTAGGTCAGCTCTTTAGTGTAAGTTTAACGTCCGCACACTAAAATTCCTCATCGAAACGTGTGTAAAATTTAGAATCAAGCTTTTTAAAGCATTTTCATACCTTCTACTTGAAATTAATCCGTCCACGGAGAAATTAAAAGGCAATTTAAAATATTCATGGATCCAAAAAGCGCATCAAAGAAGGGTTTGTTGGCAAACATTCTAGCAAAGTGCATACTAATCATAGAACGAGGCAAGACACCTCCCTTGGAGCCATCCATCAAAACAACTCTCCCCGCCCTTCTATATTTAGCAATTTCTTTCTCCTTAGACACATCCTTGCCTCCTTTTACACAACATCTGTTCTTCCGAAGCTCCACATCCGTCCGGAACTTTTTAAACCGATGCAGTCTCTAAAGTTATCTTTGCATCTTTCCCCTGTTAAACCCCTCCTTTTGGCGACGCCTACAGTCGTGTTTGGGAACCGATCTCCATGGAGCTGTATTCACCTTTCATTTGTTTATTTGTTTACTGTTTATATCATCTCCTTTGGTGATCACAATTAACCTCCCAAGAAGACGGTGATATGGATGATGGGTAAAACTAAAAGCGAAGTAGCTCAGAACATATTTTCGGCGTGTGTTTCTATCTCGAATCAATTAACTATCGATCTATAAAAGGGATAACTGATGATGGGAGCGATAGAAAGTGCGCGTTGATGTCTTCTCGCAGAAAATGTCGCACGAAAAAAAAAAACAATTGAGGTGGGATGGCTCGCAGGTTATAAGAGATTGATGAGGAAAATGGAAAACGATCTGACGGGAACGGATCTATCGCAAATACAGGGATTTGTGGAATGAAAACAAGGTGGTGGGTCTAGGCGGTTCATTTTTCAACAGATCTATCGCCGACTCTTATTGAGTAGGTACAGCGCGTGGGCATAAATTTCTAATCCTTGTTTATGAAAGATACACGGGCGCTGTTCGCACCTCCATGACGGCTTGGTTTGTCAGTCATCCTCGAAGGATCAAGGTGGCAGGTCGATTCATTGCACCTCCGGGAATGTTACGCGGTGAGAATTTTCGAGTGTGGATCAATCTTCATGAAGTTAAAGGTGAAAAGCGATGGGAATGCGGAGGAATCTTCGTTTGATTATGTGCTGGATGTGATTAAGGAAAAATCGCAGTTTTAACACAGTATGGAGCGATGTGATTATTTACGATGTGTTTATTGAAAAATTCATGCACTGAACGTACATAAATTTTAAATTATAATATTGTTGTATATTAATATCATCATTACTACATCAAAGCTTTAAAATAATAAAATGGTCTGATGGCAAGGATAAAAACTTAATATAAATATTAATTTCTAATATATATATATATATAAAATTTAAATAATATTTCAGCTTAATATTGATAACAGAATTTAGACTTCATCGTCTTCTTGTAAGTCGTAAATATTCCTCAAGCTCAATTTCTTTAAGCAAACGTATAATTCAATGAGAAACATTGCTTATAAATATCTCAAAATTTATTTCAGTAGCATCCTACATCGCCAAGCAACGCTCAAAAATTTTCTTTATGGAATAGTAAAATCAAATGACCTTATTTTTAACACAACCTACTAGAGTTTAAAGTGTACCATTTCCTTAAATGCCAATTTAGATATTTCCCGCTGGTATCCAGGGATTATTTTTCTCTCCCAAACAAGGACTTTGTAGTACTATCGTTGAATCTTTAATCTACAAATCCTTTACCCTTTGTGATGACACGATGCTGGATTCTACGTCTGAATGCTTTGTATCATTAACAAGCTCTTCTAGAATTGCTTTGAAAGACACCCATTGATTGTCAGCTGAGAGAGTAACCTATTTTGCCTAACTATACCTATTCTTTTATCTTTAGTACCGACCCGTCTAGACGACACGGTTCTGTTCCCAAGCGTTTCTTCTTTGATTACATAGGCCTGCAATGATTAAATCAAGAGTTTATCACATATTTCTAATTAATAATTATTATCTAATAGTTGTATGAAACAGCAAATAATATTCAAAAATATTGAAGTTGATAGAATTAAACTTCACATTGGAGGTAACGAAACATTTTGTGAATTTGAAGGATAGTATTTAAAAACCGGCCTATAATCAAATGAAGATATGAAATAGCTAATTGAAGAAATACAGTTAAATAATTTAATGAATAATATAATGAAACTTACAACCATAAAAAATGGGAAATACGCATTATAAACCGTCGAGCTTTATTTATGGATCCTTGTTAAAGCCTAGTGCGCTCTAACTAAAATATAAAACTTCGTATTTGTAATGGCTGATTGAAGTATTAGAGTTATAAGTTCCTTTTAATGACTGCCAAATATAAGAAAACTTTTTCTTACCACACTAGAATATAAAAAATGGAAATGATTTGAATTATTTTACTTTCTCTCTGCATTTAAGAATATATTCTTGATAAATTTGCAATAAAACTCAACGATTTAGCACTCTTTTTAAATTGTTTTCTCGTTTATCCCTTTTAAGAATTTCTTCAATGTTTAATTTCAGCCTGGTATTGATTATATACTTCTCCTTTTTTAACTTTCAAGCCCACCCTATTAAGCTTCTTCTTTATACTGTAAGTTAATGCATTCCATTCTACCGGATTGAAGTTTCTCCATTTTACCAATTGATTTACATTCACACGTTTTCGGACGTGATTAAAGATTCCACTCGTGAACCTTCTCCTGTCCTTCCTAATTACAACGAACCAAACTCTCCTCTAATCTCGTCAGACATTTTCACCTTCCTCTCGTAAAGGTCCTTTTTTCATTTTCTCGAAGGTAACCATTCATTCTTTATTCGGCTTAAACCGTAACTGGACTTCAACATTTCGATCCGTTTCCTAGAATTATCAGAATCTTTCCTTATAAATGTTTATATCACCAGTTTCCATTTATATCGAAAAACTAGAAATATATAGATGCGAAAAAAGATATCTAACACTTTCATTACAAAGCTGATAAACCTCGTCAGAATCTTAAAATACACCGTTAAGGAATAATATGCAGGGAGTATAATCTGGAAATTGGACGATCAAGATTATATTCCTGGTAATCAGACTTTTTTTCATTCCCTTTCATTCCAGCATTATTCATGGCAACGTAAAATTTAACACAACATTATATTAATATACCATAATGATTATTTTGCTATCCAAGATAAGCAATACACATGAAATAATTCGACATTCGTCGCCTTGTTGTAATACAATTCGTTCCATTAGAGGGCGAAGCAATGCTTCAGGTGTTTGGCTTCAGTTGGCGGGAATTCCGTGAAAGCAAGGTTGTTCTTGCAACGTGTGCCTTTTCCTTTGTGTTGTGCCAATTCTTGTGAATCTTTTCGCAATGGAATCTTGTCGATTCCTCCTAAATTAAGTGATCATGACTTTTTTTTGTGTCGAGTGTTCATCGCAATACGTATAATCTTCGATAGATATGGCAATTTGGTTGAGGAAACATTGTGGCATCACCATGAGGCTGAAGCAGATGGGTGAGCATACGAGGTTCAATGGAAAATTTAAGGTAAGAAACCTAGACCCATAGGAAGTTATTTTGAACTTCCTTTACCTGCGTTTGGCACTGCAAGTTTGGTTCAAGAATTTTGCCCTCTCATTGTTTCTAGGCGAAGAAGGGCGAAAAGCAATATTCCCTTTTCGTCGTCCCAAAGTGGTATCTTAAATATCGGTGATGAGCTTGGATAACTATGATATCGAGCGGATGCATCGCTTAACCATGCGTGTGGACTCGTAAAATATTGCTGAAATGCATTTAATATGAATCGGGAGCAGTTTCTATTAACAGAGTATTCCGTGGCGGCATAATAGTTCGATTTGGGATGATTGTAGCCCAAATTATATGCTCTTAATTTGAAATATAACCAAATTAAATCGTTTGTTGATAGGAGCGAAGTGAACACGGTGGGATGCACGGTGAAAGTGAGGTATGCTTAACAATGTTCGGAAGTGAGACTGTTACAGCCGAGATTCTAAAATTGCAATAGGATTTTCAAAAACTAACACAAGGTCTATGGTAATTGATAAAAATTATATTAATACTAGTATTTATTATGATTTTTTCCTACTACGTGAGTCTTACTGCATAAAGTTACTAATTTCTTAATGTATCGTCGACTAATTCTTACAAAATCGAGAAAATTACCAATACTTGCGGTTGACATAAAAGAAGAGAGGAATTTCATAGATATGCAGTCGGTGATCAGATGCAGATGTATTTGACATAAAATATAACAATTCAACACTTGCACTGACAGCGCTGGTATTTCCCTCGACCAATCAGAAACCAGATAAATGTTTAGCGGTAGATTAAACACTATGAATTCCTTATTAATAAAACTTTAAATTGATAACAGTACATTAAAGTGATATTTGTAATTTTGAACGTTGCCAACGTGGAATATGTATCTTGTACGCCCCTAATGTAATTTGGTTTAGAAAATATTTGTAATATATTTGTAATATACCCTTTTTCTAATACCTGTATGAAATCTCGGGCTCCAGTTCAGAATGAACCTTAAACTACTGTTTAGATTGTAACAGAAAAATTGATTAAGATACATCGTTATTAATATTGCAAATTGTACCATTTCCAGTGTATGTGTAGTGTATGTAAGCCTCGCTTTGGTTATTGCTTGTTCATTCATGTATTAATTATTCTTTCAGTTTTAGGATGCCTTGTGTTTCGAGTATTTACATCCATCCATCGAAGAGAAGAGTGATTGTGTTCACCGAATGGATTGCAACTCCTTTTCATCTCCTTTGGTAGTGGAAGAAATCGAAACAGCTTGTTAGTATTAACATTCTCACAAGATATAAAGCTTTGAAGCAGGTAATTATGAAATGTTTTTCTTAGAATAAATGACATTACTTATTACCAATAATTTTCTATATTTATTTATATGCAATGAAAGAATTTAACGATATGGAACAAAGAATGTTGTCCTATAGTCGGTAGTAAGTTGAAAATGGAGATAAATATTTTTTTAGGTGGTAGGAAACAGTGAGGTATTTATAAGAGATAAAATGAGGTGATGAACGTTCATAATAATTGGTCATTTCATCTGTAGTTTGTTAGGCTTCTGCCATACGTTTAAATACTTTTACTTGTCGTGCAGACCGATGACAGTTCTATAAAACGGCTTTCCACTCTCCATTACCTTTTTCATTCTTTTGAACCCTTTTGACACATTCTCTTTAACTTTGCCTTTAAGTATATTTATCTCAGAACTCGATGTATCTAGGCAGAAGATCAATTCAGGTGGTTCATCTTTTCTGTATTCAAATATTTGATACCTCTATTGCTTTACCTTTTTCATGATTCTATAAGTCAATTGAGTTCTCAACATTCCCCTGCATCACTATTTTTCTGTGGATTTTTTTCTTCCTTTCTATCATTTCTCTGTTCTACAGATTACCAAATTTCATCGAATGGCTACAATTGTGTTTAATGTTATGTTGTTTATTATTATTCAAACATATTTTCATGATGAATATCAGCAGCCTCTTCTCTTAGAAGTCTTCATTGGCCTGGGCCATTATTATTTTGCCATCCATGATACCGGTTCTTCCATCTAATGCTGTGCATGGAGCAGTATGGAGAACGCTTGATATTTATGGATTCTTACATCTCTCTTTTTAAAATTATATTACTGTCACAACTATGCCATTCTTCTAAACATCCATTGCTTGGAGCTGGAGTGATTTTCCCTGTTTATTTCATAACACTTTGTGTTGATTTCCTGCAGAGGTTTCCAGAGTACTTCATGGATGAGACGTGCTCCAGATTATTTTTTTCGTATTCAAATCCATAACACTTTTTCCAATTTGAATTCTTAATATCTTTGGGTTTGGTTCGCCTTACACCCACATGTCTATTTCTACTATAGGATTCAACGATTGAAATTTATTCATTCATTCTCCTTCACGATTTCATCAGTTGCTTTTGGAGTAGCTTAAATGCACTACTGCTTAGCCTTCATTTAATCAAATGTTACTTGGTTCCGTAGTAAGCTGTGCTTCATATTTGGAGTTCTTTCGTTCCCTCCTTCCTTGCAGAATCACAAGTATCAGTATTGTTATCAACAGTGGCGTGGTATCAGCGATGAACTTTTTTAATCTTCTACATTCTCAATTGCATCTTTTAGTTTATCTCTCCGAACTCCGAATAGCCATCATGAATCACTTTTTAATATTTTATCATCACATCCTTTTTACGGTAGAAAAACCTTACTGCATTAGGTTTTCTTATTCGTAATACAGAATCTATGACTCTAATTATATCCATTTAAAAATATTTCGAAAGTGTTTAGCTAATCTGCTCGTCTTTGTCCTTCTATTGCGCTCGTTTAATCTGAGCGTGAAAATGAAAACATTATTACAGTGCCATAATTTTCAAATATCTCTTTTACTTTCGTTTCAGGTACTTCGATGTACTATTTAGGAGATCATTTACAGAAAGGATAGATATGTAAGGTTTGTTTTCAAAATTCGAATGGATATTTCTTCAAATGTGGATAACGACAGCAAGGAGGAAAGAGTACTTCAGCTGTAATCTACTGACAAGATAGGAATATAATAATTATGGTGTAAATTATGGTTCGATTTTAATAATGAAAACTTTAAATAACTTCAAATTCTTGTTTCATTACCCACTATTGAAGGAGTAATGCTCAAGAAATGATACTTTATTGGATAACGTATGTATTCTCCTCTTAAAATTGATTTCACGATGAAGTAACGGCGATCGGTAATTAAATTCGGCGATGGAATATGTTCAAGCGAATTTGACTTTTAATTCAAATAATACCTTACTTGTCACAATCCTTTCCAACGGCCTTCCTTCAAACTGTCCACTTTTTATATGTTTGGTTTATCCATGAAAAAAATTCAAATGTCTTCCAAAAAGTTCCAGTTTCTTTTGATATATTTAAATCATTTCTCTTTATACCATTTATTATCTATCTATTGCAGAAATTAATACTTACATCCATGTACTCTTAAAAGACCTTACGATAAATCTCCATTCTTTTCGGCGGTAATCAATTTACTCCATAACAATTCTTATAGCGAAGGAAAACACTCGACTCATCTCTTGTCTTAAAGTGTCTATGAAAATGCGAATGTGAAGAGAGTATATAATGTAAATATGATCTACACATTAATTTGCTACATATATCTGGACGCACAAACGAAATGTGGAAATATATCCACATTCATTGTATAGTTACCTTAGCGAATATTTAAAAATTCATTCCAATAGAGGGCAATGTAATCCTTGTGTCGAAATCCCAAGCGTCGCTTTCTGTCCTCAATTGATGGGTCTTTCACGTCCACGAAGTTCGTACTTATAGCTTCCGAGTCGAGTAGCGTCTTACGTTGAATTGCGCGCAATCAATTAAATCCTTTGCCTATGTAATCTAGACTACACCTCGAAGATGAAGTGATTGTGACTATATTGATTTCTTAAGTGGTAATTAGAGTGCGTATAAGATTCGACGAATATGGGAGTTGAGACGAGGAAAGCATGGTGGGATCGTCCTGGTTGTGTCGGTGAACCAGAAGACCGAGTGAGGAAAGCAGGTTCAAGGAAAATATTAAGGTAAGAAGCATAGTCCCATCGGAATATATTTCGCACTAGCTTTGACTGTGTTTACGTAGCTTGGCTCCGAGTATTTCACCTTCTTATTGTTTGGAGGTGACTAAGAGCGAACCTAGATTCCATTTGGTCGTAGTTGTGCGCTTCTGAGGGGGTAGCGCCTTATCATAGATAAAATACGATAACTTTCTTAATGTAATAAAATCAAGCTATATGACCGAATGTTTATTAAACTTCAACCTCAGTTATACAGCCGTAGCCTTACCACGAATTCGTGTTTTGTTTTTTCAAAATTTTAAAACAATGGCTTCATTATTGATTAAATTATTGATACCTGTAAATATTAACATCGTAAACAGGTTTAAGAGGCGTATTTTTACACTATATGTATCATCATGTATATCGAAATATCGAGAAATACTGTATTTGAAGGCCTTAGTCGCTGGTAGAACACGTCTCTAGCCTTCCAAGTGAGGATGGACCGAAGATAAAATTCCGAGCACACGTATCTAGGGAAAAGGATCTATATGAAACAACCCTCGGATACTCTGACCACTCTCTGCTTCCAGAAAAGGATTTCCCGAGGGCTTCTTTCGGCCATTTATCACAATTCTCGCGTCGCTCCCATTGGTCCAGTTTAAGAATCGCTCTAATTTGTTCTGAGGCCTATGTATTGTTATCGATTGATATTGCGTCCGTTTTGTTGTATAATTTTTTTAATTAGTTCAACCTGTTTTTTAACCTTAGGATTGTATACTGAAAAGAGCAGAGTAATAACTATAGTACGTATATCTGCTTCATAAAAATTAAGATAGATGAAACAGAAGCTTTACACCTTAAATAAGACTCCAATAAAAGTAAATATTTGAAGATTTTTTAAATAGAATTTTAAAGTCGTAACTTCTTGTAAACATTACCGTATAAATTATGTTTTAAGTTTGATATTTAATACCATTTTGGTTCGGGTTATTATAGTAAGGGAAATTTTATGAAAATATCCGCTTTTAATTTTTCTGTGCATTATCTAACTAACGATTTAATTTACCTGCGGAACTTGAGGAATAAGAAATGCTACGTAAATCATGATCAAAATTTCTAAGTCTTTAAATTTTTAATGATTTAAACTCGATATTTAAGATTTTTACGTAAACTAACAGCAGAATATATTGAGACTTTCATGATTTACGTAAAGAAGAAGTTTATATCTTAGATGGTCTAAAAAACTTTAAGGATATTTTGTAAAAGTAATGATTCTTAATTTTTGAATAGTAAATTCTCATAATCAGTCAAAATTTGGTTAAATTTTCATTATTATAGAATAATGAACGTAAATTTTGAAAGGGTTCTTTTCGCTGGGATCCATCGACTTGAAATACAGTTTTGATCAAGTTTCTCCTCAGATACTAGGCACCTTTAAATGAGATCTTGTGTCACGACTTCTGAACTTAAATAAAAAAAGGGCTCAGTTCCAGCCCGGAATCCTCAAAACTCACTTTTCGAAAGGTTTGCTCATCCATAATTCCTTTCGGAACTAGGAACGTCTAGACTCCATCGAAAGGGTTTGTCATTCATACCGTTTTCGGAAAGTCTGGACGCATTTAGAATATATAAATATATATGTACATAATTTTCTAAGTTTGTAGTACTATCTTATAATTTTCAGTCATTATTCAACAGTCTATCACACTGCATAGATTGACCAAATTTAAAACCTGACTTTAAATTTTAATCATAGTAGTAAAGATTGAACTTAAAATTTTCACTCCCTATAATCAGATTGAATTTTTTTGTATCTTATTTCGAAGTATTATATATTAAAATTGAATCAATGCCATAAAACTTTACTATAGGGAATTTGTAAAAAATATTTAAATAATTATTATTATTTTAATCCACTTCATTTTTCTAATGATTGTGATGAATAAATCTAGATTTGAAATGGAAAATTTTTTTTGATTTATTCTAAGCATCAATTAGTTCACTTGGCAACCATAATACATACTTAGAGAATTTTAATTTTAAAATAACACACCACTAAGCATTCTATTTTTTTATCATTGAAATAAAGTTGAAATTATAATTTATAAACCAAGCCATTGTCTTAAGGAAAATAGTCTCCCAAATATCCTTGGTTATAGTTATGATTATTAGAAGTCGCGTATAATTCGTTTATCAGTTCTGTTGTTAAATTAAAACGTTTTCTTATGAATTAATGTAAATATCTCGCTATATAATGCATCCAATTCAGCCTCGTAATCAAGCCGCACTAGCTGACGCGTAAAGCTAATTTATCTTTCCTTAATCCTGAGATTTAAATCGTATTAAGATCCTATACAAACGCGTAATAAACACACACGTAAATATTAAAACACCTTGGTGACATTAGGGTATTAGTTTACATATTTGAACTCGAACATCCGTTAAATTACGTTTGAGCATAAACAACTCGTAACATACTTTTGGATTAAGACGACGAGTTTAAAGGAAAGGGGCGATTAAGACCTTTTGAAGAAAACGTGGGTTGGAAAACGTGAGATGCGCTGAAGGGAAAACAAGGGAATAAGTGCTGAAGATTGCGGGTGGGAGGGAAGGGGGTTTTTGATTGAAGTAATTAAACGAAGGCGGGGAAAGGGGGCGGTTTAAATATTGAGGGAAGGATCTGAGGGAATGTACGGAGGAGAAGACAAAGGGCATAGATGTTGGCAAAGGCAAACGATGTTAGAATTTCTCAAGAGGCGAAGCGGTTCGTAAAGAAGCGAAAATTAAACGTTTAGAGGAGGAAGATGCTAGAGCACAGAAAACCACCGGAACATTCTACGCTCGCGCGCGAATATATAGACGCAAGAAACTTAGTATGATTAAAATATTTATACATCTCCCTTCACTTATTTACTTCGTTACGTCATTGAATTCAATATGGCGTCCGTCCGCATGGAATACTTTCATTCATACGCGTCTTATTCATGGGCTAGACGCAAATATACTAGTTTCCATTAGAGAGGGATTTTCTACAGCCCTTTTTCCGCTTCTTGGCAAGATATCCTCTCCCCGTACGTTCTCCATAAAATTCTCCGTAAATAATCCACATTTATTTGGTAGGGCGTGGTCCAGATAGAGAACGTATAAACGGGATGAGTTCTTGAGGAGGGGGAATTTTCAGAGTCGTTGAAATTCGGCTGCAAAAACAAGGAATTCCCGAAGCCCGGCTGTCGTAACCTTCGGATACTCCTATATTTTTTTCCCTCCGTGTTGGCGTAGTTTTGCCGAATAGGATTTTCTCGGAAATTTTCCTCTCTTTGACGGCATTCGTCTACTGGATGGCGAAAAGCGAAAATTAGAATGCGTTGTTTTCATCCGGACGTAGAGAAAGGCCGCCTTTTTTTTGATTCGAACGTTATATTTGAGTCATCAACGAACGGGTCCCGAATTCGTGGAATATTACTGTGATTGATTCTATATCGAACCATATTCATTTCAATCTTCTATGTTATAAAAATTGAAATGAGGTGAGAATTGTCTTATCTTAGCATTTACGTATCTTTTGAGAAATTTTGGAAATCTTAAAGGTGGATATGCCATCATTCATGTGAAATGAATGCGGCAAAAAGTTGAATAGAATGTTTTGGAATCCACAAGATTCACGGATTTAATGACAGATTTTATCAAATGGCCGAATTTTTTACTCACGTCATTCAATTTTGGGTCAAATTATTCCACAGAGTAAATCAAGCAGAACTAAATTTAGCCGTATTTTATATATCAATTTATATGAATACTCCTCGAATCCCCTTTTCATCTATATTTATATTATAATTTTTAAAAACACACAAAAATTTCCTTATCAGGTAACTAACTGCTCACACAAATATTCACACACACAAAATATTTTGCTAACCATACTGATTTTATATTTTAAAAATTAAAACGTATTTTACGGAGCTAAAAAAGTAATGAATAATTTCATTATGTAATGAACATATACTGTCGATGTTCAACGCGAATTTGTCAACAATTGAGAAAAATTGGTGAATAACTATGCCTCGTTCTTAAGCCAAACAAAGTAATTATTATAATACTATTATATGCAAATTATATTAACTACACTTCTATGTTTTAAAATTAATTCACTAATAAGTAGCAAGTATTTATCGACCGAATAGATTATTTTATTATATTGACAGTTTATATCGAGTTGTCTGCGGCATATATCTTTACGGGTCAAAGTATTGGAGTTTAAGTGGAATTTTACCTTTCATTTGATTTATTCTTATACCAGCGAACAATTTTATCACATGACATTAATGAATATCTTTAAGTCCCGCAGATGTAAAGGTGCGAATTAAATAAAAAATTTTTAACATAGATTTTTGTTTTATTTAATAGTGAACTTGGATTTTAATTTAAGAGCAGACCTCCATCCCTAATCCGTAAACGATTTTATTCAAACAAACTATTTAAATCAGAAATTTTTTATTAATTCAAAAGCTGCAGATAAACCTTGATAATTAAAAGATTTTTTTAATGGTACGGTACTTAAGGCAATAAAAATAACCTTTGATGTATCTGTATTTTTGTAAAACATTCATAGTAATGGAAAATACGTAGTAAAACCTCTTATTACATAGAGAACGATTACGTTAAAAATAAACTTCATAATAGTAATGAGTTTTTCATGGATTATTACGAATCAAATTAAAATAATTATTTAGAACTATAAATGTACCTTGACTTTAATTCGTAGCCCTTATTTGTTTTAATGATGCTTGTCTTCAATTAGTAGATTCAAACTAGTCGTTCGATTAGGAATGCCCGCAAATATATTGTGCTTATATATGTGTTTTGATTTGAATTACCTACCTTTTACTAGCTATATTTACATAATCTTTTAATCCTATGTCCTCATAATGTATTATATACCATTATCATTCAGTAATTTTTGATTATTATTAAATGGTAGCCGTTCCTTTTTCCCATTTAAATATCACCGTGTGAAATTATATCAAGTGAATATATTTGTTTTGCGTGCGATTTAAGGAAAAGAGTGCAGATTAATCTTACCCTCGCTAACTATTTCATTAAAATAAATGTAAGTTATTTTGAAAATGTTTCTGTAATCCTTTTTTGACAGTCTTTTTTATCAAAAGTAATTTTTAATTTTAATAATTTTTTTCAGATATAAAATTCAGTAACTATTTTCATGAAATCTTACAAAATTGTTTTAGTGGTTAGTTGTAAAATCACCTGAAAGTAGGTCAAATAAAATACGTAATTTAAATCGTAAGAAAATGAAAAGTATATAATATTACATGAGGTAAATAGTCAAAAATTATGAAGTCGATAACTTGAAATCAATCAAAATGTATCTATTTAGAATATAGGTTATAAGTTTTGAATATAGGTTAACCGAATTTCACTGATAAGTGCATTAACAAGGAAGTAATCATACTAATAAGGAAGTTCAGCTAGAACCTACTAGCTTCCTTGATCTAATGAAAAGTAACGAAGAACTACTTCTTCTCAAAATATTCTTCCGATTTTAATCTCCATTTATAGCTCATTTTCCTCATCTCATCCTCTACTTCTCTTGATTCTAGAAACATCGCGTTTCTTTTGTTTCTCGATCGATTTCCTATGCCTAGCAACGAAAAGATTTTCGTATAAATAATCCTCGTTGAAACATCGCCTTCGATCATTGGGGAGACCGCAGGCACAATTCTATTCGCAAACATTCCTTTTTATCCTCCAAACCTTTTTCCCAATGTGGGCCAATCAGTGTTGAATGATGAAGTACGTATTGCTGACATCCGTTGCCAAGGTCGTATCATCAACGACCTTATGCACTCAGTCCCTTGCTCATTGGGGTGAGATTTTCATCAAAGACTGCTACTGGATTGTCCTTGAGGCTCTCTTTTGGAATTGTTCGAATCCCAGTGAACTTCTGAGGAATGCTTTTGAAATCTGAAAAATCTCTCCTGCAAATATTGGAAGATTTCGACTAATAAAAATTCATTCAAATTTTTCTGTTTTAAATTAAATGTGAAAATTTCGCCTTTCCTAAAAGTGAAATTAATTCCATTAAAGGTCATTTAAATGAAAGGTAAGATAAATTTAATTTTGTTCTGATTTTTTAAAAAAATTTAAACGCAGTATTTTTTTCTCAAATTAAAATAAAACATTATGAAAGTTATGGATATTTACTCTTTCTGATAATTGCTTTCTATGGTGTTATTAATTTCTTATAATAATTTTGAACAAAATAAATTGAGCTAATACTTCAAAGCATTCACGAGGCATACAATCAATCCCAAACTTTTTTTGCTTGTTCATTTACCTCTTTTATTGCGATGTATTCTTTTAGCAGCATTATGTATGTAATTGCTAAACTTTATCAAGGAAAAACTTTATATTATTATAAAACGATAAATTCTTTGATTTAAAAATATGCGGATTTATAGGAAAGTTTTACCTTGATAGGAGTAATGAAGAAGTAGAATTTTACTTATATTATATGTTATTATATGTTTCCTTTAATCAAAGGTATTGATAATTATCAGTTTTTATTTTAACTTACAAATAAAAGCTCTATATAATCCTATTTGAAATATTTTGAATTTATAACTTACAATGGTACATCGCTTACTAATTATTAATACTACTTCTGCAATAGCAATCTATATATTTTCGTCAACAGTTTCGTATAATAGTGAAATATATACTCGAAAATCTTACATTTCATGAAGCCTAACAAGCACACTTATAAAATATAATTGACTATTGAGTCTTTTTTGGGAACTAAGTGGGCTTTGGGTTGACTTTTTTATTATCTTCTGGTATACCATATTAAATATTCGTTATAATATCAGGTAATATATATAAATTACTCAATATTTATTTTATTCTATGAACATTACGATAGGGATAGCGTATATTTTGCATAATTCTCCTACTCTCACTGATTCCCATGTATTTATATATATATTTATAGGGTAGAGCAGCTGCTACATTACCCACTTAAATGTAAGTAAGGAATTCCGAAGATCCAATCACCGTTCTCTCTCGACCTCGCATACCGTTAGAACCATCGTAAGGGTATTATATATGAGCACATCGTACCCTTTTGATGCGCCTACGGCTAGAGAAGCAAGTTACTTGCTCCATTAATTTTCTATCGCTCTAACCATAGAAATGGGTCACTATTCCCTTTGTGACGTGGCCTCTAGAATACGCAGCGAATATTTAATTGGATTTAAAAACTAATTTCACCTCGCGAGTTCTCGGATAAACTCGTAAAAGGAGATGGACGTACGATGCCAGTCTGCGGAAATTGCTTCCTATTCTGCGGCTGTGTGAGAGTATCTTTCTTGAAGGCTTTCATTCCGAGGAGAGGCGGTGAAATTAAAACTGTTCGGAGATTAGGGTGCAATTATCATGACAACTTATATACCTTTCCCCACGGTCCAATTACTCAAACTCATTCTCCCATTCATTCCCCGCTCTTCACTCTCCCTCGGCTCCAAAAGCCTCCACTCAAATCGTCTTATCATTACGTCTTTTTCGATTTAATTTTCTCTCCTTTTCCGAAGCGCCCTTCGTCCGTTTTCTTCGTCTCCCACTTTCGCCGCTTCGCCGCCGTTTCCGGAGAGCGGCGCTGCAGTCGGAGGGGGGATCGGTGACGTCATATTAAATTCATTTTCTCCTCCGCAAGGAGAAGGGAGGAGGTGGAGGAGGGTTCCTTCCCACTCCGCTAATTCTCTCCGATCACAAACATCGACTCAAGGATTCAATTCGACTTAAAAGTTTTCTCATCTCCTTTCTTCAAAAGTCGATCTTTCTGGGAAGATAAATATTTCAGTCGGGGCTAATAATACAAGGCGCGATTCTGGGATCGGCGATTTAATATTCCGAGACGATTTCCGTTCGAAGGGAAACTGGGCACTGAGAGGAGCGAAAAGTTCGAATCAAAAGATTGGGAGATGTTGTTTTTAGATAAATAACGATGATGTCAAGTCGTGGGGTGTTTCTCCTCCCAAAATCAAGTCTTAAGTCGAAGTGGTTTTATGAAATGAGAATTGGGGCGTATCGATGTTTGTTTGCGAATATTTTAGCTAATCACCCATCAACCTAATCTCATAAACACTTACGTGTTTCAGGGATTATAAAGGGATTTGAGTGAGAGGATTCAGTAACTGGAAATAGAAAAATATCGAATAGATAATTATAGAAATAAATTTAATAAGATCTTGAGGGTGAATGGAGCTCCAAAGATTGGTTTCATCAATACTATATAGGATTTAATATTTTTATAAAACAAACTCATTATGTTGTAATGAATTAAAGTTGAAATAAACTTTAAAAATTAGCTTCGTTATCTAATATTTAATGGAATTTCATCAAAAAGAAAACAAATTATGATACAATCACGCATAAAACATTATGCTCTATATTAGAGGGATATATTCTATCTATAAATTTTAGCAAAGCTAACAGCAGAAATGTTAATTTACTCTTTGTTTAGGGGCCTCACTCGGTTGTTAAAAAAATTCTGATAGACCTACGATTAAATATTTTGGCATCAATTTAATAACGTGAAATAATTTTCCTGTAAAAACTCGAGAATTTAATCTGATTATAAGTACACCTGAATAGTGTTTCAAACTCGCTTTATTTACATCTTTTCAAACAACAATGATTTCTTTTCTCTGTGTTCGTTCTCTGTGAAATAGATAGTTTTGAAATATAATGAACCGTAAGTAAATGAAGGCGTAGTATCTGTTTCATCGAAATAGAGCACGATATAAACTTAAAGATAGCAATCTACTTAAAACACTCCATCTATATGCAGGAGTGCTCTCATATTAAAGTGCATCGCTGAATGCAACTTAGAGTCTTTTATTGCTCAAGCGTCGAATGGAACTATTGGACAGGTTCACCTCGTCTTTTCAATAAGTGGAACTCATTGTTGATTTTCATCAATAAACGGTATAAAAGCCTATTGATATTCACGGAGAAGTTTCTATAGAGACCACTTGACCTACATCGCGATATTATATAAAGATGACATCTCCGATTAATTAAATTATGATTATAAGGGGATATGAAATCGATTCTGGGAAAACGAATTCAAATATAATTTAAAGAATATAATGAAACTTCAATCAATGATTTTTTTGAAAATGTCAAGTTATGAGAGAGGTTTTAATAAATCAAATAATAATTTAATTATACAAATTTTAATTGTTTTGGTTTATTAAGTAAGATATATTAGTTTTAATAAATTTAGGATATTTGAAGTAAAAATAAATAAAATACCTATTTACTATATTTACTTGCTTAAATTTTCAATTTCTTTAATAAAAACAATTAAATATTTAATTTCAACACTGCTTTGTGTAACTTAAAAAACATAGATCTCTCATAAAACAAATAATTTTAATTTAATCCTATTCAATATAAATGTTCTTAATAAATATAGTAGGAATTAATCGTAATCAACTTTCCATAAGTTTGAAGAGCGTAAGAATTATTTTATGTCTCACAGAGTGACAGTATGTGACAGGTTTAAATAAAATGCTGATACTGTTTGTCGATATAACTTTCTATTTAAATTTGAATTTTTATCCCATTTTTTTAGTTTAATGTATTTATCTACGTTTTTAAAAAAACACAAAGTGAAAATTGATTACTGATTAAAAAATTCGTTTTTATTTAAATGAAATAATTCATTTTCATAACGTGCCAATTTATATGTTATAAATTAATTCCATTTACAAATTATACAGTTACCGACGCCATTAAACTTTATAATGATGTATAATTTATATTAGAGTGGACGATATCTTTCCGCATAAAATCAAGTTCAAGGAATAATTCTAAAGTACCTATTGTTTCAAGAGAAGGAATAATCTATCAATAATTCATCCTTTATAAATCGTTTAATATTTTCCGCCCCATTTAAAAAAATTCTAATTCTAAAATTCAAATCCTTGCATCCAAAATGCCTCTCCTTTCAAATCGTTCGCCAAAATCCGCGATAAAATATTCGCTTGTGCGATGCGCCAAGTTCGCGATAGCGTTAGAAATATCCTCTGATGAGAGATTTAAACAAATACTCCACGTGACGCGGGGAACATAACCACGGCCATTTTTCTTCCTTTGCATATGAATGTAGGTTAGGCGTGAATTTCGAATCAGAGTCCGCCCTAGCAACACATCATGATAACGAGCTGTTCGCCGAAGTAAATTCAATCCTTTCGCCATTTCCAAGGCACTTTTAATAAATTCCCTTCTCCTTGCGCGATTCTCTCGCAAAATTTCATCATACCTCTTTCATTAAAATTTTCCGCAAAACTGTATTTCGAATTTGCTTAAAAAATTTGTTTGGTTGGCACTTATTCACAAGAGAAAACAGGAGATATTAGAATCTGCATCTGATACTAGAGATTAAAGTTTCATAGTATTTACGAATGGAGATCTATTTGTTGTTGAAAACAAATAATAGATATTCAGTTGCGTAGATATAAATTGGTATTCAGATGTTATCACTTAAGTCATCAATAAAAGAAAAAATTTGTTTTAAATTTGATGTATTGATTTTTAATATATTCCACAAGATAGTGCGTTATGTAAAAAACTGTATAAAAGGTATACAGTTAATATCACTATAGTCTTCAATAATAGAAAAAGTAGTGTTTTGAATTTTAATTTATTAATTTTTAATATATTCCACAAGATCGTACGTAATGTAAAAAACTGTTTTATATTTTCTTATTGAGTAATGCGAAATATTTATAACTTTTAAACAGTTTTTCGTAATTTTATCTCTCTATCTTTAAGATGTCTCGAACAATAATATACAAAACATTCTATTTTAGTATACAATTCATTTACAAATATATTTTTTATGTTATAAAATTGAGGTTAAACAATTCAGTTGTGGGTATCGAGTAGTTAGATGGGTTCACGTATACTTAAAACAATTCTATATGTGTAGCTTCCGGTAAAAATAGCGTCCGATCCGAAAATAGGTCCATCTGCCAGTTATATTTTCACTTCAATATTGCATATTTTCATTCCTTCCTGGCAGGAGTCATCTGCAGCCAAAAGTTTGCGAGAGAAATTTATTCGGTTGAGAGAAACTTTCAAAAATGGACCATGTCCAGTTTCTTTAAGATCTTTCTTTTTTGGGAGAGCCGTCTCTTATGACCCATGAGGGAAATCCGAACGATATCTGATAGAAAAAGAGGATTCTAGGAAACAAGATTGAAAAACAGTGGAAGAAGTTTCGTTTGCCGCGAGCCTGTGGAGGAAAACTTATGAATGTTTCTGGGTTACTAAAGTAATGCAAAAGAATTCCTAGCTTACATAGGAAGGATATAGTAATTTCCAATCTTCGGTGATGACCTATAAATTTTTAGAAACATTATTTTAAATATACTTTTTACGTTTAAAGTAGATGTATAACCTATTTCAAACGCTATAGCAACGCAATCTCACGTTTTTGTCATATTGCAATCATTCTATGATTTTTCAAAAGACTTTATTTATAGACATCAAGTTCCTTATTGTTAGCTGATGTTTTGATATTTATTGTATGTGATTATTAAATATATCACAATTTTATTCCTTGAATTCCGTTATGCACGTTTTAGTCAAGTTTATAATTCATACTGATCCTAATGCTCCGTTTGAAAAGTAAATATTATGTCTATTAAATTAATTATTATGGAATCAGTAATAGGTCTACAGAAATAAATTTAACTTTTTTTAACTTTTAACATTATATAACAGAAAATTTGCTAAAAAACATTGCTATGCTAAGTGAGAACCTAAATAAAGTCATATTTATACGTGTACTAAGTTAAGAAAGTAAATAGAAAGAAAATTTATAACGTGTAAATATTAGTTAATGAGATTCAATAAATACAGAAAAGAGTCAACATTCACACAGATTATAAAATTTATTATTTAAAAATAAATATATAAAAAAATACAACGTAGCTTTATCACAAAAAGGCCTATAATAAATTATTTAAATGTATCACGGGCACATCACAAAACACGATAGTTTGACTTTATATTTTTGCGATAAAGGTTATTAGAAATCAAAAGAATTATTTTAATATTCAATAAAAATTATTTGAAATCAAAACAATTATTTAAATAAACAATGAGTACATTAACTCAATTCTTATTTGATAGTAAAAGATCAAAATTTGATTTTTAGACCCGGTAAATAGTTTCACGGAACATCTTACGGTATTAATTATGTTTCCTTACGAAGTTGATGAAATTAAAAACTTCGATGTTTCTTTGCTTTCATCTTTGGTTCTATATTAGAAGTTTACTCTACTCAAAAATATTAACTTTTTTTACGAAAATTTGACCTGGAAAACGGCACGTGGAGCTAAGAAATATTTCATAAGGCAAAGAGTAGATTGTCTTAATGGATATAGTTAACTTCGGCCGTGAGCGTGCAGGAGTGGAAGGGATGTTAAATTTTGTGTGGATGAATCGAGTACCTCCTCAAGGTAGGGCACTAATGATGATGACGAACTTAGAGTAGGCTTAATTGGGGTTGGGTTGATCTTTGGCGGGAAATGACTTCTGTCGAAATCGGGCGGCTAATTCAGCTAATTATCTTAGACGGAGGCCGGAATGGATGACTCCACTGCCCATCTCTACGCTCTGCTTGAGAGTGATTGATTTATGCCTTCCCGTCCACTTAGCCACGCAAGTAATGGACACGCTTAACATATCTCTCCCTTCCTTTTACGCTAATAGAGTAATTGCCCTTTATATTAAGTTAAATATTTAGTTTTGTCTTCATCCTCCTACTCCAGAGCTTTGTTGTTATATACAGTTGTTATATACTGTATTATACAGTTTATCGTTGTACTTTTTCTATCTCCTCATGTAAAACATTTATAAAAAAACATTTTGATGTTCAGCATTAAATTTTGTATGAATTTGAAAACCCTAAATGTTTATAAACAATGATTAATAAAGAGCTAAAAGGCCAACGTTAAAAAAGCTTGGAGAGAGGGTTTACATTGCGATTAATTCGTTGATTTGAATTTATTTTTTATGAAGGTTGCATTTCAATTTATTATTGACTATAAAAGAGAAACGAAAAATTTTAGTGAATATTTTCAACCATAAATGTTTTTCATGAAGAAAGGAAAGGAAGTTAAAATAAAAAAATATAGACATTGTACAAATTGTTTTGTGTTATTAAATTTTCTGTCTTAATTTTGAAATACAGGATTAAATAACGGGTTTGTTATTTTATCTTAGCAAATATGATTGAATTAGGAGTAAGATACTAACTCAGTAGTATTTCACTACGTATACCCTAATTAAAGGATAATAATATTTACTGAGAATTAACTTTTTATTAACCTCCATCTAAGCAAGAAAATTCAGGCGTAGGTTGAATGAAAAGGGTTCCATATTTTTTTCATTTTAAATTCAGATACGTATCTTTAGTATGACCTTTACAAAATATATTCCATAACCGTATTGACCTCTTATGGATTCCTTTTACTCACGCTTGGTTTTTGCCAGATTAAACTGGAAGTATAACAAAGAAAGTAAACATTTTTCCGTACATAGATGGAAATTCTCTATTCCGAATCCAAAAAATCTTTAGAAGTATTTACCGCAAATGTCAGAACGAATGACATTAAGGAAGTATAAACACAAAGAATACTACGAAAGCAATAATTAGATTTATACTATCCGAGTTAAAATATTCTAAGAGTCCTAGCGAACAGTTATTTTAGGAGAATACTATTAAATCCAGTTTCCGGAAAAGAGTTTGGCTTTCAAAATGTCAAGCTTGGATCCAATAAAAACATCCGTCTACTGAACCAATTTGAGGAGATTCCATTATCACATTAAATTTTCGGAATTCGAAGTCAATGCGTCAGTTTCGTCTCCGGTTTGGATGTCAACAGTTCAATTCTAAAAATAATTCGATTCATTTTTACCATCTCAAGTTTTTTCATTCTATTCTCAGCTCACAGTTTGATGTATTAGCGATATTTTAGTCCTTTTCACGGAAAAGCTGTGTCAGTCAGATTGACTCTTTCATCGTTTGTTAACTCCTGTGATTTTTTTTACCAAAATAAAACGAATTAAACTGAAAGCCTGCACAAATCAATTTAATCGATATTTAATCTTTAATTTGATTACTTTAAACTGTCCAATAATTCATATTTTAGATAATTAGGAAATAAAATCAAAAGGACTGGTCTACACATTTAATCAAGGCAATATTTGCTAAATTAAATCAACCATATATCACTGACGGAAGGGGAGTTTCCATCAAGACTTAAGATCTAGCTATTCTAATAAAATTTTCCAGCTATTCAAAGTTTTCTTTCAACCAAAGTTTAATTTACTGTACAATAGATATATCCTGCTAGTTAAAATAACACTGAATTTCATGGAATAAGCTACTCCTTGTATATTAATAAGCGTTTGATATGAAGCAAACCTGCATATTTACAGGAGCTAAATTATTCATAAAATAAGATCATTTAGTTTTTTAAATATTTAGCAAAGGTTTCAATTCTAAAACTCAACGGTATCAAAGCCTACTAATTTAAATACATACAATAAGCAAGATGGAGAAAGGTTTTCACAAGATCAAACAGTACTAGTTCTTCCTATCTAACAGTTCTATCTCAAACCATTTTTTGAAGCCACGCTTGGTATTTTTAGAGATGAAAACGAATTCACGAGAAAGATTTCAAAAAATATACTGGGACGCATATAAACAAGCAATACATTCTTTCCATACCTCTTCCTAGCCCAAAAAATGACCATATAAACATTTTAAAAACATAAATATATTTTAGGATTGTCAACAAAGGACCAGCTTAGCTTGGCCTCGCTTGAATCGAGCTTTTATCAAGCACCAAAAAAAAAGAAAGGCGCGAATGCATAACCGCATTTATGACGCGCATAGGTTCAGCATTCATCCTCGGAACTTGTTGTAAAGACGTCGTGGATAAATAACTTTCGGGAGCTCAACAGTTAACCAGTTGAGCAATGGCCATTCCGGTGTAAAGGATCCGTTAGAATGTGGGACATTCCAGACCAAGGGCGTAAAACGACCGTGCACAACAATCAACAACTCAATCTGTCAGGAACAGTCGAAACTCGCGCTGCGGCGGAGTAGAAAAACACACACCGCGTAATCTGGAACGGCAGTGAGTAGAGCAGCCATGTTTTCAACGCCGCACAATGATTAGAATTATCGCCCGAGTCATCCAGTCCATTGGGGAAGTCTGAGAAAATACTGGAGCGAGAGATATTTTAAATTAAGTTCCGAATGGATATTCAATAAGTCCTGGGATTCATATATCCGAGATAAGAGAAAGGGGTTCTGGAAGCTGAGTGGAGGGATTAAAAAAAAGGAGATGAGGAGTCTAAATGGAATTGTAGGATATAAAGGATTTCGGGGGTATTTATTTTGGGGGATTCCCTTTATTAACTCGATTACAGGTTTAGAAAAATCGGAGCAGAAATAATAAGTCGTTCCAAGTGGCTCCTTTCGATTTCGAGAGAGTTTTTAAGCTTAATTTGATTAAAATTATTCGGAATGGGTTTTTTCTCTGGTGGTGTGCTTACCGAGCTGAAGGAACGCCTTTGACTTTTCATGCCTTTATATCTCACTTAAGGAATAACCAGGGAAGATTTTTAGTCTAAATAACTAGAGATTATAATTTTCAATTAACTTAAAAGGTGAGCGAATGTGTTGCTTAAAGGTATATAGAAGTAATCAATGATTAATTGACTGTTTTCTCTAACTCTTTGAATATAATTAATCGTTTGAACTTTGAACTTTAACCTTGAATTAAATGGATTCGACTGAGTAGGATTCATTTTAATATCCTTTGCTTTCTTATAATTTGAATTCTTCTTTGATTCAGTGGAATTTAATTTCCCTTTATGATGAGCATATGAGGGCATTACTTTGATCTATGATAGTAGGTAGTCATGTATTTTTAAGAGAAATCTAGTTGGTTGAATTATTATTGGTTGTAATTTAAGTATGAAATTTTAGGAGAAGGATAGGATTTCTTTTTGTTCACGACGCACAACCTAAAACAGAAAAGGCATTGACACATTATGGTGGTGTAGTGATAAGTTTACCTACCCGGCAAGTACAGGGGACCTGGGTTCGACTCCCAGTCATGTCGTTAATTTTCAATTCTGTTTAAGGTTTTAAAAATACATATTTTTAGTTGCACAATGTTTGATTTTTTCAGGTTTCCGTTCCATTAAGTTTGAGTCATATATGTTTGCTGATTTATCCGGACAGAGTTATTTAAAAAACATATTAATAAATGTTTTGCTCAATAAATGCAATAAGTGGATATATAAATAAATAATCTGAATTGATAGTCTAATATTTTGATCAATAATCATTAATTTTTTAATAGAATTTTATCACATTTATATAGAATTATTAATAATAATAACTTTAAATTAAGAGGATGGTAAATGTACTGAATGGAGAAGAGTTAGATAAAATGTGGCAAAGATTTTTTTACTTTAGCAAGTCAAAGATTCATCCCTCAAAGGACAAAAATTTGAATGGAAAATTACGCAACAAAATTTTTCAAAGGCGAAACCTTGGAAAATGATTATTCAGGTTCTTAAAAAGTGAGGATACCTGAGAAATTCTAAATTCCTCTCCCAGAGGATAGCCTATTGAAAGTCTTTAGAATAAATCCTCTTTGGAGATGTACTCCTCCGCCAATGGAATCCAGTTCTCAAGTAAAGGGACGCATTAAAACTTGAGTAACTCAGAACTTAGTGTTTGAACTTTCCATTCGCTAACGCCACGGTTTTAAATAAATTAAATCGGCGATTCTCCAGGGAGTGTCTTTTAAGCCTAGGGCTACGCTAGTGCTCCCATCCGCGGGAGTGTGGGACGAACCGGACTTCATTTTCCTTTTCTGCAGAGTGCTAGATTAATATAAAAGTGCGTGGGAGTGTTGTATCGGTATCCGAATTTAGGTACGAAAATTATTAATCCTGCTAGTTTGAAAATATTTTGCTTTTATTTGAGAATAAAGTTGATTTTAATGAGCGATGGATAATCCAGGATAATATAATAATTTAGAAGTATCGTTAATATGTTTATTTAAAGAAATATTAAGGAAAAAGGATGCGGGAAAGTTTGAAACTAGATGATCGAGTGGGATTTATGTAGCTAAATTTAAAAAAAGACGAACTTTACGAGCTATAGCGGTAATTTTAATCCGAGTTTTCGTTATATTTTAGCTGGATAGCTATTCTAGGGTTCTACAGGGTAGTATATTTTTAAATTTACGTGACTTTTATTTCAAAAATAAACGTCGAATTTTTAGTTTTAACCTTTATAAAATTTTGTTCTAATTCCTCTGATTATTTCTTTCTTTACAGACAATATAAATATAAAAAAGTAATTTCGAAGCTAATTACAGTAAGAAAGTTAAGGTGCAGAATACATTACAAATTTGGAATCTATTCTCAATAATTGTCAAATATTATTTACAAATTTTAATCGATGAAGAGAATTTTAACAGAAAAGGCACACCCATGAAAATAAGGTAATTCATTTGAAAGGGTGTTAGTTTTTTTGTGGCCTTAACCTTGAAAAAATGTTTGTGTATAGACAAATATTATTTAACCTTCCGGATAATTTAAGATCACTGTGAGTCACAGTTCTGGCTTAGCTTGCAGAGCCCAAACTTCTGCAGGAGAAAAAAAATCGTTGACGGATAATAAATCAAAGAGTTAATAGGAGGAAAAATTTCCTCTTTCTAGCGCTGCGCTTAGATTGACGCTGCCGACATAGAACGATATTTTATTAACCCTCTTAATCCCTATCCTCTAAGCTAAGCAAATGGACTCCAACGTTCGTTCTAATGGAACAGTTAATTTTCAATGCGACTGCGATAGCGATAGAAAAAGTTTTTTAACCACTCGTTTCTTTCATCCCAAAGTTTCGCTACGAAACATCGCTCCGAATAAGGTACATTACGAAAAAGTGAGGGGAAACCGAGCACCGAAAGCTCATCACCGTTTTTATCATCGCTCACAAAGCTTCTCGAAAATTCAGAGAGAAAAAGAGGCGGTTCACCAGAGATCACGAGACTGAATTGCATCTGGATGTACTAATTAGAGCGACGGTTCATGACCCGACTTTTGTTACTTCCTCTCCGTTCCGTTTCCGAACAAATTCCAGCGGATTACGTAACTGTAACGAAAAAAATATGACGGAAAGGAAATTAGAAGACTTCAGCTCGTTACGAATATTTTATGAACCGCTAATTATAAAAAACCTCCGGATGGAATTCCGCGGACTTCTTTAGGAAAAGGGTTTTTATTATTTTTTATTTTAATGAAGCGAGACTCGCTTCACGCAGCCTCCCCAAGGTTTGAGGATGGAGTCGCCAAAGGAGTTACCCAACGCAACTCCCCCTCGTTGTATGTCCGTCCGTCCCAATGACTACCAGAAGAAACTCGTCCGTCTAACTATAGATGGATGAGATCACGTGACTCGAGCAGCTATTTATAATGGGACATGTTTATCGCCGCAGTGGGCGTACGTTTGAATTTTGAAAATGGGCTTTTACGTTAAATAAACAAAGTAGTATTGATGGACACGGAAGGCGACCTCGGTGTTTCATCTTCGCTTCGCTGATCGGTTCGTACTGTAGAGGGAGGAGGGATTGAATTTATTTACGCGGATCTATTTTTTCTTGCCGCGGGATTTATTCTGTAAGTATTATCCCGTCTCGATGATAGACTTTTTTTAAAGGATTCCAACCTTGATAGACGTTGGGGGACGTAAAGTTTGGGCGTACCGAAATCTTTTTTTTATATCTTTCCGTGGAAGGAATTAGACGCTCCACTGGTTTTTACGAATCTCTCTAGGATATTTCGACCAAGGTGTGCGCTAGATTAGGTCAAGTCGCGATTTAAATTCAGGAATTCGAATTGGGTTCGCGACAGTCGAATTTCTATCGGAGTTTATAACCTGTGCGGGAATGAGAAGAGTGATGTATCGAGTTGATATCTGAGCGTCGGTGAATACCATCAGCCCGTTGCCCCGTATATATCTTATATATCTAGCCCTATATGGAAATGTTGGCGCGCAAATTAGATTTGGAAGCGCAGCGTTTGTGCAATTGCGACATAAAGTGGGACAGGAGGTGAATATTTCGTGAAGTTCGACTGAAATGTTACTTTAAGTTTTTCTCATTTGTTTTTTTGCTTGAGGATAATTTGACGAGGGATCAAGATTAGAAAAGAATAAGTTTTATATCCGGATATTGGTCTCCCTATTTTTATTTTATTTATTTATAATATAATCTCTGGAACTATGACTTTATATTCTTACATATATGACTAACGGAGACTTAATAATTGTACGATGAGAATTCATAATGCCAATGGGGAATATTGTAATAATATCATGTCAAATTTTGTTGTATAAAAAAACTATAAAATAAAATCCTATAAAATAGGCCTATAAAATCTATACGGTCTATTGAAACGGGTAGAATGTATTTAAATTACACTATACTAAATAAATTATTCCATAAAGTTAATAATCAATTGTTATCAAAAATTCAACTTCTCCTATATCTCCTTGTATATATATGCGATAAAGCATATCTGATCGGAAAGTGAAGGACCTGAGTTCGAGTCCCTGTTCAGTCACTATTTTTTATTTTTATTTAATATTTGTGCAGAAATCGAACGACTTACCGTACGAACTCTAAATCTACTACCCTTGTCCCCTAATTCAGCCATAGATTAACTTTAAAGTTTTTAATGTTTATTTTCCAATTTTGAGGCTTGAACTTTCTTATAAAACCGTCAGTAATGGTAATTATTATTGCTTTATTAACTTTATACTATACAATAATAAACTAGGTGATACAATGATCCAATATTCAGCCCTATTCTCCGTCTACGGTGCATTTTAACTACCATTAAAAGAAATGGACGGAAGTGGTTAATAAAAAAGTGATGAGCTTTCCGCTGCAAAGCGAATTGCATGGAGTGTCATTACGCTTTACACACACAACTATCGAGCACTAAATTCATTTGATTGTACTCTCCTAGTCGATATTGGTGGTAACTTTAATTAAAAGCGCAGGATGGGCCATAAACGTTTGAATTCCAAGGATAATTGCATACAAACACAGTGCACCAGTTTAATATTTGGAAACCGAGTGTTGGCAATGTTTTACGGATCAGATGTAGTTTATTACATCACTTTAATTATTAGGAAATTTTATTAATCAAGAAAAATTTAACTTTAAATTTTAATTAAACAAACACCTATATTTCGTAGAGTTCAAGAATTAATGTACAAACAGTTTCAGATAAGTAATAAATAGTAATAATTCCCTATTAAAATCTGTTGTTTCATGGATAATAAGCGTATAGTCAAAGTTTGCGGTATTTAATAATTGATGACGTATCTAGTGATACATTATTTATGTTGATTAAACTAATTACTTTGCCCGGTGGCTATCATTTATATTTAAAATTGTGGTTCATTCTGAGGTATATATCATCGATTCTTTGTACTTCGCTTAGCTTAGAATTAGGTGAGCATTTTAAACGTGAATAATAAATAAATACATTTTTGGGTTTTAGGTAATGAGTTTTAGTTAATTAATTATTTTTACTGGTTTGAGATATTCTTTGCCTTATTGCAAAGTGTTTTTAAATTTTGAATTCAACCATGAGTTATTAATTCATAATGCATATAGGATAGTATTTGTAAAAATTGCAGACTAAGTTGAGGATTTTTCATTAATAAAACTTGAAATAATTGATTAATATTAAGTGTAATAGGCAGGATATTGTTTGTAAGACGTCAATAATATATATGGTAATAGGATCGTTGCAATGACTTTGCAGATATCATTAACGTATACATAAGAACGAAAATTGTGAAATTTAAGCGGTTGCACCTATGTCATACTTTAGTGTTCATATCCATTTAATGTATTTTAAAATATAATGATGGTGAGAATGATCATTGATCTTTTTCGAAGCATCAAAATATTGATAATGAGAAATCTAAAATTGTTTCGTGCAAAGTTTTCTCCATCCTCAACAAGAACTTGTCTCACGTGAAAATTACATGTGATATTCGTAATTCTACGGTGTAGTTCCTGACGTTTGAGTATCGTATTACAAAGTCTATACTGATATGATTCATCACTACACTCTCATCACTAAAATTTGTAAATCTATCCATTAAAAGCTTACAAATCATTAGAGCCTCACAAGTATGCACGTATCTTAATCGGATGAGGCGTTTTATAAGGATGGAGACGGGTTTCGTCATTTCTGTGAATTTTAAGTCTTGCGGTGGATGCAACCCGAACCGTTGTTAACGCTCTTAGAAGAAACATACACTGACTGTGAAGGAGGCAATCCCATTAGGTTACATTTCCATATTTTGAGAAATCGAGCAAAAAGCTATTACGAAACATCGTATCGCATACGTTACTTGTCGAATGGATCCGCATATTTTATACGAGACGCTCAATTAGCCTCCTACGCTTTATTCTGTGAGACAGAATCGCCAGATCTTACGTAGAGAGATTGGTGTTCTTCTTTAGAGAACACTGTTGGATGAATTAGAGTATAGAGAGAAGGTTGTGATAGTGTTCCATGTGTTTGTCTGTACGGAGAGTTCTAGTATTTTCCATATTTTTATTATGATCTACTTCAATCAACAAGGATGCTGGAAGTTTTCCATAAGGACATTATTGAATATAAATTTTGAATATGCAATATCTTTGGAAACCTTTCACGAATATAACTATGCTGATATATCGTTAATTTGCAAGAATTTCTAGATTTTGGGTTAATGAAATAGTTATAATGTGTTAGTTTCGGAACATAATTTATATATCCTTGTACAGAATTTATAGAAACTAAACAGATGCGAAATTCAATGAACAATGAATAATATTAAATATTTCTTCCTTTATGATTTTATGGCTGTAAATAAGTTAATTTCTTAACTTTCAGAATTGGTTTATTCAAGAATTTTGAGGAAGAATTTAGTTCAATTTCAACATTCCGTGCTGTCACAATTCTGATACGAGTGAAGCTAAACAATATTTTGGTATTTAATATTCGTTTTAATCTTTAATTTATGAATCATAGTTATTTAGTAGTAGTCGGTATTTTTCAAACAAACTGCTTCAGCCTATTTCAGTTCGAAGTACTCCATAAAAATATAAATTTAAATAAATATTTTTGCTGGTAATATTAACGGAAAAATTATCTCTGGAGATATAAAATATTGCAGTTAAGATTTATGAGACATTTAGATTTAGATCACCTTGAAATAAACTTAGAGTGGAATCATAAATAAAAACATAAATCAGAAATCTGAGTCTTGAACTGTAAAGTTTAGGTTACCATAAAAGAATCGTTTATATTAAAATTTTACGACCTCTAATATATATAGTAGATAGAAACGCCTTCTATCCAAGACTAACATTTCATCGAAAGCTATCTGCATATCTTTCTCTCGAATACATTTGCATTGTAATCACAGAAAACGATCCCGTATCCTTGTGTCTAAAAGCGCGATGTCTACGAAGATTTCTGTCACTTGAGAACGCAGATAAATTCACGCTTCTGAAGCTCCAAATTTAAAGGAATTAACTACTGAATCATAGGAGAGCTGCAGTCGCTAAACTCACTCGCGTGAAATTTCCAAAGTTCATCCGAAATGAGAGTAAGTAGTACACCGCTTGCGTTCCGTACCTTGGAGACGATCCCAACAATGCAGTCCGCGATCATCACAACACAACAGGGGTACTCCAGCTGTCTCTTAGACAGATGTTTGTGCTCAAGATCATCGGCTGTATCATTATTTATGTAACAGCACGATACCACATAATCCGCAGAGTGTATCTGAAATCAGAGGTGAACTATAACGAGCGAGTTTGCCTCAAAAAGAAAGGAAATCCTAGTTCGAGACGAGAAAACTTTTTGAATTCAAAAGAAGATGTATAATGCATAGAGAGAGGTATTCAAAGGGATATAGGAATTTAGGAAACCAATTGCATCGCATATGGGGTCGCGTAGAGAGATTTTCCGATAGAATAGAAATGTGGTTTCATTCACTTTGAAATAGAAGAGTGTAAGAAAGTCTGTTCCTTTTTTCACTGGCGTATATACCTTCCTTTGAGGTTTATCATCTCGTCAAAGATCATTGTGTAGCCAAACCTTTGCACTGATTTCGAGACAATCTAAAGGATATACCAATTGATTTCCAACAATACAAAGGGAATTCCTTGAAACTCGAAAAAAGTCATCATTCAAAATAGTTCGCGGAATTTGGCCCATGCGCGACCTCTGTTTACGACCTTCCAATCATAACACATTGTAGAACTCCCAAAAGAAAATGATTTTTAAGCCCCCAGGAATATTTTCCCGTTCGACTGTAATCGCATTGATCAACGAACACAAAAACGCGGATCGCCGTTGCGTAGGAGGCAATAATTCTTTAACAATCAGATGGAACATTCCAACGGAGGAAAAAAATCATCATCTGAGAAGGAGGAAGCGTCCGTAGCAGAAACCATTCTTTCGGAGATATAAAGAAAAGCTTTAAGCTCAATTGGATCTATCGCGATACAAAGAATCACTACGCGAGTCAAAAGAAGAATTTCTTTCCCTTCAAAAAAAATCCGCTACGGAAGAATTAATAATATCTTCATCTTTCAAAAGGCATAAAAATACGCAGCAGAAAAAAGCTTTCATTGGATTACTCACGGGCCTTTGATCTTGAAATAAGACTTTATTTGATTCCTACGAATTTAATTAGGTAATCAAACAGTGCATGTTAAGATGGATGCATATCTCTACGGGACTGTTCGGGTTCTTTTGAGAGAAAGATCCGGTTTCTATGCGGTACGTATATTCACCGCTGTATCGCTGACGTATTTCTCAGGAAGCTTCGTGGACCCATTCCGCTTTAAAAGCCCGGAATGGATGCCCTATCGTTTTCAATTATCGGAGGATTCAAATAGTGCATGAGGATCGCCCCGAAGCGAGCATATGACTAACATTAGTCCTCGATTCGTCGCAATTCATCTTCCAAAGTGACATTCGCACTTTCACTGCCATTTTTTTATGGAAAGGATCATTTAGGACGCTGTTGGGGGGAAAATCAATTTCCGTGCCCTTAAGATTTCTTTCTCTCTCTCTTGAATTTTGGTGCTTTGTAAGCATTCAGAAAAGAGGGGGAGTGTTTACGGCGTGTGAATGAAGACGAGTTCAAATATTACGTCTGAATTATTTATCGGGATCAGCGCCGATTTTCCCCGGAGTGCTGCTTCCCGATTAAATTTGGAACGCCTCTGAACACCGATGAAAATGCTGAGAACAACGACTTTTGTTCTGAGGAAATTTCGTTGTATTTGTGTGCTGATGTGAGAGTGCATTATGAATGGGTGACAATTGAGTGGAAAATGATCTTTATTTGGTTTTTGATATCTAATCTCATCCTCAGTTACGTATAAAGTATTTCCCTCTTTCTTTACGGTAGTCTTTTTCAATGTATTCTAACCTCAACTTCCCTCCAAATACTGCTTCATAAAAACTGCAATCGAATTTTTTTTCTGTGCAACTATCTTTAGTACTTACATATATATTTTTCTATTTAGCTCAATGTTTCCATGCTCTATGATAACTATGATTACCTTTGAAATTATAATCCTCTTTCTAATAAGTTATATGTTTAATACCTACCCAATGAAATGCCCTTTCATAGAAAGATAAAAATGACTTAACACGATGGATTCGTGTGACTTAAATAGAATAGTTTTAAAAAAAGAAAAAAATAGCGACACAACTGGTGATTCGAACCTTCGTTCCCCTTTCCAATTAGGTATGCGTAAGGCTGAAGACCCAGGTTCGAGTCTCAGTAATGTCAATATTTAACCACCTGTTTCTTATGTTTCTTTCAATCGAATGTTAAACTATGTTTTAAACTTAAGCAAACCTAATTGCTATTTTACTGATGAATATGTGCCTTATTTTGGCCAGGAAGATAGCGTTTTATTGAGCTATTTTAATTTTTGGAGCCTTGTTCATATATTTAAGCCTTATCCTGTCAAAGAAGCTTAGTAAAATTAAATATTTTTATCAAATTTTCTTCGTTACTTCATTTAATATTTTTACATATTTTTGAAGAAAACCGGATAAGGTTCTATACTTATTGTCTTCGGTAACAGTAATAATTCCAAACGTCGCTCGTAAGAGCTAATTATTAAACTTAAATCACTCTCAGCCTCCTAAAATTCATCACATATAATAATAATTCCCTCCTTAATGTTCTCCTCGGAACAAAACCACCCTGGGAAACGAGATTTCAACCGTATCTACGCAACAGAACCATTGTTAACATCCCGCTGATGCTCAGGACTTTATAGAATCGCGTTCATAATTACTGCATAACTTCCGAGCGACTCATATTTAAGTTCCTACCGCACGCCCTAAGGCTGTGGGATTTTGTTACCGAGAGTAGCTTATGCTCTCTTGAGAGAGAGGATCCATATTCCGTTGGCAGAGTTCTCCTGCGGATTTCGACTCTTCACTCCAGTGCGCATCCTGCGATAATGGAACGGTGTCAACCAAATAGAACCCTTTTCTTACCTGATGCGGGTCATTCCCCGTCTCATTTTTCGACGGGGAATTTTAATTAAAGAAGTTTCTGTTAATACGATTTTGTGCGGTCCCAGATTGTCCTGCGGTGATATTTTTTATGGGACGGCGTCGTGCATAAATTCGCATTGCGAAATGTATTATTGGAGTCCCCTGAAAAAAAGCTCGATACGTATATTGCACGACGAGAAAAGATTCGTATTGGAATGTGCGGGTAGCGAAATAGTTCGCCGTGTTCCCGTCCCTTCCTCTCGTCATTGCGGATTTCGCGAGATTTTGGAATTGAGGGGGGAAATGGGTCAAATATTAAAATCAAAATTTTTCCGAAATACGCTCCTTTATTTGCGAAATCCGAGCGGTTTTAACGTGCTATCAAAGCGTTACACTTTTGGGGAATTAGAAAAAGTCTAAAAGTGTGGGCAGGTTGCGACATAAAGGGTATCTTTTTTTATAAAGGAAAACTTTTATACTTTTTCGAATGACGAATATTTTTTGGGATTTGCAGATCCTGACAAATGGCACATTGTTATTTTTTATGGTTAATGAAAGCAGTGACCTGTACCCTCTAAAAGACCTGGGGCAATAAATCAGAAATACCGATATTTGTGACCAAATGCGTTCTTGAATTACGGGTCACATCTTTAAAAATACTGTAAAGGGTGATTAATAAATTACAATTGCAAAGAAATGCAATCCGAAGGAATTACTCGTATTTCAATGAGCAAATGATATGAAAACCACATTATTAGAATGAAAAATAATACATTTTAGCCAAATAACTATGAAGATTAATGTTTTCATAGACTGTATTTTGAAATGTTTGTTTACCTCGAGATTAGAGTGATCAGTACGTTAAATATCAAGGTGATCAACAATGTTAAGGTCTCTGGTTCGAATCCTGACTACTTTCAATTTTTATGTTAGGGAATATTTTGATATTTTTCATCAATTCTTTATCATAAACTTTAAAATAGACTTGTGCTAGTATATCGATCTGTGATAGTTAAAATGTGAAAGAATCGTAATCACATTAAATACAAGAAATTCAAAATTCGAAAAGAAATTGAGGGGTGTAAAATTAGACTCTGATAGACCAGATTAAATCAAACTGTAGCCTTCAAATTCTTTTAAATTATTATTGGCTGAAATATGAATTGAGATGAAATCTAAGTTCAGTAATAGTCACACATCTTTCACACACACACACACACACCAATCATTTCCTCACAACGATACTACTTCAGTCACCACGAATAAGAACGTCAAAAAAAAATCACTACCATGGAGAATATAAATACACCACGAGGACGCCTTCATTCATCTATAAGAAGGGCACAATCCGTAGATTTAAATAAAGAAAAGGGTCCCCCATTTTTGGAAAGGATTTTCATATTTTTATCCGTCTAAGAGCTCAGCCGTACGACACCACCTTTTCGTTCTCTTTGAACCTTTTTTTTGAGCTAATCTCCCAATGTGGAAATCTCCCGATAGCAATCTTTAAAATGAAACCCAGGTCGATTTCCCACTCCCTCCCGAATCCCTTTTACGTATCTAGCGCTTTATCTTTCATAACTGTCTCGTGCAAACAAAGGAAGCCTCGTCTCCGCTCCTTTCCGCCGAATTTGGCACCTCGTTCGAAATGATTCAAAGGGTAGCATTTCGTGTAAGTGGACCGAGATATCCAGTACGGCGCGATAGAATATAGATTGCACTTTGAGGGGATAGCTTCGTTTCCTGCTGCACAAATGGGAAACAGAGATTGCGGGGAGCAACGGCGTGAATAAATCTCCGCTTAGAGAATCTTTTAAAAGGACCCTGTGTTCTCCATGGAGATGCATCGTTTGTTTTCCGCGGCGACGATCGCCTATATGTGTTATATAAAGTCTCGCTATATTTTGCAGTTGCCATGGCAATTTTCAGAGTGCCTCGTGTTTTTTTATGAGCGGATGTTTTCCTAAAAAGCTTCTAAATGCATTAACGATGTGAATATTTATGGAATGAATAAGCGCTTAATTTCAGAATTGATATGGGAATTGCTCTCTTGGGTAAATGTTACTGTTTTCAATTATTGTACTATAAAATCGCTTCTGCTTGCAACGAAAACTAAAAAAAATATTTCGCAAATATCGATACGTATGAATAACTTATCAAAGGTTTTGAATTGTTCATTCATTATGCAAGGATCAGTCTAATATTTAAATATATTTACAAAGATTTATGTGCTTTTTAATCAATAAATGTCGAATTTACATTAAGGATGAATCATTTTTATTTATCGTACCCTATACCTTTTGTATGATTGTCCATAATTAACAAATATATTTTTATTGATAACTTTAAAACATTTTAAAGTACGTAAAGGCAATTTTATATTTATTATTCTATAAAATTGAATTTAAATATTACTCTTTTATGTTCTTTAATATGCTAAAAGGACCGAGGATATCGACTCATAAAGCACTCATTATTTCCCTCACACTATCCATGACACGAAGGTAAATGAAACTCCAACGAATGCTTAATTTCCACTACTCTTGTCCTTGAAACGGATTCCAGTATTACGAGTGGGAAGCATAGATGTAATCATACGTTGACGTAACGCACACCCGCCTCCACACTCTAAGCTCATGGGTAGTAAAAGGAGAGGCTGTTTTTCTCATTGATTATTTAGAGGCTGCATTCGGGATCCTGTCTCAGCACTCAAGATCTAATGCGAATTGAGACGTCCTTTTTGTGATCAGTATCAGCGCTATGAAAGGAGATCAAACACGTTTATGAGAATACGTCTTTCATTTGTCGTTCACTATTGAAATGTATACAGATAAGAGACGAATAAGTATTCGTTAGAAGCAGCGAAACAAATATGTTTATGAGAATGCCTTTCATTCATCGTTCTATATTGGATAGTACACAGATAGGTGAAGAGCAAGCTATTTTGGGATATTTGGATCAGTCTTGTAGATGTTTCGTGCAAATATTTTTGTTTTCTATAGTTTCAGATCAAAACATATCCAAAATCGTTACTAACTTCCATTATGATATAAGACAGCAGGAAGATTATTGAATAGCTCATTGGTAGTTCTGGATCGAATGAATTGATATCAATATCAATTAAATATTTGCAAAGTAACTAGCTCAATTAACATTCTTTATGTAAAAGATAGGGATTGATATGGTTCATATCGTGGTTCAGGATCGACTTTCAACTTCATCGCTAAAAAGATCGATCCATTCCCTTTCGTAACAAGAACGATGAATCGTTCATATCTTCCAGTAAAGGGAAACAGTAGTATCGTTGACGAAAGGAATCGTACATAGTTACGCACAAAACACACTTGGAAACGAATACCTCAAATGCCGATTCAAAACCTTTCAACGTCTCGTAATATAATTATCCTTCTGTATGTTCGCTCAGCTGTCACTCTGATCCCTCTATTTCCAGCAAATACGTTTATCCTTCTTTCTTCCTTGTCACCGCTAAATCTCTTTCCACAATCCACCATTCCCTTCCTCATCGTATACAGATTCATCACACCGCCATCCCTTTCCTATCAGTTCAATCACTGTCCCTTGAATTTTCATAGCCTTTCATAGATCCTACTTTCACGCAATGCACCCTTCCCGAAGAGGGATCAAAGTCTCTCTTTATGCGTCGCGTACAATATCCTTTCACGATGTTCGGGAAATCTTCCAAGGCTTTTTTATGCCTCCCCTTCCTAAATGTACTCTATCCTTCGACAGTGTTTTAGGAAATCCCCGGAGCCATCAAAGGCAGGTGGGAAGAAAGAGTGCGTGCTGAGCCGTTCTAAGAAGTCTCCCTCCGTAAAACGCTTTCCCCCCTCGGATTTTGCGCCACTAGAAAAAGATACCGCTTTTCGCAATCAACGTAGAAAAAAACACGAGACTCTCGTTTTGCAAATATGAAATGGAAGGTTTAATGCGCGAAATTTTGTGTATTTTATTTTTGTGTTCTGTAATTCTGTACGTTTGCAGGTTCCTTTTAGGTACACGATCGGATGGATCTGGAATATTTTTTACGGGTTTCCCAAGGAGATAAGGGATGAATAAATTCAGATGTGACCTGAACTTGACCTTGCAGAAACCTTTTTACGATAAGGCGTCCCTAAATCTATGAATAAAAGGAGGTTTATAAAGTTCTAAGAACAGAAGTTTATGAGGTATATTTCTTCTAGAATATATATATGTATTATGTAAATTACGGCAGATTTTATAGCAAATAATACAATGTATGATAATAAAAGACGTAATTTATTCTTAAATTAAATTTGAATTAAAGTGTTGCAATTGAAAGACTACTTATATTTATTCGCTTCTTAATTAATTCGAAATAATTTGAAATCCAATAATATTTTTCTTATATAATAATTTCCTTTTCTCCTTTAAACTTTAAGATGGAATATCTTTTCTATATATATATATATATCCTGCGCCGAATTATTAATAAATCAAACATATCGTTAATTATATTCAATATAATAAATTATTTCATTTCCAAAATATCTTCATCAATTTTCTCGCTTATTATTTTATACAAGCAATTACAAGTGAAAGAATATATAATACTTTAAAATAAAAGAAGATTCATAATTTGCAAAATTTTAAAAGAAAATCCATCATATCGAGAGATAATACTTTATAAACGAATAGTATCAGCATTAAAAATTATAATACCTCTCAGTTCGGGAAAACCGAGATAAAATATTTTCTTTATCATGCAAATAATATCATGCCCATTCACACCGGAATATAATTCCCCCGATTTTGGATTCGCAGGTGCTATAATTTGCTCATTCGCGATTTAATTACTCATTCCTTTCATTGCGAACGATTTCAGCAGTTTCGTCATGCAAATATTCCGGTTTAATATTCACGAGGGGTTTTTTTCGTAATGAGATACACGCGTTGGAATTGAGTGATTCTCTCAGATCGGGGTGATGAAAATTTCGTCAAGCGTTGGATATTTATCATTGATTGGATGTCATAGTTTGTCACATTTTGAGGAAAATAAGTGGAATGCTTAATTTAATTTATTTTAATAACATTTTGTTGAGTGAAATCGCTCAGTTATAGCGTTCAGTAGGAATTTCATTGGGATCAATAATTGTATCATTGTCATAGTAACACCACCAAGTATTCAAAATAGTTATGTCTCTGTTGATATTTATTAAAATGAGGCTGTTAATATGCATCTGAACTGAGATCACAAGGAAAGAGACATTCAAAGGAGATACATTTTGGCCTCTTTTATGTTGTTTTACTCTATTATGTGTTTTATAAGTATGCCTTTGAACTTTTGTGCATGCAAATGCTAAGAATTCAAATTTATTGATGTTTTCAGTTTTCAATTAGATTTTAATCTATGTATCATTCCTTGCCTTTAAGGCAGTGAAAAATACATCTGCTTTGAATGCTTGTTTATATATAAGCCTCCATAATTTTCATGACATGACAAGTAACATATTTTATTCCTTCTTTACTAACTCGGTCATAACATAAACGGAAGCAAAAAATATGCAAAATTTGCACAGCGTTGTTTCGTACGTACACATTATATCAGTTATCAAGAATAAAACTATTATCATCTTAAAATATATTTCTATAAATTTTGTAGCATTACAGTTACCTATTAACTTCAGAAAATCCCATAGATTTTGGTGCGCGACGTTTTCCCATGTTCTACTCTACCCTTAGAAGGGAAACGCGAATAAAACTCTTGAGGCAAAGTTCAAACTCGGGAAAGAAAGTTTACATTTGCCACGTGAAGTTCTTCCGAACCAATGGAGGAAGAAGTGGATTCGGAATATTTGTCGGGAAACGCCATTCAAGAACGTCTTGTAGAATGTAAATAACGCACCCGATCATTTGTGCGGTACTGCATTCAGATGCTGCATCTTTGTAGACGAATGAGATTCGGGGCAGATTTTTACATTGCAAATATCCCGCAGTTTCTACGGCACGTGTAAAATTCAGGTATATTAAAGGGAGGGAACTGTATTGAATAGTATTGGATAGAGGAAAATGTGTCACAAAATTGTTTCGTGCTGAATGTAGAGGAATAAATTCAAGGGCAATTTTGTTTACCAAACAGTGTCGAGGAATGAATGTGTTTGAAAATAAATTGCTCTCCCTTTTGCAGTTCTATTCAAATACTGATGAATATTTGTAAATTTTTCCAGAGCAATGATTCACCTCACTAAAGAGAGAAATTGAATATCGGAAAAATTACGTCAAAAGAATTCAAACATATTCTAACGTCAGGGTTAAGCAAAGAGAAAAATAGATAAAGTACTACTTATAGAGTAAAACGGTATATATTAAGCAGAAACTGGGGTGTCAGTGAAATGTGTAGTGCAGCTATAAATAGAGTAAATGAAGTGATTTAGTAGTGAGAGTAGCACAGTGTTTTCCATTGACGAGGGCGAAGAGTAAATTGAAGTTTCCAACGTTAAGGAAAATACAGAAGAGGATTTGTAGCGAGTATTATGTCCGTAAATCAAGCGCAGGGTAAGATACGAATGCACCAGACAGAACTTCATTTGCCTCAGTGCAGGAATGGAGTCGCAAATGGAAAATAAATTATTAGAGGACGGAAAATCGACTGAGTGGAGTCATTAGGTAAGTCGTTGCAGCCTTGATTCATTTCCTTTGCAAACCCGTGCATCCTTCTCATGCTCACATATCCCCGTGACGCGAAGCGATCATGAAAGTGCATTGCCGTTGGTGCGTGGGTTACCATGACTCCGAAATGCACTTCTGTAACGAATCTCGGTAGTGAATACGATGCTGCGAATTTCCATTTGAAAGAAAATGAATTCGATATGCGCTGAACGAGTGATCGGATGACGTATGCGTTTGGGGTTTTGTGAAAGCGTTTATTGGTCGGATTAAAGTGATCAATCGCTAATCTCCGGTACAAAAGCTTTTGTTTTGTTTTCTCCGCGCGTAACCAAATTCATTTTCAGCTACCTTTAGATATTGGTTTTGCGTCAATAGCCAAACATCGCGATACTTGTATTAAAATAAATGTAGATTTAATAATGCACAATTGTATATGCAGTACAGGTATGTAGTAATATCAGTGATAGTGCATATTTGTTTTATTTTAGGGCGAGATTGTGAGTAAATAGTATCTTGACCCAACGAATTAATGTGAAGTTATTAATACGTAAATTTAACGCAAATCTTGAATAACTTACGTAATATTAACTTATTCAAATTATTCAAAATTGATCCATCTACAATATAATTACCAAATTCCTAATTCTAATAAAAAGAGACATTGATGATTTATTTATAATTCCAATTTCATTTTCTCCAACGAAAGAACTCAAATTTTATATTATTAGCAACTTTTTATGGGAAGACCCTACGAGGTGAAAATTGCAAATATATAAAAAATTAATTTGGTCTTCTTATGAATGATGAAAGAGTTATATTTACTGTATTATGAATAGTTGAATGAACTTATTGTAAAATAAATGTGCATAGGTTCTTATGTAGTTTGAGAGATTTTTTACAAAAGGCAGAGGATAGGTAAAAAAATATATTTCAGAATTAACTGCACTAATTAAATAATGTATGACCATAAATCTGAACCTGATACTAGCGTTTTATCAGGTCTCAATCGATGGAGAGCGAAATTCATTTCTGCAGCAGATTAATTCGTACTTCATCCAGGTCATCTCCTATTCTGTCGAATTATTATGTAAGCACTTTATGAGATTCTCATTCCGTCCTTTTGTCCTCGTTAACATTTACGTACAGCAGCTAAGCCACAGAAATAGCAAATGAAATGAGGATCAAGAACCACAATGTGGTTGCATTTGGGTGACATTATTTTTAGGATGCGCTGCAGTGGAATTGTTCTCACTAATAAGGGCGAATCACAATACCAGGGTTACGAATGGGGAAAGCAATTGTAGTTGTGTATTATGACTGTTTCATTACATTCAAAAAGGAGGAATGGTATGTGTTTAATCAGAGAAAAGAAACAATCCTTCGTAATTTAAAATACGAATTGAATTAGAGAATAAGATTTACATTAAAGAATAAGATTTCTCTCTAAAAGAGTTGGATTAACATTAATTGGAGCTGTCGTGAGTTAATGGAAAATAGATTAATATTAAGAATGTTTCGAGAATTTCAAAATTTAATAATAATTAAATATTTCCAATTATGGAATAATAAAATATATATAAACAAAAATTTTAATGTATGCATTCAAAAGCTATGGTTTTTTTCAACTAGTAAAAGCATACGAGTTTAATCAAAAAATACCCATTATGAGTGAAGTATTAAGTCAAACTACACTTTCTAAACTTTTCTACCTTTATTTTTACGGAGAAGATGCATGTAAGAGTTTTCGGAAAAGGTGAAGTAAATTACCATTGATTTCCCATTCTGGAATGCTTTAAGAGACAAATATCCGTTACAAGTGTATCAGAGCGATTATTCAAAAAGTAATCGATTCACTCATAACTGCAAAACTATGCTATCATAAAGAATAATTATTCAATCATATTTGTAGTAACTGAACTTTCATATCATTTCCTCCATGTCTAATATTTTTATGCGCTGAGATAAAAAATTATAAACATATAAATAGTAAGGGAATCAATTATATTTATAAAAATATTTTGACTTGGGATAGTGTACAGATATAATATCCATATTCATCTTCTTAAAGTTTCTTTCTAACATTCCCAATTATTTTTAATGAGTATTATGATGTTTCTTGCACTTTTTATAAGAGAACAATTGTTTGGAGATAAATTTACGTAATACTGTCAAATTCACAAAGTAGGATGATCTAGAGGTGCAAGTTTATCAAATAGTGCCCCTTAATAAAAATAAAATTCGTTGGAAAAGAGGTCATTTCTGATACATACCAAAAAGGATAGCGTTACTTCATTTTCCTTATTTGACTTCTGAATAGTTCGAAAGTAAAAATTCCCGCATAAAGACACTTGGCAGACGATTACGTAGTTTACAGTCTGATAAAAAGCAGAGACGGTTCCAGTTCGTTGGTCCATTCAAATAATGTAGGAATAAATGAAATGCAAATAAACTCGAACTAAAGCAAACATCCCCATTTTGCAAATAAGCGGAAACTGGAGTTAATTACATATGATCTCGACGAAGAGAAATTCGCCGAGTGGAGGGCAGACTCCGCCCGTACAGGAATTAAGAAGCCCTGCCTCTTTGTTGGAAAGGGTTCGGGACTAATGATAAAATTAGAAGTGCAAATGTAAATAAGGATACTTAACATTCAGTCCTCGATCACCCGTTTGCTTCCAAAGTGCTTCCTATTATTTCCACAAGATGTTACGCGTTCATTTCGGAGACTAATTATTTAAAGAGAATGAATGGGACTAAAGCACAATATGGAAATTCTTGATGTATCAGAGAAATACACGATTGTTTTTAGTTTCTGAAATCGTCACATTTATAAACGATTGCTCAATGAAAATTCGCAATGTTTCTTATAAATGAAGGAAATTTAAAGGTCATTATATATATATATATTATTTTGTTGAAGATTTATATAATTAATAATCAGATAGATCCCTCCATTTTCATTAGAGTATTTCACATACCAATCCAATCATTACTTATCATGTATACTTTGGCTTATTTTAGTAAAAAATAAAAGAATGCTTTGTTTATGTGATGGAAAAAATTAACACAAAAACATTATGTTGTTTTCAATTTTAACTTTATATTATCCGTTTCATTAAATTTTCATTACAGTCAATAAGTCATCAGCTGTGCGTCGAATTCAACTGAAGGTCACTTCAATGAATAATTAATATCAATAGATGAAAATAACAACGACAACGTTTAAAGTTTAAACTATCCCTGCATTTCTTACAAGCAAACTTAATGTATTTTATTTAAATGAATAATTTTTGATGAATTTTAACGAATTGATCAGTTACAATTACTTACTATGTATCCAAATCGAAGAATTGTTTATTCTCATCACAGATAATTGGAAGAGAAATTAATTGATCTCGGAAACTTAATAGCATACAGTATTGAGAATGACATCAAAATTTACAGGGAGATACATGCAACATCTCTTGGAATGGTTATGCTATATTATATGTCTACTGCAATAAGCGGCATATTGTACTAATTTATGATTAATTTTTAATTCTTAGCAGAGAATTCTTTATGGATTGAAGATATCCTTAATAAACATCTAACAGAATTTACATTCACGACTCAGTATTAAAATAAAGTTCATTCGTTTATCCAAAAGTCTATTGAAGACAAACAAAGTCCAATTAATGCCTCATGTTGATTCTCCTTATTTATTCTTGGACGGAAACTCTGATTTAATTCGAACTCTATTGGAAATAATCAATTGGGAGTGTCGATTAAAGATCCGCTAAAGAATACTATTTATATTTCTGGGCTTGGCAGAGATCCAAAAAAAAAGTGGGCAGTTCATTTGGGAAAATTGTGCTTTGGGCTCCAATGAACAATGTAATTAAATCACGAGCCTTCCTATTTCATTTGAAATTTATGGGACCGCATTCTTGCCAAAACTAGTTCAACCGAATACCTTTCATTCACTCATCGATTTATTCCGGATTCATTATGGTCGTAAGCCATTTGGTCCGATATTCAACATCCGAAATTAAACATTTGGCGATGTATTAATTATGAATCCATCATCACGTTATGAAACACTCTTTTTAAGTATTCAACCTATTAAGTGGGAAACCCATTAATAGAATCTAATTAATATCCGTTTCTCTACGCGACCGAATTCCATGGCAACGACAAGTTTTCTCTTCATAATATTTTGGCAGATCCGACTTTCTTGATTAAACTTCAGGATGTCCTTTTTGGGGATTCACGCGGTGCTATCCGATTCCTTTCAAAGACTTTAATTACTGCAATAGCCCAAAACCTTTATCGGAAACCTTTAGCCAATATGAGGAATAAACGATAGAAATGCACCCTTTGGCGATATTTATCCCATTATTGAAATCTGTGGGGGTGTATTACGTAATGCCTTAAAATTTTTTATTAAAAAGAGAACTGATTATTGGGTTTTGATATCTTAATGAAATCTTAGGTTTAATTTGTAGTCTTTTTCCAGCCTTCGTTATCGGATGATAATTGACAGAGAAAATATAAGATAAATATCTGTTCTCCTAATTCTGTGTTTCCTAGGAATTATCATTAGTTCCTGTAAACACTTTAGGTAATGATTGATCTAAAACTTAAATTTACATATTCAAATACCAAATTCTTACTATTAAAAGAATATTTATTCAACAAATATTAAGAAAATATATTATTTAATTTCCTCTGTTGATCAACCTGTTCTTTTTATCATGCATTAAGTAGTTTTAATATAAAAAAATTATAGAAATGTTTTCGAATTCATGTTATTTATAAAGCAAGTCAGTTAAAAGTTAAGAAATTAACCTATCCTATAATGCGACGAAATATATAAAACTTCACTTACAAATCCATAATAAAATTAAATTTTGAAAATAGATACATTATGGAGTACGAATCTCGAATGAGATAGGAATCTCAGTGCTACATTTTCATATGGATATATATCTTTATACGCACCGTGATTCAGCACCCATTTATTTACGCCAATCGAAATAATATCAGCTCATTCCAATTCCATGGCCTTCCCGCGGAGGGACCAATTGCGTTATTTTTTTCCATTTCGCATCTTCCCTAGATATCGTTCCTCCAAATGCGCAATGGATCGGAAATTTCCCATTTTCAGAAATCCAAACTCGCATCTCATCTCGTGCTGTAGCAGAAGATATTTTTTCCGTCCTTTTAAGTTCTAATGTAAACATCATTTCGCGGGGATTACACAATGGGAGAGAGCATGGAAGAATACAATTACGAGTGGATAGGAACCCTGGATGAAACAGCGGGACATTTCGCAGAGAAAATGAAAGAATCACATCAGCAGGAACAGAGACGGTGATATCTCCGTCGAAACTGGAAATACGAGTTCATATATATATAAGAAGGACCTTGGAAGGTCGATAGGGGTATAGGGGTAGGGCTCTGGGGGCACGGCGCCTTATGTTTCAACCGATTAGTTGGATTTAAATGGACAGAGAGAAGGACGAGGGTGAAAAGCAGCTGAATGGACGGGAAAGTACGAGTCAAAAGTGCGTGTTGAAGTAGGAGTTAGCCCCCACCGAAATAAGAATTGGGCGGAATGGAATTGAGGAAATCGGACGGATTATATTTTTTAAGAAGGAATTCTTCCATTTGTCGGAAAAAGAATGCCGTTTTAGTGAAAGGCTGAGCGTTTAATTAAAATCTGATTTTATTTTGTTGTTGTCATGACAGGGAAAGGTGAAACGGAGTGAATGGAGGCTGGGTGAGTTTAGGTGATGTGGCGGACATATTTTATTGAGGAAAAGGCGTAGATTTGTGTTAGGTTCAAGAATCTTGTGATGAATAATACAATTTTTATGAGTTAAGAATTAATGATTATACGCAGTATTTATGTTTGACTGTTATTCGTGTCAATACACTTCCTGTTGCTATGGAGTTGTTGATAGATATCGAAGCGCACGTTTATACCCTTTAGATTTTTGAAATGAAGTATGATTGGTCGTCTGATAAGAAAGGAGGATGGTATATCATCACTTACCAAAGGAATTAGGATTATTGTTTTTAAAAATAGATTATTAACTTCAGGAATGACGAAAAGATGAAGCTAAAATATAATGTAATCCAGTAACTTAGTGTCAATTTTGTAGCAGTCTTCCATCATGAAGATAAGTAGAAAAATACTCATTCGCACCATCTCAAAAGGTTCTAATAGACGACTGTGGTTTCAACCTTTTGAGTCATCAGCAGGTATACTAAAAGGTAGATATGCCATCTGAAAATGACTCAACGAGTTTAAACTATGGTCGCATATTAGATACACCTTGCAAAGCAACGCGTAAAAGTGTTTTTATATTTATATTCAAGGCTAAATAATAATGTGAATAAAATATATTAAGTGATAACAGTTCATCTATCAAATTCTCAAGGAGTTTGGTATTTAGGTATTTTAACACTCGTAGAATATGCATAGATATTTCAAAGAAAATCATCCATCCTGATAAGTAGAGATTTAAATTTATCTCTATATTGTTTTATACCAGTAAAGAATCTTAGTTGCAATTATTTTAGGCTATATCTAGTGCATTGTAGTTTTATGACAAACAAAATTTCTGTAAATAATTGCAAGTAAGGCAGTGAAAGGAATCTCTTGCTAGACGAATAATACATTCCTGAATAACTAATCCTTTTCATTAAGTAGTGGTTAGTAAGTAGTAGATTTAAATAATAATCACCACAGTATTCGCTAATCTTAGATCTGAGAGATTCTACAAAATTTAAGCCGAAATATAAATCTCCCAGTCAAAGCACATTTCGTCTATTATAATATAGTAGGGAAAAGGCCGAAAATCTCTACCAAATGATTTGCCCCACAAAGAGTTCGGAGAAAGTCGCGGTAGATAAGTGTGGCTTCCACAAAGAGAATGATAGCAGACGGTGGGAATAACGTGGAGTATATATCGAACAGATTTAAGAGGTTTCTGATTGAGTTCAATGGCCCAATTTGAAGGGAACATAGCTCGGAACAGAAGGGGATCATAAAAGTCTCGCAAGAAGGGTTCTTTATTATGAAATGGCGTATGAAACAGGATAGCAGATGCGGAGAAGATGTAGAAGTTTGAGAGAAAGTCGATCAGATTTGTATATGTAAAAGCCCTTTGGAGGGGATAAGGGATGTTACAGCTCCTTTAATGACAAAGGACGGAAATTTCGGGATGTAAATTATCATGAAAAGACCGGAGTTATGGGAAACAGGAAGGGTACAGAGGCGAGACTAATGTTTTAGTGGTTTATTCCCAAAGACGGAGGCGGATGAACGGGTTTTCTTGTACCTTCGGTGTTCCAAGTTGTAGATGCTGGGATGAGAAGGCGATGATGAAGCTCTCTCAGAAGAGGTGAGATCGGTGCGGATTATTGGAATCATTAAATGGATAAAGGGAAACTTGAAATCGGATATTCTGAACTTAAAATTTATATTTTTTTGGGTTCGTGTTGTCGATCTTAATTTTTTTTCGAGGATGATGTTTGAAGTTGCTAGGAGACGTTAGAAGTGTGGGTGATGGTGAATGAGTTAAAGCCAGTTTAAAAGAATGGTTAGATGGACTGTTTCCAGAGGTTTGTAAGGAATAGATTTTGATGGATGGAATTAAATGAAAGAGCCCCGAGTAATGAGAAAAGAAGGGTGGATGTGGGGTTGGGAAGAGAGAGGCATCGGATGAAATTCACAGAATAGATGGAAGAATGAGTGAATCGGTTTCCTGTTCGCGGAATGAAAAGATCTAAAATTAAGGATTTAAAGAAATCCGAAGGGTTTTTTTTTCCTCCCTCACTCACTAATGCAACTGACAGTTATATTATCGAAATTCTTTTCGTTAAATTTGAAAGTGAAAGCTAGAGAAATGTCTCGACTGAAAAGGCACTTTTAATGTCATTGAAATTCACTTACGTGATCGTGTTAAATCAATCAAACCGAATGGAGATCTTATTTCATTAGCTCACATTTCACTAGGGATTTCCATAGTTCAATAATGAACGAATTTGCATTTAATGAGTCAGATTTGTCTGGTTTAATTCTGGGGTGAAAAATTCAAAGTGAAAGTAATCTTAAGTGTTAATGATTTCTAAGACGGCATTAATTTTTATGCATTACGAAAAGAATATTATGTGATAGCAAACTTAATCTTTTCTATAAAGAGTAATGCCTGCTGCAATTAATTATCTAATTCATATATAGTTACGTGATTGTCGTTCTTTTCAATGAGCATTTGTGTATTCATTTCGAAAATAAAAAATGAGGAAAACTCAGCGAAAGGATTTTGTTAATAAAATACGAGTTAGTTTACAAATTTTATAATAATTAAACTATTATTTTTCCCGACGATTGAAAGTGGCTATTTATATTAGAGAATATTAGATAAGAAAATTAAACTTTTAACTCTCCTGCATATGCCTTTCAATTAATGGTAAAAGAAATATATAAATTAGCCATTACGTTTCATTATGATATACAATACATAAAACTTTAAATTATGGAAGGAAAAGAAAAATACTCTGCTTATAAAATCGAAACACTTTGACGAAAAATTTGGTTCTAACATTTTCTTTATAAATGTAAATAATATAATTGCATAATGCTCTTAATAAATTAAATTAAATTAAAAATGATACTCAACGACCCTTTCAAGGAATCACTTTTTTATTAACAGAATTCATAATTTTTACGTCATCTTTAAAAAGTTATCAATTTCATTACACCACAACAAATCATAGAGAGGGTGTCTGTATACATAGCATGTGTGTATAGATAAATTTTTTCATCTCTTCTTTATTTACATTACCTGAGATTCAACATGACTGAAGATATGGGATCATACTCATTTTAGTTTGTGAAAGTGTGTGTGTGTATGTATTAGCGTGTGCGTTCGGGTCGTGATCACGCGTCTATAGGGCACGCATGCTCACGTGCAAAGCCCACACGCAGGAAACAGATTGTCCGGCGTTACTTTGTTTAGAATTATCTCCGAGTTACTTACTCTACTCACAACAATGTCCTGTTATTTACAAAGTAGAAAAGAAACGTGGAGCACTTTCCATTGTTAATCTTTTAGTTTACTATCACAGAGTCACTTCTCAACGATTAGCTCACTGAATAAACCCATGGGATCTGCAGTCGGTCACAGGGTCGGCTAATACATTCCCACTGCTGTGGTCGCCAATTCTGAAAACAAAAGAATATCGAAATTAGCCATCATGTGAATAAAAAAAGTTCAATTATTTTGATTTCTTTTGTGACAAATTGAAGCGAAGATATACAATAAGAATATCTCTCGACATATTTTAGATTAGAGCTATCAAATCGTGTTGTTTCATTAAATTAAATTCAGAAACAATGAGAAACAAAAACAAAAAACAATCGAAAAATATACGTCATGCTGTTCTCATATGTTAATGCGAAGATATGATACAGTCACTCATTATCATACAAATTGCTAATTTGCAAACAGCAATCAAAATTAAAAGTTATCGGGTGATAAATTATATTCACTTTATCAGTGAACTTCCTCGAAATGATGTGAACTTACTAAAATTTATATCAGCATTATGTTGGCATTAATATCATAGGAGTATAAGTTTTCATGAAAATGCGGGGAATAATTTTCGAACGGAAACCTAATTATATATTTTTTTGGTATCTCTCTTCACTGCCGCGTATGTTACAGGACGAATTTCATTTTGTACGAATTTTTTATAAAATTAATGACATTTAAATGGCCTTTAAATGCGATATGTTAAACATTTTAAAAGCCAACGCTTTTAAAAGCTTCTGCCATTAAAACTCAACTTTGGGTCACGAAGTTTTTTTCTTCGCGGACCATTTAATTTGAAACATTTTGTTTCTGAATCATTAATTTGACCAAAAACATGACAAAAAGGAATTAAATTAATTATGTGGTGTAGAGGTATCATGAATTCATCACTTTATATATTAGTTGCCGTTTCATCAGTAATGAAACAGCTGAACGTTCCTGTATAATCTTTTTCCGAGAAAGGATGATTAGGATGAACTTGTTTTACGATATCCTAATTTGAGTGAGGATGCTATTTTTATGTCTCTTTTATCTCTCGATTTTATATGCGAAGAAAGGATAAAAAATATAATAGCAGTCGGAAACAAAGTTCACTCGCGACCAAGTTCTGATAGCTTAAAGTTGGTTCATTAGCGTGGAGCCACTGTACACCCATAAAATGCTCGTAACTTCGGCAGAAGATAGATGAGATTATGCTAACGGAGGCTAAAATTTATAGGCTTCATCGCCAGAGTAAGACAGAATAGGATGATTAACATATTTCGACACGTGGATTGTACGTTATAGGGGTAAACATAAAAATACGTGAGCTAATGATGGAGACACGTTCTTTATATACTAATACGCAAAATATTTCAAGATACACGTTCGTTATTTGTGTATCGTATTATTAAGATATTAGGTATTGAAAAACTGTGACAATGGAAACCCATCCATTACTAGGAAACATTAAAATACTGCTCCAATAGAAAGTAGTTATCTACTTTTTAATTATTCCATCCATTCCAAAGATGCACCTCATTGATTTTTCTCATGCTCTCCTAACATTTACTGATTTCTATACGATCGATTATGTTATTCTAAGTCTATTAATCACTCATTCAAACTAATTACTCTGTCTTTCCATCTTAAAATATATCAATACAGTTTTTATGAAACAATATGCGAAAAATTTGGGCAAAATTTTGGTATAAGCATGGAATGGTATGCTTTATCAGCTACAGCTACATTTATTACAGCTTTATCTTTTATACAAACACGTAAACATAAATTCTAAACGTTTCTGTTTTCCAACAATACTTCGGATTCATTTATTGATCATATTAATCATTTTGAAACATTGCAGGTTTAATTGACATTGGGTTTAATTATAACATTTAACGAATCAAATTTTAGACTCGTGACAAATGAAGTAACACCTTTCAATTTGTAAGGCATCGGCATTCGGGATATCGCAATAATCAAATTATCGCGGCGGTTCATTGTTACGCCCGAGGCACGTGTTTGGAATATTCCGACTCCTTATTGGCCCACGGGATAATGGTGGAAAACATCGCGCGCGCCATGTTCCCGCCGAACACCGAAACGACCACATATCCGAAATATTTCCCGGAATGGGAAGTACGACGATAAAGTTCGTCTGCCTCCGAGTTTTCAGTGGATTTCAATGGCGGAATCGGAGGTATTATTCAGTGCTACCAATAGCTGCGCTAGATAACCTATTTTGTGCTGAGGAATGGGACGAGTTGGAAAACACGCTGCGTTACGGGAGGAGATAAACGCCATTTCCTAGCAAGGCAGAATGTCGATAGCGCCGTGGAACGTCGGCCATAAATCACACGGTGCCGTATGGTTGGCGTGCTTCGAAGGCACAAGACGAGCAGCGTTCCTTTAAAGAAAGCTCGATTTTAGGGAAGTTGTGATCGGATGCTTACGATGCGAAAAGGCAATCGGGTTGGTCTTCTTTCCTAAAAACCTCACTCTGCTCGTACGAAATTATTCAAGTGCATTCCCTTGAATGATGTCACCATCACCTTGAATTCCTTCCTGGGTGTTATTTGACTGATCTTTACGTGTTTTGAAGTAGAGAGTAACTTTTTTATTACTAAAAATAAGATAAATATATATGGAATAAACGAATAAGTAGGGCAGTGAGATATACTTAATTCTTAGGAACGCAACAGCTATAAACAAGTCTAAAGATTAGGGTTAAAAGCCAAACGGTAATATTGTACGTGAAGATTTAGTGATTCAACTACAGCTATTTTTGGAGTGTTTAGAATCACAAGAGATAGATAGATAGTTCCAGTATTAAGCTGTATAATTCTGAGATGATATTAGCTCTATTAAAATAGAAGATTATGGAGAAACTAAAAATGGGATCATCATAGGAATAAGTGCTTTTAAGAACAAAAACTTAAACAATACATGCGTTACAGGGGCAAATTTATATCCTTTCTGCAAATACATACTTTAAAATATCAAATAAAAATTCATTATTTATTGATAGTTATTATTGTTATTTTAAGCCTTATAAAACGTTTGTAATCAATCAGAATAAATATTACGGATAAAATCAATTCAATATCAAAAGTTACACGTTTACTTCGAATTAGAATAACGAAAGTTTTAATAAATATTTGAAAATCATCCATTATTTTAAATTTTAGTGGCTTTCAACTTTAAAAAACAAATAACCACTTCATCTTAAAAATTACTTATATAGAACCTATAAATTATACTCTTCTTTCTTAGGTAGCGCAAGCATCATTTATGTAACTCGAATTTTCCTCATTCTCCAGCTAACGAACTGCATGCTTTTTTCACCAAAGATTTAAAGGTGGTTCTCTTTTTACTACATACAGCATTTTCAGTCTGCAACGGTTAGCACATCGTAAATAAACCTCTTGACTTTGATGATCATTTTCTGAGCTGACGTAAAAATTTACGTGTATGAAATCTTGAAGTTGGGTTTGTTCATGTGTTAATCGTGCGTCATTTATACATGTCACTCAGAATAAATATAAAAGGTTATTTAGACAAAAAATTAACTATACCTATAATACATGTATTACATATTTTATATAATTATAAAACCCATAATGACCAACTGATTGAACCCACAAATCCGCTTTTTTTTATAAGAGCGACAGGTAATAAAATCCGCGATTTTTATCGGCATTAAAAGTTAGTGTCTACTTAAAAACCAATAAAAATATCATCCTCTATAAGGCGGGATCACTGTTCTCTCGACATTATAACCCCATCAAATTTAAGTATCATCGTACCTCGTCTTTATGTTCTCGGCTTCTTGGAAGAAGATAACCCGCGTGGGGAAAATGGTTTTCACAAGTATCGCTGGAAGCCTCTGTATAGAGATATAGCTCGTTCGAACCGCCCATCGGAATATGTGAAGAGTTCGACTTCAGACGTATTTGCGGCCAATTAGTGCTGGAATAGCAGAATTCTATTTCCTACCTTAAAAATACGCAGAGGAGGGGTCTATATATATAAATAAATGAATGAATGGCACAAGAACTTAGAAGGGCGGTTTGAAGAAGGAGTCTAAAAATACGTATATCTCAGAAAAATCCTAAATTACGCAAATGATGGAAAATAAATATTTCAAACGGAGTTTCCCGGAACAACCGGAGCTGAAAGGAGAGAAGGATGTTGATGGGGAAGAGAGAGGCTTTCGAACAGGAAGGAGAAGGGAGTTTTGGGTGAAAGTTGGAAGAAAAGGTTCGAATCTCGAGGTTCATAGCCGGCAGGAACGAATATGAAATGAATTTCGGGGCTGAATTACATGTGGATGATTTCAGATACCCTCTAAAACTTTCGAGGAGGCTGTACGAAAAGAAGGCAGGAAACGAGATACGAATATTTTATTTGACACGAGAAAAGAAATATATAAAAATAACTGTGCTCTAAGACGCTAAATTGTGCTCACAATGCTCTAAACTACGTATAAACAGGAGAGATAATACCGCAAACAATGTTTTTGGTTTATCTCTCGGTGATTCAACGTTTATTCAAAGTCTAAACTACAATTTGATCCGGAGTTTATGCCATTAAGGGATAATACGGGAACCGTTTTGTCGTATTCAGCTTTGAAGAGATTTCCTTATTCGAGCATTGGAAATAGGATCAGACAGCCTTCGGTACAAAGAAAGTCACCTCCTCTCAAGATTCCACGTTCGAGTAACCATGGAAACGTTTTCTCAATGGAGCATATAAGATACCGCGGATGTATTTTCTCCGAATATAATTAAACCACCGATTTCGAATGAACTAAATCCGGAAAATTTCTCCAAAGGCTCTTTCAACTTATTAGCTCGTCCGCAGACTTCTCGTGCAGCAGTGTTTTTGCGATCCAAGACAGTTCCTTTGTATACACTTCCTTTTTTTTTGCAAAAGACTCACTTAGATTGAAATTCATCTCGAGTTCTTTTGTGCTGACTTTACATGACTTTACATTTTAATTCGCAAAAAAACGAAACGGTCTGTGGAGAGAAAAAGTTGGTCTGACTGAGACGAAACGTCAGGCATTGCTGCAAGTGTTTAAAGGCTAAAAACTACTCCAAGGTCTTTTTACGTCCAAGCAGTTACGTAATGCAATGACGCAGTGAATTATCTAGAGAGGAGATAAGATAGCGGCTGCATAAGAATGGGACTTCTTATGAACGGAAACGATGTTCTTTTTGTTGTAAACACCATCGAAGCAACTGCTCCTCTTTCAATTTACTTATTGTCTTTCCGCCTTTGATGTGAGATTAAAACATTGTTGGAAATCCTCCATCGCTAGATTCTTAGATAGTTCTTTGAAATCATCAACGCGCACATTCTAGAATGACGTTTCCGCTTCTGTATTAATTCAATCGTAGAAGAAGCCATTAAAGAACTCGTTGCTATGCATGGCGGTAGAAAAGGAGGTAGGTAACGGTGGAGATATGGATAAATAATTATGACGATGGAGAATGTATAGGCTATCTACGTTGCTATGGTCTTCTTTGTGTTTAGATTGAATTTTTTATCGTTAGTAATATCAGGAAAGCTCTAATCATGTCAAGTGTATTAATTAGTATGCAAGAAAACTAAATAATTCTCAAAATTACAGCTAATATCTTCCGCTTTTAAATAAAAGGTAATAGATACTGAATCGCGTATGCTTACTGCACTTCTATCTGAAACCTAATATAGTATAAATATTCTTGTCGATTGGCTCTTCAGAGACGGGGACTTAAAATAAAATGTTAAATAATTACTCTATTGTATGTAGCGTGATAAATTGATTAAATTTTGAGCTTGATTTTCGTTAATATATTTTTTAAAATGATTTAGCTTTCAAAAATACAATTATCGAGCTTTAATCCTCTTATCTACTAAAGAATCAAACTGAAAAAAATCTAATTTTAAATAAGATATTACTGCAAAAAGAGAACGCATCATTCAAACTCTAAAAGTACGAAAATTTTGGACTACGTATTTAGCTGAATAATTCAAGTACTAACCGAAGACCAGTTTATGAATGTTCCAAAAATGATTCATTGAGACAGTATTCAATTGAATAATTTAATTTTTAGTATTTCATTTCCTTTTTCTTAGAGTGGTAACAGCAGTGCATAATTGGCATAACCTGTGTTTTCATTTGCTTTAATTCGAGATTCATCCTGCAATATTAAAAATTACCTCTACATATGTGGAGATGAATTGAAATAAATAAAGGCTAGCGGAACGTTGGCAAGGAAGGAAGGAAGTATAAAAGACCCCACTTAGTAAAAATACGCCATAGATGGGAATCTGCTGCCCTTAACCTTGATATCGCGGCATTGGAATTCTCTTTCAGGGTCCAAATAGAAAGGAAGAAAGTGTCGTCCTTTCGAAAGGAGAGAGTATACCGCATGAATACATAAATTCGAGTCGAGACATCTTCGAGTGCAAGTCCTAGACGAGATTCTCTTATTTTCTGAAATTAATGACGGAACACTTTCGGTAACGTCTCTAACAAGCACTCTTGCAGACCCAAGGACGTTGCTTCACGAGTGCACAATGGCCCTCGAAAAGTATTTCACAACGCTAATGACTTTCAAACTTTTGGAGCCTTGCTCCATTTTCAGATCCCGATCAGTCGATGCGTTTTATATCTCCGTGAGTTGAAAGGAGCAATTTGTGACTGATTTCGAACATTTGTATATCAACAGAAGCAGTTCAGCGAAATTAATCGAATAATGTCTTATGCTAACAGGTCTGAGGATACATAGAAGTATGATTCAGTTCAATATTTATGCGAGAAAATGTGCGTAAAATGTTAGAGATAGTAAATAGAACCCTGTAATCAACTTTAGTTTTTTATTAATTTTAAATCCAATAAAATATCTGGTACCAAAACTAATGTTTCACCATAGAGTATAGATTATTAAGTATATATGAGAGACTTTTATTAGTTAAGTCATCGTACATTCATATCTTAGAGGTGCATTTAAAGTGCCTGCATAAATCGATACCTCTAACCGAGTCGTGAGTTAGTCTCTTAAATTTCAAGTGATATTACTCATTGAAATTCTTCCTCGCGACTGCAAAGCGGCAAAATCCACTTTGATTTTCTTAAATATTTAACGTTTCCTTCCCAGTTTTACTGCCTTCATATCCTCAGTGGACTCAATCGCTACATTTCGTAAAAGGAAAACTTCTACGACTCGTTGCTCAAGTCTCAGAGGGCGTTGGTAGCAAGATTAAAACTTCGCGAAATATCCATTCGAGAGATGATGTTCTCAAAATTTTAATCCTTCTGGTACAAATATGCATAACTTAATGTGTTAAAATATAAAAATAAACCGGACAATTTATGTTGATTTTGTCTTCTTTAGTTTGATATACCTTTCCACAGGAGATACACGCGTGACTAATTCACAAGAAGTTTAGTTCATCACAGCTATGTCGCTGAGTTGGCACTCGCTCTGCATAGATTTTCGTAAACGAAGTGTGACTATTCTGGTTGGAAGCTGAATAGGTTAGGGCAAACGACCCTTTGAACATGTGACCTGGGTTTGTGCAGGATTCAGCATTCCCAATTTCATTGTATCCCATCCATACTTTGAGTGAACAGAACCTTTCAAGTTCACATTTTCAAAATCTGACACGCTTGACTTGGCCTAACATATTGATTGCCTAAGTTTTGAATTTAACTCATTTAAGGATCACCTTCTTTGATCAAAACTTTACATATACGTTTCTCGAATTTAGCATTGGCTATCCGTTTACTAGTTCTCGCTGTAAATATACCCAGTAATAGTGATAAATGAATAAGCTCATTTGCATATCAAGCGATATGAATGCAGCATTTAATTACTTCATTCAATCAACGATAGCGATATTTAATCCTATAAAGAGGGATTTAAAAATTGTATTTGGATGAAAAATTCATTAAATTATTATGCAAAACGTGATAAATATATTTATTCCAAAACTGTCGATTAACTGTAAATACGATTCCCTTTGAAAGTGATATCTGTACATGACATAGCTATGTAGATGTATGAATTATATTTATATAATACTGCAATGTATATATATATATATATATATTAAATACTATAGTACGTTTAATATATTTAAAATGTTCCCACAATATAAAACAAAAATTATGCTGTAATTCAGGTTGATCTACATTAATCACCCGTAGCTATGGAAATACTTATTAATATGCATACAAATTTATCATTAAAATATATACATTACAATATATTGATATACGCAATTCTTACGACAAATAATATTATTTAGATGAAAAGTTTTCAACATGTATCACTGACTGATTACTTCCGGATAAATCTATTCGACTATTCCTGTTCCAATATATTTCTCAAATTTTCCTCCTTTTGCATGAAAAACGCTTCCTTTCATTAGAATCGCTAATGCATCCTTCCTTTTAAAAATTGATATCGCGCGAAAATAAAAATTGAAAGCGATAAAGTAAATGGGAAGGAAGGGATCTTCGTAATTTCCATTCGTTTCCAAATCCCTTGATCATCTCTTCGAATGCGAACAGGAAATTCGGACCGATATCAAAGTGAATATAATAAATTTCCTGTACGTTATGGAGTGGGAAGAAATATTACCGCCCGTCAAAGAAAAATATAAGGAATCTGATAGGCTTATCGGTAAAACGCTTACGAGAGGAAACTAATTCGGAAATGATTCTTTTCCGATAGGATTAACACGAGATAAATACGCCAAAGGGATCTGGCTTATGAGCTTTGTGTCTTCGACGAAAATTTCGAGATCACCCTTCGGCCGAAAATTATCAGCGCAATCTTAAAGATTTACGTTCCCTCGGGCAATTGGCGAGATACCAATCATGTGAGATGATAATGCGGTGAGGGAAGGAGGGTGATATTAAAGATGACGTTCAAATTAAGTGGCAGAAAATTATGGATTTTAAATCCCCTAATTTTTACTCTGAGGAGTTTGATTGTAGTTTATTAAAGCACGTAATAATTCTTATACTACCTTAAGGGATATTGTTATACTCTGATAAGTAATTTTTATTAAAATTATACGTTTACTTATGAAACTTTTAAGTTAAATACAAGTGATATTTACAATTCTAGTATATAATTGTTTTCGAAATATATTCAATTTTTCATTATATATTTCATATATTTAAATAAAGATAAAAAGATTTCTGAGGGGTTTCAATCCAAATCAGCAATTTTCTCACAAATAATTTCATTTTTTTAATTTTTAGCTGGACATTAACTTTTGCGAGAAAAATGATCCAAATGTTTGTGATATTTTACCAAAAAACGCTGTAATATCTTCTAGAGTAGTACTATGTTGAAAGATTATAACCGGTCGTTATTTACTTACGCACTTATTATATATAATCATTAAATATATATGCATAGCATTGTAACTATCATTTTATCAAACCCTTTTATCAATCAATCATTGGATCCACGAAGTTATAATAATTGATTTATTTAATTTGTAAAAAAGTCAGGGGATGCGTTTGGAAGCAATAGTTCTAAATTCTGAAAGTAATAATTTGACGTGAATTATTCATAACAAACGGAAACATAAGAATAATTAACTTAGACGGTTTTTAGTCCCAAATGTGTTGTCATGCTAACCGTATACCCTCAATATTCAGATTCTATGCATAAGTAAAATCCCTATTAATAACTTTTCAAGAGTGCCCATTATGATAAGTTGGAATCTTTTGTTAAGAAATTGATGACTTGCCATTTAATTGACGATGGATTACAGAGTCATACTGGCATCTCTCTAACTGACGCCCAAGAGAAAAAAAACTGCCACTTATGTCCTCGAATGAGACGCATTTGGGAGTCAAGGATTTATGCGTATCGTTTGAAGGCACGGCTGTGACCCGGGGTTTCCCTCTTAAGCCGCAATATGCTTTGGGAATGCTAAATGCGAATTTCAATGTATGTAAATAGGCGGCAGAAGAGGCATCTCCCGGGTGACAAGATAAACAAGGCAGAAGGGAACAGGCGGTGATTCACAGATGTTGTCATCCTTTCATTAAGAATTATCATAGGTGTGAGATTTGGTTTTTAAATATGCGGCGTGCCATAAAATATTCTAAGTCGTTAGAGTGGTTTTCCACAGCTTTAATTGATACAGAATCTTATATTGAGAAATATAAAAAAGATGCAAACAACAAACAAACAAAAGCTTGTTAAATAGCGATATATTTTAAAATTATAAGAGATAGAATTTTCCTAATGAAACTGAAGAATAAATTCTTAGATGCTTAAGAAGGATATTTAGATTATTTAAACCTACCTACCAATAGTAGTAGCCTTAGTCATTTAAATAACTGTTCACCGTAACTAATTCAACTTGTAGAATGTATAGTATTTAATATTGCTCTGAATTATTCTTCCTTCGATTAATTCCTTTTTATATCGACTACTAAATAATCCCTACTCTTTTGTATCCATGTTCTTATGAACTATCCGTAGCGTAAATAATTTAGAAATTCTAAAAATTGTTCATGATACTACATTAATGAATAAATGTATAAATCGGGAATCATTAGAAAAAGGAAGGACGATAAATTGCCTAGGTTCCATTAAAATATTATTGCAGGTTTTAGAAAGTTGCAGTATACATGTTATAAAAATTGGTCAGAATATAAGAAATGTACTCTTAAAAACATTTTCATGTAGTCTCCTAAGATATCGTACTCTTTATTATTTGCTCTAAAATGTAACTTGCGTTCATGTATAGCTTCAGGATCACCCCTAATAGACAGCTCAATTTTTATAATAATAATAAATGATCACAGTATATGGAAAAGTACTAGATAAATAAAAATGGTAAATAATTTAGAATCTCCCAGGAGTAGTCTTACGTGATATATAGTTCTTTGTTTTAACAATGCACTGCATTTCCAAGGCAATGCAGCGCACAAAACTGATTCCTCGCCGTTATAAATTCATTAGTCATGACACATAAAACGAAGATTCTAAGAACTCTTGTATTTCTGTAACTGATGTGAAGTAATTGGCCTAAATTTCAACGTCTAATGCAGTCCATTGTATGTGCTTGGTGGCAACATATAATGCTAATACTCTCGCGTCAGAAGTACAAAGTGTGAATGCTTTGTGATTCTGACGCTAGAAGTTTATTCGGCGCCGACATATTTGTCTTCTGTGAAAGATGTGAAAATGATTTACTTTTCATAGGTGAAACATAGTCTTTTCTCCTTAGAGATACGCAGTAGTTTAAAGTAGTGTCATTAATTTACATACGAGTTGGATATAAGAACTTTAGATTCTTAACTATTTGGCATGGGAGAATAGTTATTAAAATTGCAATCCAAAGTAAAATACGCAACGTTAAATTACACCGATAATTTTGAAATGTACAGAAAACATGCTTAAAGAAAAAATCATTCACATATTTTTATTTGAATAAGATAAACGCAACAGATCTTTTATTCATTGGCTTATTCGTTGATTTAAAAAGCCTTTTATATTTACTATTCAAATGAATTTTAGCTATTCTCGTCTTATTGCAGCTGTAACATTTCAGTATATATTATATTTTTGCTTCTAATTCCAAAGAGCTTGGGAATATATAATTCAAGTACCTATTTTATTATATATTTCTTCTTTTGAATTACCGATACAATTATTTGTAACAATGAATTTCTGTATTATTTTTATTCTTTGGATAACCTCAACCATGTAACTTTAACATTTAACACCAACAAACTTTAAATTTGCTTATTTCTTTCACTAAAATCTACTTATATAGAGATGGACTTCAATTTTTTATTGAACGGTACCTAAATTTATCTTTGCTTAGGGTCAGAATGCAGAAAAAGATAGTGCTCATCATGATGCTAAATCTATTACTTTTCGTAAAGTGTAGTAAATTGTTAATTATGCAGTTTGTCAATAAGGTAGTTTATGTAGAAAGTTAATTGTATACTTGTAAATGTCATTATCTACGTAACGGCCTATGTAAACATGTAGATTGAACTGTTTCGTAATTATTAATAAATCAGCTACCCAACAGAAGGGTAACATTTCCACTTCTTCCATCTCCATCGATCCTTACTCGTCTGTTTTGTTTCCATGGTAAGTATCCTACTTTCTCGTACGTCAGATATAACGGGAAAGAACAACATCGTTCTATGGAAATTAATTTTGTTAACTGCTCCCGAATCATTCCCCCGTAAACGTGTATTTAGATAAACCAAATCCATTTGCATGTTTCCGGTCGACCGGAGATCTGGAAGCTATTCTGCGAAGAGAATATTTTTAGAGCTGATGGGTGCAAACCCGGAAAAAGTGCCGAAAGACATAAAAAAATACGTAAAACACAGAGGTCGTTGTAATCAAGTGGATCGATCCCGTGATGCTGGCAAGTGAATGTAATTCCGAGTAGTGAGGCGGACGTAATATTGGTTCATTCATTAGGAAAGGGAGAATTAACTTGCAAATGTAGCATAGGTCATGCGGGACGACCGCTCAAGGTAGCAAATATTACAACAGGGCGTCCGTTGATCAGGCAATCTATTCCCGATATCCGAGCGATTTCAATTCTCTATGTTCTTTGATTCCCTTTGATCACTAATTGTCTCTAATGAGAAAGAAGTAAATAAATTTCAATCGGTTCCTAGGTTTTATATCAGTATCTATCCTTAGCGGAGGTGTGAACTGTTGACTATTCTTTAATTATAACCAACTGATTTATTTAATCTATGTCATTGATTTTATGCATTTATTATTTTCATATTAATTCCCACTTCTTGAGATAGCAAGGATTCTTATTTTCCTTATCATTCTGTTTCCTAGAGTTTCTGGATATTTTATCACATTCGTTTTTTTATATCGATAAAAGATCTTATTATTGGCAGTTATATGTAGGATAAGTACGTCATATAGACAGAATCTCATAAAATATACAAATGGACACAAAAATTGAAAGCTAGACAGGGATTTAATAATAAATAAAACACAATGGTCAATTATACTTGCACCTCCAAAAAGTGAAAAACGGAAGGATCCTTGTATCAGATGCAATTCCAATGTAGAATATACCCTTATAAGTATGAAAGTTATAGGTAAGAAATATTAGGAATCATTCCATCTTGGAGGTGGTCTAAATAATGCAAAATGAACACGAAACAAATTATTTAAACTATAACCCCAATCAGTGTTGGTTGTGTTTCATTTATAGAATAGTTCGATGAAAACAGTTGAAAATGAATTAAAAGATGTTAATTTCATAGCACAACTTGTCATGAAGGCTTCCGTAACAGTCTCATATCTCCAAGCGGAAGAATATATATTTGTGAAGACGAAAACTTATTCCTCTCATTTATACCTCTCGACCCAAAAAACCAAAAACCTCTGGAGAGAACCGAATCATAAATTCCAGCGCCATGTTTGTGTCCTGCATCGCGGGCAGCAGAAGAGACGTACAACAACACAGCGGTACTTCATCCGGCACGACCTCAACGTAGTGAACCAACGATCCAGAAGAAACAGAACTTCCGAAGCACCATTCCCGCTCTCGGAGGGGCATTACTGCATACGTACACATGAATTCAGGGAAGCGGAAAATGTGCTGTTTACGTCACGGGGAGTATAAGTAATACCCGGCACTTTTCCTGGTTAGCTTTGTCCGGCGAGCGGACCGTTCCTCCAAGTTAACGGAGGAGGGTCCGTTCTCGTTGGGCTCTAAGCAGGCGGACGGCACAAGATGAGAAGTTGAGGTCGCAAGGGGTGGTTTGGGAGGATTAAAGGCGATGGAGAAGGAGAGACAATAGCCGTGTTCTAATGCGAATTCCCCCACCCATTTCCTCTAATCGATGATATTGGTTTTTGAAGAGGCCACTCCGGCGGGAAATCTTTCATCTCGAGTGTCCCTCGAGTGGCCGCTTAAAGAAGACGAGTTCATGGAAAACAAACGGCAAATGAGGAAAGGCATCGAGTGGGGACAAATATTTAGGCTCTTGCTGGATATTTTTAACATCGTGGTTTCCACTCGTGAATGTTGTATGATGAATGGTTAAAGAAGGCTGCTGATTATTTGTTGTTAAGGAGGCGAACCTTTTGAAACGTAGCTGTTGTGTCATCTCTCCGTTCTGTCTCAATTCATCAAGGTTTCCATAAGGTTTTAGGGGAGGAATAATTTTGGGCGATACCCGAAGACCTGGTTTGTAATACCCTCGTGGATTGGAGAGAGAATTCAATCTAAAATCGACCTTAACGCTTTTTGGGTTGATAATTTTTTATGATGGAATTGTTTCCTTTAATTTATTTGTTCTTTTTTCGTATGTATCAATCCATGACTGTTCTTATAGATTTCACGTCTCAAATTAAGATTTTTTTCTAAAAACGAGCATTTCACTTCTCAATCCCTGACTGTTCTATTTCTTTAAACGAAAGAGAATAGAAACAAGGATATACTTTTCAATGTAGATATCAATCCGTGCGGAATTTTTAGATAAATGATGATAGCTTTTTTAATGAAATATTGAGCAGTATTTTGTAAAAATGCGTGATTGAATAACTTGAAACCTAAACAAATTTTGTTCAGTTCCACAAAATATTCAGATATATTATTAGTATCGATAACTTGAAATATCGATCTTGAAATGTTTTCAGAACCTTAAAGTGATCAATTAGATTTCGTATTAAAATGTAATATATTTTTTCTGTCGATAGTGGGTCTTGAGTTTCCAAATTTTTGCCTGGTTACAAAAGAATGCATAATAAAAGAAGGTATGCTAGAAATTGCTGAATGGACATTAACGTTCGGTAAAAGTTGAGTTACTGTAACGACTTATACTAACATCTATAACAGATAATTCATCAATAAATTGTGAAATTAATCATCCACATTACAGGGTAATATATTTCCTTGAAAAAGCTGATAAATTTAATCAAATTAGATTATAAATAATTCCGATTTACTCCGATAATCAATTAAGTTTAACATTTCGATAATTAGGTTTTTGGGTCTTTATTTTGGAGGCAAGATTGAGACTAAAAAGTCTCTTCTTCCATCTAACCTCTAATTCAGAACATAAGAAATAATTTTAAAAAATAATGCATTACCTTAGATATTTTGGAATCTTAGTAATTAAATTAGTGCTGAAGTTATTGGTAAGACGATCAACAGCTGTGATGAGCTACCTTAACTTGTTCCTCCCGATTTGGCCCAATTTAATTCGAAGGACCCATTTTCTTTATTCGTATTATCCGAGCCTTACGTTCGTATTAAACTCTCCACTGGTATCGAAAATATACCATTTAGTAAAATCAACGGAGCGTTACTCCCTTTATTCCGCTTCGAGAATCGTCAAAGGCAATAATTTTCTCGGTCACAAAAATCAGCAGATGCTATTGTGAAATGTGAGCGGAAATGGCGTTTTGGGGAACTGCATTGTGCGATGGTTATTAAGGGGTAATTGCTGTGCGGCATATGAGCGAGAATTGACGGAACGGGGTTGAAATTAGGAAGTAGCGTCGATGCACTTTTTTTCCAAATTTCGCGTAACCTCGAAAAATAGAAGTTCAGATATTAATCTTTCTGCTGACGTCATTGATAAAGCCTGTCTAACGAAAGTTTAAAAAAAATGAAAATCGCCAATATTATTTGGTCTCTTTGGCGAACAAATTTAAGCAACAAAAATAAAAATATTAGTCAAAAATAATTTAATTTAACATCTTTCAGTTATATTTTAATAAGGAATAATCCCCATTCGTTAATATTTATGAAAATAAACATAGGTGTCCTATAAGTAACGATAGACTTGCTGTCGATCAAGTAGAATTAGGTTAGCCAGTAACTCCTTTGCATATCCATGGTTAAAAAACTCGTTTTTTGTAAGAATACCTTAATTCATAAGATAATAATATTTTTAATGATAAATAAGAATTATTCTTTGACTATTTCCACAAAATTTCAAATGAGCTAATTGTTTTTAGTTACTTAATCGACAAAACTTAGAAAGATAAATTTACTTTTAAAATTCCAGTCGTCTACTCCATGTAAACATTAAACTATTATTTATAGTTATATTATACTGTAAGATTTATTTATTATTTCGCTTTCTGTCAATCGATATATCGTAAGGTCAACGAAAAATAAAAAAAAAAATATTCAGATTTGTAATACTCATTAACACATTTCTTATTCAAACCTTTTATAATATACGAAATAATACTGTTTTCAATTTGGGCTATTGCTGTCGATAATGTTAACCTTTCCTTTATTCATATAGATGCTTTTTTCAATAAAAATTTCAACTTGAAAATGCTAATATAAATTGATACATCGAAGGATTTTCATTATCGAAATTCAGACTTTAATTTGAATTTGATAAATGATTTACAAACCCTTAGAGATAATTTATTATTATTAATTACCTGTTAAGTATGTAATATAAACACGGCAAAAAACTTCCTAAGGTGAGCTTATGAGCAGGACTTCGAGGAGAAAATTTCATTTTTAATCGCCGGGAAGGCTGTGTTAGCCAAGCGTAAAATACTTGAAATAAATAATCACTTTCGTGGGAGAGTTTCGTTGTTATTTAATTTCCTCTCAACAGCCGAAGCTGATAAATCTCCCCTGAGGCCTCTCGAAAGCTAAAATTCATCAAATTTCCGGAAAAAAAGTATCGAAATCATTCTGAAAGAGACTTACAGGTGAAGTCTATGGAATTAGGAAATGAAAACCGGATATTATACAGCCTCCTGCTTTATATATAACAGAATCGAAGTGGGAATTTTATAAGCAAGTCCTTCTAAATAAAACATTAATACTTACTACATTACAACTTTATCAGATTGAGAACTGATCGTTAATATTATAATTTAGTAATAAGTTAATAATATTTGAACTAATCACTTTCATAATTACAAAAATACAATAATTAATGTTATAACTTTCACCAAATATACTATATTAAATAATGAATATTTATATCATTAATAAATATTGAACCAAAAACTAATAAAAGATCTTTTAAGTAGAAAGATATCAGATAAAGATTTGTAAAATTTATTAAAACATATTCCCAATTAGCGTAGTTAAAATACAGTACAGATAAACAAACCTGAAATAACATCACTACAAATGTAACCATGGAGATGTAAATGTGTACTTGAAAATCACGAAACGAAACACGCCTACAAAGCGCAATATATTTATATTTGTTGGAACCCTTATCCAATCCAGAAATGCATTACTGCCTCTTCAGGTTTCCCATAATAACAAAAACCATCAAAATGAAAAAAGTACTCAATGAAGGATGAAAAGCAGTCTCTTATTTATATACATGTTGATTTTTCGTTCGATGCTTTCGGGGAAAAGCCCCGTCGAGTGAATTTCAATCGAAAGCTTTTGGCATCAAGAGTTCTGTGTAATTAATTTCGTACAGCGGCTCACCTCTCTTCGAAGTTGCTAATTAATAGCGCGCGATGGTATTGGATGGAGAGCCCATCTTGTTATATGCTTCTCGATCGACCGACGCCTCACTTGTGGTGCGTCCATCATCTTTTTTTTTAAAATAGAACCTTAGAGAGAGAGAGGGAAGTGAATAAACATCGAAGGGCGACCGCAGTCGTACTCAATGTACACATTTCTCCGAATATCATACAAATATAAGTTCTATTTCGGCCAAGTCTCCCGCGAGAGCCATTTAATAGCTCAGAGAGACCTCGGTGTTTGCGAATTCCCGAAGGCAAGCAGAGTAGTAGAGGATGGATCAAAGAAAAAAAAAGCTTCTTTGAAGACATTTCCACTCGAGAGCGTTTGAATGCGTCTCTCAATCAGACTGGATGTATTAAAAAATTGAAAAAAAGGGATCTCTGGCGTTAATTTGGGATCCGCGCATAATGATAGAGCTATACTACGTACTTTTCTGGATTATTTGAGAGAGTGGGTGGGAGTGGTGGTGGTTGGAGGTGGTACCTGTTCGTAGTTACATAGGAGCCCACTTGACTCAGAAAAAAATTTAGCTATTCATTCGACGAAAAAGTTTAGGGTGAAATATTTTTGTCTTTCTCGGATCCAAAAATGCTCATCTCTCTCTCTGTCTAGATTGATGATGGATTCGTGAGATCATAAATAAATGTTGGGAGCGCTTCCAGTTCATGAATACGCGAACATGAATATGAGCACTATGATTCTGTTTTTTTAATATTCGGGGTTACTCTTTCGGAAACTCTGAATACGTGTATTCTTACTGTTGTTACAAGAGGTGCATTCTTTATTTGTTTCCAGGGAGTCGAAATTACATTACCACAATAATATTTAACTGTGTAAGGATTCATTGTTAAGGGTGTATCCTGAAACAATTAATGGCGTTTCTGTGACAATGAGAAGTATTTCCATGAAAAGCTTCTACACTTTAATATTAATCTCGTATTCGATAGAAGTTATCTGTCATGATATAAAAAATAGTTTGTTATAGACTCAATTTTTATAAAATTACGATTTCTAATGAGTAGAATTGAACATAGAGTGTTCAGAAGTAAACGAAAAATATAATGAGTTTGAAATATATCTAGATAAGTTTTACATCACACGAAAAAACTTCGTTAAAGTGACATTAATTTTGATAAATAAATGGAGGTTTGAACATTTATACCATAACTCTGAAAAGGTCTACATTTTCACTTGTACTGCTTTGATGTTTTGAAAGTTAAGAGAGGTTAAAAATAAAGTTGGCGTAGTTCTACTAAGTTACCCAAAGCATTCTGAGCACTTTTAATTTAAAAAAGTCAACTTTTTTTCTTTGATATTACTTATTTTAATAATGGAACAGTAGGATTATGATCCTTTTATGCAAATAATTTTTGTATGTAAACAGGAAAAATATCCTTCAAAATTATAAAGTACTCAAATAAACAGTTGTGGACATATTATATATGTATTGCAATTCAGGATCTCATTATTCCCGCGTGTAAAGCATCCTTTCGCGTTGCCTGGAAACTATACACATAGCTCAGTAAATATTAACTGAACGACAAAGCGAAAGGGAAAGGAAAGAAAAGTTATGTACATTACGTACATAAGTAGGATTGCTAAGGGAACTGTAAAGTAGAATTGCGAATTCATCGTTATGAATCCCTCGGCATGCATTTTACTCGCACGAGTGCATAAAAATGTGAATGGAAAAACTGCAAAACTCAGCTGAACTATGAGTATGGGACACTGCAGCGGCCCATATGTTCTACATCATAAAAGCTCTCTCCTGCCAAACGGAGTTCATACATCTGTTTGACCTACATACTACAAGCGAAAGAAAAATATGACTCAGGACGGGAAATGCTCCACTTAGGATTCATAACACAAGTTGCTCGTTTATGTTTGGAGAGAGCTTAATTTTTCCGTTAGAATTCTCATAATTGCAAGCTTTAAAATTGGAGTCGCGTGCGGGCTGAGGTGAATTTCCAAATCGCTCATGTGTTTATCAGTATACGTGAAATGTATTGAGGAATATCTGCATTGTTGGGCGGTGAAACTGATTGTGAAATATGTGAAATATTGTCAGCCATTCTGTTTTGTTTTTTATACAAACTAACACTAAAAACTAAATAATCGTAAATTATTAAAAAGTAAGATTATTAAAGATCCCTTTTCAAGTTAAAATAATAACCTTTCTTGGTTGTGAAGAAAGTTCGCCAGTAACAAGATTGACATTCGTAGTGATCCATATTGTACCGTTTCCGTAGATAAATTAAATTATGTATAGATAAATTGAATTGTAAATTGAATAAATTCATAATTAAAAAATGAGTGAAAGGTAAATTGAATAATATATTTCTGAAATTAACTGAAGCATTTACCGTCCGATTTCTTTATTCGATTAAATATTTAATTATTTATCTGGCAGTTTTATTTATTCTGAAATATCGAAATCATGAAAAATTATTTTCCTTATTTGAATAGCATCATATATAGTTAACAAATTTTGAATTTTTCGGTACCATATTTCACCTAATCTTAATATTAAATAATTTTATCAAGGATAGACAAGTTGGTTCGTGTTACATTCTGCACTTGACGCAACCAAGAAAAGTGCATGTACAATGAGATCACGTTCAAATGTAAGTAGTCATAAAAAGGGCCCATTACTATTTCTGAACTTCCAAAGAAATAGTGAAACGATAAGCCGTAGAGTACGTATCGCTCGTGCACTTTTGCTCCGTTCCTAAATCCTTCCTCAAACGTTAAAAGTGCCGGTAACACTTTTCAAGGGCTCTTTGATGAGGCCGCGTACTATGGTGATGTTAGAGGCCTCCACAGATTTGAGGGAGTGGTTCGATACTCTTAAAGTACTTCCTTTAAAGGTCCTGAGAGAGATCTCTTTCGATTCGAGCCGTGAACTCTTGATATCGCCATTCTTTTTTTTTTGAATTGCGGCTATTTTATAAGAGAGCCTTTTTGGCTGTTTGATAGGCGTTTAAATTGGGACATTTCTATTTTACGATTTAGAAAGGAGTCGTGTTTTTGCCATGGGAAACTGTTTCGGGCAGTAATTTGAGTTAGGAATAAAATTTAGGCGTAAAATCCCTTCTATTTCTATTACCGAAGCATGGTGGCGCCTCTTGTGATAGAAACCAGTAACTCTGTAATCTATTTAAAGTTTCCTGAAAATTTTATTCTTGCATAAAACTTTGGTAACTCATAAAGTGGAATAGGAAACTTATGAGTAAGTACTGTAATATTCACGTGTGATACGTACACTAACGTAAACAATGAATTTAAGAGGTATAAAAATTACTCCTACTATAAAATTTTACTGGATTAGAAGGTTTATTTCTTTTATATCAAGTCTCAAAAAGTTTGCGGTGATATAAAAGTATATATAAAAACATTTCTATGTATATTTTATCTCTTGTATTCTAGCTGTATTGTACCTAAACTGCTATTGCTATAAATAATAGAGGAGATGTTATTATAAGAATCTTTTCCAGCATACATCAGGTCATTGTAGTTTGTAGTAGTTGTAGTTGTACCTTTTATTAAATTATTAAGAAATGATGGCTATATTCTAAAATATGACATAAAAAATATAACCTTAATTTTTTAAAGAATAATGCATTAATCTCTTGAAAATTGAGGATTCCTGGTAAAGTAAACATTCACGCAACTTTTCCTATTTAGACTGAAAGTATTACAAATAGTTCTAACTAACTTCAAATACAATATATTTAGTTCATAACTCAATAAGAATTGCAAAAAACCGTGAGAATATTTCTTTTTTATTTATCAGATACTTCAAATATGCGTAGGCATGACCTAAGACCCCCAAAAAAATAATTCGAGTCAGAGAAAAATTTCTCCGACACTAACAGGTATTTCATTAGCAACGCGATTTGGTCGTCACTTAAGCAGTAAAAAGCGGCAAAATTCAGAGGCGTTTCATTGTTGCGAAGGCCTGGAATTGACAGGAGAAGGAAATGAAATCAATTCTGGAGTTCGTTACATGCCTCCGAAGCCTCCTTTTCGGGGAAAGATGGACGTGGTAAAGAGGAGGAAATGGAACGGGAAAAGAAAAGAGGAAAATAAGAAATAAGGAAAGGGAAGAGCTTTGGTGAAAAAAGAGGGATTTGGAAGTAGAGAATGGGATCGGTTGCTATGGAGAGAAGAGCACAATGTAAAAGGATTTTAAACGTGGGGAGAGTTCCGTTGAAGGGATACGCTTTTTGAACACAACTGAATGGAGCCATGAAATTAATTTTTATCCCCCATTACTGTTATTATTCATCCAAAGTGTTCGCTAATACATTTACCGGAGGAACTTGGACGTAACTCGATTTGCCGAAGCGACGCTCTGCCCATTATGGAGTAGGCGAAGAAATATCTTTTTTTAAACTCTCTCCACGTCTAGGATCACTTGCGTAACTACGTGGCCCAATAAAAATGTCTCCGAAGGTGAAGTTTCTCGTACGCCCTCGACTTCTGTGTACGATATACGCGGATTCTCGGAAATGTAACGATTCGGAGCAATGGTTTCGCGGCCAAACGAGATGATTTATTCGATTATAAACTGCTCTTTTACGAGCTCTCGGTTTGAATGCAGTCGTTTGAAGGTTGTATCATCGCCGGATTCAAGGTTAAAAAGGATGGTTCTAAGGTTGGAAAGTGAGTCTGCTCACGTAGCTTAAGGAAGTTTTTATAAATACTAAAATTCATCAACTGTTAACTAAGCGTAAATTAAAACATTTCAGTTGGCTTCTTAGAACAGTTCTACGTCAACGATGATACAAATAGTCTGTTGGAAACAAAGCTTTTCAAAGAGAATATAAAATGCGTAAATTCAGAGTCTAAACTAAATTTACACTAAATAAATAATCTAATATAAAGAAATTAAGGTGTATTTAAAAGTATTATGTTCATTATTTAATTTTTTCCTCAACATAGTTCGAATCGAAAACCATAACCTTACCTTTTTTTGGAACAATAAAGTATAACAATTAAAGGAAGAACAAGATGTATGATTTTCTTAGAGAATTTCATTGTACAAACGGTTTGGCAAAAGTGTACTTATTAATTCAGCAAAACTCGTTTTTTAATTAAATTCATTGGAAATGTGCAATTTTCTTTATATGCTAAACTATTGTGATTATAATGATAACCAGGAATATTAACAATAAGGATTCTTCGATGTATTATTTGAAACAATAATGAGATATTTTAATTAATTGATTATAGATATATAAATTCTATTGTAGTTTTCTGACGCAATTATTTCTAATTTCTCCATTATAAAAAAATATATAAGTCTTTCAGTAATTAATATAATTGATTCTTTGAGATGATCTAAACGCATTTCTGAGTGGGATTGAAATTCAAGCTGTGAATTTTTACGTGGGTTTCATTCTTAAAACTGTTACCAAAACCTCAAACAAGATTGATGGAGGAAGTGCGCCGCTTTGACTTCAAATGTTTCATTTTTTTCGTTTGGCACCGCTATTCATCTCTTAATCCTCCTCGAAATTGGATTTGATGAAAATTAGACGAAAAATGTTTTCTCGGAAAATTGCGCACTTAATCCTTCATCGTTTCCGTGGCGATGGTGATGTATGTTGACGTACGATTCGCTGTTATCGACATGGATGACGGATGCAGGCGCAGATTGACGTTAAATTGAACGGACGCAAGTCAAGGACCGTCTGAGTAAATACGACATGAAGAGATCTATCCCCTGCATCCTTGTGTGTATGAGAGATGAAGTTTCTTGGAGAGTTCTACGCCAACGTATCTGAGATCATCGAGTGTCTCTGGTTTGCTCGTTTTGTAGTATATCGTTTTTGGTGCTTTTTTTCCTTTTTTTAATCCAGGCGTTACTAGGCAACTGATGGTTTTTTTTCTCACGAAGTGAGGATAATAAAGGAATATTTAAATGTTACATGACTGTAAGGTACTGGAGATTAGTTAATGAATTAATAGATAAAGTATGTAATTGTTCAATGGAAACAAAGAGTCGATTCAGTGTTTTTCTTTAAGATATACATACTATATAAAGAAAGGAAACGGCGAAATTATATTATTTGAATTAATTGACTATAAGCTAGATTGAGTTTTTATTTTATAAAGCGTCTATAAAGTGCAAATTAATTAATTACAAGTATACTTGGCAAATTTGTAAAATTTCACTTGATAATTTGCGGAAATTCCTCAAAATATATTTAATTGAATGGTAAAATTCTTAAATCTAAATTTTTCCGATAATTAAATAATGGAGCTCCAACAAATATGGCACACTTATATTCGATTAAAAAATTAATTTCTATATCTTCGTAATGACACTTATTTTTCAGTCAGTTGAATTCTCGTATTGCAACTTTGAAAATGTAAAATAATTTGATTAAATAGTAATTATAGCTTATGGTCGGAATATAATTGCGTTATCATAATTGTTTGTGTGAAAGAATCTCTAGATAATTAGAATCGCAGCAATTTCATTTGAGAATAATCAATGTAACTCATCAGGAAATTTACCAATAAATTCCATGTAACACAAGAGGAAAGACTTTTCCAAGACCAATTTCTACCTTAATGGGGTGTGTTTATATTTGAGTATTAATAATTACCAAAATTTTACCACTGAATCAGTATCGCATATTTATTAATTCAATCTTTAACGAACCGTAAATGATAAAGATTTTGAAATCAATATGAGAAGGCTTCGTGGAAGGCCATAGTAATAAAAAAGATTTCCTTAGACGCTCTACAGTCTATTTTAGATTTCCGCAATTAGTAAAATTAAATTACAAATAACTTTCTATATAACCATATAAAATAAAGGAAATGATCCAAAAGGATAAAACTGAATTTACTTCTCGAAGTTCCCTCCGCATTTGCATCAAGGGGTCTCGAGTTTCCGCCCCGACTTCTCGTATGCACTCCTTGCGTTTGACAGCAATGTGCACCAAATTAGCCCAAAACTTATGAAATAGCGTAAAATAGGACAATCTCTTTTTAGTATCCGTGAACTATAATTGGCTCGGTAAGTGACAAGCTGGCTCCTGTGAGAACTAAAGAGGAGGTGGGGTCTCCCTAAATTATGAATGGCGCAAAAGATGCAAGCAGTAACGTTGGTGATGCTTAAAAAGACTCAGTGGGCAATCAGTGTCCATTATATTTGACGGCTGCACTGTGTGTCTTGGAAAACGTTATAGAACTCAGGGGAGTATTTTTTTCGGAATCAAAGCGTATTTAACGAGGCGTGACTAAACTAAAAGCGCACGGCGGGGGTTTCGGATCATACAGTTGGCGAATTCTTGCTAAAGAGAAACAACCAAAAATCTTGCTTTATATCGCGTATTTGAAGTTTGTCTTGCAAAATTGGTGAACGGATAAAGTCACCTGGGAGTCTAATGGAAATATAGAGTAAATTTAATGAAAAGAATAATTTTAATGTAAACGATTCGAATATTTTTATTTTGGAATGAACATTTGAGAAAATATTTTAAGTAAATCGAAAGTTTTAGTTTTATTTATATATTGTTAACTAATTGAACATCTTAAACTACTCTGTGTTAGAATATTGAACACAATCACTAATATACAAACAAATGAAAATCAAAATATATGTACATAAATAAACTCATTATGATCTCTTGCCGACGAAAAGATAATAAACTCTGTAAAATATAAGATAATAAATGTATTTGTGGAGTAAATTTAAAGAAATTAAACAGAGAGAAACGAATGATTTGAGAATAAAAATATTTGAATGAATGTAAAAGGTACGTAATTGCAAATTTTTAGCGATCTAAATACGTTATAATATATATGCATTATAATTATATATGTATGTATAGTTTTATTTTAACTTCTCTAAATGCTGGCATTCATTTGAATGTTAATTAAGATAACTAATACATTAACAAAGAAACAAATAAATAAATGAAAATACGTGTAGATATATAAAGTAATTATTACCTCTAGATAACTATGAGATAATATATACAGTAAATCATACGATAAACAACAATAACCCAATCGTACATAAACTTTCCGCATTAAGAATTCATCTCATTCCTCCACATTCCCCAACTCCGCGATAAGAAACAGCCATTTCCATTAAAGTCGTATCCATGGCCAAAGGAATGCGCACGTAAAACAGATTCATAAAGTTTCCGAATAGCCCAGGTGCGTTTTAATTATGGGAAATCTGCTCCCAAAAAAAGAGAGATCCTTTTTTAATATTCAGGCCCCTTTTATGACTGTATTTGTGGATAGGCCAGACGTGAGATAACTCAATATCGCGCTGAATCACGACACGGCCGAGGATTGATTTTTCTCCGCCGACCTTCGGGGAGACAGACCGTCCTCATCCGCTTTACCTCTCCCGTATTCATTTCCTTACTTCGCAGTTACCTGCCACCTTTCCATTGATCATTACGGCACTTAAATCACACGACTCACACTCCATTGTTTTGAAGCTGTTACGAGTAGCACGCGATGCACGAGGTAGTGCAGTAAAAACACGTGAAATTCACGTCGGATTAAGGTAAACGCCGGTCGCGGGTCAGATATTTCAACCCAGAGTCGGGTACGGGTGCGTCCTCTTTAAATTATTCGAAATTCTGCCCGCGTGCCTCGGATTCTACTCTCTCTCTTTGCCTCAACCCCCTCCGCTATCAAAGAATACGATTTCTCCCTTTGTTGTCGCATAATAAGGGTTTTTCCGTGGAATCATCCGACCGCGGAATCTGTGGAAATCGCTGCAGCGGTAACAATTTCCTCCTTTAGCGAGAGGAAGAAGAAATTGATAAGGATGGAAGGAAGAGATTGCCTCAGAAGGCTTAATATAGGAGCCATTGAATGCCGGCCTTTTGTTATCCAGTAACTAAGGATACGAGAATTCGATTTGTTTACGAGGAAAACATACGAGAGAGAGGGAGTTCTGAAAAGGTGAGGATAAACTATTGTGGGGTACTTCAAAATCTCGTCTCTCTGACGAAGGAGGTACGTAATTCGATGAGTGGGTATCGCGTAAGAACCAGAGGGTCTTAGGGTAAGGATAGTCTGGAAGCCAAAGTACGGCGGATTAACTAGGATTACGGCGGAGAAGGGACAAAGCGAATTCAAACTCCTCTATCCACTTTAAAAAATACAGTTCGCGAGAAACGCTAAGCTATTGATGCTTTGATTAACGTGTTTGTATTTTCATTCGTTATCGTTTAATTGAAATTTGATTTATATGCCGAAAAATTAATTTACTCAAAGAAAATGGAGATGTTTGTTCTAGTTGTATGCATTGTATGCTTCGTATTATTTTCTTATGTTGTAAAACGTGAGCTCTTTGGTATTAAATTTTGAGTGTACTCAAAGAAGAAAAATATTTTCACGATGCATCGTCTTTGTAACCGTTTTCCTCAAAAGATGTGTTATCTGCGTACAAATTTTTTCAGCCGAACAAACAGTGACTATATATATGAAATAAAATATTATTCTTTCACTGAATGGCAAATAAAAATTTTGAAAAATATAAGACTAACTATCATCAAGAAAAATCATAAAGATATTGAAATAGCTATTTCGCGTTGATTATTTGCTCTGTGTATTTGATCGCGAGAGTAAGGTTATGAAATATGAATACAAAGACTCCCTGAAAATATTAATTTATGTTCTCCAAAAAATATAACGTATCGATGATTTTAAATTTTTCTCAAATGAATGATTTTTTATATAAATAAGACATGGAATTTTTTATCATCTTTATAAGAAGGAAAGATAAATTCAAATATTCTCAATGTAAAAACTGAGTTTATTTCTTTAAAATATTGTATACGGGCTTAGCTTTTTTCATTCCACTATTCATGAAATTTTCAGTGAAATATAGCTTTATAAAAAACAAGAAAAAATATAGATACATATATATTTATTGCTGATAAGAATTGGTATCAATCGTGAAGTAAACATGTATTAGCTTCATATTAAAATATGTATAATGCTGTGACATAGTCTTGTGTTAAGTTTATATGGAAATTTGTATGGAAAATATCATATTATGATCATATGATTATTTACACGAAATATCAATTCCTCTCCAATCATCTAACCTAGCCAAAAGCAAAGAGAAATATTTTCGAGACATAAATCGAGAAACCTGAACAAAGATTTGTACCCAGTACATTTTGTGCGAATAATGGAAGAAAGAAATACTTTTATGGCAACCGTAAGGTAATTGGGAATTATGAATGAAATAAATCTGACTTTTAGTCTTCCTAAAAAGTATTAGTTTCAATACTCAAGAAACGAGAAAGAAACATTCTAAGATGTTCTTCACCAGTCTTTTAAGGAGATCGAGTACTGCGGGTTGCGTCGATTCAGGCGTTACGCGTTGTTGGTTGCAAACTTCTCAGGCGTAAACCGAAACTCCTGCGCTAGACGATCAAATAAGCGATCGAATTGGACCATAAAACGGTTGATGTAACAGAAGCGCATCTGGACCACGGACGCTTTACGACCCCAAGAAGATAACGGCATCATTTATTTGACCCCCAATTCAGTGATTCGCACATAAACTTGAATCATCCCCGGCAATATTATCAACTTACCAATTTCTCATGCCGGAGCTTTCGGCGTTATGCACGTCTTGTGAAGGAACCGCAGCGGAATGCAGGGATTGAATTAATGGACCGTGAGAAAATTGCTCGAGTCCAGATTAAGGAGAAGGCATCTGCGCCGAGATCTTCCCGTGCAGTTCCCAACAGACTAGGCTCTCTTACTATTTCCAGCAAACGAAGGAAACCGTCGGTTTATTCAGGTGGTGGTATTAGGTCTCCTATCCTGGATAGTATCAATTTCATGACCTGAATATATGAGCGTATTCGTTCGCTAAGAACTCTCTCTGTTCCGTTCCATCAAAGCCTTAAACTTCCTCAAGACATGTTCTGTTCTTAAATTGCTACTTAAGAACGTTTCCGTCATAGCTTCTATTCCTTCTCGTGTCGGTTGTTCTTTAAGGATTCGTCGAGAATAATCGAAACCCTTATAAATTTCCGATGTTGCTCGTCAAAAGCGTGTTCCTCCTTCAACACTAATGATCAGTTTTTGTGTATTTCCTCATTCAGGTTTCAAGGACGAGCTCTTACGAGTTCGCTTCCACATAACTATCGCACGTTACGCACGAGGCGGTCTGAAACGGGGACACGAATTCGATATTCGATTCGCTAACAAACGATGGTATCGATCGATACGACCCTCGAAAAAGATTGGTTCGAAAATTAAAAATATCGATGGATCGGAAGGGATCCCCGCGAAAGGGTTCGCTTTCATGTATTCTGGTTGATTAAATGATAGGGGAATATTAGCTACATGATGCGATAAAGGGATGTAAGGTGAGATTGAATGGGAATTCATCTGTGGAGAGTTCGTTGGGTATTTCTAGTATGTACGATGTCGAATACGAGTATATTAATATCCGATTACTAAGTAGATTTGTTTGACATAAATAGAGGTGGATACATAGAGAAATACGATCGTTGAAATGAAAGGAAATAGCTTATGATACAGTTCTTGTCGATTGGTTGCATAATTGACGGCATTGTTGGGGTACTCAAACCAATTTTCAATATAAATTTCATAAGGTGTGAAACTAATGTGCAATAGTGTAACTGGCCCATTAGCTCAGTTGGTTAGAGCGTCGTGCTAATAACGCGAAGGTCGTGGGTTCGATCCCCCCATGGGCCAATATTTTTATGCCGGCCTCGTTTACGAAGTGGTTAGCATGCTCTCTAATGTGTAGGTACCAGGTTCGAATACCGGCAAAGGAAGGATATTTTCTCTCTGAGTATCTATTCGACCATATATTAATATTACACGTAACTGAGTAGATGCACCTGTTTGTGATAAATAATTATTTTTGTAGAAATTGGTATGTAAGAATTAATTTATAAGGAATATTGACGGATTTTTTCCCCAAAATTTTGCTTATTATAAATCAATTGCAAGGCTGAGAGAATGCAACAGTTTCTTGGTTTGCGCATTTGAGTGTTATATTTTAGTTTTGTGATCCTTAGTTTAGTTCTCGGATGATTCAAGTTCTAGAATCCAAAATTATTTTGTATTGCTCAATAGGAGTTATTATTATAGTTCAGGTATTATCGTATTATTAAATAATAGGAGGAATTGTTAGGATTATTGACTCATTTGGTTTAATAATACGATACTAATTTGTAGTAAAATATAACAATTAACAGTTTACTATAACTTCAATAATATAGTCTCAATAAAATACAATAACTTTTTATTTTTCAAATCTTGATTTTATATGCATTATTTGATGAAACTGAACAGTTATGTACTCAAGCAATACTTCAAAATAAATTAAATTTTTAATAGTCGAAATGAATTAAATAATAAGGTATAAAATTCTCACGAATCAGCGGAGGGATTTCAAAATTTAAGACATAATTATAAAATAATTATGAACTCTATGGAAGCGTGTATGCTTTTATATAAACTGGAGATAAAGAGCATAAAAAATAGTACTTTCAAAGTTGACCAGGGAGAAAATTTATCGAATATACACACACACAACTTCCCTCTTTAACACCCCTAACGCTGTAATTCATTCTTCACCCCGTTAATCATCAAAATTAGACTCCGGGTTCCCATGGAAACCCGGAAAGAAGGCGTGGAAGTAATTAAGCAAGCAAAACTGTATGAATGACAATATAAGTCACCGACTGATCCTATTCGGATCCGAATCTAAATTGCTGATTCGCATCCAGATTCGATGCGATGCAGGATTAGCGATTCTCATACCTCCGCTTTATGAATTTTAACAAGGCATATATGAATTCATTTCGTATAGTTTCGCGAGATATCGATCTTCAGATGTGTGGCAACTAGACTCCTGTTTGCTTCCCACTTACGTCCGTGGGCGACCGATTTTCTTTTTTTTTGCAGATCCTTTTGTGAGCTGAATATTTAGCGGAGTTTCACATAGAGGTGATCGTATGAAAGGGAGACACTCCTTTATGGATGAAATATCGCAAAGAGATAAGGGTTTGACCACCGTCGGTGTACAAAAACAAACGAGATGATGTTCTATCCCTTTGCTAACTTTTTTTATGTTGTACTAATTATCCTTTGTGTCGCATTCTCCCATTTTGGAATACGTTTCGGGATCAGCTGAGGGTAATGTTAATCCGCGAGATACGTGCTGTTCAAACGGGAAATTTAATTTCTCGAATTGTGGAGATATGGACAGGACCATACACAACTGGGGTGTTTTAAATTATAATTATCACCAGACCAATTTACGTGCTCTTGAAATGTTTGGCGAGCGTTGCCAATTTGTTGATGCAGAAAAGCGAGAAGATAGTTTTTATTAATGTATTCGATACCTATAATTATTATTTGACGAACTGCAAAAATGATGAAAATATAGAATAGTTTATGAATACTCATATTGACAGAGTCGCCTCTATTAAAATTGTTTCTGTTAATTTACTTCCAAAACAACAAAATTCAATGACTTTACAGCTTACCAAAGGAGTGTGGAAAAAACTTTTAGTCCTCAGTTTAATCCTTAGATAATTAAGTTCATGGAACAAAAATTATTTCGTATTTTAGATGCGTGAAATTCAGTACTCTTGAAGAGCATAGCAAAACTTGCGAATAATCGATAAAGTATGTCCTTCAAAGTTTAATGATCTTTAAATTTAATCAGTAATAAATATCTAGAAATAATTCACATATCGATAAGCTCAATCTAAAGGGCAGTAAGACGTATATGGTTATAAACTTCAATACGAGGTAATCTTTACAGTTTCGATACAAGAATCTTTACCTTTATGGTTCTATAAAATTTGATAAATAAGGATTGTTATCAGCAAGATAATTCTTGAATTCCATTTATGGGAGCTTGATAAATATCAACTGTATATTACCATCGACGTACATATTTTTGGACTAAAAGGCGCACATAAAATCCCTATTTTACTAATAAAATGGCATACGCCGTATTATCTTGTACGCTTTATGAAAATATATATGAAAAAGAATACGTTTAGTGGTAGTGCGTCTTAAATCCGGTGCCTTATGGTCGGAATAATAAGGTATTAAAATTAATACGGTATTTATATTTTACAGATCATAAAATAAAATTTTCTTCGAAGATTATGTATATATTTGGAAGCTTCACTCCAAACTAATAATCCTCCAGCGAAGGGTTATATAAGTACAGTTCAAAGAGTTAAGTATTATCTATATTTTAAATTTAACCTTCCAATATTAAAAGTAAGTTTTTGCATAGTATAGTGAAACCACTTTTCGAAAAATAATATTATATATTCCTACAAAATCTGTCAAAGTTTATATTCAATTTTCCTATCAGAGAATTTCAACCTTATTATGCCAAAGAATTCAATAACAAATATTCTAACGTTTCCGTGAATTCTGTACAGGTAATTCAAAATGGTATTCAAATAGTATAGGAGATTCGTTGATACGAATATGGTTAAATGCACAAAGAGGAAATGAATGTTGAAAATAAACATAGGAAAGCAAATAATATTATAAATAAAGCAATGTTATTTATCGATTCAGAGATATTTCAGCCTGAGCGCTCCACAAAGTACAGAAGATATAAAAGGCGATTTCGTAGATTGAAAGTTTATATATATTTGCAAATATATAGATATATTTACGTATGGATGTTCATAACACGGATTTCAGCCATTCGAAATCCTCTTATTTCAATACGTTTTCATCGGCAACAAAAAGTTATGAAATTTCGGGATTTGTGAGATTTTCCATTTGGCGGGAGAGTCAATATCTCCGCTTACGACGTCTGTCCTTTTTCAGGGATCAAACAACTCCCATTAAATTCACATTCTGCCTTCCAATGTACCCTTTTTCAATTTCCTGTTCTCTTTCTTTTCCTCTCTTCACGCCCCCTGGGATCTCTGGGAAGGAGTCTTTCGGAACGATGCCCAAAGATTCCTCCGTTTATCTCCCGATATCATACAGTACCGCATTCTCCAAAAAAACATCCGAAATCACTCTTTTGAATCTTTTTCCGAGTGTCGAAGCGTGAATATAAAAACTACGACCTCCGTTGATTCACGCCATGACCCATTGGAGCAGAGGGGCCCTTTAAGGGCCCCGGGCCACGGAACCGATCCCTCCAGGGCTTGGCATTTTTGAGGGCCTCGGTAATTATTTATTTACGCATGGGCAAACATCCTTTTCTCGGACAATAACAATAACCCACGATAACAATGGAATTATAAGTTCCATTCTGTGACCGAAAATGGGAGTTAACAGGGACTCGAACCCGAGGCCTTAAGGCTCGAAGTCTTGCCAGCTGATTAATCATTAATTAGTATATTATGAGAATTAAGAAAATATTTGTCAACCTAAACATTCTGTTTCCTTGTTTGCAGTATTATTGAATCAACAAGTTTAATGGTATTTGTTCATGACCTTCTTTTTAAACGATACGTAGAAGAAGGTAGAACAACTGGTTGAATCAACACAAATCGCTAACTTAATACTTCATACATCTCTAAATGTAAGTAAATATTTTTTTATTTGGACTAGATGATTTTACATTAATACATTTTGATTTGAAGTGATACAGCAGAACTATGAATAAAGGAAATTAACTAAAATAGGAAAAGTAACCTCAAACTGAATTAATGCATAAGTGAAATTTAATATACATTATTTCAGGAAAATGTGAATTAATTTATTATTTTAAGAGTATTGTAATATAGTCTTGTTCTTCTAATGTTAAGCTGGTTTGAGTTATTATTTATCAGTTCTTTAAACCTGTATTTAAACTCATATGTAAAGGAATATTAAGGCATCATAAAATATTCAAGGTTGATAGCAACACAGTAGCATAAAAACGTAGCAACTGGTTGCTTGGGATAACAAAATATTACGGATCGTTAGGGAAGGCCTAGATACGAAGTATAACAACACAATATTCTCGGAAATAACCGAAATTCAGGCTAAATGTCTATCAATTTCACGCAAAAACTCATTATGAAGAATTAGCGAAGAAAATTAAAGGAAATATGCGATATAGTTTGCCACCGGATGATTTTTCATCTAAATTAAAAGGAAATTTTGTACGTGATGGAGGTCTGAAGCCAATAATGGTTTTAAATTTTGCATCCGTGCCAAAAGTGGAGCAAGGAAAAACCGCAGCTTTAAAAAGCGATACAATCAGTGCACAACTGCGTAATTTCTCGTGTCTCCATTAAGTGTTCGGAAACAATCAATTCCGACGTGAATCTCATATCCGCCTAATGCCCCATTTCGTCCCAGATGAATTTTGTATTGGGGCCACTAGACACCCAACCGAATACTTTTGGGAATTTTCCAATCTCGTGCTATCGGCAAATTTGCGAGGTCAATGAAAGAGGCTAAGTGAAAACTTGTGACACTGGTTCAGAGGAATGGGAGATTTTTCCGATGATTTCGGGAGGAATATAATCTTTGGCTTATGTAGATTGAATTTAATAGACCATAATTTTTTTATGTCGAGGCATTAGTTGGAAGTGCCTCGTGGTAAAAATGTTGTGAAAAATTCGCGGAACTTCGCTAATCTTACTTATACGTGAGTTCTTTAATAATTAAGGTAAATTATATTTAAATTCTGAAGGAAAGATTGATCAAAGTTTTATATCCTAGCAAAAGGATGCTTGTTTATAAAATATTAAATTAAAAATTAATCATTCACAAATATCTCAATACTTTGGATATTTTCAGAAACGCTGAATATTACAATAAAAGTACTCTAATTACGTAATAATAATGTACTCTTTTAGGTTTAGTTAAATATAGAGAAAAAAACTTCATATTAACTCTTAAATATAACAGATAAAATATTTAAGAAGTTAAATTACCGCCGGCGTCAGTGACGAAGTGAGCATGCTGTCCCGGGTTTGAATCCAGATAGAGGAGGAAATTTTTCTCACTGCCTTGTATGTTGTTGAGTATCTACTCTTGATTTAAGTGTAATAAATAAGTACATAAAATGTAATTGTCCAAAAGTGGATATTTAAGGGGTCATTGTTAAGTTAAAATTCGCTATACTGTAGTTCCGAATGACATAAGAATAAAGTGCATATCTCAAGGATAATAGTATTTTTGTTTTCTTTTGTCAGTGCATTTGTAAGAAAATTTCCTTTTGATTCAAAGTGATCACTCTTATTCAAACAGAGCTATAAAGAAAAAATCCTTAATAAAATAAACTCAACACGAGACAGTTTAAAACCGGAATAGAAAATTTTTAGGTTTGAGTTGCGGTTCATTAGCATTTGAATCCGTTCTTCTTCGAATTAAAGCTCTGATTTCTGCGGAAGACACTCTTAGTCTTCGGAGGAACCAGAGCTGCATATACTTGAGAGTTTTGCATAATAGACGAAGAAGCAGTCGATGGAAACGCCTTCTTCTGCAGATTCAAGAGGCGACGGATTCGACGCCTCATATCCAAGGATCAACCCACTTCCATAATTTCATGTCCTCTCAAAACTTTTGAGTGGATTTTGAATCCTTCGTCGCATTCTGTGGAGGAGACATTTGGCAGAAATCACAGGGCAATTTTCGCGAGGAAGTTTTGAAATCGCATTCAAATCGCTTTTCGAATATCTCGAGACGGGACGAGAAGTGGCATCGGAAAGTTTTCTCGACTTTTTTTTATCAAATCATCGCAGAAAACATAAAATTACCATCTCTTTGGTACAGTAATGACACATCCCATCCTTTAACGAAGTTTTAACGTGAAAATTCTATAGTGTTAAGCCTGAATCATTGGAAATACGAAATTAAAACATTAGTAACCATTCCGTAGTTACCTCATTTAGCATTTAATTTGGACTATCGTGAAAAACTCCTTGGTTACCCCAGTAAATATTTTATTTACATTTTTGTTTAGGCTATTATCAGGTATTACATAGTTACCCCAGTAAATATTTTAGTTACGTTTTTATTTAGGATAACATGAGACACTACTTGGTTGCTACGATAAATATTTTATTTACCTTTCTGTTTACGTCATTATCACGTATTTTAACGTCTTTCCAATTTAAAATTTAACGCTACGAGTCTCCCTGTCACAGGATACAACCATTTATCAACATCACCCACGTTATAACTTTTTAAATTTACATAATGCTTCTTATATCTGCCAAGTATTATGTGTGTTTCATCGCAGCTTGAATGACGAGCTTATACGATGCCCCTATTTGGGAAGCGGGTTATTAGTTTCGGCTCCGAAGTCGTTAAGGGCACCTTTTTCTCCCCAACATTGAGGGGCAGCCAAGAAGTAACAGTGAGTCCAGGCCTCGGATGCCTGAACCAATATTGATATTCCACCCAGTGTCAATTTTTCCGACGGCACAGCCTCCATCCCTTGCTAAACCTTCAATATAACCCGAGCCGATATACGCTTCGCTTACAGATTGCAATTCCGATAAGGTTTCCCAATCGTAATTATTTTACGGTTTTTTCATATTTCGATACACTGAGGTCTGCAGTTAGCTCCTTTCTCTGCTGTAACTCCGATATAATTTTTTCGAGTGCTAATTTGATAAAATTTGTATGCTTACTTGTTTATTGATTTGCATAGAATATTAGACTAGCATAATTCATTTTCAATACAATACATTCAATACAATATTGAGTCTTCCCTTGCTTCACAAGGAATCCTTTAGTAATTGTTTTCATTAGAATTTAAAATGTGATATATTTTTATGAAAAAATTATATTCATTTTCTGAAGTGATAAATAAGGTTAAATTGATAATTGGAATATACCACGAAGTACGATTAAAATTCTTAAATAGTCAAATTAGAGATTAAATAAAACATTTATGCACGTATATCTTTCCCTTGAAGTATTATATACATTATATTGTTGTTTTACTTTATAAAAAATTATTAATATTCAATATCCACAATATAAAGGTTTCTTATCAATTATAAGTTATTAAAATGATATAACTTAAATTATTTATATTATTTCGACCATCAGAAACAAATTATAATACAGCATATTTTATTTTGATTAGTACATATAATATTTCCACTGTGTGTGTCATGACCTTTTTAATCGACATCGTTATTCTTTTCAATGACTTACGATACATTAACGATAGTATGCACCGTTTTATTAATCCAAAATCGTAAAAGGAAGGGTAGACGGAACAAAAAAAATAAACGTGACTTTCTATTAAAATATACATGTATATTAAATCAACAAGTTTTATTCGTTACATTCTAATTCCTTTCGACATTCGATTTTTTTTAAAGGTAACATTTAAATCAACTCTACTTAACGCATGGGTCAGTAACAGGGACATCACTGTCCGAAAGAATAAAGGATTATGATTTGGAAACGAATTGCCAATAGTCGGGATATAGAGGAAAAATTTCATTTGAGAGGTCTTTTTCACGTCCGAAAAATCAAATATTTTGCTTTTTGAGTCCTACGAACGATACGATAAACACCACCAAATCGTATTCGTTTCAATAAAAGAAAGTCTTTTGTCTTTTCAAACCTCTCACAGCCCTTTCCCTCCGTTTTTTGGTTTCCCTTCACATCTGAAATTGACGTGAAAAGTTCAAATGCCGTGTGTGATTTCTCTTTTTGGAGAATTAGAAGTTTTTGGATCCGTAACATAAGAAACTATTCGGTAACATTTAATTAATAATCTATCAAAACAATAGTTTATCGTACATTGTTGATTGTAAATAAAATTTTTACAAGATTTAATTAATAATATATCATAACAATAGTTTATCTTACATTGTTGAATAATGCAATCCAATTCTTAATTAATGTTCATTATTATTTTAACCTAGAAAATGTCTTTAATTCTTATGCCTTAGAATAGGTATCTACAAGTATTTCATTGTTACTAGATTGTTGTGAACAGATTGTTTCAAAAATACAATTGAAACAAGATTTTTATGAAAAAATTTTAAATAAAAAATTACTCAAGTTTTCGTATTTCGCGAAAATTATTCCAGTGCCAACAATTTTTGAAATTTTCTTTTCTCAAGGGTAGATGATGCTAAAAAGACTCGTAATTTCAAAAGCAGTTTAATTTTAAAAATCCCCCTTTCTTTAATATCAAACGATAATCCCTCTCATGGGACGCCTTTGATCTCATCCTTTATTCCTAATACTTCCTACCCGTTCAGCCTTTTTTATTGCGCACTTCATCCCTCCCTCTTTCGTTTGTTTGATGAGGATGTTCAATCTTGCGCATTTAATTACTTTTCCTTTCAATTTGATATCTGGAATACTTGTGTGTCCATGGATACGTCCATCAAAATCTTGCATGACAAAGTTGAAAAGGGAGTGAAAAAAGGGTAATGACGGGGACTCGAACCCAGTGCCCTACTTCCCAAACAGGCACATCTGTCTAATCTTTAAGAACGACAAATTGAAGAACATCTTGTTATTTCTCATATTTAATTAAATTAAAATTCTTCAATATTTGTTTTAAAGTCGTACAAACTCATCCTATTCAAGGTATATTTACTATCCCTTAATTAGCTGCAGTCTCAAGCTGAAATTGGAATGCTTCCTATAAAACTTAACTTACCATAAATACCTACCGTAATAACAATAATAAATCTTAAATGCGATTTTTTGTCAACTATGAAATCTATTGCTAGTGTATAAACAGGATGATGGTTTTCAGGTTGAATATAAGTAATGTTTTCAAGTATTCGTAATAAATTAGTTAAAGGAAAAGGTATAATTATTGAGATGAACCGTTGAGTTTTGTCCACTTGACGACAGTTTCAGGCGACAATCATAAATTATATTTGTATCTAGACGTCAAAGCTAAATTTATGCATATAAATTGTAAATCATTTTGTAAACTCCATCAAAACGTCCCACTGCGAAAGGACAGTAAAAAGGTATTAATAAAACATCTGTTCTAGAACTCCAGTAAATTTACAGAGACATTTCAGCGACACTTTTTCCTCGAACGATAAAAAAGAAAACTAAATTCGACGACGCAGACACTTCTGCACGTGAACGAGCGATAAGGATCCTCTTTCATTTGGACAACATTGAGGCATATTTGCAATCCATACATCTTCCAATCAACTCCTCCCCCACATTGGTATCGATGACCAACAGCCCACCGCCGTCCTTAATCAAATTCTAACGAGGGAAGGGAATTAAGGATTTTTTTCCAAAGATTGGGCGGCCGACAATGCTTTGACCGCCCTTTCCAAAACGTTAAAAAAATCCGAGGAATCCAATACCGGGCGGCTTCCGGTCCAAATCGCTTCGTTTTGGTTTGCTGAGCTCACCCTCCTCCTCCTCTTACGATTGGATTCCGAATGAATAGGACGTACTCCGGATACAGCGACCCTCTGAATAAACCGTTCATATATGTGAGCTTCATCATCGAAAGTTTTTTTTTTTTTATCGGCCCCGTTCGTATCAGACACTGCTAAGGAACAAACACCGGGAGACAAACAGGATCGCGAGTTCTCATATATAAAAAGAAGAGGAGGTTTTATCAGGTGACAAAACGAGGAATGATTCAGCGCTTATTCTGGCTTGATGAGATTTATCTTTTTCTCTTATCGTTTCGGGTAATTCGCACTTGAAAAGAGCTCTTCTTCTTCACGTAAATTGGTTTGTGGATCGTTCGGTAGTTTACCTTAAGGCACTCCATACCACTAGCTTTATGGAAAGAATATATTGTATATGTGAGTTATATAATGTGAGTTAGTATATTACGAATGAAATGTTCGTGTAGGCCAATCACTGGGTTTCACCCGTACCCTTCTCTTTAATGTTGTATATCTATATATTGAAAGAGACCATGTAACTTTCAAATCTAAACTCTAAATATTACTATGTTGAAATCTTATTAGAATAAGTCACCTTAAGGATTCCAAAGTATTTTCCAATAGAAGATGAGATATCGTTGAACTAACGAGGAATGGCTTTCTCATAAATAGGCTTTAGTATCATTATAATAATCAGTTTGTTCCACGGAAATTTATTCTCCTTTTCCTATAGTATCCGTTTAAGGAATTAGGTTACTTATGAGACTGTCATACTCATAAATATTGTACATAAATACGTCTTGTTTTTAATAATCAAAATGCTCCGTTCAAATTAAAAAAATATTCATATCATATATATATTGTAATTATTAATTTCTTTCTCGCAAATTTGTTCCCCCTTTCAAACAGTATTCATTTATGGATATCATACGTTACCCGCTCTCATGAATATTGTACGTAAATACGTAATATTTTTAAATGATCAAAGTTCCCTGTTCAAATTACAAAACAGTTATTCGTATGAAATACATACACACTTAACATTTAATATACGATCTATATATATTTATATATAATGAATTACTATTTTTTGTATTTGATTTAAAATTAGATGTATAGAGTTCTCCAAGGCAACCCAAAAAGCCGAGGTCACATTAAAAAACGTAAGTCCCAGCAACCAACTACTAAAACGTAACCAGTAGCAACGCGAGCGGTGGAATAAAATCCTTTTCACCGAGGAAAGCTCGCTCCATTAGCACCGAATTCGACAGCTACTCGAGAAGCACTCGACAAATGACTAGTCCCTCCCAGAAGCCTTGGATTCATTCGACGTCCTCCGCAAAACTTTCAGCGGAACGAAAATTATAATAAAAAAAATCCGTTCCGAAACGAAGCGTCCATTTTCAAGTGTCGAAAATGAAGAACTCTTTCGTTGGAAGAACGTACCGCAATGGAGATTTTGAGCCTCCTTCCGTCCTGTAATAATCACGAATTTCCCGATTGCTCAGTCGTTTCGGGAATTCCTTTCCCAAAAACCTTTCCTTTCTCCCCATGGATCGATAATTGCTTTTCGGTCGCCATCGGTTCCTTTGCTATTCTTCTGCGACAGTCATGCGTGATTCACATCTTGATTCCCTTCTATATAGTATATTTCCGACAATGGAGAGGGGGGCGTTCCCATGGTAACCTGAGCAAGATTCCCATAGAATAAACGGACCTCATAATAATACGTTCGCGTCTCGAATTGCGATCGCATCCGAACGAATTATTTTCGACGGCAGGACATCGTGCATCCCGGTGCGGGAAATTTGCGTTCGAAATCCCGCGTTGAGGGAGTTGATCGAATTCAAATTGCCCTCGGGATTTCGGGGTTCCTTTAGTATTAATTCAAAGGTGAAAATTGGTCATTTCTTCCTACGATTGGAGAAAAGGTCAAATGAGGAAGGAGAAATAGGAAAAGGGGAGTGATGGTAGTAGATCTGTGTTCTCCCACGCACGAGTTCGTGAAGCGGTTTTTTTCCCGGTTCAATTTCGGAATGAATATTTGAATCCCTATCTCCTAGATTGTATTGCCCTTGCTCCCGCGGTCTTCCTTGCTGTTGTGGGAATATAGCGTATTCGCATATCTTGATGAATATAAATAGAATGCGTCTGGAGATCTACTGATCTTATTTAACTGTCTTTCTGCTTTCTTCCAAGACTTTCTCGTATTTACGTAGCGAACTTGAATTATTCTTACCATTTAGTCATACTATCTCTTAATAAAAGGCGTTTTTATCGCTATACTTCTTATCATTTAGGTAGGATACTAATTAAGTTTTTGATTTCATTTACTTAATGAATTAATCGATAGCTCTCTTTAATCTTTCTTCTTACGGTATTGAAGTAATTTTAATCACCTTAACCAATAATTCTTCGAATGTATATACTGAATCACTTTTACATGAAATTCTTTTCGTGAAAATAAGTATTCTATGTTCAGCCTTCTTCCATATATATATATATATCGGAAGTGGAAACGATTCTCATATGTTTATCTTTAAAATTAAATATTCTATTATTAAATCGATTCCGATATTCTAAATTTTACTTCACCTAATATTAAATCATTAAATACCTTTCATATGGTTTCCCAATGAGAAGGTTTAACAATGGATCAGTATGTGCGTCATAGAGGAGCACAGAGAATTCTGAGAGACATTCTAAATTACAAAGTGAATTCGACGCACTGTGACATGTACGCTTGATAAGCAAATTCAGTTGCTCAAAGGATCATAATTGACAATGATCGACGCAGCATGCCAGAGATGACGAAAGCATTCCAATTGAGTGACTTTATTTTTAATATGAAGAAGATCGTACGTTGGACCAACTCTTGCGATATGCATTTCATACGATCGAACAACTTGGCATCGGAATTTTGTATGGAATTATGCTAGATCAATAATTTTATTGAGCTATCAAGATTACTTTGTAATTCACTTCATCAGGAACTGATATAATTTTTTCCTCGTGATGCCCAACTATACATTGTCTTAAAAATTCTTTAATCAGTGTATTGTGTATCCTAAGGTTTTATTTATAAATTTTCAGGTAAGACTGCGAGTAGGCACCTTACCAAATTGTAGTCATTATTTATATAGATTGTACAAATATATATTATTGAATATATATTTATATAATTTCATTTATAATTATTATATTCATTCATAATTTCATATATAATTATATTTCTATAATTAGCATTTCCTTGACGATATCCTATTCTCAAATGCGAATCCTTTTTGGTATAAGATACTAAATAATTCACCTGAATACAATTTGAATTAAATAATAAAGAACTTTAGAAAATGCTATTCATCTTAGTGGTAGTTATCTGCATATAAAGATGTTAATACTGAACTTAATAAGATTTCCACGTATTTATTCGCTTTAAATCCTGGGATCTGTAACTGGATCAAGTAATATTCATTACAGTTCTTACGTTAAACAGGGTACAAACGTAAAAATGAAATAGTTCTTCCTTACATTAAATTCCATATTACAAAGAGATTCAGCTTAAACGCAAAAGGATTTCCTTAACTTTAAACCATTTAACACTCGACTTATGGATAAAATGCACCTTATAACCAGTTGATCCTTTGAACGTGCCGGATTTCCACAAAACGATCTTCTTCCATAAATTCCAGAAGAGGGATTTGTTCAAAAGACCCGGAATTAATAAGGGGATATCCTTGGAGACTCATATTGAAAGGGTGAAACAATTCTGGGGAGCGGATGAGCTAATCTCTGCACTGTTGGAATGATATCTCATTCCGGACGATATGCATCAAATCCGCTAATCCCCTCATCCCCCTATGCACCGGATTACTTTCCAGTTATTATAGCGGAACTTCATTAAAAGCTATCAGCGGAATGCCAACTGTTCGCAAATAGATTGCTATCCTCTCCCATCACGTCCTTATCGATATACCCCTTTCGCAATCCCGCGCAGATATTAAAACGGAAATGATATCCCGGAATTATTTCGACAGATTTCGAGAGGAAAAATGCATCGTTTGGAGAGAACCTAATTAATCTCGCGATAATTCCGTAAACCATAGACATATCGAATCTGGAAAGTTGCCAGATGAAATGCTTCTTTATTTCTAGAGACTTTTGATGGATCGGGTAGAAACCCCTCGTACTAGCGCAGTTGGCCAAGGCAAACTGTAATTTATGTCGACGTTGACAAAATGCATGATCGCGGGAAATTTAGAGCATATTCGCGATCATAAATCGTTTGAAGTTTGAAATTGATAGTACATCTGCATTAATACGCAGCTATACGTCTTTCGGCGGTATAAGGATTTAGCTGCGCGAGATTAATGCTTCAGTGCCAAGGTCATTATTCGCGTATTTATCCTTTATAAGGAGGGTTTTTTTATAATTGCACCAATAATACCGTTGAGGTATATTCGTCATTATTTTGAGAAGCCTATAAATATATCCGTATATCAAAAGTTTATCATACTTTTAAAAAATGTCTCACTAAAATGCGATATGTTATGAAGAACTTTGCGAAAACGGAGGATAAAATTCCGTATAATTTAAATTAGGTATAATATAAATTTTAATGAATAATATATATTTTTCAATGTTTTATGATCGAATTTCCACACCTGCTGAATGTGAACTTTAAATATTATTTCTAGGAGACGTTCCCCATATATTATCGAACGTGAGACACAAATTTACAATTCAAGTGATATAAATATAGTGCATATTAAAAATATTATCCACTAAATAAAATATTAGAACTTTCTTTTCTAAATAAAAGGCTACTTTGCGGAAGTAATACATGTATTAGAACCAGAATAATGAATATATTAGAATGCATATATTAGAATAATTAGAATTATATTTACATATAAAATATCTATGGAAACCGCGACTGAATTAGCAAAAGTACAGAAGGATATGTAAAGAAACGCACTGTTTGCTGATTTCAGATCAACTCACGAAGATGTTTCTAAAAGGCTTATAAACTATTCCAGAAACACGAAAGCTTCCAAATATCTGCGCAAAAGTAGCCTAGGATGAGCTGCTACTCTTCTTTCAAAACTCTGTGTTCTCCAAGTCATCTTTGTTTGTACTCGCAAACCCTTGGTGCAGCATAACTGCGCATGACAGATACAGTGGCCCAAAGGTTTTTCTTTGGCAGAATAGTTCTCTTAGTCTTCCTCACCCTTGTTGGCGTGATTCCTTTTTTTTGCTCTTCCGCGTATCTGTCATCTGAAGCTGTTCTCTTCTTCCCTTTCATCGATGAAAAGACATTCCTTTCACCGCCTCAAAGGCAAGAAAGGTTACGATTGTCATGCCTCTTGAGATAATGTTTTCGATTCTCCTGCGGTTCTACGAAAAGGATTCGTTTTCAAGTGGATAGGACGTTATAGGTCCCGATATGGAGATTTCTTATGGTATTGCTTCCATAAATGCATTGGTAACGATCGAGCGTAGTGGGAGAATAAACATGGATGTAAAGTATGGGGATATTTTCCTGAGAAAATATTGTACATTGGATATTGTATTGTATACTTTAACCTTTTTCATGAAATATGGGTCTAGTACTTTACTGACGTATTGTTTTGCAACAAATAGATTCTCTGTCGTTCTTGAATAAATGTTTACTACATGTTATCTGCAGTACATGCAATTTGAAATGTGTGCTTGAACTTGCATATTTGATTTTTAATATCGAAAAGAAATAATAATCCAATTGTTTTTTAAACAAATTTGAAATTTTACGTGTTCATTAAGACCAATAACAGATACTAATTAAACTCTTAAATACTTGATTTTCAATCTACAAGTTTTATTGTATAGTATACCATGATTCAATAAGATATTTTCGACTTCTTAAAAAAAATCCGAATTTATGTTAAATTCTGAAGGAAATAATAAAGTTTTTCACTTACTATGGCTTTCCACGAAGAGAGATCTTCTAATACTGATTTTACTTTTGGACTTAAGCTTTTAAGAGAAAAATGATCGAAGGGTTTAATAGCAAATATTTCTGAGTTTTCTTATTTCAATCAATATCAACTCAAACTTAATTAGCTATCAAATTCATGAGGAATTTATAAAATACTTCAAACTATACTAAAAGAATGACAGAATAATCCAACCCGGATCTCGCACTTAATTTGTAACATTAGGAAAAATAGACGATAGATATGTGTAACAATCAACAATATTTCCCTTCAGACAGTATAACCGATCGTGTTTCCATAACAACCGCCGTTATTTGGACGGAATTCCCATATATAGATAAGAATCCGCACTACGCAACATCACTGTGAAAATATTCCACCTGTTATGAAACGATCGAATGTCCGTTCGCTGAAGGGCAACTCGAGGAACACGGATAAACTTCGAGTGGCTTTCCGTTGCCTCTTTCAAAATTACTTTCTTCCGATATTATTTTTGGAGAAAAAATCCAAAAGGTGTACCTGAGGGAAAGTCCGTATCGAGAGCTTTTCTCTTCCCATTTCCTTTTCCCTTGAGCTGGATTTTCCCCCGTTATTTTGACTCTTATTTTTCTTTCCGTACTCTACAAAATAGTATTCTTTCCGAGGTTTACGACCGTAGGATTGTCGAAGAGTATAGGATTTATAAAAATGTACTCGAAGATACGAGGAAAATCACAGCGAACTGTTTTATGGGTATTAGATTTCTTTTATTGGAGTACGTTCTCTACAAGTTACTTTATGTAATTAAAGATATTATTACTATGAAAATATTCGAATCATCAATATTTTATTTAGAAAAAAACGAAATACCCAATAAAACCTCGTTTTTCATTTAATAGAAAAATATTACTCGAGATATTTTGTTGTAATAATCAGTAAAATATATTTGCATTGACTCAACCATAGTATAATTCTTATAATTCGCATATAAAGAGCGTAGCTATGGTAAATTTCAAATGGAAAGTTTGAGATACTTACAAAAAATATTTCTTTGTAACCATGGAATTAATTCATGCGAAGTCGCAACCATTCCCTCTGAATATAATATATTCAAACAAAAATTCATCTCTCTTGATTTAATTTTTATTCCTTTTGAAGCTTTTACGTTACTAAAATAACTATAAATACCAAATTGTATGTAAATGTATAATCGTAAATTACCTAAAGTTTGCGTATTTTACGTATATATATTAATATATACAGTATAATTTATAATACGTTCTTAATCAATAAACATTGAAAGTATGAAGCACTAAAAATATCTTTCCTTTAAAATCAACCGTTAGTTCTCAAAAATTTTGTCAACGCGGCAAGGAAATGAGAAACCAACTTCTTGCGATGTTTCCAGCCTACATACTCGTATCCCTCAACCAATCTGCCCCGTTTATCCTCAATACCACCAAAATGAATCCGCGAATGCATCAAAACCGCCCTAAACTCCGGTCCGATAAGAAGCCACGGAATTAAAAACGATTTCCTCAAGGTCTAGGGATAGAGGCAGAAGCTCATTTCACGGACGGTCGACTACGAAGAGAGTTTTATGCGTATCCCCATTCATCCAATGCAATCACGACTCCGGATGGTTACAGCGCGTAATTTCGCCATCGACCGTGTAGTTCGCGCCATTGGAAAAATCTTCGCAAAGCCGCAGCAAAGAGGTTCCAGTCTTAAACCCGAGGGAAGAATGTGCACCAAAAATCCCTCTTTCGCATCGACAAATTAATCGAATTCCTCACTGCAGCCTCTCATGGGATCCGTACCCTTTCCTAAGTTCCCTCATTACAGGATACCAATCGAGGCTACATGGAGCGCTGAAAGGTATATAAGACGCTGCCCATTCCTTCATTAATTCCTCCCGCTGCGGGTATTTATTCCGGGAACCTCTCTTGTCGCTCCCGGGAAATAAATGGTCTTCCCCAATTTGACTTTCCCCTCGCACCTGATCCTTCCCCCTCCCCCACCTGCCCCATTCGACCTCGAATTTCCCTCCTCCAGAACACCGCCAATTAGGACATTATTAACAGGAACGACTGTGATTCCTGTAACCACAGTAACTCCCTCGGCCGGATCTTCATCTCGCTTTTGCCCGGAAACCAGTAATACGGTGGGGTTTGGGAATTAATAACAATGGGTTGCGGCGTACGCACTCCAAATGGGAGTATGAATGCTTCTCAGGAAGCTATACACACGATCTGTTGAGGGAAGGGTTCCCGGAGGAATTTTTCTGCTTTAAGACTTCCTGATTAAGACGTGGGGAAAATGGTTCTCCGTTTTTTTAAGGTGATGCTGATTAAATTTTGGGATCTACGGAGAGGTTTTTAATGCTTGTTCTTTGTTAATCTTATGGAAATGGATTGTACGATTGGTAATATTGGGATTTTATGAATAAAGAAGAATAAAAATTGATGAAATTAAATTAATTTAAGAAATAAAATTAAAATAATTTAAGAAAAATATCGTTTTCTCATCTCATGCCAATTTTTTTGCTAATAATGAAATATTCAGTCAACGTTTAACCTTCATATCTATTGCCATGATAATACTAACAATGCAATATTTTAGTAATAAAAGAGATTTAAATAGAATATTCAAGACGAAATATTACCTGCCCTAATTGGATATTGATAAAGTTAGAGTAAATCGAAACTTTAAAAAGCTTAATGTTTCAAATTAAGAATCACAACATCATAATTTTAATATGAGTTCCATAAAATTAGCATTCAAGATTTAAGAGTTTATTAAAATTATTATTAAAAATAAAAATACAATAAGAACTCGCCTTTAACAAAACTAATTCATCACCAACGAAACTCATCCTCAATATCCTACACACGGAGAGAAAGACATCTCCCCAGTGAACGTATGGGCTTTTAAATCCCTGAAAAGAATTGATTTAGGGGACGGTATAACAGTTTTAATCCGCATCACCTGTCAAATACGAAGATTAGCCACTATATTTCGTTCCGGGAAGGGCAAGAAATCTTCCAATATTGGATATTTTCCGTGTATTCGCGTTAAAGCCGAACTTTGAACTTCCAGAGTTAAGCTACATCAAAAGGAAAACACATCCGAATGAGAAGTCGGTTTTCCTCTCTCTCTTGAATAACTCCAAATCCGAAATCCTGTTGTTCCTCGTTTGATAATGATTGAGACTTAAAAGGAAGCGATTCCCACCGTTTCAGTAATTCCCACGGTAATAGCATGAGGATAACCAGTTTAAGGGGAGTTATGAGTACAAAGGTGGCAAAAACAGCTTCTCCTATGAGAATGGAGTACTACACGGCGAAGAGCAGCAGTATATTCGAACCTTTTAGAGGCTAAGATTAAAACTGTTTCTGGTATCCTTTAAGCTAGATATTATACAAATTTCCTTCTAATGTTATTCAGACGTATGTTTTTTGTTTAGTAGTCTTATTGTTAAGATTTGAATTATGCCGAAAATTTCCTCTAAAGTATTTTGACTGAGTATTATAAACTCTTAAAGAAAGCTGTCCACTTAGGAAAACCAATTTAATAGCAAGGAAAGAAAGCATATAAAAGCTTTCTATTGATTGGTAATATTTTTATTTTATTCCTTATTAATTTGGTACATCGTATCTCTAGCAATTTACGGCATATACTCCAATAATATAGATTAATTAGTTCATGATGATGACGTCTAATTTCGTTCAACAAAAATTTAATCCTTATTTGTAACTTGTACAAATGATTTCCATCTCTTAATTTTTTATCATTTTATGAAAGGCTACAAAACAATCAAGATTTATAATGAGTTCCGAGAATATTTAATCTGTACTGATGGTCGATTCATAGAAAATGTTCCAATTCTGATAGATTAAATATTAATTCAGCATCTATATGATTGTATCTAAATACCAATGATATCAATATGTTCTCAGATATGATTACAATATTTTTATCATAAATTTCAAGTCATTTACGCTTAAAGAGTGTTTCACGAAAAATTCTTCCCGGTATGAAAGAGCGCTTTTCTTAAAATAAAGATCCTTATGAACGTTTTCACAGCTTTGAAGCGAAACTGAAACAGCCTTAAAATGAATAGAAAGAGCTTTTAAAAGTATTTATTTTAGATATTTCTCTGAAATACTAAAACTGTTTTAGCTCAGCTGAAGCTAAAGTTTAAGCTTAAGCTGCTAAAACACAAACAAACACAAGTACAAATGGAATACAAATTCACTGTTTTACTTACGAGTTTAAAAATTTGCTAATGATTTAAGTCACATTAATGTTCATCCCAATTTGCTGATCATATATGATATATTCTGCGCGTAAAGATTTATATTTTCATATAAATACTCGAGACAAATTTAAGCAAAACATCAGTTAAGAATCGATTGAAGTTAAAAAAAAACCAACACGAGTAAAAACACAAACATTTTCTTTTATATTCGTCACTCACATTTCCCACTTGACAGACTGTGTATTCTTCCCACGTTCGGTCCTTGAAATTTCATCGAGAAAAGTTTTTTCCCTCCATAAAAATGACTGTTTACGTTTTCCTAACAGCGAAAGGGATTTTAAATACCACGAAAGGAAAGGCGTGTGTTTTTATAGAGGGCGCGGTACTTTGCCACTTTTTCAATCACGTCCCGCTTCGAGATCGTCTTTTTTTTGCATTTGATCGATGGGATACGTGTATTGGGCATTGGGACACCGAGTACCCGTTCAGTTTCCCATGATGCAGCGCGTCCCTCCTCACCACCGTAGCAGCCCTTGACCACGCCAGGAGCCGTGGTATTGTTGTGTTACGTCGTAGTCGGGCGAATCTAGGCAACGGATCTTCTTTTTTCCTCCTCTACATCCATCGGAGCAATTTGCCCATAAAGCGAAACCCTACTCTTTACGCTTCCACCCGAATGTTACGATAAATATTTGTAGGACATGAGAACAAACACATCGGTTAGCTACCAAACAATCGATTTGTTTGCGATAGCGCTCCTGCGATTCAATAGGGCTGTTTATTCAAAGGCTAAGTAAATAAACCGGAGTGAATCTTAATGTGTGCGATGATTCGAAAACGATGTGCATAAATCTAGAGGCAATTCCTGTTTCGTTATTTCTTTTGGAAATTAACATTCCTTCGATTTCGCATACCTTCCGGGAAAATGAGTTTCCCTTATCGAGTGAAATTTAAGGCATTAAATGTACCGTAAGACAAGGCATACAAAACAGCTTCAATGTCGGGTTGCATAACAACAGGAGTTTATTGTATATTGTAGTTGTTCGAATCGTATTTATCAATGGAAACATTGAAATTTTAACCAGTAATTTTAAAACTTATATTCAAAGTCGTCCAGCACAATCATCAGGTACATAGCTAGATTCGATTATTGATTACATAAAGAGATATGGGTAGTATTTCATTAAATATTCTGTCGGTTGACCCAATTATCATATCATAAAGTTATTCATTTCAGCATAGGTTAATCTGTTACATTCGTTTTGAAATAAATGCATTATTTATGTCTTTATTCGGTTATGACGTAAATGCCTTTGTGATAACACACGCCTAATACAACTATAGCGAATTCCATTTGTCATCCGTATGGAATTTAATTTTCAATTCGGAAAAATTCAAATAGCTCGCGACACAACTTCGCAAAAGAATCGGGGACATGCATTAGAAAAGAATCGTCAGACTCAAAACGTCCGTACGTGAAATACGAGCAAAAAAAGAAATATCGGCTTTTGAACCGAGTCTACGCTAGTCAAGCCCAGGTTCGCGTCGCAAAATCTAGCACGAACCTTTGTCCGAAGGACGAGGAAATATTGGCCGAAAAAAAATCAATTTAATTTTATGAGGTTGGCGAAAGACATTCTGTTTGAAACATGACCTTCGTGAGCATGAACGTTTGGGCGTCTCTATTCTAAAGGCTCCAAAACACACACATGAAATACAAACGGCTCGTGATGTGTTCCTCTGAAGAGATCAAAGAATGGGGATTCGTAGTCAGTCTTAATCCTTGACAGGGACACAAAGAACAGCGCCCGAAGCCTTTCGCACGTTACTCTCCTTGATACTTTATATCCACCCTGACGATCGTGTTTCATACGTTTCAGGAAATGGCTCATTACGCAATATTCAGCGGTCTTTTTTATATAATGATGCTGTAATCTTTCGTCGTCTTTTTGAAATGTTTCCTTTTGATTCTTCAGCGAACTTTATGGAGATAAATGTTCACAACGTTACCGTGTGAAGTATTGGATGCATTTTTAAAATTTAGAATTATTATAAAGTTAGAAGAAGAGTTGAAAGTTTAAAATCAGAGCGTTAACTTATATTTAATTTTCCCTAAGAGTTTATAAGGATAAAAGTAGATTAATTTTAAGCATACATTACGCAAACATTCTTCTAAAAAATTCGAAATAGAACAAATTTAATGACTACAAAATATAAATGCTAAAGCTTGTTGAACCTAAAACATACAATTTATTGTTATATACGTCAGATGTTGTGACGCATTGAGCTATTTTATTTTTCAATAGTATGTTTTCTAAATAAAACCATATATAGAACGTTAAAAAAATTGACTTTTTAGCATTTTATACTTGACCTTTTCAAAACTTTTCCATGGAAACTAGTGCTTAAGGCAAAAATTCCTTTCTGTTTGGCATTAAAAAATCTTTCCTATTGGCCTTAATTGCAGGATTATTTTCAACATGAAGAGGCAAACATTAAAATAAGGCAAAATGAGCATAATCACACTTGAATAGTCACTGTAGGGCTCAATAATCAAGGAGCATTAAAGGTCGATTAATGCTAAAGAATAAACAATTAGGCCCACCCACATCCGAAGCATATAATATCATTCAAAACAGTATAGATCTGAACGAAGTAATCCTAAACAAAAGTATTACTTCAAAATTCTATACTAACATGACATAGGCTTACCTATCAAATTTTGTTAGACTTTGGACGAAATCTGTTTACAGTGAACGTAACATTATAAACAACCCCTTAAGCGTTTATCGTAACCAAATGACGCAACACGTAGCGTGGGCGATGTACGTATAGCTTATGGTTGCACTGACAGTGATACCGCGCTCCCACTCGATGCAGCTAAACTTACCACGAGGCATTTCGCGGAAAATAATAACACAACCAAAACATCTCAAAAAACCCACCATCTTCCCTCGCACGCATACTTCGAACGAATTTTTGGAATTCTCCCCCCGAATCGACATCCATGCCTTTAGGGGTTGTTGCGCGTCATCATCTCTTCGCAGATCCCCTGAAATATCGCACGAGATCTTACCGTGGGCCCGAAAAGCATTTCCACACTAGCTTAACTGCCAAAATGACAAACTGCTGCCGAGCTCTATCTTTACTCCAGATCTCCGTCATTACCAAGCATATTTCACGGTACCCGAGCCTTTTATGACCAGATATGAATGCTGTCACGCGTCGTATCTTTAAAAACCGAACGCCCTCGCAAAATCGAGCGGATTTTTTTTTCTCCCGCTTTTTGGCTTCGTAAACACCTTTATGATCTTCTTCTCCTCGTGCCAACAAAAAAGCTAAAGAATACCGTCTTTAAGTTACCCTGGTGACGTGCATTTCTAAGTAGGCGTCCATGGATGCAGTAAAACAGAATTACGGGATGATAAATATCCCAAGTAACAAACAAAGTCGAGGTTGTTTATCTTGCGGTTTCATTGAGTGCGGTGGAAATATTTATGGAAGTCTTCATTCACAATTTTCTTTAGATACGCGGCGAAGTGAATCATGCTTTCCCAAGAATCCCACCGAGGTTGAATTTAATTTTCATTCATCCTCGTTTAAAATTCTCCGAGATAAATTTTAAATAAGCTCGTTGGTTACTCAGTGAAAAGGTTACATATTATAAAAGTCTTTCGTTTAAATATCTAATGATTTATAGTTATTTATATTTTTCGCTGTTATTAAATATTAAAATTATAGTACTGTCTCTGGTACTTATTAAGAATGATCTCGCCAAATATGTCAAATTCAAGGCTGTCTTGACATTCCAATATAGCAAAAGAATAAAATATATAGCATACGCAGATGATATAAAATTCATACTTTTAAATTACGTTAATATATAACTGTAATTATTACCATGGAATTAATTTAAAATAATAAAACTTTTTTTATCGGTTTTAGAAATCCTCAAGAGATTGCAGATGTCCCATTCTTGTAATATTTACCTTACAATACTTTTATTCATAATGTATACAATTGAACGATAAAATCCTCAATTTGAAGATGAACTTAAATTGTCTCTACCATTAAATTCCTACGCTGCAGCAGAATCCAAACAATTATGTAAACAGTTCCCATCCAAACTAAAGGGAAAGAGAAAAGGAAGTTTCCTATCCTTCAAAATAGGAATCCTTTTTCCCATAGACCACCACCCTTTTTAGTTTCTTTGACGGATAACCTTTTTTTTATTTTTCCTTCCGTAAATACTCCTTGTTTGTTTCTCCGTTTACTTTCTTTTTCATATCCAAGGCTTCGAGTCATCCATCCTGAGCCTTAAGTCATCAATTTATCCCCTTTCACAAAGGCATATTTCCGATTATTCCATCTTTGTATCCACTTCTTTCGCATCCCACAAAAGAGCGTGGCTAAAGTAAAAGAGAGACGAGACTGCTCCACTGCAGCCTCTTTCACAAAACCGCTCTTTAATCTCTCGCGTTATCTCCGTAGAATCCCTCCAAGTTCGTAATTTTTCTATCGATCTTCATCTTTTGCTTTTTCGATCGTGAAAAATCCTTCCTTCCTTTAATCGACAAAGCCCTGCCAGAGAATTACTTTCCGAAACATAATCCATAGGAGATTCTCGTCTGGAATGGTAACAGGAGGACGTTGCGAAAGTTTTCGGTTGCATTTGGATCTTTGTATTGCTTCCTTTTCAAAAGGAAAGCGTAGTGAACAAATCTCTTCTTAAACCCCTTGCCCTCTACCGTCGGTTTTAGAAACGTCAACCGCTCGCGTACGAGTTGAAGTGAATTCGGACCGTTGCTATGTTGCCGCACAAACAGAGATCCTATTGCTTTATCCTTATTAATACAAGGGTTTTCTAGCAACGATAAACGCACTCTATCCTTTCTGAATCTCTACCGATTTAGCGGATCGGAATCTTCTCCGTATATTTAGAGATCTTCATCACGATCAGAGAGCTTCTGTCTCTAAATCTCTCGACGGAGCTAAAAGTGCAGGTCAGACAGTCTTGCACACATCGCTACATTTTCCGAAATGCCAAAGAATTCCGCCGCAAACGTAGGAGGACTAGACGAACGGAAATATCTCTTCTTCTCTGGCAGAGAGAGAATAGCATTCTGAAGAATGAACGTTGGAATTTTTCCCAACCGTTTTTCACTCTCTGAGAAGTTGACCCTGGAAAATAAAATCCTATGGCATTCACGTCATTTTTGAATTTGCTCGAATCAAATACTTTAGTATGGATGTGTCGTATGTGACTGCTTTGAAAGAAAAGTGTACCTTTCATGAGTAACTGTGTTTGTATGTATCTCTGTGACTGTTTTTCGATGTATAATGAGAGGCTAATACGTCATTTATGAAAGATTTTACGTCCATCTCAAAGGCTGGAAAATGTCAAGTTCTAAACATTTAAGTTTTTAACCTTTAAAGTAAAAAAAAAACTCTGTGCTCAAATTAATCATTTAGTAAAAGAAATTTAAGTGCTTTTTCCCCAAAAGAATTAGTTTCAAAGTATTTAGGCATTCGTATTTCCAATATTAGCAAAATAATGTTAGTGCAGTATGAAATATTTTTCTTATAATGATAAAATATGCCGTCTTCTATCTATCTTTCACATTTTCAGTACGGCTGAAAATCATTTTCAAGAAAATTAACTGGTTGAAATATTTTTCTCTGATTATTTTGTAGTGACCAGCATATGCTATTTGAGTAGCATGGAACCTGCAATATCTTTTACGCATAAATTTAATGAGAGGCTTTCATTTTTATTCTTTTACTCTTTGATTTATGGAGCTCAACATTTTTCATATAATTTTCATGCCATAAACTTTATTCGTCATAATTTATCCTTTTTTATGCCGGAAATAAAAATTTTACATTCATAAATTTTACAGCTTCGAGGATATTAAACGTGTTTACGGAAGAATTTAAATATAAGATTTTATTTATAATTTTCTCTAGTGAATCATACGTTTGAACTCTGAAAAACCCTATACATATCCAAAGATTACAGCTGTAAATCCACCATTAATATTTCCGCCGCTACTGTTGCTTTGGGAACTAAAATGCGGCATTATTACGAGAATATTTATACGAAATTAAATTAATCACAAAACGTTTTTTTAGCTAAAATTGCACGTGATAACCGTGAAGCCACCACTCATAGAAAAAACCCAACGTGTTTCGTAGAGAGCGGAACTTCCAGACTTGCCGCCCACAGGTAGAAGCACGCTGCAAGATTGATGTCCCTGCTGCCACAAGAGTGTATTTTATCTTTCCCTTTCTTTCCGCATTACGCCCAGCGCTCCATTTTCCTCTTCATTGACGGGGAAGAAGCAAATCTATAGATGCGGCGGATAAACAACGCTTTCTATAGTCACTAGACACTGACCTATCGACGAGAACTAGAAAACAGAGGCGCGCTGAATACAGATGTAGATTTATATTCCGGAACGTATCTTATCGCGGCAGATATACGTATAGAAGGCACCGCTTGGTCGGACGATCGCGTAAATTATCGGGAGCCATTCAGGATGACGTCATAAACACGTGATCAACGTCATTCCGCCGGTTGAATGGGAAACGAAAGCCGGTGCGAATTGGGGAGTTTAATGGGATCGTTAAAAAAAGTGGCGATAAGTAGAGTCGGTTTCCACAGCGATCCACTTAACAATTTGTGGTAGGAAATGGTGTTCAAAGGATTTCTAAAAACCTTAAAAAGATCGGGCACTAATATTTAAAATCCTCGTTTAAAAAAGACGAGGAGCGGTCGAAATGAAAACAAAATACGTCTGAAATACGTAAATCACGTCCGGCGTTTATGTTCGGGTTATCTCTAAAGTGAGTATCGGAGAACTTTAATAAAAAGGTTGTTTCGTTTAGGTGCCTAGCAACGCGACGTTTTAGAGCGCAATATATGTTTATGGATCTGCTGGAAATAAGTAGTCAACGAAGTTTTCCATATGAAGAGAAATGGAGGGCTGTCAGCCACAATTACCGATGTCGGGGAAAGCTTGCTCGTTCTGGAAACACGAGCTGTTAATGGGATAAAAGAGATGAATGAGCGGTCTGTGTTTCCAAAACGCGTCCGATTCTGCGTCCTTCCGACGGATCGGTCGTGATGCGTAATTTCTTTCGTCGTGAATTGATTTAATTTATTTTTTTTTTAACGGAAGGGATATTCGGGATCGAGGATTTTAAATGTGTGTGTGCGTGGGAAATTGATTAGCCGATTCAGGCGTTCGACATTAATTTGCGATTGTTACGAATAGATGTTTCGTTTATCAGTCAGCGCTTTTCCTTTGAAATGTTAATCGGCCTTTTTTTTCGATGACGTCATGGATTAAAATCTCGATACGCGTGGGTCGTATCGTACGTCCTTTGTTAAAGATTCTTGCTCCGGATGTTTAACATGACATAACTTGATATTCAATTATATATCCGAAACTTCTGCGTACGCTTATCGCTATTTTTATCCTTTCATGTCTTTTCTGTGAAAATGGATGGTTGATTTTTCGTAGTTTATAAAGATTTATAAATAAGAAATAATAATTTTTAAAAAATTATTTGATTTTGGAATAATATAAATATTTGAATTTTAGTATGAGAGCCCAAATAATTAAGTAAGTAATAGTAAAATAATAAGCTAAAATAACTTTGAATGATCAGTTCCTGCGACTTTATCACAAAGCTTAAACAGACGAGAAAATAGAAATATGACTGGGACTCGAACCCAGGTCCCCCACTTTTCTAGTACATGTTCTGGGAGAGATCTAGGTTCAATGCCCACTCTTTTCGCTACTTTTTATCAGGTAAGTATACCTTTCAGAGAAGTGGGGAAACTGGGTTCGAGTTCCAGTTATAATTATATTTTTCAATTCGGTTTAATCTTTAAGAAAGGATACTTAATAAACGAATTGTTTCTTCTAAAATTTAATGAAAAATAAATCCTACTCGGGCACAATTTACGACAGTCCATCCAAAGAAATCTTTTTACATCTCATACATCCACAGTCTCGTTTCGTCCCATAAAATTTTCTTAATAGTAGTAAACAGACTCATCCTTTTAGTAAGACATGTTATAACTACACCAAGACACTCGCAGACTTTCTTCGGAATGCCTCATCCGATGTTTATCTCTCTTCATCCATCCAGAAGTACAAACTAAAAGAGTTATAAAAGGATGTCACATTCTGTGATGAAGACTGGATGAAAAAGAAAACGGATTTCCCATCCAATTCAAGAACTTTTGCGGAGCGCAATTTTATGGATACTCACTCCGGAAAGCCTTACCAGACAGGAATCGTAAACTTTTCCGAAACTATAATACTAAGCTCGAGAGAGAACATGTCCTCGGGTATCACAGGATCTTGTAGTAAATGACAGAACATCTGCGCTAAGTAAACGGGAACTATGTTATGACTTCTGCTCTGCCTGCCATGGTCCAGCGTGCAGCTGTACTGTGCTCGATTGAAATGCATGATGATCTCTCTCCCTTGAAATATGAACTCGCTTGTCTTGCGCACTTATTAGTACTGAGTCCTTTTCTATTACTTCCAGTACAACCTTGAAGGTGATTGCTTAACCAAATAATCTGCGCATTTTCTATAGCTGTTATATAATAATTCATATCTAACAATAAGTTAGTAACTATTTTAATCGATCTATTTCTATTTTAATATATCTTTCTTCCTCAACCTCAAATAAAACGATACATAATATAAAGTTTGAAACTTTCTTTTCATTATCGATTGAAACCGTTGATAAAACAGAACAGAGCAGAATGAAAAAACTGAAATAAACGATGGAAAGCTGGAATTGAACATTCAATAAATCTATCTTTTCCGAAAAACTCCCACATTTTCAATCATCCTCCTACGAGACATTTTGGGCTGTCGTGGGAGACATTTTCAATTTGTTTCGGTGCATAAGGAAGTGTTCGTAAATTTATATACATATATGTATACACATTTGAATATAGAAAGGATGAAATAAAAATAAATATATACACATGTATACACAAGATGAAACTAGGGAAAGGAAATTAGATAGTTTTGGGAGTTCTATATATCGTGTTGAATCGAAAATAGCTTATAATTTACGTGTATATCAATATATGTATCGTATTTATTTACGTATTTAAGTAACAGATTTACCGATCGTCTTAAAAGGAATCATTCGCGAAATAAAAATCTCTGGAGGGTTTGTCAACAAGTCTGAAGGTGTAGATAAACAGCTAACACAGCCTCGAAGATTGGTCGCATTAAATATTCCGAGTAACTACGTGCGAACTGCTACAGCATTCCAGCCGTGAAACACGGTAGAACCCCCCAGAAAGACAATGAGATCTTCTCGCTTGTTGGCAGTTTATGAACACCCGTAAACATAAGAGATTCCTCCTTCATTCTCCTTTAATAGTCGAGATTCGAATAAATATTTCACAGCGATTTTAAACTCACAAAAGGACGGCATATCTTGGCATACGAGATTTTCACCTTCCTTTTCACATCGGGACGAAAGTGGGATCGTGTGTAAGTGCGCACGCGTGCGATCTCGTCCCGGGCACGGGACCCTATTGACAATGCTTTATGACCCTTCCTCTCCCGGCCTAAAAAAAAACGTACTCTTTCGAAACTTTTTCGTTCTCCCTCCCCTAAACCACGTATTCCGAAAACTTGGTCTTGCTAACCCTAATTTTTAAGGGAACTTTGTCGCCATCGTGTTAACGATAAAATATTCTCCTTCGCCGCGAATTTATTTCCGTTCTTAAACGCGTTTTCACAGAATAAAAGGAAGGAGCCGCAATATCGCCGCAACTTTTATAGGTTTTAAGAGAGGGAAAGAGTTGGTTAACGCTTTTAAGTGATTTTCGTCTACTTTCGTCCACAGATTCTTCGCTGATCTAAAATTACTTGGGCCATCTCGGTTGCGGTGGTGAATAAATTTAGGGTAGTCAGGGGTAATATTGTTAAAAATTCGGCCATAAAGAGGGTTAAGTATAATTTAATGGCAACTATGTATGTTAATAAATATTTAATACGTTGTGATTTAACTATCTTGTGAGAAATCAAGTAAATGAAAATGTATAAGAAGTTGGAGGGTTGAATAAATTACAACATGTTGACATGTTGACACGTATTATTTACTTTATTAGATATGTATTTTAAAAATCATGAATAACTAATCAAGTCCATCAAACAAGTCATTTTAAATTTTTTTTGCTATAAAACGTGTTTGAATAAATGAAAGAATATTTGTTAAAAGTAGGTCATCGATATTTATGCTAAAAGCAAAACTATAATCCTCTAATCTGCTTCAATAATTCATCCAAAGAACTTTGCTTATCGCGAAATATTTAATGACAGTCATAGAGAACGCATACATAAGCAGAATCACAATAAAAGAAAGGATCATATAAAAAAATAGCCGTCCATTAATCGGAAACCTTTGATCACACGTTTCGATGACATCGTCGCTTAAATATTCCAAGCTCGCGTCGAACAGTTCGTCATAATACTCAATACGTGGACATGAATGCGCTTATTAAGCATCGAAAATAATAGCTGGGCTCAGAAGCGTCTCATGCATGCGTCAAAGCAGATGTGACACACGCTGAGCTCACAAACATTCTGAGCGCATACTTCATGGAACTGCCTTAATGCCATCGCTTACTCTGTCAACCGATCGCAGGGAAACTCCACTGTTTTGGAAACTCGGGACATCTCGCATGCGTATCCAGGTGTGACACCGCAGCGAATTCGCTGGTTACCATGGCTTTATCTCGTGCGCTGCGAGCAGTCGCTTTACTTATTCCACCGAACGGACTGTCGAAGACTCTTTTCGAAACGCTTGACAACTGGAGACACGAATAAAACATCGATCCGTGACAATGCGTGGTCTTATTTCGCAATGGCTTCCATCAGTTCTCCGATATGGATTGGTGAATAAATAGAGCGTATACAGGATTATCTTGTCTCCTTCTTCGACAGGAAAAAATGCTCGTTTGTACGATTAGAGGCATTTGGAGGTGACGGGAAGTGTCTGAATTATCTCTTACGAGGCGATACGTCATAACGGAAAGAATTTCAGGTTGATTCGTGGAATATTTGGGGTTCAAATACAAGGTGTGTTACGGTTTCCCATTTCTGAAATTACAGCCATTTCAACTTCTTACGTACCTTATAAGTTTTTATATTTCCTATTGATTGTATATCAGCAACTTATTTCTGGATGAGAACTGCGTGAAAACAATTACAAATCTATATAATATATTTTAAAATCATTACAGTAATTGGTAAGCTTCCTTCCTTCTTCGTTCAATTCAATCTAGCACAGTTTAAAGGATTATTATTACAAATATGTTAATTTGCTCTGTATTAATTATTATTAATTCACTCTATAATAATGGGATCCATGTATTTTAGTATTTTGAATATTTAAGTGTATTTTTACATAAAGTTAGTTTACTTTTAAAATTTCAGTAAATATTTCTATGATTTTTGATAAGAAGTGTATTGAAAAATTCATATGCAAGTTTACATTTAATTTTTTTAATACTGACAAAAAGTGCTTTCTAAGGAGCAGTCACAGTGTTTAATATTGCACTCTTATATAAATATCTTATTTGTAAAACAGTTGAAGCACGTATATCAGATATCCTTTTTGACGCATTGTAAACAACGAATTCAGCATTATCAATTTCTCCCAATTGTGGATAAAATTACAGGAAGTCGTCAATCAAATTGAAATTTCACAAATAAGTAAATTATCTACCTCTTAATAAGTAATCATTCTTCACAAAACTGAGAATAAAATGCGGGAGTTGAAATCAGTCTTCCGGCGATAACATTGGTTGATTACAGACTCGCGAAGTTGAAAATACGTGTAATATCGACACTTCAGTTGCGTGACTTCGTGCATTTATCTTCCCGACATATCAGTGACGGAAGCTTTTTAACGAAGAGGAATTACATAGGAGTCGGTGAAAACAACAAAGAATAACCTTGGCAACATCAAAGGGGAAATACGATGTGCGATGTTGGCAATTCTACGAAATACGCAGTGATTATAACCCTCGAATTGAATAATGTTTTGTTAGAGCTAATAATAGTCGTATATATTTTGATATATATTCTACGTCAAACTTTAGATCAGTTGAACTTGACTTTGTTTTATTGGCTCCTAAAAATAAAACACTCCCGTAATGTGAAATATCTACCATGATTACTCAAGCTAGGACAAATTATGAAAGGACTCAGTGTGATAAGATAAAGTAGCTACCGTTCGCAGAGTCATTAGTCAAATATTTTACGATGATAGTCTAATTGAGCTGTTCATTCATAGCTATCGAACTTTCACAGTTTATGCAATCGAATATGTCCTAATCGTTCTCAATCATCGTTCGAGAGTAATTGTTCAAAACGTATTATTCCCTCTTTGAATGGGATTATCGATGCAATTTATCAGTTCCATTTTACCTCATCTCTATTATGTGACAAAGCTATTAATCGCTTGACTCTAAACGGTGAGTTGAACATAATTTCTGAGTGATTATACTTGGGTCAATAACGATCACTTGTTAGGAATCACAGTATTTCTGTTAGGTTCTCCGAGAGGGTTGAATTATTTGCTGTTTATTTGAAGATAATTGAATGTGTATATGTGTATTGAATATTAATTGTGAATATAAATGTAAGTTTAAGAGCTTTATACTGATGAAGATCTTTAATGCATTTACATCTTGCAGAAGTAATGGGAGCTAATGAATTGAATAGAGAGAAATAGATCCATAAGAGTTGAAATGTTTCGCCTAATATAGACGAATGGACCAAACATTTATTTTCGTCCTTCTTCTTTTAGGAATATTTGTCCTAAAGTTTAAATAACTTATGCAATATTATTTCACATATTTGTAAAATTGTATCTTTGTGCAATAGATTCCCTCATGATGACATCTTTATTTTCTTAGAAAAAAATTTCCTGGATTTTTTATAAAAAGGTTTGAGTAAATAAAAATAATTTTTACTCAAATTTATTAATTTGTATAAAATCTATAACCATTGCAACGAATTACATCGTAAATAGTATTGTTAAATAAATCCTACGTATAATAAGTAAAACTTACGCGCTTAAATACAAGATAATGTCCAGAAAATGAATTCCTTATTGACACTTTAAAATCTTCGGTTCACCAGAGGTAGATAACCTTTGGAAGTTCACATCAGTTCAGGATCTTTATTTGCGTCTCCCGCCTCAACGACGGAAGCCTTCTAATTTCACATTCGGCTGCCACTTCGTCATAAGCGACCACCTGCTCATTGTACCACTCTTTCCCTCACGTACATAAGAGCGAATCATTAATTTTAATCAACCCTCTCCATTGAGAAAACCTCGTGATGAATGAACCCACCTTTTTCAATAAAACACCGATCGGATATTCGAGGGAACCGTTTGTTCACGAGTGTCAGATTAGCGAACCCTATCTACAGCGGGAGGAGTAACTCCTACGGAATTCCATCCGAATGCTGAAAGAGAGAGACGTCTATTTCGAGAGGAAATATCGCGGCTTTCCATCCGACAGATCACCGAAAAAGAAACCAGCGAAAAAAAGGATTAAAAAAAAGGAAATAACATTACATTCTTCGGATGTATTGTGGACGCATGGGGCATCCTTCCTTCCTGCTATAACTTCATTAGTTCCATTCCAGAGCTCGTACACCCAAATTCGTTCGGAATGGCCATTGAAGGAGACCTGCCACCTGCGGCTTTCTCTCTCTTCTCATCGACCGATCGATATTAACATCGCATTGTACACCACTTCTGTCTCTCTCTCTTTCCCCACTTCGACGGCGAAATTATTCCCCAGACTTCACCATACGACCTCGCTACCCTGAGGGTTATACTGCCCGCACTACACGCTTGTTTACGAAGTAGTTGCCTCCCATTATCTCCTAATGTGCCCATCCCATCCAGGAGCATTTCGGCGCAGATGGGCCGTATTACAGCGGTAGTTGCGGAAGAGCCAAGATCTCAAGACCGGCGCGTAAAGGTTTTTTTATAAAGGCAACCCTTTTTATTAGTATCCTAGATAATGGTGGTTCTCGTACGGGTACTTTCGTAGCGTATTTTATTCGCGAAAGCGTAGAAAAAGGTTTCTGATACGACGCCACGAGGTGGTCCATTACCCGTAACGGCTGAAGTGTGAGGAAAAGTTTCGTCTTCCCTTTTCCCTATCGCGTATTGAATAACAATGTTTATGGTGAGAGGAAAAAGATGAAGCCGTCGATGTGTTCGGGCGTTGATTCTGCGAGTGTGGATAGACCCATTCGGTTGCCCTGTGTGTATGCTACTAGGTGGTCCAACAGGTTGATTTATGAAATATTGAAGGTCAGTCGCACGGAAGCAGTCTAAGTGTTGAGATATGATGAGAATAAACAGATCTATTACCAACGAAACAGTGGTCCGTAATTTAACTTTTCATGACGTTGTGTTTCTGATGAGATGTGATTTAGAAAGTAAATTAAATTGGATTAGGATTTTATAACCGGTTTTTCATCTAAGAGTGAACTAAACAAAGCTCATTTTAGTTTATATTGTAAGACGCTATCATTTGAGGACTAAAGAATATATTAAGTATGACAAAAGAAGAAGAAACTCAGGGCAGTAAATTAACCCAAATTACCTTCTAAATTACCTTACAAACGCGTAAAAAAGACATAAATGTGAAAGAGTAAATATTTCTTAGATCTGAATCTATTTCCAGAGCATCATATTACGTAAAGGAAATAATTGGAAGATACAATAGTTTGATGATGTAAACTCTTATATTGGATTGATAGGAAAGAATACATAAGAATATGTAAGAATAAGCATCTAGCGCTTTAAATTGTTGAAGAAGGTCTCATTCTAATAAAAAATAAACGAACACACAAAAAGAATAACTTAATAGGAAAAATATTCCTAAATTAGATATAATAAGCCAAAAAACTGAGGCAAAGAATTAATTTTGTAGCTAAGATAATATGGGGGTTGTGCGCAATAGATATCTAAATAGCGGTTAAAATCTTACCTAATTGAATTTTATGTTACTAAACGATAATGAAGTATCTATTATTATGTGAGTGAAACTAAATTAGAAAAGAAAACTATCTACGAAACGAATCTTTTCTATGGCAAAATCCCTTAAGTCTGAATGAATTCATTTTTAATTTCTATAAGTAATCTCTTATTAAAATCAAAGATATTAATCATAAATTACATTATATAATTCTAATACTTCACTGTAAAACTAAATGTAATTGATTTTGATTAAAGTATCCATTAAAATACTTCTTTGATAAACCCTCATGATCGAAATGCAAAAAAAACAACTAAATTCACTTACGAGATGAAAGTAAATTCATCAAGATCAGTGTCAACAATCGCTTAACCATAATAATAATCGATTAATCCGCTGAACAAAGACGTCCAATTAATATCGAACGCCTTTATACGCGAAATAACACCCTGAATGACACAGTGCATCGCAGTGCGACGGATGATAATCTCACTTTATCTACGCCGCTTTGTGACCGAACGCTTCAATTAACTCCACCGATGGTTAGTACAAAAGCCACGGAATTCGCGAGTGCTGCCGATTAAATGGTTAATTGGGTTCGTGAAAAATCTCCCTTTTTCGCAAGAAAAGGAGCGGATTAAGCTCAACAATCGGAGAAAAGGATATCGATCACAGTCATTGCTGTGATATATCTGTCAGAGGGGGACGCCGCGCGGCAACTGTTCCTCACATTGATTTTTAAAACATTTGACCTCATATCCTCGACACAAACGCGCGGCTCCGCTTTTCAATCGGGTCAAGTCGTTTCATCCCTGCGTTGTGGCAGAATGCCTTCCATATTTCCGTTTTTTTAACCTCATTGAATCTGATCTGCGATGCATCCAGATATTACGCGATTTGTTCGAGTGTCTCTATGGAAACGTGGTATTGTTAAGCACGACTCGCAGTGGGTGTGTGGGTTGATTTGAATCAATTGTGGCTTTAACGTTCTATCTTCAAAGTGATCACTTATAATAGCCATAACATCGAGTATATTCCTTTATATTATATCAAATGTATATTCCTCATTATCGTAATGAAATGGAGTATATCTAGCGTAAACTTTTAAGGATGAGTTAATGTAGCTACTAAAGATCCCGAAGCCAGGGTCACTTGAAATTTAATGATCGTAGAGAATCAAATTCTAGTAGAATACTAAATTGTAACAGTTAAATCTACCTAATTTAACGTAACATATTCTATCATTTGTAACCTATTCAATATGTGTTGAATCTGAGATCTCCAGTTCACTGATCTGTACTCTCTTTGTAAAGTATTTCACAAAGAATATTATTATATACATTCTTTTGAAAAGCTAATATGAAAGAACTAGTTCAGATCCTTAATTTGAAAATTCACATCCGAAAAATTTCAAACATGAGATTATTTCATTGGCTCAAATGATTGTTTTTAGACAAAAACTGTTTATAATGCATGCAATTTTTGATGATGTTTAAAAGCTCGAGTTAATGAATTTGATATCCCTATAAAAAAGCTTCTGGAAGAAGTTTACTTAAAAATGAAATAAGTTTTAAATAAGTAATTCGAGCTGACATTATAGTTGCGTCAATGCATGCTTTTAAAGCAACGAACCACGTCACCATTTTTAATGTATTATGTATAATTTTCACAATTTAGAAGGTTTTGTATATTCTTTTGACCACCAAGAGACAATTTCAAGGTGTACTTAATTCATAATACTTTTTTAATTACCTTAGTATGATTTTATGTTGATTTTTCAATAATTTAAAGAAATTTTATTCTTTTTCCTCGACGTAAACATTCTGTTCATTCATCCTAAAATTTTATTTAGCCCTGGACTCGGTATTCTATCGGTATCTCTCTTCACACCTTTTGAAACCCACCCCAAAAACTTTTATAAGCTCATAAAGTATACTTCTTAACAACACAGTTCACCCACCAATACTTATAAATACCCAACCGGAAGAAAGAGCTCACCATCCTAAGCCGCGAGAGCCATCAAAAACACCCCGACGTCAACTGCAACCTCCTATATAAGCTTCCGCAGAAAAAAATAATGTATTCACCTACCGAATCAAGTGTCCGGGCAAATAAAAAAGAAACCGCGATACATCTCCGTCTCAAGAGGAATCCTTCTTGTGGCGCATCGTAAAACGTTGAACTGAACCATTTACGCCCGGGTAACACGTATTGAGGGGAGGTCGAGGTCAACTTGGGTCACGGTCAGGCAACGTACCGATTTAGTCGGAGAAATCCCGAGCCACGGCGGCGGGGCACTTCCTCATGGGAAAACTTCAGTGAATAGTTTACGAAAAAAAAGTTAGGGAAGAAGAAGTCTTAGTTTTATTGGAGCGTGTACGTACCACAGTAGAGGAAACTAGGGAAACAATTGTTGTGTGCTGCGGCTTGAAGATTCCGGCGCCCAACATCGGAACGCGTGGGAATTTGGGCAGGAGTGCATCTGGACCAAAATCAATACTCATAAACTTACATTTCGGATCGACACCGTCATAAAGATGGACGTTTTAGGGGCACCGGAAGCTGTGAGTGAGAAATACACCGGAAGAGGGATGAGATGTGGAATGGGCGATGAAAGTGGAGATAATGTCGCATTATACGTAAATACGGGATGGAGAGTTAATGGAAGAGGTAATGGGTTAAGTAAGGCGGATGGTGTTAAGATGAAAAAGGGCTGTGTGCCGACGGAATGGGAGAATTGATGCGTTAGTTAAGACACGTATTTTTAAAATTTTATCTGCGGTATGAGTACGTGGTATGTTCGAATATTTTTTAATGTTTTATGGGCTTTGTTTTTTATAAAATTTGAAAATTTATTGTAATGAGCGCTTAAATTGGCTGTAAAATTAAAGAAATACTTCTTTAATTCAATGGGTGTAATTTCTCGAAAAAAGCAAACGAAAAAGATATTGAAATACTTTCTTTCTGTTTTTGATTTCTGTATTAATTTAGTAAAAATCATTCACTTTCACAATTATTATAAAACACCACAATTTATTTCAGATTCAGCGTAGAGTATCGTTAATACCTTCGCAATAAATTATAATAATACAAGAAAATAAGAAAAAAGGCTAAATTTTGAATAAAATCTACCGAAAGGAAAAACTAAATATTATGTTGAATTAATATTATCCTTCAATTTTAATCAATCCGATCGGTTAAACTAGTACCGAGTATTCCATAAGCACGTAAGTTTTAAACAGTTTCAATCATGAAGTCCTTGAATTATAGCTAAAATTCAATAAATAAGCATTAGACTAGATTTATAGAGTTAAGAATTAGAAAATGTTTCTGAAGTTACTTCAGGAAAATTTAATGTTTCAGTGATATGACTACGTGATATTTACGATATTCCACTCCTAAACATAAATATCTCTCAAGGAACCCATAACTTGTATTACTGATCTCATAAATATATCAATACGCTTATATTTATTCGCAATCCACCCTTCAAACTCCAGCGATAGACTAAACCGGAACGGGTCTTCGAAAAAAGCAACACAGAACCGGCTCTTTGATGTCCGCCAATTTTCCGATGTATCAAGGAATCCCAGTCGCTTCACTTTCACCGTGAATTCGCCTAATGAACCTTGGAAGAGACTCGACTCAAGGTTAGAACTGTTTACCCTGGAAAATTCTGCACCCCGAAATCTCAGCGGAAGGGACCGATTCGTCCACGCCCGTCGTGGGAGCGGATCTAAATCTAGCTCTTTCAGCAGATACGCTTCATTCTGTATCACTATCCCGTTATTCCAATCCCTGCGGTGGATCTTTTCTAATTCGCTGACGCAGTTCATCGCGTGAGGATCTCAAATAGCCCATTGCCCCCTTGGGCTAACCGAGGGGAAATAACGTACCTCTGTCCCCATGTTCCTCTCGATGAAACCCAGTCTTATAGTAGTACACGGAGCAGACGGACTTGGGCCGTGCCTCAGGAGGTTCTCCGGTTCACTTTTAATGAATCTCGCATGACGAAGCGTTGTTAAAATGCGGTAACCACGGTAATCAACTACGGTAATCACCATGGGAGCGTAGCTCAGGGATACGTCGGATCATGCGGCGTTGCGTAATAAATTTTATAATTCAGGATATAATCAGGTGCGGTAAAAGGAGTCTTTCATAGCCCTGGAGCCTTCCGAGATGATATGAAATGCCACGGAATATTCTTCCAGATTATACGCGAAAGAATTTTATGATGATTTCTCCCGGGCACGGCAATCAATTATGCAGAGTGGATGAAGAAGGATATGCTGCCTATTTATAAAGGACTATTCATAACTGTCTTTGTGACGGAGGGTTTAATAAATCGCGGAATAAGAAAATGCGGTTCATGGAGGAAGAATTGTGAAAAAAGTATGAAATATTACCGCTTCCGATACCTAAGGATATCAACGTAAATATCTCAAGGATAAAATTGGATTTATTTCACTTAATTATACGAGAGACTATAGGAATTATATCAAATTGGTATCATGACGTACTCCAAGCTTAAGAGCAGTTCTCTCATCGCTTACTCTCCCACGGCCTATATACTGCTCCGCCTTATAATGGAACTCGTCTTTAATTAAGGGCAGATGCAATTTAACCAACTCCTCCTCCCCACAGTCCGTTTTATGTTTATAAGAGATACAATGGCGGCAGATGAGCGTTCGTTTCTTTTTCATTTAATTTTCGCATTCATATCTGGAGCGAATCGCGTTTTTATGTCTTCCATATTGAAGCTGCAACTTTTCACATTCGCCCGATGATAAAATCGGATTCGATGCATTTAATCCAGACAATGACACAGCAACGGACGAAGCAGAAGGACATATCGGATAGGAAAAGTTTTTTTACATTATTCTACTCTTTATATCGTTCCCAGAAGTAATCACTATTAAAGCTTTCCTTTTTATTTGCGAATGTGCATAAGTTGAATCGAACGGATTTTTGCTCTATATTTTTTTGAAAATCGTTCGTTGATTTTTCTTTATAATTTTTCTTGAAAGGAATTATCGTACGTAATATCTCCGATTATCTTCTTGTATTTTCCAGAATGATTTTCAAAAGTTTTTCTCGATTTATGTGCAATAAATAATGAGATTGTAATAAGCCAAGAATTACAAGCAAGAAAATCAAATGGCGAAGATATATGTAAAAAGATATTCAGTTCAATAAATAACGTTGGATAATCATTTTCCAATTATATGGTATGTTGTCTTATATTTCTCAAGAATAACAATTTTCCATACGTCTAAATCACCTTTCTTGAATGATACAATTTTTATTTCTTAAAATAATTATATACCATTACACTTTTTAGATCAGCATCATCCACAAAATTTCGATAACAATTATTAAACTTTAAAGATCTTAGCTACTACAGTGGTACCTCGAGATACGAGTTTAATTCGTTCTGTAAACTTGCTCGTATGTCAAATTGCTCGTATCTCGAATCATTTTTCACCATTGAAAGTAATGAAAATGCCATTAATCCGTTCCGGACCTATGAAAAATCCCCAAAACATTGTAAATTATGAATAAAGATACGTTTTTAATTAACAACTAACATGTATAATTAACAAATACGTAACAAAATTATGAAGCTAAGAAATAAAAGAGTTATTTAGAATAATAATCTTACTTTGGTGACGGACAAGTTCGGCTAACGAAGGTGAACGGCAAGGAGGAGGGAAGGAGTGTAGGCACTCTAGAACCATACGTAAACGGCGCTTTTTTAAAACTTAAAACTATTTTCGTAACTTTGAACTTAAACAACACTTTATTTATTTAAAATAAAAGAAAATACTTAAAACAATGCTTTTAGCATTAAACTTAAACTAACCTTAACGTTAACGTAAATTTAACTATCACTTGTTTCTGCCTTCTTGGCTGCACTTTCTGTACTGTAAAAATAGTTCAGTAATCACGCAAATATGATTACAGCGCACAAGATACTCTTCGATTCAAGCGGGTAACGCGTGCGATTGAGTGAGAGATTTTCTCGGTTAATGCTCGAAACAGCGCACCGACTAGCTGGACGCTCCTGAAACACGAATTTGAGCTCGTATGTCGAATTTGGGCTCGTATCTCGAATAAAAATATGGCCTGAGCTCCAGCTCGCATCTCAAAAAACTCGTATGTCGGGCTGCTCGTAACTCAAGGTACCACTGTATTTCTTTTCATAATCTCGCTTTGATTTTTTGCTTATAAAATTGCAAGAAATTTTTATGTAAATTCAATCTAGACGAGAAATATATATCCAGAGAATTTCAATAAAATCCAAGAATATTTCGTAAAGTGACGCATATTAGGAATTAAGGAAGATTATTCAAATCAATTGTCCAGAACAGCTGTAAAATTCTGTAGGCTTATTCTGCAAAAGACAGCTGAATTGATATATCAAAGTCCAGTTTTATTTCATGATACAAACAAATTAAAATATTCTAGTTGAAATCATTTAGATTCTCCTGAATTATTAGCCAAATAAAATAAAACGAAAATAGTTTTTATCGAAAGCGATGAAGGATAAACGTTACAGAAAGTTTCATCTCGAAAGCGGCCTTTCAGAGTAAAATAGCGAAGACAAGCGTTGGTTTAGTCGAAGGCCGAAGGGCGTCCCGTGTCAGGGAAAGTACAGGCGAGTGATCCAAATATTATTTCCTGCTTATCATGAGTGACAGCAGAGGCCGCAATCCTTCCTCCGGTAGGGAATACATTTTTTTCGTTTCCTGACCATATCGGGGGCCCACAAAGACCCAACCGATGTTTGCATGCTCACAGGCGTTTCGTTCCACAATGCGAAGAACGAATAGCTAGCGTTTCATCAAGGACGACTTTGAATGAGATAAACGTGTTAAGTTTGAGGAGAAATTTGCGAATAATCTAATTTGGTAATGACTGTTTCTGTTTCCTTTGTTTCCTTTGATCTATTGGCTAAGAATGGACTACCATTTCTAAATTGGTAAGAATATTATCACCTTGATAGCTTTAAAACTTTGTAGGATTTAATTTTTTTATTTTTAGCTAAAATAACAATCGATAAATCATGTAAAATTCCATATATATGCTCTGAATACGATAAGAGAACATTGTGATACTTGGGAGTTTAAATTCTCTAAAAATTAATGCGATAAGCTCAATTTAAACTTTACAAAATAAGCCACATTTGGTAAAGGAAGATTGATTAGCTAATTCCATAAATAGTTCAGTTAATTGTATTTTTTCTATTACTTACTACTTCTATAACCTAGTTCAATTATATTTATAGGATTCCTCGTTTTTTATATAAAAACTCATACGTATCTTTCGTCAGTAGAATCCATAATCGTACGCCAAATTCAGTACGTGAAAAATCTAGTTTAGTTATGACTGTCACAAACTTAGTTTGTATACATGTATGTAGATATATACGTCTTTAACTAGGTATCATGTACTTAAGTAATATTCATCTGTAAATAATCGGTCAGAATGGAAATAAAAGAGTCTATAAAAGAACGAGTCTAGTCTAACGAACCCCTTCTGCTTTGTATTCTAGCAAGATAAGAAAAAGTGGGTAGGGACCCAAGAAAATTCGGTTCACGCAACAAACCGACGGTAGTATTAAGTATCTCCCGAAAAGCGATTAAAACTGCCTTCCGCAACGGGTAGAAATCACTTGCTCCAAAGCACTTTCATGGTTATTTTCGTAATCAGTCCCAAGGCAACAATTAGTGTACGTCATCTCTGAAGAGAGGATCGAGCAATGGAAGGCATTGGCTTAATTAAAACGAAGGCATTGGCTGTTGATTGAACGAAAATGGTTCTCGTTTCAACTCCTTTAAAATACCCCGACTTACGCGGGACTAGTTTATGGTTTAATGTTTTAATTTTTGACTCAGCCACGTGTAGACTTTGATAAGCATACACTTTATTTTTCGCCCTTTAAAAAAAAACTACATTATTTCAAATGATATTATAAATTGAAATCTGGTGGTGACGAAATTTTGCTCTGCGATACTTTGGGACAATTTCAGATAATTCTAAAGAACAATGAATAAACTTTTATTAGATAAGTCATAACTTACTTTTATCTGGAATAGAAGCCTGCTTATAAAATTTCACGTTTATTTCTTCGTTTCACAGTTTTCTTTTCTTTGGTTTCTGTAACTTTAACTATCGCAACAACATACATGATGAAGTTAATTAATACTGAAATTAATTGAAAGATTAAAGTGAAATTGCGATAGTAGAATTTACTTGATAATTATCACTAATTAAATGATTGGCCTGATATGACTACACCAGATACTTTTGTATAGAAATATACGTAATTATTCGAAATTTTATCTTCCTAAAAATATGTTGTAAGAGCTTTTTTAGTATAAAACCGTTTACATTAAAGCAGACGGGTTCTAAATAGAAAAAACAATACCTAAATAGGGTTGAGTTGGTATTTATAAATCAATATTGGAACCTATGAAATATAATCTGCGAAATGTATGTTATTCCATTTAATAGAGGAAGTGAATCATACGTTGCAATATAATCCGGTGATCGTACCATTTATAGATAATATTTTTTATTGATAATAATCCGGAAATAATTTGACCTAAAATAATTTCTTTCGTGAAAATAAACGGACTGATTCAGGATTAAAAGTCCATAAAATACATTTAACATATTTTAATACGAATGATTGACATTTCACCAAATACATATAAACACTCAATAACCTACATATCACCGTATTTATAGGACATTTTTGGATATGGAACACAATAAAACAACATCGACTCTTGTTTATGAAGAAATAGAGTCCGTATTTCGGAGTTTTAATTTCCAAAAAAAACACATATGATTTCGAGGGCGCGTCGAACTTCGTAACGTATCAACGTTTCGCATTGCAACGCGCATCAAATTTACGACCGCAATTTCTGAATCGAATGCCCATCCGCCCTTTTGCCGTGACCCAATTCTGTAGTAACCGATCGTGCTTAAGTTCTGATTAATAAAGGGGTAGATAAACGCGCCACTATATTGCCCGTGGCGCGATTCCCAGAATCAGGATAGTTTGCACTAGATCCCGCTTCTATTAAGCTAATGCACCGCCGCTTAAATAACAATCTTCTTGAAACTCCACCCACCGGCGGAAGTAAACATTCTTCGCCGGCGATCGTTGGGGATGATCCCGGGGGCGGAACCAGTGAACCTCGGTGAAAATCGAACTATCTTTGATGGAAAATAGAACGATGGATGAACCGTCTTTTCACGCGAACCGTGGCACGATTCATCATCAAACCGGAGTTTTATCTTCTCCAGTACCATTCGCGGGGAACCTTATTCGGAATTCAGCACCGTTGGGACCTTAAGGGTTTTTCATATTTCTTCGCGAGAAACCCTATCACAATTCCGAGCCCAATTTATCGTCCGACATGCCATGAAACTCCAATTTTCACAACTCTCGAGGATTTTCAATTTGTTTCTATTCCTCTGACTTCCTCTTAACCCGGTCGTTTTATTCCTTAGCGTCTTCTCTACCTATTTTCACTACCGTCGTGTCCACCCCTTCCTTAAGGGAAGATTTTATTTTTTCCTTTAATTTCCGCGAAAATTGAATTCTCGCCTTAGATACCGCAGTGTACAAAGGTTGAAAGGTGGGGCTCGTTGACTTACTACGACCTGAGTTTGAATGCTTTGAGGAGGGAAACGTCTGAATGTTCCCGTTTTGTGTTTTCGTTTGAAGGAAATGGAAAAAATGTAAAAACTACTGTTTGATGGTAAATAAAGAATCTTCAATGTATTCAATGTAACTAAAGAGTAACTAAATCGATATCTCTTAGAGTTTTAAAGTGAATGAATCTTATCTGAGGGGGTTAATGACATTATAAATATCAAGACAGCTTCAAAGAATAATTAATTTGAATTATAATCGTGTGATATTAATTAGAATATTAGATAGAGGTTATAATAGCATAACTTCAAAAAGTAAAATAGTCTCACATTTTGTAGACCCATATAATTAATGTCCTGGAATGATAAATTTATTGGGTAGATTAAAAGGGCATGAATTGTAATAATTTCTATTTATATAAATATCAGATTTTTAATCTTACTCAAAATGGACGTTTTTCATAACCTTTATCGGTAGGAATTTCCCGAGTCGTAACTTTCTGCTATAGGATATATTTTACCCTTTAAATTGCATTGTTTCAGGAATTTTGACAATTAAAAAAGGATATTTGCTCTAGGAAATGAACTCTTTAATTATTAGCAAGGAAAATCACCTCAAAGAATGCTGACGATAAGTTAATCCTTAAGTTCATTAAGGACTCATATTTATGAGTGTCTAAATCCCATGCTTCTTTGAAGCAATTAGGAACGTAGCAATCTAGTTTTTGTCTTTTTTAAAGTGTCCCGAGCAATGTTTTTTGCGATTCTACTGGTAAAAGTGAAAGCAACTATAATTTTCATGTCGCCTAATGTAAGAAAAGTGGAGAGTAAAAAGTTAAAAAGGGGTACTTTATAAAAGTGATGTAATAGCACCATGGAAAAAAGTAAATGTTACCACTCTTCCTTGTTTTGAACTTGCCGCGGTTGATGTACGACGATCATGAGCCTCGGAACTTTAGCTCATGAGGGTCATTACGACAACGGACCGCGGAAAGTTTCAGCGACATTCTTCTTTCCAACTTTGTTTTTAACTTGACAACTTCACTGCCGAGGCTTACAAGGTGCTATGCGGGGAAACAAAAAATTAGAGTCAGGAGTGACAAGCTGTTGGGCCTCCCTAAAAAAATCATATGCTTATTTTTTATGTTTGACAGTCGGCGGATTATACGCAAGGAACTGTTGCTAAAATGACGAGACGACAAGTGAAATTCTCACCGTGGAGTTTTCCGAATGTCCCTCGAAAACTACGTTATTTATGAATGGACATTCCGCGCACATGGTCCCTGAATTCCGAATTTTAACGTGGTTATTGGGGATGAATATTTAATTGAAGCAATGAAAATGGTTGAAAAAGTTGTATTATTATATATATACATACATACATGAATGTGCGTATACATTAGTTATCAGCCATAAGAAAAAAGAATATAAGACAAATATTTACGGGAAGAATGCTTATCACGTAATTTAGGTAAAACCCTATTTAATGGATAATCATGATCTAAGAAAACAACATCATATCTTCAATTACGCATACTTTTTGTTTTTGAACGTTTAAACTAATTTAGAACTGGTTCTTTTCAGAATTTATATTTTTTTTAGGCCTGACTTTGTCTCTATTTAATTCTTTTGTCTGTCGGAACACATGCTGCAATTCTGGCATGAAAACATCAGAGCTTGTTTGACTATTTTGTAACAAATAATCATAAATTCAACATCTCTTATATCCTATTCATAGATTTTATAATTATGTAGCTTGAAATTAACATTAGCTGTACAATTTGTGTTTACAATTTGAAAAATTAAGTTGATTAGCTGTTACAACTCATTTATTTTTGTGGTTAACGAGCAACCTCGCGCTATTACATATGTAGGTACTATACGTGCAATTACTATATACATTATCATTACTTGTTATTGAAACTCATACTGAACGCGATAACTTATACATTATTAGGCAAACTGTTTTCCTAAAATCGATCTTAACTATATTCAGGTGAGCTTTAAACCTATATTTTAAAATTCAAAACTAACAATCTAAACCGATCATCTGAAAAAAATAATGCATGTCATAAAATCATTGGAACTTGTGCAAAATTATCCCCAAAAAAGTGGAAAAAAAACACTCAATATAAATTAAATTAATAAGTATAGAGTGACGTCTAAACTCGTGACCAATGGGCAAATAAAAATCTCAACAGTGAAGATATAAGGGTACTATTTCTCTTGTTTTATGAAGAAATAAGGGATTCCGTAATGAATTTACAAAAGATGCGGGACATTCAGGCGAAAATGGTAGAAAAATGGAGTGTCCCATAAAACGAGAGAGAAACGGCCCTTCTAAGGGAGGTGCACTAATAACAAATGGACGTGCGTGGTCCTTCTGCGAAAAGCTATTTCTGAGCCGAAATCCTGGTTTTATCTGAAATACGCGGTCGACAATAAAACCAAGTGAAAGCATTCCGTGATATTTTGAAATATTTTATCATTTAAATTTACAGCGACGCAGTGGGAAGAGATAAAATGTTTTTATATCTACAAAACGGATTGTTTTTCTTTATATTTAATGTTTTTCTATTCCAATTTTCATTTGAGGGTAAAGCGATAAAAATGTTTAGGTAACCAGGTAAATATTCATTTTGACTTTAATATATATATACTAATATTTTTTCGTCTTTATTATATGTTAATGCTATAATTAATGAAAAGTTTTTAGAAATAATTCCGAGGAAAGAGGTACAACTACAACTTTTCGATAGAAACACTCAAATTTACGTAATTTGTTATCCGCAATGTTACAGCGCACCGAAGTATAAAATTGTTTTCCTTTTCAGTCCAATTTAGAACCGAATCCGTTCTTGCTAATGAGATAGCAGCTCATGTTTATTAAATTAGATTTTCCCCTGAAAAATGCAGATATCCCGCATAATATGAGAGAGGTTTAAGTGAGGGAAAAATAAGAAATACAAAAAAGAAGCTCAATTCTAGGAATACATGAATTACGTATAAAGAATTTTTATGAAAAAGTTTTCCAGGCTTTCAAGGAACGCTGTTGTAAATAATGAATAATTTAGCATTTCATTTATGCTAAAGCATACAATATATACCGGGAATTATTAATTCAAACTTAATTGATAGTAATTTAAAATTCATATAGTTGTGTAATACTACTTAATATTATTTTGATATTGATCAAATTAGTCTTTATTGAGAGACAATAATGAAAATCGACTTATTTCAAAATCTGATTAATAATATAACTTATACGCAATTAATGAACCTGTATTAATTACTATTAAATTATTTACATAAAATGGGAAATTGTATGTAACTTTTATATATATAATAATTTAATGAAGGATTCAACTGATAACGTATAATAGAAATAAGGTCATATCTCAGATACTTTAAATATAACCAATCTCACTACCTTTCAAGTCCTAAATAACTCTTTCCTTTGACATTCCCTTTACGCCCTGATTAAGAACATAAGCACTGATAAACAGGATTAATTATGCAACGTGAAAACTACACCCATTCCTCCACATATCAAAACACCGCAATCAAAGCACCTGGGTAGAAAGAAACAAAAAAGAATCCCATTTCCTTTCCGTTGTTTCAAAACTTTTAGCCCCTTCCATTAGGGTCCGCCGTGATCCCTGCATTAAACCGGCAATTCCGTCTAATTGGGTTAATTAATTTGCGAGACATACGTAAAACGCATCGTGCGGAACGCGATCCTATCTTTTCACGCCTTCAGGTGCGCCATCTTCCCACTCCCTTAATAACCTCGGGTGGGGAAAAAAAGAATAACTGAGGGCGATATATATTCTCCGCCTGAAAGCACGCCACCCGCCCATCGCATTGTTTTCGTCTCTTCGCAGAGGTGGCGGAATTCCCATAATCTTTCCGTCGCCCGAATTATTATCCAGAAATGTTCATTAATTATCCCGCAAAACAGTCCGCGGAGGAGAGACGTATTCTGAGGGGATTTCCTCTCATTTATTCCCGCCAAAGATCGATAACGGGAGACGGCGTCTTGACCTCATCCCCGTTCACTATCCACGTTTAGCTTTTTTAGTTCGATATGATAAAGATCATGCCGGTATACGGAGCGCGTGTCTCTCACACTTGTCTCCATGGAGACCCACGTTCGTTTCCGGGTGATTAAGTCGTTCAAGAGATTAGAACGACGTAATTTCTCGGTAATAATTTACGGAGGATGACGGAATGAGGGCGTGTTTCGAAGGCGAAATTCTTTTGGGAAATTCAAGGGCGGAATGGACTGTTTTGAGTCGAAATGAAAGCGATGCGTTTCCCTTTTCGATTACTCGAGGAATTTATCAATCGAAATTGTTTTGGGACTGTGGGGGGACGTTAAAAAATCTATTGATTTTATCCTCAAGTGATGGATGAATGATTTATTAAGCTGTTTACCTTGGTGATAAGGTGTTTAAAATTGGAATTGTGACTGAATTCCGCGGAGATATGCTGTTGCGAGAGTATTTTGAAGGATAAGAAGTTTAATATCATGGGAATTTTGTAGAAATTGAGCTGGATTCATATCAGTAAAAATTCCTCATAGAAATCGCATTTTTTGCGGAAGATTTTTGATATATTAGTAATTTATAAAACAATTTTTAACAAAAGTTTCTAGAAACGGTATATTCAATAAAAATAATTCAATAGCTTAAAGAAAGAGATCCATGCACCGGTTATGGATTTATGTTTTCCAATTTTCAAATTCGGTTGTCTTATTAAGAAAATAGAAAATAAAATTGATTGAACAAACAATATGAAAAATATATAATATAAACATGTTAAAGTAGGCTATATTTGTTCAAATTCATATCTCTTAAAACAAAAAGAAATTTTCTTAATTAATATATTGAACTTAATATGCCTCCGTCTCACGATAACGGATTCTAGAGAACATCATCCAATTATCTCGTGGTTCATATAAAAAACCTTTCTCGAGTTGGACCGATAGACATAGTTACGATACCCAAGATCTTGATGAGAAAATGTGCCCTGCATATCTAATTTATCCTCTGAGTTTCATCAAAATTGGAATAAAATTCAATAAGAAACCTTATTCTTAGTTGAATTTAAAATTTAGCTACACTTCTTTGTTTCTAGCCATTATTAATAATAAATTAAGAGAACTGATTTATTGTAATTTTTTTCTATCGTTGGTACTTCACAGATCTGAATAAACTTGATAATATGTTTTGAATAATATTAAAGTAAAATTAATTATAAATATGTTTAGACACCTTAAAATATTCACAATTTTTTAAAACGATTTAGAATCTCTTTGTTAGTGATTTTTCTATAATTTCACTAAGTTCAATCAATCAATACTTCCTTTCACTTTTGCACCGGAAATGTGATAAGTGAAAGGTATCAAACCGTTATCCCTCCTTTAGATAATGATTGACATCATCATAGAATATTCAATCGATGATTCTCCGTATTTATTGACAAGGTTATCTAAGGTGAGAGAGGTGAAAAAAACGATGGAATATAAACGAAACTCCCAAAAAAATCTCTCGCGCAGAAACTTGAGAGAAACCAGGCCCTCCAAGGTCGTGGATATCCCTTTTTCTCGCCTCCTTCCGTAACAATATGTCTGGAAGGTAAACCCATAAGGGAGTGAGGGAACGTTGACTTTTTGCCGTGTGAGGGGGGTTGAATATCGGAAAATTAATTTGGGCCAATTTCGAGACAGATAGGGTTTCCATATTTCATGAGAAAGGAGGACTCGCTATGAACTGTTAGCCCACGGTGTTTTCTTTGATATCCTCGAGTAGAATGAGGGAGATTCCATTTTGAAATTGAATTTACGATATTAAAAATTAGGCCTCCATCAGGGCGAAAGGTATATCCTCATATATAGCCACGACTAGGTGTACAAACCCTCCTTTTGGAAATATTAATCAATATGCTATTCTGACGAATATTTTTTTGCCATAAAACTGTCATTAAAAGAAAATTTGCAATATAAATAAGCAATCTATTGTCTAATAATGGAAAGAAAATACCTTTAAATAATAACTTTCATGAATTCAAAAATAGCTCCTATTAAGTCATAAAAATAGTTTTGTTTGTCAACGTATGGGTAAAATATGAAGGAATTTACTAAACAGTATTTAGAAACTTAATATTCCATTTTGAAAAAGAATAGATATGGTATTTTTGTAAGTCAATGTATTACGAAACTTGTAAATTTTGTTAACGTTTTGTTTTATCTTTGATATTCATCAATCGTAATTGGCTATGTGCTGTTTGGTGATATGTCCTGATAATTATTTAGAATAAAATAATTTTAAAATATATAAGTCTATAAGATTACTTATAGCTTAAACTTATATTCAAGACCCTAGTTGAAAGTCACTTTTATATGTATTATTTTTGAATGAAAGAAATGCATTGTTTCACAGACAGACTATAAAACTACCTCAAAGGGAATGCCTGTATTCATCCATTCTTAGTACTTATTTTCCACTCTCTGGATGTTTCGGAAACCTTTATAAATACATACGATAAACTACTTGAAGTTGTAAACATATATTTTGAACATAAAATGAGCTGGAATAACAAGAAAGATAAAAGAAGGCGTAACAACGATTTTTTTCTAAACTCCATTCCAAGTTTTGGCATGAGCGAGAGCATTTTTTTGTTTCGAATCTGAAAGAAAGTCTTAAAAACATTCGAAGCGTAAAATAAGTCGTAATTTTCGTAGGACGCGGGGCTACCGCGTTCATAAAGCATCCTACGCATGCAGTAACTCTTTTTAAGACTTCTATAAAGTAGGTCACCGGCTTTTATTTGTTTTCAAATTTGTCACCAGCATGGTGCGAGACCATTTTTTTTAAAGAAAGACTTTTGTGATCCTCTTCAGGTTTATTTACTGCAAAAATAGATGAAGCTACATTAAGAAGAGAGGTTCTTATGGGCTGTAAAGGAATGGATGTTAAAGAAGACTAGAAGGATGAAAATAGTAAGAATGCCATAATTTTTTCTTAACTGTTATTTTCGTATTTAAATACTTGTTTATAAGAGTCTAAATGGAGTAAAAGAGTTGTTCCTGAATAATTTTAAACAAGACGAATCCATTAAAATACATTTCTAAAAGGTATACGCTTGCATTTCTATTTCCTTTGAAAATTATGATATTTCTTTCGTTTTACTACGTAATTTTAAATGATAGCTTGAGATGGAAAGCTAGAAAAATTTTATGACTTTTAGTATGCAATTTGTAAGCTATAGCTATAATCGATGTTTTACAGCATTTTAGATGATTGAATGTAATTTCTTGCTCTTGATTCTTGATCTCTTTGTCACAAGAAAAAGATATTATCTTACTTGTGATTACTATGGTTTCACAATTCGCATTTTATAATAATGAATTGTATCATTATAATTACCATAACTGGCAATTTTAAGTTAAATAAAACAGAGAGAGAAAAGATTAATCTAAGTGTAGACTATAATGAAAGAGAAGCATTTTATCATTCACATGATTAATAACCAACTGATAATTACCGCTTTAAAAGAGAAATAATAAAAATTGCAATGGCGTTGATTTACGGCTTAATTGCAAAAACATCCTACATTTTTAGACACCACTTTCATCATCAGAAAATTACATTTTCCTAACTCGATAAAAGGCCGCAAATGTGTGGGAGCATTTATTCCGTTTCCTCACATCGGAAATGTCAGAAAAAAATAATAGTAGTAAAGATATTTCGCCTCAACACATTTGGAGAAAATGGGTCTTTTAACCCGCAAATTACAGGAGATAACGTTTTTTTAACCCGAGCGTTATTAAGCAAGTTATTAAAGAGAACAAAAGCACGAAAATGACACCTTGACGCTAATCTAAAGGATAAGTCGCCGGATGATTCAAATGAGCAGGACACGTAGGGCAAACCGTCCAAAAAGCTCGCGTGAATAATGGGCGCAGAAGTTTTAAAAACAACGCCTAAGTGCAGACGTCATCAAGTCTACGTAATGAAGACGGCCATCATCGCGAGGAATAATTTGTGGAAATTCCTCCCGAGGTCTGGGGCAGAGTCTATGTACATCTCGTGACCGCCTTTCCCACGAATTCATTCGGAATTATTTCAAAGGAAATGGTCTTCGGAGAATAGAGAATGTAGGGATACCCTTTCCTGACCTCCGCTGTACAAATAGGAATCCTCAGTTTGTTTTTGCGCACCCTTTAATGACGGTGGTATCTTACGTGCGGTGGTTTTTATGCTATTCCGTAAAGCATAAGCGTTGCGGGAAGTCGTTATTTTAGGAGTGGGAACGTTTTACTATCTTTAGTGCATACTTTAAGAGGGAATGTCTAAATACGTTACGGAACGCCATTAGATGATATTTTTGATATGAACGATAATGCACCACGAGGTAAGGCGTTAATATGAAGTCATTTTATCATCACCATCTCATAATATATCTCGGTTTTACGTCTATCTTTGGAATTTTTGCATATATTAATAACTGAAATTCAATGGTGAGTATAGAATTCTATCTTTGCTATTCTATTGATATCACTAATTGGAATTCTAACTATTAGTCGTTTTGAGAGTAATGGAAAAAAGACTATTATCTTATATTTTCATTCGGTTAATATTTTGGTTGAGCCATAAGTAACAATTTTGTAGATTAAAGACCAATTGCAATTATTCATAATTCGTGATCTTAAAATTATTACATTATAAATTATTAGATATGTTTAGAACTTTTTCCTTACAAATATATCCTCAGACACCATTAAAACACGAACGTAATAGCAAGATAGATTCAAATGCTGCTATGGCGAAACCTTTAAACATTAATTTATGTAAAATACATTTCATCGTTTTCACTTCATTTCAAACTGAAAAGAAAACAGTTCCTTTCAACTAAATAAATGAAATAAATAAATTTAGAAGATAAAAATAATATCATTAAACTGGATTAGTGTTATCATATTTACGACCGAATGAGTAAATACTGCTATTTCCATAGTAACCAAGGAACTGGTCTTTAAGTAAAACAATAAGTCTAAATTTATGAGGTGCTATTATGTTATGGAAGATATGGAAACTAAACTATGACCGGCTTCGTTGTAAAGTAAATTATTACTAAAAGGTCGTATCGAATTCAAACTAGTCTATAAGCAAAATTAGAATATCCTAAGTCCTATTTATTCCTTACAGCCCATATCCCATCTTTGAATATATTCTTATCAGCTTGTTCTATTTTGAGCGAACCGCCATCTTTCTTTATTAACCTCAAAATTCTAATTCTCTCGTATTTAATTGCAAGAGGGAGGGCTTGTGCTTTTAGCTGCAGCTCCAGTTTCACGATCAGCTGCTCCGAATGGCGTCTCGGCATAATAAGGTGTGGAATTTAATGCCAGGTGTACACTCTCCGTTAAAATCTTCCTCTTTCTCCGAAGTAGTAATCCGTTTAAATTACGTAAGGCGCCCCTAATCCTGAATCATGGTGTACGTGTAGGATATTGGGATACGCACTATCGTAAGAAATAAAAACAGAATGTGCATATATGTATGAATAAATGGAGAAGATCTAAAAGTGTGGAGAGAAATGTGTATATATGAATAAAGACTTATCATCGATACAAATACGTCATCATTTACGTGTAATGTATGTATTTTCGTTTGACTACCATATTCTTATAAGATCAAATATCTATTTAATCAATACGATTCATACGTATGCATTTAAGAGTATATGACTAATAACATTGAATTAATACAGGATAGATATTGACAAATTAAAATAGTAAGGCCACAATACGTAATAGATAACAACAAGAAGTACGGGTAATTAACTCTTAAGACCAGTCTATTATTAATGGAGGAAAAAATTCCGTTAATCCTTTGACTGGGAAAATTAATTCGAGATAGTATATTAGAAAAAAGGAATCAAATTAAAATATTTAGGTGTATTGATAATTGACCTTCGAGAGTGAAAAATCGGAAATGAGAGGTTTTTAAAATGACTATGTATTTACCATTATGTATTTGTATTAAAGAAAACGATCCTTGGTTAAACACTTCACATAAATGTACCCAAGTACGGAAGCCATTTTTAAAAAGCTCTTAACTATACAAATATGTGCATGTATCATTCAACAAAACATAATTATGATGCAAAAAAATCATATCATCATTCCACGCGTATATATAAAGATAGATAACTTTTAACGAATAAAATTTTCACCCACGTATCGTAGGATTCAACGACAGCTGTACCCACGTAAGTATTTCCAAAAAAAAACAACTAAATGCCAACTTTACCGCAGAGCGGTCGCTTTTACTCATCCCCAAATTTGGGAAAGGCTCGGGTAATGTTCTGTGGGATAAGAACCGAAGCGCCTTTCTCCAATTCCGTAATGACACAGCGATAGGACATGATGTAGCGCATAGAGAGAAAGGCCCGGAAGATAGGCGAAAACGTCACAGATGTTAGGGATAACTGAAGATGAGCAACGGAAAAGGTGAAGTTGTAGGACCCTTCTGTCTCTGGTGGAGGGCCCCACGTTTCGTTACACGGTCCCTATATAGATAGAGAGAGAGTGGTTGTCAGATCCACTCGTGGACCCCTTTAAACCAACGGAATATCTGCTTTTTTGTTGCGTCAGCGATCAGCAACCATTTTCGAGTGGCGCCTTGCTGGAGGTTCGGATAAAAGCGTACGAAATAAACAAAGCTTTTTAAGAATCGGAGCTTTTAATACGTTCTAATCCAAACAAACATCGCTGCTAAATGTTTTCGGGAAGGAATTTGGATTTGATAAAAGAAGAAGAGTAAAAGGGATGGCGCCAGACTGAAAATACGGTTTTAATGAAGTAGGAATTCACTTTTTAGCGGGTCTGGATGCATTTTTAAAGGTTTTAAATTCGAATGAAAGGTTTAACTAGAGTTTATTGAGATTTTGGAGGAAGGTAGATTACTTATTACTTATTACTGGAACACATATACTTATACCTTCTTATAATCTTCCTTTCTGCCATATATACTTCTGTTTCACATATTTAATACGTCAATTAAAGTAAGAATTGTTCCAATTTACTTTCGATGAGTCCGTTGTCATGGCGTAACCAAGGAAAATAAACACATGCACAATCATTCCACCTCCACGATTGCAATCGAACTTGGATCTTTCAATCTACAGGCAGCAATTTTATTGATTGAGTCTGCCTGTAATCCAGCAATCTACTATTCCATCCTCTTTCACTGAGTACGGGGAATATAGAGCGAAGGGAATTCATGAAAGTAGTGTGGAATTCATAGCACAGTCCCATACATTGAAGTGGGTAATGGGTCTGGTTCTCCAAGTATCAATTTGCGTAATGTTGGATTACACTTCTGAAAATAATAGTGATTTAAAGATACATAAACTTTACGTTAGGAGAGAATGAATTTAAGTGTAAAGTAAGATATGTACTAGGAGTTTGTTCTTGGTAATATTTGAACTTGAAAAATGCGTACCGTAATTCGAAATTTTGGTTATAAATTTTACTAAGAACTACGCACACTTATGAAAATGCACGTGCAGGTTTGAGATAAAGATTATGCTACTTTAAAAAGCTGGTTTAATGGAATAAGTCGTAGTAATGTTTACAAAAACATTTATAACTCCATGTGCATTTTTCTGAAAGTAATTTACACATCAAAGATTTTAATTCAATTAATTATATCAAGGTCTCAGTTAAGTTGCAGATCTTAGTACAAAATGTTCCTTAGGAAGTAAAGAATGAGAATGTGAAGAAATAAACACCATATATTTGGTTTGAAAGGATTGAAGATGTATACAAATAAAGTTTCTAAATAATAAGCTTCATAAATTAATATCTCTAGCTAGAGATTGTAAAGGGTGAACTTAAATGCAAATATTATAAATTTAGCGTGTTATAGCGTGTGAAATTATCCAATTTCTAATATAAAAGAAGTCTAAAATTCTTAAATTAATTAATATGATCTTCAAAAATTTCTCTTACGAAAGAAAACCTGTCATTTCTGTTATAAGGAAACAGGAAATGTAGTCTTTCACGAACAGAAGTGCTGATGCTAAAAAAATTCTATTAGTTGAAGGAAACACAAGATGGTAGAAATTAAAGGCAACCTTCTCCAAACGGATGAAGCTATTGTCAAAACCAACGGAACCCTTTTCAGAATAGAACCGTAGCTTTTGAAGGGATGATATACGGATGTCAGAATAGAAGGTGAAAGTGATATAACGTAAACACGAGATAGATCGAGCCTCTTCTGTTCATTTAATTTGTAGCAATTGGAAGATATAAAGACTGCCTCTGAGTAAACATTTATCTAGAGTACGATATATAAACAATTTGTATTATGAGTTGTGTTACCATGTTACCGTAACATTTTGTTAATTATTATCCAGAGGCATGTAATTACAAGCTGAGATTTCTTTTAGAAGTTAGATTTTCAACGCTTTACGTATTGCTATAGTAACAGTAATTGTCATTATGATTCTAACTCAATAACGTTTCAATGTTAATTCAATTTTGTCGAAATAATGTTCACTCGAAAACATTTCAATAGATAATGCTTATAATATAATATTCTATAATAAATTAGGATGGTATTGTATCTATTTTTCGGGAAAACGCTTCAAGATTCCTTCATAACTCTTTACCACCAGCAAACCTCTATATTACAAGACTCGAAACAGTAATTGCTTCGGAAATGGTGAGGTAATTTACTGAGGTTTTGATTGCTTAAGTTTCGGATATATTTTTCTGTTGGAAACGGATGTTCCGCCATATAGTGAAGGCTTAGTTTAAGTGGAAAAGAAAAAATAATGAGCATGGACGAGTGATATAAATGGGGAAGGAGTAGCTACGTTCCGCTATCCAGTAATGGATTTTGTACGCAGCTCCTTTCTTGTGGGGAAAAGAAAGCAAATAAACAACAGCATCTTGTCTTCTGCGTTCCGCTCCAGATAAAAACTCTTCGTCTTCCAAAAATTAGCACTCGAGATTTTGGCAGCGACATACGATTTCGAGAACCGATTTATGGACTGGGAATGAAGTTGCAGTAATCACTTATGGTGCAGTGTCATTATTCCAGAAATTAGCATGATGTTACTTCCTACCATTATAATTCTTATTTTCAACTGTAGAAGTTTTCGTAATGTTTTTCCAAAACTATTTTAAATTTTATTCTATTTCAACTTACACAGGCACAACTAGTATTGTTGACCGATATATCTTTACTTGTTGTACTGCATAAATTGACATTTTCATTGTCGATGAGTACAAAAGTTACTTTTTACCCGAAGCAGAACATGGATCGATATTCAATGTCGTGATGCATTCACAAGTTCTTCAATGCACTTTAGAATAATGTATCCATTTGAGAAAACTAACAAAAGGAGTTCGCATAAAATCTAATGTTTACATATACTTCACGTAGGTGACTCTTTTGATGTGCAGCCCATTCAATATTTCTATTCGATATATCTTTTCATGTTGAAGTTACATATCTACTATATTGAAAAACCTACCGTCGTGACACTGCATTCTTTCAATAAATCGATGATAGGCATACGAGAGTGCTTTTGAAAGTTTCTCATTTTCGAATAATATATATCTTTGTGTCACATTGCTGTGCATATGCATTACATATTCCCTTTTTTAATTTGTAAGGCATATATTCTCTACATATCATTATAATCTTCGCCCATATGCGTGCATACGTTTGTAATTATTCAAGTAACAATGGAAGCATAAATGCACTTGGGAATATATATCATGATTAATTCTAATCCAAGAATTCAATATAATTTACTTTGACTGTAATTGAGAACGACAATATACTACGGTTTTAATTAATAATGAAATATGGAAACAGTGTATCCTTTAAATTGGACTAATAGGATAATTAGCTCCATGGCAACTGCCTAGCCCTTAACCTACATTCTCGTCCTTTGCAATAATTAATATCGAATGGTAACTCATTAATACCCTGTTTTCGAAATAAATCGAACAAATGGATGTTTAAGCACATACTTAACGTACAACGAGTAATATTCCAATCGTTTTTGAAGTAAATTACCACAATTTTATGTACTTTGTAGTCGTATTTATTATTTAAGAAACATGTGAAGGATATTAAAAATATTTTATAGGAAATCGGTCATAAGTATGCGAAGTTTAATTTATAAATTCGTTTCCACTGTCGGAAAACAAGTGAATAACAAAAAAATCACCGCACTGAGCACATAGTCTCCACGAAGACAAAACAACATCGATTCAAAGTCCGCAAAGATAGAGTGGGGCTCAAGAAAAAAAAGTAACAAATGCGTACCGAGAGAGAATGAATGGCCCATTGAGTCTAAGAATGGAGGTAAGTAGAGCAATGAGCTCAAACGCTTGACCTCTTCACAAAGGATGTTCGACGGATGAAACAGATGCACACGAACGGCTTTTGAGGACGCTAGTGACGTGAGGTAAAGAAGAATGGTACAAGGAGACCGCAAGTGAACGACGAAATCAATTAATTCATAATTGAGCCACGACGGCGGAGTTGATGAATCTACATAAATGAATGTTCCCAGCTCATGAATTTTGTCGCGAGAATATTTCCAAGTATGGCACCTCTTCTGTGAATGTATATGTACATGGGGAAAGGACGGTTTGTATCGGGGAAACTCGAGCAAAGGTCTGTTTTGAAGTTTTAAGGGGTAGGAACCACAGAATGACATAATTACAGTGTTATAGAACAGCCGGAAGAACGAACCTCAAATGAACACGCGGTTGTCAGGAAGTTGTGCCGTCGTCAGTGGTTATTTCATAGGAAAATTACGTTCTAATATTTTGGTCGTGTTTCCAAATATATACTTGAAAATAAAGCTGAGTAACTATTATTGTTTGAACTGCTTTGATTGAACCCTATGTCAAGATATCCTGAATATTTTAAGATCGGATAAGTATAAAAAATGTATATTATTTAATGATTGTTGCCAAGTATGAAAATTTGTTGAAATTAGTGTAGAGTATGATTAGGAATGAAAGTGAAAAAGCATCTTTTAAAATAACACATAACGTAACGAATGTGATTCATCACTCTTATTTCTGATAGTATATACTTAGTACAGTACTGATACCTCAACCATTGATTCTAGAGTATAAATGTTTTCCCCTACATAATAACGTAAGTTATTTTATATTTTTACAAGATAAAACTATGATATACCAGGCTAGGTCCTCCAAGCTCGACAAAGATCTTGTTAACACTCAAGAGTCAGTAAAGGAGCATACTTATAAAGTACATACCCAACTTTCGTTCAGCATGAATTAATTAGACGCATCATGTTTTGGCGTGCAGCAACAATTCTGCAATATTCTGGTTTATTATCATAATTCAACATTTTATTGGTAGTATTAAATATCTTATAGGACTTCATGATTACACTTCTGATTTCTTGTTAAATTATGTGCAGGATCCACAATGTAAAAGAATAATTGGAAAGGAAAATAAAGATGAAAGTCATAACGAATGAAAGCAGTGTTGTAAGACCTTTGATAAAATTGTATATAATATCATTGACGAAGAAAGTTGAACATTACGAGTAAGTAGGTGGTAGCTTAATTAAAGGAAACTCACTTTAAGTTTTATTAGAACGCTATGAGCTATGTGAACCTATTAACTAACTGCTCTTTTATGTGAACGTTATTACTCGAGAGTTACCTGCCATGAGCTTACCTGAGGGCAAATAAACCGTGAGATAGTTAAATTTCCTTGATATCAAAGACAAGTTTGATTAAGGGTGAGATAGGTGTGCCTTTTGGAAATGAGAAGTTAAAATTATAATAATTTCCTCTATCCTTGAGCTAAAACTGCCTGTGAGAATTTTAATCGTACGAGGTTTAATTTCTTAACGAATTGCTCCATTAAAGATAGAAGCTAATGTAAGTCTCGCAATTGAAATCATTAGAGATAAGTTGAACCTTGAAATAACTTACTTTTTCAAAAAGAATTCATTCAGTAATATCTATAATTACTTAGGAAATGACTCAACAATACTCACTAATAAAATAATCATTAAATTAAGCAATAAATTAAGTAAATTAACAATGGAATCCAATAATGAGCCTTGTACTTTGTATTAGTCTCCCATTATAAAGGAGAATTAATTAACAATCAAAACTAATAATTGAACTCAACATACACAACAATCATATTCACTAACTCAATAACTAACTTATCAACTCCAGTAGTTCTAGAAAGTCTACACCGCAGTGTACTAAAACCTCAGCTAATATAGCCGGATTAAGTAAAGTAGAGAAAGGAGTATTTTACGATAGTACACGAAGCCAAAGTCTCTTGAGCCAGGACTTTAAAAGTTACTCTGGAAAGGAAATAAACAGAGAGAGCTCAATCCAAACTGAGAACTGCTTCCAGGAAGAGCGCATTTTCAACCTCAGTGACGTGTCTTCTTCATTTTCCCTTTTTGAGGCGCACAAAGGTTAGGGAGAGATTCGTCATCATAAGAACGTCAACCCTCCCATTTCCTCTTTCTGAAAAGGATCCGCAATTAAAGTTAACCGAAAAAGCGCGAGAGGCTGCACTTCAAATAAAGAGCCTGGATCTATAAAAGCCCCGGTGACTTCTTCCAACTTCTTCGGATATTTCTCTTACGCTCCAACGAACACAAAGACTTCATTGAGTATTCGAACGTATTCGCAGTCAGATAGCAGTCCCATTCTGAAGGGAATTGAGTTTAAAACGTTCCCTAAATGGCAGGCATCCTTAAATCTCTCATTGGATGACGTAGTAGCACGAGCGGTACATACGTAAGTTCTACCCAAGGCCAAGGATGTTCAAGAGCGGTTGATAATTGGATCAAGATCCACCGCATGGAATTTACCGTCGTATTGGTAGCTTCAGTACCCCATAATGACCGCGAATTATCATATTTACCCTGAAAGCCTTTGTTTGATCATTTGAAGAGGTATAAAGAGTAATATCGTGTTGTTTTCATGTATTGTTGTAATTTTATGTCGCTAATATATGATATAAGACGAAAAACTACTTTCGTAACATCAATTTTAATGCACCTACATTTATAGATATATATATGATATATATTGCTCGCATATATATATCAATCTAGTCATCTTCTTACTTAGCAATTACTCTGGACGTACTTAGCAACGATAAACAAGCATCTAATATCCTTTTTTCAAGGATTTCAAATATATCTATGCATATTACATAAGATATAATATACATCGTGAGCTTTTCTGCATCGTGTTAAATTTATATACTTATCGTTTGAGGTACATCGTCGTTCGTTTTGTGTTAAGATCAAATCTTAGATCCTCATGTATAAGATATGATAATTACTTCAACGCTTATAGGATCCAGAAGTAGTGAAAAAAGGAATTTTTAAAAGCAGTACTTATCCCAAAAGCGTGTCATATCTCGTCCTTGATAAGGCTAATTCAAAAGGGGAAAGATTAAAATAATTGCGGAATGTTCAAGAAAAGGAGCCAACTACTTTGGTTCGGTTTAAAAGAGAAAAAACAGCGTTCATTTGCATCCGCTTTTGAAAGCAGATCGCGAAGCACTCCTCAAACAGTTTTTAAATGAGCAATATTCGGACAGGAGTGCTTGTAACGGAAATTTGGAATGCAGATTTCGGGGGAATTCGCTTTATAAATGCACCGCTCAGAGGATGGACAAAGCTTAAGATATTCTCGTCGCGCGCTCTCTTGAAAGCAAGCCGTAGCCGTCCGAAACTTCCAATTAGAATGCAAATCGAGTGGAATAAAGTGAGCGGTGCGAATCACGGGCAAAAACCTTGGCAGCGCAGAAGTAAGCAAAGTGTTTTTGGGCACTGCTGAGCCAATGTGAGCCTTGGTCGAGTCTAAAATTTGGGTCAATTATCGGAAATCAACAGAATCGGAGAGAGACGAAGGAGGGGTAAAAACATACATTTACCGAAAGACTCTTTGAAAGCACTTTGGTTGAGTGGAAGAGCTGGATAAAAAGACGTTGTTAGAGCTAATTCTATTAATTCCTCTGCGTAAAACTTTGCGGGAGGATTCCTTGACGCAAGAAGAAGGATAAGCAATTCTTTTCCTGGTAGAATGATTTGTATATTTTACGTTTCGTAGATGTTTTCGTCGTGTGGGTTTTAAATTTTTATTTTTCATTTATTCTCGTGTTTATTGACGTGTATTTACAGAGGGTATGTATGGACAATTTGCAACGATGAGTGAAGTCAGCTGTACGCAAGTATGTACAACAGACATGATTTGATTAGGATTCGTGAAACGTTATCATTACAAATTGGATATAGATAGACTGGTTGGTTTCCCTCGAATTAATTTAACTTCGATTGAATTTAAATTTAACTTGATTAAAATCGTTTGGGTGGAAAAAGTTCGCCGCGATGTATATCTCGGGAAAGGTCAATTGTTTTCCGATTCGATAGGAATTTATTATATCCGCCCTAATTGAATGATATCCAGCAAGAGTGTTAATTTGTTTTCGCCAAAGTGAATGTTCTTAATTCATTGGTGGGATATGAGGTGTTCGATTCGATATACTGGCACGAGATTTGTATCGAAATTTAGCATGAGAATGTAATGTGAATGGTTACTTAGTAGAGTGTCATGAAGTGAAGTAAGGAAAGACTTGTCTACCTATACACACTTAGGGAATTTATTGAATGTTACTTTTTCTATTTAAGGTCATTCTCTATAATGGTAATTTAGTACATTAGCGATTCATCATATCCAACGGTAATTCGTTCTACACATATAATTACGTATAACAGAACATTAAATTTAATAATAACCTATTGAACGTTAAACATTACTGGTACGACGTTCAACATTGTTGGTAAATAAACTACTTTAATATTTTTGGAGCGTTTACGTGATACTTCAAATTAAATTACATAAATAATGAACGAAAAATATCTTCTCTGCATTCTTCTCTTCTCTCGTCTTCTGGTCACGTTTTCTTTGTCGACTTCAACAGTAAGACGTCAAGTTGTGCTTAAATGTAGTGTATCATTCTTTCGCAATAACTCACAGTAATATCTTTTTATGTTAAATGTTACGATCTTTTTAATATACGCTTTTCGTAGACCCTGTTTACTGTGATCTTGTGCGAAGAATGATGTTAAGAGACGCCCAACTTCGCGAACTCCTTTTCCACATAAAATACGCGCAGAGAAAGATCTTCCATAAAACAGTTCAAAGGCCAAATGGAATGACTTAAACGGTCAAAACTTTGTGTCTGACGTTCGAAGGGCATATGTTTTCGTTGAAAACAGGGACTTTCATCTTTATGGATGAAAAATACTTCCACGTCTATGGGAATATGTAACTGGATAGAGGTATGAAAACAATTGGAGTAGACAAATATTTGCAGACCATCCATTTTTACTTTGTTTGCTTAGTGGGAAAGGAAGATATTTCAAAAAATTGTTATTTATTAAAACCTGAAGTATTTGGTGGGATCAATTGATAAAGATAATGCATGAGAATGCAATATTATTAATGCCTTTTAAATCAAATAAATCCTTATTTGTGTTATAAAGAAGAAGATAACATTAAAAATGGTTATTAGATCAGCACAAATAATAATGATGAATTAGCCTTAAGGTATACGTAGGGCTCAAAATAACATACTTAAAATATAAATGTAAGGATTAAAGAATATCTTTGAGTATAGGAATGTCTTAAAAGAAAGAGGAAGACTTGGCACAAGTAAATTCAAGCAGAACCACGAAAGATTTTATGGTAAATGAATAAAAAAATAAGATAAAATTTCATCATGACGGATAAAACAACCTACGCCAAGATTTCTGCAGAAATTTTAGAGATGATATATTACAGTACTCTCAAAAGAAACTTTTCAGAATGAAAGGCGATAGTAATTCCAGCCAATTCTCTTGTACGCAATTAATCTTAAACGAAATAATACTTTACGATACTACCAAAGGATGCATTATGGCGCCAATCTATATGAATTATTCTTTGCGATGAGATAAGAAATGGAATAGAGTAGAAGTAAAGTTTTAAAGTATAATGAGTCAATCATAAGTCTCTATGTTAGATATTTTTCTACAATATTTTATTGAGTTCGTGTATTCGATGATGAGATCAATTACGCAATAAGATAAAAGAAGAAATTTAATCGAAAATAAAAGAAGAGATACGGAATAATTCTAAGTAATGGAATGTCAGTCAAAAGCATTCTTAGAAATTCCTCAGAAACAGCCTGAGGTTGTTAAATTCTCTCACAAAGTCGACAGCAATAAAAGTTTATTGAGGAAACTAATGAGCATTCTTTTTTATCAAAACTTTTAGTTCGTGCTTACTCGACGGTCAAAATCTCTTGTATATCTTGTCAAAAGACCGGAAAAGGACTTCCTTCTTATAAAATAAAATTTAATTCATATCAATATAACGATTAAGTTTATTATACGCAGTCGGGCACGTAACTGGAAGTGTGCACAAAATGAATACGTAAAAGTTTCAGAAGAAAGAAAGTTCTGGGATGATTTTGAAATGAAAGAAACTCAACACCTAAAGGAATACAATTTTTTGTTCTGTTAATTCGTGAGAATACGAAAAGAAAAATGGAGCACGTTTATTTTAGCCCTTAGACTTTATTTTTCCAATCTATAATACTACTATAATTAGGAATTCGTAAATTTTTACACATTGTAATTATTTAGACTATAATTCTGCAAAAATATTCAACCATATAAAGATTTATCTTAAAATGGCATATTGCCCTAAATATTTCCTTTTCATAGGTTCCATCAAGATGTAAATTCGATACTATAAGTTGAAGAAGATTACAAATCGTGTACATTGTAACCAATTCAGTGCCTTATAAGTATCAATTACGCTATGAGAAGAGAGGAATGTAAGAGAAAAGAATACCTTGAGGATAAACTATTATGAGTCATGAAAAATATACCTCGCGTAACGAGTTTCCATTTAAATGCAAAAGTAACTTAACCTCATTAACTATAGCTGTGGAAAGTTAATACCACAAAAGGAAATTTACTTTCCAGGATAAAGAAATTCCTCATGCACTTATGAAACTCCTTTATATGTAAATGCCTACTCATCGATTCATGCATGTTAATTTTACAATCAAAATAAAAGTAACAGAGTTCAGTAATGAAATGCGAGAGGGAAATTGCTTCCAGAACAATTCGATAACAAAAGATAGGAAAGCAGTTTCGGCTATTTCATCAAGCCAATCAGTTGATTCATTCTGGATGGTGATTAGTTAATAGGTCTCGGGTGGGGTGGAATTCATGAACGCGTAGCTTCCCATTGGAAAACCGCCTTCGAAACCGTAACCCGTTCTCATGAATCATTTATGCTAGCGGATATTCGAATTACCTCCACGCCATCTGCCCCTGCTTAAGCGGCGATGTAGGCAACCAGGTCGAACTCTACTGATTTCTGCGAAAATCAGTCCATTTCAACGTTTGAAAAGTGCTATTAATTGCAAATAAACACGCAAATCAAATATATTAATCTGATCAGGTTATGTTTACCAAATAATTTTAAAGATTAAAGTTGAAAAATAATATTTGTTAGAGATTTGATATACCTAAAAACATTAATTGGTAATTTTAATTGAAATTAGATTTCATAAAAATAATTTTAGAGGATAAATAAATTAAGAGTAATTAACAGAATAAATAAACATTGTAAATTTCATGTACGCATAAATATCTGGACAAAAATAACGAATATAAAAATAAAAATTTAACATAAAAAATAGAATTAAATTTCACGCAAACATAATATTGTCAAATATTTTTCCAAGTATTTAGCAAATTGTGAATGTTAATTAAATTGAGTGATAATTCTAACTGAAAGATTTTCGAACAGTAGAGTTATTAACTCTTTACTCCAAAAAAGAACTGTAATCACGTACAATGTGTACACAATTTAAACGATTTATGTATACATGATTATTCAGAACAAATTTTTTTTCGGCTATACGATAAAGGGAAGAAAGTTAAACTTTAGTTAAAGATTTTAGAGAGAATATATCTTCGTAAAAACGATTCAATATCTTGAATTTTAAATCCAAAGTAAACCTTTTATTTACGTAATAGTACGTGAAGATCAGCTTCACAAATGACAACACTCCAATTGAAGCAACATTCATCTCCAGATGACGTTAATCATTGAAAAGGCATCATATTCGCGTTAATTCCGCAATTTATCGCAATGTTTATTTGAAAGTCAGAAGAGAGATGGTACGTAGCAAAAATTTCACACATCAGACTTTGTGATTGTTTGAAAAAAAAAAGCGAAGAGAAAAACCTTATTGTTCTTTGAATGCGGAAAAAGTGAAACAAACTTGATTCCCGCTCAGCTAATCCAAATAGAACGAGAGCAAAAATCAATATTGTATGGCACTCGGATTTTAACAGGCCTCCGCATGCAATCGGGTGCAAAAAAAAACGTTTGAAAATCCGTGCGAAATTCTTCACGCCGCACCACGTCTCACGAGAGGGAATGCACGGCGTGGAAAATCCTATCCCCAGCTGGTTTCGTGCCCATACACATTCTTTTCGCAAACGTATTCGCAACAATGCCGGCTGCCAAAATTTTTGGCCGAAACTTTTGAATCCGCCAAAAAGTGCGTTTATTTTCCGATAGGTGGCTTAAATTAGCACGTTTCAAATCCGCGTACCGTAATCTATCGTTGATTTTTGGCCGCTGACCACCTGTGCATTGGTAAAAGCGATTCTTCCACGTCCCTGGAGAGATGCGAGGGAAAGTCATCACGAACGGGGCTTAGCACAATTACTAATAAGCACACACACAACACTCATGACTCGGGAAATGTCTCCCTGTAGAGTGACAATTTTAGGGCTTAAACATTCGTGTTATTAACTCAAGTACCTCTATGACTCATAGAGCAAATATTGATTAATTTTAAGCAATATTTTACTCAGAGTTGTAATAAAATTATTCAGCCTTATTCGATGAATATAAGGAAATAGTACAGCTTTCGATAACGTGACTTAGCTACTGAGCTATAAATTAATGAATATTAATTATAAAATTAATTAAATTAAACTTAAATAAATGTGAAATGAATTACTACACAATTACTGTATTACTGTTAACATTACTGCTACTGGTTACGTTTAGTCGTTGGTTGCAGGAACTTTTTTAAATGTGACCTCGTCTTGTTGAGTTTCGTTGCCTTGGAGAACTCTATATACCTAATTTAAGTTTAAATTGCAGAATTATTATTACAGATTATATATAAATATGTATTAAAATTATAAAATAGTCAAAGAAATTTGCAGGAAAAAATATAGTACGAAAAATAAATCGCGAAATATTCCACAAAAAATCCACACACGGGACTAAAAAAAAACTCCACCGTACTTCTACGCGGCTTTGCTAAAATATGCACTAGTTTCATCCGGATAACAAACCAGGCGAACTGGAAAACCAAATCAGTTCTCATCCATTCAGAATGCATCAAACATTAAGCCTTCACGTACAATTTTCAATCGAGTCTACGAAGAAATGACTCACGATCCCAAATCGCTTTCATCAGATCAGAAGAAATTTAAAAAAAATAAAGATTTTGAGAGCTGAAAAAAAGAAGGTTGGCTAATGCCGAGGAATAATATATATCGTCTCTTTCTGATTTTATCGACCGGAACGCTTTCGCGAAAGCTATCGCAATTATTTTTTTTCGCAAGCAAGAGCGTTCCCTTTCTGTGTTCCGTGACGCATGGACAACCCGTGTTTTGGGCGGTGACATTCAGCGACGTACAGTTTATTCAAAACTTTCACGCGGATTAACTTAAAGCATTCGCTAGCTAATGAAATTTGTGATAATTTGATCATCGTAGAGACGGGAAAGAGAGGTTTTTTATCCATTCCGTGCGGTCATTCGCTAATCTCATTAGAATATGCGTAGAATAATTACTTTTTAATATACGGATTAAAAAGAGCTTTCCAGACGTGGATCAATCCCTCCTTTTGACAGGTTGTTTTATTCGTTGAATATTTATTCATAAAACAACTTTGATTAATACGTAATCGCCGATACCGGATTTTTTAATCACCCCAAATCATAGAGAATGTCAAAATCAAAAAGTATGGTCTTAATTTAACCGTTGTGTTTCCTAAAGAATTAAACGATTCTAATACGAAATTTCTGCATCTGAAATTACTCGTTATACAGTGGTTTTGCGGTTCCAAAGAAGAGAATCAGTGCGCGTCCTCAAGGCATGTTAAAGTTTCCCCTCGACGCAACAACTTATATTTGTAACTTTTCAACAACGCTCTTGACTGGATGGATGCATAACGAATGCGGGATAAGATTAGAGGCATCAGCCCGAGGCACTGCTGCTTTTTGTAAATGAGACGCATTTATACGACGGATTCTTTATCGAAAATTCGTGGAATTTCGTTTAAATCTAAATACAGTTTCGTATAATTCACATGTTTGTTATCAAGATGAACCAAGTGGTAAATTCATTCACAGAAATAAGTTATTTTATTAATATTCATGAGAATTGATACAGGAATTCATTGTTTTAAAATGATAACGTATTTGCTATTACTGTTTTCAGTTAGAATTTCAATGGTTATGAATCTTCTCCAGTTACGTAAAGGATCTTAAAAACTTCCTTACAGTAATAGATAATTACATAATTATATGTAGAATAATATTAATCTAAGATTGAAAATTAATTTTACTAATGTAAGATTTTTGTTGAGTATATTTAATTGGAGGAAATAATAATAGAACTTAGATAATCCACCCAACAATATATATAAAAGAAGTAACAAAATAGACAGTTTTATATAAATCAGTAAGACTTCGTATGATCTATAAGTAAGTAAGTATTAAGATTGTGTAACTAAAAATAAAACGGTATATTTAGAGCCAAAAATATGTTCCAATCAACTAAGAATTATTACTGCAACTTAAATAGGAAATTCTAAAAAAAATACGTCCTCTATATTTGAGATATTCATGTGAAAACTTAAAATGAGAGACAGAGCTGAAAACCAATTTTTCACCATGGAGATGGGAAAAGAGCTGATAAGAAGTTAAAGCAATTCCATTCTCAAACCAAATTCAACAGGATTTTTGGCCAAAGGGAAGATATATCGCGGAATGATTTATTGATGGAATTTTATCATCCAGAAGAGACTACATATTTTACACGTTTGAATAACTGGGCCTTTCGTCATGAATTAACTGAATATTTGTTTTGACCGAGATTTTTTTTGTTTCGCCAAAAAAGTATTCTGCAGTATAAAGTAAAATATGGGTCTTCTTTTAGTTCGTAATATACGGTTATGTAGTTCGTGGAACTCGTGGTCGATCTATTACCGCAAAAACTTCTTGATTACTCATAAATTTCTGCATTCGATGATAATAGATTCCGAACGAACTGTTTCGGATACTTAACACTGAATTTACTCGTTTCTAATAATTCATAGTGTGAGTTTGAAATCAAATTGAATCACACTAACAGGCTTTGTGTTTAATGTACGATCTTATTCGTATCCTAATGAACATTACTAAGAATTGCTGATATTTGCGAAAAATAATTTCCAAAATAAAGCGAAGGAAATGTAATTCTCCTTTTAGATAACTTTGGTACTAATATATTGCGATTATATATACTCATAATAATTCATCATATATAATATAAAGCGAGATATGGAAGTATTTTTATGTGAAGTTTAGCTTTAATAGTATTATAATGCACGAAAATATACCTAAATGAAATTAGCTTCATTTATTAACCAACTAAAAGAATTTGAAATGCATGCTTCTTGATTTGTTAACATGAAAACATTACATTTAATACAATAATAAATTTGTTTATAGTCATAGATGTAATCATTCGTAAATTCATACATAGCTTATTTTATTCTTTCTTTACACTTATAATTGTTATTGGAAAATGAAGTTGAATTCATTGCTTTGATTTCAATAAATTCTTATAAACGTTTTTGTCAAAGAACTCTCTGAAAAAGTAACAATAGAACAAAATTACCTATAGAATAGAGCGTGAGAGGAACTAAAGAATAAAAATGTAAAAATCGAGCAAAATGGCGCAGTGGCCGAGATGAAATTGTGGTTTCCAAGTCAAAATCAAAATTTCCTCCTCTCAAGCGCAAAATACAGTAATATTTTTGGAAATTTTTTAAGCTTCTTAAGTATTTGAATTCAATAACCGCCCACTAGCTAAACCTCTTATCTCTTTATCGTAAGTGCTTCTCGTTTAAGTTGCCCGTCGACTCTTAATTTTCTTTATGGAATCTCTAGAACTGAAGTATTTTCTCGGAAAAAAGTACGGATCTCCAATCTTCCGAAGAATCCATAAAATAACTCTCCTTCTTGGACCGAGTCATGAATCGAATTTTGAATCTGCAGAGATATGAATCTACTGCTACAGAACTTTTTCGTAATATACCATACTTTTCATTTACTTTTGTTCAAAACTGTAATCCTCGATGAAATTTTAGGGTTCAATAATTCGTTTACGTCAAAGATCCTTTCTAATTTATTGTTAAAGTTTATGTTGAAAGGGAACGTAGTAATAGACAACCAATGTCAATAGCGACGTTATCTGTTATACGTAACTACGGCTGCTAAGGTTCTGTTTGGAATGTTATATGAAGCTATTATATGTAGTAAAATAGAATAGTGTTGTCGAACTAAAATTATCACTTTATTAGTATTAGGATTGAATTAGAATTCTAATGGTGCAGAAAAATAAAAATCTTAAAAATAAATTCATAAATAGCACTATTTATAATGGATATATGCATGTGGGATGGAATTCTGTTTAATTCTTCTCCATTTCTAATCATGGATATAGATTTTGAAATCGGCATATTAAATTTGAAGTAATATTTAACTCCACTGGTATTTCATTACACAATTAGTGATCAAATTTTTAGCATATTTACATATTATCGTCTTTCTTTCGTTCTAAAACTTAACTGTAACGAATACTTCTTTCTATTAAATATTTTTTTGGAACGAATATATCTTCATTAATTTAGGGCTGTTAGAGAATTAATTATGAAAGAAGTCAACTCCAAAATCTGTCGTTAATTATGTGTAGTGTCCATAGCCCACAAAGTTCAGTTCATTTGGATTCTACCAAACCATTGAGCAATTGAAAATTCAATCATTCCTTACGAAATGTCAGCTTTAAAAAAAAAACCTAAGAAAATTCACTCCCGAATAATAAATGAGGAAACATAATTCATTATATTTCGAGGAATAGCACATTATATACGACCCTGATTCACTATTTAATTAATTAATCGCAAACCTGTTTGACAGATCCTGATGAATGGTCAGTCGCCCGACGGGATATCGTTCCTACGCAACCACTTGGCAACCCAAAAAGACGGACTCCATACAAAAACCTCAACATGCGGAAATGCGGCCGATGGTTCCCAAGCTGTTATTGTGCCGTCACACGAACAGCCTGCAGATCTCATAAGACCACCACTTTTTTGCGGAAGTAGGCTAAAATTCGTTGCCGATGATTAATGGCTCAAAAATATTGGATGGGAAAACCCAGATATGCTTCGGTGAAATCCATCAACAGAAAAATCTCCTTTTTCAGCGGGAAGATGAAAAAAGTTTGGAACTTTGGCGCGGAGTTTTGGGATGGAAGATGGTGAATATTCAACCATTGCGATGCGATGGTATAGTCAGTCGGGAGCTGAGGAAAAAGCTGCAGGTGTTGAACGCTGAACAACTCTGTACGTAGCGATATTGTCAAGGAGAACCGATTCCACTTGCTATCATCGTGAAAGGAAAATGTAGTGAAAACTTTGCATTTGAAGATGAGCACCCCAAAAAGATCTTAAGAATGGAAGGAAAAGAAAATATTGGAATGGAATCTGAAAATCGATAAAAGATATTCGATACATTACTTTCTGAGTCCTCTTGATTCTCAGGTGTATTTTATCGAGATAGAATTCATTCGTAGGAAGGAGACAATTTCTTGTTCCATCAGAGTGATGGGTTTTATCACGTCTTTAATCAGTGAAATATATTTAACTAGTAGTAGTAGTAATCTATGGAAATAGTAGCGAGTAGTTATCCATGGAATTCAAATATATTTTAATATATGAATTATATTCTATGTATATACAAGATAGATGAGATAATAAGGAACACGAGAAAACTAAATTTGTATAACCTTCTCGTTGGAGGAAGTTTCTTTTCTTTGTATATACAATGTCTTCTGTCAAATTAAAGCTAGATATTATGGTATGTTATTGTAAATAGTATTTGAGGATTGCAATGTAAGATCTAATAATATTTAAGATCATACATACAATAGCCAACTTATTAACCAAACACACTCATTATGTACGAGTATCTAACTATTACATTGTTGTGCTAATTTATATGGGTTACTCGTTACTATTTAACGTAAAAACACAGAGATATATATTCCCTCAGCCATTCAAAACAGACTTCTCTCCTTATATGAACCAATAAAATGATTCTTTCGTCCAAATTCGTCCCATATCTCACACAAATGACACCAAAAGTAAATATACGCGTATCACTCGCTCAATTACCCTTTATAAAAAAACACGCCGAAAAGTGGAAACGAAACAGGCGCACGGGATGAAAGAGAGAGGGAAGTAGTATCCCATTCTCTTCGGAAACCCGAGAGGCCCTTTCGTCGAATTGAAAATTCAGCGTCCCCTCGAGTTGATATTTCGGGAGAAGAAAGCGTAAGAAAACGAGGTTAAACAAACACAACGACGTAAAGGACATAACCACGTTAGCCGAAACGTCGGGCGGCAAACACGCAGAAATTGGCGTAAGAGCGGTCCGGACGTGTCTTGAAGCACATCCCCGATAAAAAAAAGAAGAACGGAAACTCGCTGACGTCATTTTTCCGATTCTCTTTCTTTGGGCGTACGCGAGAGCCCCCTCTATTCCATCTCCCTTGCAAATGGCGTGTTCTTCGCCCATTTCCTTCGACCGCCCGCCCGAATATCCTGTACTCGATTATCCGGGTCGAATGGCGCCCATTTTTACGATTAGCGGGAGACAACCGGTAGTATTAAGGCTCAGTTCGGATATAATAAAAAGAAATCCACGCGAATGACATGTTTGCGCCTGAAGTATTCCTCAGTACGTTTTATTGCCCACTAGATGCTCGATGACGGGTTTGGGAAAGGGTATTTTGAATGAAATCCCCTAGAATTATTATCGTAATAAATCAGCGGATGAGGGTTATATACATATCATGACCATAAAAAGGTTACTTTTTACTCAAAATCGTGCCACTTCAGTTACGCACCCCCTAACAATCGAAATTTATAGTCCGCTGGAATGCCGTCCTCTATACAGAAGTGTCTTTATCGTTTGAAGACGGAGATAGATTTACGATATAATCCCGGCTTGGTTTTTCATACCGGCTACATTCTTTTGTTTGCGTCGTAGGGCTCGATGGGGCTGTGATTAGTGGATTCCTTTCACTTCCAAGTGTTTATCATCCTGCCTAGAGCTAGGGTCTCGGTGATTACATCGCCATGGGTACAGCTGCTTGTTTTCCTGCCCCTAAAGATGTGCATTAAAGCGATTGATTTCCCCGAGTGTAGCGGAGGGAAGAGTTATTCTTCTTTTTTTGTGCGGAAGATTAAAAACTAACTTTTTGAAGGACTTAGGAAAAATGTGAAGAAGGAAACTGGGGTTTAACGAGTGGGAATTTATGTCTCGAGATATTATTGTCTCGAAAAGAAATCTGAATGACACTTCCGTTGAGCAGAAGCCATCAAAAGATAAAAGAAAACTTGTTAAACTCGCAAATTTCGAGGTTCGGAATTGATGAAATTACTTTTTTATTCTGAAGACGTTTATTACTTAAAAGGAAATGGGGATAGTTAAAAAAAATTGCTTGCGTATTTTAGTATCAATAAAATTGTTTTATTCAATCTTTGAGGTTATGAAATAAAATTAATGTGTTTTGGTGTTTACTTCGGGGGTTATTAAGAATTAAATAGAATTTTAAAAAATGTATTATTTCACGTTAAACTTTAACACGCAATTCTTAAATTACAATTCCATTCTAACTATTTTCTACTTTTAATTCTTGCTTATTTCACTTGGTTTTTATACAACTGCAACGAATGAAATGAAACAATCCATCCATCAGTAATCCATTAGAAATCATCTTTTGATGTTTCTCCTCACATACACAATTGTAGAAATTCAGTGAGTCCATAAAAGTACAAGTTCATGCAAAAGGAATAATAGAACTATATTGTCTATGATACAAACATAATGTTAAGTAACTAGGTAATAGGGTTAAGGGAACTCTCACACGCAATATTTCTAATGGCTGCTTTTTTAATTCCCGTTTTATAAAATAATATCATACAAATATTCGTGATGAAGTCGAAGATTTCCTTATAAATTAATACACTCCAACTGAGAATATAGAAAAGTCGTGTTGGACGAAAAGATTTCAAAAGCTGAAATTTTTAACGTAAATTCTTTCTGAAAGACGTTGACACAAACCAATCGCTTGTATGACAGTCTAAAAGTTTACTTTCCCATTCTCTTCCATTCAAAAATGCGATAAAATGAGCGCAAAAACTTTCTTCGCGAAGCTCCATTTCCTTTCAAAGATTAAATTAAAGATAACTGCCGCTAGATGACAACCATTCAGAGAGAAAATCAAACGGAAAGTCTCCCATTTTTTTATTTATCGCTTTGAATCGAAAGTCTCTTAAATTAGGCATCTAAAACGCAATATTTCATCCGGGAACTACATTTTTTAGCGGAAGGTTTTTTTTCCTCCGCGACAAACACCATTGTTGGTTCAAGAGTCTCACGGTTGCCTATGTGAAAGAAAAATTCGAGAAGAATAACGTGTCTAACTTTGATGTCACAAAGGTGGCAAGTGACGATAACTTCAGAAGCAAGAGCTGAAAACCATATAAAAGATTTTTTATGCGAAATATTTTTAGCCGCTCTTTACAGCAACGAGCTCTTCAACTTGGTAAGCCCAGACAATCACATACTTTAAGAAGAGTTTCATCGTATATTCGGAGCTATCTATTCTCTACAGCAGATACCCTCGGTGCCAAAAAAGTTATAGGAGAATCCTTTTTCTTTAACGAGCGAATTTTGATTGGTGATGAAGGTTGCGACAAAATGCAAACTTCTAAAGCGATTGGTGCAGAAAAAGTGATCAAAGTTCCGAGTAAAAATTGACTTTTGGAGAAAAATTCATTTTAGTAAAAAGAAAGAAGGAATTCCACTCGAAATATTTCCCACTGGTTTTATAAAAATGAGGATGAATTATTTTCGAAGAGATTTAAAGTACGCAATGAGTTTTGACACGATTCAGCAAAGTACTTGCTATTGTTAAATTTGGGTTACCATTAAATTTATAACGATTCCAACCTTTTCAGGCTGATTTTACGATTAACTTTTTTGCTTAAATTCAAAAAATAATTGAAGATAATTTTCAATGGAATTCAAATATTTGCTTCTGAGTTTTAAGTAAAAACTCTATTTATGATTTATTTTACTTTGGTTGAACAGTTACACTATTTTTCTTATCATTTTTCCGTTCAATTTCAATTCATTTAAAGTATTTTGTGCCCTCAAATTATAATTTTGGTAATATATATTTTTTAAATTTATTTTGGACGTTCGCTAATTAAAAATAGAGTAAATTATATCAGTAGCTCCATTTTGGTCAATATACGTTGATAATGAACGAGATTAATTAATCATTTCATGGAATTAGAGACCATGTTAATTTTTCATTCCTCTACAAGGCTAACGGATGTACCTCGTTTTAGGCAAAAGAAACAACCCATCAACACAAACATGTGTGTTTATTTCATGCTACAACGCACAACATGCGAAAACCCAGTCACGCCAGCTGCTAGGAAATGGCGTTCCAATTGTGTACGAACAATGGCCATTCATAAAGCGACATACGCATCAATTCCTCCGCAGTGAGGAGGCTCAAAAATCAATTCCAAAAATATATAAGTATACATATATATTATATCAATGGGGGTGAGTTGCTAAAACATAACGCCTTCCCCTCGACAAATATTTCATTTGGCCTGCCCATGTTTGTTCGCGCTTCAATTAGTTGCAGCATAATCTGCTAATAACACGAGCCAATCGAAATGTTTATTTTTTCTGGGCCACAAGAGGCACGCGATCCGAAACGAATTGACATTTGTTTTTGTGCGGCGGACCTTGAGAAACCCCAAGTCCTTGATTCGAGATTAATTCTTTTTAAGAGGATGCCCTGTTTTTGGCAAACAGCTCAATTTATATTGCGGCTAAAATTGACGGAATATCGTGTTTTTGGCTTTAATATTTTCCAACCCTCTACTAAAGTTGATGGACGACTCCAGGGTTACCTTTATTTGTCGAATTTCATCGAGGTATTTATTAGGGTATTGCAGACTTTTCCGGGCAATCTTAAGCTTCTACATTCTCCTTTTACAATCAAAGTAATTTAATTATAAACATTATACGATTATATGGACAAAATTTTATTATTATTTTGTGATCTTTTTTATAAAAAATAATTTGATTTTGTTGTCGTTAACGTGTTATTTTCAGACTTAAATATTGGATTTTTTAATCAAAACGTCTTGCAATTAATCAATATTTTATTACAATATGGTTGCAGAAACTGTATTTATGAGTAGAATTTTATATATTTATCTTTCTATTTCTACGATATTTAAATAAAACTTTTTCCAGTGACTTTAACAGCCATAGAATGTTTGAAATGGAGTTTTAAGTTATGTAGACCGTTCAAATGCTCACCGATGAGTGAAAATATAATGGTCGATTATATATATATGATAAAGAATGAATATTATTAATTAATTCCTCCTCTGATTTAGCGTTCACATTTTTACACACATCAATTTCACTTTCACAACATCGACGGACCAAGAACGTACCCTTGAAGCACTCATAACAGTTTCCATTCCGTAAGACTTTCAAGAACTTCAACGAAGGTCAGCCCTCTTGCTTAGCAATTGGAAGGTCTTGGAATCGTTTTGTTGCAATGGATGACTGGGCTCTTCTCAAGCCATTCATCATCTCTAATCAACCTTACTTGCACATCACACGTGCAAAAAACCGTAGACTTCCCAGCATTTCCACGGCCATCAGAATGAAGTTAACCAGTCGTAATATTTTTTTCTCAACTCCCACTCACCGAAGATGTAATTCACTCTTTTTTTGTACGAATGGCGAAGAAAACCAACGTCATCCTCTCGTGATTGTCTGCCATGAAGGATGAAAGAGCTCTTTGACTTTTGGAAAGCTATTTTAATTCGCTTGCATCAAACGGTAAGAAAATATCGAGTGAAGAATTATCTTTTTCGAATGCGCAAAGGTTTTGAATTTAACGATGCCAACTCACGAAAGTATATCCGCATTTATCCAGATTGTTAGTTTTCGAAACAATATGAATTGGACACCATGATTAAAGACTTACAGTTATATAACCCAAAACGATACTTTGTAGCTCACAAATACAATGCAACAATGAAGTCGCTCCGCGTAGCGAACACCCAACAATGCTTCTGTAATCAAAACGGTTGGTTTAAGAAGATCTGATAGGAACCAAGCGCTCTGGTACGGCTAATTAACATAGAAACAATGTAGAAATTTAGCTAGTAGTAGACAGTAAATTCACATTTTTACGATGACGTAAAGTAACAAGGATGTTACACGTGCCTGCAGCCCAAACTAGGAGGTTGTAAAATTTAGCTCATGCGCAGTAAGTTTTCATTACACGTATAACCTCTATGTACCAGCTTAAACTCTAATAACCTTTAATAAGCAGTTTTGAACTTATCTTTACGTATTTCATCCTTCACTTTTTTCTTTCCTTGAGTATCACGAAGTATCCGGGCCATTCAAAACCGATTTTCGGAATTTCACTCGGATATGTCTCTATATGCGTGCGACACTGCAGTCAAGTGGCAATGATATCGAGAATTTTTTGCTAGCTTTAAATTTGGCCTACTTTTCGAAACGTTGGAAATAAAAACGTCCAAGGCCGCTAACTTGTCCACTTATGCTCGTAACTTTGGCCATAAAAGTTTAGAAACTGGGGGCTCTCTCTCACTGCGAAAATGGGCGGAAAAATTTTTTGATCCAATAATGGCACATTCGTGGGAAATAGAACCTCTTATAAAGGAAAAATTCCATCCTCGGTTATTGATATTCCTTTATCATGGAGTGGATGAAACGGGATGAGAAATAGAATTGGTAGATTTATCGGACGGAAAGGTTTTTTTTATCGCTAGCGTTTGATAGCAACGAATACATTTCGAAATATTCCTCTTTATTTCAATTAAGGTTTGATACTTTTAACGCTTTCATTTAAAAATTTCTCTCTATTTGAAGGGTTAATGATTTCTTAAGTACATATTTTAATAACTCAATAATTTATTAAAATAAATTAATATACATTTTTAATTTGCTCATGGAAGCTGCTTACGTATACAATAAATTTCAGATTTAAAGCCTATGATAACTTTTCTTCCTTAGCTTTGACCTTATATGTTGCAAAATTCTTGAAGATCAATGGAAGCAAGGTCATTTCTTGACGGTAATCAAATGAAGATCATCCAATTACTCGGCATACCTATGCAATTGAGCGTGGACGGAATATCCCATGCTGCCTTGATGGGAGATATATATAAAACTCTTTCTTCATCTCCGTAAGCCTTTTTAAGAAATTAAATTAACAATAGTATACGATAGATTTTATTCATTTTCATACGGGAAGTTGACCGAAAAACTTAAATTTCTTTGGCATTAAAAATATAAAAAATAATTGCATATCACTCAGAGATATACTAATAATACTCTAAATTTCTATCTCTGCTCATACTATATACTCAAAAAACTCAGTTATCCCGTTAGAATAATGAAATTAAGCTTTAAAATCGTGAATGATATCCGACTTATTGGTGAATATGCCCTATTTATTTACATAAAATATTACCCTTTCAAAACCACACCTCTAAAATAAACGGAGAATTAGATCGGAGGCTAAGAAAATTTCAAACAACCGCACCTACAGAATTCGGTCAATAATGTTCTTTTTAAGAGGTTATCCTATCAATAACCGCTAATATACCTTTTACTTCGCGAAAATAATTAGGAGATCACTTTCAATTTCTATTAAGAAGTAATTCTTTAGATATATATCTAATACGATATGGGAAGCAGCTTACCGTATATAGACGTGGGTGATTGCTGCTTAGTCTCGCCACCTGAAAAATAGGAAAATAAAATGTATTAGAAAAATATATGAGTATATAAAAGTATATACAAATGATAAATACATAATATAATAAAATACTTGAAGATATACGTGCGCATGTCAGAAACAAAAGAGGATAGATATTTTCAAGAACGCAATAACTTTGTTTTAAAGTTCACGAAATGTTTATTGTAAATCATTAGTGTATATAAGTGTATTAATTAAATTCGTCCTTTAAAACCGAACTTTACAAATACTTCTACTATTGACAGAAAGGATAAAAATTGTCTAAAAATAATCTAATACGCTTATAGTTGCATAAATATGCAAGAGGAGTTTATTAAATAAGTATGTTGATATGCGGTACATACATTTATTTCATAGTTGACGCATCAGCACGTAAAAAAACCGACGTGACAGTCTCGCACGCTATACCAACAATACCCCATTATTTTCATTCACGTTCGTGCATAAGAGCTTCCTGTACCCGCCGCAATTTGCATGACGGATGGTTCCGAATAAGAAGAAATAAATTTCGCCAACGAGGCACAAACCCGTGATTTTAGGGGCTTTACTCGCAAATTTTCCACATGATCTCAACGCTATTTCAAAGCTGTTTATTCCCGTAAAAAAATACGTTACAGGATCACGTTCATAGGCACCGCATGATTTGGGTCCTTAATCGGTCCCGCGTGATATATAAAGATACACAAAGCTCCCGTGGTATCTTCCAGTCTTATTTTAGTCCATTCTTCCCTACTCCCAAAACGCCATACCTCCCGATTTAGTTCCACGAATGAGTTGATCAGCCCTTCCTTTACATGTCAATATATCTTCTCAATCAACAACCGCATCTTTCCACGCCCACTCCTCTAACTCGTGAGATTTTTTTACCTCTGGTTAAGAGAAAGAGACCGCCGCATTTCTTTCCCGCAAACATTCTATAAATCCCCATAAATATACTTCTGAAACGCCCTATCGAATCGGGGGGACTCAATTCTCACTCCCACTTCAGCGTTTGGAATCATCTCACCCGTAAACATGATATAAATCCACCAATAAAATTCCCGCTCTTTTTTTTCTGTAGAGGAATCATTAATCCCCCATTAATGAGACCTATATTTTCCCTCGAGCGCGTAGGTCATTAAGGAATCGACGCGTCACAATTAATTAGTTTTCGGTCTCTCGTATCGGAAATAAAGGGGAAGTTTAGGTTTCCGGCGACGGGTGGCTATTCAAAACGCGTCATTTCGTCAGATTAATTTAATTATCGGAACGTGCGTTAAATACAGGGGAAAATCTTTCGCTGTAAAGAAAGTCCAGTTCATTATTGAGCTGCGATCGAATTTCTACGGGTTTCGGATTGAACTGCTATCCAGTTCCCTTTAAACGTTTAAACCTCGTTAATTAATGTTTAATAAACTAATTCATAATTAACTCATTAATACAGCTTTACCTATCATTCTGTTCTCTGATGCTATCATTGATTGAATTGGATTTATATTTTTGCGTAAATAAGAGGATTTTTTTTCGCAAATTATTGTTGTAAATACGTACGTTATGTTCCTGAATAGTGTTCAAAGGGAATTTATCATAGACTGAATGGGAAATCCTTTTTAAAATTTAATCTCATTTATATGTTAATGAAAAGCTTTCAAGAGATGTCTTTACAGTAAGTTTCTTTTGATCATTTCTAACTTTTATTATCGTTTTTCTTATGTAAACATCGTTGTACAGAAGCAACTGTATGGTTTATAAAGGATCTCGTATGATTTCCATTCACAGGAAGACAATCTGCGAAAAGAAACACTTGATTGCCTTTCAATGTAAATATCAAATGGCTGTCGAAAATAGTACTTATGAAATTCGAATCTAAACACACCAATCGAATCTGAAATTCATCTCATGGTATGAATATCAAGGGTGGGAAAGCTGTATTTAATCGCGGTATGAAAAGAAACGCCTATCTTTCGCCTCGTTTCCATCCAACAGTTCGTGGAACGCGTCGAATGTTTGTGAACTAATTTACGAGATTGAATGTCAACTATGCACCGGTCGCATTGGTGATTTGCGTGACCGTCTGCCCTATTAAATTGCGATCTCAAATTTACGTCATGAATTTTCGCAATATCTTGTTCATCGCTTCATTTTTGTCATCGGAAGTATAAAAAAATATATAGGGTACTGTTTGGTTTTTTCGAAGACTCGAGGGCTAGCACGCATGACCTGGTGCACCGCAATTTCGCGTTCCAATTACTAGAATCTATTCTGTTGTGTTGTTAGAAAAATGTTTTCTCTTCTATCGTAGGGACGTATTGAAATTGGAAGTACATTTCATCGACACCTCCGCGTGAATTGAAAAATAGGCTCAAGGCTATGGACTTGGAATATGTCACCCGTGCGAATTATTTACGTAGAAATATTTCGATTGTTCCTCGTATGTAATTACGCGATAAATACCCGCAGCTATTTGAATCATGAATATAAAATACATACGTGCTGTAAAGAATAATTATTCGAACTTCTACGTTTTTTAAGGCACCATACTTCCTTATAAAATCTAATTTTATGTTTATCTGGTGAACTGTTGTTAAGAAAACGAAGAATATATTTAAATAAATTAGGAATTTATCTATGCATTATTGACGGGAGTAAAAAATAAAATTTTATAACAGTTAGCATTGAGAAACAATCTTATGTTATCATTAGAGAAGATATCTTAATTATTGTCGCTAATTAAATACTCTTCGAAATGATTAATGTTTGAGGAATTTAAGTGAAAATCATCGTATTACCTAATAATAAGCGTCTCCAGAATTAATTTATAGATCCATTTCTTACGTATTCAAATGAAGTATCGTCCTCATTGCCTTCATGTCATTCCATGAAAATCATATGAATATTACCACATGAAACCGTACACCATCTATATATATCTATATAGAGTATACCACCATTATACACCGATATAAAAACCTAACTATAATCAAAAAAGACTCGATCCCTTTCTATTCGCGAATCGGCACTTATTTATATTCCCCCAATCCATTCAAAGAACGAGGAAATCTGCATCGCCTTAGGCTTCCGAAGATTTAAATACCCTCTTATTTCCGGATAACTTAGTCTTCGGACGTATTCGAGTTTATACACACGCACACCGGTATCCAAACAAACCCGAAATAGATTTATCTACGTATTCCACTCGGAAACCCGCCGCCGCTGGACCACTCTCCATCGTTAAGTCACATATTTGAAATCAATCGAAGGCCAAGAGCAGATAAACAAACTTTGGTATAAATGGGGTTCCATTTCCTTAATGCTCGTACAAACAGGAAGTTTAATCGTTCCTATTGGTCCATTAACGGCGCCTTGTTATCACGACAATGCGTTAGGGGATGAAATGAAAGGGGATGAAATGAAAGGGGATGAAATTTCTTACGGAATCTGGACAAAGGGATGGAAAAAGGAAGTGCAACTCGTGGATCGGTTTCCGACGTCCGTAAACTACTCAATGAAATCCTAAACGCCGCCCCCCGTTCCCATGGCAATTAATTTAATTGGTTGGGATGTAGAGTCTTATAAAGACCGCTATTTATATTTATTAAGGCGTTCGAAGAAGTATTAAGAATTAACTGTTTCGTGTGTCGGTTCCGTAATGGTCTACAGTCGAATATGTTTCTGCTACATTGAGTGCTGAAATGTGCCTCTTAAATCAGGGTACTCATGCCGCTTCTTTATAGGATATCGTGTGACCCCCTTTTTTACGAAAGGAAACATAAAACTTTCAGTCAAGGAGCTCGAGTATCCGAATGGTGATTCTAATCTAATTTGATTTTTTTGGAGATAAAAAAGTGCATAGGATGATACTGAATTTTCGAAGTCTGTAGCGGATATTTGTGTTAACATTATTAATTGAACGAGATAATTGTAGAATTACGTTAATCGCCCTGTTAAATATGAATAAATATATATATATATATAAAATGTACTGTTTAAAGAAAAACTCAGAAACATAAATATGTAAAAACAAACAAATTTAAATATAAAATGTTCTTATAAATATAAAAAAACGTTTATCATTCTTCATCTCGAAGAATAAGATAACAGATGATTTGGTAATATTTTACGATCTAGAATTTATTGAACGAATCAAAAAGAAGTTGAATTTAGAATCAATGGCAAATAAAGTGATCTTAAATATATACAACTTGAATTCTTCTCTTTAACATAGATTAAATAAAAGTAATACTGCATCCCAAAGCATATTTGTTGTGAAAGATTCACGAGAAATATCTTTGGAATAACTATCCTAAATCGGAAAAATATTCATTCAGTAATCATATAACAAAAGTGCTGGATATTTCATCTCCCTATATTTTCCTCATATGTTCAAATCACTCGCATAGATGAACTTGAATCCCAATTTCATCACAGTATCCCACTAATTCTCTTTGAATGATTTTAATAACGTTCGGAGTCGTTTAGTACCCTTTATTGTTTACCGTAACGTAATTTATTACCCTTCAACACCAACTCCTCAATTAAGCTAACTCTTTCTACTGATTACGTAAGAGAGGGCGTGAGTGCTGAACGTAAATAATTCCAGGAAAATGGAGACAGACTACAAAGGTTAGGACGAAATTTAATTTCTATCCCGTATGAATACAATTTCCTCGTATTCAAAACATAACACTTCTTCCAAGAATTGCTTACATCTTTACTTCGGGCTGTTTACACGCTCGTGCTCGTTTATGGATTGCATTCATTGAGCCGTATCTTAATCAGAGGATGAACAAGAGATAGCTTTCATGCACTCTTCACTTAGCTTAGTATTTTCTCATCTTGTGAAAGTAAGCCTGCAGCTGTATCGACGATGGATGAATCTAGTATTGAACTTCACTTGCTATTTAGCAAACACTTGCTCCTTTTCTAGTCACCAAAATGAACTTAATAAGAAAATATTTTTGTGTGTTATATTATTAATTTAGTGAGTGATTTGCTATTAAAATGAGTAAAAATCGAATGAGTTTTATTACTGATATATAATAAAATATTATAGTCTAATTTAATATTTACGAATAATAATCCATTTTGCTTCTCCTTAAGGTAAAATATCACATTCCCTGAAGGAAATTAAATGAAATACTTTCATTTCAATCTTTTTCTGTTTTAAAATTTTCGATATTACGAAATGAATTCATCCATGACCCTCGTAATTTTTTATTAATATTCGTTTTCTCTGTATAATCTTACGATGGAGAGCAAAATATAAGCTTCTTAAACTTCTCTGTTTACGGGATATATTGTAAATAAATCGCACTCAAAAACTTCAACAAAAATTACCGGAAATTCAAATTAAAGATTCCAGGGAACGTAAGCACAAGAGTAGAAATTGATTTCATTTTCATTGGGATGATTTGAGATAAATAGCTATAGATAATGGATAAAATAGCTAATGGGTGAAATGAGCAAGTGAGCTAATAGAATCGAATATCGTAGGAAGTTAAAAATCATTTGCTTCGAAGTAAATAGGCCGAGTGATTCGATAATCGAAAATCGATTGAAGCAGGCGAAGAAATATCGGCGGCACTTTTTCAAAGTTGAAAAGGTCTCGCAGAATGACTAGGCGAAATCCTGGGGAAGAATTAGTAAAGAAATAAAAAAGAGATAAAGAGAATTTCAACAAAAGATGACAAACCGTAAAGGATAAATCGATATAACTCTACATGTATTATTGTAAGATAAATTTTTCGCAATTTATTCGCAACCTTAAGAGAAAATAGGTCAGAAGATTAATATTTCAATAAGAAAGAAGTTTGTATATTAATTCAGGAATAAGAATATATTTTACGATCATAAATTTTACAAATTTATTGTTAAGTGTTATCCAAAGGCTAAGAGAGAGAGTGATCAATACGTATTGCGAACGTAGAAGGTTCTTGGAGAAGGTGAATTTAATAGATTAATGGCTCAACTCACGGTAGGGAGTCAAGTGCGAAATAAATTTTGCCGGGGAGGTATTTTTAGCAATAACTCACTTATCTCAAGGCACCGCCTTTTAATGAGTTATGAGTGTTTTGTTAAAGATATTATAAAGCACGGAATAATTTGTTTTACAGCTCCACAAATAACGTGGGGTGATAGCAATTTAATGCTACTTGCACCTTTGTATTGAGTTTTATTATATAAGGTGGTAGAAGAGTTTTACGTGTTTTTATTTCGAAATATTACGATGAGGTTGATTATAAAAATACGTAACAGTACGTTTAAAGTTGAAATTACTCGCCTACTCTGTATTCATACATGGAATACTCCCGTGAAAAGCATGTTTTTCCATCGATGTAATTTGTTATTGTCTCGCTTGGCTTAATCTCGCCTCATTATTTGTACGAAACTACACTCTAATGCTCGTTGAACACGTAAACGAGCGATAAACTTCCAGTGTCAAGGGCGCACTACTTTGACGGAATTGAAATCAGAATGGGAACCGGGGCTCATTTCCGAAATTGCGTTCCCTCGCATAATTTAGAGCGAATTAATTTGCGAAAATAATCCCAACTCGAAACTAATTGATACCATTATGAGCGAAACTGGAGTTGATTCGTCGATACCGTCGGAACGTGCTAATGTATAAAACATCGAATTCGCGAAAATTAAATAGCGTTTGCGAATAATCGGCTTTTGATTTTTATCGTACGAAACTCTCAGCTCTTCGGAAAGATTAATATTTCAATTGGTCGATTACTTTTTATGGATAAACATGTATTGGCTCACATTATTTATAAAAGATGTGTTAACTTAATAGCTCGATAAAAAATTGATAAATAAAACCACGAGTTTCCTTTCGTTCACATTTCTTCAAGTATATTCATCGAGAGATGCCATATTATGCCGCATGAAATTACGTCTAAATGATTCTTTATTCATCTTTTTTTTAATCGTGTACTTTAATTTCCGTTGGAGTCAAAGTTTATATTTTCCTTTCCCTTGTTAACTCGAGGTCTCAAAATTGTAATGGATGGTGCTAGGAGTTCTCACCCTTAATTAGTAGAATTCGTTTCGGTGCTAATCCTACAATTTTCAATTAGACTTTCTGTAAATACTTGATGAGGAAAACTTTCCTTCGTTTGCGAAATTTTGTGATATGCAAAAGTTTGCAATTTACGAAAAAAAATATTATCAAAAATATGCGATGCGCAAATATTTTGCTGTTTGCAAAAATTGTCAAATATATCGAAATAAATAATCTTAGACATTTCTCATTTAAATACGTCATATAATGTTCATATAATATCATTGAAGTTTCATTTCGGACTAATTAAAATCTTTGAAATTCCAAAAGGAAACGATGAAATTCGATACATAGATAAAACGACCTAAGTTATTACATTATGAAGAGGACATGTGCCAAAATAAATTGCCCCTAAAAGCCACAAACCTCGAGAACAGCTAGTGGTCTCCCGCAATGTGGGTTGTTACTTTTCCATTACTTTTTCTACTCCCATCTAGAGTTGTGAATATCTTTTACTTTAATTGCCCATTCTTCTAATGACTATTTATACTATCGGAACCACCCAAAAAGTTAGAAGGTTTTTTACGCCAACTAAGCTAAGCAAATCAGCGAGTAATGTAAATTTATAATAGCAAAATATAAAATGACGTTAAATATCAATCAGTTAAGGTTCTAATTAAACATAAAATTCCTCCAAATGACATTTACAATTCTCAGAATATTTCGATGAACATCTGTTACGATATATCGAAATTTCTCTTCCGACAGAATCCAGTTTGACACAAACCACGAGAGCCATCCACGTCACATTTAATTCATACCATTTGACAACTCTTGCATTCGATATGGATGATTTAGAAATCAAACGTCGAATCTGAGGGATAAAATACCAGGCGATTGTCATCCTTCCAAACTAGCAAAAAGCACCTTCAAAAAAAAAAAGAAATTAATATTCCGAACGAGTTATAAAATACAGGTTGTTTGCATCCTTCTCTTTAAAAAAAAGCCAATCGATATTCGGTGTTAATGGAATACGAGGAAGGAAAAATCGGTTATTCATAAAGTGAGGGAAAAAATTTCCGATGCAATTATTGAACGTGCTGAAAAGTGTTTTCTCCCTTCCACTTCATCCCACACAGTCCCATATCCCACAAAAGGAGGCTACGTCAGCATTCGGGGGTTTCTTTTTTCGTACCTGGGTAAATGAGCAGCTAGGTCTGTAAAGCTACTCTTGCAAGTACTCGTTTTCAATACCCTTTGAGAATTAAAGGAAAAAGTGTTCAGTGTTTCGGGAGACAATGAAAATATTTGCGGGGTAATCGAATTTTTTTTCGATTAATTTTTTTCTTTGATACACAATTTTTTTATTGTGAACGATATTAGAATGGGTTGAATTAAAAGATTCTTGTAAAATGAATAAACACAATTTACTGTCAATATCCCATAAAAAATAGACAACGCTTTTTAAATGTATATTTGAATATTTCTAGCGTATTCCGTTATTGTAAATTCTATTTCTAATTTCCAGTAAACGGAAGCAATACTTATTCTACAGATCTGAAACATTCATTTACATTATTTACAATTTATTTTTTATTAATTATTCTCCTGTTATTTACACGTTATTACCATATATATGGAATATACGTCAAATATCTAACATCATTTTCAGAATTCAGGAAAAATTATAACTTGAATTAAAAGGAGTAACTGTCAATTTATTTCCTTCTTTTTTAACCTTTAAGAACATCTAACCTTAATAAATAACCTTTATTGGAAGCCTTCAACGCAAATAGCACCATTTCTCTTCAAATTAATTAAAACAACGTTTATGTCATAATATACTCCTACAATATATAGATTACTCACCTCGCCTGAATTCTAGTAATCCAAGTTAACACGAATGAACTCACTGCGGTGAAATATACGGTAAAAATTGTTAAAGAAGTTCATTCCTTAAGACCTTATCCCTTTAAATACTCATTTTTTTCCAATTTCCTTCTACTTAAGCCTTCATACCCAATTTCTACTACGATATTACCCGTTCTCACATACTTTTACGACGCTTTTAGCGGAGTGGTCGTAAGATATGACGACTGGTAATACCTCTATCATTATGTGCATTAAAATTTGCTCTCTTCATACGTACTCTCTTTTTTCTATCCAGAAAATCATTCGGTTTTAGAACCAGATCTTCACATTTTCCTTATTTTTTTATTGTTAATCCTGTATATAGAGAGTTAATTCTGTGAAAGAATATGAATTCATTGAAGTCTCTTTCCTATTTTTATTGTAGTCTATATTCACGCTCTTGGAGTTGAGTTAGAACTTCTCCATTACCTCAGCCTTAGGGGCTGGACGGTAGATTAAAAAGTCTCCTGTGGATGTTTCTTAGCCTCACAATCTCCTAACCGTAACCAAATCAAATTAACCAGAGTGGCTCAGCAGCGTTCCGTGGACTGCAAACGCTGTGAGATTATTCCACTCCCTCTCAGCTGTCATAAAATTCGTTCATTTTCCCATCCTATCTACGAGGCCATGTGGAAAAAAACAGTTTCATTGCATGATTAAAAAATGCGAAAAAAGAGCATCAAAATGAGGTACAATTTCCTTAGAAGGGTGCTAATTTAAGGGAAAGAGAAGTAGTACTTGCTTCCAGTATTACATTATTACGAGAAAAAACTAGTATACTATATAACTGCAGATATTCAGATATGATACTCAATCTTCAGGTTTAATGAGCGTATAGAAATTTAGTATATGTATCTTCTTTTTGTACTAGAAAGATTTTATATAATAATGCGTAGAAATAAAAAACCTGTTATCTTATACGACGAGAATTATAGTACAGGATGTCATAATCATACTATAAATCTCTATTGCTGTTAACTCCAATTCAGTACCTTAAAAAGCATCTTAAAAGGGATGCTCTGGGTTAAAGTTTTCTCAAGGACTTAAGAACATTCGTGAATCTGCATATGCATTAGAAAAGTGAGTGGAATTATGTAAATTCAACCAGGATTTGTCGTCCTATAGAGGAGTGCCAAAGGCAAAATGGCAATCCAATGGCAGAATCTGCAAGTACGTTACGTAAGGAGCCGAAACATCTTGACAGATTCCAGAAGATGAAAACAACTCGATCAGATTCCGGAGGCGCCAACAAAATCAACGCGTCAGCCCGACTCCGTTCTCAGAAGAAAATTGGCAACCCTTTTGGCACTCGATCTAACAATCGCACAGCAGCGCATTTTCATTGTTACTAAAGTAAACTTATTTGGACACTGCTAAGGAATGGTTCCCATGCCTCCTCGCAGCTTTTTATCCTACGGTACCCAAATCTCTGTAGTGGGTACCGTCGAGGACTTCCTTCGGTTGCTATGAAGACGCTGTATATCTCCCTCCAGAAGAACACATACCTCCGCTCAAACATCCATCAATCCACCCTTGCGAATTCCACCAGGAATCAATACGTCCTTTATCGATTGCTAAATAATGTAGCAACTGCCTCGATCCTCTTCCTCTCCCTTGCACCCATCTATCACCCTCCCCTCCATCCCCCTCCCATCCACCCCCCCTCCTTTTTCAAACTCGACCAACCGCGAATGCTTTCCGGACTGAGTCCTCACACCACGAAAATAAATACTCGAAAAATTACCGTCCGACATCAACGTATCTTCCCAAATCAACCGTCACTGGCGTTTTGCATTTTTGAAACGTTCCCGGCGATTAATGCATTAATTTATGCTTTTTATTTATTTTTTTTTAATATTTAAATGGACGGACGGAAGAGCGGAATACGGGTTTCACTTATTTTTTTTGGATGGAGCGAAAGCTTTTTCGGCACCCGGTCCTTCCCTTTGATTTATCACTCTCTCTCTCTTCAGCGGTGGAATATTTCCGTACTTTCTGTACCCGAAGTTAAGATGGACACGGCGGATTTTTTTTTCGCGGATGTTTCCGATCGGTAATTCGTCGCGATCCATTAAATCAGAAAGTGGAATTGCGCTCGTTTCATTTCGGAAACCGCCATAATTCCTCGTGAAAAATTCACCGGACGTACGTGCGTAGGTGAATCGTGAAAGGATGAGTAATTATGAAGTATCGCGCGAATTCTCTCTCCCTTTAGTTCTTTGTGCATAAATCATGCGAAATAAAAAGTATGGAAAGGATTAATTGGTTGGGTTTGAATAACTGGGGATTGAGGATGTGCTATAAAATAGCATATTCAATGACCAATAAATTGTGAATAATTAATAATAATAAATACATCTTTTATACATGTGTGTATATCAATCCGCAGAGACTTCCACAGATGTTCGATATTCCACAAGTGAAATGTTGAAAGTGACTCAAAAATTCTATAATTTAATTAAAATTGATTTGTACATTCGCACTTGTCAAACTTGTATTTAATTTTTGAAATTAACTGCACATTTCAAGTCATCAATTTTTCAATGTGGTGGTAATGGCCCATCGTACTATTATTTTTATTTTGATCGATCGATTCCACTAAAAATTCTGTTTTATCTATAAATGGTATACTATACTATCGACCCATAGGGTACTAAAATAAATGAATTTAAGTATCGTATGTTAAAAATTATTAGTATAAAATTGTCAAAAACAATATATTTCTTCCTCGGTGAAAGTAATTCTGTAAATCGATTGCATTTATACTTATAAGTCAAATGAAACTAATATTTCTTCCTGTCCTAATAGATTTACAGAATCACAGATAGATACATAAATTAATATTTAGTAATAAAGACCGATAATTATGGATTACTTTTGAAACTATTTTCCCTTGTAATTAAGAGGAGAAAAATTAAAATATCATTCATGTTTTTCAAGGAATTCAATTCATGCATGATATAATTATTAAACTGCAAAATAATTAAATACAATTCTAACACAATCTATTTCATACGTGTTCTTTCTGCATCCATTCGAATTAAATCCGATTTTTGAACATGCGCATTACGTTTCGGGCAGTTTTAAAGATGCTTCAAAGACATGGAACATTCCCTCCCTTTACTTTCTTTTCCTATTTCCGAATGACGCAGTGGAAAAAAAACTTTCAAGGCTGAGTTTGAAAACGCCTGAGGGCATCACCGCGTATGATTTAGCCCTCCCTAAGGGCGGATATGGATTTCTTGCATTTCGACACTCCGCCATGAAAGGACATGACGTCTGTCAATTTAGAAGTTAGATAGTCCGTGCGAGTTAAACTGCCAAAACAGGTTTACGCGTTTCTGTGTCTCTGAGCTTTATTTGATGGATCGAATATCCTTTAAATGCCCCTTAAATTTCCGAACCCTTTTTCCAGACCCTTTTTTTACAGACAATGGCGGAATTTTACTGCATCGAATCTTCAAATCGGGCGCCTAAAGTTGCCTTGACATCCTCTTGTGCCGTTGATACGCCCTTCATCGCGTTTTTACTTTCCTCTGATAAATTGGAAAGAGAGAAAGCACTGCTCAATAAAAAAAGGTTTTCCGGAACGATTGTGAGACTGAATAACAGGGATATGGCTTCGTGGAACGTGCTCTCTAATCTGGATTTACCTGCGTCCAGTTTGTAGTCGTTCGAGACGAAATATTATCTCCATGGTAACGGAAGAAACGTATTTTTTCTACTGAGGATATAGAGAAGTCCCTCTGAATAGGACTAAATTCTATTTTTTACTAATATTATCTACAGTTCTTAGTGTTTCCATCTATAAGACTCTAAAAAGTTAAGGGAGTTAACTTATGATTTAGTGGTATTACTAAGTATAACATTATCAAATGATGGTTTTGCTAAGGTATAGTTTTCCTTCAGAATATTATAGCTAATGATGAACGCAACTATGATATTTTTCAAGCAGAATGGTTATATAATAACTGCATAAAACTATGAGCAATAAGATATTTACGAGCTATCCATTATAAAATCCACAAAAAATTTTTACCTTAAATACATTTCAATCCAATTTCTCACTCTGGTTCATCCATCCAGGTCAATAAAATAGCTAATTACAAATTTATCGTTAGATCTGAAACTGTGAGCTTAATAACAGCAAAGAATAGTCATTGCTGCATTCAGCCATCTAGATTACACGATAAACTTTTTCAAAGTTAATATTCATTACAAATAACAATTGAATCATTAATTGCGAAGGTACTAATTCCTAGCATATTGCACAAAGCAGTTACTACCTTAGGTTTAGAGAAATTAAAGTAGTAATCTCATTCGAAAACACATGTTTTTAGCAGTAACTGAATCCAGCAGACGATCACCTGTTCCAAAAACGTAGTCTCTGAGCTTTGCAATCTCATTTACAACTGCAAATGAGATCCACGCAAAATCACGCTCTTTGCAACCACATACTGAATACGTTAAATTTCGCGAATAGCATTAACGAGTCCAGAGTTCAATTCAAGGGCGTGCATAATCGCAAACGCCGGACAATCCTCTCGTCACGCTAAAACACGCCAAAAAAGTACTAGAAAAGGCTGGATAGAAAGCTTATTTCTCGAACGATTTCTTTTTGCGAAACAATGAGCAAAAAGTTTGCATGAATCGGAAAAATATATGTATAGCTCATTTGCCAACTCAATATGCCATGGATATCACATGCAGCGGATGAATATTGCATGAACTTCGAAGGAACTATTGCATACGGAAACGTAATGGAATTATTTCCTGGAAAACACGCGAATATGCCGACTAAGGCTTTAGGAAATGGACCGAGCGTGTTTTAAGAGCCTCGGAACGTGTTTAGATTTTTCCCAAGGAAAACAATATCCTCTTCTCCGGGGCTATTAGATGAAGATAGAGGGGTTGAGTTTAGGGAATACCCTGGAGGACTAACTGGAGAGAAAACAACTTGAGTTGTTTGGTCACGTGACTAAAAATGAGACCCGTAAGAAATTCTAAGCGTATATAAAAAGGGAGGGAAAAGAAGAGGAAAGAACTTGAGAGGGAAAACGGTAAACAGAAGGGAACAATGTGAAGGAAATGAGGGACATGACGCCATAGGAAATGGACCGATACGAGGATGCTGGATTATTGGCAAAACTTGGAAAAGGATGTGAATTTCGCTAAAAGAGAGATATGTTTCGCTCGTGAAGATATATGTGGACTGAGATGGTGAAATTGTGCTGTACAAGATGAGATTTTATATTCAGCAGTAAAATACGAAGCGCTATAGTATTTAAATATGTGCTCAACGAGAGAGAGATTTCTCCAAAATATATTTAGTTTATAAACGATGCTTTACTTCAATTTATTTAACGGAACTTTAAAAATAATTAAAAATTTTGTACAAAGAAAATCAAATCATTATATTTCAATGAATTATTAACCATCTTGTACATTTTATAGTGTTTTATTCCCGGTAGTTATAATATTGGATTGTCATGAGTTTTTTCTAGCTAGAATCATTGTGCTAATGTTACATTACGTCAAAATCGGACTATTACAGATGTAATTATATGAATACTTATTTCATGAATTACAAAACAAGATCAATGATTACATAATTGATTCGATATTTTATATTCATCAAATCGAAGCGTTAACGTTAATTATCATTTAATGATATTTAATTTAATATCAATCGAAATTAATATTGCTAAAGATTTTGTAATTAGGACTGTCAGCAGCCATCGTAATTATGTTTTGGTATGATCTGGTCCGATTTTGATTGACAAGGAAAAAAAGTGAGTTTAAAGTCTGTGTTAATGAATGAAAATGTGTCGTAACAACTAACCGTATTAAACCTACAGCCTCTACAATGTATGTAATCACATCATAGTCTAGAAGAAAAATCAATTATAAAAGTAACAAATTAATCAAAACGTAACACATGAAAAGTTATTAATAAATTTAATATTAGTTACATTTTTAATTTGATTTGGACTTGTATCACCTTAAACGCCAATTTTACGTTAATTGAATTAACAAATGAGAAAACGCGGAAAAGCATTCTCAACAAACGAGCAAGAATTAAAATTAATTCTAGATTGGTAGATCTACCAACGAAACACAAAATTTTAGGAGAGTTTTCCACTCTAACAGATTAAAAACCAATAAAAAAAATACAAAACGGTGAACGGGGGAAAGAGTAAACATCAACGATCAGAGTTTGGCACATCATCGAGGCGAACACTCGTACTAACCCATCGATTAATTGTGGATTCATCACGAACAACACTTGCCAACGGGTGATTCTTAAAGCCTCCAATCGCTTAATCATAGACTCGCTGACGATTCAATTACGAGGAAGGTGCGTTCGATCATCAACTGGGCTGGAAATCGACGAACGCCTGTCGGGCCTTTATTTCCATGTCTTTGTCGGAATTCAAAAACAAGCGAAAGCAATTTCGTTGGATTCTATCTGATGGTATAATCCATCGACTAAGCCCAGATCATTCTATTACTCGCTTCAATAAACCGCCCAATTCCACGGAGACCGTCAGCAGGGTAGGAATCGGTCTGGAGCAGGGAAATATTTTGACGTTGCTATCGTGCATAAAAACCCCAAAAGAAGAAGATGAAACTGATGAAAAAGGGAGTCCAAATGTTCATCAAACAGTACCCAAATAGAGTTCCTCATCTCCCCTATTTTAGCCGCAGTATTTCATACGTATCTTTATTAATAAAGGTTCCAAGGCAACTCATTTCCATGGCATTTTTCGGATGGGAAAAATACGCGGAATTTCTAGCATCGCGGGGTAATTATTTCTGAGATCGATGTTATTTTTGGCTAAAAAATAAGAAGAGGAAACGTGGGCGTTCCGACAGAGGCACTTTCACAATCAAACGAACGCGTCCTTTCAAGTGGAAAGTTGAGAATAAATAAAAACATCTGATGATAAATCAACCGTGCGTTTGATGGAATAATATTAATGGAAAGAATTCTCAGTTTGCCATGTTTTCCGCACAGTTGCCACAAGTTTATCTCGAGGATTATTCAGTCTGTTTATAGTCCGTAACTCTTTTTAATTCATCGAATTCATCAATCATTGTCGAAATGTTAAGAGTGTTTGAAGAATAAAATGGACTAATGGGTAAATTTAATCTTCTTTTAATTGACTCTTGTTGGTGTAAACTCTCTCAAATCCTCAGATGATTTCTTGTATATTCTAATTCATACCTCAATGTATCATTTGCCTTGTAGTCGTGTGTATTCTAATGACTAAGGGAATTATCCTTATAATCGCAAACTGATCCAAAATATAAGCAGCTTTTAACATGATCATATTCATGAAACACATGTTGAACGTTTCCGTAATAGAATAATGAGATAAGAGACTTCTCTCAGATGTATACAAGTGTAAAAGTTTTGTTAATGTTTATCTTTAATATATATGGATCTTCTCATACATCACGAAACTTTATTTATTTTGACTTGTTTTACTTTAGCTGCATAATTGGCTTCTATCATACTTCATTTCTCCAAATAAGTAAATATTTATGAATATATTTATCTGATTGAATATTCTACATCTTTCTTTTTTGAGCTCTCTGTTTCCTTTGGCAAATAACCATCCAATTATTTTTCCGATTGAAACTTCTCGTTAGTTACGGTTGCTAGCGGTGCCGTCTCTAAGGTTTTATTTGTTTTTTCTTTGAAGAATTCCATCCGCGAATAGAAATAACCTTTGATACGATGACGTGGGATTTTAAGTACTAAATCGAGCCAAATATTTCTTATTAAATAGAACCTCAAGAGAGGAAAATACTTGATAGCCAGGTTTGATGGACAAGCATGGGCTATATCAAAGCAGCGAGTTTATCCAAAAAATGTATACGTATTAGTATAGTTATAATTGGAAATAATGAACTAAATACGAAAGGATTATATTCTATTTTTTATAGACCGAGATTTCGTGAAAATCTATCAATTTTTTTAATGAACTTCGAAGATATTACGTCAATCTACAGTAAATCAAAGGCACCACCTCTCAAATCTCATCTTACGTCACCCGAAAACCTTGAGAAAAAAAAGAATTAAAAGACACAAAACATCGTCTTCGGAGACGACGGTAGTTTTACTGCTTTCTCATCTGATTAAGATGCGCGGGATGTTTATTCATAGAGGGGCTTACCGCGTCCTCCGCGGGCTAAACCAGATACCCTCCACTGATCCGCTTTGCCCAATGTGTGTATCAAACGCAGGCAACACGTCTAGAACGGGACCTAGAATCCCGCGAAATAAACTAGGCTGTTTAGACGGCTCCAGGTTGAAACTATTATCATTCCAAACTGGAAATTGCGGTGCGGTTTAAAGGTTAATGGGAAGGTGGAGGAGCACAAAGGGAAACACACGGAGCGTTTCCCCCCAAAGGAAACTAGTCCAAATGTAATGGAAACATTCTAATCATCGTTACAATAGATAGAGGACCCGGAATATTCACTCAGCGTCTCAGAGAGGGTAATAGAGATTCCCTTGGCGACGTGGGCGTAAGAAAAGATGGGCTTATCCTATTATTGCGATTCGCTCTAACCAGGCGTATTTGTGACGTCATCGGGAACAAATACGGTCTTGTTGGTGTCTTCAAAAGGAGATGATAATTCTGCAATAAAGAGGAGGGAATCCAATATCGCGAAGAGACAGAGATCTATGGGAGGGAGGAACATTTTTAATCAGAGAGCTCCGAATATTATTGGTCCGCACAAGGAAAACAAACGGGAGACGTATAGGAACGCTGCGCTGGAATGGTGTTTGAGTTGTCGGACGAAAAAGAGATAAGGGAAAAATTGCGAGAGAATTAAAAGCTTTTTTTTTGCACGCCAATTCGGGACATTTATTTTATTTAGCCAAATATTATATGAATTGTAATATGATTTAAATTGCTTGAATGAATTAAAAACATTTTTCCTTATGAGGCTGAGATTTTTTAACGTTTATGTTTATATAATATGTCCATGAATAAAGTGTATATTTTATTGTTTATATACATTTAATCATTTATGAAAGGATATTCAGGCTAATTTGGAAATGAAATTATTAAATGCCAAATATAGCTTGTATATGCAATCCTTCGGTACTGTTATACTAACTCTTTCTTAAAATATCCGAAGAAAATTAGTCACAATAGCAGGAACAAGAGTAAATTAATGTTTCACTGATTGATGATTTACATAATTTCTCCTTCATCTGATACATCTATATATATATCTGATACCTCTAACGATAGAAACATTGTGAACTTGAACTATGAACTGTTTGGAATTTATTTAAATACCTTCATTTTAAAACATGATCAACATTAACTGAAATTTTAACTCATTATATGTATGGCCGTAGTAAAATTCCGGGCCATAAATCACGATTATTGGGTTTCCTTCAGCTGTAATCGTATTTACTATATAATATTATTATATACTAATATTACTATATAATATTTACATATATAATTTACTAATGCCTGCCAACATTTAACGTAAATAGTTTCGCCTCCAGTTAAATGTTATCAGAGAATGTAGAATTGGGTGGAAATTAAATTTTTCCATCACACAACGAAATTCCGAAATTTGTATATTTTCTCTTATACGCTAAATTAACCGAGAAAAATATTAATGTTATCATTTACTGGAGGTTTCTATTATCTGGGGAGAGGAAATGAATTACCTAAATTAATACGGAGTGATAAACAGGAAAGTTTTAAAATCTCTTTGATCCTGATGAAAGAGGAATTTCCTACGACGATTGCGGGAAATTAATCTCAGTAAAACGTTTCCGTGAAGATACTTCGTTAACCCATCATCTCTTTGTTTTGAATACTTTTAAAATTTAAGGTTAGAAAAGGGATATCATCATTGCCTGTTTTCCAAGCAATGCTATTATAGCAGTTATTAATCCATTGTATTATTCGCGATTGATAAATGCAATTTGAAAATGAATCTTTTCGATTGAGGAAAGGTATTAATATAATCTTTCGTTCCCATTCAATCAAGAATCTTTCGATTGAAAAATTTGAAGAAATTCTAGGATTATATCGCTTGGAATCCAAGCAAGACCTCATTTCGTTTGTATAGACAAAATCCAACTTAAAAAAAGTTTGAAATTAATTAAACTTGATAACTCAAATGGATTCAAATCTATTTTAATATTCTATATAAATCGACGGTATCAATTGCATAAGGAATACATTTACGAAATTAGGAATGAGTGACGCATTCAGTTCGTCTTTTTTTTAATTCGTTAAAGAGAAGAAAATCGAATTCACAAAGGGATATTAATCACCGTCAAAATGAATTTTATGAGCTTAATAATGACCAAATCATCGATGAAAGGCAAAATTACGGGAGATAATAAACGAAGCTGGGGTTTTGTATCCATTCATTTTTCCTTTATCCAATTAAAATATAAAAACCGATCAATAAAACCGAATACACGGATGTGATCAATAAACATTTAATTGTTTCATTTGAATAAAAATTAATAAATAATGTTATTGACATAAATAAGCATTGTTAATGTTATTCCCGTGAGAATATATTTACAATTATAGTCTGTGTTTTTAACTAGCATTTATAATTGCCTGAATGATTATATGACCAGTACCTCATAAATATGTATTTTGTCGGAATATTTAAATACCTCGAATAAAAATGCAAAAACGAATGTAGTGAATTATAGAAGAGATATTTCATTAAACACTTCAAATAGTGCGACTATTATATTATATATTTTACAGTTCCTACAAGTTTGTGTACGTCGTTGCTAAGGGAGTTTTTTACAGAATAAAAGGCAAATCTAGAAATGCATTCTTATCAAAGTGAGAACTCATAGTAATGCCCGTATGGGACAGAGTTTGCTCTAACAAATATGGAATATTTATAGGATATATGGAATATTTTTCATATAATTCACTCTAATGCACAGGTGTATTAACACCCATATCGGGTTTAAGCTTTTGATAGTTGCTACGATTTGCTAATATCTAGGCGTATCCATGCCGAATATAAACATGAGTCGGAACAAATTGAGGGTGTGAAAGATGATAATAAGTATGTTAAAATAAGAAGGAAACTTGTATGATTATAATTTACATTTTCTCTGAGTATGTGATTATTGTGTTTTAAATAAAAAGGAGTATATTTTTTAAAAAATAATACGTTAGCTTCACAAGAAACTATGAAGAGATCCAAATATTAAAAAAGACAAACAGGAATGAATATGCCTTAGCAGAGGTGAGCTTCTGCGTCTAATATCTCAATTAAACCGCTCGGCTAAGAAATAGGACATATTCCTACGCTCATAAATAATATTAAATTCCCTAATTAAATGTCTCGTTTTCAATTTTCACGTTTAATTTCCTTCTCATAGTAAATACCATAACGGATTGCGACACCTTCGGATTACCTAAGTGACTATGATGAAGTACGCAACCAAATCCGAATTTTTTAAAAAATCTCCTTGTAACCTTTATCGTAAGTATAATTAAAGTCAAGGGATGATTTATACACTATCTAAATTACACATTTCCTCACTCATAACGCGTATCTGGAAGAGAAAAACACCATGGCTTGTCTGTGACACAACCCTTATAACGAGATTTTCTTGGGATAAATGTTGAGACGTTTTCTAAAATATGAGGAAAAATTTCGCGTTAATTAATCCCTGAGGAAGTTCTTAAACAGAAAGGATGTCTTTGCGCACAGCTTCCGGAGGTAGGATCTTAACTCACGCGGGATTAATGCACAGATGGCATCTTATTAGCCGCTCCCTTATGCAGAAGAGAGGATTCTGCGGAAAACTGCTATGGAACAGAGATGCAGTTTCTTCCTTTGAGTTACTAAGATGTGGGATTTGGGTAATTCTATTGTACTGTCAACGAGAAATTTAATATATTATACTTTACAAATGTTTCGCAATATGAATAAGAAAATTCTATTGTACTGTTTACAAAAAATTATTATATTTACTTCGATATTGTTCCACAATGTAATTGGGATGTAAGCTACCAATTCTACGAATTAATGTGTGGCTAAAATTAAGTTTACAAATGCAAGAGTACCTTGAGAAACTTAAAACAAGTTTTGACTGTTAGACCATTTATTAATTTCCACAGCGGACTTGTTGAACGACTGCTTGCGTTAACGAGTACACAACACCTAGTGTTGAAAGCTCTGGGTAGCCAAAGATGTCATCTCATAGACGAAACTAGTCGCTCAGAAAACCTGATGTAGAAATAACTTGACTGTCTTACTTTAAGCACGAGAAAATAAGCTTTCACGAGGTTATTTCTATGCAGTTGATATTGCACATTGCACAGAGAAAAATATCTTATCTTTAGGAAAGGAATTCTTTATATTTTTAATTTATCTTTCGAGTTATAATAACACTCGGTAATAATTTAATATAACTCGGATGTTATGAGGTAAAGAAAAAACAACTTTGCATAAGCTCCGCAAATAGTATACAGTTCAGCGTGTTTTGTTTCACAAAAACATACTCACAAAAGTACTCACCACCTTTGATAAAAAGTGAAAACTATTTTTTCATTCAGCAGAACACGTTCGACCAAATTTCATCGTGCAATTCTTCGAATCAAGACCCGTTTTGTGGTTATTCAATCTCATCACGTACATAAAACATTGTAACATCGTGAAAATTATCAAAAGCTTGAAAATTGGATTGAAAAAGCTTTCGCCTCTACTCCAATGAATAAAATATAAAAGTTAAAAATTGTCAAGATAGTGACACAGTATGTTTTCCAACAATATATTCATAGTATATTATTAGACAAACATTTCATCCGTAAGAGGTTAACACTCATCTTTCAAAGTTTTTCAGTCAGGAAATTGTAGATAATTAGATAATAAAATGATTTTGACTTTTCATATTTTGGATATTTCATTAGTAATTCACTATAATAGATAGATATAATATAATTTCTCGTGAATTGTTAAGAATAACTCCATCGCGAGCTATATTGAATTAAATAAAAGAAGAACCTATAAAATATTTTAATTTCAGTCTTAAATAATATTTCAGTATCGGAATAAACGCTAACCTCAGGAATAAATTTTATCTCAATTATGAACGCTCTTTATTTATCACCTTAGAGTTCTTGAGCTTTAAATTCACTCCTAGCTTTATATGCTTCAACATAAATAATGAGATGTTAAAAAACCACGTGTTAAAAGATTGGCACCGTAAACATCACTCAGTGAGGAATTTACGAAAAACTTAATGACCCTCTTTATTTTAAAATCTCAATTAAAAAGCTTTTATTGCGAATAAAGACCGATTGGCCAAATCAATTAGATGGAAGCTATATTATAATGCAAATTAAACACCCGGGTGCGTTCAAAAGTTATAAATAGAACCTTAAACGGGACAATACTCTTTCATTTGGACGAATTAAAAAGATCCGGTTCCTATATTCGCCATTAAACTCGAACCGTTTTACGGTGACTGGACGAAACCGAGACCCTTAATTCGATCCGGTACGAGAGGAAAGTCAGTATATCATCGTGGGTATTATAGTCGTAAATTAACATGTTTATTTAAGGCCGGAGTCGTAAAAGAAACTTTCGTTATCAAACTTTATTAACCATTAAACTGATTTCGGTTTGGACTATGGAGCGTTGAGGCATTACTGGAAGGAAAGTGATCCAGGCTTTTATGGCAGGCGTTATGTAGAACCTGAATTTCCCATGTATATCGCGGTTCCATAATGCAGGGAGGGAGAGGTGATTTGACCCAGTTTCAGCGAAATCAAAGCGGCCTAAAGAAAAATCAACCGATTGATGATCTGAAAAGCGGATTGAATGTATCAAATTTCGTGGAAACGTGAATGGTGCTCAGTTGTGGCACGCAAGGAGTGAGTTAGTCGATCGAATGATTTTAATAGGTAATTTGCGTGCAGCGCTTCCGCCCGAAATATATAGAAGTGGTATAGAGAGGTCTATACTATAATCCGAAAGCTTAAAATATACATCAGATACGATCGGATGAAAAACAGAGGCTATTAAAAAAACACATCCAAGTCTTGAAATTCGTGATAAATTGGAATTTATCCAGGCGAAACAATTTTAATTTTATATTTCAGTACGTGATGAATTCATATGGAAAATTTTCCTTCAATTCACACCTGGTTATCATTAATCCCTTTCATAAGAGAGTCTATTTTTATGGACGGTAATTAAGGGTAATTTTTGACCTTCCCGTTCTAAACGTCAACTCATAATTACGAATAAACTTAGGTGAAGGACTCCACCACCGTGTAATTTGTGACGAATAAATTAATGGTACGAATAAAACGGAATTTAAGAGGAAACAATGAAAATATTAGTGGATCAAAACGTGGAATTAGGGTGAAAAGACGGGTTTCTAATTAGAAAATTCAAATTTAAGGAGAAACGCCGCGAGGGTATTAATCCAGGGAATTATCATTTCGTAAATTATTCAATCATTTAAGCGTGGATCCCGATGAATATATGCATCTCTAATCTTCCATGATAAGGTAATTGAACTTGTAACTCACAAATTATACCTTTGTAGAGGACTTTGCAGATAAATTTTTCCCAATCATTGGGAGTAATTTATAGGACTATTTCCTGCAAAACTCTATAACTGACGAGCTTATTCGTTTAAATATTATTGTTATTAAGGAATACAAGTACTTACAAGTGTTATTTCTATAGAATTATAATTATGGTCAAAAAAATTTACGGAAAATATTCAGATAGTTTTCTAATTGTGATCTTTAAGTATTTGTGTGGTTCCTCAAGGTCCATATGTAGGGCCACTGCATTTAATAAAAAGAAAAAGATGAATAACAATGGATAGATGGAATTAATATCGATCATTTGACCTCTTTGATGCCAGAACAATTATCACTACAATGTGAGAAGATATTCACGATGAAATATTGAAACGAACACACTCAAAAAACTTCATATTATTGTCCCAAACTGCGAATAGAGATCTATGAAAGGTACTTCAATCAAGAACGCTCGGGGAATATAAAGAGAGAGGATAGGCGCGATGGATCGGTGGATATGAACAGAGGAAAAGGTATTCTTTGTTTTGAGAAGCGCCATGGATTGCTTAGGGTTTTTTTTTTCTTTTTCTGGATGCTTTTGAAAACTGGATGTGCACTTGGCAACAGCGAAGAGAGCGTGTGTACGCAGTGAGGGACTGCCTTGAATATGACGCGAAGGGTAAGGCATTGAGCGCAATTATTTCGATTGCAAATGCCCTCAGCTAATGGGAAGCTTACATATTCATCGAGAACATTCTCTTAGGGGCTTCTAAAAGACGTTCCCAGACTTCATTTCGCGCCTTAATATCCTCTCGCAGCGCCATTAAATTCCAAATGGAGGTGCGGATGGTTTCAAGAAGTGATAACGCTCCGTTTTGCAGGTCATTATACGCATTCAAATTTTCTAATACGGTTTGATTTCTGTTCTAAAGGTGTTAAGACTGTATTAGTGCATCTCAAGGGAATGTAAGGCTTCTGTAGTCGAAATTTAAAGGGAAGAAAATTCACGAAAACTTTTAAAATTTAAGTGGCACTTTGATATAAAAAAGTGCATCAAATCAATTGTGAAAATCCTCGATAAAAGCAAAGTTGTTTTTCCGTATGAATTGCCAATTATGCCTCCAATTATAGGTTTTTTCTCACTTCCGTGATTTTCCAATAACTCTCACCCTAGAGGTTCGATTTATTCATTTTGATTCGAAGGAGTTGGGATGTTATTTTAACAAAATTTCCTTGAATGAAGTTTTGAATAGTTTGCCATTTTTTCGCTAATTCATTGACACATTATAAAGTTTATTTTGATCGAGGTTGAATGTTATACGTTATTATAGATATTAAGGAAAATTTTCGGCAATAAATTTTCTACAAAATTAGAAATCACATCAAAAACTTTTCAATAATCATACAAGTTTCTTTGCTTAATATTCTTCAAAATAACTTGCTATCATAAAAGTTAAAACCGAAAGAGTTGTGTCATAATTCTTTCATCAAAAACTCTGCTCTCTTGAGCATCTAGTTAAAACAACTTCGTCAGCGTAAAACTACGATCAACAAACTGGTTAATTTGTAATAAATCATGATGACAAAAGGAAAAACAGGAAGAACCTTTTCACAGGAAACATTTATATTTTAATATCTTCGCAAAATACTGCCAAGAAAATACCACGTGTCAAGCATAACTTACTCGGCATTTTTTCCTTTTATTCGCCATCATTAATTCAGCTGATTTCTAAAAAAAATATTGTCGTGGTAATGTCATGGTAATGGTTTTATTTTTGGATTTCGTTCAGCTACTTTGAATGTAAATTATGGTTTCAATCAATCAGTCGTGGTTGCAATCAGGTATCGATTATGCAGCTGATTTCTCCACCATCATTATTCAGGACCGGTTAGCAGAGTGACATGGCATAACTTCCTGTCAAAATATTTTATGCAAGTTCCCAATTCTAATATTTATATATATCTTTATTATCAATAATTATAGTAGATTCGAAGCTAAGAAGAGCTTTCTCTTCCGTAGAATATTTATCGCAGTTTCCATGGGAACCACATCATAAAAATTTGGATACTTGTTTCTGTGAGAGAGTGGGAGGTTTAATGGCGGGAAATTTGGCTCATGGAAAATCATAACTGTAAGAAAAATTTATGGCACCCCTGGTGTAGGTATCACCACCGTGATATTTGAATAATTTTAGCATGCACTGGAGAAATGTAAAGAGGTCAGGGTTGTTCTCGAATTAGCGACGTCGTTTGCAAGTTCGATGACTCAGTAGTTATAAAAAAGGTTACGTAATTCTTGTAGCGAAAATTTTCGCGTGAAAATTTTCCATTCATTTTTCTACCTCCCAGAATTCAACACTCTAAATTTTGAACTTCGCTAGGGGACCTGGATTGAAAACATCCACGTATACAGTTTTTAAAAAATCATATTTCATCCATGTCTATTAAATCAGACGCATAATATTACCACCCATAAATGCGAATTAAATTCGCAATTGGGTTTTGTTGCTTGCCAAGCGTCACCTGTCGGATCAGACGCATACTTATACAGTAATATGATGATATATTCTTCTACATAAATCAGCTTGCTTAGTTTTACTATTCCTTAGCCTATCTGCCTTCAATAAAAAGTTCTGAAGCATAAATACTTATTAAAGATTTATTGGTTTGTGTGATTTTTAACATTTTATACTTAAATCACATTATTTATTAATCAGATAAAATTAAAACTGAGAATAGTAAATTTAGAAAAAAAATAAGTGGAAATTAAACTTTCGCTGAGAAAAATAAAATATCTCCAGAATAAAGTTTTTTCTTCATTTATCAATAAGTTGAGAATGTAATATTAAGGTGCTATCAATCTACTATTTTCCTGATAATATATTAAAAATTCGTGAAGAACCATCAAAAGATATTTCACACGAATCAAAAATTCTCCGTATCAATTCAAACATATTAATTATATTTAGGTAACTTGAGATGAGATACGACTATAAATTACTTCTGTTTATCACTAATTTGATGACGATACGTGAGAAAACCAATATAATAAATATTTATAGACTATACTAAATATTGAACATTAATTTGACTTAATTGGGGTTGTTATTAGAATAAAATTTTATTATTATATTTTGAAAATAGAATTAAATTCCGCAGTTCATGGAATTTTAGTCGATTTTTACAAAACCTTCATTCCATTGGTACTCGAAGCTGAATAAAAGGAAGATACAGAACTTACAGATAAGTCTTCCAACGCAGTGAATTTATAGACGCAATCAAATGTAAAAAAAACCCTTCGATTTTGGGAACCCCTACGTCTGTGCTCGTTCATTTCAAAGCAAAAAATATCAAAAATCACATTTGGCCTTTTTCCTTCCGCGGAAGAATTAATGCTCCCGAAAACGGGTCTGATCGTCTGTTTGTCTTCCAAAACCCCATCAACCACCACCTGCAGAAGAAGCACCCTTTTTAGGGTCATTATCTCACCTCCTAGTTCAATTCTCGCGGGGGAGAGAGATTCCCTTTTTGTCCGCGCCGCCTACAGCGCCCCAAACAGATAGAGTGCCGGGGGAATTCGATTATAGAGGTGGAAGGATCGATGCCTTCATTGTGCCTCCATATTAGTCCCAGCTCCTCTCCTGCCCCCTTCAGGACTTTCTCAGTACCAAAAAGGGAGCGATATGATTATTTTTTCTCTCGCGCGGACTAAACTTCGAAAAAAAAGAAACGGGGCAGACAAAAACTTCAAGGGTGCGATCTCTTTTTTGGCCCTTTCCCAGAGGATGGTTCGTCATAGCGAAAGGGAAGTCTTTGAGGAATCTATTTTTGCGATTTGCACAAGTTTCACGTGTGCTTTAAGGATAGGATTCCGTAAGGCGGGGGTGTGATGCGTGGGAGCCGTCTTCAAACCCGCCCACACGCTAAACGACGGCAATTTGACCGTCACGGGTTCTTCTCAGGTGCGGCCAAAAGCGAAGGCGGTTCTTTTTTTTAAGCGGTGGTGTGGAATTCGTCCGTGCGTCTCTCTCCAGTTCGCCGAGCGTGGAAAATAACTCCAGGGGAATGTTTGCCGACGAATAATCGTTGATAACTCGATAATAAATCCGTATGCGAAGCCTGTTGCTTCTCGGTGTGAATTCCGCGTTCGGGATGAACCTCTGCTACTCTGCCCGCGTAAGCGGTCTGTTTAAATCGTTCGTATCGATTCTAATTTTTTGGGGTTTTACTTTCCCCCGATCGGGTGTTTTGTCGGTTTGAGGATATCTGCGCCGGTATTAATTATCACGTTAATTAGGGAATTACTGGGAAGGGAATCGTTATACCTGGTATTGGATTCGTATGAACTATACCTCCGATTATTTAGATCACCATTAATAGCATCTTCGTACGATAATTTAGAGAGAAAATATAAAGAAATTGGCTAATAATCATAATTAAATACTGAATTATATGAATACGGTTATGGAGGCAATCAATCTAGAATTAATACAACTGTATTTGAGAATATAAAATGCGGAAACATAAAAATGTACTGTTGAATTAAATAAAATCAATCAAAATATCAAAATGATATTTATTTTATTGCGTTTTGATGATACTGTAGTAATTACGGAATCTTAGTTACGATGTTTACTCTCATATAAACTCGTTTCTATGGAAATTGTTTATAGTTATTTTGTTTATAATTAAGTAGAGGATTTTATGCCATTTATTACTTCAGGAAATGCAAATAAAAAAGGAAAATATATAATTTTTCAATATATTTTATTTATTTAAATCAGAAAGATTAAATATTTAGAGGAGAGAGTGATAGATGAGAAGAACTACTTGCCAAGCTCAGTGTATTGACTTTGTATATTGCTAATATATTGTAATATAAAGCCAAACTTTTAGATAATCCCACACCACATGGATGCCCACCCTCTGAAGCATTCACCATCCTTTGTTTTATTGTCTTCCCATCTGATTTCTCCCCTCTATCACTTCCATTAGCAATCCCTTATCATTGATTTACTCACCCGTTCCCTCTGTCGACTCTTAATGACTTCAATTAAATCTCTCCAACCATCTATACTGCCTCTGAGTTTGTTTTCCCATCAACCCGACTTACTTCTTCCATTCCACGCCGCACCCACCTTCACAAGGAATCCAATCTTTCATGTTCACTTTCCTAAGGTCCAGGTTTCCCTTAAGTGGAGTAAAAGCTTCTAACAAGAATTTTGCCAAACTTATGCCATAGCTTAGCGTTGAATTTAAGGCCAGTTTTCACTTTTCTTGACAAAACCTCTTTTATCCAATGTTATCCTTTTTTATCTCATCTGTTACTATACCTTAAGAAGAAATAAAGAAATCCTATAATTCCAGTTACTCCCAATCAACGTGGATCACTAACTGGATTTTTACGTAATCTAAAAATCTAAAAATCTCAGCTTCTTAAGTTTTATTTTCGTCGGAAACGAGGTAATATTACTGCCTTAATTTTTGAACCTCCGTTCCAAAAACGTAACCCATTATTAATCAAGTATTCCAATGGTTTAACAAAATTGGAAAATAGCTTCATGACTGGGGCTCGAACCCAGGGCCCCGACTTGCTGGGTATGTAAGCTAATCACCATGCCATCATCTCGCGTCAGTAACAATCTAGGGAGACATGGGTTCGAGTCCCAGTCAGGTCGCTATTTTTCACTTTTGTTCTACCTTCATTAATAAATCATACGACTTATAGTGTACAATTAAAATCCACCTTCCTTACGCATTGCGTCCAAATCTAATTTATTGAGAAGCACAACTTTTTTTAGAGTTGAATCCTGCTTCTAAGCATTCCTTTAGATTTCTTCCTCTGAAAGAAACGCGCGTAGCCATCTTGACACAGAGATGGACAATTGAGATTAAGGTCAACGAAGAAAGATTGCACCCATTGTTGCGTTGAAATACGATCGGGAGAACGTCCGAGATACTTAATTCACCGAATACTGCAGCCGATAAGAATATTCGGCACCAGGGGGCTCCCTTTTTTCACTGCACCCTTTTGGGGGGGAGTCGACTGTCAACTGTCGAGTGATATATTCTCCTGGTTAGTGAGCCGGGCAGAAAATTTTCGAGCATCGAGTATAGAAGGCCGGATACTAATTTTTTGCAAGTTTCTCCACTCTTTTCACGAACCTTTCGCAGAGTGGGCCAATGTATAAAACCGAGCCTTGGATAACCACACCCACGTAGGACGATATATCGCTACGAATTCTCTTTTTTTTTAAAGGCTCGAATTGCCGCATTTTTCGGATTTTTTGCCCCAAATTCTTTTATCTCCTTCCTTCTGGGTTTCGGGAATTTTTTAAAAATTTTTTAGAAGGTGATTTGGAATCTATTGTGATTTTACGGAGCGTACTTCTGTAAAAAAATTTTGTTGGGCGTTACTTTAGAATTTCTTCTTCTGTTACGAATTGATATACGCTTTCCAGATTGTTCGGGTGAGATATATTTTGTGAGAAGCACCTAACCTAATGATGGTTGACGGTTTGAGGTGAATTTTAACTGCGGTTCCATTTCTTGAGAGTATAATTGTTACCGTTTAAATGAAGGAAAGTTTTTTGGTATATATAGATATGTGGAAAGGTAATGGAAAACTTAGTGAAAATAATTAGAGAACAAATGAGTGGATAAAAAAATCAAAAAATAGAAGAGATATATGCTAGTTTTCTGAAAGAGTCTTTTGAATTAAAAAACACTGCTTTACGTTTGATCTTCCTTAAACAGGGAAACAGAGAAGAGAAAATGAAAGGCATAATAACCTAAAGGTCTTTGATATTTCTTACAAAGGGCACAATAAAAAACAAGTACAATTAGGGCTGAGATTTGTTATATTAAGATGAAGATAACATATATCAAGAAAACTTGAAAATTGAAATAAAAGATATACCTATTAGAGTACATTAAACAGTCGTATAAAATGCAAAAGCTTATGTAAGAATAGTTTATCGCTGCATTAGGGCTATTGTTCAACGAGTACGTACTGAGGTTACCATTGGTTACCGTTAGCCGTTTCTATTGAATAATCTATCACCTCTGACCAATCCCGTGTATCATAACTTCTCCTCGGGACACATCTCATCGACGGCAGAATTTCGGGAGCCTAAAAATTCCCGACCCCGAATTCCTCTTCGGAACGGGCGAGAGTAGCAAAACGACTTCAAAGGTTATTTCACCGGCAAAATCCAAAAACCCGACTTGCTTTCATCCGCTCCGCAGGTTGTGTATATTTGGTGATTAAACACGAACTCTCTAGGACAATTTTTTTTCGCAGATGAAAGACACTGGAGGATTGTAGGTGCGTGCCTCAGGAATGATCCGATTGGCTTAAATTGAGAGATGTTTGATACGAGAAGAGAAAAACGGAAGAAAAATCTTCGCTCTTGTGTCGAAAGGATATGTGAGCGATGAAAGACAGTGATGGATGTAATATACCGTCAGTCGGAATACGCCTTGATGTATGCAGCAATGACGTAAATTGATGTATATTTAGAGATGCGAAAAAGGTTAAATATTTCGAAATCGAGGGGTTGTGAGCGGTAACATCGAATTGTTTACGTAAACATGAGTGATGTAATACGCGGATATTGCAAAATTGCTACAAATAGTGAAAAATGTAGATAAATATTAGTTTTTATAAGGAACTAGGGTTGAAAATTTTTGCTAGAAATAATTAGAATTACGTTAAGAACTTTCCATCTCTCTATTAATTGAAAAATTCATAATTATTTCATCCTTTTTAAATTTCTAAAGTAATTATACACACTTTTCCTTTAAAATCAATTACAGTAGAGCCATTTTCCTCAATTTGCATCCTTTTGTAACCACAATAGGTGATTAAGTTCACTCTCCCCTTAAGTATGGAAGTAAATTTTGCAAATCCGCAAATCTGCGATCCCCAAAGGTTTCCCAATGAACCACATCCCCTTTCGATTTAGACTTTCTCCACGTACCTTTCTTCCGGTCCTAAATTCCAACAACCGTCTTTTTTACAATCTCTTGTAATGACCAACGAGACTAAGTGCTGTAATAAAGCGATCCTACCGTTTTATATCGCTTGACCTTTACCTATGAGCGTCACGTTGCTTCGACCAATCAAAATCCGAATAAAAGAGTACTCAATGACGCAATTTCTCTTTCCTCCTCTTTTTTAACGCTGTTCGAAACCCCGCACTAGCCAACGCTCTCGCCTCCTATGAAACGGGGAAGGAACCATTTGTCATTTGCCTTCCACAGCCCATTATGGTCATGAATGCTAGATTCTGAAAAGGTCGCACCAGGCGTTCGCAGGGTTTTTCCAATGATATGGAGATTTCTGCGGGAGAAATTTAAATGAGATACGAGAAATACGAAAATAAATGATGATATACCTTTCAGGCTGGTACTAATACGATTTTCTATTTCTTAAAATGGATATAAACCTCGCACTTTTACAAAATATTATCAAAGAAAATTCAGTTTCTAAAGAATATATCTTTATTAGATTTTGATTATTTATGTGATAAACACCCAACGTTTATGGTAACTGTAATCGTAAAAATATTGAGTATATATAATCAAATCTTACGCTATGATATTATTTTAATATTTCATCCCATAACCGTCACATATAGAATAGAATAGAAGAATAAACTACTACAATTTTTATTTTCGAACAATTTTTTGGCTCACGTAGCCTAAATAGCAATAATAGCAATAGCAATAATTGACAATATTTAAAAGGATGCAGTCTCAGGATAGAAATATTAAAAACTTCCATAACTGTAGTTCATTTAAGTGTTAGAATTGGCATTGTATCTCTCCTAGTTACCTTGAAACTTCCATCTCCTGAACGATTAGTAAACACATGTGTCATAAGAAATTGTCAGCAATGAGCTTCAATTTCTTTCTTCAATGAGGCAAAACAAGGAGTAGTTTCGTGAAAATACCTGTTCCCTACTGTCTGATTGCATTGAGAGAAACAACTAGCTCATATTTATACAGAACATATATATGAAGAAAGACATAACAGGTTAGTTTGTTTGCGAGTCCATAGCAACGGATCGTATTTATAAAATAAGTAAATAAATAAGTATAATAAGCATTTCGCTAGGCAAGCAAGAATTAATTTTAATTTTCAATTGAATTACACATCAAGTGGAGGATTTATAATCTTTGATCCTTAAATGTTGAAAATAATTCAGAATATATTGTTGAGTTTGGCAAACTTTTCCTGCTATACGATGCACATATAGAAGTCTTGTTTATACATGGAATATGCTTACTTTGGAGGAATATACGTAAAAGTAGGATGTGAGAAAAAAAATAGGGGGACTGAAAAATAAGTGACGTGAAAAGGAAACTGAAAAGCATTTGTCGATGTATGAAAGCTTCGATTCAAATACAAGAATGCAGACGACTTCAAATCAAATGTATGTCAAGAGACACATTGACAGTGGAACATCTCCAGATCAATGCTACGTTGTGACAGTTTGTAATCTATTTCCCATCCACCCTTTATTGAGAGGGAAAACCGTTTTGGAATCCTCTTCGGACAGAAAATTGAATGCAGAGCTTTGAATCATCCTCCTTAAGCCTTTGTTAAAGCATCGAACGCATGTAATTCACGCAGCATCGGAACTTTCAAACTGTTCGGATTTTTTAACGAAATTTCCAGTTCACAGGGAGCGCTATCTCCCGGTATCATCTGCAACTTGACAGGGCGTTAATCACCAAAAAAGATGGTTTTTTCCGGTCGAATTCTCAGCGTAAGAGGTGTTGATATGGTAGACAGCGTAATTATAATGGTTACTATGGACCCCCTGTTATTTACCACCGGAGGCTGAAGGAGTGAAAGTAGCCATTTGCTAAACACGATTTTATAATAGATTAGGATAGATTATTCGATGAATTGATTCTTGACTAATCTATCCTACTCGACTGCCTATTTTTCTGGCAATCGTTTCCTCTTTCCCTAAAATATTTATTTTTACTTCTATAAAATGAAATCTTGCTTTGTTACAAGATTATTTCTTGAAATTGATAAATGCTACTCTTACTTCCAACATGAATTGGACTGCAGTTTCAAGATTCTATTTCTTAAACTCATGAAATAAATAATGCCTCTCCTTAATGTATGGACAAATTTTGATGTAATATATGCAGTATACTAATATATATAATTATTATTACCCTTATTTATATTTCAATCCACATTTATTGCGTATTGAATATACCGAAAAAAATTCTATGAAATCGAAAAGTGAATTGATAATGGTAAACATCTAATAAAATATATACTGCACAGCTTTATTACATAATTTTATTCTTACCACAAATTTTTATATAATTTCAGTGTATATACATTTATATCACTTTTTTGATAGAAGACTTTACATAATAATTACACTTTGTATATAAGAGAACAAATTATTTCCAAAACATCCATAAAATCATGAGTAATAAAGTATTCAACCTAATTTGAATAATAACAGCTAATGAAGAATACGTAAAGCTATTCTCTCAGTGCCTAAGAAATCACGGAAAAGTTTTGACGATATTTTTACACCCATCCATGAATCAATGTGGGAACTTTCACTAAATAATTCGCACGAAAACTTTCGAGCCGCTTAATTAAACGATTTATAATCAGAGGGCGGAGCGGTTTACAAAGAAGATTATATTCTGAGGGTAAGAACCACCGTAGATAAGGAAAACGTAAAAGATGACGGTTAAATAGGAATTATGCGGGAGTCTCCCAAACCTACCTTCATGCTGTGGGTATCGCATGCGTAAGGGCATCGCTCATTTTAAAGGGTGGACTTTATGAAAGGTGCAGAGATAAAGGTTGGTTTCGGTCCCTCTGAACATGTGTGGGTGACACTTGAGGTGATTATCTTACCGGATTCCGCACGGCCATGCCTCATCCCCGTTTGCCATTAAGATGTGTTACGGATAAGGGAGGCTCTTTCCAGAAAGGAAGATCTCGATTCGTCTAAAAGATCTAATCTTTCTCGGTTCGCAAAAAGAGAATCCCGTTGAGGCCTTTCTCGGGAATTTTCTCGTCGAACGCAGAATGTGTGAGGAATCGCAGGAGTTTTCCACACCACGATAAATTTGTGTTTTATACTATATCTGAAATCTTTTTGGTTAATATGGAGAAGGAAGTGTGCTTTTTGTATCTATTACATCATTTTCAACATGTTTTATGCAGAAATTATTTTTATCGATTGCCAAAAGAAGTTTGAACTGTATATTTCTATCCCATATGAGTAGAGTACTTTTTCAAATACTGATACTTTTTCGCAATTTTTTATCAGGTCCTTTGATTTGCAAAATCGTCGTCACAATTAAAATAGAAAAAAGAATTAATGGTCAATGATGGTAATGAGAATTTACTAAATGATGAGGCAGCAGTATCAAATACTGCAACTACTTGTCGCTTCATTACTGTTATCGTAAGTAATCGTTTATGCCATTTTAATTCAATTCTCTCATATGAATTCAAAATGTGCTATAATTCAATCACCTATTTATCTGGTAAAATTTAGGTATTTCATAGACAATATGTATCGGATAGGCTGGCGTAACTTTATTATGTCTAATTTGCTTTTGGTTATACTTTAGTCTGTAAGAGGACAATTTTAATGGCTAGTAACTAAATCAATTTAACTTCATAATAAAATAAAAATTGCTGGATTACTCCACCGTTAACGTGCTTCCCTTTGAAATTTTTGCCAAAATTAAAATGAACTGTCGGAATTAATGGTCCGTTAATTAATTAACCCGTAAAAGTCAAATTAGCCGCACTGTTCATTAATCTAGACACAAAATTTGTCATTACAATAAGCAACTCAAAAAGTATTCACAATTTTGATTGCGACCTGATTTAAAACCTCTAAGGTTCTGTTGCAAAGTATGTAATTTAACAAGTGAAATATGATGCAGAAAGGAATAAAAATATTGTAAATAGGTTACATAAAATAAATAGGGTAAAGTGGCGTAAGAAAAAGATTTGAATATGTGACAGAAAATAAAGAAAAAGGAAATAGATGGATGAATTCTTTTGGGCTGAAGAAATCTGATTTGATACAATCGGATTTGTCTTTCCTTTACACGCCTATTTCCCCGTTTTGTAGAAAAAGGTCCATGTATAAGATTTACTGAAGTCTTTATAGTATGGAAAATGTGTTTTTAAGTTCTTTTTACCTTGTACATGGTATACAGATATCCAGGTAATTCGAAACGTATTAAATTCAAACTAAAAATATCATCCCTTTTCGTGTTGGCAGTACTTGAACGTAACAAGCATCGAAATGCTCGATAAAATTCAAACAATAATACCATATTGAACAAATAAAACTGCCGTACGATATTCTATCTTCTTTTCAACAGAACAATTCTAGGAACTTCATAATTGAATATTTCGTGGAGGAATTCAACTGTGGACAACCTTTCCAGCAAATTCACAATTCTCTGAAAAACGATTAGTCCACTCGGAATAAAAGTAGCGTTTGGATGGCGTAAACTCGAGAACGAAACTAAAGTGGGATCAAAATAAGCTAGGCGAGGTAAATACCGTGGAAATATCGGAAAATTGCGTCGGATACTTTCGCAGGAATTCGCAAATACGATTTGAAATATTTATCGGAAACAACGCGTTCTGCATGAAAGAGTTTTATCAATGGTGATAACTCATCGTGCTGCTTTTCCTGACGAAACTCTGCATTCTGCAGCCGGAGGAAGTATTCGACGGGTTTTTTAAGCAATGGATTGGAAGAGATGAGCCAATGACAGATCCGAGGGGAAGAGCTTAGGAAACCCATAATCCGGTATATCTTAGAAAATCTTCTTTCGGAACCAAATTGAACATCGGTCCGATGTCTGCGGGAATACATTTCCAGCGCATCTTTCATAACCCACTGTCGAATCGAATGTCTCCCTCTTCGGGAGTGGAAAGAAAAAACTGATGTTATCTCCATTGGATGTTCCTACTTCCAATGCTAGGTTATAGCTCATCTCACCCGGTAACTGTAAGGTATATGTTGACTTGGATATAGAAAGAGCGTCATTTCTTAAGTTAGTAGTTTTTTTATTCATCTTCTATCAGTAGAATTCTGGATCTGAGGATTTCCTTGAATATCTACCACATATGGCGTTGAACTGTCTTATATACCTATCCCACTCTTTTAGTGCTGCATTTTGAAATTTTTATTATTACTAAAGATTCGAATACTTGCTGCGCTCAATACGTACTAATAATCATATGAACTTTAATAATTTCATTCATTTTTACCATGCATTTATATAAAAACCTGAAATTGAAAATTATTTCACGATGTTTTCCTTTCTGGTACTAGTTTCCTCACGTATCACATATCAAATAATTCTGCTGTGAACGAATTAATATGTACACGAAAATTTGAAAATGCATATATAAATAGCACACATAGATAAACTGGAATTTAGGATAGGAATTATTTAAACTATATGTTAATTAGATGTAGGTATTTCCTTAGAAAATGTAACTGTAGAAGTATACTAAATTCGTTATCGGATATGTTTTTCGATTATTGATTATCGTTTTAAGTTAAAAAATGTTCATTAAAAAATATCATTATAATTAAAGAATTTTCTTTCCTTGCTGAAAGGTAAAATTAAAAGGTTTTTATTAATTGTCTCTAAAAACCTTAATGGACTAAAATTCGATTCAGTTATAAGATAAGTTACATTTATGCATCATAGAACAGAATTTCGCTAGAAAAAATTAAGTCGACTCTAAAATATGAGAGAAAATTAAATGTGCGTTTTCCATAGTTAGTAAGAATTAGTTTTAAAAGCAAATGATTTTGCTTCGATAAATGATTCCAAGAGAAAGTATCATTTCGTATCTCACGCATATAAATTTTTCGTATTTATAACAAGGTATAAATATTCAATATTACATTAATGATCGTAATACCTTACGGCTAATAGACGAAATTAATGAGGAAAATGTTGTTAAAAACTACAGAGGCAAATTACACTACACATCACATTACTTTAGCTGTTGCAAATAGTATCCTTTTCGTCTCAAGAATCGATGCAGAAAAGAATGCGTATCTCGCGAACAAAACAAATGAATCACATTCTTGAAAGAGTGTGCATTCACCCCTTCTGCAGGAGATATAAATTATACAAGGAGCTAAGGGATAAGGAAATTAAAGAGCCCCTAGCGGATAAAGAAAGGAAGAGAAAGCATTTCAAGAGACTCTTAAACCGAAAGAAAATCAGGATATGATGCAGAGAGGAAGCAAATTTTATTTTCCACTCCTTCAGGTCCTCCTGGATTTTTCCAGAGTTCTTCCCCCGCTGACTTTACAAGAACCTTAATTACTCGAGACTTCAAAGGCTTATTCTAAAAAATGCAGAATCGTATAATGCGTTTAGGGAAGTTGTTCCAGCGAAACTACCTACTACAGAAGAAGACTTTTCTGTTTCTTCGGCAAACTTCTTACGCCAATACTTTCCAAATCCCTCGAATTATTTTTTCTCTTACGAAGAATGTCACCTTTTGGTATGTAAGAGACGTAGGTGTACCGTTACGAAAAACAACCACGCCGATGTCTTCTTCTAGAGATGAAAATTAAAAAGAATACGTTTAAATAACGAGCGAATGTTATTTTTAAGACCACAGCAAAGAAATTCAAGTCATTCGTGTATATTACCATTAAACTACGTATTTTATTGCGAGCAAACAAATTAATTACTTAGCAAATCGGCAATTATTTAGCTTTTACCAAGAGTAGCTCAGTTGTGAGTCTGTTTCACAAAAAATTTATTGCCACGACCAGAATATCCCTTGTAGATGACGTAACCGGACATGGTTGTAAATTTTTTTGTGGGGTAGTCACTGTGATTTTTCTTTTTTTCTCTAAAAGTGTGCGAACATTTCAGCGAGTAACACATGGGGTTGTATTTTTTGATTATTTATACTCTTTTAAGCATTAAAAAACTTGCTCCCAAGTCACAATTGATTTGTTTCTTTTTTACAAAATATTTTGCCTTGACACTAGGTTTTACGATGATTTTTTACGGAGATATTCATTAATTTGTAAGTTTAAGTGAATATTACAATATAATCTACATCTACGTAAGTAGCCTGTAAGCCGCCTTTCGGTGTGTAGCAGGAGCTGATAGTTCCTAATGACCCAATGGCATTAACTAATTTATTCCTTCACATCCATATTCTTACCCGAAAATATACCAATATTATAATTCAAGTGTACATTTACGTATATAAATATATAAAGTATTTCTTATGAAAGGATTTGATGAAACTATACAAGGGAAAATATCTCGCTTTTACAAGATTAGCAGTAGAATTTTCTATAAATCGCCTATTCGAAAGGTTAAAGTGCAAGAATAAGTCGGCTATATTCAGACTTTTATCGCATAAAAATTCTGACAATTCACAGCCGTAATGTGCGAGACAAATTGGTTCAATATTGGCCTTACGCTGGAGTGGAACAGAGCTGGAGCACAACTCAAGCAGAACACGAACATTTAAAAAAAAAATCGAGAAAGAAGAGTGAGGAAGGCATAAAAGATTCATAGAGTCCCGTTAAAACAGAGAGCTGTTCTTCCTCAGAGAAAAAAATTATTTCTTTTTTCGATGCCTGGGTAAAGAAAATAAGGTTAGTGTTTCAAAAAAATGAAATATTTACGAGAACGCACCCGGGAGATCCTCGCTTTAAAACGAACGTTTCCACTTCCAGGGAAGCTGTTATTTTCCGGAAAGCACATAATCTAATTTGATTTAGTCCCGGCGCAACTTTTCGCAAAAAAAATCCCGCTCACGACCGTGTTTTTCGCACGAGTACACCGCCGAATCTAGTTGCTCGCGTGAAATTCGTTTCGACATTTTGAAGGCGCTCCAAATTTGTGGGATTAACGCGGATGACTTCTCTAATTCACGAGGTAAGTCTTAATCCGCGTGTAGAAACTTGTTGGAGCATTAATTCAATTAATATAACGAAAACATTGGTTGTTAGCCAAGTTGTTTTTAGTCGTCCGGGTTACGTAAATGACTCCTGAGAAAGCTTTCCAGGGTTTGAATTCGATTGTTGTTTCGATAACGCACAGCAACCGTTGTTTTGTCACCCTATTTATCAATAATAGATGATGATGAACTGTATTTTTGGATAATAAAGGGCATTTGATTATAAAATAAAGTACGGGTGAACGGAACTATTTTCATATATAAGAGGCACCGGATCGTACGGCGCATAAAACGAAACAATATTGTAAGTTAGGCCAGGCTTTAATGAGTTGAATAAAACTTATTAACAAAAACTGACAATATTGTTTACTTGTATTACATATAAACACCCGACCAGCGATCATACTTCAACAATGAAAGTGAGTTACTTTGTCGCTTACCGAAGTCGTAATGAAACATTATGACACATTTTCCAGCATAGTTTGAACATAGAAGGTTTCGAGGTTACTGGATCCTAACATAAAAAGGATTCACGCATAAAGCGCTCCAAAATATAAGGCCGATTATATTTACGATTTTTTAGAAAATGAGGGGATTTTATGTTCTTCTTACAGCTCGAAAAATACGGTACTTACCACAAGACACTCGCTAATGTGTGAGTACAAATGGAGTATGCAAATTCAGCCACTAGATAGATCTTTCAATAACTTTCCTATAACGACCAGGGTGCGGTGTATTTACCATCTAAAAGGGCCTTCTTTCAAGAAAGGTAGGTTGATCGATACTGACTACTTTTAGAGCACCCAATCTACATACTGTCACAGCGGTGACAGGCCTCGTGCTCCATTTCTTTCCGTCCTTGGTATAGGACGTCACAGAATCTTCGCCTGCTCTCGAAAGATATCCAACGGTTGTCTTGGGGGAATTTCCTTTCCAGAAGGTGATTCCCCATGAATATCTCTGGACATGCCTAAAGCAAGGTTGCACATCTCCCGGTGTGTGGCTGTTGAAAGACTTTCCGCTCAATTTCTCCGAAGGAGATTTCTTTTTTATCACGAAAAGGAACTGTTTGCGCGCGCGGCGTGTTTCCTGAGGATCCCGGATCCCTTTTGGAAATTTACGGACGCGCGAGGGAATGAGAACACGTCTAAATGGGAAAAGAGGTTCAGCGGGGCGAGAGATTTGCGTTTAACACGTTCTTTTCTGTAGGGGAAAAATTTTGACGCGTTTATCTCCCGTGTAAAGAGCAGATCGTTACCCTATTTAGCGGTTTAGCGCGGTATCTCCACAAGGGGCGTTCGCTGGTAACACATCGCCTTTAATGTACGTATTGGCGTAACGTATAGCGAGATTCTCCTACGGTTCATCCAAGGTGTGAACGATCTATTTTTTACGAATTGGAACGAGCGAAAAATAATGTCCGATGGGTGTGAAGTTTGCGAACAAATGCACCGCGGAATACAGCCATCTATCATCCGGAAGGATTTCATTCATATGCATTAGGGAAGTCGATTTGTGGATCTGCAAGGATTTTTTAAAAGTATTATGTCCGTTGGACATTTGCCAGTGATTGTAAAAATTTACGTCCCCTGCTCTATGTGGGACTCTCGAATGATTTATATTGTCTCGCCTCGAAATCACTTATGCGATTTACGTAAAATGATTATGCAAATTAATCGGTTTCATCTGAGTTATGGATGGTCCGCGACTTGAGATTTTTCGCGCTTGGATGGGTACGGAAAGTTTAATGTATATCTCGAAAAAAAATTTAAGAAGGGAGGAGCGATGCGATGTTAAAATCAATCATGAGGAATGAATGTAGGCGTAACGCATTTCCGTTATAAATTTTGAGTTTGTTTTATGAGATGAATATTATATGTGGAATATATAGAGTAATAAAGTGTATCCTATTTTTCCAAGAGGTTTCGCGAAACATTCTTATATGATCCAGTGAATTCTAATTTTAATTTCGCTTGATTTAGATCTATATTACATGGTCTTAAACTTATATCTTGCCCTATAATGATTCAATGATCCATACATACGTATATATATATAGCTATAAATATTCAACAATTTGATATTCTCCTTTATAACAAGAAATAAGAAGTAAGGAGATAAATTTTTCGCGAATTACTTTTTACTTGGGATTCATATTTATAAAGCTATGCATTTACTAAAGAAAAGTTAATTAAATTCTATTTGTGGGTTGTCAATACCTACACGCACAGAAATAGGCAAATAATATAATATACAATATCATCAAACCGTGCTCAAAAATATCCTTACTCGTAGTTACTCTTCGTTATCCAAACTTAAAGCTGATAACTTCTAAAAGTCTCCGCGAGAAAAAATGTCACAAAACCATCTTTAATCGAGCCTAAATCAAACCGTAGTTCCATTTAGAGCGAGATTGTATATTTCAATCTCAAATCTTATTACTCCATCATTATATTTTTATAATCCATCCTCGCGACAAATATTAAAATATCCCGGGAATTTCCTGTCCGAACTTCCTTATTTATTCAATCATTCAATTTACGGCCCAAAATAAACCGATCCCAGCACATACATCGACCTTTTTTCCGCCTTACTCCCGTTTCTTACCAAACTGCCGCAATCTGGTGCCAACTGCTAGGCAACGGATCCGTAGGAAATAAACAAGTATCGAGTCCCGAGCGAAAGTGATAGCCTCCGATGGCGAAGGGGTCCGAACGTGAAGGACTTGGCAGAGCCTATATATGTAGTAGGGGGACCGACATCCTCGGAATCCATAGGGCCTTAGCAACCACCACACTTTCTCACCCATGGGAATGTAACCGATCAATAACTCCGTTGAAGACGTGGGACAACAGCTGAATTCGATCGAGTTGGAAAATCGAAAATCAGATGCGCGAAGATGAAGACCTTTTTTTTTAAAGGTGTTTGACCATCGATTGAACGAGCAATTCTGCTTGCCAGCAAACGGTTAGGGAAGGGAGTTACACACCGTTAAGGCCAACTAGTCATGTCGTTCCGTTTCCCTTCCCTAGGATTTAAGGGTCTGTAAACATCGGTAAAGGGGATATAACTCTCTGAACGGAGGAGGGTTTGTCCCGCAATCTAATTGTTCCTTCGGGTGATTAACAAATTGAATTAGACGGTAGAAATCCGCGTGTCTTCTGTGTGTCTGTTTGGGAGAGGGGAGATGTATCATTGGAACTTCCCGGGAGTGTGGGCGTTCCCGCGGATGGGAAATTGACCAAAGTGGAGGAAGCTTTTGATGTGTTCTGGATAAGTGACGGCGTCAATTTTCCGGCCCTACTTCCCAACAAGTTAAATGATGCGCGAAATCATTTCCTTTACGGGAATTGTATTAAAACACTTTCTCCGCTCGGCAGCCGTTGAGCAGGCTGTGAAACGCACGTTCTCTCTATAATGCGATTTGAAGATGAAAGCTTTGTTTTGTGTCCGCCCCTAGTTTAGTGGAATGGTTAATGCGTAGGGTTTGGGAGAAGTGTTCTGATTGTGACTTAAATGCGAATTAACGCGGGTTAAGTTACGGGGGATTTTAAGCGTTAGAAAGTGTTGCATAAAAAGGTACTACTTATTGATTTAAGCTTTGAGAAAATTGAATCCAATAGTGTATTGTAAATCGTAAGTTTAAATAAGAAAGTATGATCAATAGAAAACATAGGGGTTTACGTACACTAAACCACATAGACTTAACTTCTACGATTATGATTAGACCTATTAGGTCATCATCTCTATTAGGTTTTCTAATTCCACAGCTAAATACTTTCCATTTCACCATATTTCCAATAACTTCTTTTATAATTTAACATTTTATCTAAATTAAATTTGATAGCTTTAAATGAAAAAGAATAATTTTCAATCTCAATTTCGCCCTTACTGAAGACGTATTTTATTATAGTCATTAGGCTTATAAAAGGAAAGCATAATTGCAAATTAAATGATGAAAAATTGACAAATAAGCCACTTTAAAATTGAGTATTCATAATGGTTCAATAAATTCTACAAGTGAAAATCGCCATTGAACATTTAATACGATAAAAACCTTTGGATTAATCCACCATTCCACTTCCTACACATACCTTCATAGGTCACAAATAACCCAACACGTCTCTCTAATACCTCACCGGGGGCGAATACCGTCACAAGAGCCCGTTTAGAGTCCGAATAGAGCGCAAAGCGTTGGAAAGTGCACAGAAAACTGATACGAACCCACGATTAAAAGAGGGACGCAAAAACATGAAAGAAAGATCCTAGGAATATACATTTACATGTGAGGGAAGCGGATGTTAGCGTCCAGTATCAGACAACAAAGCGTAGAAAAAAGGATGTTTAAGGCGGACAAGCGGTGTCCAGAAGGAGGGGACAAATACACGGAGATCAAAGGTTTGCCTTAATAAAGGGAATCAAACATGTTTTATTTGCGTTGGGCAAAGGGATAGAATACCCCCGACACATCGGTATAAGGTCACACTCGGCGCATATTTCAAACGAGAGAGGGGAGATCCTTTTGCTTCGGAATACAAGGGTTGAATCGGAGTACATGTCCTTTATGAAGGAGGTATGGAACCCTTACATGGGCACGATGTTTTGCATCCGAGTGAAATACGTGGACAGGAACGGTATCGACATCTCGACAAAAGGGAGGTGGTCCAAAGAATGAATAAAATGGTGCTGACATACAAGGGACGGTGAAATGTTGGTGTCAATTTTTACCTGCATGTTTCTTTTCAAATGCCCCTTACATTTGAGTCCATCCAAGAGGAAAATAGCAGAAGGAATACCATGGATGATAGTCCGATATTTGGCTAACTATTAGGTGTGAAAAATAAAATTACTCAGCATATTTCACGTTCAGGAATATAGTTTTATTTAGAATATATTTGGAGTTATTTCTCTGACAAATTTTTATAAACTAAACAAGAGATGTTTGCGAATTATATGAGTAAGATTGAAATATTAAATTTGGCTTTCACTAAAAAATACATGAGGTGACTATCTGGATTAAAATTATATGATTGTCAGCTAGAGGAAATCTGTAAAGTAATTTTGTTATTTTTTGTAGCTTAAAGATTTTTGCTTCATATTAGGTAGCACCATTTCGTTTATAGGTCTATATATTTTTGATTTTTCAATTTTAATTCGTAAATTCAAAAACTTAACATAATGAAGCTAACTAAGATATTATTAATGATGGATCATATTAAAATTTCCTTTGTAATAATATCAAATTTCTATGAAAATCAGCTTTTCAATTCAACCCAATATTTTATAGTTGAATGTAACCTATTGATTTCTTTGGTCCTTTTCAATGTGAAAATTAATTTTCAATTTAATGTTAAGAAATAGAAAATCTTTACTGTTGGGGACATGAATAAGAGACCATTTAAGCTACTTTTTAATGAAGTAACGAGAACAGTTTTATTTTTCACGATAGCCACAATATTTTTAAACGTATATCTAATTCACCATCAGTGTCTGCATGTGTTAAGTAATCATCAATTTCCGATATTTGCGCTCAATGAAGTATGCATACGTGTGAAAAAATAAAAACCAATTTCATACGTATTTTGCTTGATTGTATCCATCGACCCAGTCTCGTATCAATTTATAACCCTCGAAAGAAAATTTGCATAAAGAATTCCACGTGTCGAAGGGAAGAAGTGACATTGAAGAGGGTACAGGGATTTAGAAAAAAGAAAAAGAAAATTCGACCCCTAATCTCAGGTGACGAAGGTATGAAGAGAAAACTTATTTTATCATTTCCGTTCCTATTTTTATATCGAGACGTTGTCCTTGTCCACGAGTATTTGACGCATTAATTACAAAAGTTAATAAAAGTCGATCGGTCCCACAAGGTACCATATTGGGACCTCATGATTTATGTAAAAATATTTGTTTCGATTTAATTTGTTCGATTTTTATGGAGATTTATCGGAATTAACTCATCATTAACAGACAATTTTAAGCTATTTTTGTGTAAGTAAAATATATTTCAAGCTCCAAAAGCATGTATGGAATTCGAGAAATTCACCGAGCAATTTTTAAAATATTTTCAAATGAACACTCAATTAATTCTTCAATTAGAGTTTGATGAAACTCGAGAAGTTAAACCAACCATTCTCTTTTGTGTTTAGACTATGTGTTAAAAAATTAAGGCTGAATGTAATGAAAATAGTTTAAAGCCCAATGTATTACAACCTACTCCCAACCTCTTTTTATTTATTTATTAAATAATTTCTACTAGCAGTTATAGTTTGTATGCATGTATTTCCATGCTGAATTAATAAGGCGTATATCTATTGAAAAATTACACCGTTTTCTTGGAAGAATAAGAAGTAAATTCACGTGAAATTCCTGAACTACGGAAACCGTTTGACTCCGTCCTTTAGTAGTTTCAAACACTCTCACGACCGCATTTAAACCCGCTCATCTCTCTCTCCTTCAATTCACGTGCGACCGAACAAAAGCGCAGCGCATTCCGAACTCGATTCATTCGCCTCTCGTGACGCTGTGCATGCACAAGACATCGTTTTATTCTATCATCCGCACTTTGTACAGTCGAATTTGACTCCTAACGCAACCTTATTCTACACACGCCTTTTGATACGCTAAGAAAGCGTTTTATACAAAATCGAGTAAAACGCGTTCACCGAACCGAATTCAGAGTAAACTACGTACGTTCAAGAAGACGCAGCGAAAACTTGAAGTTCTTAGATGTAGAAGATCTTAAAAGGATTTCGAACAAGGCCGGTTATCTCGTTATCTCGGAAAACAAACAAATTTTCTCGAGAAACTGCTGCGGGAATCATCGAATTAATTTCTCGAATGCGACTCTAAAATTTCTATTTACAAATGCGGGCGTAACTAAGGAAACCGAAACGATTCGGATCAGCGGAGTCTTAAAACTTTCTCGCGTTCATCAAAAGGTGGCGGAGTTTAATTAAATGAATTCGATAGCTTTAATTTATAAATGTAGACTCTTTTACGAGTTTCCCCAAAAGATACCGCGTTAACCTTTCACCTCAAATTTATGCTAAATAACTTTCTTAATCCACGTTAAGTCCAAAATGTACTTGCATGTCCTTTTGGCTTGTGTTTTCATCTTTTTTTACTTTCTTCATTGATAACAAGTATCTTAAAACAACTTTCTTGAATTATATTAATATAGATATTGATTAGTATATTTACATCTTCCATACGACTAACTTCGTGGGACATTTACGTAAATGTAAATGTAAATCAGTACTTCTTCGTATTTATTACTCATTTATAAATATGCAGTGCCATTCATTAAGTTTTCTTTCATCTCCGATATACATCGTTCTTAACTCTAGTCTTAAATTTACCTGAGATAGATAACTTTATTTATCAAGTTCGTAAAGAATAAATAATTAATTTAAAATCCATCACCATTTGAAAATTGCCATCGATTATTAATATTTCAGTGATATTCATCAACGTTTTGATGTTCTTGAATAATTATATTTATTCAAATTTAGTCTCATGTTTGGATAGATTATTTCATCACGCGATTGCTACCATAGTAACGTAAATACGTATATTATATTCAAATAAAACTTTTCTATCAATAAAATATCCTCTACATACTCTTCGTTCCAAATGTTTTGATCGATGCCCGAAGAAGGTGAACAGTAAGAGAGTTATGTTTAAGTTCTCGTAAAAGTAAATACGGAAAGTGGCTCTTTAAGTTTCATTTTACGTCCGTAATGAAACTGAACTCACTGCTTTAAATGCACGATGAGTAAACATACGTGATCGCAGGTAGCAAACGGCATGTAGTGCCGGTCGCGTCGGGTGGTCTGAACATCAGCGCTCTGGGAAGCAGAAAGATTGGCTCACTGCGGCGATATTAATGTCCTAGGATGGCATGCGGAGATCGGCAGGGAGCGAAAGGAATGCAACGGGGAAGAGATGTCGCCTTTAATCATTTAAAAATAACTCTTCATTAATCAACCATCGTGTCGTCCTTGGATCGCGATAACGGAGATTAACCTATTAAAGAAAAAGGGTTCAAACGGAGCAGTCCGTTTCGCTGAAAGCCATTCCTCTGAACCGGACGACAGACCATTTTTGAAATTACGAAAGATATAAATTCATATTCATAAAATAAAACATCTATATCTTTCGTCAAACACGTATAAATTTACTTCATTCTCTTACGAGTAATTTGATTATTGATTTGATTGAGCAATGTAATTAGCTGCTTATTTACGGTAGTTACTATGGTAATCAAGGTGGGCGGTATTGATACGTAAGACTAAATCACTTCTGATGTATATGATTTACTTAAAGGGGAGGCTAAATAGATTACACTTCATTGTTAATCCAAAGAAAAAATTTATTATTAGCTGAAAATCTTAAAACAGTTTGGATGAAAGAATTTAAACTGAACAATAAACATCGATTTCAAATTATAATTACTTTGCTTTTCGTTGATTTTTTTGTAATTGAACAAAAGGTATTTTGATGAGATCAAAAGCTCAGAATACGTTGATTAAAAGTTATTTTTTGCAATTAAACTCCTGATGGTCATCCATGTAACAGGCACTATACTTACTTAACTATCTGTTCATCTCATTTCTGTATCTTATATTTACACGCATTACACTTAACAGGAAAATAAATGGCTCGATAGCGTGCATTCGATTGTCAGCTACCCTCCTTTTTAGCACGCATTCAAATCACCAATTAATCTTAATCACCGACAATGACACACCCTCTTTATACATGTCGATCGACCCATCCTTCATATTCATATACGCTCTAATTCGTGCAGCGGTTCATAAACCAGCTTCCCAAACGTCGGGTCCCTCCCATAGTTATCGCTAATACCCATGCCCCTGGTGCATCAACGAGTTTCTTGATCAGTTTGCTAACTTTACAGCGCTTCTGGGCACAATCGATCGACCAGTATGCATCGCCCACTTCCGTACGCAGATGCTACCATCTGATAGACCAGAATTACGGGTTATGTACGAGTCGTCAGACGATATCCGCGATCGAGGCATTCTCCCTCGGGGCCCGAACAGTTACTCAATTTCATGCCGTCGTTGGATACGGTGTCTCCCGCTGCACGATCGAGATTTTTCTTCGGAATTCTTTTCGTCCGAAACGGGCCGTAGGATAATTGCCTCACGTATGCTTTAAGGAAACATTCTTGCGGTGGAAAGTTTGGTGGTATTTTTTTTACTGTTCTGAATTACTTGGGTTACGATGTTTGGACTGACGGTGGTCCATTACAGAATAGTTTATTGCAAAATTTGATGCTAAAATCCCCTTTTTTGTACCTTTAAGTAATAATAGATGCTAAACCAATAATCAGAAAAAAAATTTCGAAATTTTCTACATCGCTGACTGACTGTGATCTGTAGGAATTTTTGCTAAATGTATATTGGGAAATGTTTATTTAGTTATTTTAGTTCTTATGCTAATTTGAAATTTATAATGCTTGCATCAATAACAAATAGTGTAGCACATATTAATACGAGAATCATTAGTGAGTAGCTATTAATAATTAATCCTGGCTAGTTCAAATACAGTAAACCTATTGCTTCTGTAAAATAGAAACCGATTTTAGTTTACTAAATATTGTTTTCTAAACCGGAATTTATTTTCATTGTTTATTTTGGTTTGAAGTTATCCTTTCTTCAATTTTTTCGTTCTTTTCCATCCGTTTTAATTCTAACTTCAATCTTAAAGATGATATTTTTCGCCTTCGTCTTCGCTGGTTTTATGATTCATTAATGATCATACGCAATCGTCATACGTAAAAGGATAAAAGATCTAACGATAAGCTTGTTTGACTTTAGTATCAGCTTACACAAAAGAGAACATGACTTTGTCAGAATTATTTTTAACAAGATCATATAATGAGATATCGGTGTGCTAACAAGATATACTAATCGTTAGTACAATAATGAATGGAAAGTAATATTGTCCGTTTCACTTAAATGTATAAGTATAATTAAATTGAATATTATTATTATTAGCTTGTATGCTATCTAAAAACCAGTTGGCTCCTTAACCCTCATACTAGGTACTTCTAAGGAGATAAAACGTACAATCATTTCCCACTCCTTCAACATCATAAGAAAATCCTACCTTTAAACAAAGCATTAAATCGCTATTAATCTCGAAATCTTCACCATGGAGAAAATCCTTTACAGCAACGGAACGCGCGTAGCTTCATCTCCTCTGCGATTCCCTCACAAGACCCAACGCACCGACGGAGGGACGAATCTGCAGAAATTGGAAGCCAAGGCATTCCTCGCGCCTAAAGCCAGTAGTAAGGAGAGAAAGGAGACGAGGTTTCAAAGGCAAAACTGTGACTCCGCTCCCCGTCCACGAATCATCGCCGAGCATTATCGGAAACGGAGCAGGATGAAGCAGCTTTCAGCCGATCTAAATTCGCTCAGTTTATCAACCAAGAATCGTTAATCATGACGTTAAACCATCTCGGATGTAAACGTGACGAGTGAATCTACATTATCGCTAGGATATTCCACAGTTGCGTTGCTAACATCCAAACAGTTTCAGTTGACACGTATACGAACCTGCAAACAATAGACGATAGCTGATGTTTGTAATTAACCTTACCTTTAATTCACCCTGAGGTAATTTTCATACGCACACACTCACGTAGTAATAATGAGTTGCTATGTAAATCCGTCGTCACGGGGATGTAATAACAACCTCTGATCAAAACCACGTGTCAGTACTCGTTCCCTTTATCTTTAACGAACCCACAAATCCAGTTCAGGGCTAATCAAGTGCTTCCCGTGACAGTACTCTCGTCTCCTATTAATTATCCAATTTGGAACGCATCCCTTCGTGCGCAGGTGCGATAATTAATCTCGAATTTCTATCGCAGTCGAATTAGGGATCGAATCCTAGGCTCTCCCTAATCACCGAACAAGTCCCATTGTTTCCATCTCTTGTCATTATTCCGTCTGCCGTATGAGATTATTACGCCCCTGAATAACAGGATCGTTATCAACGTGCCCTTCTCTCTATTATGAGTCGTAAGGACCGGAATATTTCTCTTCCCGCATAGGTGGAGAAGGGACTGGTAGATGAGTTTGTACGTCGGAAGTTTTCGGAGGGGCAAGAGGGAAGGGTATAGAAGACCTTTTCCCCGCAGGAATATAAAAGATGGAAATATGTTCTCTTGACTTTTGTTGCGATGAAAGTCCTTCGTTATAAAAATTACCTGAGGCTCTTAGATTATTCGTATCAATCCGTGCTTACAGTTCTGAAGGGTATCAAATGGAGAGGGGTCAAGATGCCCAAGGCTGGAGGGATGTGTATAGGTTTGCGGGTGTGTAAGGATAGCAAATTGGAAGGGTTTTTGAAATGAAATGTGGTCAGCTAAATTTGTTGAAATCGTAATTGAATATCATGTATGCGTAACTGCCCGGCTAGCTCAGTCGGTAGAGCATGAGACTCTTAATCTCAGGGTCGTGGGTTCGAGCCCCACGTTGGGCGAAAATTTTGCTCAAAATCATCTCTCGAATTTTTTAAAAATTGAGTCAGACATATATCATTTCAAGGAATTAGTCTTTTTCTACGCTAGGTTTCCTAGATATTTTTCTGGCTTCAAATATGTTAATCTACAATGAGGCACAGATAGGAAATATATAACTTACTTCTCAAATCCTCGTATTCATTCAAAAAATAACTTTGTGAAAGGGCATCAGATTTTCAGTAAAAGAATTTCATTTCGTATTCTTTCAATACACTATTAATTGCTACTAATACTTAAACTCAACTTATATATTTACTAGATAAATTGAGATTTTAGTAACGCATCTTCTTATTTATTTACATTGAATTTGAAATAAAGTAACGGTTATTAATGCATTGTTTTAACCTTTTAATAATACTTTACGAGAATAATCGAATAAATATATTTGGAACTAGATCGTATATTAAATAAATTTAGTGAAAATCCGTATTAAAGCTATTGAAGCTTTAAATGGGTTACTCGTAATGATCACAATCTGGCTTAATACGTATTGCTAACACTTCAATTGTTTTGACGGGCAATAAGCGAGACTCAACTCTCCCTGTTGCCGAGTTACCCCAACAATGCTGAACGGAACGCCGGCGTTCCAAGAAAAGTTCATAAGCGTTCCGCAATTAATTATGTAGATTGATTTGTCTCTCACTATCGTCGATATTGGATGAAGCTGAAACCGGCTCGGAAATCAGGGACGTGAGTAGGTTGTGTTATCACTAAAATATTGACGGTTGCTGGTATCGATTGGTTATTAATTAATGCTGCGAGGTTATTTAGTTGTTCCCCGTAACGAGGGAAACGGCGAACAGTTGTTGGAAGAACCATATTCTAGTATACATATATTTGTTTTGTTTCAAAGATTAATAAACATAACACTTGCCAGCAATAACAAATATAATATATTTCATTCATATACTTTAATCGAAAACAACTGGTTCATTAATGTATTCCAGGAAATGTACGTAAAACGTTTTATATCGTTTTCTATGTACACGTTTCTGCTCTGTCTGTAATTTTGGAAAGGATTCAACCCCAAAAATTTATATATTATTTTTTTAAATTATATAGTTGTAATCATTAAACTTTTAAAGAATATTTCTACTTACCTTTCACACTTATGCTTCAATCTTAAAGAACAAATTTGAATTCAGGAAAATGTTTGTAAAATTTATTTCATTGTGTTACGTATACGTTGTTATGTTTGCAGAAAGGATTCATCGTCATTTATCACTCGAGTTTATTATTTCGATTAGAAATATGAATGAAAGAAAAGCATTTGCGTGTAAACGTACTGTGTATTAAAGCGTAAGTATTTTCTTTATTCACCTTTGTAATGAAAGAATACCACAAAGTAAAAGACTCATTATTGGATTCTATAGTTAGATTAGATTCATTTTCAGGTCTTAAAACATCACACAAATATTACCTTCATAGCGCAAAAAAGGATATAAAATTGAGATAAATTCATGGTGACCCAAAACGCCTCCTCATCCCGCATAGATAGGAAGAACACAGTGGTAATGCGGTTTCCCAAATCACCCGCAATCTAGCTCCGTCAGCACATCGCATCTCTGTCACCGCGCCTAGACGTCTCAATTCTGCGGATTACGGAATTTTGACACTTCCCCGGATGAATTCGCGCGCTAATGGGAATGCAAATAAATCTTGACGCGTTATTTCCCTCGACCAAAAAGTGCTCGAAAGGGAGGTATTATCGAACACCTCCTTCTAGCAGTTGAACCCACGTCTTTTTGGAACCATCATCAGCCAAGGTGATCACGATAAGGCTTTGATACCACTTCCCTTGATTAAACTCCAGCCTTCATTTTCCCCTTCGAGAAAGATGACGTACTTTCACGGCGTGTTTTTATAGCCGCTGCTCATATCCATAGGAGGAGGATGATAGACGGTTTATTGGACGGATTCTCGGGAGTAGGAGTGGGTGTAATTTACCGGAATCCGCCGCGTCCTATGCGGGGGAGGATGTACCCTCCCGGTGCCGGTGCATTAATCTGCCCCGCGGACGGTGGAGTAAATTTACATATCGGAAACCACTGAGAAAATTAAAACAACAAGCTGCCCGGATCGCGTATTTTCTAATAAATCAGAAATGCGTGCGGAGTGGGGTTTTCTCCCTCAAAGTGGGCATTGTGTTCATCTCCTTAGAGGAATTATTCGCTATCAGAGAGAGTGAGTTTGTTCCATTAGATTTTAGAGAGACAGATGTCCGAACTAAAATAATTTTTGTAGTTTTCAGTGCTTGTTTGAACGCCGGATTTTATCCTGGAAATGAATTGAATGAATCACTAATGAATTTTTGGATGACTCAAATTATTTATTTACTCCAATTTGTAATCATTTTCCTCGTTGGGGAAGAAAGATGTCCTTCTAGATTAAAGCTGTTATATTGGAGCAGTATATAGATTTTTTGTGTTATTTAATGCTGCAAGTTTAACTAAAAAACTTAATATCTAATATTTATTATGAATTCGGTAATCTATGTGATATATATTTATGTAGCTGCATTTTTAGCTATTATTATCTCTAAATATAGAATTTTGTGGTATTTTAACGCATATTTTTGTAATAATTCTAGTATATTCCTAAAAATACGATGTGATAAAAAATGTACTAACCACAATGCTAATAATGTCTATTATTGACGAGTATGCACTCCTAAAATATAAAATACAAATTTATTAGGAATGGAGAATTTATTTCTCTAGCATTCAAAAAATATATTTCGTATTTAATAAAATTGAGCTGTTGAGCCAGAAGTGACCTATTTTCAAATATGAAACTCTTTAAAAACAGTCGATTTTTGTTTTATCTCACTATTACTGGGGAAAGAATTAATTTCAAATTTTCTTTAGTTTTTTTAATGGACGAATATTATTATTCATATTATAGAAAGAAATTCACATCTTCATAACCAAAGTTTACATAAAAATCATGAAGGAAATAATTAATTAATCAACTGTTAATTTTTATGTATTTTATTAGAACAATTTTAAAAATATTTCACATATATTTTTATTTAATTCTTAAACATCACGTAAAGATGCTGGTACAACGTGGGCGATGATTCTTCGAGCGTACATCATCCATTAAAATTCCGCTAGTTTGATCTTGGCTCTGAAACCCTCTTTGGCATTGATTTCGTATTAATTCATGAGGCATTGTTCATGACCTTCTTTTACGTCCCATCCACTAAAACTCTGCAAAGACTTGAGAATCTCTCCTTGAACCGTGAACGCTTTGCAAAAAAAGGAGCGCAAAAATATTGCGTAACTCTTGACTGCAGACGTAATGCTGAGATGGCAACATAAGTTAGATATTCTTAAGCCACGATGAAGTTTCACGGACAGCGCATCCGAGTCTAAGAAGGTAAAGGCTTTGGAAAGTGTAAGTCATGCGTAAAGAGTAGCTTGTCGACACAAGCGATTCCGTAGGAAGGCACCTCCGATCTTATTTATTATTCGCCGAGGAAGTATTAACGAGGAGTTCGAGGCAGATTTTTATGAATAAACAATTTCTCATGCTCCGGATACACGGGAGGGAGAGCTTTTTGCCCGTTTACTTTACCTTTTTGTGAAAAACGGTGAGCAACTTTGGCCGATTGCTACTGCAGCGGAATTTTTAAAAAAAGTCCAATATTTACCTCGGATGACCTGTTTGAGGAAACATCGTTCCATCTTGGATGCGTGATTATGTTGAGTGCTTTGGGTCATGAACGTTAATTAAGAGTTGTTTATTCTTCTGTGTGGATTGATTATTCATTAAGGAGAGTTACATTAATCGCTTCACGAGTTTTTAAATTGATCTAAGAAGTAATAAATTTCGAATTTGTACACTAATACTCTTCTATTTTAGATAAAAATAGGATTATAGATTCAAAACTGAGCTTTAAAAGTAGATTTATCTTTTTCCTTACGGTTTTGTACTAGTTTTTAGTGAGATTGATTATTGCTCTGTTCCAGTGTAAATACATTTACATTCAAAAAATTTTTATTTAGCTGTCTTAGACGTATATTCGGTACTCAATAAGGAATGAGCCAACTCGGTTACATATAAAGTCGTATGATGGACTCCGCCTAAGGAGATGCGAAATAAGTTTCCTCTTTATAATATATGTTCCATTGCCCTATTTTACAAACGGTTAAAATATCCCGAGATTTCAACACCCCTTCACCAAGTGTTCCAAGTTCTTTTCGACACACGGCAATGAAAACGATTTCGCGAACTCTTCAAATTAAGGAAATACAGAGAATCACGAGTGTGGTCCATTTAGAGAGAGATGTCTTAACCTGGATAATTCATTTAACGCCTTATGCTTCTCCTCATAATACGACTGTACGTTGGGTGGCCTAACCCTTTTAAAAAAACCCCGAATGTCCCTATTTATAAACCCCTCCCCTGGGACCTGAAATAGACTCCACTTAACAAAATAATAAATGTTTCCTAAATATTGGGCAAGTCCGAAATTTCCGTTTTTATGAATACCACTGCAGTAAAATTTAACTACCGCTAGTTCTGCTCGACTGGCAACAGGGCCATGAAAATGAAGAGATCACAAGAATTATCATCCGTTTTGGAGGGAGGATTTCCGACGTTTACTGCCGAAAATGCTTCCGGCAGTGAGGTCACAAGGGTTTAATTAGTGTCAGCTTTTATTGAATCGGTTCGCATTTCTACAGTCAACACTGCAGCTGTTTCAAAGTCTTGTTACTCGCACATTGCGAGTAGCCAAAAGGGATACAATTTGTTTCGTGTGTTTTCATTAGAATAACAATCACGCTTATGTAATGAAATTTTGAGGAAACATAAAGCTTAGGAGTTCAGCTGTTTTATATAGTATCCAACAGGTGTATGCAGACAAAGAAATGAAAAGGTATCTTATTTCGCACGTTAACTCATACGGCTATGGTTAAACAGAAGTGAAAAACAGTGATATGACAGGGACTCGAACCTAGGTCCCCCACTAATCAGGTATGCTGATCTTTAAGTTATCAAGTTCCATGAATAACAGTGCAAAGTTAATATCTAAGTTTCTTTAACCAAATGGCTGTGGTTTATCTTATGATGAAGTTTTGAAAAATTACGGAGTTCTCGGGACTCGAACCAGGTCTCCTGATTAACGATCTGTTACTCTTAGGAGAGATATAAAGAACGCAAAACCGTTACCTAGAGAGACAGATTCGTTTATTATTTCATTATTTAATCGTGTCTGTTGCTATAGATACATTGACGACTGTAGTTTATATACACAAATATAACAATAGCTTAAAGTGCTACCTTATCCTTTTTACAGCCGATAGCTCCAGAGAGATTTCCGATACTGCGTCTTCCGATAAACATTCGGCCTGAAAAGCTCTGCGTTAAGGAATGGGGCGATGCTGAATCATTAAAACGATGAGAATTCCGCGTGAACAAGAAAACGAAGTCTAGACTGCGTCCCAGCGGGAATGTCTACTTTGCAGTTCATAATTATGGAAAGACACGTCGGAATCAACTTGAATTTTAACGACTCGCAAGTTTCAGCAATGTTATAATACCTCGGAGATGTTACGAGAACATCTTTCCCACGATACGTGCTTGAATTATTCACTCCTTTTCGTTACAATGAAATCAGAACACATCCTGAAATTTGGGACATTATTCTCCGTAAACTGCTGTTGGATTAAGTTCCTCTTCACTTTTACTTTTATAATCTCTCGCGGCGATTTATCCAAGAGAGCATTTCGACACATTTTGGGTTCCACTCGTGCTTTTTGTTCGTAAACGTAACGCTGTGAAACGGGCCAATGATGATGGTTACCAGAACGCATCGTAAAAATGAAGTCATGAGAGAGGTGTGCGTCAGAGATACGGTTTTTTAAAAATACGAAGGTACGCAGAATGACTGGCCTAGTTTGAGGAGGAGGAGTTCACTTTCGCACTTGTGCCGATGAGGCATATGTCCGAGTTTTCAAGGGCTATGTTAATTCACTATCTCACTCCTTAAGTCTAAATAAGGTACTATCACGAAATAAAGAAATTTATGATTCATCCATTACGAAAACGTTTATTTTTGTTCGGACGCAATCCTTGATGTCTTAATTACACAATATTCAAATACGAAAGCGTATAATAATTTAATATTTTTATTCTATCAACAAATAACACCAAACTTGGTTAATTATCATATATTATAAGTACAAAATACTGTTGTGGTTAGAAATTTTCCAGCTTACGTTACTTTGATACAGATATACAGATAATTTACAATATATTTAAATTATACAACTGTATATATCTAGATAAACACAAACTTAATTTTAACGGTGCCATCTGTCCTAGGTACCACCAGCAACAATGCTGTTAATCTCAATACTAATAATCTAAGTTCAACTATAGGTTCTATTAGAGCTTACAAATTATTTAAGAAATTAAATATATTAGTATTGTACCTGAAAACCATAGTAACATACATAAAACCATAATACAATAACATTATATATACACTGAAAATTAGTCCTCAATAGCATTAAACCAACTTGTCGAATATATTTATCAGGTAAAATTTTTCCCTGAAATAAACATGTTTTATTTATGTGTATTATTTTCTATGTATATTATTTCCTAAATCAGGATATAAGTTTTCTTTATTTATATTTTATTCATTTATTTAAACATTCATCAAGATACGGTACATCCTTTTTTGAATTTAAACTCAAAAACATCATTCCTATATTTTGTCGGATAATTTATTCGGCAGGCAGAAGGGAAACGATATCAAACTTTCCCTCTGAATCATTTTGCTTCGCCACTGTTTTACTGATTCACCGGGAGAAAAATTTGGAAAGTCTTCCGAACTCTGGAATGCATGATTACGCAAGGCCGATAACTGAGTTTACGTACAATAAAAAATATGCAGATATCTTAAGATACAAGAAAGAGTGAAAGTCTCGTGCCAGACGGCGGTGGATCTGGAATTAAGCCGCTCTTCTGATATCTGTTAGTTTCACCTTGGATGTTTTCCAATGGCGATAAGGGTTACTTAGTAATTCCTGCACCCACACACACTTATGTAACTTTAATAACTTCTCTGAAGTGCTTGATTTTGAATAGCACGATATAAGTGCTTGAGAAGTAGATTATGCAACTGGAGGTATCTCATTTATCGACAAAAATAGAACTTAATACTATCGGAAAAAATACAAGTCCCCCCAATTATTGCCAAAAGATTTTAATTTTTTCAACTTAAAAAATCTTACTCCTCATTGTAATTTTGAACATGAATGTCTATCAAAATTTTTTACAGAACAGTATACGCTTTTATTCCGAAATATACTTATAGATGTTCAAAGATTGACTCATGGTGGAACTGCTGTTCGTACAACAGTTTTAATAGAGTCTTCAATAAAAAAACCTATCTTGTACCATCGTTTGACAAAGAAAAATCAGGTCCATAATCATACAATTATTTAATTATATAAAAATCTCACCTACATTTCCTAAAACTCTATGAGAAGTAGTATTGATAAATTAATTAATTTATTTATCCTAGAATTAATCAGAAACCATTACAATCAGTTATCAATTAGAAGAAATAAATATTTAAAAGAAACTAGTATCCTATATCAGCATTTAGTTTGACTCAATCAACATTTATTCCGAAAGGTAGCTAAACGATATTATTAATTGTTTGACTCTTGTTTCCTATGTTACATGAGTGTGAAAAGGAAAGTTACCTCTCCATCTACTTTTATTTATTACTATTCTAAAATTACAGCGTTGAATTATCACTATATTGAATACCTCTAAATATAGTTCTTCTATTTTAAGAATTTCCATTGCAATGGAGAAAGGGCTTCTCATCTTTGATACCGAAACAAAAATCGACTGATGAACGTAAGAAGTCAAAGGCTTTTCAAGATGTCACTTAAATGATGAAAAACGTCTCCAGGGAGGCTTCGATTTTCATAAATCTCTTTCAAGTCTCGAAGAAAAAAGAAGAATGAAAAAGATAATTGAATTGGATGCCGAACCAAACATTATGACTTGATTTTTTTCGCAGTGACGCAGAAGTTCCTTTCATTTTGCCAACAGAAATATGCTAAAAATTTTACCACCACAGAGGGACAACAGCTGGCCACGGAATATATATTCCTAGAAATTTCATGGATGTGGAAATTGGCTTTCCGGTTGTTTACCGAAAATTTCCATTTTTTACGAAGAATTCCCATAAACAGAATATTTTTATCTTTCAGTCTCGTAAAATAGTCTATTCAAACCATACACCTTTTACACGCCGACTTTTACTTCGTATGACTGGTATTCCCAAAATACAAGCATATTCAAGAGTCCGTTAAATATACTCTCGTTCATGCTCTGCATGTGATTTTAAGTGTAAGGTAAACATATTCATTTCTTCCGCATTGGTATGAAATTTTAAAGTCAAGTTTAATGAAACACTAAAAATCATACATTTATTCGTAAAGAAATAGTGAAATGTTCAACAAACGATGTTAAAAACGATTTATAAAATTGCTTAATAATATACGTTTTATTATTTCATCTATTAATGAGATTTCATGCCATTTTGTGCAAAACTTTAAGTCATACATAATACCCATGCAAGCACCTTTATTCTGATACGTAAATATGAACAGTCGAAAAATAGTACGTGAAAAATCTTCGACTTAAAAATGTTTCAATATTCTTTATCAAGATTAATTACCTTGAAAGTTGCTATGGTAGCATTTCCTTAAGTTACCGATCCAAAACGCTGTATTTCATTAGGTTAAATAATTCTTTCTATTGCCGATAGCAACCATTTTAAATGGAAATACTTTCGTAAATATCTGTTTATCTCATAAATTTTCCAAATTGACTTTTGAATTCCATTCCATTGAAAATTTTTAAAGATATTTTATCTTTTCATGAACAATTTTCAATTTCAAATCATCCTATTCCAACACCTAACTACCTACATTCACGAGTTCCACAATCAATTTTCCACCTTTTCTATTCATATCTTCATAACTCCGACTGAATTTGAACATCTGAATGATTCAACTCGTTCATTTAGATTTTTTTATTAAATCCTCGATAAAATTAAGAAACCGCTCGAAGCTGTCACGTATCCCTTTGAATAGAAGTCATTTGGAATTCTGTCAAATCCATTCGTGCCTATTCGAGATAAGCGAATATTAGTAGTGAAGGCATTGTCATGGGAGATTTGACAGATGAGAAAATTTCACACACATTAATTCTATCTCTGAATCGAACCCGGGACCATTTTCCACGAAGTAAACTCAGTTTTTACCCTAGTTACGGAGGAGCCTAAATTGATGATTTCCTATTATCATTTTAATGAATGTTCAATGCAAAAATTTTAATTTAGATTTAAAGTATTATAATAATTTATAGTAAAATATTGAATAGTATTTTAGTAACGATACTTTTCCGATAATTTTACTCGCTTACGCAATTCAGCAATGCTGTTAATAATTAAAAATCAAGCGTAACCTACCGTTGATCCTCTCCACTGCTAAGGTATACAAACACACCCATCCGTATCCCCGTAATATTATTCTGTTGACTTAGCAACGAAGTTACATTGTTTTAAAAATGTGAACGTAATTCACTCCCTGACCAAGGTTCAAACCGTGAAAATTACGCCTTCTTAAGCATTTGAGAAAACAACATTTTTAATGACCTACGCATCATTTTCCCACCTCGACATTTTTCCCAAGGTCGGTCTAACCAACAGCATTCCCAGGAAAATTCAATTGGGCAGTAGCAAATGCGAAAAAGGGTCCAAAAGGATTTACGCAAGTTCTTCTTCCGCTTGCTAATTCTCCCCTAAATCAGTTCGAGGCCTAAAAAAGGGTAAAAAATAAGGGTTAGCAAGGAATTACTAAGTTTATTACTTCATTACGTCTTTTCCGGTAGTCTAGGTATAAATCACGTCGGTAGGAAGTCCACTTTATTATTCATCGTATTTAATCAGAGAACTTTTCAGAAAAGAGTTTATTTCGCTAAGGAAATTTTCCCGGAGTTTTTCATTTGATTATGAGCGTTGAAGAAAAAAAAAGAGTTTGGATTCATTAAGCTGGAAAATTCTCGTGCGGACACGTTTCTAATCGGGGATTCCTTTGGAAAACGGGACGCACGCCCGACGGTAAGACGCGTCTTTTTTTAATTACTGCTCAAATCTCGATAAAAATTAAGAGACGCCGCATACCTCTACCGTGGGATTTGAGATTTTCTTTTTATTTCTCGTGACGAGGGTTAACACGGCACGGCAGAGGGTAATTCGATGTTTTTTCCGAAGACTTGTCTCTCTGTGAAGAGAAGCTGTGCACTTGTTTGGGATGTTGTTGTGATAAGGACGGAAGGTTTTTACACGATTTTTTTTCTTTGTAGTGTCGAAAGAAATGAGCAAAGTTTTATTGCGAAAATTGTGAAATGTATTCGATATTAAAACGTTTATATTATGAATGTACGCTTGAAATAAAACTAGAGAAATAAATTGAAATATAAATACTCGAATCTCGAAACGAATTTACGAAAATTATGTAATAAAAATTAATGAAATATAAATAAAATTTTTAATGAAATAATTAAAATTCAATTTGTATAAAAAAAATGCATTGATGTAAACGAAAAAATGTGAATTTTAGTATATCATATCGAAAATAAAAATAAAGAAACGGTTTAAAGACAGTATTTACATTAAATAGAAAATTATTGATGAGTATAGAAAACAAGACAATGCAAATTTATCTTTATTATTCAAAAACTTGTATCTCCAACATGGATAGTTCAAATTCATATATGCTATAAAACAGTCAGAATTTTATCCCCATGCAAAGCTTATGGAATACTTAGAGTATATCTTGCTCTAAATAAAACAGATTTATTAATGAACTATTACTAACTATTGAACATTTACCTCAAATTTTGAAACGATGAATAAATCATGGTTAAGAATTCCTTTGAATATTTTTCTTTCAATTGTATGCTTCTGAAATACACAACTGTTTAATAACTTCATAAACTGTTTATAACTTCATTAATTTATTCCATGCTAATTTTATTGAAACATCTATTCCCTGAAACACAGCCACTCTTAAGCGACATTTAACACAAAAAACTCTTAAGTTTTACGCTGTACATCTAAAGGAACGATTTCTCGTAAATGTTGTCAAATATATTAAATATATCCACTAAATCCTCCTAAAGAACTCACAATTAAAATTTCTGACCCCACAAAAAATCCCAGTAATATATTTTTCTCTCTCATCTCTAATTATTTCCAGCATCTACTTCATAATAAAACCATTAATCACTCATAATCTATTCGCTAAAGCACCGCCAAAATCCCCTCAAATCTCCGCAGTTGATGTCCTAACTCATAAACCAAAATAAAAAAGGCGTACCAATCCCAAGGGTACGCCGCAGTGGGTGGGATATCTTTCCTTTAATACTCACTAGGTAGCGACACCAGAGGGAATATATGATTCAGGCCACTTGTGCCGGTCAGAGGGAAGGTAGACCGCACACGGTATTAAAAGGAATCCCCGTTTTAGCACAGATGGAGATAAGATTGCCCTGCTCCAGAAAAATCCAGGAGATCAAAGGTTCATCAAGGGGGAGAGATGATCACCACCATAGCAACCGCAGACTTTTTGTAAACTTCCCGACTTTGGCGGAATCCTAACATCCAACGCGTGAAGACCTTCTAGTTCTCTAAATTCCACATTAAAAGCCGAATTTCCGAGCTATCGAAAAGCCGAACGCGAGTCGTAACAGATTACGATCCGCGATAAACTGTCGAAGCAATTTCATAAAGTTGTTTTTCACGACCTTAAAATTGGAGCGTTTCCTTCCATAAACCCATTTTTCGGAGATATATCGCGCCTTAAGCAGACGAGGGTGTATTGGAATAAAAAGCTTCGAAAAAATTATTACCGATAAATTTTGACTATTTCTCTCGTAACCGATTTATTGCTCGTATTTTTGTGGAGTTCTCTTGAAGTTTTCGAGCTCTTTTATTCGGTTATTCCGGACGCTATTGAAGGAATGTTTGAGGTGAAAATTTGCCGGAACGTTCTCTTATATAGAGGCTCGGAAAATCTCTCTCTTCCGCAATGTTTCTTTTTTTTATTCGTTGCGTTTCTGTTTTAAAAGAACGTAACAACTTTAATGGCTGCGCTCGTTTGGAAAAAAGATTTTTGCGTCCATTGCGAATAAATCACGAACACTTTCCGCCGATCATAATATTGGATTTACTTGGATTCCGGGCATTTCATTTTGGCGGATTCTAACTCCGTCTACGAGGTCCATAAAGGTTGGCTTTTAAATGCACGTTCACTCAAACGCACTTTTGTTTGAAATTTAAAGGCGATGCTGTAAAAAATTCGTAGTTTTGAAATAACAAAGCTATAAAATTCTGTAACCCATTGCAATCGTTACTTTCGATCGTTTAATCCAGTTAATAATAAAAGTAAAATAATATAAAAAAGTTTATTTATCATTTGATATTTTTAGAATGCTTTAATTTTTTTAAATGCTATTTAAGACTTTTATTATGTTATTCTCAGTAATGCAAATATATTTTGTAGGCGAGTAATTTTCCTTGATTATAAGAAAATGCATTTATTGGCACAAATTTCCTGATGTAAATATTACTACGTTATAATATTATATTAAAAAAAGATTTAACTTTAAGTAATTAATTGCTATATTTATAAGGAATTCTATGTTATTTCTATGATTAATTCATTGCATTACCATGACTTACAGCTCCAACCACAATATATTTGATTATTAACCATTTACTATCGAATTTTATTGGAAAACTGACTTTATACCGCACGTATTAATATTGTGTATTCTATAAAACTTTGATACTAAAGAAGCTTAGATTCCAAATCAAATACTTTGATAAAAAATTTAAAACTTAGTAGAAGTAATTCTGAGAAGTAAAATCCAATAACCAATATAAATCGGGGAGCTTTGATCTTGGATATAAAGTAAAGGACTCCTCAGGGAGTATACAATAATAAAATTTACTAGGATTTTTTTAAAGCTCGTATTGACTGCTAGAAAGACTCTTTAGACTTATAGTTTACGTAACACTCTATCTCCATGGATTCCGATCAAAATAATCGAGACGAAGAAAATTCTACTTCTCATAGAAACTGTGGCTTTAAAATCTGAACTTTTTAATATATTTCGACTCCACATTCAAATTCTATTGAACCAGAGGTGGTTTTAATCCATTCATATACACTCCTCGACGTAAAGTAAAATCTTCGCTTATTGAATTAAAATAAAGTAAATTTTGTAGTGAAAGTTTACATTGAAGAAAGCTGAACAGTGATCAGAGAAAGGGAACTTTATCGATTGAAGAAATATCGATTATCTCTCATTGAAGCGTGTTTTAAAGAGAAACCATAGCTGCGTCATTTCCTCTTGGTTTATTCTGCCGTAACAAGACTGTAATTAGACTAAAATTAAAGGGAATCAAGCTATTGGTCCTGTTTCTGTTGCTATCAACAAACGAAATTAAAAATGGCGTCGTTTGTTTACGATCAAAATGAGTCATTGTTAGTTACGTAATTTAAGTCGAATAAAGCTGAAAATGTTTATACTTACCTTTTAATAGTAAATATTGGTTGAGTTTTGCTTTCGAAGGATTCAAAATCTTTGAAGAAGGGTGAGAAAACTTGTAGATTTTTCGAAATCGCCTTCTTAACCTTTCACAGTACGCAAACCCTGGCATAATTTCCGGCGGACGTACAGTAGTCGATCAGGGCCTTGGAAACATGAAGAATCTCGATTCTGCTTCACCATTCCGGTGCCTTTCCCATTTCCTGAGATTCGCTCCGGAACTGGATTCTACGGCATCAGAACAAATACACTGAATAAAATAAGAGTCCCCGCGTAGGAACGCGGATTTTCCGCAAGACTCAAAGCTGGACGAAGCCTCTCTGATTTTCCACCAGAGTTCTCCAAACAACTTGCGACAGAACTTTCATTTCGAAGATTCGAATTACTTCCGCTCATCTCTTTCCCAAACTTATAAATATTAAAATTTAGAACTTCAATCGCGTTGTGATATTATTTTCTTTTGGAAATCCGTGCCCTTAAAAAAAGTATCGAAAATCTTACGAATTTTTAATCTTCCCGTTCACTCGGACGCTAAACGTTTCTCGATATTTGTGTCATCTTTAAAACGGAAATAAGTTTCGGGTTTATCTTATGGAAAATCCAGCCCATTACGCATTTTCGAAGATCCGTGATTGCTTTCGTTGATGTTGTATTCTATGAGGAGATATTATGAATTATATTTCGTACGTAAAAGTTCTCAAAATTCCAACATTATAAAGTAGAGTTAATGAGATATAGATCATAGTCTGAGTGCGCAAATTTATTTTATATACGTCCGTAAAGGTAGTGAAGTACTAGTAATAGGTAGAGTAGTTCGATACAAGAGTGGCTCTTTTGTGAGCTAATGGAACGATGAAAGTATTATTTCTTTTTGTATATTATTGAACACACTGCTTCAATAAAATATCACACAAAACATCTCACGTGAAATAACAACGGAATAGCACGATTGTGAATTCGCGTAACAATATACAAGGTATCAACATAAAAATATTTCATTTTTCCTATAATATTGAGATAACGTACATTCTGGATAATTTAACTTTCTCTTTTATGTAAACGAGGATCTATTCTACAGAAATAATAGCATTTCCGATACTTTTAAATATAATTTTAAAAATACTTGGCATATATATAGAATGTTATACTCTTTTTTAACAGGATTACATTTAATTCTCATTTTACGTTGGATAAAAGACAGAGGTGTTTCGTATTTTCACTATAAGATGACGCATCACATATTCTGGAGGGCATTATTATCATTTATTTTGTATCAGTAAAACTATGATTATTTAGTATTAATTAAAGATATATTTTTGTATAAAAAACACTAATTAATTTCTTCTCAAATGCATTTATATACAAAATGACTTCATTTGGCGAAATTATATTACAACAAGATATAAAATAAATAATGAGTTTAACACATTATTGAGACTTGGTAATAGATTCTAAATTAGAAGAGGATTTTTTTTAACTTCGGCCAATCTACAATGCCAGTCATCCTAAAAAAAGGTTCAGCTTCGATTACTTCATTTAATAATCAACCAGTCTTGGCTGCTTATACAAAAAACATCGTTCTGAATATGTATTTTCCGCATTTCGCAAATTTGAATTATTTAATCTCACGGAATTTAAATTCGGAAAGGATTTAATTTCCGTTAATGGGTCCATCGTTTGCCGAAACATTTTTATGCCTCAACTGGACGCAAAATTCGCGCTAATTAATGGACTTTTTTGAAACCCAGGCTCGCGAGTTCATTTGATGGGTTTGCTTTAATAATAATCGAGAGGGGAAAATGAAGTTAACGAATTCGTAAATTATTACGCGGAACGATATTCCCCGACCGACAGGTTTCAAATAAGAATTATTATTATTTACGATGTCTAAAGTTTAATCCTTTTGATTTTGATTACGTTAGAGACGATTTACTCCGTTGTTTACATATATTATATATGGTTGCTATGCTTTGTTTATCTTGTCATTTACGCTAATGAATCACATGGGTAGATTCCCTTTTTTTTCTTAATGAGCTAATTCCGCTGTCAATTAAAATCTCCCACGCGAAAAATCTCCCGAGAGATTATTTTTTTAAAACTCTAAGACGCCTCTTCCATCTTTCTTAAGTTGCTTGCTTTTCTTGGAGGCGCCGATCGCTAATGGTGAGTTAGGTAAACTCAAATTAAGCTCAACCCTTTTCGAAGGAGCACTCCACTTTCAGAATTGTGCTCCGAGCATCGGGTGACACTTTTCAGCGTGGATGGAAGGTCGAAATTTACGAAAGACAGGAGATTTTCTTGGTAAACTAATTAGAGAAGCCCAATGATGTCAACTTGTTGGAGAAAACTTATACTCCTAAACGACTTGTGGTTTTGAAGAAATAAGCGCACAGCATCTTAACGCTTTCGCAAACTTTACAAGGTTCCCGATTAGAACATTAGGGAGAGCTGCTGCGTTACCTATGGCAATGGGATTATTATCCTTGTTTACATTGGCTTACAACCGTACCCTCGTAGGTTTAATGCAATTTTAGACCTATGTAGATGAGTTCGGAATTTGTTGGGACGAGAAATTTTAAATATAAGCAGCTATTTCGATTTTCTTTTTTTATAATGTTGGCCATAATACATTTAATCTTTATCGAAATAATCTATACACAGTCGTCAACCATTCTATTCAGAATTTTGAATTTTAACTAATTGTAATTAATTGTTCTCATTTGACTGAATGAAGGTTTCGCTAATGAAAGAAAATGAAGCTGGGTAATTGTGGGTAACTGGCTTTTAACAAAGTTTTATTGTAATTATTAGCCCAATAGAATATCCATGGAAATATAATCGAATAAATTTTAAGATCTTTTATCATTACCATTGGTAAAACTAAAATTAAAAGTAATAAAAATATGAATATTATTAATGAAAGTAAATCATAAAAAAGGCCCAAACTGATAATGAACTTGAATTATGTTTTTCTATCGAAATAAGGAGAATAATATAACCTTAGGATAATTTTATACTGGCAAAGTTTATGAGAAAATACTCAGTCTATAACAAAACCTCTTTAGAAAGTTGAGATATTTTCTAAAGCAATAAAAAATATATAAAATATTTAAAAGAAGAATTATTGAAGTATATCACGTATAGTTTTATGTCCAAATATAGGCTGAAATTTAATATTTTCAAACGACCCGTCTCACCGTTCGTACTTCAGATAAAAGTGCTCGTAAACACTGGATAATGCAGTGTCCTTCACAGCGCTGTCCTACTGTTATTAACTGTTCTTAAGGTGTCAAGGAAAATAAATGCAACAGCAATCAAGACATGTGGGTAATTGCAGCTGGAGTGAGAACGTAAGCTACTTAATCGGGAGGTAAAAAATCGAACTATATAAATAATGGTAAGTCATCGTTAATAATGATAGCAAAGAGTAAACGACGAAAGAAAAAATGATAATTTCAGAAAGTTCTGAAAGAAGTTTATCGTAATTTTTACCCAAAAAATTATCTGTAATATAATGTAGAAACAAAAAAGAATGAGTCGGAGTTGGGTAAGAGGAGATTAAGTATAGGATTAAAAAGTATAATGAATTATATTTTGCGTTTGATTTCTTTATAAGGAAGAAATGTGAATTTTGAGTCACAATTCTCAGTGGATGTGTTCAAGATTAAACGTATTTAACAGCTGTTGCATTATATATAAAACTCTTGTGCGAAAAACGCAAAAAAACAGCATGTTTTAAAAATGAAAGTTCAGGTAATATAAAATAGGTGGGAAATGGTGCAAATTTTTTGAGCCTAGTTTTTTAAACGAGAACTATAGACATCAACTAAGGTCGAATGCTGTAACTGTATTGAATCACTACACTACACACACTTTAGGCCATTAATACGATTTTAAATCCTCAATAGACTGTATAAATGAATTAATGATGATAAAATGCTACATTGCATATTATGATAGAGTTTATTCCTCAATTCAACAGATTAGTTTAAGAAAAACCGGAACTATCTCACACAGAGGGAGGTGGAAATGTTGGTGGAACATATACTCAATGGAGAACGCACATAAAAAAGTTCTCTTCCCTCAAAAAAGGATTATCTTCCCTCATTTCCATCAGATACCTCTTAAACGCATTTCCCATGAGCACAATCCGCCTAATAATCATAAAGAAAGTCTCTGAATTCGACCCGAGTTTCTTGTGCACTTCTCAAGAGCAGTGACACTTTAACGAGGTCAGTGTGATACCGATGCAAAACCTCCATTTGGAGGATGTGGGTGAAGATGGAGCACTTCTGGTGGAGTGCCGGAAAAACCCATTGACTGTGTGGATTTGGTCCTGGAAAGAGGCCCAGAAATTTGAGAACCGCGACGTCCCCCGCCGAGGACATATCTTCCGGGTTTCCCATTCACAGGGATCCGCAATTTAAGTGTCTGCTTCCCTCCACAGCTCTTTCAATGGGAAAGTTCGTGTTTTCCAGAATCCGTCTCCGGGGCAACCGATCCCACCGAGAGTTAACGCATTTCACGAGAGAAAATGGCTGAATTTATTTGCAGATGTAACGCTGTTTATTATGCCTGAGAAGGGGAAAAAATATAACGCCATGTTTCCATGTAAACTGCAGCTTGCTGTTCGTTTAACACGTAATCTAATTTTTCCATAATTTGACAAAGTAAAGTGAAGTACTTTACGAAAGTATTTTTTAAAAATTGATCGAGATACTCGAATTCTTATGAATAGATAGTCACGATTTTCAACTTAAAACTAGGAGGCAAATAATTGATATAGGGAAGAGTTCGTATCTTAAAAGAAATATCATAATGAAATGGTTTAAGTTGACTGAATCACTCTTAAAGTCCTCAATAGAAAATGTAAAACACCTAAGAAAGAAATGTCATTTAAATATTTTATAGGAGTAGCCTTCTTTAAGTAGTCTTCAGCGGTACCTTCTTTAATCAACTTCTGATTAAATCAACTAGGTATGTAGACATGGCCTCTTTACCAATCTTACACCCTGACTGCAGTCCATTCATCACGATGATAATGAGACATTTCTGGTGCCAGTCTAGTTAAAGGTCTTCAATTTGCCCCCTGCTCATAAACGATAAAATATTTGTAGGTCAGATCACTCCAAGGACAGAAAACTTAGCATTATTCTCATAGGATATATAATGCACAACCGCTTTCACCAACTCGTTAGCATCTTCAAAGTTTGCTTAGATTCCAAACAGGTTCCGTCTTTAAAGTTATTCGTTGTAGCATTATGAGGAACAGAAATAAGCTATCGAGCAAGTCGATCTGATAGTTTAGTGGATTAAAAGTAAATACAATGTATATAATGAACGGGTATATATACTTTTTAAATATAATTGAATAAGTAATTATTTATTGTTAGTTAATTCAACAAAGACGCTCTAATTCTCTTTGTATAACAATATTGAACACGAACTCATTGTTACTCGTCTACCCGTTCTTACGTTAACTGCAGCCTTTTGATCAAATAGTTGTTCCAATAGACGTAACATTCCCATTGTCTTTCGTCGTCAAATATCGCAATAGCACCGCTATTACACGCGACGTACTCTTCGTATCGAATGTTACGGTTGGAGTGAAAATATTTGCTCGCTGCATTTAGGTAAGCTAAAGGATGAACACCTTTCAGCTCCCTTGAGCTATAGGATTCGAGAACAGCATCCCTCTGCAGCGATATGATTGTGTGTGGAAGATGAGAGCTGAGACCCCAGTGTGCACAGCGTAAGACGGAGAGACGAAATGTCTACTAATCCGCTAGAGTGGTGCGGAGGGCTAGATGTCATTGCGGAGGCGTTGAGAGAAAAATCCCCTCAGAGTTCGCACTGCGACTTGGATTACGATAATAAACGCTTCACCACGTGCCAATTGACTGTCATCAGTGACTCCAAATGCATTGTTACTTTTTTCTGATGCATAAAATTCGGCGTTCTTCGATTTTGAATTAGGATAGCGCAGCAGATTTTGTCTCAAATTTTATGAAAGGCTGAAAGGATATGCACCCCGCGAAATGTTACGTATATAAACAAAGGAAATATGTACTTATGCTCTTGATATATTGAGAAGTAGAGCGTTACAATTATAGATACACGTAAATATAGAACTAAAGGTTTCGTATGGTATCTAAGGTAAATAAAACTTAGTAAGCAAACAAACATGGATGCATTTCAATATTAATTTGAAAAATGATGTACGTATGTATGGAAGTAAAATAGATAATACATCTAGTGTGATGAAATTCAACTTTTTGGAAAGGAACCATCCTATATAAACAAAGAATACTTACATTAGTAAATTCCACGGAAATTTATTAATATATTGATATGTTGTATAAGTTTCCGAGGAATTTAATTTGAATTGTTTCTCGTTTATATACTGTTTAAATTAGATATCCAATCAAACAACTCTTAAATGGACTTCATATACTTTAATTTTTTAATTTGTTTTGCCAATAAAATTGATTACTACTGTCCTCTAAATAGTATAATTTATTTATAATGTTTCCCTTCTAGCAATAATAAAAGATTCGTTCTTATTTAATTTAATTATTTTTAGAATATCATTTCGGATAATACACATGGAAGATTGTGGCTATTTTATGAACAACAATTATAAAAATTGTAACCATTTGGAATTCATATCCGTTAACCGAGCCGAGGAAGGATTCGTAGTTACCAAACAATAAATATTAATTAAATTAATAATTTATTACGTAAAAAAGCCACAGTTATATAAAACCAATATTTTAATTCCTGGATATCAATCTAAGCTTTACCCGTTTCCTCATTCCGTTGCATAATTACGAATTTTCCCGAACCTCATTATAACTCAGTCGCAGCTGCGTTATAGCTTTTAATTACTTCAGTCACGCCACCTATCAACATCTACGCGGCCAATTAATCACATTATAAAAGCCCATTAATTAATTTAACCGAAAAAAAACATTAATTTTATATCGCGTAATTCCGAGATAAGTCCGGTTCGAAACCAACCATAAACATCCTTGACGTTATGAAATCAAATACTTCGACTGCATGAAAATCTTTCGCGACGCCTCGGGGTGCGTAATTTTTAAGGTCGTCCCGACCGCTATATATCATTACGAAGCGCTTTCACCGAAGTTTTGCAGCAATTTCCGCAGACGTTTTAGACCTGCAGCCGGAATTCGCACACACACACCTCCAGCGTTTCCCCTAGAAATTCCTCCTAAAAAGATAAAGTATTCGCTTATGGTAATTCGTGAAGACCTCAAAAAAGGCTTCTGGGCTTCTTCTTAAAAAAAAAAAAAACAGGAGCATTAGAAGAAGCGGGTGCGGAAATTTTAAAAAACTGTTACATGCCGATATCCCTCATAGGGCGTGGCGTTCGATAAAATAGCTTTGCGAATTGGCTCGAGCAGGGATTTTATTCATGACTGGAAGACTAAATGAAGAGATTATAAAGATGCCCAAAATGGTGATTTTCTCCAGCATTCATCTCTCAATCCTTTTGTTGACTTGTCCCGTTGCCAGCGTTACGCGATTTACTCGTTCACATAAAAAGTATGTGAATTAGATGGAGGAACATCTCCTCTTGTCAGCAACAAAGAGACGAAGGATAGGTTCACAAAGGGAGCGCGATTGTGGGGAATTAATGAGAAATTTGTCGGATCGTAATCTTCAGCGTTTTATGGCGTACGGGAGACCATTCAAAGAAGCCAAGAATGAAAAGTATTTCCTCCCCCACTCCGGGCGAAAGCAAGCAGCTGGGAAGTAAATATGGAGTATTTGAAGAAGGCAAACAGTGGAGCGTAATTTAAGATCTCAAACAATCATTCCATGAGCTTCCATGACGAACTACTTTGTCTTGTTTTAATTGCCGTCAAAGGACGGGAGCTACAAGGCCTATGAACTCGCCCTCAACTGTGAGTTGGTTCACAAAAACCGTCTCTCGCTTTTTGTCTTGTCATTACTCTATTCTCGTTTTTAAAGGGAAGTCGAAAATATGGAACTATGGGAAGGAATTAAATTTTTAATAACTCTCACAAAAATGAACTTTCGTTTCAAGAAGTTCTTTCGCGAGATGATTAAGTTCGCACAAATGAGTTGTAATTATATTTCTTTGTGAATGAACCCTTACTTATGCGAGGTGTTGCTCAGTTAAAAAAGAAGAAGTCAGAATTCCGCTGGAGTAATAAATACGACGTAATAATGTATCGTAACAGAATAAAGAAGATAGTACAAGGAGTATATAGATTTATTTGTTTTATTTTCAAAAGTCAAGCAGGTACATAAATGTTACTAGAATGGAAAAACAAATTCCTCATATATAAGCGTATTCCAAAATATAAGCGTATTTCCAAAATTTCCACAAATTAGAACCTAACATAAAAATAAACATAGAAACCTCAGTTTGAAGTTTTGATAATAAAAGCAAAAATATCCGAGTTCTACTCAAAGGATCTATTCACAACCATATCAAGCTGATATTTCGAAACCCAACAAGTAAGATCCAAAGCCAAAGTTTACCAACCAGCTCTTGTTTTTTTTAAGTATAATACGTCCATAAAATCCTTCTAATTTTTAATGAGTTTCGTATCCCAAAAACAACAACTTAATCCCTCTAGAACTAAAATGTTTGCTCAAGCGAGTGTAATTATAGAATAGATTCATTTTTAGATTTTTCAGAAACGCTAGGACCTGAGTGTTATGCTGATGTACCGAGTGGTATCAATTTCTCTAAACTGTTTTATCTTAATATCCGGAAATGTAATTCACCAAAAATTGCTCCATTATCAAAGAAAGTAAATAATATAATACTATATATATAATATAATAATATAATACTAATATATATAATATAATACTATATATAATATTATATATCTTAAGTATTGGATATTGGATATTTTCAGAAAGTTTACTTCATCTTATAAATGTAATTTATAGTCATTTCTCGCTCCAGTGACAAAAAATAGCTCAATAACACAATTAAATAAAGGCTCATATTTTTTAAATATTGAGCGAGATACAAATTAAAGTGAAAATTAATGCATACAATTACATGTATATCATTATAATTCATCTTAATATCTCTATATATTTGTATAATAAGTTTATTATTTTTATATTAGTAAGAGTATTCAGTGATGGCTTGACCATACATAATCTCTTGCGAGTATTGCGAGTAATTTTTGATTCATGTATACTTCTTATAATCATTTACATCCTTTACTTTTTATATTTACTCATGCTATGTATTTATAAGGAATAATATATATCACTCGCATCCCTATGCCCAAAATAAATATTCCATTTAAGGAATAATTGTTAAATTCATAGTAAAATACAAATATAGTATATCTTTCAAATTCAGTTTTTAAAGTATCTTTTAACACATCTCGGTTCCAAAATTTTCACGTATTTCATTTTAAATCCTCACTTAAAGTTTTTTGCTCACATTAAACTTGGTCTATTTGATTCTGAAACCCTTACGTACCATTAAATTCGCCTCATTCTTTCATTCGACAAAAGCCTTTTTCACAGCTGTTAAATCACATACTTAGAACGGTTTTTTTCAACCACCTCCTTGTAAAAGCCTTATCATAGTCTTCATTCATCAAAACTCCTGTTCTAACATTCACATCCTTATGCTTATAACATCATTAGAGGCGTTTAGATAGATAAAAAACGACACCTAGTTGTGAAGAAACATCCAGACTTTTGGCCTCACGGATGTTTTGACCCTCTTCGTTACTTTTCCCATAAAAAATTCCCTTCCTTTTGGTTCTCCAGGGAAATGAACTGACCTTTAATGCGTATGAGGAAACGGCAATAAAAATATTGCTCATTCACCGAGGTCATCCCCCTGCCGCAATCCCGCCCCCAAAGATTCGGCATATGGCTCCCGCGCCGTTACTCAGGCCATAAACTTGTATCAGATGGAACCAAAAGAAACAATTTCATTTCCTCTTCCCATGTTTTCCGCCCCTGGTTCCCGGCCCTTTGTCTCCCTATCTGACCAGAAATCAGTTTATCGATAGGTCAACGAGTACGACCTCGTTCGGGCACGGCTCCAACCAAACTATGTGAGAAAGGTTCCATGACAACCCATTAGGGAAAAGCGAGTTGGCATCGCGACCGGGGGATATTCCTCTGGAGGACCTCGGAGGGCAATCGATAAAGCTTTAATCGCGGATCGGTTTGTCCGCCGCGACAAATGCGGCTCATTCCGAAAAGATGAAGTTGACTGGTGCGAGTACGAAGCCTTGCGTCATCACCCTTAACGCAACGAGAGGGCAATTTATGAGGAGTCACTTCTTTCTACACCTTTCTAAAAGCCCCTCTACAATGCCGAAAAAAACACGAAGGTACTCGGGACGATAAATAACCAAACTAGACAAGCTTACGCTTCCTCCAGGCGGAAATAACTTACATTTTTCCCTCGAGCTGTCATACTTAGGCAAAGCGCGGCCAGTCATCTGCTACAAGAACGAGCGCTCTTCCTTCATATTCCTGGAAAAAAAATTTTTATGACTCGCAAATGTTGACTCTCATCCTCTTAGTGTCGTAAGGCTTCTAAAAATGATGTTTATGCGGTGAAAACTCGCTTCAAATGAACCGTTACCGCATGCCGAAAAATACATCGGAGGAACATGCCTCTGCTAGTTATCTCTAATATTTAACAAGGCAATGACGGCAGTGCGTCCGTGCACTGCTTTTATGGGACGAACTGGTACGGCAACCGACTAAAACCGCATTTTATCGGTATAAGCACGCCGATGAACATAGCGTCTGGAATCGGATAACGCGATGTCTCCCCTTTATTTGGATGCATTTTTTTCACGTAATAATTCCGCCCATAGATCCTAAAATAAGAGCTAACCTAAAAACGGCTTTTGTGTACATAATTCGGTGAGTTTATTTATCATCACTCAGGCGAATGTTAATACGACGTCGTTTTGTTTACCGAGAAATAAATTGATAGCCCCTCCTACCAAACTTCATCGAACTTCGATCTTTCTTGTTGGCACTTGACTCATCTTCGACTCTTGCAAACGGAGAGCTGACTATCCCATTAATGGGCTAACTTTATAGCTCGTGGTCATTAAAATGCATAAAACAAATCTATTTGTTTACATTTAAATAATTTATTAACATGGCTGCTATACATAGTTTATCGTTATTCAATTTTTCGTATTTTCGCTAAAAAACTTTTTCCATTAGAATTAGTCTGGCGTTCGTTTCCCATTAACCCAGGACGTAATAAGTAACACAATCACAAGCAAGACTAAAATAAGGAAGCAAAAGGATTCGTGATCATGAAGCGTTCTAAACATAGCCAATCTTAAACAGAGACAAAAGAGAATTTGATGGAGTCTATGGCTTTGTGTAACGCACGCTTATGTCACTCTGATCATTAAGTTTCATCAACGCAGCTGTACGAATTAAAGACCACTTGATCGTCGACTGGGAATGTCGTCATTGCAGTAATATTCGCTATGTATCCAAGGAAACGGTAACTGCTTAACACCGGCTGCACCGGAAACTAAACACAGCAGTCGCTTTAAACGGAATCGCACCTTAGCAACCAAATAAAGTTTCGTACAAATACGCTTAATATTAAAATAAAAAATGAAGGCGAAAGAGCGTTAGTGGAGGCCATTATAAATGCATTCCTATCGGGGTTCCGAATGTGATGATGTTCGTACGATGGTTTCAAAAAGGAAAAGTCTTTCTTCTCGATTCCCGACGCTTTCGAAATGCAAATCTGCGGTAATATCGTAGCAGTAGGTGGAGTAATGCGGTCTCCTGCATTATTTTTAACCCTCGCGAAAAAATGTCGATAACCTTTTCCCGGACTCCATCAGCGAAAAAATTCTTTTCGGGGAATTTTCCGTCCCGTTTCGTACATGTTTCGTCGCCCAGGGCGAGTCTCGGAGGAAAAAAAGCTCCGAACAGGTGAAAGCATAGCGACGGCTCTTAGAAAAAGGGAAGCACTTTGTCATTTTTCCCTTCGTCACCTTTGACACTTTCACTTTCTGCCGCCGACGTTAATCTAACCATTTTTATGCATTTCTTTTTAAGAGCCTTTGTCGCTTTAAAATGTGCAGTCCGCTGAGATTTCCTCATCAAAGGAGTGTTTCCAAGCCAAGTAAATGGACACGTATCACGCGACGGAATCCGCTCTCGGAATGACAACATCGCGTCATTAACAGCTGCCTCTTGTGCCTCAGAAACTACATTTTTAGGAGGAGAAATGTCGCGAACTTTTTCCAGGAAATGAGACCAAAAAACTCGCTGTTTAATAACGCGAATATTCCTCTGTTGTCTCATTACATATATACCAATCGCACGATAATTAACAATCCTATTTCCATCAATTACGTGTGCGAAAATAAATCGTAATTATATTCTTGTACGTGCTTAATTTAATAAAAGATACGAATACAAGAACGCTAACTTCCGTTTCTTTAAATAAAAAAGGATTATGAAATTCAAAGATGAACGTAAAATAATACCATCTAATTTTTATCTCAATAAAAAAGGGTTATTAATGATAACTGCGTCATTTAAAGAACGATATAAGTGAGTCTTCATAATTTTAATTTCATTTACGCGTATCGTTAAAGATTCGTATACTTACGAATACATCCGAAATTAAATTAGATCAAAGAGAAAATGAAATATGTTCGCGAAGAAAGAACATAACGCTGAAACAGGCAATTAATTGTTACGTTATCAATCGTAATAAAAGTCGGTTCAGGTGATGAGAATAAATTTTCAACGCACGAGTTCCGATACGCAAGAAAACAAGTCCGTATTCACGATAGAGAATTTGAACCGTTGCCAATAGCGAAGATGCTTAGTTAGACTTGGCTCCCATTAGAACACAAGCAAATGTAATTAGTTCGGGATACTTAACTCATTTAACTCTCTACTTTACATCTACACTTTGAGAGTTATATTATACAAGCGAAAGTCTACTGTGAAAGCGACCAAAGCTTGGGTTCCGAAAGAATTTTTCAAGGCTATAAAGTACGAGAGATAACTTTCGATTTATCTTCGAAAGAATTAAAGATAAATCGAAAGTTATCGGGACCCAAAATTATCGACCTGATTCATTCCAGAACACCGAGATATGAGCTTTAAACAAGTTCCCAACTCCTAAGCCGTTCTAATGGCCATAGTAACGGAGCCAGAAATAATACCTTTCCCATTGCTTGCTTAACCATCCGACGAACTCCCAAATCCTTCTGCCCGACGGAGAAGTTTTCGTTCCACAGCATTACTCACGTAAATAGAATTGTGTGCCCTAATAGTTTTCAAATAGCGGCCAAAATTTGTTACGTAAACACTCGACTAAGGTGTCCAATCTGATCGATTAACCACAAAAAGGAAAATTGTATACATCTCGTTTCTTATGTATTTCTTAACTCTAATTGTAAGTTTTGCTTATGCACCACGAATTTCTTCCAATTATTATCTTCTCAAAGGCGTTTCACACATTCTTACGACATATACATTTCGGAATAAGCCAAATTTCACTATTATTAACGATAAATAACATTACTTTCAATCGATGATTATGTATCATACAAAAACACCTTTAAAGAAACTTAACTAAGATATATAGACTAATTCATACATTACGAGCGTAAAGTTAGCTTGAGAGCTTCCTTCTTACACCAACCCCGTAATAAACAACGTCAATACGAACTGACAATGCTGCTATGGATATAATAAATATAACTCTCTTATAGAGATGCATTCCGAAACGAGTTTCGAAAGATGGATTCCCGAACAGCTTATTCTGCGCTCTCTTTACAACTCATGGACATGGAACGGAGAAAGCATTACCCGCACCAATGGGCTTTAGAATAATCCTTCAATAAAAAAAGAAAGAGAAATCTTGAAATGAGAAACGCGTAATCCTTATCACGAAACTTTCAAGGTAAGGACTGGACTGGTGGAAGTTGTACGAGTAAAATCTTCTGAACATATTTTACATTTAGAGAAGAGGATTTTTATATCATTTAAACCACGTTGAGATTACCACCACCTAAATAATGAGCACGTTGAATCGGATACACAATCTTAAGGAAACGGGACGAAGCTCGCTTCCATTTACGGTCCGAAAAGATATACCTTCTCACAGCTGGAGAGTGAAGTACGAGATGTACGAACACTCTCTCTTGAGAGTGAAAAAGACCCACTCTGCAAGGAGAGATTCGGGGAAGTGGCGGAGATGTGAGGGACACGAACCAATTGATACATGACCCGCGTAAAATATTTTACGAACCGGGAGATGCTACACTCTTGCTAGGACCGCCTACACGGGCCCGAAATGGGACTAGCTACCTACGAATGGGAAAGGGCTATAGTATAATATATACCCTTGGACCCCCATTACGTAGCCATTTGTCGGTCTTGTCACGACAAAGGAAAAGGACGAAGTGTGGGAGTGGGCAATCCATCAAAGAAGGGAGAGATGGGCTAATCTTTTTCGGGAATCTGTCCGTGGGACGTTCCAACATTTTTGTTTCTCTTCGCCAGAATCAAATGCGAAACGAATGGAAAAATTACTTTCGTTCATCACTCAGAACTAATGGATGTTTCTGAAATATTAAAAAAGAATCAATCTTTCGTAGTGAATTCGGGAGTAAACTTTATAAGCTCTATTACGATAGAACTCGTGCGGGACACCGGTCTGAATTTCTGATGCGATCTATTGACTCAAACAACTTTGCCCTCATAACTTCACTCAGCACAAACTCCTCCAGTATTCGAGGTCAAAGTGGAATTGAGGAAAAATTATCTGCGACAGAAGTGATCGAATACTCGCGTGACCGGATATGTCACACTGAATTTACTAGACGATGCACGAGTATATAAGTGTGACCATCGCAAGCTCCTTATGGGTGGTGCTTTGATGGGAACTGGACGCGATAAATGGCCACCATTACCGAGGGTGGTGTAAGGTCAGGGTGCGGGTAGCCCCGACCATTTAATGGATGTCACTCCGCGGTAAATGAAGTAGAGCTCTCGATCTTTAAACCATGATTCGCATTATTGTAAGAGACGGTGATTGTCGTGCCAGTTTATGAATCTAATTTTCCTTTATTGTTTTATGATGATATAATTATTCCGACTTTAATTCTTGTTGTTATTGTCATTCATATTAGCATTCATATTGGCATAAATTCGTTAAAATTCACGTCATTATACTTTCTCCTTTAAATCCATACATCATTCGTATTCCGTGACATATAGAGGCTCGCTAGATTATATCCACATATATTGTCTTTTATTATTTTCGAATGGGAGTGAATTGTTTAGTGATGGAAGAGATATTATACTAAATCAATCCTGTTTATGATTTGACCATTTCATACTTCACCGACCAAATTATTGCTATTTCATACATTGTTTTACTAAAGTAGTGATAATTTAACTTTACACTTGCAGTCCACTCTATCAGTCGATAATTATTCTAGTCGAATTCTCAATACATATCTGAGTTTTCTAAAAGTTGTATTTACACTCTTATTTCTAATATACTTTTTAATAAGATTCAATCTAAAACATTGGCTACACTTTTACGTTCAGTTATATTGCGAATATTTCACACTTGTGATGTCTGAATGTTACGAATAAATTCTCCATGTTGTTTCCTTTTCCAATCCTAATGATGTTCGCTTCATAATATTAGATTTGACAATGTAGAACGTAAGCTGTATTTCTATTGTTACGAAGCCTCGCTTATATACCACTGCAGTTAGATATACTGATAACCGCTTGAATACAGTGGTTCAGTGTATTAATCCACAAAATCTCCCGTTATCACACGAAGTTTATATACTCACGGGCTAAAAATAATCGATATGAGAGAAGACGCGTGATATGCGTGGATGCGCGTCGAAATGTATTTGAAGCGTTACTCAACTGTCACCTTGTTTTAAGTGTTATAATTCTTATTTATAGTTGTGGGTTAACTGTTATTGGTTAAATATATGGACACTATATCACCTCAGGTTGTAGACGTTGATTATTCTATCCTCTAAGATGTATGACCTTCAATTAGGACGAAGGAACTATGGTTTGATGCCGAGATATCGGAAATACCAACACGCAAACCGCATTTTCGCACAGGTATACAGGTGTGGGATACCGTCGTCTAGAAGTAGAATCTCGAGCGATCACCCAAATTCGCAATGACACTTTTATGGCTGACCGCTATTGCAAAACACGTGCTTGCGGGGGCTGCGTGCTGAGACAGTTTCACCGCCTACATTTCGAACCTCAAAAAATTTTATGTCCTTTATCGAATTAGCATAAAAAACCCGCTCGATCGCGTCACCGGTAGAGCCCGGATTAGCGATTGGCTAACGCGTCCTTCGCTCCACCCGTAATATTCAATCATGAATGAGTACTCACCACCCTCTGCATTCCTCTCCTGGTCCCTCCTAGGAGGTCCCAATTGCACCACCTCTTCCTCACCCTCCTGTTCCTCCATCTCTTCGTCCTCGTCTTCCGAATCGCATGCCCTCCTACTCCTCAGCATGCCTCCGCTCTCCTCCGATCTCGCTCCTCCTCCTCCGAAGTCGTCCTCTTCCCTTCCGTACCTCCCCACCGCCACCGTGTGGGTCGGGTCGCCGTACTGCGAGTGGTAAAACTCTTCCCGCATCATGTGGTTCAAGGAACTGCACCTGAAGTACAGTATCTCTTGGAAGGGCTTGCGGAAGTCCCTGTTGAGCGTGGCGTAGATGATGGGGTTGAGGAGGGAGTTGGCGTAGCCCAACCAGAGGAAGAGGGAGGATAGGGATGCGGGGATGGTGTCTGGGTCGTGGAGGAACGGCCGCACAAGGGCCAGGACGAAGAAGGGCAACCAGCAGATCACGAAGGCTGACATGATGATGCCGAGGGTCGTAGAGGCCTTCCTCTCTTTTGCGAGGGCGAAACGTAGTTTGGGTGACCTTGCGGTCAGCGGTAGCGAGGACGTGGCCTGCTGCTTGTTGCCCGTCAGGCACTGCTTCTCCGGGGCGGAGTTTGATGGTTGGGGCGCCGGGGACCCTCTTGGAGCCCTCTTGCCCACTCTGCCCCGTGCCCCGAAGCACCTGACGGTCGGCCGCACTGCGGTGCAGCTTGAGGTGGTGGTAGCTGTGCTCGCAGTGCTGGTGCGGTCTCTCTGCGTCGACGGAGCCCAAGCAGTGACCACGCTGCCCACAGACAGCCTCGTCTCTGTTGCGCTGCCGTTTCTGCTGAGTTCCGTCACCGCCGCCACCTTGTTCTCGAGGGCCGCCTCGTTCCCGGGGGCTGAGGAATCTAGTATGTGGTGGGTTATGAGCCCGGGGGCTGCGACGTCTTGTGCAGCCGTTGCAGCCGCCGCCGTCAGCTTCAGGTGGGACTGGGCGCGCCTCTCTTCCAGGACGATCTTCCTTGCGGCCTGGAATATCTTGTGGTACACCACGATCATGACGGTGAGCGGGATGTAGAAGGAACCAAGGGTGGCGTAGATTTGGTATCCGAAGTTCTGGCACACGATGCAGTGCTCTTCGACCACCCCTGCCTCGTTCTTCACCCGGTGCTCGTTACCCAGGATGAGCAGCGGCGGGAGCGAAATGCACGCAGCGCCCAGCCACACCAGAGAGACGCAGCAGAGCATCCTACGTGGAGTCCTCTTCACCCCGTACTCTAGGGGCTTGGTGATGGCAAGGTACCTGTCCACGGAGATGGCGCATAGGTTCAGGATGGACGCAGTGCATGAGAGCACGTCGAAGGAGACCCAAAGGTCGCACACGACCCTGCCGAAGGACCACCGGCCCAGCACCTCGTACAAGAGCGCCATGGGCATGACCAGAAGGGCCACGCAGAGGTCCGAGACGGCCAGGGAGACGAGGAGGTAGTTGCAGGGCCGGCGGAGCTTCCTGACGAGACACACAGCGACGCAAACGAGGATATTGCCCACGACGGTGCCGACTATTACACCCAGAAGCACGAGGGCGATGATGATCGCAGCGGCGGGGCTGTAGGCCGAATCCCCCCTGGGGAACCAGGTGGGGGCGGAGGGCGTCGGGGGGGACCAAGAAGAGGATGGGAACCCCGTGGCAGAGTCCTCGAGGGGATCTCCCGTACCATTGGCCCCCATCCCCCGCTCCCGGAGCTTTTCGGAGACAATTCAACGTCCCACCAAAGCATCCGACACCGGAATCCACATCGCACACGCCCGCACGCTTTCCACGGATCGATAGGACGTGCTGGACCACGCGTGCCGCACGTCGTCAGTGGCTTTTCTTATCTCCCATGCTAATCCCGGGAGCGGCTGTAGAGGCGTCTTCCCGCGGTTTCGCTCGGCGGACACGCATGGGGAGTCGGGAGCGGCTTTTCCGGGGACGCGCTCCGGACACTATCATCGGTCGACTAACCGCCGACGTCGAAGGCGGGCGCGTATTCCCCCCAAGAGCTCGCTGAAGACGGGGAGACCGACTCGCGCACTCCGTCCCCTCACGCAGCTTTATCGCAGCGACATCGATCTAAAAGGTGGAAAGAAAAAAGTGCAGATCGTTCATATCTCCCGACGAACACGTAAACTATCTAATTACTCTCTAAAAAACACACACGAAAGCGCGCTCTCTCTCTGGGAGTATATGAGAGAGTTCTGCCTAAGTGAAGCCTTCTGAAAGAAAAGCGAACTTTTTTGAAAACTACCGCAGTCGAAAGTTAAGTATTCATGAATTTTAATTTCCGTTTCTTTTTTTTCGCGGAGGATTTTCTTCGTGAGTTCTCTCTCACGCACGCTCACCCGCGAGTATTCTCAACCATTATGTTCGCACTCGCAGATCTTTGCGACACTTTTTTTGTTAAACTCTTTTTCCCCGATCGCAGAGCAGGCTGTTCACGGAAGAAACCTCTATCTCTTAAGACCGCGCCTAACCGCGCGGCGCGTGCTAATCACACCGCCTATAAGGAATCTCCCGTCTGCCGGAAGCCCTTCTCCGGTAGAAGTAACACGGCGCACTTGAGCAAACAAGAACACGAAAATAAACCCGCGCTCTACTCTCTCACGCGGGTTGTGTTATAACACGTCTTCAACCCGAATCACATTTTCCTCGGGAAGTTCCTCCCGATGTACTCGGACCTCTCTCAGTGTTTCGCGTTTGCCGCCGGACGGGGCCTCGACTACATCTTCCTTCGCCGCGAAATGCGCCCGGTCCGCCCGCCGGCCCTTGTTAAAAGCGCCCGCTTTCGCGAAAACCCCTATTTTCTCATTCGATTGCGAGAGAAACTGCCGCGCCGGCGCGGCTGACGTAGAGGGCCAGGGTACGTCGAGATGGAGGAGGGAGGGGCGTTGTGGGGGAGGAAGGAAGATGGGTGCTACCACAACGCCGCGCACGGGAATCTTTCGAATGTTGACCTGTTGTGTCGACGAGAGAGACTTCGCGTGCTGAGGAATTATGCGGAGGAAATGAAGGAAAAGTTATCGCCGATTACGTATTACGTATATCTATATATCGAAGGGTTTTGTTGGTGTGTGTGGGTGGTTGTTTCTGAATGGACCATCCGGGGTGCATTCTCCTAAGGCGACCAAGCGTCTATTCCGCTGTGAATATCTCTCTCATTATCGACCTTTTTAGACGGTCCAAAAAATTCATAAAGGTGGAAGGAATGGGAGATACACTCCACCGATTCCCCCTGGTGGCGTCTTTGAAAGAGTAGGACAAAGGGTTGTGATATAGAAGGGAGTATTGGGTATTGTAAGGGGAGATTGATGCAAACCCAACCTGAGAATCGTCTGAAATTATGATATCACGAGTTGAAAGTAATTCGGTCAGCTGAGTTTGATACGAGAGTTCATGTGACTTGTATTTTATCGGAGAATGATGCTTTTATTTGATAATGTGATGAAGTTTATTCTCACTTATATAGGGATTCATTAATCCGATGAATACTGAGATAAGTTTTGTGTTTACGAAGTGAAATGATTACGTTTCGTAATGGAAATTAAATTTAGAAGAACAAAATGGATAGAAAGCTAAAAATTTGAGATGAAAACTGAGATAAGTTACGTATTTGCGACATAGAATTATTACGTTTCTCAATGTAAATTAAATTTAGAAGAACACAAAGAATAGAAAGTTAAAAAATTTTATTACGAATATGTCCGAAAAAAACTTTCAAAACCCATTTCATAGATCACGTTAGAAACCTGTATCTTATGGAATTTTTTATCAAAAACAAAACTGAAACTCACTCGAAGCTCTCAGATAAGTATCGTATCTACCTGTTAGATATCCGTTCGGAAACAAGAGCAGCCCGAAAAAAAACGATAAACAGTAGAAAAACCGTAGCGTCTAGGCATAGTATATATATAACAACATATTAGTGTAATCGGAACCTCTTAAGAGTGATCTTTAAGAGCTTTTATCGTATTTTTTACGAGGTTCCGTTTCGGCGAAGAAGGTCACTCTAACATGCGGTCGCCATATCTTACGGATTCGATCTGGAATTTGCAATGGTTTATTTCGAACGCAAGATTTTTGCGGTTACGGATGTGAAAGACATGTGATCGCTTTTTTGGGTGATGCCCACATTGGCAGGGTATAAAGTTTTCGCAGGTAACCAAAGGAGGAGGGAGGAATCGTGCGTCTCATTTTAAAACTCCTTAAAGATCATACATCTTCGATAAAAAGGAACAATGCGCTTGTTCAAAGATATAAGAAGGATTTCTGCGAAAGAGTTGGTAGGTGATGATTTGCAAGAAAGATACATAATTTTCGGACATTATATACGAGCTCGTTCTTTTCTGAATGTAAAATTTTGGACTGTGGCGAATCGCTTTACAATTGGCAATAAAAAAGAGATATTATCGATACGACTATATAAACATCGTTGGTGGTAGAGTGATGGTATTAAAGCTTGCAAAATTTCGATGCCCTAAAGCCATCATTTTCTAGACCCTTGGGCTAAACTGAACTAAAATGGGTATTAAAGCGATCTTGATGTATGTTATTCGCAGATCATTATAAAAACTCTCGACTGCTCACGAACTTTCTTTTGTTCATATTAGAAATCCGAGAATTATGGGTATTTCAAAATTCAAGGTATTGTAATATACTTCCTCATTCCCATATAATCATTGCTACGAAGGAGTGGGAAATAATAATTTGAGTAAGAGATTTTTTCGATATACTCTGTGAAACATTCGTAGAAGGCAAATTAAAATGTAATTGAATCAGTTACACTCCAGCAAATGACACTGCTGGTTGATAAACCTTAAAGTTTATCATTCACCTCTATGAAGACAATGATTAAAACGAGTTATGGAATAATGCGATATACCACTATCGACCTATATTGAATGCCATTGATAATTCTATCGATTTATAGAAAACAGTGAGTATTAAGTAATCTATACGTATAATGAAAAAAATTGTAATTTCCACAGAAAATTTGCTTTATTTGCGACCTGTGACGTAATGTTAAATTGCAAACTTTTTTCATTATAGAATGGCTTTCCACGAATTCACGCCTTCTCATATTGATTTCATAATGTATAGGTATTAAAAAATAGTGAATTTAGTGAATTTCGTAATAATGTGTACGTATTATAAGTATATTTCTTAGTGAATGTCGTAAACCTGTGCTTAAACTTCGATTAAAATTTTTCTATTTAAGATTTATTTATTTCCTATTCGTATTCAAATGTGCGGAGGACAATCTATGCATCATTTCAACCATGTTCTAACATTAATACAGCATTTTTTCAACATTTTGTCTCAAACCTCTCATTAGTCGTACCCAACGAACCAATCAACGAATTCTCCCATGGATCGAATATTTACATTCCGGATGATTTCTCGTCCCTCCCATTTTCATCTCATCCGACGCTGTTTTAAACGATCGACGAAGGAAAAGGAAAAACGTCTGGAGGTTAAATGGGGCCCTGATCGATTCGAAAGGATGGGTCCATCCATGCAGAAAATTTTTCGGTCCCCTTAAAGCCTCATTCCTCCGTAGCCATGAATATAAATAAAGAGACGTCGTCGCATGAGTAATCCCGCACAGCGGTCGTTACATCAGCGCCACGCGTCTTCCGACGGAAGTAGAAACAATCAAACGTACACGCGGTTCTTATGTGTATACTCTCTCCCGCTTATCCGGGATGCACTTTGCAGAGACTTCCTCGTGCGAAACCGGCGAGTAAAAGTCGCGAAAAGCGGTCAACGTGACCTATTTACCCGCAAGGCCCTCATCCCAGGGCCGCTAACCTTTTAAAAGAAGCCGCCCCCGAAAAAGAGATTAAGCTCGAATTCATGTAACGGTCGGAATTGTGCAGAGGCCGGCGTTTAATCTTTTAAGAAATCCCACTCTGTTCGGGACGTCGGCAATGGGAGGTCGTATAGCCATCACAGTCGGCCTTTCTGGTAATAAATGTACTCCAAGTCTTCCATGAATCACGAATAAAACGTCTGCGGAACAGTGGGATAAATAACAATGCCCGGAGTTGATAATCATTCCGTTTCTTTCTTGTTTCGATTTTTTCAATTGTTCGCCGTGATAATCAGCTAATTTCATCCATGAAGGAATTGGCCAAACATTGTTGTCCTTCTATGTCGTTTATTTTATTATCAAAGCTCCCAATTAACGGGCCCGAAACTATTAAATTTTCCCAATTTCCTTTTCCTTAATCTAATAATAATTTTCCCTTCCCGCCTCAATTTATTTCCGATTTTGACGTTCAAAGACCAGCTCGAAAATGTTTTGGCGATGAGGTAGGAAATATTTGTAGCGGAAGAAAACATTCAAACTTTCCTTTTAAAGTTTCGCTAAACGCCTCCTTTCTCAAACAAAATATTATTCTCAAGGGAAAAACATGACGGATTTTTCACAATAGAGGAAATAGTGCGTATATTATTCACGATAATCTCAGAAAAAAATATTCATTCGTTCCGAGTTAACTGGGTGAAAACTTTATGGGACGTTAGCAAAGTGTTTACATCTCCCTTCGGCTATAATATCCTATAAACACCACGCTTCAAACGGCTATCTCTCCTATTTTTATTCTTTCTTTCTTCTTTCATCTTTTTTGGACCCCCCACACCACGCCATCTTCGTTCCTTTTGTCTTTCGTTGCGTTTTTATTTCATCCCTCATTGAAGGTACCGAAATTCTCGGCACCGAGGCAGCACCGTCGCACATTTGAATCCATGCGATCGTGGCAAGAATGAAAATAGCAACCGTCTTTTATGTTTATAAACTCGCGCGGGAAATGCATATGAGTTCGTGAAATATGCTCCGCGACTCACGCAAGCTCATACGGAGGAATTTAACGGATGGATATTTTCGTAGGCACGGTCTCTGAAGTTGAAGTGACTTAAGAGAAACTTCCGAACATTATTTCTTATTATTTTAAAGAATTCATTATCTCATTTTGGAAATTTTTCGACAATTAAAATTTTAATTCCTCCTATTCATCAATTATTGGTTCTTGTCATGCGATACGTGTACATTTCAGATTTTGTTGTTTAATTGTTGAAATCAACAATTAGAAGCTAGATTTATGATTGGTAGGCAAAACTCAGCAATAAGATGTTCTTTTATTAATACGTTACATCACTTTTAGACGTAAGAGGAGTATAAATATATTAGTGAATCAAACAGAAATATTCCAAAGATTCATCTTTTAGTCAGGAACCTTATGCAAGGAGTTATGATTGATTAAGTATGTTTGTTATTAACTAAAGATTATGATGAAATTTTTAAATATTGGCTAAAAGTTATAGTTGATATTCTGTAATTAAGTAATCGATAAATTCTTAGAGGTTCTACTGTCAATGATGATTAATGTTCAATACGTCATAAGTCTTTCCAAGAAGAATAGAATAACGAGATAGTAGACAAAAGATATATGTATATTTAAATATATTTATATTAAATGCAATTAAATTTATATCATAATTTTTTATAAACACAAGATAGCTCAGTAATTTCTTTCGGCAAACTCGCCCCATGCCTCAAGCTTAAGGACAGCTTTTAAGCTATGATGACGTAGATATATGTCCGTAGAAATCTCCCAAATGATGGAAGAGATGTATCACGAATCCCTATCATGCCAGACTTTAATCGTGTCCGTTTTCCTACGAATTAATCCTAAATTTTTATCTCCTGTTTCCTCAACCTTTTAATTCGCGAGATAGAAATAAATACCTCTTCCGAAAAAATTGCGAGACCAACGAATCTTGCAACTTATCAACGAGAGGAAATTGAATTCCCCGACATGTTATGAGCATTTCCTTCATAAACGCGTTGATTAATTGTCATAGTTTCAGGATTTTTTTCAGCCCGTCTGCGTTGGCTAAATTCCTCGCTATGTTTTCATTGGTAATTTTGAAATCCTCAGGGGACTTTATGATACCATTTTTTCCCCACGAGTACGATTTCATTTCTGAGAGATTTCCTATTTGCGTGCAAACGTGACGAGCATACGCGAAAATTCAATTCTGCACGGTGACGTACAAATGACATTTAAATGGCTCGTTTGGATATCGGCGAAAGAATCTTTTTCAGTTTATTCGAAAGCAATGCACAAGACTTCCTAACCACCGATGAACGAACATTTTGCCCAATGGCTTTCACATTCGTTACTTATAACGTTACAAGAGTTTAGTTCACAAATCGAGGATTAACCGAAGCTACAAGTTTAAACACTCTTACGACCTGCTCTCAATATTCTATGTGATGGTTAATGACTGCCATTACTGCACTAACGTTTCCTAATCTGACTTTGAATACTAGGACACTTGCGTTGCTTGCTAATGCCTCGTGGTTATTTAGCAATCGAATCATTTCTACATTAGTCATTGTCCCTTTAATCGAAGATTATCGTCGGCTGACAATCTCCTAGTTATTTAAAGCCCCTGGGAATGTAGAGTACTTAATATCGGAATGAAGTGTTATGCAACAAACAATGAATCGAATGAATTGCTTTGCATTGACTGGGTTAATTAATCATTCAATACTTGACACATTGTTGAGACTCGTGTAATCATAAGAAAGGCTTTTGTTTAATCTTTTATTTAATCAATAGTGTAATATTGTAGTGTTGTTAAGCAACAATGTCATTAAGCATAATACATTTTTTTCCTTTTTTGAGCTGTGATCGATCTTCATTGTTGTCATCGCACTGCTGTGAAAAGCCTAAACCATACAAATCGGTTTAAAAAAATCTCAAAAACAACAAAACTTTCGGCTCCGGAAGAGAGCTCGGTGCGTTTCAAAATCGTGGGACATCATTTTCAAATTATCAGAGAGAGAACATGGCTAACGGTGGATGTCAACAGACGCAGAGCGGCTTAACATTCTTCCCGAGCGGTCGTAAAAGCAGTTCGGTGTAGAGCAGACTGATGAAATCGATTCTATTTGCTCTAATTTAATTAAGTGACAGCGGTGGACCCACGATACGACTTTGGGGAACCCGCGATTGAGCCGTTCCAGCCATTTGTAAATTTAAACGGGAGACACGCTCGATGTTATGGATACCGAATGGTCGCGAAAATAAAAAAGCAGAACTGTTCGAGATGTGTTTGTGAGAGAGGAGAAAGAGCATGGGCTACGCCCCAGTTCTGACCGCTTGAAATTTGATCAACTCAAGGATTCGACCGCTATAAATTACGATACTCAAAGATGGACCGGTTTAACACGGGGAAATTCGACCCAGCTGGCGGGGTGATTCAGAGCTTTGAAATCGGGCTTTTAACATCGGGGGTGTTGTACTAGGACTGATTTATAATACACACTTTCCCCTCCGCGAAATGGCCTGCAGAGTGGTTCCGGATGGGGTTTTTTATAAAAACTTCATCCGAGCCGTAATCGGTGGGAGGACGCGGGGGCAATCACAAGCCATTAGCCGCTGCTGGGTAATTCTTCGACGGAGGCATGTTATTCATGACCTAGTTATGAAGGGAATTCAAGAGTTTGGGGCTTCCTTGCGCGTGAGGATGCCTGGATTTTTTTCGACCGTAAGATTCAGTCGCCTCACGAGTCGCTCCGTCTCGTAAAACGCGCTACAACACTGCCGCCGGCTACATCTACGTATTCACCCGATAATCTTAAGATCTTTGCTAACGATCCTCTACAAATACGAAGTTAAAAGAAGGTTCTTTACCCACCTTTCTGGAAGACATTACCGGAGATTAATTAACGCGTAAAATTTTGAGTTACATAAAAATATTTATTCGCGCAATGTCTATATTTATACGAACTCTGCTTTATGGTACCGAAACGAATTTGGTTAAAAAGCTCATAAAGTAGTGAAATTGAGCGCCAGATTCCTTGGATACACAAACGTGTTCAGCGTTGGTTTATTTTTTGGCACGGACTGCAACGTTTCCACAGAGATAATTCCGACTGAATTCTTAGCAGCTTAAAGAGCATGGAGATTAGCAAGGCGTGCTTTTTTCTCGAGCTGTGTATAAAAGGAGGAGGCGTTGATGGAATATACCGCTGCGGATTTTTTCTTAAAGTCTGAGTTCATCTCGATCTATTAATGAAAGGAATGAAAAGCGACTTATTCGAGAAAGCTCTCGATTTTAGAAAAAATGGACTATGAATCACTTCCGGAGATTAGATTGAAATCAAAGGGGTTTCTAATCCCTCCCACGAACTAATTTTAAGGAGGAATTTCAATATTTAAACAGTCTTCTATTGGATGAAAGAATTTACTTTAGCAGATGAAAGTAATTCCCACGTCATAGGTTATCGCAATCACTCTTATACAGAATTTTCTGCAAAAAAAATAAGTTATTGCAAAAGTCAACATAAATTATAATAGAATTACAATTCGAGTTAGCAATCGAGTTACAATTCCAGTTGAAATATTTGGTAAAATCTTGATTGAGTGAAACAAAACGGAAGTTACTTTTAAGAATAGAAGTTTGCCAATATTTTGAAGGTGAGGGACAGCAATAATTTTCATCCACGGATTGCTTTAAATTAAATTTTAAATGAAATTTATTCAAATTATGATTAGAGTTAAAGAAAGATTTTATTGTAATAAAAGAGAGTATTTCTTTTAGATTTTTCTTCATCTCGTTTATCAAAGGCATATATTCATATTTGACTTCAATCGTTCCCCTCTTTCTATACCCATCTATATTGTACTAGTTATAATAAAACTTGTATAGGACATGGTGTGCTATGCATAGGATGTAACGAGTTATACAAGTATTAAGATATATTTAGTATCTTCTCTTTAACTCTATCCTGGACATAAATATTCTCATCTTTAAGACTTGTATGACCAAATTATTGAAAAATAATTTTGTTCAATATTTTGCATATTTTTACGAAGTTTTTTTGTAGTTTATTTCATGCTAGTTAATAAATTTTCAATGCTTCCTGCAACATAAAACTCGTTTGAAATTATTTCACTTACATAAGCCAGAAGCGTTTTAAAGCTATATATATCATCTCCCTGTTATATAGGCCGCTCAGATATCGTAAGAAAAATTAGAGAAATAGATGGAAGATGATTAGAAAAAGAAACCTGATTATCTATCTGTCCATCCCAATATAATACCTACCACTAGCATAAACCCATATTAACGAATTTTCAGAATAATATTATCAGATTTAACTTTCGAAAAATATCGTGCAAAAATATCCTACTTATAGGAACCACAACCTTCAACTTCCGGACAGCCAAACGAAACTTTCGATCAACTAAGGTAAAAGCATGGGTTCGTATCTCTGCGGAACCAACCATCGTAACAAACTTAACATTAAGCTCATCAACCAATTCGGTTCACCAAATTAATTCATCTCGTCACATCTATCATCTAGCGTCGGTTTCCCCGCTTTTTCTGTCCAACACATACGTACACAGACGTCGCGATGGCAACAGAAGTAGGTAAACATAGTTACACTTAGTGCACTCCATCTCTAAGGGCCGCACTCAAACTGCACGTGTCCATCGCACCTGAAGGAATGGGTAAGAGACGTGGGAAGGGCGTTAAGATAGAAGGGTGTAAACGGGGCGACGCGAGAGCTTGTCCTATAAAGGCAGCGGTTCCCAAACTTTTCATCGACCTATGAGTACACGCCTTCATGTACACAGACGCACTGCTGTCATATCCCATGAAGGAGAACAGGGTTGAGGCAGGTTGGAACTACATCATTTTCATAGGCTATGGTACACGAGGGGATAACGTGGAGAGCACGACGCCTGCTCCATTATAACTTCCTCACCTACGGAGATGGCTACACATCTCGCAGCTGGAGGGCTGCTTTAAGATTGAAAGCCAGAGGGGGGATATGAGATACGAATTCCAATTCCCCGCATGGGAGGGATTCTTCTGGATGATTAAATTTCCTACGCCATTCCGAAACTTCCCTTTTGCAGATTTCCACCGCGGATCTAGAGTTTTATTTTATTTCAAGTATCGCCTGTGAACACGTGATAAATTTAAAATGCCGTTCTGTGCGTAATTTTATCGCTCATAAAATGCACGCATGACTATAATATCACACTAGAGATACATTTTGTGAAGGAATAGTCAAAATAAATTTTTGCGAATCAATTCCTGAAGAGAAATTGAAGCATTTAGACGCCAGGTTATAGAGTTTAGAGAAATTTAGTACAGAGAATAAGAAGTAAATACGATGAGAAAATTGATTTTGTATTCAGGATATCATCTTATAATATCTACGTCATAAAATTTTGATCATTACACAAAAAAATATAATTTGTTTTAGATATTATTTATTTGAGGTATTTTTATTATAAATGAAGTTCATAATTTATCAAGAATTCATTTATGAATATATTATGATTTCGATGATATTTATTTACGAACTTTTGAGCTGAACGCATTTGAATATTTTTATTTTCAATTTGTATATTCGAGTTTTTTTTAATCATTAGCCAAGACATATTAGAGTACATATTATAGATGATTAAAGAGCTATTAGCATTCTGTAAATAATTTATTTACCACCTTATTTCTAAAATTTTCAGCATCAGCATACGACTTATTAGTTCTTTTTATTTTTTATAATACATACTCTATATAAACTCTTATACTTTATCGCTATCATTTTACACTTTATTTCTGTTAAAAAATGCACAACTTAATATATAAAACACTGAATACATATACTTAATATATTATAATAAAACTTAATAATAAAATTACTTAAAATATACTTTTAGATCTAATATTCATTGAAAGATTGTAAACTTTATACTTTCAAAATCTAGTTAAGAACCTCATTAACAAAATAAAAATAACTTATCCTCGAACAGTGTTTAAAACGATCGTATCAAATCTATTTGGCACGATGATGTCTTTTGTGTGTCGGTGTGAGACAGTTTGTGTGTTAGCCCAGTTTCATTCTTTCATCCAAATTTCGTAAAGCGGAATCGAGTTTTATCTTCCGTAACGTGACGACGTTGACTCCCGCATTTTGACCCTAGCAACGCTGTCCCCAACTTCTCTTCGTGATACGTTGCGAAGGGACATTGGTGTCAACAAAGTACGCTCCTAGTGGAATGTCTAAATCGTTTCTTTTCAAAAGTCGAGCGTTCTTTTTACAAGATCGACCTTCTTTGGCGAAAAGAAATAAATGAGATTTACCTTATCGCTTATAAAAAACAAAATTGTCTTTTCTTTCGGAAGAGGATTTCTTTGTCGAACTTCTTTGTCGAGATAATGTACTACAATGTGTATTCACGTATTTTTAAGTAAACATTTCTATTGTAAAGCTTAACTTTTTCAAAGGAAGGAATTTTTAACAAAAGAGTTCTATAGGAAATGGCATCATCGTTAGCATTTCCTTTTTGAAAAACGGATTCTTACATCTCTCTAAGAAATAAAAATGACGATATGATCTATTATTATAACTGCCATAAATCCATCTTTATGAATGTTACAAAGAATGCATTATTTATTGAGTTGGGCATGATGTCGTTATTCTTTGAGATTCATGGAAACTACCCTTTTTAATGCAGTTATTATGAAAAATGAGCTACGAATCGAAAGAATTGAGAATTTATAATTATTTCTCACATAAATAATGTAAATGATTTAAAAGATGATAAATTTTGAATAAATTTGCATGTTATAATTCACAAAGAGAGTTTTTTGGGCATGTTATAGCTATTTCTATAATGATGATTGCGTAGCTATCTATGGGTGCCCCAATTCCTTAGGAGTAAATATTTAACGATCAAATATGAAAGAAAAATAATTCAGAAATATTTTTATTTAGGTTATGAATTTGAAATGTTACTACTTACTACAGAGCAAATTGGAATCTTTAAAATCTGATCTAGTTCATTTGTATGAGTTTTAAAAGGCATAAAAGTTTTAATTTTAATCATGTCTTTGAACATTTTCAATGGAATCCAATCTATAGAAATCTCTGTGTCAGATACTGTATAAATATTCGCATTAACATATCTAAACGAAAAAGTAATTTATAATTCTTTGAAAGTTCAGTAATTTGGTATTTTGTTAATTTAATTTTTTCTAGATATTCTTATGGTGTAAAAACTATTCGGAAAACATTTAGAGATATTTCTAACTCTACGAACACTGCTCATTTAGACGATCTTTTTAAAACAAAAAAGTAAAACAAAGTTACTGAAATTATCGTATCGTATTCCATTGAGAGTACTTGCGAACGCTAAAGCAAATTTAATTCTCAATCCAATATCGGCGAGATACTAAATAAGAAAACAAAAACTTAAAAGGTCAATTGTAATTGCGTCCGAGTTGAAACCTTCGAGCAATGCAATCAAATCGAAGGACCTTTGATTAAAAGGTTTAACACTGGAAATGTAGGTTAAAATTATATTATGCTTCGTCATACAGATAGAGGAGACCGAACACAATGGATATAAAACTGAACTTGAAACATTTTTAAAAAGAACCCATTATTCCATTCTTCCACACCGTTAAAAACTTCAAGGTTCCTCACTTTTACCCACTCATCTAGTACGGTACGCCTAGGGACACCTCGTAGGGTTAAACCAATTTTTTTTATAGCTGTTCTCCTCCTCCGCAAATATCACTTTTTATCACCGTCCTTAATTACGCTCATCAATTAAATTTTGCATCAAGAGCAGCCTCGCTAATTAAATTATACCAGCACTTCTGAAAAACCTCCTTGGCAACCTAGAATCTCAGTCGTTGGCCATCGCCGATTTTTTTTCCGAGGCGCTCTCTCGCGAGAATAAAAACGGAAGTTCTTCACGGAGCGCTGCAACAATGAGGATTATGCTGTTTATATAACAATGCACCGTAGCCGCAGTCCGGCTTTGCTCAATGGACTTCCCGAGTCCTATTTCGGGAAGGCTCCAAGAAAAGAGAGATTTAACTTCCCTTGCATTTCGGATTTCCTGCAACTTTTTCGCGCAAGAGGCCTCCTGGGCTGGACGATAAGAAAGACGCTCTTTTTTTTAGCGCCGGTAACAAACAGAATTATTTATTTACGGCGCTTATTTAGATAAGGCATCCTGGAAAATTGATAAGCTTTAAGGAGCCCAATTAGTACGCTCGGTGGGATAGCCGAGACGAAAAGGAAATGAAAAACATTTCGTTTTGTGGGAGAGAAAAGTTAGCTTGAGTAGCTGTATTTCTCTCGGACCCTTCCGACGAATCGTGTCTTTTCTGTTTGGGTACCGGATTCCCTCTATTGGGCGAAATAAAATCGCCGGTGGTTTTTTTTAAAGGCGAGCTGTCCGAGAGATATTTCTTTCGGGAGATGGGAGTGTTAGATGGTCGTAGAATTTGGAACTTTCTTGGGCACAGTACGAAAATGTGTTTGAAAGATATTGTGATTGAACTCTTCTATGAAATTAGATAATTATACCTCAAAACTCTTTATAAATAGTAATATTCTCTTATATGTACATAGTCAATTATCTGTTAAGCACATCTTATATCTCATATATGGTGGTACTTAATTGGAGGTATGTAATGTGATTTTTTGAAGTTTATTTCTGTTTTAGCGGGTTATTCTTCTTCATCCTACTACTCCGTGGGTGTTTTCACGTGGGTTGAATTTTTTTTAAACCTTCGAAGCTGCGAAGAATTTCTTCCCACACTCTCTACTCTTTTTCAATTCAATTTCATTTTTTAAATTGAAGTTATAAAAACGAAGTTTGGTGGAAGAGGGATGATATCGGGCTTGGCCTCGCCATTAAAGGGTTTATCTATCTAACCTATTCTTCCCTCCAAAATTAATTGTTAAATTAACTAGAAATGAATTGATGTCTCGAGTTCTCTTTGTAGATTAAACTTAAGTAATATTTTATTCCACATATATTTCAAATTGTTCCTTTGTACATTGTTATCTACATTAACACTATGTACACTTTACAATCTAATTACTTCCAAGTATCTAACATGGATTCATAATCTAACTTGGAAGCGGGAAGAAAACTTTTTTCCTGTTTCATTAATCTTGTATAAAAAGCCAGTTTTGAAAATGGCTCTAACAACTCGTGCCTTATACACCGACTTATCTAATCTCGTTCAATTGAAAAGAAATTCTAAGATTTTTTAAATGCAATTTGTGTCATTCCAAGATAAAACGATTGAAATTGCACAGCGTCTGAGGTTACTTTTTGTTGTTGAAGTTTTGATTAAATATAGAAGAAACATATTGTTCTATATATATCGAAGGGTTAATTTCAACCGATCATATCATAAGCATGTACTTATGATGAAAATAAATAAATTTGTACTTTCCACGAATAATTTTAATGATAAGACCGGTTTTTTTAGTGGTTTTTATTCATTATGTTACCATTCCACAAAGCAACGCTTGACCATGTTAACTTTACATAAACTAATATTCCTAAACAGAAAAAAAAGTTTCCAAAACTTCTATTTTTCGTATCTGTTTCAAAAGTTCTGTTCAATTCCGTGGGTGTACTTTCAAAGCACTCTAAAAGATTTTTGCTGTTGATGAGACTAGAGAATTTTTGATTCTACGATGAAAAAAGAGACTTAAAAAAACGAGGTTTTCGAAAAAATAGGGCCATTAATTTAATGACTTATGCATCCGAAGCTATTTTTGGTTTTCTCGAGAGCTTAAGTAATGTGGTTGCAGACAAAACCTATTTTGGGATTCTGTCACAGGGGTAAGGGTATTTGCGGATGTGGGAAAATTAAGGGAGTTTTATTAAGTTCGTACACAAGACTTTTGAAGCATATATTTTAGGATATATGAGAGTCTAGTGCCCTAATTGCTAGTTTCTATATCACGGAAATATAGGCTTTTGATAGCTAATCGATACCTTTATCAAATAGTTCTGCACAGATCTGTCGATGGGAATTAAGATAGATGTGGGAATTGGAGAAGAGAAATGAGATATGAGAACCTAAAATCCCAGATAAATTTAACCGTCGATAAAAAGTGATTTTGTTAGAGTAACGAGGAAAGAGAGGTTTAGAAAGAAATAGTAAATTAAAAAGATTTGGTGGTAGATTCAGCGCAGGATTACCGAATTAAGCCAGCTCACTTCCAATGATGAAGATATAGAATGCGCAGAGAATTGGAGCAGTTCCTTATCGGGCAAAAGCTTTTCTTGCGTTAGGCGAATTAGTACAAATATCTACTGAGTAGATTACGGAAGGGGGATTTTATAAGGAAGATGCGATTGTTGAGTATCCATGGTGATGAGGGAGAATGTTTTTGAATAGCCACTCCGAAAACAGAAGCAAGCTTAGAAAAAATCACAGTACTCAAAATTGGATAAAAAAGTTCCTTTCCATCCTTGTCGTATTAGAGAAAAAACATCCCAATTCACTCCTATTCTTTTTAAAAGCAATAATTAGCTATTTCGAAAGTTCGTTATTGATTAGCATTAATAACTAACAACTCAATAGATTCTTATAGTTTCCAAGATATTACTAGTTAAAGTAGCTCTCCTATTCAATCAAAAAAGGCAATGAAGTAAACTTCTATTATGTTATAAAACGAATACCTATTACTGAAAATATTAGAACCCATTGTAACATTATTTAAACTATTTTTAAAAACTACAGTTCTTGCACAATGTAAGAATCAAATTTTTGTTAAAGAAGGATGTTTTAAAGCTATTCAGGCGAAATTTTTTCATTCTTTAATTTTTTAACACTACAATTATTTCAAGAAATTACATATCGAAATTTATCTGTGTACTCTTCATAAATAATTTTATTAATATTACAGGATTTATTGGTGCAATCAATATCTTCTGTTTGCTGTTCTTTGTGCAGTAGTCTTTTCTCAATTACCTCATAGGACTTCCATTGACGCCATCTCCTAAGTCGGAAGGATTTATATGGTACATAAGTACGCATTAACTTCATTCGGTGCACAATATAGGTCTGCGATAAAATATTTACGCCCGTTTCCTAAGTGCAAGTGCTGCAAATGTTGTTTCAGCTGTTTCTCTTCTCCATCCTCTTCTTCGACCCCGCGAAATACTTCGCTTCCTATGAGAATTGCTGTTCTCCAAGACTTTTAGATTGTAATTACGTTAGAGAAGGGCATCAGTATATCTAGGCAACGTAATTCGAAGGATAATATGAGTTTTGAATTTATTTTTAATTTAATTCTTAAAAATTTAAAAATGAAATGTTATGTGACCTTACGACTGACTGGGAGCACGATTTTTTATTTAAAATAATTCCTGCTTTCACAACTATTCATTATGAGTTCTTCAAAGTACAACTAAAGTATATGTGCATCATGTCGAGAGTTTGTTTACTGTGCTAATATTCCTTGTACGAGTCTCGATGTAGGATTCCTTATAAGGAAATACTTAAAGAAATCAGGTATGTTAACTATCTTCGTTTAAGCTTAAGGTTGATTGTTGATTTTGTTTATCGTCAACTGTAACTGGCCCTAGTGCTGTGCTTTTATATTGCACAAAATAAAAACAAATAGCATTTCGCTAAAAATCACTAGATTTTTATAAAACACACATTCGTAAGAGGCGTTGGAACATTACTTCTTCTGCCATTTGAGACTGTTAGAGATGGAAAGCGAATCTCATTAAGCAAGATGATTTATGAGCTAATTTCATCACTAACCCAGAACACTAAAAGCATGACATCACATTAGTGAAGCATAGAATCTTTATGGGCAAAACTCTTCCTAGAATTCCATATGGCCTTAGTCAGGGAAATTTCTCTGTATCATACGTAACGTAGTAGTTGTCATGACAACACCTCATAAAACGAGAAGCAATGAAATCACGGTTTGTGTGCACGAACTGTTGTGTTAATTACTGTGTTGCGTTATAGCACAAACATGCAGTGCTTTCATTCTTGGAATTATGGATGAGTTCCAATAGATATCGTCAGAAATGGTTAACTATAAACGAGAAGGACTTGGATCCATGTAAACGAATAAGTTAATTTCTTTTGTATTATAAGGAATAGCAATTGAATTATACTCCTTTCATAGTGATATCATAATAACACATCTTCAACAGACATCCCTTAAACGTATTTGAGATATCATGACTAAATTCGAAGCTGTTAAGAGGGGTAATAAAATTGATATTGTTCATTTAAAATTTCAATAATGTAATACGAAACATTTGATAATCCAGTGCTGCTAATTTATTTATCTTCAAATTATATTTAAAGAAAGAAGCATAATTATAAAAACAGTAAAATAAAAATCTCATGAGGACCTTCCTTAAAATTGGACGTAGGTATGGAGAGGTGGGCTTAGCCTCGGTCATCGACCATTTATCTCAAATGGGCATCTCTCTTCAAAGAACAATCGCAGCCTCCGGCCACCCTCCGACCCAACCACCAGTGTCTTAGTTCGTTTTGGGCCATTGAAACTGTGTTGATAGGCAATAAATCGAAAAGGAATTAAAGTTTTTTTCTTTTTTATACTGTTTGTATTTTAATTTCTTCTCTCTTATTATTTTATCTTCAAGCTGTGGGGTAAACATTCCATTGAGGGCGGTTTCAAATCGTAAGTCATTCAATTGAACGTTTTAAGAATTCTTTAATATTTAGTATTGAGTATTAAGAGTAGATTCATAAATATATATATTTCTTGTTATTACCGAACAATTACGGAAACTGGCAGTTTTCTTTATCATATCCACGGAATTTCCTTTAAAAGTTTTCAAGAAACCATGACTTAAAGCAATTTTCTTGAGGATTCTTCTTGATTTTTCTTCTTAAAGAAACTTACTGTAGATGATTCAAGGGAATTGATAAAACAGTGCTTTTATATTATTTATTTATTTTATTGGAAATTGTGCTGAAAAATCATTCCAAATATCGGTCTAAAATAAGAACACGCATCTTATATTTATAAATGAGAAAAATTTAACAAATTCCTTTTTTTAATTATTCATAAAATATTCCAATATAACAGAAAAAAACTTTTAAATCGATCGTTTTGTTTTTATACTGAAACTAATTACAATTCTTTTCAAACATTTGGGTCTCTCTAAGTTCTTGGAGTACATTAAGTAAGAGTGATACTAAGATAAATTAACATAATTATAAATAATTGAATAGCAAAAGATTCTTTCATAAGTAAATCTATAATGTATGTTAAAGTAAAAGATATTTCAAGATTATTTAGATATATTAAAAGTAAATAACGTGAATTTTTTAAGAATGTTTCAATTGTACAGGATAAATATGAATCAATAACTATTTTTCTGTAGTCATAGAATACTGAAATAGTATTTTTTTTTCATAGAGTATTTGAGAAAAGGAATTTGCTCCCAAATTACGAAAACCTACCGCAAATCATTTCCCAAAAGGATGGCTATTTCCAAAGCGATTTTCACCATCGTTCGCCAAGTGAAAAAAATCTCTAATCTCTGAAGGTTGTGCCACTCTAGAATCAGGTCTGCTATTCCATTCCAGTTTGCGGACAATGAGGGAACGTATCCATTTGAAGCCCTAAATAATTTGCCGCAGGCGAACTTAGAGATTTTCCGACTCGCCGCATTCCATAAGGCCACAACGGACTCAAAGGAAGGTTGGCTGATTAAGTTCTTACTCCAGAAGAGATAAAAATCAGATCATCAGATCGCTTTTCATGCCTCCAAAGCCGCAAAAGGGGATGGTATTTCGCCGTTTTGCAATCCGAGTATTTCGCGGACTTGCCAATTTTCGTGACGAAATCTGTATGTGGCTCCGTACGTCACATATATCTCTAATTACGAATAATACTAAAAATATGTTCAGTTGACGTGGTGTTCTTGCATTAATTCTTATTTAAGAGATCATTGTACAACCCAAAGGAATTATTTTGAGTTTCAGTAGTTGAACCGTAACTTACGTTTATTCATAATCAAATTATATCAATATTTCCGTTTACCGTTCCCTGATTTACGTGTACCGCACGTACAAACGTATAAGATCAGTGAAAGTACACATTTCTATAGAAACACTAGTAAAAAATACTGTTGCAAACATTTAATAATATCAATGAATATGGTACTTTAAGTTTGAGAAGTAAAACTTCTAAAATTCGGGATGAAAATCAAAAGAAAATATTTACGTTGCCTAGTGATATACAATCTCCTGTTTACAATTTCAACATGTTCTCATTCTATAGAGTAACTTGAGTGACTTAAAAGTTTATCAAATACTTCAAACTTGTTTCTAATTTCCATTAAGACCATCGATTCATCCACAAAAAACAATCGATCCCAGCTTTAAATGAGTTAAGAAAATTTTATCAACCCAAAGAAGTTAATTTTCATATATTTTATTGTAAAATAAATTAAGTTACTTTAACAGCAATAAACACGATTTCGAATGCTATCCTTAACAATACGAGATATTAAAAGAAAGCATATGGATTTACCTCAGTACATTATTTTTTTAATGATTCAATTTTCATTATGTTTGTCTATATATCTGTTAGTCTTCAAAAGTTACAAATCATGTAATTAACCGACTTTTATGTTACTCATATGAATCTAAAAGATAGATTGCTTGAATCAACAGGTGTAGATTTTGATTTATCTTCCTATTGTTATAAATAATAATATTACTGTCATAAATAAATAGAAACAATACAGGTTGTTGTCATTCTATACTGTATATCTCTACTCTTTGTACAGAGTCTTGGTTAATAATAATATTAGGCTTATCAAATGTGATAAGTCATAGTGTGCGTCTGATATAAAGAGATATCATAGAGGAAAGGTATGTATTTTACCGTTGGGTTTCTAATCTAGCTTCTGCAAACGTAGCCCTAAGGAGGTGTTATAAATATTTACTGGAAGTTCATGTTCTCCATAGGGAAGCCATTACTGTCAAATCCAGTTTCCCCTAAAGAGCAATTTTGGATTATTCTGTGTAGGCTTAGAAACTGCACATATCTGTTCAGACTGCTCCAGTGTTTGTCTGCCTCTGGGTCTAATTTAGAGGGGCAAAATCTGACCTGTTACCGAAGTGAAAGAAAAACAGTTATAAAAAAAAGAAACGAATAAAAATTACTCGCAGTCTAATTTTTGGAGGGATAAAAATTTTTTACGGAGAAATTTTAATTAATCGTTCGAATATTTTCATCTTACTCCTTTTATTTTTTTTGAAGTTATTATTAAAAAACTGTAATTAGGCTTAAAAATATCGAATTCTGACGAAACAATACACATATCTTATTTAGAAAAGTTGAATTTCAACTAATTAATTTGCGTTTCCTAAACAGACGTGTGTTCTTCAAGAATAAGCAGTTACGAAAAATATTATAATTCCAAATAAAATTTAAAAATCACGATAAATATCATGGTCTTAATTAAATATTTAAAAATGAAATTTAATTGTCTAAATTGAAAATAAACGATTAATTTTATTATGTATTTGCGGTTACCATTACATTCTAAAAAAATTGAAAATAATAATTTGCATTAACATTGTCTGATTAAAATTACTCTTATATCATTCTGCTTCGATTTACGTGATTATAATCTGCGCTTTGCTTTTATGAAATAAGAACCAAAATTTTCTCTTAGTAACTAAAGTATATATATAACTATATATATATTTTGTTTTGAGACGAACTTTTATTCAAATATTTCTAAAACCAATGATCATCTTAATGGAATAGTATATGTTCACATCGATAATGTAACTTTTAAAAAGAACAACCATGATGCTGAGGTTTGTTTACCTAACAACTTGGTTGCTATGCACATAAATATTTAGATTTCTAGGGCTAAATATCCGTAGTCGGCGACAGTATGCGTTTATTTTTACGAAAGTATCTTACCAAAACTAACCAAAAATAGATATATTTTATATCAAAATGGTTGCCAATCATCGGCATCAGTAGGAATTGGATATGGATACGGTTAAAAGGAGGGATTGTTCGGAGTGGGTCTGACAGCATCTCTATCCACGCTCCGTGTAATGTGAAAACCTAACACTTCCTGACCCAAAGGGTCTCTGAACTTTAGTTGTTCCTTTCTGGTGTTCCAACTTTGACATGTTGGTCTATCCTCAGCCCTTTCCTTAGAGAAAAACAAGAGTTATCATCAACTAATATAGTCCAGTCTTGCTTTGAATATACTTCATAGAGTGAGATGAAACACGTTCATAATAATAGAGAGGTTATTTTCTTGAATTAATTCACTGACGTAGTTTTTATCTCATTTAATTTCATTATTATATAATAAGATTAGCCCTTCCTCGATTTGAAAAGAATTAAAGCACTCAAAAAATAATGAAATATTTTAAACTATTATATTAATTTCAATGAAAAACATCAATTTTAAAGTCGCTTGTTTTTTATTCACTTTTCCTCCATTTGTAAAACCTGATAAAAATACTAAACCGATAGCTCACTGCTATTATATTTAATATATCCTTGACATTATATTAATATCTTATGCTTCAAGTTCCAGATATTAATATTTCATACGTATGGAAACATCAGCTGAATTGATATTGGGTAAATCCAAAGGCAATCATCATAATGCATCGTAGGTTTCAATGAACGCTGCTAATTTAAAAGCAGTCGTATGTAAAAGCTATCATTTGGCTGAAAGCCATTTTCCTCTTCGAAAATTTTCTACAATCGCAATCGACGCAGGGAAAGTTCGAGATATAGCTTAATCGAAATGAATGATTCCCAGTTTCGTATATTGCCTGAACTACGTACGTGGACTGTATATATGTTCCCGTAAAAATCGATCTTTTTTCAAACATCACTACGTAATCAAATTCAAGTCGGAATGATGCGTCTAAAACAATCAGATATCTAAAACAGTAGTTTGGGTAATTGATAATTATTTTAATTCTTTCATATTTTTATTCTTATTAATATTACATATAAAAATGTTGCAAATGGATGTCAACTCCGTGGTAACAAGATTACAAATACATTTTACCATAAAATATGGATATTTAATATAAAAGATGGATATTTTATATGATTTGAAGTTATTTTAAATTTTAAAAGTTCTGTACAGACTAAGAAATGTACAGACGAATATTTCATAAGGAAAAAAACACTACGCTACAGAATTTGTTCCCAATTAAATAAAAGAATCAATATTCCAGATGAGCTAACGAAGTTTTCCTCCAATAATTTATCCTTGTTTCCTAAAGATCTATTAATTTACGCCGGTGTTAATACATTAAAGTGGTAGAACAAACTATGAATTAAGTAGCACATTCAAATGTGCCTCGAAATGGAAACAGGTATAATGAATTGGAGTTAAAAGGTAGAATAAACTAAACGAGGTCGTTGAAACAGAAAACTAATTAAGACTAAAATCACACATTAAGTTAGAAAATAGGGTCGCTCTTCATTCAAGTTTCTACGTAAATGAGAATGAAGTAGCTTTGTCGTGGAGGGAAACAGAATCGTGTTTTTTCCAGAAAAACTTATGATAATAACTTTGATAATTTAATCCTTTTTAGTCCTAATTTTGAGTAACCCAATTAAAAAATAATTTTTAAAGTTCATAATTTCCAAATATTAAATTATCATTTTGGCCTAATTTTAAATGAACATTGATTGATATTTGAGAAAAATTCATTGTTGCGAAATCTTCGAGTAATACCTTGGCATAAAAATATGTGAATATAAGTAAACAGCGCACACAAATAAACCTACTTGCTTAGGTAAGTATGAGTATTATTATTCAAAACCGAGGAAGCTTAACGGTAGGAATTTTTAATATCACCACGGGAAGAGTATTCACTCTAAAATTTAGGTTAGCATAATAAAAAAATTAAGCCATTAAACTTATGGCATCCTATCCAAGAAGGTTTTTATTTATAATATATATCATCGTTACATAGGATGATCTCAACACTTCTAAAGTAATAGGGACCTGTGTACAAGTGCCACGGTTGCAGTGATATCTACAATGTTAGGTCCGATGCATGCTTAATTAGTTCTGCTTAGGAAAGAAAATCATGATACTGCATACGTATGAGTGATAAGCTCGTGTTTTAATGAATCGAAATGGCAGATTAATAAATTAATTTAAAATGCAGATTTTTGCGAGTTCAGAAGCGATGGCAAAATAGATAAGTATCAGTATTACTCACTTCAGTTTACAAGATGTAGATTAAAAGATGGAAACGTATGAAAGTATAGATCCTTCCGGAATAACCCTATGGATTTAAGATATGCTACTTTCATTGTTAATAAACCTAAAAATTTATGTTATATATAGTTACTCATTTTTGTAAAATAAAATAACTATAAATTATCTGTACACTACGTATAGATCAGCTTAAATCAGTGACTGACAAAGAGTAAATTCTCAAGGGTTGAAAATTTTACGTTAAAATTAAACCCATTCAAACTTCTCGAATTTAATTCATAATAATATGCATCTTTTATTTATATCCATTGGCGGAATTCTATACGTTTTTGTACCAAAATTATATATGGAAAAAATCTTTTTTTAAAGAAAGTCCTTAAAGATCTACTATGTTCATTATCTGAAAGATTCGCCGGTGACTCTATATTCATCCAGAAAATAAACTTTAACTTAATTCGTTCTCCTCAAAGTCGAGCCATTTTGTTAGTGTCACCTTGACAAAAACTAAGCTCTTAATTTATTCTAGATTAACTAAACCCGGTGTCGTTGCGTCGAACCTTAACTCACAACCCTTTTCTTCTCTACTTTGGGTCTGTTCTTGCTTCCCACTACGGTTGATGGAAATCTTCTTAAGACGCCCCAAAGCCTCTGCTTCCATGTAGTGGGTAGGTTTTTCCCAGATTAGGCCAAACGCCTCCTTATTTCACGTTCGGAATCCACGCAGCATCTTGTTTAATCCACGTGTAGCGTTAGCCATTGCTCTTTCTGATAAGTCCTTGATCCAAACCCCCCCCCCCCTTTGGAGGGGCAGCATCTTTCCACAGCCGCTGTCCCGCCCTCATCCCTAATCAATCAAATCCCTAAGCCATTCTATTCCACCCCTGATGAACTGCCTCGTGACCTTCACCCCGTCTATTCGCAAACTTCTCTCCATTAACTCTCGGCTGTCAATCCTCAGAACCTCATTACCCGTAAGCATCCTTACCTTCTAAGAACATCTCTCACCTGACTATGTTTGCTACGTAATCATCCCATCAGTGTTTGTTTTTAGGCTCCGGGAGATGTGAAATCTTACGGAAACGCTGCTGATGTTCAACTGATCCAGGTCATTAAATTGGGAGGTTTTTTCTTTAGATATTTAAATTCTTCACAAGAAAATTTTATTCTACTAAGTTAAGCAATTTGTTTATTGTTGCTGATCGAGTTTTAGGTATTGCAAATGCTACCCTTATATGTATCGCTGGCTCTAGGCTGGGGAATTGGAAGAGTTGACGTGTTTACAAATGAAACGTAAATTTAGAATCGAAAATTACTTGTTATTCCAAGTGCTTATATATTTTGCGTGGGTCTTAGAATAAATAAGTGGTAAAGTTTTATATGATTATAAGTATGTAAAATGCAGAAAGTTTATTTCAATTAAGTATCTTAATTGAAATAAACATAGTCGATTCTGGATAAATAGAGAAATAAATCTGAATGTAGAAATTTGATGTTCTGATGCTTAAAAGATTTCTGGCTAATCTAAGGATTAATTATTTAATTATATTCCTTATTGAAAAAATCGAGTTTATCCACTATAAAATGTATATTAATTTAATTTGCAAAGCTTATGGAATGATAGAAATACCATAGCTACTTAAGGATTTAGAAACAAACAAAAAATGTAACACTCTTTGATTAAACTTTTGAGTACGATGAAACTGAAGAAAAATGTATAAAACTGTTTTTAAATATTTAAATTAAATTAAATTAAAATTATATACGCGGTTTAAAATATTCCTAATACACGTCATAGCGATTTGAACTCATTTTCTCGATTAAAAACCACTTTCACGCGTGTTTAACACAAAATTACTGATGAGCGTCATAATCCAACGAGAAAGGACGAACACATCTCGGATGCCCTAACCTTATTACCGCTCCCGCGCTTTGTTTCCCTTTTAACCTCAACAACACAACAGATAAATCACCGCTTCCGTAGTCATTAGTTACGCGGATTAACGAAATACACACTTTTTCCCTTTGATTAATGAACGGGATATTATGAGACCGAACGGAACTCACTTTCGTCGGTTGTCTACGCGACCGTCTCCGATGGGGAAAATTGAATTAATAGAGCTCTTTTTGAGGCGATAAGAGATAAGGTCCAAAGAAAAGAACACTCTGTCGGAGTGGTTCTCTTACGACCCCTTCACACTGATTATCCTTTTCTCTACTTTCCTTAGCTACGCCTTCTGTCCCCGCACTTACTTCTCCATGCCTCTGATGGCAGCGAATAAACTTTAACCGGATTCGCTTTAACCACTCTGTGCCCAATTGGCCAAAAAAGATCGAGGTTTAAGATGTTTTCTTTTATTCCTCAACTACGCTCTGTGGGCTGGATTCGAATTTGAGCTAGATAATGAGTAGGAAAATTTTCTTTTCTGGATGTAGTATTCGGGTTAGTTTCCGTGAATGGTGTTTATTTACAATTGCCTAATCGTTTTTTTATTCCTATGCGTTAAAAATATTCAAGTGTCGAATTGGACCGAATATTTTGAAATACGTTACTCAAAGATTTTTTTAATGAAAGCATGCCTTAAATAACATTAAGAGGTCTACCAGGTTAAATATAATACAATTTTATTCACGTATGATTTCTCAATTGGCTCAGTTCCTCTTAAAGGATTGAGTTATATGTGGGTAATTAAAAACTACGCAATGTTAGACCCTTGTTTCCAAAGAAATTTTTAAATAAAACGAAGTCAATACAAGAAAAAGAGATTAGCATACTCATGCCAACAACATGGTATTCTTTGAGGTTTCGTTAGGACGATTCAAAATTACAATCTTGAGGCTGCAGGAAATTTCGACTGATTAACACAGTTTTTGGATTACTACAAATTCTACGTAGCGAACCACCGCCTCCTTGGCAGTCACGGCCAAGGAGATGAATAAGAGAAAAACAAGTTCTTCAATCGTATAATTTTTTATTAACATTTAAAATTCGGAATTATAAGGTAGTGATTTTTATTTTCTTAAAAAATAGTTAGCTTAGTCATACTGTTTAAACGATAATTGTCTATGTATAACGCTTGATAAAAAGATCTCAATTACTATTTGAAAACTCATTCTAAAGAACATATTCATCGAACTACCTCTTATGCGGTTGATGTTAAGAAAGAATATTACGTACAGTACTATGCGATCCCAGAAACTTCTTTGCTTCCATATTCTTAGCCTAATTTTCCTTTCAAACAAGAATTTAGGGGAGGAAACTAAAGGAAGGTTCTGCTGTCCGCATAGACGACCCATACACGTTCTCAAGGTAACCCTCGCCCTGACGTCAGAACAATATTTCGTTCGTACTGTTGAGCCATTTCGGCTGTTTTCCTTCGAGGAAGGTGCACGTGTTGAGAAGTGTTCTGGAAGGAAGTTTCTTTCCGAAGATGTATTTTCTGACTTTTGTGCAAATTGAAAATCCCTACTTAGTTGAAACTTAATAGGATCGTAATAAGTAATAGAAAATAGTGGCTGTATAAAAGTAACGATATCCTTCACTTCTTACAGATATGGCTCGATCAAATGAAACAGTACTATCATTTGAGGTGGTTCAGTGAAAGAATACGTGTGGTTGTGGTTTGAAGTTTTCGTGGTGGATTATCTGAAACGCAGCTGCAGTTATCATCATGGGAAAAGAGACATTGAAGAATAACCATCTTGTTGAAGCAGGTTAGTATTAACCCTTCTTTTATAACAGAAATCGAAAGTATAAGTACTGCTTGTTGCCAGACAATCTAAGGTTTTGTGATGTAAAAGTTCATTTTAATTCAACCTAAAGACTGCCGGATGGTTATTGAGTAAGTTATAAGTTCATTTTTACATATATAATATGAAGTGTATTGTTACAGTGAATGCTCTAAACCCCTTTTGGAATTGAACCTGCGTTGGAGACATTTGAAACGTTGCTGCCATATTCATTACGAGCTAATGTGGAAGTGAAGTGTAACATTCTTGTGTAGAGGGACGGGTACAGGTGAGCATTCATTACTTTGAATTCTCTTGTTTTTGGAGGGTTAATTGACTTAATCTGATTTAAGAATGAGATTCGTTCAATGTCGACCGAACCTGGCAATGATGCAACCCCAACGCGACATCTGAGATAGTAGGTGATAAATTTTCCAATGAAGCACTTCGCACTCAATTCACTCTATGAAAATAAAGGCTTTGAATTTTGCAAGATTTGCAATATTTCAACGTTAAATCTGTTCCAAATCCATCTTACTATTTTAGCCAAATGAAACTGTGTATTCTTGACACCTCCATTATTATTATCCAAATCCAATTTTAAAATTAACTTGTCTCAAATTAGATTGAATAAAAGCAACCTCAATTTCCAAAATTCCCTAATGTATTTATGATTATTTATTTCGCTTTATTTTCAGGTACCTGTTAATATATAATTCCTGTTAAGGTACTTTTAGATAGATGGAATAACCTTATAAAAATCTAAGGAAAGGTCGACCCGTTTGTTAAGACGGCCAATATGCCTTCTCTAGGCAACCCTCGACTTGACGTCATACAAGAACCTCGGTCATAGTGTTGCGCCATTTCGGCTGTTCCCTATCGAGGAGGGTGTACGAGTTTGGAAGTTACACAGACATTTAGATGCTGCTTATTTTGAAGTTTGTGTATCGTTGGAGTTAACATCTACTTAGAATTAATGATTGGTATATATCTAAATAAGCTATAATAATACAATGTATTTGATATTTGTACTTTAGTAGTTAGTTCATATAATCTATAAATGCATAATCTGTTGATTTTTACAGTGAGTTGTTAGTTCAAATGAAGGAATCATATGATTCTGATTGTTCCAGTGAAGGCTCCAAACTCATGTGAGATTTGAAATTGCTGAAGTGAACCTACTGTTAAACCCCAGCAATTATCAAAACAAAAGAAGAGGAAGTGAAATGGACTTGTTTACATGAAGGAGTAAAGGCAGGTGAGTGTTACCATTTAATCGTCTTACTAAACTCAACGTTGAATTGTACTTATTATCAGTTGAAATGGAGATAATCAAACTTTGAAATATTGAATCATAAATCTTATAAATATATCTTTCTCGTTTCTGGAGGGTCCAGCTTTTGCTTCCGTATAGTAATGTACTCCATTTGAATGTTATAGCAAACATTTTCAGAGTTCCGATATTCAAATGTTTGTCTGTTAGTATGTTCCTCTTATTTTGAAAAGCCTGATTTAGTATTTGCCACCTTCATCTTTGCACAGCATCTGTTATCTTCGGTAATCATGCTACCTAAATGGCACAATTGTCTCGCTTGTTCTATTTCTTCATTTCTTGTTATAATTTCGTGCTTTCTTACAACGATAGTTTTATTTACTACCATTTCTTGGTATTTATAATTATATTTTCAGTTTCTTAAGCGAAGAATATAGAACATTTTACATTTTATTTCCTTCTCAGAGGTTCCTATTAGAACAATATCATCCGCAAATCTAATAATGTGTATGCTCACCTCATTTATTTTCATCCCCTTTGTTTTTCCTTTCACCTCCTTTATACTTTCGTCAATGAATAAGTTGAGTAAAATTGGCAAATGAGAATACCCTTGTCTAGCTTACTTCATTGCTTTAGCCCTTCCTTCAGCCTCATTTATATTGATACTCGTTTCTTGGTTTACATACGGTTTCAGAATTACTCTCCTATTTCTCCAATCTAAACCTATGTTTCTTAAGGATCTGAACAGTAATTTCCAATAGTTTCGAATGCCTTTTCCAAGTCTTTAAATGCCAGATATAATTGTCTATATAATTTCTATATATATTTCCACTATTACACGTAACATTATTATTACATCTCTGGTTCCTTTCCCACTTCTAAACCCGTACTGGTCTTCTCCAACCTGTAGCTCTATCTTTCATTTTATACCTTTATTTCAGTACATTGATCAATATTTTAGAAGCGTGGGATAAAAGAGCTATTGTTCTGTGATTACTACATTCAGGTGCTTTACCTTTCTTTGGTATGGCTATGGTAATACTTATGGTAAAATCCTCCGGTAATCTGCATTTGTCATAGCGATTCCTAACAACATTAAAAAGTACCTTCTTAGCTCCCTCATCTGGATGTTTGAGCAATTCTGCTGGTATCTCATCCATCTTTGGTGTCTTTCCCGTATTAAGGTTTTTCAGGGAAAACTCAAACTCAGTTATGTTTATTGGTGGACCCAATTCATCTGTGATCTGTAAAAAAGTGTTTGGATTTTTGAATTCGCTCTATCCTGGCAACTTTTATTTACATCATCTTGAATCTCATCCACTATATCTTTGTCAATTTCACTTCTTCTAGTATGCTTACTTCAGCATTTCCTTTACGTTCCAAGTGTCTATCTTTATAGTTTGACATTCGATTTTGATGGATGACGACCTGGGTATCTCTCTTACTTACCCTGCCTGATCTTGGTGTCCCTCCATGATCAGTAATTGTCGGTGAATTGGAACATTCAATGAATCAAGAGTGAATATTTAGATACAAGCTTGCAGTTAGTCTTGCAAGGAGGAAGATGAAGTGGGGAGTTTTTTACTTATCATAGGGAGAGAAGACTGGTGGGTATTGTTTCATCCAGTTTTACATATTAATAAATGAACTGTAGTTATAATTTACGAGGTTAAATTGGTTGTGATCGTCAACATTTGTAGTTGAGAAAAGTAAGTTTTAAATTATGGAATGCTGAGTATAGATTAAAATAACACTGCTATACTTTGTTATTATTGAGTAAAACATCATTTATATGTTACATGGGTATTCTAGTGCTTTAAATTGAAGGTAAACATGTGACTTGAAGGTAGAGATGATAGATTTGATAACGAACGTACCAAGTAAATTGAAATAAGTTGGTGCCAAAAATTATTGAATAGCTAACAGATTTAAAGAGGAGTGTAAATGTTTTAATCTTCTTTTGGAAGTAATTATGATGTCAGTCGGTTTTATCCTCTTTAGTAGTGAGTGCTTTCCAAGATGCGAATCAAAATTTTTATAATATAAAGGAATTTCTTTTATTATAGAATAATTAGCAATATCGTTTAATAATACATTCCGATGCTAACTACACGTACGCATTTCGATAGGCATTTCTTTTTGTTAAGTTGGTGCCAAATGTTTTCACCATCTCTATGAGTACCTATTAATCATATGGGAATGTATGAATGTAATGATTAGTATTATTATCTGTATTACCTTATTGAGGAAACTGTAGCAATTATTTCTTAAACGTAGAGAATGATTTACGATCAGTTTCCACATCCAGTGTAGTGTACAGTTTTATAGCAATACAAGCAGCTCTTTGCGATAAATACCTTTGAAGCTGTGATTAAATCATAGCTTTCATTGTATCTAAATTTAGAAATTCTATGCAAGTATAATCTTTTTCATTTATTTCATACTTACATAAGTATCCATTTAGGCTTTTACTTTAATCAATTCCAAACATTTTTAATTAACTTGCCTTAAATTTAAGAAATTCTTTGTTGTTGTTATTTTCAGTGGATGGTCGATACCTTTTCGAAAGAATTTAATTGAACTTCGGCTGGTAAATTCATAGAAATATACTGCCGTTAGTATCACGAAGAAGTCAGAGGTGGGACACTTACAACAGTGCCTGGTGAGTATTTCTTCTGTTGTAACTTCTGAATTATCTATTTCATTTTTCCTTATGCTAGAATACGTCGATCGTATCAAGCACAGATAAAGAAGTGAATCTGTGTCCGTTTGCTTGCACCGGAAATGTGTTTTCATGGGCTTTCACAAATCCAAGTCTAAATTAAAATATTAAATGTAATTTCTTAAGCAGGAACTAGAAAGAACTAACGTTTGGTTACGTTATAATATCGCAATTTCTAATTCTTCTTTTGACTCTACATACCATGAGATGTTAAGACATAAAACCTAAAGTGAATAACTCATTTTTACTCCCGGAGCACAGTAATTGTAACCAACTGCCGTGCATAAATGTTAACCTAACATAAATTATTAATTAGTGTATAACGCTATTATCATTCAGGCAGACGTCGGAAACAATGTATATTAATTGTAATCTTGTTTCGTCGATTTGCAACTTCATTCTGAGTGACGTAGTCTAGTTCTTTAAGAACGCGAAATTTAATAACGAAGATTTAAAGCTATTATCTTGGTTTTTCTGGTGGAAGAGAGAACTTGATATCGCGCGAAAAAATTGACTTACGAATACATAGCGGAGGTGACGCAAGCGGTAAATTTTCGTGCGGAGTTTGTGCGCGGAACAGAAATAAAAATTTTTCGCAAGTACCTTTTTTCATAGCGAAGGGTCCCTCCACGGAAAATTCGTATAATATTCTTCGGAAAATGAAATATTTCAAATGAAAAAATATTTTTTGAATTAAGAAATAAAATTAGTTACTGTAAGTTGTAATTTCATTGTCTTAATCTATATTTTAGAGATATCCGCACTTCCAGCACTGCTGGAAGTCCGCTAAAAAGTGGCTCTTATATACCGGAAACAGCAGCGCAATATTAATGCAAAGTTATTGGATAAAAAGTTAAAAAATATTTTTTTTTCAAATATGATAAAAGTAAAAATAATTTTCTGCTTCAAAAAATTTATGCGATTAATTATTTTGTGTATGAGGATTCGGGCGCCTTGCGGCGATTGGGACCGCTCCGCCCCAGCGGGTTCGAGAGTCGGAAGGGGGCCTGAAGCGCCCGCAACACAAAAGTACGGGCTCGGTTCCGTTATATTTCGATAAAATCCCCTGGGCAATTTACGACGGCCAGGAGCTCCCGACTAGAACCGAACCCGTGAACCTCTGCGTCGCACCTAGGTGCCTCGGCCCACACGGCCAACCGCTCGAACGACAGAAGTCGAGCAAAATTAGGCTTTGAGTTGTTCATGACTGCATACGTCATCCGGCATACCGCCCCCCTCTTGAGTTTGAGCGATTGTTCACCCCAACCACCCTGTGTCTCGGTGAACGGTTGAATTCTCTGTCCTTGGAGGTTAGAACCTCTTAGAGGTTTGATGTCGCGATCTTCTCAATATTTGATGTGTTATTGAGTTTTGATTGTATAAATTGAAGATGTAGATAGCATATGCTAAATACTTGCATGGACATACAGATTTCAAACCCAATTCGAATGTCATATATGCTTTTGTAGAATCAGAGAAGGCTAGTCATGCCTGATACCTTTAGTAGATTTTCTACTTCTTGGAATAATTACTCAGGATAGATTGTGCATTGTATTTGTTTGAAAATAATGCTTATTTTAATAGAAAGATTGATAATATTTACGCTCCTTTTAGCTACGACTAAAATTTTAAACTTTAATACGTGAAGAATCGTCTCTTTCTTTTAGAAATGATAAAACGCTATGATTTATTTTTCATTAAATTCATTTCCTGTAGAACATTTATATTCGCTACTTTATTTTAGTATCCTTCATTTGTCAGTTGAAGTTGACATTATGAACTTAGAATTATTCTTACGTCTACATTTATGAAACATTATTCATCGGACGAGATTTGATGTAAGTTTGCTTTTTGCACCATGTTTGATATTTGATGTTGTAATTTTGATATTTATTTGTATAGACATGGGTTAAATACTTTTCCCCTTAGGAAATGAATCTGAGGTGATTTTGACTAGCCCCTTTAGATGAGGACGACGCATTTATTACGTAACACTAGACTTACGTTTAGTCAGAGAGAAATGTTAGTTGACTCATAGCGTTCAGCCAGTATGCTCACTCGTGAATCGTACTTCTTTTGGGTATTTCTATAACTTCTTGAAATTAATTCACACCGTCCATCCTGAAAACTGAAAGTTGGGATTTCATTCACACTGAGTTATTTTCGGTACTTGTGTTTGAATAAATACTTTTATTTTGTTTTCATACATTTATTCATACATTAGATAAATGATACATTTAGTTACTAGCAAAAGATATTGGTAAGTTGAATTATGACTATGTTGCGGTAAGTGCATATCCAGAAATCGAAGTTTCAGTCGTAATTCTTGTGATTTGCAGCACATATCATCACGTTAAACAGCGGAAGTGAGAAGTAACTCTCTCGTAAGTATAAAACTCCTCCGATTCACGTCATTACTGGGTTTAGTTATGAAGTGGCATTAAATCTGTTGAGTTTGGGCAATTCTTCACCCCAAAGAGGTTTAATTTCGCATATCTTCTCAATACTTGACGTTTTATTGAGTTTTGATTGTATGAATCGAAGATATAGATAGATATTATATGCTAAATGCTTGCATGAACAAACAGTTTTCATACCCTATTCGAAAATCATATTTGCTTTTATAATATCAGGGAGGGCGAGTCATGTCTGATATATACGCCTCCTACGTCATCAAGCATTCTCCCCATCCTGACTTTTACTAGTTAGTCACCCCTGCCACCTTCTTGTTTTTCGTTATACAGTTTAATTCCTCCCGTCCTTCGGAGTGTACTTTTCAGATACTTAACCTCACATATTATCTCAAAATTTGATATATTAATTATTTGTTTTTAATATTTTAATTCCGTAATTTTGATAGCAAGTACTTGGATTTATTTGAATTGGTTTATGTTATCAGATAAAGCGATTCAATACTCATGTTTCCCTTGGCTGAAAATTGTTGTAGATCTGTATCATTGAGAAAATTACATAGTACTGTCTACACGAAGAATACCTTTAATTTATTTAAATATCTTCTTTCTTTTATTTTTTGGAAGATTTAAAATTGTCATTCATCTTTGAGCAACGATGTATTTTTTTATAAATTATGTGAAAAATTGTGAAGAACAAGAAGTGAACTTCAAACTTAATAAAATGCAGTGATATTTTCTCACATTATTTATTTCTTGTAGAACAAATCAAGAAAAAGTTTGCTAATTTTTTTCAGATATTTTCATTCTCATTCGCAACGTCGAATTTATTCTTACATGAACTCATTCGTGAAATATTGATCATCAATTAAGTTTCAATTTCAACTTTTCTGAGTAGAGGTCATTCCGAGACCAGACCGTGGAGACGAAAGTATGAAAGAAATTCATGTACAGATTTTTGTACGTGCATCTCCGAGTAAAGTTTCAGTGTCAACCTGATTTAAGGAAAGTCTTAATGTATATAGATTTAATTCATCAATGTTTATATTTAGTTGAATCACGAATACCTTCTCCTCTCGTAATCGAAATTAATGCTTAAAAATGATCGAGTGATTTCGTACTCCGGTTCCATATTTCGACAGTCAATTTTTTTGTGTTTGCTAGGTGGCGCCAAATATCATTACTATTTCCGGTTCGATCACTGAGTGTCGTGTTCGAGTGTGCTCTGAGTGATTCGACGCATTTATAGATTTTTTATTACTCATATTCGGTGAAAAACAACTTGTTGCAAATGTTTGGCTTTGAGGATTCAGGGTACTGCGAGTTTGGGTCAGAAGTTAATTTGAGTGATGATCGTTGTTACCACGTGTCGTTCTTGTAACACCATGAAATGAAGTTTTGGTTTTGTCCTTACGAATTGGCATACTTTTTTGGAGCATTACATTTGTATTCTTCTTACACAGGTGAGTGTGAGCGGAAACTGTGTTGTTGATTCAAGGCCGAATATCGTATCCAAATGCTTTGTAGGAGCACGTATCCTACACCAATAATATCCAGAAACCACAAGTGAAGAAAAATGTAAGTAGATAAGTTTCTGATCATGTTATGTATTTGAAGTTCATCGGTTGTAGTTAATGTAGCCATAGCATTACACGCGTTTGTTGCCTTACAAAAGGAATCAAAACTTTGAAAATTGCTAAAATAGATATCTCTAGGGATATTACATATTTCCACAACAATTTCTATGACCTGTGATTGCGAGAAGATAATATTTTCCAGGTTTTAAATGTAATAAAGAGGAGGATGCAGTTGACAACGGGTTGCTAGGAGAAAGGTCACTGAAAGGTAAATATTGGTAAGTACTTGAATATTAGGCAATGTTGTCATTCTTTATTCTTTCAGATATTTTGCAATATATCAGATAAACTCTTTAATTTTGACACTTCTGTTTTTTCCAGATCTTTTCGTTGAAAGTTCAGCAGTTGCATCTAAAGTATACTGAAATTAAACTGAATTTAAAACTTTAATCTTTGTTTAGAATAAAAGTAGTCCTAGTAATTGTTTATTCTTAAACTAACCAACCTTTTAAATGCTGTTTTTAATCCTTTAATTAAAAATTTTACCTAATGTATTTATATAGATATTTTGGAAAATCAGTAGCACTTGAATTTTGCACGTTTTTTAATAATCTTTAATAATTAACTTACAATAAAGTTGGGAAGTCCGTAAGTAGTTAGTTCATTATTTCCAGGTAGTAGACAGTAGCCGTGCAGTAAGTTCCGAGCACAGTGAAGTAGATGAGTTAAGGTAGGGTAGCGTAGTTAGATCGTAGGGTATGTAGAGGTAGCGTAGGTCGTTAGTTAGATCGTAGGGTAGGTAGTAGAGGTAGCGTAGGGTAGTTAGGTAGCGTAGGTCGTTAGTTAGATCGTAGGGTAGGTAGGTAGAGGTAGCGTAGTTCGGTAGTTAGATCGTAGGGTATGTAGAGGTAGCGTAGGGTAGTTAGGTAGCGTAGGTCGTTAGTTAGATCGTAGGGTAGGTAGGTAGGGGTAGCGTAGCGTAGGTCGTTAGTTAGATCGTAGGGTAGGTAGGTAGGGGTAGCGTAGCGTAGGTCGTTAGTTAGATCGTAGGGTAGGTAGGTAGCGTAGTTCGTTATAGCTAAGTGTGCGGTGCGGAATTTCAGGTTTGGTATAGGGTATACGGGTAACCGGTGTCTAGTGTTATTGCTATGTATGTGTAGGTGTCGAGGTGTGTGTAGAGTGTGTGGTGTTAGTGTAGGTGTGTAGGGTGTGTGTGTAGAGTGTGTGGTGTTAGTGTAAGTGCACAGGTGTGTGTGTAGAGTGTGTGGTGTTAGTGTAGGTGCCCAGTTGTGTGTAGGGTGTGTGTCGAGGGTGTGTGTGTAGAGTGTGTGGTGTTAGTGTAGGTGTCGAGGGTGTGTGGTGTTAGTGTAGGTGTGTAGGGTGTGTGTAGAGTGTGTGGTGTTACTGTAAGTGCACAGGTGTGTGTAGGGTGTGTGTGTCGAGGTGTGTGGTGTTAGTGTAGGTGTCGAGGAGTGTGTGTCGAGGTGTGTGGTGTTAGTGTAGGTGTGTGTAGAGTGTGTGGTGTTAGTGTAAGTGCACAGGTGTGTGTAGGGTGTGTGTGTCGAGGTGTGTGTAGAGTGTATGGTGTTAGTGTAGGTGCCCAGGTGAGTGTAGTGTGTGTGGTGTTAGTGTAGGTGTCCAGGTGTGTGTAGGGTGTTATTATTATTATTATTATTATTATTATTATTGTTCCTTAGTAGGGGAAGAACAATTTACTCAAATCTCCTCTACATAAGGTGGCTCATTTTTTTCGGCTTTATAGTTTTGAAAACTGATTTGTGAGTACGTATTTGTATGATGAGTACTCCACTGAAACGCTGATGTAAAGATATTTTTTTTTTTACTATGGGATCAGTTCGCAAACGTATACGAAGAACGACCATTGATAAGTTAACCCATTTATTGGAAGTTGTTCAAGCAAATTTTTTAATCCCGGTTACTTTATTGTAAATCGCATTCTTCAATCCCCAGAATGCGAAGAAACTGTCCTCATTGTTGTTCAGAATAGCGTTCTTTTGTTCCAAGTCTATTCTTTTCTCTAGATCCGCTTGAAAGGACCTTAAAAAGTTCGGTTCCCTTATTTTTCCTTTTAAGAACAGGGTAACCTCCTTATAGATAACGGTTTTCGTCAGGGTTAATATGTAATTAGCCAGGCGGTATTGGGATTCTTCATGCTTTTTCATTGTCCGAAGACCAGTGTATATATTTTCTTTATTAATTTTCTGTTTACCTGTTAGTTTTAGTACTATTTTTATAATAATTTGCCAAATGCTTCTAACTTTTGGGCAGTCGAAGAAGAGATGCCAACAGTCTCCAACAGACTGGGGGCACCAGGGGCATTCCTCGGAAGGTCGTATGCCACTGCGGAAAAGGAATTTAGTATCCGCAAGCTTACCGTGGCCCAGACGCCAAGCAATATCCCCTTCCGCCCCATAGCAGGGATGGCCTCTGATTTCCAACCAGTACATATCTCCTCCAGTCAGAGCACCTTTGATGGGCCAAGCCTCTCCCCTTGTTTTCTGTAGGACAAGTGAATACGATTTTTGTTTCGGGATTGGTAATGCGATGTCTTTTTTAAGAGCTTTACTGTATAGGGAAAAACGTACTATGTCTGTGATCGGCTGCGGTGGTGGCCAGCCGGTTGGGAAGGGTCTACTGTCATGAGATGTCATTGACTTGACTCCCAATGTTTTCCAGGATTCTACTACCGAGTTGTAGAAATCGCCGGCCAATTTGCTTTTTCGGTATGGGTCGCGGGTTAGATAGAACCTTAGAGGGTCACCATTTTTGGCCGCTTCGGCCAGTCTGCTGGCTGCCAGTATCCTCCAAGGACTTTCTGGAGGCCCAAAGAGTAGTCTTTGACTAAAAAGAAACCTGAAGGTTCGAATTTTTGTTGCAACGTCTACTAAACCAAGGCCGCCTTCCGCGGTTGGGGTTGTCATGATAGAACTATTAACCCAATGTCTCCCCGAATTCCATACGAAGGCTGTGATCTTTGCCTGAACTTGTTGGATGATCGATTTTGTTGGGGAATAGATTTGAAGGATGTGCCATATCCTAGGGGTTATAAACTTATTGACCGTGAGGACCCTTCCTCTCAATGACATGGGCGTGACCCTTGGCTTCCATCTATCGATTCCCTTCTGAATCTTGCTCAGTATCGTGCTGTCGTTTACCTCCCTGACCTTCGGTTGGTCATTTCCTAACCAGACACCTAAGTACATGAGCCCATCGCTGGTCCAGATAAACCCTAATGGGGTGTCTCTGCGATCCTTCCAACTACCCAACCACAGTCCTTTACTTTTATTGCTGTTCAGTTTTGCCCCTGATTCGTTTGAGTATTCTTTGAATGCCCTGGCAAGGTGATCAAAGTCTTCCTCCTCTCCTATTAAGACGCTCACGTCATCCGCATAAGCGGCGACTGAAAGCCTCTGTTCGGGTTGGGTCGGTAGGCAGAGACCTGAGATTTGTTGTTTAAGCAGGCTTAGCAAGGGTTCAATGGCTATCGAGAACAGCTGTCCGGAAATGGGGCATCCTTGTCTTATGCCCCTTTTAAATTGTATCGGCCCAACCAAGGAGTCTGCGGCCCTTACCACACATCGAGCACTTTTATACAATGTTTTAATTTTCTGAATAAATGGGTCTCCAAATCCCATTTTGCCCATAGTGTGAAATAAAAAACTGTGGTCGATTCTGTCGAAGGCGTTCTCTTGGTCTAATGATACTAGAGCCAGTGGCAATTTTTTATCGTTTGCTAAATGGATAACATCCCGGGCTAAGGCAATATTGTCGAATATACTCCTTCCCGGTATGCAGTAGCCTTGTTCCGGAGACACTACGGAGGACAGTACGGTGGCTAGTCTTTTTGAAATTGCTTTTGCAATGATTTTATAGTCTGTGTTTAGGAGGGAGATGGGTCTCCAGTTTTTCATCTGCTTTACATCTCCCCCTTTATCGATTAATGTGAGAACCGCAGTGGTGCTCGAGAGGGGCAGCTGTCCTCTGGAAAAAGCGGCTTCGGCCATCTCCCAAAATGGGGCGCGCAGTTTTTGCCAGAACGCGAGATAGAACTCTACTGTGAGGCCATCGAGTCCAGGAGCTTTGTTTTTGTTTAGCTCCCTCAGTGCCTCCTCGTATTCACCAATACCTATCGAGGAATCAAGGGATTGAGCACTGTCTGAGCTCATGCTCCGAAGTTCAAAGGCGGTCGTCTGGTTTCCCATGAGGGTCTCATCCTCCGAGAAGAGGCGTGAGAAGTAGTTGAAGAGCAGTATTCGTAGGGATTTAGGTTCGCTAATAGTTCGCTCTCCCAGCTTAACCTCCCTAAGGGATCTGGGACTGCATCTTTCAGCCCACTTTGTTAGATGCGTAGCAGCGGGTTTATCATTAGCCACAAGCAAGTCCCAGCCAATACGAGCGAGCAGTTTTTCCCCTTCCCTTAGGTACCATTCTTTGGTCACATCGGCAGTTAGAGCTCTTCGGAGGCATCTTTTGTATGTAATCGCGTGGTACTTAAATTCCTCTTTTAAGTTCTCCCATTTTGAGATTGGGTCACAGAAATCGTCCTGGAGGAGAGCGTCAATCAGTGCTGTTGCGTGTGTAGTGTGTGTGTGTGTAGGGTGTGTAACTGTGTATTGGTGTGTTGTTAGTGTAGGTGTGTATGGATGTGTTTAATGTGTAACGGAGTGTGTATAGGTGTGTAGTAGTTCACTTACCTGGAAAAAATAAGAAATAAATCAACGATAATTTTTAATATATAAACAATTGCTCAAAAAGATAAACTATCAAATTTATAATCAAGGCAACTAACTTATTAATATTTACCTTTTCTGGAACATTTTTGATGATACCATGCAAATATTTCCCTCCATAAATGTTATGTAGTCTTCGGTAGATTTTATTCGGATATCGTTCTGTTTTAAAGATACAATTATTCTTCCAATTAGCGCTAATTCAATTCATTTTGTAACAGAACTTATCAAAATATTAGATATCTTAAAATACTGAATTATTACTTCAAAAACTTTACTTTCATCATATGAAATTTACTTACCCTTCAATATTCTCATGTGATAATTTTTTATATCTTCCGTCTACCCCTCCTTCATTTTGAAACCATCTTTTCACCAGTATGAGACTTAAATTATTGGTTTTCATTTAGTGGCGTGTCTATGTGAAGAACTTTATAGCGGATGTTGTACTTGGACCTACATTCGTAATCAGAAGAATTACCATCAATAAACATCACAGAAAAAATGGATGTACGCGATGAATAATAAATAAGAGATTATATAGTAACCCTTACTTTTATATCCCAGCAATTGGCATTTTAATAACGAAAATTTTGTTTCTGTTTTCCCATAGATTTTATTAAGGCGGCTAATATGTCCATTTTAATGTTATATTTTCCACCAGCCTTATTCCTTACTACAAAAATCTAATTTACTAATATATTAAAACAATAATACTTCGTAGGTAAGGTGATTAAATAATAACAACAATCGTTAACAGAATTTTATTACAGTATAAAATTTGAAATTTAATCGCAAATATAGGTAAAAATTTAGTTCTTTAGCAGTTGACATTTGCGCCGTGAATATCCTTCCCTCGAGATAATCTTAGTTTCTTTGAATTTTAATAAATTTCATATTATATGATAAACATACAGAATTAAATGTATAACGAATTTAATTCAATCTTAATTGTATTAATTTTGTCTCTTTTTCTTACATTCAAAAATTAAGAGAGGGGCAAATCTGGGTGACGAATAAGAATTGTTTCTTCATAAACAATTCAAAAGTTAAACCAGGGCATATTCTTTCCGAATCATTTGGAATTCAAATGACAACAAATTATGAATGCTTACTCGTCCAAACGGACGGGTAAAACTCCCCTCGGGTTCCTTCTCCAAGAGAAAGTATTTTAGGAAGATATTACAACCCATATGTTTAATGATAAATAGCTAGATTGTTATTCTTTGAATAAAGTTTCAAAAATTAATCCATGCAGGAGACGCTACGAAAGAAATAAAATCAATGAATGTAGACAAAGGTTCTCCAAGAAATAAGTAAAAACAAAAATGGATCATAGCGTTGCCCAACCGATGTTTTCTTTTATATGTTTCATTAATTTTTCATTAAAAGTTTTTAAGTTTCCTTCTAAAAATTCAATTATATTTAGAAACTAGCCAAGAACAGGCAAGAAAACAGTCGAGAACATGTAAAGTCGAGATAACTTTACCGAATATATTTGATTTCTGCTTTTTTATAATTTCCATATTTGAAATTTAATAAACTCACACGTGCGTAGTACTTTCAGCATTTTTCGAGTACAGAGCACTCTTAAGAAGCAAAAATTTTAATGATAATGGTTTAAGCATAAAAACGTATTAATGGATTAAAGGTTAACATCTCATTTTCCTCTTTTTTATTGTATTTGAATCTTAAATCTGTCAAATGTAAAAATTACATTTTATTATGTATAAATATTTCGGAAAAAATACGATTTACTGTAAAAATTACAAGAAATTTTGCGGTAATACGTTCCACAAAGTAAAATAAATATCCATAGTACCTGGCGTCGAACTTACGGAAAATGATTCTAAGTCACACGTATTCTCTTATCGTTACGTTGCAAGATCAAAGGCAAAAGAATGAGTCCTCGCAATGAGTGAATTTTAAATGATTTATGAACCAATAAATTTAATTTTATAGTATAACGGTTGAAAAAATCCATTTTCCCCTTACTTTACGCAATTTAATTTTATAAATGAAGTTGTCGATCGGGAAAACGATGTTACATTTCATAGACGGAGGAAGACGAGATATCATTTCTATTGTTACACATGCCTTCAGCCAATTTCCCCCTGCGTGAATTTATTAACTATTTATTTATACTAACCTATGATATATCATACAGGATGTCATTGATTTAGGATAATGATTAACTTGATAAACGTTAACCACTCACCATCAATCTTTTTCGCAATGCATCTTATTAATGGCCAAAAATGTGATAAGACGTACTTCTTTATAGGATCACGTTAACTTTTCAGAAGGAACACGATGAGGAAATTAAGTAAAGTAAGTATTTTAATATGGACGATTAAGATCGAGCTACACCCATAACTTAACCTAAAACAGATTTAATCCCACTTCATAACTGCACCCAGTAATGACGTAAATCGGAAGAATTTTATACTTACGAGAGAGTTACTTTTCACTTCCGCTGTTTAACGTGATGATATGTGCAGCAAATCACAAGAATTACTACTGAAACTTCGATTTCTGGATATGCACTTACCGTAATATAGTCATAATTCAACTTACCAATATCTTTTACTAGTAACTAAATGTATCATTTATCCCATGTATGAATGATTGTATGAAAACAAAATAAAAGTATTTATTCAAACACAAGTACGGAAGTTACTAAGTGTGAATGAAATCCCAACTTCCAGTTTTCAGGATGAGCGTTGTCAATTAATTTCAAGAAATTATAGAACTACTTGAAACAAGAACGATTCACGAGTGAGCATACTGGCTGAACGCTATGAGTCAACTAACTTCTCTCTCTGACCAAACGTAAGTCTAATGTTACGTAATAAATGCGTCGTCCTCATCAAAAAGGGCTAGTCAAAATCACCTCAGATTCATTTCCTAAGGGGAAAAGTATTTAACCCATGTCTATACAAATAAATATCAAAATTACAACATCAAATATCAAACATGGTGCAAAAAGCAAACTTACATCAAATCTCGTCCGATGAATAATGTTTCATAAATGTAGACGTAAGAATAATTCTAAGTTCATAATGTCAACTTCAACTGACAAATGAAGGATACTAAAATAAAGTAGCGAATATAAATGTTCTACAGGAAATGAATTTAATGAAAAATAAATCATAGCGTTTTATCATTTCTAAACGAAAGAGATGATTCTTCACGTATAATAGTTTAAAGAATTTAGTTAAGTACCTTACTAAAAGGAGCGTAAAAATTATACATCTTTCTATTAAATAAGAATTATTTACAAATTAATATAATTCACGAACGATCTAGACTAGATAATTATTCCCAAAAGTAGAAAATATACTAAAGATATCAGACATGACTCGCCTTCTCTGATATTATAAAAGCAAATATGACATTCGAATTGGGTTTGATAACAATTAGTTCATGAAAGCATTTAGCTATATAGATCGAAGCATTTTCAAACTAATACAATGCACAATCTATCCTGAGTAATTATTCCCTAAAAAAGAAAATCTACTAAAGGTATCAATTATGACTCACTTTCTCTGATATTATAAAAGCAAATATGACGTTCGAATTGGGTTTGAAAATTGTATGTCCATGCAAGTATTTAGCATATGCTATCTACATCTTCGATTTATACAATCAAAACTCTATAGCACATCAAATATTCAGAAGATATGCGAAATTAAACCTGTTAGAGGCACACTCCAAGGACAGAGAATTCAACCACTCGCTGAGACAGGGTGGTTGGGGTGAAAAATCGCTCAAACTAAAAAGGGGGGCGGTATGCCGGATGACGTATGCAGTCATGAACAACTCAAAGCCTAATTTTGCTCGACTTCTGTCGTTCGAGCGGTTGGCCGAGTGGGCCGAGGCACCTAGGTGCGACGCAGAGGTTCACGGGTTCGGTTCTAGTCGGGAGCTCCTGGCCGTCGTAAATTGCCCAGGGGATTTTATCGAAATATAACGGAACCGAGCCCGTACTTTTGTGTTGCGGGCGCTTCAGGCCCCCGTCCAGCTCTCGAACCCGCTGGGGCGGAGCGGTCCCAATCGCCGCAAGGCGCCCGAATCCTCATATACAAATTAGCTAATCGTATAAATTTTTTGGAGCAGAAAATTATTTTTACTTTTATCATATTTGAAAATAAATATTTTTTAACTTTTTATCCAATAACTTTTGCATTAATATTGCTCTGCTGATTCCGGCATATAAGAACCACTTTTTAGCGGACTCCCAGCAGTGCTGGAAGTGCGGATATTTTTAAAATATAGATTATGACAATGAAATTACAACTTACAGTAACTAATTTTCTTTCTTAAATCACAAAATATATTTTCATTTGAAAAATCTCATTTTTCCGAAGAATATTATACGAAATTTCCTTGGAGGGACCCTTCGCTATGAAAAAAGGTCCTTGCGAAAAATTTTAATTTCTGTTCCGCGCACAAACTCCGCACGAAAATTTACCGCTTTCGTCACCTCCGCGATGTATTCGGAAGTCAATTGTTTCGCGCGATATCACTTCATATAGTTTTCTCTCCACCGCCAGAAAAAAAAACACGATAAGAGCGTTATTTCTTCGTTATTCATTTTTGCGTTCTTAAAGAACTAGACTACGTCACTCAGAATGAAGTTTGCAAATTGACAAAACCAGATTATAATTAATTTTCATTATTTCTAAATAAATAAATGAAAATTATAAAGTTTGATCAATGTGTGAGTGCTGTTTCTACTAATTTAAAAGCTGATTTTTATCAAACTCTAAAATTAACATTGTATATAATAATTAAAAAATTATTTGTGGAAATAGCGATGCACGACAAGGGGGATGTAAGACTTAAGTTATTAATTCGCAAGCTTTACGAATCCTATACCTGGGAGTTATACGCTCCATTAGTATGGAGCAGTAAAGATGAAACAAACTATAATTTTAATAGAACTCCAAACATCACCCTGTAATTACTCGAGTAATTTTCAAATAGCCACATGCGATGTGTATTTTTGAATGAGATTGCACGTTAAATACAAATTTGGCTCTAGCAGAAATTAAATGTCAATTATGGGATCAATTTTGATAAAAGATCGTTAACTGACCGTGCTATTTTTAACCATTATTACATCTTACAATTAAGTTAAGATTTTAAGTGTTGGTTTTAAGGCACGCTTTACTGTAGTTCAATTTTCTTAACGTTTAACGGTTAGTAGAGTCGAAAGAAGCATTAAAATTGCGATTATTTAACTTATCCAAATGCGACTTATATTGCTTAAGAAACTACTATTAATATTTTAATTTAGACTTGGATTTGTGAAAGACCATGAAAATAAATTTTTTGTTACAAGAAATCGGGAACAGATTCATAACTTTATCTGTGCCAATTTGATCAACTTGTCCATACGTGAGGATGAAAGAAATCAGATACACAATGAAGAAGTTAGCAAAGAAGAAATACTCACCAGTCTCTGTTTTTAACTTGCTCACTTATGCTCTTCGTAATGATAACGGCAGTATATTTATTTGGATCCACCGGTCAAAGTTCAATAAAATTCAATCAAATGGATCTTGACCATTTCCTTAAAAAAATAATGCTTGATTTTAAGGGTATTCAGTTGAAAAATTTTTGGTTTCTTTAAATTAAAATCCAAATGTACACATAGGCTGGATATGAAATGTAAGTCAAAATTACCATCCTCCATGGTTAAGGAGAAAAATGGTACAAATTTCTTTCTAAGATAATACTAAACAAAATAAACTATAGTAAACATTGCATTAGTGAATTGCAGTATTTTATGAGATGCATGAACGTTATTTGGAAGAAAAAATTATCATTAAAATTCCACTTTGATAAAACCTCTATAACAAAGGAAAGAAATATTTCATTTAGTCCTAGTTGTAGTTGAATTCTGAATAATATTTTTGTAGCTAAGTAATAGGAGCTTCAATATTTTTTCGATTTAATTATAATACATTTTATGAATGGCTGAAGAAAATCATATTATCATTCAAAATATGGTAATTTTATAAGTATATAAATCTCTCTTACTTTATTTATTTATTCTTCTCATTTATCCTGATCTCTTGTTTATCAGTAGCTTTGGTTATTTCTCATTAAGATGCCTATCATAAAGTCCTCTTTCATGATTACTCATGTCGCAGTAATTCATGAAATATAGAGATATAACCATCTGCAAGGTAAAACAAAAGTTATAAATAGACACACATTTTAAGTCTGCAACCACTGTAATCTAAGTATTACGATATTTCGTGAAATGAATATGAAAATTTGCGTAAAAGAAATTAAAAAGTACATTTTATTATTTAGATCATCTATGTTATTTATAAATATTCGTAAAATTAGTATATTATAAATGCTTCTCAATTCCTCAGTCGTAAAATTTCAGCTAAAGGCTTATAGAATGTATCAAATATACACATGACTTTTTCTTCGAATGATATTTCACAACATGGGAATACAGTCATTTTATTGTAACTATTCATAAATAATTTGATTTAAAAAAAATAAATTCTTCAAGAACGTTTGCCACCAACTAATTTCAATTTACCAGGGATGTTCGTTAACAATTCTATCATAGGAAATATCGCAAAGGATGTGACAAAAATCACAACGAAACGTAAATAACCATGAGACCAATATTCTTTGTTAACAGCCTCGGGAAGTGTAAGGCATTCCTCGAAGCATTCATCAGGAGAACAGCTGCACCTGCTTAACGGTATGACCTAAGCTAATGTCTCACGCCAAGATCACCTTGAGATAGTTCAGTCTGTCGTCTAAACGGACAGATCAACGTCTTTTTAGATTACTTCCCGAAACCACTCGTGTGAAAAATGTGGATAATACGGAAGCTAACGAATTGCTGAATTGTTATAGTAAATAAGACACAAGAAAAGAAGAAAACTTGTTATTCGCAAGAAAAGTTACGGATCAAAATTTGAAAGATAGTTTTTCAAATAAAGTCATCCTTCGATTACTTAAGGATCACTCAACGGAAAGAAATTATATACAAATAAAATAAGTCGTATGTTTGCCTCTACTTTTAATCATACGCAAGAGAACAAGAATCATATCAAGGTTTTTACTAACAAGGACGAAGTAATAACTAACCTTTATATCGACGACAGACGGATATGCTATCGATAATTACCTAATTCTTAGGTTAGAAAATCTTAGAAAACATTAAGTAAGTGCTAAGCGGTTGAATAATAATAGAGAAGCATAACTTATAACAAAAGATTGGTATTGATTGACATGACAAATCAATCAATATGTATGTAAATATTATTATGTATTATGTAGATATTATGTAAATATTTCCCGAAGGAAACATATCTCAACGATTTTTAATGCTACCAAAATACTTTTTAAAAGAATCTATATCAATTATATTTTAATTTACGGACTTGGTTAGCGAAAAATCCATTTTACGCACTTTTTCTCTACAAGCATTTTAGTCCCGATTAACACCTAATTCTTTCTACTTCCGTGGTGAACGTTTAAACCTATCACCTCATACGGTTGAATAACATATACTTAATCCCTCAGTTAAGTACTAACAGTGAAGATGAAGCAATGGAATTGATACTCACCTTCGTTCCTCTTGACAGATTGTTACTCTTCACTACCGCTCCAACCGTGAAAGGTACTACATGCACACACCAGGAGGTGGTTGCCTTTACAGTTTTCCGCTAAAGTGTACAAATGGAATCCTGTATTCAGATTGTAATCCGCATCCGCATAGTCCAAATAATTAATTTATCGTTCTAAATATTAAAAATTTAATTATATTTATGTTAATTTGCATTTAGAATTCAATATTTCCAAGCTTAGTTATCTTAACTTCTGATGTATACTATCTCACCTTGTAGATTTAGGATGGTTGAATGGTAACACTCACCTGCCTATACTCCTTCTCGTAAAGATGCCCTTGTCACTTTCTCTTCTTTGGTGATGATAACTGCAGGAGTATTGCAGTAGGTTCATCTCCGTCATATCAAATTCCACATGAGTTTGGAGCTCTCACTGAAACAACAAGAATGATAACATTCCTTCATTTGAACTGACCACTCACTGTAGCTAGCAATAGATTCAGCTTATAAAAAATTGTACCATTAACTATTTATCTAACTAAATAGTTTTAAGAATGTACATTGAAAGTGTTGATATAAAATTTTGAGTTATCATACACTCTACTATACTATATAGGCTGAGAAGCGGTTTATTTTCTCACGATATAACTTTTTTGAAACAGATGGTACGTTAAAAAATGAACTAGTAAAATTCAAAGTTTATAATATAAATGCCATAATAGAAGGATCAGTACTCACCTGTCTTGACTAGAATGCTACACTTCACTTTCGCTTTAGTTCGCGATGAATACAGCAGCAACGTTTCAACCATCAAAAACGCAGCTTCAATTCTAATAGGATATCCGTACATTCATTTTACCAACGCACTTCACATTATTGCTTGCAATGAACTGGAAACTTACTCAACTACCAGGCACATTTTACATGGAATGAAAATGAACTTTTACATCACAAAACCTTAGATTACCTAATAACAAGCAGTATTTATACTTTCGATATCTGTTATAATAGAAGGGTTGATACTCACCTGCTTCAAGAAGATGGTTATTCTTCAATGCTTCTTTTCGCATGATGATAACTGCAGCTGCATTTCAGATAATCCACCACGAAAACTTCAAACCACAACCACACGTTCTTCATGCTTTCAATGAACCACCTCAAATGATAGTACTGCTTCATTTGATCGAGCCATATCTGTAACAAGTAAAGGATAGCGTTACTTTTATACAGCCACTATTTCTATTACTTATTACTATCCTATTAAGTTTCAACTAATTAAGGATTTTCAATCTGCACAACAGTCATATAATACACCTTCGACAATTAACTTCCTTCCAGAGAACTTCTCAATACGTGCACCTTCCTCGAAGGAAAACAGCCGAAATGGCTCAACAGTACGACCGAACTAGTCTTCTGACGTCAGGGCGAGGGTTACCTTGAGAACGCGTATGGGTCGTCTATACGAACGGGAGAACCTTCCTTTAGTTTCCTCCCCTAAATTCTCGTTAGAAAGGAAAACTAGGCGAGGAATACAGTTGGAAAGAAGTTTTTATGGGATCTCATAGTACTGTACGTAATTTTCATTCTTAACATCAACCGCATAAGAGGTAGTTCGATGAATATGTTCTTGAGATTGAGTCGAAATAAAAGTTTTCATAAAACACACATTTCTAGGCATTATAACGATTTAATAACTTGAGTTAGCTTTTCTTAAATTTATTAATTATAATTATATCATGTGTTCAGTATAACCGAACTAATTGTTTTTCTCAGAAGCTAAATATTACAACTTCATATGAAGAATATTTGTTTTTATTTCTATAACGCATGAGCACTCCTAATACGATATGAACGATATTTTCTAATTTTGTTCTATGCCAATTTTATCCTTTACGAGAGAACGGTGAATCTAAGACTAATGCAATTTTGGAGCAAAGAAACAATTTAAAATCTCCACATTTAATTTTGTAAATTTACATTATATTTTCAACTTTATCCTTCTCATTTCTGAATTCCATACTCCTTATAGAAGAGGTTAAGAAGAAAGAGAATTGGGTTTGGGCGCTAAAGACTCATTCTGAGTTTTTTCGGAACACGGCAAAGGTAATTTTCAGCAGCAGCAGGATGATGATAAACCTGTTGAGTTAACCCTTTTAAATATTAAAATCCTTTAACTGGAAAAAAAATAGGCGGCTTCATTGAATATGAAGTAAATATGTATCTGATGAACTCAAGTCAATAGAATGATAGATATGTCGTAATGTACTACGCAAATACTTGGAAAATATTTTTTGATAAAATTTTGAGAATATTAAATATCTTTGATGTCAAATCTGCATCTAACATTTTTCATTATCAAACCATATTTTAATTAATATGTTCCAACAAACCTGTGGCTTTCATAACATTCCAAAACCCAGTAACAATTCCTCAGATGAATCTCTATTTTAATTTCCTTTGTAATGCCATATAGACTTTAGATTTAAAATCCTGATAAATTAAACAATAGCTCTGAAATTTTAGTGAGATAAATGTATGGAAAAATCTATGACGTGATATAAAACGTAGATGAACCATGTTCGTACGTGAATTCACTGAAGATGAATAATCACATCACACCGACTCAATGTCGAAATTCCAACGTATCACGGCACTGTTTCTGAGTTAAACATCCGGGCGAACGACGAGAGCAAATTTGAGCTCACTTTCCAATATACGATAATCCAGGAAATTTTGTCCGACGCTCTGTTCTTTATCTCCCGACATTACGTCCCTGTCAACTTAGGTCCATGGGTTCATTATAAACGTGTTTGTTTACTTAGAGGCCGAAAACCATTAACAGGGTTTTTAACATGCTAACATAAATAACTATGCGTATTCTAATTTCTTGTAGTATGTATGGTGGTTGTTAAGAAGGTTGTTAGGTTATATGTTTGAAATTCGTTTCCATGATGTCAGACCGAGTATATTCAATGTTCTGTGCACAACCATTCGCGATAAAATAAACACGTAAAACCAGTCAAAATTTCAATGATACTTATATTTTTTTCTGTTTACTTTTATAACCTCATAGTTGTAGGTGAGTATAGTCTAGTAATTTACGTAATTTTATAAATCACAACCAAGTACGATTATAGGATAGATAATAAGCTTACATAGTCGTTTCAATGAACGACACAGCGATTTCCATTTCGCTACGCAAAAATTACTCCTTATAATGTGTCTGGTGAAAGGTGTTAGCCGTAGAATAGCAATCAATCATTCGTCCACTGAAAACGGGGTCCCCTGCTGACAAGGTCCACCCACTTCCCTCAGGAGCACGGAAGTCAATTCCGCCACTGATACAATCCGTACATTCTCCAATAATTTTGCAACATTCGATCCGCAAACGAGGTCGATCACCGTGGCAAATTTCCGATCCAGTTTGGATTCTTCAGACGTGGCTACCGAACCTAACCAATACCCATAATTCCCCTTGATACTTATCATTTCATCCTACAGCTCATCAGACATCGACGTGTAGCAGCTAATGAGCCTTTTTTACCTTTTCGTCTTCGACTGAATTATTCATAACTCAAGTCTGCGCAAACACTATTATTTCGTACGTTCTTTTTTCTCAATTCCACTCCAGAGCGGCTGCGTGTCGTCATTCGGCTCCCAGCTTACTCATCGTTGCCCTCTCTTCCCTTGTTCTCGGTGAAATCCGCCCAAAAGGTCACAGGTCAAGTGAGAAGGGGTCACGAAGAGAAATATGGAGAGGAAGACGATGGAAGGCGTCCAAATCTAAGCCATTTCCTCGGAGCTTCGATTGATTGATACCCATTCCCTCTATAGGGGGAAATGGACTCGTTTGGATACGTCGTTTGAAGTGGGCTTAATACGCGTTGGAATCCGTACGGGGCTCTAATGAAAGCAGAAAAAAGTTTCCAAAAAGGTTTGTTCCGCTCCCAAAGCGCCGCGTGTGTGATTCCGCTGAAGTGGCGGATCCTTCCCTAATGCCCTCCGTTCCAATGATTCATGACATTATTTCCTCTTTCTATAGCTCACCTAAGTTCCATTCGCCAACAATAACGAAAGGTGGTGGTCGATCAATTCTGCGGATATCTATGGAGACGATTTGATTCAATCATAATTATTTCTCGATAAAATATCTTTATAAAATGAATCATATCCCCATTTGGATTTTATTCAATCATGATCATTCTTAATATAATACCCTCATAAAATGTATCATATTCGTATAATTATCTTCAAAAATTAACCAGTAAATATTCTACGGAAAAAAGCTATACTTGAATTAAAATATTCGCCATGTTTGTCAGTCACTAACAGTAACGGAAGATGGTACTAAATTCTGAAGCTATTTATCAGTGGTATTATTATAGTCTTATAATTATCTTTAGAATTCTACTATTTCATATTCTACGGAAAAGATGCTACAATTAAATCAACATATTTGTCATATTTTCCGTCATCTAACAGTTACGGAAGATGGTAGTCAATTTTAATGCTGTTATGGATTTGATTCAATCATAATAATTCTTGATAGAATATCTTAATAAAATGTTTCATATCCTTATACTTGTCTTTGAAATTCTACTATTATATTCTAAAGAAAAGACGTTACAATCAAATAAAATTATTCGCAAAATAATACTAGCTCATAGTTCATTCTCTATCATCATCAGAAAACGGCAAATAAATAATGATCGAAATAGTTTCGTTTTATTTTAAAAATAATTGAAATAACGTAAAAAAACACAGCCGAAGTTCATTATTTATCCCTTATTTGATAATTACAAAAATTAAATTACTCAGGAATGGATTAGATGGGGAAACATAGCAACAGATACCATAGCAACGCAATATAAGATTCCACTCAAGTTCTCATCGTCACACCTGCGTTTATGGCTTGTTTATAGTTATCAACAGGTGGAGAATGAAACGACTATAGAGTATATAAAAAGAGGAGATGAGTGGGAGGGAGCTTCACGATTCGAAGAGGGAGTTTTTTGAATTTGTGCAATCTAAAGCTGTTCAAGATATTTATAAGGGACTTCGCTTAAAACCTTAGTGAATAATCAACAAAGTTCAAAGTTCGGCTTTCGGAAGGAATTCAGGGAAAGAAAGGAATACAAGAGTCGTTCAAAAACAGTATCTTTAATCCCTGCGGATTATTTGCTTTCTTTCTAACCTAGATACACAACGCTGAAGACCTTTATGAATAGCTTATGAACAAACTGAGATTACGTACAATGAGCTAAGTAATTATTCGTTTACAAAACTTAATTGATTGAGGAGTTTCACATTCGATGCCAACATAAAACATCTTGCATTTCTTCATACGCAATACTTTCATTAAGCAGATAGCTGATTGGGTGGTTCGAATTCAGTTTAGAATCTGAAGAAATAAAGATCATCTTCATAATACTGTATTGACTATAATTTTTTGCTATCCTCATTCTAGTATCCTGGTATATCTCTTTATTCAAGTGAGTAATACACTTGCTTTTGATAAGAAATGTCTCGGGTTCGATTCCTAGTGAATTTTAACATCAGCAACATATTAAAGTAAGAGAAAGGATATTTACAGTTTTTTATTTAGTTTCATATTTTTTCACTTTTTATCAAGAAATTAGCGGATCAATTTTGAAAGACAAATAGAGATAAATGTATATAATTATGCCTTAAAATATAGGCTATATTCGAGTGAACATTATGCAAAATTCCGAGCAAGAGTATACTTTAATTTCACCGTGATTAATTATGCATGCGACATTTCCATAGGATTTTACCAATTGCTGCAGGGTTATGTGCGTACGTGAATTGCACAGTCTACATACACAACGGTAGACAATATTTATGCTGAACTCGAAGGAGCGGATTCAATCTATCTGTGCAAGGGAATTCCATGCCATTTGAGGATCCCATACAAACTTCCAAATCGTAATCTAATCGAACCAAAATGTTGACGTTTGAGCGTAAATTCTCACGCTGTTAGATTTGGAATTGATACAAACAGTACGGCATGCATAAAAAAAATAATTTATCTACAACTCCACTTTTAAATTACGATTTAAGAGAATTTGATTACAGTTTATTCTTTTATAACTTGAATACCTTCATTGAATCCATTTAATATACTCAGGAGGAATTTTTTTCAGAGAGTTAATTCTTTGCTGTACTGGCCTAATTTAGCCCAGAATATATTTAAAATCCAAGGAAATAAAATAATTAGCCTATAGAATAACGTACATGTACATCTCTATAACCTTACAAAATCAAAATTTTCTACGATAAGAGCTATTGAATTTGTAAGTCACGCTGTAATATGTTAAAAGAAATAACTCTGAATACCATTTAGTATCCGATAAATCTGCAAATGGTTTATACTTTATAGCTAAACTTCTTATTAATTTTAATTTTCAAGAAATGTAAATTTTCACTTTTGATTTTCAATTCAAAGTTGATCTCAAGAGGAACTTGAAAGGAATAAGACAGATTGAGACTGTAAAATAGATAAAAATTATTTTTTTTTGTCTCAGTAATTTACTATAAAATTAAAAAAGGAATTTAGAACAAGCTAGTTTTAAATAAGAAATTTAGGGTGGGTTTCTTCTTTCGGATCTTCATCAAGTTTGATGACATAATAGGAAAACTAAACACGATAAAATCTCCTAAAGAACGCCATGGCAACGTACAGCTTCACATAAATTAAATACCTCCACATTATTCATCGAAAGACCCGAACTTTAAAAACGCCTTTAAAAAAAGTAAGACGCAAAGTGTGAGCGAGACAATTTGTGACTGTCCTCGCGTAATAGCACGAGCCATATACGATGCCCATCCTTCACTCGCCCGTGTTTCAATCCTCACGGCACGGCACCCATCCATTCACACCATCTCACTATTCTCCTCATCTCTCTTCTTTTTTTGAAAAAAAAAATGAAGGTAGATATTGCGCGAGGAAAAGCGGCGAATCGCATAGCGTGTGAATCGCTCAATGTCGTCGTTAAGGAACACCGCTCTCCAAATAGTCTCAAAAAGTGCACTCGATTTACTTACTTCCCTTCGCGCACCTTTTTATCGGCTTTTATTTCTTTTCTGAGGTACTCAATGGCGGAGTTAAAAAATGACTAAGAGAGGCTCTCTCGGGATGCAAAACGCTTCCTTCGAAAAGGCGAAGTAACGCGTTTTATCAATCGAGGACTTCCCCCCGAAAAAGCCCCCTCGCTTCCAAAAGGTTGACTGTCGCGAGTGAAATATCGCAGAGTAAACACTTCGGGTTAATTTACGCTCGTGAATTTTTGACTGGCTAAGATAAAATGCTATCCTACGCTCAAACAAGTTTCTTTTTAAGGGCTTATGAATTCAAAAGCGTTGAGAAATAACGAGTTTGATTTATTTCGCGGTAATTTTCGCGTCGCGCAATGGTTTTCTTTTTTTTCTTTTTTCCTTCCTCGCGGTGGCGACGGCGATTGTTTTTAATGAAATGTTAATTGAATATTTATCAAAGCAGCGAATTGTACGTCTGCGATTTTTACTTTGATTTATGTCTATGGTCTCGTTTTAAAATAATTTGCAACATCGTTTAAATTGGTGTCTTACGTTTACAAATTCTTCTCATCTTGACATCTTAAAGGTAGACAGTTAGAGAAAAATATGATTAATGCATTGTATTTGTAATTTAAATGATGTACAAATTTATCTTTATACTTCGGTATAATAAGATTAGGTTATTTATTACAGAAAATTTCACTTCAAAAATTATCTATGATGTGATATTATCATTTAATATATAAGATATCTATATATATTAAATAATAATCAATGCTTTTTATTTATTTAAAAAAACGTTTCAATTTGGAATGAACCAGGTGGCAACGGTTGAATAATTATAGGATTCCGCATATATCTACTTAGACATTTCCTTAAAGAAAGCTATTTAATATAAGGTATTTAAAAACGCTAAATATAATTTAATATTCTACAGAGGTAATAATTAAAAACTACTGATTATCTAGGTGTTTATACGTAGATATTAAAGGTAAGTTTCCATAGATTCGTTGATGAAAGAAATTCGCGCATAATTCACACAGAATTGTTCGCATTTGTGAATGGCACAAAAATCTGCGAATCAATCCTTTTTCGTAAAGCGAGAGAGAGTATCAAATGCATACCTCAGATTCAGCGGTGATTTCACGGTGTGAATTCGGGAGCGATGGTCTTCATGGAAGTGGGAAATTCGCTGGAAAAAGGACGTCTGAAATTTATGCTGGCGATTTGGAACGATGACAAAGGCTGTTCTATGGGAATTCAGATGTCATTGGAAGGGAAAAATAAACATGGAAGAGTGAAGGGATGATTTTGGAGACTTTCTCGTATCAATCGATGCTCACGGTAAAACGAAATATTTCAGAATTCGATAAGCCCTGATTTTTAATACTTTCCTTGTCTGAAATTTTCTTTCCGCGAATAAGATAAGTTCTTTAAAATTTTTAAGTATTTTAAAGAGCTTACTCGAAAGAAAATATCCTCCAAATCAGTTCCTGGAGCTGTTACTTAAAGCGTATAAGAGATTTCTGGGAATATTCTTGACCCGTTACGCTTCGTTTGAGTTTCATTCGCCATTATCGATTGTACAGTTCGCTTACGGATAATTTAAGATAAATATCGCTCTTTCAAATTCCTTAATTCTTATATATATTCAAGGAACCAGAACTAACAGCGCAATGACGTAACCTCATAACTGTTGTGAGTGTGGGCTAATCCATATTTACCCTAAAACTGACCAAAATACAGAAATTTTACATTGATAAAGACCTGTAAATAATTACTGAATAATCTTTTGTGGAAGAGGAAAATATAATTTATTACCTTAAAATAGAACGTAATTTAATTTCTTAACTAGCGAGTTTCGATGTATTAGATTCTTGAAACATAGGAGTTATAATGATACTAAATTCATTGTAGTTTCAATTTGTGAAAATACTGAAGTTAATTTAAATCTTAGGACTTTTTTTAAACTCGCAACTAGTTTATTTAAACTTTACTTTCCCGGGAAGAAGACGAAGTATTTGAATAAATGACGTGCATTTACATGAAGATACAACCGAACTATTTAAAAACAAATAAAATAATTATTTAGATATAAAGTCAAAAGGATTAAAAAAACATATAGTTAAATAGAAAGAGAAATTTTAAACAAAGATTCAAATATAATTCAGCTGTTTATCTACTTGGTCTACTTAACTTTATCTATTTTAGTAGTAAATTCATGTGTTTAAAATATTTTCATCAAATCTTATACAAAATGTTTCTCTATATAGTAAAAGAAATCCTGGAAAAAAACCATCCTGTTCATATATCAATAGATGAATAACTTTATTCATGGACAGTATCCATAAAAATAGTTTTCCGAATACCCTCACAGACTGATACATCTTGTGAACGCTTACTTTCAAATACATCATTGGAAGAGAGTATTTTTCCTTAAACCCTTCGCCTACTCAAAAGGGCGCTATGAAATGCATTTTTGTCGTCATGACACCCTTATATCCCACGAACGTGTCCTACGATGGATGTGTCGAAAGGGAAATTCCGTCTCTTGACCGATCGTGTTTTGGCATCGCAAGAATGCGGAATATGCCCCAAGTCAACGCAATACGAATTTTAAGTTACCCGTGATCCCTTCTCTCCTTCGAGATGGTTTCTGATAATTTGAAACGCGTATAGCCGCAGGGTGAAGATTCGCCGCACCCTTTCTAAACCTTTAATATGGAACATGTTTTGCATTCGCGATGACAGATTTAATACGAAAACTTACATTTGCACTCAATCTAACACGACGAATTCCTTGTTGTAAAAATAAGGGATAATAAAGTTTGGAATTCTTGGGATAGTATATTTGAATAGATTAAATTTATTAAAACCAATCATATATCATTCATTAATGATTCGTTTTGCTGAGATAATTTAGCGTGATTTTTATAAATTGCTTTATAATTAAATTTTAATTATGTTGTACATTTGTTTATTAATCATTATTTCAAACGGAAAACGTATTATGTCTAACTGAAAATTGTATTATTTTATGGAATTTATCTACCTTTAGTTAAGATATTTGGATAAAGAAAGCGAAAAAGAATGCTAAAAAATTTAGTCGATTTCTTCCACTGATATATCTCTAATTGGCGACTGGATTAAAGTCTGCATAATGATTTGGAAATTAGATACTCCTTGATCCTGTCATCCTACTTTTTAATACAAAAAATACAGAAGATATATTCGTTGCTATATTAAAAATCAACTACTGTAATTAATCAAAGAATTAAATATGCTCACATATAAATCATCTTTCCCTTCATTATAAAATTGTGAAAAAACGTTCTCAATTAAGGATCTTTTAAAGCTATAATCCATGAAAATGATTTTTAGAATGGCTTCGTTGGGAGATGCTAAAACATAATATCTTCTGTACCTTATATTTTTCCCATTAACGATATTAAAAAGCCTTGCTTTAAATTAAAGGACCTAGACGTTATTTTTCTATAGCTTTTCCGGTGAATTCCGAATTATATTATCATTAATAGACTTTTAAGTGGAGAGATTAAACCCGAATCAATATTTTTATCCTAGTATTGCTCTGCTAAAAATCAGTTATCAAAAGATACTAAGATTCAGAATCATCCCTTTTCTGTTAATTAGATATTTTGATGTTCTAAATATATATCTCTTAAGATTTTCTAGTTTAAAATTTCAAATCGAATTAGTTAAACATGAATAGTTAAACATGAATTGGATGTAATGATATCCGATGCGATATTATTTGATGAAATCAACAACAACTTTGTTTACGTTTCTACTTGAGTATAAGCCTAGCGACCAATAAGACTAGAACAGAGTTTATTTACCAACACGACCATGAATTTAGTTTCGACCTTACGATAAATGTAATGTTTCGCCCATGCCATTGTTTTCCTATGAAAAGATCTTAATAAACCTTACTAGAAGTGGATACGAATACAAATTATTATTGAATTGCGTTGGATAAAAACTCAAGGATTGATTATGTTTACCTCCAAAGATCTGTAGATGCGATATAATTCTTGATTATATAAGAACCTAACAATTTATTGGTTTACAAACACCTCAAAAACTTTTTGTATTATATCGTTAATTAAATACATTATAAATAAGTAAAATTATCTCGAAATGTCATCCTTAATACTATTAACACACCAAAAGTAAACATTTCGAGAATAATAAATTTTTTGAGTCAAAAATAGATAGGAACGTAAGCTACGAAATATTCACCCTTTCATGGAAATATTCTAAAATAAATAGTCGTGATAAAGTACGCGAAATTTCGCTCAGCCACTTTGCCTTTCTAATCCGCCCGGATTCATTTTCATGGATGAGTATATTCCATCCAACAGTGCAGCCCGTACCTTTCAATTACACCTCATCGCAGGGTAATTTTCAAGGCGCACTATGGCTTTATTAAATTCTTCAGCGACGCCGGCACACCTCCACTGCCTCCAGTCAAACGGATTCTCTTCCACTCGTAATAAGTCCCTAACGAAAGTCTCCTTTTGGAAGAAGAAGATGAAAGCAGAAGAGACTGGCGTTACTAAGGAGACAAACAATTAGAGATTCCGAAGCATTTACGCTCATTAAAAAAAAAGTTGAATTCGCGAGTCTGTAAATGTCCGAATGGAATCAAAGGCGATGCGAATTAGGAAACCTTTTTCCCATTTTAAGTGAAGTTGGCTTTCAGGGAGTACGCAACTTAAAACCTCCTAGACATTAGGCCCTGGGATGCTTCGAAACCCCACAGCTATGAGCTTAAATGTCAAGGCGCCTTTTAAAAAATTCACGATTGCAATTAGCATACTCTCTAAGGTGCATTTTCCTCATATGGAGCCTTTTTTAAAAAAAGGGTGGAAATAGGAAAGTTTGCGGATATAGTGTGAGCTTCCAAGTCAAGGGAATAGGAGTTGATAAAATGTCTCTTTCAGGGTGGTTAAAGACGAACTACCACGACCTCCAGTTTATTGAAAACGAAATCTATTTATACAGATAATAATGGTCAGTTCAAATTCATTATTTAACGAAACCCGAATATTATAATTACTAGTTTCTATAGTTTTTAAAGATATAGGACTATTAGAATACATTATTAGTAATCTGGAATAACTTAACCAATAACTAGCTAAGATACTGAAACATACATTTACCTATAAACATACCTATCTCCTTGAAAAATAAAATATTGAAACGATGGCTATGAAGCTTTAAAAAATGTCTTTTATAAGAATACATAATTTAAGAATGTTAAAATTATTAAAACTTAAATTTATATGCATCTATTTTAATTATATTTAAATTATAAGGAATGAGTTTTAAAAGTTTTTTGACGAAAATTTAAAATCTTAATAATTAAACGCCAAAAATAAACCGACTTATTAATAATAACTGTTAGAATAAATCAACTGATAATGTAACAGTCGGGTTCTAAATAATAGCATACTGAGGATAATAAACGGTGATATACATCAATAATTGCTTTCATAAACGACCATTCTTTTGGGCTCATTATCTTAAAAAATTACGATGCATCATACTTAACCGTTAGATCACTTAGTGGGAAAAAACGAGAGTAATAGTTCTCCTATTTTTTTTAATTCGCGAAAGAGAATCGTATGCTATGGCAGCTAATAAGAATTGCAGGGCGTGATAGTGATTAAATGTCGCCCGAAACTTCCCTCATCTAGTGTTTCATCAACGTCTCTGCTTTTGTTTCACTCGAGCATTTCGTTTGATAAACTTACTTCGACACTTCTAATTAATTACGCGAAGATACGCTGATGATGAACGCAGTAATGGATAAATTTCGTACGCGATGCATCTACTGAACGCTGAGTGGATCCAAATAGATGAACGGGTACTTATTTAGGATGCTTGGAGGTTGATATTAAACGCAAATTTACGCCTATACGATATAGAATGTAATTTTCTCTTTCTATATGTGGTCTTGATTATATAGCAGCTCAATGTTAATTCGTTTTGTGAATCTCGAAAAATGCGAATAAACTAATTAATGTAGAACAATGGAAGGTTATCTCGTACTCATTTATGGTTTAAGGAAATGTATGTATATGTAGGGTATTTTTTATGTAAACAATACGGAAATTTTACTTCAGTTTCGTTAATTACAAATTAAAGTTTTAAGCTTAATAATTTTACATAAAAAGTAATGTATTTTATGTCATAAAGTACTTAATGAAAAATGTATTGCTTCCGTGAAAATCTGTTAAGTTTAACGCATACGTAATGCATATATTCGAAGAAATTAGATGATATACAATTGTATCATCGCAAGTATTTAATCAGAGAAACTTTTTACCAAACAAAAGTATTAAACTCATCATCGAATAACAAGCAAAAATGAGCTTTCGACAACGAGAGAATGAATGAATGAACTGACCTTTAATTGAAGAGGAGTTGTTCCAAAATTCTCCCCCCTCCTCTTCACCTGACCTGACCTCAGATGTTAATGCGTAGGTGTCATTCAATATTTAAAGTTTAAAACGTGTAATTACTGTAATCAAAGGCTATAATGGAAAATAAAATAATACTGTTAAAAATAACATTACACGACGAAATATTTATTTGCTCTGCAACTAATTATAATCAGGAAAGCAATATCGCGATGTATGCAAAACTTTAGGGATGCTATTTTATTGTAATTTAATTCTTCCCGTTGTGTCTTTGCTCTATATATTAATTAAACTTTCTTCTCATTAACTTCGTAATTCATTTCTTTTCATTTCAAATCGGCAGTTAAACGTTTAAGAAACAAAAACAACCAACCGATTCACCATCCCTGTCATTGATAATGAATTAAAACGTAGAACGCAAGATGACGTGAAGTGAGAAAGAGTTATCGATTCCACACACTAATAAAATACCCAGAAAATTGAACCGAATAAAAATCATGAATATTTTTTATCTTAACAAAAATAACATTCGATCAATTACGTTTGCTCCTTTGGTTCGCTTAAATTGAGTCGTCATCGGGTTGTGTACAAGTGGATGGAGAAAACGAGTCGATTTTGGACACAAAACAGACAAAGAATGACCGAAACAAACTCAGATATCGATCGTAAAAAAAATTAGTAGAGTTAGACACGCCGCGTCCATAAAAAAATTTCTTTCTCTCCTTTTTTTTAAAACCGCTCTGCCCGAATTGATTGGCGCACCGCAGCGCCGTAAATGAGGGTGGCAACTATCGGCAAATTAGTATCCAAGGTAACGATCCGCACTGCCTTTCATCGATGGCTAAAGTGATTCGGAGCTCGTGTGAAATGATAATGGAAAATAAATAATGAAACCGAGCACAAACACGCTCCACTACGACCGCGGCGCATAACCCAATTTTAAGAACTGAAATACGCACAAAAGGTGTTTTTCACGGATGGCTGACGGACTCATTTTACGCGACAATAATTGCATCACCCGCGAAGGCGGGCTAAATTGCCTCCGTGTGCCGATTTTAGGCCGTTTTAGAGCTAATCTACCAACCCCGCGCTATTAATTATCCGAGTATTCAATGAATTGAGAATTTTAAGAGAAAGGGTTGATTGTGAGATGAAAGGACGACTGTCATCGTTTTTGGAAGATTGCTTACGACTGAAATTTAGAGTTGGTGCGTTTACGTTCGTAGGAATGTTGTGCGAGTCTATGATTTAAATTCCAAAAAGATTTCTTTAAAGTTAAGCTAAGGTGCTCTTTATAACGAAAGATGAAAGACACGAGAAAATGCGTCTAATTAGATAAAATTATATGCAAGTGATGACTTGGAGAGAAAAGTTCTTAAATATTACTTTTAAATTTTAGAGAATATACAGTTCCTAAAATTATGATGTAGTAATTTTTTGTTAGTTTAAATGTTGAGTTATTCTCAGTTTTAGGATTCAAATAAATATCTCTAATTTTGTCTAAAATACACATCGTATAATATACTAATAGAACAGAAGAATAATATCATAAAACTACCATTTGACTTACGTTATAAAGGCTTTAAGTAAGAGAATACTTTAATAACATATTACTTAAATAGAGACAATATTTTACGATTAATGATGTTCAATAATTCGTAATAAAGTTCGGGATGAAATACTTTGAAAAATAAAGACACACAAGTAAATTCCAATCAATGATTGTTAACCCTTTTTATAAGTGTTATACAAGTTATAAGTAGTTTTATAATGGTGATTGATGTAGCCTTACCATTGACTTGATATTTATACAAAAATTTCTACCCAAGTAATTTGTATAAGGAACCGAGTTATGCAATTGGAGAACATAATTCTCAGCCTATACTTGATGTTGTCATCCGTAGTAAGATGCCTCGGCAAACGAAGGTGATTAGCTGTAGAACCAACTTCATTATACGAAATGCGATTTTCCCCATGGGTACTGATGCGAAATGCATACGGATTCATGCATAATACGAATGCATTATGCAACGGAGACAAGTAGGGTTTAGAAACTTGCGTAATTCTTATTAGATTAATCAATAGTTGGAACTAATGTGCAAAAGAAATCATTTAATTATAATTTTTTATTAAATGAGCTATATATTTTATCCTTTAAAACTTTTTCTAAAATATATTCCCCCTGATTTTCGTCCTATGTAACATGATTATCCTTTTGCGACATTTTAAAATTACTATGAAATATATTTATGAATATTTAGTGGGTAACGGAATGGTTAAATGAAAAATAGGTCAAGATGATTGCTTGGATTTCACAATCCTTATAACTTCATGCAGAATCGACTCTCACGACAATAAAAATTACACTATCGATATCCATCAGACAATTCTGAGATATACCCCCGTGAATCAGAAGAAATTGAAAATTACTCCTCCATTTGAAAACAATTGACTAATTGGGAGAAACCCATGGCTCCCATATCTTTTGGAAGTGTGATTTCATTGAAATTCCCTCTGCTATTGCTATCGATTGCTCTACATCCGATGGACATTTGCTGTCATTTTATGTAAACGATATGAACAATTTTAAGCGTGGAATGACGTCCTCGACGGACTCAATTACAGCAATTACTATCCGTTAAAGTAGACCACGCTACGTCCAAAGCCCTTGATGAAATTTCCTCTTCTCCGTCGAAGATATAACAGTCTCCACACTTCAGATGCAATAAGCTATCCTCGTCACATTATGGGAAGAGAATGTTCGTCTTGGAGAAGCTAACAATGACCATGCGATGGACACAAACAAGATGTCGGGCTTAGAGATATAATTACTTGGATAAATTGCACAGAGAGGGAAATTTAAACGAAATGTCTGCATGTTAAGTTCATTAGAAATTCGTAATTATATGATGTATTTTTATAGAAAACATTGTATGCCTTCTTTAATGTGCGAGTTCATTAGATATCGTATTTATTCGTGTACACGTATTAATTATTCTATGGAAATTCTAACCGACTTGATATTCACATTTATATTATTATTCGTTATTATTCTTTTATGAATTGAAATTTTGATTGATCTTTAATCTTTTCCTATACGACCTTTACTAAAAACGATTTTTCTCCGAACTTTATCCTTTTTAAATTTATTTTTCTTAAGATAATTATCATAATAAACAACATACATAAGTGCCATAGTAACGTAATAACAACTTGCGAGTTGATCTGGAAGAGAGAATCGATTACGCCTAACCTTGAATTAAGGGTCAATCTATTGATTCAATCATCTAATCTATTATCCTTACCTTCACAAGGAAATATTGTCTTTGTTGTAAACCCTTGATGATATTCCCTTTTGAAGGAGAAATAATTGAATGCTATGTTGGTATTAAACTAATTAACTGTAATAAGCCTAGAAATTATCGAATTGTAATTTCGTGTAATCTAAGAGAGAAATTTAATAAGATTATTACTTTAAAAATAACATACGATGGAATGAAAATATCTTATGCCTCAAAAGAGATCTGAATATGACACAGTGGCCTTGAAACATTTTTCTTAAATATAGAGGCTTAGAAATATAAAACCTTCCTATTCGTATATATGAGGCTGATGATTTTCACTAAGGAAATGTCCAACTGCAGGATTTCTTGAAATAACTGTTAAGTTATTAACAAAGCTTTTAAATCGAAGAATATTTATAATTAATGACAATAATAATCCTCGAAAACAAAACAAATCAATGAACTTTTAGATTGAACGATCTACTTAGTACTGTAGTTGAGGCATCTCTATTTGATGCTGCACAAAGATCGAATTTTCAAATCATAACCAAAAAAATTCCTTAATTTTGGGTGGACATTTCCTTACTCGTTTCTTTGAATCATAATACAAAAATTGGATACGTTAATTTCTATTTTAATTTAAATCTCAAGAAAATATCTTTGGAAATCTTTGAATACTTTGATGATACAGTTAAAATAAATAAGAAATATTACTACATAAAAAATAAGTACAGGAACGTAAAATTAATGAATAAAATCTGATAATTATTCAGTCGGCGGACGAAAATCCATTAAATAAAAATGAAGGAAAATCCTTACATCAAATGCAAATTACTCCTTTGTACTTCGACGGAACTTCTTTCGAGCAATAGTTCGAACATCTTTTAATCCTTCCTCCCTCAAACAGGCAATAATTATCGGATGTTGAATTTAGAATTCCACTTTCCTACAGATTCTGCCCACATCCCCGCAAAATCTAGGTTAATGTCATCGTCTTACTCTTAGCAGAGTCATCAAGGCGGTTTTGCAAAGTTTCCTTGGACCAAATTGATGGGTTGAAGTTTTCAACTCGTTACAGATTTAAATTATTCACTGCTCCATTGTTAAAAGCTCGATTTTTCTTTTGTAAATCGCCGTCATCCTTAATCCAAGCCAATCTATCTAGTTGTGTCTTTTCGATATACTTCCTTGTTTTATATCTGACGAGAGAATATGCTTTGAAGTTTTTCCTTGACTGATGTTTACAATTGTAGATAAAAATTTAGTCTTTATTCGTTTCTAAAAATATGTTATTTCATCTAAATTTCCAACATTTTTTTCGGAAATAGATTTATATTTCTTCATGTAGCTTACAATTATTTTAATTGTTATCTTTAAGTTATTAACTAACATTTTATCCTAACATTCCTATACGTACACATATCGCAGTTTCTGGTCTCTAAGCAACATAATGAACTGCTAAAAAATACCATAGTTACGTATTTTGTGCTTTATATAAGACGTTTGAGCGTACAAAGTTGAGCTTTTAGAATCTTGCGGATGATGAACAAGTACCATTATTTCACCTTCTACTTATGATAATACTTTCCAACCCGCAAAGAAATTTTCTATCGCATTTTGGCTCCAAAAGTTTTGCACTACTTTAAAATATAGACATAATTCGAGAGGATTTTTGTTTTTCGGGAAAATCAGGAAGCAGGAAGGCCTACTTAACAGCTCTTAATGGGATGGCCTAAGCGTGAAAAAAATTAGAGCCGTCCTAAATTCGGCAGAGGTCATCTTTAAAGTTGCCGTTGCTTTAACAGCGATATTTGCAGGTGAAAATTCCTCTCCTTCCTAGAACTTGGTTTAGCTGTCATCAGTTGACGGCAGATAAAATATCGGACATTTTGAAAAAACCAATTCCCGTTTCGATTTGGCGAATGTAGACGCGGATTTTACCCGGAAATGCAGCGACGTGTCAAGGCCTACTCTCATGACGTAAATATCAACCCCTAGATGGTAACGCGAGTGACGGTATACGAGTGTACTAAGCAGGAGATTGGTAGTAAAAGATATTAGACGAATACGACCACTCAATTTTATATTTCATCCCTTGGGGATTGGGGGTATAATATAGGATGGACCAATAACGAAATAGGTATGACCATGGGTTGGAAATTTGGGTTGAAACTTTGAAATAATGGGAGAGATAACGTACTTAAAAATAGCGCAAAAGATTTTCAAAATATGATTGGAAGTATATAGAAGATTAAGATTGATATAATATATAATAAATTAATAATATAAAATATAATATGTAATGTAAATTGTAATATTCCGTAAGGCTTTGAAAAAAGTCCAGGAGAAGTCAAAAAGCTCCGGGATTCGAACCCTGTTCCCTCAATTTAGGTTAGACGATTGTTCAAATGAGAGATAGAGCTTTCTAGCCAAAATTTCTTCCGAGAATAAAATATATGCCTTTGTATAATATTAAAAGGTCTGTGAACAGCGTGACTAATATAATTTCCAGTGAAGATAATTTTTTTAAAGAATATTTTACGCTCGTTTTTAGGCCGGTGTTTCATGATAACGTCTACATCTTCGTATGTACGTTACTAACGTAGTAACTATGACACTATTTGTCACTTCTATCATTTTCATCTATTTCAGCACGAAGAACGAATTTTTGAAGCACTTGTCTCTGTTTAATTTTCCTAATTCAACTTACGTATCTGAACATTTAATACAATTAGTCTGGCACATAGTTTCAAAAAAATCTATAAACTTGTTATCTCATAATCCACGTAACAAATTGATCCTTAAACCTCCCCCATCTTCTAATGATTGCCATCCTGGAGCAGATGAGTAAGAAGTGGCTCATTGAAGAGTGCATCGGTGATGGATGAGCGCAGGGAATTTTGAAGAGGTCAGTGCGTTGGACACGTGTAGCTAAGGATGAATAAATTGATGTATGACGGGAATGTAAGTGGATCAAAAGAAGAGAGAAAAAGTTGGGCGGACGGGAGAGCCGCGAACAAAAAAAACACGTAATCGGAAGGTTGAGAAATGGAAGACGATGAATGATTTATTGTAATCCGTCGATATCTCGAAGGGGTTGCACACTTGCAAAGGGACTGGAAGATGTGCTTAAAGATGATGGAGCACGAGGGATATAAGGGGCAAATACTTCGCATGATGATGATTTTATTCCGTGTATCTATCATAGTCATTCATCAATGGAATGGTAGCGATGCATGAAAACAATGATCTCCCATCGGACGGGTTGTTTCAAATGGATACTCGATCAAATATAGACGGCCATGACGGATGTGTGGTCATGATTTACTGATTGAGATATCATGGGATTTATAGATCTTGGAAGTGTTCTGGAAACTATTTTCGATAAATTCGACGAGTCAATGGGGTAGATAAGAATTCATTTGAACTATAATTACAGACTTCTGGCAATATCTGGAGAAACTACTCACGATTTTAAGAGAAAAACAAAGAATATTTACATGCAGAAAATATATATACTTAATAGATTGCGAAAATATTATCTTTCATTCATTCAAATCATTTTACTTGAAAGTTTATTTTGGAAAGTTATATACCTATATATTTATACCTATTTATTTATACCTATATATTTATACCTATTTATATATACCTATATATTTATACCTATTTATTTATACCTATATATTTATACCTATTTATTTATACCTATATATTTATACCTTAAAATTATAAAAAATAGCAAAAATAAAGATGTAATTGATAATTTTTTCATCCCCAATAGCCTCTAAATAGGTCAATATTAGGCTAGAATTAAGAAAAGTTTACCATCCTTAATCTAGGTAAAATATTTTCGTATAAACACTATTATAGTGAAACACTGAAATAGGGATAATATTCCCCTGCTATATTAGGCCTATTGTTTTAGATTTTTTTGGAAGAGCTGAATAAATTATTTATATAAAACTTTTGTTATATAAACGTTTATTTAATGATCTATTTTAGATTATCCTTGAAGGATTAAAAGGAATGAAAATATATCCTTTACAAGTATACAACCAGCTAGATATCTTAGGCTCTTCATATAACATTTCTATATTATTATTGGATTGATTATTATTAGATTAATATTATTACTTCAGTTAGTTCGTTATTTCAAATAACTATTTCATGTAATTTCTCTATACTCGCTCACGAATAGAAATAAAAGTAGATCAATCCTGTTTTTTCCTAAATATCCATTCAGTTTCAATCATCCCTCATAGATGACGTACTCTTTTGTGGGCGCAATTGAGTTCGCCCAAGAGAAAGGCTTAAGGAGCACTCAATTTGGAGGTTTTACGAGCAGATCTCAAAACCTAGTAAGTTCGCGGGGTGAAATGAAGGTCACAATGACGCACACAAAGGTCAAAGGAAATCCTTGGGAAATATTGAAGTTCCCTTTTGTCCCGAATTGGATCAGCGATTTCTACACCACTGCCTCTGGAGCGGATGGGTTTTAAATGTGAAAATACCAGAGGGTATTATGAGTAATGTAAGAGTATTAAAATGGAATTAGACGTTATAAATTCTATATAGAAAGTTAAGATAAGTTTGAAGCTCATATTTTATTTTCTCAATATATATTACGAATCATGTTAAAAAGTTATTGAATAGAAAATCAGTTTTACTTTGGTATTATTTTAAAATATTTTTATCGAAAGAATGAAAGTGGTAGCACCTTAAAATCCTGCAAAAATCGTCTTAGTATTAATATTTGTACTCCAAAAAGGATTACGTACACTGCTACACATTCAAAGCGAACAATTTCCAGCCCAAAATATTATAGGAAAAAGTTATCCCTACAAAGAGTACGTTAAATCAAAGAACATCCACAGAGGAATACATTAATTTTACTTGAGAAAGGAGAGAGAGAGACAAAAAACCTTCCCACGAGAATTTTTAAACCCTTTCTCAATAATTGTTGGGGAATGAAGAAGTTTTTATTTAAGTCTAAATTTTTTCTTTACGTAACTTTTTAAATTTTAAGATTATATTGTCTATGTAACTTTAAATAGAGCTGCTAATGCCCATAACTATTGTTACGACTTTACTATACTTAATATTGCAAAATCAATTTGAACAGTTTTTTTGTTCTTTGCCACTGAATGGAACCTTTAAAAAGTATTTTAATTCTAATAAGCACTATTTCCCATATAAATTTATTTCGCAAATACCGTGAGTAAAATTTTATCAAATATTCCTAATTGAAAACAGTAAAAACGAATCGTACTTCTGAACCATTGTTTTAAGAAGATCGTAAAGGCACTTTGGAAGGGAATTATTAAAATTTTTCTTTTAAATAATTTTCTACTTCGAGTAACCCACCCAGACCCCATCACCGCATACGTGCATCACGTACCTAAAAATACGTCATAATTCTGAACCCTTCATTGACTTAAGGCAGATGACTCCGACCACGTAAAGTGGAATAAATTAGCCAAAAAATCACGCGTCAGGAAAATTCCTCGTCGCGAGAACAACAGCAGAAATCTCGCGATTCCTTCTGAAAACAGGAGGCGTTTATTTTCAGACTTCATCTCCATTCGGTTTGGCGAGAATGGAATCGTCTATCCTCTTGTCCTTCATTTTGAGAGACTTTTTCGAGAGATGCATGCGGGGGAGGGAAATCCTTGGACGAATGAGTAGGCGATCTGAAGAACGACTTGGAGAGAGGAAGAATAAAAGTGGTTTTGAGTTTTATTCCGCGCCAACGAATCCGTGAGGGAATATCTTTTGTCGGGGAATTTAAGAAAAACCTATGTTTTTTGGTAAATACCACGCGTTTTAACAGCGTGACAGGGGTGCGAATTTTTTTCTCTCGGGAGAGAGAGAGATCCCGATCAAATTTTTATTCCTATACGAGCTGTAAACTTGCCAAGCCCAAATCAGATTACGAACCGAAAGTTTTGCAGCACATCCTTTGGGCTGCCGACGGAGCGCCTGCAAGTTCTCACCAGACGATGGGGAGAGTGAAAACGCGCCAGTAATTCGTTTAATCCGAATTTGGTCGAAAAATCTCTCTTTGGTCGAAAAAAAAGGTTGCGGGAAGAAGGAGTGGTGTGTAGATCGATGATCAGCCGGTGTTTTTCTGCAAAAACTTTCTCGGCGTCGCATGGAACGGAACGTGGTGAGGGAAGTATTAAAAAAAGAAGGTCGACAACAATGGTTGAATGTCTGCCCGCGAACCGCCAAGAAGTTGGATTCGTAGCCATTTTTACGACAGCGGTGTCTTCGCGTTAAAACCTCGTGTCGGGAGATGTACATTCGTTGCCGTGGAAACTTCCCGCATCCATCATTTGCGGGAAAAAGTGGTCTCCGCCCCCGTGTTAAAGAGGCACCGACTACTTCTACGTATTAGATTTGGAGAGCCCGTGGTTGCAGATGAATAACTTGAATCTGCAATATGACGTCCGTCTAAAAACAATATGCTACGGTTACGTTCCTTTAATTTACGTAAATATATAGACTTATATGTGATAGCGAGAGAAACCTCTAAAGAAATTATTAAAAATAAAATTTATGCTTCACATGCATAAAACATATTTCTTGTATTGTGAAGCTTATTTTATAATTCTTGGGAGCACTTTTTCTAAGAGAAATAGAGAAAGATGAATTGTCTCAAGATGTTAATAAGAAGTTATATTCCTCTTCTTTTGCAATTCTATTCTAAATGAATTAGTGAGTATAAAGTTATTAATATAGATGTGTTTACTCTATTTATAAGCTAATATTTCTTGCTTTCATACATTGTACTTTAGGTTAATTTAATTCAATAATTTCAAAAGATTTATAAAGTACTTCCTTTAGATGATTCAATTCATAATATAGCGTTTGGCATTTAGACATATATATTTCAATTAGATAGAGTTAAAAATGGATAAAAGATAAGGATAGATTAACGTCTGAGTAGAAAAAATTATCCACAAAAGTGAGATTTTAGTATACCTAACTTAAGATTAATTGTGGTAGATGAATATTCTGATATATCCTAATAGTTACTATACTAATTTACTAGAAAGATATTTGATAATTATTTTTTAATATGTAAGATACTGTAACGCATGGAATACTAATATGAAAAACAATACTTTAGTAGCCTTTATCGTTAGTATACAAAGAAAGCAATACAATGCAAACAAACTGGGTTAAAGCTGAAACACAAAGACGTATAATATAATATAAATACATATAATATAAATGAACGTCTTCAAAAAATCACCAACATCTATAACTGATACCAAATATAGCTTTCATATCTACCTTTTCAATTCACAGCGCCGAATCTCAAAGGGAATGACTAACAATACGTTTGAGCACATTTTGAATCGACGAATCGCTTACATCGTAAGCATTTATTTAAGACGGATTAACACATAGTACGAATCAACGTGCACAGACGCTGTAAACGAGTGGAGGATGAATGACTGCATCCTAAGGCGAATTCTTTTGTTTGACGATGCCTCCATTACTTCCTCTGGTGAATTAATCCCCGCCGAAACGTTTTTTTTTATTTTGGCGGGACTCGGATGATACACACCGGTGTCCGTACGATCGTGACGTATATACGGTGAATGCCCGTCACGTCACGACGATATATCACGCTAACTCACCGCTCACTTTACTGCAAAACCTCCCTCTCTCGCCGTCCGTGAGTTACTCACTAATGACTCAATTCAAATTCCGATTTTCTTAGAAGGGAAGGAACTTCTGGATCGCTCTATAAAAAAGACTACGCTTCCTCTATTTTTGTAGTTAAAAGTTGGACTTGAATAATGAGTTCGATTCGTTGTTGAACGTCTTTCCAGTGGACCTTTTTAGAAGTATGATCCTACGGAGAAGAAGTCGTCGATATAATTCTAAACTCCATTAATAATCACTAGAAAACTGTGGATGAAGTTTTGGATTTCCGTAAAAGATCGCCAAATTAATTTACCGACTCCTGTAAAATAGGACGAAAGATAATCAATATCGTAGATTTGCGTTAAAAAATTTTATATTTAAAGAAACGTATTTGTACCATAATGAATTCTATCAATACAATTCTATAAACATAGCCGATGGTTTTCTTAATCTCACATCCCCGAGGTCCCAGGTTCGAGTCCAGTATAGAGGTTATAAGGTGAAGAAGACTGGTCTTTTGGCTTAATTTTGCCCATAATAAAGTTTTATTATTAATATTAAATATATTTGAATGAGTTGGCATGATTCACCATTAAAACAAGTTCACATTAAACACAGTCCAAATCTTGTCAATTGAGAAGGTATGAATTGTTCGAGTTTTAATCCACTATTCATTCGTTGCTATCGCTATCCATCTACCCAACCATAACAAAAAGGTTGGGCGTAGTAAAATATAAAAGGAATTATTTATAAATTTAACGTATAATAAAACTGTTATAAAATACCAGAAACCGAATAGCACCATTGGAGGAAGATCATAAAATAGTAATAAATTTAAAAATATAAGCTTTTGAAAGCTATTCTAAATATCTAACATCCTCCTGAATCATTCTGAATAAACATGTAAGTATAATTTCAAATAGTTTTCAAAATCGTAACGCATTAAATTATGGAATTTAATGTTTCTCCATAAACAGTATTGATAGTTACGCTAGGCCAATTGCTGGTCGTTAACCTTCCATAGCAACTTAAGTAAACAAACTATGAACGGGGGTTTGCGACTTTTGGTCCCATCGAAGATTTATTCTCGGATGGGTCACTGAACCGAGTGAACTGTGATTGAAATGCCGAAGAAAGCATTGGTCGACTGAATCAAAGAAGTTCCCTGTCATGAAGAGAAATAAAGAAGGAAGTCAGCTGAAAAATAGTTCTCTAAGAGTTGAAAAGAGATGCTACTTTGTCAAAAAAATCTTTGGAGAAACTTTGGAATTCGGGATAATAATAATATTTTCCTTAATATCCTCGACGGCAAATCTTCGATTTTGGGATTTTTTCAGAATATCATTAGGCACGACATGCAGTTACAATAAGAATCTGACTTTGAAACATCGACAGTATTCTTTACTTTATGAATCAGTAATTGATTCTATGTTAGCTTTTAATTATGTGAAAAAATCGCTGAATATTATAAATGAGGAAGTAGAAAAAGTTTTAGCTCCCAAAATAGCAGAGAAACTACTATTTTTCGTGTAAGTTTGGCAATTCTTTTAATCTATCAATTAGATGAGGTCAGAAGTGAATTTTTATCTTCTTGTTTCTTCTTCATCTTTGTACTTATGCCTAAAAGCTAGAAGGAGGAAAATATTGAAGAATAACAGATTTCAATGGAATGGTAAAGGTAGGTAAGCATAAATTAGATTCACTCTAGCTTGAAGAATATAATACGGATAATTTAGGATTTATTTATCCTTTTAGAACTATAAGCCATAAAATTGAAATTACGATTTTTCATATTAAACTGATGCGAATTTTATTTATATACGTTCCAAATATACGTCATTCCAAATATTTCATAACGTTTTAGAGAACTATTCCACTAAATCAACGCAAAAATGATAAACATTTTGAGTTATAAAGTTGATTTGTATTGTATTTATCAGGCTACGGTGAAGATGAAGACGTAACGAAATGGGGATGAAAGGAATTCAGCAAAGGAAAAAAAACTCCAGAGAAGGAAGATAAAAGAGATCACTTTGTTCCGATGTTTACGTAAATAGCAGGAAATTTTGGTAACGAAATCCCTCAACGGCAGATCCTTAAAGGATGCGAGATGGATGTTTTTCATATTCAGACAGACTCCGTAACTCGATTTGTGATCTTTGTAAGAAATTCGAATACCAAATTTCACTTTCGTGAAAGAAATGGATGCAATGAACCACTGAAATGCTCTTGACAGTAATGAGATCAAAGGGAGTGTATGATAAGCTGCAGAGATACTAGTAAATTCTCAGACTGACATAAATCCGAACCATGAAAACCATATATAAAGGATAAAGTAAAGATTTAAAGGATAAGAGGACCATTATATAAAGTGCGTAAGACATATCGTATTCGATATTTCGGGTATTAACAAAACTTCTTACATGTAAATAATATCAGACGATTCCATGAAACATTTCTATAATTTTATGATATATTTATATAAAGATCTACGAACTAAAAGTTTTGAGTGCTCATTAAATAACCCTCAGGTCCCGCGAAAAATAAATCTTAACATTCCCAAAGAGTTCTAATTCCTGCGCAAGTACACAGCAACTTTTCTTTGGTCTTTCCCACAGCGAAATTTATTTTTCTTCCTCTTTTCTTTAAAACACTGGAACCTTCCAGATTTTTCCTCCCCTTTCCCATTCTGCACAACTTTCATTGGGGATTTGGACAAACTTCCACCACTTTCCAACACCCTTCCTCCATAACCATTTCTAATTCCTCGACTTCTATATCTTTGATTCCCCCTCTCAACTCTTTTCCAGACCTTTTTCCTCTTCTTAATTCTACCTTTGGGAGACTCTCTCTTCAGGCCTTCCTTTCTTCCCGCAGAAGTGCCTTCTTTCACATAGACGCTCGAACATCTTTCACTCCTATTTTGGCCTCTTCGGTTTTTCTGAAAGGGCTTCTCGAATTAGAAATAAAATCTGCCATGTCTTTCATGTGTGCGCGACGTGATATATCGAGTAGAAACACCCACAATACCGCCCCTTAAGGAAAAAGAGTTTACTCCTGTACCGCAAGCAATTTGGATACGTACACCAGATAGAGCAAGGGTACGTTACTTTAAGGTACAAGTCTTGTTTTTTCCGGAATATTTTTCGAGTGCCTAAGAGGTTAAATTGAGAGCTTTAAGTACCGCTCGTCTCATTGCTCCGTTCTCGTACAATGGAAGGTTGGAAGTTGAGCCCTAAGTTCAAGTTCCGTATTAGCGTGTTCTTCTTACAGCTCGATACCGTCTTATCTGCAGCAACGGCTCTTCCTATCACAATTAACGTCTCTTTGTGATCTGTATGATCTTCTTCCGGTTCCGTTAACTTCCGATTTTACGTAAATCAAACTTGAGTCGAATTTGTGCCTTTCTGTTATCTCCCCATTCTCTTATCGTTGCTGCAGTTAAACTTCGCGTTCATCTAAATCTTCCTTAAACGTTTTTAAGATTTTTCATCGGATATATATTAAGTTTTTTGTCCTCAATCATTCACTATGGATTAATTGATATGATATTCTTATAAACATAAATCACTTCGAACAAGGAAATATGACACATTTCAATTTATAAAATACCCTTCAGACTGATTGGTAAATAATATATTTAATCTATCATATATAGTTAGATAGTATATCCTTTTTTGTCTCTGTTATTTGAAGTTAAACGCTTTCCTCGTGTTGCTAGGAAACGTATAATTTCATAAACTTTATAAGATTTTGAAAAACTGCTATACAGAAGCATTTCATTAGTTGCTATTGTATTTCTTTTGTTTCTACTTTATAATGTGAGCTACAATACGTCAAGATGTCATGACAACGGGAAGTTATGCACCAAAATTAAAAGAGATGAATATTAATCATCATATAGGGATATGCTTTCTAAAATCAACACTCCTTTTCGAGAAATGTTTTAGTGAATAACGAGCCGTCACTTACATCTACCAGAATATTAGTTAAAATTAACATTTGTATTTCACTTAAATAGCTCGATAGCGAACTGACTTTGCCCTATAGAAGTGCGTCTGTTTCATAAAGGTCTCGCTCAATGAAGAATAACCTTTCATTTTCCATTTCGATTCAACTCGAATTTCCATTCACTTCTGTTCCATTCACGCCTTTCATCGCAGATATTCAATTTCGCTTTAATTTTCACAACTTTGATTGTCTAATGGATTCCAAATACGCGCTCTATGGATCAATAAGCATGAGATGCTTCGTTCTGACGTCACTTAATATTTTCAACAATCGGCATAACAACGAGTCGTTAATGAAGATATGTTTGTTTACAAGTGAAAGGTACAGCGTAGAGAAGTATATGAAACTTGTTTTGAGTCCTCGATTTAAAATTTGAGCGGAATAATTCTATAATTTATTGTAACAAAAACTTCATTTGGTACCCGTTTCTGACTTGAATTGAAAAAGAGAGATTGTTTTTAATAGTAATATCGTTTGTGATAATATTTATTGTTCATTTTATTATCAAACATTTTATTGAAAGAACGATCTATAATAGTCAAATTGATCGTTCAATTAGTTCGATTCTAATCAATCAATAAATCATAAAAAACGTAGTATTGATTATTTGCAATCAAATCCACAAGTCATAGCGTCATTCCGCGGTAATTTAAGCGAATAATAATTGAAATTAACCGCACATTTCACTTGATTATCACATACTTTTCGACCCTCTAAAATTTGCATTCGCACCGTCTGACGCACCCCAGAGACCTCGAGAGATGATGATGCTCACTAAAAATCCTCGGAGGAAGGATAAAAGCTGCTAAACCGACGCATTAAGAATCGGAAACGCTCCGCGAGCAAAAACAGAGCTGAAAACTTTCAAATTCGAGCATCCTGGCTTGTGGACTCCAACAACAACACCAACAACCACCCAACATCCAATTTCGACTTATGCCGTTTGCACGAGACCTTTCTAATCACGCCGATCCGACGTCCGGAATTAATACTTAATGTAATTGGCGTTCTCTAACTTGGCACGTCCTCTTGAGAGGCGTCCGCCCTGTTATGTTATTCAAATCCCAGCCCACCGCGTGGGAAGAGAGTGCCTGCGGCCGCACACTTTCGTGCGGAAAAGCCCCATTTGATCCCCGCGCTACTTAGTCGCCTCTTCCCCAGGTCCGGCCGTATTAGAAAGCGGCCGTAGAGAGAAAGACCCTTTTGCCAGCCCAGGAGTTGCGCCAAGATCCTGCGAATTGATTTTGAGATTCGAATGGGACGGGAGAATGCGCGTTACGTCAAATAAACACCTTGTTGACGAGGCGGTGGAGGTGCTTAGCAACCGAAAGCTGGTTCTTATTTTTGGGATGGGAAACCTTCCCTTACCTCGCATATATCCTTCAATTCCCGAAGGTGTCGTCAGAGCTAACGACAGAAGCCTTGTGCCGGCCCGTTCCGAAAACCATTCATAGCGGGTTTAATTAACAAGCCTTACAGAAGCGGCTTTGAGAGAGAAGTTAGAGACGACCGCCCAGGGTGGTCCCTCCCCATGCTTAGCGTGGTCAATCTATCAATCAATCAAAAGGAAGGCGTAATACCGGTTTTAGATGTTTCTCGTGAACCTACTAGCATGAATGCCTATACGTATTAATGAAACGAATCGCAAACTCCTACGTACGAGCAGAGGAATGATTATAAGTAAGCCCCTGATCATGTAAATGCCTCAAAAGAAACTTTGGAGTTTATGATTCGCTACGTAATATTGCTTAGCCTTTCATTTTCGCGATTTATTTACGCGGAAGTACTTCTAGCAGGGAGCTAGTCCATTCATCGCTGTGTAGTGAATTCTATTCCATAAATATGTACGTAGATCTCTGATGTTGTGATACTAAATTCCATTACTCTAGGAAAAACTACGCTATCCACATACACGATTGGATACGTGATGTATGTCAATTTCTTTTGAGGCAAATAAAGCTACAAGTTGTATACAAAAATGTTTTACGAAAGAGAGAGTAAACCTTATAAAGATATCAAGTCGTTTACGAATGATCCAATAGAATTACAGCAAAGACAAGAATATCAGGCTTTTGAACCATTATGAATATAATCGAAATCGGGAAAATAGTCTTTCAGGTTGTCGGCCCATTAAGACCAACCGAATTTAACCAACCGAACTACTAAAGATGACGTCAACTTACCTTTTCCGTAGTTGAGGTAATGTGTCCTATGAATGTCTTCAGGAAAGAGGATAAAATAAAAAAAAATGTCCAGAAGCAAAGTTTAGGTAACTACTCCCCTAGAGGCAAGTGAAAGCATCCTCTAATGCCACGTTGCCAATTCCCAATAATATTGGCTTTTACCACGGCCATCGAGGACAGCCATTTGTGACGGAGTTCGCGTTTATCTTCCTAAGCCAAAGTTCGGCGACGGTCAACTCAATGCAGAGCCCACAAGGACGAGGAAAACTCCCAAGAACCCAACTCGAAGCAAAAGTTCCTTCTCTGATGTAATTGGACTCTCTCTGCCGAACCATTATCAACAAAGGTGCTTAAATCGTTCCATTAAATTTTTGCTTATTTTCCTCATACTTTTGCCTCCGACGATTCCTTGACCCGCGTTGAATGGAGGCCCGAAAGTTGTTGAGGAGTTGTAGGAGGAAGTTTTGAAGATTCGAGGGGTATTTAGAATCGGACCATAGCAACGTGTGCTGACGGCATCATCATTGCTTCGATCGATACGAGGAATTTTGGATTTCAAGACCTCGAGGAATAAAGAATGGATTATTCAGACAACGGCGGAAAGTTGTTGTATACAATTACGCAAAGAAAGGGCCTACAAATTTGATTCTTTTGTTCTTGCTTCTTCCCCAGCTGTCTTACTTTAAGGAAACATTGATGTAATTAGATTCAATTACTATCGAATTGCACTAACGAAATAGTTATTTCAATACCGTTCTTCAGATTTTAAGATTGATCCTGACCAATCAGCTGATGATTGTCAGTCACTTTCTAAGAATAGTGTATCAAAAGACGATAATCTGAAACTACAGTTTTTTATCCTTCATTGCTGTCCTTATTGCCTGACGATGTCTATGAATTGCAGAATATTTTTAGGCTCCTAGAAAACTAGATACATGAATTGCGAAGTATGAGAGGAAAATTCTAATTTATTTAAGAATAATTAATAATTTTTTATTCGCATTAATAGAACGATATTGAATCTTAGCTCAATTAGCCAGTTTATGATAGGCTGAATTTATTCTTTTCATTCTTTCAGAAAATTAATTAAGATGAGATTTGATTTACGATTTTGATCAATTTGTGCGATAAATTAATTGTAAAAATCTCTTACATATATCATGATATCTTACAGTTAAAATTTTTACGAATTCATAAAGAGAATTTTATTTTCTTCACTTCGGTTCTTATTCCATAACACTTAATTTTCTTTCATTTGAATCATAAAGAAAATCTGTCAATCGATATCATTTTCAAATCCAACACTCTTAACGGAAACCCCAAATATTAATTCCGAGACGCTCCCCATCTAAGACTCCCATCGTCATCTTTAATAAATCTCGCCAATTTATGTTTCCAGTCTCTTTCTTTTCTTTTTACTTTCTTTCCTCAATTTCATGAATAAAAACAGTCGACAGGATGATCTTCAGAGTGGCACATCTTGTACATTACACGACTCCCATCTGTTCCTGTCCCACTCGTGTCTTTTGGTATCTCTATACCTTTCCTGGTCGTCATGAATCATTTCCAGCCTAACCTCTCCTTTTTGCTAGCTCCGTAGTTGTTCCCAAAAAGTCCTATTCCATCTCTTCCTTTCCTTGAGACTACTCAAAAAGTTTTGTCTCCCCTGACCTTACTCAGCACTTCATTCTTCAACTCCCCATGTCCACATCTGGAAGGCCACTGTCGTTTCTTTTCCATTAATCCCACCCTCCACCACCGTCAAGACCTAACAAGAAACTTCGAGTTGTTATGAACTACCTCACTTGTGTACGTTTTGAAATCAACAGACCGTTGCTATGGGGATTGGAAAACAAACAACCTTAGCTATCGATATTATGGCCCATATTCTCTACGTCCACTAACGTATTTTATTTATTTTACACGTATCATGGATAAAACATTCATATTCCTATGTCCCTGGATTAAACCAATCCACTGCAAATCCGTTCCCTCTTGTCTCATCTCACAGCCAATTTCTCCGGTTCCCTATTAATGTGCGTATTCCGCGGTTGAGCTGGATTTACCACAAGGCGTATTAATTGAAAGCTGAGGACCTACCAATCTAGAGAGCCTCTGCGATAAGTGGCATATCGATTGTACATTGGACGAATCAGATACAACAGCGGCTGATGCCTAACTATGTTGACGCGAACTGCTTTCTTGTTGTGAACAAAAGGGGAAACTTATGAACTGAATTAAACTTTTACTTGTATTGTAAACTTTCCACACGTTACGTATGATGTTAAGCTTTTATCCATAACATAAAAGCTGAGTATAATTAGATTTACGTGAGATTTAATCTCGTCTCAATAAATTACTTAAATACATTAGTTTTTACTCGAGAAATTAGAGAATTGTCTAATAAGCTCGTTTACTTTATGTTCAGTCCAAGCTGCTTAAACATTCGGGGAAAGTAATTTTCATCCATTGACCCAGAAAGAAGATTCATTTCTTCATTGCAGAATTTATATAGGGCAAATATCACGTGGGAACAGTGCGGTGTATAGTCTCAATAACTATTACCATTTAAGGAATAAAAAACTGCTCCAGGTGAGGCTCGAACTCACAACCCCGGCATAGCTCGGACACTGTCTTATAAGTACCGTGCGCTAACCAATTGCGCCACTGGAGCTGTGGATATTGACTCGAGCTATGCCGAATTCAATAAAATTGGACCCAAATGCTTTCTGTTGCGAATGTAATTATGGTTAAAAGAGAAATCGTAAAATAGGTTTAAATCTTCAAAAAAAAACAATTTTTACATACTCTGTTAAGTTAATGGAAATCTTTGGCTTTCTTTATGTATAATAACTCTGAAAATTACGAATAGGGCAAAATTTAACACTTAATCATTCCTCCTAAATTATAAAGTATCTCTTTCGAGATAATGCATTTGTATTCACACATGTATAATAAGACCTAAGTTTCTCGTAACTGAAAAAAAAATTAACTCGTATTCAATGCTCACATAATCACGGACTTCCTTCATATGCCCGTAAGTATCTTTTCTTTTCCAACTGCCTAATTAAGCTAGAGTTTTAGAATCCCACGCAATAAAGATAATTTGTAAGAACCAAAAGATTCTTCCGGATCTTTTATTAAGTCCCTTTCATATTCATGAGTAGCAGTTAGATTACTGTATCTAAAGGATTTTTAATGCTTTAGAAGACAAAAAACTTGCTCCAGGTGAGGCTCGAACTCACAACCCCGGCATAGCTCGAATACTGACTTATAAGTACCGTGCGCTAACCAATTGCGCCACTGGAGCAATGTAATACCAACTAATTATCATCTTTAATAAGGATAAGAATACGCTTAACTTCCCCGTATAGAGCACTGTTATAGTGCAGCCCATCCCCAGTATAAAGAAAGAAGATTAATGGATCTTAACTATTTTAAATATAAATAATGAAACATAGTCTCTGGAATCTAATAAATTACATTCATCAGGAACATTAAATGTACCAAACTCGTGTGGTGTGAGTTTTTGAAATAGATACGAAATTAAGCATCAAATATTATATATTTATATATAAAGACATATTTTATATCCTAATATCATTCCAGCCATTCCAGATATTAAATCAATCCAATATCTATTAAGAATGAAGCCAATTAATCCAACTTTTGTCGCCTATAAATTTTAACACGCAATGTAACGTTAAAGGTAAATAAACATAATATTTTCGGGTCCCAGTCATTTCGTTATTTTTTACTTCCGTTGAACTTAGTTAAAAGTCGCACGCTTTCTCATGGTAAGTATAAAAATCCTTTTATATCCTCCTCTTAAATTAAAACATGTTATGTTTAGGTATAAGATTTTAACCTATTTCAAATTTGTAATTAAATTTATTTCCCGGAATTTACAATTTTATTTCTAAATTTCTTGCGGAAAAGTTAAAAATTTATTGATTAAGATAAAATTCGATTTAACAGATAAGCTTGTCTATAGATTATAATTCGAAAAGAAGATAAGTAAAAATTGTACATTACGTCAATGGATTTCGAAACATAAAATACATCTTAATTTTCACAACACTCATTGCTTTCAATGATTCATTCGATAAGTTGAAATTATGAGATAAGATAAGTAATGAAACTTTGAAAGAATTGAACATTTTCCTGCATCAAATTCTTTGAAATAAAACAGATTTAAGAAGCAGTTTTCCTGCAGTGTAATACTATTTATAGAATCAGCTTGCACAAATAAAATCTATACTATTATCTATACTATACTATTTGATAAACATTAACAAAATTATGAATTTATCAGAATAAATACTAAAATCAAATGAAACAATCAACTGATAAGCTAATTAAATATCTAATTTCATTTTTCGATTGGACAAAAATCGAATGATATCTGCAAAGAAAATAATCGAACTTTTAATAGGAATAAGGCTTAAGTACATTTTTTATCACGCCGAGACATCTTCCTAGAATTTACGAACTCGTTCCATAGTGGTCATCGATTCTAAGGGAAAGGTCAACAGAATTCCTTCCAACAAAGTGTCAAAGGACATCTAAAACCAACACAATACCTCATTTTTACCCACGAGAAGATAAATATTACTTTGCCAAAACCATTGGACATTGAATACGGGATCCAAGAAGGGAAACAACCTTTTTTGCAGACCCTTGGCGTCCGCAAAAAGTTTCGCATGGATCCTTGTTTCAAAGAACCTCCACAGTTGGAAAAAAAAGAAAGAGAACCTCTGAGGGTTTGTCTAGTAGCTTTCCGGACGCCTCCCACCCCTCGGAGTGGATTCTCACTGACCGGAAGACGGCCAAGAGCACGGAATTTTTTTTCCGTATGAATTATGACATTACCGGCTTCTGTGGAGAGAGAAAGAGATAGGCCTAGGAAGTTGGGGAAAAGCAATAAACTTTGAGGAATTGTTTCAGTTATGTCCCGCTCTACTTTCCCAGAATTGGGGTGAAAAAAAGCGAGATTAGATTTCCTCGGTGACGTAAGGGAATGGCTTTGAGCTACCGTTTGAAGATTTCCGCTGGAAAACTTATGGAGTTCATCCAGCGTGAGATACTGCGTGTGACAACTAAATTGCTACTCGTGGTTTCTCCAATCCGGACCGGAAACGGTTTTCTCGTTGGTTTAGCGATGAGAGAGAGATTTGAATAAAGTTACGCAGGAAGAATTACATCCATCACTCTTCTTTGCTTTCCAATTTGAATCCCAATTACTCCGCGTTAAACGTGTGAGACTATTACGAGGAAACGTTTCGTACGCATACGAATTAATGGCAGGAAGTTCATAATTATCGGAGCGTATTCTTAAATGCGCTACGAAATCTTAGATCGCTTTACGGACCTCGGGCGACAATCGATCCCTGGCAACGGCTTTCTCCGAACTTGTAAGCGTTGCTTGCACATTAAGGTTACGTATTCGAATGATAAATCCAGTCGTTTCCTCTCACTTCCGGATTAGATATGCATATTTGTAACTGGCGTTAGATAGCTATTCACTTGGCAATTACTGTAAAAACGTTCGCCATAAAAGATTGCGTGTTAATTTATCGCTTTCGAATCCAATGAATACAACAGGAAGTGTTTGGGACGTATCTAGTGCCACAAAGTTCCTACTGATTCTCGTAGCTCCAGTGGCGCAATTGGTTAGCGCACGGTACTTATATGACAGTATACGAGCCATGCCGGGGTTGTGAGTTCGAGCCTCACCTGGAGCAGTTTTTTATCGTCACACGATCGTATTCCGCGAGAAAAACAAAATTTCAGGGCATCATCGCGGCTGTGATATGGATAAACTATGGCCAAAATAAACAGTTCAAACTTTTGTTATGAAAAAAGATTGTATAAAGCTAGCTTTGGTCAGTTATTTACTATCGCTATTCATACTAGACGTATGTATTGGACCTTATTTTAGTTAATTTTGGTGAAAATTCTCGGAAATTCAGCATAGTTAATGAGAATTACCCCTTTTTAGATGATATTCAGAGATAACAGTTGTTTTGGATGAGTTTTTATTCAACTATAAACGTTCCGATAATTTATTTTTACGTATCATAGGTTACTTATACGTCTTAATAAAATGGTAAAAGTTAATCGCATTTTGTACATGGTTATAGCCTCATTACGAAATAAGATGTGAGGCTTATCAGTTACACATTATTCTTCTGCTGAATATAAAATACGAAATGATTAAATATCTTTTATTGTTAATTTAATTGTTGACTTAGGAGCGTCTGGATTCACTATGCCACTTGATCTGTAAATCATTACGTTGAAGCATAATTACACACATTTGGGGAGAATGTGTCCAAGAAGACAGAATATATTCAGATTACTAGACAATGCAGTTATGAAAAATTCGCATAAGTTATGAGTGATTTTAACGACTGTAGTAGATTACAATTCAATTTAATAAAGTATGAAGTACCCTCATATCAAAATTGCTATTGTCAAATTTCAGGTCATTCGGAAATAAGAAAATAAAGATTCAGGTTCGCTGTTATGGAATTCTATGATACAATATCCAAAAATAGTACTATTACGGAAGTAGTATACACGAGACTGATATGTAATTCTGCTAGTTGTCAGCTGCAAAAAAACATGCTCCAGGTGAGGCTCGAACTCACAACCCCGGCATAGCTCGAATACTGACATATAAGTACCGTGCGCTAACCAATTGCGCCACTGGAGCCATGTATTTTCGTTGTTCAAAGTACACTCATACTTCATTCCTCATTTTTCTTCTCAGTATGGAGTAACAACTGATTACAACAACAAATTACAGTCATAGTAACTAAAATTAAATAGGAATTAATAAGAGAATTTTCTGTATCTAATAGAAAAATAAACAATTTCTCAAATCTGCTTTCCCATCAAGAACTATAAACAAAATCTCCCTTAATTGCCCGATATATTTATAAGAAATTGAAATAAATGAATGCGAATTTTATTACCTATATCTATCTTTTACTATCAATTTATATCTAAAATATAAATTAAATCAGTTTCAAACCTAAGGAGCAGCATATCATACTATGAAAGTGAAATATTTAAAAGTAACGTTCGAAAATTACATCGAATTTCATACAAATAAATGGCCATCAACCGTAAAGAAGAAAGTTCCAAGTTTTTTTTTATAAAGCATGCATGAAAGGAGAGGGCATTCAAGTCGAATTTGGATTAAGAGCTGAAGGTATCCTCTTCTATGGGTTGGCTCAAGAGCTTCGTTACGGAATCGAGCCCTATCACTACAGAAACGAAGACCTAATACGTCCTAAAGAGGAGATGTTCGGACGAAGGTCCATGGAGCTGATTGTAAGAAGAGTAAATCTGAGAGGAGAAGCTCAGCTGTGCGAATGGTTGGGTCCGATCGGGTTTTTCCCCGGATTTTGGAAGTTGGGTATAGGAATTCTCGATTTGCGGAATTGGGGGGGATCCAATATGAATGGTCACTATGGGACACTTAAGACAGCGAAGGGGAAATATATATATAAATATACGTTCTGAGGAGAATCCGTTATCCCGAAGTGGTTGAGTATTTTATCCTTAGTCTCCTCCTCCTTTACGAAGAATTGTTTTCGACGTAATATCTACAAATGGCAGCCATACATTTGCTGTCGACTGATACTACTAACATATACTTAACGTTGTCACTATAAGTCTTTTTCGATGTATTATCTGCTTTAATGGAATGTATTCACTGAATTTGTGCGTACCGTAAACGTTGGATGAAAATGGAAACGTAACAAAAAATAATTTAAGTCTAATGTGAATTAACTTTAATTTATAACCATGAATTTACAGCTATCACAAATAAATTATTATTTATACCTTGTTAAATATTAACATTTCTCAGATTGGGCAGAATATTATAATAATATAGCGTTGTAATCAATAAATGATTCATCTGTAAGCTATGAGGTAGTCTGATAAACTTTCATTAATGACCATCATTTTTGGAAGAGAAAATATATATTTTCTAAAGCTGAGTTAGGTGAGAATTTAGAAAGATGAAATACTTTTAATTCTTCAGAGCTTTCCGAAGGAGACTTACAGAGGATTAACATTAAATCCGCCATCTATTATAGAAGAAATTTTATACTTTTTTTAATCCTGGGAGAGTAGCCTACCTTCTCTTCACGCACCTAATGATTCGAAATCGAATGGTAGATATTAAAGGATGTCACAAGGAGTGGACATTATTTAAAATATTTTTTCATCTTTTCCAGCTATTCTGTATAGATTATTTTGTTATGGGTCCAAGTTTATGATGGAATAATACAACTAATTTTATGCGCAGTAAAATTACTTCCAAGATATCGCTGACTCTATTTCTCTAATTGGGAAGAAGTTACTATTTCATTAGATTAAAACTGAGATGTACTATCCATTAAGAGCATGTTCGTTACTCCGTAAATAATATGCATTGAACAAGAAAGATATTGCCAGAAATAGCTTTATCTGTCTAGCACACTGTCTATATAAACGCAGAATTTCGAGAGTAGCTTCAACAAAAGTTTTCGAGAGTTATTAAAATGCTTTTGTCTTGAGTCATATAGATAACGAAACTGAATCAGACTTTTTTGAAGCAATCTGCAAGTTTTAATCATAGCGATATCTTCGTATCATTTCAGTTGATATTGGTTATAGATGGCTGAGTAGAGATAGGAGACCGGCTTAACGAACGTATATTGAATCAACCTTGAATATCAGATCAGTTTCTCTGATCTTTCTCAAAGAGGTAAGAGAATTATCATCAATCGATTCTAAAAATCAGTCAACCCTATGAGATGAAATTTTCTCGATAACTGAGTTCTTCTGAGAACTTGAGACTAGATTCAGCAACTTGTAATTAATGAGGTATTTCCCATCCAAAAGGAGGGAGAAGATTTCAACATAGGAAAAAACATTCGATTAACGAAATCTCTCTTTATTCAACTGATACGAAACAATGGATTTGCTATAAACTATTTCGAGAAGGAAACGAATTAAAAAATCTTGGAGTTCTTCCAAAGGCATGTGTTTTGAAAGATAAATGCAAACATATTTAAATTCATTTCAGAGAAAAATTATCATCGGCCCAAACCTAAATAGTAATAAATATTATACTTATATGTATGGAGTAAAAATATATAAAATTGGAGTATGTTACAATAAATTAATATAATAAAATCTATAATGACGTTATCAAATAAAATAGTACAGGAATTCTCTTACTTATAGATATAGCTAACAATTAAGATGTAACTACTTATGCTAATATTTTACTAGGCCAACAAAAACGTCAACAAATAGTGATATGAGGTAAGTTCGCTGGTAAAAATGCAGATATAACAACGTGCTGAAAATTTGACAAGAGATTTTAATGAACTCAAAGTGTGGCAATGTTTGATTCATACATAACTAACCTAGTATTAACAAGTTTATTTCATTCATACGTGTTACTGTTTCCCAAATGTATTAGCCCATGACCTATTCAAACACTCCCTTCCGATTGCCTGGTCTAACTCAAGTGGAATAACTAAGTCCCACCACCTCTGGAGCATATTAATCTACACGATGTGAGGGCAAAATTGGTGTGCGGCCAAAGGTCACGGAAATCCGAAATCCGCTTCTGCCAACACCCAAACCGGAAACAGGATCTAATGCCACATCCTCGGTTAGTTGGTAGGCAATCCTGATTGATGCCCACTGAATCAATTCAGCAACGAGGGGTTGGCATAGCAGATTCACCTCGATGGCTTAAGCTTAGCTAGATTTGGGAATTGCAGCCATTTTGTTGATTGCGAACCTTGGAAACGAAACGAAGTTCATTGTTGACGTAATCGGAAAGTCTGTTTACGTAATCTCTCGCACATGAATTTTCATCGAAAGGAACTGAATGAATTAATTCAGTAAGGATGACTTAACACGTCCGGGGACAAAGCAGATTAAATTATATATGAATATTGGTAGTCTAATTTCATTGTTACAAATTAATAACAAAGTTTAAACTGAAACAATGAAATGTTAAGATATCGAAAACAATAAAGTGTTAATTCGCATTATTTTTCTCTTCGTATGTTTTCAATTTATATTCAGATAATTAAGTAAAAAAGTATGAAATATCGCTGAACATATTTGTGATTTTTAATGGAAAATATCTCACCTCTGAGTATCTCTACGAATGGAGTTTCATTTTATCAAAACACAGATCTGATGTTGATTTCTTTGCCTTGAAAATTGCCATCGTTTCAGTTGCTTGCAGAAATATATTTTCAAAACGCTCAATTCCATCTGGAAGGAAATTTAATTAAGATTGTGACTGATTCTCTTAATAGTAGGAAGATACGGAGTCGACAATTCGAAATTTCGTTATTTTGAAACGAAATAAAAACCCTCCGAAAGGAGAAATATCCAAAAATAAGTTCCGTGTTTTTTCTCATGCTATTAGACTCTCGAAACTGTGTTAATGGACAAGTCGTTATATGAGTTTAGAAACGTTTCCAAAAGCAATAAAGATCATCTCGAACGGAAAGAAGAGAAGATAAACCAAAGAGCCAATGCAAGGATATCGCGTTAAGTATCAGCGTTAAAAGTTCTTCTGCACTTGAGTCACGTGCGCGTACGAAAAAGTATGAAAAGTTCCAGAAAGAATCAGAGCGTCTAATTTTCTCAAATGAAAGCATTTTAAATGGAATCACTCGGAAGTTTTCCAGGTCACCATACGAGAGCAAGAAGAAGTCGCATTTGAAGAGGTTATGCGAATATGAAGACGTGAAGATGTGGATTGAAACAATTCCTCGTAAAACGAGACGTCAAACGGATTTGAGTATTTTATTGAAGCTGAAAATTTTCCATCTTGGAGAAATAAGCGCGTTTTATTTCGTTATTTATAAATCCTCAAGAAATACTGCAGCTCTTGAGCAAGGGATATGATGATTAATTTCGTTTCCATGGATTTTCTTCTTCCAAGAATTCAAAATTATTTCCGATTTTCGTAATTAAATATCAGTCTGAGTTAAGGAATACATGAATAAATATACAGGAGAACAAATTGTTACACTACTATCTATAGATAGTTATATATATATAACTAAAATAAAGTTATTCTTTTGAATTTAATTTCTATCAAATATTTTACACACGAATTCCTTTCATGGTTGACTGCACGTAATATTTTAAATTATTGACTTCTAAATAATTAATTTTTTCTTATTATATACATCGATATATTACAAAGATATCTCAATAGAAACCTTACGAATGAAAAAGTATTACTGTAAGAGGGGTAATTTTTATCGTTAAGGTAAATGCCACATTTTGAGAAATATAAAAATCTCCTGAGCTTTCCCATTCCAAAACCGAACTTCTGTGCAATGTCACGAAAATCAGATATCTTTTCTCCAGAGGACAAATAATATAATCCTTTCCTTTTCTTGACGTATGAGATTTCTTTCTTAAGTGAATTCGGTCTAATTTACTTCGTCCAAAAATACCCACGAGAGAAAACAACTTTCAGTGTATTCTCAAGCGAAAGAAATCAACATTTATGAAAATTGAATGCCTATCAATAATTATATAATGGCATTAATATAATATATTGTCTGATCATAAATTATATTATATAACACAGAGTGTATGGTTGTCCGTATTAATACGATACAATCTAATAAAATTGAGGATTTTCGTGAGTCTATTGTGGAAGGTCTACTATTATTAGAGAGACATTACTCATTTACTTGACATTTCGCGTTTCGAGATAATTCTTTTAAAAAAACATTTCCCCAACAAAAAGAGGATCCTGAAGAAAGGGAGCAAAAAAATTGAGTCGATCTCTCAAATATTCATGAATCACCTCAGCATGGATGAAAAAATTAGTTACCATTCATTTCCTTATGAGACGGAACCAGGGATTGGCTAATGGAATTTTCCGGAAAAAAATGCGGCATAAAATTTCCGTTGTTATAAAGAAAGACTAATCTTACCGACTAAAATGAGGATTTATAAAGTTAAATCTACAATAGTTATACGAGTTTTTCTTTTCTTGAGTCTTAATTTGGGAGTAATGGTAAATACGTAACCATAGTGAGAAACGAGATAGTCCCTTAGTTACGTAAATAACTCACGCGGAGGGTTATAAAGGGTTGAAGTACAATACAGTTTAAGTATTTCCTCCGCTGTCTCTCATTATCCCACAAAAAAGCGTCAAAGGTGAGCTTTTTAGAGTAACTGGAAGGATAAAGCGAGCTGTAACGTGTACGTGTTCTAAATGAGAGCGTAGCAATCACGATAGGATGGATGTAGCAAAGATCTACAAGGACTTGGAGAGAGAGGGAAAGTAGGGGGAGTAACAAAAGAACCCGCAAAGGTAACAAAGGGCGTAGTTAATTACGGTGTGTAAAAGAAACGAGCTTTAATGGGAATTGTGGACCTACGCAGTGACGACATTACTCCCACAATTCCACATCAAGAGAGGGAAAGCTTTGCTCTGCGTGTGTGGTGTTATATCACACCGTTATTCAAGAGTGTCTGAATGGATTCGAATATGGTAACATATGAATTAATTTATCCTTTTAAAATTTTAGTTACATTTCAGGATAAAATACCGTCTTATATTCGTATTCATATTATACTATATTTCATATTCATTCCTGATATTCAATTTGAAAGCATTCAATCATGGAATTAACTTGTTTACATAGCTACATACGCCTTGCTATCAATTGCTAAGCTAATTATCGTTTAACAGAAGTAAAAATATAATTTATATAATTTGATTCCTGATGTATTATATTATATATTTTGAAGTATATTTCCATGGAATAGATTAATTAGTTGAAATTTCATATATTCCTTTATTTCAAGCTAACGTATAGCAAAAAATTGAGGTGATTTTAATAGATTTTCCTATTCTTTTGTTAAATGTGGAAGCAGGACGGTATAATGTACTAATTACACATAATAATGAATATAAATTAATGGATATAAATATTAAAGGAAAAATCTATTGATAATAATGATACACCTCTACTTTTTTTTATTTTTACGATAGCGAACTGTATCAATGATACACGATATGATAATCCTCTTCTATAAAAATTAATTTCAACATCACTTCTTCATAGTTTAGACTTTAAATTTAGTGTAAGACTCCCTTTACAATTCTTAATTAAATACTTCTTTTGATGGTACAACCCTTTTTATGTCCAATTCCAAATTACCGCAACGCCCCCAACGAGCACCGCGTGAAGCTCATTCTCCGACAACACGAGGGAATTTAAAACAAGGCACTCCTTTGTCCGAGAGAGCCGAATGAGAGCAGTGTGGGGGTTCTGCTATAATGCGACCACGGAAACCCTAATTTCGGATCCCTCAAACCTTGGTGCTACTCTATTACTCGTTACCTTTGAGACGAATTTTCCCCAGTTCTTCAAAGAGGCGGCAATTTCGTAGCAACGAGCCGAAGTATAAGGTGTTGTTTACCCGACTAAAGAAGAGGTCCAATCGATAAAGCGACCTTTCTCTTCTCTCTCTCTTCCTCGAAATGGGATCGAACTCCAAAGTGCACTCCCGGCGGCCACTCTACACATCTGGGCCCACACCCACCGAGTGTTCCGGGAACTTCCCGGAATGCGACGGGACGGTCCCGGAGTCTGCCGCGGTCCTCCCCGGAGGGCGTGGAAAGAGAATCGTTCGCGGATAACGAATCCGCCCGCATCTGGAGATGAGGGACAAGAGAGAGAGAGTTTCTTGAGTTTAAAGTTGGTATAGAGTGTCTTCTGTCATTTTTAAGTGGGGCGTATATATTTGTTGCTACGGGTGCCTGAATGTCTCCCAGCAACGTGGGTTGTTTCGCTGTCAGTTTAACAGGCGGAGATGTTTTTTGCCGTCTACTAAATCATCCTTTAATGTTTTTGAGGTAATTTTATTCTCCTTTTTGGCTTCTGAAACAAAGTTTTACGTTTTTGGTTTAATTATATTAAGTTTCCAAATGAAGACGATGATGTTATTATAAAGGTTTCCTCAACATTAAAAGCGCTAAACCAATTAGGATACATAAATACGTCTGGAAATAAAATTAAAGTTTGGTAAGCCTGGAGTATTTTAAAATTAATTATCATAACTTAGAAATACGTAAAACTAATGTAATTGGATTTTAATACAATATAATCAGAAGTATTTAAGTAGATATCATTACAATCCCATAAGATATTTCTGCATTTAAGTCTAAACCCTTTATTTTTTCTTTCAGTTAGAGCTTGAAATTCTCTTCGTTTACCGCATTCCATTATTCAACCCTTCTATTTATAATCGCGTATTTAAATCAAATCGTAATTCTGAACGAGAAAGGGCGATGGATTTGAGGTATATGAAACTGTATGTAAATTAAAAATATTAGCAATAATTGACCGCTTTTTTGACCCAGAAGTTCTCAAAGGATTACGAAGATCCTAAACTATCTATCTTTAAGTCCTTGACCCACAATGATCTATTCATCACAAAAGAAAATCCTCATGCATATATCTCGAAAAAAATCAACACCCTAATCTAAGCAATAGTTTTCTCTTCACAAGAAAAAATGCACGGTCCTCGAGGTACACCACGACTCTGTTGTGAGTTCCAGTCCCCACGGAAGTTGAGCACACGCTTGATTTCGTCTCCGTCCAGACCACCGTACATCAAAAGCCTTCGGTCAGTGGACTTCGAAAGGAAGAACCGAAAAAACACAACGAAAAAAACATCCTAATCGTCGCTTACCGCCGTAAAAGAAAAAAACAACATAAATTATCTTGGAATCGTAGTCTGTTCACAAAGCCTCCACCGACACGAGAGCTCCCTTGATTCTTCTTTAATTTTCTGTTTGCTGACCCGTAGCCTCTTTCAACAGCCCTCCTCATGCATATTTCCTTTCCCGCCCACGCCGTCTCCACACCAACAAACAGTTTCAACAATCGTGCGCGCGCACGCTCTCCAAAACGAGGGACTATTTATGTGAAAACGACAGAATTATGCGAATCTCTCCCCGTATTCGCCCATCTCCATCTGTATTCCTTCCCTGTGAGATCCAGGGATCGGATCGCGTAACAGCTTCATAAGCGGACCTTGAAAGGGCCGTTACTACTTTCTAAAGAGGGGAGTTCCGCTAAGGAGAGGATTTGACGTGTAATAAAACGGTTCTTTCATCGCGTGCCAACCTTTTTTTTCTTTCTTCTGGTTACCTCATCGCTGCCACTCATTCGCTACCGATCCGTGCCCATCTTGAAGTTTCATCGCGTTAGATAAAGATGGATTTACGCATAATTTGTCCCCTATTTAGCTTGAATGATGGATGATTCATTTGTTTTTTTTAAGATGTGTCTGAAAAGAATTCTGTTTCTGGAACCATGTTTCTCTTTTTTATGCTGAGCTATGACGATGGATTCTAAGATTATCAGACGTTTTGAGTTGAATACTCGCTTGAATTATTGAACCCGTAACAATTATACAATCAATCAACCAATACTGCGACAATCTCAAACTCAAACAAGGCAGATATGCGTTGATTGTAGCTGTTAGTTGTTCCTCTCAGTTGAGCAATAATGCTATCAACAACAAACAACATTTAAATTTGAAATTATTGATTTCATTGGAAAGCTTTTGATGTATACTCATATATGATACTCATAGTATACATTAATATACTATTTATCGATAATTATAATAAATATCCAAATTTCATTACGAATGAATATTTAAAAATTAAATTTTTCGACTCGTTTTGAGAAGATTCGTTGTATTTTAGTCTGTTATTCTTAGAATCAGCATATTCCGATGAAAATCGTGAAGCAAATAGAATTTTCGCAAATTCATATCTTTCCTGATGAATATGGAATGGCTTCGTTAAATTTTGGATACTTTCCAAATCCCTTACACGATCGGGTGCATCTCATATTTGGTAATTTGCTCATAAATTCCCTCGTTTGATTGCATAAAATCTGCACCAAAGGTTTTTGATGATTCTCCACAACAACTCGTATGAGTCTGACCTAGTTATTTCGTCCGTGTGAATCTCATTTGATTGAAAATGATAAATCATGAAACGTATTACAAAGTACATTTACTTAAAATTAAAATGTTTCAAACGATCAGTAAACAATGCCACGAAACGAAGTTAATTAATAGAATCGCTAAGAATTAATAATCAAGATAAGAATAACTGAATTAGTGAATGAATAAGTTCCCATTATGAAACAAATTAAAATGTATGTAAGTTTCTTCAAAAATTATGCAGTAATTATATTATAATTACATTTGAACAATAATCCTCACAATTACGACATACGACTCATATTTTTCCTAGATAAACTTTCTTTTAAAAAATAACATAAACTCGGACAAACGTTAATTTTTTGTCTTGATCGATCATGACAAGAAATGCTATCATCAATATTATATCTAAATGAAATGATTATCGGATAAGTTTCAGTTTCCAAAGCTCTATTTTCTAAATATTATTACATTATTATAATTCTATATACAATTTTCTATTACTGTACTACGACATAACGTGAACTAATGGGAAGGATGTGTAGATATAATATGCATATTGTAGCTTGTGAAGGTACTTGAAAATCTTTCATTCAACAAATTCACCTTTTTAATCCTCAAATTTTTCTTTCTAAAAACATTGTTACGAATTTATTACAAAAACGATGAAACTAACAAAAAATTCTATGATTCAAATAACTCTCAATTCATTATCAAATATATTTTATTTATATATTACGTAAGACTGAGCCAATTCAAAACAGCTTGCGTCGTGAAAGTATATTTTTCACAGTAAATCGATTATTTGATTTCAAATGGCCCGTGGTTTTTCAAGATTATAAACGTAACGATTTATAAATTCACTCACACTATCATTTATTTAAATTACTATCCAATATCTTGCACGGATTTTTCGCTAACTTGAAATGAATGCATAATTCGCAGAGTTCATATTCCTTTTCTACAAACACTGTTTTTCTTTCATATCTCCCCTCAATTAAGGGCCGTTAATATTCGGTAATTTCGCTCATTCTCGGTTAATTTTTGATACCTCATTCCAATCTTTGCCCTCGCCCGCTTCATAACAGCGGCTGTTAGCGCCATATTGCTTCTCCAGAGGCAATTTAGGGATAATGATATCCCCGCCCACCGTAATTTATTCTTGATTCCCTCATCATTTTCGCCTTAAATACCTATGTTCAACATGATATAAATTTTCTTCTGTATCTATGTTCCATGAGGTTGACTCCACTTAAAAGCATTCAATAAAATTATCACCTGTTGTGCCGGCCATGAAAAAGGTGGCCATCAAAAAGAAGGAACGCAAATGCCGTATTTAGCTCATGAGAGAATTCGATATTTTAAAGAAACATTTTCGCGAGAGCTTTATAAAAGTTAGCAGGACGAAGGACCATTATTATCCAAGTGTTATTTTGAAGTATAAATTAAATAATTCCTAACATTATGGATATGAAATATCAGTTTTATTATCGCTTATCATTTAATTAAATCATCCGAGAATAGTCGACATGCTGTAAAGGGGATACATTTAATTAAATGAATTAATAGTAATTTACGTAGTGGTTAACCTCCACATATGTCTGTTCGCATTTTAATAAGAAGCACCAATCGATTAAGTTAAGAATAACAAATTAAACTACTTTATTTTTCGTTAGTTACTTAACTACTGGTAATTCATAATGAAATCAGTTGTCCATTCAATTATTTCATTCTACAATGAAGGACTACGAGCAAATTCATCTTAAATAGAAATCGCCAAGATAAATTTCTTGGCTAAGAAATTTTCTTCGATAGTTTGGGGAAAATTAAATTAGCGGCAAAAATGGCTTAATGTTCTCCCTAAAAATTATTTGTAAATAAATTATCGGTTTTTTACGATAGATGAATTCATAATGAGCAATTTAAAACGCTCATATCACGAGAAGCTAATTGTTGATATAGATGTATTCGTTGAAAGAAAGGCATCCGATTTCATCGCGAGTTTTGCATTCAAATTGAAGTAACTATATATATATATATATACTATTAATATTGATTGAAAATTTCATTGATATATAGTATTAAGAAACATAATATTGCTGACCAACAGAGCGATGCCATGATGAACTAGAGAATTCAATAAAAAGACCAAATTTTTAGGGAACGAAATCGAAGATTAAATTAAAATTAGAACCTTTCATATTCAAAAAAACCACTTTTATTTTAAACAGCATAATTTGAATGTGATTTTAATCACGATCATTTAAAACATCATTTGTAGATAGATAATAGAACTTCATATTTATATACAAAATCGCCGAAATATTTTACTTTTTTCAATCAGGCACACGAATGACATAATCATACTTTAAATATAAACGGAAATTATTGACAGGATTCCTTTCCCTGAAACAGCGTTATCCCTTTTTCGAAATATATTTAGTACACCTTGAAAAGCGGCCGGTTATTCTTCAAATCTCTAAATATTAGCTCATCTCTATCTCTAAGTATTGGCTCATAAAATGCATTAATTACCTTGGGAGAGATAACTATTTATAGCTAAGGACGCCACTACTTCCTTTTCCTTTCAATCGTCCACAATAATTTTCTATCTCATGATATTCGAATAGTATCCCCATTAATTTATGTGACTCACTTAACACCTATTGTAAGATAAACAACTAGTAAAAACCCACGAGGCTATGCCTAACATACAACATGAAACTTTCAAATTTATTTTAGGAAAGGATATAATTTTGATCAAAAACCATATGACATTAAACTTAAACATATGTGAAGTAAATAAGTGACAGTATATAAAATGAAGGGTTCCAAATAATAAATAAGAAATCCAATGCACATGTTATTTTTCTTACCGAAGTCTCCCTATCCTCAGATTTGATTGAGCAATACTCTCTCTAAATGAATGCATTAAATTGCTATGCTCCAAACACACAGGTAGGGGTATGGATATTGTAATTAATTGATTTACCCTCTATTTATATATTAATTCATCAAACTAAGATTAGTATATTTTACAATAGTAGCAAAATGTATATGGGAAGTAAATAATAATACTTACATGACTAATAAACAATTAAGGGATAAAAGATAACTACTCATGAAACTTAAAACTAGAGAAAGGATATTTTTTAAATGGACAAGTTCACCAAAATGAAAACTAAGGATAGCAGTATTATACTTAAAGAACAATTATGAATTTTGCTCTAAGAAGAATCCAGCAAAAATTCTAGGAGAAATCATACATAGATAAAGACATGGATACACCTTTTCAAGCATGTAAGACTATAAAAATATTAATTCATATAAAATGAAAATGAATTGGATTATGAAATAATTGAAGAATAACTATAGAATAACATTTCAGCAAAAGCTCTTATAAATGATTTTAATAATTATTTAATCTAATGTGTAGAGGACATTAAAGATATAAAAGGTATATACCGGCAATAATTTTCTCTACTCTAATGATGAAGTTGTTTAAAAGAGAAATCAATATTCTGCTTACTCAAGACTAATGAAATTGACATAGTGAAAATAATATATACATTTCGCACAAAAAATTAGAATGAAAACAATGTAGACTTCCACACAATATGAGTGAAAAAAATGAACTTCAACAAATAGTCTGAGAGTTTACAGTATTTCATTCTACTCTTGAGAATATCCATCTACAAAGACTCGCCAAATATGATAGAATGTAACCCAAGAACCTGTACTCAACTGATAATATTCTAAATAACATGAAGAGGTAAGGTTGGTCAGTTTGTAATTGTAGGAAGCAAGAAAGGGAAGTCTAACCCACTGTGATGTTTAATTGTCTGGAATGTTCAGAATTTTAAGAAAATAAATTTCCTAAGCATATACGTACAAATAATATTTATTAATATATATGTTTAAGTATTATTACTTAATCCATGTGACTAATTTCATTAAAAACTCTAGATCAGCTATTGCAATACATGAAATAGTAGTAGAAATAGAATTTTAATTTTCTTGGCAAGATTATTAAAAAAATGAATTGTTTTTGTGCATTAGGAGGTAACAGAATCCATAACTGAACCACCAATCAAACACTAAAAAACTACTAACACAATAAATAATTTTCCTTGACAGAATTTTTAAGTGGATGGTTTTATATAAAAATATAATTTAATTCAACATATGAATGCAACTGAAAATTCTTTTTTCTCCAGGATCTAATAAAAGCCAAACGAAATTTTGGAAAGTTATATTTAAAAGTTTCCAGATAAGTAATAGAGAATATATTTAGATAGTAAAAATAGCATTTGATATTCAAAATGGATAGCATTCATTTATTTGATATTGAATTGGCAATCAGCCTTAATTTTTTCTGTTATATGCATAAACCATTAAAGAAAGCAGTTTCTTTTATAAGTTTCTAAACTTCCTTTAAAGGTCAAATTGTATATTTAGGAACCAGAGAATATATTTTATATGAGAAAGTTAAAGTTTGAATTTAAATATAAATTAGATAAAAACTTTATTTAAAGTAAATACGTTACTTTAATAATAAGATTGAATATAATTTTTTTTAATTGAACCTAAATTATGAAATGATAAACATTAACAGATGTTACTACAATATCCTCTAATTTTATCATACGATTTTTCTTCTACTACTACATGTTGTTTTTTTTTTTAACTGAGCTTTTGTAAAAAAATATACCACATCAATTTACTATGAAAGAGTAGAGGATTAGTTAACCAAAATATTTCTGATTTGAATAAACTAGTCTAGCTATTTTCTTTATAAACAGTCCAATAGCAAATTTTTGCAAATGATGAATTAAGGAAACATTAGCTTTGAAACATAACAAGGTTGTGAGGGAAGACTAAAACTAGCATATGATAAATTAATACTATGACAATAATATTATATGGTACTATAAATTTTATATAAGTAGTATCAACTATTATTCTAAGTAATGAAAACAGCATATTCTCAATACTTTTATATTATCATACTACATTAGGTTTTCTTTGTACTCAATATTTACATGAAAAATACACAATGTCACTCCATGTCTCAATAGTTAACAACTTGAAAAAGATCAAAAACAGTTATATTCAACTTAAGGTAATTATAAAACTTATAAAATAATATAAATGAGTAGATATAAAATCTTAGAGAGCCAAATTTAAGTCTATTAATTTTTATAAAATTAACATTAAAATATCACTTCATTTTGTAATAATTGTTCTCAATGAACCTAATGAAAAAATCGAAAAGATAAATCATACAAAGGTCTGGAGATTTAAAAAAAATATTTTTTCTAGATCTGTTAATACTTGAATTCATAACCAAATATATAAAAAATTATATAAAAATGATAAGTTTGTATTAAAAAATATTTCTCTAAAAAAGAAAGTTCCAAAAGAAATCATATAATATATTTCAGCAGTCTTTATGCAGTGAAACTCCATTTTTAAGAAAAAATAACTTCATTCCACAAATTAATTTTTGGATACATGTTTTCCCTCACAGTCTTTACCAAGTACACTGATAAGTAAGCTATTAACTCCAAGTGATTGAACTTGAAAATGACAATGTAAGCGAAAATATGTCAGATCCACAAATTATTTTGTACTGGGAAAAAATTTATTATAGTTAGCACCTATTAATGGGATGTATTGTTTATAAACACTTATATCACAAAATAATGATATTATAAATGACTTTTAAAAACTATAGCCATATAATATGATCTATTGAAAGATACTTCAAAATAAACTATAAAAAATAAGAACATTACAATAAAACAAACATACAAGGAGCTAATGACCCCTAAGTTATTGAGTCATATCTCTGGCAGTGTATTATCTAATAGGATCTAAACATAAATAGTATCACATATATGTGTTTCAATAATTCTCTGACTTCCAAACATAATATCCCCAAACATATGGGGAAACTATAAGTGGAAATAATAGGCTATTTATAATATCAAAAAGATTACATTAATTTAGATCAATGAACTATCCATGAATCTGAATTGAAATGACAAGATCTTTGCTCTTCACCCAGTAACACTAAGACCTAATCGAAAAGCAATCTCAACCATGTTTTGAGGAGCTGCATCATAATAGCAAACATAAACTTCTTTTGGTTGAGGAGAAAAGAATAGTCTCCTGAAAAGATATCAACAACAGATTAATAAAATTACTCCACTCAATTAAATTTCACTCTCAATGAAAATCACTTGAACAGAAAAAGTTTTTTGTAAAAAGCATGAAATTCCCTTAAACTCTGAAGATGCATGTGAGCTAATCAACAAATTTTGTTCAAGACAACAAGCTTTTGCCAGATAATCTAAGGAACACGTGATATAGAAAAATAAAATGTCACAAAGCTTTTCTTACATATGTAATTACGACAATACTGATATGATTAAAAGCATTTTCCACAAAATTTAAACAGATTTTTGAAAAAAATCGGATACTTACCCTACAACCCAATATGTGAGGGAACTTGGAAGCTTTTTCACACCATCAACAACAGTTGGTAATCCAGAATCTGAGAAGTCAAATAAAACACCATGCTCTTTCACAGCCACCAAGGATTTATTGATCCAAGGCCCCACTGCATTTGGATTTTTGACATCCTAATCATTGAAAATCAATATGAAACCTTATTAATTGAAAAATATAACTTAAAAATATTTTGAAATAGGATATTCAAACCAATATTACATGGCATTATATTTATCAATTCCAGATCAATCTATCAATCAAAAAGACAATATGAAGGAAATTAGTTAAACTTGCCAAAAAAAATCCTAATTGGAATCAGCTTAGAAGGCATTTCAGCTATTATACAAGAATTTTGAATGCTAGTGAGTATGGAGAAATCATTTAAAACTCTAATTCCTAATTTTATTAAGCAAGAAATACCACCAAATAAGCACCTTGAAAGCAATAGAATGCTGTAAAAGGTTGTGGATGTGCATGCAACTGCGCCTGAAGTTCTGTATTAAGTACTGCATAGCTGGAGAGGAATTATCCGTAGGAAAATCTGGTGGACATACTAAAACTCCATCAGAATCACTCACACTAAGGTAGAAAAGTAGAACATTCTTGTCTCCAGTTGTCAACCTAGAATCAGATGTTTTTTGTAAAGAGATAAATAATAAAATGGTCTTTCACTAACAGAATGTAATCACAGGCAATAAATGCATCTTGATTTCAGAAATAAATGTGTTGTAAACAAATGTTTCCATGATTCATGTAATCTAAGAATCCATAATGTAATATTAACAGATTCTATTCGATGATTGTATCCACAATTAATTCATTTAATAAAATATAGTATAAACAATTGAACTAGAATTTAATGTGCATGTACTTACTTGACAGGATTTAAGTCTGTCACTTCATTCATTAAATTGGTCTTCAAATCTGATAGGTCTAATGACTGGTTTGATCTACTAGGACTCTGCAACAAGAAAATATTCAAAAAGAAAAGTTACTAATCATTTCAATGTTTTTGTGACTCTTCTAGATATGAATCATAAAAGATGCATTTTTATTTCTCATTGAGTAACAAAAAATAATTTTTAATGAAACTTCAAATCAGCTTAATTGAATCAAAGCTACATTATATATTGAGTATATTTTTAACATAATCATAAATAACAGAACAACAATAACACTTTGTCAGTTAAAAGAAAAAAATAGAATTTCAGAATAATGTCAAATCAAAGATATTCCATATGAAATTAAGACATCAAAATGAGTTGTTAGATACTCAATTGATCAGTGTACCCAAATCTAGACGAATTAAATCATATTTTGAGAAGTTTACATGTTTATACCTGATAATCATCGACATCAGAGCCAAATGAGCAGTCTTCATCATCATCACAATCAGAAAAGGATGACCGAGAAGATATGGAAACTCCAAGAGGAGATGGCGAAGATGGGAAAACAGATATTCCAATGCCCATTGATGACGTTGATGAGCTTTGTCTTAAAGTGCCTTCCCTTAAGGCTCTTCGGCCCACTACACCACCTCCTGCCATTCCAGGGGAAGAGTCATCACTGGCAAATGCCAGGCAACCCTCTCTAGCACCACCACTCACCCCTCCAATGCTGATTGAGTCCTCAGAGGCAGTGTCTCCTCCCATGCTACCACAATTCCCATATCCTTGATAAAGTTAAAGTTAAATAAACCACTATTGGACAAAAATCCTTGAACTGAACGTATTCGGGCACTAATGAAAATTCATGACATAATTTAAGAGATTTTAATTTTTAAAACGAAAATTTTAAACATTTCAACATCCATAGTAAACAGGATGTAAAAAGCAACAAGAATAATATATGAGATTTTCTCACTAATGTTATCAAGAAGTATAAACACATTAAGATGAAGTTAAACTCTTGTTTATTTTTTTATGAAGAATGGAGGAAATGAATTAAGAAGGAGATGAGCTAAAAGTAAACACAATAATACCTCTTCATTCGCATTCTTCATTGAGTAGCATCTTTTTAAAGTAATGAAGAAGAATTTGTACCCACAACCACATGAAATTGGACCATAATCATGCACTGCCTCTCACTACTTGCACGGCTGATATTGAATAAAAAAGAAAAACCATAAATATAATGGAAATATGAAGTTCAATGTATTAATATTATTCAATTAAAGCAGATATAATAACCTCGATAAAAGTTTTAAGTGCCTCTGTCATTTGGTGAAGCTCAGAGAAGAAAAATAATTAGCAAGAGGTTACAGCAAGAAGAGCTTTTATAAAATTTTAGAATTCATTGTTCTTACATTAATATGAATGTTAGCCAAGACATACCATATTTATTCTACAACTGATATATACCGAATGGATTTTTAACTTATTCATTCAAAAAAATACAATTCACATTGCAATAACGTAAAATCCTTCAGGCCATGACTTCAGTTTATTTCAACAGAAGTATTGTTAAAAAGTTACTTATGTGAATTTTTTAGAATATTTATAGAAAAATATATGTCGGTCGATACTTCAACAGAAGTATCGACCAATTTTACTTTGGCTTTATACCTGCATATCAAAGATTGTTAGATCTACATTACTTATATTATCTGGATTACAATTCCATGCTTCAAACCCAAAAAAATTAAACAACTGAAACAAGTTAGTAGTATGCAGGAAAGACTGTGTTAAATATATTACATGCCTGATTATTTTCAATACTGTAAATAATTATTTTATAAATCAGGTTGCTTTATTTCAGTAGAATATTTTAATATACAGAAGCTATACCTTGTGATAAATTGTGAGAAGAATTTTCTCTCTTTTTAAGTATAGATGTAACTTCAGGCTTTCTGTTTGCAGACTGTGGCATCCCAGATGTACTTCCAGCTATAAAAATAGAATAATATTGATAGGTAATAGATAAATGCTTTTCATTGAAAATTATTACAAATATCTACCAACTGAACATAAATTTCTATAAAACAGTGATCTAGTTCATAGATGTATTTGCTTATGGGACTAAAATTTTTCAGAGGATCACTTCAAGTGACAAAATAAAAGATAATTTATAAACTCTCAAAGAGATTTTGATTATGAAACAAAATATTCTGAGCAAATATCAAATAAAACATAATTCCCCAATATTTCCTAAAGTTAATTACTTCTTTTCTATGTTCAGAAATTAATGACTTCAAATGAATCTCAATTTTAAAAAATGAACAGTTAAATTGCATGAGTACTGAAAAATGAATGAGTGAGGCCAAACCTGAGTTTATGGGCTTTGGAGATGCAGTTGGTTCAGATGACCTTCTGAAGCTTAGGAATGATTTATCTGGTATCATTTTGTTCCTAAAACCCTTTCTCATTGCCAAATTCCTGACTAGAGACTCAAGACTCTCAACTTGAGGCAATCCTCCTGAAGCCAGCCTAAAAAAAGCAATTTAACATTATAAATTAGTAATAAACATCACTTAAAGAAAAATTTGGAAAATTATATTCTTTGAAAAGGAATGTTTTTTACAACAATTTAAATTTCACCAAGAGGAGAGAGCTTTATATGATACTTTAAACCAATAGCTATTCATTAGTGAAATATTAATGAGAGTACAAGGAATACTCACCAACTGTCAGAAATAGCTGAAATTCCAATCTTTTGAATATGGTTCAAAGTATTTTTAGCATAAAACACATAGTCTGGATCAGGAGGAATTACACCTTCTTGCCTGTAATTTTGTTCAAAAGAGGTTAAATATTTCAAATTACAGCAAATCTACTGATATATATCCATATTATTAATTCCAATCATATAATATACTCAATATTCAATCATTCACATTTATTAGCATAATTATTTTCAATTTAATACAAACATAATCAAAATAAAATTCATAAGGGAACAAACCTGATGGAACAGCCTCCCGTTTCCAGAACAGTAACCAAGATTTCCTGACCCTAAGAGGAAGTAAATTCAAATAATAACTTTATCGTATAATTATGTTATTTTTCATCAAAAATTTCAAACATTGGTATTGGAAAACTAAAATTTACAAAAAAATGAGCCAGCTTCTAATTCTTAAATACTGCACATATGATTGTCAAGAGATATTTTATTACTTTTGCAAAAAAAAGATGGTGAGAAATGTTTAGGATAATCTAACTACATATCAAGTAAAAAAGTAAAGTTTACAAATGATTTTAGGTATGACATAAATAAAGCTACTAACTTTTCCAACAATGAGGAGGAACCATCTGCCATTTGGTACTGGATACTGCCCTTCCTCTGTGGTAGAACTAAGACCACGGTTACAAGAAGGAAGGAAAACCTCTCTCCAAAATACAAGGGATCGAATGGGTTCTGTTCGACAAAGATGAAGTATACCCAATTGACTTAAAAATGAATTAACATAGGGAAGATCTTCTGATGGTAGATGAGAAGTTAGGAGATAACCCTGAAATCAATTACATTATAGAATTTTATGAGGAAAAAATTAATATTGAGATTAATATTACTAATAAATGGCAATTTATATTCATAGTCTTCATGAAGTCTCATAAAAATTTGAATTAAGGAAATATATTACTGGGTAAGAGACATACTAGCTAACTAAAATAAAATAAGATCAACAGTATTCTCAATTTCGATTATTAATAATCACCGCATTTCAACTATAAAGGAAATCTCCTCCATAACTTACGACTTGAGTGAAACTTGATTAAATGTTATCTTGAAGTTTACAGAATCATTAACATGAACACTTAATGTATACAATTTTTAAATGTTTGGTAGATTGCTACATCCATTTTACTATTAACTCATTATAATTGTAAAATAAACACCTCAAAGTGAATGAATGATCAAAAGTCATACCTTATGATATAAACAACTGCCCACAACATTCATAAGCCTTTGGCACTGGAAATGATCTTCATACTGAAAGGATTAAATGTCAATTAACATAAGGAGATAAGATATACATAAACCACAATTGAAATTTATCATAACTCTACTACAAACCAAGCATTGAAAATCAGCAGATTCAAACTGCGTCAGAGCATCATCAATTTGATTCTAAAAAGAAGAAATTATATTAGAATAAAACCCTGCAATAGTTTCAGATAAAGAATTATATACCAAATGATCAAGAGAAATTGTATGCATACTTGAACATCTCGAGGTAGAGAAACCAGATGAGCACCAGGCAATATAATTTCAAATTGGTGGGGTGAAGGCAATGAAGCTTTAGAAGTGATTTCATTAGCAACGCTTGAGAGCTTTCCATTACTCCAAAATTTTCCGATTAAAATTCTTGAAAAATGCAAATCTAGCAAGTGATTTACTGAAGACCTATTATTTGGATCTGTGAATGCCCTGAATAATAAAATGATAAATTGTATCAGTGAATTAAATGAAGATTCAAATTCTTTTTCAAATCATTGGAAAAATATTTTAAGCAGACAAAGATGAATTGGAAATAAACAGAACTTAAAAAAAGTAACCATGTAATAAGTGACTTACTTTGATAAGGTCTGAAAATTAAATCTTAAAGCTCGTATCAATTCCTCAGTCAACAAAATAGCTTCAGGAACAGAGCAGCTATGAAAGAAAAAGAAAGTATCACTCATAACTTAAATTTTAAGTTGAAATTGAGCTCAACTCTATATTCTTCAAATTCTTTTTGAGAAAAATAGATTTAAAAATATTTTTCAAAAAAATTTACGTACCAATTATCAGGGGATGCAACCAGTAACATTTCAGATCCTTCTGTTAAATATATAACATGAGTTTTTCTTTCTTTCAACATCAAAGTGGAGCTAAAAGAAAAAATTTTAATCTTATTGTTTTATTTACAGTCAGATGACGATTAAAATTAAAAGCTATCCAGAAAGATTTGATTTTGGGGAATTTATTACTAAAGCATAGTTTTAGATGATACAATTGAAATAATCATGTGGCATGAGCCTTCACCAATAAGAGAGATTTAACCATTATAGTATATTTTCACTGGCTGGATTTTAAACAAATGATTAAATTTTAAAATAAACATCACTCACTTACTATTACATAATTTTTTGTCATATTTTAGACTAGTATATAATGTTTCAAAATTTTAATATATAAGGTACATGAAAATTATAAATTCATGATCAAATACACATTTGATACAAAATGATTTGAGAATTAATTAAACTACTTTTCATGAACTTTCAAGAAGGTTCCTACTCCAAGTACTTATGAATAACATCATAAAAAGAACTAATTCTCTTATTACTATACATGCTACAAACCTCACAGGAGCTGAAGGAGCAACCTCTGGTATCAATTGTCTTAAAGTTAGAAACGAGCCTCTCAATGAGGCTATAGTGTTACTCTCAAGACTCGTGGGAGGATAGAAGTACAGTACTTCATTTCCATCAGATTCCTCCGATGAGCTTTCCTTGCTCTGAGAATCCTTTTTTTGAAGAGACAGATACAACAGACCAATTGGATGGCTAGTGATGCTTGTCGCAATATCGTCAACATTATATCCCAACAGATATCTCACCAGCTTTGACTGCTCCAGAGGCTATATTTTGATTAAGAACAACATCTATATAATGACATAAAAAAGTTTAAGGAGTGATAAAAAGAAGACTAGTTTTATTATAAGGAAATTGCATAACATGTAAGATAGCTTCAGGTTCAATCTATTTCAATTAGCAATTTTATTAATGAGAGTAATACAATAAAAATGTCATTTTACTAATAAAGAATAAGGTTCTTTCATAAAAACATATATATTTGAAATTAATATTCACAAATCATTTCACTGCTGATTTCATAAATATTAACTCGTAGGATTTGAAGATTCGTAGGAGTATTTGTGCAATAAGATAAAAACTAGTAGCCAAAATTTATAATTACAAGTATTGCTGTTATGAGAGGATAATGAAGTAACTATCACTTTGAAAATACCTTAGCTTTGATTCCTGGGGGTATATCTGCAGTAACATCACATCCAGCTACCCTTTGAAAAACCAGCTTTACCTGAAATTTAAAATATAAGATATGAATCAATGAATTTTTTCTTCCCAATTCGTTTGAACCATTACATCCTCTACTGATTTATATGACTGAGATCAATAGTTTTATTAGGCCACTTTGGCCTTCATTGTTCTTTCATTTTATTTAGAGGTGATACCTATTGATATTTGAGTATAAAGTGCAATAAATTCTTTTTTAAATATATAAAACACTATTCACTTATTATTCTAGTTCTTCAAAATAAACTAATATAAGGACAATTAAAGGGTATAATTCTTTCAAGTTGGCTTTGGTTCAGTTAAATACTTTTAAGATATCTTAATTATTTAAATGTAACCCTTATTATTTGTAAGCAAACATGAAAAACCCAAACACTTAAAACACATAAAAAATTGACTATTATACATTCTGTATAGATTTATGATACATAGATTCTTACCACACATGTTGTATTAATGCAGGAGAGAACTTCATCTATATTTTTAAATGAAACTTCTTTTTCATCTATTTTCCTCAACCAATCACCTAAAATTAAATAAAATAATAAACAACAAAAGAAAATGCAAACAATTCTACTTTGAAATTGTTGTAAACTAACAGAAGCAATTCATTTGAATTCATAAATACTAAAATTTTATCATTTACTGAAAGAATTATATAAAATTATCATTCAACATCATACCCACCAATCTTAATACTTCTATTTTTTATTGCAATTCCATCAGGAACAAATCCTGCTACCATAATGCGGTCATCAGAGACTGCCTGTCCATCTCCAGTCAAATCACTGGATGATGAAGCAGATGAAAATACACCTGGTACAATACCAAGCAATGCCTCACAAAGACTAGCTCTTCTTCCCAAGTTCCTCCTCCCTGGGTCCACAGTAAGTCCTACTTCCCTAGCCTCTCCCTCCTGAGTATCCCTAAATGTCACTTTATTTCCTCCTCCATTGCTCAATGATGCACCTCTATTGAATTCTTTATTTGAACGATTTCTGCCATGATATCTGCTTAATCTATCACTCTTTGCTCCAGAAACAGATGGCCACCCATCTAAGAACCAACCTTTCAGCTTTTTATTGGCTCTTCTTTTGTAAGTAATTAAGTCAGAGAATCTTCCTAGAATTGAAAAGAAATCTCTTCATTGGAAAAGTTAAATAAACCAAAGTAATTTAGTAATAAAACAAAAAAAATAAATAAATAAATGCTAATATGCTAAATATTAGCATATTAAAATATTATGGAAATATTCGTACACTTTTTTAGCATGGAAATAAGTTTAAACTTCTCTAAATTGAGATAATATTAACTCTTAAAAAAATGCACTTTCTTATTATACTAATATATAGTTAATAATTAGTATTAAAAATATAGTTATAATTATAATAATATACATATTAAGGCTACTCAGACGTGCCATAAGTTGGGATAATTCTTCGAAACATACCTCCAGGTGTTTTTTTCTTGTAGTTTGAAGTCTTCGGTGAAGTGTCACCGGACACTTTCAAATTAGGAATCAAAATAACATTTGATTCCACATAAAAAAGTTCACCTTTTGGAGAGATATAAGTCTCCCACTCAATATCAGACCTACAAGTAAAGAAAAAAATCTTGGTTGATCAAATGCTTACATACTTTCTTGAACATATGGTTGAAAAACTAACCTGTTATCTTCATAATCGGATCCAGAACTAGTGTAAGAACTACAACTTGACCTGGAGCTCGATTCATCCCACCAACCTCCTGATCTTTCGCATGCATCATCTTCATCGCTTGTTGAATCACCATCTCCGCTACATGATTTATGCTGAGATGCAAATGTTCTAGGTAACAGTGCTTCACTCTCACAAAAATCACCCATCACGTAATTTAAATCAACATAAAACTATATTATTGTACTGCTTAGAGCATAAAAATAAACAAAAAGTCTCATGGCGATATCAATTAGGCAAACCCAATGAAAGAATAATAATTATTAAACTTTATTGATGGCATTCGATCAGCATTTCTGCTGTTTGTTGATGTATTGATGTAAACAAAACAAAATTGAAAGACGATTGACTGCCGATTTTAGACGACGCCGACACGACTTCTTTTGTTGATTTCCTGTTTCTATGAATACGCTTGGGTTTTGTTCGTGACTGATGAGAATTCCTACCTTCGAAATGGAAGTGGTTACTATACCTGAAAAGGTGAATATCTGCGTGAATAATTTATCTATGCTCGTATAAAAGTTATTGAAATGGGAATTATCTTCTCTAATTTCAAGATGAATTCTTAAAATAAACTTTTACGCTTGATTGATTCCGAAATTTTTACGCTAAAAATTGCATTTACTATATGCTTATCATGCTTTCAGGAGGAAAGTAGTCCAGATAGCCGTCCTAATGTGGGATCAACAGCCACAACATACGACGAGCTTGATATGGAAGATCTATACACCAAGTACAAAGTAATATATTCGTTAAATTAATACCATAAGGATGTTAAGCATAATCCTACTTGACGTTTTGGTAAATAACTATTTTTCAGAAACTACAACGTCAGCTGGAATTTTTAGCGGTTCAAGAAGAATATATTAAAGATGAGCAACGCAACTTAAAGAAAGAATATTTACATGCTCAAGAGGAAGTGAAGCGTATTCAAAGTGTGCCGTTAGTTATTGGACAGTTTTTGGAAGCTGTCGATCAGAATACCGGAATAGTCGGAAGCACTACTGGTAAGTAATGAATAAGTACAATTAAGCTCTCTTTTTTTGTGAATACTGAGAAATTTTACAGCCAATAAATCGTGAGAATATGTCTCCAAATGCCTGTAATATCAAGGCTTGTTGTTCTAATTATGAGGTCATCCTTATTTTACTAGATTGATTTGTAGTGAATTTGGAATTAACTCAGTTCCCCTTAAAGAGTTAAACGTAATTAAAATGCTATAACTTTAATATTTCTGACCATAATTTTATGGAAGTTTTAATACCCTGAATTAAATATTTTGCAAAATGTTGTCAATGAACGAAAGTATGTTCTAAAAGCATGGAAAGTAAGATGGATTGTATTTATTTCTAGGATCCAACTATTATGTTAGAATTTTATCGACGATAGATCGCGAATTGTTAAAAACTTCTGCCAGTGTTGCTCTTCATAAGCATAGTAATGCTTTAGTTGATGTATTGCCTCCAGAAGCTGACTCTTCCATATCAATGTTACAAGCAGGTAAGATGAATGAATTTTTGTAAAATAAATTGATGCAAACATTGTTTAAAATGATATTTTAAGCTTATTAACATCTATGTTCCTAGATGAAAAACCTGATGTTCAGTATGCAGATATTGGAGGTATGGATATGCAAAAGCAAGAAATCAGAGAAGCTGTTGAGTTGCCTCTCACTCATTTTGAACTCTATAAGCAGATTGGTATAGATCCCCCAAGAGGTGTCCTTATGTATGGCCCTCCTGGGTGTGGTAAAACTATGTTAGCCAAGGCTGTGGCCCATCACACTACTGGTGAGTTAAAGTTATCTAAGCCATCTATTAAGAATAACATATTTATACAGCAAGAATACTATCTATTTATAATCCATATGTCAATGCATATTTTGAAAACTGAATAAATGACTTCGTATTTTCCACAGATAAATTTATTGGCACAACTGCTTTCGTTAGCGGTTACGTAGTAGTCACCTAGTGATAGTTAGTATCTTACCATTCCACAAAGTAATCCTTGAATATATTTACTATATATTATGAATGTTTGATTAATGTTTCTGCAATACTGAAAATTAAGCAATTTTTAACTGTATAAGGGTGATTGATGTGGTATTACTCAACTTTAGGCATGAATTGAAATGAGTTCATATGTAGCATTAAATGCAATTGGCAAATTTGAGTTTTGATTAAAGGTAAATCAAATCTTCACAGTTTATTACAGTTACTTGATGAAAGTATAACATTTTAGTATTCAATCTTCTAAGGTACATATCTGCTGTGGTCACTAGCATCACAGATGTATTGTTATTATTAACTCTTTTCCTAGTAGGTTCATCTTGCATTCATTTTGTATGTCATTCTCCTGAAATGCATGTGAATGAACTTCCACTTCACTAAGAGGTATGTTATATTTCAAATTAATTTGTTATATGTTTTCTTTTCAGCTGCATTCATTCGAGTTGTGGGATCAGAATTTGTGCAGAAATATCTTGGAGAAGGTCCTCGAATGGTTCGAGATGTGTTTCGTCTAGCAAAAGAAAATGCACCTGCAATAATATTTATCGATGAAATTGATGCTATAGCCACCAAGCGTTTTGATGCTCAGACTGGTGCTGACAGAGAAGTGCAGAGAATCTTACTCGAACTTCTCAATCAGATGGATGGTTTTGATCAAACCACCAATGTCAAAGTATGCATTTTAAAGCCTACATTCTAAATCCATTGATATTAGAATTGGAAACCTACGTGAAATATCTTTTTTTCTAATTTGTAATATATTTTCAAGTGTTTTTTTATGATCATTTTTGATATCTAAGATGTTGTTTTAGATATATAAGCATCATACGCATTTAAATTTATGCATGCTTGAAATTATTCTTCATCCAATTACATTACAACTACATATGATGAAAATTTCTTATTTTTGTTTGATGCTATGAATTCTCAGAATCACATATTCTGTATAATATTTCAGGTTATAATGGCTACAAATCGTGCAGACACCCTAGATCCTGCCCTTCTTCGACCTGGACGTTTGGATCGTAAGATTGAATTCCCACTGCCTGATAGGAGACAGAAACGTCTTATATTCTCAACGATTACTTCAAAAATGAATCTGAGTGAAGAAGTAGACTTGGAGGATTATGTTGCTAGACCAGACCGTATCTCAGGAGCAGATATTAATGCAATCTGCCAAGAGGTAAAGTTTTTTGATCATTGCTATATTTTACATTAATTATTAAGAATATTATGTCATATACTTTCAACTTTAACTATTTTTTCAATTGTACGAAAATCGTACATTTCCTACAGCATTATTTTGATTGTTACTGCTTAAGATGTGATTTGGAAACTGATGAAGTTTGCATCTTATCATTTTCTTTCTTATTTGCAGTATTCCTATTATTGATACTGATCATTTTCATTTTCTTTCATAGGCTGGTATGCATGCAGTACGAGAGAATCGTTACATCGTCCTGGCTAAGGACTTTGAAAAAGGATATAAGAATAATGTCAAGAAAGATGAATCAGAACATGAATTCTATAAATAAGAGAAGTTATGAGAGTGAATTATTTCTGTGTCTGTGGGGAAATTTTCTGTATACATTAAAAACTTAAATACTGTATCAATGTGACAATTATTATGAAAGCTGTTCCCACACTCTAAAGGCTATCTCCAGTAATTACAGGAAATGCAGTGCGTGGTGCTATAGGGCTATTCTTGGGTTAACCATTCTCTCAGTCAGGAATAATATTCATTTTTTCTTTTTGTGTTTGCATTTTCATTAATATTTAGATATTAAAGCAAAAATATTTCATTAAAACGTTTATAAAAATTTTCTAGCAAGCAATGAGTAAATAGTCTTTTATAAATAGATTCTTGATCTTTTCATCCTATCCATTTTGAACCTTGTGAAACAGAGGACCAATCATTTATTCATCTGTAAGAATTACCCAGAAAATTTTGGTGTCAATTATCTCATATTTATGATTCATTAGTTTTTGACACATTTGTGGTAAGTAATTATTGCAGAAAATTAAGGGTTTTCCTTTCCAAGTTTTTGATATATTTTATTTAATTTACAACGTACATAGTTTTTATTTTTCTTTTTTTTAGTAAATGTCTATTAATTTACATACTTCTACATTTGCTATTAGTAAAGATATTGTTTTGTTGCTAATTTTTCAGATGTTTGTATCTCTAGGTTGTATTTTGTTACTGAATACTGTTTCCGTACCTTTTTCCACAAATCTTTCAAATGTACTTGCCCAATTTTAAAGGGATTTATAAAGAATAAAAATATTGATTCTCTTTCCATCAAACCAAAATATCGATGAAATGTGAGTTTTAATTTTTATAAGCTTTGAGAATTTCAAAGATTATTTTATTTTACTATATCCCATCCTTTCTCAAATAATTGTATTACTTTCTCATCCTATCATTTAAAATATCACCAATTTTGCTATTTTAGACCTCCAAGGTTGTTTCTAAATATTAAAATTAGTGTTATTTTTTTAGTTTTGCTCAAATTTTTGCCTTAAATTTCCTTATGCCCGTATTAATAGAAAATTGGTTTTAATTTATTTTATTTCAACTTTGTGCTGATACTTTTCAGCTTTTCGATTAACTATTCTACATGTACATCATAACCTTGCAAGCAGTCTTTTGGCATGTGGCAAGGTGTGAAATCACCATGACTCTGCTTACATAGTCTATTACTTTCCAGTAATTATTCACGGGAAAATTAATTTTTAAAGTAACTTTTCCTTGCATCTATCTCCCAAATCTTTCTCGTTTTGTCTGAATGGCTCGTATAGCTGGGATTAAATCAACTATGTCTCTATAAGATATTGCTTTGACAGAATTTATTAAACAGCTGAATCCTTTACTTAAATTTATTTTGTAGTGAATCCCAATTTGTATCTTAAGCATGTGAGTAGCTCTCACTGATTTTTCATAATTCTTTTATTGTATTGTAATGTATATTGCCATTTGTTGGACGTAATCTATCTTTTAATGCAACCCATAATGTCAAGGTCCCATTAAGCTGCATGCATACTCAAGGTGAGGCCTAATCAGCTCTAAGTAGCATCTCTTGCAAACTCTACCAACTAGTCATAAGGCAAAACTGGATTTGCCCGTCCACATATCATACTGATAGGGGCACCTCATGTCAACTTAAAAGTCCTATACCACTATAGTCTATAAGACTGATCAATATATCTATATAGATTTTATTTCAAAGAAGTTAACCAAGGAGTATTTTTCTACTGTAAGTAGAGAAATGTATGATATTGATGTTCATATATCAAAATTATTCCACCGTGTAATCTGCAGATTGTTTAGTTAATTATACAGTGTGATGAGTAATATTCCTCCTTTTGCAGCCAAAAATGTACATAACCTTACTGAGGATATTTATGACTATTTTTCTTAAGAATTTTTAATTTAATGACTTGAAAGATTCGCTAATTTTTAGCAGCATCTGCTGATTGTACCCCCACAAAATGTACAAACATAGTTTTGAAATTCATTATACCATTGTGAATGCCAAGTTTTATAAACTATAGTATTAAAATAATTGGTGCTTTTGAATTAAATGAATGTTTTGATTTTTGCTGAAAGAAATTGCTTCATCAAATATACTTCCTTAAACAATTCAGTCAACACCAATATTTTCAAGATACAATTTGAGTGAGTAAATTGCCTATCTGTTGGACATTTACTTATAATGCGTAAACAATTTTAAGAAAATAATCAAATGTTGGAATGACCAGTCTTGCTAAACTTCTTTACTTTAATGTAACTAATTTTTTTGGATGAATTCAATTACACTTGTCAATTAGATTTAGATTTCACCTTTACTGATTATACTATTTTTTTTATGTTTGTTCACAAATCCTGGTACCCTCACTGAAGAACTATTGCTAAAGTATCTATATTTCCTATTTGATATGATAAATCTAACAACTTTAGTGAATCTACAATATGGATTAGGAAGCTCTGTTTCATCTTGTTAAAACATAATTTTAGAGGGAAGCGAAACCTATCTGGACATTTAACTATACTGATTTTACTACTACAATGTACTGCTTGTATCTATATTTATAAAGAAAAAGTACTTCATTCACTGCAATTTGCAAAAAATATGAAGAATAATCAAATATAGCAATAATCAGCTGTTTCTTAAATTTTGAGCTTAACTAAGGGAAGTAAGATATTTTTTATTTTCCAGTCTAAAGACCTTAAATTTGTAAAAGCCAGACACCCCTCTTTAGTACTTTATAAGAAATTAAATTTTATGAGAACACAGTTTAAAAACTAACTCCATTCAATTTTTTAACCATAGTACCCTAAAAATCATAATATCCAAGTTATTTTGTCAACTTTTGCTAGCATACATTCAAACCTAATGAAATAGAAATACTTAAACCTTATAAAAACCTGTTCCTTCCACTATAGATTATTATTTTTGAATTTGAAAAAATTTCAGTATAGTATATAAAAACAGTATGATATGCTTCTAGAGCATTACTTTATATGATATTGATGGTTTTTGATATTCTAGATGCATGTTCAAATTTAAGTACATGACGGGGTGCAATTTTACATTGAAGAAATTGGAAACTAAAAAGGAAGAATATATACACCCCCAATCCTTAGCATTAGCTTGAAAGTTTGAGAGACAAAGAATAATTTATATGAATAAGAGAGAATAATAATTAAGAAGCCTTTCACTGCCATGAGCTTAAGTGCTATGTTTAGACAGTCAACAGTAGGATAAATCTTAAGTTCGAGTATTGTTGTTATCAGTGTTCATCACTCAATAGATTTGAAATTTTAATTCTTTTGATCATGTTGCTTTATACTAAGTAATTGATATATCTTATGTCTATCTTAATTTTCTACGAGCATATATTGGTTTTACCAAGCAAGAATTTGGTCGAACAATGTAGATTTTAAAACCTGTGACCATTCACCTAAAAGTCCTAATTACTCCCAGTGTGGCAATATCTGAAGCTTGCAAGAGAGTAAGGCTTTCCCAAGCAAAATATGTAATTATGATACTTGGAGTGTTAGAAAAGGAAGAAGATTTTGAAGTTATGATTGCAAAATGAAGCAATTTTACTTAGATAATGTACAATACACAAGTATTTTGAATGTTATAACATTAAATGACAATTTATGCATTGATGCATTATTACATTAATAATTTTATATTTAATGAAGTTGAAAATTTATTTTTAAACTGTATTGTAGACATTTACAAAAATATTTTGATTTTCTGACTTACTGACAGTAGTAAATAAGTAAAAAGGTCATCAGCAGGAGAGATAGTAGGTACATAGATTTAAATTTATTGTTTCAAAAATGCTGTTCTGCAAAAAATTTTACTTTTTAAATGGAATAGAACTCCATTATGACAACCTTTTTCATGAGTATTTAAAAGGAAAATAGATTAAAGCTTCCTGACTAACATGGTTCATTCATGGACTATTATGAATATCTAGGTATATTACTGAAACAGAATATCTTTTAACTGAACCACTGTTGAGGAATCATAATATATGTGTATAATATAATATACGTTTGCATTCTACCTCTCCCATCTGCTTCTTAGATCAAAATATTTCCTCTCAATGAGAGTATTTTATAATAACCTCCTAATCAGAATAAAATCATAATCAATTCAAAATATTAGGAGTTCATATCTAAGATGAGATTATTAACTGCTATTCAGTAGTATTCTCAGTATAAACAAATAGAAATTATAGAAAATTTTGTTATATATGGATGAAAAATGTAAATAATTCTGAAAGTTGCTATTCTACTAGATTTATGATGAAATGTAAGCATTCAAATGAATTTGAGTTAAGAATTTGTAATTTTGCATTCAGAGGCCAACATTCTTGATATTCCCATGTTTTATGGCTATAAAATCTTCAAATTATCCATTATTAGAGCTTTTAAAGTTTCACTTTAACTGCCCAATGAGAGATAGAAATTTTGTCTTCATTTCATTTACTTGAAAATTGCATTAAATGCGGTTTTTGTCGTTGATCTATATTATGGCATTCATCAAGTAACAATAAAGTTTCTAAAATACCGTCATTGGGTTTGATATAAATAATAATTCTTCAATACAAAAATTTCATAATGATTGAGGAGACTGAATTTACTACTATTTTGGATAGAAATTTATGAAAAATTCATGATTATCATTGTTTATTATTTTTGGAAGATGGTTTGGTACTACTGATATGGACTAAAATTTATTCCTAAAACATGAATCTTTTATTCAAAAGCATTGAATGAAAATGCATAATTATCTTGCAAATGCCTGTATTGTCTAAGTATTGTGGTCAGTTTTATCACCCAAACTTTTTCTTTGAATCTAAATTCATCTTAATGTTCCTATTTGATAAAACTTTATATCAGTTTAATTTGAAATTTCACTCTTTTATAAGTCTTTCATTGTGCAAATCCTACCATAAAGTTTTAAAGTATTAGTATTAAGGAAAAAAACTTAATTTTTTATGATAAGCCATGTATCTGGGGAAAAGACTAAGGTATAATATAAATGATAAAAGCCTGACAGTATGAGGCCTCAAAACCAGAACTTCCTATTTCAATTTAGTGTTTCTAGCCAATTGAGCTATCAAATCTGAACTATCAGAAAAACCAAAACTGATACTTTCTTTATAGTAATGTAGTAGCTAAAAAACTGAATAAACCAGGTTATTTTTGTTATTCCTTAGGTTTCTAAATCCTAATTTTAAGAGATATAAAATAAACAGTTTCCTTGATGGAATAGTGTTGCAAATTCTGGAAAGGGAGGGAAAACAGAACTCTTAAAATATCAACATACATACTTCTTATGAATTTTATAAGCTAATTGAATACAGTACGATGATCGGGAATCCTTTTTATTTCAAAGATCAATATGTACTTTCCTTTTAGAAGAACCTATTCCACATGGAAGATATACTTGATTGAAATATCAGACCATGATATTGGGAGTAAAGATCAATTTAGTGAATTCAATTTTTAGGGAGTCATCTTTCTAAATTGGGAGTTAATTCCACATTAATTGAGGCAGAGGAGGAAATTAATGTAATATCTGCAAGCAGGATGTATCAGAGCAGCAATAATGGTAAAAAACTGGTCTCATTAGAGTGGGTATTTGGATCTTGAATGCTCATTACTTGCTCCTCCATAACACCAAATATAGCTACATCATTCTAATCATGTGTAATATACATCTTAATTGCTTGATTTTATCTCCTGAGATTTATTTAATCAAACTCACGAAGTGAAATTATGACTTGGAGCACAAGAGAAGTTCCTTTCAACGAGATTATTACTCCTTGAAGGAAGACCCGAATTCTTGCAACAGGTCGGAGGATAAATTGCGATTGACGATAAGGAAAAGGTAAGCTATTGTTCTTTCCGATCCGATGTCCTCTTTGTGGAATCTCAAACCTTCGATCTAATCGTTGCGGAGCGCTCGCGGCCTTATTTTTCGCCAGAGGAAGTCGCCGCTAATCGATGAGGACTTGGAAGGAAGCGCTGCCCATCGATACAAGGCTCGCCGAACCCTCCACACGCTCGATCATTTTCCCGAATACGACAGCCGATGACGTCAAAACCCCCACACACACACACGCAGTTTCACGGCGTCGCGGATAGCATATTCGCGCATCGACGAGCGTTAATGCTTTTAGCGACGAGCTACAGCAGGGGCTTCTTCGCTAGTAAAGACCTATGTTACGCAATGTTTTCTTCCGGTTGTAGTAGGAGCTTTGTATCTTTGCTTAATTTCACGGCAAGGCTGTTCTACTCAAAAGGATACAAGCAACCAGCCATGCATTAGAGAATTGTAGTGAGGGGAAGAACAATGTGTACACCTTCCGTCGATGGAAAGTTGCACAGCGGACCATGTCCGTAAATCCGCGATTGAAATTCGCTTTGAAAGATTTAGAAGTTGAGTCCGGAAGTTTACAAAGTATATTTCGAAAGAATCAAATACTATACGGAATAAAACTGCGTGACTTGAAGCTGAAATTTACTATCTAAAAATTTATGAAAATTAACTCCTGATTTATCGCTGTTATAATCTCTTGTTCAAAAAGATGTGCAGTGTTAATTTCACCTGAATGACGGTTTATTTAATTCGCAATTATAATTACATCATCTCAGTATCCTTTTTGTCAATCTATTAAGATAAATCAAGTTAGGAAGAGCAGCGAACTGAAAAAAAAGTGGGTGGGCCCTCAGCTTATAATCTTATGGCTATACATAACATATGAGGACCTTCAAATATTGGATGTCATCCTCTTGTTATGAAAGCGGTGAAATGTGTTAGCAAGTTTCTAAAAAGAATTTGCTCGACGAAAAAAAGATCGCTTTAAATTGATTTCAGAATTGGACCGTTTATTTTTAATTTTCATTTTAATCGTGGATAAAAAATAAACTTTTATTTATGCAAATGCAATGAGCAAATATCGACTCTGAATTACACGCTCATAATTTCACGTCCAACACGATTCTCTCTTTGATCTATAATTCAGGATATGCAATGCAGGGCATTGATGTAATCAGTCGTATAAGCAAACTGATGACATATTAATTGCTCGATAAACAACGATAAACTAATAGAGATAAACAAACGTTACGTTCGATACGAAATGTTAACTTTACAGGAAGAATTAATGAAATGTCGATTTTATTTTCGGTTTGAATTTTTCAAACAAATGTTTATTTTAAATTTCAATGGAATGAAATACGTAACAGTTTTTCACGATACAAATATTTATACCTTAAACTTAAAATGCATCCCGGATCATAAGCCAAGTTAGTTGAATTATAATTACCGAGGAAAGAACGCCAGAATTCCATAGTAGTTTAGCTTTTTAAAAGAGAGCAATATGCTGGTATCTGAAGGAGCACAACTTTTATCGCAATTTGAGAACTTTTATTGCGTTGCAATATCTCACCAGATATAATATCCATAATCCTACGCATATAAAAGAAAGTTCTGGAGCAATTAGGAGTGATAAATCACGGAGAGGGCAAACAAAAGAACTAATAAGCGGAAAAATTTCAAGAGTGACGCTTCCCAAAGCGTTCGCAAGCGTGAATTTTAATCCATCCTATCAGACTTTCCGACGTACAGCACCTCCGTGACGTAATTCTTTCGTTTATTGGAAGTTTGCGCTGTAGGTATTTCATTTGTTTACGTAAATTCAACAACATGTATTCCGCATCTTACAGAGATTACAATAAATAAGGCTTCCGGAAAATAATATTCGAATTTTTATCGCTAATATTGTAAATAGAAGTAAATATTTATGCACAATATATATAGACTTCAAATCCAAACTGCTTCAATGTACTCGTTTTTCATCACATAGTTTAAAAGAACATTCTCTTTCCATCCAACCCAAACCAAAAGTCAATAAATCAGAACTGAATTGTGGGGTATTAATTTACGTAAGTGTCCTATCCAGCGTTTGGTTCATGAGACCAAATACTCCCGTTACTCAACGACCGTTCCTTCGTTTCTAGGTACCAGTTTCCGCCCTTATATCGCTTAAATCTTTAGCCTTTGTCTTCCACTGTGCCATTGTATTCTACCCTCAATTACTTTCTCAAGTAATCTCTCTTCTCCCAATATTTGACCCGCCCATTTCCTCAATCTCTCCGATGAAAACCCCTTCTTCACCTCATATTTGTTTTCCCATCAATCCAACTTACTTTTCCATTCTACACCACACCCACATGTCAAAGGTTTGTTGATACCATCTTTCCTTAATGCCAAGGTTTCACACTCGTACGGCAAAACGCTCTTTACGTCAAGGATTTCAGTTATACGTTCTCGATTTATTTGTCGAGATCCCTCGGAGGTCAGGAGAAGGTTTTGAAAGCAGCTCGGTTAATTAAGACGAGGATGTGTTATAATGTCCATAATTAACGCTTCACCTGTCCTAGGGCCTAGCTGTCAGTTTTCTCAGAACTCTACCACTTTTTGGTTGTTTATTATCCAATTCTATCGCTCTACACTTCCGTATTTTCACAACTTTTAGGAAACGGTTGAGAGCTACTGGTTTGTAACGGTTGCCATTTTTTTTCGACACAAGACCTACCCAAATCTCTTTTTAACTGTGACTTACGCTTAGTTTACATTGTTAGATCAATTCTGTGACAACTCTACGTTCTTTGTTTCCTAAGATTCCTAACAATCACGGTAATTAACGTACACAACAAAGCTACCACAGACGATATACATTAAAGAATAAAAATCATTCGCGGATGTTTCTTTAACAAAGGATAATATCCGTGATGTGCTCATAGATTACGTAACGAAGATTTCGTTAGATATAGTGCGTGTAAAATTAGTTTAAATTGTAAAATTATCCGTAAAGGATTGAAAGAAGGGTTGGCCCATCCTTTCCAAGAGGCAAACAGACAATTAGGACTAACTAATGAAAGTAACTTTCAATCAATAGAGTGCTCAATCCAGGAGGAAGAAAAACTAATCGATTGTAAAAGGGATGTGGGTGGTCAGAACATCTTCCGTTGTCCCCTCTCGTTAACTAACAGGTTCTTCTTCATCTACTTTCAATCCTCACCATGAAGGATAACCCTCTCTCTCCATCCAGAAATAAATTCGAATCGTGTATTCTCGGACTAATTAATTCCTTACGAATAAGTGGTTGACCATCAAAGGTCTTAAAGATTCTTCGCCCAAAATTAAGCGATGACCCAGTTAAATAAATTACTCGACGCAGCCTTGAGTGCTGCACGAATGTATCTTCCTGAATAATGAACGCTTGATTACCACGGAGGAACGTAAGGGAGTCTTCCAAGGATAAAAGATTTTTCATCGATCTTCATCTGTCGAGAGAAATGCCTTTCGAAGAGTTTCGTGAATCAGTCGTGAAATGATGAGCTTAATCATGTTGATCAATCAACGTTTTTTAAGTCTCCGGTTGCATGCGTGATAAAAGTTGTATTTAGAGGTAAATATAAGCACCTTCTTATGTAATAAACAGTCAAAAAGCACGACGAGTTAATCCAGGCTGAATCATTCGCTTTCAAACTTCTAATGATAGTCTTGAGATGTTAATATCATCTTTAACAAGTTTCCAAAGCCGAAAGACTGTTACGGAATCAATAAAATTCATTTCCAATGTATATTCCAAATTTATATGAAATGAATCCTATTTACGTAAATAAAACGATGTTTCAATTTCATTTTAAATAGATACGGTTTAAACTCGGAATATAAAAGTTCTTTTAAAATTTCTCTCTATTCTCACGGTAAAAGCATCACATCATTTCCTTTGGACGAGAAAGGAATTCGTGGTCGAGAAACGGTACACCTTTTACGGATCAATGACTAAAAGGAAATCAGTCTGACTTTACGCACGAACCATCTCGAAGCGTATGACAAATTAATCCAAAAGCGGTGAGAATCTTACGTAAGGTTGACCTCGATGGAGCAAAACAAACCATTTCACTGCGCTCCGGAGATGCTTTCTCCAAGGTTTCAGAACTGTCGCTTGGGGCGATATCCAGATAATACGGTCCATGGAACGGAAAACCGGTTCTGCAGCATCTTAAGGATAATGAGATAATCGTCTACCTTCGAAGTCCTTGACGGAAACATAGAACGTATAACAATTCATTTCTTACGTAATGACGCGTTAAGTTACGCCTTTTGACATTGTTTTCTCGTCAAAACATAATGTTTTATAAGCGTTACGTGGCGTGTTTGTAACATGATAATTACCGAGCTATTTGTAAACTGATTTGCGGCTGAATTAATGCCATCGAAGGAAAGTCAAATGGACGAGAAGGCTTTCCAGTCTCATTCTTGACTTAATGAAGATTGTTATCGCGTCAATGAAGGTGTTAAAGGACTGTTGGCGTATTTTATTAAATGAAAAGCGATAAAGATCTTAAATATATACGTATCAATTCACTTCTTAAATGCATTTGACGTTCATTTCACTTGTAAAAACCCTTCTAGGGAATTTTATTCATATATTCTTATTCGTTGTACCTAGAAAACATTTCAGTTCCTTTAGAGTTCTACATAAAAGAGCAAAGATTATCAAAATATTGGTAATACTGATTTTTAATTTAACCGAAAATATTTGATTCTTTACTCATAATTAGGTAAAAAGATTTATGTTCGAGACAAGTCACATATTTGCTGACAAATGTGATTTAAGCACAATTTATACCATCTTATATTTGCTTCTAATAATTTTAAAATGAGCTCGTAATTACGTATAAGATCTATTGTAAATGTTATGTTTGTAGTGAGCCGTAAAGAAAGCATCTCACTGTTATTAATCGATTTTTTTTAATTAATCAAATAAATAATAGAAAGTTTTCTACGTAGAAAGGAAATAAATTTTTGGAGAGTTTTGCTAGAGCTTGTATTTGGAAGAGAAGAGTTCTAAACTCTCGTAGATAGTAGCTTTCTCTTTAGCCAATCCATGAAGGAGATGGTTGGTGCTTCACAAAGTTCTACCGTTTCATAATGACGAGGGGAAAGGAATTCCTTACGAATCGATCAGGGAAAGTAGAGTCATGGTTCTTGCACCCCCTGCCACACGCTCAAGGGCAGATGAAGGTGAAATTTGTAGATGCATCAAGAAGAAATACGTTTTTGGTCAATTTACAAGAGTTTTTAATTTGTTTAACTTTTATTGTTTGGAAATATTAACTACGTTTCCATTGGTTACCAAATCCAATTATTGAACCTTATAGCTTGCCAAAATCTTATTGGATAATACCTAACAAAGCATGTCGTACATGTCACTCATTTTGTATTTTCTCCTTTTAGAAGAGAGGGCTCGATACATTGGTATGTCTCTCCTCTTAATCTGTAGTGACCAACAGAGATCTGCACAGTATCAGAATTTAACGTCTAGAATGTAACGGTCTGTTTCCTTGTCTTCTAACCGTTTGGTACACTCAATTAGATACATACAAAGCGAGTTTACGGTAAAAATTGTGTGCAGATATTTTATCTAGAAATTACAATTCCTTAACAATAATGATATGAAAAAGAACACAGGATAATCTTTTATAAACCGGAAGATATATCGGGAGCAATTCATACATCGATATATTTCGATAGAACTAACTTTTAAATCTATATATTTATGCGTAAGAAATACTAAGCCCTGAAATTTCTTCAAAATACGACAATTAAAACATAAATTGAGATACTATGGAAACATGTGTCTGTATCCTGTCTACGTGACCAACCGTCCATACACGTTGCGTTCTGTGACCTTATTACTTGCAGTGACTGCAGCGTTTTTGGGGTCATATGGAAGAAGAATTATCGAAGTTAAAAAATTCTCTGTATCGGCTTGTGGATGCGGAAATCGCGAGATAATTTTTTAAAAAAGAGCCTTTTGTCTCGTTGTGAGCTGTAGCTGGAGTGAGAAAGACATATCTAGATTCGCCCGGATGTATAAGACGTGTTATATATTAATTTCTATCGATTATAGTAGAATTAAGAAATAGTCGTTGAATCCAATATCGTATTATTAAATTGTGAATCGAAGTATATATTTTTAGCTGGTTGTTTACATCGTGAACGGGAAGTGGTTTAAAGATAAGTTCCGAACAAATTCAAATATTATTAGAATTTTTTTGTGGTTTTTAGCTTTTAAATTATTACTAATAACATGGAAAATATTGCTAAGGCATTTAAAGTTCAAAATTATATAAATATACATACAAGCACTTATTAGATAAATATTAATATAAAATATAACATATACATTGAATGTTAAATATATACGTATAATATATTTATGTAAATTTTACGTCATAATTGAAACCATGAAAGGGCATTTAGAACTTATATTTTGCGGAAATAAATCAGTGAAAGACTCTCTAACACTTTGCAATATTCGCCCAATTTTATCATCAATAAAACTGTCTGTTTAGGGAACAGCGGAGTTTTATACGAAAGCTACGCAGTATTCTAAAAGAAGAGATCCTGTTTCTTATTTTATTAAACTATGAATGGAGCAGCTTATCAACGAGTGAAGCAAAGTTAAAGAGCAACGATGCAAAATTTCTATCGAGTATTTCCGTTGCTTAAGAAACAAAGATTGCTTCACGATTTTCAGCAATAAATTAACTCGTACTGTCATAGCAAATACTACGTAGATACGAAGATTGAATGGGATTGAACACTAGTTTAACTTTCATTAAAACTTGAAATCGTTAAAATTTTAAATAGTCATAATTTCCCAGATTTTGAGTAACTTTGTCATTCGAAATTCCATTTTCGATGTTAAATTTACAAACAACATTGATTAATAGCTAAATAAATAAAATAAAAATGAACTGATTAGTTTCTTCTAAACGACAATGTAAGAATTTTACAAGTTAAGAGTGAATCGAAAGAGAACAAAATGAACAGTTGAGGTTCATAAAAGTGAGACCTATCTTGGCAAAAGGGGAGCAACTTAAATTAATTCTTACTCCAACAACTGCAGTATCTTAAGGGGCCATTCACTTAAATGGACTTTCTAAGACGCTGGAAGTTTTTTACTCCTTCCTCATGAAACTTGCCGCAAGTTCCTTTTCCAGGTACTCGCTAACTTCTTTCCCGTTTCTGTATCCATCCTCCTTCCAAAATGGATCTTGAGCCACGAGAACGAGTAGAAGTCCGGTGGAGAAAGGTCTGTGCTGTAAATATGGCGGGTTAAAACTTCCCAAACTAACCAATCAAGAAAAACTATCGTGTAAAGGGTAAAACGATGAAAAACACATCTAAAAGAAGGCAAATAACATTCTTAAGCGTCCAATATATATTTTATTGTTGGTTGTTTTTCTGGTTCACTTTTATTTATGCGTTTCCATGGAAATCATTCAAGTTACTCTAATAAGTAACTAGAAAACAATACAGAGTGTGTACAATTCCACGGCATAAATTGGAATAATTATTAATTAGCTATTAATTAATCATTATTAATCCCTCAATTATTAAGTTACTCCGGGTATCGTTCACTACAATTCAATTTACTTTTCAACCAGCACATCGGTTTAAGAATATTCAGGGAACTTTGGCAAGATGTTGTTTATGATCTGTAATCTACATTATCTTCACCCTACGAGCTCGTTTACAATTACCCAGTTCGTTTAATTAATTGTTGGACCGCTAATTGGTCCAAATCAAACCTTCTTTCAAGTTGTCAAACCGTCAACTGTCCTCAGGCTCTTAGTTTGGTCAGTCATCATCTGAGATGGAAGGCCATCAACCTCTTGGTTCGTTACGAAATTAAGTTAGAACGTCTAAATACTCATTACACCACTTCCAAACATACAGATCGATCCATATGTCTCAGGCAATTTCCAATTATTCTGCATTACTACCCTTGGGAAAAAGAGCATTGGTGAGCACTGAGCATACGTAGATGTGAAGATAGGTTTCGACAGCCGAGGTGGACGTGACATGCAACATATACGTCAGAACTGGTCTTCTCGGATATCATGAGAAAGAGGAACCCACATAGCAGTACAGTCAACCTCGCAAAAGTGTCCAAGTGTCAGAGGAATGAGGATATAACTTTTGGAATACTTTTGGAATACTCTACTTTTGGAATCCACATATATGCAACTGGATAGAAAGTCCAAAGGATGTACTCCTGCTTGGGTAGCTACGTCATACTAGTTATTTCTAGTGACACACGAGATCCTGCGTAGAATATCCCAAAATTTCAGCAGCAAATAACGTTTCATAAGTCACAGCACCGAACTTCCTCGTATGCAAATAGAGCTGTCACTATTCGAACCAACTTGTTACAACGAAAATTGGGCTCGTACCTACTAAAGCGGAATGTCTGGTCTCCCTAGTCATCTCGTAAATCAACTTAAGGAAGCTATTAGGGGAGATTAGGTGATGCTGCTGGCGTTAATTAACTCCCTACCATAAGCCAGTGGCGGATAACGGGGTTTTGATCGAAAATCGAAAAACCAAAGTGTCAGAAGACTCCTTCAGTCGGATGTAGGAAGCCCTTTGATTACCTGTAAGGTTTACAAGAACCCTGGGGCTGTGATTTATCGACACGCATCAAAGGGAAGGTGTTTTCAGAATATTTCAAAGCAGTTGCTAAGGATAAATTTACACGGTGTGTTGTCATAACAACAACGAAAGTGAAAGTGCTTCGTATTTTATCTCTACAGAAGAGAAACAGTTCGCAGATCTTGCAAAAATTGCAATCGAAGAACATTAGCATCTAAATACTAGAGTTTAAGGGAATTGGAACTTTAAATAATGAGTATCATTTTAGACAAATTAATGCTAAAAGTACTGAAGGTTAGTAATTTTTATTTGTATGTAGAGATAATTATTTTACGATATGTGTTTCCTTTTATTCGTTTTATTCGAAGCTAAAACATTAAAATATACTCTTAATTAAGGACTACCTTTTAAAACATGTGCTTAGCGTAGTAGCTCGACATCTCTAAGTCCCTGGTTCGAGTCCTGGTGGATCGAAATTTTAAAATCTGGAATGCAATGTTATTGCGTTTGTCCTTTACAGGTTTAAAATGCAATAGTGTTCAGTTCAGTTCAGTCAAAATTTCGCCCTGAGTCAATAAAGACGAATTATTATTACCCTTAATTGGGATCCAAAACGATTTATAACTATCTATATCTAAAATTTCCATGATTTAAAATAGAATTTTTATATTAAGTAAAATGTCACTTTTATTCATCTTCTTTCCTGAAGGCCTATTTACGTTTCATTGCCATGTACTCTTTGAGAAGTAAATGGCATATGATCGACAACAAGGGCTAACTTGTTTCATCCGTTCGGAAAAGTAAAAGCAAAAATTGCTATGGAAACGACTTTTTTAAATGCAGCCGACAACGATGGAACTGGATCTTATTTCTCTCGAACGGAGTTTCTGTTTTATGAAAGAGAGCGTTTTCTTGTATGCCCAAAATGGGAAATGCGTAGAAGGAATAGGACTGAGTGTGGATGGATAACTTCGCCATTAGATGAAACTCCTTGTAAGAGAAGAAAAAAAAGCTTTACAACTGCCTTCCACCACTTAAAAAATAATCAAACCCCTCGATTGGGGAGATAAAATCAATACCGGGAGGTTAAAAACTCGATAAAGACGCTAATATTTAGAAACGCTATCCAAACGTTGTTCTTGATAAGTTTACGCGGTTGACCAATATCTATTTAAAACGCCATATCTTGAAAAAGCCCTTATCTACTTCATTCCACATACGTAAATACGTTCACTGTATCTTGACCATTTCCTCTCATTTTGTATATCACATCCTACTATGCACGCCGTGTCCTCATGGCGCTTAGGCGGAAGCTGGATTCGGGAAATAAAACAAACACGAGTCGACGATTACTCTAATTCCACAAATTTTACGTAATGCGAAAATGAGTTATCTTATCAATTCAAGTGGTAAAGAGTAATTAATGCGTAATTTATTTTATTTTAACGCGAGAAACAAGAATTCCCGATTATAACAATTGAGTTCAGATTTAGTCTGTAAACAATGTTAAAGAACAACAATCGGATGAAATGTGGATTGTTGACAGCGTCATTACAACGAAAACGAAACGATCATTTGTTTCAGTAATAATACTTCCGTATATTTTACCTATTATTAAAGTGAAACTCAGACTTTATATAAATAAGTGAGGAAAAGCTATAGTAGTTGACACTCCAAGATAAGAATGGGAATCGATTGAAATTAAACTAAATTAGCAAGAAGAAGCAGGTTATCTAAATCAAAGGTACAGATTATTAATTTAATTACTTTGTAACAATAATGTCGGTGACATTTTATTGCAATTTTAAGAGTGTCTATTATGATACGATTTACTTTCGTCTTTTTCAATATCTTAACCTTAAAAATCAAAGACTGCGTATTTTACTAATAGCTCATTATAATTTACATGTGAGAAATAATTTGCGTATTTCATTTTTAAGAATTCGGCATCAATTAACTTTCAAATGAGGATATGGCAGTAGAATTACATTTGAGTTGCATTGAATTGAAATGTTTTACATGCCAAGAAATTAAAATTTTTATAGAATAAATAGTAATTTTAGTATTTTTATGACGAGTTATTTTCACACGCGCGTGATACATATTGCGTAGTAATGATAAAACGAAAGTAAAAGTAAATTTATTTAAACAAAAATTTTCTCATGAAACATACAACTTAGCGTGCTCGGAACTTAGCATTCGTGACAGTTTTATCTCGTAATTTTAAATCCCTTTCATTGACTGTTTCATGCGAAGATAGTAGGTCCACAAAAGTTTATTTTTCCTATTTCCCTTTCAATTGCATGACCTAGAGCAATCTCTGGCCGAATACTTGGCAACCCATTACACCCACGTTCGCCATATTGGGCATAGTTAGCATGCAGATTCAAAATAAACAATTTTTTCAAAGCCATTCACTTATTTACCGCACGTATATCTGCAGCAGATTGTATTTTCAGCTCCATTTTAATATTTTTATGACAGATTTGATTGCGTGTGTGTGCACGAAAAAAAAACAATATATTCGGATATTTATACACAGAGCTACATTTTATGGTTTCTCCTTGCCTTGATATGATCTCTGACATTTATATTTCCAAAGGATGAATTATTCCGTGGGAAAGGTTCGATCTCCATGACAGCAAAATTAGAACTGACCTCTTTTAAAGGAATTAACTACCTGCATTCATTGCGATAAAGGGAAGATATTAAGCGATTGCCAAATTAATTGCTGATACGGGAATGTGATTGTAATTGATATATTTCCGTAAGAGAATTAAATGCCGTACATTATCGGCATTGTAAGCAATGAGCAGTTTAAATTGGATTTCAACAATGTTTCTTTTGTAACAGGCTAAGCCTCTGATAGATTCTAAATGAAATGAAAGTAGTCTATAGCTAAATACAGATTGTTACGGTTAATGCTATAATTTAATCACCACGATATTGTCAATTGAAAGGTAATTTTTTAATTAGATCTCGGATCGGAAGGTTGTCTCCCAGTTTTGTATTTCTATTGAAGCAACTGTTTCTGCTGTAAGTGAAACGTTTTTACTTCCGCACCAATATATTGCAACAACGAAGACAATATTAGCACAATGTTTCATTAGCGTCGTTAGATATCAGATAAAAATGAAACCACTTATTTTAAAACATCTCTGGAGCCCTGTCAATCGAAGACTGGCCGTTGTTATCAGCAACAAACTCCGAATACAGCGCCTCATTCAGATCGTTTTCACAACAAAACTCGATTTTGAAACGTCTCTGACATTCGCATTTGACGTCTGTTTATCGAATTCATTTTCCGCCCGAACGAATTCGAATACATAAATATTTAAAATCGTATTTGACGATGCGAATATAAGCTTAATTCGCACGCTGGAGTGGTTACGAAATTTTCGGTTTTAAAAAAAACGCAATTTTTCCAAAAAAAATTATGCTAGATTTGTTCGATCGGTCTGATAAATCATGTCGAGATTTGCAAAACAATTAATGGAAATCGGGAAATCTGAATAAACCTTCGCCAGAATTCGCTCCAACGTTTGGGAATAATTTCCGAAAACGCGGAGGGAATAGCAGATATCGTTGATTATACGATCAGTGGGCGATTATTGATGGAAATATGATGTTTGAAAATGGTAAAATGGGACTTGATACACGAAAAATGAAAGTAGAAAACTCCTCTTCAAAAGTTCATAACTTCGTTGTATTAAAACGATCTGTACCACTCCAGTTAAGAGAAAAAGAGAGTTGGCTCTTCCCGAAAATGTTTTTTGAACTAACGAAGATAAAATCTCTTGATGGTTGACGAAAAGCAAAATTTTAAAAAATCGTAAGAATAAAATCGAAACTGAAAGGGATTTTTTGAAAATTAATCGCTCTTCAGCTCCTATAAATTGTTAAAACCTTTCCTCAGATTTTTAACACACTATGTTCAACATTATCGCTTACTATTGAGAACTGATAAATATCCGTTGGTTATAGCCTATTTATATACGGAATAAATCATTTAATTTGTTCTATTCCGCAAAAAATAACCTATTACAATGCATTATGAATCGTATATTAATGCCGCATATTGTATATAGCCTATTTATACAGTTGTTTTTATCGTAATCAACACAAATATCGAAGCTATACATCGTCAACCCAGAGCTGCATTCCAAATTCCATACGTATTTAACTCACGATTACTGCTTCCCATTAAAACGTAACTACCACTCTAACAGTTGCCAAATTGCAACGATCTTCCTAATTATAGCAATAATTCGTCGCAAAATAGAATCCTCGTTTTGAAAACATTTCTGGACCATCGATCGGATGCATAGCGTGCGACCATATTTCTGCCGGGATTCCCTATGAATAAGCCCTGAAGCGACCTCAGGAGGCGTTCGTAAGGGACCCGGAAGCTCTACGAGCACGTTCGCGAACGTAAAAGGCGATTTCGAAAGGCTGTTCAACCCATTGGGTGCGAGGATGCATTCGCGGCGTCGTTTGGCGACCCTATCTTTCGTCGTCGCCGTTAATAATCCGAGATGGAAAAAGGAAGGATATTTTTCGCCCGCGGCTGCGTCGCCAAGACACCGTATTTTTGGCGTTCGCGAAAAACAAACGCGAAGCGGAAAGGCGCTTTATAAATAAAGGAGATTCGTCACACGAGAGAGAGCTCTTACATCTCGCCTTCAATAGGAGTGACAGGGCGATGCCTACGCCACAGTCACGTGACCACTTTAAATATATCGACGCGTAGGATTTGATTGCAGATCGCGCCCGCGGGAGATAAGGAGCGCCCGTCGTTAATTGATGCGTCACGAAAGTTGTTGGTCGATAAGATTGATGCCGACGATGCGCTCGCTTCCGACGACGCCGTTATTAATTCGCGAATTGCTTCCTCGATTAAGAATAGGCGCCCATTTTTTTATGGGTACTTACATGCGAGGCTTTTTTGCGTTAGCTTCGTGACTCTTTTTGGAGGTTTTTCAGTACTCGGGTGTGTTAAGAGCAACTGAAACGGGTAAATTAAGGGGAGTGTTCGTGGGTTATTAAGATCGTATAGAGAGGTTATATAAGAGGAATATTTTGAGCTTTTAATTTTGGACGTTAATTTATCATAGTTCATAGGTTCATCCCCTTAAAAATTAAAATAAGAATTGCGAAACTAAATAAAGGTGCCAAGGTGTTCGAATATATATATATTATTGATCGAGATTTAGATTCATAATTTACGTGCAAAATTGATAATATTCGCACATCTAGTTATCGAAAACTTAATTGCCTAAATTCTGGAATTCTTTACGTCAATTTATAAAAAAAATTGTTACTCGATGAAAGATTTTAGATATTTATTATTTATTCATCTCTTTTTCAAAGAGAATTAAAAGTTTGATTATTTATTATTACTTTTAATATTATTTCTTTCGATCTGTTCATATCTTGCTACCTTAACTTTGATTTTTTTTCTGTTACTTATATGGTATCTTTTTTTAATATCTACTCTTATGAATTTAATCTTACACCTCAATTATATCAAAGATATTGTACTAGTTATGTTTTCTATCTCCACGTACTGTGTTGTTTTTGCTTGGCTTTTTTCGTATGCTTTAATTTATACTATTGTGTTTGTACTTATACAATTGAGAATTATTCATATGGAATTTAACATAATAAATAAGCGTAATAATAAAAACGATCTATATTATTCTTCTACTCCAACCAAGTTATGAATCGACTTCAAACCAATACTTTTATCGCTCTGCTGTCGTTCGAAATACAAAATGATAATCTTGCTACGAACTGCCCTATGATCAGGTGAAATTCAGAATTGCGAGCGAGATATCTTGTTGCATAAGGGTTCGGAAATACGTTCACATCGATTTCCTCATTCATTCTTCTAGAAGCTTCCCATTGATCTTTCTTCCACACGAAAATATATTCCGACGAAAAAAAAAAATATAATTCTACTTCACTTCGTCGATAGCAGATCGAACCGGCGCGTCGAGAAACACACCGAAGATGAAATATTACGCTTAGGTATCGGAAAATAAACGCGTAAACACTCAATTTAAATGCCTCGATTAAGGAGACTTGGCTTCGTTCCCAACCTTTTTTCCCTTTTATTTTGACACCTAATACATCTTCGTCTCAAGTATGTTTACATTTTTTCCTCCCTAGACAAAATTACGCGTTCAACAATCGATTAAGTTACGCAATTAGTGTTTAAATACGAGATAAATGTTTCAGAGCTGAATTATTACGTTGTTGCCATGGTATCAAAGGGTGTAATTAACTGTTGTAAACAGTCAGTGAGGGAGGGTTCATTCACACGTTTTCAAAGTACGGTGTGTGTCTCATTTTCAGCCCATCGTCGATGCATTCATGAATAATATAGTTCCATTGGTTTTAATTGAGCAATATCGCGTCGAATTTGACCTCTCTCAGAATCCAGCTGAGCGTTAAAAAGCTTAATTATCTAATATTTAGAGTTTAAAGTATCACATTCCCAGATGATAATAATAAAACGTCTTTATCTCTGTCAGTTTCAGACTAAAAGTCTCCTCTTCCATTCAACCCAAATGATAACCCAAATCATTGATCAAAAAGAAGAAAACGTGTGTGCAAAATATTTGGATTCGCAAACTTCGAAGGATGTTACATCTTTGAGTATAGAGTCCAGAAACAACACCAAAATGAAAATTGGGCAATTTAAACTCAATTTATGGGGAAAGATTGTTGTATCTTCTTATTAAATACCTAAAAAAAGCAATTAATAATAATTTTCGTCCGTATATATATTGTGCAAATTTTTATTTCCACTCCTAAAGGTGACCAGAATTAACATATGTATTTAATTTACTGAAAGTTACCTCTTTGGGGAATTTCAATTACAAATGTATTTAAAATGTTTTAAAATTTAATTAACTGTTAGTGAAACGTATATAAGGTTATATACGAATAAAAATCAATTCATTAGAACATAAATAATAACAATATTTAATAATGACGAAATACGTACATAATAATTTGCAGAATTTTGGCATCATACTGCTGAAATATTCGCGATATAAATTACAATTAATATATCCATAATTGAATTGAAATTTTATACTTTTAGACTATTTTCTGTTATTTTCCTTTTTATAAACATCGTGGACTGATTATAATTCATTTTCAAATACATTCGCGTAAATTACGATCTTTAACCCTTTCCCTGGACATCGCACCAATTCATTCCCTAAACCCACTCAATCGTGCTAATATGTCGATAACCCAATGGACGAAAGAAATTCGCGTTGGAAACGGGCAAATGCCATCTTGCATTCCTGCATCTCCAAAGGCAAATGGCCGTAGAAGTCTGCATATAGTACGTCCTCCTGAGCGCCGCCTTCGATCGAAATACTCGAGGGCGGTTTTTAAGTAAGTCGTGACCAAGAATAAGGGGGAATATGCAGAGTGGAATTACTTTCCGAGTCTCCGGAGAAATGGATTTCATTGAGAGAAAGAGAGTGAGTTAGATCGATTTATCGATCCAAGGGGCCTTTATCGGAAGGGGCCCTGAAAGCACTGGCGAAATGTCACGAGATAACACGAAATAGGCACGTGAAGTGCAAAAGAAGGTCGGGGATAGAAGCTGAATAAGAATTGGGCTTTCTTTCGCGAGAGAAAGACTCCGGAACGACAGCGGACGTTTCCTTTTTTCCTTACGCCCTCTGGTACTAACTCCGCAATGGAAATACTTTCATCCCCGCATTTGCACCGAAAAGACATGCGGTGTAAAAAAAACCACTGTGCAGATGGAAAGGATTTTTCTCTCCATAAAAGCCAATCGATTATCCATTAATCATTCCCAAAAATTTTTTTTTTGGGGGGGGGGGGGAGATTCACAATGAGGAAATTAATAGCTATTATAAGGGTTTCGCAACGGTGAGGCGGTTCGACTTCTCGGGAGAAAATAGCCTACGCCGGCCGTATCACGCACCCAGTCGTTTATTTATTTATTTATTTCATTGACCGGAGGAATTTCGATTTTGTTCGAGATGCCATTTCCATTTTTCAGAATGGATACGTTTATTCGACTATTTGGGAGTCCGAAATATCTGCTCGTGGGGTTTTTTTTTCGGAGCGGCGATATCGTCACGTTATTCTTCTGAAAGGTGAAAGAGAGGTTATTTTGACCTGAACTCCACGTGAAAGGATGGTGAAAACGATAAACCGAATAAAAATAACGATAAAGCAAAAAGAATTGTAAAAAACGCAAGAAATAAAGTAAAAAGGATTTGATAACAATTATGGTGATAACAATGACCGTATAACTAACAAAAGAATAAAAATGATAATTAGCATAATTACAATATATTAATTGTTAATACACTGATATTAATCTCTTTATTGTGAGCATTAATCACAATGAGAAGGACAGTCATAATAATTTAATTAACAGTGATCAATATTTTCAGTTATTGAAAACCGACAATATTAAAGTTTGTAATCCTAGTTGTTAAATAAGTACTGTTACAAAATAAGTTAACATTCTAATTTTGAGTATTCCATTCATTAATTTAGTTTTTTTCAAGGATTTGTGAGAGTCTAGAGCAAAAGATTCATAAATAGCACAGTAGGAACATATTACCTAACAATACACTAAAAGTATTCGATCCAGCAATATCCAAGCATTAAAAAAATTTAATGTAATATGTATTACTTAGTAATGCATTATTTATTAATTATTGTAAATTATTTATTTATTTAGTAATGTATTGTATAGTAATTTAATCAATATATCTATTGTTGAAGCATACAATATTGCAAATCATTTGATTTTTAATCTTTCAATGCTGTATAAATATACATTTATGGTGCAAACACCTGTATTTACTTTTAATTATTTTTTGTTCTTCAATGTTAACCTTTGGAAACTCGATTTATAGAGATTTAAATCACATCCAATGAAACCCTTGGATGGGTGAGAGGGCATTAAAATAGTTCTTAATATAATAAATGTAAAAGTAAAAAACCGTGGAGAAATGACGAAAGATCATACGAATTCCATGAGTGAAAGAGTAGTGAAATTCAAGAGGAATGAGTGGGTCTCAAATCCTAGTCTTCCACTCTTTAATCAGACTTGTATTCATCCCTGTTGCACCGAAAATTTATCTGTATTTTCATCATGATTTCATTTTTCTCCAACACCGTTTCAGAAGCTAGATACGTTGATTAATATTTATGCGCTGGTTGGCACCACTGCGTGGATCGCCGCTTGCCCTGTCAAAATACCCCCTCAGAAAGCGTGGGAGTTTTCCGACATTTTAACTTCGTTGCTAGGATACGCTCGCAAAAAAAACGCGGACCTCGGTTCGAGCCCCGATTGAGGCTAAATTTTTCATTCCCATTACCATCCTTGGATCGTCGAAAAACATCGCGGATTTAGAACGTATCTACGTCAACCACCACCCGCTCGCTTAGAACCCTCAAGTTATTCTAGAGCTACTCCTTAAACCATTTAACGCGGCCCACTTTTTTGAGCATGTTTCAAAGCTTAGGAAGTAACTAGGTTTATGGATTGAAAGCTCTGTGTAGTGACGGAATCAACACGCGCTAGTGACGGGGTACGAGAGAGAGGGAGGGGATGTAACCATGGGAAAAGGGTGTTTAGAAACAAAGTGAGTCGGGAATCCAAAATACGATTCCACACATCATCATTATTTCTGGCTTAACATTTCGGACGGGAAAAGTGGCTTAACCGGAATCAAATTCCTTGAAATGGGTTCAACGCGTACCGTCACACACTCCCAAAAAGGATCTTCTACGTTTATCTGCGTACGCAGTTATATATAGTAAGTCTTAGCGCTCACTTGCGATGCGTATTATCGCTGCGAAATTCGTATCGGAGGAGCACCCACTCCCTGAACACCCGCCCCCAGCGATTAAACCAGCCCCGCCCGACCCCCTTAAGGGCCGAATATGGAAATAATTTATCCCATCCTTTATATGCCCCATGGTTTCCTTCCAGAGGGGGTTTTAGCAGGAGCTCCCGTAGAAATTTTTTTTTTCCCCACAGGGTTGATATTTTTTTCATCGGGGCATCCTTGACGTCATCGATAAAAGATCCCGCGGGGATGAGCTAAATGTTTATCCTCGGGTAAAGGGATTATTTTGCATGCGGCGAAGGGGGGAGGGAAGAAGATTCCTTGGCATAGCCTTGTACTAACCTAGGACTCGTTTGTTTACCGAGCAACGCGATTTTTCCCCCCCAAGAACGGTGGCAGTCGAAATAAATTTCATTTCGCCCTGTGTGTTTGAATCGAAATTTTTTCGTCTTGAAATGCTGCCAACGACAACCAGTCGGTGATTATGAAAATGTCAGTCGGTTCGCATTGGGTCGGTGGCTTCGTAAATTATCGGTGGATTTGTTTTCCTTAAAAATATCCTCCTCCGCGTAAACATTAACGTATGAAAAATAGATAATCGATGTTTACATACGTAAACACAAATACTATTGAATTAATAAGTTATTGATGTACTATATTTGCGTGTACGGTGAAAACCACACCTGATAAGGTATTTAAAAGAAAAGATCGAGAAGATGATGTTTATCTTCATTTTGAACGGTATTCAAAGTCGGGATTGTATAAACAAACCAAGGATCTGGTTGGAATACATGATTCATTGGATGCGTACCGCCATGACTCATCACTTCACGTACCACCACCACCACCACTTTGAATCCAGCTTCTTTTTTGTATACGCGCGGGAATCGAACCCCTGCCCCCCTCATTCATTATCCAGGGAACCCTGATCGTGAATACGCCATATTTGACACCATAAGGTCATCGATTCGTCATCGTCATGTCCTCATAGCAATTTCCATCTCCTCCACATTATAAGGAGAGAGCAATCCCGTGTGACTAATCCTCGTATTAGGTCAATACCACGCTTTGGGTTTTGAATACAGACTTCCCCGCCATGAAGAGTCAATACGAACCTCCCTCTGACGCAAATCTGTCTCATCGGCAACCAAAAAGCCCCGCTCGGGTTGAAACGTCGAACGTCGAAAATATCCGTCAATCATCCACCCCATTCAACGACCGCCCACTCAGGTGGTCAAACTAATTCACGGCGATTTTTTGGGAGGCGAACCGCTTTTGAAAAAGGCGAGGGTCACCCGGTGCTGTAGAGGTAGAGGGGGGTGTGCGACATGCTTTTTCGCAGAAGGTCCGACTGGAGCGAAAAAAAAACAAAAGACGCTCTGGGGACGTAACACGCTCCGCTGGCGCCGGAAAAAAAACCCCTACCCCTCCCGAAAGCCCTTTTTCCTCCCGCGATCAAAAAAAAACGCTCTTCAGGTGAGTCCAAAAAGTCACAAAATGACTCCTTCCTCTTTTTTCCCACCGCGGATGCATCCTAAGACGAGGATTTGAGAGTAGCGGTATGCGAGGAGTTGTCGTGGGAAGGGAGCGAGGGGGGGTGGGGAGGTAGGGGTGGGGGGAAGCTCCCTCCCCTACTCCTTTCCTTTTGCGTCATCGTATTTGCGTCAGAGCCGCATAGACGGGCACAGCGCGTGCGCAGGCCGTGCTCGAAAATAAATCCAAAGTGAGAGCCGCTCGGATTCCCAGACGCACGCCACGGGGTGAAGATAGGCACGCGTGAGGCGGGTGAGCCGGTCGGGACTGGGGGAGTGGTCGGGGGTCGGATGGGAGGGCTGGGGGCAGCCTCTTGGGGCCCAGGAATATGGTCATGGCTGAAAGGACGAGGGCTCCCATAAGAGTGGGCTTCTACGACATCGAACGCACCATCGGCAAGGGAAACTTCGCGGTGGTCAAACTTGCCAGGCACCGGATCACCAAGACGGAGGTAAGTCCATCTTCTTCTCTTTTGCTATCGATCCCATCCATACGTCGACGCACTTTTGCGTACGGCGCGTGTTTTTCCCCCCCGCCCGGGGGGAAGAGGGGGTGCTGTTGCCATCCGCGCGTCTTGTGGTCGATGGCGCTGGAGTGGGGGACGTCCCGCAGGGTCCAGTCTTCGGCCCCGGCGAATTACCCCCGCGGAACCTGCGATCTTTCGCTCGCGACGGGCGTAAAATTCGTTTACGGTCGACGTCTGTTCGGTGTTTCCTCTCTTTTTTTGACGTTTGTGTCGGCCCTAGATCACTCGAGGATGTCTTGAGGGGGCACGTTTTTTTCTATTTGCGGTGAAGATTCACGCGAGGGACGAGTGCGCCTGGCACGGAAACTTCCACGCGTCGGAGTCTCGGCTGTCAGCGGGTGAAAGTGTAGGCGCCTTCTCGGAAATCCGGCTTCAACACCGAGAGTCCAGAGGGTCCGTCCTCCGGGAACGACGTGCGTGGTTGTATGATGATCGATAATCCGGCGTCCGGTCGTTCACGATGCACTCAATGGACGAGTGGAGAAAAAAAGGTCCGAGGACGCGCGTGACGGCGGCATAAACACAGGAGTACGTGCGAGGCTCCATTCACATGCAGTTGCCGGGATATTCCTCGTTTAAATCCCTCGCACGTGATGTAACATCTCCTAGTCTCTCTCTCTAGCGTTTGACGTCAGTTGACCGAGCTCCATGGAAACTCCGTTTCCAGGCAAAAATGAGCTTTTTTTCAACGGGATGAAAACCCAATGGTTACGAGCTCTGTCCGCTAAATTTCGAACGGTTTCGCTAACGAGTCGGTTCTTTTTAACACACGATGCACGCAGTTGATACAAAATATGCACTTCTCGTCCTCGAGCGATACGGAGGCCTAACGCAACCTTTGGACGTTCGCAAACACCGCGAGGCGCAGTGATTAATGAATCGGCTGTAGCATCCGCCGTGAAGCTGTCGTTTTGGCAGTTATGAATTTAGAGACGACACGTCTGAAGAATTCTATCCCACGAAGGAGGATCGTGTTCCAATCGATACTATGTTGAGGCGAGCGATTCTGAATGAATGTCACGTCAAATTACAACGACTGAATAAAATCTATTTTCTGTTCAATTTTCTTTTATTTCTGTCGTAATTAGGTTGCAATAATGAATCAATTACAAGGGAATTTTTATCTTCGGGTGGTTTATTTATCTGCTTATATGTTACGATATAAATGTCAGCCATTTAAATGCCTATGAATTGCTTCGTATTCTATCTAATATAAATTGTTTCGTATTCTAAATAATTATCTCTATATTCACGATAATCTTTGGAATGTATAAAAGATATGCAGGAATTTATCACTGAATATTATAACCTTTCCTCCCACAAAGTACACAATTTACAATGTTATTATCGTCCGTAACTAACCTATATTTCCATCCAGGAATACACCGTCAACATTTCTGCTAATAAAACACGTATAGCCTCATTAAAAAATCGCAAATAGTCCTCATATCTCAGTCTGCGCAAATATTTACGTAATGCATACACAAAAGGACGTTATGAATGTTGAAGGAATTTCAACGATCGATATCAATTAGTACTTGTTAAAAATTATGAAATTTACAAGTCGATTCCACGCTTCAAAATTTACTTCGTGATAGGTATTCCCCCCCTGACGGAATCGATGGTTGCAGGGTTAAAGTTCTTGCCGCCCGCCAATGAGGTCATCGGCGCGTATGTTTACCCCAGCCCCATCTTTCACGCAGTGGTAATGGCTCTTTGAACGCCTCTCCTTCAAAGAATTCATCTAATAACAGACGTGTTTGCATACAAACTCCCTGACCACGTACCCAGTCCAAAAATTCGGCGCTTCTGGAAGCCGCGTGGGATTCATTTTAACAGCCTCTAATTTTGGACGGATTTGGCTTTAGTTTATGGACCAGTTTATACATCAGTGCGGCGGCTGAAAAAGAGAGGGGATACGCAAATATTTTTCGCAGTTTTATTGCGATAACAGATGCCTTGGATGTATTTAGCGGTCGGGAGGATTTGAGTTAGTGAACTCCGGCGGGGACGGGGTTTCTCGAACTTTCTTCGATTTCATTATCAAATCCGGGCATCTGCTACCGGGATATCGGGACCTAATAATTTTATTCGTCCTTTCCATAAGGTATCGTGGGTTAAGTTACGGTTTCTCTCATTGCGAGAGATTCTAATCAGGCGGAACAATTAATTCTCCGATCGTTGTAATACGTTTCCTTTCGTAAGGTTAAAAAGGTTATTTTGTTAAGCCTTTTTCTACAGCTTTTCATTAAATATATTTATAGAATATATATTAGTGAAAATTACTAGCTGGAAACAGTGCCAGAATGTATAAAAATCTGTCTCAAAGGTTTATGCTACGACAATTATTGTTACAAACCAATTACCGAGAGAATAAATTACGATTTGCAATTCTAAGTATATCATTTTATAATTTCAGCTCAAGAATAGGTTTATAATCAGTTATTAATAACCCCCTATTCAGTTTCAGTAATCGGTTATCTTCTCGTTAGTTGTCCAGTAAAATAAACACCAGTTCGGATCTTCTCAAATGTACATAGCAACCGAGTTGATACGTCTCTATAGATCAAAAGAGGAACCTTTTCGTAATTAACGCTTTCTTGGAAACGTATCGAGCACACAACCTTTTGGATTTCCCGAATACATTATGAAGAAAAGTATCATCGTTGAAATTCAGGGAATATATTCCCTCTGATATAAAGATCTCTTTCTGCAGTTCATTTCAGATGCGTCATCATGTTTTCCTCATAACGGACTCCTTCCTCATAGAGCAGGATAAGGTTATCTGATAAACATAATTAAACTTCTAATATGAAGCCTTTTTCCCGCATATTATCCCTAAGGTAGGAGGAAATCATTTGACACGATTGTACCGAATTTTTTAGCAATTTCTTTCTACGCAATTAATGTAGAAGAGGCAAATTTTTAATTAAATATCCTAAAAGATTCATATTTTTTAGTTTTCCTCATTGAATATAATTCTAATAATTGAAGCAAACAACATGTTTAGACTCTCTACCGATAGATTGAAATAAGACATGTTATTATACCTCTCTATATATTTATAGTAACGTATTAGTATAATTGATAATCACATACATGCTTATATAATCATAAATAAGATTATTCTGTGAAAGTATTTTCATTTCTGATATTTTCACATTCAATGACCTTCAATGAAGTAGTGCAGAATTCAGTTGCTATTTAGTAATATCCCTACAACTTCACAGTGACATTTTATTTTCTAAACATCACAATTAAAGAAATGACTCAGATGAAAGAAAAAGCAATCCTAAAATATATTCATTCAATTATAAATAAATTTTAAACTATAATAATCGTAATCAAAATTTAAATTGAAAAAAATCGGTTGTATGAATTAAGTTGCAACAACCTCAACAATATATAAAATATATAATCTAACAGCACAAAAATATCAGATGGACAAAAATATATTTATTATATACATATTGCAGTATACATATTGCTGATCTATGTTACGAATTGAAGTACTTATTCTTACGTATAATAGTATATATATAGAAGAAGAGACATTCTAATCTCAATCTTCTGTAGTTGAAAGAGAATAATACTTTTATTAATCTATATAATAATTTTGTATGAATAAATGTATTATAATATCATATTGTAGAATTTAATGTAGGTTTTATTCAAGATTGATATGAATCTAATCTTAATACCTGCTTCCTATCCCTAATCAGTCGATAAGATACCATAATCATTCAGCATTAATCAGACATCATCACAGCTTTTCATGGAAAATTTGTGACGTATATATTCGCGAATAATATTTGTGGAGCATAAATGAAACACACACAAAACACGCAGTCAATTACAAATCAATATACAATGCATTACCGTATCGGTTTCACACCTCCATTCAGCTAAGCCGATACCACACCACCGAAGGCATTAGCGAAGTCGTTAGGAAACCAAGTTCCCGGAAAAATTCCTAGAATCTCATCGTGCGTGCCGTTCGGGTGATTACCGTACGCTGTCTTGTGTCACGCTCCGTACATGACTTCTATTTTTAGGTATTTTTCTGCGGTGCTTTATGGTTAGTCAGTCAATCGGGAGGCCCTAATTTTCTCGTGTGGTTAGTCCCCAACGTCGCGGATTGCAGCCCTCCCACGTTGAGAGGATGGCCTCCAGTTATCGGGAAGGATCGTGGACCATGGCCAGTAAAACAGTATGGTAAATGGTTCCCGGCGATGCGTAGGAATTAAAAGGCAGAACTATTGACAGGGAGCCCCGACGTCATTGTAGTTATCACGGGAGGGAGGTTTCGGAGTATTGACTCAACTTGGCCTTTGGGTTCTTGGTCTAATTCGAAATGTTTTATAATTCATTGCGTTGGTTACTGTATCTGGGTAACCGAATACCGTGAGGGAGAGTAAATGCAGAGGTTCTATTATAACACATGCTTACGTAATACGTCTAGTTTCGTGGATTTTCAATATGGTAGTACCCTTTCAGCTATTGCAGATTTAATGATGCGGATAAAAGGTCTTCAAAAAGGCATCCTTTCATCGAATTTTGCTTGTAGAAAGATAAGCAGTTAATCCTATTTTTAAGGGGAATTAATGCTTTGTATTTTTGTTGAGTATTTGAACAGTTCCCATGGAAACGTATTTCAAAAAATAAGTTTGAATATACTTCGATAATCTTACGTCATTATTTGTATCGAAAATACGTGGGCTCCTTGTTATTGTTAGAATATATCAAGATTACAATAAGGGTTACGTGGGTGGCATCAGCACCCACGCTTACCAAAAGGTACGGCCGTAGGTGCTGCATTCATGTATTAGATTCGAAGCTGTTGGTGGGGAAGATCAAGAGTTGCGAAGGTATTCTCTGACGTAGGTTGGAAGAGAGGAGATTAAAGGCAAGTCAGTGATTACTAAATTAATTCTGTGGAAGTAGTCTGTGAAAGACGTGAGGTGAATAATTCCACTATCATCCTTCTTTTACGATTGGGAAATGAGCGCAAAATAAGGCGAGAGAAAAATGTTAGAAATGCATTCTTTCGGAGAGCTAAAGGAGTTGGTTGAATATGTAAAAAAATAACTAGGATACGGAAAGAAATTGTGCAAAATTTGCATGCCAAAATTAAGATGAAACATAGCGACGTATGCTTCGCAAATTAGGAGATTTATGCACAATTTATATTCGAATAGATAAGTTGAAATATTACTCTCCATTCTCATCGTATATGTCGTCTCCAACATTACGTCTTATTGTTGCAACATTTCTTTCTATCCCTAGCAACTGATGTCGGTTTACATTCTCCGGTTTATTAAATTTAATTTCCTAATTAATACTTTGAATATTACGTAACAAGATTGTTCAAATGTATACACATATAAAACTCCTCCCAAAAGTTAGTAGTTTGCGCCGTTTAGGCTTTAGATGTTAGCAGACCGCAAGAGAACCCATGATCCCCGTAGTTATCAAAGTTTAGCTACCTTCGCTCGGGATGCTCGGGGTGGTTTTTTTTTGAAAGCCTTCCCCATATTCTGCTCATATGGCCGAGGGCGGTTCCTAAACGAAAGATTTTATCATCCCTGGCACACGCTTTCAAATCTGAAATCTTCCGAGACAAACCAACCTGCCTTGGGCCCTTTCTTCTCTGTATCAAGGATTATTTCTACCTCAAAAAACCTCTCCAGCTCCAGACGTTATGGAAACACGAGGGCATTCTTTCGAAGGATGTCTTACAGAAATTTTTCCATACTCGTACTCCTTGAATTTTCGTGTTCGTCATTTTTCCTCTGTGATCCAGCATTCACGTACTTGTAGGTCATCACGATTCGCTAAAAGCCATCGCGTTAGAAATTCCGTCTGTTTCGTGTTCTTTCCCGTAGATGGTTGGTACATCAACCCTTCTTACATTAGCTAGCGATTCATAAAAGAGGCATAGTGGACAATATATGGATAGAGGTAGCTTTTAAGGCTATCATTTCCTTTCTGAAATAAATTACCCCGTGATAATAGGCATGTTTAAATTAAGCAGAACGACTTTTTCAGTAACAATTTTTACAGACTTCTGAATTGAATGACCATTTTCAAATGTTGTCATTTAGTATCATACATAAATCAGTATATTGCGTCAATGCTGCCGCAAGCATCAAAAATGCATAATTGGTTTAGAATGGTTTTCCTCGGTATTTGAATATATATCGAATAAAAATTATATTTTATAGGTAACCTGTGAAGATATTTTATACACTTAATAAATACCATGAGCAATTTTAACAAGTACTACCATACCCTTCTAAAATTTTATAAGAATTAACACACTATAATTAATATATATACATATTTTTTAATTTCTTTTTATGTATTTATTACCAAAGACCGCACAAACATCCTCTTTTCGGGACAGTTACAGTGTGGTCGTAAACTTAACAATGGGCGTCTCTGACGACGTTTTCTGATTCGGAATAAAAATTTGCGCATCGTAACATCAAAGAGTTCCTTACGTATTTCAGATTCGTGGGGGATAATCTTGTTCTTTGTTAAGTTTAGCCAAATTCGTTAAAAAGATATGCATATACGCATACTATATATATATATATATTACACTCCGTATGACATCCGTTTCATCTCCATCATCTTTGATTGCAGCTGACACCGCTAAATTTCTCCGTTCGCGACACCCAAATGTATCCCCGTCACTTCGGTTGATTAATCCCGTATTAAGGCTGGACCCCTGCGATTCCTTTGAGCGTTTCGGATGTTATGAAAGCTTTTAATTACCTCAGCAGGAACCACGCCTCATTTGCTTCCAATTAGTAGACGCCTTCGTAAGGATGAGCTTCCACAGTTCGGACATGTGTATGGAGAAAAGGCGAATCAATATACTCGATGATGCAAAATGAAAGGCGGGGATGGAGTAGACTGAAAGTGGTGTAAGGGTCTGTCTCTTAAGATAAATGAAGAGCGTGAGGAGCTGCAAAAGAGCCATTCGGAAGCTGGAATCATCGAGTTAACCGTTGTCGGCGGTTGCGAAACGATTCCATACGCCATTCGAATCGGACGTACCGATTTCAGCCGTGCGGAAGGAGCTGCCGCTGGAACGACCGTGTGTCGTCATTTTTTTTTGTTCCCATACACCCCCCTTCAGGTCCGGTTTTTTCGAGGCTGGATGCGAAAAATATCGTTTTCATGCGGAAAAATCGGTTCATTGTTGAAAAAATTCGTTTCCATGCCGACTGGGAAATATCACGGCTGGGCTGTTACACCCTGGGACAGGCATGGGAACGTTTTTGCGTGTCTAGAGCTACTTTGTTCTTTTACAGGTCTACGTTGTATTTTATATGCGAAAGTTGGCTTTTGTTTTTTTTTAATTTTTTTGATCTTTCGTTTTGGTTATGATCGAAACGAATTAAACTTTTTTTGTTTATAATTTTGACGTCCGTTATCGTATTTCTTAGATATTAAAATATATAATAGTCATTATTTATACACAGAGAAGAAACATTCAAGGATGACGTAGTAGATATCATGCGGCCTTTCTACTGCATTGAATGATCGGGTACAGCGAATAAAATAGGTGAAGTATAAGTAAAAACTAAATGATTTAAAACTTCGTTTTTCTCCCGTAGAATACATGAGAGTAATTGTTTAAGTACATAAAGTCATGCGCTTGATCTTCTGCCATACACCGAAATGTGGATTTCAGGATATATTCGTGGACATGAACATTTAAATGGTATAAAGTTTAGTTTGATTCGAGATAAAAGCTGCAAAATAGGATTAAAATGTATGTAAAGGAGAATAATTCATACGAATAATGTGTCCGCTCCGATAATGAAATATATATTCTGTCGTAATGTAGATATTTTCCATTTTATCGACAGTTATTCGTAATAATTTCAAAATTAATGTACAACTAGTTTACAATTACTAAATGGAGTATTTGTAAAGTATTTGTGAATCAATAATAAAAAAATTAAAAGAAAATCTTCTAAAAATGTAGAATAATATATATTTTTCAATAACACTGCAATATTATAGAAAACGGAATTTCTTTCATTCAAAAATTAATGATAACAACATAAATTTTAATCATAAAAAAGTTTATCGTTATTGAATAATGAATTTATCTCACACATTGTACATTTACTCTCACGTATAATTTCTAAAAAATTCGTGACGCAAATATTCCACACTAAAATCGGTAGACATCCTGTGACATTCTCCTGTACTCGTATGGCCTCTTACACTTTGCCGGGTGATGACGCACTCGAAACCATGACGTCGTTTGCCATCATTGATTTGAACATAGTTTCCGTAATATAATAGTATTACCGCGATCTTTTTCTCCGTTTTTCGTCATATCCATTTCAAAAACTAGCATTCCAGAGGAATATTTTTATCTAATCTTTTCGTGCTTCCTTTACTTCAAGCACTTCATCGGGTTTCCCTTCTTTTTATGTTTATTTTCGCTCATTTAATTAAAATTTCGGGATAAACACGTACTGTTAAATGTATGCAGTAGAGTTATTTTATTTTTGTTTACTCTGCGGTTATTATTTACGCTGTCGACGAATAGCTCTTGATATTATTTTTTTACCGGCTGTGGCTTCCTTTGTTGAAAACTCCTTAATTAAGTCAAATTCTTTCTTAGCGGAGAACATTTTTCATTTTCGAACGAAATGTGTCGCAAAATCCAAGATGGCCTCAATATACAGTCTGGTGACCTATTTCGTACGGCCCGTCCTTGGGGAAAACATATCAAATTCGGAAAAATACGGAGCTTCCTATACCCATGCGCCTCCCACGTGTTTCATCCAGATTAAAATATCGAAGGAGCTTGTACTGAAATAGATAGATATCTGCTGATAATCCGTGGATTAACTGATAGCATGACTCGGAGAACTTTTAATTCGATCTTAATCTACGTAGGTTTAACTGGGTGGGTAAGCAGGAGATAGCGATATTAAAATGATTAATTTGTGTAAGTTTACGAGAATTGCTTCCTGAAACAAAGAGATTATCGTAGGTGATTTCTTTAATGTGAAAATACGCGATAAGGTGAATTTTTAAAAGAAGATGGTAGGATATTCTGAATATAGTTGAAATTATAAAACTGCTTTAAGTAATTAACTAAAGATATCAATCATAAAGATCTTATTTGCTGGTAAAAGTTTTAATGTATCTCATTTATCAATGCATATCAAGATTATTATTCATTTATTATCAAGATAAATCATCAGTGTTACTTTAAATTATTACCATTATTAAATTAGGAAAATCAATTATGGCAACAAAGGTCTGTCTATCTGAACTTCCTGATCTCAAGGAAGGTTGTTGAATCGACACTTATTGTTACATTGTCGGTTGTTAGGTGAGATAATGATTGGCGGTAACGAATCACCCATAATTCATTTACGCGCCATATATTTCCTCGTTCCTTTAGATACGAATGCATGAATAAAAAATAAGGGAGATAATTGCCATGCAACACAGATCGCGATCTTTCGCAGTAAATTGGTCACAAGAGAACAATTAACCTTAAATTTTCACATTCTTTTGCCCGAGAATTCTAGCTTCCGTGCCGTACCGTTGGACGTATGCTATGGAATAATTCCTGAACTGCATTTCTCACCAGAATGAGAAAACGGTACTGCGGCGGTAATGAGAATTCTTCCGTTAACGAAACCATTTTGCTGACGCGGATTTTTCGGGAGCGAACGTAATTGCATGGTAACCAAGATGAGTAATCAAAAATTTCCCGCGTCGAAGGTGGGAAGAGAAAATTCAACAAACACTGGAGCGCTGTTATTTCAAACTGTGCCAAAGAAAGGAAGGGTAAACAACTCTTGAGATAGAATGGCTTTCTCATCCCTATGTTCAGGGCATCGAACCAGGATCGATTCTTGCTCTGCCTTTTCATCTGCTGGAGAGGAAACCTTCACTTAAACCGGATACCGGAAATTACCGTCTCTTATAACTGAGTAAAAATCATACTAAATGGGAATATTAAATAGTTAAATGAGAGCAGAGATGATCAATCAATTGTAACTTCGATCTTAAACTACCCGGAAGAAATACTTTACTCGGTTAACCGGTTATTATACGGTTTCAGGCCAACGGAAAGTGTAACCGGAACCTGTTAAAAACCGGTTAACTTATTATGCACCGGTTTGGGGCCAACAAAAAGGCTGTAACCGGAACCGCGCTAAAGCCAGATATTTTCGTGTAATTGAACTGAAATCCGGTAAGAAAAATAACTGATTGAATCTCTCGTTAACGAAAGAAAGCTGTAAACATTTCGGTCAAACAAAAGATGCCTACTTTCAGCCAATCACGTGATCAAGCGTTAGATACGGCCAAAACAGTGCAGTTTCCTCGTCAGATACAGCAAGATATCCGCCCATGAGGTTATTTTTAGGTAATCGGTATTGACCCAAAAGAAAGAAGGCTAAGTAATCCTTAAAGCGCCTACATGAAAAGTGAACTTGTTGCTGCCATGGCAAACTTATAAACAAAAAGGAGGAATATTCCTTCAGAGGTAACGTACGTAATTGTGAACAGGAAACTTGTCGTTTACTTTGGTGATTTAGTTCTCTCGATGCGAAAGCTCTCCGGTACGAAATTCCTCTCTCTATTTGGAAAAGGTTTTAAGAGATTAGAAGACAATAAAAAAACCGGCAACTGTTGATAGCGTCTCTCTGGCCATAAAAGAAACACTTCATTCATGTAACACCGATTGATAAAGCGCTAAAAATTGAGATCTTGTTTAGTTTTGACCTGAATTGGTTTTTTTCTGTTCTGTGAGAGAGCTTTTTATCCAAAATTAGAAGTATAACTTTTTATTTCTTTGATTTTTATCATCTAAATGCGATGAAATTAACTTAGGTTTATTTTTTTTCGAATTTCTTACGTTCGATCGTGAAAAATGTTATCGAGTCGTAATATTTCGAACTGTAGGGAATAATCATTGTTGACATGCCTTTTTGTGCTTACGTAACAGCCTTAATTCTTATTGTTGGTTACTTCCGAAATAATTAGCTTCCACGTAAGTCATTTAGGGAATAACAATGTAACTTATTATTTATCGTAGAATGTGTAATAAACTACGGATTAAAACCCATATATTACGAATCTGAAAAGTCTTTCTGTGAATCCAATCCATTGAATTTTTCATTGCAACCGATGTTCCGTATCATTTCGCCAAGCTTTCTATCGTCATGTCTCAATAAAAATGCCAAGGTATTCCGATTCGATATCTTGTGCTTCGATGAAATCCTTGGGAAATTTTCTACAGAAATGATTTTATAATACTTCTCTTAGGAGACTACGTGAAAGAAAGCCAGCCGGATTTCCTCACTTGAATACCCTACGAAAAAATAAATGGAAGCTATGATTCAGATGGAAGGTATATTTCTAAATATTACGCATTTTTCGTTTGGAACTGGTAAATCTTTCGAAGAAGATAATAGATTAAATAGTACAATATCTCACCGAGGTTTTATGTATATCGTAGGTTAATACTGTTCGTTGTTATGATCCATTTTCCAAGATTCATTTCGATATTAATAGGGGAATTTATAGACGTCTTTTTATTGCTACTTTTAAAAGACCTAAACTTCCACGCTACGTCAACTATCTATAAGGAGCCTTGGACATTAGCGGGTAGTAAACCACCCACTCACTGTCGACGTAGGATGATCACATTTAGGAGTTGCAACGAGATTGAAAATCCCGTAGAATGTGACGCACCCGGCTGAAGCTGGAGTAAACCGAACGGACTCAAATAACCTACCTGCTAGAGCTTCCATGACTTCACTTCCTGTTGAGGCCAGTACTGTGCGCTGGAACAGGAAAAAAGTACTTAAAACCATCGAATCATCCGCGCGCGGCGGCGCTCCGTGAACTTCGGTTGAAAGATGAAAAATTAGCGTGCGCGTCACGGCATCTTGCGAAAACGTAACGTCTATTTTGCCTCCTTCGATCTAAAAAAGAGCGTCGATAAATAAAAAAAACATCGTTTCCATGGTAAAGCCAAACCTTTTATGGTGATTGATGATACGGAAATATGAATCGGATTTATAAATTTCTTTCCGGACGTTCCAGATTAAAGAATAATGTTCGAGTGAGTGATTCAAGAATTGCATGAGAATTTAAAAAATAATGAAAGTATATTGTTGTTACTTATCTCGAAATTGAAACGTTTCAACAAATCATGATAGTACGTATTCTTTTTCGTGAAACAATGAAGAACGCAACAATGCAAGAATGTTTCATTATCAATGATTCTGTACGTTGATTTTTAACTTAAAAACTTGTAACGACCCGATACCTTGTTAAAAAAGGAAAATATTAATAATAATTTGTTATAAGAAGAATTTATATGTCATTGATTTAGCTAATATAGCAGCCTACAGTTGTGTTTGAACAATGAACTGTATTGAAACAAACACGGTTCATATTTGGGAACTATATTGGTATTATCAGAAACAGTGCATGAGGACATCTATCGAATTGGAGATCGTATCCTTAAATCCCAGAATTCATTGGTTAGAAGAGATTGAAGTGCAAAAAGAAGAGGCGTATTGAGAGATTTTCCGTTGAATTTCTCGTAAAGCCAGGTGACTTAAAGTAGAAACCGTCTTAAGAGACGCATAGAGACATGTAATTATTAAAAGCGGTAATGATTGATACTTATGATTACTGTAACCAAATATCCCCCCCCCCTCAGTACCTTTTCCATGAAGGAACCCATGAAAAATACGTAACTAAATTAAATCAAATATTCACAACCTTAACCCTGCACGAATCTTTTTGGCAACTTTCGTCCTAATTAAAAATGGGAATTTTAGCCGAATTTACCTCATCTGCCATGAAAAAGGTCGTTATTAGTAACCGCTGGGTTCCAAGTGCTTCAAACCTTCCATGGAAACCGTCCCTAAATAAATACGGAGCCTAGCAGCAAAAATCCTTACGGTAAAATAGAAATTTCAACGGAGAAAAAGTTTCCTAACGGACTCAAGCACTTGAGATTTTTTTCAAGCGCTTTCCATTAGATGATTTATGTTTATGCAATGTTGTGTTAGCCAGTTCATGAGCGTATTGCATTCTTTTACGGGCTTAAAAAAGTCTTTTTCCGTGAAAAAAATATATGTGGAAAACTATTAAATTCTTTCTTGACAATTTTGCTCTATTCCAATACCCAATTAGAAAAAAAATTTAATAAAATTACCCAACTTATCAAGTTATAAATCTATATTTTGTGCAACGGTTTATTCGGTTGTTTAGATGTAAAGTATGATGGTTAATATATATATTATAGATGGTTAAGGGAGCTTTTTTAAGAGTTAATTCTGAAATACTAAATGTAAATGGTCGGTCCACCATACTCTACGTATAACGTATCGGGTAGTATCTTCCTTAAAAAGACATCGATGCTTCGAAGAAACATCGGCAATCGGTATCCAGGGACACAATATCGAAATTGAAAATACTTCGAGTCACTCAGTATCGTATGCCTACGTCATAGTTTTCCGAAAACATTCCCAATACGGAGAAAAGTTGAGTGCTAAAGACCACGAATTCTCATTGGCTTGATACGTCGAGAATCGGCTTTCCCATGGAAACGGCATAATCATACGTACCCAGAAGCTCACTACGAAACTCGGGAGAGGAACGGCTTATCATCTCCTCCCTTCCAGAAGCAACAAACCAACCTGATGACCTCTTTCCGATGATAACACGAAACAAAAGATCGGCACTCATTCAAGAACGTGTAAATAGAAGCTCGCGACCTTCTTGATAGCGTTTTTTCAGGAATATTCGTATTTGGATTCCTCCGATGACGAAACGTATCCTCCCGCGTCACTCCGATTGGAGGTTAGATTTAAAAACAAAACACAAACGAATACGAGGTAATAAGTTCGCGATTTCTCGTATAGAATCCCATTCATACCTTTCTGTTTAAATCGCTCTTCATTTGTTCATAATATAACGTTTCTATATTAATATGTAACATTTTAAATTAGATTCCCATGGCACAATTCATTTGCGAAATATTTAAATGTTTGTATCAAGGACATACAGAAGGTTGACAAATGACAAATACGGGGAAATTTATCTCGGAATACGTATGAAAGATCTCTTATGCAACAAGACCCAGTTTTTTAGAATAGTGTCCCATTATTTCCTGGAATCATCCTGGATGCGGAATTCCCGGTAGGGCCTTGTACTTCTTTCAAACAATGGTTTTTATCGTCATGACCTCGGGGCACAGGAAATTGATGTCCGCTGAGCGTAGATTTTACGATCTGTGGATACGTATTTTACTTTCAGAGTACTCTTTTGCAACTCAGAGAAGTTTCTGTTACAATTGAATTAGTTTAACGAAATGGTTATAGAAAGAAATACATAGTCGAATCAGTATTTTGTCCTCGACACGAATTTACAAAGAATAGACATTCTCTTTGAACTTTTTGCTACGTATTCCACTAGAAGATACATATTTGATTGACATATTTTGTACTTGGATAGCAAGTCCACAATTGACGTCAATATTTCCTTATCTATACCGCTTCCGTATACGATACTGTTTTCCCAATTGTTTCAGATCTTGTACCTTTACTCGTACTAAATTTATGTAATTTATAGTTGATAATTTTTAAGCTATCAAACGATATGAAAATAAATTTTATTTCTTTTCTTCCAATTAAAGGTCGCCATAAAGATAATTGACAAATCTCAGCTAGATGCAGTCAACCTACAGAAAGTTTACAGGGAAGTGGACATCATGAAGCAGCTAGATCATCCTCACATCATAAAACTGTACCAGGTAAGAATTCCTTTTAATATCTGTTACATTCATCACCTTTGAGCTATTCTGAGACCGTCTTTATATTACCTAAATATTGGTACTACTTTAACATCCTATTTTAACTGGAAAAGTAACTCATTTTAAGTACTGAGTTAGGGCTACTTATATACGTATACTAACTGAAAGAAAAGAAGGAAATTTGGATGAAATTAAGTCTCTATAATGTATAATGATAACCTGTATTTTGCTACATATTTTCATATATTTCACTAATTGTAAGTGTAAGCCTGATCTCAAATTTATGAAGACATCGGACGAATGAAATGGTGTATTTGGATTCTGCACCGATACGCTCTTTCCAGGAATGCATAAACATTCCAGTACATGGTGTGGAACCTCAAATATTGTATTTTGAACCGTACACGTGGTTTTTAAGGACTTAAAATCCAAGTTTAATACGTCAGACAGCTCCGATACGATCTTCGTATCTGATTTATTGCATTTCTTCTTATTTGTGACCATTTTCTGATTATCTGGATGACGCGAATGGGATTATCATTTGATTCACAAAGGGATTACCTTACTGTCTTTCATCGCGTCATTTCGATACCGTTCGGATTGCGTCCGCAGTACTTTCAGTAATGCGATAAGGTTTGTGATTGGCTAAGAAAACTCACGCGTGAGATTTTTTTTTAGAATTTGCTGATTGGCAAGTCATGAACCACTTCTCAATTATCGATTCAGGTAGTCTGTTTTACTAAGGAATAATCTCAAGTGGTTAAATTTCTGTTTCTCTACTGTTTTGGGGCGATAACATATCATATATTACGGAAAGCAATGTGCATCTACGGAGTATTGTTCCTGAGGTTGTTATGGATATTTCTTCAACACCCACAAACCAATGAGTATAAAATAACGATGCCCACTGACCAAGATGAGGAGTGGGGTAATTTGCTCTTAATTCCGTCAACAACTTGTACTCCTTATCGCGGAAAATTCCAAGCGAGAGATGACTAAGAACAACAAACGGACATTCAGTTGTTTCCAAGAGAAATTAGGGGAATAAACAGATGAGTGGTTGACGACGAACGCGTCGGGACACGAAAGTAATTTCACAACTGAGGAAAGTTCTGCGAAACACCCGAGTGTCGTGCGTCATCTTGTGTCTCCCTGTGTAGAGAGTTGATTGCGTTTTATTGGCATTGGCAACAAATGAAAGCTTCCCCTTGAGCTGAACTTTCGGAACAGAATGTGCGAGGAAATTTTCAGCAAACACTTGTTGGAGTTGGGACTCGTTTCAGTTGTGCGACGAGGATCGGACTCTCCCACGGCGAAGAGGAAGCGGACGTAGTTTTAGGATGAGATAGAGGCTTTTACTGAATATTTGATGAGGAAGTAGAGTCCGAAAAGAGAGGAAGAGAGACGTTTCCCATTCCGGGACATCTCAAACTGACCGAGTACAGTCTCTACAGCTATTGTCATGAGCGGCGAATGTACCAGTTGCTGTTTAAGAATTTAGCGATTTACTTTCTATTTTATATTGTTCATTTTTAATAAAATTGTTTTATATTCTTTTTACAATTTATTTCTTTTGTTTTGTTTTCATTATAAACTGGATATTCCTGCTGTGTGTGATACAAATAAATATGAAATATATGAATAAATCAACTGTAAAAGATGCTTTCGATTTACAAATTAAATTGCATTCAAAGCAATTCTTTTGAAATTGATACCTTACGAAATAATTTTCTGAAAATATTTTGATTGATTTAATCAATATCGTCAATTTCTCTTCACATGGTTGTTAGTAATATAGTTTTCTGTATCTCTCTGCTGACATTTCTTGAAGTAGTAGAATAAAGAGGATAGTATTTTAAATAGGTAACAGAAAAAAAAAACATGATTAATTCATAGATAATCATCAATATCAACAATTACTCTCGTGAATGATTTTTATTCCATAAAATTGTGAATGAAACAGTAAGATTTAACAATGACATTCGGGATCAATGCCTGCCCTTTGAGTGGCCAAGTGTATACAACACCCAAAGGAGGAGTTGATAATGACCACAACTGTCAAAATACCAAAAGTAATACTTGGTATTTTAACTTACTGCCATGTATACAAACCAAAGATGATTGTGAACACGGTTAAAATAATTACACGGATTCTGATACTAATTACGGTATTCTGCAATATGTAATACATGAGATAGAAGGAATTAGCAAAGATCTTGCTATCTATTAAGAATAATTAATTTTTATACCATCGAAAATTCTCATAATCATTAATTTAAGATCTCACTTTCCAATTTCATGCTTGATGTAATACTTTGCAAGATTTCGAACAATACCATTAACTTAATTAACTGTCAGTCAATGCTATATTAGACTTAAGATAAAGCAAAATTAATGGGAGGTAGTATATATTTGCGATTCAGGCTGTACCTGATATTGCATCCAATAAAATCCTCTTAATATAATTCTTTGAAAAAGAGTGTATTTAACCTTATCCCTATAATTAATTTGAAATTGACAATTTTACATTTAATCCTGACTTCTTTGTTATCGTTGAATCACTAGAAAGCGTTTACAAATCGTGAACCTGCAATTCCAGGCTTTTGAAATTTCTCTTTCTTTTTCTCTATATATCACTTTATATGATGATATCACTTTGAGAGAATTTTCTTAGCGAAATTGCAAAATGTCTTTTATCCTCAACCTTTTTAAATAATTTTAATTATTTCCCACAGGTGATGGAGACGAAGAATATGATCTATATCGTCTCCGAATATGCAAGCCAAGGGGAAATATTTGGTGAGTATTGCTCCTTTCTTATATTGTTAAAACTTTCCCTTTTGAAGATCATATTTTTGTATGTTAGAAAAGATTGTATGCTTATATTATTATCCAATATATACCATAAAAGTTTTGGAAATTAATTTAGTACACTATTATTACTATCCTTGTATATGTGCTACGATAAAAAAGTATTTCCATTTGTTTTTTTTATAACTACAACAGAGATTTGAATAAGAAAACCCTTAAAATTAAACTAGTTATTAGTATATGGGTTTCCGTTGAATATTTCTATGTATTCTAAATATGAGGAATAAAATATTCATAAAACGAACTTCTTACATTAGTTTTACTTTCGTGTAAAATATATATTATATAACTCAAGTTAATTTCGCCTACGTGTTCAAGTGAAACCAAACTCTCATCTTCGATGAACGAATGAGAAGTTAATTTCTATGACCCGAAGCAGTTAAAACTTACCGTGTGTCCTGCGCATTATTTGAGCATAGATGCTCTACTTATTTACTGGCGCTAAAAAGAAGAAGAAAATTAGCTCCGTAACGAAGCCATTCTATTTTCACGAATTAGAACCCAACTCCGGAAGTTCGTGTCGGAAAAAACGAAACGGAAAAAGGGTCAAGCTCTGGGCTGAAATCAAGAGTCCTGCATTTGAAAACCGTTGGGTATTGATTATTATAGCTATCTGATATTTCTCGTTTTGAGAAGTCTACTACGTGATGAAAGTCAGGTTACTGTTGAATGGGCACACGAGCTTCCGTCATTCCATATTTTTTGAACTCTTCACTAAGAATTCTCTCTTAGGAAGAGTACGTATTCACAAGTACTCAGTTTCCTTTATTTGTAAGAAATAATTGTCGTTAATCATTAATAGATTCTATCTTTAATTATAATAGATTATCATGTACGTAATTTTGTACGTAATGCACATCCGTAGTGAATATACGTAATATAATTTACCTACAATTATCATATACATGTATGTATATTCTTGATTTATTTATATTGTGCGTATGCTTCTTTTGTTTACTGTCATTCTCTTAGTTACAGAAACGTTACTTTTTAATTTATTTACATTCATGTAGAAGGTTGAGGAGGCAATGTATCTTCATTCTACATGGGTTGTCAACCTTACTATAGATTTTCGTATTTAAATATTGAGTTGAATGACATTTTTTCATTTCTCCGTGATCTGTACTAGTCTAACACATTTATAAGGTTACCCACTCTTTCCCTCGCTTTAAAGAACTTTAAATTGAGCTAAAATATAAATACCTTGGATAAAAACATAAGAGTACATTATATAGTATCCAATTTTGCTCAGTAGCTGTTTTGGTTATATCCTAAAAACTTTTGAATCAGTGAAACCAACTCCTACAACAACTTTACGTTTAAATACTGATGTAATTTAAACAATGCCTATTATGTAGAAAATACAGGATTATATGTGACTACATCAATTTCTAAGATACATAAACACTTGGCAAAAACCGGGCGGAACATGGAAACTTTTATTTAAAATACGACGAAAGTCCTCTGTAATCAAGGTAACATTCGTGCATAAAATCACGAAAACGTTGCGGTATAGACATTCGTGTTTCAAAACATCCCGCAACACGCTTAAGGAGTGAATGGTTGTACCAACGGTGCGAATTACCCCGTAGCACGTTATAGTTTCGTTGTTTGCTCAGAAACTACTCGTATCTGCGCAGAATGCTTCACCACATTCACACATTAGCTCTCAATTTGTATCTCGTGGAGCTTCGGTTTGAAATCAACAAAGCTACGAGGCAGGCCGAGTTTTTGAGCGTTTCTATGTTTATTGTTTACATAGAGACCTATTACTCATTTTGTCGTCGTACATTTTTAGGTTTTCTCTTGTTTTTCAAATAAGTTACCGAGCGGTAGACGTGAAGTCATACTTCTCTGGAAATACAGACTTGTTAAGATGTCGAGGAGGGCTGACGCGGCGGAAAAAATTTAATAAATCCTTTAAAAAAATCCGAAGAGAAATCTTTTTACCGGTTATGTGCTTCACCGTCACGTTACCAAGTTTTTTTTTGTCTTACGGCTTCTGAAGAACTCGTCGCATGTGATAGAGATTTCTTGCCGCTTGTGGTAGGTCTTTGACACGTACTATCCCACAATACCGCTTCTTGGAACGATTCCGTGCTCACGATGGACTTAAATCATTATCCATCATAGATGATATTAAAGTTAAATGGTGATAGAAATATTACATATGTATACATACAATGATAACATAAATTATATAAATTAAATGATGATAATTAAATTAAAATGAAAAAATGAAGAAAATATTTACAAAATAGACTCTAAAAAGGAAGGGAAGTTACAATGAACAGATGGAACGTCTTAAAATATTATTTAATAAAACTTTTGGCGGAGTAATACACAACGAAGAAACTTAATATTATCAAAATCGCTATATAGAGTCTATAATATGGTATTAATATACTACCATATAAGATTTTACGCAAATATTTAAAAAGAAAGCTCTATAAAGGAAGGGAAAATGCGATAAAATATCGTAGTAATGAAACGTCTGAAAAATTCTAACAGTCGGAGATGTAATACATAAAAAAAAGAACTGAAATGTCATCATATTAATGAAACAGTCTATAGCATTGTACTACGGATGCATTTAAGATACGCATCGATAATTTCACCCTTGAAACGAGCAGTATGTCTATGGGAGTGGTCTGTTTACCGAGACTAACCAAGCGCGGTAGCACAAGAAACAAAGTAGAAATCGATTGCATCATAGGAATCGGAAGATAATGATTTCGGAAAATGACTAAGGCGGGATCTATAACTTTAAAGGGGATTGAAATGTCGGTACTTACAAATAGACGACGATTTAATGTTAATGAAGGTTAGTTTTTGTTCTAACTGAAAGTTAAATTTCGCGGTATTTTTAATTCAGAATTGACCCGTTGGGCGTCACCTGTTAATGGGCCATCTACCGTGATTACCGTCCTATTACAAAAGAAATGAATACGATAGGATACTTCTGAGCTCGTTGCACTGAAAGATGCGAGATACGGACCGCTCTTATGTTCTCACGTCGTCGGAGGGTCGTGCTAGACTTTTTTTATTTCCAGAATCGACGAGCCGGAGGGAAAAAAAAGCTCCCGAGACGTCTTCGATCGCCTTGAGTCTACTCCCGTGTACTCCCAACGGTGCTTTTGCTGAATTATCAAACAGAGCCACTCATCTCCGAAAAACCCTTCCTCGGACTACGATGCTCGGTTATCCTCAGCGGTCCCTTAACCCGTTTTTATACGTCACGAGCTTAACTCGCGATGAACTGAAAAGGTGCGGACATGAGAGGTTAGATTTATGTACGCGTCCCGTCAAAAAAGCGTATCCATGTATGTTTCTCGCTCTGGTTGCTAGGCTTTTTTGAAGGTTATTTACGCGAAAATGCCGTGGGAATTTTTGAGGTTGGAACACGTGCGTTTAAGTGCGGATTGTGACCGTGTTTTGCGAAGTGTTATTTTTAGGACGTACCGGAATATTTTTTCACTGTTTTTCTTTTGGTTCTGGGAAATAAAATTAAGTGAAATCTTTAATAGTTATCATTACCCTAACTTGAAACCGTTCATGAAGGATTTATCGCTAAAATTATAATATATCATTCGACTTTTTGTTGTTCTAATACTTCTGTTTTAGCTTCTTCATTCATGTCTATTTATGCTTTATTTAACAATATATCTTAGGATCTGTCAGTTGCTAACTATTTTCGTGCACGTTTATTGATACACATTTTTAATATTTCGATAACTATTGTAATATAAAAGTAGAGATATTTAAGTTTAGGTTCGGTTTAAATATCTTTATTTTTACAAAAAGGAAGAGGTTTGTCTTTCCGGAAAAATTTAATTTTCTACTTTAATTTCAGTTATACTTATATTAGTAGTATTAAGTGGTATTTTCTATAGGAATTCAAGCTCCATTGTTAATGATTAAACAAAGAAATTACAGCGACAAACAGATTAATTAGTATTTAAATAAAAGCCTAAAAAATAAAACCTCATCATTGATTTCTTACGATTAAATACATATATTTTCAATATATTTCTTATCATCAAGTTCTTGTTTATTAGTTGACGTACAATTCCGAACCTCTAGTCCCGTGAATGACATCTGTAATTGTCGAAGAATCCAAGAATAACTCGCGGAACCTTATCTGGAGAAGTTATTGCTTCAAATCTTTTAATGACATTCAATCATCACGCAATTATATTATGGGACCGGCTAGAAAAAAGGAAAATGATCACGCTATCGTACGGCTTTTAAAGATAAGACTTTCCCAGAATATGAACGATGTACTTATATAGATATTATGGAAGTAAAAGTTTACTTAAACTTCTGAGCCTTTCCTTCTGATAAAATTTTAATCTGACGCTCGTGTTGGGGAAGGTTTTAACCGCTCCTATCAGTATGACGTGGTCTTGATAACAAACGATTGCATTTTTTTATTTATTAGCGACAATTTCGCTCGCTTTTATCTGGAATGTATGCAAAATTGATATTTGGAACGGGGCGAATTTTTGTATGAAATATTAATTCTCTTATACCTAATAAAATTTACTTATTTTTAAGAATTTAATTAAATATTTTTATGGATAGCTGTATCGGAAATACTTTCAATGCAACAAATATTTTAGTAATTGGAATTTTATTAAATTATGTTGAATCTACGAAATATCTTTTCTTTATTTGAATTAGTTTTCATATTATTACGATTTATACTTGAAATTCAATTTTGATAAATTATGATCGAATCGAAGCAGATGAGACCAGATGCTGTTCTAAAATATTAAAATGGTAAATCATGGAATGATTATCTCTCCTCTTCATTTTAAAAGCCATCACGGAATAAAAATTCCTTTATAGTATTACATTTGTAAAATTTAAGAAGTAAATTTTGAAATTTATGCTTAATAATTATTTCGAGTACCCATATGAAGTCATGAACGTCTAACTTAAGCCATAAAATTCTAATTTTTTCACATAAAAATGGTTTAGCACCATTTATGTGATGGAGAACCTCGTTATAACCCCAAAAAATAATATTCCCTTGAAGGACAAGATAAATATTCTTACCCTTAAATTACTTCAAAGTTCTAATAGATGTTCGCCCTTATTTTAGTTCCTGGAAGTTCGTGATACGTAGAAGTAGAATATTCCATTTTTTTATCATTACAAATTACGTTAAATAAATTTTCTCATGTTTAAATTGATGAGTTTCTATTAAGAGCTAATTTAGAGAACTTACACGTAAGTTATGATAGATATGATAGTCCATATAACTATTATGACTGATTTGATAATCGCGCATGTCACATAAATATAAATAAATTTACAATCAGCCATTAGGGATAAATTTCAAAATTTAATCCGATTTTTCTCAAATTCATCGTTTCATTTGCCTTAAATGTATTTTATCTAACATCCCACATTTAGGTTGTCTTAAAAACTATTTTAAGATTTATAAATTACTCTTAAATAGAAAAAAGAGCTACTTTACGTCTTCCACAAATTATTAGCATAAAATATTAGTAGTATACAAATTCTGAGTTCTAAATATTTTTCCATTATACATGTATGTATGTTTCAGAATCCCTTATCACGATTCTACCCTTAGTAACAGCTATCTAATGCCTAATATGAGATAATTATATATTTTTATTTTCTCAAATTATATATAATTAGATAATTTGAGAATTATAGAAAATTTTATTCGCTCAAAAGATTAGTTCAGCTCGTAAAAGTTGTATTTTGTCCTATTTTTTCTTTATCTTTACGAATTTTTCCTCTGAGGAAAGATGTAAGAGTCGTAAGAAACTTCAAAGACCCAAAAAGAAATCAACCAAAAGGTTAAAAATTATTTTCGATCATCAAATACGGCATTTATAGAGATAAAGAATCCCATTTTCTCCAAAAAACGATTCACTCACGTAAACCCATATTAGAAGTGCCACCGTGAGTTGGGGAGAATCTACACTTCTCTCGAGGACCCAAAAATACCTTAATCCGACATTTTAAAGTCATAATTCACGAGCGGTTTTAATAAAAAAGCCACCCAAAGCCTCTGGAAGATTAATGGGGCAATCGATTTGCGATGATAATGCTTAATCGGGAATATTCGTTTCAGATTACATCGCCCGCTACGGCCGCATGTCTGAAGGCGCCGCGAGGCATAAATTTTGGCAGATATTGTCGGCGGTGGAATATTGCCACAACCGGAGGATTGTCCACAGGGATTTAAAGGTAGGTGATTGATGTGCATTTTGCTCGTTTCCATTAACGGTGAGGACGGGCCGTTTCGGTTAAATCCTCGACTACCATGAAGTGTGTCAATGACCTCGCGTTCTCTTCTATGCATAACTCTCGAACGTGCATTGTAGACACTACTGAACACGATTTCTCCTAAATCTCCTCCTATTTATACTTCTTCCTTTAATTTATATTAGACTTCAATTTAAAATATATATTCCCGAATTAAAATAAATAGATTCGCTTTTATTTTCTTTCGGTTTTTGTTAGTTTAAATTAATGATATTCTTTTGTTTTCCATTCATTGATTGTAAATTTCTTGGAACTTAAAATTTAAAAAAATCATTGTAATAAAGATAAAATAAATATAAACGATGTTTTATTAAACGTAAGATGAATGTTTCTTTCTATTATTACTCTCAATTTAAAATTATAACTTCAATTACTCATTGAAAACGGTTAGATTGTTCCAACACAATGATATAAATCAACAATTAATTGAGACCGACGTAAATAACAATGGACAATCGTACATCACAGACAGTTAGTTAGGTGTATATTAACTGTTGGATATTTTCTGCTTGAAAGATTATGCTATTCACTCTTTTATTCCTATATTAACTCTTTTTATGCCTCTAAGGCTATTTCAAACACGTAATCACGTATAAATCACGCGTAAGTTTTTTCTAAAGCGATCATAATAGATCAAAAGGGAAAATATACTGGAGCGCTCTTTTCCATTCTTAGAAGGGTTAGAAAAAAGAGGTATGAAATTCTGACACTTAATAAAGATGCGGATTCGCAATGAAATATTCATCTCGGCATGGCGCAAAGTGGGACCAACGTGGCGTGTAAGATAGTAGCTCTATCAAAAGTCGTAAATCTCAGGAAGTGTGCCTCTTGAAACTTAGCGAAGGATCACTTCATAGGAATTTGAATAAACCAGATCTGTTTTTTTCCTGCGCAGTAAACCGATTTCGATCGAAACGTTTTTCTGCCAACGGTTTAGGAGAGGTAGATAGGAATCGTTAGGAAAGCGGTCTGTGGATTTATGGTTCAATTCCACAGAATTGTGACGTCCCGGATTCCGTGGAAGTAATATATTTTCCCAACAGTTTTTTTATTTCCTTTTTTGTTTACTTTTGCATCCATTAGTCACTATTTACTGATATCTAGGCCACTTGGAAAGAATAGCACGGGGTTTCTATGTCTGTGTAGATACCGTGCGAGCTACCTTCCGGCGTGTGGCAGGGGGTGCAAAGCACTACGACTCCACTTACCCAATCGATATACTCTCGCGTATCGTTTGAGTGAAAAGCGAATTCTTAAATCGGATAAGTTTGGCATCTATTTGCCTTATTCTATACACTGCATTCAAGTAATTACGAGAGGGTTTTATTATATTCACTACGTATTCAAAGATTGCTTTTTCTCAGAATTTATTCAATAAATTTATCCTTAGTGATGATCTATATTCTAGCCATTCAAATACCACGATATTAAGTAGAAATTTATCATTTAAATATTTTATGGGACGTATCGCTTTGCGTAGTGCCTTTTCTTATTCACATATAAAACGTTTATCTATTGGGTCCCATACCTACATTAGTCATGCATACTGAAAGTGAGGCCTGACTAGCGGAAAGTAACATCACTCTCGGAATTTATTCCTTGTTCTTTAAGGCTATTTAAATTGATCAAGGATGAGAAGTACTTATTTCAATTTGACATACAGCAAAAAATTCCAATTTAAAATTCCAATTTACAGTGGATGCAGAAAGTAAAAATCGAAGCAAATATAAATGAAATATGAAAGAATAAATAACTTCATAAATTATTATAAACATTTATTTCATATATTAATTGACAAAAGAGTAAATTATTTCTATAGAGTGCCTATAGTAATGAATACTCCTTTGGGCAGAGAGTAAGGCTCCGCAAAGGACTATCAGATAAAGAATTTATTTTGGATTACAAAAGTGATCAAAATTAGTAAACTTTTACCTGCATGGGTATTAAAAAAGGGGCACAGTATAATAACTTACTTTTACTTCAAGATACTTCTATTAGGGCATTTAAAATATACAACTAGAGCACACTATTTGCAATTTAGTATGATCCGTATCTCAATGCATATAATGTTACATAAAAAAATTATTCAGACCCTCCAGTAATTACACTGTTTACAAATATGATTTAATAAGGATTATGTTAAGTGACAATTTTCTTAATATTTGACAGAAATCTTTTACTCATAACTACTCTTTTACAATTTTTCAGTTTTTTAGGTCGAAATTTGCGAATCTTTATCTACATATTTACCCTGCTAGCCGCCTTTCGGAGTGAGCAGGGGGTTTATGCACCAAGTCTCTATTTCCTTAGGCCATTATTTTCGCTACATCATCTACCTACAGATTTAATAAATAAGGGCCAAGTACACTTCCTTGTGGAATTCCAGATGAAACAAACCAGTCCGATATTTTTACAGGCTATACAACCATTTCGGTACGATTTATTAGAAAAAGAGATACTTAGAAAAAGTTTCAATGGATATTATCTAGTTTGAGTTTGTGCATTAAAAGTTAACGGTACACATCATCAAGAGCTATTTACTTTGAAATTTTTCAATTACGTTTTGCTGAACAACAGTAAAATTTGCGAGACAATAGCGCATGGGAGCTATGAACTACGGAAGGTTCGATCGGAAGTCTAAGAAGTCTGCTCCCATGACCCGACAGAACTCCCACTAGGTCCATCGACCTTCCTCTGAATGCGATTGAATCGGTCGTTCCGCGGCACAACACTGCAGACAACGAGCCGCTATTCGATGCCGAACGCGTTCAATATTCAGATCCTTAAAAGAGAGTTAGGTGACAGACATCGTTGACCCAAAACTGCAGACTGTAGCAGCCCGTCCTTGTCTGCCGCTCCAACCGCACCCTTTACATGTCCAGAGGGAACACACCGAGATGTAACCCTCATGTCACTCCTCTTCCTCTCTGCCCTGTTTCAACAAGGAACCGCTATACCCTTGACGTTCGAACTTCTTATCAACACTAACATGGCTTCTTTAGGACCACGTGACCACTATCGATGGTAAGGGCGCTGACTGGCCATCCGTAGGGCTCGACTGCACTTTGCAGGACGATCTATCGTGGACTTGGTTCTCCGTAACCTCGCCAGTGGCCTTACCAACCCGTGCAGCACCACCATTGTTGACATAAACACTAACAGGTTTCAAGCAGAGGGTATCTATCTCTCCGTGGCAACTAGCGTTGACTATTGGATTAGCTCTAGTCGTCGAGACCCAGAGCTGTTAGCTCTTTTCCCCAACGTCGAGGTAAACTCTCCCCTTGGGAACTAACGAGCGGAGCTCTTGAACAGCCCTCTTAAGTAGGGAGGCCCGTGACTCAAGGTGGTTGGTTTGCGCCTTCCTTTCGGTGAGGAGCCATTAGAAAGGACCTGTAGGAAGCCATCCAAATAAGGAATTTACGATGATTCATAACACGACGAACTGTTAACGGAAACGAGTGACTATGAGCGAGATTTACAACCTGCTGGGCTTAATCTACCTTTAGCCATTTTGAGTGTAGGAAATAGATGTTTATCTCCTAAACACGGCTCAAAATATGCCTTAATGTACGTTTCTAGGGAGCGGAATATACGTTTGCCAATGTCTCCGTTTAAATTGAATGCAATGAAGATATTTTCAAATGTAACGTAAACTACCGAGAGAAGGTGGTTTTAGGAACTTAAGATTCTTTTTTAAGGTAGAAGAAATGAAGATCAAAGAGATACACTCAATAACTGGAAAAGAGAAAAAATAAAAGATTAATGGTACTTAACACTCTTGCAGTCAGGAGTTCTGTAGCTTCTTCAGTCTCTTGTTGACATTGCAGAAATAAAAGCACAAAACACGACGAAAATTTTACTAATTATAACGAAGCACTGAGTAATAATAAATTATAAAACAGAACTTTGTTAGATAGCTCTATGAAGGCAAGTGACAAGTCTCCGACAAAAGAATGAACGCCCGTCACCTATAACTGCTAGGCAAAGAATGATGTTGGCATTGTTACGTAAAATTGTGTGCATTATCGTAATTTACCTTGACAAAAGAGAATAGAAATACTATACACAACAGACTAATTAAATCAGTGCTTACTCAACCTTTCATAAAGCCGTTACTATGATTTAATTATCGTATTAAATTTTATAGATAGATTAATTTATTTATGCCGAGTTATATCGATAAATCGACTCCTCGAACGATATCGATTTATCACGCAACGTCATCAAAATGTAATTAATATTCAATAACATTTTAAATGGGGTTGAATCGTTTTTTAAGCGGATAAGAAGAGAGATTAGAGTATATTTATACTTCATTCTTAACTCAAGGAACGATAAGGCTTACCCATGAATCTCTCCGCATCTAATTTATTCAGATTCATTTTTGTATTCAAGCGTTAAAGGCTCAGTTTTATTTATATCGCAAGACATTTCGTGTCAGAGTCTAGTAAGAAGGGAAAAAATATACAAAAATATTCTCGGTGTACACCTTATACCTTCATCGAGATTAAAATGTGAATGATCACCTTCTGAAGGCGTGTTTCCTCGCGGGCAAAAGAGATTTCCAGACGGAAACTCCGTGATACTACACACGTAGCGGGAAAAAATATATGGGATTGGAATGGCTCATTAAATCTAATTGATATTTTCCGTTGACCTGCATTACTGGGAAGGGAATACAAACGAGTTCGGCTACTTTTTTTTCTTAAATACTCCATCCATTGCTAATTAACCACCCTTGTAGTTTTTCCAGACGATTTTTTTTCTGTTCATTAAGAACCTCGAAAATCTTTTTAAATACCAAGCATTCAACGCGTCGCGTAATTTAACACGAAACCGAGTTAACCATCAATCAAGAGCATACAAACCTCATAAAAAACTAATGCAGTTCAAATGAATCATTTTGTATGATTCGAATTCTGCAACTGTAACGCTCATATATGTTTTTCGTGCATAACAATTAAAAGAACGTAGTAAAAAAATAACAAATTTGCAATTTATAGGATATAATAATATTAGAAGCTTTGAATCAACTGTCAACAATTTCATATTATATTTATTTATATCAATTCTGAATTATTTTCCGTTACACTAAAATTTTAGAATCATGATTTTAAATAATTCTGTATTTACGTAATACATCTTATACGTCTATATGCAAGATATATATGAGAAGTGAAGAGACGGAGTAGAAGACCGAATGATATATCTAAATAAATATATATTCATACATAAATGTATTCTTATAATTTCGAGCAGTATAATATACTCTGACACACAATGTCTATTTTTTTTATCCAACCGTACTCTCGAGAAATATAATGTACTCTTACGTACAATGTTTATTTTTTTTCCAACCGCCCTCCACTCTTCGTGTGGCGCAGTTTCTCTTTTCCATTGTCGCCCTTAATCCAGTAAGCTTTCGTTTTTATTTACTTTCATTATTACGCCTCGAACAATGGGAGAGGCCGTCGTCATTTGCTTTGAGCAGGCGAAGGAGTTAACGCCTCACAGGGAGTGCAATGGCTGAGTGAGGATGCATTTGGTGGTGCAGTGGGTGGTTGGGCGGGGGGAAGTGGATCGGGGGGTCAAGCAGAGAAGGAACGACGACGGATCGATAAAATGCCTCGGCTTCCCTCGTCTACGACCCACCATTATACCCGCCGTTCCTTCTGTTATTTCACTCAGGTGTGTCCTCTCTTCGAACGCATTTCAATCGGACCTTTTCCCTTCGAGTGACAGCCTCGGCGGACACATTGAGTCACGCCAAGTCTCCCCCCGACGCCCATGATTAGATTGGAAAGAGCAGTTTATTGTCGGACGTTCACGGAACGAAGAAATGATTTCGGAATATCGGGGCGGTGTTGATTATACCCCGCGGCTTGGAGGAACCTTCTTCCCACCTCGGAAGAAATCAAGAACTGCTGGGTTTCGCGAATTAAACAGGATCTTCGTGATTCTTCAGGTTTTAAAATTAAATTAAATGTTAGATCTTCGATGTATTTATAATACAAGTAGATAAATGGGAGGGTTATGGAAACGTGGTTTTTCGTACTGAATAAAACCCGATCAAATAAGAATTAAACTTAATCACGTATAGTGATTGTTGTTGGAACTTAATAATGATTATAAGGATAAAGAAAAAAGCTTTAGACCTAAATATAGGAAAGCTCCTTCAAATTTAGTCGCAGTTTTAATTTAAATTTTCGTTGTGGACATAGATTGTGTCTTTATTATTATTAAAAGGATTTAACGTTACCTATTAAAAAGAACGTTCTGGAGAATGAATTTATCAGTAGATTTGCGTAGAAATGAATCAATTTTTCTATCCATTAGGTCTACTACCATTTACCTTCGAATTTCCAACCTTCTACAACAATAAAACCTGAGCGTTACGTCTCTTAAGATAAAATTCTTCAATGAACCAAACCAACACCTCAAGATCCCAGTCCTGATGCATGACGCAACAATGCCAGAATGTTACAATGACGTGAGAAATTATAATTACACCCGATGAAAGTTCATTGTTGATCCTGTGCCATTGAAGTGACTTGAGCCGCGTGGAATTTTCTGCACGATAAATTTTCACCCCTCTCAAATCGAAAATAGACTTTTGGATCACCCGAAGCATTCCTTTCATTTCACATGTCATTACCAATCTCGTTAAGCTTCCAGACAGGACGTAAATGTGATGTCACTGGTCAATGGCTGACTCAGAAACGAATCTGAGGTTCCGATGTAAGTTTTAGAGGGAGAAGTGCGTAGGCGGTTGTACGTTCTCTCAGTTCTCCCAGTTCATTGGAGGATGAGGTAGTAATGCTTTTCGGTAGAATAAGAAAAAATACAGCTTCGCTATACGTTTAAATCAATAGTCCACGTTATCGGCCGGTGATGCGTAGAAAGAATTGACCAATAGCCGATTCTATAAAAACCCCTCGCTGTATTTTTGATTCTACGAATTAATTCTCAACTGTATCAGCTTTATTAATAGTAACAGAAGGTTAATATTAATTGTAGTGTCTTATTCAGGCAAAAGAATGGGTCTTGGCAATATTTTTCTTCCACTCACGGAATGCTCTCGTGTTGTACTCATAAGACACCGTTTTCCAATGGCTGGCATTTCCCAAGGAGTACGCGTGCTAAATAGTAATCATTTCCTGAACGTAAATCCCAGCGCCCAACTTGAGTAACACGCAACTTCAGCTAGCATACATCCAGCCCCGTGATGTATTGCTTCATTATTTCAGGAAGTCGAACTGTATCACACCTTTTAGCTCGTGAACCTTACTCTATTTCAGAATGTAAATCAAAGACTTAGTGAAACACCGACACAGCTTCTACGTGTTATTTCAGGAGCTAGCTTTCCGTTACAAAAGCGATTGTTATTGGTGCAAGTGTTATTACTTTGAGAGTATGTTCTTTTAAATACAACAATCATAGAAAATTTATTTTAGATTGTTGCGGACTAGGCAATCGTTAAATTAAGGCTCTCGGAGAAGAGGATTCATTCATCTTTGTATTTTTATCATTCAATTTACCATTCATAAGACAATTCCTCATAATTATCGCTCTCGGCAAAAAAATGTATATTTATCTGTACCTGATTCCATAGGTTACAAATTTCCATATCATAGGCTTTCTGCCAGACGCGAAAAAAATAGCATATGAATTTCAATTCTGTTTCCATACACGTTACGGTATATGTATGGTAACTAAGAAACTTCTCCCGGAAACTATATACCTTCTAAAATTCTGATGGACGATTTAAAGAAGACGATCATCCCAACAATATACCCCAATTCTTTCTTAAGACCCTCATCTAGTAAGTAGATAACACGTAGATAATTTTCGAGCTTATAGATCCCTCCATTTCCGTGGCACCTTATAAATATTGATTTCATTATTTCCAAAAACTCATTTTTATTATTATCTATTAATTAACATTAATTCATTATTTATGTAAAATCTAATTTAAAAAAATATTAATATTCGTCGTATTTATTTTTTAGGAAATTCAATTTCTGCATTGTTAATTAAATTTAGTTTTCAGTCATACATCTGGAATGAATTCTTACACAGAGATTTAAAGATGGAATAAATATGATTTACAGTGAAAGAATTTCTCGCGATAATCCGTTAAATAAATTATTTCAAGAGAAAAATCAATCCTTTAACATCGAATTCTTCTTCTTCAACCACTGATTGATTAATAAATATAGATAAATAAAAATTTCTACGTTTTGCATTAATTCATTGCCTTCTCCAGGGATTAATCATCGGCCATATCCTGTAGAACAGTTTAATTATGAGTCTGAATTCTTTTCCATATGGCAAACTGTTCGCAGCGGGATCCTATTGCACTCTAAAACTTAGGCACTTAAATTAATCGAATTTTAATATAGAATTAGTAAGTTAATAAATCTTTAATCGATGAGCTATGTTTTAAAATTATTAATATTATTTTAGTCACCATTCTCGTTATGAAATTTAAATTCCGATCTGTTAAACGTAGCCGAATATTTTATGAATAAGTAGTTTTATTTTTCTCGAAGAAAAAGACGCTATTTACCGTTATCGATGGTATTTAGCGATTTTACTTTCGTAAATTCAGTATCCAGAACCTTCCATTAGAATTGTCTTCATGCTAAATATCCTGAGTAAATAGTCATATTCATTGCCGACCCGTTAGCTTGGTTGATTGGCAAACAGCACTGATATCTCCGCTTCAATCGAATACAAATCAAAGATATGAAAAGATATCTCACTCTCTATGCGTAAGTCATGATTGTTTCCCTACGTCATTCTGCAACCACGATTGCTGTAACCCCTTCGTTGAAAACACGATTTCCGCAAACGTATACTGTAGAATCCAGCAAGATAATTTGATATATCAATTTAAAAATTCCCACTAGGAACTATTTTTGATAAGTCATTTATGTTACCTATCTTTCTCTATATCCTATCTCCAACAGCTGTACTAATTATAGGTTGTGCTGAATAATTTCTTTAAATTCGCGAATTAACGGTTTTATGTTTTTCGTAAATCATTACCTCTCACATAAATGCTCCCACGAGAAAAAGGTGTTCATAAACGAAAGTCTTAAAGACCTTCTCGATAATTTGCAGACATCCATCTTTCTTTTCTGCGGATCCAAGAAAAGTTTTTGTTGTAAAAAGTTGAGGGCTACAGACCCACCACCTTCTTTGAAATATTCTTTCTCAGTTAAATGACCTGCAAGTGAAATATGAGTTTGATATTCACACCATTTCTTTATGAACCTATAATTTTTCCATTGTAAATGATTTGCCACATTCTCGAACACTCAAATACTGAATATAAAACAATTTTTTAACATTTTAACTCTATATGAGAAAATAAATACTATAAAATGTAGTTCTGTATATCAAAATATATCATCAACATATACTCTATAATTTCCGTTGATTTTTAAATTTTCCCTTTTTTGAAATTGCTTTCTTTTCAGAGTTTTAGGAAAACACTCTTTAATCACTCAATATCCACCTTGAACTGCAATTAATGAAATCTTTAGCTAACTGGCTTAATGAAAATATCCTACTTTGGTATATCATATTTGGCATTTAAATTACTTAGATTGAATTCTGTTTGGAAATATGAAAAATAAATTTAATCTAACATAAGATATTATTTAATTTTTTATATAGGCCGAAAACCTCCTCTTAGATGCCAACATGAATATTAAAATAGCAGATTTTGGCTTTAGTAACTACTTCAATCCTGGAGAACAGCTAGCTACTTGGTGCGGATCCCCACCCTATGCAGCTCCTGAGGTATTTCAGGGGAAAAAGTACACTGGCCCTGAAATTGATATTTGGGTAAGTAACTCCTCCATTAAGTATCTCTATTGTAATAAGTAAAAAAATATTCTTCTTGCTTTAACTTTATTATTACAATTCTATTTGATGTTATTGGGAGTCTTGAATATATAACCTTCATTAAAATGAATTTCCTGAGAGAATTAGATCCTTCTGGTTTTATGAAGTATGATAATTATGAAATGATAATTGAAAAAAAAATTAAAGAAGTGAGACAGCTAAGATTCTCAAAATAATTCTACAAAAATACACTATGGGTAATATTAAAATTGGTGAATTCTTATGACGCTGTGAGAATAGTGTACATGACTGGAATTAGAATTTCAACATATGTGAAATAAATCTGACCAGACTTAATTTAATAAAATCCTAGGAACAACTGTAATAATGTAAAAAAATCCAGGATTAAGATACAGTTGATCTTTCTGAACGACTCACCATCTGATAATTCTTTAAATATTTTTAGGAGATATTCTTTTTGTTTTACCATGCCTAAGGAATAAAAAATTAAAGATAGTTGTATTTTCATCAAAGAAAGCTTTGAACCAAAGTAACTGTTAAAAAATTTGAAGGGAAAGAATTATATTACATTTGTCCATAATGTTAAGAACAAAAACTTACGTGGAAAACCAGGGCTATAAAACTTTGAAACTTTTCTTTTACAGAGCTTAGGGGTGGTTTTGTATGTGCTTGTTTGTGGTGCTCTTCCCTTTGATGGATCTTCTCTTCACTCCTTGAGAGATCGTGTACTCTCAGGACGCTTTCGCATACCTTATTTTATGAGTTCTGGTGAGTAATGCCAATAGGTTGTAAATTCTTTTCATTGACCTTTCAAAAAATATTATGATTTAAGAAAAATTTGAGATGATTGATGTTCATTCAAAATTTTTGATTAGAGATATTTGAACTTGTTTTCAGACTGTGAAGCTCTTATTAGAAAAATGTTGGTTCTTGAACCAAGCAAACGCTATTCAGTTGAGCAAGTCAAACGTCACAGATGGATGCAAGCTGATGGACCACCTAGATTACTGCCTTCAACCTCTTCACCATCTATTGCATCGCCTAATGCTGTTGCATCGCATCCTGAACCCAACGAACAGATTCTTCGCCTAATGCAAAGCCTTGGAATCGATTCCACCAAAACCCGAGAGGTATTTGTTCTTCATTTTAATATTCCTCAGTATCCATAAGTTGATGAAAAAAATCAAATGATTCAATTGACTTTATGAAACATTATTCTCTTCATGAACTTACATAATTTCACTGGAAAAGCTTTTTATGATTTCAGCGGGAAAAATGTTTGGTTTATTCCAAATAAGACTCTCAAATTTTGATATATTCTTCAGTTAAAACATAAAATTTTATTTTTTTGGCAAAAGTTATATAGCTTAAAAGTTAAAGCAAAATTTTAATAAATTAAAGCATATCAAAAAAGTTATTATTTAAAGGTTTGGTTTTTTCAAATCATAATTTAACATTTGAATTGAATATAATGACAAAATTTGTCATTCTAATGATGTTTATTCATATTCGATTTTTCAGTCTCTTCATAATGGCAGCTATGATCATCATGCAGCTATTTACTTTCTGCTCCTTGAAAGATTAAGACAGCACAGAAGTGGCTTTAATCTTCAAAGTGGCAGTTCAGGTGTCTCTCATCAACAACCTCCAACATCTGAAGCACATTGTCGTCGTCCTAGTACCATTGCTGAGCAAGCCATTATGAGTAAACCCAAAACTACACCACTAGCTGCACCTCTTCTAAATGAAACACCTAAAGGGACTCCTTTACCCGACACCAATAGCAGTGATAGTCACATAAATACAAATGTTGATTATCAAAATCTGAGTTCTGACCTTGGACACTCACTTTCCAAAGGCTCTATGGTATCTCCTCTTCAAGCTACTTTTATGAGAAAAGCTTGCCCTTTAACAAGTATAGCAACTGCCATGGGAGAAGAAATACCTCAAGGACAGGCTTCAGGGACTCAGTTGCCTATGAGTCAAGCATCCTCTGTTGAAGTTGGAGCAACAGTCGAAGGAGCTAATTACAGTTTGCATAGACAAGTTGATGGTGGCGAGGATGGGCAGGGTAGTTCCCTTCTAAACAAGTTCCAAAAGCTGAGCAATGTCAGCCCCAATTCTCAAGCATGTCGAATGCCTAGAGAAATCCCCAATCTTTCTGGTCATCCTGCAAATACAACGTGTGCTAATCCTTTTTCTGTAAATAACACTGCCAATCCCTCTAGACAGTCAAGTGTTCCTCCTGCTCTGCAGTATTCCTCCAGTGCCCATAGCTCAACTGATGAAGGTGTAGAGACAGACATGGATGATTCCAATGCTTCTGATTCTGGTAGTGTAAGTGGAGGTGTGAATGTTTGTTATGGAGCACGAAAGCCCGTCCACAAACGACATTCATATGCAAGCAGTTCTTCATCTTCTGGAGTTGGAGTAGTCAGTATGTCTGGAGCTGGGAGAGGACTAAGTCATCACCTTAGTTCTGATTCCTCCTCTCGGGCTTCTAGATCTCCCATGGGCAGCGTTGTGAGTGCCTTCTCAACTTTTGAAAGTCTTGACTCTCAACTTTTGGACTCTCCAGAACTTGCCTCCAGTTTGCCTTCTTGTGCAACCCCACCACCTCCAACTATTGTGTCTGTTGCTAACAGTACTGGTGGTGGATATGCATCAGTAGACAGAAACTCTGCACCCTCTACAGTAAATGCGCTTAACCCTGAGCATAACGTTGTTGTTACAAGTACGAGTGCAATTCATTCTTGTGTTCCTCATAGTTCTGTAAACCCTCTATTAGTTCGCCATAATCCATTGCTTTTGAATAGAAATGTAACTCGCTCACCTGTGGACTTCAGAGAAGGAAGAAGAGCATCAGATGGCCTTGTGGCTCAAGGAGGTACTGTGGGAAGTGGTGTTGGTACAGGGGGTTGTATTGCCTTTAGTCAGAGACTTCATGAAACTGGCCGAGCCCGTGGTCAGGTAGAGCTTCACCTTGTCCGACAAGAGCAACGAGTATTACGCAATCGTTACCAAACCTGTGTTCCTGTAGAAGAAAGAGCTAGGCGCCAAAGTCAGCATTCTCGTTACCAGAGAGAACATTCAGATGTAAGCAATCATCTGGACAGACCTCCTTTGCCAAAAAGAATCAGTTTACCAGAAAACTTTGCTTTTGCTGGAGCACCAGCATCAGCGACTAATTGGGCTGTGAGAGGTGTTGTAGGTGGAGCTGTTGAGACTGATTCAAGTACTGGTGTAGTGGGAGTAACAGGTCCTGCACCACCCGCTGCAGCAGTAGCATCTTCTCTTGGTGGAAAACCTTTAGCTTTGCAACAGCAATTAATGCAGCATAGGCTACTTCAGCAAAAGAGGCAGATTTTACAGAAACAAGGAGCTTTTCAGCAAGGTAGTTTGAATACAAGTAATGTCAGTGGAAACATTAGCTCAGTAGTTCCTGGTGGACCGATAGCAGTTGCAGGTGGAGTAATGGACTCAGCTGCAGTTAATAATTCATTAATTATGAATCGAAGGCATATGGTTAGGCAGGCATCTTATAAATTAGCTCAGCAAACTCAGATTCTCCCTCCTCTACCTCAAGAGGGGAGCTCTTCTTCACAAGTAAATGTTTTACCATCTACACATTCAGATTTGGCTTTCCATACTATTGCTGAGGATAAAATATCAGGACCAGAGCAGATATCTCAGGTCGATATGTGCTTCTTAACAGAAAATGGACAACCATCAGAACAGTGGCAATCCCTACCAAGTACTCTGGCAGCATGCCAACTCAGTGATAGTTCTTCAAAAGGAGAAGGGGAGGGGATGTTAAGTGGCAGTTTCTCAGTGGGAAATGCTTTGGAAGATGAGCAACAACAGCTGTGGCAGACAATGAACTTATGTGAAGGAGTGCTGACTACATCTGGAAATTCATGTAACAACAGTTGGCAAGGGAATTATGCGACTGCTTGGAATCAGGTACTTCAGTGAAAAATTTGATTTATTCGAGTGCTCTTTGAGATATGCATGTAGGCACTTGTAGTTTGAACTTTTAGTTTTGTGTGATATGGAAATTCCTAGTATGATTTAATATGATTTTTTGCTGTTTGTGATTACAAATGCTTTTATAGGAAGTACCTGGAATAATATCATATTGAATATTTTATGTTTATTGTTGATTGTTGTTAATAAATGAACTATGGATTATTAAGTAGAAACTCTAAATTTATTCTTTTAAATAATAACTATTTTCTTTAAGTTGTTATTTTATTTTTCACCATAATAATAATATGCTTCTGGTAGATGCATGATATTGTTAAGTATTCTTGCTTCAAATGCTGGTAGTAAACTTTTTGTAGTTCTTTAGTGTGAATATTTCAGTAGAAACAGTTTCTGGTTTTGAGTATGTTTTCTATTAAAAAATGTTCACTAAAATTGAAATCACCAAATCATGAGTGTGATGAATTTTTTGTTCCTTAAAATAACATTTATTAACTAATTCTCAGTAAAACTTTCACTGAGATTAAGGTAAGTACTAATTCTTTCGTTTTTTACTTTGCTGAAAATTGTGGTGTGGAAATAGATATTGCTGATTATGTAAAGTTTCTCTGGTCAACTCTATTGAGTCATGAATCAAAGGAGATAAGGTCAATGATGATCATTATAATTAATTCAAATGCCATCTTCTTCATCTTATCAAAATAATACAGTGCATTTGTGGTAATTTGTACAACATTGGAAAAATTATAATAATCTCTTACGGCATTGTGAAATTTATGCTATTATTTGTTGATCTTAGGAGAAGTATACCTAAGTATATAAGAAAAACAATAATCCTTTACTCTAGACAAATAGTTGCACCAATAGGGAGGCGAATTCCTAGTATTTAGAATAGATGAATGCATAAGAGATGATTGTCAAAGAGATAATGAGAGTTGGATAATATTATATAAAAATATGAGATACAAAGGAATGCAAATGCTATGAGATATTATTAATCACCATGTGCTTGATAAATGGACTATACTTTTTAAAATACTACCATATTTGTAAAAGAATTTAACTAACAAGAAAGAAAAGAGGAAAGGATAATAAATGTGTAACATCATAGAGTTGATCAAGTAATTTTTAATGACAGGTTATTTTATTTATATGCCATAAAGTTAGATTCCTGTGCATACAGAAGATAAAGTTTTGCATTTGATTGGGTCCCTAATGCAGCTTATATTCAGTACTTACATTTACTTTAAACTGATAAACTTTTTGCATTTACAATTAAGTTCAAGAAACGCTAGAATTACATCAAAGATACAGTGGCTCAATATCTGAACTGAATATTATCAAAAAAAGATATTCTACTGCTCTTCTTAAGGAAAATTATAGATTTCTCTAATCTCTGCACAATATAAATTCCTAATCAGCTAACTACTACTAAAACCTTTCTAGTAAGTACCCTAAGAATACTTATTTTTATCAATACTTAATTACCCTATGAATAAATATTTCAAGCAAAAATAAAAAATTAATGTGAAAATAAATGTGAATTTATTTTTTGGAACCATATACTTACACAATGCATACAAGTATTTCAATATAAAAAAATTCCATAATATGACATGAAATAATTTATTTCTTAGAAGTTTTAATCAGATTTCAAATAAAAACTTTTAATGATGATTCAATCCTAAAAGTAAAAACATCTTAATGGCTGGTATATTATTCATGTTATTCTAAGAAATGTAAAAATTTCTATGTAAATTTAAATTAAAGAAGAATGTTATCAGGCAAAGTTGTATAAATTTTAAAGTGAATTCTTATAATTTATTTTGTTTGAATGGACTGTATTACTGTACATTCAATCTACCTTAATTATTTACAATACAAAGTGACTTATAAGATAAAATCAAGTTATATTTTTTATCCATAATCTAATTCAGAGGACTTACAAAGTTCTTGAAACAAAAAAATTGTGGATGAAAATTACTCTTTTTTTCTCTTGTTATGCATGGGAATGATGATCATTAAGTGGAGTTATTTTTATTCCTAGATGGCATTGTGGTTAAAGTGTTCGTTTTGGAATGCTATGGTTCTAGTTAAACTCTATTTTTGCATGCTTTTTACATTATTTAATGTTTAATTTTATGGAATTAAGAACAAATGAAATGATGCTTGAAACCATAGTTATTTCTGTAAATTTCACTAAAGTTTAAATTACGTTGATGTATATAGTATATTATTAACAAATATTGGTAAATTATAATTGTATATTATATATAAATCTAGTCACTTCATAAAATGTTCATCACAAGACATATATTAAAATGACTACATGTGAAGTTTGCTCATCTTATTCTCAACTCAATAAATCTTTTGATTGCAATCCTTATTGTCCAAATACAAGTTACTTAGGCTTCTAGAATTATACAATCTAAGTAAGCCGTATTGTGACACAACTGTCTCTCTTATAAATACATACTTGTGATGAATTTTTCTGCAATTAAGCAATAGTAATAATAATGAAACCTTCACACATTGAAAGAAGTACCAATGCATCTTCTTCTACTTAATAGCACAACACTGATGAAAATACTTGCAGTTTACCATAAGCTTGTGGGGATCTTTTCCGTTTTTGGTTTTATAACTTATAAATAGCAGTTTCTTGATAAGGGAAGGGTTTATAGGCTACTTCATTAATATGTGAACTCTGTTTGCAACTTGTTATGTTATGATTTCTCATTCAAGTAATATGCTGTAAATTTAAAGGATTAGTTCAATTTCTATGATTTTAAGGGTTGAAAACGATGTGACTCATAGCTATAGGATTTAAATGTGAAAATGAATACCAGATATCAAGTTTTTTTTCTGTTTTTATCACTCAGTCAAATGTCTGTATCTTGATCTTCTATCCTTTAACATTTTAAAAAGCGTGTTCGGAAGTAAAGATTGAAAAAAATGGATATTCTTCCATATTCCAAATGGATATCTCTTCCATATTCTGACCCTCAAAATAATGATTATCTTCGATATTTCAAAACATGATTGCAAATAGCGGATTATCACACAAAATTGGATAGAGTTAGTTCTGAATATATATATAATTAAATTAACAGGAAAATTATATTAAATAATTACACTTTTATTTTATAGCTATCACCCTTCCATTTACTCAGATTTTGATGCAAAAATGTTAATAGTTGTCTGTTGATGTTATAAATTGAAAATTTTTGTTAAGTCTTATCTTCTTGTCATTACTCATTGTTATATTCTATTTCAGCTTTCTACACCTTACAGTCCTGGAAATACCTCTCGGCAGCCACTATGCCTTGCACCAGCCATGCAACCAGTTTGTGAAAGTCCCTTACTTGAGTTGACTGAGCAGATGGAATCCATGTGAACAAAAAGAAACTTTGCTTTCCTATTCAGTTTATTGGCAAATAGAATAGGAAATTTTCAATATGGGAAAAGTAATCTGGAACTGGTTTTATATGAATTTACATGAAATTCTGACATGAAAAAGCTGGCACTACTTCTTTGTTAACTGCATTTATGATTTATATTTTCATTCATAAGCTAAACGTATAAGTTAATTTGCCCTTTGTATTTCAAGATGAAGAATATTTATAAATGATCCACCATATATTCTGGAATATTAATATTCATAGCATATGTGTCATCATTTTTTAGTCAGAGAATATAAATATTTATATACATGTAGACTACACATGCAGTTGTAACACCAAATTGGTAGCAGAATTTTTCTTTCTTGCTCTCCAATCATTCCAGACAACACATGTGAATTATATTCCTACATGTACTGCTATTTTTGGAAAGTTTAAGCATAATTTTTTTAGAATGTTTTAATCCACAAGGTAAGCAACTTTATGAGAGTTGGATTGCATCAACTTTTATGTTAGCATACTCAGTGATGCCAAGAGCCTGTTCCACATATGCAGATTTTTAAATAAGGCTTAGAAATAAATATCTCAACTGAAATCAGCTTATAAGAGAAATAGAAAATACAGGGAACTTTTTACTATGCATATAATATTCATTATGGATTAATAAACCAGTAACCAATCCTCTTCAATTACAGTAGTTGTGATTCAGCATTGCAACTGGAATGAAATACATAGAAAACAGTGACACCTAAGCAAGGGGTTGACATGTACATGAACATTAAGGTTAAAATTTTGTACTTTGTGAATACGCTAATGTTCTTTATAGAAAGAATTTTGTAAAATATAAGGCATAACTAATAAACCAGAATATATGGTAAATACAATAAAAAGGTTTTTAGTTAATTTATCTTACAGGTAATGATACATAAATTTAAATTACTTAAAAAAGTTCATTCCAGAATTCATAAACAGTGAAAAAGGATGAAATTTCACTGAATGAAGAGTTTTATTTATGAAAATTATTTATAGGTATATAAAAATTGTGTTTGTAATAAAGTTTGAGTCAACAAAGTTGTTTGTTTCATCAAAAATCTGTACCTATCACCTTGAAGATTTTGTTCTTATTCAGTGTTCTCCATAATTTTAATTTTCCTCCTGGTCATCTCACCAGTTTTCACTAGAATAACTGTTTCCACTTTATTAGTAATTGGAAGTAAATATTATGCAGTATTCATATAAAAATATATCCCCTGTATTCTTTTATGAACTAACTATTCCTTATTTCATAGTCACCTTCTACAAAAATAATTAAGATAAATAATGAAGAGTATTCTAAACCGTAAATTTTTTATCTTAAGTTTATATACATTTTCTTTCAAGAAGCATTATTTATTCATAAGAATCTTTAATTTATCAACGGATCTTTTTATTACTTGCACTTTCTTTTAAAGTAATTTCTGTGATATTTAATGAACCACATTTCACAAACTTTCAGAAAGACATTAACTAAAAAACTAATAATTTGGATGTTTTTTCATTGCAGAAAAGCACATAAGGCTTTTAAGAACAATAAAACTGATACCTAAATCAAATAACTCACACTAAAAATTAGTCAAGCATTTAGGCAGGATATTTCAAGTAATATTTTCAAAACAACTCCTAATTTCTTAATTTAAGGTGAAGGGTGAAAATTGATCTTTAGAGAGGAAGGCTATCATTTAAATGGGAATATCATCAGTCACTTCCTAGTACTACAAAATATTCTGTAATCTGAGCCCTCTTTTGCCATTTTATTTTATAGAGATTCTCTTCCGTATCCCTTTAAGCTTTTTTGGTTTCATCTAGTATTTATTCCAAGTAACTTATACCTTTTTTCTATGATATACATCACTTAAACGCAAACAGACTTATTTAGAAGACAAACTAACTGGTACAATCACTTTTTTGTAAGCATTCCTTTCGTTAATATCATTAAATTACTCGAACAATTAATTTTTTGTCCAAACATCCCTTCAAACCTTAATCTGATACGATCAAGCTCAACTTCTGGGAACGTTAAAAGTTTTCTTATTTAATTTACCTCCACAACTACTCTACGAATACACTCCACTGATAAAAAATGCATGAACCAGTATTTCTTTCCACGTTAGGGGTAACTTCTAGGATTGAACTAAAACATCTTGAGAGGGAAATTGTCTATTTTCGCCGACTAGTGAATAACTTACTTTGAAAAGAAGATTCGCGTGCGATGAATCTAAAACTAATATTTTCGACTTCGTGAAATTAATGAGCATTATGATTATCAATTATAATTTTGAAATAGAAACAAATAACTCACTACGATTCATATTTTTATGAGTGATTGAAATGGGAAGTAAAATTTAACCTCTGTCCAATAGATTCATATAGAAGTACACATACCACAAGACTCCAATTATCATGCAATTCCCATGATTTTCCGGCTTCTAAAAATCCAAGTGTAACAGATGGATTATAACAGAGAACTATAACTCATCGAGAGCATCGCACAGCATTGTGACAACGATATATCTGTGGTGAAGTAATTTGAGAAAAACAAACGCTGTCAAAAATTGATTTCGACCACAGCTCTGAAATCGACAAACGGTGAATAACCTGACATCAAACAGTTATTCACGTAAAGGATCGGCAACGAGCTCGAATCCATTTATTTAAACTGCGCTCCTATATTTGAAAATTGTAAAAACTACCCTAAATAAGCATTACAATAACAAATGAATCTGGAATTTATTGGATTTCAAAAAACTACTCAACGTTTGAACAAATAGAATCAAGAATAATAAACTCTCAATTATGTATAAATTATTTTATGTGAATAACACACAAAACAATTTTCAACATTATTACACCTCCGTGACATCAGTTAAATGGCTCAGTAATAATTAACCTACCCCTCTTCCATCTTCGATTAAGCTCTCTTCTCTACTCAATGGACTATAATTTGTATTAAGAATATATACCTCAACCTATGCTCTGTTTGTTTGTCTTTTAATGGTATTTATGTTGAAGCTATATGGCTTCTTCTTATACATCATTTCTTCTTTTGGCATTATGTCTTTCTGAATAGTTAGTTGCAATGGGTGAATAAAATTTAGCCATAGTTATATATAAAGAAGTCTTTATTGCAACTTCCACTTCTAAAAGCTTAACAATGAAAAACAAAGATCAAATCTCTTCTTACATTACAGAGATATGATTTGTGCAGCAATAATTTTTGCAAAGCATTCTGAAAAATACAGTTCTGAGGTGCTCATCAAACTTGTTAAAATGTTTAATTTACATTTTAATAACAAAAATTTGAACAAGCAAAGTGCAAGAGTTCATTATTACATTCTCAGGTATAAAATTCTCATCTAAAATGAAAGATGCACCTTAAATATTCTCAGCCTTTAGTAATGCATCAATATTAGATAGTAGATATAATGATTTGCTGAAAATGCTGCTCCCTGCACAAATGCACAACAATATAAAGATCTCAACTGAAGATTCCCACCATTTACATATTTATGCACCGATAAAAACTATCTTAGAGTTTTTGCATAGTTCAGTAAAAAGCAAGCACTGAATTCTAGGTGGGAAGAGATGATGGTACTTGTTTTGAATTAACATCCAATTTCTATGGAAGTGAAAAGAAAATATCATATACAAAAGTGAAAGAAGTGGAATACTGAATTTTCAAACCTCATTGTGGCTACAATTATTTTTTACAAATCTTTGGGTCAGCCCATATAACAGAAATAAATTCAAGAGATTTAGTGAGGTAATTGATTTTTCAGTTATCTTCAGTATACCAATATTAAGATTTTTGTCATACATGATAGATAATGTAATAGTTATAGTAAAGGATGAGTATATTTTTCAGTTTTAACTTTCTTATTTTAAATTTAACAAACAAATGCATTACAGCCATAACAGACTCCATTTTTATTAGCTGCAACAATATTTACTCATGACACCACTTCTTTCAATAGAAAACTTCACATGAATAAATGTAACTAAATTACAAAAATAATGAAATTGGGTTGGCTGAATGGGTGTATAATGTGTATCAAACTCCCATCATAAAGGCATATTATACATTTTAAAGTCTTAAATAGAGCACAATGGGTGATTCCAATCTTTACAAAATTATTCTAAAGAGTGAACCTGAGGGAAGAAAATCTTTTCAGTAAGGGTAAAAAAATCAGCAAAAATTGACTTGAGAGAGGTAGGCAATACTTTCAGCACAGCATCCATTGCAAGATACCAGTGTCTGCACCACCAGTAGATATAAGTCTTGTATCATCTACCAAGAAGTTGACATTTGTCACATGACTACTGTGTCCTCCATAACTGTGGCAGAGGGACTGGAATAGGATAAATAAAACAAGATGTTAACAAAAGACGTACATACAATTCAACAAATCAATCAATATTTTAACTTAATAAAATCAAATTTGGTTATAGCTAAAGAATGTGAAATATTTATTCACAAAATACTATTTGTATACTCTATTTACGTAGTACTCTATTCGTATTTCACCAGAAAAATATTAGCTTTTTATGTATAAGAATTTCTGCGACACACAAAATTGAGTACAGGACCTCTATTAAAACTATATACTAAACTATTCTATATAAATGTACCTTTGGCTGCTTGACTGGGAATGAATATAGTTTCACTTTTCCAAAATCATCAGCTGTAGCCATTAAGCTGCCATCGTGTGACCTGTCACAGTTGTTCACATCAGTTCCATCTGCACCTTCTGGCCACACTCCAATAGTGCCAAAAGATAGGGTGCAAGTGTGAGTTGCCCATTCAACATCCCTCAATTGAGAGCTCTGGGGAATCTGGCGACACAGACTAGCATTCCCTGAAATAAAAATGATTGTTAGTTTCATCTGAATATATTTTTAAATATTTTCTTTAATATCACTTAGGGCAGTTTAAAACCTATTAAAAAAAATATTGATAAAGAATTCCACGTAAATATGAGTTATGTTTGTCTTAATCATTGAAATACCCAAGCTTTGTTTCTATATTCTTAATAAAGATTATACAACAATAATTTAAATGAATGATGGATATATGATTGTTCGAATCTGGATAATATCTTATCATATCATAATATTTCTATATGAACTAGCTGCTGATAAATCCACTTAGAAAGTACTTATATAATAATATTTAGATTGATTAAAATAATAAAATAGTTTAACCAATGTAATCTAGAAACAGTGAATTTTCTTTAATCAGAAAATTTTAGGTTGTGAAAAAGAGCAAATGATGAAACTTCAAATCTAAAGCTTCTCATACAATTGAAAAATTTAAATAATTATACTCACAATATAGAACTTCATAATCTCCAGAGTTAGTTTGAATGAACTGACTATCTGAAGACCAGTCAAGATGAGTTACGTAACTTGAATGACCCTGAAAAATAATAATAGGCTTATTAGATAAAGCTTTCAATTCAATTAATCATAAATATATTTTCTTATTTCAATGCATTGCAGGGTGATAGTAACAGGTGTGAAAATTATTTAGTGATTTATAAGAATTCTTCTAGCTAATAAACAGTGATTAATAAATTGTGATTATTATTGCACTGTGTATGGCTGTAAAAATAAAGACAAGATCAAACTCAGTTCAATTTAATCTATTATCTAATCAATAATCTTAATAATAACCAAACTAAACAATACCAGTAAATTGCAGATAGGGAAGTATAGGAACTTAATAAAAATAAAAAGCATGCAGTGCCACTAATTAACTTGCATTATTGCAGGATTGCTAAGAAATGAGATCCTCCTAAATTAAATTCTCCATTTTACCTACCGAAGAAGAGTTCACTGATGTACTTCTCTTACGTTTTGCAGCACCCTATTAGCAGCATGAAAGAAATATTCCCAAATATCTAATCATACAGCATGGTTCTACTTCTAAAATATGAAGGAACTTATCAAGATTTGATTTTTGTATCAGGCTCAGCACTTTTGAGCAAGCTTTCTACACCAAGCATTATATAACCGCTTTCAATGCAGAGGATTTCTAAATTTTTAAATTAAATTTTGCTTGGTAATATTCAAGCATAATAGTACTGGAAGATAATTAGGATTTTGGATACTAGGTAAACTAGTGGGATGAGGGATAATTATAAAACTAATGAGATTTATTGAAAAAACTTCCATTAAAAATCAGCACGAGGTATACAAATTACACCTAAAACCATTGAGACTTATCAAATTATCCTTGTTTTAATGTTTGAGTAAGCACAATATTTTATATCAAGTTAAGATTTTATTTTTCAGTGCCAAATTAGTTAAAACAACATTATCCTAAGAATAAGGCAAACACATGATATATATGATCCTTACTCTGTCATAAATATAGAATGTGGGAAAACATTTGATAATTTATTTTTGGGATTCAAATTTATATTTACTAGAATTAATTCTGGAATACTTTTTTCCATCTCTAATGGAGGATTAAAGGTAAATTTCACTGAGGAAGGAGTAGTTTTTTGGAAATCCATCTTAACAATACACAAGAATAAGAACTGATCGTACTTTCCCACAACTTTTATTACAATACAACCGGTTTCAGCAACTGATCGCCATGATCAGGTCACCTTATGATGGCGATCAGTCGCTGAAACCAGTTGTATCGTCATAAAAGTTGTAGAAAAGTACGATCACTTCTTATTCTTGTGTATTGTTGAGAATTGAAGGAAATAAATCCTTTATAAGTTAGAATTTTATTCCAATGGTGTAAAAAATATTAACTCCTAATCATGAATACCTTAACTCAAATCATACTATGGGATAAAAAAGAACCTAAGCAAGTCATAGCAGGTTAAGCAGCCATAAAACAAATGAACAAATGCATTCAATTGTCATTCATATAATTCATAATTGATACTTGTAATGAATTACTTGGGTACGATTTAATTGCCTGTATGAGATATTTATAATCTTCAAACAAGTTAATTTAATCAAAATCAGTTTAATATTAATAATGTCTTACCGTACATCTACCAACACGGCTGTATTTTCTGAATTCATCACTGACTTCATAAATATATAAATTGTTATCTCTTGATCCAAGGGCCAAAAGACTTCCATCAGGAGAGAACTTCAAAACCTATTCATAAGAAAAAATAAATAGTGAAGTTTTGCACTCATTCCAGGACAATAGTTCAAATAATTTTAGTAGAATTGACTAAAATTTAAGTTACAATGATTATAGTATATTAACCACACTGATAATTATCAGATAATGATGTAACATTGAAGTCTAAATCAGTTTATAATAGTTTTTTTTAATCATACTGATAGATGGTCTTTACATATTGAAAAGCAGATTATAGAAATAAAAAACTAAATAGATAAACATAATATAGAAAACTGGGGTGCAACTATTATATAGACAATATTTTTTCATATTCTTTATAGTAATATTTTTTCTCTCTGTTCAGGTATAATTTTTTAAAAAGTTCAAATCTCTCTCTTAATTATGGTGGTAAACATTACATTCTTCCTTGATCATAAATTTGCCACATGAGTATTCAAGTATAGTTCAAATTATTAAATAATGTTAAATAGATATGTAGCTATACCATAATGATGTTTATTGATACATATCTAGTTTTAGCAATAGCTCATAATATAATTTCTAAATACTGATTCATCTTTTAAATAAAATTCCTCTACTCCCAAAGTTGTAATATAATGTGAGTATACAAATTCAAGGAGATTTTTTGCTATTTACAAATACTTAAAAGATTAAACTCAATTATATGAAGCATATTTAAGCAACGATTTATCAAGGGTCCACTGTTCATCAGCACAAATTACTGTATCTATTTAAATGACATTAATTCTGAGAGGAAAGAAAATTAAAATTTCTGAAACTATTATATGGATAATAATAAAAATGAAATAATCATAAAACAACTATAATAATTTTCAACAAAAAAGTAGATTGGTTAAAGATATATTTTTAAATCTTGACTTATACCTGTATTGGCTCATCTCCATCAGTGTGTTCAGAGTAAATTTCTTTTGTCTCAGCATCAAGAACCATCCACTTTCCAGTAGTTGCTCCAATGATTATCACACTTCCATCATTAGAAAATGCAGCAGATTGAATTTTATCCTATTTAAGAAAAATTATGATTATTAGCATTTAAATAAAAAATCAATAGAATCATTAATTTAATATCAAAAATGTTTTCAACCAAAAAATAAACAAAACTTATTTATTGATTTAATATGCTTTTACAGCAAAATTAAATTTTTATCCTATCATATATTTTCTATTCAACATCACCCCATCATACAATTTGTAAACATTTCTATAAACATTTTGTCAACTAGAAGAAGTTAAGCTCCACTAATTATCATAGGAGCTAAATAAGGATATACTATATGGGTAGAAATCATTAATTCATTGCTTCAAATGAGGTAAATATATGATATCATATATCTGTTCTATAATCTTTCCATAACAATTTTCTTTGGTGAAATTCTTCTTTGCATATTGAGAAAAATTACACAAACAACATTTAGGATTTATCTCAGGCTCTATATGATTCTATGATGATAGGATACTTTTATCAAGTTGGGGGAAAGATTAACAAATCCACTGGATAGCAACATCCAGAAACCCCTTAGATTTTATATAACATGATATTCTAATCACCATCCCTCAGTAATCTAAGAAACTTAATTAAAACTGTTCCTTTATTAGATGAAATAGAATCCTTTTTATGCTACATATTTTATAATAATTTGATAATTCAGAAAAATAAACTCTCAAAATTTACATGAAATATGTATAAAGATGCTAATGAATGAAATTAAGAGTTAAGAAAAGGAAATACAATGATTGCATAAAAAGTAGTACTCACACTGAGTTCCTTGCTCCATACTACATCATGTGCTTGAGAATCCCAAAGATGAATTAATTTGTCATGACCACCAGTCAAGAACTGAGGCAAAGATGGATGAACTGCCAAGGCCCATAGTTCATCAGTGTGACCAACCATCATTGTACGAAGACCTAAGTCAAGACTCCCTCCAGCAATACAGTTTCTTGTAGTGCCAATAATTAGCTGACCACCCCTTCCTTCTGAGACTGCCCTAACACCTCCAACTGATTCTGGTAGCTGAGTAAAAAAAGAAATTAAATTAGGAACGAATATTTTCAAAATCGTAATGATGGATGAATATTCTTATAAGTTTCAATAACTGGAAAGACTTGGTACTTAGGGAGGATAATCCATTACTGAAGAAATTAAAATTTTGCATTTCATTAGTTCAGTTAAAAATAGGAAAGTTAACACTACCCAACATATGAATGTTACAGGAATTTCTATTGCTTATTTAACCATAGATTCCGGGATAAGGAAAATATTAGTAACTTTAAAAGGTAAACCAACTTTTTGATTTAACAATCTTTATATATGAACCATGACTAATTTATACAAAAAGCCTTGAGAAAATTGTTGATAAACCTTACAAAAGAGTCTTTAACATTGTACAAGTCACATTTATTTCCATAGGGCTGATAGACCAAAGTTAGCAATAGCTTGAAGAAGAGAAAATAGCAGAAGGGGATTAAAATTTTTAGATCGATTCAGATGATTATTTGTTGAAAAGAGACTTTAAGGGTAATTATTATTTATTCTATAATATTTTATCAATAATTCATTACCTGAGTTTCCATTCCTGTTTTGCTATAATCAGCATCTAATTCTACCAATCTGCCATCTTTTCCTCCTCCAGTGATAATGTTACCTTCTTTAAGAACAGTTATGGAGAATATGGATCCTTCATGTACTCCACGAACAAACTTTGCCACTGTATTTGTACCTGAAACATAAATTTTAATAAAGCTTCATTTTCAGTCATATTTTCAAAATTATAAAAAGCATTGGGAGTTGAATTAGGTTACAACCAATCATATCAGTACTTAAATTGTCTAACTTTCCAGTTAACACATTTTTAAACTATGAAATATTACTCCTAACCTTACGAGAAATTACAGAAATTAACAGCAAATCTACCTTAAATGGACTTGAAAAAAGGCAGTCAACATGGCAAATGTATTATAGAATAATGCACTTCACATAAATTTCTTGAAGTTGATTTATCTAGAATAATAGTAAATAATGAATAAAGTCTGAGTTCACATAAAATATTTTAAATCTTAACAACGGTTTCAATAGAATTTGTTATTATGGGTATTATAAATAAAATAGTGTTTCATAATTCAATTGCTTAACTGAAAAGCTCTTGTCCATTAAGTATTCATTATTGGATTCAAATCCTTATTCATTCCATCATATTCAACTCATGTAGCATACAACATTTATGATTAATGGGTTGCTTTATCACATTAAATATTCTATCTTACATTCCTACAGATATACTCATGTCACATATTCAAAAGAGAATGGTATTCTTTGGTCAGCAAGCAATGCACAAACTTCCTTGAACTGGTCCTTTAAAACCCATTATTAAATGTCTAATTATGCTCCTGTGGGGATTATCAAATGTAAAAGAGAATTTCAAAAGTGGCAACACTTACCACGTCCCCAAACTATCACATTGCCATTGGAATCTCCAGAAATAACATCTCCAGATTGAGAGAAAGCAAGGCAAGTAACATACTTGGGCTTGTCTCTATTCTCAAAAATGCCCATCCTCTTACTCAAAGCACATCCTCCCTCAAGATTCCAAAAGGCAATATGAGACTTCCCACAGGTAACAACACATGTACGTTCCATTGGATGGAATTCAGCAGCAACAACAGTGTCCACAGAGCACTAAGAAAATTAATAATCATGAGTATTTACAAAATGTTTCAATAAAAGAAAACAATCAACTGGAACTGATACCTAATTATGATGAAGTTTGTTAGGCAAGAACTAAAGTTACTCTAGAACAATGAAGCAATTTAAAATTTCAATTATTAACTGCTAATAAAACAAAGAAATTTGAGAAAGATTACCAAAGTATGTATCATATTATCAAATTATATAATATCAATCAAGTTATTACATATTATGAAAATCTCACCTTAGTTTCAGTGATTTTTTGTCCTCTCTCTCCTTTCTGCCAGTCCCATATTGAAATGTTATGGTCTGGAGCTTCATCAACAGCACAAAGCAGAGTACCACCATCCTACAAGAATTATTGGGTTAAAGATTATTAGCTGTAAGAAATTTTTCTAAAATGTGAAATTTGACTTTGAAATTTGAATATTACTTACAGCTTTGGAGAAAGAAAGGCAGCAAATTGATCTCTCAAATTCTCCTATTCCAATGACATGGAGAGTAGACAAGCTTACAGAGTTCCAAATGCGTACATGAGGCTAAAAAATAAAATAGATATATTAATTTCGTGCACTGATAGGAGTGATAAGTTCATTCCTTCAACAGAACTAAACATTTAAATATTAAATATTTCAATTATGAAGAATAGTTTTGCACAAACTGTTGAAATCTTTCAAACATTTTAAATGAGCAATAGTTTTCTTGATTTTTTATGCATCTCTAAATATAAAGAAGCTATCCAAAATGGAGAATTTATGAAAAAAGGAAATCAAATGAAAGTATTTACAACAAGGAATTAACTTATACTGTCTTTTTGATAGTCTTTTGCATTGATTTAAATTTCATTATTTTCAACAGCTTGTTCAAAAACCAAATACCCGAATAACAAGAAGCATGCATTTTAAGCAGACAAAAATATAGTAGACTGCAAAGAATGACAGTATTAGAAATTCAAATTAAATACATGCATATCTCCAAATAATAAAAAGACTTCTTGTAGCTTGTTCAAGGAAGAAAAAATTCAGCAGCAATGGTTTGACATATCCACCTAAGACACCAAGAAAGTATTTGCACATAAAAGAAATAAACATTGACTGATACAGTAAAATTTGAGAGTATGAGATTGATAACAATAAATGCACTTTACGGAGTGAATGGTAATAGAAACAAGTTTCAATTGGTCAATTTGTTTATTATATTATAATTTTATTTTTCATTAAAAATATAGAGATCACTTAAAAATGATTATTTTTCCAATTTTATAAAATATAATCCCCGAATAACATTTAAATATTCTCAGTCATTCATTGAAACTTTCTGATAACTAAATTTAAAGATCATAGTTCAATTCAGACATTCAATTTCCTTTAATTTAATTGACATAGCTGCAGTTATAAAAAATATACTTATTATAATGTTAAATTTTATGAAGAAATCAAAAAATTCATTTTTAAAGAATTTTGTACTTTCAGTAACATTTGGCCTTCATTCAAAATTGTTTCGTCTTAAAATTTTAAATATATTTTTGGAGACTAAGATAAAGTAAATTTTCAATGACGTCAATAAACTATAAACTCAGATTTAAAATACCTCAATTTTATTTGGTAGTTTATAGCTTACCTTTTCAACATGTCACTCTTGAAGGGATGTACAAGTATGATGTAACAGGTGTAATTGTATAGTCTTTTCTAAGTGTTCCCGAATAATGACAAGCATTATTAAATGATTGAATCATTATCTTGAATTTGCTGTACATTTCCAATTTCCATAAACATTGAAATTTTGAAATGGACACAAAATGAAACAATACATCACCATCCGATGTTTCATTTTGATAAAAAATCTTGCTTATAGTATTGAAATATATTTGGAATGGTTTTATTAGTATTGATGTCATAAATGTAATAATTATAACATAATAAGCCACAGTTTTTCTTCCATCATTAATCAATCACCAAAAATACAACTACCATAAAACTATATTCTAATTAGTGACCTTTAAATATACAGAAACAGGCTCTATTGTTTTAATTTAAATATATTAAATACTGGAATTGAACAGAAAAAACCTTCTCCTCAAGACGACCTATCCATAACCATCCACTTAACCTCATCAACTTTACATTTGAATATCCATAAAGTTTTAAGTATCTTAATATATAAAAATAGCAACTACCTTTTGAATAAACAATCTCATTGAGATTATGATATAATTTCCAAATTTTACTGTACCCAAACATACATAAAAGCACAACCATAAATAATTACATAAACACAGAATAGTACTACATGCTCATGGAAGCATAGATTTCCTCATTTCACAGAAGCATATCTCAAAAGATTGAGAACAAAAGTGATAGAATAGTAGAAACATATTAAAATAAACCCACTGTAGAATAAAACGAACAGTACACACATAATATAATTTATAACAAAAAGAAAACACCAAATGCAAAGGGAAATAATCAATACCTCCAATAAGAAAGACATAAGCATTTAGAAAAAGACACCACATTTATAGAACCATCAAAAAATAGCCAAAGAGTATCCTAAAAACCAATAAGAAAGAGAATGTTCTGTGAGAAATAAAGTTACATGAGATAGATAGAATGTATAATGCTCTGGAAATAATTATGAGAGAATGTTATGAGAGTGACACATTTACTACACAGATTTGGGTTTGGTGACACGACATACCCACTGATCAGCTTCAGGTGCAGTTCTATCTGGAGGAGGGTTGAATTTCCATGACTACAGTGACAATAGATGCAACCAATTAAAATATGAAAATAACGAAGAGCAAACTGTGACTGACTGAACACATGACATATAAATTCCAAGAATAGAAACTATAAAATTTGTCTCATAAATTTGTATGATAAGTATAGCAATTTGATGTAATGTGAATGATATTTTGTCTCACCTGAATTTTGTTATGAATAAATGTATGTTCAAACTACATGATATGATACATAAATTGAGTGAATGTGAAATGTAACTTTAATGTGTAGTATCCCAAACATTCTATGTGATTGAAGCAACAAGCAAAAATATGCACATTTATCTATGTTTACTTTACCAATAATGAAACAATAAGTGTTGGGGAAGTGAGCTAAATATGATACTACAAAGTAAGATGAAGATTAATGAGCCTGATAGCAACTTACCCTTCCTTCTCTTCGATCATGGCCAGCAGCCTGACCTGTAGCAATCAGCAGTCGATTAGGGTGGATTGCAAGACTGGGAATAATAGAAAGTGAAAATTAGTATTCAGATATTTTCCTTATTAAATTATTATCAATTAAAATAACATAAAAAACAATCATAATTTTATTTAAAAAACTGGAGAAAATGAACATAGATTTTTCTAAAAAATTTGTTCCAAAAATACAAAAATTGATACAAATTCTTGAAATACCATGATGATGATACATTTTGAAACTTAATATTTAAATTAATATTAGAGTCTAGATATTGCAATCTGGGGAAATAATTCACTATCTTTTCAGTTGAATTCCACTGCAACAGATATTTACATAGTTTTTTTATCATGTTAAAGTTTGGTACAATTTTATAAGACTGTATTTTATTTCATTTTTATTTTATTTTATAAAATGATTCTCTAATCCTATGGTAACAAATATTTTCAACTTACCATTTAACATCATCGGTATGACCCAAATAATGACGCTGAGCTTGCTCCTCAAAGTTATGAAGTACAACAGTTGCAGCTACGAAGTAAACAACTTCCCCAGTGGGCAGTAAGTGGACGTTGGAACGACAATCTCTTCCTCGGTACCCATATCTAATTTTGTTAGTCAAGGAAGATAAATAATATTCGAAGAACTTACAATCATTTTTAAAATGACATTACCAAAATTCGGAACTAGGTGAGACTGATGATTAAGTTATGCTACTAATAAGAGATATTCAAACATAAAAATTCTTAAATGAAGTAATGTAAAAATGAATAAAAAAATGTTTTTACAATAATTAGTCCTTTAATCTGAGACATGTGATTCTAAGAACTAGATAGAATCATAAATATGATATAGATATAAAATTAGGTTGTTTATGACATCAGATTAAATTAATTCTTCATTAACTTCTAAAATAATAATATTGAATTTAAAGTATTGGGTATCTTTCCAAGTAATCCATCAGAACCATAATATATTTCAGAAATTTTTCAAATTTCAATTTAAAGTCAAAAAAGTATACAATGGTTAGTAATTCGGAAAAGTAAAAGCTAGAACTGGATCAATTTCTCAGCTTTAAAGAGACTTTACATGAACATAACACAAAGTATTAAGTTTCATATCATCATGCTGAGATTAAAATGTAAATTTTACATTATGAAAAGGCATTTGTAATACAACCTTACGAAGAATTTCTCTGTCTTTTATATTTCTTTTCTTTTGAGTAAACTTTTCTAATATTTTAATTAAGTCAAGTTAATTAATATTAAGGCAAATATCAATATATAAATCATGATTTATTCAATTTTAATTTCGATTTATAGCTTCGTTTATGCACTAATTTTGTTCATATTCCATTCTCACAAGTTGTATTTATCTCAAGTATTTTCTGAACAACAATAAATTGTATGTATTGACTTGTTTAAAAAAAATGGCTACTTGGAAGTCAAATTTCGATCTTCTTAAATCGATGAACGATACAATAGCTGTAGAAATTGATCGAAGGCCTACATCCAAACACTGAAAATTGAGCATAATTCGACGAGCTATAGTGGTATACGTTATATTCGAATACAATAGAGATTCCTTCATTTTTCTCATCCTTCGTTTACGTGCCCTTGAGAAGGGATATCTGACATCATTTAGCTAAAACGATGAAGGTCAGAAGATCGTTGAAACTTTCAAAACCATTTCCTTATTTATGGGATATTCCAACAATAGTTCAGACATTTCGTTTCCTTTCGACATTAAACATCGCATTATTGGCGACGAGTTTGTTGTATGACGAAAAAGATCTAAAGCGAATAGCATATTTCAAATTGTTCCTCATTTGTAACTTTTCCCCTTTCCTCGTTCGGCGATCTCTGTCAACCCGTGAATCCGTAAGTCTAAACTCGTAGCGGCGCTTCTTACAACATAATGATTACTCCACCGTCATGCCTAAGGTATTTCCCTCGGTCGTGACGCTTACTCAGCTTCCCGTTTCACGGAGTGGTTAAACCGGGTTCGAACCTGGTCTGGGTGCGGCTGGGTCAAAGAGAAATTCGTCATCTGTGTCGCGCATCCCAACACACCTGTTTAACGTATCAAAGATATTACTAACAAATATTTGATTAAAAATCTATTTGTCGACTTAAATAAGAGGGTTCCCTCTGAAAGCTATTATGTTCAAAAAAACGTTGTCGTTTATCGCTACTTTTGACACTCTTAATTTTAGTTTTCGCTCGGTATCACTTCCTTCCGAAGTCATTACAATTACTAATAGGATAAGAAGTCATTTCCTTGTAGATAATAACACACGGAACTCTCCATTATAAATACGCTGCACTATAATTACACATAATACCTAATGTTTTCGCAAGTAATATGACAAAAACATCGCTTCATATTCGAGATAGATTAAAGCAATGTGTTTGATTCACGATGAAATGTTATTAATATGAGTACATGATACGTACATATGAGCGTAAATCGGGATAAAAGTTATTTAAGTAAACTCTGGTGAGTGTACGTATTATAAATTCGTACGCCAGTGTTTTCTAACACTCATTCATTTGTAATCGGTATATTCCAATACACATCTTACTACCTCGATATAAAACAAATAATAATTTGCGTTTGAGTGGGGGAAAACTAATGAAATCCAGAAATCAACAAAAATACGAAAACAAAATCATCCTATCTTCTTGTCACATTATATCTAGTTTAGACCAAGTGGTATTGTTTATATCGATCGCGATTATTAAAATATCTGTTATGTATACCAAAAAGTTTATAAAGCATATACTCTCAAAATACTCCTATTTTGGAACACGTTATTTCGGAACAAAAAACTCTCAAAATACTCCGATATTCGTGCGCGATCTCTAGTAACGAAAGGCTGCAAAATAACTCAAAGGAAAACCGCAAAGTACTCCACGACGCTCAGTTCCGCTTCGCGTGCAACAGAGGCCGCCGCCTTCCTGTGGCCAACGATTATAATGCCACGGGTGGAGGACCCTCCATCCAGCTGTCTCCTATAGTGAGAGGAATCGTTCCTTCTCCTACACTTTAATAAAACTGCGTATAAATCGTCCCACCGCACGTTCTTTGTCTCTGGGAGGCCGATTAAGATGGGTAAATATACGATGACGCGTCGCCATATAATTTTACAGCTTGATGTGAAAAGGATACACCCATTCCAGTTTGAGTTTCGACTGAGGTGCAGTCGCAACTTTGCTGATGTCATAGCCTTCCAGGTCCGAGGGGGCGTACAGGATGACGGGCCTTCCTCGAAGGAACATCCGCACGTACCCCTCCTCTTCATTGTAAGTGGCATCCCTGGTGCTGAGGAAATCGGAAGAAACACATCAATTAGTACGTTAGCGTATATATCCAAGGCTGAGATACGAAAAAAGTGCAGGAATAAACAAGTGACCTCGGGATCTAAAGAAAAGAACAAGAAATACGAGAAGTTCCATGCGAACGAAGAAGGCATTATGGTAGCGAAAAAGTAGAAAGAATACAAAAAAATTCTCACGATTCTTGGCTGCGAATTGCAGAGATGTCTTACGTCAGGGTCAAGAAATGAAATCACCAAAACCAAACGTCTGACCTTAAATTCATACCACAGCATAACTCATTATTTGAACTCAAATTGTAGTGAATAAAATTACGTGCCGAATCTTCAACAACACTTTTTATACAAAAAAGTGATAAATATCAACACGTTGTTGTTTAACCATTATTGTCAAACTGCACGAAATCATTGTGCTACGTTATTCCGACATTCTCCGATCAAATTCATTTAACTTTAAATATTTTGTATTACATTACATAAATATTACGAACATAAAAAGAAAATTATTACGTTTGATTTGAAATTAGGTAAGATCGTAACTCGTTGCGTTGAGAATATGTTAAAGGAAATTGTGAAGTAACCACACGTTATACATCGAGTTAAACATCGATACAATAATAAGTAATAATGTTTCATACTCAATAGCTAACTAAAGCTCGAACGATATATACGTAATACATGGATAACAACGGTGTAATGCAATACTGCGCAATTCGTTTCGTGAAGTAATGATCCCCAATCAAGAATCTCCATGATATCAAAGCACAATCGAATCTTGAGCTCGTATCTTTCGCTGTCTCAGGTACAATATGCAAATGAATTTAGCGAACCCAAATAATACGCGGTTTCCTTTGCGAATGGAATGCAAATTACACTCAAATTATACGCCATCACATGCAAAGAAGATGAGCAAAATACAAGAATAATCCTTCAGATAATATAGCAACACACAATTATGAATTCGCAAAACATTTTCGTGGAAAACCTTCCGTGGAATACAACAAAAAATTTCTTTCGAGGGACGCCTTACTCGAGTTCACACGAACACTCTTTCCCTTCAACCACAATTAGCATACCGATGCGTCTGGTCTCACAAAACTTCGCCGGTTTACCGCAGGTACGACCTGCACATCGTAAACACAAAAAGGCTGAATACCGATTAGATAATGCGTTAGAATTGCCGGGGCTGTCAATAGCTATGACGTAGCGAAGCCGGGCGTAACGTCATCTCTATACGCGGCCGATTATGAAGGAATTTATACGCATACCGGACGATTTACGGAACCTGTGAGCTAATACAAACGTCAACAAAACAGGGACTAGTTCCGGTACGTACATACAATCACATCCGCTGCTTGGCAACGAGAGAGGGTCGAGTTAAAAGCCTCCGGATCGGAAGCGCTAACACACGGGAGCTTTTCATGCGAGAGGAAAACACGGAAAGCAAAAGTGATGGAAACCATCTCGAGAGATATTTACAACGAAAACTTTCCCACCGAGCAGCGAGAGTGAAAAAACCGGCAGGACTTCCACTACATAGGGGAGAACCCAAAAACCTCCGGGAGGCACTGACCTCATAGCGGCAGCGAAATAATTCCTTCAGTCGGTCGGTCTGCACGCGAAGCCTGTTCGCGAGATACTGAATTAGAAAAAAACCTACGGTGAATCCATCGCTTCCTGAAAACAGGGACCGGAAGAAGATCAGCTCAGTGCGTCTGCGCCGTGCTCTGGAGGGATGCGACCAACTGGAGCGTTGCAGAGAGATAAGCGACCAAAGAGGAGGAGAGGAGACTTCCAAGCCGCTAACGGCGAAGGTCTGCAGTAGAGAGTTGAAAGAGGTCGGGCTGGCAGCGTCGCTCTTCTACCACACCTCCCCCCCCTCATTTTTCCCCTCTCCCTCGCGGACACGTAAAGTTTTTCTTTCTCGCCGCAACCAACAGACCATTGGAAAGATTTCCTCCTCTTGCAAGGTCAAACGAATCTCTCTCTCTTCAGATGCGCGTAACCCTTTCGAAACGTTGAGTCTTTTTCTCTCAAGCGAACCTCTTGGGAGTTTTTAAATGGCTGGGAAAGGGCTGTGATTGTTTACACAAGGAGATGAGTGTGTTCAGGGAATCCCTTTGTTATGGCTTCCGTCAAAGGGACGGAATGCCGTAACAGGAACTTATATAGACTGTTGATTCCTATACGATCTATTTTGATCCGTGCGCGGTTGGTTTATTCGGTTGCATATTGACCTATAACTTGCGTTCTATTCGTAAATATACTAGTTCAAGGTGATTTTTTAGTTATTGTTTATATAGTTTAGCTATATAGTTTTAGTAATGTATGATAGTTTTAGAGGATATGATTCTTAAATATTCTTGTTTATGTTCAATGATTCATATACCACGAGTTTATTCGGCTGAATATGCATGTATACCTGAATCCCATTCATAAATACGAGTTTGTTGTTGTAAAAACGAATTTTTAGCTGTTACGCCATCGACATAAATAGAATTTATTAGCGCTGTAATATCTTGAAAATACGCAAAAATAATTAATAATTCGAATTAAGATTAATATATATATAATATATAATTATCGACGGTAAAGAATCCAAAAGTAAACTAAACAAACCTATAAAAGAAATTCTACGAAAAATTAATTTTATTATTAAAAATTATAGGAGTACGTAACCAGCTGATGATATTCTACATCTAAACCTGGTGGTTCAAGTGGCTAGATATTTTGATTTCGTATAAATTAAGAAACATAAGTTCTACTATATTTTTTATAATTACGTATTTTAAAAAATGCCCATTTCCGAATAAAGAATAATGATTTCCCTTTCTTTTCATATCTTTTAGAGGACAAAAAAGAAATTTGAATTAACAAGTTCAGGTTAACGATATTCCGGTTCAGAAATTTATATTCCTCACAAAAAAATTCCTTCTCAACTGGAGAAACTCAAACGAAATTAATATTTCCACTCCAGTTATCGGTTAATTAGGTTCCTTGAACCAGAAAACGAACTTTTTCGAACGAGTAAAAGAACTAGAGAACATAGGGTAACGCAAGACCTACCAGTTGAGCTTTGAGAGAATGTAACGGTATGGAATACCTCCACCCTACAGAAATATTTGCGGCTTCCAAGAAATGGATTCCTGAAAGTGCATTAAGTTCAGACATATATATATATATATATGTTTCAAGCATTGATAAAATTTATGTTTTCAAATATAATAAGTTAATATAATCATTTAAGAGCGATACATTTCCTCACAAACAGTATTATTCCTTCAGGATGATATAAAAATGTACTATACACGTTTTCCTTTCACTCCCACTCTCGTACGCCTCTTGGGGAAAACCGAGTTTTGAGGTTCTAAAAACAACCGGAAGTTGATACAAAATTTTTTACCGCTTATATATTCCAAAAAATGAAAGACATTTATTTTCTTTGGAAACATTTTTTAGATCAAGTGAATTCATGTAAATATTATCAATAGCATACACACATACTATCGCACGTTTTTAACAATGAAAAGACCCTAATGTTATTCTTATATTTTCATTTATATTCTGGATATACTTTCATGCGTCTTAATGATGGAATTTTAATTCCTCCCTTCACATTATTGAATGATATTATATTTAATAAAACAGATTATTTATTGCATTCCTATTCCCCTTTTCACAGTTCTTTTTTCTTATAAATACAGGTTCCTTGGTAACGAGAAAAGTTTATTTAATTTCTTAGGTATTTTCAATTTCGTTTGTTTATTTACGTACCCTAACTACGGTTTTTCAAGATCAATCCTTTCTAAACTGAACTCTAATCATAAGAAGCATCAATCAAAACAACCAGTAGAACAGGAGAGTAAATTTTTCGCTCTCAATCCTTCCAGAACAGAATAGCGATTGATTTATCATCTTCTGAAGAAAAGCATGAGAAATTTCCGACCTGAATCTTTCAGCACGTCAACACATTCATAACTCTAATGAATCCTTAGAGAAGAAGAAATCCTGCGGAGACCATTCCGACATTTGTTCCCACTTCCTCTTCGTCAGAGTATAACGCATGGACTTCGATTTTCGGCGGAGTTAAAGGCATGAGTAGCGATTCATCTCTACGCTGAAGGGACTTCAGATGGGCTAAAGTAAGTGTCAAAATTCCCGTGAAAGAAAGCTGGAATCGTGCCAAGAGAGGAAGGTACTGGAAGGAGGAATTCCCTCCTATAACTGGGACGCCATTATTGATCACGGATTGCACAATAGAGAGCCGCAGATAATGAGCGATGAAATCATGCGGGGTAGGCGGAAACGTGCCCCACCTGAGTGGCTTCCGTTGCTCAAAAAGAAAATACGAGGATCGGAAGCGCGCCCGGCAGAACCCCTTTGAAAAACTCTTTACGCCATAAGGTTTCCATTTGCACCGTTCGCGTGCGCTCCCCGCGCGGTTTTTTGCCATTGCGCGGCTCATTATTCATTTTTCAGGTGAGGTTGCGTCACGTCAGAGATGCACAAACTTCGCGAGTGCCATAAAAGGACGCTGAATTTGACGGGAAGTGCGCGTGAAAAATTCGAGGTTTAAGTTCGATAAATTTAGTAGTTTCGATTTATTCGTAGATATCGAGAAAATTGTAAAGTTCGAAATATTTGTTGATATATCGATATGTTTTTTGATATCAGTATATTTGTTCAAATCGATATATTTATCGATATCCATGGATAGATCGATACCAATATATTTCGCTAAGTTCGTGGATTCGATCTATATGATTCTATATCAATTTATTGCGTTGATTAGAATAATTTACCGATTTTTTATCTGTTCGATAATTATCTGCGATGTAATAAATTTCCGCTCCATAAAAATGCCAAATTTCGGCCTCTTTGAGTGGAGCTAATAAAAGAGGTCTTTCTTTACGAAATATCTCTTCGTATATACACAGCCGAGCATTCAACGTACGACTTTAATCTTCTTTCAAGAGCATCCACTGAAATTCAATCTATTTACTTCCATTCCAAATGCTAAAAGAAATCTTTTGATGGCCTGTTCAATTCTCACCTTCAGAGTTGAACATTTTTTCGCCTTTAACCTTTACGATCGATCCATCTCATTCGAACATTCATGACACTTCCTCCTTTTTGCGCTTTCCAGTTGTGGCTATCGCTTTACATTGCCAAAATCGAAAGTTCGAAAATTGATGGAAAAACCGTGCTGAAATTTCTTTCTTTTCAGTCCAATGATTTTTTTTACTCGTAGGGTATTATAAGCCTGCTAATTGCTGGAAGTTCCCAAAGACATAACCTTGGGAAGAAAAGAAAATTTCACTCAATCCATGGCAATGAAGTGATCTAAAAAGATATTGAATATTTTCTTCGATATGTCTGTTATTTTTAAGTTATATTTCAAACAATCTCTTCTTCCTCAAAATTATCCTTTTTAATATGATGTAACATTTTTGTGATGTAATTTAAGGAATACATTTTTGACGATGAAAATGCAAGCATAACGATATAACATCCCTATATATATGAAATTTTCCCTTAATATTATTCGATACAATCATAAACAACTTGTGAATCCTATCCAGTTATATGCTAAATATTCTGAGGCTACTGAGGTATATTGTTTGTGAGTCAGTGGGTAGAATTTCCACTACGTGAGAAGGTTTGCTGACCTACATGAAGACTGCTGAGTCGCTCTTCCTAGCAGGCATCTTTATAGTATGAATCTTGACAGTATAACCCAAGAACGCCAATAAAGAAGTTAAATTACGGAAAATTTCAGTATCCAGAAATTCTAAACATTCTTGTTGAAAATTAGAGTCGGCCGAGGAAATATTAAAAAACGTATTAATAATAAATTTTCTTTTCAAGTCAATTTTATAGATTCCTTATAAATACTTCCCTTGTTAATGAAATAAAGAGATATTTCATAAACCAGATAAAATGATTTAACCTTACGGCATATCATTGTTTATAAAAATCTCTGTGCAAAAATAACGATGAATATAAAAAAATTTCAAAACGATATTATTATCAATAGATAGAATTTATTTATTCAATTTCATCGTGGATTTACATATTAATATTTTGTAAATTTTTGTATTGGTTTCCATTTGAAAGTGAACAACTCGCTCAACACGTAATGTCTATGATCGACCGGCATGGCAACAAGTAAAAATTCGTTAAACGTAAACAAAGAATATATACTACGTATTGATTTAATAATAGGTAGATTTCGAGTAACGATGAATGGAAACCACAGACAAGTCGGAAGGAGTCTGGTAAAGGAAGGTAAAGAGGAAATGAGGGTGTTTTACTGTAGGTAGAAACACTCTCAGTAGTCAGTGGGATGCGTTGAATTAGCGTGTGGGAAGACTCATTTATTATGGACAGTTTCGAAGAATTGATATGAGAAAGGATTTCTAGCTATTCAAGGAAGTCGAGTCTTTTCCTTGGTATGAAAATACAGGATGTTTTTGATACAGAATAGGTGAAATGGTTGGATTAAATGTAATTTCAAATGGAATAGAATGAAGAGACGAAACATACATTTGATATTCCACTCTTTGAGTATATAAATAAACAAATAGGAGAGAATTTGAGTGGTTTAACAATAATGAAAAGTGAATTTATTACGTTCCTCAACTTCATTGATGGGAAAATCGAAATAAAAGTATGAATTAATTTTTAAATAGTGTTCCGAAAGTCTACGAAGATACTTTCAACAAGCGGTTACCTTAGGAAATTTTATTAATCCTTTTAAATAGAAAAATGTATTATATTATTTATTAATGTCACGATTGTTATTAATATTCTTCATCAATATCGCGCAAATCTAATTAATTTAAGAACGATTTCATTGCACAGGTTTTTCTTCTGGATGAACCTACTTGTGAACATATCCTGATCGTGAAAAAGGCTTTTTTTTATCGATCTAACTTCATTCAAATTAGAAATTCATGACCATCCTTCGATCAATGATGGAACAGTATCGAACCAACGATTAGAATATTTATCGACGGTTGGTCGAAAACTCGACGGCTTCTTGTCGACCTACCAAATAGTATTGGAAGATCATACATTTTGTAAACAGCCAAGAAGTGATGCATTTTTACTCCACTTCTGAGGAATTTAACGGAAGAGTCCAATCTTATGCAGAATTTGGACGAATGAAATTTAACGCTTTGGGAGTTTTTACGTCACATGTGAGTGTCTGTGACTCCCTCCGTAGCCCATGAGATCATCGGCTCTGAATTGAGTCTGAGTGGTCTGTGATGAAAGCAAACGCACGCGTGGGATGGCCATATAAATTTCCCACCAAAGCTCACCTTCGTCGCGCACTTTTAAGTGACACTCCTAAGTCGGGAAATTTCAAACAGTGTTTTGTATACCCGTATTAATCTATATCTCGCATGATCTTATCGTGACGATTTCTGCCTATGATGCTGAGGTAATGAAATTGATATTATCTTCACTTTCATTAGAGTTCCTTAATTTACCTTTGTGGAAGAAAAATATCAATGTAATTAAATGTATATTGAATGACTCTCAATTATGATATTAGGCTATTTTAGTTTGGATCATCATAAAAAAGAAGTAGTTGCATTCATAATATGACTGGTATACAGTCTGTGATAAGAAAACAATATGATATTGATAAAATTTTCCAGAAAAGTTTTAGAAGCTAAATAAATTTTTTACATCTATTTCATCTACAAGCTTTTCAAAGCTGATTATTATTCTATTCTATTTTTCTATAGTTCGGGAAAAACTTTGAGGAACTTTTACAAAACAGTAAACATTAATAATTATATTACTTACAAAGCAATATAATTGGAGTAATGTTCTGATGGCTAGGTAATTTTTTGGAACTACAAACTACAACATAAAATGCTAATTTAAAGCCTCCTATTAAAAAGTAAACAAAACAGTTAAAACATTGATAATTCTAATCCATTTCTAATACAAAAGAAGATAAATTTTTCTAACTAGAAAATTAAATAATGCTTTGAAGCTATTTTCTCAGCAATTTTCAAACTTTGAGCGAGTTGCAAAACGTTTTCACCTTTGAAATTTTTAGATAAAGTAATAAACTTCAACTTAATTTTACTGTTATAATCGCTTTGAAACAAACATTGCTTTGAACTAAAGCAGAGTTTACTTCTCCTTCAACAAGTATCCACATAAAATTCTGATCTCTCGCCCTCTGGCGATGGAATCAGTAGAACAGAAATGTATCACGCCAAAAATATGGGAGCAACAGTTCAAAACATTCCTGCGATCACAGGATGAATTCCGCCGCAACTAAACAATTTTCCACGGTTTAGGTAAGCTTACATTAACATTCGAAAAAGGTCGACTCAACACGAAGCATCAACATTCTCATTTGAATCTAGTTTAGGAGAGTTTCATAAAATAGTCGAATCATTCGCGAATCATAGTCCGTTTAGTTCATGACGGATATGATCTGGACCTTGAAACAACGCGGTGACGTAAATAAAGAAAGTTGAAGGGCGATCCACGAGGGGAAATCAGGTGACTTAGTCAAGTATGACGCACTGATTCATCTTTGATGGCTGGATGAAAAAAGATCGATCTTTTTCAATTTTCTTTGCGAAATAAAAAAGGCAATGAAATGTAATTCAAAGAATGAGCAATGCTTCGGAATAAAGTACAGTTTAGAGGTTTAAAAAAAAGAAAAGCCTTTTTGCTCACGAAGTATGAAACGTTTTATGAAAAACCACCCGACTTTCGGAATGGTTTCAAGGCAAGATGTAACGGGAGATAGGCCACTCGGCGCGTAACCACAAGGAGGATGTTCTATCGCTAACAATGAAGATCCTTCATGCCTCTTGATTGTTAGCACTGCTATCGTAATTAGCCGCGGTAATAATTGGGGCGAGATGGATTTCACATGCATCCGCAACAGGTGGGCTGTGGGGAACATCGGAGTGTGTGGGAGTCAGGGGAGCGAATAAAACCTTCTGCGCATGCGCCGATCGTCTCCTGGTTTTACGTAATTCATTCGACTTCGAAACACGTAATTGAGAGCGTCATATGTTCGAGGATTAGAGAGGGATGGAAATAAATGTGAAAGGATGAATCACGCACAGTTTTTGACCGCCGTCTGAGTTGACTATCGCTGCAGTCGGAAAAAATATTACAGTCGAAGTCACGGAGAGGCTCCTCAGACGAAAATTCCGATATCGAACGTAAAAAAAGAAATGATGAGAAAATAGGCAGATGTTCTCTTTAAAGTTGTTCGGGGCCCATACATAAAAGGAAATCCAATTTTAGGACACAAACGATACACCTCCGCATTCCGACAGTCTGTCAAACGGTGGAGATATTATTAAAGAAGACGGGATTTCGATTTAAAGATAATTAACCTTTCACATTTCAGCTGAATTTCACTTTCTGATTACCATGAGAGTATTGAAAAATCGATTTGTAATGTGCTATTATTAAAAAAATGAAACCTCAACCAAGACACCCAATTACACCTAATGTTATTTTTAAAGGCAATCATCCACAACTTTCTGTTTCACTGATATTCTTACAGATCTACGAAACTCTTAATCTAGTATCTTTAATTACGAAGAAAACTTTATCTGATAACATTTCTCACGTGCAACGTTCCGTTTCAACATTTGGAAACCGCACTTCAAGTGCCCTTATCAGAATTGTGAATAGTAGCTCAAAACACTTGCAAACACAAAGTAATCGCTATATAGGGACATGATTCATAGATGCAAAGGCAGTGATAAAGCCCAGGTATTGCCAGATTAGAAACAGAGGTACGAATAGAATTATAACGAAGCTTCGAAATATCTTGATGTCTTTCTCCGAAGTCCCTTCACATAAGTCGTTGCAATGTGACGAGAATGCAATTTTCAAATAAAAATCCTTCACCTTTAATTTTTCTTGATAAACTTTTAACGCCACGTTGATATCGAGCACAAAAATAATTCAAATGCTATGGTTGTCATGGTTATATAGTAAAGTTCGAATAAAATAATTTGAGCTATTTCAAAATGAAACTGCAATGAGTCATCTTTTCAGCATGATTCCAATCATTTGAGATTAAAATTATTAACGAAAAATTGCGCGTGATTGATCACCTTACACAATAAACGAGGTAAAGTAAAACGATTACCTAGAATCCATGCCATGTATCAAATGATGTAGATCATACGAATATCAAAACTTTGTTGATTATTCCCTAGACATCGTTTCTAAGCAGAATATAGAAAAGTTTTATGATTGAACGAAGTAAAGTGTTCTTTCCTCAGATTAGTTTAAATTAGTACTTTCTATTCTCCTTCTTACAGAAACAAAATGATGATGAATGATGAGATTCGGTAATGCTTCCAATTATCAAAAGAGATATATAAATATCGAAGAGTTATTTTGCAAATAAAAGAATAAAACCATCCATTACTTCATTCAAAAGTTTCACCGCCGTATCTCGTGGAACAACAGACAAACTCATATTTCAAAGTACATACCAAAGATATGAGGTGGAAGATAAATTTCCTCTTCTTAGAAATTAATGAATTCTACGTAATTTTCAAAAAAACACATCCATTAGACTTATCAAAATGGGAAAAGCGTCATGCAATATGCTAACTATTTATATGCTAAGGAATAAATGTTTAAGCTGATCATTCCTTTTCTCTGAGAAATGGCGCCAGAATATTTTGATATGTTCCAGGATTTAGCAGAAAGAAAACAAAACCTAGCACAAACAACATGTCGTGCAAGATACGATGAAATCATAGCAGTGACCAGCTAATCCAGTTAAGAAGAACTGTTTTCCAAGTGATTCATGATCCAACTCACCACCACTATCAACAAAAACATCGCACCAAAAAAAAAATCATTTCTTTTTGTGAAGTTCTGCTACAGATATAATACATAAGATGAAAAATTCGAGCTTATACCATATAAATTTATCTAAACTACACTTACACCATTATTACCTGTTGTATGGTTGGAAAAAAAACATTTCCTTGATCTCCGTTAAAACTATTACTAGTATCTATTTAACTAGCATGCACTATGAATATTTAAAGAAATATAATCAAAATAGCGTACCCATGCTTAAGAGATTGGTGGTGCTGTTGTGGTCTCATGTAGAGGTTAAATAAGGATTTTGTAGCTAGTCTAGAAAGGAGAAAAACATCTAATTAAAATGCAAACATTGATGAACATGCAAAAGGAAAATTTCATATCGCTGCGAAGAGAAACTGTCATTCATGTGCAGGCAAATTCATCAATTTCATCTCAAAATTACACATATAGTATCTTGCAAGGAAAAGATATACTTTAGGAGGAAAAGCGAACAATCATGCTCAATCGATAAGGAAAAGAGATAGGTAAATCGGCTTCCAAAAATACATGTAGAAGGAGCTTACTATTTGAATGAAATTTAATTGTCACACTTTCTACTAATGTTCTTCTGTAGAAGGTTTACATCAAGAGATTTTTGGTTATCTTATAGCTTTTTCGTTTATACTACGTAGAAAGGCAATCTATTTAAATCACGTTTTATGGAGTCATGATTTTAAAAATTTATTCTACTTGAAAAACTATACCAATTTACTTCTTTTTATGTCAAAATAAACCAAAATTTTGAAGTACTAATCCGTGTTGCACCTTTACCCCCAAAACCATATCGTTTCCTTTTTTATAAAAGAGAGGTATATAATGTCTAAATCTACAGATGTGCATGGTTCTTGTTGTGTGATTGCAAGCTTTAAATAATGAAACCATGCTCAAGTAGTTTGAAATATACAGTTATTTAGAATATTCGTATAGAACTGTATTTCACCAAGTTTCACTAAACCATTACCAAGCATTTTATTGATATCACTAACTATATTGATATAGATTTCTAGATTATGTAATCTCTAAGGCTATGAATTATTTTTTAAGTATTAATTTTGAACTACTATAAATACTATTTCTAGAACCTTTATGCCAAGTGTCACGGTCATAAAAATGAATAACCCTGAACATTATCTTTATAATATTTTTATAAATGATTTTAATAGATGACTGATTAATTTTGATGAATTTTAATAATATTTACATTAGTTTAATCTCATGTACCAACACTTGAACAAATTCATTATGAAACTAATGATCTAAAACAAGATTCTAGTATGTGACTATCATTGTACTAGGCAGGTGATTCTTATAGCATGACAGGCAAGGGTTGTGCAGGGGAGATGAAACAACAGTTGCATGCAAAACACACAGACTTTGGCAGTGCTTCTGTGAGAGCAAAGCGGCAAAGCTTTTCCATTCCTCAGACTCGCGTGTTAAACCATAAAAATGCATTACCTCGGTCCGGCGCCTTTTTTGTGACGGCTAATCCTCACACTGGCCATCGCGATCATTTCAAGGCAGGAAAGAAACAACAATCGTATCCGGGGAAAGATTTATGCGAGGAAAGAGCCTCGAAACAAACCGACTTCCGTCTCCTTTCTCCAATAAATCCTCCCCGAAGATATCGACCGATCTTATCCAGTTAAAGGGGCGGAAAGACGTACATGACACGGGACGGAAATACCGCCCCTGAACAAAAACTTAAGGAGAAGGTAGTACACGCGGAAGATGGAATATCCGTGGACAGATATAAGACCGTCCTGGTGGAAAGGAAGAAGGGTCTGTCCGAGACGGTGGCAGATCCCGGACGGGTCGCACACCGCGTCGGGGTAGAACACCGTCTTCGTACCGGAAGGGAGGGAGGGATCACCAACCTGGTTGCTAGGGAGATGTTGGCGTGGGGGAAATGTTGCTGCATGGCGGCGTGCTGGGCATGGCTGTTCCCGTAGTGAGGTGGCGCCATGTTCTGGAAGTCTCCGGTAGAACTCCATCTCTTCGATATGTGGAGGTTGGTGGCCGAATTGGCGGAAGGGGAGGCGGGGGGTTGATGGGACGAGCGCGGAGGGGGGTGGTGTTGTTGCCTGGGAGACGGCGACGTCCGTGCCGGTGTGGTGTGCGTTGGAGAAGGCGAAGGCGCCGGGGAGGCGCTCGCAGAACTCTGCTGGCTGTCGGAGTGCAGGGAGCCCGTGGACTGGTAGCGAACGGCTCGCCTGTTGGGGCAAGGGCCAAGAGCGAAGAGATGTTAAGAAGCGTTGTGTAGGAAGCGACACTTGAGAGGTACATGGGGTTTACCAGAGGTAGAGCAGGAAGTAGAGTATCGAGGGAGCAAGGGTAAAACATTAGCGTTAATATCACGACATTAAAACACAAAGGGTGACTATATTTACAGTTGGGAAACCAGATCAACTGTTACCATGGACACTGGTTGTCAAACCTAGTTCATACCCAACATAGATCACAATAAAGGAATTTCAGGAGTAGGAAGCATCAGGGTAACAATTAAACATATAAGATGACAAAGAAAAGCAGGTTTTCTAGGGAAACTATTCCAAAATAAGCCCCATTCCTTTTTAACTAAATTTCAAACTTCTTCCAGCATATCAGCTCGCATGAAGCAGTACATTTTATTCCTACTCTAGCTCCAACAAAAAGACTTCTAATTAACATCAATCTAATATGTCTTGCTCATTTTTAATAATTAAAAATGTGATATGAAACGACAGCAAAGTTGCTTATTTACAGATGAAGGCCTGCGTATAATATTAGTACCCTAAAATGTAATGTTTAGATGAGAGAAATAAAATATGTTTTTGTCTTGTTCGTTAACCACTAATATCAAATAAATTACTATCATGAAACTCTTTTTGAATTTTAATTGAGCGAATACTCTTTTGGAATGAAACATTATATAATGATTTTAATACTGGGAGAAATTATTTTTATATATAGATACGACATCGAGACGATATTTTGGTTTTTTTACTCGTTACGAAATTAAATTTACTCTAAATACCGTGATAATTACTATGAAACGGAAACTTAAGTTTATAATAACATCCCGTACAACTCGTTATTAAATCTTAAATAAAATCCAAAATAATTTCATAGAATCTAGCGGAAACTTTAACGAGCTTTCTACATTTCAAATAGGCAATGAGAACTCTATCCCTTGGTTTATGAGTTTATGATGCAATAAACTAGCGTAATATACTGACCATTCCTAGCATCGAAACAAGGAAAAAATAAAAGTATCAAAGCAGAATAGTTGGAAATTAATTTCAAATTTACAAATAGCATGAATAGGTTATCAATAGACTTTGGAACTTGCCGATTCACAGAGTTCTGATATCCTGGAACGTGGAGTAGATCGCCATATCTGAACATTTAACATGGCAAAAATAAGAAAAATAAATTATAATTATGGTTCATGAAATCATGGTTTCAAACTGAAAATTCCATGATTTCTTCCATAAAAAACACAGAAAATTAAATTAAATAACTTAATTAAATAACATGTATGAAATAACACAAAAATAACATACATATACATCGTGGTGCTGAAAAATAAAACTCAAATTAATCATGGATTTCTTCTTTATTTATTCCATTCATACTCTTCAGATCCTTACCTAAAAGAAATTTAAAGACAAAAATGATCTTGCGTAATTTAATATACAATAGGTAGGCTTATGATCTTTAAAAGTTTATCAAGATTTATTGGGTCCACATATATCATTCGTATTTGTATAAAAATTGATCTTATTGCTTGAAATACTTCTTCGTAACTATGATACGTATATATATTTATTTACGTATACGTATAAATATTTACGTTAGCAATTAATATGGTGACGATTGTAAACAATAATAAAAGAATAGTCTTAAAGGTACTTTTCAATAAATTGATCGATAATTTTTGATTTCAATACGGATTATTATTATTATTAATTAACTGAAAGCTTTTTACAGCAGCTCTTCGCCGATGTTTATATGTTTTTATCAAGTTATGGCGTATGATTGCTAGGCAACTGTTCCCCTTCGAACTTTCAGAGGCGGTAAACAATTAGATTCTCATTTAAGATCGTAGTTCAGTGTCCTCCGAGAAGGTGTTCTTTACGCCAACTTCTTACCTTTGGGCGACTCCTGTGGGAGCATAACTTGAGACGCGTCGCAATGAATCTCGGTTGTCTGTAGACGTAGGTCGCAGACGAACGGATGGCGACCCATAGCCGTCTTTACTCGGCGTTGAAGGACTCACATGGTTGTTAATATGCGGGGAACCAACTGCAAGAGAGATGTAAAGACGTGAGATAAAAGATGCAACGAACCACTGTGAGTAAGGCTTTGTCATAAACAGTCTAGCAACGCACCAAAACATCAATGAGTAATTCTCTGCGCGAAGTAATTAATATTATTATCATACGACAAATTAATGATGTAAACAGATGAACGGGATTAGAACGAGAGAAAAGAACCCAATATACTCACGATAAATGTATGTATTAAAGGATTATAAGATCAATATAATTGATTCTAATCATTTAAAAGTAGGTTAATAGAATAATCTATGTTAATATTACGAATAATATATTTCAAATGCCAGTTTTTTATTTTTGAGATGTTAAAATAAAATAATTCTATATATAAATTACAATATAACTTAATATTTCTGGTGTTAAATTAAAAACTAACCCTTAAAATCGGAAATTCTTTTAAAATTTTAACCAGTACATGTAAATGAGCTTCATGGTAATTTTTATACGTACTTTAATAGAATGACGTTGGCAATGAAATATAAAAATACAGTAGATAACGATGTAACAAGAAACAAAAATATATTATATACTAGACTAGATTAATTGAGGGTAAATACTATTGTTTATATGACTCAACTCTAGTTTCATTTTACTGGAATAAATATGAGATAGTGAAGTTTGGGTAGCAGAACATAATTTAGTCATTTGCCGAGAGTTAAAAAGACAACATCAAATGCTTCAATACTTAAAGATTTTCCATTAACTTCTAACTATATTTCTCTATACCAGTATTTTTTAAATGTCATCTTCTATGAATTCAACTCAATTCCCATATCCAAAGAATAGCAGACACAGTGAACCTTATGCTTCAGCAATTTTAACACGGATCTGCCCTAGGCGGTCACCCAAGCCTAGAAATGGCAACGCATGGGCGTGACTTGTAAAATGTTGATGATAGTGACAGAAAATTACTACAACTCCCTTATTTAGAATGTAAATAAAGGATGATAAGGTAATTACTGTGATTATAGTTGATTTAGTAGATACCTTATGTGTGTAGTAGTACTTGTAGAGAAGAGGTGTTAAATATTCAATAAAATGATATGTTTACGGAGAGAATGGAAAAAGAGTTATTTTAATATTTACTAAAACTCACCCGACTCGTCTATGGTTCGATCTTTAAGTTAGGAAAGATGTATAAATTTTGAGAAAACCGTTTAAGAAATATTTAAACAACGAATTAAAACAATAATTTTTCATACGAATAACTATATACATAAATTAACAACTATTCATAGAATTTTTTCATAGATAATAGTAATATTAATCTATAACTGATGCAAATCTGTCTAGACACTTATTCACCTATAAGAATAAAATATATCATTTAAAACAGACCGATTTTAGTGAAAAATGTTACATGATCCTTTAAACCTAAATTATGAAAAGCACTTCCTTATCCAAAGAATATTTCCGCTAAGAATTTATCTCTGTCTGCACATCTAGACGAGGTGACATCCAACGGATATCTTAAAATACTCTCGTACAATTTTTCCTCAACTTTCCTCTCAAATGAACACTTACATCCACGTTTACTCGAGTGCTATGGCCCTCAGCTCAATGCAATAAAAAGACGCTAGCATAAAATAACGGAATGACAAAAGGGTTTAAAATTACATTATTCTTACACAAAGTTAAACAGAGATGAAAAAAGGACATGACTAGGACTCGAACCCAGGTCCTCCACTGGTCCTACGTTATATTCTTTTTTTCCTTTTCCTTAAGAATCACTCTACGAAAGAATTGTTAAAATACTGTTTCGTCTTATTAATAAAATTCTGCAATAACTATAGTAAATTTATACACCAATAAATTCCATACAAAAACATAAACTTCGTAATAAACGAATCGTGGAATTTTGTATCTTGGCAACAAAATCTATTCGCGGCAGAACGAAAGATGATGCTATCATCTCTGACAAATAGGTTAATTAAAACACGCGTGTGGGGAACACAAGAGCAAACATGCAAGTGTATGGGGAGCACTGCTGGAGAAAGGGAGCCGTCCAAATAGGATGGATGTTGACGTCCGAAAGTGCAGTGCGTGAGTCAACCACGCCCTTGAAGCCGCTGCAGTGTGACCTACATCGCGCGAAATCAACGGCTCAAGAGTATATCAATTCACATACCCTTTTAAAGGTGCTATACTCGAAACCAACCCCTCTTCTCTCGTCCCTCAACAGCTTTAGATGTGGGATTATGACAGAAGAAGCTCTTCAACCGTGATATCAAATATTTCTTAATGAAGGGAAAAGTGGTGAAATTTGGATTCGTGACTTTTTTTCTGAGGAAAGGACGAATCGCTGCACGGAACCCATTCATTTGTGGGCGGCAGCCGTGTTTTTATTTTGAAATGAATCGAGGTATTCTTGATAACGCCTCTCATGATATTAAAGAGGAAAATACGGGCAAATTCAGTATGAAAATATATGCTATGAAGGAATAAAAAATTAGTATTAGCCCCTCAAAGATTCTGAAGTTGCTGATATATTAAATATTTCTCTTCGTAAATCTTATTTTTGAAACAAGAGCAGTGATAGACTTCACATCAGAATATAAGGTAATTGAAAAAAAAACTTTTCATTCTTATCACTGATAAAGAAATAATATTAAAGGTCAATGGGAGAGTTAAAAACATTAAAATATCTTCTTAATTTCTCTCACTCTTAAAAAATCTCTTTAAATAAGTTTTTATATTATTTTTATATTGTAAAATGAAGATAAAATTAAAATTTCCAAGGAAATCGGGTATATTCTAAATGTTCCATTCAGGACTTCTAATATATCATTCCCATTCATGCGAATTTAAATAAATCATGTTAAACTCTTACATAAATATTGATCATGATATTTATACTGTTAAGTATTGTTGGTAAAGTAAGTAAACCGATTCAAACTGAAAATAATTCTATGGGAAAATAAAATCTCATTTTGTATTTTAATGAAAACTGTAAATCTGATTTAAAAACAACTGTATAATTGGCTTAGGCATTCGTTTAAATATTAATTGAATTTGATAAATTAAACTTTTAAATAGAAGTGAATAATAGCGAAATGACTGGGACTCGAACCCAGATCCTCCACTAGTCAGACAGGTATGTTTATACTTAAATAAACTAAATAAAGTAATACAAAGATTTATGGAGAGTAAATTTCAGAATTTAATAACAGCAATTCCAAATAATATAAATAATAATTTTAAATAAATATTTTATCTTATAACCTTCATAAACATAATAGGGTTGACGAACTTCTCATATTTTTCATTGTCGAATAAATACACTACAGATAGAAATCCTACAACTCCATAGCAACCTAAGTTATCCAAGGCATCTACATAAAACGCAGATAAAAAAATTTCGGGTACCGCCACGCTACGCGAGCACAAATCCAATTCAAAGGGTCGAGTCAAGGGTTTCGTGTAATCTACTGGTGAACTTTATCCAAGTCTTTTATCTGATCTTAAAATCCTTAAAAGTTTTGAGAACAGTCAAGGCTCTTCGTTGGTGCTGCGTGATTTGGAAGAAAGCTCAGGGAAAACGGAAGCTCGTGGGACGTTGGTTTATTCAAGGCTTTTCTAAGGCAAGAATTCGCAAACTCTTTATAAAATCTTATTCACCGAAAAGTACTATCAGAATGTTAGAAAATGGTAGCATTCTAACTTTAAACATCTGCGAGAAATATGGGGTGAACTTTTCTTTTGTTTTCAACAGAAATCTTCAATTTAATTCTACCTAAAAACATCTCTAAAAATAATAAAATTATAAATTTATGTGTCATAAAATTTATTCAATACAACGGTAATTACTAAGCGTAATCGTTTTGCCGAAAATATGGGTAAAATTTTCTTTATCTTTCGCATAAAATTTCAGAACACTCTTCCATCCGAAGTAGTAGTGGAAGTTCAAAAATGTAAAACTAAGAAATACCTTATCAAAGAGCGATTTTAAATTCTATAAAATCAAGATAACTACTTTTAAACAGGATAATGAGAAATTATTAATTCTTTTATATGAGAACAAGTAATAATAATACATATAATTCCCAAGGTTAATAAGTTCATGAATCTATCTAATATTCAAGGTACCCATGAGCAGGTCAAGGTCTAGGACAGCATTAATATTATGATTCCGATGCGGATATTTATGCGGAAATCAACGAGAAGATAAAAAAACAAGCTGCAAGGTTCGCGAAAAAGATTCTTACTGAACTAAACGAATTTTTTCTCAGACTTCCTCTAATTTTATGCGATGAGACGTAACTTGGAAACTAAGATAAGAACTTCCTCTACTTTAATTTCCTTAGAGACAAATTTGAAGCTCACTTGGTTTCACATCTCCTACATAGCTCACTCATTATTCAAAAATTATGATCATAATAACTATAAAACAGAGATATATAAATTGTATTCTTTTTACGAAATATCAAACATTATTTTTGAGTTGCAGAATCAATAAAGCAGTTTATAATTGATTTCACTTCATTTAATTATGGTTACCAAGGACAATAAATACGTAAACAAATCTCTGTTAACCACTACTTTAGTTAAAGTACTACTTATTTTCATCGAATTTGGGTTTTTATTCTTTATTCGATAAAAGAAACACTAAAAGTATTTATAGAAGGACTGCATCCCTCGATAATAATGTCCTCAACGCTTAAGATACTATGAAATAGCGGAATTTCTCGTAAACATGAGAATTACTCGAGCGTTCGCAGCTATTTCTCCCGTTTCAAAGTTGTGAAAGGAAAGAATGGAAGAGCAGAACTCTTGTAGAAAATCAATGCGATTTCCATAGGGACTTAGAAAGGGAAAACCTTCGTCTAACCTCTGATACTAGATTGGGAATAATTCAGAGAGGAAAAACAACCCTTTCGTTGGCGACAGAAAGGGAAGAGGCAGTCCTTAAACGACAAATGCTCGTAAATAATCAATCCAAAAGGAGAAAACAAGTCTGTCCTTTAAAGGAGAGATTAATCGAACTAAAACAGAAGAGTACGGTGATCTATGTCTGGTCTAATATGGTGTCCAAGAATGCGTTGAAGTAGAAAAATCGCATTCCGTAGATTTTCATTTGCTCTGCGCAAAATTAACAATGCAATAAGAAATGTGTTTCCGGCAACACCTTATGATAAATTCTCCAAAGGTACTTAATTACCATCCACTTAATCTCCGTCCATTCATTAAGAACCCCTTGACTCGACTGAATCCTTTTAAACGACCATAAAGAAAGTAAATAATGGGGAAAATGTCACGAGAATGGATAAAGGACGGCAGATTTATAAAACGAGCAAGTAGAGATGCCGTGAGCTTTGAAGTACTCCGTCCTTAAAGGGAAATTCCAAAGAATAGCATAGGTTTTGTTGACACAGCGAGGACGACTCACAACACAGAACCTACAGAAACTTCTCATAAAGTAAGAGAAGTGGTGTGGCTTCGGGAAATGTACCTCTTTAAATTTTGCAAATTCATATAATAATTTATACCTAAAAACCAAAACTTATTTGTAGTGAATTGTTTCAATAGTTTACCAGTATGTTATTTACAATTAATTAAAGAAAGAGAAAATGTTTGAGCTTTAATAAGCTTCTGGCTAAGCGACGTACAAGCTAGCAAAGAGGAATTTTAGGAAGTCCTCAAAGAATATATGGTTGAGAATCTTTTGAAAGATGTTAATTGAAATTAAAACTTAAATCTTCTTCAATTGCAGTCATGAATGCTACTTCAAGTGATATACGTTTATATGTCTGTATGATATTCCGAAAATTTTCAACGAAACTGATCTTAACTAGTAACATATTCTGCAAAATTGCAATTATAATCATCCCACTTTGCCCATTTCAGATTGTAAAATTTCCAGCCTTCATTGCTTGTATTATCGTTATGGATAAATACCTAAGTCAATTGTAAAATTAGATCGCCGAAAATTAAAAAAGGTATCCATAAAAAAGAAATAAATATACTTTCTGATAGCCATTTTTAATAAAAAAGATTATTTCGATTAAATCGTTTTAAATATTCCAACAAATCGCAATCCAATAACGCGTTAAAAATTAATACGATTTGTAATGTTGAAGAGAAAATACTGATTTAAAATAAGTGCATCATTTGATAAAGAAATGTATCTTTCTACTTCAATTCTGAGTGAGGATAATTCCAAAAAATCGAAAGAACTTTCCATCGATTCCTATGAATACGATGCTCCGACCGAATTTTCCTTAGACTGTTCTTTTGTCATTAATTTGCGTGACTTCTTTCTTCGATTTCTTATTCTTCCCTGTTTTCCGATGATGGACTAATCGGAAAAGTCATGTTCTCTCCTCTATTTCAGCATTCTTCTAATCTTTACGACTAAACCTGTTGCAAGCAGAACCTGACCTTAGAGTGACCACAGAATAGTTTCGCTTGTCAATTAACAAATCCACAGACGTCTACATATATCAGTGGTATTCTATACACGATATCATACGCGAATTTATTCCTATCTCACATTTAATCAGTAAGCAGGTATTCGATGATCTTGATGAATGGAAATGGGCGGTGTGCTATTTATCAAAATGACCACAGATAAATGAATGTAAAGAAATATCAAAACAAACAGCCCGCTTGATCGATCGATGTATTCCCGTATAATATATTGATTGGCAAAGCAACTTTCAGTGTGGGCATACATCTAAGAAAAAAACACTTTACCCACACAAATCACAACTCTAAAAAAAGGTTGGCAGAAGAAATATATAAAGAATCCTAAATTTAGAATGAGATAACAGGTGAATAGCAAAAGGGAAGATTATATATAATTGACGATATTAAAGTACTTGGTACATACAAAAAAGTGAAGGTGTTAAATAAGATAATTTCAGGTTTACATCTCATAAATACTTTAAACAAATATCGATATGCCAACAAATAAGGATATTTGTATAAGGAAAACTAATTCAATACCATAAAGACCATCATTTAAAGTACTTCTTAATTTCCCTTAAAAATCTTTGATTGATTCACCTCTGTCGTAAAAAGATTTCAAAACGGATCTTGCATTCAGAATAAAATTACACACTAATGTATTAAAAAAAACTGAATACGATACATTCAAAAACATAAGTCATCTCCTATCATAATTGGCCTTTTCCCCATCGTATTCTATCTCACCGTGCACCCGTCAATTTGCATTGAAGTACGATACGCTATGATGAAGAGTCGTTAACCAAACCATGCCTCCTCACCCAAGACATTCGAGCCCTAATTTTTTCCTTAAAGCCGATCTTCGAGGAACAACTGCGTCGTTAGCTAAAGACGATTCATTGAGGCACCACTCAACTGGATAACACTAAAAAGTTCCTCAAAAAACTTACTCGTGGCAAAAAATTTTTCACAAGATAACTCCCTTGTTTAGGTACCCGTAACACTAAAAAAAAATCAAAAAGTCATCGATCGACAAAAATCTCCTTATACATTCACTGATTAATAACTTCCTTCAAGCTTTGATAAGAACAGCGGTGCATTAAAACATCGCGTTGATAGAATCGAATATCTTAATGGAGAAAAATGCGATAGTGGGCGTGGTGGAGGAGGGATTTTCAAATTTTCGAAACCATTGTTAATCGTCCGGAAAAAGAGGTTAACCAATCTGCCCTCTTTCCACATCCAGGGACCCGTCGAGGGCAGCCGAGGTCACGCCAGCACGCGATATCCCAAATGGCCATCTTTCGCAGTTCACTCAACTTTCGCCGAAAAAAGAAGAGGTTAGACACCCACGTGCAGCCCATTTTCGGGTCGCGCGCGATTCCGGGTAAAGCTTGACGTTCGCTCACGCGTTTACGGGAATAAGACGTATGGGTTCTTAAATCGAAATACGATGTCTGCTACCGCAAAAGAAAAGAGAGAATTAGAAATGTGTCGACGATGTGAGACGGGATGTTTAATTTTGGCTGTAAGAATGATATAAGTGCGAACCTTATACCATTATAGTAAAAACAAATGAAGAAGATAGACCTTAGTGGCGTAATAGGGATGGGAGTTGGCACTTTGCCAAGAGAGAGGCGCAGGATATTGGGGAATTGATTTAAAGGTCTTCCCAGAAGAATTATGACTCGTAAAGCTACGAAAAAATAGAGAAATTCTAGAGACGCCAGAATTCATTTGTTTTGTAGTATTTTCATGCAAGTTTCCAGACCACAGATTATATTCCTGTCCAAAAAATTGTGGTGTACAAAATTATTTTATGATATATTCTACCACTGGAAGATCATATTGAACGCGGAGAAAGATTACAAGAAAATCTTGTTCCAAGTCGATTGGGAGATGTAACTGACAGAGTATTTCCGACATTCAATATTTAGTACTTTAAGGTTGGATATATGACTTTATTTTATACAATCTAAATGCAGTATCATCATAGATTAATGAAATTATCTTTAGGTCAACAAACTGATTTAATAATGATAAATAAAATTAAGCATAAAATTTACTTTCCAAGAAAATTTGGTAGACAATTATTAATGGATGTAATAAAAAATATGTGGGTGGTACATTTTTTTAGTTCAGCGAAATAAAGAAAATAATGATAGGTAACAAAGTTGAATCATAAGAATAATTTATGATAAATATACGTGGAGGTTTTTCAGACATTTATAAGGAAAGCAAAAAAAATAGATGAGCTTAGACTTTACTTGCTGCTAGGACAATTCTAGAAACGCGTTTGAAAATTTAAATTTCGAATTGCACCTTTCCTAAAGTATATTGTATACACTAAAGATTATAATTCAAGATTAACTACATATATGTAGTACTTGATCTTAAACAAATATATATTTATTTCTAAAAATTTCGTTACGATGAGAAATTAAATATTTAAAATAACTATAGACGTAAGAGAGGACTTAAAATAACATTACATAATACAAAATAAATATAATTTTAATACACTAAATTGACTATTATAATGAAAGTATGATATTTATTAGTGTGGATTCAGTTTGAACCCCTCACTGCTGCACTTGACAGCTTAGCGAGCGGGTACCTAAAACAAGATAAATAGCACTCAAAAAGAATGTCAGCCGTTTCATGAATGTTCCGAAGAGATTGTGTGGATAAGTAAAAATCCGAGAAGATAAGTGACAGAACGATGCTTTTAAGGGAACCCTGGCGTCAAGAATGGGGAAATGGGTAAACACCCGCAAAAAAACAGATGGCGCCAGAATTCATACAGGGTCTAGCGAAAAATTCATGGAAGATCCGGAATATATTCTGACCAATCCTTTCGCTTTTTCTGTGGAATTCCTTTGGTGGAATTCTTTTCCTTCGAATCGAATACAAACTATAGGAAAACCTTTCTCTTATCGATTGGAAGATGGGCATTGACGATGAATTCGTGAGATATGCGATATTCGGTCAACAGCTGGAATTAAAATATTTATATCTCATCAGGAGAATCCTATTGCGTAGTTATACAAAGAATGGGAGAGAAAATAAAACGGTTTTAACCTCCATAACTTCACAATACAAAAATATCTAACTAGAATATAATGAACCATTCTGATAACATTCAGATATTATAAGATGTATTGCAAAACTTTTGGAATATATAATAATACTGTGAATGAATCGTACCCAAAAATAAAACGTTAGCTATTTTTCCTACATTCTGTTTAACAACATAATCATTACTTCCAAGGTAACTTTAATTGCTAAATTGACTAAAAATTACTATATGATTAAAACTATTTTATTATATAAGAAGTATTACGTAAATATTTATTTCTTTATCGTTAAATTATTAAAAATATACTTAAATTTTATGTATATTTACAAACAAGAGCGAAAAGAAACATGGCTAAGAGATCGATAAAAAAAAGTCAAGCATATTATTTTTTCGAGCGGAATAACCCAGTACAAGGAAAAGGGGCATGCAACGAGAAGAAAATTGTATGCATAAGGAACAACGGGGCGTGATTCTAAAGATTAAAATGAAGAAACATCCTGTACACCTACATAGAAACCTTCAGAAATAATACATTTTCATTTAGTATACGAGAAGCGAGACAAAATGAAATGTAAACCTTCAAAATCAAGATTTCTCGCTTCCGCTGCTATTGAATACAAAAAAATTGAAGAGCGGCGTAATGGGGACAAGCGAAGGAAATGCAACATAAATTCAACTACACTCTCACATAGTCTTGAGCAGGAAAACGTGAGAATTTATTCAAGAAGAGGAATAAAGACATAGAAAACTTTCTTTACGTTTGTTTCAAGAATTTTTTGAAAAAAATAATGAACCACTATTTAACTAAAGCAATGAGAACAAAGCTTTTAATTGAGTAACTAATATCGCGAGACCGTGTACTCAAAGGCCTGAAAATTTATGGCGAATTTAATTACAAACTCATTATTAAACTCTTCCCTTGAGGATGGAAATTAACATCACAATTACAGCTGTTAACGTGAGGTTTCATAATGAATGGGGATCAAGCGTCCTCTATAAGAAATGAGATAGGGAATTAATTTAAATTGCATAATTTAATAATATAAACCCGTAAAACATCCCTTTATTTACTTCATTGTAATTTAATTCATATTATTTTCGGTGGAATATATCTCACACTTGAATACGTAAACTACACTAATTAACTTAAATTTAAATAAATAATAGGACCCAGAAACAATAATATCGTAATAATAAAATATCAAACTTTTACATTGTTTCATATACAAACACGATACAAATGTTTTAGAATTGCATTATTCACAAACCAAACTTGAGATAAAATTCAATATAATAATTGGAGCTATTTTAAAACTGTATATTTTAAATTAATGAATTCCTTGTCTAAGGTTCACAAGTTCAAATATAAATTATTAATAGAAACTATACTTTATAATTTATCAAAACCCTTCGTTATAGATCCAATACGAATGTATTTAGTACAAATAAATAAACCTTTAAGCCTATGACTTGGAATGAGCACGAAACCTTTACGAATAAACGAAGTCTCACAGAAGAGTAAGCGGAAGAGACATCTGTGGCTCAAAACGAGCCTCCAAAATCAAAGGAAGTGACGTCAAGTGGTTCGAACTTTCGTTTAACTCATTCGATCGAGACCCTTCACGTACTGCCTTTTTCCGCGAATCGTTAAGAGGTCACCGTTGTCATGGAAACAAAACAGAAGCGACATGAAGAGCATTGAAAATTTACGGGGTTTTTATCGGTGGTACTCAAAGGATCCCATTAATGTAATGCAGCTTTCAATAACGATGAGTTTCCAGACACCATTGAATCTTCGATGGCCTATTGGGGTCAGGATCAGGAATAAAGGGATCCAATATTTCCCTTTTTAGCTCATAATGTCAACACATTATTGAGAAGTGGAGGAATGATATAGGGGTACTTTTAACTAAAATGCAAGATAGAATTATCATGTTCAGATGAATAAAATAGCGGAGATATATATCGTTACATAATTATAAGAAGTTTTCATTGATGCGTTAATTTACTGTTTCGAATCCAATCATAAGATTTAATATCTTATGATTGGATGGAAGTATCAATAAATCTGTAGTTTGAAAATTCTCGAATTACTTAACAAATAATGTAATAATCATACAAAAGTTACTGTAATAACTCAACTCTCATAAAATAATAATAATAATATTTAAATTCGTAAGTGATCACTATATACAGTTTATTTCTATTGTTTACTTCATAAATAATCTCTACTAAACTACCAAAAGAGGGAGATTTTAATCTTACGCTTTTTATAGAAACCCACTTATAGGAGGAATTTATTACATAATTTAATGTTTCAACAGTGCTAGGGAGCTGCAATTACTTCGCACAAATTAGTAGCGAATTGCGTGTTTATTAATTATCCAATACATAATAAATACTGTGGAACGTAATGTAAATATAACATAAAAAAACATAAAAACGATAAAAAATAATTTGCTACATATAATATTTTGTGTATTGATAATTATTCCTAATTCATTATTGACGTTCTATTTTATAATTATTGGATGTAAAATATAAATAAAAAAGCTTTACATAGCATATTATCATCTCCAAAACTTCACAATGATTTAAATAATTCCGAAGACACTTATCTAAGAAATATAGAACAGATTAATAGCTACTTCAAGAAATATGACAAACGTAATTGTAAAAAGTTGAGTAATTCTCCATCGTGACGTCATTTCTTCGGTAAGATCGCTAATTGTTTGCGAAATGCATTCTTTAGAGCATATGAAATAGGAGATCCATGATAATCAATGACATCATAAAACCGAGCGAGCTCTCGAAGGCAAATCGGCTTTGCTGGAAGATGAGGGTTTAAAAACGTTTTCCAGGTCAGTAAGATGAGGCTTCTGAATGATTAGACTTTCAATTGACTATGCTATGGAACTATTAAGGCCGAAGAAGGGAATAACATGTCTCCTAGGCAATATGAGATAGACGAATAAATTGGTAATTCTGCACTCCGCAAATATAGGTATTTGGGACAGGACAGAAACACGTGTTCTTCATTACCATTTATGACACGAGTGTAAACAAGCGTATTTTTTAAAAATAGAATTACCAACACAACACTTCTTTATCAATATTTCTGTTTCCTAGATATTTATCCTAAATACACAGGAAGTTCTTTCTCTATAATTCTAAAAATTAATACTTTTAAGATTAATGTCAAAATTTATACTTTTCCTAGCACAAGCACTTTTACTCTATACTTCTCTAAAAAATCCAAAAAATCCATTTTTGATGAAGGTAACTGGGTGTGACAGCAAAAAAAGAAAAACAAATATGATGCAACAGGTCATATCAAATTATCACAGTAATAACTAGAAATTGAGGAAACGCTTTTGTTATTCAAGCCATAAAATAAGCGGAATAAAAGAGAATTAATTTTCTATTTGCAAGTTGGATGGAGTTTTCACCTTTCTCCGATAAAGAGAGTCATAAATATCAGATAAAGATGAAAAGCTTATATTTTTATTACAATTTACGAATTACCAATAAAACTAGAGCACTTAAGTGCAGGTAAATATTCTTATAATACTCTTATCGACAGTATTGAGCCTGTGTATTTCTTGTAATCAAGTTAGTTGAAACATTTACCTTCCAAAAAATCATCCGTATTAAGTTCCGAAAATATGAGCTATAATTTAGTACAGGCAGGAAATTACGTAATTATTATTTATCACATATTTTGCGTAAAATTAAATGCCAACATATACCCGCAGTGTTTGACTATCCGTAAAAGGAAATAGGAGAGAGTTAAAATGCAGCAAGTAATTTTATATATGACATGAAAGTGGTCGGTGCACTCGATATAGTTCAGACATAAATAGCACAGCTTGGACGCAAGATATTGAATTTGATAAAAGATATAGTTTCATTCATATGACTGACTCTAAAGCAGAAATTAAAGGTTATTTGAATTTTTCATGACTGGTTACTAATCAACAGTTCTGAGATATTTAATATAGTTGATGTTGATGCTTGAATCTAGAAAACGAACGTAGGTAAAACTATGTTGATTATTAAAGAGAATTAATATGGTATATTCTATAGAATAATAAAAGAATATAGTATGGCAAGAACCAAGTGCTCATTCTCTTCAGGTCGACTTAAATTGTAATAATTCTGTAAGACCATTAATAAAAGCTTCATTCAAATCTGTACGCAGCAAATATTTACTTCCACATGTTCTGGCACGATAACAGACACCAAATCATAAAAATAGCACCTTTAGAAGGAAGGAAAGACCTGGGTTCGAGTCCCGGATTTTTCGAAAATTTGTTCCCAAAACTGAATTTGCATTAAAATTGAAATCTTCGATGAATACAACATGAATATCTATATCGTATTATAAAGTTAATTATAAATTACACGTATGTGACGTCATGCAAGATTCAAAGGTGTCAAAGCACGTGATTGAATAGTACTCACTCGTCCTTCCTCCATTCCTGGCGTCGTTTGGCGTCGTCGCGTTGGCAGGCCCGCTTCCGTGCGACCTCCCAGAAGACGCCTCGAGAGTTGAGATGCGCCGGAGGGCGTCGGCGAGCGTGGACCGGAGACACACGATCTCGTCCCCTTGGTCCAGCAGCTTCCTCTCCAAGTCGGAGACCCTCTCTCTCAAAGATTCGTTCTCGTTTTCAATCATATCATCTGTGATGGAAGAGAGAGAAAGATACTTGAGGAACGGAGAAGATGCAAAAAAGAGGAGAAGGGAGGAGGGGGATGACCGCAAATGATACGAGGACCGAAACCTGTCTCTCGCGGGCCAATGAAACCATTTCGGAAGGACACCCAAAACCCAACGATATATTCGTGAAATAAGAATATGTTGGGGGCGAGCCAAATAAAATTCTGGTCGTGTGGGAGATTAGATGGGGAATCTATACGTTGTTTATTTTTTGGTTGCTAAGGAAGGTGATGTGTTAATTGTACGCATTCGACCTTCCCTGGCATGTTTGGAAAGGGGATGGAAGTATGTGTAACCTAAAGTTTTGATGACCTTAATGTATAGAATTCCAAACAATTTTTTTAAGTTAAGAGCACATACCAAGAAGTAAAAAATTGGAGTTGAGCCTGAATCTTGTCACAAATACAAACAAATAAACGTTCTCCGTGTACTCGCAAAACGAGTTTCATTCTCGTAATTAGATACTTTCGTCTTGAAAGATGAAATGAATTTTGACGAAATTAAAAAAAAAATAACTCAGAAATATATTCCAAAAGAAGAAACTCATTCTTCAAGAACTAACAAATTAAAAAAGGAAGTTACTTCTCATGTTGCATCACATCAAAGGTTGTCTATATCTTATACAAAATTGACTCTCTTAAAATTCAAATGTCACCTGGTGAGGACGTCTAAAATGGATGTAAGTGATATTACGAAGCATTGCGTTGTGGACGGTTAGGGAAAGGTTGTGGAGCACTTTTTGGTCCGCGCGGTTTATTAAGGCCAAAAGTGAGTAACTTGATGGTTAAATCAGTCAAATATTGTAATTATTGTCGTGCGCAATCAGGTTTTCACCTTTTTTGAAACCGATTCCACATTTTTTATTATCGATATATGATGAAATGATTCCGGTAGTATATTTGCCGTAATAACTCCTGGATAATTGTGGTAAATATATAAATGAATCAGGTATTTCTTTCATTTACCGAATTTCTGAAATTTTTATAAATTTTAAATTGTTTTGATCAGAAAAAGTGAAATTAAGAGCTTTATTTATCAATTATTAATGCATAGAATCCTAAATTTGAATGATAGATATACATCTTGTTCTATACCACGGTATGTACCCATATAAAACGCAATGAAGCTTTCCTTGTGTTTAGATAAATAAATTACAGCAAAATTTTAAAAAGAAATCTATATTCTTCATTTTACAACTATACTATATAAACAATCCATGTATATATTTTATTACACTAAATAATATATCACTATTTGATTTGATAAACAGCGTTAAATTCAATGCAGTAACAACGTGTATGTAGTTTCGAATGAAATCAATTCAATAGAAATAAAAACCATTCCATAAAATGAATTGTTCCAGTCTATTAAAGCTCTACTCTATAGTGACTTTTGAGACGAATTATGGTCCTGGGTTTATGACACGTAATATAGTAATACCGGCAACTGGCCAATTTCTCCAGTCGGAGAAAGTGAGAGAAATAAAAGACTTCTTTCATAGAAAGTAACATACCGAATGCTTCTTCACTCTGATTCAACTATCAATTCGAGGCTTTATTTGAAAGTGTCATAAAAACATTCCCTTCCAGAACCACTGGCTTTAATTTATCCATTAAATAACATCGTAGGAAAATATTTACCTCTTTAGATTTAAAACCAAAATCCTTGTTAAATGTTACGAATAAATTATACTCGCTGTGTATTAATAAGGTTTCTCAAATTTCAATTTTCGTAGAAACTTCAAAGGCCTTTTTATGACATCTAGTATATTACTGAATAAATAACATTTTTTAAAAGAAAAAATATGCGTTCAACTATAAAGGGTATAACTGTTACGAGTACTCTTAATACATGCAGTTTTTTACTCTAATATGGTTTACATATCCCTTCGTATTTAATAAACAGCAAAAGAATTTTATAATGGCTTTATCCGTTAATTTACAAAGGAAATCATACAAAATAAGGTGTTCTATAAGCTTATCCGCAATATTAAAGCAGCCGAAATATCTAGTCTCACGAGAGTTTAGGGCGAATCTTTCTGTTGCAGGAAGCCTCCCTTTAAAACATCTGCATGACGATGTAAAAAGAAATATATCACCATAATTCAATCGTAATAAGAAACGTAAGACAATTTTTCCTTTCTTAATATGTAAAGATGAATAAAATCTATGATCTCACAAAATTATTGATGAGCAACCTTTGACTTTTTCTCTCGCGTTGTTAGATACAGTTTACAAGCCACGTATCCTGGATCTTATGCAACCCAGATAACACGCATTTTCATCATCTCTAATTCACGCTAAGGAAGACTTCAATTAATGAGTCGTCGATCATACAAGCCTGGATTCGTCACCGTAAATTCACAGCTCCCCTAAAATTTTCGAGACGTGCAAAAACAATTTTGACCTTCAAAAATAAATCTGAGTCACAAATAACAAAAATAGAGAATTCTTAGACTAACAGGCTAACTCATATTTGTCCTTTACGTAGTATTGCTTTGAGTTTGTTATTTCGCTACATTATTCTCTTTGAAAGTTTTATTAACAAAAAATCAAAAACGATATTGCTTTTTGCAGTACACTTTAGCTTTTGAGCTTTCTTCAACATACCTCCAGTACATCGTTTCCAAAATTCGTATAAAGTCGTATTGTATTCTTAAAGGAACCATATTTACTTAGATGATTAATACATTTTTGCACACGTCGGGCGCTATGGTTACGCAAGATTTCCGTGCTTTAGTATCAAGTAAAGAGCCTTGAGCAAACATAGAAAGGTTGATGTGGAAAATCCGTACGAGGAAAAGGGATTGAATAATGAATCGTAGGAAAGAAGGATCCCACGACGGACCCGCCCACTCGAAGACAATGAATCCGCCACCCCACCCACGCAACAATGAATCCTTAGGCTACCCTTCGTTGCCAACCAGACGTAAGAACACACCCGCCTGTGGGACATGATTTACACGTGGCGGCATGTTCGTGAATCGGATACGTGCAGACATTCGCACCCTTTCTGCGAATAGAAGTATAAATGACTGCAGTTAAAAATGAGTTTAGGTATTTTGAAAGCTGAAACTAAATGAAATATAATTTAAACTTTATAGAAGTACCACGAAAGATGGAGAAAGTCATTTTATTATTCCCCTAAAATCATGTTATTCATGGATTATGCCATTTTTCTAGAGCCCACTCTTAATGAGATAATTTGGAGAATCAAGAATTAATCATTCAGATAAAAATTGTAATTCAACTCTTGTGATAATATTACGTAAAAAACTTTGACCTTTTATATTTCTTGTGATTTTACATCAAAGGAAAAATTACAAAAATTTAATACTTAATCATACAGTATTGTTCATTAAACATATGAAACTCCGTATTCAGAGATATGGTGTATAGAGCCTTATTTTAAACTAGTTATTCATATAAATACTATTTATAGTGATATTAATTTTTCTTAGGTGAATGGAAATATGATAACAGAGACTCATTTCCCACATAAACCATATTTGCAAAGGGAACGTAGATAACTTATCGCAAAATTGAAGATAAAAACCATGGAAACTAGCTTTGGGTGAAATAATCGATTCAAATGAGTGCAAATATTTGCGTGTAAACAACAGAACCTAAGAAATAATACTGAATATCGATGAAATCAAATGCAGCTAAGCAGGCCTTACAATGACGTCTTATTTAATAAAGATTTAAATTTACATAACAGCGTTACACGAACTATTTCATTTGTGTACAAAATATGTATTTAAAATGTAAACAACTTACAAAAGAATTACAAATTCGCATTAAACCTAAGACGTGCTCCTTTTACAATGCAGATATTCGCTTCTGATACGGAAATACTGATTTCCTAACTAAAATAGAAGACTGAAACTTTCCATAGATACGGATAGATATATTTAGCGCGGATGAATACCTATGATATTTCCTTGGATACGAATAGTAGTTCTAAACCGGAAACCTGCCCTCTATATCCCTCGCTACCGATTCCTAAAGCCACAAATCCTCGACGGACGAGAGCCGTGACATGCTATCGAAGGGTAAAACCTTTAAAAATGCGGAAGGGAAAAAGTTTTGGATTTCTTTTTGGGGAGAAATTTTTTTCGCTAACTTGGCCGTGATGAAGGCCCATAGTCCGCAGGGAATTGATCGTTTGGGGGGCAGCATTGATCCAATCCGCCCCCGCCCCCTCTATAGCGCACTACCCCTCATCTACATCAACAAACTCCTCTCTCGCAATTCCATTTTCCTATCGAATGGGACGAATCGTTTATGAGTCACACAGGGTCACACAATGGGTCTCCTTCACTTACTGCTCGGGAAGAGACAAACGTTATGCCTTTTGGAGGACGCCGCTTTCGCAATACGTTTTAGGGAAGGAAGGGCTCTGGAGAAGAAAAACGGTTCCACATTATGACCCTTATCGCTCTTCCGAAAGCTATTAAGTCTTCTTCGATAGATCATCAAACTTCGCTTAATGTCTTCGTCAATTTGCACTAAGGATCCTCTGTATTATAGTGTCTTATTTAATTCCTTAACTGCACGAACCTCTGAAGTAGCGTAAAAATTAGAAAAAGGGAATTTAAATTTTTATTATAAATTAATAGCTCTAACAAATATAGTATAGTAAATTTAATTCAGAAAAGGAATAGGTTTTTATACATTCATAGTCTTCTAATATCTTAGCTTTAAATTATTATTATTTATATTAGTTTTGATGTTATTCAAATTAATTTATACTGAAAATATCGAAGTTTTGGATTTATATAAGATAATCTAAACAGAATGATGTACAATACCTAAATTGTACCGGTCAGAGTTACCTATACTCTTTTTGCAAACATAGCACTAAATACTATTATACTATATAACCCTTTTATCGAATCTATAAATGATTTTAGAAAACATTACAGTTATTTATATTCCTGACATTTCTAATTTAGGTATTATATAGAATGCAATTCAGCAAAAGCATTATATGAATCGAATTTATGCTAAAATTAACACATATCATACGCCAATCCACATTTAGTTTACCAAAAACAGTTAGAATATAAATCATTAAATTAAAAATTGTACTTCATCAGTCCTTTCACATCTTAGAAACTATTATCACTTAATTAATTAATTATTCCACATTTAATTATTTTCGCTGTATCGATTTATTATGGGGAACATTAAACTCAATACCAACAACTCCAAGTTAAAGTCACTTAAGATCGGATATTTCATCTAGCCTCAAGCACTCAAGTCCTCTTTTGGTGTTTCCCAACAACCCTCCCCTTTCCCCGTGCGTGTCATTGCACACCCGAAACTTTTTTGATTCTTTCCGTTAGTTTTGTAACATTCCCTAACCCCTAACATCCATAAAAAGCTCCAACAAGTAAAAAGAAAACAACTTAAGCCTCTTAAGCATGATGAAACTGTCACGAAAAGAAAGAATAAGGGTAACAATAACGTATTCATGAACATAATAAAGTGGATGCTTTCAGCGCTATAGAATGAAACTGCTTAAAATACGTTTAGTCAAGTTAGCTGTGTGAAATTTTCATCATATATTACATTAATAAGAAAAGTATACAGTATCATAGCTACCATTTGAGTAATTTATCATCGATACATATGTGCATCATACAAATTAATTTTTAAAAAGGTTTATTGCTAGTCTGCATGAACAAGATCTTTCTGAAAATAGCAAGAAGTTTAGAATAAAAATTTGGATTTTGCGAACTATACTAAAATTGTCACTAGTAAATTTCTCAGTACTTGAAGGCATGAGTAGAAAATCATGACTGAATAATTAAATGGATAATAAAAATAATAATTTGTACAAATCATCAACAAAGTGATAAATTTTAATCAAATAAATAAAAAGAAAGGAATGAAGGGATCTTCTGAAATGTTCTTTTCAATAAACACTTTTATTAACACACAATTTAGATAGATATACTTTATTAATGGTATATTTACTAATATTGTGTATCTGTTCCGTAAAGAGTAATGTAACATTATGATTGAAATAATTCAATAAAACTCCTTTTCGAAGAACAAAACGTCATAGCAAATTCAAAAAGACCATGTGTTCAACAATTTATCTTAAAGGCAGAAATTTATAGATTCTAAAATCTCAATATTTTCATGTTCGTGCTTCGGTCATTTTGAAAACCGCGCCTCTTAACACGTACAACTCTCCAACATTCGTCGCATAGTTTAACTTCTTTCCGTTAGAGACCTCAGCTTCCATGGAAACGTGGAGGGAAAACCTTCCACAGAGACGGTCGTCACCTTACGAGAAAACGCTGAACTACATCGAAAGCACGTGTGACTAATAGCGCAGACGCAGAAGGGAGCAAAAACTGGCGGCTTTTACGAACTCGAAAAACGGCAGGTAGTTTCTACTATATATATTCACGATCCGGTACCGTAGGATTATAGTAGAAAAATTCATAATTTAACCCATGTAAGATACTTTAAGCCTATTATGACTTTATTTGAAAAAAATTCATTGATAAAAAACTGAAATATAAATCTGCCATCACTCTTTTTAAAATGCATCATCTAATTTACTTTTAATTTTACCGATAACAATAGACAAAATCAAGAAAAATATTTGAAAAATAGTATATATTTTTATTCCTTTTAATATATAATACGAATAATACCTCAAATTTAATATTTTTTAAATAAATATACATAGGTGATGTTATTATTCATATTTTTAACCATTAAGGATTTTGAATTTACAACAGAAGTTTTCATTTAGCAAACGAAAGAAAATTTACTTTACTATAACCTTCTCAAGGCTACAAAGTATGGTTATTAAATTCCATCAGTAAGATAACAGGCCAGAGAGTGAATTGTTATAAGTAATAAAAATATACGTAAGAGGTATCTAGATAAATTTCAAGGTACGTAAGACGGCGTTAATTAAATGTAAGGAAAAAATTACACGTTTGCATCTTTAAGCATACTGAAGGTGTAGCTGCAAACGCGACAGACAACTTATCCAAGCTACAAAATTAGATACACAAATGTATGGATACAGAGGAAGCTTCTGATATCCCGAGGCTCTAAAATTACATAACCGCAGAAGTTTCTGGATGAGAAAACAATAAAAAAAATCACCGCCAGTGGCAAGTACACGAGAGCTCTTTATCTCCATACTTTTACGACCCCTATAAAGAGAGACGTCACCTACGTTTACGCGACGAAACAACTTCGCAGCATCCGTCGAGATATTCGTCCGGAATGTGTTTGCACACGCTTTAACTATCTCCGGAGCGCTTCCCACACTCGTGTGCATGCATTTTCGAAACGATAATACAACGGGTAAATAGACGAAATATCCATAACTCCAAAAAACACCGCGTTCCTTTCGAGACGACGAAAGATGGAAAGTGAAAAGACGTGGCAACTCAGCATCCCTTTCGTGCATCTATTATCCAACTGCGACACTTGATTTGATCTGTCCGCCTTTTAAATTGAGCGCATAGAGAGAGCTCTCTCTCTAAGGACTTTTAAAAAGGGGTCCATATGATTTCCCCCTGCTCGGAGATGAGTCGTGGTTGTTTACGTTCACGGGTGCTATGGAAATCGTAGTAGTTAGGGGGTGACGTCAGCCTTTGGAGACGGTGTTTTTGAAAAGGGAAATCGCGCATCTAAGAGCGTGGAATGAGGTGGATTTTTAGGCTTCGTCGATTCCTTTTCGCTTCGCGAAATTGGCTTTCGGACCTTCGGAGTCATTCGTCGCCTAATCGGGCTCGGCGCCGTCCGAGCTGCGAAAGGAAATTGCGTCCGGGAACACGTCCCAACGTGATGGGGATTCGACTAAGAGATACGTGTGGATTTATAAATGGATAGGGATAGATCAATGGTGGATCCGTAATGGGATGCTGGCTGAATTACCTTGTTATTCTGGGATGAATAAAAAAGAAAAACTTCGTATTTTATCGGAGGGTTCGCAAAACCTTCAGTAGATTCTTTATGGGGATGGATGAATGATTCTCAAATTAGAATTGAAGTAAATTGATTCATCACGGCTATTTACGAACTGAAATTACCATTGTCATGCGCATAGCATTATCATAAGGTGAGCATTTGTTTATGATGATGAGCTTATGTTAGAATTGAGTGATCCTAAAATAGAAACAACGAAAATTATCATATAATTCGTCAATTACTCATCAATTTACAATATAATTTTTTGAATTTATTTCCGACATTCAAGTGAAATGAAGTAAATGAGACAGCCTTAGAAAGATAGGATATCTAATTAATATAATAAAATCTATAATATAGAATGATTCATTAATGAATGTTTACTCTTTTCCGATATAATTAATTTTGAAGAAGAATATATGCCAATTTGATAAATTTACTTTAATTATATTTAAAAATTCAATGAATATGTAACTAAGTAAAAACTCAAGAGAGTTAATTTTTATGATCTACAGAATTTTCTCTGTCCTATACCTTGAGTAATACCTCCTCATCTCAGAAAATAACTTTCAAACATCAAAATTACCAAAGAAATTACAAGTTCAAAAAAGTTACTTCAATTTCAGCAGTGATTGGAAAATAAACCTCAAGAGCATGCGATATGAGTCATAAAATCAACAGAGGATGCGAACACACCCACTAAGGAAGGTTTATTTTCCCGGTCGAAGAAATCACTCATTTCCAAAGATAGCATGACGTACATCAACCTATCAGGAAAGGATACTCGTGAAGGCAATGAAATGAGTCACGAATAACTTCTCCTCGACATTTTCGGACAGAAAGATTTAATTCTATGATAATTTTACGTAAAAAAATAATTTTCAGTTTTCATCAGGATACCGAATTATTCAATGGAAAAAAAATGCTTGACTTACAAAGACTTCTAGATAGCCAAGGAGGACTAACAATGAGAGCTAATGAAAGTGGTTCATTCTGTGCAAACTGTGGAAAATGATCGAATTTCTAACATGTGGAACGATCATCTTTTTCCGGGGTCAAACGTTATCTTCTCCGAATTACCTCATTAGTGGATTTTCTTATCACGACGACCCATATGGATCTTATGAATAAAGCCACCCATGGTTATATAAATAATGCTTTATCACAAAAAATATCATACAACTTCTGAATGAATAAATATACGGAAACTTTTCCATAAAACTTGAGTGTTATTCAGAACCAACTTTTGCAGGTAATGTTATTTGTGGTAGACTTATTTTTTATCCTTATAGTCTTTCCTTTAAATACCTTTTCACTCTAAACTATAGGCATAAAATGATATGGAAATATAAGAAATATCGAAAAGGCCAACCTGTTAAAATATCCGAACTCTCAAATTGAGATTTAACACCTACTGAGGAAGTATAAATATATCTTGCGATGTTATAGTTTATCGCACCCATCAAAAGGAATATAATTCCATTTTATTGGAGAAATAAACACAATTATCCAATAAAATTTACGTTCAAATAACAATTTTACGAGAAGGAAAGAGATTTGGCAAACTCTTGCAATTGTAAGTGCTCACAATCATTCCATTCTATACCCTTTAAATTGACTCCGCATTCGTATCCGAATCAAAGGAATGTATTCCTTAATTACAATTTCACAAACAAATCTGCTATTTAAATTCTATAAATGGTTATGAATGAGGTTGGGTGAGATAATCAGAAGACATTGTAAATAAATAATGCCTGATTTACATCAACAACTTCTCGGATTGGTACGAAACGACTTCAAAATAATTTCTCTGATTGAACCCTATTAAAAAGGAGATGTATGAGGAATGACATCCTATTAACTCCTACAAAATTTCGTATTATAAATTCATAATTCGTAAAAATAACAAAACATCGCTTTCATTGCTTCCCTAAAAGTCCAGAAATCGTTGAGGCGTTTAACCCAAGCGTGCGTACCCACACGTCCAGTTAAAGTTTTGACCTTGAATGAATAAACGAGATCCAAAAATGTATTTCATGGGCATAAAACAATTTCTGGAGGTATTCATACTGGAAGGCACGTGAGGGCCTGCGAGCCAAGGTCCATCACATCTGGGTATATGAGGAAAGGGTTAACTAATGATACGGGTCAAATGTAGAGGAAATTACGCTGTGGAAGGACATTCAGGAATTCGGTCGTGACCAATGAAATAAGGCATTCGTACTGTAATCATGTGTACGGAAATAACAGGTGCCATTCTAAAATTGAATATTCCTCATGTTGTTGATAACCATGGAAACAAGTGATGGAATAGGAGAATGACTACTACGTACTATACTACTATATAACAATATGAATAATAAGGAAATCCATGGAAATTATAGTCTCTTGAATCTCGCCATTTATATGCATTCATTTGAAATTTGACTATCTTTATTTCAATATAAAAATAGGAAACGTTTAAAGCTTCAAATATAGAGCACTAAAGTCTACTATAAAACCCTGTGTCCAAAGTAGGAGAGATATATCTCCATAAATTATTTTCATATCATTTTGTTATACCTACAAAAATCGAATTGAAATAACCGAATAAAATATGTCGCATCATTAATAAAGATAATTAACCTCTAATTAAATAATTAGCTGTTTCTTAACAGAGTAAAATAACTAAGAATTACTAAAAATTCTTGGAATGAAATCATAAATAATAGAATGAAAGAAAGCTCAAGGCTCCATACGTACAACTTAACAATATTTTCAACCATTGATATCAATATTTAGCGAAATATAATGATCAAAATAAAATTTAGTATTCATAATGTACAATAAATACTAAAAAATAATTTAATAATAAATTTTCACTAACATAAGTATATTTCTTTAATATATATCTAGTCGGTATATGAAACCAACAGAGTACGTATTATTTCCCAAGTCCAAACTTGTATTGACTACCGATAATCAAAAAATCAAAATTTATTGATATTCCTTCGAAATACGAAGATAATCGTATATATTACTCAGCTGGGACTGTAGTGTGCATAAATCCGTATCAAAATACTTGCTTGCATCATTGGAGAAACACGAGAAGAGAACAAATGGAGAATTATCGCCTTAGGAGATCAAATTAACGTATCATAAAGGGATACGTCATGATCCTCTCTGTGAAATGTGAATGACTCATAAAAATGACACTTTCGACTCTTACGAAAGGGAACCTTAACAGGATTACGAGCGAACGTACCCGTCTCGAAAATGGATGCTCTTAAATGGTGACCGCATCGAAATTTCTTTTTTTAAAAAATTTTAACTCATTAGAGTAGTGACGCTAAGAGGATGAAATTCACTTCGGAGACATGACTTTACGGAATGAAAATCTGCTTAATTGAATACCTGAGATCCAAGAGGGTCAGTTACCTGTGGCATGCATACTCGCGTCTAAAAGACCACGACACAAAGCGAGGTCTCTCGACAAAAGGGAATATTCACGAAAGACCAAACAACGACAGACTTTTTTAATTACTCTAATCGCCTGAATAAACACTTCCTTAACGTTTTAAACACACCTTAAACGTGAACTTCGACGTAAATACCTTGTTCTTTAGTCTTTACAAACGTACGACTCTAATCAGAAAATAACTCCGTAAATTTTGAAACCAATATATATTTATTCATATTTTCCAGAATTCGTATTCGAATCCAGTCGAGGAATCTTCAAACAGAACAGAAAATATTTCTGAACAAAAAATGTCTCGCATTTATTATAATGCACGTGGGAAAGATGGATGATGAATAAATCATCTTCTTGAATCGAATTTTAATGTTTACCGCGAGACTAGAGCTATTTAAATATTTTATACAGTCGCCGAATTCGGTGATGAATCTTGATACTAAATATTCGCGAATAAATTCAGCGAATGGTTGCGCAATGTAAGAACCGATTAACGTATGAGGCCATGATTTTTTATGTATGCTGGTTCGCCAGACTTAAAGTGGGGTCAACCTGTTATGTACTGCAACGACACTCCAGATGTATTCTTGGCAACCGTTCGCTGCAATCAGCCAATATAAAAGGGTCTGAATATCAAAGCGGGATGCCATGGCTACAGACAAAGAAGGAGCGTTAACCGAAATCAATTCTAGGTTCACGAGGGTTTATATTCGTTAAATTAATCGATATTTCTATGAATGAAATATTGTCAGTTGATTAGAGAATTCTAAGTTGACTCAAAAAAGAAAAAACAAAAATAATGAAAAATATACTAAACGTGTACAAAAAATGAGGTGAATGAATTCGTATAGCAATTCCTCAAGCCCCATTCATTTGATGCTGTATATCCGACAGCCTGATGTGTTGAGAAAAACCGAAAATCTTTTGACAGTATTTTTATTAACTTTTACTATTTTTGAGCTGTATAAAATGAATTGATGCGTTAGGCGTTGGTGGTATTGAAAGATTAATCGAGCGCGATTAAAAATTCCGAAAAATAATTGTAAATGTTTACATGCTCTCTGAAATGGAATAACATGTGCATTAAAAAAAAAAACTAAAAGAAAATGTTGAAATATAAGTATGAAAATAAATAAATAAAATGGTTATATAAACTTTCAGATAAACATAAAATTAATAAACATAATGCTGTTCCGTATTTCTCACATCGCAGAATAACACCTTTCTATAGAAAGTTTACGTATTTTGGTAAATTATCCAATTCCATGACGTCACTCAGTTTTAGAATTTACGTCAGAATTTCGGGTTCAAAATCCAAAACGTCAAACGCAGGACGTATTTCATTTGTTTCTGAGAGGAACGAAAATGCGATAGCGGCGGTGAAAGAATGCGGGAGGGCGTAAAAAACTGGATAATTTTATTCCGTTTAGAAAAGGGCGTCAGTTTCACCTTCTGGAACAAAAGCGAACGCGTCGGTTTGGCTTCAAAGCCATAAGTGTGCGGTACAAAGCGGGCAACGCGTCTTATTGGATGAGAGGCTAAGTGATGCTCTGAGAAAAGTGAGCATTGTGAGTGAAAGGCCATTTCGGAGAGAAGTGGCACTTTTGGTGCCCATTGCGAGAGGAAAAAATAGAGTGTGGGAAAGTTCGCGCTCTCCAATTTAACGATATGTCAGTCTGGGAAATAATGGTGTCAAAAAATGAGTCCATTTAAAAGTAGAAAGAATGTGTGGAAAATACGAGAAAACACAGTTATACATATAAGATTATTTATTGTATATTAACCATGAGATCTATTAATAACAACAAAACATTAATAAATAAATGAATGACTGATGAATGAATTAGTATAGAAATAACGAAAGTGAAATGATATTGTAAATTTTAATATGTATATTTTACATTGAAGTATTAATATAAATGTAAAATCGTATCAAAATTGTACATCCATGCATTGTACAATAACATGCATATTTCATTTTTTATGAGGAACTTTTAGGTGAAATCCATGAATCGAACAAACATTTATTTCGTATCCTATAAATTTTATTATAGGGTTTAATTTTTGAAGGATATATAGGATAGGATTTTTATATGGACTGAAAAATGATTTATTATTATATAAAAATAGAAGTCTAGTACGTAATAATTATCAAACGCGATAATATATTTCTACAAAAGAGGATTTTCTTGAAAAATAACACTGTACTGGGCTTTAGAACCTAAGACTTCACCTAAATATTTTCTATATTCAATAGTTCAATTAGAGGCAAGACGTAAGTGTTAAAGATAAGAAGCAAGGTTCGCATAATCCGGTTCTTTTATGGTTCTCCGACCTTGAAACACCGAAACCGGGAAATGAAGTCACACTTCCGCGTCTCAAACACGATTATGCAAAACGATAAGTTTCATTTTTGGTGTGGAGCGGGAAGACAAATTATGCGGAACCATATTCATCAGTTTTAAGATTCTAATATAGATAGAATGCTAAAAAATGTCCTCCATAAATACCTAAGTAAAATCTTATGTTAGATTAATGTAATTTGTAATATAATAAACTTATCGGGTATTATTATGTTAAATATTCCAATATAGCGTTCACTTCAGGATTGTTTCACATAGAAAACTGTTTATTCTTTTACCCTCCTTAGTAACGGAAAAATAAACTTAATGAAGGCTCTGTTTATTAGAGAAACATTAATATTTAAGTTAATTGCTCTAAAACCTTCAATATACTACATCTGTAGTCGATAACTACCAAAATTAAGTAAAAAGACGAGTAACTATTAGCTCAAATGTAATTCTTAGTTATGAAGGCAAATTCCGCATCGGAATGATTTATTACTGAGAATATCAGTATAATATTGTTTAAGAATATAATGAAAGGCGCTTATCAATGAAATTAAAAATATAAAATTAATTTGTTAGTATAATTATTAAAATTAAGTTGAGCTAATCCCTCTCAAATTTCGTCAATCTACGTATTTATATAATAGAATCAATAAAAGCAATAGGCAACAGACGATTCGTGGACATAAAATTCAGCAGTTCTAATACATTATATCGACAAAATAAAAGCATAAATAATATCAATTATTATCACAAATAAGCAATTCTAAAAAGAGGTCTTTAAGCGAATAAATATAATTGTTATGACTTCAAAAATTTCCGTAGTAGTTATATATCAATTGCACTGAATTGTTAGGCAATAGAATTATTAATACACTTTTAGACAGCATTCGAAATTAGACTATCTAAATTAACTAAATTGAAGTGATAAATACTCAGAGGAAAGTTTGCGACTCTATTAAGAGAAAATGTCTCCTTTTCCTACCAAATACCGTGTAAAATAATCTAACAGCCTTATTTCTGCAAAACGGTTCCGACATTCTACATCTCCGAGCATCAAAGTAAACCGCGGCGTCTAGAAATGACACTACATCCACGTACATCCTGGAAAACATTAAAATTCCAGGAAAAAATCTTTCGTGAGAAAGTAACCGACCGTCTTTGGGAAAGGCCAAGTTCGGAGTGAAAATTGTGTCGCAGAATGCGTTTAAGGAGAAATGAGTTAACGCGGTTTCTGGCTCCGTTTGATGACGAGGCGTCGCAAGCACAATGAAATGATGATTTTAACATCCGTAACTGACCTTCCAACTCGTTCCACTCCGCAGGGGCTTTATGAATGGTACCTGCGGAAGATGGGAATTACGCGACAGACGACAAAGAAAATCTTGCGCAGTGCTATCCGTTGATGCATATCAAATATTCATCCGGTGAAGGTCTTTTCGAATCGAGGAGTGTATAAATGAAGAGATTCTATCATTAAGAATCCTTCTCACGAATGAATATTAAGTTTACGAGTTTGAGTTACGAGTTTTTGGAATCAGACCGAAAATCATTATTTCGATGAATTCCGAACCCATCATCTTTCACTTTACATAGTTATTTAAAATGGACGTATTCCACTACAAGGACGTATTACAGTGAAAAATTGCCAGAAAGATATTAGAAAATATGTAAAGACACCAGATACAAAATATTGATAACTAAACTAAACTAAAACTATACGATGGGTGAAATTTTATTAATTTAATATTAATATAATTTTAATCCCATTCCTTTAATTAAAAAAAACGAAATTTTTCACGTACGTACACTCGTATATACTGAGCGAAGCAATTACGTAGAGTATGGTAAGTTTATAGCATTTTTTCCAGCATACACGAAAACTACACAATAAATTACGTATAATATTGTAAATTAATAAGCGATTAATTTAGAAATAACACTTTTAAAAGGGTCATAAAAAAACGATACTGAAGCAGTGGCAACTCATTGGCAATCATAATGAATATTAATTCACTCCGTTAAAGATAAAACTTTTCCAGACAACACTAAACAATGAAGGTACTATTATGGATTAACTACACCTACACCTGGTCCTGTCTTTGTTGTTCAGTGTTATTTAGAATATTTTTTACCCCAATTGATTAGAAAAAATATTCCTTTAAAATTCTGCGTTATCAAATCCTAAATATATTCATTAACACTTTAAATTATACAAATAAATATATAGTGTAATGATAGTCTAGGACCTAACTCTCATTATTGACTCGTGACAGCAAAGTCCTCGATTCGATATAAATTACGTCTTCGGAAACCAAAAATTGGACCAAAATAACAAGAAAACTACTCTTGCTTATAAAATAGCCTAAATATTTCTGATTCGTATATAATTCTCACCCCGAAAAGTACACACTTTCTCCGGACGCCTCCTCAGTTTGATAGCTCTTCGATTGGCCGCTCCGGCAAGCGATTCGAAGAACTTCACCTTATCCCGGACTGGGTAAGGAAGCCTGTTGAAAATCCTCAAATCCCGGCTTATGCGAAACATTGAGGACTGACGGATGTGATACCTGCACGACTGCCATGTTCCTGTTTGAGGAGGCCAACGGAAATAGGAGAGATTCCTGCGATGGTGCAGTCGCATTGGAGAGAGAGTTCCACACGTTGGAGGTCGCATAGTGAGTGAGACAAACGCGCCGTTGCTTGGTGACGAGAGGGTTAACATAGCGAACGGGTTAACCGCAAGGGAGAGAGGAGGGAAGAACTATGCAATAGGACACGGCTTTGAAAATAGGATGCAAAACATTTGCGTCACAGTGCTTCATAAATGGTTATCCAGGATTGCATCCTTTCCCAAGCGCAGGAGGTCTGGGTTCGAATCCCGAACCGATTTCTTTTTAATTGGTCGAGGTTGCAGGAAGGGCGTCCGGTTGTTATAAGGAGGGTCGAAAATGTAAAATCGCGGTGTCGTAAATCATCATCATCGCTGTCATCTTCGGCTACCCGCATAAGGTGGTAATTGGGGCAGTGGTTAGGAAAGAAAATGGATTTTTTGAGCTTTTTCCATCTCCTAACGAAATCAGTTGACTGTAGTGAGTTTCAGGTTCGAAGCTGACAAACTTAACAGCTACAATTTATATCTATTTATTCTTGAGTTGGAGAAACTACCTCACTCATCGCCTTGTCCATTAAAAACCATTTTCCTCTTTATCCTGTTTAAAACCTAATTTTTTAAGATGTGAGGAACTAACCATTTCTTGTTCTATGAACAGATAGAGACTAATGCCCCGACCTCCCACCCAATCATCTACTCTAGTCTCGTAATCTAATCGTATCGTAAAAATATCATTACGTCTCAAAAAAAAACATGCTTCAGACTGCACAAGAAGCGACCTTGTCTATGTATACCCTCATTAGGGTCGTTGTCATGAGTGTCCATTGTTTCAAACTAAAACTACAAAGGTTAATCCTCGACTCCGCATAACTCTTCCCTTTCTCCATTATGTGAGTCTTGGAAACGTGATAAATTGAGAACCATTAAATTTAAGGACCAAACCAAGGTTGCCATGACAATGAGAAAGTTGAATCAAACGCATATCGTAAACCGTCATCAGCGTCGTAATGCGAGTGAAAGGTTAAATCAATTTGTGCACGTAAGATCTATGATATTTGATTATCTGATGATATCAACAGCCAACTTTAACAAATACGAGTATCCTAATGAGTCCTTTAAGTAACGATAATTTAATTTGAAATGATTGAAAACGAATCTAATAAAATAAAAGGTAAGTGATGTTGGAAAAAAAACTTCGTAAAGTTTACTGGCTAGGAAATATCGAAGTTTATGGTATTTTGTATATTCATAGATATCAACTTTATATACAATTTATAGACATAACGTATTTAATGACATATTTTACAAATAAATATATGATCAAATAAATAAATAATCAACAAAAGAAATCGAATACCAATTTAGAAATAAAAAATGAAAAAAAAATATTGATATTTTCCTAGAAAATATAGCGTAATTATCATTTATAAACTCTAGAATACGGAATCAATTCTATCTTGAATAAAGACAACTTTGTTAATAAGATATAGAGACGCTTTTCATTCAATCCTAATATGTCCATTTCATCTTAATGGGGAAACAAAGAGATAGAAACGTTAATCCATGATGAAGCCATCCCTGATCGTGACAGGGGCTTAGAACTACCTCTCCCAATAGCTCCCTCTCGTGTGAGAGACACCCGCAAATTGCTTCATCGCCCTACTGCGAAACGCCGTCGCGACGATACGCACCGATCGAAAAACCGCATCGTATCCGATACGCACAACAATGTCTACGCCCGGAACATGCATCGGGACAAAGTCATGATCATTAGCAGGGAAGCGAGCGAAGGGCAAATAGGTCGAGAACCGTCAAAGGGGGTAAAAGGACGAGATAGGCCTCACGACCGCATGTTGCTGAAGCAATTCGATCTCCTAGTGATTGACGATGGACCCAAAGATGCCGCGGAAGAGCTGCGGGCGAAGGTGAGCGGGATAAGTGACGGTCTTTCAATTCCTCCATGGTCAATGGGACCAGAAGGATGGGAGGTACGGGGAAGGTAGCGCCGGAAGGTTTGAGGACAAAAAGAGACAGTGCGATAGGAAAGGAAACAATGGAGGATCCTAAAAAAAAGAAGAATTAAAAGGGAAAGACAAAAAGGTAATGAAAGAGGAAGGAAAAGTTTGAAGAGATTTAGAACAATCAACGGAATTAAATGAAGCAAAAACGAGAGAAAATAGAGCATCAAAAGTTTAGAAGAAAGCACATAAATGAATGGAGCCCAAGGGAATGTAAGAAAAACTCCTCGAGAGCAAAAACTAAAAGGATGAATTAGGCTGCGATTTTCGTTCTTAACTTTTCTCTTTTTTTTGCATCGTTTGCTTGGGAAACAAATGGGGAGAAGAAAAGGTAGAAAAAATCGTCTCTAGACAACCATTATTATCCACGGCAACTTCTCATTGTTTGACTCATTATAGAATTAAGTAACAGCTCCTTGGCAATCACTTAAGGTTACGCGTCGACCGTGGAAGGGAGCCACAGATCAGTGGCAGATGCTCTTTTTACAAATGAATGACGAGGTATGAAGTGACAACTGCGTGCTACCGCAATTAAAAACCGGGAATCGATTCATTATACGGAGAAATGTTTCTCATCGACATGGGATGACTTTTACGAAGACTTCCGCCACGACTGTATTATATTTATAATACGCTACGTAAGAGATGAGAGCTAGATTTAAATTGTCACAAATCGATTTCTATAACTAAGAAGAGAGAAAAATATTGAATCTATTTTTCTTTCATTTATATTTTTCTTAAGCTTATTTTTAAATAATTTTAATTGGAATTTACGTAATAAAGGGTTTCATTATCGATGTGAAAAAGAGCTACAAAACTAATATTTCAAGTTTTATTAAAATAAAAAGATTTTAATGCTAAAAATTTCATTCCACTCTCACAAAACCATATAATGGGCTAAATTAAAATACAATGAATAGATAAAGAACTTAAACTTTGATAACGGTAACTTAGGTAAATATCAATGAATTCCACAACTAAATTGTGAATGAAATACAAAAATTATCGCGATGAAAAAGATAAATTTAATTCATTGGTTATAGTACCAGTATATCTTTCAATGAATTGCCTCTAGTTTAATTTTGAAATAGTTAATATTTCAAGCAATATTTAGATTCTGAATAAATTAAAGCTTAATATTATAATATTTCTATTCGTAGTATGATAAACAGTAGATCGCTAGCTGTAAAAATGAAGTCACTTCTATATATACATCTTTGATACCTGTGCAATAAAGATTCAAGTTTCATACATAATAGGAAAATATTAATACACCTCCAAAGACGTATTAAAACACGAAGTATGCTCATTTAGAACAGGAAAAGCGAATCAAATCGCCGGAGAAAATAAAATTATCGACCACTACTATTTTCTCGCGCTAAGTAATGAGACCTGTCCACAGTGGCAAATGCGTCATGAAATTCTCCAGAGAAATTTCTTACGTGGATGCATGAATTTATGCGGAATTTTGTTTGCCCTTGGATGTAAACTCGTTATTCTTTTTACAGCGCGTACGCAACACTTTAAATAGCTTTAAGTCGCTCCTTTACTCAAGGTCAGGTAACTTCCCTGCCTCATTTGCATCTCTTTTAATAACGCCAAAGGCAATTTGAGGAACTATTTTCCAAGGTTCTTCAGTATTAATTGAAAAACTTTGAATAATGAATCAATTTTCTAAGCGATTTCATGGATATTAGCTCCATAAAAACTAATATAAAGTTTCTTGCCTTAGTACTAAACAAGATCTTCATTTTTCATTAGTAGAATTCCATAAATAAAATTACGAAAGTAATCAGAAAGGTAGCTTTATTAGAATTATAAGAATATATATAACTGCGTAATAAGTTCAATTTTATAAGTATGATCATACATTTAAATGGAATGAATACATTTCTCTAACACAGCAGTGACTTAAATTATTGTAATAGTAAATTTTCAGAATATCTAATCTCTCAAAGATTAAGAGTTACGAGAGCTAATGATTCACTCAAGTGATCCTACAGTTGATATTGTCTCGATCTCTATTATTTCCTCCATGTTTTTTAAAGAAATTAAAATTCATAATATTAATATATATAATCCGTATAAGCGCTATTAAAATTATTCTAATAAAGGGTATACGGGATTTTTCTCTTCAGTATCTCAAGCAAAAGAAAAACGGTACCCGCCTATCTTCGTAGGAAGAGATAATAATCTGCAGCAAAATATTTATACAAGCGAGTAAATTTTCCTTCTCTCAAAAAGGTCAGGAGGTTTTTCTCATAAATTTCAAAGTAGAAAAATTTGAATTATCGATAGGTTTGCAAGCAACATAAAAAACAGGTTTTCGATTTTCATTCCAAAGAACCAGCTCCGTTTTTTGTCTCCTGACTTTCTTCTCGTTGGAGATAATTATCTGAAAATATGTCATATTCGTAAGAATAAATGGAATTTATTCTACTTCACTTCGTATGCTTTAAAAAGACAAAAATTGACTGAGAGACAGAACCATTGAGATCGGAAAGGTACCCACTTGAAGGTTTCGTGTATACCAAAATTCTATAAACAGAATTTACGACCTACGAATTATTACCTAAGTTTAAAATAGTTTTGGAGTTTTAATTCCTAAGATGTTTATTAAGGTAAATATACAGTATATAAATATACACTGAAATTATTGAGTAATTATATTTCGTCAGCAGTAGGAGAGGGTTAAACAGTATTTTGGATAGCATATAAGAACTTTAAATTTAATACGGAGAAGCAGAAAAATGTCTTTCATTTTATTAATAATAAAGGAAAAAGGAAGTCACTTTGGTTCCAAGGTCTATATAACCAAGAGATGAATCAATATTTTTGTGACATGATTTACTATAAAGTTGTCTATTTTATACGAATTTTTGTGCCGCAATATACTTTATTTAAATCCCTTGTAGAAAAAAAACTATAAACTATTATATGAAGTATAGTATAGAGTCGAACTATCTTGCAGGATAAAATTTTTGTAGGGATTTTCATCCCATACAAATTCGAAAATCTACGAAAAGTTTTTCGACGAAAGATGGATTTCCTACAGAAAACATTTACGCTCCCTTTGGCAGCAGAATTCATGAAGCGATTTTTAACCATAAGCGCTTTTATCAGCGCTTTCGGCGATGAAGTTTCTGGCACAAAGCTCCTCTTCCTTCTATTGAACGACACTCCAAACATTTGCCCAAGAGAACTTGCATTTTAACGACTCGATGGCAGCCCTTGATGTATTCCTTACCCTGCATGTCCCTGAAGACCATGACGTCATCCCATTACTTCTGCAAACATAGCCCTTTTGGAATTCAATCCCATTCACTTTAAGATCATGAATGAGATATCGTCTAAACTTAGTGCGGTCAATAGGAGAGTTGGAAAGGCTATCAATGCTAGGATTAATCAAGACTTACTTAAGTTATATTAGGTTTTTCATTTTATTGAAGAATTATGAAGAGAAATACTGTCATGAAAATCTGCGTAATATTAATTATAAATTATTATTTATTAATATTCTACCTAATAATATAATCATTAAAATTTATACAAATTATATTTTATTATATTATTATTAATGAAAGGATTGGTTCGAACTTCTGATTTTCCATGTAACTATGTAAGTATCCATAGAGACATAAATAATTTAAGATATATCCCTGTTTATAGTTAGGAGCAAGAGAGTTTTCACGGATATTCTGCAAAATATATGAAATTTAAAAATAATACTTGCAAAATTTGGAATATCAAAACACTTTTTGAACTTTATTTCTGAAAGTTTTTAAAATGAATGCCCTCAAACTTTGATGAAGAAAAACTACTCTAGAAGAAAATATTGTTTGATTTTTCGTGAAAGACTTTATGGGAATGAAAGGAAAAGAATTTTTTGATGGATAAAAGTTTAATAAAGGTGGAACGGAACGCGGATGTATGTCAAGACACTCGGGGGTTCTTATTGGAGCATACCAGGATATCCGGAGGCCAATTCCTTTAACTAGCTGGATTCCAGTGACTCAAAGAACGCAATATATGAGTAATGAATGTCTGGAGGGAATTTCAATAATGGAACTTAGCAACGAGTATAATGGATCAGTATTATCATTACATTTTCCAAGCTATTAAATCTCGTACATGAGTCTGAGAGTTCGCCAACACATAGTTTCGTTTTAAAGGTTTAAATCTTTATTCGAATCACGTTCTTAATTAAGATTCTAAGGAATTGTTATTAATTAATTATTATTACAATCAAATGTAAGAAATGAAATATTCACATTAGGTCTTCCAACTCAAATTATTATCTCTTAATTTATTTTCGAAAAATTTATGAATGATTAAAATTACTAGGATTGAAAATCTTTTTAAACTCCAATATAAAGAAATATATAAGACGACAGCTCTAGTAACCAATTGGAAGCAAATTATCATGATACAAAATAATTTTAATCTCAGAGAGCATTTTTTTATTATTAATCATCGTATGTTTTGTAATGATGACGTGTTCTCTATGATGAGAGAATAAAGTAAAATACTTGGAGACAAAAAATACATATGAACAGCATAATTTTAAATTTCTCTTCAGAAAAAAAACTTTCAACAGACATTATAAGATGTAAAATGACTAAGAGATACGACTTATTACTTAATTCTTGTCATTATTATAGTATATCAAATATCATGAATACTTCCCTTCATTACCCTTAATACGAAAAAGAGATTTTTCCAAATAATCAATCCTTAAAATCTACAAGGGCATATGAGATAATTAGTTTTTATTACAAAATGAGAGGAAATAACATAATAAGGAGCAGTTTAACAAACAAAATTGACAATTTAAATAGAAATCACCATTGTTAGGATAGAATTTTCCATTGTTAGCATCAATTATCATTCGAAAAATTACTGAATCTTGTAATTTGTAACGATGACGAGGGAAAACGCCAGAAATTAAGAATAATTGAGATAAGGTAACAAATGAAAGACTATCACATAGAGTTATCAATTGAAGTCATTTGCAAAATAGGAGGAAAGATTCATGCGAAAATTGGGGTCTTTTGCAGAAAAATGAAGCGATAAGTGTCCGAAGTAATCTAGAAACTGACGCAGACGAGTTCCAGTCACGAAACCAAACGCTTTCAGAGTTACACTTCTCTATGCCATCCACTTCCGTTTGAGGTAGAGACTGCAAATGAGGAAGGAGATGGGAAAACTGTGTGATTCCAGACCATCCTTCTGAGAGTGGCTTCCATGTCCTTCTCCAGAATTCTAAATTAGGATTTCATTGAATTTAAGAACACTTCTACAAAAGGTAATTGAAAGCAATGAATTTCAGCGGATATACATCCACTATAGCAATAACTTTGGAGATTTGCGTTCATGTTTTCTTTACTTCTTTTATTTTATTACGATTTTTCATTATTCAAGTATTTACTTCATTGCTTTCATTAAGTACGTAATATAAAATATTACATAAATATCTCTAATATATTTTACTAAAAAGTATCACTAAAATTTTAAAAAATAGACTAATTTTTAACGATCATTTAAGTTAATTTTAATAAGGATATAATTTATCCTGAAATATCATACTGTATCGTATGAACCTAATTAAATTTATCCTCAAAGTAACAAATAATGAAGATAAATGAATAACTCATACATCAAAGATATTTTCAATGTGAATTATTGAGAGTTCACTTCCTTTTGAGATATCCAAATCGTGGAATATATCAATATATTTTCGTATACTCTTAGTATAAAATATCGACAACCTACAGAGCGCTGAATTTTCCATAATACTTAACTATCTCAAAATCAAAGATAGATAAATTAGAGCTTTCATAACTCAAACAGAATATATTCAAAATATATTAAAAATAAACCATTCAGAGCTTTTATAAACTGTACGGAAAACATTCTGAATTCTCTAATAAGGTGAATATATATTTCACTAAAACCACCGATCTCATAGCTATCTTAAAACAAATTTAAAGGCTAAAAACATTAGGTTCCTCATCACGCCGCATAAATCCGACATTTTTACGATCGTGATCGAAAAATTTTCGTCAATCTGGAGCCCATTTTCCAGACGAAAATCCGTGCACACATCCGTGCAAATCCGCAAGAGCAAACACGATTCGTATCCCGAAAAAGGTCTCTTTCGGGAGAGTGCTCGGGAAAATGTGAAAGGAGCGCGTCCTATTAGAGTCGGAATAGGAAAAGTGAAAGGGCAGGAGGAGATAATGCCAAGATACACAGGGAAGAGGGGATATAAGGGGTATAGTAGAGGCATAGGGGATATAACGTACAGAAGAGGTATAAAAGGGAGGGATATTATAGTAGTAGAGGAAGGAACGGAAGATAGGATCGATGAAAGAGGGGTGTAGTAAAGAAGGGTGAATTAGGGAACGGGATAAGAGGAATGCAGAGATGCGGAAAAGGGGAGATTTGGAAAGCGATTGAAGTACTGAAGAGGGAATGAGATGTGAAGAGTTTTAGGAATGAGAATAATCGATGGATACGTCATGTAAAAGAAGGGAAAATCTCGAGGGAAACAGACGCGTGTAAGACAAAACTGTAATGAAGAAATGTTAATGTTTTAAAGACGTTTCAGAGTCACTCGTGATACGTAATATTTCATAAAATATGTATTAATTTGTTTAAGAAGAACGAGGTAATATTATAAATGAAAACATTTTTTAAATTCGATTTTGTATAATATAAATAGAATTATAGAAAATATTAGTGATATTAATTTCAAACATTTACGAATAAATTTCTAAATTACTAGCAAGAGCTTTGTTTGTAAACATTTTCCTTCGAAAATAAGAAGATTTTTAGCTGATTTGAATTGATTATACGTTCCTAAGCAATATAAGAAAATAAAAACAATAGCGAGGAATTTTAGTGAAGAATAGCAATTATTTAATCGAATACTGTTATCTATTGGTATAAAAGGATTTATCTGAATTCATTTAAATGCTTATTAAGATGAAGAAACTTTAATTATAACCAAATATTTTGATGATTGTGCCTACAGAATATCGTAATTTACCACGTCAAAATATTAAAATTGTCCTTGTTGATTTAAGGGTTCGAAAAAAGGTTCACTGTAATTTATTCACTCAAAGCATTTAATTTGGTACTGACACTGATCGATTTTAGAATTTAAGTATAAGCAGGAAACATGCGAACGTCTATATTGGGAGAAATAGGGACTAAAGCAAACCATCTTTTATGGGACCTTTTACGAAACGAATAAAGAACTCGTGCACAATTCTCTTAATGGTAGAGTTAAAGAAACAGAACTAAAGAACGAGTGTTAATTTACGACGTCTGAGGAAGTAGAGAGCGTTAAATTACATTCCAAAACCCTCCTTAGGGATTACGCTCCATCCAAAATAGAAAGTGTTCGGCGTTCATTACGATTCTCTTATAAGATTAAAATTAGAAGTTTAAATTGAAGTAACAATTCTATCTCACGTAATGGGAATCCCGCTACAGAAATTAACAGTATCTAACTTCCGAAAAACCACACAATGATTAACAGTCATTAAGACAAGAGCCGTAACAAAAAAGAGAAAGGAGAAATCCAATTCCGTTTAATTGCTGTGCATCCCCGTTCGGGTTGAATCTCCCTCTATAGCTGTTTACCGGAACTATAGATCGGGATTAGTGTACGTAAACAAAAAAGGTCTGTTACTAATTGTAAGACACGCAATTATGTGGGACAAATAAGGTGGCCTTTGATTATAGAAAACAGATTGGGAAAGAATAGTTAAGGGAATCCATTTGTGAAGTGCTAAATTGGATAGAAGATTAGAGAGGCAATGAAATGGCTCGAAGAGGTTGATGAAATGGATGAGCGGTAAATGATGAGTATTGATAAATTCCTGCGCTGAAAATAATCAAGGATCGAAGGCCGTTATTTGGAATTACTGCGACCAAATTAAGGAAAACAGGGAGTGGCTATACAATAAAAAGTAAACGGTAACCAAGAATGAGATTTTCAACTTCTAAAGCAAAATAATATTATGATAATTATTAATGAATGCAAAGATGTATAAATAATCACTCGATTTCAATATACTCGATTGCAAATTAAAACCATAAAAAATAAATGTTAAATTTATTCTTTTAAAAACATTCTATTAATAGATGATAGTCGAATATATTTCTTCATCTCTTTCCTTTTCCTAAATTATCTATATCTCTATGTCTATGTCTATGTAGATACCCTGCGAGCCACCTTTCGGTGTGTGGCAGGGGGTGCAAATCTCACTGCAATCTCACATTCAATTTTGGTCAAAGAAATACTTACATCCATCAACATAATCCGTTAAAATTCAAAACTGTCCAAAAAATGATCGACTCTGACTATCTGTAAAGTTTTCATTCAGATCTATTGGTAATAAAGATAATATTTTATAATAGGAGAAATGATTTACATGTGACAAATAATTGTCAAATTGTTGATTATACACTTTTTTATAACTTTCAATTCCTTTTTAGTATTTGAATAAGTTATGTACAAACAACCACGTGTTCTATACATGAATAAAGTTGGCGCCATATATACAAAATATCTTGCGATTTAACGAGGGTTCGTATCAGTCATATGAAGTGTTCTCTGCAAGTCTGAAAGCACAGCTTTTGGCGTTAAGTTTAAGATTTATCGTAGCCCCCCGAACTGCCGGAAATCCGCTCCAGAAGTGGAACACACGCTTAGTTTAATGAGATAAAAGCGAAAATCTTAAAGGATGCACTTAAGAATTCTCTCCTTCACTTCCCAATTGAAACTGCAAATAGAAAGTCGCGGGAAATTACAGAAAATTTTCCTCAAAGTAAATTTGCGCTTTGTAATTCAGCAAACCTGCTGCGTGATGCTGAAAACTCATTACTTTATAACGCAAACCAATTTATTTAGAGGGTGATAAATCATACGTGATTGAAGAGAATACACGCAGTGGAATAAATATAAATATTATTAACATGGATACCGCACATATAACAGTGTACCGTATCCAAGGGCTGTTTACTTATCAAAATATCTATATATTAACACGTTCTTTTATTATCAGGAAAAGTATTCAATATTATTTATACATTTCTACACACATTTCACGTTATTTTTTCTAATTCTAGTAACGAAAATTCCTTTAGGTAATCTCTAAATAACTATGTAGAATACTTCATCGTATAATTTACTACTCCGTATTTTCTCGAACACTTCATTCCAAATTACAAAGAGAATTACTGTAGAGGGGTTTATTTTATCTCCGACATGCAAAAATTTACAGTACACAACAGGTAAACGCAGAAAAAAAACAGTAAAAGAATTCAAAAATCAACGACGCGTATACGAAAACATGAAAATAACATCTTCACTTTGAGAGAAGGTAAATAGCGCATTTTTTCTTCATCTCCCGTAAAAGCGCGTATACGTATTTTCCTTACACCTTCCTTTCCAGTCTAGAGGATTCTCGGACAAACAGTAAAACTCGAAAGAGAAAGAAAACAGCGTATTTAAATCAAGATTCCACGCCTCTCTTACGCATCAACACTGAGCTTAAATTCAACGATGACATAAAGCAGAGAATGCCATCTCTAAACCACTTCATTTTTTTTCCTCTTTCTCCACAGCGCCGTCGGTTACGACACTCGCAGGAGAGGTCGCATCTGCATGACCATTCCTCTCTCCCACAAAGCGATGCCATCAAGGGACCATAAATAGGCGCGATTTGCAATCAACGACACTTGTAGTTTCGATTTGCACGGGATTTCTAGGGAATGTGCTCCGCATGCCCTGAGGGTTCTGCTATACCCTTTAGTCGGGTATGCAGATCTGCATAACTTCCAGGCGAAGGCAAAAATGAGTTCGGAGGCTAATGTAACGTATACCAATGGTGTGTAGTTTTGACTATTTGTTCAAAGGTTTTAATGATTCTCCTCTACGATTCTTTTCATTAAACTTCCTATTACGGAATTTATTATTAATTATCGTGCGTAAATGTAAAGTAAATAATTTTAGTCAGTTTTATTCCTGGAATATAATTTGACCATCACTAAACTTTACGAAACTCATACAAGTATAATATTTATTTAGGTAATTAACATTCGGGTATAAAATCTTTTGAGACAACTCCAAATAGAACCAGAGATGTAGAATGAAATTTTCCTTCTAAATTCTAAGGGATATTTGGTCGAATTTCAACAAATAAGTGTCAACGAACATTTCCAGAGTAACATAAGTCTTAGTTAGTACTTAATAAGCTTAGGGAAGATGTATTGTGAGATCCTGAAGCCATTTACGAGGTATATAGACCGAATGGATCCCCTTTTTATATACGACAAACTCGTACACCGGATATTGGTAAACAGACGAAATGAGATCGACTTTTTTCCAACAGATGAACGTCGTAAATATCGAAGGTCAATGGCGAGGACCGAAATAGGAACGTATTTCGCAATTCCATTGTCACAGGAATCTTTTTAAATGGGTTACAGGAGTCCATTCAGTGCTCAGATCTCATTCCGATTCTGGCGCCTCTATCGGCGAGAGAGGAATAAAAGAAGTCACTGGAGAGCAATCCACAATGGACCATGAAGCGGAACTGGAGGAAGGAGTAACAGAGGTGGCGACCCGAAATTGCGGATGAGGTTATCAAACTTGTTTACTCGACTGGAACCTTGAAATACAAAAGAAATTTTTGGGGAGATAAAACTCGTCCGAGAAATTTTGTATCGGAGTTTCATTAAGGTCGAGAGTTGATGACGTCATGAAACATATTTACTGAGAAATGCGTTGCTATGCAGGATTTTGCATTTTATACTATAAAAATATGGACCTTTATGCAGAAAAAAATATATTTTGAGATTAAAGGAATCTATATATAGCACTTTCTATGTGCAGTGTTCGTTTAACATACAAGAGCTTTGAGTATTTTTTGTCCGGATTTTCTGGCTCTTAAGGTTACATAAATAAAGCCTCTATTAATACTTTTCCAACTATCGTTACATTAAATGAATATAAAGAGAGTTTTAAAGGAATTAGAATGAACATAAGGTTTTCTTTCGGTAATTGACGGAAAAAATTAATAATTAAGTAAAAAAATAACGTGCTTCTTTAGAATGTATCTTCTTAAAAATGTGTGTTTAATTTAAATATTATTATTAAAAATCAGATTAATATCTAACAAATTTATTTTTAATTTTAAAAGTTTTGTAAATGAAAAAGGTACTTAGAGAGTAAGAGATAGCGTTCTAAGTCGATAATACCATGCAATATTAACTAATAACAACAATTAAAATTTTAATAATAATCTACTGCTTTGAAAAAACCATAAAGTTTTTACGCAAAAAGTTATTAATAAGGGTTTAATCTCACTAATATGAAGTATTTTTTCAATGAATTCTGTAGGGAAATAAGTATAATTTTATTGTTCTGAGAAATTTTTGTGTACCGATAACTTTGACAAGTGCTTTAAAAATGATTCCTTTTGGTTTGGTTCCTCTATTAAACTAGTTCTTTGTCACTTTACGCAAAACTTATGGGAATAACTGAAGTGCTAACGTGCACCAGTTAAGCGAGCGTGAGAAAACAAATGCATACGGAACCTTTCCAAAGAGAAAATTTTGCTTCCCGTTCCGCTTCGTCAAAGAGCGACTAGGTCAAATATTTTCCTCCCATAGACGGCATATTATGATGTGAAAAATTCAGTCGTCCCGTTTGCCTTGGTTGGAGAAGGTTTTAGAATGGAGGAAATTCTCATACCATTCATACGCTCGGCAGTGAAAAATCACAACCCGTTACATTCCCGTTTGGGTTGTTACTACTTTGAGTATATGGTATTTGTCGTATTGTTAAAGAGAGGAAACTTCATTTCCCAAATAGAAAAATCAGAATGGTAACCGGATTTGAAATTTTTAATACATCAATACATTATTAACCGATAATAAATGATTCAACATTGTTGCTATATTACTTACTCTATTCACTCGGAAATGAAGGCTGTGGGATAGTTAAGGGCATGGGAAATGGGCGTGGCTTTTAAGGAAGTGATAGTATTACGTCATTGATTTCTCAGAGTTGGTGCGATACACTCCTACATACACTAGCTATCCAGTTATACTGTCGGGGACGCCAAATTGCTATCAACTATCAAAAACCGGAGTTTTTCCGTAGGAAAATAAATATATATATCCCATACTTTGATTAGAGTTTAATTTAAACCTCTAAAAATGATAATCTTTAAAGATAATTTTAAATAATAAACCTAACCTTGGCTTTGATATTACTTCGTACTACTAGTAATATCTTGGACTAACGATGATATAAGTTGAGAAACAACGTATATCAGACTTAATATAATCTATTTTTATGCGCCTATTATCATAATAATTCTTTTTTTACATTCTAAAAATGGAGCGTAGTTGATTATTTATTACTTCAAGATAATGCGACCATGCTGTATTAAGTTCACTACAGTTATGATGGTGCGTGTCTAAAAATGTGTATTAATATTTCATTTCTGTCTCGTTAGAAATAAGAAAATAAGAGATGTATCCAATCAATACTGCTCACGATAACCACATGGGTTATTTTAATGGACTTTCTTTCAGATATATCAAAGATCTCAATTGGAAAATTGTGGACATGGATCTAGATATCTCCAACGCTACAGAGTTCCTGGAAGAAGACGAGATTTTTACGGGATATATTACTCGAGGGCCATATATCAATCTCAAGAGAGATGGAAAGAAATATGATGCGGCTATATTAAAGAAATCACTTTCAGCACTGAGAGGGGATCTCCTTCACAAGGAAGTCTGTCTCCACTCAAACCGACTCCCTTCTAAACGATGATCTACGAGACTGGTGCACTTCTGTCTTCTATTAACGTAAACTTATGTGCACCAAGTGTTGGTTGGATTGAAATAGTTGAAATTAGGACCGGAATAATGAATGTATACACTGTGAATAGCTGTGAAGCAGAAAATTGAATCTCTTGGGTTTTCGAAAAGAAAATATATACATCTAGTTCACTTTAGGTGTTCACAATCTACCGAGATCAATTCGGATATTTTCTTTCGATCTTCGTTATAACATTATACATTAACATTATACAATATAACAGTCAATACAATAAACTACTCAATTATCATTGTTTTTAAGACTCTTATTCCCTTCTGAATTCAAAATACTGAAACTATTAACATTTTTTCGTGTCAGATCCCTTTTAGTGTTTACTTGACAGCCATATCAATCAAAATCATTATTATAGAAATAGAAACCTATTTCCACTAAATAATTAGAAACTCGTGATTAATAAATCCTTGATTAAATTTACATATCACGTATCTTTTTATTTAATTGTAGCCATCAATTGAAACTTAATTTATCAGCATCATTATTTTATCAGCAGAGGTATATTGAAATAATTTTAACGTAAAGTTGAACGTAGGTTTCCAAGTGCATTGTTATTGTAAACAAATATATTACCACTATATTCATTACTGTTATATTTCATTATCATCGATTTAGATGAATAAGTATACTCTCATTTTGAACTAGCCTTCTTTAGGGACTGGAAATAAAATGACATTTGCATTTCAATTAGAGTTATTGAATTCTCAAATTAAATCTCTTCCAGGAAATAAAACTTAGCAAAAATAGATATTTATATTTATTACGAAATGCATGAATGATTTTAATTCAATCTTGAACTTACAATTTTATCCAAACTCGATCCATTTAACACATAATTACTTAATCCTTCTTGATTCTGAACACATGCTATCGATATTAATAAACTCCTTGATTATTACACTACCATACTCAAAAAAAAACTAATTGCATATCTTTGAATGCGCTAGACCTCAATCATGACTTGTAAAGAGACTTTCACCTCGATGTCAATTACTTTAGTGGCCTAAATATACCTGAGAAATCTAGAGTTACAAACTCGACTGTTCCATACCGCTCCCTTTTCCATACCATTTAATGAGACAGTTCAAAAGATAAGACCTTTCCCATCAACAATAATAAGGCAAAGAGTGACTCGTCAAGATTTCCATAGAAACGCATGCAACAACTTCTCCGGGGTGAAATCGCGTTTGAAATGCATTCTCTCCGATTCGACTGATTAACACGTACTTCCTGGAGATTTTGAAAGGTGATTCTTTGAGATAAGGGTCAATAAAAAGGTGATATGAAGAGGTCCGTGAATGTTATACGTGTCGATGGATTCGAGAGCGATCGTGAAAGCCGTGTTTCGTGGTACAGAGGGCGCTCCGAATTAATGCGGCGAAAGCTCGAAACTCATTCGTCGGGAGAAGAAACGAAGCACGACTGATACACGAGGGATACATCGGAAAGATACGAGACAACGGATTTATAATGCCCTAATTCTGGAGCCAATTAAAAGAAGAAAACAATCCTCGAAAAAGGACGGAAAATTTGCGGCGAAGACGCCGTTACGAGTGTATTGTGGCGATCACTTTTCCTGATTCATTTTGCCGATTTCGCGCTCGTGGTTTCGCAAAGCGTTGCCTTGGTGAGAAAGAGCTGCGAATCGCTTAAATAAACAAACCGGAGTTTAACTTGGATTTCCCATTGCAGCGTCAAAAGTGAAAACGGACCTCAATTAAAACTGCACGAGTGTGGAGGAAATTCTTCTCCAAGGAATCTCGGAGTTATTATGTAACAAAATCTCAAAAGTTCTTCGAGTGTTCATGCTTTTAAATTTGAGCGTATTGCGTAATCTGTTTGAATTAACCAACCAATAAACCAAATCTATTGATCTAATATAAACACGTCAATGACAAACGTCAATATTTTTGTATGTTTCTATAAAGAGATACCTTATATATTAAATTAAATCAATGAAAACATCAAATAAATATCATTACGTAATTTTATCAGGTATAACAGGTTAAATTAGGTTTACCAGGATAGGTATTTTAACAATCACATGAAAATTTTATCACCTTGCAAAATTAGTGGCATAAGTTCATTGTGACTTCTGGGAATTTCAAATATGATCCTGCAACAGATTTCATTCACAGAGCTGTATATTTTATATAATTTAATTTCTCGTTTAGAAAATACATATCCCAAATTTGCATATTATCATCGATGATTTCATATTTCCACTTTACTGTAAAAGAATTTAAGTATTAAATTGTGTATTTTATTAAGCCAACATTTCCGCAATAACTGCAACCACAGAATTTCATCTCATTTTCATTTATCAACGTTCTTCCTTTCAATATAATTTCACCGTTAGATCAAAAAAGTATCACTATATCTGAACCGTAACGCTTTTCACTGCTTAACACGCAAACTAATGTTTTTATCTCTGTTTTACCCCATAGGATAAATCCTATCTAATATCATCAAAAATTGACACGAGACTTAGAAATATGGTTGAGAAATGATATCGACAAATAAATCTGAAAGTTCCTTTCAGAAGATATCACTGCAGTCTAATATTAAAAAAAACATATTACTGTTTCATTCAAAAAACTAGGAACTTAATTAATGTACTCAATTAGATTTCTAAAAAAATTTTGGATGCCTTCTTGGGTCATCAATCCTCTATCAGACCTCTATAATTCCAGAAAAAATAAACTCTTATTTCAGTACGAGGAACTTGCTCTAATTCAGCAAATGAATCGAATTTTCGCTCGTTCTCCGATATCTCAACAAACTTGGACAACATTGCGAAAACACAAAAAACAACTGTTGGTAGGAATATCGCTTTAGAAGACGATAATCATTCGATGGGAAGGGGATAGGTCACCATAAGGTCGCGTGCGATATTCGCTGCTGAGTTTACCAATGAAATTTACGGAACTGTAATCACGCTTTCCATGAATTACAAATGGATCGATCCATAGCACTGAAGGATTCGCGCTTCGTTGCGATTACTGACGTTAACTCAACTACACCGTTTCAGTTTATTTTTAAACCGAGTTCTATCGCAGTTACACAGGTCGTGAAATTGCAACACAAAGGTCAATCTGACATGCATACCCTGACTAACAATCAGTGCGGATTGATTCCCGCTTCCAGATGTACAATTAACGATAGTTTGCAAATTCTAATTTCATTCGCACACACGTACAATTGGCAGATAATTGGAGAAGTTAGGCTGCGCGGAATTAAGGAACTCTGGGAACAGCACTTAGAAGTTGAACTTTGTACGATAGGTTTACAACTTTAAGCTGTGGATGGTATCTGCAAATATCATCCGTAATGTTGATTCAGCACGGAGATAAAATTTGGTAATAGGGCGATATTCGTCAGGAATGTTTAAGTGAACTATGAACAGAGGTTCCTATAAACGAACCATATATACATTTTGCATAAAATTGTACGTTACCATTTTACATGATTATAAAAATTTTTAGTGATAGCTCGCAGAAAAATAATTACAAAGATTAAGAATTAATACAGTTGCATTCACTTCTTTATTATAAAAAAATATGAAAAGGCTAATTTAACCCATTTATTCATCAGATAAAAATTTTATATGTTGGGCTCGGGATTCATGTGCCAAGTAGTTGAGCAATCAAGTATCAATTCAAGACCTGAATCCACAGTCGTTTGAATGCGAAAATTTTAAAGGGAATAAGCTCGAGCTGTGTGGGAATGCACCCCGGAAATTCGGAAGATGATAAGCTACCATATATGTCACCTGTTGAGCTACAATTAGAGACAATTTGAAGGCCATAGTGTAACATGCAAACATGCAAAGTGTTGTTAATGGCAAGTTCTCGGTCAGAGCTGGTTGGGAAAGTCTCCCTGACCTAACGAAAGAAAGCTGAAGGTGTGCGGGGTCATTCCTCTCCCTGTTATTCATACTCTCGGAAGAGACAGTCACTTAAGCCAAGAGTTATTTAAGCCCCTCATCAGCGCCACCAAAAATAAACCTTTAAGAAGCCTTCGCAAATCGGTTCTCTATTAAAACGGCGGAAGCCACCGTGTTCCTTCGTTTTGGGCGGATTCGATTTTGAAAATAAACGCCGCGCCTCGTTTGGACGGGTCGTAAACAAGAACGAAAATGGGATGGAGATGGGAAAAGGTCCGTAAGATATGGGTGTTAAGTATCTTAGTTAAGTGGGTGTTTCGCTAGGAACCTTCCGAAGGTTTGAAACTATGTTTGCTGCCAAGATTCGACGAAAATAGGTGTGATGATGGTGTTGAAAGATTTTCGCGTGGGAACGGGACTGTTTTGTCATCGATATCTTGTTAGAGTGTTCGCGAAATATTTTTTGAGTCGTACCGGAAGTATCGTTGGATTTAAAGGTGAAAATGTAATAAATTTATCGTAATAATGATAACGAGAAAGGTGATGTTTTTAACTCGGCAATGAATTTATTGAATGAACTAGTATTTTTACTGAATGAAGACGAATTGACCACGTAATATTTTAAGGAATTTATTAGTTATTTGATATTTTTTCTATCAACTAGTTCTTTAATATTAGGACTAATATACTTTCTAGACACAATCTAAATTTCTTACAATGAACTAGTATTTTCTAGTATTTTCCTTAACAACAGAAACAGGGGGTAACGTCCAAAGAAGTAATTTAACAAAACCTTTAGAAATAAGAATCATAAGGCAACTATGTGAATATAAAAATAAAATTTATAATTAAATAAAGCAATATCAAATGTTAAAACGTTATGAAACAAAATCCTACGTTAAGCAGCAAAAAGAATAAATACGTATACCGTTACGTCGAAACATAAAACTAAAATAATTCTCGTAATAAACACGAAAAAAACGTCATCAATTTCACCGCTACGAGCATGCATTTTTAAAACGCGATGATTCTTTTTACGAGACGTATTTTCCAGCAGCGAGTGCCCGTTTCCCCTTCCGCTTTAAAATTCAGAGCACACCCGTATAAAAAAAATACGTCGGTACTTTTTCTACTTTCTCGAAAGTCATGCAACAACATTCTTTGCATAGGTGCTTTCCTTAAAAAAAATTTGAAGAATTGGTAACGCTCTGAATGACACTTATTATGCATACACGGAAGGCATCCGTCTGCGAATTGCTTCCTCCCCATCGTGATTTCTCTTTAGCATATTCCGCGAGACAGGTTACATCGATCCGGACGCCACTGCGCCTGCCAACTTATAAAAGGAGACTTTTTATTCGATGTCAAAAGGCGTACCTAAGAGACATTGCAAAGGTCAACATCAAAGTTGATTAGAGGCGCCTTCCACCGGGCGACCGAAACATCTTCCTGAAACTAAGATACATACGTAACGAAGTAGAGATGGAACTTAAAGAATTACTGGGGTTTTACGTAATCATTATGAGCTGCTTATAAAATTTTTTACTTTACATAAAATGCAACCATTAATTAATTTTAAGTAAATACTTTCTAATAATATTGGAGAATGATCAATCTATAGCTCAATACATCACTACGAAATGAAAATAGCTTTGACTGAATTTAAACTTTAATTTAATCTTAATTATTAATATTGATTTAAAATGGTATCGTTTACATATAAGAGAAATATTTGCTTGTCCTTAATTCCATATTAAAATTGACTATCCTTAAAATAATATAAAGTTCCTTCTTCTCGTAAATAAAAGGTGAGAAATAATCAAATGAAATTCAATGTAAGAATTTCTAATAATCAATGAAATAAGAACATTTCTTGGAGAGTAACATTAGAATAAATCTTTACCTCAATCATAAAAAAATATCCGTAAAAAATGTAGGAAAAGATGACTTTAAACAGAGTTTTTATACTGTGAGAATTTAAAGGTAAATAATCAACTAACTAAGTAATCATTTATTGAATTCACAAATCTAATACATTGTATTACTAAGATACTACCAACTTTTGGAAGAAAACATTGGAACTGTGTTTGAGAATCGTAAATAAAACAATATAGAAAAGAATAAAACAGCAAAATTTGCTATTCGATACGTGTGGACGAAGAAGATGCAGTTATAAAAATGAAAGAATTTCCTAGATACCAATTATTATTCACCAAGGCAACAAACGTAGACTCTAACGATCTCCCGCAACAATCGGAAAGAGACGAAGTACGAGCGACGCGTCATCTTGGGACACGGCGGGCATAACACGTTGGAATCGTCATATGTAATGCAAATCCACTATCGCCACGTCTATTTGTCTCACTTAACTGACTGCCGTCGCGGAATGGATACAGAGACACGAGAAGTGCATGCGAGGGAGGGTTGCTCTCTCTCTCAGAATGTCATAAACGCCCGAGCTGCTAAGAAGGTATGCTACTATTCCCCGCACTCACTCAGTGCAAACATGACTCGATTTACAGGAAGTCTCCGCGAAATAGCCTTGCCATCGTCTCATGCTTTATCGAAGCAGAGCGAAAAACGCCGGTCGTAAATATGCGTAACACAAATCGAACTATAAGTGATAATTTTCGGTAGGATCGTGAGAACGATTAGTTACACGTTGTTTATGAATGCGTAAACAAAGTACGAAGCGAAAAAAAAATGATGACGATTGTTCATTGTTTGAAATTACAATCGAATAATTTGAATAGTAATTCAGAATTATATATTGTGAACATATAACAACAACAACGGTAAAAATTAAATGAGAAATTAAGTGCAGTGGGTTACTATACGAGATTTCTATCGAAGAATCTATTTTCATAACATCAAAAATATAATTATTAAACCCGGAGTTAACGAAATCTGAAAATAATGAATTAATCTATTAATACATAAGCGGATAGAAATAAAAACCATAATATTCAGTGCTGTTTACATAATTGACAGTTGACAGACTCGTCATTTCAAAGTAGACCGAGTCTTCATTTCAAACCTAATCATTTACGAAACAATAAAAAATTATTACAAATTGGACAGAGGCGGGAACAAAACAATAACTTTAACGGACTCACTGAGCTTTTCATATCACAAGTATTGTTGCTTTTGGGAGTTAACTGTCTCGATTTCATTATTTGGGTTATAATGCGTTTAAATAATGGGTTGATTGTCGCCTCTTGAGTGTCTTAACAGCCGCATATCTATCAGCAGTAGCTCCAGAAGCCAATATCAATGGTATCTGCGAATGAATGCCACATGTGAACCTCTATCCAGCGTATGAATACATTTCCCACGCTATATGTCTGTTGTAAAACGTATCTGCCTTTCGGCCTCTGGATCGGAAAGGCCAAGAGTGGGGAGGGAAAGTTCAACAAAAAATGCAGGAAACCCACGTCCCTCTAAAGTGACGAGAACAACCTGGTTCCACCTTGTCTGGTAAGACCTTCCTGAGGAAATGATCTGAATTAATCAGATCCGAAATTCAGTTATGAGTTAGCAGCCGTCCAAAAATAACAGATATTGATTTGCTAGAGCGGCGACGGGGATCGTATTCCCCATTAAGCCGGGAGTAGAAAAGACGTGCGTTACGGGAAGCTGCCTTTCACTAACAGAGATTCGATAAAAGGATCAATTTGGGGATGTTTATAAAAGTAGACGTGCGCTGACATGTATGATTAGGAAGACTAGGTAATGCTTCTCGATTAAAGGGAAAAAAACATCTTCTATAGAGATCACGCACGCAAATCTTTCTGGGGCAACAAGTTGTTGGGCTATAACAAGATGAAAACCATCTTTGACATTTAAAAGGAGTGTTTTACAAGCTAATTCAACCATTATCCCATCCTTTTTTGTAATATACTTTAGTTTAACTAGTTGATCCCATTATACTTCCCAAACCCGCTAACAAAAAAGCATCCCCTATGGATGCTCCAACTCTCCCCATATATTCCGTGAAGCTCGTGTTATTTTTTCGAACACGACTCAACAAGGGGATCGGAAACCCCTATCCCCTTTCCCTCAACCCTTCAACCTATTAACGCATCCCTCCATTGCCCTTAACCGCAACCGTGCGCATCCCTGTTTAGAGAAGGTCATCCTGTACTCACTCCAGGCGTTGATGACAACACTCATCGTGTCTCCTGGCGATTCCACCTCCATCCTCCGGGTCTCGAACCGCGGCCGGCGACGTGGGGAAGATAGCTCTTCCCTCTGCGCTCAGAAGGGGAGAAGATATCCTTCCTCCTTTTTCCGTGCGCGCGCAATCCTCGTATACGCGTCCACTACGATCCGATGCAGACGTCGCCACGACGTGGCGTCGCGCCACCCGACCACGGACGCATTTCCAATAGCAACGGGATGCGGAAATATCGAAGGGAGCGATGAATGAGGAAGAGAGAGACGCCGGCGTGCAACTTGCGCAGCTGGAAGACCCTCACGCGGTCGATTCGGCGGAGGCTGGGGATTGGGGGAGGCGATGGGGGTGGAGGGGAATACGATGTACTTATGTAGCACCGACAAAACTACACGAGGACCACACTATCCAACGTATCCGACGATGCGACGCTAGCGCTGCAATGGCAGAGCGGTCAACACTTGAACCACAACACAAAACACGAGGAAGGCCTCACGTGGAATGCCGGGAGTTCACGCACGCTGTTTTGGCAATGCGGCGGGGGTGCGTCCCCGACCTTGGCGCCGTAAGACGCGTCGGCGAGACGAAAAGGGCGTCCGATCAATTTCCCGGCGTTGAGGATCTGCCGTCGTGGGTGGGGGTGGTGCTGGATGAGGGTGTGGGAAACTCGCGTGCGGGTGTCCAGATGCCCTCGCGAGGAGCGCGGTAGTGCGCCGAGCTCCGGTCGACGTGGGACTAACTAAAAGAGGAAAACACGGGCGGTGGTGGGAGAGGGGTGCGGTAGGGCGCCGGGTGGGGTTCCGCGCAGAGGGGAACGTGGCAGAGGGGAGGAACCCTGTTAGAAAGGGTCGCATTTTAGTGGAAGGACTTGCGGGGGAAGGACGCTCGTGTTACGCGGCGTCTGTTTCGATATGCACAAAGAGACTGGAAATTGCCTTCGTGAAGTCTTTTTTAGTTCGTTGTTCTTATCTCTCGTGCAGAAGCGACTGAATGCTATCGCCGGCACGTTTTTATCAACAGACTGCTTCGTATACGATGCTGATTACCGCTTGCAGAGAGGAAAAAATTAGGGGCATATCTCTTCTGTCGCGCATTATACGGTACGGTGGTCAATGGAGGGTTTCGTATCTCATGAGGCGGCATTAATACTAACGAATTTTTAGACTTTACTTAACGTCAAAACTCACAACGGACACGCAAATTGAAATTTTCTCCATTCAACTCACGATTCATTGATAATTCTGCGCGTTTTCACCAACGGTCACGCGCTGCTGAAGATTACTCAGGCATGAATGCATATAAAGAATATGAATAACGTAAAAAATGTGTTCCATTAAAACATTTTCCCTTCAAATAAGAAGTACACAGAGATAAATACATATACCTTCTCAAAGTTAAAGACGATAGAGCGAATAAACAACTTTACCATAGGCAACACAGTAACAACAGTAGATGCGCACATTCGTGAATACAACCATCAGAAAATTAATCTTGCATACGTTCTTAAGTACTACTGAAATGAGGCAGCCTTAGCCACTCATTAAATTTTACCTAGGGCTAAATATTATCGATTCAAACAAATTCTATAACAGAAGACATGAATTTCACCATAATAAAGGTGGTAGATTGCCATTGACAATTGAAGAACATAATTCGGTAGTTTCAACAAGATAGTACCTCGTAGATTTTAAGTAGCTAAAACACACTGACTCAAGAACGAGGAAAGGGTTGAACTATCATCTTGTTTACTATAGAGCTAACCGGCTCCCTCCATACCCGAGTTGAAAACAAATGAGACAAAATCGATCGAATTCCATTCCAACGCGAGAAATTAACACGGGCGTGTTAACAGATCCCCTGTGTTAAGCACGGCCGAAGACAGGAGCAGCGCAGCGAAGAAGACTTATTCCGGAAGTCTCAATCCACATTGGTTCCCTCTTAAACTTAAAGCAGAACATTTTCAGGGATCCATCGTATATCTTTCACCTAATCCGTGCAGCGATACATTCATCTTTGCTTAACGCATTCAGGAAACCCAAACGAAGATAAAATCAGAGTGAGATTCAACGTATCTCTACGACGATAGACGTTTTCCATCTAAATTTCTAAGCCTTGAGTGAAATAACGTTAGTCTAATTCGGTGGAACGTCTAAATTTACCACGGGGTAATTTAAATTCTAGTAAAGGGAGTGAAAGTCGTACTTTACTAGAATTAGACGCGGTTTACGTTCTTGGCTAATTACCTCTAAATTTACCGAAATTTAGATCGTCCTAGATTAGATAAGGATCACAGAGAAAGTGGAAAGGTAAAAGTGTGAAAATAGATGAATTTAGCTTTCTCGGGCAGATGGTGTGTCAGATTAAACATCGAAAGTTTATCCATAAAATTAATAGTACTTTTTCAGTATCAATCATCAGTACTTAGATTAAATCCTCAGCAGCATTCCCGATTGAATAAACATTCCATTTGACTCATTGAAAGTTATTCACGAAGTTCTGTTACACTAAGAATTCGAATTCATGCAATGCCTTATAGCTTTATTCGGTCGGTTGAGAGCAATCGGTAAGTTATTATTTTTCCGATTACTTTTACTTCAAGATATTTAATTCGTCTATATATGGAATACATTTACCCTATCCTTCACACTATTCATGAATTAATTTATTAAATCATAGAAATACGTATAGTTAACATGATGACATATAAAAGTAATGTCTCATCACATATCGTTATAAAATATAACATTGAAACTCATCAGGAAAATCGAATAATGAATAAAAACTATTGAGGAGCACATAATAGTACTCACTTTAGTTCTTGACAATAAAAATACCAGATCTCAATAAGGTATGCAACTTTCAAAATCTGTCGCGTAATTTTAAAAACTGGAATATTTGACAACGGTATTAAAACAGTTTCTAATAGAACCATTCACTATTCATACCTGTTTAATTAAAAATGCAAAGCGATTCGTGTTATCCGATGTGTAACAAGTTTTCCCTCTCATAAGAAAGGATAAGCTTATGAGAGTTTCATTTATTATGAAACTCTTCTCAATGCTTCATGGGATAGTTAGATCGTGGCTGCAATTTAGGTCTGTGTATGAATCACATCACATGCATTTTGTAACGAATGTTAATCATATTAATGTTAATTACCACTTTCTCATGACTGGCTGTAAATTTCTCTCTTTTGGATTGAATTATTTGTTGATGGATGATTTCTCTTACCTGCAAAAAAGAGAAAATAATGCTTAGGAAATATTTTCAATAGAGAAATTTATTACATGTATACCTTACTGAATAATTCTTATCATTATTAATATGAATAAAGAAAATTAGAATGAAGAATTTGAATTCAAACATCAATTACAGAAACGTAAATTATTGTCATTCCAGTGAGAAAAATAAAGGTATAATGAGCCACAGAAATAAAAATTTTAAATGAATTTCTATCATCAAATGTAAACAATATTAAACACAGCTGGAGATTTTTATTTCGTATAAATTTTCATTAACACATTGTATGAATTTTATAAACTGATAATCGCAATCATAATAGGTAATGAATAGAAAATGAATGTAAATTTTTAAGTTAATTCATATACGTAAAGATTAAAAAACTTTTCTCTTAATAATAAAAGAAAACAGGATTACTTCAGATAATAAAAAGCTTATTATTATTCCATCTTAAAGGTAAACCACGTTATTCGTAACCATAACCGTGTTTCTAGAATTTGGATGAGTTAATAATAAACCAACGAAATAGTATAGGATCCATCGTCCGATTCATAAATAGACCCTAAAATCGACCCACAAATCGCTTCATTTGCACGGACAGAAAAACAATCTTCCTCTAGCACTGCATCGAGCGATAAATATAGAGGCGCCAACGGTTTGAGGCGAAGTCTGGAGGCTTTACCACAGTCGGCGTTCGTGAAGTAAAGGTAATAATTACGTAACTCTGTTCTAGGTCACACCGTGATTTCCAAGAGCAGTATCAAAATATCCTAGTCGTAAAAACGCTCTCCTTCCTTCCACGAAAAATTCACACCTATGGCGTAAGGAGCTAAATAGCTCAACAAACGCATGATTCACGAAGACTCGTATTATACAGCTTACGATCTTTTATAAACAGATTAAAAGACGTAAGGCAAACTAGTGAGTAGATATAACTGATAAGCAACCAAAATATGTATGTCAAATCGACTGAATATCACGTTTCATATGTGCTTTTATGTTTGAATTTCCTCCAAACAGAACAAGATTTTTTTACTTCAGTTATTTCTCTCGTCTCTAGGTGACGTAAACAACGTAGAGACAAAAACAACCATTAGTTTTCATCCTTTCCATCCTCTATTCTAAAAAAAGAGAATTGGAGCGCCTAATTTATTTTCCATTTGGAAGTAGCGTAGCCAAAAACATCTGAGTTATTGCCCTCTGAAAAAGTTAACTTTGTTTTTAAACCAACAATTGCATTGAATAATACAATGAAGTAACATTATCATAAAATTTTGACTCACCCAATTGAATTGCAATACTAAAACAATGAAACAAGAATTACTGCAATGTGTTACTATTACCACATTACAACAATGCCAATCACTAAATAACATTCATAAATAGAATGGAATTTCAATAGGAGGCACGTAAATTAATTAAAGTCCATATATAACAATGCTTTTGCCAACAATAACTCTAAAATACTACATTTCCAATTGTGTATTCATTAAATTATCGCAGCTTCATAAAAGTTAAAAATAATTTCTCATGTATATTACCAAAATTTTTTCAGAACTAACTGAAATGTTATAGAACCATATTTATTCTTATTAATGTATAAGTAATGAATTCTAGTTATTAAACATTTTTCTAATTTAAAGTTCGGGCTTTTCAAAAGTACAAATCAAACTCAGATGAACACTTCTTCATTCGATATATGCCAGAGGAAAAACGAGAAGTTTTTATGAGAAAAATTCCTTGATATTAATCTTAACCATCCCAAAAATTCGAGTCAAAGAAAACTGGACGCTACCTTTCGAGTAAACACGCAATCACTCAAATATTTTAGCGATAAGTAAGCATGCAAGACTAAAAGTGAAAGAAAAAGACTAAAAAAAGATGGACTGTACCGATCATTAATTTTGTAGCCATCGTTTCCTTATCTTTCTTTTGAGACCAAAAGGGTTACTAATCCAAATCTTTCTGATCATAAACAAGATCTTCATGTATGTAGCTACGAGTATAAGGTTATAAATTGCAACGAAATACTCGATGATATATCTTCCTTATACGTAAAATATGCTCGGAGATGAATGACCTATTACAGTGTGTTGAATACGTCTGAATAATACAGATACCTCAAGACATCGCACGGCTGTTTGTATAAACATCGAGATAAACACACCCAATTTTAGATCCACGCAAAAGTTCTTGAACCCGTTTTGAATAATGCATTCAAATACGTACACGGCGCAAAATGGAAACATGCTGCAGGCGGGCGTACTTAAAGGAACTGACTCACTCTTCCCACGAGAGAGAGAGCCCCCAAAAAAGAAAACACCAGAACCGCTTTAAAAATGCATTCGGAATCCCGAAGCAGCCAAGCCATTATGTGGATTATACGTTAAAAATCAGGACTTGGCTGTATATATAAACCCGTAAAGACGCCCTCTGGAATCTTGGGAGTGAATTATTAGTATTCTTTCGAAAGAAAACCGTGCAAACAAGTGTTCCCTTGAGATTCACGTGTGGGCACTTCGCGGATTGTTTACGGAGGGTTCCCTTTTAAAAAGGAAGGGGTCGAACAAAAGGCGGGGAAAGGGTTGAATCCTTGAATGAGGGGGACAGGAAGCTGGAGGAACACCGCCAGGATAAGAGGGGTTAAGAAGCACTTTGGATACCATAAACAGCTCCTTCCCGTATCCTTTCGGGGAGATCGTAAGGAATTGTTAAAAGGTGAGGATAGGAATATATCTCGGGGATGGAACACGATGTTGAATACGTCGTGGATTTGTATTTGCGTAAATAAACACGATTCGTGACCCTTGCTTTGGAATCGTGTGCGGATAAGTTAAAGAGAGGGGGAGCGCGTCGAAAAATCAATAATTGATTCTGCAACGTATTTACGTCAAATTTCCCAATTAGCATGCGTAATAATCGTAATTTTCGAAAATGTGAAATCATTACTGTGTTCATCGGAAGGTGGAGCCACGGTTTAGCGTTTACGTTACCGAAATTTGATTACTTTTCGGTATTAAATTGATGTAATTTCGTGTTTAAAGATGGCGTGTTAGTGTCAACAAATAATGTAAACAAATTTCGTTGCTAAGGGAAATGACAGCCATGTTTATTTAGAGCTACGAAAGCGGAGTGAGGGGAAATTAATACAACGAGGGTATGATAAAATCTTCTCTATAATAATACCATCGCTTATAAACGTTTCAATAAATGACAGCTCTCTATGTACTTTGGAATGTTGCCTATTAATTTATTGGGATCAAATACTGATCAAATAATTTTGAACTACTAAGGTAAACTAAAGATATTATTATTCAGCAAGGTAAATAGTAAAACTTAAAACACGTGGCTGAAATTTATGCAGTGTATTCCCCAAAGGGGTGAAGAATAGAGATGGTCATTTGAAAGCGAATGTGATAACGATAAATCATCTCTCATGTCAGGGGTCCCCTAGCTACACACAGGAAGGCCACGTTAGCTAATGGAAAGTTCTAGGAGGACATAAGGGATCGATATCCATAGCTCTTCTAATATAGTACAGTATATGATGCCTGAAACTGAGCAAAGAACTGATTCTAAGTTTGAAAATCATGGATGGATCTTATATGCAAATCATATGGTCTTATGAATTACTATTACTTTTGAAGAATGCCAGAAACTTATCACTAATACTAATAAACACCTAGGAATTAGGCAAATTATTCCTTCACTAATATACCCCAAAAAAGCGTTAAAGACTACTGCCGTCATAACCAGAAGAACAAAAAGACAAATGTACAGAGTAAATTACATTGTACTATCTTCAAGATCAACAAAATGATTTGCATAAATATTTCAATTCGGTTTATTTTTAGTCAAAAATCAAGATTTTTCCTTTCTACCTGTAAAACTAAACAAATAAAATTCTTGAATAAAAAACTCATGGATATATGATACATGAACCAAAAAAATACACTAATTTATCGTTATTTTTACACTCATCTCTTATCAGTGGTTTAAAGGTATACTAATTAACAAATACTTTTGATAAGGGAACTTTTATTATGAAAATATTTAACCAACCACATATTGCTACTTTTTAAATCGGAAAATTAATGAACTAAATAATATTTACTTTCACTTATTTATTTAGTTTCCTTATCCATAGCAACGCTTTATCTCTTACAGTTTTTGAAAATACGAGAAATATGCAGTTATGAAATAAGAGAACTGGGTTCAAGGAATGTTTATTATTCTCCTTATTTATTACAGGAAGAGTATTTGGAATGCTACCAATTTTTGGAAATGTAGATTGCCAAAATGGGAATACGAACGAACCAGCAATAATAAGAGCCAAAAGGGAAGAATTTGAGTTTCTTTAGAAAGGGTCTATTCCTTTGAACAGTGAAAGAGAGATAGAAAGAGTATTTCAATTTTCATTTCGTAAGCAGAAATACTGGAGAGTATCCTGCCAAATAGAAAAATAAAAACCCTAATACCACAAGCAATTTGGCTCTCCTCTCAATTCTATCATCCAGCAGAAAAGTAATGAACACGGAAAACGAGTTCTATGGAGAGTACAAGGGGAACACTTCGGGATTTCCAATCCTTATTTTATCTTTTTTTTTAACTAGGGAATGGGAAATATATATACTTCATTACGCAAACTCCCAATTATATCCCGCTATTCTCCGTAGTTTGAATAGAACCTTACGGAGCGTACGTAACACTCTAAAGGCCGGATACTTGTGCAAGACCCCTGTTCCGTTAGGGATGAAATGCACCGACAGAAACGCATGCACATGCCAGTAACTCACGCTTGAACGTTCGCAGGAGTGCATCGTGGAGTTGTATACACGGATCGGCGGTGTATATTTTTCCCCAACTCACGCGGCAACTCTTTTGGCGATTCCGTAACGAATCGAATTCACGGACGAGAAGAACTTGCGGGGCGGGAAACTGAACGCACGTGAGATTCAGGTGACGTCATACTATGATTTACCGGTTGAAGGGAGGGGGTGGAGTTTTACACGCACACTCAGAGCGAGGGTGGAGGTAGGGAGAAATAGAAGAAGAGGGGGACAGAAAAAGCTCTTTATTTCGGGCGGAAATGACATTTGAGTGCCCCTTCTTTTTTTTTCTACCCCAAATAAAAACAGCGATAAAATAGGATAAATGAAAATCGATAATAAAACATCCTCGTTACGTACACAAAACGAAGCGTAATAATCCTCATTAGTGATCGTGAGAGTAAAAGATAATTCAGGGCACGAAAGTCGTTAATATGCGAGCGTTAACGGTCGAGTGATATTTCGTAAAGTTAAGTTACGATCTATCCCGATTGAATCACTGATCGGAAGAAATGGTGCATAAGGAATTGTCGAGAATGGGGTAGTAAAAGGAAGGAAGGAATAAAAGTTAGATAAATTCGAATAGTGGGCGTTAGAAGGGGTCTGACGAAAGAGGGAGAAATAAATGCGATGGCAGATGGGGCGGATATGGTGTCGTGGTGAGTATAAGTTATGCCCGATGGGGGCACTCGGTCGTCGTGGCAACGGATGGGTGACTATTTCACTACGTCTATCCAAGCCGAAGGAGTCGCTACTCATGCAGCGATGAGAAGTATGGGATGTGGATGATGAGATTATAGGGAAAAAACCCTGATGGGAAATTCAGTGGAAATTCATGACGAATCTGTTAATCTCATAGTAACCAAATTTATTTTCGATTGGGAATTGTTTCCTTGATTTCTTGCATTAAATCTACGCGTTAATTAACAATAAATGATTGTATACGTAGTTAAATTTAGCTTAATTAATTGTTTTGGTTACGTGAGGCTATGTAGAAAAATTTTTCTGGCTATATGTAAACTCATAATTGTAATTTATAATGAATTACATGCAATCAAAATGAAAAATATTAAGATATGATTGATGATATATTAAAATTATTAAAATATATTATATATATATTTCTGCCTCCCATTCCTTAGAATAACACGGATTTGAGCTAAAATTTTTTCCATCATATATCGTAGCATAAACATTTCAATAGATTAGGAAGAGTTTATTTGATTTATTTTAGCATAAATTATTCTAAAGAGGTATTAAAGATGTCTTTTATTAGGAAAACAAAATTTTTTGGAAATAAAATATTTAAGTTATTCTAACGACACGCTACTTAGATTTCCTTTCAATCATCTTGGTAGTAGATGTTTTTAGAACCATAAAGTTCTCTGTGCCAGAGTCTCAAAATTCAAACAAGTCATTTACCACGAAAAATACCTCGTGAATGATTAGAAAAGTACAAATATAGTTCGTATTCACTAGAAATGCAGCAAGAATAACCAGCGACAATATATACGCTCGTAGTCAGTAAAAAGGCTTCTTAAATAAAAAAACCCTTATCCTTCGCACACAGTTAACTTCACGTTCGTACCCACTTAGAGTTCTTAAACTTCCAGCTATTTCGAATTCTACAAGTTCTTCTTCTCCTCAATGCTCAACCGTGACAAACCCTTTTTCTGTGGAGAACACGTCTTGGCAATTTTCCCACCTCTTCAGCAAATCCATCTAATCGACGAGATTTCCGAGTGCGTGTCCTCACTCAAAAGGGACACGGAGTGTTTGGCCAAGTTGATCAGGACTTTCATGAGGTGAAGACCGACACGCGCCGACGATCACCGACCGTTTCCGAAGTCGGGTCACAGTTTTAGATCAATAGGAATTAAAGGTATAAAGATTAGTAGGCGAAGCAGATAAGCGGAGCTTATCTTTAGCGCGAACGACCTAAAGGAAATATATTCCCCTGAATATACTTCGTTTTGAATTGATAAAAAAGAACGATTTTTCTATGTTAATTCGGTCGTAGGATCTCCATAGTGACAGTGTCACGCGAAACGAAAATAAATCCCGTATCTTTAAGCATCTACTCACCTAAAACTTCACTAAGGACCTGAAAAAACATATAAAACTAGTAATGTAAGCTATTTCTTTCAAATTATATAATCGTATACCGTTATCGAGCTTTTTTTAAACAATAGTAGTATATTTTGGAATTGAATACTGTTTTCACTGACTATCTTATAATAACAGTCGAACCATAAATCGCATGAATACGAAATTCTATGACGTAACAAGAGATGTTTATTCTTTGTTTACCTTAGAAACTATCAACACAATATCCATCGTAAATGATGATTCAATAATATTATGTGATGCTGTTTGTCAAAGGAAATATTTCCCTCGAAATTATATAATCAATTTTCAGATTTCTCTCTTCTGAATTTATTGATACATTATTCATAAACTTCCTAGCATCAATAAAATACGGAAAGATTATCTTCTGTTTTGGTCCTGAATAAGAAGGCAGATAATTTCATCGCTGTTTTTGTAAGAAAATTATCCTAATGTATAATATTTGTCAAAAAGATATGTCCTTCGGTTTTCTAACGTAAGGTTTTTAAAATCTTTGATCTTAATGGATTAATTACAGTATTGAATAACTGATTTCATCAGTACCCAATGAGTCTTCGTACGATAACATACGTATTAAAATCATTCCTCGTAATCTTGTATACAAGTTCATTTAAATTGAATCTAACTGGGATGTCTCTAAAAATAATATACACTTTATTTTGCCTAACTTTTAATACTTAACTTAAGAGCCAAATTTCAGTTTAATTTCTTTAATGTATGAAGGAATTCCACGAACGCTACCGACTCCTTTCATAACACAATTTATGTAATAGTTACGTACAAAGTTAGGCAATATTTTCGGATAAATATTCAATCAAATATTACAAAATTAATCAATGTAACCAGAATATTACGTATTCTATTACGTCGAATGATTAAACCAACACGAAATTTCAAGGACTCCTAAGAATATACTATAAACACATTGGTCCAAAGCACAGCTTCCCTTAATATCTAGCAAAGAGATATCCGACACGAAAGCAAATATTTGCAGCTGCAAACATCATTAAAACTTTTTAGACCACTATGAAGCGGAGATGAAAAAAACCTTCCAAGGAAGGAGCGGATTTCTCAAAAATAACTCAATGTTATTCGACGTCAAACAGCGATACGTTACGCAATGTAAATTATTTAGCGAGTGCTTTCTCAAAGCCGAATCCGTCAAAGGGAAACCATAAATGAAGAGTGGAACATATGAGGTATGGGTTATAGAGATCATGGTCCATGGAGTACATCATCATCTGGTGGACGGATGCGTCCAACAAGTCATGGTTCAGCCTCATAAAGACATTAATCAGCAGAGGCTTTTGGTATCGCATCGAATTTCGCAGGATTATCTCGACCCCACAATCTGTTCTGTAATGGACCAAATGATCCTTCTTTGGTATCCCGTTTCAGCATTAGCTGGTGATGTAACCACAACATAAATCCCCCATTACTATTAGTAAATTATAATTATGGGAAATTACGAGACGTTTATTAATTCAATTGATCATTTTCATTCTCAGTTCTGATTACTTTTATTATTACTATATGATTAGAATTGAGGATAGGAAGTAAATAACTGTCTAGTATATTACACAGTACAGCGTACGTTTACTTAATAAAAATCACCCCTCTGAATGTTATATTAGTATTTAATTTACGAAAATATTGTATAAATTAACATTGATTAAGGGAGAAAATTTATATTTAATTGAAAGGGTTTATCCAAATTTTTAACGATCTGAAATCGAAGAAAATTCTGCAAATATTTTGCTCTAAATTAAGAGTGGAATCTGGAAAATGTATTCTAAAATAATTTACGTAAATCGTTATTTTGTTTTATCAAATATAATAGAACAGTGCTTTTAATGGATTATCTTTAATAAGTAAATTATAACGATATTTTATTAGTATATATTTTACGACATTCACTACAATATTACGTGGCAATTGTTGAAATAAACATAATTACGACAATAGCATAAATATTAATCTGATTTGTCATTTCCATTTCAAAGATAACAGGGAATATTTTATTTAAATATAAAAATCTAATATAAATAACTTTCATGATTATGAAATTAGATTCACTTAAGGTTATAGGTAAATTTTTATTTATTTTATACGTATAGGTTAATATTTAAAGATGAGAAGAGCAATGGGATGGTACCCTGAACGCTATCCTAACAACTATTAATGCATTTTAATCTTCTAAGGATAAATCGCAGTTTTATCATAAAGAGGTTATTCTTTGGATATATAAAAATCATTTCAATGATAATATTTCAAATAAATCATCGGAACAAACAGAAAGAATTTCCAGGGCATAAAATATACGATTCCAAACAGGATATCATCACGAATAAATCTGATCCTGCCCAGTTTGCATGTACGAGACAGAATGTAATAGAGTGGTCGACGCTATGAATAAAATATCGATCTTTACCGTATGCGATGGAATCCCAAGTCATCATCCTCAGCGAGTATTTTTTCCGTTGGAATAGAATTGGTCATTCGACTGCTCCCAGACATTGGCATCCGAAGAGTGGTTGGACAGAGCCAAAACTTATTTCGAGTAGAACGAGAGTGTGGCACCGGAGTGATCCATGCGTCGGGCCAAACCGATCGATGCCAACTCGCAGAGAAAAAATCCGGCACGCACTTTCGCCAAAATCGTTTACATAGCCCCGAATGAGGAAAAAAAACAAATGAACGGAATCGTTAGCGTCAGCCAATCAAAGCGTTCGCCGCTGAGTAGGACGTAATCCGAGAGACGATGCGTTGAATCTGCAGAGTAGGATTATCAGCTGCTTTATGCTGTGACACTGTTTCCTAGTTAACATTCCACAGCGAAAATAACCTAGCAGACTTCGATATAAGCGTTTCCTAGACAACGAACCTGGAAACGAATTTATATTTGTGCAACTCAAAGGTTTGCTTATTAGTTACCTTACGTATTTGTGTTCCTTAACATTTACATAAGTATCCCGCGAACAGCCATATGGCGTGTGGCAGGGGGTGTCAATAAACCAATTCAACTACCTATTTATCCTATTTATTCGTCTAATATTTTAAGATGCTACAACTTTATTTGCAGCTAACTTCCTTCGAATATTGTAACAATAATATTTGTCCTTATTGAGGGAGAAATTTGAACTAAGAAGTCCCCTCTTACATCTGACTCGTAATATAGCACGCGATTTAATTGAAATGAAATTTTACTGCTTTTTTTATAATGTAGTGAACATCAAGATTAAATTCGTCTTGAAGGTCAAAATTTTATTATTCTTTGAGGTCAGTGGTAGAATAATCGCTAATAATCAATTGAAATTTAAAATAGTACTCATTGCTTTTTCTTGTCAAGAATTTGCTAATACGTACATTGCTTACGAGTCATGCGACGTCATTTTTATATAATAATTATGTTTATACGTATTTATATCTTTCATACATATGTTGTAATAATACCACACGAAAAATACACATATTATACAGCTACATTTTATCAGAAAGTGAATTATTACGTTCCACTGATGTTGCACGCAAGAGCAAAGTGATGTAAAATAGAAAAGTCATGTTTACGATAAGATCTCCGTTTCCCTATAAGAGAACTGTGTCTAATTTGATTCAGGAGTTACACCGATACAAAGTTAAGGTAGCTGTCAAGATGAAGGAGAGAAAGTGCGAATGACATGAGAGAATGGCAAATGGATGGAATATTTAATGAAAAGTGTCTCTGGAAGAACACTAAAGTGTTGTAAACGGGGAGGGAAGTGGGTGGATACCCTTCTGGAATGCTGACCTCCCGCTGCGGACATTCGTGACAAACAGAAATGCCTTTCGTAATTCACATTTCTGCTCATTCATACTCCGGAGTATTATGTCCCCAATGAACATAGGCAAAAAGAAAAGGAAAGTCTGTCTCGTGTCTGCTGTATAAAATTAGAACTCTCGTTTCGCTATGTGATATATGGAGGAGTCTTGCATAATGTTCCAAGAATAGAAGTATATGCTAAGAAAGCTAAGATTGTTTTCATTCTTATGCAAACTTATACTTAACGTGTTTTTGTCCATTTAAATACCCAATATTTAATAGTGCTGTATTAAAATAGTATTATTAATAATATTATTAATAATAATGTTTCTTTTGTATTTAGGAAAATATTATGAAATAAATTATACTCATCGTAGAATTATAGGAAATTTAATATAAATATGATATATTTCCTATGATAGTCGGGTTTGGATCATTTCCATCATATTTTAACTAATTGTTCTTTGTAAGAATATATAATTGGAAATTAAAATGGATTATTTAGTTAATATTATTATAAGTACCCTGTGATCTTATAATTGATTATTATATTATACACCTTCATTTTTTGGGACGATTAATATTTAAATTAAACAGGTCCAAACGAATATATAAACCCTTAATTTTCCGTAGTATATACGACTTAATTTGTGAACTTATCTTTCAAAATTTACCAGAATACTGAGTGAATAACTAAATTTCAAATGATAAAGATGGCAAGGAACTAAATTCATGATGGAAACCCGTGAAATTCACTCATTTTTTAACCTCACCAACCACCCGAATCTTTCATCGAATTAAAGCGACTCTAATCACACCTTTCTAGAAGCATATCTGCCTAATCTTTACGCACCTTCTTAGTCCCTTGGCAAAATTGGAAAGAAGTCCCTCACCCCACCACTTCGCGCTCTTTTCTTGCCATTTCCGTTTTTCACCAGCCCACGCGGCCCACCACTCCCACGCACCGGTTCATAAATACTCATGTGGAGTTGGACCCCTTCTAAAAACACACCCACTGCGACAATTTCAGGTCATGATACCTTTGCGAGACTCCCCGTCGGGACTGTAATGCCAAACATCCACTCCCAGAAGGTCGCCCAAGGAGAAACTCCCAAGATCCGATACGGAGCAATGACAAGACAAAAGCGGGCCGAAGCAGAGAAACGGATTAACAATGGTGTTAATTAACAGTGACGAATTAATTTCTTTCGACTTAATAAGTGAAGACGTTCATTAATCACACAGATCACGTGATGGCTATTTTGAGTACGTGGAATCGATCGTATTTACGAAAGGTTTAAAGTTGTTTATCGATTTAAGAGGGGAAAGTTTTGAGCATATTCAAGCAATAATACATTTAAATAAATAAATAAGTAACAAATAGGAGAATAACATGTTAACTAATTCAAAATTAATATTTATCGACAAATATTTAAGTTGCGTAGTATTCGATGAAAATTCCTAGCGATATTTATGTTGTCAAAATATATATCTACATGTTTGATAAAGTAGGTTGACACCTAGCAACCAATAAATAAAACGAATATCACATAGATATCATGAAATCAGGAGTCGATAATAAATCTGTACAATTTGGGAAGAAAATTAAATATAATGTATTAAAATGCTTCTTATAATTAATATTTCAAAAAGTCTCGTATTCTTTTAATCTACTCAAATTTTGAGCGTAAAGCAACGACAGCGTTGATGCAAGGCCCAAGAATACCACCAAACGATTGGGAATTGATGAACATTACATCCATTCAAATATATTGTGAGGATATTAAAATTAATAGACAATTAATACGAAGTAATAAATTTCATTCTCTTCATTCTACTTCAAAATTTCTTTATCATGGACTTTTCAATTAAAATGCGAAGTGAATACTGCAGCTATTTTTTTATGGAATGCCTAAAATGTTCTAGAAGGGATGGAAAGTTTAGTCCAATATAAATGTGATAAATTTACAAAGTAATTTTAGAATATCTAATATAGGACAATTCTTTTCTAATATCGAAAAAATAAATGCAACTCTCAAAGAAAATGTTAATTTTAATTGACTTTCAGCAAAATTTGACACTAAATGAACTGCTAAAAACCTCACTTTACATAGTTTATATTTAATGAGCTCTTAAATTCGCTTTCCTGATTATCATTAATATTTTAGTAAATTTGATTTAGTAAACCAAAAACTGTTACGAAAGCTTAAAATTATTAATTCGCTCAATGAATCAGATTCAAGTTCATGAAGAAAAAAATCAAATATCATATTAATTTATCCCCTTTCAATTACGAATTTTCTGGAAATAATGAAATAAAATAATTTGTACATGAATAACAAACATACACTTTCATCGCGTTCCAATCGCATTAAATCTCATATAAAGTCCGGAGCGAGTATTCGTAAATTTTCAGTGATCTTTTGATGTGAGTAACACAGTTTCCATCCAATGCACTCACAGAGATTATCAACATCAGTTCAACGGGTGGATTCGCTCCAGCAGCAATACGAACGCCATCTGTGTTCACGATTGAATAGTTTGAGGGAACGATTTATTATCAGTCCATTTTGAATAATTATGGCATAAAAAAATTCGCGCGAGATCAGCCGTAAAGTAGCGGAGATCAGACCATAACGATTATGACGTAAAACCTTTATCACTATCAAAAGGATTTTCTCGAATAATCCAACCGATTACTGGATTTAATCCAGCAGAGGTTTAAAGTTAAAATTTTATTCTTTTAAATTAAAAATGATCAGATATAAATATAGTAATTAAATGTTGATGTAAGGATATTAAATCCGATAATTAATAAACTGTTACCGAAACTGTATTAAGCTTGCGAAAGATAGCAATGATTTTATTAAATATACATTTATTTGAAAGTCAATTTTCCGCATAACATTATATAAAATGACTAATGTAGAGTGGTTAATTAATTCGTTGAGTTAATTAAGAAAATAATGGGGAGTAATGATCATTAATGAACACGATATAGCTTACTTCAAAGACTCGTAATTCCAGCTAATTTAATTAAATTTCTTTCAATATCGTAAATACTTTGAGCTCAATTATCCTTTATCTTTATAGATTAGTAATAATAATAATAATATACTCAGTAATTCTATAAAAACTAAATACCCAAAATTAGATTATTCCCTATCTCAGTTATTAAATCACAGATATACACGCGTTTATTACATTTCCTCGTACGATATTTTAAATCGAAAAAAGCCGAGCAACTTTCACTCGATTTAATTGCTAACATTGGCAACCGGTTGGCAAATTTCCCTTTTAATTTCTCGCATCGGAATGAATGAGCTTCGACCATAAACGCTTCCTCGTTTTGCTTTTACGATTTTCTGGTTTCGAAGTCGTTTTCGTCGATTGGAAAGTTATTCTCGAAAAGTGCGAATTCACTTTTGATCGATCTATCGTCTCATCCTCATACAATCCATCATAGAGATGAAGGGAGATATATATACTGGGGCATTAAAAAAGGGCGTGGCTTAATATCTCTTGTATTTCATCGCCTTAATGGATGTTCCCAGAATTCTATAATTAGGTTGAAACCTCCCATCTGACTCACATTAAAGAAACATGTAGAGTGAGGGAATTACACGGAAGGGCTACCTTGATACTCGGAGAGGACGCATCCACAGATGAGAGTGTTCAGATAAGAAAAGGTTGAGAGAGAAAGGGTTGTCGAGAGATGACGTCATCGACCATAAGTCACTGTGGAAGTAAACCACGTTCGAGTTACGAGTTGGTCGGAGCTCCGTAATGCACTGTGCAGGTGATTTTTGTTTGTTAAAAAAGGTAGTGGAGTCACTGCTAGGAAAAAGGGTGGATACTTATGGACATAGACAGGTATGTTAGATAGGTCGAGTTGAAAACTGTTAACTCCAAGGTAATAATTAAAAGAAAAATTTCGTAAAACTTTTTTAAAAAATTTTATAAAAGATATTCTCAACAAATTTATAGGTTATTTCTAATACTATTTTTTAATTAATTACTTTAGATATGATTTGGCCTCTACGAAATTTGTAATACAATACAAATATTTCTTATGTATTCTTACATTAAAAGAAAACAAATAGTAGTTTAATATAGTATTTTTTAAAGATGTATACTCTACTTTAGATATATGACGTGAATGCAATATGCGTATATCTCCATGAATTAAAATTATCAAAATTAAGCGTCTTTATAATTGACTCATTAAGTCTCTAAGAAATTATCAAAAAATATAATTGTACTTGCTTATAAAAACATTTAAAACAAGGAAAATGATGCTTCGTTATATTTTTATAAAATTTTATATCAAAAACACAAACTGAAATATTTAGTAAATTAGAGATCATCTTAAATTAATATTAAAAATAGTATTTTGTAATAAATCAATCCAAATTTCAATAAAAATAAATGCCTCATATCTAAACATGACTGAAAAATAAAAGAAATTGATCATTTACGATAACATTTAAAACTTCTTTTACAAGTATACGACTGGAAAGGGATATACGTATGGCTCATGAGACCCATTTTCTCGAAGGCAATTAAAATTATTCGGGCAGTGAATGATTCATGAGGTCACGCGATACTATAGAGTCGACTGGCACTATAAATCTCTCAGATTATTCAGACGCGTGCCTCTTGGGGCGTGCCGATACACGAATCCAAAACTGCATCTTGAATAATTAAGTGGCAAAAACAAAGGCGAGGCGTCCAAAATGAAAGAAGACGTTTTATGGCGCCATTGTCTCTCCAAGAGGCGCTAACCGTATAATTTTTATTCGTTGGCGGTGGTTGAGAATACATATATTTAAATGGGAGCTTATGAGTAGTTCTGTTGGTGAACAGACGCCGGATCTTAGTTCTTCTGTGATTCATATCCTCTCTTGGTTTGCTAAAAATGCTTATTTTAAATACGATAAAAAGATAAATGTGATAAAAAGAGTATTTTCTGCTTGAATTTTTTTCATATGTGACAGTAAGTATAATTTATGTCAAATATTTGCTAGCTACTTTTTCAAATTTTTTCTGGTATACAAATCTTTCAGAGCATCTTAAAGAAAAACCCTTATAAGTAAATCTACGATGTATTCACTTGATTTATTTTCTTTAATAGAAGATATGAGTTTTCGTTTTCATTTGTGCTCCAGGAAAAATTGTATTACGATAAAAGCAAATATTCTCATAATTAAATTAAAATTTGATAAGTATCAAACAGTTTTCAAAAATTAATATAAATAATACGAGTGAACCGTAAATATCAGCTAGTGAAGTGAAACTAATCATTATAAGATAGAATTATAAACAATAACTATTTTCTGAAAATTTTCTGGGAAAAATAAAAAATTAAATTAAATCAATCACTTAAAATAGCTAAAAAGTCCTTTTTATGAATTATTTTTAAACCCTCACTCATTCTCCGTAAATGACACACGAAAATTTACTTTAAAAATGACATTTTTTCTAGCCTCAACTATTTAGAATAACAATGTAGAATATATAGTTTAATAAAACTAATTCCTTATTGATTTTATTTATACTATTTCATATATTTCGAGGAAAATTTGTAATTTCCGAACAAACTAAGACATCCCAAACATTTCTAAATTCACAATATAGCCATGTTGACAATAGGTTCATTTTTCGTTTCCTAGCGCAACGAACCTTTGTTTACAAACAACTTACGAGATCTCACCTTTTAATTTATCTCATTTAAACTCTCTGTTTGCTTTCTGCTTGAGTTAAAGCTATATATTCTCATATAAAGTTGTTCGTAAAATAAAAGCACTTCGAGAAAATAAACAAGTTGGAGAATATAAACAATAGCAAGAAATTTCAGCATCCATAGCCAAGAGTGTAATTAAGGCGTTATTATTTATTTATGAAGGGCACCTGTCGGAAACGAGATAAAGAGAGCAAATATTTGATTCAGAGACGACTGCTTCTGATAAAGACAGATAAGAAACTAGAACGTAGAATATGCGGAAAATGTTCACAAGGGAAACAAAATGCGATACAATCCTGAAGATGTAGTAAAAATTAAAAAGAAAAAAGGAGAGCGTTAAAATTATAAACGCGAAACGATACCATTATTCCAGGATTGTAACATACTCTTCAGGTAGTTTTTCATTTGACACAGCTACTTTTTGAGACTTTTTATGACCGTTAACTTTCAGATTCATTCCGTAAAGATTTCCTTTGTCATTCTTAACCATTTGCACATTGAACCTTAAATAGAAACGAATAATAGCGACATGACTGGGACTCAAACCTAGGTCCTCCACTAGCCTGGTAGTTACGCTGACAGTTATTTTACACCACGGTATAACGTTCATATGATTCACCTAAATTAAATGTCCGACACATTCAGTTAAGCGAAAACTTTCCTAAACCTTTACCTTATATAAACAAATTAATTAATAAAAGTAATTTTTAATTAATAACAGTAATTTTTAATTAATAAAAGTAATTGAATTTCGGGTGAATCTAGTAAACCTGTCGGTGTAACGAGAAGGTAACCCTAGATTAGAAGTAAGGAGACCCAAATATTAACTCGATTGGAAATTTTTTGGAAATCCAGGGAAGCAGTGCATTTTCCATGCATAGGAGGGGCTAATTATAGATTTCCAGTTTGAGGTTACGAGTAAATTACATCACTTAAGTAATCAAGTACTTTTAGGATAAGTTGCACTATGGATATCAAAGGTATAAATACCTCGCCGGATATTTCGGAGATCAAAGGATGAGTATTGTATAACCTTGGATTTTAATAATCCGTTATGAGCATTTCCCGTCTCCTCTAATCCATACGATTGATGCCGTACGTCACAAACCAATGACATTTCACGCTCTCGCGTCTCACGGATTATGAATCTTCTTAAGAAAAAACTGCGACACAAGATTAATTACTTTTTTCTCGGAAAATATATGGTACCTTCGTTGCTTCTTGAAACTAATGACTTCACGGCTTTTGCATACCAATGGATTACTCTAGCCTCAAAGAGGAAATTTCGAAAAGGTGCGCTGGATGCTTATTTGAGGATGAAAATGATGTCAAAGAATGGATTATACAAACCTAGTAGATGTATTCGCTAATCGTTTAGAGGATCTTTAATTTAAAAATTTGAATGTAATTTATTAACTGATTTAGATTTAAGCGATCAAATTGCTTGCTAGTGGAACCATTAAATGATCCAAAGCTACTTACAGATTAGTAAATATTTCTAGATTCTTTCCCTCGATATGAGAATATATAAAGATTTATATTACCTTAATATGTTTCTAATAATAATTATTATTATTGTAAGAACGTATGTGATGGTATTTTATATTTAAAGGGAACGTTAATATTTATATATTTTATATTTACAAAATAATTATAGATAGTGGATATTATTATATTAAACTAAGAAAAGAAGTTACTCAACACGTCATTCCGTCACCATGGCAAATTAATAAATATGTTTCTGTTTTTATTAAAATAATATATCTATAATATATATATATATATATATATATATATATATATATATATATATATATATATATATATAATATCGATCGACTCTATGACATCAGGAAGGATTAAGGTTATTATGTTCTCTCTTACAACTAACCCATGAAAAAATATAACAGCAACAAACAAGTTTCTGCTTAATACAATTACGTTACTGTTCTATACTTTACTTTTAGTCAATTCGACTATAACGAATATTTTCCCAATCCACATCAAAGGAGTTCTCAAAATTAATAGAATATGAGCACAATGAACGGAATTTATTACTTCCTTACGCACTTCCTCCATCCTTCATCGTATATCATCATCCTTAATAACCAACTCACAAAAGATAATCACGTACAATTCTGGCAAGAATTAATTTAACACTTTTATGCCTTTAGTGAATCCTTGAGACTATCTCTAAAGGGTTATACGATGTGTTTAATGCGTCTCGAAAGCTAAAATCTCCGAGGGAATGTTAAAAAGGTCGTTTGGTTTTACCGCCGCTCTATAAAATCGAAGGAATCAATATTTGATTGGCGATCCCTCGTTCGACGGCCCAATAAGTGTGAAAGCGCGTCCAGACGGGAGATTGCCGTGATTTTGGGGAACCACAATTCCTTCCGTGGAGTTTCCTCTCGATTTACGACCCAAAGCTGTGAAATATCACGCGAGGATGGGAAGGGGAAAGGGGATGGGGGAGACGGGCAGTTTCCATGGAAACTGGAGGGGATGGAGAAAAAGTTCACAACAAAGGGAAAAAGGTTGCGGTGAATCCTACCACTACTTCTAAGTTCTTATCTCGAAAGCATATTTTTCGATTGCTGATTAGCTCGATAAAACCACTTCCCACGCAGACCCAATTAAAATGTTAATTTAAACTCGATTCTTTTTTTGGATTAAGTCCTATCCGAGGCATAAAATCTCTACATAATGTTATCTTCAGAAATCGGTACTTATTTCGTTCAGAATCGCTGCCAATTAGCAATAACCTTTTCTGAAGAAAGGTTCGTCCAAATAAATTTGATGTTCATCTCTCTTTTGCGATAAAATTATATTAAATTGCGAGCTATATTTTTGTCAAAAACACGAGTCTATTTTTATCATCTTAATCGGATTAAACAGTGTTCTAATTTGAAAGAATGAGCACACACGTCGTTCTTAAAGTGGGTTAATTTAAAGATAAAATTAACTGATAATTTCGGACTCGTATCTAAAATATTTCTCTCCGTAAAAATAATAAAAGTATTCAGAATTTAGTATACTGATACCTTTTAAATAATACCAAAAAATTACGTTACTAAAACGAGCAAGAATTTACCTTTTACTACAGCGGTGCCTAACACAACAGGCAATTAACCTAAATACGAATAAAATTTGAAACTCCTAATAAATCCCTGGGAAAGAATCAGCTAATAGGCTGGTAATCCCGTGAGAAAAAATGATCATAATCCCATTATAAAAAAATCGATGAAATATGCGCGCTCATCCGTAAAGCACATTAAAATCGGTAGTAATCCTTAATTCATAAAATCTACCTACTCTTTATATTTGTGTGCTATATCAGTACGTTTTATTTGTATATCTAGCATATTCATTCGCTAAATCGTAAGATACTGCGCCGGTTAAAAAATATTACAATATTACGTAAATACTACCCATTAAATTCAAAATTTTTACAGACATTTATGACGTAAAAGTACATTAATATCCAAAAACTTTTATGGATTAAGAACATGATCCATTCAATCTGTTAAGGTCCTATTTTGGGTACATGACGTATGCATAGATGATTCTTTGTAGTGCCTTGAGTGAATAGTTTAGATATAATAGCAGTTGAATATTTATTATAAGCAGTATCATTAACAATACTATTCTTCGTATTTCCGAAAAAACTCTTGAACCATCGCTCCTCCTCTAGTATAAACCAAAATGCAATTCCTTATTCTACGCTCGCTTATCCCAAGATCAAACCCAATCCTCCGCAGGATGTGTCAACGTCCACGGGGAGTTATGAATCGCGCGTCTAATTCACTTGACAAAATAACTGCGTCGTTATCATAAGCCTGACACGCGCTTCCACTAATGATGACAAGACTCTGCCATTATGTCTCAATCAATCACGTGTCGGAAAAAAAAATGCCGCGAAAAAAAATATTCGGCAGAGAAAAGAAAACTCACGCCTACTTACGCCGCTCGCCCATCACAGAGGGCGTGACGGGATACGAAAGACGCGTGGATTCGAACCATAACTAATAAAATCATTCGTTCGGACATCGACACTGTCAACCTACGTCGATTTTCGCAGATTGTTTGGAGTCGCTATCGGAGGAAATCTCGTCTCCAAGAAACGGACAAACAGCGGAACGAGGGCCACCCACGAAACGTCATGATTCGATGCCTCAAATCAGACGCCCACAGAATGTCAAAGGAAACAACGCGAGAGTGTTATTGAAAAAAATAAGAGGACTCGGTTGCTATGAAAGCGATTGTTGGGGCTATTAGAGACGATCTGAGAGTTCCGGAAACGGGCCCAATGACTGACAATCGTTTAACGAAGTGAAAAAGAATGAAAGGCGCCAATTACTTCACGATTAACAAAGAGTGGTTGTTTTGAAGGTCACGTACGGCGTTTCCCAAGTTGTGGGCGCGTCTATTTACTGCCTTTAAGACTATTAGGTAAGAATAGGACTTTGTTTCGTTTTGTTTTTTTTTACGCGACTTTTAGTAGATACTTTGAACAGATGATGGCGCCACGTAGCGTTGAATAACATTCATGAGATACATTATATAAAATTTAGACGTAATTGTAAAGAAATAAAGGCTAAAAAGTAATTAGATATCAATTTCAAAATCACGAATTATTATAAAATGCAATATCACATAATTTCAATTAAACTGATGGGGATATTAACGAGTAAACTTAAGAAGTACTGATATATTTTACAATTACCTTTCTCTGCTTGAAAACTTATACGTATACTATACCTTTCATTACGTGCTAAAAATATTAAAAAATTAAATCCCCGTGGTAAATTAAGAGGTGTTTGTTTACATTCTAGAATATCTTTCCACGAAGTGACGCCTTCGAATATCCATTTCTTAGCAAGCATGAATGAACACACTTCACACATTTCGATTCTCAATACGCTATATCAATTTACTCGGAAGTAGAGCTGATTCTCGGTCTCCATGGAAAAAAAACTGGAGAGGAATTGCAGATAAACATTACGCTGATTTAGAGATTATCAATACGCATTTTCGTAAATCAAATTTTATAGTTCGGAGGTAAATATAAATAGAACCAATATATTCCACATAATTGCCACATTATCATTTTTTAAGGAAATAGAATCCTTACTTGAAATTTAAATAAATAGGATTGAGTTGAATAAGATAAATTCTTTTAAAGGATATCTGTTCCATGAAACACTTTTTCCTACTTTTAAACACTAATTAACAGAGATATAATGATGAAATAATATATATACATATAATGTATGAAATTACTTGCGTTGCTATGATAAAGAAGGATAAAATATTTACCCAAAATTATTCAATTTAATCACAAGTGAAGCATAACTAGTATATCTTAATAAATAATTTACCGATGCATAATTTACGAAATTTAGTTTACCAAAGTCTACCAAAAGATGTAATTTTAATAAAAATTTAGTTTCGTTTGCTTGAGGAATTTCAAAATAATATTTAATACCGTAAAAAAAATATTTAAACGACAAAATATACATCGTAATTTAAAGAAAAGGATATCCCTGTTTGTGCTACATTCTCTTCTCTTACTCAGTGGGTCAGCGAGTTTATACAAGTAATATGATACAATGTATTCAGTATTAACGATTTCTTGGGAGTGCATAGTGGGTGTTTCCTCTCACCTTAGCAGTTTGGTCTGAGTACATACATAATGGAACAAGTGCTTTTTGAGAAGTAAAAATTGCAAGGAAAAGCTCAAATTGCATGTTAATTTTTCATAATCTTTTGAGAATACATCAACGATTATGCAACTGGAATATAAACATCCCAATTTGTAGAACGTAAAGTTATTTGAGCAATGAAGAGATTAAACATTCCGTTAAGAGAAATTCAAATTTATTCGCGTCAAAAATACAGTAATAAAGAGTTGAACTCATATTGTCATTAAGTACTTTTACTCCTTTTTCAAGAATAATTCGTAAGATAACCTTTTAAAAACCCTCGAATCGTCGCATAAGCTTCTTAAAAATGCGAGTTAAATATTTACCGTCGAAATTCAAGGAGCTGAAGGCAGACGGCGCTGCGTGGGCAATTAGCAAATTATACTCGTCCCGTTCCCATGGAAACAATAGAGATTTAAAGGGGATAGAGGAACCACTGTGGAGAACACTAATTTAAAAAGGAATTCTTAGAGGAGAGGGAAGTTCTTAAAGGAAAATATCAAAGGAGAACTTGTGAAGCAGTAGCTTCGAGCATTAACTGTGAGAACAATTTAAGACGAGGATGAGAAAATGTTCTATGAGTCGATTGCTCTTTCAGCCATCGTATCTTAAACTCAGATCTTAATGAATGCATAGCGACGCGATTTTATTGTGGAGTCACGTCTAATTATAACACGAAGGGAAGATTAATATATCATAGAATTTTAGTTCCCACGCAAATTTTGCCCTTGAAAGGAAGGAACCGTGGGTAAATTGATAGGTTGGAGTCGCTGAAACTTGAATGTAACCTCTTACATAAATATTATTCTGACGAAGATTATTTCACTATTAAATAACGGAAATTAAACATTTTAAAGCTTTTACGCATATTCTTGAAACGAATAGGAGTTTAAAAATAAAATTAAATTAACAGTATAGTAAGAAAAAACATAATATCAATAAAAAATAAAAATAATACTAAAAATAATAAGGGTGAACTATCGCTAGTATAACACAATTAAAATATTGTACACGGTCGCATTAAATTTATTATGTTTCCGCATAAATTATCAAATAAATTCGTTTTGTTACTTTTACGAATGAATTGATAGTAAACGGTTGCATAACTGCATTGTGCATTAGCATTGATATGTCATTCAACACTATATCTACAAATGGTGATACGGTAAACTTACATAATTTAAGATCTAATTTACGTTTAAGGAATAAAATTCATTCCAAGATTAACATGAATATTTAAATTAACAGCATACATTTACAATTGTTTTAGTAATTATGGTTTCTATAAAATTTCCAAATGATGTAATGCAAATATGTAATCCATTATAAACCCAATATGAATAGAGATGTATTACAATTTCAATTGATCAATACTTGAATTAAAACTATCGCAAAATTCTGAAATTAAAATAAGACGCTGATAATGTAACCTTTCGAATTCCTTAGTGTTCTCCATTTAACTATATCCCTTGATCTCTTCTGAGAACTTTTTTTACAACCATCACGTTAGATACATCCCTTCTAGTGCTATCGCTTTTGGATCATCTAGATTAAATCTCTCACATCGCTTCACGCGTACGGAAAATCGCATCTAGGAGTGTCCATGTGAGCTTATTTAGAAGGGGAATCTAAGCATTCTTTAAAACCGTTATTTTCGGACAGCGAAAAAGGTTTTATGTGAGAGAACGAGTTCTTTTCTATTCCCACTACGCGTTTCCTTCCCATACCTCTTCCGCCAACACTCTCATTACCAAAACACTGTCCTGCTCCCATTGCCCCCTCTCTTATTCGCCTACGGAAATGAGATTTGAAAACAAATGCAACAGAGAATCCGCCCACTTAATCTTACCGTCGAATGGATAAACATGGAAAGTCGCTTTCTGCGTGGCGTCAACAATGAACTGTATCTGACGCCTACGAGCGATGCAGTTTTATACTCGAGAGTGCAGAATTCAGTGCGAAAAAAAAACAGAGAGTAAACTGCAAGTAGTGCAGACTTATTCCACTTGTTGGATAAGCTCTAGTGTTAGTAAGCTCTTATTAATTCCACTTTTTGGAAAAGCTCTAGTGCTCTTATTATTTTTTTTCCTTTTTCCAGCAAAGATTTCTCACATAGATATTAGGCTTAAGTTACGTATTAATATATGTAAGCATAGCAAAATCGTGTTCTATTTTTGTGTACGATATATTCAGGAATAAAATAATTTTACTCTTATAACAAGGGAGAAATAGGGTTGTGAAAATTCCAGATAAATTCCGCAGATAATTGTTATCTCTGGAATTTATCTGAAAATTTATTTCGCAGAGTTATTTCAACCCTATTACCGGCATGGAGTTCCACAAAGAGAAATCGTACTTAATTAATGTATGTCGGTGAATAATACCACTGTAAATTCTGTGCGCAATCACATTATGGGAATAAAATATCATTGTTCACCACTTAGATGTTTATTCCTTTCCCAAATAATATTTTTGCCTAATTCAAAATAAATCTTAATCCTTATTTAAATAAAATATTGTAAGTGCCCAAATGAAAATTTAATGTAGCAGATTTGAAGACTCAGATAGACATAAAATTCTTTCTTTTTCTGCGAATAAATCTGTTTTATAATTTGTTTTGATCAACTTTAATTTTCCTATTACAGCTTCACTAAAAATAACCGGCAGCCAAAATACGAATACAAATCCTGTTAAAATCATCCAGTCGCAAGCTAAATGAATTACTATAATAGAAAAGAGATAATATAAACAAACGCTAATTTTCTAAGATAATGAATATCTGTAGATTTGCATAATAACATGAAGTGACTCATATTTTAATTGGATTCATCCAAATAGCTAATAAAATAAAATATTAAGTCCGTTACATTATGTTCCGGATCAAATCTTACGGTTCTATGAACTATAATTCTTTAATATCATATAGTAAAGTATTAAACATCTGTGTTTCAAAATTTCCAAGAAATTCAAGGTATAAATCACAAATTTTTTAAATGAGCATAATAATCGACATATTCTGCTATTTTTTGTTGGATTCAACGCGACATTTATATTTCTTTGACACGTTTCGCCGACTGCGAGAAATGTGATGTGCGCAGAACTTGAGGAAGCCATGCCGAGAGTTATAAAGGTAATAATGCGGAATAAATACGAAAGGTTGAGTTAATAACCCGTGAAAATAAAATCATTACATCATTTACCGTAAGACCCGGAAACAGGAGTTAGGAAAATGATGGAAGCCAACTGTGCGCATTACTGATTGTGAAAAATGAAGATCATTAATCCAAGTCTTCTTGGTTTTCACAAATTAGACTTCCCTTCGGCGGAAGACTTGGTGCAGACCACAAGGTTCATATCTCAATTGGACTCGAATGGAATTCTTACCTGAAAAGAAAAGAAAGATCATTAAAAAAACTTGAAAATTCAAATATTTCTCTAATATTCTTGATTAACTTAATTGATAATTTCCTTATGAAATAACTGATCCTAGTAAACTGTTTATAAATATAACTGAAGAAAAATTGTTTATCGTGAATTGATGAATTACAGATAGATAAATACAATCCATATAGTCGATGAAAGATTTTCATTATCCAAATAATATATAGCATTTAAACTAACGAAAAAAATTCAAATCGTATGTAGTACGTGGTAAACCTTTTTATTTCCAACGATTCTATATGGACAGAAGATTATCAATCCTAAGTATACGAGTATGAATTTTTTAATAACATGAGTTGGATCATTTCTAATGAAATCATTATAATGTACCATTAATAAATTAAATCAAAAATTGAAATTTATATTGGCATCGATACGTTAAACCCCATGGAATAACTTTCAAGGGTCGATCTCAATATAATTCCCTCACGTACAAACCCAATGGTACGGTATAAGAAAAGAGATACACTAACTAGCCAAGTTTCCTATTCAGAGAAATGCCAGAAAAGATCGAATACGAGGATTCCAATGAAAAATAAATGTATCTTGGGTCAATCCTCTGGCAGAGTAGTCCGTGGGCATTTTTAATCTCTCCGGAATTGGATATGTCGATGGCAACGACTCAAGAGATGGAATGCCAAACCAATTATCTTATACCGCTAGCGAATGGAAAGGTTAAGGATACAAATATATATATTTCGCTATACTGAATACTAACTCCGAAATACCAGTGGAATACAAGGTATTCGATGACCGTATGGGAAATCAGCTGCGCTTATCTGAAGCTCAATTCCCTTGGAAAATTACCATCTATTTAAAATTTACCCTGAATTTATCCGTTCATCAAAGGAATTGGTTATTAAAGAGATCAGCTATTTCGTCAAAACTTATTCGTATTTCAGAAAAACGTAAAGTTTAAAAACTTAAACGACCTAGTGCAGTTAGAAATTGAGATAGGATAAAATAAAACGAAATATATAAGTTTTACGTACTCTACTGAATTCCACGCTGATGACGCATCCAACATGTTATTATGAATACACCATATGCTCTGATATTATTGGAAAAGTCTATAATAAACGTTAATTCAGTCGTTTCCTCCATTACTATTGAAGATTTTCCGAGAGAATTTAATGTATTTTATAGAAATTTATGATTTAATTTAATTCATTAAGTGTATGAAGCAAACTAATGTGAAATTGTCGTTTAATTCCAAACGCTGTGGACTCTTATGCATTCAGTGCATTGGAAACACAATCAGTCAATTTAGATTACGTTTAAAGCTACGATTTGTTCATTTTTTACTCGCTACATAATTACCATAGTTACTGAACTATTCGCCTGTTCATTCTGTATTATTACCATATCCACCTGTTAGCGAAGCGTAAACACAAAGTTCTAATAATAAGCAGATATCAAATGGTGGAAGTGGGAGTTCCATGGGAACGGTTCTCTTTTTTAATTGCAGTCGCAAAGGGGTGAGGACTCCTCCGAGATATCGGGGTCGTGGAAGAATATATCCCACGCTTTCGCCCTCGCACCCTCGGACTTCTTCCCACGGACGCCCTCCGTGGGCACATCCCGTGCACGCCCTCCGAGGCGACGACCTTCTGGGGAGCGGCGCACTTTCGCAGGGTGACATCGAGAAGGCGCGGAATTGGGAGAATGCTATGAGCCAAATGGACCGAGACATTTTAAAAGGAATCGAATGACTTGAGGTGGGGCTGCGTACAACACGGATCGTTTCCAAGGTTACGAAAGTTTAAAATTTACGCGATTGAGAAGGAGTTTGAAATAAATATATCTGGTTGTCATGCACTTTATTTTTATGGTTCTTATAAGCGCTTTTGAAAGTTTAGGATATTCTGAAAACACCTGTCAAAACCTTCATCTCCCATATCTCAATATTACTTTCCAAAACTAACGTTTATCTAGCACTAAATTTTGTCTACTTTTAACTGTGTGGTTAGTACAATCTTTTTCTTTTCTTTTTACATTGTTTGAGAATAAGAGAGAGTATCTCTTCGAATAAAATTTTTAATTATGTAAATATTTAGTGAATCCGATTAAAAAAGTAACTGTGAAAAAAACTACAAATAATTTATATATGAAGCAATATTTTTTTCAATTCTGATAACGAATTTTCATTTTGATGGAGAACTTCTTGACAGATTTGTTTTCTCCTCTCCAAAAATTCCGGTATTGCTTACGATCCTCTCAAATGAATATTGAATGAATTCACCTCGTGATAAACAGTTTTGAAAATTCATTTTATTATTAATAAACACAGAAGTGATTATTGGTCTATATTTTGACTTTTAATAAATGAATATCAAATAAAAAATAATAAAAAATAGTATATAGAATGTACGAGGAATTACGAATGCCATGTTCATATTGCTAATCAATTATGCAGATATTTAATCACGATGCCCCTATAACCTTCCCCTGAGGTACACCTCATCCAGTCCTATTTTTCTGTTTCTGATGTAATGATAAATCACCTCATGATGGTAGTACGGTATCAAAAATAGATGAATGAAATTATTTGAATTAAGATATCTATGCTATAAAATTTCATTCTCTAATTCATTTAAAACATTTACTGTTCTATCTTATTGATATCAATAGGCTTTTATTAAATGCATTCCCGGTTGTAGAATGTTTCAATATTATCTAAAAACGATAGGTAAGATAAGGTTCCTCTTACCTAATGATCTAAGAGAAGCTATGAAAAGTATGAAGAATTTGTCACGAGTTTCTCTTATTGACCTCTTCCATAGTAATACTAAAAATTCCATAAAATAAACGGATTCAAGTTAACCTTTGCGCCATAATGGGTAATCCAACTAAAGTAACATCTTCGCCTTTCCAAACGTTACGAAACGATGATTGACAACTCAATCTGGCACCACTTAACCGTTAAAGGCCTCTTCTTTGACCCTTTGGAAGTAATTCGGTGACTTCTTAACCGAACCCGATCTAATCGGGAATTCAATCCGCGTCGATTCATAGCTGTACATATTCCATTCCAAGGGCGCGCTTCCTGTCATTGAAGCGTTGGCAATCAATTTCTTAGAGAGCGAACTTTAAAAACTTTAATATCCTTGGCAACCTTCGTTAATAATCAACGCATCATCTACGGGGAGATATTTGTTTATCATGTCTCCGTTGGTTACGCATCTATATAAATACTATGGAGAAAAAGAGGCGTATAAAACGGGAAGATAAATTACGATGAGACAGCAAGAAGAGTAGATGTGCGTAAGAAATAGTAAGAACAGTTTAAACGGTGAATTAACCCGTATGAGAAATGGTAAATATCTTCATCGGTTGATTATATATCTAATTGCTATGATCTACGCACACTCGGGATAGACAGGAGGACTTACTGAGACGGACTCGAGTGCATTTTATAAAGGAAGAGGGAGCAAAAAGCGTTTGATGAATGGTGGTGAAGACGTTCCGCGATGTCCGATAGAAATAACTCTGTAATGAAAGTGAGAGTTGGTGGAGAGTAGACGGGCGGAACAATGGAATGATAAATGGTGTTATAAGACGAGGAATAAGCGTAAAATTGGAAACTCGAGAGAGACAATGGGCATTCATAAGCAATCGGCACGAAAGCATTTCCCCAGGAAGTGGAATCGGCATACAGTCGTTATTTCTGCACAAAAAGGAAGAATAACTGTCTCTCCGTGCATCACCTCGGTGGGAACAGTGTGGAATTTTGCGCTGGAATCAGCTATGCATCGTTTAGACTATCGGTTAACGATTTTACGGTTCATTTTCAATGTCCGCCTTTTCCATTGTCTTGCCTTTCGTAAGGATACACAAAATTCTTATGTCAATGATGAATAGTTTTTCGTGGGAAATATTCATGAATTGCAAATATGTCGCTAGTGAATAAAGTGTGTCTTCAAGCTGATCCCGTAGATAACTAGCCACCAGCTATTTAGGATTGTTTCCGTTGAATTGATAAAGTAAATTCGTCGAATAGCGTAAAATGAAAATGTAGTAGCAAATTTGATACTTTTCGAAAAATCTCTTCCAAACTATGTTGTTTAAAAGTAGGAAAAAACGACATACATACGTATATAAGAAATCTTTAAATTAAATGCTGATTAAGTTGTCAATACGTCTTTAAATTAGGCGTGTATTAAATATAAGAGGAAGTTAATAAAAATATTAGCATCGATTATATTTAATATACCCGTAAAAAGCCATTCAAAATGGAAATTCATAAAATTCTAAGAGAAAAGGAAACATAAAAATTAAAATTATTTTAGGGAACTTATAAGCATTAAACATCACACAATATGAAATTAGAGTTGAATTTGCTCGATACAATTACAATCAATGGTACTTCAGTCACATTTTGATTTATTATAGAATATCGTCGCAGTTAGACACTAGGTCGGGTGGCGGCGCTAACGTACAGCGAATGCTTCAAACTACGATAATAAAGTAATACAATTGATTTTTCTTAACAATTCACACATAAATAAAACAATTAATCATCAACAAAACCCTCTATTATCTATTGAAATTTGGAATCTCGTTATTTCACATTCAAAGCTAGAGGTTTATATAGAAATATAACATCTTACTTAGACTGAATAAAAATGGACAACATACGCACATTATTTTACGATAAAATTGTTCTCCTTTACGTATACACAACTATTGTATATTCGCATGTTTTTGCGAATTAAAAGCTGACTTAACGCAAAAACGATGCTCAATCCCTACTGTATCATTAGCCAACGAGTTCATCACCTACCCACCATTCAGCAATCATACCTTTTAACTTCTCAAGCTCGCGTAATAGAATAGCGAATATTCCCTATTCGATCAAATGGCACCCAAGTCTTCCCATACGCATTCTACGTTGATATCGGGAATGAGGAATTGACGTAACACCGAGAGAAAGTAAAGGCCCTAAGCACTTCATAAATAATTTCTCCCGATTTCTCTCTCGTGAGTGGTTTAGCGATGTTTTTTTTATCGCGTGGCTTGTAAGCCCTGAGCTATAAACCTTTCGGTCACGTATGGCATACGTAGAATTTCGCCCTCTGGGGTCAGAGTTGCGGAAGTGTCCGCTACGTAGCGGTTGTCGAACTATTGTTGTCTTGTCTCAGCCACCGAATTCCGATGTTCCTACGCGACAAGATGACCCCGAAGGGGGCGTGGGGCACACCCCCTTTACAGATAACGTACCAAAGGACATCGATGTTTCTTTTGTCACGGAGTGCTTTAAAAAGGAACTCGGCTGGGAAAAAACATCTTTGAGATGTTATCTCATCGCGGAATGCCCAAGGAGGAAACGCTGCTCTGAACGACGTGTCCAGGCATTAAGGAATGTATTCTTTATTCCTCTTGTTTCTAAATGCATTAAGTTCACAGTACAAATTAGGTACGAATTGGGTTTTGTATCTATGGTGATTTCTCATAGTTACCGATGGTTGTATTACCGGAACTATTTATCCCGATTTGTACCAAATGAACTAATCTCGCGTAAAGTAGATCGCAATTTAATTTTGAAACTTTCAAAGTTTTTATTTCAATATTTATGTTATTAGATTTCAATAAGAAATATTACAACTATTAAAAGTGGAAAGTTCTACTTTCTACTACTACTTACTACTCTTAACTATTATAGGAGAGTAGCGGCATATTCTTTCGAACACCAATTCTCTTAAAAATACGTTCAGCAATTTTATTTACTTATAATTTTGTATAGTTATAATTTGCAGAATTTTCACGGCAAAATGTATGTAACATTTATTGCTTCCGTGTTGAAAATACTTTAATTCAATAATAATGGGAGTGAAAGAAATTCATTTTTTGGCGAGCTTGTCTGTCACCTGCATTTTCAAAATGAATTTATGGACAATGAGGAACGGTGTTAACGAATCTGTAAAGGTAAGTGAATTTTGTGCTCATTTCCTGATAGAGAGGTAAAATTTTCACTTATTTATTCTCATTTCACTTTGGATATGTTTGCACAGGAATATTGATTATTTTTCTTCCTTATTACTATAATAATTTGCACTTAACTCAGGTAATATAAAGATGTATTACAACTGATCAACTCATTGACATTATTTTCAATTTTCTTTATCACGTTAGGAGATTAAACGTAATGAAGCCAAAGAAACAAATATACAATTATATTTAAACTTGCGGAAAAGGTGTTTATAAAATAGAATATGAATATTTCATTAAAAATATCCTTCTCTATAAAATAGATTGAACATATATTTATAATCCCTGCATTTGAAACTTAATAAAGCATATTCAAGCCATTACGTTAACTATATAAATTCCTCGATCTAATGAAAGAGGAAAAATCATTTCTCTTTCGTTCCATTTATAAAAACTCCTCCAAGGTTTAAATGAATAAGTATCAAGTGTAGTAAATTATTGAAATGATTAGGTACTAATTTAAATGGAGATTTTCCAGTTGATGAAATATAATATACACGTTGCCGAATGACCCATAAAATCTGCATAAGGAATAACCTGAGGAAACGTTTCTGACTTGATCACAAGAATAGATTGCTTTCGCTTCATACGAAGGATATTACTCAAGCAACTTAATTTTTCCGTGAAACAGTAATCGTAAAGTCATTGTATCTAAATCAAAATTGTTGAAAAAAGATGAAGTTAGAACTTGCATAGGATCTAAAACGTAATTATGCAAATTTAATGATATGAAAAGAGCATAATGATTCATAATCCATATCGAACTATTACATGTTTTTGGCACGATATTGATAGCTACCTCAGCTCTTAGGAGATAAAGATTTATGGTCAGCTAAATGGATATATGGTTTCGTGAAAATTTAGCATAAAATCAAGGAAAATTTGAATAATTTTCCGCAATAAATCGAAAATTAGAAAAATTTCAAAATGACGGGGATTCGAACCCAGGACCCCATTTTAATCTTGTTAGAATAGCATTTCTAGATATCTATGGATGAAAATAAGCTCTTCAGCTATTATTTTGCGCTTATAATTTACATACATTTGGTGTGATTAAATACTTAAAATATACCTCTCTTTGCTCTTCAAAACATGAACTTAGAGAAGCTAAAACCAAGTTTCCGAATTCGTTAGATAGAAATTTTTATGAAAATTCGAAACATTTTATACACCATTCCCTATTCACTGCAGCTTCAATGTGCGCATTTTTATGTGGGTAAAGTCGCAAATTTTGGCGCGATATTATCTTTTTAATATTGCGTATCGTATGGAATCGATGCGTGGAATATCGGCAGGGCGTGAAGGAAGCGAATTGCAGAATCGGAAATGAAAAGGTAGAAGAAAACAATCGCCCGAGGCCGGATATCTGAGATTTAAATCCGAGATCGACTTTTCCCACGGCAATTTCTCTTTACGTGGCAAGGTCGGCGACCATCTGTTGTTCCATGGAGAAACCGAGCGGGTGTTCAGGAGAGAGATGAACCCATCTTCTCTCTGCACGAAGTTCCGATCATCTTCGTGGGTGGATTTTCATCTGCCCCATGAGGGATTCGGATAATTGGAACCCTCAAGGCTGCGGTTCCATCTGTCTGGCCGTAGCTATCGATCAAAAAATTCGCTGTATGTCTTAGAACATGTTTTCCAGTTGACCCGATTAAAAATAAAGAAAGCACTGGGCTTAGAATAAATTACGAGTTTGTCTTCCTGTAGAATACGTGTGCTTTTCTGCACGAGGAAACGATGAACTTTAACACGTGTGAAAAATATATATATTTATTTTGTTATTAATATGCGAGTTAACTAAACTCAGTGCTAAAAACACTTCTGAAGTTAAATATTATTTTCAATTAAAATGACGAAGTGTGTGAAATATATGAGTCATGATGTATATAAGTAGATGAGAATATAATGATTACTTTGAAGAAAAAAATTAATTAACAAAATGGCTAAATAAAGATCTATCATTTATCTTAAATGATCTTCCATTCAACAAAATGATCGATATTTCCCTTTTTATTCTTTATATAATTTTTACGCGATTTTCATAAAATTCGCATTGTAATACTTTCTGTTAATTCTGATCAAGAATAATATAAACTAGATGTGATTTACTGTATCTTGTAAAACAAGATCAAACGATACGATAAAATTTTAAAGATCATAAAACCCTTTGGAACTATGAAGGAATATGAGAGAAAACTTCAAAGTTTTATTTAAAACATATTAATACTCCATTTCGCAAAGTTGAGCTAGTTAATATCAGATCTAACTAACTTATATAACAACGTAATAGTGGTTCAAAGTATCAAATTGCTTTCACGTCATAGCGCGACAATATAACACAATAATAGTTGCCTAGGTTACCAAATAATACCAATATTATTAACAATCATTATTATAGATTATTATAGAAAAAATATTCTTTAATTATGAGCGAAGCATCAGGCAGAAATCATCTCCATAAAATAGAACAAAGTCCTGCTCTTGTTTCAATGCCCTCCTAATACTTCACTGAGTTAAAATCAATTGTCCTTTTTTGAAATATTATAATTGGTGCCCCCGACCTATCTAAAATAGGAATTGACATAAATAATAAAAGCCTTACGTCAATCCTTCTATGATCGGAAAGCGTTCATCTGTGAGACACAAGATCGATCATAGCTCGTAATAGAGTTTGCATTGAACCTTCGCGAACTCTATGATCTATTGAATAACCCGACGCGCTGTTTGCACGCCTTATAGGGTCGCGACCTAGCGGCTTTCATAGCGGGTGACACGTGCCCATAGAACTGACTACCGTTGCCTTCGACTTACAAACCTCTCTGAAACCGCATCCCATTATAATTAGGTAGATCCCAAATTTTTTTCCGCGTGCTGAGTCAACGTTGGCCTCCGCCTGGAATTTGGACCACTTTCTCCGGTCCACATTAGGCTATCGGGGAAGGGATCCTCTGAATAAGAATGCATTCGCTTTATTCTCTAAATCATACGTTAGCTCAAAATAATCTCAAATACCGGTCACGTTTGATCGAATAGCTTCCAGTGATCGACTCCGAATCTTGAAATGCTATATATTCAGCAGTTGCTGTATTATTTATTCCTAAAACGTCGTCCAAACGCGCAAGGCCAATCGCAGTTTACGATCGACAATTACAATAAACGCAACAATAGATGTATGCTGATTACAGGGAAACAAGGAGGTATCACTTAACCAATCAAAAAGGACGATCAACAATTGTAGTAAACTCAACAATGGACCAATACAATTATCATTCCCTATATTGATTATTTTATTATATTATTAAAATGAAAGGTGAACTACAATACGAATGCAAAACATCGATTATTTTAAATTTTTAAAATCATTTCTCATTAATTTTGAAAAATACATCAATAGCTTAAAAATTAAAGAGTAAATGCAGCTGCGTTTTTCATATACCCCTGCCATTGTTATTATTGGTTTTTATGAGATTTGTTGAAATTATATTCTAATTTAATGATAAAACTACCTTGGATCTCTGCTCGGATAAATTTGCACAAGAAGGCTGGTGGTGATTCCAATTATCGATTGACGAGCACATACGTCAGTAACTTGAAGTGACAAACCCTCCCATCTATTATATAAGGTAGGGAGCGCCTCGATTTAGCGAAACATTTTTCTCCGCGATAGCTTACGTATTCAGCAGTGCTTTGCGGTGCTCTATATAGAATGTTTACTGGTTTCAGCTGGAATTCAGAAATAAATAAGAGAAAACCAAAGGCAAGTGAAAGAAATATGTAACACGTACCGACTTGTGATTAAACAGGACTTCATACGTACATATAGGCGAAATCATACCTAATATATTTATTTGATTGCGGTTTAGCGCAAGTAAATATCAGAAGATCTGGAATGAGCTATGAAAATATTTTCACGAGTATATTTGTCTTATAAAATTTAAAATTGGATTTATGACAAAAAATTCTCCCCGGCGGGGAATCGAACCCCGGTCTCCCGCGTGACAGGCGGGGATACTGACCACTATACTACCGAGGAAGTTATTACAGAATAGAAACTGTGCGGACAGTATTATTGCTAATCAACCGGTTTGAAGCTGTAAAAAAGAAAGAGCAGAAAACTAATCCGATGCTTTCTTTATGTGAAGTTGACATGGAAACGAATGATATGAAACTTTCATAAGGGCATTATTTTTATAAATACTTAGTGTCCATTTATTTATTTTTAACTATATGAATATGTTACATTAGCAACTTATAATTGGTTTTAAAGATTAAAAAATCATCACAGAGACAGTGAAAATATAATAACAAACGACACCCTGAAATACATTTTATTTATATATATTATATGTCAAGATATGAAAAACACTCGTCAAACCACAATCTATATTTACCATTCAAGGTCGGCTTCCTTGTAAGATTGGCTCATCATATAAAAGGGGGAAGAATGCGAATTTGCAGTGCTTCCAATCCTTCATACTCCTTTTACGATACACCTTTCGCTGGGATTCCATCGTTTGAGAGCGCGTGCCTAAATGGCACGGGAGAAAGCAGCTCGGAAACTGCTTCCATGTGTGGAAGTTAAGGAAACCTGCGTCTCTAAGGGGATGCGTGTGAATGAGTATCTATTGGTTGCTTTCTCGCGATCAAAGGATACAAAATGAACTTTATAACGTTCGACGGACGTTGAAAACCTATCGTGCGAAAATATCGATAGATAAAATAAGCTGATAGAAAGATAAGGGAAGAAAATGTCTAAAAATTACAATATGAGATAATAATCAATAAAATATGAATTAATATGCAATGAAACGTGAATTAATATTATTGAAATGTGAGTAACAATTCATTAATACACAATGTATACGTGATTAATTTTCTTTAAATACGTTTTATAAAACATTTAAAAAATACAAAACTTGAAAGCTAGTAAAAATACTAAGAATAAAAATAATACAAATATTTGTGTCACTATGTTTTAAAATTTATTTTCTGAATCTGATTCTACGTTTCATAAATCTACGAATAATTCAATAGCTCCTGATCAAACATTTATACTCCGATATTTAATATGATGAATCAAATATTTCATAGCAAAATTTAATCAATTTGTGTGATAATTTAAAGATATTTCCTTTATTATTTGTTTTTGGTACCGACGTTAAAGTTTTTGTAGTTCATAGAGACGCTATTTCATTTTTACCTATCAACGGAATTTTGTTTATAGAAACGGTTGCCTGAGAGAACGATTTAGTAGTAACTATAAAAGTGAAAAGACAGAAGAGGAAGTATTGATATCTTTTCAGCATATGGCCGTCATTAGAGACAACGTACTGTACTCAAATAATGGCATTTACCACCCGAAGACTGAATTTAATTCCCCAAACATCAATTCTATTCTATATAAGACGATGTGCTCAATTATCTAATAAAATAAAACAGGAAAGCTTCTTGAAACCGTATAAAAATTGAATGATTTCTTCATTTACTATTTCGCCGTTAACTACTAAATATGTTGAGCATTTAATATTCATATCCTGCCATTGATTATGGTAAGATATGAATGGTATTACCATCATACTATTATCCATTATAACGAGCTGATTTCCCATGTCTTTTATCATAAATTAAATGTGGAATCCAAATCTTAAAATCAGTATTTAATTTCATGGTGCAGTGATTTGAGAATTATGCACAGTAATCAGTTCAATCTTCAGTGACTCATCAACAAATTTCATCATTTAAGGATTACGGAGCTTAATGATATTCAGCAAATATTTAGTACAGAATGAACGCTTCACTGATTCAAAAAGAACGGCTTCAAATAGCGGTCCTCGTATTTCTGATACCGGTCCGATTATTTTTTTCGCGTAATTTCATATTAGCTTATCGGTTCTAGTGAAACGATTCAAACTTAGAAGTGACGTAAAAATCAATGACGTAAGATACAGTGCAATCTATTAGAATAAAAGCAAAACTATCTCCGGACATCACTACTTATGTTTATCAGACGATAAGACCCCAATTGAATGAAAGGTGATAAAAGATTTGAAGGAGTTTATCAAAGCGGTAAATCCCATAAGAGAAATCTTTCAAGACAGTGAAACGGTTTCTCATAAACTAAGATTTGTCCTCGACCCATTCCAATGATTCTTTTCAAGTAGGACGGCAGTAAATTTTGTTGATGTTGCTGTGGTCGTGGTTGCTATAAGGTGGTCTAACATTATTTATCGTTTTCCTACACCGTTCGCTATCTTTCGACATCTTCCAAATTGAAAATATACCTGTTTTGGGAGGGAATATTTTGCTATAAAATAATCTGATAAAAGTTTTCGAAACAATGCTCAAATTCTTCAAGTTCTTTCTTTAAAATTCTATGCCTATCAAAAACATATGAATAATAATTAATAAATAGTAATAAAGTATCACGATGATAAATTGCATTTAACCAAAGCTGTTTCTCGTGCTTTACATCAGGGAAAAATTTATTAAAAGGACGAAAGAAAAATCTGAAAATCAACAAAGATATTATGCAAAATATTCTGGGATTTTTTAAGAAAAGGGTCAAATTCTCATAAACAATATATTATTATACAGTCAAATTCCTACAGCTACTTATACTAGTATATTAATCCAAAAGATTAGCGAATATATATTATGTATAATCGTATCCAATAAGAAGAAAATTGCAAGAGGAAGACAGTATCAGCAATTTTTATTCATCTCTTTCCTTTTTAATTCCAAAGCAATAATTGTTGTCAGGCACACGTACTGTATTTGGGAAAGAGTATACAACAATGACATAGTACTGTACGTGGGTATTTATTAGAATAACAACAATGCAGGAAGGGAAGAAAATAATAAGTAAATATTCAAAGTCGTATTCCACTCCTTCCTCTCCATTATCTATACCTTATCTAAATGTTGCTGACCTCATAATCAAGTTGAATGAACAATAAACTGAACTCTCGAACTCAGAAAAACAGAGCGTCAGACGTGGGATTTAAATTCGTCAAACTTTTTTCATTGCGCTTCCAAACACGGGAGAAAGTCTATTGTGGTGGCAATTCACCGTTAACAGAAGCAGCGGAGATGAGAAGAACATAATCCGAGTGACAGGAAGATTTGTGATACATATTTCCCTCTATAGCACCGTCCCCTTTTAATTCCATCGACCCGTCCACCTGTCAGCTTCGGATGCCAAGAACTCCATCGATTCTCCGGGGAGAGTGGATTACTCATGCCGCACGCATATCGGATATTCCTCCCGTAACAGAAGGATTACGGTCCGTGCACGCATTCCACGCAATACCGCTAACCCGTGCCACAAGGTCGATCCAATTTGCATGAGGCGAAACACGGCGAATAAATAGTTCGTGAGGGAGCCACGTTACAAAACTCCGCTTGCGTAATGTTGACATTTTCCATCCGCAGACGACCAAAGACGGCAAAATGATTATCGAATCCGTCATTAGAAAGTTGCCGAAAAACTAATGGAAACTTTGCGGAAGGCTACTTATGTCTATTAGTGGCACAGGGTCAACGCGGTTCTTTGGAACATACCTTTCGCCTTAGCGGACACGTCGAGATGACATCAACCGGATACTACTCTCCTTCGTGGACGGATTTGTAGCGCTCGTAAGGCCGGATTTACCATTGAGCTCGACGTGCATAGGCTCTCAAATTAAAACGAGATCTGTTTATGATAACATCGAAGCCTCGATAACTTGTGAGTTCTTTCGTAAGAGTTGAAGAGTTTTTCCCGGGACCAAATCAATTTATATTCACTTATACCTACGTATAAGTTTCTATTTACATCACGATTATTTGTGCTATAAGAATTTCAACACTGTTTATTCTAAGAAGCAACTTTTGAAATAGATCCTGATATGTGAATTTGAGACGATGATTTCCAATTATTAATGGGATACAGTCATCTACGATGTAATATGTCCTGAAGTATTATGAGAGAGATTCCATTCGCCTAACCTTACCAAAAGAATGTATAATAATAAGTCATACACTCCTGATTATTCACATGGAATCCAAATGCAGAGATAATACCATGCGTTAATAAAAAATATCGTATAGCTTTATCAATGCCATCTCCAATTCAACTCAAAGAAACCGTTATAGAAGAGGGTTATACGTTGAGGATAATATTAAGTTCTTGTTGAGTATGGTTTGTAATACCGGGCAATTGATTCAGAAGTATCTTAAAGTATCCTAGCAACTGGAATAACCTAAAGCAAACCTTATCGTTTCTAGGGTGAAATATACATAGAACCAACAATAAAGGAGTGTAAAATGCATCTCCTTGGCTACAGAATCACGCAGATTTAAAGTGAACTTCCGTTGACCAAATTCTACCATATATTGACCGAAAAATTATAGAGGACTTTTGTAAACATTAATTATAAAGCCTTTTCATCCTCTTCCATTAAGATTTCCGCACCTAACAGGACCGGCTGCGTTCAAATCACAAATTGAAAATCATTCAGGATGAGAGTCGTAAATTTCTCGGCTTTCTTCGTAAAAAAATGAGTTTTCCCTCGGGTCTGACCTCTGAGACTCCCGAGTAATTTAACAGGAACTTGTAATTACCTCTCTTGCCGGCTTCGAGCAGAGTAAAGAAATGAAATTACGTTTATTAATTGAAACATCAAATGTTTAACTACCATTAAAACAATTAGAAATAATTGAAGGGTGATTAGTTGTTATGGGCTAAGCGAGACAATTGACTTTGAAACGCTTTAACATCATATTCTGGGCCATCATTAGAAAAATTAAACTTCGCTCAAAGCTTTATCAACGTCGAATTAAATATAGCTTTCTCCGTCAAATATAGCCATCCACATCACCTCTATCTAATCGATAATTGTTCCTCGACAGTTGAGAGCCATAAATATCATTCCTGAAAAAAACTAACTGCCAAAAGACGAATGTTTGTGTACGATAGTTCGGCCGTGATGATGTTAAGTTCGTTGGAATGAGTTTAGAGACAAATGGATTAAAGCTCATGAAGTTTCAGTTCTTAATACTTTGATCTTCGTAAACATATACCTTGGTATACTATATACGGGATACTATTCGCTTAAATTTTAATCTCTTTCTCGTGTAATTCATACGTAAGTTCATCTTGTAACGTTATAGTACAGTTTGACAACTCTTTTTTATTAATATTTAGACGTATTCGTTGGTAAAAAAAGACAAAAACAGCAAAGTAAATCTGAAATTGGTTGAGCGAAGACAAATCAGTTAAACAAATAAGTTGAGAATCCCGAAATAACGAACTGTATATCTATTAAGTATAGAACTACATATTTTATTTATTCTATAATTTAATTTGTGTTCTTTTACGTTGCCATCGTAACAATCAACAGTGAAAGTTTCAATCATCCGTGCTCCTAATTATGCAAGCTTTTCTCCAACATCTTCACCGCATAATCGAAATCATACGGTGACGAGATGCAATCGATTGAATTAAGCATCCAGACAAACAATCCGTGCATGATGCAAGCTGCATTTCCCGGTCCCACTTTCTTTTCCCTCACTTTTCCAATGATTGGCACGGGAGACTTCAATTCCCGGCAGAGGAGTGATAAACATGTAATCCAGCGCCCCGTGGAGAACACCTGAGGGACGATATTGAGCGGCGCATTTTTTATGAGAGACGAAACAAACGTTATGGGATTGAGGAAGTGATGTGATGCGACAGAGTCATTAATAATGCAATGCATGAGAGACGATGATGAAGCGGGAAGGATGCACGGATGGGTGGAGTGGAAAACTGTTAGAAATGTTTAAAAGTAAATTCCGCGAAGATTGAGTGCTAATAAAAACAATGAGTATCCAAATCGACGTATTTACGACGCAAAGGGAATGAGAGGATGCTAATGCTCAAGATAGAGAATAATCGGAGTTGTCACGATAACAATAAATCACTTTGAGACGTATTGAAGATAGAAATCTGTTCCAATTCACACCGATAACGATAATGTACCGTTGATTTCAAAGTATACAAAACGTATTGATCTCGTATCTGTATGAAAGCTTTGATCTACGACTTCAAAGAAAGGTAGTGATATTGGCAAATTCTGCTCAAATCACCCTTTCATTAATCAAATGATTATCGATCGATTAAGGAGACAGATGTAAAAATATTTTACTTATCTGTAATTGATCTGCCTCGGATCAGTTTTTTACGGAATAAGAACTTAAAAGGTATCAATTGTGATCCCAATTAATAGGTTTCCATAGTCACGCCAATGTAAGAACGCTAATTTGTCGTTCATTCTTACAATGAAGCAAACTTCTATAAACCTACTACAATAATATACTAAATTCGTTCTTTTCCTAATTTTTCATAATCCTCAACGGTGCATAATGGATATTTTCAATGATAATTACAAGAATGGATTTTCATGATTTCAATTTTTATCGAGAAAAGGCTACAGTAGATATGTTCCCTCTTAAGCATGTCAAAGATGAGTTATTGAGAATTTCAAAGACCATTAACCATGATCGTAAATATAAATTAACATCATACTCATCATGTAAACATCCCTACTGTGAGGTAATCTATGCAAAATTTTATGCAAGGTTGTAATATGTTGAGGAGTTATACGCAGTAGAGCATTTATAATCATCGCAGCAAATAGAGAAACACTGATAGAAAGAAGCAAATAAATCCAAGTTGGATAAAAGTGGATAAGCCATCCGTTTAAGCCTCAGGATTAAGTACATCTCATCAAAAGTGAATTGCGAAATAGATAATGATATTCATTTTAGAAAACAACATGTTTTCACATCTCTCACGCAATTCCTACCACTGTTTAAATTGATAAATCAGTTCAAGATTAGAATTAAGTCATCGGTAAATGTACAAGTGATGAAACATATGAGCTTAGGCTACATCGCATAGTAGACTTTAACGCAACCAATAAACATCGCGTTATCTAACAAAGAGTATCCACAAACATGTATAGATCAAACATACATGAAAACGATGATGATATGAAAGGAAAATTAAACTGAGTTTTACGAAAGAATTATCGAAATTTAAGAATTAAAAATAAAAGATTACTACTGCGAAGAAAACATGGTGAGATCTCCTCTTATCATTCCATCGAAAAGCGTCCTTTCGCCAGTTAAGGAGACCTAGCACGATCCCTTGTGCAACACCTAGTTAAACGTTGAACCTGATCTCCATAGTAACAACCGGCATTTGTTGAAAAGCGGGAAAACACGTATATTTTAGTTGGGAAGTGGAAACCATATAAGGAAGTTCTCAATGAGAAAGCGATAACGCAATTAAAAGGATGATGTTGGAATCACGAAGGTCGCGGTGTTTAGGGCGGAGGGGATTTTATACCGATGCATATGGAGGTAACGAGAAAAGAGAGAGGCAGATGAGATTGTGGTTGGATTGCGAAATGCATCGGACGAAATGGGTAAGAATCGAGGCCTTCGGTGGAAGATGATGAAGATTCGATGCGCAGCGTGTTTGATTGTTTCAGCGACTCTTGTTAACTCATCTACGAGTTTTTCTTTCTACGTTCCGCTCAAACTATTGATTGCCTCACATTGCTTTAATCAAGCGTTGCCTTGGATTTTTCACTGTTGGAAACTCTTTTAAAACTGAGTTATGAAAAACGTGAGAATTCTAAATTACCTTTGAACTGTATTTGTAAATCGTAACCACGAAAGATCAAAGCATCAAAACGAAAGTATTCTTCACAATAAAATAAGTAATGTATTTTCACTGTAATATTTATTCCCATGGTTACTAATGTATAAAAAAGTAAAGAATTATCAATTTATGCATACAAAAAAATCCGAATTCAACTTCTTCTTAGTTATGAAATCAATATGAGAAGGCGTGACTTCGTGGAATGCCATAGTAATAAAAACAACTTTGTAAATTTCCACAGAAAATTGTATTTCGCGACCGGTTTCGTAATACAATTTTCTGTGGAAATTCACAAAGTTGTTTTTATTCTTCTTAGTTATTTATCATAACACTAAAATTTTTAAAAGATATAGCTAAATATCTACAAGTATATTAATTTATTAAGTCCCAAAAAGCGTAGGAGTACGTGGAAAAAATAAATTTTAAAGAAATTGCATTTTTAATGTCAAATATTTCAGTATTATTTCCCACAATAAGGTTTTGATTCTGCTTTATTTATGATCATCTACTCCATCCTCACCTAATAAGTCTTACTGCATTAAGTTTTAGTTTCTTGAAGGGTTTCTTTAACTGTAAGTGAATTTGTAAAAACTTTATTACCTCCAAACCACATGGAGTAATCATTTCCTATTCGAATAAAAGATATAATCTGCTGGCGGAATCTGATGACCTGAATATTGATACACTAACATATCTTTGCTCAACATATGAACTACTTGAAACTAGGACGTCTTTCTTGTTTACATCAATCCAATCTTCGAGGTGTATCCAAATATTTTCCATCCACCTGATCATAATACAAACAATATCTAACGAAAATAAAGGTTAAAAACAATTGTTATCGAGCATTTCATTAGTTGAAACCTTAAATTATTCTAATTCTTGGCCACGATAGAAACAATTCAAAAGTAATTGTATTATATAATCAATCTAAAGTTCGCTCAACTAAATTAAACTTCAAAAGTATTTCATACGTGTTGTGTATTACCTTATCCATGGCATTAAAGGTCTGGATATTAATTCCTACTCGATTATAAAAATTACCGCATTTTCACAAACACTCATATCTGAAACTAATTTCAAACCAAATAAAAGAATCGGAGAGGTTTTTATATTCGAATCGAACTTTGGAGAAGTTTGCTCGGACGAATAAAAGTTGGGTGGATCTTATATAGAGAACATAACAGGAAGCCAAACATGGCGGCACCTCGCCGTTTTATTCGCCGCTTGAAATTGAAAGCATCCCTCCTTGAGCAAACTAATGCCCACTTATCGTAAATCTGCGGAACCAAATACGGAATCCGAGAGATGAGAGGCCGTGGAATTTGCCGTTATTGAACAAACTCCGGACTGTATACTTTTAGCACCGAAAAGTCTTAACGAATATATTCCGCCATTAAATTCAGCGAATGAATTGAGAGACGGGCGGGGAGATGAAAACATTTTTATCGCTCCTTCCATAGACCCACGCCCAAAGACCTCCAGAACAGCATCCTATGGAAGATGGCTCTGGACCCAAAATATGAACACACAAATAGGTACAACATTCCACCCATCGATTCCAACATTTCGCGAATTCATCTCCGTAAACTCCGTAATGGATTCACTCGAGAAAAACCGCTGCAAAAACGTATTTCGCTAACAGTACTTCTCGATTACATTACCACGGAGTGCTTCAATAATTTTTGCGAGAGAAATAAATCATTCAGCCTTTTCGAAATCGATTACAAGTGAATCGGTAAATAAATGAACTATTAAACGGTTTTCTTGATGGGGACACCTTTGGGACCAACACGAATTTCCTTTTCGCATAAATTTCACGCTATTTTATCCTCGCCGTGGGTGATTGCCTCGCGGTTAAATCGGTCGTTAAAGTTTTAATATCCCATTCCGAATGGATAGAGAAAACCGGATTCCGCGTTTAAAGAGATCACTTAAGTTGCTATGCACTTGTTAGGGAAGCATCTTCATTGGAATTTAACAAAGATGAAGCTTTAAAGACAAACTTTATCATGAGATCAATCATGTCAATCGATATTAGAGGAATGCCTTATTAAATTTTAAAGGTTATTTAGATAGATAACGAGAAGAATTGCACCCATAAGACAGATATTCTTTCGGTTAATTAATCTTCCAGAGATACATCAAGAATTCTTGTCCAAGAACTCGTCTTGTCATTCGATTGCAGTACAAGATTAGCTAAGTCATTTTCCTCGTTGGTATTGTTACAAATGCAGAATTTCCTCTTTCGATAAATGTATCTTGGATTTGAGAAATAATATAATTATCTTATGCGAAGATAAACTTTAAGATTTGGGACAGATAGAGATATATTACCGATGATACTTTTCCTTAAATTAATGTCTTACGAAACTGCTTTCTTAGAATTGGTATTTGCTCACCTGGACTAACAGAATCAGAGATTTTGTTACTACTATTTGCCTCAAGAACGTAAGAACGATCTAATACGAGTTCACGTAGATGTTGAGTACGAATGTCACACATAGTCGATGTTTATATTCACTTGTTTTGATGACTCTTCCTCAGCTACTCTCATACGGGATGAATGTCAGAGCTATGATACCTTCGACACGAGAGGAGAAATGTGAACTGTTAATGCTTTCACGTCACCTGGATCAAGAGTACTTGCTCTTTTTCATCGCTCATACCAGGGCAACGACCGAAATGTTTTCCTTCTGAGGTATTTCTTCCTCTGCAGAAAAACAAAACTTCGTTCCCATTCCGGTTCCGACGAGAATGCAATTGCTCAACCGGTTTCGGTGGGTTTCAACTACGCTCCATTGCCTATGCTTATTTCATCAACGGAGAGAAGCGCGCGGTGTTTTGGATTGTGCACTTGTTCGCAAAAAGAGGTGAAGAAGACTACGAACTGAAACGCTAAAAAATGAGCGGAATAATTCGCTGCAAGAAAATACGTATGTAGGATTGTTCTCAACAAAAACTTAAGGAAACCTGAAGATTAAGGAATATTAATATGAAAGAAAGTAATTGAGTAGGAAATTTATGATGCCTTAAACAAAAATCCATGCGTAAATTTCAATGAAAATAGTTTTGGAAATCAAGTCAGTCAAAATTTTCGAATAAATAATGGGACAAAAGATTTAGGATTGAAAAAATATGTAATTATACTCGTTAATAATCAAATTATTAAAGCTTTCTCATCATAATACTAATAATTCCATGCCCCATATCGTGACACACGATAAAAAACCATTCAATCGCAATAAAAATATTAATGTGATACAAGGGTTGTAAATTTGTTAATTTCTTCCTCATTTTCACAAATTACCGAATAGAGTGCGATACATAACATATTCCATTTAACTGCGAATAAAAGATACATTACATAAAGTCTATATACGTGAAGATAGTATTTGGTCATAGTGATAGATAAATATTACGTCGTGCGATACAATACAGATAAAAAATTAGGAATTAATAATGGAAATATCCAAACATAACAGCCTTTGATACGTAAATATGATGTTTTAACATGTTTCATGTAAAAAACTTTGCATTTAAATCCTCAAACTAAATATACATGTTTTTTGAAAATATTAGACATAAATACATTTAAAAATTTCGGGAAAAACTAAATCTTAAATTCCTCTATCCAAAGGCATCCTAAGTAATAAACATACCGCCATAATATAGCTATTGAGCGAAGGGGCATGGGAAGCTAACGGTGAGATATCGCTGGCGACACAAGAATGCTCTCCCCCCCATCCCTCCACTATCTCTGAATTCTAGAAAAGGAAGGACACGCCGTGTACTAAACTCTCGCATCTTCACGCAGCCTCCGCTGCATAACTCCGTTTCATCGCCGCGTGTCAGGTGCAACGTAATGGAACATCGTTTGTTTATTTCGGAAGCCCCGGAGGGAAGGATTCAACATGCCCTTGGATACGGCGCGGGTCAACAAATCGAAATGCGTGGCCTTAACTCAGTGGGAATCCGGATGGACCCGGTGACGCGCGATGGCGAAAGAAATAAGGTGCTGGCGTCAGCGAAAAGGCTCGAGGATAGAGTAGCGGTGGTAACAAGTGAGGAAACATCTCCGCGGACGTAGTGAAAAGGTTTTCGGTGTACGTTTGGGAGAGCCCTCGAATGAAAACTTCGCAAGTTTTGTCTCCCACGAAATGGCAACAGCCGAAAATAAACTTTATTGCACTCTGGGTAATATAAATGATGATGTCATCGTTTTAGAGCGAGATTTAGACCTGTATACTGTCTCCTCTTATACTTTCCTAACTCTATACAATAAAAAGATAAAAAGAAAATAGTTTATGGGGCTTGAACATGTTAAGCACGGTTCGTTTCGGCTGTGTGAGTGACCCCTCCAAAAGATATGCAAACGTTCTTTTACGTACGTACGGATTCACCAAAGGAATGTATGAAGACATGCTTCAACCGTTTCTTGATTGAATTTCTGATAAATAAAGCAATTATCCCTCTAAATAACATCTTATAAACATTTTCAAGCTATCGAAGAAGATTGAAATTTTTGGCTGAACTTTCCCATATATTTAGCATTTTTTAGACATAAAAATCGAAAGATAAAGTCTGCACTGTAAAACACGAATGAGAAAAGAATTGTCATAGCTACAGCGCCACCAGCTCTTTTATTCGCGTAATGTCAATTTATCTTCGAGCATTTGCAAAAATAACTTTCGTTCGCCATTACCTCACCCATTTCGTCACACGGTCAAATACGATGACTGCTTAGGTATGAGTGGAGTTAAGCGATGACATCCGTTGAGGTCACTTCACGTACATTCAGTAAAGCTATAGTAATGGAGCTATTAAGCTGCATTTATATCGTGCTGGTTCGCGAGGACAACACCCACACTTCACATATATTCTTAAGCACGCTTAATTCCCTCCAGAGACCTTTTGGTAGCTAATGGTTCGACAACCCACCCTCTGGTTCACCGTTTGACGCACGGATAACCGAAAAATCCCCGTTTCCGAGCGAATTCCTCCGTGTCTTCGGTTGGCAGCGGGACTAGTCTGGTGTCGAGAACATCAATTCGCTTCTTGCGCTGTCAGCGGAAGAATAAGCACATCCCGCGGTTGGTAACGCCGGCGGGAGGCCATGTCATGGACGGAGGAAATGTTTGGGGTGTACCGTGAGGGGGGGATATGAGGGCGAGGCAGATCGTGACTTGGAATGGCCAAGAGGAAGGGGACACGCGAAGGTTGAGGAGTGTGCAGTGGGGGGAAAGTCACGGCCGCAACATTCTTGGGGAGCAATGGGAAGATCTTTCGTGGAATATGACGGCAATCGGAGACTCTCCTAATTAAAGAGGGCTGCGAGACCTTCTCCTTCCCGGATGACTGCCCACCGTTAAATCGGTTTTGTGTACCACCCGCCGCGAAAAGAAGTAAAAAAGAGTCGATTTAATCCTTGTAATGATCGAGTTTTGTGCGCGGAAACACGAGGAAAGGATTGAAAAAGATTCGGCGGAGGATCTAAAGGCGGAAAAGAAGAAACGCATGGACGATTACGCGCCATCATTCCCATCCTTCGTAAACATGAATGACAAGCGTTTAACAGTCCGTGGGTTGGCTCTTACCTTCGGAGTGGAAAGGAATTTCGCATTACAGTTACACCCTCGATCAAAGTATCGTTTGTTGTGGTGACATTAAAAAAGACAAAGGGAACCATTCAGCTGTGGAACTTATACTCCATACGAAGTTAAAATTCTTCGTAACTGACGTTTTTTTGAGAACTGATCACGTACTTTCAGTTAAGTACGCGTAAAAAGGTACGAAAAAACACGTAACCTTAAAATTAATACCTTAGCATCAATGAGATAATGACTTTCGAAAAGAAGGATCTCAAGGCTTCAAGATTTATCAATAGATTTTAATTACAGTCCTACTAATAGAATGGAACCATCCACCATAACCGTAGACTAAAATGCTATCTGCCTTAAAAAATAGTTATTTATTTATAGAAGACAATGAGCTATCACTATGGAAATATTCAATGGAGAAGAAAATAGAAAACGTGAGATTATCAAGCACAAATCAAAGGAAAAATTTTATTATTCATTCAATCATTAAAGCTTTTTTTATGATAAGATTCATCAAAGGTGCTAGAACTCGAAAACTCAAATTTTGGATTGGTATAAAAGTGACTTGACAGGAACTAATAAAATAATTAATAATTTCTGGGAGAAATGGATACAATATAAGAGATATGGAAAGTATTTAGATTAATATCTGTATTTTAAATCCTAGCTGACATTCTTAAATTCATTTCTAAATTAAAGACTTCAGTCATAAATAAATAAAGGAATGTGTAAACTTTATAGCAGCATGAATATAAAAGTTAATTCTCAGGAAATAAATATAAAGATACTTCCTTTTATTCGGATATCCCCTGAACCATTCACTTACAATAAAATTCCATGTGTTGAAAGAAATAAACTGAACCCATTAAATTAATAATTGCGGAAGCAAAAACTGAAGGGAAGGAATTTTCCTTAAGAGAAACTTCATACATCTTGCAGGAAATGCAATGATAAATATAATGCTCATTAATTTCCAAACTAATCCAGAAATACATAGATGTATATTATGTAATATTCATATAGTCTTATTTTAAGCCGATTTCTCCATCAAAACATTCAAGTTTGCGTGGAACTGGACTAAAAGCATAAAAAATGATGAACCACAAACTCTTAGATGAAGGTTGCTCTCACCATGACGTATGCCGTAATTCCCACGGAATGTTTTTTTTAGTAAGAAAAAGAGGGAATACAGAGCGTCTTGTTACACTAACCCATTTTCTTGAGAAAGGATTTCCATTCTTTGCCAAAATTTTCCCTCGGAATTAAACCGGACATTGGATCTCAACTGCACTTTATTTAAAATTGATGCCAAAAAAGGTTTTTTAAAACATGAATTTCTGTTCAGAGCTCTAATATGAGTATTGAATTATAGACTTATTATAGACGTAAATTTTCAAGTAATACTGTACTGATAAATAATTAAGGACTTTGAAATTTAGAGTTGATGTTCCACGAGGGTTAGAAAATAAGATATTAGGAAAAGATGTCAACGTATGTAAATTATATTTTGTCTGCTTATATAATTTCAAGTGAAATCATTGATTCGTATTTCATAATACTTAACCTATACAGCTCAGCCTTATTAAGTGGAATTAAAATATGGAATAAATACAATATCTGTGTATTTTCCAAAATAAAATAATATAAAAAGTGTCCATATTCCTCTTACTTATTTTTAACGGGTTTACGTAATTCTTCCATTCAACAGAATTTTGAAATGAGCTTCATTTAATGAGTAATTGAATAGGAGATACGTTTCATACTTTAAAAGAATTATCATTATCGAAATAAAAATTTACCATAAAACCGTAACCTATCGAAGACATAGATTTTTACCAGTTTTATACTCAAATAAAATCAAAGTTCTATGGGTGTTTCATTCATACATACGAATAAGAATGTAACTGTAACTTTAGTAAAATTCAAGAAGCCCAGCTATCCATGTCAAATAGGATTTATTGCATTTATTTAATTTCGTTAATAGCATTTTATTAGCTAATACAAATAAAGAATAATTAATGAAGAAATATTTTTTAAATTATAATCCCATTCTTATGATAATTTATTGAAAGATTTACGCTATGTTTTAACCCAATACATATTCTTTAAAATGCCTCTCACGATGAATATTAAAATACTTAGGTAATTGAGAATTATAAGAAAAGATAATTACTTTTCACAATCATATCTTAACTCACTCTTTCCTAATTATAATTAAAACGCTATATAAACAAATAAATCATGAATTTCACACCCAGTACAGTGCATTTTCTTCCAACCCTCATAATTCGTATACTAATACCACACTACAGATTTTTTAACAGTACCCTCACACTACAACTAACCCTCCAATCACCCTCCACGTCTGTACATATGGTTTTCCAGGGTCTTTCTCTAACCAGCAGCAATGCGTTCCACCCATAGAAGACAGCAGTCACCTCGTTGTACGTACACACTTCTTTTAAACTCTTGTCTCGTATGTGTCCATCGCTTGAACTGCTTCGAGGTGAAGAGACAAGTGCACGTAATGTTCCCGAATGATCCGAGCTAGAACAGACTTCTGAAAAGTAGGTCGTATCTCTCCAACTCTGATCACTGTCCGCGGCCAACCTTCAGTAAAAAATCGTGCAGTGAAAAGGTGAATGTCTCTCTGCCGGGAATATCTGATTTGACAATTACGTATGACGGGTGCATAGCCTATTTCCATGGATATATGACGAAACCTAGAGACTGTTTTAGGAATTACAGGATAGCAGAAAAGGTAGGTATCGGAGGATATTCTCTCTCAGGTCGGTTGTCTATCTAATTGTAATGTTACACACTCAACAATTCAAAGAGGTAAACAGAGAGAAGATATTCAGGAATGAGTAGCTCTAGATTCTAGGGAATAAATTGATAATGAGAGGTTTCAATTTACATTAATAGACTCTTCATTAAAATTCAATAGCTTTCTCTTTTTTATTACGAACCTATCTTTGACGTAAATATATAAGATAGACGATACGCTACTAGTTTGCAATTATTCTACAATTTACTCAATTCTTCATAAAATGAGTATCACCTAAGACTATGACTAATTAACAAATTATAAGGAACAACCACACTTTCTACTTCCAATTATATATTTCACAGAACTGCTACTGTTTCCATTCACACCACTCTACAGTAGAAGAGATCCTATTCGATAAGAGAACCTTACACAACGCGAAAGAAATAGCTCTATAGATCGCTTGTCTATCGCATTAACAGAAGTTCGGTCAATGAAAGTGGCATTCTTACTCTGTTGACATTGTAGATAACGATCAGAAGATCGAGATGGATCCGTCTTACCACTGCGCAAGACCTAAATACCTCCCTGGCATTCCTAACTAAACACTGCGTTTTTTATATTTAGAACAGCGAGCACTTTCAGCTTAAGTTAGTGAAGGATATATTTAAAGAAGGACGAAGTGTGATAAGAAAAATATTAAGATAAAAAATTACGCTATACTTGCTCTAATTTATACGCAATACGTAGAAAATATTTCAGCTCAAAATCCATTCTTCAGATACTGCAGTAATAACTCCCCCAGACCCAGATAATATTAGAAAACTTTGGAATGATTAAAAATCTATAAAGCTGCAATACCATCAAAGTCTATGTTACATCATAGAGCAAAATTCGATTACAGAATTAATTACCCAAAATACAGACTCACCAACTATCTCTACGATCAAGAATAGTGACGAGACAATCGTATTTTAACGCTGAATATAACTAATCATTCTAAGCTTGAAAACAGAAAAGCTGTTTTGATAGTATATGACATAGCAAACGAGTATTTTACGTAAAATACATCGAAAGTTTATTTTGTAACAAAAAAAGATTAAAATACGAACATTCCAACGGTTTCTATGAACATTCGATATCTATAGAATCTAAAAATTCAATATCGATAACATCGAATCATTAAATATCGATCGATCGAATATTTCGATAGGTTTGCAATTCAAACTTGTACAGGTGCCATGGAAACGCAATTAACGGTCGTGAACGAGCGAGGATGTGCGGCGTCTGTTTCTCTGGCTGTGAACTCGAAAGGAAAAACTCTTGGTCGCGCAGGGGAGTTTGAATTGAAAAGGAAAAGCGATTCGAGCGCGTCCAATTGTTTTTAACGGACGGCGACGATTATGAAACTGAGATCGGACGTCTTTTGTTCGCGAGGAGTGTGCCAAAGCAGCGTGAATCCTGTAAGTCCGAAACGCCGACGGAAGTGGGAAAGCGGCGTGACGACACCAGACAACAATCGAATGCGATTCGACTGTTACAAATCGACTTTCGCCAGAGCACATGTCTATCTCATTCCTATTATTATCCTAAACGATAGTTCGAACTATCATCTGCTTTTACGCTTCCGTAGAAAAGGGAAACGACTGTTTCGAACGGTAGACAGACGATGAATTTAAGAGGAGACTTTCAAGTCTAAATCTTTCGTCAATAAAGCGCTTTATTAGTCTATTAATATTAATATAATAGATGGATATAAATTTAGTACGACTATGACGCTTTTTTGGCGTGTTTATTAAGCAAACAAATTTGCTGTTAAAATTAATTGGTACAAGACGTAATTGGGAATGTATATACTGATACTATTTATAAAAGATACTATCAGTAGGTTTAAGAATTCAAAAACATCACTTTTCCTGGCCTAGCATCGCTGTATGCTAATTGTGAAACCAGGACGGAGAGAACTAGATGAAACGTAGATACGTAACCAAAACTCGAGTAGAATTTCTAATCATTTGGAGAAATACTCTAGACTAACCCATACTTATGTAGCTACAAGAATGCATTATTCAAGAAAGGAATATCCTAATATTTACCGTTCATCTTCTTGAGAATAAATAATAGTTAAGAATTGGACTTTATTTGGCAAATTGGAACTACTGCATTGCATCTTTTCATTGTTCCACTAAATACATGTTCTTTTTTATTCATGCTCGGAGTACTAAAAGTTCACAACTCACAATTATATCAATAATAGCGTCACATAATGAATCCTCGATGCAGCACATTAATTACGAAACTGGATCGTTTACAAAAAGTGGAAAATCATCCTCGATGATTTAATGAACCATGACTGTTCACTCCATCGATATATTTATATATCTCAGCTGCGATGACCCAGATATCCTACCTCTAACAAAGATGCCATTAATATAAAAAGCGCTTTTGTCAGGGAACAAGAATGGGTTAGAAAAGCATTCGATGTTCACGATAGGGAACTTTCTAACCATCGCTCGTGTGGGGATATGATTTAGGACGATCGGCTACACGGATGAATGGTGAAAAAATCTATGGTTCGGCGGATGCGTCCGAATAATGAGCTTTCTAAATGATCGAGCGAGATTTATGACATTTTTCGCGCCGACACCGCTTCATTTCGCCGATTGTGTACGCAGTTTCCGATATGACCTGATTGCTAAGGCATCGGCCGCAGACTCTCGTGCGAATCTTAAGGGAATTCCCTTGGCACCGTAAAAGGTCGCTGATCCCATAGCATTTCAATAGCACCCACTGCCCAACATGACTTCGGTCTACGCTCTGTTCCTAAGGAAACGAAATCGTGACAATGGGGTTGGCATGGCTTTTAGGAAGTAAATGGAGAACAAATGATCCAATATAATGCTTCTTCTGATTCAAAAAGGTGAATAATGAAAGTAGGATAGTGTCCAATGGATAGATTTGTTCGTAAGGTTCGACCATTAACAACTACAAGTTTAAGCGGGTGTTTGAATACGTTGCACTTTATCGAGCGGAGTATAGGGTCAAAAAAGGCACTTAATGGTAGAGGGGAATTTAAAACATCCAAAAAATGCGGTGATATCTTTTATGAATGGACCTATATCAGCACTTATTTCCTTTCGCATTAGAAGGATGACATTCTGGCTGTTAAACTTGAACCTGGTATTTCTTAACTTTCTCTTGATACGATATTTTGGAGTGAAGTTTCAATATACCATCATAAGTCTTCATTGTTGTACTTTACACTGTTTCGTAAATGGTTCCAATACTCTAATATCATCCATTCAAAAGCAAACTAATCACCTTATTCGTAAATATATAAATGAAATTATTTCTTCAAGATTTGTTCGAAATTGTTAAAACTATTTATTCTTGTACTAAATATCGATTGTCACTCTGTTTTAGTTTTCAAATGTCTTTCATTCTATATGCTACGAAATATGTGTTTTCCCGAAGGTGATACGTGCAGAATAGAACGTAGCAACCCTTATTTGAGTGGAGCAAATGCAACGAGTTCATCGGTGGCTTTTGTTGTTATGCTCTTGGGTTTCCCGAAGAATTCGAACCCTGGATCAGCGTTATCAAAGGTTAACACGTTGTTACCCACTTCCCTATCAATTGATTCTTCTGAGGTAGCTAAGCTTACGATAATAATAGAGAAGAGTTTGACTTGTATGATAGTAAGCTGAAACTAATAGATATCTATCAATGAGAATCTAAAGTCCACTATTATGACATTGTCAGAATTATGGCATTCCACAAGGTATTGTCTTCGCACAACAAATTTAATAATTTTCCTTTTGATAATTTCAGCTTCCTACTTTACTCAAGACTTTATAAATTGCTTTAAATATGTCTCTGTGGTTTGAATGAATGATACAAATACGTACTTTTAGTTGAAATAATCTCACAGAACAGTTTTTCCGAAATGGGGAAAACATCTATCTAAGCAGACGATCTTGGAAATCTACACCTAAATCATACAACAGGTATTCGTTTACTTAATATTCAGAAGTGGTTCCATTGAATTAGGGAGGCTCCGAGATGAGCAAGCTTATTAAAGTAGCGGTCTGAGGTCGAAGAGTTCTTTTTTGTTGGTTTAGGATCCTCAGGGTTGTGAGAACGACGCACCAGGAGTGCATAGGTCCGGAAGATGGGTATCTCGGAAACCAAGGTCTTCCGTGAATAAAAATTAGGAAAGAATAAGTCGTTTCTCTCAACCGTGTCTTCAGCCATGGTCCCTTTCTGGGTATGGAAACAGTTTCTGCTGTTGAAGAAGGCTTTTTTACCCTCGAGGTATTTTGTTTCGATAAAAAGAATGACATTCACACATTTTCCCCACTTGTTTTTTGTTTAATTTTCGAACAGGTTCCGCAACCACCTGTTGCCTTATTCAAGTTCATTTACCATGGACGTTGAACATTCTAAAACATAACAAATATTTCACCGCCTGACGTAAGTTATTTTACAAACGTAAGCGAATTCTTCAAATTGCTAACACGTGCGCTCTTGAAACGAGACGGCTTAAGAAAATGCGAGTAAGATAACAGTTCGCTACCAATACTTTCCGATTATATTCTATCTATACTATAATATATCCCGTACTGTTATATAGACTATACTATAGCGTACAGAAGTGAGCAAAACATACCAAAATGAATCGCGGAAATACACCGTTCGTTTGTTTTAATTTCAAAACAGTCTGCCAATTGAAAAGACTACTTCCAATTAGTGAGGACATGTCTAGACTAACAGTGTTTCCATTCAAAACGATTTTTTACGATATCAGATAACAATAGTAAATGAAAATATTTCTTAAGATAACGAACAACATCACTACGCAAAAAGCAGCAAAGTTCACTTCAAATCAGTCTTATCGTACTGTCAATTTAATCATCAAAGTTGACCGAAAAAGAACTTTAGAAAATGAGCAAAATAAGTATATTATCTAGATTGGCTTCGTTTCCGGCGATCGATTATTCCTTATCTAGGATGTAATATGAAATATGTAAGATAAGATAAAATCTTCGGCATCCGTTGAATGTTATTAGTTTCATTTTTATAGTACTGGAGAAAATTTTTGCTACTATTCATATAAGAGTAAAGGTAGTCTTACATGTTTACTAGGTCAAAAAATACATATCTACAGCTTTTGGTGAACCGTATTTTAGTGATGCTTGTAAAAAGATATTTGTAGAAATGTATTCAATAAGTAATGATATGAAAGATAATTATGATATTCACCTAATTCTTGGAAAGATTAAGAACTTTTAATGTTAAAAATTCTGGGAGAAAAGTATTTTAAAATTTTGTTCATCATTATTGAAATCAGTATTAGAAGGCGAGATTTCGTGGAAAGCCAAAGTATAATGAAAAACTTTGTGATTTCCACAGAAAAAATTTCATTATTTTTTCTCATTATTCCTTCATCACATCATTTCTACTGTTTATTATTATTTTATGACACTAAATCTGCTAAAATAATCTTGCACTTAATTCCCTCCAATATATGTTGCAAAATATATATATTTTTTCACCAAGATCATCATTGCATAATTATTTGCGACCATTAGCATTAATTAAATTAAATAATAAATTAAATCAATGTGAGAAGGCGTGACTTCGTGAAATGCTATAGTAATAAAAACAACTTTGTAAATTTCCACAGAAAATTAATTTTTTCTGTAAATAATAAATGGTTATAAATATATTTTAGTTACCATAAAACCTTCCGTCGTTATTTCTTTCGGTAAGTATTAATGCAAGATATTTAGTTTTAGTGTACAGTGTGATACATATAGTAGTAAAACTTAATTTATCCTTTTAATTCTCTATAAAACATCTTATTCATGTCCAAGCGAATAAACAAATTGTCTCCAAGGCGAGACGTCAACAACTTGGTGGTAACTAATGATGTAATAAAATGTCTCAGAGGTAACATCATTCTCTAAGAAGCCGTAATCCGCCCACTTGTGAGCCTCCAGCATATGCTATTATGCCTCAAACACTTGGCGTGCTCCTCACACACGCACTCTTCAAAAGAGTGTGCCCCGATTTCCATTCATGCGAGCAGCACACTTTCTGCCTCCGGAACACGCAACTTTTTTTCCGGAATTTCTCTTTTCCAGCCGGAATGAAAGTATCGCGGACTTTCGAAGTCTAGTTCCATTAGTCTTCCGCGTCACCTCCCGAGGAATTTTAACCCTTTGAGAAGTACATTATTTGGTGGAAAAAAGAAAAATCACGCCTATCGATATATTCGAGTGATAATGGAAAAAATTGAAGGTCAAGGAGCCAAATATATAACAAAACAACAACGATTTATAGCTCCGAAAATATTTCTTACCATAAACGTCTAAAAATACATATTAGAGTCCATGTATTTCGTAATTATTTTGGTACATCTTTTAATAAACATGCACAGGCATACATGTTAATGTAAAGTTTATTATCTAGCTGGTATTAACGACGGAAGTAAATATTCGAGAACGTACGTAACCAAGGAGTGTTTACGAACATCTGTTGAATATAGAGACGTAATAAATGACTGTGCGGGTAAAATATGACACTTTATTCCTAATTTTCACGCCATATTAAGCTATTAAATTAATATTCTACTACGTCATTAACTTAATTTTTAAATTTTTATTTTATTTGAGATGTCATTATTTTAAGTGAAACTTAGTACCGTTTAAGGTGGCAAGTTTTTTAAAAGTACTAGGGATCGATGTGTCCTGATGAGAAAACGAAGTGAAGTACACTTTTAAACGGGATCTTATTCTATTCCCCCTACCCACCTTTATCTACAATTTCCAAATTATCTATCACAAAAAATGCTATGAATCTGGGTCAAGGTTTTCAAAACATAGAAGAAAACCACTACAACACTTGCGAAGAGGATATTGCTTTTTTAGCTAGAAAAGAATGCACGAAAGGAAATTTGCAAACTTTGAAATGATTTTATGATGGCTAACCTTATCGATAGTGATTTCGGTATGAAAGCCATACAGTTCATTTCAATCGAATCTGTTATTTTAAGTGTACCTATTATTCCGGGAGTTTAAATTTCAAATTCATCTTTATATCAATACTATAAATGATTTTTCCAACAGAAAAGTAAGATATTGTTAAAGTTAGAACGTTTCTGTTTGTAATCAACTAATAAAAAATGTAGCAGTAATTACGAGAATAATTCTACCGATATCCATTACTATCATTAGCAAAATATCAATTGGACTTCAATTTTCATTAATAATTACTGGATAAGCTGCAGCTTGCAACAGATTCTATTAAAGTAAACTAAGATTCTATACTATTATATAAAAAATATATATATAAAAAATTGTTATAAAATGCATTATAAAACCTCAATCGCTTGACCTAACCGACTTATGTACCTTATGAAAAAAACGTTCATAAAATACATACACATTAACGCTTAAAGTTTCCAAAGCCTTCCATTCAACAGTTAGACCCCTTTAATTTGGCCAACGGTTCGAAAATATGGACCAGAAACCTTAGCAGCTTAGCCCTCGATAATCACTGAGAAGATTCATCAACTTCGCCGAAAGCGATGACCCCTGATTTCGGGTTCAGCGATTGGCGTGTTTAGAACATAACCACGCGGTGTTGTCCATCGGAAACCTTTTGGGCACGAAGGAATCGGTGAAGGGTTTTTTTTTTAATCCGGGGCATAGTTTTCGAGGGAAATTGGGTCGGATGATTTAATTCCTCGTGAGAGGTAATGAGTGCGGTCTGCACACACGCATCCGCTCGGCCTTTCTCCAGAGATCCGCTCCAATGGTCCGCCTCCACCCCCGCCCTATATACGAGCGGAGGCAGGAGTTTCCTGTGAGGAAGAGACAATTCAGAGACCTTTCGAGGTTATCTGCGATGGATGCATCCTTTTCCCTTCTTTAATATAGCGGAGGCGTGCTGAACCACCGACGCCTTCACTTCTGGTGAAGAGACTTCTACGAACGGATGTCCACGTCGGATTTTAAAGGGGAACTTTTTTGAATTGGCGGAATCGTGGAATATTGAGGATCGTGAGGTTAAAAATTGACGTTGAAAATAAATTGTCGTATTTTTCTGGTTGTTGGCCAGCTTGCGAGCTACACAAAAAATAGAGAAATATGATAAAAAATAATGGTCCGTGACCAGGAAACAAACCAAATTTGCTTTTCTAGTTCATTAGTCCAGTGAAAGATGTGGTAATATATTCTGCTGTGACCTTAACAGCAAAATAACGACTTTTACAACGCCAATATATTAAGTTTTTTATAGCTAAAAAATATTTTTGAAATGCGTTTTATCTAATCGGTTATTTACCAGAAAATTATATAATTTTCTCAATATTGCTTCGTTTGCTCGAATTTTTTTTACTTAAAATCGACTGAGATTACAAATGATTATTTGTTTGAAAAAGGGATGTGTTCGATTCGAAAACAAACATTATTTTGGAAACTTGAATGCATTTCATCGTAAGAAAATCATCATTTTTAATCGGTACGAGTTGAAATACAACCTCTTACGGGCATATCACATCAAATGTTAATTTATGGCAAAAAAGTGTATGAAAAAAATCTCAAACTCTGGTATACTCAAAGAGAAAAAATATAGACCTTACTGTATGCAGTCAGATGTTTTGAGTATCGTACGTCAAAATTCCTACATCAATGACTTAAGAAAAGATAAACGATATATACATACTATAATGGAAAGAAAATGAATTCAGCATTTATACTCCACTAACACCGGGTATTTATCACCTATTTAACCGCATTTTGCAGGTGATGCATGACGCCAAGAATTCTAATCGATAAATTCCCTCACAACACGAGCGCTTCTTATGCAACTACTCTTGTTAATATGGATGAGCTGACGAAGAAAGGGAAGGAAATTGCCATTCTTCGAATGAAAGGTACTCAAATCACAATGTCCGTGCATCTAAAGCAGTGATACACGTTTGCAAAGAGCGGATGGATTCAATAGGATAACGTAGTCAGCATATACACTCTCTTCATAGCACAACAATCGTGTTGTTTACAGCGATTGACAACAATCATCAAACAAAACAATACTGATGTGAATGTTGAAATCGAATTCGATAATTGTTCGATCAAAAATCAATGTAATGATTAACTGATACTTCATTATAAATAATAAGTAATCATCCTCTTAATTAAAAAATTTTTCCAGGAATGAAATTTTAAAACATAAATGTATACTAGTTCAGTTACTAACATTCATTTTCTAAAGGAAAAAATGAATTCACGTAATGGTTAAAGCAAACGTCGTATTTGGAATGTAGTTTATATGCTCTTTGAAATCTTTTCGTAATGAAATGTTCTCACGAATTCATTTATGTCTTCCTTAAAATTACGAATACTTGAACGAGATATAGAAAGGGGGTACTTGGGGGAGAAGTTACGAATTATAATAAAGTCCAAAACTTCGAAACTATTCGTAAAATTTAAATATTAATATGTATTAATAAAACGGGTTAAATATTTCAATAGATAAATATAACGTACGTCAAGAAAAATTAATATTTTTACTAGAAATATACTTCAATGAGCCTATTCGAAATACCAACGTCTTGATGACCAAAATACAATTAAAATCAGTCGCACTGACGGGAAAGAAATAATCAATTTATTACCGAAGCAAAGCCTTCAAATACGTCAAATATACTACATCGTAGTCTTCATAAAACATAGGCGTAGCGTAGCTGTGAGAAAATATTTCTAAGCTCTTCCCTCGCGATGAAGTCGTCCTCTACTCTTCGATTTAAGATGTGTGCATTGGACGCAGCATCCTCGCCTTGGAGTGAGCGTACGCGGGGCCTCATCAAGTGCAAGCCAGCTACGCGCGATAACAATGACAGCCCAATGAATCTCTCCTCAAAACCTTTTAAGGTTGGGGAAGATTCCTGAGAAGTGGCGGCCATCCAGGATCATGCGAACCGGTTGGGACGTGAGGCGGCAAAATGCGTTTGATGCATCCTTCGTCGGAAGCATTAACGCTTCGTTTTCGGCAGAATTTTCACGATGCACAAGCACTGCCTTGGATACCGCTATCAAAACAAAATTCAACCGAGCGGCAGCTAACGAACAGTAACTGACAGAAGTTTGAATTTTGAGATTCACGCTACGAATTCTTGCGTGTTAAAAAGGTTTATTGTTGCTGCGAATACCTCCTTGGATAGATTAAACATAATTTTGAAAGGGTTTGTACCTTTATACTATAGGCTTTCTGACTTTTGGGTTCGTAATGTTTTACGTTCTCGAAGCATGTAACGAAGCAACAATCAACATCAAATAACAATGTATTAGAAACGAGCATTAGGTTTAAAATTTCCGGAAAATGTTTGTTCGTATCAATTGGAATGAAAGATGTGTAAGTTAAGGAAAACTCGGTAAATATATTAGCGAATGATCAAGAACCGAACCTTCAAGAAACTATAGATGATTGTTATTTTTTTCATACCAGAATTTCGTTCGTATGTACTGACTTGCACACTTCTATTCAATTACTCAGCTTCAATTTGAATACAAGACGTAATATAAAGTGAATTTGGCTTACATTCGAGTTATATTCTACGAAAATTTACGTAATATAACTCGCATAAATAACACGAGTAAAAAATTATAAAGATTTAGTAAATTAGTGTTGTTAATAAATTACGATAATTAAAGATAATTCGTCCTCGATTCTCCATAGATAACGTTTCCTCAAATTTTAGATAATTCAGCTTATTTCAAGAATATACATACTTCTAACTCTATTTTGTCCCTCTGTTAAAATTCGAAGGTCGAATTAATATTGTGCATCTCTCACAGCACGCACCGACAAAAAACGCTTCGCTGAAACGGTCGCTGCATCTGAAAGGATAAGATGTTACGCAGAAGCTACGAATTACATGTACGAATGGTAGTTTCGATCAGAAGGCACGTTCTTTCGTGGCTGACGATGGATAAATTGCTTTTACGCGTGTGTTAGAATAGGCAAGCCGCCCACGCTCGTGCACTCTCTGCAGAAACACTTGCCGCGACACAGTGACATACGAAGCGAGAACGATTACCGAGAAATCTACGCATTCCGATTACGCTGCTTCTGCATTACTTCCTCCAAGGGCGGCGAAAAACGTAAAAAAACTTATAACTTACCAATAGAACTTTGCAAAAAAATAGGCAACTCTGCTTTCATATGAGAAAAGAAGTAATCCGAGTGCATAAAACGTATCTCCTTCATTGATTAATTCTCTTATGGTGCTGTTGAATCGTTTTAGAATCCTTCTGATTGTGGCATAAATAGGGACGACTAATTTTCAACAATTCAGACCCAACAATCATGTAAACAACTCCATGACAAAATCAATAATAATTAGTGTTTGTTGGTGAAGAGAATTTCGTATTATTAAACTGTTTATAGAAGGAAATGAAAGAATTTTGATGTATTAAGAGTTTCGATATATAATTAGAGGAAATAGAATCGTGATGAGGACAAAAATAAAATTTTAACAAGAAATAATAATTTAATATCCTGTCCATTAGCAAGTGGCTGGCGAAAGGTGTACTACTGTACCCTACATCAAACATTTGATTCCAATTCCGGTAAGATATTCCTACCACAAGCGCCCCTCATACGGAAGACATGAATAACTTAATCGTAGTATCGGTAAACAAAGCTACGCAGAGTCTTACGTTATCAAATCTTCCCGTCTCACAAACCAACAGACCGCAAACTAGTGAATTAATTCTCTTACTTTGAACGGCTTCTCATTCTGAGCAAGTTTATCGGGAAATTAGTAGCCTGATTTACATCAGAAGCTTCCGCTACGGAAACCATAAATTAATAATTGAGACCCGACTTTGTGTCGTTCCCAAGCCAAATGAGGAAGTCTTGAAGTTTCGAAGGTACGGCCTTGCTGGCGAAATAGCCTTCTGCCGCATTCCAACCCTTGGAAAACATGCAAATGAAAATAAAGGACCTTCGTTAAGGACTGGCTCCATCGAATTCCCAATAAAAGCCTTAGGAGTTTAATGATCATTGCGGAATTCGTTAATAGAACTTATACCGTTAAACTCCACCATGGCAACGTCGAGAGGTTTAAAAATATTTACGTACTGCATGCCATTAAGTTTTTGAATACGCATATGAAGATATTCTGAACATATTCATCGCTGGATGGCAAAAAATATTTATTCTATAATCTATAAGAGTGCCAACAAGTTTTTAACGCAAGAATAAAATCTCCTTATAGCTCTACGCATGTTTTATCAAAGAAATAATCCTCAACTTCCCATCAATGTTTACACAATACGAAGATATGATTCTCCGTTTGGAATTCCATCATCCATTTTCAAGGGCAGGCTAATTCAGAGGGAATGAGTTGTTTTTTTTTACCCAAGCACATTCCTTCAACAGAAGCAAAGCAAGGGACAGTGGGAAATTACTCTATGACAATGACTCGTGTGGAATGAAGGAAGTAATTTCGCGAAGTGGTGCATCAATGAAAAGATTCTGTGCTGTGAGAAAGATTTTCTCCTAAGATTTCCTTCTTCTCGAGCATTGGTGGAATGACATCTATATAGAGCAACGGTTCTTTACCGCTTCATCCGCAACAATTGAACCCTATTCACTGGTCAATTTCAACAATAGGATTTAATTCGCGTTAGGAATGAAAATTTACGCTCTACGCTAGAAAAGTGTCAACCTCGTTTGTGCAGAAATAAATTTAACTCAACATTAGCATTCGTAGATTGATCTGTTTTGACAAGTCGTCTATCTGCATCTTTATATTAATTATTTGCATCTTACACATATTCCGTTGCTAAGGACAATTTACAATAATAAAGAGAGCATAAGGTGAACGATTTTATGCAAATTTAATCCTCAATTAAATAAATCAGAATAAAGATATTAAATTAAGTTAAAATGTGTAAATTTAAAAAATATCGCCAAATATTAATACCAAACATCCAAATACTATACTGCGATACTTTTTAAAGAGCATGCAAGTTTTTATCAAAATACCTTTCGGTATTGTTTCGGAACAGCTGATTTTGGGGAAAACACTCCAAAATGAAACAGCTGGTTTGTGGTGAGCAATAAAATCCTCTATTCTAAATATTTGTCTTGAGAAAAACAAGTTTATGTAGATTCTGGCAAGGAAATGAAAGCAAGGTTGTCGAACTTACATTCTTATAGATGTGAATTAGAAATTCCTCCCATTATTTAAACAAGACTTAAAGTTTTTACAAAAAGACTTTAAGTTTTAACAAAACTTAAAGTCTCATAGAGCAAAGGAATCTTGCTTAACAACTTGTTGTAGTGCCTGAAGTACATGAAACCTAGTATTGATTCTAAGCAAAAACTGCATCCTAAATATATATTTCTTTTGTTTCACATATTGATTATTAATCGAAGATTGACATTGGTACATTTATACCAGTAACTCTTCCAGAAACACTACGAGCACGCAAACCTTACGATTCGATACGGATGACGTATTGCCGTGCGTGTAGACGTTCGATGTTTTTGAATCTATTGAGAAGTGGAAAACTTTATACCGTGGGATAGACGATATTCCGCTTAGCATTCAGAATATATTCGCTCTGCTGGACCGAATCTCTCAGAGATGGATTACCAGATGTCCATCAACAAGATCGTGGAGACCGGCACGGACCTCTCTCTAAAGCGTATCGAGTAACTCTGGAGTTGGAGACAGAAATCAAGTGAATGGCGGTGTGAAACTTAAATATCTTACTTATGCATATGCCCTCTTATAGTTCGAATTCGAATTGATTCTATATACAAATAATCTAAAAATAAAAACAATATTATAACCAACGAAAAACGAGCCATGACGACAACTATAAAGACGAAGGTACTAGATATATTTATTTACTATCACAATACGTCATTCAGACCCTGAGAGGAAAATTTCCTCCACTGCCGGGATTTGAACCCGGGACCTGAGCGTTCAAAGACTAGCATGTTGACCATTCCGCCAACGGAGCCGGCAAATTTACAATTTCATAACCAAACACTAGCTATATTATTGTTAGCATATAATCCAAATGGAAAGGGTAGTTTTGAGAATTTATGAACACCTTAAAGGATCGACTAAATCCAACGCGTTGACATAGCCCTATTTATAAATAGTACGTTGAAATTGACACTAAGAAATACATAGCAACCAACAACGCAAGATCAGTGGACTTAGTTCCCTTGGAAAATACTCGTAGATACGCTTCATTAATATATCAGGATAAATTTAGACCTGATGTAGTACACATTTTATGCTTGCGTTGCGAAAAAAGGAAAGAAAGTAAACATTTTGCGAAATGTTGATACATAATTATATAAGTATGAGCTTAATAATTTCCCATGAAATATTGAGTGCGATAGAATAAATTACCAGCTCTTTTAATGTGGGAAAGAGAGGTTTTTGCCTAGAGACCCCAACCGCACCACCTCAATTCATAATAATATGTCGCTACGGTTCAAATTATTGTTGAATTATCAATCAAACACTTTAATAAAAGGTATATCTTTTGGAAAGCTGAAAAATTCCGGTGAAGGCTCGTGAATATAAATATTTACCCGTTGTCATGGTTTTCATTCCAAATCGAATCTTGATTATCAAGTCCGTGCTTTTGGCTCTGTTCCTAATCGATTTCCTGCTTTGTATTCCCTCTTCTAATCAACAGAAGACAAAATTTCACGGTCAAAAGTGAATAATGCCAGAGATTTAGCTGGGGAAATCGTAAAATTTAACTTATTGTTGCTCTTCCTTCAAGGCAACAGATGCTAAATATATTAAATGAGGTTCTTCTAGCTTCAATAAATTCTTATAACACGCAAACCAAATAGATTTATTTATTTTCACTACGTACTTACTCAATTTTCATTCAATTCAGTTCAAATTTCGAACAAAATCGATTGTTACTATGGAATTCCAAAAAATAAACAACAAAATCATTTACTTAACACATTTAATGCTACCCTCGTTACACGTACAGCACGACCGATAACAATCAATAAAGCATTCGCGAGCACCAGTTCTCAACATCTGCGATGAAGAATCGTAGTCCAAAAAAAAGCATTACTTCTAATTCATCACTCGCGACTCGGAAAGGAAAAAAATTTCCGGGGATCCATCATAAAGTCGATGAACTGTGAATCGAAAAATAACTCAGAGGAAAAAAACTACATTCTCATCTCTCTCACGACATGAATTCTACACAATGGCGAAGAATATACATTCTGGAGCACATCTTGAAACTGCCGAATGGCCCACATCTAAACGATGGATGAATAAAATGGAGAGCAAACAAACGAAACGCGAAAGTACTCCAAGGCTGGAGATCTAAAAATGGTTAAAGAGCAGTCGCGCTTTGTAAACCAAAGGCTCTTCGCTGAAAAGGGAAACTAAATGGTACAGAGAGTGCGTCCGGGGGAATGCGTGTAGGTCAAGGAGAAGCCATCGGCGGTGACGCCAGAAGGAAGAAAGGGATGTCCTTGAGGGAATGAGTTTGCGGCCTGAAACAATGAATCACCACCACCAATACCGAATTCGTACCTGAAACAGTCGACGAAGATGATTGGAAGCAACGTAAGGCGAGTAAAGCTTACGAGAGACTGTTGGAAAATTACCCACCGTTGCACCGATTTTAAAACTGCAATATTTCTGCGAATCTTGTTTTGATGCTTCTAAAAACACTTCTTTCTCATTTCGATAGGATACTTAGTTATGAGGAACGTAAAATTAAACATTGTCAAATTTCACGAAAAAATATTAAATGGGAGAGGAATACGGGATTGGCTCAATCATTATCGGGCTAAAGTATTAATATACGCAAAATTAAAAGAAAAACAGACGATAGAAAATGGAAGAACGAATTTCTGTCTGTCACCAGCTGTACAATATATTAAGGTAAGTAAGAAAGAAACAATTGGTATCAATGAATAAGGGAATTGATTGTTAAATGAGAAATTCTATATCAAATTGTTAATTCTACGAATTGTTAAGTTACATTATAAGCAACGAGTTTAAACTGTTTTGTAGTTCGGTTGATTGTTGTACATTACTTGATTTGTATTGTACGTAACGGACATGTAGATTCTTGTTTTGGATCTCTAATATAATCTATTAAAAAGAATACGTTGGAATTTAGTCTAATTAAAAAAAACAACAATTTACATAAATAACTACAATGGAATTGGATGAATTAGGAAGAAATTTGGAGGAAACAAGTTGGATGATTATAAATTAAATCAAACGTGAGATCTTAAACGAATTTATGATCATAATTATTGGGAGAAAATGTATGAAAAACTGAGAATACCAAGCAAAAACTCTGAAAGATTAATGTATCATGAATAAAGCTTGAGCAGTAATAACCAGGGGAAATACTATGAGAAATGACCCATGTTACATGAGGTAAGAAATCAAATCAATAACGAGCTTGAGTGTAAGAAGAAAAGGAAGAAGTTATCCTGAAACGGGATTGCTTGCAGGGAAGCCATAATCCTATTTTGGAATTATTCAAGGAATATTGAAGCTCTGAATGGTAGCCATAAAACTGAATGAAAATTTATCACTCGAGATTAAAGATTTCCATAAATAAGAAGCTGAATGAATTTGAATCGTGTATTCTAAACAGGAAAAATGCACGGGAATGAAAGATGAGATCGCCTGCAACGCTTCACGGAATAAACATTAAAGTCAAAACATGCGAGTCGAAATAATAAGTGGTTGCTGAAAGAAAAATGCGTACTCTGACCGGAGGCAATTCTGCCCGATTTTTTTTTAAGTTTCCGAAACGCATAAATCAGGACAAAACGTGAGTATTTGAATGGTTCCTTTAGAAAGTAGCGGAAAAAAACTAGTCCTGAAAAAGATTCGTAATTAGAGTGGCGACAAAAACTGATGTTTTAAAGGGCAACTGCGATTTTGGATTGAAACAACGCAGAAATTTCAGCTTTAAAAGAAAGCAAGGCCAACCTGTGAGGAAACCGGCCGCGGGTTGGGATCCTCTCCCATGAGGACGTGTATCGAAAGCCTTTGGTCTCTCCAGAGATTTCGCAGAGGATGGTGGATGGACTTGAGTGGACAGGAAACGGGAGGAATAATAGCCCTCTCCATACCAATTGTGGTTTGCGAGACAAAAAACTGAAGATGGAAGCGATGCATCACGACCCAGATATCTCGCAAATCTGAAGGCAAATATTTTTAGAATTGCTTTCCGGCAAAAAGTGCCAATTAACATAAATGCAGAAAACCGGGGATTCCTATCATGTGTGGGAACAGAGGGAGGGAATGTGTAACTGTTTCTCAGGCCATCGAGTAGCCGTAGGAAGGATTATAACATCCTTCAACTACGTAACTAAATTGTGAACACCGTTCCTGGAATATGTAAGCTGTAATTAACGTACGTGCTGGAGAGCTCGGAAACATTACAATAATACGAAATTAATTTTACGAACTAGTAAGAACTATCTTAGAGACGTAATATTTCATTTCAAGACAGTGAAATATTTGATAATAGGTCAATATATTAATGAAGTTCCTATTTGATACATCATTATGTATTAATAAATACGTCAGGTTCTAATTACTGACGTAAATATTCCTGTTAGGGGTTCCTATTTAGAATTTGGTCACCTTACTGCTGTGATACTCCGATCCATTTTGATGTACGAGCTAATCATAAAAGAAGAAAAGGTATTATAGAGATGATATCATCTTAATTAAAGTTAATGGAAATGGGAGCGAAGTCACGATGTGGGAAAACCTCTCACTGGGGTGTGAGAAAAAATAATACAGAAAAAACAAATGGTATATGAAACGGGAAATATCAAATGTTGTTCAATTCTTATTCATACTCTCTTATTTCTTATCTTCTGGTGCCTGAAATATTTATTGGATAAGTTAAAAACCCACGCAAGAGGGAGATTTCAAATCATTAAAAAATCAAAAGTAGTGCATAATGAAAATAGTACAAAAATAAGTATAATAATAATATACTTCTTTCTATAGAGATAAGCAACGGATATAAAATTCAGCGTAATGAAATAGACTTCATATTTATATAGTTTTATAAAAGTATCCTTACACAAATATATTTTACGTTTTCTCTATATTTTATTTTGGCTATTTATTTGGTAGAAACAAAATTTTAAAGACCAAACACCTTCTTATCACGTGGAAGTTTAAAATAAAACTTTAATATTATTTCCTTTTTTATTTCGATCTATTCTGGATCGAGATATATTATATGAAGGGAAACTTAGTAAGCATCCCTTAAGTAACAAGTAATCGATCGAAGAACTAAAACTGTAGGAATTCCATGCAGAAGAGGATATAAACTGAAACCAATATATATCCACTCTTATCCAACACTTATCATCATTGAAAATGACACATAGTTTGAGAAAATGGATGGATTTAAAGCGAAATTTATCTTGGCCTATAAGATTATTATTATTTTGCATCCTCATCAAAAAATGCATAACCCTCACGGTCTATATTCCTATTTTCTATACCTTTATGTTCCCGTACTTATGCAGAAGAGAAACAAAATATCCATTAGACCACTTTTGACCGGTTCTACATATCCATTAGAAGAAAAAAACACAAAAAAGCAACGACACTCAGATAATGAATTTTTCACGAATTGACCCGGCTCAACTTCCTCTTCCAGCGCCGATTACATCTCGAACGGAATCGCATGCAAACTCTACCACGAAATACGCTTAAAACACCGCTTCTGAGTTTACAAAAGCCCCTCAACAAACTCACGAATCTCTCAAATTCGTTTCCGTGACCGATCGCAGCCGTGCGAACTCGCCAGCTGCTGTATTAGCGTGCGCGTGAACCGCAGGATCAACCTCCTGCGAAAGTTAACATTCCCGATCCGGACTCATTACAGCACGCATCGATATTTCCCGCTGCATTATGGGAAAGACAATCGCGTACGGGACTTGCAGCGGAGACTACTGACCCACTATCGCGTATTGTTCGGAATTAGGGTGAGTTGGGGGAGGGCGTGGCGAGTGGTGGGGGAAGACAACAGATCTGCACGAATGGGGAGGGGGAAGTAGGGTGGGGGGGCAGACGGACGGCGTGGCCATATTTGCCGACGGAGGCATAATATGTGGCGGACCATACCTGGCAAAAGGAGCTCCCATGATCCGTTCCTAAGCCCGTCTCTGGGAATTCTTTCCGAACCACCATTCAATCCTTTCCCACAAGAATCACCCTTCCCAAGGGGGGGCTTTGCTTTAGTTTCCTGCGCCGTGTTCAAGAATAAAAATTCCGTGAAAAAGAATATAAACTAGAAGTATTTCCTTTAGTTTACCACGTCTTGTATTATTTGTTGTCAAGGTAAACAAATAAATTCTTTTGAAAATATACACGTTAGACATAGCTTACTATATTATGATAAGGTATCAAATGCTGTTATAAACTTTCGTGGTAAGGTCGAACTTCAGTTGTTGAAAAAGAATAAAAGTTTTAAGGTGCCTAAATAAAATCTTCTCATGCGTTAGAAATGAAGAATCTATTCCCGAGATGGATAAAAATCTCTGGCCTGATTCATAAAACCGGTCCTATTTTAGAATACCTGGGAACCAAAAGTTATAGAATGATTGCTCTGGAATTTTAATTTCGAAAAAGTATGATAATGCATCTTTATAAATCTTAATTTCTTCAATAAAACGCTTCAAATTTGGGAATATACGTATATTTCTTGCTTTGAGAAAATGAGAAAAGCATATCAGAATATGCACGAAAGGGATTATATATTTTTAAAAATGTTGTACATAATCCGTGCAAGAGAAATTTATCAGAGGTATCAACAAAAGAGAAATATATAAAAACTTTTCCTTAAATTCTTCAATCGTGCGAAGGTCAGGGGAAAGTGAAAATAGGTTTATAGAAACTCTTTCTGGATGAACTTTTATTTAATCATCCGTTCGGGAAGATAGAGAAAATAAAGTGAAAGTAATTGGATCAGAAAATTTCTAAATCGTATTTTAATTAAAATATACCACACTGGTGGAAACCGGAACGAACAGTGTTGAGACTTAACCAATTCTAAATCCTATATCGGAGTTTAATACACTCGTTCTCAATCAAAAGTAAAATGTACACTAATTCTAAATACTAATATCATAACAGAAAAGCTAAATGGTTGTAGATATACACAGATGTGAGAATAAGTAGCAAAATAATTACTAAACATTACGAAAGCAGTGATTTTGAATGGGAAATTCCAATGACGGAAGCTATAACATCAATTCTTAATTTGTTAGTCTTCAAGTTATGATAAGAATGAATCTTCTTTTATTTAAAGAAAATGCATCGATAATACCACAAAACTTCCGCTATCAGCGATATGAACAAACCTTAATTTTGAAATACTATAACAACCGTGGAATTATAAAGTGTATCATAAACCACTGTCTAGCGAAAGAAAGCATTTAGACATCAATTACGTGTTTTCACAAGAATGAGTGAGCTGGAACTATCATTGATCTTGAGGAAAGCATGAAAGTTGGCCTACAACCAGCTGTGAATAGCCGAACATTTGCAGGATATTCATTATGACTCACAAAGTCAAAAAAAACGTTTAAATACAGAGCTGTTATGCTGAAAATTCAAACAATTGCATCTGTATTCGTCCACTGCATTGAAACCTGACCCGATGATAAAAAGTTGACGTTGCTAAGCGATTTATAAACATCGTCTGGTCTAGCCAATCAGAGATACACATTGTGATGGCGAAATATACGAACTCAGTTGTGCAGGTAACCTAAAGTGTAACCTTTAAACCAAAAGGCGCCGCTTCCAGACCTAAATATTTTCACGGAGGGAACTCAAATTGCTCCCTACGCTGTCATGAATGAAAACTTCGCTTTAAAACTTCGTAAACATCTCAAATCACACAATCCGGTCATTCCCCGACCCAGTCCTCCGGTGCTGAGCAAAACCGCAAGGCTGGGCTCGAGAAGCGGCTCGCACTGTCCCTCGGCAGGTAAACCAATTCGGGAAGCGTAAAAAATTAGGGGAGGGCACGCAAAATGGGAAACGGACGGGTAGTGGCAGATGCCGGCAAGTGGCCCACCGTCCTAGGCCTCGACGAGAGATGCACTCACCTGCGAATGGGCCGGAAGCAGACAGGGCTACATCTTCTCCACCAGTTCCATTACGCCCACTGATTCTCATTCCTCAACGCCGTGGATGTTGACGGAGGTCGCGATCTATGCTGTGCACTGTTTAAGAGACGAATCCAAAGTCCGGAAGAAACGAATGCGGGTATGCGAAGTCCGTGTACAACCTTCGGCAACGTCCACCAGTCACTCACTGAGCGGGCGAAGGAAACTCGGATGGCCGTTCGCGCTACCCCCCTACCCTTTCCCTTCTTTCCCGCCGCGGCACGGACAGAAATTCCACCAGATGGAGCCACCGACCCTCTCAGTCTGCGGGCCGCCGTCAATTCGAGGCCTTCCTGCTTAGGCTCTGGATCTGTACCGATGATCGACAGGTCCTGCGGTGAGAGAGAGGAATGCTATTCAAAAGGAATGGACGAGATCGGGCGTGAAACCGAGCAACACCGCAAAAACCAGGTTTTTCGCATTTAGGGGCAATATCCGAAATATTTGTCGCGCGTGAATGGGATTTTTTTGTAAAGAGGTGAAAGAAAAACAGGCGAATGACTTATCGTTCTTCTTCGGCAGTTTTTGCTGCTGAAGCGTACGTAATAATAGGTGAACTAATTTAAAAGTGAAGCAATTCATTCACAACTTGACGTACCGGATGTTTAGTATACTTTCAACGGACTATTGTTGCGAGCTGGTATAAGTAAAACACAATATGCCAAGAATTGTTGGCTAATCAATCCATATACTTCATTTCATTGTTCTAATTATAACTTAATTTTTAAAAAGTTTTCAGATATTAAGGTAATTGACATCTTATTAAATCAGCAGCATTTAAAATACAAATTCATAAACTTAATCTGTCATTATTGCTATTGTAACTAGACTAACAGTCCAGAAGTAACAAAGACCAAATGCTGTTCGATTTCTTATTTTGTCGGACACGACACAGTCCATAGTAAAATTCCATGAAAGGTACATGGTTTCTCGACGGAGTCATTAACTTTACTACGATTCCTTTTTTAAAATAGAACGAAAAAAAAAACCAAAGACTAACGGACATATGATGTTAGGACTAAGCAAATATAGAGACGGGAAAACTCTCCACGATTTGCATTGTTTTCCCAAAACGGGACTCGAGGCATGTCGATGACGTAAATATGTCCACTATCCATTGAATATCAATTGGTTCCTGCACAAGTAATTGAGAATTTATCGGGTGCAGAATATTAATCAAGAGCCTCAATTAAAATATTAATAATTCTTTTTTCGAGGAAATGAACGTGAATGACTCTCCAACGTTTATTAAACTTTCGAATCCTTCAAAGGAATTCAGAAATTATTATTTGAATATGCAATGATTAAAGACACTTATGTATTGTCCATCATACTCTTTTTTATTGTCAAGAAGCGACCTACAATAAAACAATTAATAGGGAATAAAAATTGAAGACGATAATGTCTATGTGAATACTCGTTATGAGCTGAAATTGAGATTCATAGCATTTGTTATATAAATTATCTAATCTTTTATTACAGAGCAACTACCACAATGGATAAGAGTTTGATAAAGTGGAAAATTGACCATTACGAGAATCATGTAACATATTTTTAATCGCTTAGAGATGGATAAATAAAATCAATTATCCCTTACATAAGAAACTAATCGTAGAAAGCGTATCTAATACTGAAAGCTACGCATTGTTTAGCTTAAAACATTGTAGGAACAACGAAGAATTGTTTAAAATCTAGTTTAGTGATGTAAAAATAATTAGGCCTTTTTTGTGAAGGGATAATACTGTGGTACCCTGGTTTCGAGACCCGGTCATGTCGCTATTTTCTCTTCCATGAAACCTATTTATTCAAGTCGAAAGATTTTTTTTCGCCTTTCCTTGATCCAGGATAATACATTTTTCTCTTTCCTAGTGAAATGTAAAAAAAATATGCTAAACGCGGAAAAGAGAATGATGGGAGTCAAGGATATTTAGATTTTTCAATGTAGTAATTACATGAATTAGAATTAGTATCATAAAAATTGTGAAAATAATATTTCCCGATACAGAAACAAATGAATGATCTTCATCTCTGTATTGTATGTTTAGAATCAAAAATTAATTAGGAAATTACTTCTTCATTCCTTAAAAAAAATTAGTTAAACTCCTATCACATGCTGGAGAAACGAGAGAGAAGGTGAATATAGTTGATCTGAAAATACTGCTTCATGATCATAAGTAATAAGATTTTCTCATTATGAGAAACAACAGACGTATTCTAAAATTTTATAAACGCATCAAGGACGAGATTTAAACTACATCATTTCGTTCGAAAAACTGGCGCTACAGTTTCACCGACTAAAAATTTATATATTTAGCCCCAATAAGTCATTCATTTAACTTTCTACTGATGACTTAACTTTGATTCCACATAAACGAGGCAAACACAGACAAAATTTAAATCAAGTTCATGGAAATAAATTGCAAAGCGGACGAAAACGCAAAGCGAATTTTTCGGAATATAAAAAATTTTCTCTTACATTCCACAAGTGTTTCTCTGCCAACCGCGAATGCACCTCAAGTATCTTATAGTATGCACGATAGAAAGTCATGTAACATCAACTAATTCAACGACTAGGAGTGGTACGAGATATATGCACAGGTTCACAACATTCCGCACAGATCTTATAAACACTTAATTTAAAATTATTAAATCCAACAGCACAGGTGCCACACAACTCCGATAGGTAAAACTTGCTTCGACCGATAGCCAGCTGAAGCCGCGCGATCGGCGACACGTGGCCACTCAGTAGGAATATGAAAACATCGTAACAATGTTGCCAAGTCCGTTTCTCCCTATCATTATCAACATTTCACGAAAATATACAAAAAATACGTACGATGAGATGGACATTCTGACGGAAAAAATACAACGTAAAATAATACCGCCTTGCCCAAAGGTTTACTGTCTAAATGTCAAAGATTTTTACTACGGACTATAATCACCAAGGAATGTGTTTTCTCTGCGGTACTTATCTCATCAACTTACGAGAAAATTAATATATTTTATTCTTAAAGTAAAATTTCAAGCATTTCCGGAAGAATTAAAATTCATTCCGTATCTAATGTTAGACAAGCACTATAAAAGAATAAATAAATTGCAAAGTTAATTAAACATAAGTTCGTTAATGTACAACGGAATTTGATGAAAGTATCTGCAATAATTGTCGGTTAAAAGTACTTGAATGGAAGTGGATAAGGAAAACAAAAAATTCGCTGTGGACAGGATTCGAACCTGTGCGGGCAAAGCCCATTGGATTTCGAGTCCAACTCCTTAACCACTCGGACACCACAGCACATCACATGGTGGGCTTCATAACATATTTTGTTACCACGAAAGATAAAATTATGCTGGGAGAATTATAACCATGTAAGTCATTGTTTCACTTTATCTATTGGCTTTCTTGGGCCGTATATTCCTCTTTTATTTCAATTAAAAGATTGAATTAAATATGGGACAATGTTCTGAAGGGTTTAACTCTCTCCAAGTTCAGCTGACATAAGCTGTTCTGCATGTACAGAGAACGTGATTGTGGAACCGGTCAAAACTGCTTCTTCCTTATAATATCTCAATTTTTCGAGAAATGGCAGTTTTTGATCCAAAACTCAGCAAGGTTTGCGCCTTTCATTACCTCGAAGTTTCTATTTATTATTTTGCTATGAATAGTGACTTAACGAGAACTCTTTAAACTTGATCTCTGAAACAACAGGAACATCCAAGGAACCTTATTCCGGAGCTTTGTTATCAGTTCTATCATTTAGGATGGGTTACTGGTACTGGAGGAGGAATTAGTATCAAGGAAGGGTATGAGAGCATTTTTTTCTGATGTTACTTTCATAATTTGATATTTACTTAAAGAAAAGCATTGCTACATTACCATTTCTTTGTAAGGGACGAAATTTACATTGCACCTTCCGGTGTTCAGAAGGAACGGCTTCATCCTGAGGATCTTTTTGTTCAAGATATCAATGGTCAGGATCTAAGTCTTCCTCCTCCATCGAAAAAACTAAAGAAAAGTCAATGTACTCCATTATTTATGAGTGCATACACTTGTAAGTAATCGAATTTTTACAATTATACTAAGCCATCACTTTTTGTTGTTTTTCACGAGCATAGACCTAAATAAAAAGTTATAAAATCACCTTTCTTAACTCCAATTTTACAGCAGACACAATGAATTACTTATTGAGACCATTCGTTTCAGTGAATACTTTTTTTATGTAATCATTACATTATTTATAACCCTCCTGCCCTTAATGAAGAATTTTTATTTACTACAGATAGGAATGCCGGAGCTGTTATTCATTCTCATTCAAAGTCTGCAGTAATGGCTACCCTTTTATACCCTGGGGAAGTGTTTAAGGTCTCTCACTTGGAAATGATAAAAGTAAGTGAAGTATTTCTAGCATGCATAGATGATACCTGAAAAAATACGATACTTCATTCATGCTTCATAATATTATCTATGAAACTGTTACCACTGTGATATATATTAGTCTTAAATCATTTTATGAACCATTCATGACTGTAAATTGTAATCAGGATTCTAGTCAGTTGTATAAACATGGTTTGGAGTTTCAGAGGTGGAAAAATATAAACACGAAGGAAAAATATCATGCATTTAAGTAAACATAGCAATTGTATGTGAGATTATTTGCAAGTTGATGCTAAAAGAAATTATAAATGCTGATATTTAATTACTCTGAAGATGTAAGTGTTGAATTTAAACACATTATATTGATGAAGTCATATTTGTTAATAAGTACCAGAAGAACTTGTCTAATGATTGGTCACTACATAATTCTTCTTCTTATATCCTTTTTTCTTAGATTAGAAACTATCCTTCCCGATTACAAAAGATGTAGCATAAAATATTATAAAAAATGTGTCCACTGTCAGTCCCTAGCAAAACTTGTTTAATCGCCTACAACATTCCTTTCAGGGAATCTACAACCCAAAACTGAAAAGGAATTATAGGTATGATGAAGAATTGATAGTGCCTATTATTGAAAATACTCCATGGGAAGCAGATCTGAAAGATAGAATGGATAAAACCATAAATGAATATCCTGAAACTTCAGCAATCCTAGTTCGACGCCATGGAGTTTATGTATGGGGTGACTCTTGGCAACAGGCTAAAACGATGTGAGTTTATATCCAGAAATCATGCTTAACATTTGCATGCGTTAATACAAGGTTTAATACTAATTTTATTGCAGGGCTGAATGTTATGACTACTTGTTTGACCTAGCTGCTCAGATGAAGAGTTGCAACTTGGACCCATGTAGTAAGCCAGAAGATTATGAATTAAAAATCCAGAAGAATGGATTGTGAAATATTTGTACATTAAGACAAGTTTTACTTTTACATAAAAGTAAAATAATGTTTTATTCTTCTTTTTCTATCCAAAGTAAATTTACTTCATTTTCCTAATAAATGGTCTTCTTAACTTAAGAAATTTATTAAGAAAGAAATGAGTGAATTTGTAGATATATGTTTCTGTTGAGTTGCATAGATTTCATTATTGCCTCTCTTTCACTGCTTAAAAATAATACTAAGGCTTTGCAAATCCTGGAAATTTATTAATGTTAAATGGACAAAAGACTTAACAATTTAATTTCTTTTTGATTAAGGTTCAGACAATTTCTTTCATACATAAAAATATGTTTTACTGAGAGAGTACTTGGAAGGAAATTTGAACATCTTTGAAAATTCTGTTTCATAAAAATATTTTTCTTCAATTTCTCATTTGACTTCTTTCGGTCACTACAAAATGCACATAAGGAACCCCATCACTAATAGCCATCTGCATTTTGTCCCAAGTAAGTTAAAAGGTTTTTATTATTAACTTATGACTTATTCCTGAGAACAAAGCAAGAAAAATAATTTTTAGGACATTTTATCAATAAATAATTTTGATACAAACAAAATATTTTATATACTTGTATCCATAATACAGTGGAATATTTTCAAATTTTCTACATATGGAGCAGAAACTGAACTTCAAGGCAAGTAAAGATAAAGTGAAGGCATAACTTGAGGAAAGAGTTCATTTTTACTTTAGATGTCTTTTACCATGATTAGTTTAACAAAGAAAATGCCCAAAATTTGAGCTTCATTACGCATCTTGTGCAGAAAATTACCTCCATTCATTACATTAAAAGAGATTACAAAATCCAATAACAGGTTGCAGGATAGTTTTCTAGTTTACCACTATTATCTCCAGTTTTGGCAGTATCAAGGTTATGAGTGTAAAAACTGTGATCAAGGAGCCATAATATTATTTGAAACTACTGATTTATTAACATCCAAGTCATTTATTTAGAAGGAACTTACATTTCAAACATATATCAATACAGCTCTTTAAAAATATCTTGATTTCCTTAAATGTTGCCAAGCTCTTAGATCCATCTTTATTGCTTTCTTATTTCAGAGGTAACTAAAACATCTTGTTCTTAAAAATATCAGTATTACAAATTAAGAATCTCTTCTCCATTCATGCCTATACAACTCAGAAAATAGAACTCAATTGAATGCAGTAAATAAATACAGAGCTATTTTGTAACAGAAGTAGATTAAAAATGTATATACTTCATAAAGTACTGAACTTTCAAGTAATAATTACAGGGCAGCAGACAATAAAATAATTAATTTTATACTTGTACACACAAGTAACTAATACAATCACCAAACAACACAAGTGAACTTAATATAATTTCATAAAATAAATTTTCATCATGAGAAAAGTGGAGCTACATATAACTTGAATTTTATTTTCTTTCAAATTGCAAATGTTCAAAATTGAGTATTCGAACTGAATAGAGAACTTTAAGGTTTACTATAAAAACTAGAGCCAGATTTCTCTTAAGAGGCCAAGTCAAGTATTGATAGTATTTTACTTAAATTAATACCCTGGTCAGTCACTTCAATTCAATGACAGAAATTCAATACATATATTCTTATAAATTTTGAATTATTATTATCGCTGTCAATCTTTACAAAATTATCTTCAGGGGACAAATTTAATTTGAGTCATAGCTAAGAGACTCTAATGACTGATGAATTGTAACATGTTAACCACACAAAGTACAATTGGAATCAACTTCTCCCTCATAACTTCAGACAAAATATTTTACAAGATATACAACAAATTTCTGTATATATAAAAGTAAAAAGCAAGAAATGATGATTTATGGCACAATCCAAAAATGGCAGTGATAAAAAAATCCAATTACACCGAAGTATTTACAAAGTAACCTGATTAAATATGAGAGAAAATTATTCTAAATGAAACTCTTTCACTCAAATAGAAAAATTCAGCCTCAATATCCACTAGCTATGCCACTGGATCATCAAGAATAACTATCTGCTTCAATGAAATCAATAATAAATTCAGAATATCTAGTTAAAAAATATACTAATTGATAGAAATTATGATAAGAGTTGATTATTTAAAATATTGAGTTAATTATTGAAAATAAAATTAGAAATTCCAAAACTAATTTTCAATTCTGTTTTACTAAGAAACAAATTATTCATTGCTTTTTGGCCAATTCTTTTCTAGGCATTTGCGTCAATTCGTGAGAGATACCTTGAATTTTGAGAAATTAGAATCATTATCGCCTATATAACATCCAAAGGTCAAAACTTACAGTTAATTAAATTACTTGAAAGCTCATAGTTATTCAACAAAAAACCATGATACTTACAGTGACTACAATTAATGCAAAACCAAACTTTGAAATTAAACTAACTTCAAAATGAAGTCAAACTTCTACCAACATGGTTACTCTCAAAAAATTACCAAGGGATAATGAATAAATTGAAAATAGCTATAAAATATTCAACATTCCAAAACCTTCCACAGAATGATTTTCAAAATTTTATAATTCAACAAATGGCAAAAACTGTGAACCAGAGTGGCTGACTAGTGTAACTTGGAAGGGCAGTACTCTATTCTGAAATTTAATTGCCAATGGCCAACTGTATATTTGAAATGGACTAAGGATGCAGTCTAAAAGAAGCTAAAATTTTGAGAAACCAAGGTATAAAATTTTTTACAAGTAAAATTAACAGTGAAATATTTTAATGGGAAGCATATTCATCATATTTTATCAATGAAATACTATTTTACAGCCAATTTGATTTGAGGGGAGAGTTAAATTTTCTCCCAACGCTAAATGAATTTGACCTAAAATTCATCACTAAATGAAAGTCTTGGCTAATTATCAATAATATAAAAAGAAATACAGTAACCAAAGATCAATTATTGAGCAGTAAAATTATCATATTTACTTGAACTAAGCATGCGAAAGGTACTTTTTTTATACTTAAAAATAATAGAAGTTTTTAAATCACCTGCTTCGTGCTTAAATCAATTTAAACAGATGTATTATGAAATCCACTATATTTTGCTTTTAGCATTCAAATATCATGGAAATGAATGAGATACAAATAACTCACATGAATGAAGAACAAATTTGACACTTATTTGTGATGACGGTATCCTTTTGTTTGGTCATTTAAAAAGTTTAAAATACAATAAAGCTCCAAAGTATGGAATACAAATTAAAACATTCTTTTTTATTTTTTACTTTAGATGAATAAGTATCACAAGAATATTTTTGTAGTCAAATACAAATAAATCCTTTATCAATTACTATTAAGCAATTTATAAATTGACAAGTACCAGAAATCATACTTGCAACTGTAGTAACAAAGGAACATTAAAAATAAGACTATAAATTCATTCACAAGTCCTGACTCAACATTCTTCAGAAAGCAAGGTTGTTCTTCAACTTACATATTTAAAAAATATAGTTATATTCAGGGATATGGCCTCTTTGGAGCAAAGGTTTGTGCTGCCATGTCTTCCGGATCAATACCTAGCATTGCGAGTTCATCATCACCCATTTCAACATATTTCCTACGAACTAGTTTCTCAGGACTTGTTTCAGGCTCTGGTTCTGGTTCAGGTTCAAGCTCAGGTGTTGGTTCAACTTCCTCAGGCATACATACTTGCTCCTGCATTGCAAGCGCCATAGACTCATCACCTTCCTGAACCATTGGTTGCATCTGTTCCATGGACATCATTGGGTTTGCCATTAGCACACCACCTGGTGGAGCCATGGCCATCTGCATAGGTGCCATTGGAGGTGCCATATGCATTGGTGGAGGAGCACCATACATATGATGAGCAGATGGGTCCATTGGATGCATCCCAGGCATGTGAGCCATCATTCCCATATGATGAACCATCCCAGCAGCACTCATGTCATGTGTCATCTCTGAACCATCTGGGGCCATCGCCATACCAGGAGGTGCAATAGGTTTTCCATCAGGGCCCAAAGCAGATTTTTCTGGAAATAGAATGTTCAATGCGTCCTGGAAATCTTTAGGTAAAGGAATTTCATCAACCACCTTTGCTTTAGGCTTTGTCTCTCCTTCTGCAGCAGCATGACTTTCAGCTGTAGTTCCAGGAGGAAGCAGAGGTGTTGCAAGTCTTGCAGGAGCACATAACTGAGCCTGAACCCCAGTAGGCTGATCAAAAGTTGTGAGCAACTTTGGACCAGAACTCATCTCCATTAATGGGCCAAATCTTGAAACTTTTGCAGGAGCAGAAGTAGTGACAGGTTGTGCAGCAGCAGAGTACGATTGGGCAGCAGATGTATTATAACTAGATGAAGGAGAGGTATCAGCCCCTTCCTGCTTTGAACTCTCTTCTTTGGGAGCTTCTTCTTCCTCTATTATATTACTTTCCTTTTCTTGACTTTCTTGCAATTCTCCTTCAGAATTATCATCATCTATATCCATATCCTGAACACCTTCAATCTTTCCTTCATCCATACCTAACTCCTTTCCTCCATCTTGGGATGGGGACAAAGGCCCCTCACCATCTTGATCAAGATCTTTACCATCACCTTCTTTTGACCCTGAACCAGGTTCCTTCTTCTTGGCAATATGTTTCCAGAGAGGCATTCTTCCTATGAATGGCAATTTTGTTTTTGGACAAGAGGGCTCAGCTGGTTTCTTCGGAGGTTTTGGAGGCTTCGGTTCAGCCTTCTTCTCTTTCTTACTGAATGGATCAAACTTCTTCTCTTCCTCTACAACCTTTGAAGAATAAGTCTTCTCTTCTCTGGAAACCCTATCTCCTCTTGAATCCCCTCTGTAATCTCTGTCTCTTCTCCTCTCTTTATAAGAATCATATTTCTTTTCATACCTGCTCCTCCTTTCAGATGATCTCCTTCTGGGGGAGGTTGAACCATACCGTTTTGAACGATTCCTTTTTCTATCTCTACTTCTGTCCCTACGATCTCTTTCCCTATAATAATCTCTTTCGTAGCTTCTGTCTCTTTCATAACTCCTTTCCCTTTCATATCTATCATGTTCACTTTTATATTTCTCCTTGGTCTCATACTTTTCACGTTCAACTTGTTTCTCCTTTTCCTCCGGTTTCTCTTTCTCTTCTTCCTTTTCTTTTTCTGCCTCTTGTTTCTGCTTCAGCCTATCTTTGATGTTGCTTAGCAACTGCCTGTCATACTCGGAGATGGCTGCAGGTGTTTTTGGTAACCAATCTTGGAAACTCTTTTCCTCACGATGAGAAGCTTTTTGTACTTCACCTTCTTCTTCAGATTCCTCAGCCTTAACCTTCATAGTCCCTTTTCCTTCTTTTTCAATTGATACCCATGAATTTTTTGCTACTTCACCTGGGACAGAGATTTTGGGTTTATTTCTCATTGATACTCTAATACTCCTGCCTGCTTTAACTTCTCCTTCTTCGCTTTCAGAGCTTTCATCTACTCCTAAAACGGCTTTGGGTTTTGTTCTATGAGAAACCCCACCAAGTGCAGAAGTAATAGGAATTCTATTGGTACGAGGTGGTGCAGCAACCACTTCAGCCCATGTTCCAGAGGTTGATTTATTTTTTTCCTTAGAAACAGCCTTGCTTGAAGTCTTCTCCTCCTGCTCATCTTCAGAATCTCCATCCTCCTTAACCTTGACTTCAAAATTCTCAGGAGAATCTTCCTTTCTTGAACTTCGGGTAAATGATTTATCTTCACTTACTCTCTTCAGAGCCTCATCCCTTTCTTCTAACCATTCTGATTCCCATTTGGGGTTTTTGTCCAAAAATTCCTGTTTAATGAAAGGAAAAATGTAACATTAAAAATAAAGAAACTAAATTGGGGAACATCTATACCTTTTAAAAAGTTCTGTACCCATCATATACCGATAAAATCTTTAAATTACTAAGATTTTATAACCTGTACACAAAACCACATACTCATACTACTACTTAACTCTTAATATCTATTCATTACAACCAATTGGACAATAGGAGAATAATAGCTGAAACTTATAAAAGATACTTTTGATTTTGTAAATAGACATACTAATAGATATTAACTATTTAATAATAATGATTAGAAAGTAATTTAGATATTTATACTTACTTTATAGTTATCCAAATGAACTTTTGATTTTAAATGGAGGGAAACGCAATGGAGGTCACCAATCCACGAATCACAGAGTTTGCAGTACCAAGCAGACACAGAAATCAAAAATTGAAGACCTGTAATAAAAATTGCAACAATTGAGATCAAACAGCAATAAGGAATGAATGAAAAGTAAACCAAGTTTACAATAAACTTAAAGGAGAGTTATCAATATTTAACTTAGATGCTTTTACAAATAGAATGAATTAATATTAAATCTTAACTCTCATGTAATTGAAGACTGCTAAGAAAAATTTGATTTTCTAGAAATAAATAGCGTGCAATGTAAGAGATATTTGGGCATTACAATAACTAAAAACTTTCCTTGCTGAAAAAGTTTCTTTCCTCACAATCTGTAATATTTAAAATCACCTGAACATAGCTTTAGAACCATTCAGAGGCCATAGTGAATGTTTGCTTGTATAAAATACTTAAAAAATAATCAGAGAAAAGGCTAAATAAACTCAGTCTAAATATTTAATAATAAGTTTTCTTATAAAAGGAAATAAATTACCTTTAATTGAAGATCTCTTGGTCGGAGCTCCTTTATAAAATGGTACCTCTTGCTCTGGTTTATTCTTGTGCCATGGCATATCAACCAACTTCTTTTTCTGTAAGTAAACAGCATCTTGTGTCGTAATGATTCTCAAAGGATGACGTAAAAAGGTAAGGTTATTGGACAATACATGATTCAATTCAATTAACTTTACAAATAAAAGCACATTTCATTTAAAGACAAATTATTATATAAATCAGTAAAAGAATTATAGGAGCAAAAACAGAATATAAGCTATGAAAGGGGACTGAGTTTTTCAGGATGTTAATGAACCCATCGACTTACAGCTATAAGATCCTTATGCTCAGTACTATGAAGGTGGTGAAGATATTCTTTAGCAGTTCTTGGGAATACATCACATACTCGACACCAATGTACCTCGGGGTCGTAATAAACATAATTGTAGATTCGACCATCACCATCTTCTTCTTCTCCTTCCTCTTCGGATTCCTTCTTGACTGATCGAGAGGGTGATCTATGCTGTAATTTAATGAAATGTTGCAGGGATATGAATTTATATTTTAACATAGTACTATAATGCATATGATAAGGTATTAAAAAATATTTTTTCCAATGGAATTTTTATATTTAAATGCTATTATTACAACTGTGCTACAATTGTGAATACATAACAATGACTGCATAAGAAAATTTCAAAATATATAAATTAATTTTCCTAATATCTTCTACTATGTAACACACAATAAATTTTTTTACAATAGAATACTAGAACGCTGGCTGAAATGATACATAAAATAACTCGAATGTAATCTATATACAAGGACATTATATGATAATAAAAATGTGCTTAGAAAATGATAAATATATGATTATTTTAATTATAAGAAGAAATTATCTCTGTTTATTTTGATTATAGAAAAACCAAATGAAAAAACTATTGTATTTAACAATATACTAACCTTTTCCTTATCTTCTCTACTAGATTTTCTTCTCTCTTCTTTTCTATCTTTTTTATCGCCAATAATGCCTGTTAGCATATCAATAACATTGTTGATGGCCTTCAGTTTATTCTGGATCTCCAGCTAAAACATATACAATTATAACAGCTTAAAATTAGAAGCGCATCCAAACTTAAGCTATGATAAGATAGGTAGATAATACCAATCAATTAGTTTTAAACAAGAAAAAAATGTACCTGAAGTTTTCCATTTTCCTTCAATATTCTGTCATTATCACAAGACTTCTCTTCCATCAATTCTTGGCGCTGCTCACGAAGTAACTCCAATTCTCTTGTGAAAACACTGGATTTCTTATAATATTCTTCCCTCTGCTTTATGAGTGTTAGTTTCTGTTCTTTCTGCTCCTTTTTTATGGCTGCAACAGAAGAGTTGAAGAAAATAGGATTATTTTCTAGACTACGGAACAACATGAGTTAAGAAACTTGTTTCATTGATCATAATACTAACCTGAAAGAACCAATATTACTTACAAGCTTCATAGAAGTAACATTCTTATTATAGGAATTTAAAAGTACGTAAATTCCCATCATTTAAAATATACTATTACTGAAACCTATCACTACATAACCCTGGAGAAAATGCCACCATTTAAACCATAATTTAACAGGCAGAACATAAATTAACAAAAAAAATCAAAATAAAAGATCCCAACCTTCCTTACGAGCCTCTTCTGATTTCTTCAATTCTGCTTTTGCCTCAGATTCAGTCTCAGTGGAACCTAGAATATAGAATAAAAAGTATATAATGGCAAGATAATAGGAAATGATATTATTATGAAAGCATATCTATAATTGGTTGATTAGAATGCAATGCCAACTTTGGCAGAGAGTTATGTTCAAAAAAGCCTCTAATTGTAGTCCATACATTTTAATATTGAATATGTTTAATTTAAATAAAGATCTTTATGAAAGGTGTCTCAAGAATCAAAAATTGCAACACAGAAAATCTTAATGCATCAAACAAAAATTCAAAACACATAAAACAAATTGTATCATCATACATTAAAGAATGTTTTGCCATACTTTTAATAAATTTTAAAATTAACAACTAATTAACAAATAAATAAGTATGTAGAAAATACTAACACAGCACTAAAACATTATCTTTTATCAAAGACCTGTTTTAGATGGTTTATTTGAAGACTTTTTAATTGTCACTACTGTTAAAAACACAGGAATTCAATGAAAATTAGGAAACAATAATATAAAAATTTAAAATTTATGAATAAAAATTGATATTTTTCATAACTTACAATCATTTTTAAGTGATGTGCCATTAAAAATAAAAAAGAGTAATAATTTGAGCTGCATAGTGATAAAACACAAATATCTTCCAGTTTTATAGGACAAATAACTTACATTTAGTAAGCTGACCGTAGTAATTCTCTCAAAATTCAGATTTAATATTAATGTTGCATAAACTAGCTTCAACTTTTAGAACAGATATGCATACAAAAGAAAAAATAATCATTTCATCAAATATCTTACAATCAATTATACAAGAAATAAAATATTAACTTCATGTTAATGCACAAGTGTATTCAAAATGTATTACTACAATCTTAACTTTACTAAAAGGTTATTTGTCCAATTGTAAAATAATAAAATATTTATTTATTACTTTCCCATTTTAATTTTTTTCAAGAATAATTGATCAAAAAGAATGTATTTTTTCACGATATTCTTGTATATTTTTAAAGTTTTATTGAGATATTTTTCTGCAAAATTAATGAAGAAAACATGCTTATTCTGAACTAAAAAATAAATAGTAAACTTTTTATGCCACATTTCCAATGAGTTTGCTTCTTAAATAACTAAAGGTATTATACATGGCTTTACTTTTACAAGTAATTGAAACTTTTGAAACTACTTTGATGCTAAACTACCTAACTAATTTACACTTTATGGCAGGCTACATGTTAGTTTCATATTGAATTATTTTATTTAATTATACCAATCATGAGCACTAAGAATCTAATAAAATTATATAATGAATAGTGAAATATTAATATTAGAATAAATACTTTAAGTTTATAATAAAATAAATATATATTCAAAGTATTTAATACAACAAATTAAGTATTTCATAGACAATGAATTGTTAATCATTACCTTGAACATGAGACTGATGAGGAGGTGGGTGTGTCATATCAGGTTGCATCATAGAATCATTCCATTCAGGCTGCATTTGTTGAGAGGAGAATTCCTGCAAAACAAAATCAATAGCTTCATCATTGTTATGAAAGTCAACAACAATAACATTACTCTACTGAGAAGGTAATCACATTCTTATGCAAAAATAACCAATTCGACTTTCTTCATTTTTAAAGAATCTGGGCTTCAAGATGTTCATTTACATGTGCAAGCTGTTCATCCTCGACCTGTTAAAGAAAATTTTATTTATTGGTCAAAACTTACCTTTACAGCAAGGATAAATACCTCATTAAAATACCTGAAGGCTGAATTACCACTTCTTTGCAGGATTTTACAAAAGTACAATAACAATAACATATTTTGGGTAGAACAAATGAAAACACTTCCACAAAATCAATCATAAAATCAAATCACACCAAAGATTCTTTGCTTCATGATCAAAATATTCTTTTTTTACAATTTTTCATACATAGAATACAGTAATATCAGTGGTGAGCTCACAATGGTGTAGAGACAGCATTCCAGCATTATCTCCAAGTTGCTACAAATAATCAGTCAACTGATTTGTGGATATGCTGATCAGCAGTAAGCATTCTTAATTCTGGGAGGAAAATCACTGAAAATGAAAAGGTCTCTCCTCGGAAATTTTTTCCTCTATCATTTTCAAAACTCCTTTATTAAATAGCGATAAGGACTAAAATTGGTTTGCATTTTTCCTTTCGCATAACATTTAATTCAGTTATTACTTACTCCGCCATAAGCAGACTGCATGGATCCTAGCTGACAGTATCCCTGATAGTTGTACATATCATATCCTCCGTGGACAGCCTGATGATATGATGATGATGATGACATGTCAGGCTGTGCGCCAAAAGTTGAGTAGGCCCCCTATATGCATTGGGGTTTACAAAATGTTTAAACAGAAGTAAAAACCAAATTCTAATAACAGATAAGGGGTACAAACCCAATTAAAATAAGGAAAAGCCATTCAATCCCATGTTGTCTGAAGTTAACTAAAGACCAAAAGGTCTCTTAATTCTCCATTCCACGTTGCATTGCAAGATTTACTAGTAATCAGTCATTGAATACATATAACATTCATTATTGTAAAACTATCCTGTAAAGAATTTTTTGCCAGAAAGATAATTTTCTCTAAGCACCATTAACCTATTAAAACAACATTCATAATTGCTATTATCTAACCAAATAAGCTCCTGAACTGGAGGGCATCCCACTGGACTCCACTGCAAACTGCTGCTGCTGCTGGGAATACATGGCTGCATAATCTTGTGTTGATGCTTCTGAGTGTTGTTTCCAAGTGGCATCCTGGGAATGCTGAGAACCGTGCCCGGCAGAAGCAGAGGATCGCCTTGGATTTCTAGATCGGCCACTTCCCCTCCCTGGACTTTCTCTTCTGCTGGAGTTAGACCGACTGCGACTTCTATCACTCTGGCTGGAAGACGAGGAAGAACTACGCCCTCTCTTACGAGGAACTGGTGACAGACTTCTATCCCTTTTCCTTGAGCTCTTCCCTTGCTTCCTTCCAACTGGAGAGACACTCTGATCCTTCTTCCCACTGGATATTGAACTATCTCTGCGGCCTCTGGAATGGGGTGAGGAACTTCGCCCTATCTTCTTAGGCGACGTCATCTCCTTGACTTTTTGTAAAAGGAAAGACACACTTAATTACACATTCAAGAGATCTTGAAAACAAAAAACAACTTTTGCAAAAATCTAGAGAATTAAAAAAAAACCTGCTATATAATTTATCAGTAAAAGATACCATTGAACATATCTGATTTAAAACATGCACTGTAAAAATAAAAATTAATCTGGAATGAAGTAATGAAAGTCATAGTTCCCATATCCAATAATGAGCAAAATAAATTAATATACAAAGAAACGAGAATTAGAGGTACTTTGATCAATAAGGTGTGTACCTAGGAGCATTTTGTAAGAGGAGTGAGAAGCATCTGACAGAATCTGGACTAGATTTCAGATCTTCTCTATAACATTGGGTATCTCTAATGACAGAGCTATCTTACCAACACTATACACCGAGATGACTCTGTCTATTTACTTTTTTAATTCTCTATTCACACAGTCAAATACTGCAAAACATGAAAGAAAGAAGGTCCCTTTCCTTAAATAAATATTTCTAATATGAGACAAACCACTATACCCATACTTCCCAAACCTCCCATATAACAGAAATTACTTGAAATGATGATAACCTGGCAAAAAATAACTTTATAAGCCATTATTGGGCTTTACACTGATATCATATAGGCATCAAACCTACAAGATTTTCAGCAACTCTTAAAAAAATGAGGAGTAAAAGATGAATATTAAGTCTAATAAAGCTAAATATGTATTACCCACGGAACTAGATAAAACTTTGGAAAGTTAAAGTTAGAACTTTTATCAGATAGTTGTTATGTATGTAGTATGCCCTTATACTTGGAGCAGTACGATAAAAACCATATTAAATCTCAAGTATGAAAGTATACCATTAATATTACAGAAAAAACAAATAAGAAAGCGCCAAGAAAATCCATAAAGGATGTACCACTAATATTGGTACATGAGACACTAAAGAAATGAAAATATATGGATTAATAAACCATGGCCTTGGAGGTACAGAATGTGATATTAAGACAATACAAATCCCAATGAAGATAGCTACTGCTTACAAATACATAACCATAAACAAATAAAATTTAAGCAGAGAATGTTCTAATAGGAATATATACACTACATATATATCTAATAAAAATCTGTAATATAGGAGAGAATGATAAAATTGTCTTAAATAAAGGTTAAGTTCCATATTAAACAGGCTAAGCATACTCTATTCAAATTATTACAGATAAATATACAGAATTTTCTTAATTCAGAGATCTTAAAATTAAGAACAATCTTACTATACTAATAAAAGAAATCCAGAATTATATGAGACTAAAAACTGTGTAATATACCATGATTTCACTCACTATCATTGACAAAAATGTAACAGAAAATTATATAGACATTGAACCATAAATACAAAAATGCTCACAATTAAAATTATAAATAAAAAAATTTTCATAAAGGGATTCCTAGAATATTTAATTTACATGCGAATACACATACAGTATGGTTTTATCCTAAACATCTATATCCTGAATACTCAAATCACTGACATACATGCCTCAATTCACCAACGAGATATGTCTAAATGAGAGTGAAATAAGTTTGAAAATGAATACCGTATTTTTCGGATGATAAGGACAATTGGATTATAAGATGCTGTAACAGTAAAAGGATCTATTTTCATGTATATGACCCACCAGATTATAAGGCACAAAAAGCAAAACAAAATTGTAGGATAGGTTACACTTCATTCAACTCACACTAAAAACTGTCAATACTGTTTCCCTAAAACATACAAAACTCCAGATAAATAATTATGCTTCGGTAATAAAAGGGAGTTGCCCCATTGATTACCTTAGTCGTAATAAAACATTATGACAGATTTTTCAGCGCTGTGTGAACATAGAAAATTGGTTTGAGGTCACTAGCTATCAGAACAAGAAGAATTCATAGATAAGACGCATTTCCCTTTTATTTTTTTGGCAAATGCAGGGATTTGATGTGTGGTTTACAGTCCAAAAAATACGGTACTTAATTTTATCTTCCTTGTCCTAAATGGTAAATTAGTTAACTAAAAACACAGTTAAGATAAGGATTTGGATTTCGATCTATCACAACCAGGCTAAGTGCTAATTAGTAAGCACTATCCAACACAATGGTTAATCTATTACAAGCACTTACTCAGTTTAGCATAAATCATGCAAGAAGCCGAACGTTCTAAATAAATCAGAAGCCAAAAAAAATCCAAACAAAAGAACAGCAAAAGATAAAGATGCAACTTGTACATAATTTTAAAGATGACAGAATGATTATTCACCTCTAGCACGAACAGGTGAGCTTTCCCTCTTGTTACTATGGTTAGGGCTGTAGGCCCTTCTGTTGTCTTCCATAGATGGACTTCTCCAATTGTAGGCAGCAGGACTCGGTTTACTTCTGTTTCTAGACCAAGAACGCTCTTGGTTGTGGGCTACTACAGGAGATCTGGAGCTAGGCTCCCTTCTCCAGCTATGTCCTTGCTCCCGAGGGCTTATAGAGCTATATTCATGCTTCTCAACAGATGGACTTCTTCTCCTATTTTCTACCACATTTTCTGCCTCAATTCTTGCAGTTGAAATCTTACGTCTCATATTAGGTGAACCTTCCTCATCAAGACCTTGATATCTGTTTTCATACAATTGTTTTCCAGATTCTTCTCTTTCATACCTTTTATCTTCCACAGGTCTACTTTCATCAGGAGTTAGACTCTTCTTGTGATAAGATGAACTTTCATCCCTAGTCCAACTACGTTTGCTCCATTCACGAGAAGTATGGTTTCCTTCAGAGTCAAAAGATTCCCGGTAGTTTTCATTTTCACGATAATGTGGACTCCTGGTCCGACTGTGGGAAGCATAATTCCCAAAAGTTTTCTCATCAATTATTTCATACTTCTCATACTGACGTTGCCTTTCATATGATTTTCTACTTCTGCTAGATGAAGGCCTACTATACCCTCCTCTGCCTCTTTGATACTTGTTATTGTATCTTTGCAAATTAGCCTGCAAACTTTCATCATCTAGAACATATTCCTCCACATATAATGAGCCATCACTCGCAAACTCTCTCCTTTTACCTCCACCCCATTCATATGTGCCATCATTTTCTTCCACATTTTCTGAATCTAATTCGAAAATTTCTCCTTCATCCAAATCCTGTTCCCTATTTCCCTGCAATCTGGACCTACCAAACGACCTACTCATCCTTTGACCACCAGGCCACCTACTTCTGTAAGAGTGAGCTGCACTGCCTCTTCTCTGTCCTTTCCAACTCATGAACTTTTCAACTCCTTTAGGACTGAACTCTTCCCCTTCCTCAAAGTACAATTCATCACGCAACCCACTACTGTTACCCTTTTCAGAATCAAGAGATGTTTCAGCCACTGATCTCTTTTCTTTTACCCCTGTTCTCTGCAAAATTCTTTCTTCGCGGTCATCCATTAACTGCAAAAAATGTTTATTTCAAATTCAAACAAATGCGATAAAGGGAGTATCACATCAAATGTCATGATCTGATGAATTCACATCACTAAATCACTTTCATCAGACATACAGAAGTTAACTAACTGAGACTCATATGATAAAGAAGTAATTATTATTTATATAAGGTTATGTAAGGAGACTACACATGGATTTTTATTTTCTAATAAATCTACCGCCTATCAACCATAAATAAAGTAAAAAGGGCAAGGATAAGGATGAGGCTAGTACCAAGAATAACCGAAGCAGTCAAAGAAAATTAATAGATGACTCAAACTCAAATTTCACGATACCTAGACAGAATCTCAACTCCAAAAGAAAGAAAGATTGAAAGATATTCATAACTTTTTCAATGTTAAAAATCAAATAAGATAAGGGAATACTTAGAGAAATTTAAAAATTCCATAAGTTCCTCAGAAAAGTGGGTAACTTGTGTCTTTAGTGATAGGTAATTTTGTTTTTGACTGAAATATAGGCCCACACCTTGGCATCACTTTCATAGAGCATTCTGCAAGTCATAATGAAAGAAAATCAAACAAAGTCACTCAATAAGAGGATACTACAAGCAACTCTTCCTGATAAAAGTGGAATAACAATTCTGCTCCCTGAGAGAATATGGACAATTCAAACATTTTAAGTAGCATGCAAACCTATCTGTTATCAGCTTAGAATATCCATATAGCACACACTGAGACATATACATACACATTTAGTGTGTGTGTGTGGTGGAAGGAAATAAGAGACCTAAACATTTACAGTGCATTCACAATTCAGTATTTTCAGTAGTTTTTCAGTAATTTAAAAACTCCAGAAAATAAGTAATTTCTTTAGCCAAGACCATTTTAAAAACTAAAAATATGCTATTTTGAACCAAATACCAGAACTTATCAGATAATGAACACTAAATAACACAAAAATACAGTAAAAACTGTGAGAGGTGGAATTTGTCTGATATGGGAGAAACTTATCAAAGCCAGAAACACCTGAATTGCTTTCTTAATGATCAAATTTTTCTCAATTAAGTCCCTAATAAGGCAGAACTTGCAAGACACAGATAAAAACATAAATGTACCATATTTCTCAGGAAGAAATACTTATAATATATAATAATTTGTTTATTGTTTTGAGATATGATACGTTTACAGTTGATGCACCAGTTTTGTACTGAATGTTTTCTTGATAGAAGTTTCTGTCCTCTCGTTTCAAGAGGGTTAAATGGTCATGGTTTAAAAATTAATTAGCAAAAGCAATGCTAAATAGCAAGTACCACCAACAGCCAATATGACTGTTAGACTCGAATCTAGCCCGAATCTGGATTTATAAAATGAAATAATTAAATTACATTAAAATTTTCCTCCCTTCACACAACTTTTCGTAAAAAATATTACCTTCCCCTTGTTTTTTTATCTTCCCTTCAGTGATACAAAAAATCCACTTTCGAGTGAAAATTCAGCACAGTAATCAGTAACTAATCCACACATTGATTTGTAAATATTGCATTAACCTGTCAAATAAAGAAACACTGCGTAAGACAAAAATATACTGTAATTCCCTAAGATTCCACCTTAGACAAGTTTTACTGTATATAAATGTACATAAGTAACTAAATTTCTGTACAGTAAAAAGTTTAGTACACTTAAAACTTTAGTGGTCAATGGTTAATTTTATTACAGTAAATTTTTAATAGTAAGGTTAGACTTCATTGCAACAGCAAGGTTACAGAAAATGAATCTTAACTAATGATCAGCCAAATTTACCCATATTCACTGAATGATACTAGTTCATTCTTTCAATAATATTTGAAAACCAAAACTAAGTTTACATAAAATTTTCGAATCGACAATGCTTTGGCAAGCAATAACACCTTTTCCTCCATATTTAATGCTACATTGATATTCGAGCCACATTTACAACTTAAGAAACATATGACGTTTTTTTATTTCTGGCATTTGATTTTAAATGATAAATTTGCTCTTCTTTCAATAAGATTGAAACAATGATTGCCAGTTATTATTTTAATGTACTCAAGTTTATTTAACTTATATTGAATACTTAAATAATTACAGCAATAATTTGCTAAACATTAAAAACCAAAATTACTAAAGAGGTCAGTTTCAAATTTTTAAACTGAAAAAAAAATAAATAAATAATAGCTTAGAAAGAAATCAAGTAAAGACACCCATGAACTTCAGTCCTTTATTTTATAAAATTTTTACTGCACAAACAAGCAAATTAATTACTGCCAAAGTCGAGATGAAAAATAAGTAAGTCATTAAAGCCAGGCAAATCTGACTCAATTTGGATTTTGATAACATTATCTACAGAGCTAAAATACAATTAATACTGTAAAATTGGACATGATATTTGTATATATAACTTTCACAAACCACATTTCTTTCTTTTCTGATGATTTTATATTATATTAAATAATTTTGATATGAATATCAGAATAACAATTATATATGTTTCCATGTTGCTAAACAGATTTCGAGAAGGTAGGACTACACTATGTATGAAGTACACTAAGAATAAACAAAGAAGATGAGTATTGAAATTTCCAAACCATCAGGGTCCACATGCCTAGAAGAATAATTAAAAATCACTTATAGACTCAATGGATGAGAAAACACAAGAGCATTTATCAGAGGGCATATTTAACCTGTAAGAAATCTGTATAAAAGAAATCCAATTCTTTTAAAGGTTCAAATAAAGAAATTAAAAAAATATATAGTTTCCATCTAAGCAAACTATGAAAAATATTTTATCAGTATTAATGAGAACAAAATTAGACACTGACAGATGTCAGAGAAATCATCATTAGATCACCATTCATTTTCACACTCATATGTGATTAGATGAAATACATGAGACAAAAAACAGAAAAATAATTAAAAAGCAGATATGACAAATAGAATTCTAGTATACCTAAGACATCATCAGTATTTAAATCATGTGAATAGAAACTTATATGATATAAAAGCAATGTGAAAATGAGTTACAAATGCATGTGTATAACAAGCAATCTATTATATACAATGTGTAGAATTAAAGATCATAATTGCTGTAGAACAGGGGATGAATGCTGATGATTTCACATTATCATGAACCTTTTGTACAAAGCATAATAAAAGAGAAAGTTTGGAATCAGAAATTTAAATTGATAAGGTGAATTCTAAGTTTATGCAGAAAGGAATAAATAAAAGTAGGTGAAAATAAAAAATTTCTTTCCTCAAATAAAATAGCTATATACTATAGTTGGGTAGTAGCTCAGTTATTACTTATCAAACCATCTGTTCCACTCATATGTGCAAAAGGTTTAAGGTTTTCATCAATAAAGGTAATTTTACCAATGAATTTACCTTGGCAGGAATAAATGGATAATAAAAGCAAACACTGGATTCTACAGTATGAGAGATTTATAAGTAATTCTTGAAGAAATTAGATGTAAATTAAAATATTAGCCGAAACCATGAATTAAAATGTGATACAAATAAAATCTAAGTAATTGATGAATTACTCTGAAGAGAATATAGAAACACAATAAAAGCTAACAATTATTGGTAATCAAAACTATGATTGTAACCAATAAAACAAACTTACTTTAAGTGGATTAATAAAAAGTTTAAATAAGTAACCTAAACTTATGACATTTTAGTACCTGTAATCATAACTTTAAACCACCATGCCTTAAGTTTTCCTTAACTTATTAACCTTAACAATAAATTCCAAGGAATATTCATAAATATTACAGAATTAAATTTAAAATAATGAAACTAAATATAACCAGATATTATTAATCGATAATAATAATAGAATAGTGATAAATCCACTACTTGACCTTCACATTTTAAATATAGATCTCATACATACTTATACATAAACAAAATAAACCATATCACTGCTACCTTCTTCCAAATATGAAAACCGAATGTATTTGTTTTACCTTTACATTTATTGGCTCACTCTCGTCTTAACTCCCCTTAAATTACAGTGAAGCAATAAATAAAATAATACCGATTTTACTGAAGCAGATACTGCTTCTTGTTGCATCACTCTAAAATGACCATTTCTTTGAATGCTTAAATAACACATATCTTCTTTGTTTTTTATTTGGACCTTATACTGTACAATTCGCGTAACTAAGCTGGATTTCACTATTCCAAGGAAACTTTTTGGAAGGCGACTAATACAGTGAACATTCATGGGCACAAAATCTTTATCTTCAGAATAATTAGAAGTATTTTCATATTTCTTTCACCTAATACGTTCCGATCCTAATCTTGCCCCAAGACAAAACATATTAAACCATGGCAACTTCTTGCAAGAAAGAGACAAAGTAATAGGTGGACGAAGAGTAGCTATCATTTAATTAATAATTAAACTTTGATAAAATTGAAATTTTATAATTTTCAAAAGATAAGCCATTACAAACAATGAGCTTCCAGCAACGATACATTATACGTGACATAGGACTGTTCAAGGATATAGTATGGAAAAGAGAAGAACATAGGTAACAATATTAATATAGGAGTACTTAAATACTATTCAACGGAATCTAATGTCGCCTCTTAGAACATAAATTATATCAATGCACGCGGATCCCTTACTTCAGAAATTTGAAATGATTAGATTTAAATGGGAAAAATCTTTAACAATAGTGTCGAAATTCTAGCGTAAGAAACATTTAAATTACAAGAACAATACTTATAAACCTTTCAATGACTATTCCATCACGTATACAAACAAAAACATCGGAAAAGCAATAGTCCAAGGTAAAACGTACCGGTTAATATTGTGGTAAGTTGTTTATGGTAATTCCAGGTATGTATTTCAATCTTCTGCTGCGAATTTTTTACTCCTTCCCGGCTCTTGTGAAAATAATCACCAAATATCTCGTAACTACCTAGTATTATACACTAGGACTTCCCACAGACAAATCCGACATAGCATCGGTGCGTAATGGACGATCTTCTCTCACAAAAGCATTTGCCGCCTAGTCATATTGAAGTAAAATTATTTATTTCTGTGAAAGAATATTACCAGAAATGAAAAGATGCTTATCTAAAATCATTTATTATTTTTTTTAGTCATTAATTTTCGAAATTTATTCGTCGTAAGATTTTCCTCAAGAATTTACAAGCACTTGTGGATGGATCTTATCGTTTCATACTCGACACGTGCGTGCGTTTGTTTAATCCACAATTGTATCTAGTTATTTCTTCGTTTACTTTGAGATGATAATGTATTAAGATAACTGTAATCATAATATTTAATTTTCGATTTGATATAATAAGTGTAAATGGTGCTAGGAATGGAACTCTTTCTTTTATTTGTAAAATTTAGCAGTTATTAAAATTTGGATTTATATTCTTTGGTGAATGATTTTGATATCTGAAGGAAATCGATTTCTGTCACTACATATATTTTATTACATTAGTGTGATAAATATATTCTCGAAGGAATACAAACCGGAGAAGTTACATAGTAATTTCTGGGTACATTTAATTCTCACACATTTATTTTGTAAATCTATTGGAATGATTATTCTTGCATAGCAATTGCAAATGGGAACTACTTTCAAGTGTTCGTGTCTCGATGAATAGTTAAAACTGTCATCAACTTAACCATTACAACATCACTATCATTTAGATAGACAAGGAAATAAAGTGCAAGGTTAACCTATTAGCATACTACTTAATACTCTTCTGTTATTCCAGGATAACGGAAATGAGGAACTGCAATTCTTCAATCTGGCCATCATTATTACTAATGCCTCACTTCCAGCTTGTATGAATTTTTACGAGATAATCGGTTCTGTTGAGATATTGTCTTGTAGATCGTTGTAAATAATTCAAGCCGAAACTAGGAAAATTTTTATATTTACGGGATTTCATTAGTTATTGTTCAGATTACATATTTATATTTGTTACAGAAACATCTGTAACAAATGATACCTTATCTTTTGTTGAACGTATTTTTTCCAAGTTGCAAACTAATCTTTGAGCTCTCTAGTAAATATATCAATATATTACTATCAAAAAAACTTTTTCTATCTTTGAATCTTATCGTTCAACTGAAATATTTAAGCTAATATGTTGAAATTTTAACATACTTTTTTGAAAGGATGAAGACAAAGGAATTTGTATTCATACATTAGATTTAGGAATAAAGCAACGATTTATTCATTCACCTTTTATAACCTCTCTCAAAATAGGATTTCGCGCCTCTAGTGTTAAAGTATAAATAATGGGCTATGATATCACAGATTATGTGGTAAGAAGATAAGAAAAATATTAAGGGTACCAAAATCTAGTGGCCGAATTCATCCTTATGAACACTCCAAATATTTTTCCACTAATACTTGATTTGAAATTCATTTCATACTCGTTATTTTTCATGGAAATCAGCTGAAATAAAATATATTCAAGCTTTTCATAATCTACCTTTATTTCTTGAGAAAGATGCTTAGTGAGAAACATTGCTATAATCTCTAGAAAGTATCCCAATATGTGATGATACGATCCAAGTAGTTTTCCACCATAATTCCGAGTTGTTCAAGTGTTACTTAATCTCATTATTGAAAAAACAAACGCTCTTGCTATGACTCTGTAGCACTTGAACATAATTTCTTTGCTTACCTTTTAATCCAGACAAGAATATACATAGAGAAAAATTCCAGGTTGTGACTGAGATGCACAATGAGTTGTAAAGATTCAAATCAAGGTAAGGTTCACTCGATCCTAAGGATGTTTGTAAAGCTTAGCTGTTGAAATGGCAAAAATTTCAGAACAATCACCCACAGTCTCGCTACTCAAGGTACTCAGAAAAAGACTAATGTATCAGCAATAAAACTCAAAAATATTAGGGACAATATGTAATTTTTCAGGAAACAACTATCAAGTTTAAACAATTTATTCATCATTGTTTAGCAATGAACAGAATTTTATGTGATAAATTGATGCAATGTGGATATGAAAAAGGATGACATGTTATAAATAATATGAAGATTAGGGTCTCTCTTATGTTAACCAATAACGACTCCAGAGCCCTTCATGCATATTTGCTCAATCAGATTTCTATCTTTCCTATTGTTACCTGATATAAATTCATGTAATGTACCAATATTAAGGAAATAACGAGTAATGGAAATACACATTCTTTCCCTATACTAAAAACTGCTTGGTCTTCCATTTTTTTGATTTTGAGTATTTTATTATGAATGATGAATTAGCAAATTATGAAAATTTCAATCTGAAATATATTATTGCTGTAAGAAGATTAAGTCAGGAGAGAAAAGTGTGAATCTCAATTGAAATTTTTTTGCTTAAATTTTTCAATCCATGAAGTTAAAATGCAAAGAATAAGTCTAAATTTAAAAGAAGCTAATATTTGCTAAGAATATAAATCAGCAAACTTTAAGTTCAAAGTCATTCTTTATTGGACTTCGGAGAAGCTCTTGAAGCAAATTACATCTTAAATGCTGCACACTGCTTGGCTATACAGTATTAAATGCATCAATGTTCAGCTGTACAGTAAAATGCTTTCATTTAAGACAAACAAAATTATTTACAATGCTAGGTAAGCATTTATCTAGTGATAGCATTCAGACAAGATTTAGTTTTTATTTTCATAACCAAGATAATTTCAGTTTTGAGAAGAGGTTAGTATTCTCTCTCAGAGTATGAAAGACACACAAAAAGTATGACAGCACTGCACAAAGGATTAATATTTCCCACAAAAATATGCGAATAGGAAGATGAAGCATGGTTTGTACAGACAATTCCATTAACAATGGACTTCAGAAAGAAATGACAATGTGAAACCAGAAGCATCCACTATGGTCTAAATTCAATATTTTAAAATATAGAATATCTAGTGTTTACAAGAAAATCCTTTGCTTAAATTTCAACATTTTTTTAAAAATAGTTTACACATTGGGTCAAATTTTAATCATCCACTAATATTCTCTAGGAAATGCAAAATTAAACTATATCAGAAGTCTTCGATTTATTGCTACTGTTAAATAAAGAGTAAAGTAAACCCTGGAGATTATTTCATTTACTATGAAGCTGTCTTGAATAGTACTCTAATGCATTTATTAAAACATCAAGGATGAAATTAAGTTTATTATACTTCTACAGGAATTTCATAGCCCATACATGTTAAATTTGTGCACTTGGCATATTCCAGTTAACAAAAAATTTTTTAAGTCAGAAGCTATGTTTGAAGAGATCTAAGACAGTTGCCATGAATAAGACATAACTTGCAAAGTAAACAATTCAATTTCACTTATTCTCGAACAGTAACAATTTTAGAGGGTATTATGTTCATTAATACTGCATATGATCATAATGCTTAAAAAAGGAATGCAATTAACTGAATATAATACTTGAAACATAGGAATCCCCAAACTACCAGGTAGAGTAAGTCTTATCACATAAATTATTTACATAAATAATAGAAAAAATAATTTACATAGATGGGGATTCAAATAAAGTTCAATTCCTAAACACAAAAAAAATTATGAGAAGTAATACCTAATTATAGAGTAGTAATGACCACCAAAAATTAAGTCCAATAATCAGAAAATAGGTAAAAATGAGGGTTCATAAACCTTGAAGAATCATAGAAAAAGTAAGGATATCTTCAAAGTGAATAAAAGATTAGATAATAAAAAGGGAATACTGTCATGAATCTTTCAAAAATAACTTAGGACCCACATTAACTCAAGCAATCATGCTTTCTATACTATCAAAAGTAAAAATTTTAAGTTTACCGCCAAAATATACTGCTAAATTTTTACATGTGTTCATGTATGAATGTTGATAGAAATTTACTTGCTTTTCCTCATTGAGAGAAAAAGAAAGACTTTCCTCAGAAGCTCACAAATAACTCTGCGATTACTCAATGTGCATGACTATTGAGCAAAGAGAGTGAACTTTGTGAGATTGACCAATATGAATATCAAATTACACATAACATTCAATTTGAGAAATATGAAATAATTTAATATCTCACTCAAGGATGACCCTATATACTACTCTATAGAGTAAAATTAAGAACCAATATTTTAGCCTTTAACCCATTAGATGTTAAATGGATTGGGATAGTTCAAAAAGAAAATATTTGGGTCTTCTCTTGTGACAGTAAAGCTTGAGTTACCTGCAGGTCATAAACAAATATTCTCATTATAGAAATATGATAAATAGCTAACAAATATTTTAATTACCTACATATGGGAACAATACTGGGTTTAAGAAATAAATTCTCATTCATTTTGTCCTCATATTATAGGCTAAATACTAAGTACAGTTATTTAAAACAAATAAATATCCACAAAAACCCAAAGATAAATTTCCAAGTAAACTTATACAATTAATAATTATTGTTATTTTGATGAAGGAATAAAGTTCTCAGGAATCATGAGAAGATAATTTTCATCATTATATGCAGAAAAATATTATGATTAAAAAATGGTCACAATATAACAGTTAAATAGCATTTAAATAAGGAAAACATTGTACATAAATTAAGTTAGGGAGTGTTACAGAAAGCTGCACCAGTTATTCATGGAATCAAATCCATCATACGTTTTATGACCAAAAACAAACTGTATGTATCAATTCATGCAAGGTCAATGCCAAAAAACATAGGTTAAGAAATGCCTACTATTGATGATTTTGCTCACAGCTTAAATTGCCAATCAGTAGACTAGAAATAACCTTGCATTTCAAATACATTTTACATGTGGACAATCATGCACATATTTCACATTGCATAAGGATTGAGTCCATTTTGGAATGATTAGCATCACAATTTCCATGGCTCTTACATAAGACAAACAGTCTTGTGCTGCTGCAAGCAAATAAAAGCCACAATCATAATAGCAAGTATTAAACCATTCCAGAATCGTTTCCAAAACCAGTCTTCCTCAAAATTATTAGGTTTATCATCTTTGGAACAAAAAGCTCTTACTAACACTTCTCACACACTAAGTAGCTTCTTGGCGAAGCTGATCTGAACTGGCCGCCCTGCTTCGAAGGCTCACCACACAAGAATTGGAATGGCGTTGCTGAAACAATATTTATAATGAACATGATAATTTCCATTCATATTATAAAATACAATAACTGAGTTATACTGAGAAATAAACTTCAAGTTTAGAAGAGAAACTAAAATGTACACAATTTTCATCTAATTTGAGAGATGAGTTAACTAAAAGATGATTCGAAGGAGAAAGTAATCTGGCTTTAAAAATCATAATTCTCAAAGAAAAATCTTTATCTATACCTAAATTTTACAAAAAATGTCAGGTGAGCTTTGAAAATAGTTGATTATTTGATTTATTAATTCATTCATTTGTCAGCAAGATCATCTATTGGGAATTGAGAGTCAAAATATTACAGAGTTAATTGAGTTCACGTTTTTAATGGATACACAGTTTTTAAGAAAGGTAGGGAAAAAATGCAATTTTAGTAAAATGTGAAATTAAAATAATTTATTTTCCTATATCAAATTCATTAGAGTAAGCTGACTAAAGCTATTTGATATTTCTGATGAATGAGCTTATGTTTATTCGAAATAAATGTTACTAACAGCATGGATAAAAGTTTTAAGTTTTTTTTTTAACTGGAGAATAAAGATGAATCAACTATCAGTGTACTAGTCCATACACAAAAATTAAAAATTTTACTTAAAATTTTATTTCATTGGTATTAGATAATGTTATCCTAAATAAAAAGAAACAGCAGTACCAACAGCCAAAAAACTATAAAAAAGTCATTTGTGATAAGAATATTTTTATCTTCATTAAAATAATAATTTTATTGAAAAGAACAAGAGGATTCATTATATTTTTAAAAGATTAAATCTACTATTCCATTTCTCAGTGGTTAAATCCTGAAATAATGAACAGCTACTTGGATAGAGAATTCAAAAATATCAGTAATACCCAATTAAAGATAATTCCTATCCAGAAAATCATTATATAATTTCCTTAATCTGATGTATGATTCATAAAGATCAAATCTATATTAGAAATATTATTTTCAGATGATAAAAAATTATTAACACCCTAAACAATTGAACAAATATTTTCATTTGGAAAAACCAGTTTCATAACATGTGATAATAACTTTTGGCTATCTTGAAGCTATAATTTCCAATTTCACAGTTCAAGAATATTAAATATTGCTTCCTTTTTGATGGGCCAGATAATACATTACTGACTTTTACTAGAATATTTCATTAATGTAAGAACATTCAAATATGATTGAAATAGGTGAAACTTTAGCTAAATTTAATAATTTAACATATGAGAAAGAATGTTATCATTCAGCTACTTCATAACTACCATAAGGTAAGAGTAGGTCAATAATTAAATAACTTTCTAAAACTGAAAATATAAAACATTTTCGAATTAGTTTGACAGGATCAGTTCTTACATCTAATCTTATTTACTCTCTCTAAAACATGCAAGAATTTGAATGACAAACACATGCAGAGAGTATGAGTTTCAATCTATATTTTAAAATATTGCTAAAATGGAGTAGAGCTAACATAGCATAGCTCATTGATATATATTAAAGAGAAACATAGGCTACTATGTAATTATATAATATTCATAATCTCTCTTTCCTTACAACATGTGCAATAATGTGAATAAGGTAATTATACTCTAGAAGTATAAATATCTGTAAAAGCACAAGATCCATGAACAAATTGGGATTTGAGACAATCACTTTCATGCACTCATGAACATATTATGGCAAACAAAAATAATAATGAGTTTTTTATACATTGAAAGTAAAGGAAGTATTTCATGTAATTATACATCACATATTTCAAACAAATGCATGTTATTAACATTTATCATAAAAACAGATATTAGAAAGATATATGAACTTTTTCTAAAATCAATGGTTTTTAATACATCCATTATTCTAGTTAGTGAAATAAACACTAATATAGTTTTAATATCATCACATTAGATATGTAACAAAAAATTCTCTCCATAATAACATACAAAGGAATAAAATAAAGATTTGATAATGCCAAAATGATCAATTTCTCATGTATTCCAACAGATTATAATGGATATTTCTATAATGTTGAATTATATCTGAGAATATAACTGTAACTAAAACTTAGAAACTTAAAATAAAAAATAATTCTACATGATTTTTTTTTAAATCAAGGGGACTAAAACAATATCAGAGGTAACTAATAGATCATAAAAATTAAATACCCCAAATGCATGCTATATATAGTCCTATGAAGATCTAAAACTAATTAAAACATCTTTAATAATATCCACAGAGAAATTGACCATTGGCAGTAGATGCTAATGCTAGAACAACTTGCCATTAATACCTATCATAAACAACTTATTGAGTTACATAACTATGATTCTCAGTAAGCAAGGATAGGAGAAATATATCAACTATTCAGTTAGTCTTAAATGAATGAGCACTATTAAATGAAAGAGACGATATAAAATTTTATGTACACTTTTCAGCAGTTTCTTTTCTGACTCATGCAGAGTTAGCATGGAATTTATGGAATCACTTCTTTATTAAAGATTAATAATCAGCCAAAAATAATTCAAAGCAAACTCACCTGATCTTGATGCTGGCTACTAAGAACGGACATTGAACTTGCGCGCTTCATGCTGGAACAAAAAGAGAACTCCCACAGTAATGCAGCAAATAAGCACATTCCATTAAAGGAGGGAGGAATTCTCCTCTATCTAGCATTAAATTAACATTATAAATATTAATATAATATACAAGAAAGTGAGAAAGGTTTTTGAGTTCTGGGAGACCATGCGGCAGACTACTGCTTCTCACAGCCACAAAACAGGCAGCCTAAAGAAGATGATGGTAGAGAGAAAGGTTAGTGTTCTTCCAAAAATAGCCATTTCCAACCATCCCACCCATATCTGATTAAACCAATCACAGCAATAACTACGTCTGAATAATGGGAGAGGAATTAAAGGAATAAAACAAATTTCCATTCATTTCACATATCAGATGACAGACATTGTACAGGAGTCCAGCTGTAGCTCGATAGAGTATTAAAAACCATCCTTTCCGATATTACCTGATAAATAACTTATTAAGCTCATAAATATTTCCCAATGCCATTTACACACTTACCCTTATAGCTGTAGATGTCAATGTTTCACAGAAATATAAACTGTAAATTTTGTATATAAAATCCATTCCCTTAAATTTTTACCTCAAGGATGTAATACTTCATAATTTGGAAATGGTTAATGTAAGTTCAAATGACAACAATTTAGATAAGGTACACAAAGGCTTCTAATCAAGCAATTAATTCATACAAGCAGGATTCTATGACATAAACTGAATCATGCAGTGTACATGCTAGCAAAATTTCAGATTAATTGTCAATATAAATAAATTAATATCAACTGCAAAACACTGAAGATGATATCTGTGAAGAACTTCAAGAATGTGCATGCAGACATAGCAAAACATTTTCTTTAAACTATCATACCAATAAGCTTTGTGGTATATTTCTCATACGGCAAAACTTCCAGCAACCAAGATCAAACGATTGCAAGATAAACATCTTCATCACTTACCTCTTCACTTGTACTTAAAACTATTTCACTACTAGACATCTCTTAAAGGGCTTATAGATACTTTCTGAATACAAGGACGGAGGGTATTGGCTTGGCTCAGTAGCATTTGATTGATTTATCACTGAATTTATAGTATATTTTGGATTGGTAAATACTAAGTTTGCATCAATAATTGAGAAACATTGTTCTATAAATAGAAGTAGCTTAGAAGAAGGTCCATTTTTATAGAACAGACAAAATATAACAAGTTGATTGCAGAATTTAATAGCAATTCTTCTGATGATCTTTAGACTACTGAACCATTCCAAAAACTTGACCTAACCTCACTCTTCTTCCCTTCAACCATAATTTGGTTGATGGATAGAAGTGGCGCACCTACCTGTTGTTAAAGTTCTCTATAGTGTCATTGTTTCGGCCCTCTCCACGGTTTGTCAACTTCTGCATCAGCTTGGCACTGCTCCGTCTAATTGAAGCTCGAAGTTTTGAGAAGGAAGCACTCCGCCTGAGTTTCCCGTACTAAGGAGGTAGGAGAAACAGGACAGTCACCAAATTTGAAACCCCTCCCTCCCTGCAACCCCAGTTCCCTTTTGGACCTTCCAAAACGGCTTCACTCTATTTCTTGATTCTGTCCCCCATACTGCCCATCACTAGCAATTCCTAATGCTCTGAAAGCTCCCATAGAAAATGTACAGAGAACCAGCAATGAATACATCCCTAGGCCTTTATTCAGGCACATATCTGACTCAAGAGTTGATCGGAACAGTATATGCCAAAAAACTGTATGAAGAAAGATGGGAATTTCATTCATTGTGCAACAAAATAAAAATAATTAGCCTCATTTAAAAGCATACAACTTTTACTGCATGCAATGATAATGATTTAAGTGCAAAATAAAAAAGGCACACACTACAAAAGCTTAAAATAAATTTAATACACATATTTAGGCGTTTAGTGGGTTAAGATAAATAGAATGCGCATTCTTCCAAATGCCTAAAATTCATCATAAAGAATAAGTCAACCACCATGTTGTGTTCTGCATGCACCAAAAATGTAAAAAAGAATGCTGGGATCACATTCTTGCACAATGAAAATTAATGGTTCCCTATATGGTTTATTTCCTTCCCCAAGCAACACAGTTACTATATCAGGAGTGAATCACTTTTATAATTAGGAACTAAAAATCATCCACCTTGTAAAACCAAAAATATATATGACAAGGAAAGCATAATAATATGGAAAGTCTTCCAATAACCTTTCCCTCATATTGTTGAATAGATTTGATTTCCATTTATATTTTTCTTAATAATGTAAGTGAAGATAACAACGCTTATTCCTCAAGTTCCATTCATTCATAGCATACGAATGAGAGGAGATACAAAATTTCTGGTAATAAAACATACTTGGAAGTAAACAAAAATAAAAATGGTTCATCAAAGACCAAAATTGACAATAAATATTTTATTACAACAAATTGTACAAAGAATATTTTTATCTGTACAGAAGAAATCTAGCTTCATCATGGCATAAAGGCATCTCCACTTAATTACTTTTATTATTGCTGCTCCCGGAAAGATAGAAAACATTTAAACAATTTATTGCTAAGTAAATTTTTCCAACTGCATTTAAGAAAACAATAATAAAAATAAATACCAAATCTTCACTAAAACTTATATATCCTACTGGAATAGGGTACAGTTATTGGTTCCTCCCTTTCAAAAATACAAACTAAAGAGATTCGTGAGAATGGTGTTTGAAATGGATGAAAAATAATAATGTGTAAGGAACAGAGAAAATTCTGACTACAGAGACAATGAGTTCATCGTCAACAATCAGGATGACAATTCTGCAAACACATAGAATACATAATACAGATGCATAAACAAATAAAAAATTATTGAGTTTGATAAAATGCTTTAAAATATTTTCCCTTAAAATATTTTTCCATGGGACAACTTAATATTTGTGCCATATGTCAATACTACTACTCTTCATAGAAGCTGAACAATACTTCATTTTTGCATGAAGAAAAAATAATACGTTCCTTTTTTTCTTTCCTTTCTCAAGACTGCAGGCCAAGTACATGGAAAATTTTGTTTTTAAGACCACTCTGGCGCTGATCCGTTCCTGACTGCTCCGTGGTTCTCTGAACATAACCTATGGAGGCTGAGGGCTGTAGAAACAAGAAACGAATGAATGAATTCATCAAGAGATGGGGAGGGTAAGACCTTCTCAAACTGTAGTTGACAAAATAGCCCTCTATTTATAACCTGCCTGAACTGAACTTGAAGTCAACTTCATGAAAATAAGCAGAATAATGTTTAAAATAGATTCACCTAATATTGATAAAATTTCTGATTCTGGAAAATTCTGACTTAAGCCCAAAAATTTCATTTCGATATTTTCATTTGGAACCCTATTGATAAAAAGTCAAACTAAAATTAATATGTTCCAGAAAGTAAAGCAATAAAACAATACCTAAACTAGAGGATCTTTCTCAGGGAACTGGGACCATTAAATTAACTTTTTGAAAAATTGAATGGGATAGACAAGAAGAAAAATTCTTTAACATTAAGAATGTCTTCACTATGCCACAAAAATCACTTTATATGATAAATGATAGCTACTCAATTATAATTTTAAAATTTAAATTTAAATAAAAGCATTCACAAAATAAATACACCTAGCAAATTACTAATGATGCAAATTTAAATTCTTTTACATCAATATATTGCTACATTTAAAACCACACCATTTGTTAGTTCATTAGAGAAAGAGATCTCAACTAATGCAAATTAAGAGGTTTTGCAGTATAAATTTGAATAAATCATAATAATACCTCTTTCCATTACTATGGTTGCTGTGTGGTTCTAAAGTAAATAAACAGAAATAATAAAAGTAATCATGCACAAGAAATAACCATATTTGAAATAGAGTAAAAAAAACCTGCAGAGTGACAGAGATGTGTCAATATGAACCTTTTAAGAATATAAAAACCACATTAATCATGCAAATGTTCATAATTTGATAACTGAAGCATTAACCAAGTTTCTGTGCCGTCTATACAAGCAAGGAAAATGCTAACTACAGCTGGTAACCTTTAATGTAATAGCATGCATGTGAATTTCTCCCATTGATATCAAAGACAATAATCTAGAGCTGAAAAAAATTCAGGACAGTTTTTCTTGTTAACTATAAAATCTTTCAGTGTACTGATGAGTTGACTTTATGACTTCATTGATGTTATTCAGCTACACAACGTGTTTGATATGATTTGAGAAAAACTTTCATCTGGATTCACTTTCACATGCCAAAGAAAAAAAATGAGGAAGATGGACGTGAGATGTGCCTTTTAAAAAACATTGCATTTGCACCATACATATAACCTACTTGTTTTGGTGCAGATTTGTAATAAAGGAAAACCACATGAATTTATAAATAACCACATGAAATTTTTAATCCTGTTCCTAATTTCCCAGAATGATAAAATACACTTTTTCTCAAATTATACTGACACAAATTATGAATCACAACATTTTGCTCAACTTTTTCTGTTCCTCAAGAAAGACAAAGAAAACAAGGATAAATTTATAAAGTAATTCACAACCTAGTCTCATGACTTTACTATTTATATTTTTTAATATCTTATAGAATGCTTGGTTCTCAATGAATTAATGGGATTTAGGACCTACTTTACGTTTCAAAATATCTATATTCAAGTACATCATAACGTTGAGCTCAGAAATACTTTTTATTATCCATTTGAAATCCCACAGATATATTTACAATTAAGATAGATAAAATGTTTTTTCCAACTAAAATTCATTGATACTGGATTTTAAATGAAGGATTTGTCATAGATAACTTAACAAACACTTCAGACAACTGAAGTATAAATTAATGAGTATGCTCATTCTCACTTAAATTTAACTCTCAATGACTTTAATATACATGTATATTAAACAACAGAAGAAGGCTAATTGTAAATCATAACTTTCATAAAATATTTATAATAAATCTAATCTAATTTCAGTTAATATCAAACTAAATTTAGAAGGAAAATTATCTTGTCATAGAACTACTATAAATGCATATAGATTTCTTACAATATACAGACAGAAAACTTGAATAATATTAAAATGTTTTTCATGCATTATTTGTATTTAACAAGGTTTATATCATTCTTCATTTTCTGGAAGAAATTATAAGAAATACCATAGCAATCATAGGATCTTTACATAAATAAAAAAAATTCTTATTCAGTCTCACAATTAAATTTTAAGGAGCACGACCTTTTAACTTTCACCTACAACATTTTCAAATTTTTTACATAAGAGCTATATCTATCCTTTAACATACATTACAATTAATTCGCCATAAAAATCTTCTCCATTGATCAATTAAATAATTAGATCTATTTTCTCCAATGTTTTAGACAGAGGTCAGCACTTATTACCTTAAATAGCAACAGTATACATTTTAAGATCTATAAAGTGCTTAATCCTACACACACAATTTATTCTTCATCATATTATCCCTCTTACTGCGGATGGGCCGATCTATCGGCCCGGCGTGCTTATGTGAGGGCCAATAGATAGAAGAAGGTTAATCCAGAATTAACACATTTCACCACTTAGATCTCTACTTTCTGATAGCTTTTCATAAGGAAAGAAATGAAGAACACTTCTGTGGTAACAATAACAAGTGCTCTGCACGTCTTTGATTAATACAGAATTTGTTTTTGCATACAAATAACAATTCAAAGGGCTTTAATTAAAAAGTCTAGAACGATGCCATGTACCTATTTAAAAAAATGCCTCCTCTCCAAGTTCACATTCCTAACAAATAATGCTCCAACAGGAAGTGTGAATTTTAACCAATCTATTTCATCAGCTAGCAATGAAAGCAGTATAAATAAGAAGATAATAGAAAGGCATAGCTTTAATATGTTTCAGTGTTTTCCAAAAAACGTCTGAATAACAGTTAAACTGACTAATTCAAACAGTATCTCTTCTAGGAGCATTTTTCGAGGGTATATTAAATTCCTTTCTTACATTCATTCTTCATTGTTCATATTAATTCTTATTTTATGTATTGATATCCAAAACTCCAAATTTAATTATGTAACAACATAAAGAATATTTTTCTCTAATTGAAATACATGCAGTCTACTGACTACCAATTTGGAGCAACAATTCAATCATTTAAGTGTGTATATTTCACTCAGAGGGATGAAAATCAAACCAGCATTTCTTTTTCTAGGCATTATTCTATCAGAAACACTAAGAATATTTGGGAGATCAAATTTGCTGCACCTGTTATCTCCGACAATGAATACTGAAAGATTCGACGTAAACAGAAGTGTGAATCCACTCGATAAAATAACTCATTCATTTATTTAAAATTTTCAGCCAGTTTAGAACAAAACTTTGGCTATCAGCTGGAATATGAAGTATCATCAACTACAATGAAAAACAACAAACACATGTAATGCAAATGGTACAAAAAAGGATGAGTGCGATCTCAATTAAGGTTGAAATAACGAGAGCTGTTAAAAATCCTGAGACATCATATTAAGTAAAAAGAAGAATAGGACAAATCAATTTGAATGCTTTCTTATTATTTGAATACATTTACTTTTGGTTCTTCTAAATAATATAACAATTGTTGAGTCCCTTGATTAAATTCAAAGACCATATTCATCAATATATCCATCAAGTCCAGCGGAATATTGGATGATGAAATACTATTTATGGTAATAACATACAAAGAATACAGCAAACACATTCGAATTTGTCTCTACTGAAAATATAACCACTATAAATTTTGAATTTTGCGCTATACTATGCTCAATGAATTATTTTATTCAACCTCTAATCACTAACTTGAGCAATTTATAATTTTCAAAATTATACAGCCAAAGAAACTTCAACTGACAACTAAGGGTAGAAATAATCAACTGGAACATTTCAGGTCGTTAATTTGAAGCACGTAATCAAATGATAATTTCAATAAAGAAACAAATTCTGAAGGATAACATTTTAGAAAATTTCCTTTTTATAACATAAGGAATATTAATTTAATGATATAAGCACAGTATTCCATTTAATAAGACTGAGATGAAAGCAATATCAAAATGTCATGAGCTGTTTATTTAAGGGACTTGAACTATTCTAGCACATTACTAGAAATTTATCAATCCAACTTCATTCTGTAAAAATAAATATATATTTCAAAGGAATACTTGATAAATGATAAATATTTTCAATTATTAATAAGAAATTAAAGGGATTTAATGAATTAATTTACAGAAAATGTAACCTAAAAAAAGAACAGTTAGTAAAACTGTCTTCATAGATTATGGAAGCTTAAAGATGCTCAACTAGATATAATTTATTCCTATCCTGTTACTAGAATTGATTCAATATAATGACAGCAATATAAGGTACAAAAAATCCTTCCACCTAATTTTTATACAGTAGAAAATCCAAAGAATATCCTTTCACATTCAATAAGACCTAAAAACCAAATTTTCTTTAACATCCTCGGACTGTTGTACTTAATTTGATAGTCATTTTCAGATTTTATGATTTGGTAGGCCAATTTTAGTAGGAAATACCATGAGAAATTTCTCTACATCTTAAAAGATACATAGTTATGAAAAATTATCTACTCAAAAATATCCCAGACATAGAATTAGCAACGACTCCTAAGTAGGCAACCTCCTAGAATTTTTATATCAATTACATCTTAGGATTGAGACATATTTTTAAAAAGTTAAGTTATCCACTTCCTTGGCTATCAATTTTTAAAGCAAACTACTGCAATTTGATGTGATTACACTCCAATTATAACGAAAAAGATTCTATTGCTATTAAAAAATAGTAACAAAAATACTTTTTATGGGAAGGCACATGCTTCTCAAAGCATTAGATAATCTATGAACACGAATTCAGGGCAAGCTATAAGCACAAATATGTAACAGGATTGACTCAAGCTCACCTTAAGTATGGTGAGCACAGCAACGGAGATTATGCCAATACCTGCCACTTCATTGCACTTAGTGCAAGTCACAGCATAATTACAATGCCCAAGAAAAGATACTACACCCAATTACCTACCCGTCACAAAGTCACCAATGGTAATATTTCCTTGAGACAACAAATACTGCAATGTGTTTCAATAATTTATTCCCAAAAACTAAACCAATTTTCAAAACCAAGGCATCATTATCCACTATTAGTTGCAGGACCATACTGCATCCCTGCACTATCTCCATTCTTCTCTGCAATTATAACTATCATTATTGGTGAATTAATTAGAAACTAATTTTAGAGTGAATTGCACCAGATCATCTGCCTAGTCCAAAGCCAATTCAGCCTTATTTCTGGAAAATAAACAGCAAACACCCACAAAATGAAGTTCTAATTTTTATTGCACTCAATTTTTTTAAAAGACTGATTTCCTATTTGCAATGTTAAGGGAATACAAAAAACATTAGGCAAAAAAATCTCTTCCGCTACAAAAATTAAATTTAACATGCTCTATTCTAAAATCTAAGCTCATTAATTTATCAGTAGAGAATCTAAGTAATATAAGCTAAAGAATTGTTAGTTGAATAATTTTAGTGAAATAAAAACTTAGCATCAAGATATTTATTCACAAAACCAACACCAAAATTTCAGAGCAATAATGGGTCTGATTCATCTACTAAATGTTCAATTTACATCCTTTTATACAGCATAATGGTTGAAATTTTACAGAATATAGAGAAATTAAAATATTCATTGTGAAGGATATCAGAAATTAACCCAAGTTGGGATATAAAACAAAAGACTATCAAAGCAAATGATCCACTCAAATGTATCATTTAAAACTTGAATTTATAAATATAATCCTGGTTATTCAACAAAAAAGGATAAATATCACAATTATTCAAATTTTAATCCAATATTCATAATCATCAGATACATTTCAACTCATTAAGGTGATATTACATAATATATACTATATAAATTATTTTGAAAATCTACAAAATACCCATGATGCAGCAATGAATATCTTGATTTCCAAAAGCAATTTTTCACAGAATAAAAATTGCATTGTTAAATCTGATAAAATATACTAAATAATCATAATTTTTAATTTGATTAACATTACTATATGGAAAATCAGCCCATTTATCCAATGCTGGTCTGTTTCAGTGGTTAAGCCACATCTACAATATTTTTAGAATAATGATTATGGTATCAAAATGATCAGTAATTGAGAATTTTGTGCATAATGCCATAAGACCAATGCTCACCTCATCTCCTCCATCATACTGCACCGATTCCAATGACTCGCGAGATCCTCGCCTACTGCGATCTTTAGTTCCGGTTGAAGCACCAGAACTTCTACGTTTTTCTGCTATTGTTTCTGATCCCAAAATCTGGGCCACTTTAGCTTGCTTAACTATGTCCAGAGCCTAAATAATTAAACAAAGGAGTACCACTAAGAAAATCTCATCTGCTACATACACTTTAAGCTTCAAAGACATGGATTATCATCATGAATCAGAGTATTTTAAAACTCCTATCATGAATTGTAGGAGGGAAAGTTTTTATAAAAAATTAAATTGTATATCACATAAAAATCCTTGACCCTAAAAATGCATCATATCACTTTGGACTGTATTAAAGGTAGTGTAATCAGAATACTTCCCACATTTAATAAGGTACTTCAGAACCTCATAAGGAGCCCAATTAATGATAGAAATGGTAATTTATGATGTCTTAGATCAAAGCTAGGATTCCAAACTTTATGTTTTAACAAGTTTTCAGTGTGCCTGTAGTACTTTTTTGTTTTGGAAAGAATTTTATTCTTTCATGCAAATTCCTCAACTTAATAAAATGGATTAGTTGACATATGATACCATTATACCCTAGCCAATAAATTTTATAGGAATTATTACTTTTGAAACAATCCCTTACATTTTTGAAGGTCATTATATGGTAAGACAAGAATTAATTAGGGCTATTATATAAAAACTTTAAAACAATACCATTTAATATAGAATGAAAAGCTGAAAGTACAGTAAAAATCTGTTTTGTGTATATTAATAATCAAACAAGTGAATTTTCAGTATAATTAAAATTACAATGATTGCTATCCATTAAGTACTGATTTCCTCATAATTTGGAAGATTCTGGAACGGATTATAGTATACTAAGCATAGTCTAGTTTAGATAGATAAAAATCTGAAACTTTGGAATTATATATTTTTTAGCTGCACTAAGAAATATACTAGCTACTAACCTCCTTCCTGGATCTTAAGGCACAATCCTCAAGCGTCTCAGCGGCTTCATATTTCCCTTGACGACGATATAGGGCACCCAGGTTCTTCAAGGTTGTTGTCACAGTGGGCGAGTCGACCTTCGCAGCTTTGTGCCAACCTCCATACTCTCCATAAGGTGCATTTTCTTTGTTTCGATGCTTATTCTCCTCACGCTCCTCAGCTACTTGCCAGATGGGCTTGTTGTCCCCTGCGCAGCAAGGTAACCACCATAGCAGCAGAGAGAACCCACAAACACACACAAACTGACTGGTGGCCAATTTTTAAATTTTTCATGCGCGTCATAAGCATTTTTAACCAACAAGCCCAACTGACAGCTTTTTTAAACTTAGTTTACATTTATATTATCAGCATTTATTGAAATAGATGAATTTATTATGTTATGCTTAAACTTGAGTACTGCATACTTTGTTTTCTTTTAAGAATTTATTACATAATTAACTACTTCCATGCATTTTTATAAAAACTCTTGATTTGCCATTTAGCAGAATATTGAAATGTGATACGAGGTGTATTTGCACTGATGAATATTTATAAGCAATCATATAGCTTCTTTTTACGGTTTGACAAAGAAAGTACTTAAGTCCATGAACTACTAGGGAAATTAATAAAACATAAAACAAATAAGGAATAAGAAAAATGCCAGGAGTAAAATTTTCAAATTTTATAACTGCAAACTGTATAAGTTAGTACAACTACAGATTAAAGATTTACAATTTTATAAAAAATAATTAACAGTGATTGAAGATGAAGAGAAACCATAATCACATTAAAAATTCAAAAATCTAAAAATCACATAAAATTTACACGACCAACTTTAAGTAATCTAATGTTTGCAAAACAAAACAATAAAGCTGCATCAATAGGCAACAAAGCAATAGACAATGCAAGCAAGTTACCACACAACACAAATTAGGCCAAAATATCAACACAGACGCTTTTCCTTCACACCAAATATAATTATCACAGAGCACTGATATGTATTACTACGGACCTTGACAGATATGTGCAAAAATTACAGGTTTCATGATTTAATGAGAATAAAATTATCACAATTATAAAGCTGTCACCAATAACAGAACTTCACGTCAATTGGAGTAAAATGAATTATGTATTCTTTGTCTGATTAACATGCAAAGAAACACTTTAACTTGGATACAACATCAATCACTTCTGAGTCACCAAATAAATGCAAGGTTGAAACTAATTTTAAGAGAGTTTTTTGTCTTTCCATGGCCTTAAAAGGCAAAAATATCTCTCCTTACAGTGCACACCTCCAATAAATTAACAATTTAAATAAAATCTTCAAATAAGCATAGACAGATGATGATACAATATTTTCCTTCCTTTATCAATTGATTTCAAGTGTTTGCTGAAATTTATCATTACGACCAACATTAGTGAGCATCAAAAATAAGATATGTATGTTGGTGATTAATACACTCAAGGACATGAGCTACAAGTTTAAAGGGCTAACTTACCATCGATAGTTCCAAATTCTCTCTCATGTGCCCTTGTTAAGACTTGTTTATAGAGAATCTCAGCCTCTTTGTACTTTCCTTGTTTCAAGTAGCAGGAAGCCAAATTGTTCTTAGTCTTGGCCACATTAGGATCGTCAGGACCAAGTTTGGATTCATAGATTTCTAATGCTCTCTGATAATACCTTTCCACTTCTTCGTATTTTCCCTGGGGAAAATGAAAGAGATTTTCATCATTTCATGACGACTGATTTACATTTGATACCATTCTGAGCAGCCTTAATATACTCTATCGCAGAACAAACAAAAAAGCTTATAAGCAGCTTAAGCAGGTGAAGAACAATTTTTTTCTGTAGAAAAGTATAAAATAATTTCTGAAAAATACTGAAATATTAAGTTCAAGTTATTACTTTTACATTAGATGTAAATAAGCATGAATCCATATTTATACTCACTGGGTTACAAAACTTGAATAACCAAAAGCAAAGAGGCAACGAACCTCACTATTTTTATACTAAAAATATTTTATTGGCTTCATAGTAGAGAATATTATTATGAATAAGAATATTAAGACTATCCAGAAATGAAAATATGATGAAATCTCATACATTAAAAGCTATAATAAGATAACGTTAAATCATTGTCCTTAACACATTGTCTTATAATAAAATTATTTACCTGATTTTGGCACAGTAAAGCAAGATTGTTCAATTGCTTGGCAACATCAGGATGGTCTTTCCCCAAAACCTTCTCTCTAATTTCCAAAGCTCTCTTGCAAAGAGGCTCAGCCTCCTTGTATTTTCCTCTCTTACCAAACAGCACAGCCAAGTTGTTCAAAGTTGCAGCAACCTATGATGAAAGAATACAATAAATGTCATTTGAGGGGTAATTACACTACCTTCATCAAGAAAATGCTTAAAACATATGAATCAAAAAACTTTATCTATCATACTTACAGCTGGGTGATTTTCTCCCAATGTTTTCTCTCTGATAGCAAGGGCATCATTCAGTAAATTAGCAGCTTCCTTGTATTTATTTTGGTCTCTATAAGGAAATTAAAGTAGAAAAATTTAGAGTAACAGCAATCTATTAAATGAAAGAAATCTACTAAAATACTCAAAATATATAGGAAAATAAAATCTATGTTATTACAAAACAGATATTTCAATTATAAAAATATCAAATCAAGTAAGATAAATCATAAGATTAAAATAATATTTTTAAAAATTGCTATAAGAAATGGTACTAAATGAAAAAGTATCTGAATTTTTTAGGCAAATAATACAGAAATGACGATCAAATCTAATGCATTACTTTAATAACAGATTTACAAACAAATAGACAATTTTAAAGTAACTTATAAAGCATTAATACATAAAAGATAAATAACACATTGGTATTTCCTGAGATGCTTCTTCAAATTATACTAATAATTGATCCTATTAAATTAGTTTAGTTAATTTGGTTGAAAAGCCAAATTTTATAGAGTTTGGAATATACAGAAGAGATAACAAATATAAATTATTAACCTTCTACTGAGCTAAGTTTAGGTTGAGTTTTGTAAGAAAAGAAAATCAAAACAAAAAATGTAACTTAAAATGTTATCAGAAACATACCTGTAAACCAGGGCAAGAATGTTGAGCATGGTGGCCACATCAGGATGATCATGTCCACTAGTTTTTTCCAAGTCCTCCAGAGCTTGCTTGCACAAGGGGACTGCAACCTCATAACGTCCCTGTGATGCATATTGGATGACCAAATTGTGCAATGTTCGTAGACGAGCAGGTATTTCATAGCCTGCATTTATCTGCTGGGCAAACTGACTTGGTGGTGTAGGAGACATTACAGCTGCAGAGAAAGTAATATTATCCATTAGAATAATAAAATGTAAACAATTCGTTCAAACTGATTAGATGCAAATATCAAAAACGTACACACAGTTATTCTTACTAAAATATTTGGCTTTCAAAAGCTTATATATTTACAATTTTTGTTCAGAATACTGTTTAGCAAAAACTTCAAAAATCATGCATTCACAAAGCTATGTCTGATTTTATTAGTTTAACACATCCTGTAGATAAACAAGAAAAACATGGTCAAAGAATGCAAATTGGTAACTAACTAAAAACTGGGATTTGATTCTTCAAAATTATGTAGTGGTGGATTGATATTACATTGGTTCCTATAAATAATAAATTCTATAGTAATTATAAGATGTTTAAATAATAATTGCTTAAAAAGTCAACATCTACAATTAGCATTTCCAAAAGGTATATTAAGAATTATACCAACAATTCTACTTTACAATTCAGGGGTTTTGAAACATAAATTCATACATTTAATTATATATGGAATAGGTTAATTAAATTTAATGAACTTTCCTTCATTCAAAGAAAGGATCTTTCGGGTTCTGAAATACTATATCAGGAAATTTGTAATCGATGCTACTTGCGATGCCAAAGCTTGAACTTTAAAAACCATGTTAATAAATAACAAATAAAAAAACTATGCTCAATACAAAAAGCTAACAATTGAAGACCAGAAGAGGCTGTCATTTCAAGAGGCATAAAATTAATTAATTAATTAATATTAGCTAGGAATCTTCAAGCAAAGAAGAAATTACACATTTCCCAAAAAATTGAACTTCCATTTTCCATTTCAATACCTAGAACTTTAAAGAAGAGCTTGATTAAGGCAAAAATTAATTACCTCATGTTCAGAAAAATAAACATTTCATTATAGCATCTACATTTATGGATATAATAGATAGTATATGAGAGCTTAAAATCTGAACTATTTACATCAAAATGCAAAAAAATTACTAATTGTAAGGGTACACACTAAGCAATGGATGAAAATAACTTAAAGAAGATTGATCAAAGCATACTTCAATAATCATTAATATTTTAACTACCAATAACGAAACCATAATTTACAATGAAAGGGATTTGACATTTTTAACAGCATGCAAAAAATACTTTTTAATTGATTTCTTAATATCATGGATCTGGTATAGTTAAATATTTAAAGTCTTTATAGAATTAACATTGTAGATGCATATTCCCTAAACTAAGTTGTCTTTTTAAAGGAAACTAATTACAGGTTTTGTAAGTTTGTCTCATTTATTTCAAGAGGTTACTTGTCAGATGTGGATCAAAGCTATCTTGTTGCGGGCCAAGCATCTGGTGAAATTCATTTTATAGTTACTTAAATGTGTGGAGGATCAGTTATTACTATTAAGTTTAATATCAGTTAAATACTACTATATATACTATAACCTACTTAGTAGGTGTGATATTTCTGTTTATCAGCCTCTTTGTTACAATTATTAATTTAATATAGAAGTATACAAAATAAATTTTTGTAAATCAAAGGGAATAATGTAACATACTTTAGCTCCATTTTATAAAATCAATGATTTAAACAACGTTTCAAATAATTTCCCAGATCGACCCATTAACTAGGACTTTAACCTTTCAAAGATAGTGTGTTTAGATAATGCATGCAATAATTACACAACTAATTTCATATTTTTATTTTATTCTACAACAAGTATTGATGATAAAATGCTAGATAAATGGAGTAGTAAAATTGTAAGTTTTAATTGGTCCTTTCCTTCTGTTATTTTTTAAGATAGGAGAAATGCAATGACTTCTGAAAGATAAAACTTGGATACAAATGTTGTTGAACGTGTATATAATACTCAATACTCAACACTCAATGGATGCATAAGTTGCATTTTAAGAAGATTAAGAAAGCAAAAGAGACATTTACACAGTTTTCTATAACTCAACTCTTAATTATATCCACAGAGTAAGATTATATAATAAGCCATGCACAAAATTAGTTCGATATACTTTTAATTTCATTTAAATATCACAATGAAAAAAAAAATTAAAATTTTAGAAATTGCTACAATATAATATAAGAATTATTTTTTAATTCAATAACTACAAATGCAATGCTAAAGACATGCTTTTTAAACCCATAATAAACTTAAAACATGCATACCTGAGTTGCCTTGTGGGAAGGCAGGAGAATTAGCCACTGAGCAACCATAACAGAGAAGAAGGAAGAATAAGATCTTTATCCAGAGAAAAGTTTGGATCAGTTTTCATCAAGCCTTTAATCAGACTTGAGGTAGCTTACATCAAAAAAATAATAAAAATAAAAAAAACACCAAGAAGTTCTCTTTCATGTGCAGTTTAATTCCCTTAAATAAGCTATCTCTGTAAATCAGATGAGGGATGTTAATTTGAAGAAGATTAAAGCTTGTACATAGAAGTTAGAAGCTGGAAGCTCAAAGTAAGTTGCAGACACAATGCTGATGGCATTGCAATCTATCTATTAGTAAAACTTAGGCATTAAATTATTCTTAATAAATAACTGAAGTATAGTTCTCTTATATTTTATTCTATGAATAAAAGGTTATGGTATTAAACCCTTGTACCAGCCAGTTAAGGGGAATTACACTGCCTTAGAAGATAATACTACCTAAATTCAAATACACACCATATAGAATTAAAAAAATTCTACAATTTATCATCTAAAGACTATAAATAATTTGGGTTGCAATTAATTTATTTTTAGTCATCATAAGCTCAAAATTTACAGCTTTTATTTCAAAACAATTCAACTTACTTGGCCTTTCTTCAGATTCATCATCTGGGAAGAGATCAACAACAGGATCATCTTGTTTTGGTTTGTCCTGTTTAGTTTCAGAGGATGAATCATCGCCCTAAAAAAGAATTAAAAAAACACATGCAAATAAAGTTTAAACATATACTATATATACAAGACCATGACAGAAAGATCAATGTAAGGTATAAAAATACATGTAGATAGTAAATTTCAACTAAGCAACAGGGTAATTAATTCCAGTAACAGATAGCAATTTTTGGGTAAATTAAAAAATAAAGATTTTTCTTATTATAATTCAAGGGAAAATTCAAGTATTTTATATAATCCCACTAGGAGAGTATCAGAATTTATTCAAACCTTTTCTTTCTTGAATTTGTACAAACTTGAAAGTTAAGTTTCGTGATATTACTTGTAAAATTGGATTTTAAGATATGGCATATCTATGCCTTCCCTTTGTTAGGTAAAGAATAAATTTATACACTAATATGAACATTTCAAATAACTCACTGAAACATCCTGATCGTATTTCCTAATAGAGGACATGAATTCTAAATGTTTCTTATCCTCTTCTAACTGTGCTACAGCTTGCTCAGAAGCTTGCAGTTTCTGTTGCGTGTTGGCTAGCTCATCTCGAAGCCATGCATTCTCTTGGCAGAGTCGCCTTACTTGTGTCCTCAACTTCTGCTTTTCAGCCTCCACAATTTGTAGATGTGAAGCCAATGCCATCATGACCTAGAGAAAATATTAATGATCATAATAATAATTATTATTTATACATAATTATAATAAATATTAAAATTCTATATACAATGAGGTAATTACTTGAAACATATCACATACAAGAGATGAGAAGAAAGATTCTACTCTATTTATTTCCCTAACACACTCAACAATACCAATAAAAATGAACTTCCAAGATAAAATAAAACTTTAGAATTTTTAAATAACAATTGATTAAAATAATTACTTACTGCTTACTAGCAGTGAGTAAATGGGATGAAGATTGAAGGGTATTCATGATTTTTCATCAACTCCATACAAAAAAAAAAATAAAAAAGTTGATTACCTGTGCTTCACCAAGGCCCAACTCGATCATTTCCAGGGACTTCTGAACAAGACCAGTCTTCTCCAGGACTACATTGGCGGGGTCAGCAGGAGAGGGTGCTGCTTGAACAGAATTTGCAGAGACAACTGCTGCTGAAGCAGCGACGGCAGCCACCATAGCCGCAGCTGCTTCAACAGCTTTGTCTTGCTGTGCTTGTGCTTGGGCTTCTAGGCTGGATGTGAGTCCATTTAGAATGGAATTGTGTTCATTTTTCAGAGCCTCTAAGCCCTGAACAACGGTTTTGGTGTTGGTCATAATCTCCTCCTGAGTCATCTGCGTCATCTTGCCGATAGACTCGATCTTTTTCCTACAAAATAACACAAATAAACATACAGTTTCGTAAAATGGAACTAAAGTGAAGATGCAAGTATTTAATTGGTAAAACGAACAACTTATTGAGTTATTTACTAACTAATTAAATATTTAAGGATGATTAATAGATGATCTGTATGTAATTTGAGCCCGTAATGACAATTTCATCAACATTTCTGTAAAAGCTTTTTTTAGGGTTACAATGTAAATAAGAGTTTGGTGATATTTTTTCACAACTATAAAATACAGAAAAATCTTTCATATCTTTTGAAATATATGAGAATTATACAAATTATTTTTCAGATATGTACCAATGTCTCTGAAACAGTAACAGCTACATGTAAGATGAAGAATGCTCTACCCATCAAGACTATATCAAAGTTATGATAATATCTGAAGGAACATATGAGGTAATTATTTGCATCTCAGAACTAAAAAAAATAAAAACCTAAAACCTGTGATCCCAACATTCAATTTCCTACAAAATATTGGTAGCCAGTATAATTTAATGAAAATTTAATCATTAACATAAGTTTCAAGTAAGTCTTTGCAAAACTTTAATTGGAGAGGTTTGGCTAGATATTGCACAAACTAAATAATTACTCCTTCAAAGAATGTTGTAAGACTAATAATACTCGAGACAAACTCTAGTTCATAAATTACGATTTCATATTGAGATACGATATTTTACATTTAATCAATCTATCGTGCGCATACAATTACCAAGCAAGATTCAAAGTAAAATACGTTATCTCAGATGATAATATCACAAAACATTCTAAATAAACCTAAGGTAAATTTCCTATACATTATTTTTTCAGTAAATCTCGCGAAGATGATATTAATACATTAAAGAGAAAAGGTTAGATGAAATTAAACACGTGAATTTTTATTAACAAATAACTATCAGTGTAGAAATGTTTCGCGGGTTTCCAACCGGGTGCAGGCTTCGGCGAGAGCCGACGTTTCGGCCACATCCTTCGTGGCCATCCTCAGGTGAAGTGGAGGTGCACGGAGACGGTGGTGTTATATATCTGAAGGGTTCGTATCCCTTTCACCTCTGCGATTGGTTGCGATCCTGTTTTGTGCTATTTTTCTTAGAATCGGTTTCCACGCATTGTTTAAACCGATACCTTTGTCACGGTTTAAGTTGTTGTCTTCTAAGTAGATTTCTATTGCTTCCTTTGTTTTTCGTTCCCAGAACGAAGGGGCCTTCCACAGTACTTTTGTTTCCTTAAAGGAAATTTTATGTCCATTTTCTAGTGCGTGCTCAGCGATGGCTGACCTATCTGGCTGTTTTAGCCTGATGCATCGCGAGTGTTCGGATATCCTAGTGTCGATGGCTCGGCCTGTCTCTCCTATGTATGTCGCCCCGCATTCACAGGGGACGCGGTACACCCCGGGGGTCCTCAGCCCAAGCTGGTCTTTTATTCTTGTGAGGTGGGTCCCTAACTTTCTGGGGGGCAAGTGCACGGTTTTAATATTGTGTCTACCCAATATCCTCGCGATGACTCTAGACACCGGGGCGGTGTAGGGCAGATAGGCAGTAGCCGTTGGTTTTTCTTCTGGGGTTTTGTTGGTAGCGCCGCAGGCGGCCCTCTTAAGGGCGCGATTGACGTCCCTTAGTGGGTATCCGTTCTGTAGGAAGGTCGTCCTCAGGTGTTTTAATTCCTCAGGAAGACTTTCCCGATCAGACACGGAATATGCCCTATGTATAAGGGTCTTAATTACGGAATTTAATTGGGCAGGATGGTGGTGACTGCCGCCGTTCAGGTATAGGTCGGTGTGCGTCGGCTTCCGATAAACACTATGACCTAGGGTGCCGTCTGGGTGTCTTCTCAGGAGGACGTCAAGAAAAGGGAGTTGGCCGTTCTCTTCCATTTCACAGGTGAACCGAATGTTGGGATGCCTGCTGTTGAGGTGTTCAAGAAATTGGCGTAGTTTTTCTTCTCCGTGGGGCCATATTGCGAACGTGTCATCCACGTATCGGAAATAGTATAATGGCTTCCACGGTGCGGTGTTCAGCGCCTCTTCCTCGAACCGTTCCATGAAGAAATTGGCTATCGCAGGTGAGAGTGGCGATCCCATTGCCACGCCATCTGTTTGTTTGTAATACTCTCCTTTGTACAAGAAATAAGTAGAATTGAGAGTATGCCGGAAAAGATCAATCAACTTCTTGTCGAAGTGTTCTTCCAACATGATGAGCGTGTCTTTTATGGGCACCCGGGTGAAAAGAGAAACGACATCAAAACTCACCATTAAGTCTTTCGGTCCAATTTTAATACTCTTGATCTTGTTTACAAACTCCGTGGAGTTTTTAAGGTGTCGTTCATTTCTTCCCACAAATGGAGAAAGTTGTTTGGAGAGAAATTTGGCTAGGAGGTATGTGGGGGAGTTAATCGCGCTGACTATTGGTCTTAATGGAACACGTTCGCAATATGGCCCCACGGAGAAGAAAAACTACGCCAATTTCTTGAACACCTCAACAGCAGGCATCCCAACATTCGGTTCACCTGTGAAATGGAAGAGAACGGCCAACTCCCTTTTCTTGACGTCCTCCTGAGAAGACACCCAGACGGCACCCTAGGTCATAGTGTTTATCGGAAGCCGACGCACACCGACCTATACCTGAACGGCGGCAGTCACCACCATCCTGCCCAATTAAATTCCGTAATTAAGACCCTTATACATAGGGCATATTCCGTGTCTGATCGGGAAAGTCTTCCTGAGGAATTAAAACACCTGAGGACCACCTTCCTACAGAACGGATACCCACTAAGGGACGTCAATCGCGCCCTTAAGAGGGCCGCCTGCGGCGCTACCAACAAAACCCCAGAAGAAAAACCAACGGCTACTGCCTATCTGCCCTACACCGCCCCGGTGTCTAGAGTCATCGCGAGGATATTGGGTAGACACAATATTAAAACCGTGCACTTGCCCCCCAGAAAGTTAGGGACCCACCTCACAAGAATAAAAGACCAGCTTGGGCTGAGGACCCCCGGGGTGTACCGCGTCCCCTGTGAATGCGGGGCGACATACATAGGAGAGACAGGCCGAGCCATCGACACTAGGATATCCGAACACTCGCGATGCATCAGGCTAAAACAGCCAGATAGGTCAGCCATCGCTGAGCACGCACTAGAAAATGGACATAAAATTTCCTTTAAGGAAACAAAAGTACTGTGGAAGGCCCCTTCGTTCTGGGAACGAAAAACAAAGGAAGCAATAGAAATCTACTTAGAAGACAACAACTTAAACCGTGACAAAGGTATCGGTTTAAACAATGCGTGGAAACCGATTCTAAGAAAAATAGCACAAAACAGGATCGCAACCAATCGCAGAGGTGAAAGGGATACGAACCCTTCAGATATATAACACCACCGTCTCCGTGCACCTCCACTTCACCTGAGGATGGCCACGAAGGATGTGGCCGAAACGTCGGCTCTCGCCGAAGCCTGCACCCGGTTGGAAACCCGCGAAACATTTCTACATCAGTTACGCCGGGAAAGCCCGAGATCATTTCTCAAATAACTATCAGTTATCAAATAACTCTCTTGGTAGTATATAATATCATCTGTTTATCACATTTCTTGAAAAGCAAATATTGGAAGCGGATCATTCCTTGGAAGATGGATTTTCATCGCTTACAGATAAGATTATGGTTATAAAACATCGGTATCCAGGACGAACGGTACTGACTCAATCTTTATCTTTGAATGAGAATACTCTAGATTCATTGAAGTTATCGTTCGCCGACTCCAAAGATCGATATGCTACGCTAACAATTTCAATTCGTCTTTAAGATGCCGCTAATATTTAATGAATAATACTATTATATAATCCAATTAAAGCTGAATTCGAAATGCACAAAAACTGACTCTAAACGAGACTATAAAACAAAATTATTAATATGTATCTGATACCTTATACTACAAGTAAAGCATTTTCTAGAAATAATACCCCGTTGACACAATATTAAAATTTTAACGTTTAAAATTTGTATTCAATGACTGAACCAATCAAAATTCCGAATGATATTATTACAGCATTACATTACATTGTAACATTAATATTACTCAATGTTTCCCTTAAGTGTTGCAGGTATCTACGTCGTGTTAGTTCTAACTAAAATCCAGAACAATACGCAATCAATAACATGGAAAATCGGGGTAGTGAATGGAATGGCGTCACGATGAAACTTCGAGCAAAATTATAATGAAAAGAAAACTTGACTGTTTCCATCGAAACCGTCATTAAAAAAGCAATGGTGAATTACTTCGGACACTGATAATAATGAACTCAACATAATTTCGCCACAATTTTTCGAATTTAAAACTTCAATGTATTCAATTACGTACGCAATCCAGCTATAGAACAAGAAATTCTATTAATAGCTAGGTCGACGTTTTATATCAAATCTCATGATAAGACGCAGAATTCCTGAGGATCTGTAAAATTCTCGCATTTCCCAAATCAAAAGTTGACAAATCAAACTAGTAGTTTCCACGGTAGAAGTTTAGAATAAAATAATATGAATGAATGAATAGAAGAATGTTTATTTTTAATCCTCTAAGGAGTTCCACCGATTAACACAGCAAAATTGCTAGTGTATTCTAATTTATGAGATTAAAAAAAAACACCAATATTTTGAACTATGACAGAAGACTAATTTCGAATCACAGGTTGTATATATATAGGATGGACATACACAATCTCAAATAACATTATTAAAAATGACGATAAAATAACTATAAAAGTTGTCATGATTATAAAAGAATCGATTGCGTATTAAACACGCAGAAAAAAGAATGATTACGTTTCTTAAAAGCGAGCCATGATTCCGTCACACTCCGCTACTTTATTGTCGGTGATCAATAATCGAGGAGGTAGGAACGGGGTTCAACATCTACAAAACGTAAATGTCAATGACGTAAAGGAAGAGAAGGAAAAAGAGATTCTACAGCCAATCGATTACAGCACTAAAGCGACGCCGTGGTGCACTTTAATTCCTCTATGAACACCGTAGACGTGATTCATGACAGAACATTGAAACATTACTGTACCGGCACGCGAATCAAAACAATTCGCACCGACGCATCGGCGCAAAAATGATACTGAATCGTTCTAAGAAACGCCAAGTTGGACAAAATCCAACAGGTTTGCATTTTTGAACGAGCGTTGGGAACTACCAGCAATACGCCTTTCAGAGCTAATCAGAGCTGTAACATACGCTGGAGATGCATCCACTTGGGTTCATGAAGAGTTACTGAAGTCAACCCCAGTGTCGTGACATTATTGTGACAGCATTAGTTAACTGAAATGTGCTTGAATTACACTTGTTAGCCCTTTCCCGCGAATTCACGACCAATTCTAGTCGATAGTTTTAGATGCAGCAAATTTAGACGCAAGTCCTGTCAATAGATACCTCGAAAACAAACATTACAGTCGGTTTGAGCATCATTCAGTTATCAAACACATTTCCTGATCATTATCCTAATCTTCATCACCAGAATCCCGAGCCCTGAACCCTTCGGCGTACCACAAAGAGCGGAATACCACCACGCAGATCCCCGCGTACCATCGAGACGCAGGGAAAATCCAAACACGCCAAGAGACGGAAGGAGAAAACCCCGCTTGAAACACGATCGATACTTCCCGATCGGTGTCTGAAACAACGCTGGCTGCGAGCGACGCCGAAGGAATGCTGTGGAACGATCGGGAATAGTAAAGCGTCGACTTACACTCTGTACGCATTTAAGGTCTTGGACATAATGGTTTCATTCGCGCTGGAGACGCCAGGGTTTAACCGGACCACATGGCGCAGACTTCAGCCTCCATCCGTCACGACAGCACCAAGACCATCTCAAGCCACTTCCTCGACGAACACTGCACACGCACACACGCTGCCTCGACGAAGGAAGATTAGAGGGAGCGAAGAGACGCGGGTGTGGTGGGAGGCATCCGAGGGTAGGGCGCTGATGGTAGGGGTGAAGTCAACACGGAGATCGATTTCAAAACACTAACGAGATTACTTAGAACGTGGAGACGCCGCGCTCGAGTCGAGGACGCACTTGAGGAGCCCGACACTTTTCGGCAGACGCACTTCTGCCGAAACGCTTCGCGACAGACGGATATCCGCGCGTTTCCGGACACCCCCTACGAGATCGATATGGGCGTGTGCCGTTTCGTTTAGCACTTCGATTGTTGCTATCTCGCCCCTTATCGGACACCGATGGACTCTCGGGAAGGATTGGCGATGTGCTCCGGATGACACTGATGTGTACGCTGCTCTCTCCACGCCGAGACTGTCCGAAGTTGGGGTGCGGAGAGGGAGGGGGGGAGCAGTCCGCAGTGGGCGGGTTGGTGGGGGGGGAGCAGGGGCGGATATTCGTGCATCGATCTGCGGAACGGCGCAACGCCTCGTGGCGCCCTCGGTGGGCAACGCCGTTGGAGACGAAATAAGCGACCCACCCCACGCTCGCCGGCGTGCCCACCTTCCCCTGAAGGGACGATAAGCGTCGGGGGGGCGTCCCACCTGTCCAAAAAGGACGCCCCGCGTTAAAACGTGGTCCTCTTCACGATAAAAAGGTAAAAAAAAGGTGAGGCCGTGATTGAGGGTCGATCGACGCTACCAGACAGCCCGTCTCGTGCGATGAGAGGTAATTCTCTTAAACCGGCGGTATACGAACTGGATGCATCACGTGTACGCGGGATGAGCGACGATTCGCAGCTTCTTGATAGGATGAGAGCATTGATCGGATTCTTTGGGGCTTCTGATATCTCGAGAACAGAGTTTTGGTGGTCTGCGATTCAGCGAATGAGAAAGGGGGATCCTTTATTTCGCTTCTAAGACGAGACGGCGCCTGCGATGAGACAAAGCGGCGCACTCAAACAAATGGCGACTTAATCGCCGTGGTTTCCGTAAACAGAGGGATGCCGCAAAAATCGGAGAAAAACACGCAGGACGCCATATGCACCGTACGGAAGGAAGCTAAAGAATTTCAAAGGATTCATCACGCTGTTTTCCAATTTATTCTGAAACGAAACGTGTAGACACGACTACTAAACGTTAGCAAACATTACCTCGAGCGATTCGTCAGCGAAAAGATAATATAAATCTCTATTATTATTCGATTTCCTCTCTGGTTGAAAGGTGATAAATTTTAATATAATCTCGAAGATGGGGTATACCACTCGTTAAATCCGTCGTCCATTATAGATAATTGCATAATGCGTTCCTTTGATGTTCTCCAATCACGACAGAGTGCTTCCGAATCAATTATATTTATGAAGACCCGAGGGTTGGGTCGATGGTTTCCAGAAGACGGTGAATTGCGAAAAAATAACACTTTCCTTCCCAAGCACCGTTGAAGAGACTCGAGAGGTTTTGAAGAATATTCGAGTTCGTTTACTTTCCATCAAATTAAAAACCCACGCTCAAAAAAAAATTTACGAAAAACCTTAATTTTTCATGAAATATGAGATTAATTAATATATAAATACTAAGCATTTAACTCATTATTAAGCTCAATATCTCATGAAAATGAATCAGCAAACTCTATATACACTCTACAATCACCCTACTACACAACATTCAATTTACTCGAACAATTTATTTGTTTTAGTTACTCAATAACAGATATTTCAGAGGTAATTATTCACATTTCCACTTAATTATAATAGATGGCAGGTTAAAAGACTGCTTACATAACAAATAAAAACTGAAGAACGATTTCCTCAAGCGACTAATCTCTCATCCTAACGTGCTTCACGTAGGTCATTCTAACTAAGACACAGATTATTAGCAATCTCATGTTCCTGTAGTGCTTCACCATCGAGTGATGTTGCTTCACACAGATTTACTTCGATAACACCTTATTTCGACCTCGCTTACAAATCCTTTGCTATCTCCACTTTCCTTGAAGCCTCTACTTGAACAGAGCTTCACATAAAGCAGGTAATTCAAAGAAACGTTTATTAGCAGCATATTAAATAATGAACTTCGCAGATCACCGCTAATAGGTAGGTTAAAGTAAAAATAAAACAGTCAAGTAAAAATAAAGTAAGTTTACCGGGAGTGACACTCGAATCGCCTTCGTCAGTGGCCTTTTTCGACAGCACAAAGACAATTCACCTTGAAGAACAAATATATTCAGAGAAGATTTCATAAATCAGACACAATTTAAAATTCCTATCAAGGCTTCGCTTGATGGAGGCGCAGCAAATTCGTTGTATGAAGCGACGCTAAGGCAGTAAACTAACTAATTCAAACAAAAACCAACAATAATAAAAACAAAGATGATCTAACGACAATCAAAGAAAAATAATCAATTAAAAGCTTTTTGAGAACAATTACTAGTCCCGTAATGAATTATTTAACCTGAATATACAACCCTTGTCACCAAACTAATTCATTTCACTGTCAGTCTACCCATTTCCAATGAAGTAATTAACATCAACGATTCGAGAAGTAACTTAACTGATGCACGAAGTCTAACTGGGTTCTTGGCTGACGTCCAACATTTTAAAATTCATCAATGGACATTATAATCTTAAAATACTAGGGAGATGATTTCTCGGAACGACAGGAAGCCACTGTTTCCGAAAACCACTGCGTAGACAATTGAATTACGAAAGAAAGAAAGCCATTTCCTGTGCGGTTATGCGCATAGCAAAACGGTATAAACTGAAAGTAATTACGATATGAAACACGCTGAGAGGCGCGAAATTTATTGCCAATTATGCAAGCTAAAATAACGCCAATTTCGAATGCTATTATTACGTAACAGTGCAGCATTAACTGCGTCATTGTGAACGTTGGGAATAGCGTATGCGTGAGAATATTCAATTGAGTGCATTGATTAAAATATAATATTACGGGAACGTTTCGCTGAACAGTTTTAGAGTTTCTCGTAAATCAATAAGAGATACAGGACTTATACACGATGGAACTCAAAGGTACACATTACATTAAAAAGAAAATCTTAAAAGCCTCTAAAGACGTGCTTTTCTACAGGAATGGAAGGCTTATAAAAGGAAACGAGCGTTAAGAGAGCATCTTGCTATTCAGTCGGTGAAAATAACGTGAATAAAATTATAATATTAATTCGCTACAGCATACCTGAACTGTACCCGATAACATTCTCAATAGATTTCACCGTAGCTAAGATAAATAAGACTACAATAAAAGCCTTCCTAGTTACGAAAGAAAACAACTGAGGTTGACAAAGAAATTTCAGACAACTGAAGACATTACGCAATCCCTTAATTAATTCCGATCCTCCATTTATGATGAATTCCGCAAGAAAAATAAAAGGAAGCCTTTTAAGAATCTAAATCGTTTCGCTCCGAATTCTTCTACCAAACAAGGCGGAACTCCATTTACAGACTGCTTTTTTCTTGTTTCCTACTCCTGGGCTCATTTATTTTGGATGACGACCGCCTACCAACTGAGTTCTGCTTTTAGTTTCGTTCTTTTTTCCTTCGTTACGTTCCAACGCCTTCCGTCTCTTGAGACGGTTTCGAGAAAATGAAAAGGAACACGGCACTCTCTTTGAAGGAAACAAAGCAACTCGATCTCTCTACACTTCGGCCATTTCCAGTCTGTCTTAAGTACATTTGCAACCAGAAACGAAATCTTATGCGTTGTAAATCAAAAACCGACAAAATAAACAAAACACTAACGAAAACATGATTTAGGCGGAATTCGTACGTAAACTATTTCTAAAAGAACGAAAACGTTATCACTTTAATAAACAAATCTCCCCGAAGTTTTGAACGATATGGTGTCCTAAAAGAAATAAAACAATAGCTGAGTCAAAATTTTATATATATTTAAGGATATGATCAAATATTTAAGGTAAAGGTGGCAAAGGGAGGCTGAGTAGAGAGAAAACTCGAGAGCGCTGGGGGAGGCCTACGCTCGACCTCCATATAAAGACGATTTCCACAAGCATTACCATCTCCTAATACAATAATTAACGCGGATTAGGATAGGATGAAATTATAGGCGACGAAGCATAATGGTAGAGATATAACTCCAAAGAAAATACTAAGAAAATCGCATTATACAACGTTTCTTAACGCTTCAAAAACTCCCACTTTCAGAAACTCGAGGTTATAAGCTTCCATCGCGACCTGAATGTGATACATATTTCTTATGCTCATTACTTAAATGGGTTGAACGTAAGACAGAAGTCATTACGCTCCCTTTCGCCCAACAAAACCGTTCCTTCGCAATATTTCTCCCTTTCCCACTCCTACACGCAAAAAAGAACATCCTGAAGACAAATCAGCATCGAAACCCGTTGCTGATACAACAACACTAAAAGATGAGCTCGCACCTTTGGGGGGGCAAACTGGAAAGCCATTGGGGTAGGTAATTTACCGCTGGTTCAAATTTCGGAGGAGGAGAGCCGCGGAAGACTGCGGCGGCCATCTCGGCCCAGTCCTACGCACCTTCGACGGAGTGATTCATTCGAAGGTGTATCGAACTGACAGATGCATGAGTCGACCTTCGCGGCCTGTAACGCAATAGCTGTCACGCAGCCTGCCAAGGAGGCACGCCCCTTCTACCCTGCGTCCACAAAGCGAGAACCAGCCTCTTTGTGTTACTCGTGGAACGCTACCCTACCATGGCACGCGCGTCCCCGAACAATGTGTCGGGCTGTCGACACCGATGGAAATTTCGGGTAATCTAATGAGTTTATTTTTATCGCAGCCACCTAAACACGTGAGAACCCGTTTCCCCCTAAAATACGGGCACTTGAGCACGTTTTGGAAGACATTTTGCTGTTGGATACGAGTCGTTAACGTCTAACGATAACTAGAACTCTGCGTACGACACTTTCAAGGGCTAAGCATTGTTGGTTTACGCAATTTGATATCGTGGGTAATACAAATTCATGTCGAAGGTAACGCACGACCGACAAGGAAGCTCTGTTGAGAAAGATATGAAGGAGGTGTTAACCAAATAAACTCTTCAGGGTATTTCCTTGATAAAATACCCATACAACCTAGATGCGGTAGCACCACAACACTTGTACAGCATGTCCACTACGTTCCCTGAAGACAATTATATTAAATGAAACTCTATATATAATTGTATACCAAAAACAAAACGCTACCGAAATAAACAGGGTTACTGAAATATATATCACAATATTTGTTGCGATAACCACGTAATATATCATAAATGAATAAAGATCTTCTGACCAAAGAAACCTTTGCCCAACCTAAATATTTAGTTAGACATGAGCAATTTTTGCCGCGCTATTTTCCCGGTATCTCCGTCGTAAAAAAAAGCTGTAAAAAGTGCAAACTTGCGGGAAATGATCCTCCCAGCTTTGCTGAGTCTTCTTTTTGCTTACATCTCGTAAGAGATTCTGTACGCTCGGTGAGCTGCAAGACCTCAAAATGTTTACGATTTCATAACAGGCCGAGGTTTCTTCAAAACGCGCTTCGTCAAACACTGATAAGCTGAAAGTAATTAAACTTGGTGATCGATCAAACTGCGGTGGGCGACTGCTCCCAAGGACAGCCACAGAAGGAGTAAACTTGGAATATTGTAATGGCCTCATTCCATGAGAAATTCTTATTTGTCCACGGAGACTGGAAGTGACGATGGTAATGGGCTGGAAGGAAAATGTGAAATGGAAGTAGGCTGAATGGAGGCGATATCGTATCGAACTCTTTCGCAATCGTGTATATAATACGCGAGAAAAGTAGTATTTGAAATGAGGTAAACAAAATGACGGTTTGGTAACTCCGGGTTACGGTGGTGGTTTACGAAAATAAACAAAGGAGATAATGTGAACGCGGTCTGATTATAGGTGTCCAAGCCAGTGATAAAAATGGACAACAGTAAAAAAACCACACATACTTCTTCTTTTGAAATCAATGTAGTAGAGAACACGATGAAGGTAAAAAAATTGATCTACCATGTTATCTTTATTCCAACTTACATTAAAGTTATCGTTAAATTCATCTCGTTCTAAATTTAAATTCTATTACGTTAAAACCTCCTTTCCATATCCTTACAGTAAACTTACTAAAATCACATCTCTAAAAAAATTACAGACCAACCCACCTATTAATCACTAGCAAAAGATAAGAGAAAGTTCGTAATTGTTTCCATTAAATGCTAGCCCAAGTTCGGGAGAAATATTTAACAATAGGTTTGTCCAGTTGTACCGAAATTCGTGGCCATATCCTGGGAGATTCGGAGCAAAATTTCGCACCCAAATAAGGTGAAAATGCCAAAGAACTCGTGGTGGAATGAAAGTGAGAGGAATAATGTATGCTGTATCAGGGGAGCATTCTGAACCGGGCGGCCTTCTTCTTCTGCTAAAGGATGAAGATAGCCCAATGCTTCCAAGGGCTCAGAAGGGCGTGCGATTCGTGCCCGCATTTTAACCTACGTGGAACGAGTTCATCTTGGGAGTTGCTTGGTGGGGGTGCCAGTGGTCGAAGAATATGCGCTACCAGCACTTCTTATCTCGGACATTATCTATAAGGCACGAGGAATCCTCCAATCGTGCGTCACTGAACGGAGAAGAGAATTTACTTCAACAGATATAGATTAATATTGCCCGAACACACACTTTGGGTGCATTAAATCATTCCCAGAGTTTCCATTTATAGCAGCAAATGGTCGATTCAAATCGACTGGAGTCCACAACCGAATCAAATTCACTTGATATACAATCCTTATGTTTCTCGGATTTCAATATTCTATTATTGGATACGCTGGCACTTTTACATTAAAATATTACGCTATTTAAATACTCAAAACATACGAATTGAAGTAATTATTGCCTTAAATGATAGACTCGGTTACATGGAAAAACTAAAGAATTCTCGTAGTTAGCTTAGTGAAAAAATTAAGCAAATCATCCACCAGTATAAAATTTATAATTGTCCTAATAGTTAATTTCTGATTTTTCTGGTTCAACTTCTTCCGTTTCTATCAGAAGAAATATATATATATATCTAACTAATATGAATTATCTTCCACTACTTTCACAGTAATCTACATAACCTCCTTCCTTTACTAATAAATCCTTACCCTTAATCAATTTCAAGTTAACTGATATCATTAACGTCAATTAAAGTCAATTTCAAAAAATATTCGTTCACTACGAAAACATCGAATCATAAAACGAGATGAAACGAAAAATGATAAAAATGAACTATAACGAGACACCCTCCAGTAAGCGAAGAATTTTCTCATATCCCTAGATAAAACACCAGAGAGGTTCTAAATGCACAGCAATTTTAGGAGGAATGAAAACAGAGATATTTACATATAAATTCAATATACGAGAAGAAAATCATACGACAATCTTCTGACGACATGGAAGTTGAAGGTAAGGCGACAGAAGATAGCAAATGGAAGTGGGAGGTGTCTTCATTCATAAGTAGGCAGCTGCTGGTAGAATATACCGTTAATGCAACTGATAAGGATTGCATTTTTTTTCTTAATCTAACGGAGGATTACAAAAGGATGAATATTCGTACCAGTATAGAACTGCAGCTGAAAATGAACGCTCGATAGCTGTCTCGAAGCAAATATATCTTGGCAAGAAGTGACGGCCAGCTTAAACAAAAGAAATCTCTCAATGCGCTTACGTAATACCGATGCAAAGAATAGGTTTGTTGCACAATATTTCGAATGTAAAAATTCCTTTTGTTACTGCAGTAAATATGAGAAGGACATGATGAGTTTGAGGTAAAATTTACATATTTTAATTGTTGAAGGGATGAAAAATATTAACACGTATTTTATAAATTCTTTGAGTCTTTCGAACTCATTTTATAGTACGAAATATTGATAATAGAGCCATATTAACGCCCTTAAATGAATTTTACTAGAGAACATTAATTTTATACAAATACAAACAATATTTCCGATCACGCAGAATTTGAAATATGTTAAAAATATAGATATAAATTATAAATATACATAAAATTTCCTATACGTTACACTTAATATTATCATTTTTTGTATAAAATTTAAAAATAGGTTATTATTAATTAATGAATCCACCAGAAAACTCGCACTAAAAATGAAAATAATAACGAAATAGTCCAATAAAAATTTTCGATCAATCGGGAAAGAATTCCTACTAAACTGAAACACTTTAGAGCTCTACTATAAGGGAATCCACTCGCCATTTTCCTTCCATAAATTCGTAAGGCTTGGGTTTATCTTAACAACCGCACCATAACCGAAATCTGACCTTTACTGCTGGCCCTTGAGGGTTATCCCAGGTGAACACAAGACAAGCATCGGTCTAATAACATCTTTGCATAAGGAAATGAGTCACCTGCGCTATTTCGGTAGCACCTTAAATCGTTCTGAAGGAACGAGATATAAATTCAATCGGATAAGGGAGAAAGAGATTCGGCCACTCACCCTCTAAAGAAAATCGATGTCTGCTGCTAGGTCAGAGTTTGAGTGCGTAGTAGACTGTGTCACTTGAGGCTGTATTTACCTGAAACGAGAGGAAAAAGGATATATTGTAACCAATCATTTCCAACAATGACAATCATACTAACAATACAATAAGCACAAAAAGTACACAATGAAACAATTAAACCTCCAACAATAACATCAAACGAAGAACTATTACCCGTAAAAATAAAATTCCGACATCTTGGAGAACAATTAACTACTCACTACGCTAATGTAAATTGCAAAAAATACACTGCGGACTTTCCATAACTGCAAAAGCCCACAGATAAATGGGCCTAGATAAATGGCAGTATCTATGTCAGCAACGACGTCATCATTGAAATGACTCGAGGCGATTTCTTGGATTTGGCCTTAAAATGTATCATTCACTGCCAACGATACTTATGAAGAGTGTGAATGGAGAATAAACGGATTAATGGAACCGTCTTTGTGGACGAACCAATGTCGAATCAAGAACACAAACATCACAGAAATCGATGGCGTAACCATGGGGATAAAAAGACTTGAAGACGGCGCGCCACAGCTGAAGATTCACTGCTATAAAAAAAAAACATAGAACTCGCGAAATCGATGTCTTGTAACTTACAACGTAGAATACCAGTAAATAATCCGATACTTGACAAAAATATTCATTGATCCATGATCATTTATCTAGTACAAAAACAATTTCGAATAGATCAACTTTAAGTTCCTTATGACTTGACCGATCACTATGACGAAAAAGGGGTTAAGAATATAAATAAACAAGATATGTGACTAGTCTATTTGGCAAAAATACACGATTTCAAAATAATAAAGCCCAATCCAGATTGTAAGAACAATATGATTTCCAGTAACTTAGAATGTGTATGGAAACCTTTAAAGATCAATATTAAATTCCTTTAAATGAACAGAAAAATTATTAATCCTTCTTAAGAGAAGAAAAAAATACATCCCTCTAAATACTTATTATGAATGATAAAAATGTTTTTTTTTTCTTCGAGGAAGTTCAAAATACAGTGACCCGATTGTGTGCTGAATGATTGCCAAAATACGAAGATTTTCTTCAAATAAGTAACCAGGAATGACGTAGAAAGCCTTTCACAAGAATTCATTCCAAATTTCCCACAATATAAATCTAACCCATTGGTTGACAGAACATAATTTTGCTTTAATTCCAATAACATTTATTGATCGAAAATCAGACACTAAAATTAAGTCAGTTTTGCATCGAATCATCGAATTAAATAAGTTGGATCACCAAAAATAATCTAAATTGAGGACTAATTAAGAGGATTACCAAAAACTGAAAATTCCTACACTTCTATGTTCGAGTAAACACCACCTTGGAAACGAAGGAAAATTCCTTTAAAAGGGCAAAAAGTATAGTATAAACGTCAGACATCGTAATGCTGGGAGTACGCCTTAGCCCTCTTCACCTGTTTATTTCTCGATCCAGCAAAATTTGAGCAGGTTAAAGGGAATCAAGTGGCTATTCAATCCGAACTTCGGAGGGCTTTGGACCGATTCAATGGGTGAAACCATTCAGAAAAAAGCTCTATTGAATGGAGACTGCCTCCCAACGAACCGGATGCCGTATAATAGAAGTGCACCATGCAACACCTGCAGCACTTCCCCGTCCAACGACTGCACTGCAGGCATAAGCTTACTAAACAAACTCCGACGCCGACAAAACCAACAGAGTTAAGATCTTCCCCACAGCCCTCTCCATCAAACACGTTTCCAAACAAGTCCTCCATAATGCTTCCAGCTACGGACTCCACTCCATTCACAAGTATCGTGCCATCTCCAATAGTTTTTCGAAGGCTCTCGAGATGGATGCATATGCTGTAACACTTATGATGGGATCATCTCGAAATGGGGGAATCGCAACCCACTATCAACGAAAAGTCAATATAATAAAAGACACTCTGAATGTATATATAACGTTATTCTTCGAAAAACATTTCTATAATCACACACTAATTAGTGTACTTCTATGCTATAGTCGATTATAGAAAACATACAGAAAAAAAATTACGTAAAATACGATGTTATAGATTATTAAACATTTTTCTATTATTATTTATTCCTACATAAAAGCTTATTAACTATAATATTACTACTAAAATGGTCTACGTATCTACTGATATATAATGAACACCGAGTAAGTCCTCCTAAGCAGAAAATTCTCATTGAATTATCATCTACAAAAATACTTTAAGACCTGAAAAGCATACGTGCCCTGTTAAATCATTCCTTCACGATTTCACTTCTCACTATAGTGCTAACAAATCTATTTGTTCTGCTTCGAATAAATAATGACAAAAATTCTAGGCTCTTTCCTGAGCTTTACGAAGTACTTCCAAATATTCAAGACGATACACCAAAAAGGATCATTCAATTTTAAGGGAATAGCACGTAGATAAGTGAATTAAGCCATGGAGACGAAAAAATAAACAAACAATAATAAGAATTCGAACCATTCTGCATTCAACAGGTTTTGGGTATTCAAACTAATTAAATCCAGATTTCACTTGAGCCTATTCGTTCCTTTGACGTAGGGGTTCCTAACCTGGTAAAAGAAGCTTCTGAGAAAAGAAAAAATATAAGGCAAAGAATAAGTTAAGCTACGGAAGTAATAGAAAATCGTGTGCGTAAGTAAAATAAATAAATTATCCCATTACGTTTTCCATTTATACTTGTTAGAATGGACCTTCATATATGTATTTTTAAAGAATATATTTTTGGCAGTACGAAGACTTAACTTTTATCGTAATGAATAAGAATACGAAGTTTTAACTATAAATAGAATACAAAAGGTATTTCTGTCGGAGATATCAAAGAATACGAAGGATTATAACCAGTGGAATAAAAATGCATACAAAAATCGTCTAAAATCAAATTTTTCCATTTCTCTTCATTTCCTTTAATAAAAGAACGTACTGAACTTCGAAACAAGAAACATTTCATCCTCTTTTTCAGCTAAAATACTAGCTGTTGATGAGATGGATGGATGAATCCGCTCTTATCTCGAACGCTGACGTAATACTATTAACGTGATTCATTTCGAACCACTTTCTCTCGAATGCAAAATCGTGAACAATCGCGAAGCGAATGTCTTACGCGCAATGGAATTCTTCTGTTGAGAGATGAGGAACGGCGAGATAATCTTCCGACTTTCTAAGGGATAAATAGAATGAGACGAGGGAAAATTTCCTGCTTTAGTGGACGACTTTATGGAATCTCTCGACACATCGAAGGCGTCTCGGAACGTTCATCCCTAAATATAGACGTTAAAAGCAAAATAACCGAAATAGTCCTTGAAAGCTCATGATTCTTCACCTTTCCACGCCTTTCATCCCACCATTTCCTCTGTTGAAAGATTCACCGTTTTAGGTTGCACCGGAACTACACTTTGGCTACAATATATCACAATATACTTGATGCAACTAATCGTCACGACCGGTACTACTACAGAGCAAAGAGTTACGAATTGCGGAATAAGAACCTACGAAGTACTGGAAACATTTCCCATATTCCTCATTTGAAAATAAAGTCATGCATGAACAATATGCTCATGCATGCCATAGTTGCCATTTCATAAAATATTACGAGGGAATTTTCCTGACACCTCAGCTTCACTTGTGATGACATCTCGTCTCCTAAATAATTTCAATGCTTTTGAAGAACTTCTTATGGTAAAACTATGACGAAATACTTATCTTTTGCTCCGAACTAAACTACTACTAAAATTTCATAATAAAGCTGTGAAAATTTAATTTAATTCTACCAATATCATACATGTTTCAATAAATTATTGACAGTATTGTTTACTATATTCAATAGAGAGTATGGTTAAATAAATCTTTATGAAAATAAACGTTAGCTATTCAAAGCGAAGTAAATATTTTCTTAAATTTTATAAATTATAAATAAATCGATGAACTTACGCTGATTAAAAGATATAAATTACGTAATTAAACTAATAACTGAATTCTCATCAATAAAATATATTAAACAAACTGAAATATATATTTATTAAAACAAACAACGATGATTAAATTAGCAAATATCATCTCCCAATAATACCCTCACGTGCCCAATCTTTAAAAAAATCCCGAACTACAACCACCTCTTCAAAAGCGTCGTAAATTTAATTTAACACCGAGATATTTCAATTACGACGGATCATTCGACCTCGGGAAATATATCGACGCTCTCGAGAAAAGAATCCGCTGAGAGATTCTGGAGCGAGATGCTTCCAGGCAAACTCATCAGCTGAGGAGATGCATCTACGACCTACTTTTCCCAATCTTCCACTTCCACGAATTCCCACCAGAACTGTCTCAATCGAATTTCTGCAATGGCGTTACAAGAACTCCATCTTGGACTCCTTACGCTCATTGTTGAAACCGGAAAACAAACAATACGATGTCGGGAGGTGGAACGTAACAATGTAACGTAATAACAACTAAAATAATTCTCTTTGTGATTCTTATCACTAACTTTAATAAAGTCCCAACACATCCCACATACATAATAATAATTCCTCATTCCTTCCAAAGCTCTCATTGCGAACCCTTTTACAGAAAACCCGCAACTTTAATTAATACAGACGAAAACTACTAAGAACTGCACGCAGCAATTAAAGACTTTGTCGGAATGAAAGGTACACATAGAAAGGATTCAGAATACGCTGGGGGCTTCAGAATTGCGCTTAATTAAAAAGTTCGGGCAACTAATGAAAGACTTCGATATAAGTCTGCGTCTTGAAAAAAAAAGTTCCGGGTCAGGAAAAAAAATTACGAGGTCGACTTGAAGGTCAAGAACTGTTTTTCACATCAAAGGATCGGTAATTGGAAGGGTCACCGGACCAGAAGTTTTGGAACGCAAATCTGGCGTATTTAAATTCGACTTTAAAGGAACCGAGTGAGCTACCAAACGAACTCGTTCCTAAACAGTGAGAAAATACTCCGGGAATGGCTGCGTTACTTTCTAGATAGATTCGCGCATTAATTTTTGATTCGCATTCTTTCTAAAAACGTACTCACTTTTACGCTTCTATGCTTTCCATAAAAAACTTTCCTAACCCAACGATTAATACGCCAAGAAAGCTAGGCAAACGAAGTGGTTCCTTTCACATTTTTTTCTCATAAAAGAACTCCCCTACGACGTTACGGCATGGCCTAGAACGGTAAAATCTATGGCACGCGTGGCCTATGTGGGACGGTAGAACATTTTTTTGGCACGTGTAACACACACTGCACCATTTTTGACATGAGATCTTCAAGAAAAAATAAATTCCTGGAGTTTATAAACGTGGACTCGGTTCATTAGTCTCATGGTCGAGTGCTCTGCCTTGAGGCATGTTGGAACCTCATATTCACTCCCCGGAGGGCTAGAATAGGGGGATGAGGCTAATTGGGGAAGATGAGAAGGGGAACTCATGCTTTACAATGATTCGAAATGTAGCGGATTTTTGTAGCATTCGACAAGAAAAAAAATCAAAGCCTGCACTAAACGATAGAATCAGGTATATAGTATTTTATGGTTATTTCAATAAAAAATATTCAATAATTATAGTTTTTCAAAAACTATATAAAGCATATAAAACATTTTACGTGATTTAATTCAAATCTCAAATCATACGCTTTAAAGTCTACATTCATGGCTTAAAATATACCATCGTTTCTATTCCATAAAATCACACCTAAACCCACAACAAAAAAACTATTCCTCCTTTCTAAACACGATGAATTAAATACAACTCCATTCACAATAATGATACACCGAAAATTACACTCTCGTATCGGCCCATTAGAACGCCAATCATCGCTTATTTACGACAACAATCAAACCCTTCCCATTATCGAAAGAAAAAGTTAACAATGTCGCATTATTTGGCACTCAAATCCTTTCTATTTATCAATCCGACCACGATTCAGCCCTGGCTTGGTGCCTTTTTCAATTCCTCTGAACCCATTTTACCTCTCGCCGGGATTCCGTCTGAGACTTCCAAAGAATACCTCCCTATACCAATAAGTCGCCCGGTGTGACAACCCGGGAGAGTCCGACCCTAAGGGAGAAAGAGATCGGCGGAACTTCTTTAAGTATTCATTCGCGACCGATGCTATTTAGGGAAAAATCCATCATGGCCGGGATGACACCCCAGAGAGAGAGAGAGCAAACAACGCACCCCGAGAAAACCATAAGGAGCGGAGGGTGCGGCAAGGAGCAGAAGAGAGAACGCTGCTCCAGATCTACCTTGTGCCTCTCCGCAATGCGGTTTTCCTCCTCAAACACGGTTCACGTGAGTGGGGCCACTCCAAAACTTTTTTCTCTCCTCTCGAGATGCTAAAAAGAAGGGATCTCGCGGGGAATTCGGAAACTTGACCGCGTCCCACGAAACCGACACTTCGCGATTGCGATAAATTGACGATGTGAGACGAGATATACGCGTCTCTCGGAAACGTTTAATTTTACGTAAAAAAAGCGATATCTCGAATTCGCGACGACGACCTAGATAAGGATCTGAGAGAACGCTGGTTCCGTCGTGTCCGGGAAATTTCTCTCGCAAAAGCGAAAAATTCGCGTGTTTCAGGGTAGTTAACTGAAAAAGTGGACTTCATCCGTGGAGGGGGTTCTCATGCTGAAGAGGTGTTTTTCCTTCTTGACCGCGGGGGAAAGAGAAAGGAATCTGCATGCGATAAAAATGGAGAAAAGCTTGAAAATCGAACTGAAACGACTTTTAAATTCCTCGATTCTAACAAAAATTAGAGGATAATGAAAATATTTATTTTAAAGACGAAATTATCAATTCTTTTATGAATCATCAAATCTCAAATAAACATGTCTTCAAGCCTTTACCAAAAGATTCCTATTTTGCAGAAAATCCTTCTCTATGTTCAGCCGGAATGTTCTAGACAAACCCGCCACTGTCTGTGATACCAAAACGTAACCTAACTTCATATAATAATACCATATTAAATGGATACAATAACTGTCCCTACCCTTAAGTTAAATCTTGTCATTCGAGAAGTGGATTTAAATAAATTATATTTCTATGTCAAACAAAAATATACTTTGAAATGTAAATCAATGCAAACAATGTAAAATAAACTCAAAAACAAAGCATTACTTGTGTTTTATCTAATTTAAGAACTTCAAAAACTGAGAATGGAATTAGAAACACCGCCTTGTAACTTTAAAATCAAAAATATCAATAAGTATACAAAGCTGAATATTAGTATAATTACTATTATATCTTCGAAAGAAAATAACACTGCAATATAGCCGAATCTCTTCAGTGAAATTACAGAAAATATTTAAAGATGTTCATTGGATATTATATTACAATTAACAAAGAAAAATTATATTTTATTCTAAATTAAATTATCTCTAATCTATTTTTTTTCTTTCGATTCTGAAACTTTTTTATTATCTTCCATTTAATTCTTCGTCATATACTACAACAATGAAAAACGCTATTAATGAATTCGTATCTAACTGCAATAGGAACTAGAAGTAAACAATCATCGCGTGTAAAAAGTTATGATACGCGTGTCGCGCACGTAAGCACGTGAAGAACACGTAAGAGGTGAATACAATTATATACACGCATAATATAAAAATACAGTCTAAAATAAAATAAATAAATAAAAGTCTCATAAAATGACCCAAGTCCCTCCAAAAAACACGAGACACCAAGAGAATTTTTGGAGGATAAAATTGGCAACCAAAATATTTACTCGGGCAACCTCAAATTCCGTCTACTCCGATACCGCAGTCGGGCAACGAAAATTCCTTTTATTGGGAGCAAACCGAACAAAGACGAAAATGTAGACTCTCGAATCTTACCCTTCCTTTCGACCAAGATGGTGGAAACCCATAAATTGCAAACAAGATGGAATACCCTCCCGAAATTCCACGCTTTTCAACAGGTGAATCTTTTCTTCTCAAAGACACCCAAACATTTGGTATCAAAACACTCGAGTAGTTGTTATCTCGCTCAAAGTCCTTTATTTACTCTGCTACGAAGATGATGCTCGCGAAAAGTAAATTAAGGCTGGATCCTTCACTTTTAGCGAACGCGCGACGAGTTTCCTTAACGAGATGTGACAATAAGGGACTGAAAGAGAAGAATGGTTGAAGGGGGTCGAGGAGTTGAGGAGACAAATCATTAGAGACACTCCTCGCTCCTTAACCACCGATCTCAAATGCGTAGAAATTAAATGGGATAAACAATGAATAGAAGACAACAGGTGAAACAGACGAATGACTATATTCATCTATTAATAAACAGTCGAAACTGTTTCCGTAAGATAAAAAATACTTTTTAAAAAGGGTAACAATGAATCAGTACCGATTATTAAATCAAGTCGTACTTAAAAATTAATATTTTTAATTTATTACGAAGCCTGTGACATTGCAACAATATAAAGATACATTTACTGAAATGTAAGAGGATGGGGTCCGAGTAATTCATTCCAAAATTCAGGAGTTTCACAAAGTTAAAGGAAAATCCAAGTTCGAAAATATTTCGCGACAAAACATTACGAGTAAAAGATATAAGAATAACCACAAACTACAATTGGATAATCGACGCTAAACAATGTAAATTCTTTCAAGAATTAATGCTATTTCAAACGAAAACAATACTAATTAACTCACTCCTCGTACCTCGTAAACAATATTAATTAACTCGTATCTCGTACTCATATCCACAAAGTCTCCATTCTTTCTCTAATCTCTCAATGAATAAATTTAGAAGTGACGAACTATCAACCTACCTCATTACTTCCCCAATAAACTTTACATTTCTCGCTAAAATTATTCCTCAGTTCGTAGGAGGTTTCGTAGCAACGGAATCACCTGACTATTCTCAGCGAAGCAGCCAGCGATGAAGTCATGACTATAAGACTGTAATGTACACAGCTTTATCCTGGCATACAACGATACACTTTAAAGCCTTCCCAAGGCAACAACCAAAAATACAGAACTCACAAACGACTTTAAAAACCCACGAAGGAACCCTATCGTTGCAGAAACATTGGCAATCAACTTCCAGCTAACGAACTTCATTACGCATCAATAAGAACGCAAACTCTGCAATAAGGATTCTCCTGAACTACTTCATAATCTACACCACTTCAGTTTCTCTTTCAACACCAATGGCACGTCGCGAAACTTCATCTATTCACCGCAGCATAAGTTGCAAAAAGCCAACGACGGATAAGAATGAACAGCGATTCTATTCAATAGTTCCGATGCGCAAGAACTGAATGGCTGCAGTTTTTGTGCTTCCTTTGGAAAGATACGAGCATTTCTCGTTGCTAATGGCGATGGGAAAATGAGCGATAAATACCGGCACGAATGGGAAGCGAGCGTGTGCTACCGTTTCGCTATTCCCGACGAATTACAAGAAGGACGTTTCTGAATCTTTGATCGCCAAGTCACGCGTGGATCTCTGCCAACCATCTCCAGACTGATTAAAGCCAAGGGAATTATAATGAAAGCTACTCGTAGCCATTGCACTAACGACGTTAAACGGTCTCTAAACATAGTCCTTTAGGGTCTGAAGATTGGATAAACTTTTAATACCTTTGGAGGGAAATTTGATGGAGACGTTTGGGGAAGGACGTGAGTCTGTGACGTCATTTAGGGTAGAACAAAAATAAACAGATTAAAACACACGCTAAGGGAAATAGTTTGAGATTACTCGACTGAATAAATATACATTAAAAGTATTATTGTTGCAGTTACAATTGAGTCAACAGCTACGATTGTTTCGTGATTAAGGCCCCGACAGGAACCGGAAACAGAAAAAGCTTCCACGAAATGCGAACGCGTCGTCCACTTGACAACCCAGCATCCTAAAAATATAGTTCTACATTAATTGGATAACCGATTTGATGAAAAAAAATTAAGAAATAATCAAAAGCCGTGAAGAACCCTCTCGAAGTCTGGTATATACCTCTTGAAATACCGAAAGACATAAGTCGGCGAATACGGGAAATGACTCATAAAAAAACGCTGCAATATTCATGTCCAAGAAACGGTGACGTATTCCCGACAATAAGTTCTAATTCGGCCACGAGGGGCTCGGTTGTTTCCCAGCATCCTTCGCTCGCCTCCTTTTCGAGAGAAAAGCGTCCATATGCAGAGGACATAGTCATTCTATGCCAAAAAATCTATGCCGCAGTTTTTTTCACATTTCAAGGTTGTGTGAACAATGCGGGAGATTTCTTTGAGAAACCTCGCTCCATCATCTATATGACTGATCGATATGACGGACTACAATCGACACCAAGAAAGATACGGGGGGATCCTAAAGTAGAACGCTAGCAATTACGAAGAATGGGAAAACCGCAAACTACCGACGAAAGAAATACAGAAATCTCTCCAAAATTGTTACGACCTAAACTTAGCTTCCTGTACTGAAGAAGGTGTTAGAAAAACCTTACACGCGATAAACTAATACTTAATATAATCATCATCCTTCCTAACAAGCTCATTTGTATTGCAATTGGACTCGATCAAGCCACAGTCTGAGTATTTACGACATTTTTACGTAAAATATTTCCACGTTCTCGACCAGAATAGACCCTTCGGTGCAGCTTTAAACAAAACATCACGAAGAAAATATATATCCAACATAAGAAACCGATTCGGTTATACATTTTACAAGTCGGGATCAGAACAGGCTTTTGGATATAGCACAAAACCAAAATGTTCTATTCTCTTAAAAGTCTGGAAAAATGTGAAGAACGAAACTAAAAATCCAGAAATGCTAGAAGCACGGACCCATTTGCAAGATCGATAACGCGTGACCCCTGAGAAGATTGCTGTCCGCCGGAGATTACGGAATTACGGGAATTATACCAAATGATGATATATAAACACCAGCTGAGCTCTATATTCCACTCTGATTTCCATAAATACATCACGAGCTACACTCCCACCGTCGAACATTTCCATAAATTAACGTACCTTTTATCCGAGCAACCGATTCCTTGGCTGAAGAGAGAGAGAAACAATCAGCTGTTTCAACTACACCAAATATGAATAATAAATCGAGCCTAAATTTTGCTGCTGACTTACAAAATTACTTGGTATTAAGTTCCTTTTTTCAATAGGAGAATCCCCAACATTTCATTTGTATCGTACGTATTGAATATATCCGCCGCCTGATATTCGAACAGATGTAAATTTATGATGATTCAGCAACAGGTACGTGAATTTTAGATTAACAAGCTCCCGGAGCATTACTTTTCATTCCACTGAATTTGAATAGTCTAAACTACCGTTTAAAATTAAATGTTTGATGCTTTTTAAATAAATTACATCTGTACTTCTGGCACTATTAAATTAAGAGAAACACGACAAATAACGAACAACAAACAGAAAAAGTGCACCCCAATACATCCCAAAAATGTTTAATCTACTTTTTAATAACGTACAAATATATTTTTAAACTAAACCTAGGAAATGATTCAAATAATAAAACGAGATATCAGACAACATCCTAACATACTTGGCTTCGATATACATGTATCCTTCACATACGCCCTCATTCTGTACTTAATTCTGCACAAAACCATTTAATCAAAAAAGACACAGTAAAGTATCACGTGTAGTCGCCAGGATTCAATTCATTCACCCAAGAGTTTGATTTGGTAATACTGATGAATATATATATACACCTCTGCCAGAGTTCCGTGGGATAAAAAAATCTCTCACGCGTCGCTTAAGTGCACGTGTCTGCACATTGGCCGATCGTGTACAGGACAAATTGCAGGTGTCGTGGTGACAAGGGAGTTGAGGAACGATTGAAACTACTAGATAAATCGATACTGAGCTCCGAAATCCATAACATCTACCATTTTATAGTGTTTCGCATAACAGTCACATTTAAGATTCGATCGATCGAATTTATCGAATAGCTTCTGGTTTTTCTCCTCCCAATCAAAATCAAACAAAACCTCAAGCATCATCTACCCACAAAAATGAACCATTATTACGTAACCAACAATATCAGTTGCCAGTAGCTACTAAAAAACAACAGACAACAAAGAAATAGACTATATTACACGGCAACAATCATGTGACAGATGACTGAATGCCTGTCGTTCTTGAAGGATCTTTCACCCGACTTTTTCTTATGCACGGATTCACGTAAACAGATAACCTATCGGAATTGATAATCGTGACGTGAGAGAAAGATCGGTAGGAATGAAATAAAGCACTCTGTCGTATCTGATGAGACGGAAACTGCTTGCTCGGAACGCGATTCTGATTATGAAGTACTGCTCTCATCGCCGATGCGTTGCATGAATCGAACGCGTCTGTCAACATCCATCCAGTTCCTTCTTTGAGGTACTGGCTTCTAAAACTGCGTGACTGGCGTACGTAGCTCGCTAGATGTTATCTACAAGTGCTATTTTTAACCATCGACTGCTGATGATCGTCATTGATCAAATCCTTGCAAAATCTTACGAGTTAAAATTGCATTCAGTCGGATACAGGTACCGTTAATGTATACAACAGCTATTCCGGGTTAAATACAATGAATCTTGACGGTATTTATTCGCAATGAAAATATGACTGTTCAAGGTACAGAAGTAGATTTTGACTTGCCTACAAGAAAAAGGATAAGATAAAAATAACTCCGGTATAATATAAAATGATTATCAATCATCAATTTACCATAAGTTACATTGATAACGTAAAATAATTATTTACAATAAAATTTAACAATCGATTATAATAATTCAAAATAGATTTTAATAGACGAATTTGGTCTTGTAAAGAAGATAACTTGTTTCAATTTGATTATATTTATTAACATATAAATTAAAACAGAATATAGACAGAATTTGACTTTAGAGTCAAATCGGAAAAGACATAATTTATCCGATGTTGGATTAAAGAGTATAAATTAATATAATTACTCTATTTCACCTAAAACAATGAATCGCTTCATTCTTTACTACGATTTATTACTACTACGACACCAATCACTGAATTATAACAATGAGACAACCATTACAAATAACTTTATAAATAACAACATGGATACGAAAGCTTATCAATATTTAACAATGTGGTTAATAATTAACCACAACAAACCGAGTTCTTCCATTCGTAACTATAAACTGAGCCCTAAATAAAGACTCTAAATAACAAACTCGTACGATTTTTGCACAACAAATTACTACCTTTCCGTTTAATAATACACTATAGAACACAATTTGACTATTTCAAAAATTAAATCAACCAAAATCGTGATTAAGAGCGCATATTTTAGGCAAATGGAATTGGCGAGCAGTTGCGTCGTCGTACCGCGATGATTAGCCATAATTAGTGGCTAATTGAAGGAAGAGTCCATTTGAGCACAAATGAGAAAGAACTAGGGGTGAACAGGGTAAGACGAAGCAGTACGATGTACAGAAGGGGTCGTGAGGATTCCACAGTGCGGAAACCAGTTCTCTATCGATCGATTGGCCCCGTTTTTAGGTCTGCGCCATCCAACGTGAATTGCAACACGATTCGGAAACAATGGAAAAATCGTTGAAGATATAAGGCCCGTAATTAAGCACACGTGTTAAGGGGAGAGAAAAAGGATTCTAGCATTGTTACCAATTTCCAATTAGGGTATTATTTCAAAACCAGCAGATGCTTAAAAAAAAAACGAGATTTCCTCATCGAAATGAGAATTGTCACGAAAGCTGTGTCGTATCAGTCTTTGTTTACTTAAATCTTTTCATTGTTGAGACTGCATTAAAAGGAGGAGAGAGAGAACCCGGTTCTATTCCAAAGGAAGGACGATTTTTTCCAACAATGGATGGTCTCACGAACGGGTATCAGAAGAATACATAAAAATGTAATACAAACACCGACCTTACGTAATTTGTTAAATCATCAGCCGATCAGAAGACTTACGTTAATAATAAGATTATGTTTGCATTCACGAAGATGTGAGCATAAAATAAATAAATATATTAATAATAAATAAAAAAAGGCTGGATCATACTTCTTGAATATATCAGCAAATAGAGCATAAAAATATATTAATATAAAATTTAATTAAAAGACAAATGGATAATACGTATTAATAAATTACTGTTCTACTTTAAGTGTGACGCAACATCGAAGCAATCCTATATTTTTGCACGTTAATAATCGATATTAATATTATCATAATTCATCCTACTTCAACTCACTTGAAGAAAAATAAAAAATTGGCTAATAGTCTCATTCCGTCATCTGATCGGAATTGACTAATTAGGAAAACATTTTAAGCATTCAGGAAGTGATCTGATTTCGTTTGCATTACGGATCGATGAGAAACAAAATTTTACGAAAGCAATTCCTCATTCCGATACATTAGCGAGCTTCTATACTTCAAACCTTGAATACAAACGCAGTTGCTCGACATTCCGCAATATCCCAGTAGCGCTGTGCTCGTACTGAATGTGTGCAATGATTCTTACTAGCTATTTGATATCATCGATTATTCTGCAAACGTACCCCGTAATCATCAACCGTTAGAAAACTGACTCTTTAGGGCGACTGGTAATGTAGATAGGATCCCGGAAACCTATGCTCTCACCTGTGCAATTAGGGACGCAGTCATCGATTTGAAGAAACATCAAATGACAACCAGCTGCCTTTTGAAATCTTAAGCAGCCTTACAGATACTTCCCTATGCGTCACCATGAGTTTCCCATGGACGATGGATTGACTGGAGCGAGTTTCTATTTCATGTCTCTTTCGTTCTGTCAGATGCACATACAACTAGAATTACAATCACGTACGCCACAAATTAAATAAATTACTTCTGATACAAAAAATTGGTTACCACATCGATCCATTATGAATTGAATAAACTCTAATTATTCAGGATAAACTATGCTTACTGGTTAATATGAGGATGGAGGTATATATACGTTGTCTTCCGTTGACAAGATAATTATTTTTTAATTCACCTTCTTTACCTTTAATTTTCAATTATACTTTATGTTACTTATCCTATTCAGTTATACTTTACACTTCAGTGTAACCCTAGACTATCTTATTACGTAAGATATCCAGTGAAGAATTTTGCTACGTGAATCTAACCTTACGTACATTCTCGAATTTTAGCTAATCATTCAGGGCTGTTTTATTCCTTCACGAGTGCAATTATTTAGCTTCTTTTTTAACCGACACTGAATTTAATCTATCTAGGTAAACTTGAAGGCAACCGGTAATATCATTTTAAAATAAAATATCGATGTGGTTGAGCGTAAGGTCGTACAAAACCAATAAACCTAGTAAGGCTACCACAAGAATAGCAAATGTATCCTGTATTGGATTCCATCTCATTAGAGAAGACTCGACACAAGTTACAACTAACACATGCGGTATATCTTGGAAGGCATAAATCAACTGTAACCCATTTGAAATTTTTCGCAAAAATGACGCTCTGCTCAACCTGGTGTTTAGTACCACATGATACCATTTGGAGTGAATTTATGATTACATCAAACTGCTTGCTTTCGTGCAAACAAACAAATTCCTTTCATAGTTTCGGTGCTATAGATTACTAGACTATGGAATAGGGAACTATATAACTATAGGGAACTAAAATAGGGAACTGATTCGACTCTTTTGTATCCTTATAACTTCAAAAATTAAAAGGATATTTCTTGAGAAAGCGGGGTGAGAAACATTTAACAATGAGAAATTAGACAGTTCGCTTTTACTTTTCTGATTCGTTCTTCAAGCTAAAAAAGATAATAACAAAAGGCCTTAATAAATGAATCCATTACATACAATTCAATCCTCAGCCGCTTTCTCTTCACACCCATGGACAATAGCGAGCTGAAAAAACAATTCTCTTCCTTCAACAAAAATTTAAAAGATAGATACTGCGATAACATTATAAAACCTAAAATTCTGTCAAATTTAACTTCAAGGAGAAAGACTTCCAGTTATTGTGACTTCAGACAAAAGAAGTTTCACGTTAAAAATTTCTCCGACTTAATCCGCGATAAAATGCGTTTTTAAGCTTTGGATTTCACACGATATGGAAGAATTAACGTTGAGTGAAAGTGACGGGAATTGAACAAAAGAGAACTTTCTAGAGTAAAAGATACCTTCTCATCATAGCAACTAAATAATCCTTCGACTCGAGCATGGTAATGAGTATCTAGTCCACGAGAGGGCATAAAAATACAGTTAAAGATTCGTGGGTATCTTGATACGCTGTACTTGGTAAAGGGGTCAAGCAATGGTAAGTAAAAAAGGACGGCTTGGACCGAAACGATTGGTGGAAGGAAAGCGACCGACGAAGTGATAGCAGAATCATCGTTTCCTAGACGACTGAAAGAAAATAATAAACGCTATAGCATAATAAAAAAAACAAATAAGCTTTAAAAAACGCATACACTACAAGGAGTATACACGTAAAATAGTTCTGATTGTCGAGAATATGTAGTATCGATAGCTCAAATTATCGATAACTCGTTCGTAACAATTCAATTCCGGCTTGAGATGAATTACGATTCTGATTTCGTATCTTTGTACGGTGCAAGGTTCACGCGCTCAATATTTGCCACAGCGCAGAAAATTTCTATCAAAAAACAACGAAATACAGAACCGAATCCGTTCTTAGACAACTCTTCAAAAAAAATCTTCCAATTAGAGACGAAACTTTTCGAAAGGTTTCGAAAATAATTAGAACCCCTGCGCTAACGAGAGTTGCAAATGGAATTAAAACATAATTCCGATATTGGTAGGAATATCGCTTAAAAAAGTTGACGAATTGCCGTGAAAGTTTCTGGAACGGCGTTGCCACCTAGCTACGGTTTCTTTCGAAAGTAAACGAGCCACGAAATGTAAGAGCGGTGCAAAAGGCAGAAGAAGCGCTCGACCTAACACTCACCGGATATACGCGGTCACGGCATGGAAGCATCTCACGGTTCGCTCACACCGTTCGAGAATTAAGCAGGGAAGCGGATACTGAAGAGTGGACTGGGTTTATTAAAAAAGGGATCCGCTTGCGAGAAGCTATCGCGTTAGAAAATGTGTCCCGCTAGATTGGGATGTGAATTTATAGCTTGGATTACATACACAATGCGCGAAATACACCGCTGTGAATCGATAAAACATAAAATCGAACGTCGTACGAGTTATGACGATATAAAAATCGATTTACTTATAACTTCAACTTCCTTTCGCGATGAGAGGATTACGTAACCCTTCCGACAAATTCAGAGAAAATAAATTAACACTTTTCAACAATCAACAAACGAATACGGAAAATAATTTCACAATAAACATCACTACGGAATTTAAACTCAATTTTAACTTTTAAATAGAACCGGAAGCTTTAAAATTACACGCAATAATCTTCTAATCTAAATTAAGAAGTTCTTCCTCATTCACGGGTTTAAAAGCATCAAGATTTTTGTGACCGCAAGGCGTGACTTTCGACAGCAGTAAACATGCAACGGCCGCATATCCGAATTTTTAGCACCAATCACCATCTCAAACTTAATAATAACCCGTGCATTCGCTTGAAAACAAGCTCTATAGATGGAGCTACCGAAACGAGTTACGCAATGCGCATTTTTGACACATTTGTTAGCCCGGGGCTGACATTCTTAGCATAACCTTTCACTTTATAATCCACGACTCTAAAATCTGATCGATCTGTGAAGCCGCTACGCGATCAAATTAAGAATCGATATTGTAACGGTGCTAAATATTCGATCTCTTGAAAGGTAACGACATCCTTGGGTGGCTATATTCTGTAACCTCGGTCAGAATGAGCTGCGATACGCTGCCCTTATTTGCCGAAGGGCACTGTTTACTCATTTCACTCGCCTCGAGAGCTCTTCTAGAAACACGATGCATAAAATGCTACTCTAAAATGAGTCTCCACTCTGCATCGATTCATGGAAGAGTTAAAATTCTATTATATACAATAAAGGTCCAAAACGACTTACGTTTGAAAGATAATAAATTTTCTCGAATATTTACAAACAAAATTTTGTGGAGGCTTCTTGGATTGCTACGACAGCGTTGTCATATAAACAATTAAAAACATAAACAAACTTCATTCTTTAATTCAAAAAGTTTCTCGTTTATCTTCAATTCCCTAGGTATCACAATACTACACTTACATCTAAAACTATGAAAATTTAATGCTCTCATTCAGAAATTACATCCATAAATAAAGAGCATAATTCTATAAGTCAGTGTGAACGTCTACTTGCAGTGTTCCAATTCTTAATTAAAGGTAATTCAACTTTAACAATATTTTAAATTTTACGCATTTCACTTGATTTTATTGGTTCAGCATTAAAAAATTAAAAGAATGAAAATGATCATTCATTATAATTTAATGTTTCTTTAATCTCATTTTATACCAACGCAAAAGAAAAGATGACATGTTTTGAATTTTTCCTCTTTAATTCATCATTTGCTTGGATAAAAATTCCTGTTAAAATAATATTCTACTCCTAAAAACTAATTATATTTACCTTCAACTAGAAAAAAATACAGAAACAGTTAAAGTCATATCAAGTCGTAGAATATAATACATATACTAAAAGTAAATCTGCAACAAATAGCAAAATGAATTTTAAATGCATGGTAAGTATATCGAAGGAAATGTATAATTTTAAAACAGCTAATAAAAACCTCAGCTGAACCTTTTAATTTAAATGAAAATCACGAGTGTAGTTGAGAAAAGAAACCAAGGATTAGAATGTATGGAAATTTAATCGAGCAAATGATACGAACAAGTGAATCAAGAAAGTAAAGATTGAAATACCAATCTTCGTGGAAGAGAAAGTTTAACACTTTCAATATTTAATATCTGGGCATGAAATCGTATATATTCTTCACCTTTCTAGTTTAAGCTTTCAAAATGCAAATACAATGGCATCCTTTCCATTCCTATGGATAGACTAATCACAATGTTACACTTAAGAGAATGCAAGAAATATAAAGAATGGTCAATGGCCTCATTGACCGAAATACAAACAATTTTGGAACAAATAATAAAAAATCGCTCCACCTACACACTATACGCTGCCAAAATCGGTATTTCACACCCTGGATATCTTTCGCAAGCCAAAATCCCCGATTTATTTCTCTAAAAGTTAAGTTAAAGGCTTTAATTTCAAAATGGCAAAGAAATTCGATACATAATTAAGAATTATTCTTCAGGAAACGAAACAAGAACAGTACAGTAATATTTGTGATATTTCAAACGTCTCTGAACTATCTCATATTATACACCAATTGTAAAGAACATAATAATATGCGTCAAAATGCACAGAAAAATCGGATAAAATGACTTACTTTTGATAATACAATTTGTTATAGGCTAAATTATTTGACCATTCACTTTATCGATTTCACTAGAACAGTCTCTCAAATCGCCATGCTTTACACACATTAACGTATCATTTTCTGTAATTTAAATGGATCGAATGTAATTTTTGATTTAATAGTATTTATTTTAGAAAAGCAATCAAATCAAGAGCAGCATAATTAAAAATGCAGCCATGACATGGCAACCAGAAATACTTTACTTGACACAAGTTGTACTTTAGTTTAGACACAAAGAAGTTGACATCGTTGACGGAGGATAAAGCAATATGACGATCTAAGATGAGTCTATGAACTTCCTTGGCAATAAATAATCAATATTTTCGCGCACAACTATATGGCCAAGGCGGAACTTACCTAATGATTTTGCACGGTGATGAAGAAAATCCAAATACCAATGAACACTAACTCATTAAGCGATCTACAGGAACACATTTTCACAGAAAAGAAATCAATCTATTGCTCAATACGCGAGCCATATGCGGAATGCGATGAAATTCTGAAAAGAACTGAAAGTGGGCGTTATCATAGGAACGACTCGAGCGTGGGAAAGCTCCGGGTGATGACTTAGTAATTCTTGGTGAACACCTACGGAAAAGGTGGATACAGACATGAATCCACGCTCTCTTCGTACGCCAGATAAGCTAAAGCGAAAGAAAGGATTTCCTTTTCATCGTAAATATTTTAATAAAATACCTTAAAAATCTTATTCTTCACACTGTTCCAACGATAGAGAATTCAAAATTTCCTGACGATAAAAACATCCGAGTGTGATGGATACGAGAAACTGGTTTCGGAAACCGCAAACTGTCAGACGAGCTGAATATGGAATGCTCTGAGGAATAAGACGGCATATGGATTGGATGCGTTAAGAAACCACAATGCCATCCAGAAAAAGAAAAGCAGCCGAGAAAAAAATTAACTTGACGTGGCCATGAGTCATGACCTCCAACGTTGCCATCCAAAAATACAATAGAAATTAATCAATGATATAATTATTAAACAGTTGATAGGAAAAGTGCATACAGAAAATTTTATCATACAATAATTCAATACACTTCTTAATATACAAATCATTTAACCACTAAAATTAGGTGGGGTTTTCCTTTCACCTATTCCATTTTCATTAAAATAAGGAGATTCACAAGCAGACTACAGTATTGACAGAGGGAACATATTTGCAGCTATAAGGGTTTTTAAAGATGAACATTCATTTCAGCTAGTTGCATAAAATGTTTCATAGAGTGAATATCACAGACTGACTTTGATGCATTTCACACTAATCTCATTGACTGCATTTGGAGCATGATTCCCCTAAGTATTCAATTATAACATAGCACTTACATATATTCTCGAATTTCCATTTTTAATTTCTTAACTCCATAGGATGTCCTCGGTCGATGATATTAATCACAGCTGATCATTCCTGCGCCTGAGCATAAATAATAAAATCAGTGACGTCAAAAATCATCAAACTGACCCCAACCTAATGGCAGGAGCAAAATTCACACTACAATTATTGAATTCCGAGAATAAATAATTCCGTCAAATTTACTTTCGCTCTATTCTATGGATAGGTAGACTACTTTTAACATAGCATCACTTTTCAGAAAATGGCGAAATGAGGTGACCGCATAGCACATTTCAATGTAGAAGCATTGCAGAGATATGTTCAAGGAAAAATATACTGAATAAATTTCTTTCTTAAATAAAACCTCTCAACTATTTTATTTAAAAGAAATCACAATAATAAAACCCACATACCGATCGAGCGATTCCCGGAATATATTCACCCGATGCGACATCCAGTTGACCACTGATGTTACAGCGGCGCGTAACGGACTATATGTGAAGTTACAAGGCTTGAAACCCAGGGAGATTTGAATAACCAAGCCTGGAATGAAATTTGAAAGAAATAAATTTTGAGTAATGTCTAAATTATTCTCTTCTGTCGAACCATCATAATTTTCAATTATTTGATACTTCTTAATGGCATTTTTGTTGATTCAGTGTTATAATAAATGTACATTTGCTTTTAAATTTTGTATATTATAAATTTAAACTTGAAATACCAGCGATATTGCACTAAGTAACATAACAACAATCATTGTAGAAACTCTTGATAAAATTCTAACCTTTAAATATACTGAACCAAATTAATATGTAGCTTATTAATTACACTGTTTTAGTATATCTGTTGATTTTAACATAAAGGGAACATTAATATAATCCAGATTAAATTTACGTTAAAGGGATTTATCCAAATACCTATTACCTTAGATCCTTTTCTTAATTTAAGAATGCTTTGATAACAACGGTGCCTTAAAACTTTTTTACATATTTTCATAATATTGATTATGTTAAATTCTCACAAATATTCTATTGCAGCATTAATAAACCTATTGTATGCTATATCTCCTAGGAATTCTCAAAGTATATTATAAAAAGTTTTCCATTTATTTTCGTATGATTAAAAATCTCTGAAATAACAATGTTTGATGATTAGTTTGAAATGCATTTTCAATGACTGATCACGATGATTTTTGAATATTTGTAAAAATTGCATAATGAAGGATATGATAATATTTTATAAGGTGTTTCTGGCAGTTTACATTTCTTTGCTACTTAGTTTGTACAATTTATTAAGTATTAAAGGTATGTAATATATATTATATCAATTACAATACTTAAAATATTAGCTTCAAAGTTATTAATTAAGAAAAATTAATTAAAAAATATACATGTATACATAAAATGTAGAAAGATAGAAATCTTTGATTTTACAGCAATTTCTACTTATAAATTAAAATATACCTTCTTGAATATGGAGTCTTGGTCAAGTACATAACTTTATTTAAATATCTTTCAAATAAATTCTAACGAAGACTATAACTTTGTCTACTAAGTGCTATAATGAATCTATGTCTAGCTATCCAAATAAGCTTTTAATGGACCCTCTCACCAATTATTTCTTTAATGATTAAATGAACTGTAAAGTAACTTTTAAAAGTATATTTGTCAAGTATTTTGAAATATCCGTGAACAATTAATTATAGTTAATTTATAATCTATATCACTATAATCTACAACCTAAAAAATTAGCTACTGAAAGATATCATGCTAATAATATGTAAATAGGATTTAACAAAACTACTAAAACAATAAACTGTGAAAAGTAAAAATTAAATTTTATTTTTGGTGTAATATATCTATCTTGCAATGAAGACAAGTGGAAATAAAAAAGGTGTTTACAGCAAACATTTAGTCTTTTGAGACCCATATTTAAGTGGAGTTCATTATGATTTGTTTCTAGGATTTAAATTTTATAATACATTATCTACACTAGAGGCTTAAAAAATTTTTATTAAAAAATTAAAAATTGTATCACTAAACATTCTCTCTCAATGAAGTAAAACTAATCTTTAAGGAGTTATTGCCCGCAAATTCAAATTATAGACTTTAGAAGTAAAGCAGAGGGCATTAAGTATGCTAAATACAATGAAAGAATATAATTTTATTTCAAAAATTGTAATTTTCATAAGAAAATGACCAATCACAAAGTCAAAAGAATTTTTTCGAGTTTCTACTTTTTCTATCTTTATCTTCTTTTCTTCTTAAGCAACTTAATTTCACATTAAAAATCTTATTGTATGACATATATTTTATGACCTAATCAAACCATCATAATAATTGATATTTATAAAAGGATCTACGTATTATTTTAAGAAATCTCCTCATACTCCTATTTTAATATGAAACATGAAAAAATATAATAAATCAATAATGATTCCAATAAAAATTTTTGTTGATTTTGAATCTTGCTCACTCAAAATGTCAAAAATTTATCTATTTTTTAAGATTTTTCTTGCCAATTTAGGGAAATACTTCTAATTCCAGTAAAATTTTATGAGTTATATTCTGTTCAAATTTACAATATATACTACTGCTAGTAAAATGAATACTCATTAAAGAAATATGCCATAAAAGACTTCCTATGGATGTATGAATAAAGGATGTTCATATTTATCACAAAAAGAAAATAAAAAAGTTATCTGAAAAGCAATAATTTATTTATCACCTTCTCACGCATCTACTGTGTAGATATATAGTTCAAATGTTAATTGAAGAATTCTTAGAAAGTAAGGGATGGGATGGAATTTGACTTAGCACTTTTATAGTGAGCATTTTTTTCACAAAGTTAAACAGAAGTGAAAAATAGCAACATGACTGGGACTTGAACCCAGGTCTCCAACTTACTGGGCATTCTATTCTATTTCTCTTCTAGGAAAATTACTAGATATATATTTCATCATCAATAAAGTATTTTATGGTGAGTACTATCACATTTTTGAGACTTCTCAGTTTCACTTATATCACTCTTTTATTTTTCCATATTTTACAGCCAATATAACAGGTCTTTCACAGTTTTTAATTATCAAAATCTAAGAGATCCTGAGCAAATAACAAGGTTACTATTGAAGAGTTTATAAAATCATATTTGAAATAAAAATCGAGGTGCATTATATTATTATTTTGTTAGATAAAACTATCATTTCATGAAATTCCATTTTCATAAACAAGAATGAGTAATGATATATTCTGTGCAATACATTTATATTGTTATCTTAGGTTTAAATAATATCTTTCATCGAATACATGTGATGGTTTGGTGAGGACTGAAAAACTTTTGCTGCAGAACAAATATTTTTAGAGTACCTTATGATCCTTTCTCAATATTCATTTACAAGATTGATCCACTATGACTTTCTTGAACTTCCTGATAGTCCAGTAAGTATTCCCAATTGTTCTTCCTAAATTCTTAAAGGTGAATATATACATAAGTTCTTCTAAGAATAAGGATTTTTTTAAAAAGCATCATCAGGTAATGGGTTTAGGTAAAATTTTAAAAATTATATGGCTCACTAGTGTAGGTGAGAATCTGTAATTTACTAATTTTTTCTGGCAAAAATTAACAAGAGTGTATTTTTATATGGAGTAATTTTTTATTTCCTTAGGATTGTGTGTTTTACCTACAGCTCCTTACTTTAATTTTCTTGAATAAAATATTAGTGTTTAATTCCTCCTTCCTTTTCTTGTGAAAGAATTATTTTCAGTAGAGTCCTTACCAGGGAATGAAAATTTATATTACATTCCATAATTTGATTATTATTATGGAAAAAATATTCCATGAGATTAAAATTTTGTTTTTAGAGACATAAGATGCATAATTTTGTCCGTATGAATTTGTTTCTTAGTTTGATAGTATTGTTGATTTAAGTATTTTGAAATTTAAAAATAATGCTATATTTTCTTCTCTTTACAAGTTAATTTCATTATGCTGAATAAATTATTATTGTTACAAGTCTCTTGTATTTCCTAAGTTTTTCCATGCTTTACTTGTATTATTTTTCCCCTATTTCTGAGCCTTAGAAACTAACCCTAAGAAAATATCTCTTAATAATCTTTTTTTCCAAGTATACTATGAATAAATTGGATAGAAGAAGTTCTGATTTCCTCATTCAAATCCTGCCTATCTAATTATTTTATTCATAATTTCTGAATGGGAGCAGTGGAAAATAAAATACCCTTTATACCTTCAGCTAGCTCAACTTTTAGTGGTATTTTCAGTCTTATGTTTCCAAGATTCTCTTTGTAGAAATTAATTTCAGATAGCTTTCTAAGCACTTTCTACTAGGTATTGAAACAAAAGAGTCTTTGACTTCAATATTGATTTGTATTTTTAATGATATATCTTCTGAGACTCTTTAAAAAGAAATTTCTATCATCATAAATTAAAATTTTGACAATAGCCCACTGCATATTGATTTGGGAATAACTTTTGGATTACTTTGGCTTTTCCTTCATTTTCTCCATTGAATAACTTGGATAGATAACATAATATGCTGAATATTTAATCAATACTTAAATATGGGAATAATAAATAAAATTTAAAGAAAGGAAACAGCAGTACTTCATATATATTTATTGAATGATACATTGGTAGAAAAATGCATGTGATGATGAGCTCAAGATGAGAGTAAAGATTTAGTAAATTATAAAAAGTTCAATGCTCATATTATATAAAAATTTGGCAACATTGGCATAGATATTAAAAATTGAAATATCATATGGTAGTAATTAATACATCTTGGAAACGTGTGATGATTTTGAATGTATAATACATATATATGGCAAAAGATCACTCCAGTGTATGCATGTTTAAACATGAGTATTATAATACTTCATTTGTTTCAGATTGTGCAAATGAAGATTCTACCTGCTTTTAAGCATTTGTGCACTCCTTGGAGAACACAATGGTTTGTTATTTATTTCAAAAGGTACAGATTAAACTTATGATAGAACACTTTTTCTCAACAATTGCTATATACATACATTCTTTTAGGAGAATTTCAAATAGTTATCATGGATTGTACTGAATAAGGGAAGAAATTATTCTTTCAGAATTTGGCAGAATAATCTTTGCTTGAAAAGCCCATCTTTATTACTATATAGACATTTATTTAATTTTTATGTACAAAAACCATTTGAGTCTTCTTTTGACCTTGATCTGAGATTTCATCATAGAATATAGAGTTGACTATGGAATGATTATAATCCAAGTAATCTTTAATAGAATATATATTTTAACGAACACAAAGACTATTCTAGATATAAGATTATATTACAGAAAATTTTTTCTTATTAATAACGTCAATATATTTCATTTACACTGCATTTGGTTGATTGTAAGAAAGTTTTTTACCTTAAAAAATTCACTATTTTGCCCAGTCTTTTAAGAGCAATATGAGAAAAGGTCATAATTTGGGGCCAAATTTAGCCATCGAGCCTGGGCTGTCAAAAAGTAATTGTACTTTACATTTATGAGAAAATTATTATCAATAATTTTTTTTCTCTGTTATGGTTTTCAGTCTTTCCTCATCAAAGCTATTGTTTGAGAGAGCGACAAATCTGAATAAATCAGCTAGATCACTTTAATCTTTTTTTAAAGGTATGTCAATTGAGGTGCAGTTGATCTTAAATTGGAACTACCCTTGATTCTTCATATTTGCTTGATATTATGGCTGCATCTCATACACCCTAATCCAATAATTGAGCTTGCACATTAATTTCTTAAATAACTGTTTAAATTTCCACATTCTCATGAAACCTAAATCTGCAGTTTAGGTAGAATCTGAAGCACATTAAAATAAGTTAGAATGAATACTGCTCTTACTCTTTAACACTAGAACAGCGGAGGGTGTCCTCAGGACACCTCGCCCATGAAAAAAACGCACCATTTTTGTAATTTGTATCATAGAAAAAAATCGTTTCGTGACTTTTAATTATTTAATATTCTGCGTATTTCTACCAAGTTTTATAATTATTGGAACATTTTCATAGGAGATCCTACCACGTACCCCCTAGAACAGCGGAGGTGTCCTCAGGACACCTACGTAATATTTACTATTATTTCTTATGATAAAACCTTCATTGTTTTATATTAGAAGCTCTTACGAATTTACTTTGAGATAATATTGCTTTTTGCTATTATTTTGTCCCCGTTCTCTAAAATTAATTAATTATATTGTTATGTATAAAAATTTGAGGTAGCAATTCTAATGATGATTTGAGTTGGAAACATTTTGCCTTATATTTTCTAATATTTCCATTTATAAGATACGTTTCCCATTTATATTTTCGCAATTGACTAACTTGTCTTATATCTTCTTGTGACACTCACTCATTGAATATTGCCAGGCTTGCTACAATCCCGTTACAAAAGTGACGGTGAATGATCAGCTTTCTCCCAGAAAGTGTAGATGTCTATTCACACAATTTATTCTTCATAAACCTGATAAATATGAAATTAATTTTCGGTTAGTAGTGGATTTTAATTCCAAATATGCATAGAATAGATTTCCATAAGTTATCGAGTTGGAGGATAGGCCATCTTCCTGAACTATGTGGTCATGACCTTGATGGGACCTTTCCTATATAAAAGGAATTAACCTAATGACCGATAATTATTTTAAATTAAAGAAACTATTTAAAAGGCTGAAGAAAGCAGGTATTTTTTATCTGGAACATAGAACAAATTGTGATGAGAGTCGCTGGAGTTGAAAACCAGCAAAAATCTGCAGTGAATTCCGATGTTGTCGAAAAATGAAGAATGATCCTTGTTTATAAAATTATACCGAATAAACATGTTCTTCTCGCGATTTAGATGCTTTCTAATGTCGTATTTGACAGTATTAGTAAAAGAAAATCAGACGCGGTGACGTACCATAATTGTACAAAAAGCGGCGTAGTGGACCAAATGGCGCGTAGGCACACGGTGAGACAGACTCACGACGTTGCCTAATGTATTCTTTTTACATAAAAATTTATCTAGCAGAAGTCAATGCATAGGTTATTTGCAAGCAGAAAAGAGGTCGCCAAATAACCAGATATAGATTCTTGCAGAGTCGCAGATAAACAAAGTAAAACCTAAGCTGTCTAAAGAGATCTCAAAAAGGACCTAAGTAAACACTAGATGCACGAGACATCATCCAATGAAGCCACCGATATCTGTTCAAAAGAAAATACAAGTGAAATATAGCATCAGATAAGTGTAAGAAGTGCAAGGAATAGGTTAATAGAAACTGTAACATCAAGAAGATTTATGTATTAGCTTCGTGGAAGGATTCTGTGGAGTAATTATTTCGTGACAGCATCATTGTGATAAAAAAGAAAAATTAATATAATTGCGTATGCAAATAACATTTAAGGTCCAGTTTGTGTCTTAAACCTTATTTCTAGTCTTTTTGTTGTGAAATAAAATCAAAGGAAGGTACGTGAAGCGGTAAAGTTTTATTACGCGAGTTTATTTTTTCTTGTACCCCATGTAAATTGTTGATAAAATCGGATAATTTTCAAAATTTATTCAAGCAAATAATTATTTTATCTCGAAAAGGCTTTATATTAATTTATTCATATAATTTATTTCTGGCTTTACTGTTCTGTATATTTTTGTATCGGAATATGAGTCTCATGAAATTGATTGAACTCAACAACAGTTTCTATATTAAATATGTAGCAACTATTTACCTCATGATCTGCCGATAATTAAGTACCCATACTTAGTTATTAATTTTTAAGCTTATAAGGAAAGACTAGAAATTTAAATACGACTGCCTCATTCAATTTAAAAGAAGCGCAAGTGTAGGTGTCCTGAGGACACCTTCCGCTGTTCTAGGGGGGTGTCCGTTTCCCGCTGTTCTAGTGTTAATTCTTTATTTCTTGTACGTCAAATATATGAGATTTTTAAGTATGTATTTGTTTTAGTTGTTGGATTAGTCTTTATTTTTGGTCTGTTTACAAGGGGAACTGGATTCAAGTTTATTATAAAGATAACATCAATGATACTTACAATGAACTCTCACACCAATACATTTATACATTTTCAAGGATTGAAAATTAAAAGAAATAAACACACACAGTATTTCTTTATTCACTTTAATGATATTTGTTTGAATAGTACATAGTTAGCTTTAAATATATCTAAATTCATGTAATCCAGTTTCAAATATGACAATAAGCAGCATTTAACAATAAAAGCAAGTTTTTTTTTAACATTAGAACCCAATAATTTAGTTTTAGCAATGAGCTAAAACCACTAGAAATAGCAACTTGAAATGGTATTTCGACACAATAGCTTCATCTTCAGGGTTTTCTTACTACCCTAGAAGGAAAGTTCCCCCTTTCCTTAAAATCAAATACTTATGATACAAAAAAAATCTTAGTCATTTTAAATCACCTCCTCCTCCTCCATTACAATGGAATACTATTGAAAGAGCCACCATATATGGGTTAGCCATAAACAGGAAAATAAAACATGAAAAGATGAACAATAATACCACTACTTGATCTTTGCAAACTGTGGCTAAAAATAGATGTGGAAGTGTATAGCAACCACACTGACAACTGACAGAAAAGTATAAGAAGTCACCTAAATAGCATCAATGTCCAAATCATCTTCACCCTCATCGGCCACTTGAGGTGCTACAGGTTGAGTCTTCTTCGGCTGATCTTTCAGAGGAGACGCTTTGGCTCTGTCATCATACTCGATCTGAGGTATCAAAATAATCAAAAAACTTGTATGAATCACAGAATTTCTTTCAATACAATTAAAATGTACTAAAAATCAATAATCTAAACCCAATCCGTAATCTCTTTTCCAATTATCGATCAAAATAATTGACTAAATAAAAATTGAATGTCAAGTCTTAAACTAAGCTTTCACTTAGGCAGTCACTTCAATGAAATATCCAAATATTTTTGTAGAACTGCATTCACTTGAGTTATATTAAAGAAATTCCATTCCCAAGGTAGATGCACTTTCACTTCATCGAGCACACCAGTATTGTCATGGTAAAATTCTTCCCATAAAGAGTTGTTAGAAAATCATGCTAACTACCATGTGGAAAGAATATAATAATATAGAAAGAATACAGTAAAAGGCTACAATACAATGTCCTCCACCACAAATAGCCTCACATAGCAATCAATAATTTTCAATTAATACTGCATGCACTAAGTCCCTCCAATAAAAAAATAAAAATAAAACTAGGCCATCCACCTTCAAAAAACTTATCAAAACCAGGTTGGTTTTGGGTCTAGTTGCTCTTTGATATAGGTCAAGGATTAGAATTTAATATATTTGTTGATTATATACCAATCTCAATTTTCTTAAATCTCTATGAAAGATTTAGGAAAAGCAACTGAATATATGTTTTACAACTCTTTTGCTGTTTACTTCATAAAAAATAATTAAGGTTAAAATATTGTATGCAGGGATAATGAATTGTTTTGATATTTCTGTAGGGTAATTCTTACAGATGATTAGCTCCATATAGATTCCCATTCATGCGACATTAAATCTTGCGTGACACTAAGTTCCCACTTAATGAGTAATAACCCATTTAAGGTTATTTATGATTATTGTAATTATTTTATTTTAGAGGAGAGAGTAATTAATAATTAGACCTAAAATGGACATGTAGACCACAAAAATATATAAAAATTCAATAGAAATCTAGGAGCATAAAAAACATTCCATATACTATCGGTATAAAAAGTTGTTGTATAGAACAGTAAAGGGTAACAGATTGAATGTAAAACTGAATAATGTGAAAATTATAAATGAATTTCCAGAAAATTTCTACGACTATTCAAAAAATCTAAGAGAATACAGAAGAGCTACTAAGGAAATATGGACAGCTAGAAAGAGGACTACGTTGTTCCTTCAATGCATATACTCCTAGGTATAGCAATGGATATAAAATTTCATGAATAAATATATATTCACATCTTTTACTGATATAAGAGAGAAATGAATTACATAAGTTGCTTTGGAGTTTTGAGCATTGTCTTTTTAAAAGTCTTATTCCAGATAAACTTGCAATTCATTTTATTCATCAGATTACTAACATATACAAAATGTGCCTTGAAAATCCTACTTTCCTTACTTTCCCATTAAATTGCAAGTGTGTAAACTTTGGTTAAGTTGTATCTTCTAAATTTTGATGCATACATCTCAACTTCAAGAATTGATATTATGTTAGATATTCAACTCAACTGATTCAAAAAAAGTGTCATTCGGACCCCAGTTTTAACCATATTGGAATAACTGTTAGTCAGAAGGAATACATATATATCACCAAATTATTAACCCTAGAAATACGATATTATAGACAGAAGCCTCTCAGACTGCCTTATCATTTTTTAATCACCATGATTCATGCAATTAGGCTCATCATCGAGGCTTTTCAAGAATACTACATATACAAGATTAATATAGAGACATACACCCATATAATGGTGCATGACACATATGCACCCCTACCATCTCCATTATATTAAGAATAAATATTAGTATTACTACAATAAAGTCACTGTCCAATGGAAATGTCACATATATTACAACAACAATTGCACGTATCCAGTCCATCTTTCCCAAACTCCAAACTCAAATACCTCAACATCATCATCATCGTCATCTTCATCGCTGTCGCTTTCTTCCTCCTCTGCTTCTCGGAGCCACTTGATGAAAGGTTCAGCCTTATTGTGAATCTCCTGGCTCAGATCACGTAACACATACTTCTTGCTCACTTTTGTGGCCCATTCCAAGATGACTTTCTCTTCCAAAATATCAAGATCATAAAAGAGCTGAAATCCAGATTAAAATAATTCACTTAAAATTTGCAAATATTTATCGAACGAAACAACATTATCCTTCCCTATTAACTCAAATCATTATGCCCTTCTCTTTCATCAATACCCCTTACATTGCTAGGCTAGCAGCAAGTACCCTAGTTTGCAATCTCCCTCAATATAAAACCTAACTGCTAATGTAAATGAATAAGTGCAAATATTGCAGGAATACCCAATAACAATTATTATTGAGGTTATGCACTTGATAGGAAAATTCTGTTTATTAACAGCATGTCCTGCAAATCCCATACACTATGAGACAAACAATTTTTACAAATAGTATCTAAAGAAAACTATGATAAAAATAGTGAAAATATAGAATTACCAATCAGCTGAGTTATTAAAAATTATTCCCATAGAATACATGATAATCTATGATAACTTTTCCATTCTACTCTTGCCCGAAAATTAAACAACAGAGCTCATCGCTTATATTACTGGAAATCAAAATAATTGGCATCAACAAACCTTGAAAATAAGTGGTACTTTGGGCAAGAGGGAATCCTGATGAAGTGCAATGACTTGCTCAATACCACCAATCAGATACTTCTGAGCTTTTGTGTCTTCATGAGTAAAGCGCAATAACAGCAAGCGGTTCTTCTTAACCTGGAAAAAATGAAATGTCAGAATTTTCTTGGCAATGATATTTTAAAATTACTTATATAGTATGGCTAAGTCCCCTCATAGTCTGCCTTATACAAGTTATCTTCATCATAAATCGTGTGTATCTTATAATCACCAGGGAATTAGATCTATAGATTATGAACAACAACAGTTTCTAAGAGAATCAGAGGTAGTATGAAAAAATTTGACTAAAATGACTAAACTGATTCCTGGAAATATCAATTTTCTTTATTTTTTGCTACAATATTGTGAATAAGGGTGTTTCAATACCTGAGTATTAATGTTCTGATCAAAGAGCAATTCGGCAAGAACAAGGGGTGCCTTAGAGCGAATTTCTAGGCGTTCGGCCTCTGCAAGCAATTCTCTGTGTGTGGTGGGCTGTTCCAACGTGCCCTCGTCACGGCGGCGTTTGACCAGCTCGTAAAATATGTCCATTCGCTCCTTTTCCGACTTTTCTAAGTCATCGGTGATTGTCATTCCCTTGGCTCCATCAGTTAGATCTTGCATACGAGCTCTTACTGCTTCCTCACTGACATCAACTGCCCATTCAGAATCCTCTTCACTCTGAGGTAGAAATTTTCAACAATCAAAATTAATTTCAGAGAATTTATAAGAGATAAAACTGTATTTTTGTATTATTTTCCTTCATAGTCTGCCTTATACAAGTTATCTTCATCATATATCGTATGTATTTTCAAATCACTAGAGATTTTAATCAACAGATAATAAAGGTTCGTAAATATCTTACATTATTTTCAGCATCTTTCTCAGTGCATGGGGTATCAGTATCATTATTATCAGACCTAGGCGAAGAGCGCCCATCACCATTGGCATCACCATTTTGTTGTTTCTTGCTGCGTCTTCCTCTCTTTCCCTCAGTCAAAGAAGCTCCTTGTGCAGCAGGATTTACATCTGAGGCAAAAAAAATACATGAAAGATACAGGAAAACCATTTTTTGGAATCTGACAGGTAACTGAATCGATGCCTACCAGGTGGGTTCTTCAAAATGAACGTGTTCAGCTTGTGATTGATTTCGATGGGACCGTGGTACCCACAAGCCTTGCATGCCTGGTTGATTGTGCCTTTCTTCTGATTAATTATGAGACTGGTCTCGGGGTTGTCACATTCTGGGCAAAGCACAAAGCGGCGAATGAAGCCATCGAGGAGATCCTGCAGCTTAGCAGCATCGTGAGATCCATTAACAATGAAACGATCATTTTTGAAATCAAATTGTGTCTGGGCACCTAATTCACATCCAAAGTACTTAGTAGGATCTGTAAAGGAATTAATTTGGTTAATGATATAATTATTAAATTAAAATCTTAACAACATATGCCTTATAAAAAATACTTACACGTTGGAGGACGACATAATGCTTTTGCAATCTCAACCATGTTTACGATGACAGTTTTAATGCCGTTTCCTTTTCCCTCAACTTTTGCCAAGAGGCGTGGCATTTTATAACGATAGAATGCATCGCTGACATTCCGGTTCACATTTAAACTTCCCATTTTGGCTGATGCTAAGGTGCAAGAAATGGAAGAAGTGGATGGAAAGTTAGAGATTGAGGGGTTTTAGATGAAAGTTCAGATAGAAAGAAATGTTGGAGAATTGTTTTAATGTTGATGGAGGAGGAGGAGGGGCAACTGTTCAGTCACGTCTCTCTGAAGGGTTGTAACTTTCGGTGCCGATTACTGGAAAATTTTGATGTCCTAAAAAAAAGAAATATTCCAGAATCAGAAAAATCATGAAAAATGCTGATATCCTGCTTCAATGAAAGGTGGTATAATACTAAGTAGTATGAAAAAACTAAGTAAAATTAAATAAAATATTTTTGTAGATAAATACTAGATACTTGAATTTCCTTTAGTTCTAGAGGCAAAACAATTATACTAAAAATGGAAAATAAAATACTTAAGGATAGAATAAGAACTTCTAAATTCAATAAATTTATTACAATCATGAAAAGGGTGAAATCATTGCAACTCACCTATAACTGATGGGCTCTTGCCGCTTAGATGAAATCATACACCCTGAGTCTATGCCAAGAATTGGCTCAAGGGCTAAATTGAAAAAACCAGATCTTCCTCTGGATAATGATATGCCTGGAAGAGATAGAAATTAAGAAATTAAATAGAGATGAATTTAATAATTTAGGTGGATATGAAGACATTTAATGAAAATTGTTACATTAAAAACCCTAGGAAAAAGGTAGACAAGAAGTAAATTCGAACAGCACATTTAAATCATAACCAGTATATCAGGACATTTATGGTATTTTAAAAATATAAATTATTTCTTTGATAAATAAATTATCCTCGTAAGCCATCAAAATACAGCAAGATAATTTTCCTCTAATTTTGAAAATTTTCTTCATGTATAGCCACACTGACCAATTCAAACAAATTTAGGCAACCTTAGTTACACCATGGCAACCAAGTACAGGAACAAACAAACACAACTAGGAGACAAGATTTCAAATTCTTATTTCTTAAGAGATTTAAATTTCCGATAAGTATGTGAAAATAATATTACGGATTGATTTGTGTAATTTAAAAATAATTCATTACGGTTAACTGAAAAAAATTAACGTAAGGTACGATTTAAAACGACGAAAAAATACAACGAGCTTGTAGTAATCATTCGCAAGGAAGTTGATATCACGAGAGTAGAAATCGGGTATATATTCCAAAATCCTAACTCCAACTAACCAAAACTGGGCAGCACCATATGTTATGTCAGCTACGCTGATGATTAGAGGCACTGGAGAAAATGGTGGTCGAAAGATGCAAGCAGCACGATCTTTCTCACGTTTCACAGCTTGACATCCATAAATAGCCTCGAACGATCAATCGGCATAAGAGAGTCAGTTCCGTAGACTTTGCAGATGCTAATCACAGCATTGACCGAGCCAGGCCCGTCAAACTTCCCTTCTCAAACGAAAGGTGCCTTCGTATATTTTCGCCGGATAACCTTCCAACTTGTGTGAACTACACCGAGGGTCGCGCTTCTTGCTTCCCTTCGCACCGCGGGGGCCGACGAACGGCGAACCCAAGTCCAAGGCGTCTTCGACTCGATGGCGACGGTGTCTGTAATGGAAGCTCTGGCAATACGAGTAACGGCCAGGCCGGGTGACGGCGGCCTCTCTGTACCACTTTTCGTCCTCCACGCTTTCGCCGCAGATTTCAGTGTTGATGTCGGGAAAGGGTCCGGAACCGGTGGGGCAAATCCCGTCGCAAATGGAAGAAGTGGAAGGCCCACGTCGCCGCCTTGCTCCGCTGACAACGAAGCCCGCGACATAAGCTGTGCGCATGCCGGACTGCCTCCACCCAACTGTTCGCGATCCTCGCCCGGCCGTTCCAGGCTGCCTCGCTCCCTTCCCCTTCGACCTCCCCTACATCTACCCTCACCACCTTCTGCCCTGGAACCATTCATACCCTTTCTCCGGGCTCTTCCTCATGACGTTGCCGCAGCTCTGGCTGCCTCGAGATATCTAGACGTTCGATAATTGACGGAATATCCCGATTGACTCCTACGTTTCTGGTCCAGTTACTGGGATTCTGCGTCAAATTATACAAATGCGAGTTAATTTGGATAGAAACGCTCTAGGAGACGTCACGATATAAGTCCGCGGAGGATTCCAAAAGACGTCAGAGCAATTCTAGGAAGAAAATTAGGGCTTTAGCCCAAATCCAGATACGATATGATAGTATTTTAATAGTTTAACATCAATTCTTCGTGACATTTTTGCGCACGCAATTCGGGCGAAGAGATAGGAGCAGCCTTTCCCCCAACTTTCACCGGCGAAGCACCCCCACCCACATCGTCTCCTTCGGAAGAGATCAATACCTGTGCGGCGCGAAGCCCTGGCTACCTCACCCTCCCCCTCCTAGCAAACACCCGGATGCTGCGTCAACACATGGGCTACTATCCTATCATGCAAACAGAGCACTACCAATGTTGCAATTCTAGCATGCAGTACACACCCTTGCCAAGGGAGGCCAAATTTACTGTCGCTCATTAGACCTGCGCAGTGACTTTTGCACTACCATCTCGTTTTTTCCCCGAATATTTATCACTTTGGCCCGTAGGAGTCGATAGCTACCGCTACTAAGAATAAAAGCCGATCGATGAACATGTTTCACCTCGAGGAAACGCATTTACATTCCGCAGGATTTGCACGAAACCCTTGCGACCCCTGGATAAACCTCCGAGGTCGAACGGTGCAATATTCGATAAATGAAACTCCGATGGAAAGAGAGAATCGAATTTTGATTTCGCACGAAGATTTGATTATCTCGCAGAGAGAGAGATTCAATCTAAAATCACATCCTCTTTCGCATGTTTAACTTGACTACATCCTCTTTTAGGCAAAAACCAATGGAAACAGTTAAAATAGCGAACAAATGACGCAGAACATAACGAAATAAAAGGCACTGGTACTGAAAAATAGAACTAGTAGTTCCTCTATTTTAACTACGCAAATTGACCTAAAAACGCTTTCAATATATATTTTAATGTAGTTACTTGCTCACGCATTTACTCTTTTATAGCTCTCCTCGTTAGATAACGTCACATAAAAGTTATTTCGGAATAACTTCCATTAAAATATTTACGAATGCGTTACCAATTGCGAAAATGATGCAATCAGAACTCCGTTTATGTTCGTAATGTACTTTGACTATGACTACGAGAAAAACCGAGGGACTTTCAAGAGGCACCTGCGTATCAATGAAACTTCACCTGCGCCGGTATCTCCCCAAACTAAAGCTTTTCATGTCCATAACGAGCCGTATTAAAGGTGCTCCGAGACGCGGAGAATAAATTATACGTCAGGGATGACTACATCCACTGGTGAGAAAGGTCTTGATCGCTTTATCAGGCAGAAACTTTAGAAAAGCCGCTTTAAAGCTCCGATATCGTTTTGCAGGAAAGGTCTAAAAAAAAGTGTTGATAACCTTTGCTTCAAAAACCTCGCCAACTTATAAAACAACTCCGTAACTTTTTAAAGGGAACTTGCATGACTCAAATCTGCCTCGATCTTTCGCAAACACTTCGCGAGATTCTGAGTGAGATTTTAGGGGTTTTGCGGGAAAATGACCCCGCGAAAGATCGAAGATACCTCATCTCGCCCGGTTTTTCACACTCAGCAGTTGGCATTTGCACTCACGACCCCTTAAGTCACACATTTATATCGATTGCAGCCGCTTCCATCTGACCGTGTTACGTTTTACGAGCCTACGATACCGAGATGTTCTTTTCATTTGCGATCTGGTAGCATTCTTACCTTCTTATTTAGACTATCCGTAAACTGGTGAATTGAAATGACAGAACGAACTCGACAACAGTTTAACAATCATTCTAACAAATGAGAATTTGAACCAACAGTTGAACTCGTACGAAAAATTTAACCCAACCACAAAAAATACACTTATGCAAACATTTTCTCGTTACGCAAATACACTTACCGTCCCGTACGTACAATCAGAAACGTACTAATGAAAACAATTAGATTCAGCAAAGAAGTAAATGCTTCGTGAACTCAATTCAGCACGTAAAAATGCTGATTTATCATAATGGACATGCATGGAAGCAGAACTATTAAAGGAAACAATGTACTAACGAGCAGCCTTCGACATTAATTCATAATAAAATCAACGATCGGTGAATCTCCGCAAGGCCGACTGCTTCGCGGTGAAAAACCGCATGAGGCATTCCACGCGCTGAAATTGCATACCGTATGAAAATGTTTTGCTAGGGGCAGAATTCCGTCTCTGGAAATCTGGTCAAGGAAGCCATACTAAAGATATCGTCAGGTGCTATAGCCTCCACACCGAAACCGCTACGTATGTAAACATTTGGATGTATATTCATCGCAGATGAATTTCCGTTCGTCTTCGCATAGGTAAACACGTCATTCCAGACTATACACGACGAAGAAGGTCGACGACGAAAGTTTAAATTAACTTCCACACCTCTTACACTTGCGACTAACTAGTTCGTAAGCCTAGGTATAAGATTCAAACAAAGGAACATCAACAATCACTCTGAAATGCAACGAATTGAAGCATATAATTGTTTTTTTTTTTTTTAACTTACACTACGTGATTCATACTCGGAGCAAGAATATTAACTTTTTTATCGTAAATTAAGTCCTTAAATTCGTTACATAACTAAAGTGAATCAATGCACTAATTATTCTAAATGCGTAAACAAGTGAATGGCGGAATCACGCGACAATCCTTAGTAACGGAATAAATGAAATTTAAAACAAAATGGAACCTAAGGTACAAAAAAATCGTGCGTATTGAATTGGGTCTCTTGGGTGGCAAATACAACTGAAACATTCTTTGCATCTCTCGTTTGCTACTGATCTGGCCTGGAAAACTCTTCATTTTTTGATTCAGACCCAGTTCGATGCCCCGAAGAAAAAGGATTAAGAGGCAATAGCGGTGAGCACTTGGGAGCATGAAGTGGGAGTGAGCTGACATTAGGCATGCGCACATGATGTGGTGACGGATTGGGATGAGTTTGGGAAGAGTCGAGAAATATCCCTTGGAGGTGCAGGGGCGGGAGAGAGGAGAACTTGGGAATATCCTTTCGACGCCTCGAGAATGATACGTTGAGAGATTCTCGACGCAGTTGTCAAATTCTTAATTCAAAAGAACACCAAAAATGAACTAGAAAATATATAAAATATCTCCTAAAAAATCTATCTTTAACGAGATTAACATTTTTTGACGGATTCAGAGGCGAAATTTTTGAGATTTAAAATAAACGTGTTACCAGCTTTATTTCAGTAACACTCGAGAGAAAAAAAATCTTTCCGAGTCCCGATTAAAAAAAAAACTTTAAGAAGGAATGACGCATTCCGCACGAATCCACGATGCTAAGTTATCAGCTTTAAAAGTGAAAGAAGAGTTCTGAGAAGAAACAGCATTTCTTTGAAAATTAAGACGCAGAGAAACTCCGCAAACGTGACGAATATATGAAGATTAAACACATTACCTGCTTTTATATAAAAAAACATTCGTACATAACACATTTCGTTTAATTACGACAATAGTGAAAGGGCAAACAAAACGATCCGGAAAAAATTCGCAAAAAAGCGTACGTTTTTCCAATTAGCGCGCGAGCTTTTATCAAAAATACTAATGTGATGGAACAATAAGTCTAATGGAAAAGTGAATATCATGGCATGAGTTCCACGGAAGCGTGGCGTGAGTAGATACGCCGGTGGGCATATCTAGAGGCGTGGGTTGCGAATTACATCGATCGTTAAAGGTTTGACACGCCCGACCGGTCACTGTTTCATTTCGCCGCGTATAGCACGTTAGCATATTTAAATGAATGGCGCGTGACAACTCACGGGGAGAGAAGGTTTCGTTTCTTGACGTGCGCCATGTTAAAGGTATAATATCTCAGGCTGTATCTCATGTAATACAAGGATTGATATTTCCAATACAGTTATAGACAATCGTGGAAATTGGTATCCAAAAAGTCATTATAATATAACTAACCATATATAAAAGTAATTTATATGTAATTCATGTATGATTATACTAAACATAAGAATTTATGTATAAATATATACATACACTATTCACGTCAAATAACGTACATCAATTGTTTCAATTAACTGTAAGAGGAGACGTTAAAGCAAATAAATACAGTAAAAAACTGTTAAGACGTTTTTCAGAGAACTCATCGAAAATTACGTCTGAGGCGGGATAACGCTATACACGGGTTGTATAACGCACAAAGAGAACTTCTTAATTAAAAGTATCTAAGGCTTTCCTGGTGGATAATGAGTAAAACTCTTAGACCTTATTATGCAAACGAATGTCTTAGTTACTTGCGCCGTTAGTGATTCCATTTTGTGCGAGAAAAAGTAGAAGAAAGCTACTTTTTGACAATACTCATAGTTCGTTTACTGGTATCCCTATAGTTTACCACAACATTCCCCTGATGCTGTGAATTTCATTATTTGATCGGTGTACATACGAGCAGAATTTACGAACTTTATGCAACCAATAAGGGACGCTAAAATCACGCTTTTCTTTATGCCCAATGATTGTATTTTATTACTAAATAGGAATTTTATTTCAAATCAATATCTCATAACACTTTTATATAAAGGGATAAACTTTTCAGCGGTGATAATTAAACTTACGTTTCCCGCAACCCGCTATCGCAATTTCTCAGCTCTTTACGCACTCACTCTCTGCCACACCTCAGAAACTTAATTGTCAGTCAGCTAAATTCGAAATAATTCATGAGAAACATGAAATTTTGTCTTAAGCGCATTTTACTATAAACGGAACGGAAAAAAAGATATACATATGTATTCGCGATCATATAACTACTTAATTAAAATACTATTCTAAAAAAAACGTTTTGAAAGCGCAAATCGTACGGAAACCTAAAACATTTAAAGACGCGTTCACAAATAGCAGCCGAAATACGGGACGACATTAAAAAATATTCTCGGAATCCCCAAGAAAATTCAGGCAAAAAAAACGGGAAATTTTCGGAAGTCGCACAGCGATGACGTGAAGGTAGAAAAATCAGAGCTGAAAGGTTCCGAGACATTTTAAGTATTTCGTACGGCGATAGCATTTGCTCCACTTCCATATCTTGAGTAGCGGCATGGAAAATACTAGCCCGAGGCACTCCGATCGATTGGTTTAAGCCTCCGAGGCTGTAAGAACATGCTTGAAGGGAGGAGAAATACTCTACGGAATTTAGTTTGTAAGGAAGAGCATTTCATTCCATATACGAAAACAAAACGCAACTTGTGAGCCATTGTTTATGGCAACGAAATACGTTTTGAATAGAACGTATCAAACAAGTGAGCTACGGCAGAATATATTCAGGAGCTAATATTAAATTAATGGAAGAGGATAAAGTTCAGTCTCAATTTCGCCCTTAATAAACATAATCGTCATTGTAATATAAGATCGACTAGCATCAGCTGTATCGTTACCAACGAAAAAGGGGAAATTTAACGTGTTAACCTTGACGACAAAATAAAATTCCGACAAGCTGAAAAATTCAATCAATTTTCGAAAATAATCCATTAATTTCGAACCACGATTAAAATCTTATCTTGCCGACCACTACAGGGGGCAGAAAAAAGAAGTTTCGCCTTGGAAACGGAGATTGGGTCGATACGGTAAATTTTAGATATCCGAACAGGAAATAAAGCCAAATTGTACCCCTTTTCACCTCGCCGGGTGCGAGATAAACTTCCTTTAAGAATTCCATTTGCAAAATTCACTATCGCCGTCGATTTATTTTACGCTCCCCATCTCTCGTTTTATAGCTCGTCAATATTTGAAATCCGGCCTTGGACTCGCGAAGAAGTGACATTCTTAACCTTTCCAATGCCACGCCTGAGACAGAGGTTTTGTCGCCGTATCGCGACACTAAAGATGCGAGGAGGAGCCTGTGATCTGAATGAAGTTCGCAATCATCTAAGAACCGCTTACTTAAGACTTATTTAAAATCTTCTATTTTGAAAACAGTCTAAAATATACCGTATGTTATATAATATTGGAAAGGAGAAAGTTTCTTCCATTCTAAATCCGTACGATTCCACTAAAATGGAAAGTTAAGATTACCAAATGCAATTATATAAAAACTGGCAGCATTGTAACCAAACCGAAAGAAAAACAACAAAATTTTACGTAAATAGATATGGGTACGTTTATGTAGAAAGTTATCTTTGAAAGAAATAATGAGTAACTAAGGAACTGGGCAAAATTTTCCATGGGGTAAGATCTGTCTAAATAAGTTGAGTAAACAACGACAAAATATGACATTTAATGGAATTCAGAAAGGAACTTTTACAAGTTAAAGCTATTAATGCTGTTAAACATCACAATTTTCTTATGCAAACATTCTCTTGAAATCTTCGAATTATTCTCGATTTCTAGCAGGGCATATATTACTTAGACATCGATTGACAGTTGAGTGTTAAAGATGAACTAGAGCAAAGAATCTTCATGGTCGACGTGAAACCTTCTCTTTATCAAGTTGGCAACAGCTTTGGGTCCTTCCTTTCGATGGACATCTTTTCTGTCGTCGTCTTGGTGATGTGATCGATAAAGCAAAATGAACAATCTTCCTCATTATCGAACAGAAGACAAAAGATTTTAGAAATGATACTGCTCCCACCTAATCGATGCGGAAATCGGGTCTTAATAATAATTTTTAGATCGATGCAGTTTCTTTGTTCACGTAATCTCAAATAAAAACATAAAAATTAATCTTATATGTTCTTTTTATCACCATAATTTATTATAGAATATTAATTGATAGAGATAATTGATAAATCAAACTAAACTGCATCTCTTATCTTTCACTCCACACGCGAGATATTACTCGTTACGATAAAATATATTTCTTTTAATCTAAATTGTAGCATCGTTTAACGAGAGAGCCTTCCACTACTTGAGACAGTAGCTTCAATTTGCGGAATGATTTACGCTCAATGCTATGAAAAGTTAGAGCAATATAAGAAGCGCGATGTGAAATAATTAAAAGGGAAGGCGGCTTCGTGGAAAAATTAGAATATTTAATTATATTTAGAAAAGAGTTTTAGAAAATAACACAGACGAGACGTAACTTCACAAGCAATATTTTACCAATTTTAATCATATCACGAAAGTATTTAAGTAAATATTAAAAATTGATATGATTGCTTACGAGAGAAACGAGTGAAAACTCAAAATCTTCCAATCATATAAACTGCGACTGAAGACGTACGTATAGTTTAAACAAATAACTATCACCATCACTAATCACTACAGTGACAACTATTTACGATTATACAGGACTGAGTGATAGCTGTGAAGTGTGGAATGAATCAAAAAGGAAAAAATGCCGAGAAACGTATTATAACTAAAAAAAGTACTATTCGTAACGTCACAATTAACTCCGTAGTACATTTTTTTTTATTTCTGCTTTTATAGCTTGTTGCCAATTCGAGGAGGTGGTAGACAATTCCAACACCTACTCACAGAAGATTCAAGAAGAAAAAAACGTAAACACTAAAAGCTACGCGCCTCATTACACAAGGAAAAGAAAACAAGCGCTAAATGTCTCGACTGCAATCAAGCGACAGATGGCAGTGGGAAAACAAGTCACTAGCACAATGATCGTTTGAGTCTTGGATAATGATTACATCACTTGGAACTTCACCTAGAGAGAGATGAAGTTGAATGTGAACATCGATTAGATGACTTGAGAAGTTTTAATCTATTAATTTTACGTTTAATAAACGAAACATAGGTAGAATCAAAGACGAGGGCTTTTAGATACTGAGCGCAAGATGTTCATTGTCGCCTCGATAATTACGATCATTTGCAATGCACGTGAATGTGCAAGACGGTTGCGCAAAATTGCATCGATATCATTAAAGGCGTAAAGGTCGCACTGTGAAAAATGATGATCTCAATCTTCCTTTGATCTTGGTCTTAACGAGACAGAAATTAATTGAAGTAAATGCCTTTCTATCTCCGATAAATTACTTAGAGAACATTTACGTTCGACATAGCAACGGATTTAAAAGGACGCAAAACAGAAATTATTACTTAAGTTTACGATGAACTTAACATAATCGAGATAAACATACGAGAGAGAGAAATCTCTCTCGGCTGAACAGAAATCTCTTCAAACGGACACGCTATTGATTATCTTTCTAAATCAACTAGCCACTCTCATCGGCAAGCGCGTTGCCTTGCTTAATTAAGAAGGGCTAATTGGCTTACACATGAGCGGCCTTAAGGAAAACCACGGTAACTCCTACTCTTGGTTTGCCATTACGGAAATGAATGTGCATGCACTGGAGCCTTAAAGACTGCATATACTGGCTATCACACACCGATCCTCTATCCTTTATACAGACGAGAGATTCAGTATCTCCTTTCAGACATTTAATCAAACTCGTATTAGAGAACGACCGACATAAATTCGACGAACAAAACAGATAAAAATCCACAAAGAGGAAATTGAAAGACTAAGAATGTACCGCATTGTTCATTTAAAAAATTTACGAATTTCCCAAATTGCTATAGAAACGATAATTTATCCATAGATACCGAGAAGGTTTTTACATCGAGCTCCATTGTAGTTTTATGAGATCTGAAACCTTTTAAGTCCATACAAAATATTTGACATTTGAACTAAAAATCTAACTAGTTATTATAATCGGGGATAGCAATAAAGTAATAGTTTCCAACAATGAAAAATACATCACCAATAGGAAGACATAACCGAGCTTTAAACAACAAAATTTAACATACGAGACGACAGCATAAAATTTTCTACTCGAAATCATTTACGGTGGAACCTACAGGAAACTGCCCATCACTCCATGAGTCACGTAAAGGATACGAGTGAAATACAGGACAAAGACGACGAAACGAATTCCATAGCGATGCGTATCTGGACCGGCGAGCGTCGTCATCAGCTTTCCTAAAAGACCCCTTTCACGGAACAATTCCAACTATCGCCATTAATAAATACAGCGTGGAAAACAGGAAGAAGGGACAAACAAGATAACTACCGACGCTTGCGAAGGGGGATTCCCAAAATACCATCCTAAGCAGCGAGATAAAAGAAAAGTTATCCTGAAATCTGTTATTCGAGAAAGCTCACTGGGTCATTTCATACGGTATCAAGTAGACTCTGAAGACGATTCCCTTACTCATTAATACATCGCGATAATGCGGAGTAATGAGAGTTGATCAGAGAAAACTCTGAATAGGGCATCTACGAGAGAAATAAATCCGATGGGGTGATGATGGGAACGAATAGATAAGGAACGTACATCGTCTATTGAGTGATCGCCATGGAGTGCTCTAATAATAGAAGGGTCAGAGGCATCTTTTCCAACCGAAGTCCTTCCGATCGCCTTCAATTCAATTATCCTTTGGGGATTAATTAATCGATCCTTGGTTCTTCCGGAACATTCCACACCTTTCGTGGATTAAATATCACGCAACGGCCCAATAATCGAATTCAGTCTCGAGTCCAAATAACCTTGACATAGGAAAAAATCTCCGAATTATGTAATTATCTCGATGAAGTCTCAAGAGTACTGATAAAAATTTATCTTTCGATACCACAGATTACTAACAAATAAAGTTAATGCAACATTGGAACGAATCATACGTCTCCTGCATTAAATCTAAAGATACGCTCGAGAATTCGTCCGTCATGACGTCAGGCACACGTAGCTAAATGTATTCAGGCACCACCATACGAAACCACTAACTATACTTTGCATTGAGAAGCGGTCGCCTCGTGATGTAACGTACTTGAAGGACCAATTAATACCTGTTAGCGAGGTCGTTCGACACAGACCAAACACTCCTTCCGCGAAATGTACAATGAAGTTACGAAATACGGCAAAGTAGTACATGTCCCATGGGATTGAGGATCTTATCTTAAAATCCCGATTACTAAACAATACCCTCAGTACTTCTTCGTGCACAACGCATTGTCGAAGATTTTTAGCCCTTCGGGGATAACGGGACAGCTTTTGCTTCGCTCCAAACCTTGAGGGTTTTAAAATAACGCCTCCACTTTTACTTTTTCCTTGAGATTTTAAAGCAGGTACCTATAAAAGCAACTCAACAAGGGTGTCTGAAAAAATAAGAAGGCTTTAAGGGGATTTCAAGGAAAGTGTGTATTGTTCTAACCCAATGCTCTGAATTTTCTAATGACAACGCATCCTTAGAAAGAGAGAAATTTTAGTGATGAAAGGTAACTGTTAATGTTACGTTTGAACCACTTCCAAATCTCAGACGAGAAAAATTTAAAAGAACTTTGTGCTGATACATTATTTATAAACAGACATTTAAGGGTAGCTATAATTTTTTAGTTAATAGTCAAGTTTAATTTGAATCTATCTTTCATTCTTTTAATGAATCTAATCGTAAAACCAAGAAAACGAATCAATATTAAATATTTTATTTAAATTCCAAACTTAGAAAATGGATTCGAATGAAACTCCAACCAAAATCGACCCAGTCCGAACTTTCAACTTCATTTCCAATAACAGGAAACGCTTTTATAGACACCACCCTAGTGCCCCACCAAAATTTGTACGTAACTTCCGCTCAGTAATTTCGGCTTTGGAAAGCATCAGCCGCTAGCCAAATTACTTAGCGACAGACGTATGCAACTTTCCAATTCCAGAACGCAGCGGACACTTGGATCTGTATAGCTGTTGGCTCCAAAAATATCTATAGATCAAACTAAACGAGGATCAAAGGAAAATAATTACTTAGAATAGATTATGGACTATATATTCCCCACTGTTAAGCTATCGAAAGATCGGCGGTGAATCGGACAATTTAGAAAGCTTAACGAAGCATACGAGAATGATACGAGCGTTCCGCGTCTGCACCAGAAAAAATTGAGCTGATTTTATCCGCCCTATCTGCATAATTACTCCACTGGCGTCCTCTTGCCGACCAAATGCATCAAAGTCAAGGCCGTTGCGTTTCCAGGATTAACTGGCAGACGCGGAGAACTTTTCCATTGACTGTCTTGTTACCTCTAGTGATTCACTACATTGGGGCTGACAATCGGGGAGGATGTAACATCTATTTAATTTCGTCACAGCTGTTACCACATCCACGACTCATTCGGTGTGTGCTAACAACCCCTTGCGTCGCATAACCCCACGCGGATTTCTTTAGGGGGCCTAACCCTTGAACTTTGAATCGACGAAAGAGACCCAAAAAGAATGGAAAGGGTCTGCGGAAACATTTGTGGTGGAACGACTGGTATTCTCAGCTCGTACTTTCGCTCTATTCGAAATTTCTCCCCGCTGTTTTCGAGGGGAAGCATTTTGTCTACGTGTGTTAAGAAGGTCAGGTAACAGCGTGACGGATGTCTGCAAAAAAAATCTACCCTCCGCGACGCGTTACGAATTTCGCCATTTTTTTCTGGCCATCGTCGAGCAAAACCGTTTGGCTAAATATAATGCGCTCGCGATCTCCTCTGCATCCACCGTCACGTGACCTTGAGACGATGAAGATCCCTGTACACACACCTGCGCACGCGCGACCGATACACTACACACACAAACCCCAGGCGGGCCTAACGTGCTTCCCACTCCGACAGAGGGGGAGGGGTCACGGGGGACCAAGGTCAGAAGTGGAGGCCTTAGAAGCTGACCAACTCGGCGAACGCATTGCCGATCGTGGAAAAAATCGCCCCCGAAAACAATGCCTTCAAACCCGAGTACTAACAGCCCAATCTAGGCGTCCCGATTTCCAGGCGGTTTCGCAAGACGAAACATTAGTCTCCGAACGCAGGTGCAACGTCTGGGACGATCTGCGCTCTGAAAACTTTCAAATGAGAAACTATACTCCAAAAGTTTCTCTACGTGCGGAGATATATTTACTGAATTCCCCGAGAGAAAACCGCGGCGCTTTTTGCGCCCGTGACTCCGCCCCCTGGTTTTATTGATCCACCAGCGGAGGCCAACCTAGTAGGGCCCTGCACTGCGTCGTAGATAGCCACCGTGGCAAACGAAACAATGTCGAAAAGATAGCTGTGGAACGATTTAAACGAGCGATGATGGCTACCAGGCGATGCGCATTGGGTCACTGGGCAACGGAGACAAACGGCTGGAACCATAGCGACGCGTAGCGTTTTACGACTTGACGTAAAATGATACCAGACAAAGAAAGACGCGTCTCCGGTTATGAAAAACTGCGAGATAAATAACCAAGAAAGCTGAAACCCGAGTTGGCTAAAAGAAATAAACGCGTTGAATAACGGCAAAAACTGGCCAATGACAACTTTAGAACAACCCCTAATCGCTTAGCGACAAGTAAACAAAGTCAAGAGGGATTTGGATTAGGGATGGGATCCTACAAGTGAACATAAGTAGGATTTGAATTAAGAAGGGGTGAATATAAGTTTTCCTTACAAGTTGACAATTTTTTTCTCGACACCAACGTTTTTGCTTTCGACACTTCTTGTACTTACACTCTTTTATCAATTTCTGTAACCTTGACAAAGGAAGGGGGAGGACTACCAAGTAACTGCTCTGTCCTTGTAAAGAATACGTATGTGTACAGCACTTCCTACAATATCAACTATATAAAATTCCAATTTTGATAATTGCTACCTTATAAAAACTTAATATAGAATGAGAACATTAAATTAAAAGTTACTGTTCTTATAATGTATTATTTTTCTAATTTCGCCCTCGATAAATTACGGTGCTGATGAAATCGTCCCTAGAATGTCTACGTTCTAACAAATTATAAACTCGCATTAAATTTCGGACTATTTAAGGTTGACATAATGCGATTACCTAACTGGACAGTGCGCAACATCTATCACGAAATATGTGATAATTACACTGGGACGAATTAGCTGGAGTATATCTTCTTAGACTCAAATTGATCCTACAAAAAGTCTTGGCTACAACGAAAACGTGCGATGTATTTCTAGAACGCAGAAAAGCGTAGATTTTTTACTTTTCTATTTTTGAAAAGGAGGTCAACGTAAGAGCTTACAATGTGATAATACTAGGATGATACGGAAGCGATATTCAATAAATGGGAGTAAAGGCTTTTGTATAGTCTTCTTCCATAAACTATCGTTCGTGGTGAAAGTGAAAAGTTAAGCAACCGTTACACAAATAACGGGGATTTGAGTCTCCTTGGACATGTACCAGTGTCTAACTTTTTTTTACCTCTGAGCACATGTGGAAAGGGAAATTTTTTCCTCGAACCACTACGCACCATTATAAGCGACATATATAAGAGCGTGTAAACATATATATAAGATTGTAGTGAGCTGACACGGCAGGGGGTGAATTCACACTAAAAAAGTAATCTTATCTATTTTATTTGCTTCTCAGTGGGATGAAAGACCAGAAATAACTATGATTCTGAAGGACTAACTCCATATACAGCTTTTCGGGTGTCTCTCAGACTAGATTGATAGATAAACTATATTCGATCGTAAATGCTGCCAAAAGATACATTTAAAACCAAACTCGAATGTAAATAATAAAACAAACTTCGCGGTGGTTGAAAACCCGAACACTTCTTAATAAGCTACTCATTAAATAAAGCCACAAGTCATGCAACTTCTATAAAATTAATATAGTAGAAACATGGACATGTAAAACCATGCTTTATCCCTAATAAAACCAAAATATAAGCACCTTATAAACAATAATGCCAGAATTTATCGATTGAACGATTATCTAAGAGTAAACTCGAAACCTTCAACTGTTTTATTTATAATGCGCGTCATGGTTACGCAGGAGTAAGAAAATTGTCAAAAATGAGAGCTTCGGAATATTGGGTAAGTTTCACTTCGTAGCTCCGTATTTCGTGGTGCAGGAGGGCTCCGTCATTAATGACACGGGCTAACGCGACGAAGAGGATGTTTTTTTCTCCCTGGTTATCAAATTCCGTGGCTTTAAAAGGAGGAAAAGAGAGAGAGGCCGTTTAAAATTAGAACGCACGCCGACCGGATTGAGCCAACGTGGTTCGGATGAGAGAGCTACCAGCACATGCCATTTACCTATTCGTTCACCGTTGTCGTACCTACGAGTTTAGCAAGTGCATCCTGGCGCTGATGCTCCTTTCCTGCGAGACTTTAACATTGGCTTCCACAATGGAAACTGATTAAGAAATGAGACACGAATAAGACAATTACACTGCTTCCTTTAACCGAATTACACTACCATTTCTAATGCCGTGGTTTAATTATAAACCTGCGGAGGGAAAGAGCAATAGGTTTAAAACGACCGCAAATCTCGAGTCCCATTGATAACTCGAGACAAAGATATGAAGATAAGCGCCATATCTCGAGAACGTCTGGGAAGCACTATAGAGTAACTTGGACTAATTAAGTAATGGACTAGGAGCAAAAATAGCTTCACCTTAGTATATAATTCGCCAAGATCTCTACAACAATAATCCAAGATTAACAACATTAAGATGGGCAAACAGCCCAGCTTTGTCTTAAAGAAGTTGCTTTTTAATAAATTCGATTCATTCTAATGAATAACAATGAAATGTATCACAACATATATACACAAAGTGAATACCAAAGAATAGTTTTCGTGAGGACTACTATGAAAATAATAGATTATAAGGATAATTGAAATGACAAATCATTCTTTCAGTATTAGAAACTACCAAATGAAATTTCTACTTTCCAATAGATAATTAATCACTACGAATAACAAAAATATTATCCAATAAATTTTAAAAGATAAAATGATGCAACTAACTTTATTTTCAAGTTAGCTTTCTCGTGGATGTCACTTTAACTTGGGAGAGTTAAAATTATAGATGAAAAAATAAGGCTAGATTAAAAAATATAATCCTGGGATCATAAATTTAATTCATAACAATTGTGACCCTATATGAAACAATTCTACAAGTTTAATTTCCACTTAGACTACTTGCGTTCTTTTCTATACAATTAAAGAATAGTGTACTGCAAGTTTGACAAAGTGAATTGATCATAATGCACACAGAAAATGATCAATACTTGAAAATTATGAAACATGGGTGGATAAAATAAGATTATATGAAATGCTTGAGATTGAAAAAAGTTTAAAATGAAATTGAAATACATAAAAAAATCAAAAAAAGAACACAAAAAATATCATAAAGGCTATGTTGTCAGAAAATTTCCTGACAATAGCATGTAAGCTAAATATGCTTTAAGTTATGGTTTTGTCATGGTGTGGAAATTTTTAGATGATATATTGAATTTGAGAACAGTATCTAACCTCCCCTCAATCCACTTACTTGAAAATGAACATATTTTTAATACCTCATGATCTATTAGACATTTGGCAAATAATCATAGATTTTCATCATATAACGATAAAACAGAATGGAACTGGATGAAATGGCTAAAAGAATCAAAATTTGTTATAACTGATAACTCTGAAACAAAATTTTTTAATCACTTGTTAGGTAGTATATTCATAGTATAGAGCCAAAGTTTTACTTTATAAAACTATGAAGGTACGACAAAGTACACAACGTAAAAACTAGAAAATTATAAGACGAGATGGCCATACAGGATAATTATTTACAAAACTTTCTACAAATACATACTAAAAATCACTCAATTACTAAGGTATTGTAGACAACTACACTGGTAGACTACTTAAATAACTAAGGAAATGATTATTAGTATCTTACATTCCAGTGTAGTTGTTCTCACAGGACGATACTTCAATCAAAATTTCACTTTGAGTCGTAGCTGATTGATTTCGTAGTACGAGAACTTTTACCATCCATATGGAGTAAATTCAGACAACAATATGCAGGAGTTGGTTACGTTATCGTGGGTATTACTATCAATGAGGGTCGTTCCCACAGGCACACTTTGTCCAACTACTTAGTTGAAAGAACTACTAACTAGGTTTTTTATAAGAGCAATTTCACTAATGTTACTGAAAACCGTTGTGGCATATCTAAGAATTGCACCTCTGAAAAACATATGGAGCATAATACTCAGCGAAGCTAACTCATGAATGAAAAACATAACATTCTCCTGAAAAACAAAATAGAATAAAAGTTAATCTTACTTACCTTTTAAACTAAGTAAAGTCATATAAAATGGTAACGCCCTGCGGGACGGTCGCGAAATGGCGATAATAAAAATTGGTCTCAGTACTGATAAACTGAAGAAAGACGGTGGATACTTGAGAGATCCACCAACAACTGTGAAGAGAAATGATAAGGCGATTTTAACCAACTTCGATATCTCCCCAGCAATAGCAAATTTAACTACGAGCTTGTATCGCTATTGCGTCAGATAAAGATGAATGAGACAAGTTAAATTTATACTGATGACTTAAAATACTTAATTATAATCGATTGAAACTTAGAATCCACCTTAAAGTATATACTAACTATTAAAATTCAGCAACTAAAAATCAGGAACGTCCACAGCTGCAACCACGCGGGAAGTAACCCAGGTGAATGGCGATCATACACGAACTGAAACTGGGTATTGTCTCGAAACTTTTTATTGATAAAGTTATCATTATAAATAATGAATTAAGTTTAATAGAAAAATTTTAAGTTCCTAATATGGTGAAATATACAAATAAGTAATCATGTAAAAATATTTAGAATTGTAGTGAGTCATGTACACAATTAGACAATTCACGTAAACAAATAATTATCTGAAGTAAAGTGTGATAAAATAAAATATTTAATTTTACATAATTTAAACAGAATTTAAATTCTTCAATCAGATTTAAATTAATTTTATTACAAAATCACCCTTGCGTAGTTTACACAAATCGCGATAAACTCTATTCACTTGTTTTTTGCCAGGTAAATATTTTGGATTCGTAAATAGTAGCTAATTCATTTGGGCGTTAAAGAAAGAGGATTTGTAGTCAATCATATTTGTTTTGATTTATGGTGTAAGTTTTCTAGCACCTGTTAATGTGTAAAGTCATTTTGATTTAGTTTCATTTTAATACTCAGCGCGATACGATGTTGAATAAAGTGTACGAGTGTGTTCAACATTAAAATAAGAATTTATTTTATTTATACGGACAATATCATTATAGCAATTAACTTTTATTACTTTTGGACGAATCATTTTTTACTAGCGGCACTTTGAAACTATGCTCTTTTTATGAGATGATGCATACTGCAGAACCGAGTCCATCTAGCCGCAAATACGCTTAATTCATTGCTAACCCATTGCAATTCCATATCCTCTTATCTAAATCTTTCCTAGAATATGGTTCGTCGTTCATCTGTTTTCGTAGCGATTAATCGAAGCCTTCAGTTCTAGCGATGAAAATTCTGTCTCTCACTCGTGAGTATTCCGTGTCACGCTACTTATTTTCCTAAAGCACTCGTTTCGTATCTATTCTATAGTTGCCAAGAGAAATGTTTTCGAAACGAACTCGCGCCATGAAAGTGTATTTTTTTTTAACTTCTCATGTATTTTAAAGTAAAATACGAAGAATAATGTTAATGATGCTCTAATTACTTGTATTTTGGTTGAATATCTTTTTTTTTTAATGAAAGGTTCGCTTTTTCATGTTTGTATTATTTTTGGGGAAATAAAGACTGGATACTCACAAATAAAAGAAAGTTCGCCCCCAATTTTTCGAAAATTTCCGTTGAGAGGGGCTGGAACAATAAAACTACACACAAAATTGTTACCATCTATCTAAAATTATTTTCGAGGTTGAATTATTTTCTCATTAGACTGTAGAGGAAATGTATGCTTAAGTATCTTATTCTTATTTTCGCAATTTTGTGCGCTATTTTGAGAAGTACCTTAGCATTGATTTTTTTAAGATTAACTTATTAATTCCTTCTATAAATATTCATTAAAAGTTTAATATTATTCGATTATAAGTTAGTGGCACGTTATTTGGATGTACAGATTTATGGAGTAATGTAAAACTTCTTAGAACTTCAACTCTTAGATTGACTGTCATATTAGAAAATACTAAAATCCATTGGAATGATAAAGAATAATCTAAAATTTATCAATCCCACAGTTTTAGATTTATCCTTCATTAAGTTTCATCTTCGAGAGTTAACAAAAATATATGGTTTTAGAATTGTTATTAATACTCGAGAACTCTTTATTATTAGTTATAAAGGTCACAATCATATGTCAATTCACCTTTTGTAATTAAATGTTAAAGTTTTTCCATTATGTTCACAGTTTATGTAAACCTGTATTTTGGTGAAAAGGGCCTGAAAACACATGGCAATGGATGTTGGAGAGAGTCCAACTCTGTTAGCTCGCACAATACCAGTTGTACAAGAAGTCTGGATTGAATCTGGTTGGTGAAGTTTTTTATTAAAAGTACAAATTCCAATTTCATTAACACATTTATTTTTGCTATTGAAACTTCGGTTGTAAGCTCAACTGATTGTTTTCTTAACTGTAAATGTTTTGAGAAAGTCCAATAATTTATAATTTTATTACTTAGGCCCCAAAAATGATGCACAGAGCTCAGAGCATGTAGGAGAAGAAATGAGAGATCCATTTGCAAGCTTATGCAGAGTATGTGCTTCTGAAAAAGATGATACAATTCCTATCTTTGGAGAGAAAGGCAGAAAATTGAGGCTTGCTAACAAAATAAATAAACATCTACCAATAACTGTAAGTATGTATTGTGAAAGTTCACATTGAAAATTGATGAAAACGATGAGAGAATTTTCTTACTTGAAACATTTATAGAATTAATAGAATAAATGGAAATTTTGTTTTTAATTCTTTTTGAAAAAGCTTAAACAAGTGATTATTTCATTGTAACTTTAAGTATTGAATTAAATGTTTAAGTCAGTATTTTGAATGTCTAAATGAAGCATATTTTTTATCAATATCAGATGGGAATCAATTTCTATTTTATTTTTATGTCTCTTTAGGTTTCAGCTTCTGATAAGTTACCCATTGAAATATGTATGGAATGTATCTCCAAGATCCAAGTAACAATAGACCTTATAAACTCATGTGTCAAAGCTCAGCTTCAACTTGCAGAATTGTTGGTTCTAAAGGAGAAGGCTGAGGCTTCATTATTATGCAAGGTTGTAAGCCAAGGTTTCACTTTTTACTAATATTTATTTACACGAATTTTCATAATAAGGTTCATTGAAGTAGAATATTTACTAAGGTAGTTATTATTTGATTATTGGTGTATTGGTTTTAGTCTCAACCTGGTTGTTATTTTTCACTTCTCTTTAATCTGATCCTCTAGTTGCACAAATCGACCATTCAGAATCAATTCACGTATCCTTAATACTAGTGGTTATTTTTTGCAGGCAAAACAGGATAGTAATGAATCAATTGAAGATGATAACATAGGTGCAGATGAAATGTTTCCCGATGTCAGGATTGATTTTCCTCAGAGAACAAATGATTATGGTCAGGAAATAATTGAATCCTGTTCATCTAATAATCTTGAAGGGACAGTATTAGCAGAGGTTGAAGGAGGTGATGGAAGCTCATTACTTTCACAATCAACTCCATATGATTTGAAAGAGGTAAAAGAGGAAATTTCCAAGAAAAAGAAAATCAAAGAACTTAATGTTAAAATCAACAAAGAGGTAATGGATTACACAAATTTTATTTGTTATTTGAATAAGTCTGAGAAGGATTTGTATGATATCTTACCTAACATTTATGCAATTTCAGATGCCCAAGAAACCAAAATTCCAGGTGGTAGTTGTAAAAGTTAAGAGCAATGGTGGTGTTCCTGATCACAAACAAATTGCCCAAACTTTAAGGGAATTGCATCATGATCTTGGAAAGAAGAGCGATGAAAAGTAAGTTGAGAAAGTCCATTGAATATTCAAGACAAGCAAACATTTTACAAATAATACCATATACAACTCCATTATATCATATTTGTTCACTAGAATTCTAATCTTGGAGGCAAAAATATAGGCTATGGGTAATATTGATATTTTATATTTACTGAATCATCAGTAATGTCATTTTGTTCTCTTGGGCTCCTACCAGTTAATATTCCATCCTAATACTACCCCCCGCTTTTCCTTTCTAATAAACTGATCAACAGCTTTAGAAAGTCCTGCTAAATCAGTTATGATCATCTGATTAAATTGATATTTCTGCTGTGATCCTTTATCATTTTTAAAAATTTTTAAGTATTTTTCATCTAAAAATTAAATTTCTCTTATTTGACAGTTTCTTTCAAATATATGACATCATCGTAAATATTATTATATTTTTTAGAATATTTGCCCTAAGATTTAATTAAGTTAAATCAAAGTTTTTTAGTTTTGTCTGAGCAAATTCTTACATCACATGTTCTGTTAAGAGCATAAAGTTGATTGTATTAGTACATTAGGTAATAATACCACCCTTTGGATGAAAATAGAACCATCATGAATGGGTCGCACTTAAAAGGTTTTATCTATTTTGTTTATTATAATGACTGTAAAATCTCTCTATTCACTGATAACTAAAATTCTTCCTCAAAGCATTGAATTGAATTGAATGTAATTTTCCCCTTAAGGTCTTAGTTTGATAACTAAGAAAAATGTAAATCAGGAAAAATATTTTATGCTAAAAATGAAAAGCATATTTTTATAGAGGTAAAATGTCTTATTGATGAGCTTGAACTAAATACAAAAATAATGATATATAAACTTGTTCATGTTGAAAAACTATACCTTCAGGTTTGCCATCAAATTAAAAAGTGTTAATAGTTTATACAGAATTGATAGCATGTGATGTTTCTGTAAATTTAATACTGATTGTGTTGTTTTCTGCTTTTTATTCTGGTTTTGAGTGCTATAAAATTTGCTTTTAGAGATGTCTCATATGTCATTTAAGAATAATATAGGAACATTGACTGACAGACTATATGTATTAAACCTTCATCTTTTCAGAATAAATCCTCAGCGAGCTAAAGAAGGTCATGTTGTGATAGTGGATAAAACTGTAAACATGCCTGAAGATACCAACCCTAACAATAATTGTAATGGTAATGAATCATTTCAGATAAAATTTGATTCCTTCGAAAATGTATCTGGATTGACTTTACCTTCAAAAAGTATTGCATTGAAAGAGGGTGAAGAACCCCCAATCTCTGCTGATCATTCGTATACTCACTGGAACCAAAAGCACATGACCTGTGGTTATTGCACCGAAACATTTGTAGGTAGAATTAACCTTATATCACATCAAATGACAGCACATCCAGAAAATGTGTTTTGTTGTTTCAAGTGTGATCAAGTATTTTATGATTGTAAGGAGGAGTATGTGAAGCACATTGAAGCGCACTGCATATCAAGCAGTACCCGTTCAAGGAAAACCCTGCCTCTGCCAGGTGTTGAAGTGAATGAAAAGGAAGGAGATGAAAGTGCTAACACTGAGTTGAAAGTGACTGCTGTTGCGAGGGTAAGTGTTGATGATGAAGAAAGATCAGATGAAGTCAAATTACTTGGACCAAAGAATGAACAGATCAACGAATCAAAATCAGGACTCCGTATGAAACTTTCAAAGGAGTTTGATGGGATGGATCCCCTTCTGAAGAACAAAATTGTTGGTACTATTCAAAAGCTGGTGCGTCGAAACAGATACTCTGGTATGAATCGAAACTTAAGTTGCTCAGTTTGCAAATTGAAATTCACTTCTTCTGCTGCTCTGGAAAATCATAGAAAGATCAAACATGATGAGCGAATTCCCTGTCAGTATTGTTCAAGGCTCTGTCGGTCAGAATTGGCCCTACAGAAACATATCAGCTATTACCACATCAAAGAATTTAAATGTAGTGTATGTGACGAACAGTTTAAATCTAGGGCTCTACTAAAAAAACATGAATTCAGTCATTTTGGAGAGCGACCTTTTAAATGCAATACTTGTGGTAAATCTTACACCTCACGTGGAAGTCTGCAGATACACATTACCACTCATTCAAATGAGAAACCATATCTCTGTGATAAATGTGGCAAAGGATTCAAACATGTCAGCAATCTGAATGCCCATCGGCGTACACATTCAGATGACCCTTCTGTTGTCAAAGCTCACCGCTGTAACATCTGTGGCAAAGCTTTCCGATGCCAATTTCTTGTGAGGGAACACATGCGTATGCACACGGGGGACAAACCATTTGTCTGTGAGCACTGTGGAAAATCCTTTTATAAAAAGCAGCAGCTCAGACAGCACTCTGCTGTTCATGCTGCCGTACCCCTGTTCAAGTGCAATGTTTGTGGCGCTAGGTTTAATCGTAAAGGAAATATGATGCAGCACCAGAAAAGGCATGGAAAAGAAGGTGTGTTCACTTGTAAAATCTGTGGGGAAACCTTCTCCAGTATAGGTTTGGTATTGAGGCACCGACGAACCCATGGAGAAGAAGCTGCTGCAGGGATTGGAAAGGGAGATCAGGAGGAACAGGATCCTGAGTTGGCTTTGGCATTTAAATGTGATGAATGTGGGAAGTTCCTCTCGTCCAAAGTTTCACTCACCCTTCACATGAGAACCCATACTGGTGAAAGGCCTTATTCATGCGCTGTGTGTGGAAAAAGCTTCTCTCAGAGTACATCATTGAGGGTACACGAAAGGACACACACTGGAGAGCGCCCATTTTCCTGCAATAGGTGCTCAAGAGCCTTTTCTTCGCGTGCTGCTCTTACTAACCATGAGCGTGGCCACACTGGAGAAAGACCATATCCATGTAAGGAATGTGGAAAGTCCTTCCGGTGTGCTGCTGCTCTGAAGCAACATCTTTTAACACACTCTGATGACCGTCCTTATCCATGTGAGTACTGTGGAAAGCGTTTCAGGAGGAAGGAGGCACTAGAAATACATCTTCGTACGCACACAGGTGAAAGGCCCTATGGGTGTAAGATATGTTCCAGGAGGTTTGCACAGAAAGGTGATGCAAAGAAACATGAACGTACACATGATAAGTTAAGGCGTCCAGGATCACAAATTGAACTTATGGACGACTGTTCCAACAGTTATGAGGAACATCCACTTTCCTTGGTTGAGATCGAAACAGAAGGTGAATCAGTTACAGAACAATCAGTTTCATCAATGCATGCATCACTTCAACTGGAGCATGGAATTGTGGAAGATCCATATCCGAATCTCCCACCTGGCACGATAATTATCAATACTCAAGATCTCATGACAAGTTCTTCGGAGATAACTGTAGTGGCAGAGGAAGATCTGAACAATCATATTCTTGGAAATGGTATTTCAATACAGTATGAAGAGTGTTAGTATTAAAATATACCAATAGTGTTTTTATTGTTTTTACCGTCTTACAACATCTGTATATTCATTTTTACTTTGTTTTGCTATTGCTTATTTATATTAATCTAAAGTGAAATGCTAGAAAGGTGGTGATAAAAGGCTATGTTTATGTTTCATAGTGTTATGTCTTGTAAATTCCTGCCAACCTTCACCACTTGGTCTTGTCATGATTGAATGTGGAATCATGCCTATAATTTCAACTCATAAATGCAATTCATCAAAAAGGTTGAGATTTATAAGATTACTATTGCATCTCCTTATCTATTTCAGAATTATTTTATAGTGTTGTTGTAGTTTTTATCATTTTAGTACTGCCCAGTGAATGCATGCCTTTTTCAGATCATGCTTCAAAAAATTGATTGAATAAGTGAAATGAGGTTAGCTGAACCACTGCTATTAATTGTAGTATCTCCATCAACTTACTTCATTTTGCATAATGTGTTTATGTATTTGTTGAAATATGGAGGTTAAGTTAGAGAGCCCATTCATAGCTATGAGATGCAATGGAGGTTGTTGAATGTAAATCATTGTATATATCATTCAATAAATTGTATAAAATACTATCAGTTATTGATTTATTAGTATGAATTTTTATCAACAGTCTTGCATACCTGTCTAAAATATTTATGTTTGTTAGGGTAAAAATTTAAGCAACTTCCTTTTGTGACAATTTTCTGCTGAAATATTGAGTTATATTATCAACACAAAAAATAAATAATTTAGATAGTATGCATGACTTCTAAAATCAGAAGAATAATCATCATGCTATCATCTTTTCATCTTAAGCCCTTAATTTCCAGGCAATTCTTACAATCTTGGCAATTATGATGGTAAGAAGCTGTTTTATGCTTACTATAATATATTCTGTTGCATCTACTTGACATTTATATACTTCACTATTCACTCATCATTTTATGCTGAACATTTTGTTTAAAAATACTTCACAATTTTATGTTTACGGTTCTAATTATGAAATCTAAAGAATGATACTTGAAAATTATGTATTGATAACATAATATTGAAATGAGATGGAAATAGTATTGCTATTTAATTACTAGCATTAATTTAACATTTATAAGATAATCTGACATACTCTTCACCAGCTCGTGATGGATTATTTATTAAAGTAAGATTTTACACAATTATGATAATTGAAATAACTTCAATAATATATTTTAATAACTTCAAATAATACATTTTCCAATGAACATTTGAAAATAGATAAAAGAGTGTTCTACATTCTTCTTATGAAGAATTATCTAAATCATTACTATTTTCAACAATAATATCAGCCATACCTTGGGAAATCACAATAATTTCTGCATAAGATGGTGAAACAGTGTCCATATCATTAACAACTTCACTCAGGATGCCAGGGCAAGTGTTTTCATCAGGGCTGCAAGATTCCTCTTCCACCAAAGAAGGCATTGATTTTATATATTCAGAATCTGACGATTCCCGATATTGATTATCTGGATCTAGAGAACAGTTATGTCTTTGGGCAGTGTGAAGCTGAGAAAACTTACGAGGACAAAATGCACAGCAATAAGTAAGTTGGTGAGAATGTGTACGTTTATGAGCCATTAAGGAGGATTTAGACTCAAAAGTTTTATCACACACCTTGCATGCATACTTTTCATCTACTATCTTCATTGCACAATGTTTTATTGTATGCTTTTCAAGATTCAACTGAGTCCAGAATGACTGCCCGCAATCTTGACAGGAAAAGGGTTTGCCAGCTGTATGCCCATTCTCATGTTTTACTAATCTTTGATGCAGTAAAAATGTACAAGGGCAATAGCGACATTGATAGGGTTTTCTACCACTGTGTGTCACCATGTGCTTTTTCAGTGTCTTCTTCAGCCTCCAACTCTTTCCACAGATGTCACACTTGTAAGGACGCTCACTAGAATGTGTAGACATGTGAGACTTCAAGTCTAAGGCTGTCATGAAAAGTTTACCACACTGCTCACACCTGGATGCAACAGAGGAATCATCTTTAGGTACTTCAGTTTCAATGACTTTATCACCATCTGCTTCATGAGTTTTTTGATGATCAAGTAGAATTGGAATGCTAGCAAACACCTTACCACAAATCCCACAAGGAACACGATGCCTTTCCTTATGAGCAAGCATATTTGACTTGCGGTTGAATAGTGCACCACAAAGAGGGCAGGGTATTTTAACAGTGTTGTGAGTTCTGGAATGCTGACTAAGTGACCATGATGCATGAAAACCTTTCCCACACACTGAACAAACGAAGGGTTTTTCTCCTGTGTGTACTCGCAAATGTACTTTAAGCCGTGTATTACAATCAAATTCTTTGCCACAAACAGGGCATGCAATGGCAACTTGACAAAGGTAACGGTGTTTATGCAGGCTAGAGTTGGATTTGAAATCTTTCCCACACTTCTCACACAGATAATTCCTTCCTCCTTCAGTATGAGTCTGAACGTGATTTTTGAGCTTTCTATATCCAGTAAAGGATTTGTGGCAAACATCACACACAAGAATTTCCTTTTCATGAATGAGTTTGTGCTCTTTCAGAAGATCAGCGGTGGAGAAGCTATTCTTACACACCTTACAGGGAAACACTTTTTTCTTATGGTGAACAAGCTGATGATTCTTCAGACTAGATGCATAAAGAAATGATTTTTGGCAATGATTACATTTATAAAAATCACTCTGCAAGTGATCCATTCTGTGTAACCTAAACAACACAAATGATTCAACATTCAGACCACATAACTCACAAAGATAGCTACTTTCACCAGCATGAGTTTGCACATGCTCTTCAACTTCATTCTTACCATCAAAATACTTTAGACATATCTCACACTGATACTTATCGCCACCTGAATGAGATAATTCATGTTTTTTTAAGAGATGGTAAGATGCAAACACAGCAAGACAAATATTACACTGGAAACTTATCTTCTTTCCCTGCTGATGAATAGCTTCGTGTTTCTTTTGTCCTAATTTACTGCGAAATTTTCTTGGGCAATAATCACAAGAAAAACATGCTCCGAGTATTTGGTTTTCCTCTTTCCGTTTCTCATTTGATAAAGAACCAGATGGTATCTTTCCATTTGTTTCAGGACTCTTTTGCATATTGTTATCATCGTCATTAGTACTTAAGCAACCAGATTTATTGATAGTAACTTCCTGCAGTTTATCTTCACTCACTGAGTTTGAATATGATTTTCCATTAGATGAATTACTTTTTGCAGGATTGCCCCTCATGTGCTTCTTTAAACTCAACTTTCCTTTAAAAGCTGGCATAAATTTTCGGTGGGCTAGCTCGTGAAGGTGAAATTCCTCTTTGTTGTAAAATACTTTCATGCAGTAACAACAACGAAACACTAGATCAGGATGCACTTCTGTCTGGTGATCAAAAAGCTCAGCTTTCCACTGAAATCCAGCATTACAAAATCTGCAGAATTGCCTAAGATCTGAGTTTTCTTCATTAACTGACTCAGAGTAAACTTCATTCGAGACATGCTCTTCCCCAGGTTCAACTTCCAAAGATTCTGTTTCGTGGGGTGTATTTTCAATTCCTTTTATTTCTACAAATACCTTATGCCCATCTTCATTAGAAGAAAACATATTAATCTCTTGACTTCCAATGTCAACATGTTCTGCATTATGATTAATCGTGCAATTTTCTTCTTCATTTTCATACATCTCTTTTCCATCATTTAAATACGTCTGATCATCATTCAAAACTGTTGTTTCACTTGTGCTCTTCAATGAACCCTCTTTCTCATTACTTGGTCAATGAAAGAAACAAAAATTCAGAGGTGAATAGTATTTAAATAAAGGAAAACATTGATTAAATACTAAGTGTTGAGAGATAATCCAATTTAAATGAATGATTGATAAATACATTTAAATCTGTTGTTAATAGATTGTTAAAGACAAAGAATACTCAAAAGAACATTTCCTTTATATTATACTGACTAGGTGAGGTTTTCCAATGGGTTTCCCTCTAATAAGGCAGACAACTTTTGCTCCCCTCAGTATATGTCATCAGGAATATTTATAGTTTGTTATTTAAAGGAATTTAAATGCTCCATTTATTCATAAACACAGGTGACAAATGACACTAGACTTGTACTTTCAGTAATTGTTTCAAAAATTATATATTGGGAAATCAAACAGAAATCCTTCCCCCTTGATCATTGTCAATTTGAGTATGCTACGCTGATAAGAATAATTTCCTCCAGGTTTTATACATTGAATAAATACATTGTTACGGCTTTTAAAAAATTGTATCTAAAAGATTTACAAGCATTAAAGCTCTTCAGGCCAACAAGTAAAGAAATGAGAAAGTAAATATGAACATCTCTTCATCAATTTATAGTAATACTAGAGGAAGTTAGTATATGATACATAATTAATAATGATAAATTAATTAATGTAATAAATAACTATCTTTAGCATTTTTTTGCTAACCAAACAAAATTTTATAGAAGTATAAATCCAATGATAAATATTGGATTAAAAAGTCTTAAGTTTGAATAAATAAATCAGGGTGCTATAATCAATGCCACAGCCAACCAGATGCAAAGATTGGTAGAATGTATTTTAGTAACTTCAGTTAAAATGATAAAGAAAATTTTGAATGGAAAGTATCCACAGAAAACAAAATGAATCAAAGGGAATGGAAAAATATGAGTAGATATGTCTGAAAGTATCTTTTCATGAAGACTCTTACAACCAATGATATGTACCTTTGTTCCGAGACAACATTTGAAATAATAGGCATCCATTTTTTTGAAGTATTGCTAAGATATCTTGTTTCAACTGTATCCTGAAATGTAAATACATACATTTTTATATTAGCTATTCAATTGAATTTTAGACAAAATCACCATACCTTAATTGATAAATAGTAATACTTAGTGAATATATCTCCACAGATATCTTAGGAATAAGCTTAGATGTACCAAAAGATATTTTTCCTAGTAATTCATTTGATATTAAGGCTTAATATTTGCTAAATCATACCCATACTTAACAATAAGCACAGTTATAGCCAAAGTTTATGATACTGAAGAAGACTAACTTCGAGTAAACTCAATTGCCAAAATTTTAAAAGCAATATTATTTAAAGTTTTACCTCAGTTTCGTAATTGCAATCTTCTACAGATAAGTGCATCATTTTTCTGAGCTTGATCTGATTTTCCATGCATTTTCTGACAAAGTTCATGGATGCATTCAACTCGGATATGCAGTCTTGACAAACATTCAAAGGTAGTTTATTTTCTGGAGAAACCTGTTCCACGTCAAAATTGAGGAGAAATAATAAATTTACCTATGTATATACAGCGAAAGAATTTTTTTTGTTTAAGAATTACAAAATTTTTTCTATCACAGGCTTCACCAATAACTTCTTAATAAGAAAGAATATACTTTATATGTCAAAATAAATACATTTCCATCATAGTACCGTAAATGGAAGATGTTTATTAATCTTGTAAGCCAAGGCCATTCTTTTTCCTTCTTCCCCAAATATAGGGACCATGGTCTTATTCCCACCAGCACAGAGTCTACACAGCTGCTCCCAATCATCTAGGAAATGTTATTCATTAAAATTTGCATGATAAATGAAATACCATTGACCTTCAAATTATAAAACAAACAGATAAATCTGTACGAAAAATTTGTGTCTTACCTTCACAATGCTTCAATCCCATTGCTTTATCAAACAGTTCTTGGTCGGTTTTTATCTAGCACTACTGATTTTTGAGTTCAATATTTTTTCAGCTTTAGAAGCCAAAATTCCTGCTGTAAGTCATCTAGAAAATATTGATTTTATAATTAGTTTATATTTTTCTAAAAAAATTAATACTGAATTTTTTTCAAACAACATGCTAAATAAGGCTTCAATTGGATAATTTAGAACATACCAAATTCGCAACGAGTAACTATAATTAAAAAATTGATAACTTAAGTTTTGAGAACGAAAATGCTCACATGATTTCATTCCATAAAATACGAAATATCTAATAAGATGGTCAGTGGAATGATTTTAGGCTAACTAATTCAATCAATCATCAACATCTTGTAACTGAAATCTTTACATTAAACTCTATAAATGATAACGTCAACAACGCTTTCCTGTTTCATCAGCAATGCTTATTAAAACAGGGGGGATACAAAAATAAATAGCAATATCTCCTTTAATCCATAATTAGCATAAACATTTTTCTCGTAAGATAACAGCGAATGGGTGAATTCATACAGGAATGAACTTCTTTATCTTTAACTCTTACCTCTATCACCTTAACACGCATCGTTTTCAGTTAATTCTGCTTCCAGCCACCAGGACCACGCTTTGATGCAGAGCGCAGAGAAATACCAAACTAGCGCACGAGGGCGACACCTTCAATCATGTGGTGCAGTTCATCTGATACCGCAAATTTTAAATTCTTTGAGAAATATTTTCGTTTTCATCAAATATCTTATGAATTAATCAATAGTATTTTAATTTTAGTTACTTACAATAACTCAATAAAAAATGAATGAATTTTAATAGTACTATGAAAATGTCTTATGTATGTTTATCCATCATTATAAGCAGTTGTCTAGAGCAAGTCATATATATATATATATTTAATTATATATTAGTCTCGTATTTACTATAGTTTATAAAAATTTAGGATGAAAATAAAATTAAAATACAGGTAATTAAACCTTTATGGTACTTTATCCGATAACTGATCATGTACCTGAAATATGTAAAATTTTATTGCACTTATATATAACATATGTGATACAAATATCATTAATTTCTACCGATTCAATCAGGATATTATAAATTATAAAATTTGACATAAATTACATGCTTAAGTATTTATTGAGGATTGAAAATACTCTCCAGCGAATCTGCAGAAAGAGCAGTTACCGTCAACATCAAAGTTTACGAATGTTAGTGTATGACGGTTGTAACCATAAAATATAGCGACATTTCTTGAGAATATTAATATCCACACTGTAAAAAGTGAACAAATAATTTAGATAATTTTACACCTCTGTTCCTACATAAATCGAACCAACAGATGACGATCCCACAAAACAACAATTCTAATAGGTTATAGAGATGTATTAGAGATAGTAAAGCAAATAATAAAATGAGTAGGTACAATTTTTCATGAATAATATTTATACCGCGAAAATAACGAAGTTCTTGCAGAAACTAATGATATTAATGTCTCATTCAACAATGGCTATCGTAGTTTGAATTTTAGTTCTGCAAAATTATCTTCATGGAATATCATAATTTTCTACACACTTTAATTTTCTCGTAAACCAAGCTATATACCGCTGTTTCTTCGAAAACGACCCTGAAATGAGATATTTCATAGGATACTGTAAGCGTTCAACTTGGTTCAAATACAGCACCGAATGAACAGTTGAAGTACGCTATAGAAGTTTCCTTTGCTGTGTTTGTTTCGGAATCGAAATTCAGTCTGTTGTTCAAACGTTGTGTTCTTTGCGAAGAACGAAAACAGTATTTCCCAGTTATAGCTAGAAAAGTTGCTTATTTGGCCATAGATTTATTGCTCCCTGAGATTAATTTCACGAGGGGGCAATCATGGAAGCCAAACCTCAGAAAATGCCCAAAGTGGCCAAAGTATGTTATTTATTGTCATGCTTGTTATCAAGATTGATGTCGATGAATTATTGTTCATATTTTTCGTAATAATCTTTTATATCTACATAGGTTAAAAACAAAGCCCCGGCAGAAATTCAGATTACAGCAGAGCAGCTGCTCCGTGAGGCAAAAGAGAGAGATTTGGAAATCCTTCCTCCTGTAAGTAAATTATCTAGTTGTAATGTAATAACAAGTGAGTAGGATGATATTTTAAATTATTTTTTGTTAATGATTTATTTAAATTTACTATTGATTCTGGATTACAGCCTCCTAAGCAAAAAATATCAGATCCCGAAGAGCTTGCAGATTACCAGCATCGGAAAAGAAAATTATTTGAAGATAGCATCCGAAAAAACAGAACTGTTATAAGTAATTGGATAAAATATGCGCAGTGGGAAGAGAGCCAGAAAGAGCTCCATAGGTAAAATGATTCAAATCATTGTATTGTACCTACTTTTTCTGATTATTCTTTTGTATTTCTCAATAGTATCAATTCTGTAGTACATTGAACCTTATTAACACTCGTTTCGTTTTGTAGAGCTCGCTCCATATATGAAAGAGCCCTGGATGTTGACCATAGGAATATTGCCCTATGGCTCAAATACACCGAATTGGAAATGCGGAATCGTCAAGTAAATCATGCTAGAAATCTCTGGGATCGAGCTGTTACTATTCTTCCGAGAGCTAATCAATTTTGGTATAAGTACACCTATATGGAGGAGATGCTTGGAAATATTGCAGGTTAGCTAATCATCTCATGATGATCTTATTTGCACCAAAGAGAAACTTAATCGTTGACATCTTAGTATTTAAGCACATTGGAAAAGTTAAATTTTTTAATGTATATTAATTTACTTATGTCATTGTTGGAGTAATTTTATTAAAATTAGTGTTAATAAATTTTTATGCATTCTCTTACTAATCAAGTTAGTAAAGTTGAATACATTGAGTGAAGTTATTAATTTATGTAATAAAAAATTGATTGGTGGTCTTTTATATGGTAAAATGGAATGTAATAAAAAGATAAGATTAAAGAAAACATCGTTGTATATGGGATAATGATGTTTGGTGTTATCCAATTATTTCTCATCTTACATATTCAATTATTGGGGTACAGTAGAATTTTTCATCTCAAAATACATTGGACATGACTTTTAATATGCCATTATAATATATGTACAACATATGTATTACAATATATATATCTTCTCTTTCATTTACTTTTTCTCATTTTCTTAGGAGCTAGACAAGTTTTTGAAAGATGGATGGATTGGGAACCTGATGAGCAAGCTTGGCTCACATACATAAAGTTTGAGTTGCGCTATAAAGAAATAGATCGCAGCAGAACAATTTATGAGAGATTTGTTTATGTTCACCCAGATGTTAAGAACTGGATAAAATTTGCAAGGTAAATTGTACTTCATTATGTTAATTATGAGTTGTATGTAATAATGAAAGTGCTGGATTTTCAATCCAATAATTATGAACCATTGAATTCATTTGATTATCTTTTTTATGAAAGATTTCAGATTTTTTTGAAATTCATAAAATTGTTCTAACTTTCTATCACCTTAATCTAAAATAAATTATTAATCTGTAAACATTAATTTATTCCTACGTGTAATGAGGTTACAATCCTTTTATTTCTACCAGATTTTGTTTTATCCTCCTGATTCAATTTAAGCATATATTGTTGCCTTTCCTTTATCGATGTGGAAGAGTTTTTAGATGAGCTCAAAACTTAATTAACCGTGAGCATATTTAATACCTTTGTGTATTTATAATATGCAACATGATTTTTTTAACTGTAACAAATCTGGCCTTAATATAATTTTGATTTTTATCTTCAAGAAAACAATGCTTTGATACTCTTCACATAGAATTCATCAAATATAATTTCCAATCACTTATATAATTTCAAAAAGATATTTATCATAAATATATAATTTCATTTATCAACGTATTTACTTGTATAATCCTTAATGATGATTGTTGACATTTAACTTGGCATTCAAATTAATTATTGCTAATAAAACCAACTACTCATTTTATCTTTAAAATTACATGTCAAGATATTAACTTATAATTTTAAAGTAATGTAGTCAATATTTTATTAATTATTTTGGTGAACTTACATGAACTTTGCTATTGATGATTAAATTATTATTGTTTTTTAAAATAGGTTTGAAGAGCAGCATAACTTTATAGCTAGTGCTAGGAGAGTTTATGAAAGGGCTGTAGAATTCTTTGGAGAAGACACGATGGATGAGAGACTTTTCATTGCATTTGCTAAATTTGAAGAAGGGCAAAAGGAGGTAGGCAATTTCAAGATCTTAAAATTCTATTATTATGATAAAGGAAGAGGAGAAGAATTAATATTATTATAATTTCTTGAATCTAGAATAACAATTATATTATTTTTTGTATTTAAGCATTTATAGATAATTATCTGCCCTTAAGGTTCAGCAATCAAAAAGCTTAATTCATAATTGTTACTCTTGCTCTAAAAAATTTTCATTGGTTTCGGTTGAGAATTGCTTATTATAGATCAGAATTTTCACTGAATTACTAGGTTTGAAACTAGTTTTGTGATCATATGAAAGCTAAAATGTATTTGAAGAATTTATCTGTTATGCATAATAATTATCATATCTTCAAATGTTTACGTATGAGGTAAAGTCTTCATGGAAATAAATTATGTATGATCCAGAATCATGGAAGAACCCAGCTAGTACAGCTGTACTTTTCTTGAAGCTAAAAATTATGTTATTAATGTTTGTAACTTTATTAGTGATTTATCTTTAACTAGTATTATTTAATATCTCATTATTTATATAATATTTGTTTGATTGCAAATATTCATCTAAGTGTCTATTTTTATACATACAGCATGATCGTGCTCGTGTTATTTACAAATACGCTCTTGACCACATTCCTAAAGAAAGAGCGCAAGAGCTCTACAAGGCATACACAGTGCATGAGAAGAAGTATGGTGATAGAACTGGAATTGAAGATGTCATTGTTAGCAAAAGAAAGTTCCAATATGAAGAGGTATAAAAAACATATATTGGTTTTTATATTAATTTCTGTTTGAGGAATTATAATTTTTTTTTGCTTTGGTTTGCTCATACTGCAAAAATCACTTGTTTATCATCATTTAATCAGTTCTGGTCCATTATACCATTTTTTGTATGTTGGAAATGTTTTTTTTTTTTTTTCGTAATATTTTTTGGATATTTAAAGCTAATTTTTACATATCAAAAACTTGTAAATAGGAGGTGAAAGCTAATCCAGAAAATTATGATGCATGGTTTGACTATTTGAGGCTTGTTGAAAGTGAAGGAAACTTGGACATAATCAGAGAAACTTATGAAAGAGCTATTGCAAATGTCCCTCCAACAAAAGTGAGTAACATTAGTCGTGAAATCAATTTCAATGAAAAAGCATTTTATATATGTCATAGCATGTTTGTTAATTAATGTGCTTTTATTCTTAAAACTATCATTATAAAATATAAAAGGAAAAGCAGTTCTGGAGGCGCTACATATATCTATGGATTAACTATGCATTATTTGAAGAATTAGAAGCTGAAGACATGGAAAGAACAAGACAAGTATACCGTGCATGTTTGGAACTCATACCTCATAAAATCTTCACTTTCACTAAAATGTGGTTACTCTATGCTCAATTTGAAATTCGTCAGAAGAACCTTACAGCCGCTCGTAAAACACTGGTAAGAAAATGTTCATCTTTATTTTTATCTCATTGGTGGAAATTTTTGCCATAAATAACACTTAAAATTATATTAAATTTATCTTTATCTTATTTTCAGGGTATGGCTCTTGGAAAGTGTCCAAAAGACAAGCTTTTTAGGGGTTACATTGACTTGGAAATACAGCTTCGTGAATTTGACAGATGTAGGATATTATACGAAAAGTTCCTGGAATTTGGACCTGAAAACTGTATCACTTGGATGAAGGTAAATTCAGTCAGTCAGTCTTTAAGTTATGTAGAGGAAAAATCTTAAAGTTAATATATATGGGATCTGGAATGGTAGATATTAACTTTTGCATGAATAGTTGTGCGACTTCATCACATAAGTTAAACAGAAGTGAATAATAAAGACATAACTGGTAGTCAAACCCTGGTCCCACTCTTGATGAGCTGATATGCTAACCATTACATGGGGCAGGTATGCTAACAGCTACACAATGTAGTGGGGTACTTGAGTTTAAGTCCCAGTCATGTTGCTATTTTCTCCTTCTGTTTAACCCACGTTTAATCTCCTTGAGAGTGATTGTGATATTTGTAGTTAAAACTTATTTCTGAACTTGATGGAATCATCTTGAGGTGCTTACTATTTGAGCTAACTTATTTTTCTCAATAACTAGATTACTTTTGGTAATATTTAATAGCACATAACTGTGAAACTGTAGACATAATGATGAAGATTATGTTTATTTATATTATTAAACTTGTATCAAAGAGATTAAAAATTGATATGTATGTTTTATCATATCTTATAACCTGTGTTTTTTTTTTATTTTAAGTTTGCTGAACTTGAAACACTTTTGGGAGATGTTGACCGGGCCAGAGCTATTTATGAGCTAGCTGTCAATCAACCTCGTCTGGACATGCCAGAATTGTTGTGGAAAGCATATATTGATTTTGAAGTTAGTTTAGGTGAAATCGATAAGGCTAGAGAGCTGTATGAGAGACTGTTGGAGAGGACATTGCATGTCAAGGTAATTGGTTTTACTTTTATATGTTTAAAATAATAGCCCTCATTATTTAAGATTTAATTTCTATATTGTAGCGATGAAGTATTAATTCCACCATATTAGATATTAAAGCAATACCGATCTATATTCTATCCTTCAATCTTAGCCATTGTTCATTTTTAATGAGAGATTCAAACATTTATTCATAAGATTTTCAATATTGTTATGGAATGATAAAGGAAAAAGTTTATATTGAATAAAAATGATTATTGATTATCAGGAATTTAAAAACTTTGTATTTTAAATTATATTGTTCATGGTAATAGATTTGCCAATTGAAGACTTCCTTTGATTATTAATGATCATTATATGAACACTATGAAAGCATTTTTGATTACTGTTATATTATTACCTTGAATTAAGGTATGGATGAGCTATGCACAATTTGAGCTGTCTGGTGTTGAGGAGGGCGAAGATGAGGCACAAGGAGAAGAGGAGAGGATAGCACGGGCTAGAAGAATATATGATCGAGCCAATCAAGCCTTAAGAAGCAGAGGACCTACCGAAAAAGAGGAGCGAGTCTTATTGTTGGAAGCTTGGAGAGATTTTGAATCACGTCTAGGGGATGAAGATAGCCAGAACAGAGTTAAACAACTCATGCCAAGGAGAATCAAGAGGAGGCAGAGAGTTCGAGCTGAGGATGGGGTAAGTTTGAATTCATTCTCTGCCTATTTTAAGCTTTTTTGGGCCGAAAATTATTTTGAGTTACTGAGTATACATTTTATTTAAAAATTTTGCTATGTAAAGTATTATATAAATAGCATAACTTAAACAGCATTATTTAGCGGTGAGCATGCAAAAATAATTTGCTTTGCTTTGAAAAGTCAAGATATAACTTAAATTCTTTCGTGGTACTAACATGTGCATAAATTACTCCAGACTTAAGCCTTATTTGAATATATTTAATTTCTTTCTTTTGCATTCTTCAATGTATGAAAGCTGTAGGCAAATTACATTTTAAATGTGATAAAATTGTCGTCTTTCTATAGAGTGAAGTTGGATGGGAGGAGTTCTTTGATTACATTTTCCCAGAAGATGAAGCTGTTAAACCTAATCTCAAATTGTTGGCAATGGCCAAGGCTTGGAAGAAGGAAAAGGAAAAAACGATTCCAGTGATAGGCGAAGAAGAAATTGAAGAATAAAGATGAATTGTCAAAGATTGAAGTGCTTTTTCTGCCATATTTTTAATAGTTCATTTTATGTACATAGTTTTATGAGTGTTTGAGAACTTTTCTATTGAGTATAACTGAGAATTAAATAAGTTCAAGTTTGATTGTGAAGTTGTAAATAAAAATGAAACATTTTAAAGACTTGTCAATAAGTGAATTTCACACTTTTGTTGAGTATTTATATGTTTATAAGAAGAAACATTTCAATAAATGTCATCAATTTTTAATATGTCTTAATAATTCTTAATCATATCTAAATGTTCCTTCATCTCTGTTATATTTTCCAGGATAGTGTCCCACTTTAATTTCATTCAATAGAATGAGTTTAATTAGCTTTACCATTTATATCCTAGCAAAAAATATTATGAATCATTTGACATTTGTAAAGAACAATATGTGTAAAACAAGATATTAGAATTTCAGTTATGGGATAATCAGCTCTAAATGCTTTTTGTGATCTATAATAGCTGAAAAATCATTAATTTTTTATCAAGCTAAGTTAATCCATATTTAATTAACTCTATACAAATGAATATCCATTTTTACAATATTAATGGAAAGACATTTATTTTAAACAATCTTTCTTTGATATTTACATGCAAAGATAAAATTAAGTACAACACTTACATGAACCAAAGATACATGATCCAAAAAGAGGTTACTTAACTTCTCAGTGATGATTACAGAGTATTTTAAATGGCACAAAAATATTTGCAATAAATTCTTTGGTTAAATGAACAACACCTTGACAAAATTTGCCTTATGCTTGAACAAATCAAGTTAATGAAGCTAAACAAGGAGGAAATAGAACAAAATTAATAATAATTAATATAGCAAATAAAGTATGAGTCATTGTTCAAAACATGATGAAGAATAATTTTAGAGCAAATGTAATTTAAATACACATATTCCTTTGTATATTGAGAAATACTCCCAAAATTTTTAACTCCAGATTAATTCTCAATTAAAATGTATCAAAGAATCACTCATTATTTATAATTAATCAACATCCTCAGGTCTAACTGGATGAGTTAAAGGTATCACAGATCTCTTTTTAACATCCCGAGAAAGGGCTTTCCTCATATCTGCAAAATTAAATTTTAATGAAAATATTAATTTTCAAAGACATCGGAATAAATTTTATTTAAGTAATTTGTATGGAAAAACTCAAACTCACCAAAAGCGTCTTCATCTGGATCTCCCGAATAATATTCTAAAACTGTTCTATATACAATGTAACCCAGCCTTTTGTACATGGTTATTGCTCCTTTATTCGAAACTCTCACAAAAAGATCAACAAAATATGCCCTCTTTCTATAATAGAAAAACATATATTGAATTAGAAGGAAATTTTTCATTTCTTGAACTCATATTTCACATTTTCGGAAGAAAACTTACTTTTCCGATACATCTTCTAACCAAGCCATTAGAGTCACTGCCAACCCAAGTCTTCGAAATTCAGGAGATACAGTAAGAGCAGTAACATGGCCATGCCAGTTCTCTCCACGACCCTCAGCCTTACCCATTACTGTAAAAACGTTTTAGATTTCACACAAACATTTTTATAAATTAACATTTAAAGTTCAGGCACACTTTACTCAGAGTCCACTTACTGTATCCCATGATTTCCCCACTCGGGGATTCCGCTACTTGAAAGTACTCTGGTGAATGAGCCAAATATTGCATATAGAAAGAAAGACCATACTGTAAAATGTTAAGGAAATATATATATATATATATCCCATAAATCCCATATATATCATCCCATAAATCTAAAATGAACAAATAACATTTCATAAAAGGATACAGTTTCCGTAAGTGGATCCAAATTCCTGAAATAATTATGATTCATTAAATATCACTTGATGAAGAAAAAAATGACAAAGAAAAACTATTAAATACTTACACGTTATTGAATTTGAACATATCATTGCAGGTAAAAGGGCGAAGAGTCGTCATGATGAATTATTTGTACTTTAATAAGAGCTACGTTAACTTCTCTTGCAGATAAGAGAGATCACTAACAGAATCTAATAGGGAAATGATTGTCACAGGGGTACAAAATATACTGGTATAATGCAGAAACTATTCTTTCGTCAGAGTTTGTAAACACCCAAAATTTTGGAAAACCTTACAGTTGAACTTGAATCGCTATTCATTTAATGAACAAATGTGAAGCGCAAAGAGTGAAGGTACATGTGTTCCACAGCATTGGTGGTCTTCAAAACGTAGTGTTGTTGCTGTTTCATTTAAAAATGGAAAATATTGTTAAAGACAGTAGGTTCGCTCATATTGCCACTGATCCGCGTTTTAGAAAAGTTCCGAAGTATGACAGGAAAGTTAAAATCGACAAACGGTTTCAATCCATGTTTACGGTTTGTTTAAAAATTTTCGTTTTCATCATTTCACGTCAATATTTTGGCGCAGCTGTAAAATAATTTCAGTTTATGTATAATATTTTTGAAATTTCAGGATGATAAGTTTAAATTGAAATATTCGGTGGACAAGAGAGGTAAACCCATTAGCCACACCTCGAGTGAAAATTTACAGAAATATTATTCGCTGTCATCAGATGAAGAAAGCAGTGACCAAGAAGAGGAAAGTTCTCCATTAACTGATGACAAAGATGACATCGAGAAATCAAAGGACAACTCAGACAGTCTTGATGTGAAAGTTGATAGTGTGACTAGTGAGTTAACTTCTGCCCAAGATGAAGATGCGCTGAGTGCAAGAACTATTGACAAATTTGGATTTGTGGTTTCGGACGTTACGGATAAAGTATGCCTGAAAAAGGCCTCAGCAAAAAAAGATATTCCAGATCATGTTAAACGAAAGTTACATAATCTTGACGTAGATTATGCCAGAGGCGAAGGAATTTTACTTTCTGATAGCTCATCAGATGACGATTCTACTGATGAGGATGGTAAGTAAGCTCAGAATATATATTATAGTGCAAATAGTTTTAAATTATTTTATTGGTGCTTAGAAGGTGATCACGTTTATAAAATTGATAATTTTATGACTTTGCAAATAGTTGCAGCATTTGAGGAGGAGATGGCTCATGCATGGGGTGAACTTGATAAAGAAGCTAGCACTACTGATGAATCTACCAACAGGCTTGCAGTGTGTAATATGGACTGGGATAGGATAAAAGCTTCTGATTTGATGGTTCTCTTTAGTTCTTTCACACCAAGAGAGGGATTTATTAAATCTGTTGCGGTAAATTTTCACTCATTTATTTTCATATTTTAAATTCATTATTCATCTTTCAACATTAAAAAATAATTAATGTATCCCATTCATCATTAGATGTTTAAATCCGAACAGTTGTAGATTAACGTATGATTTCTCATATCCCATTAGTATTTATGAAATATGGCTGTATCATTCCTTAATAAGTACAATTTTTCTCAACTTTTTTCTCCTCCATTTGTCTTTCTCTCATGTTTAATTTACGAGTGTGAATTTGTTTTTCTGCAATTGAGGCTTTGTTAAATCTTTTGTGTGTAATTTTATTAGATTTATCCATCAGAATTTGGCAAAGAACGTATGAAAGAAGAGGATATTAAAGGACCATTAGAGTTAACTGCAAAAAAAGTGGATGATGACGAAGTTGATGATGAGGTAATGGAATTGTGGTTATTTTTCTTACTATATGTATATCTTTCATTGATCTGAATTAAGTAAATTATTTTGAAAAATTATAGCTTTTAAACCCCAGAATCAACACTTGTGTAAAAAAATCTGACAGAACTTGGATATAAATATAGATCGTTCAATTTCTCTTTGGTTCCCTTTCATCTTGTTAGAACATTCTAGTGTGCTGTTAAGGGATACCTTGTATTGTAGGTTTTCACTTTTATCAATTCCCATGTTTAATTTTAGCAGAGTGCCTTTTAATCTAATTCAACCTTATCCCTTTACCTAACTATGTTTATTTATTACATTTTATTTTTTTTACAGGATGGGGAAGAAGGCAATGCTTTTCATATGGAAAAACTCAGAAAGTATCAACTCAATCGTTTGAAGTATTTCTATGGAGTTGTTGAGTGTGACTCCATTGCTACTGCAGACAAGATTTATGCAGAATGTGATGGTCTGGAATACGAAAGTAGTGCAATTAAGTTGGACCTTCGGTTTATTCCAGATGATATGACTTTTGATGATGTAAATAAACTTTATTTTATTTAGATATAATTTAAATGTAGTTTTTTAAATTCATATTTTTGCATGAGTGGGTATTTTGTTAACTATGCAATGTATTTATGACATGGAAGGTAAAAAATTCAATATTTATTAAAATTATCTATTAAATATAATCTTTCTTCCAAAAGTTGAGATTCAGATTGGAGCTATTAATGTATGTTTGATCAAGAAAATGAGCAGTTTTCATGGTTGTGCAAAATTGGTTGTGGTTTAAGCCATTGTTTCTGTATGTTTAGACTAAATGAAATTTGAAGGACTGTTTCGGTACTTCAAATTTCATTTAGTCCAGTCCAGTTTATTCTCTATATTGATGATCGTAAGACCTTTAAAATATTATCTTTTAATTATTATGAAATGCTGTTGTAATAGAATTCCAAAATAGTTTTGCAGTATATTTTAATTAATGTTTATTAAAAATTATACTTTTATTCTATACTTCTATTAAATGAGACCATTCTTGTGACATATAAACAACCTTTTTATCTCTTATATTAGAACTATATTGTAGTTTTTAGGACTCTTGCTTTATTTATCTAATAGTTGGCATCATGATAAGATCTATTGGATTTATTTTTTATCAAGTGATAAAATAAATGAACCTTTAGTTTAGAACTTTAAGTTTGTGCTTGTTATTTTGTAATTTATAGAGCAGATAGTGTCAGCTGTTTGATTTAGGTGTTTGGTGATTTGATTGAATAAGAGTTTAAACCTGTTTCTTAGGAACCAAGGGAAATGTGCAATAGTATGCCGGATCCATCAAAATACCAACCTAGGTATTTTGTAACAAAAGCCTTACAGCAAGCCAAAGTTGAATGTACATGGGATGAAACTGACCGTGACAGAGTTGAGCTTGCTGAAAAAATCATGAAATCAAATGGAGATGTTGATGATGAAGATATTCGTGCCTATCTTGCATCATCAGATGAAGAAAGTGATGAAGGTATGTAATGCTTTGCTTTTAGTATTTTTATGCCAATATTGATGTATTATATATATTTTATGTAAATAATTACTTTTTCATCCTCTACTAAATTATATTTATGTTGAAAACTTAGATATGTGAAATAAATATATACATCTTTCTGAGTATATGTAAAATCTTTTCTTTTTATTAATCCTGGAAAAATGAATCATATATATTTAAAAGTTAATATAAAAGCTTCAATATTATCATTTCATCTTGAGGTGAAAACATAGTGATCCTTATACACTTACAGTGACCCCAATTCAGAGAAGAATTGTTGTATATGGCTTTACTTTTGAGGTTATTTAAATTTTTAAGATGCTATTTAATCAATTTCATTTGTCAAATTCATCAAGTCAATCAGTTAAATTTGTTCAGTTTAGTTGACAATAAAAAATGTGCCAATGTAATACAAAATTTGAATATAAACACTCAGCATGCATCGGCAGTTGAGTTCTTTCTCAAAAATTTCCGTCACATAGCTCTATTTTTTGCAAGCCTGGTCTAGTTCTTGTATTTGTTTCTAGCAATAAAGTCATTAAATTTCTTTTTTTCAGAAAACAGTCTTCAGAAAAGTTTTGGTAGCAGCATATCAACTAATTTTGGTTAACTAAGGGGTTGAATAATGTTAATATCAAAATTTGACCTTTCATTTGTGGCAGTAATTGAATTCAGGCTACAGTTTTCCGCTAATTCTAGGTACACAGAAATGATCAATTTTATCTTTATTTCATTCATAGAAAGCAACCAAGAAGATGGTGGGAGTATATCTGGAGATGAAGAAGATAAAGTCAGTAAATATAGGAATTTGATAAAGGAAATCCAGGAGAGGGAAAAGTCAAAATCTGAGAAGGATGTAGAAATGGAGGTTAGCTGGGGAATTGGAATCAAAGAGAAAACTGAGAAATTGGTTAAGGAAAAGTTGAAAGAACAGAAAGAGGAGCTTACACCTTTTGAAAAGTATTTAGAAAAGAGGAAGGAAAAGAAGAAACTCAAGAAGAAGGAAAGAAAGGCTGCATTAAAGGTATTTAGCTGTTTATATTTATTCTGTTATAACATGTATCATAAATGTGTTTAGATGAAAGACCAAGAAACATTCAGTAATTTCATTCAGATATTTAGCATTTTAATAAAAACTCAAATAAGTTTTGGCTCAGCAAATGAATTAATAAGGCCATTATTCACATGGGATTGCAGTTTGTATCATAGATTGGCTGAATTATTTGCACATAATGGGTCAGTATTAATTAAACAGCTATATGAATTCATTAAAGGGTTACCACCAATAAATATAGAATTTTGTCTTGATTTCCTATATACATTCTATTTATATTCGATATAATAGCTGTTGTGATGATGTCATTTAGAAAAATTGCCTTTTATTGAAGTAATAAAGAAGAACACATTGATTAGTCTGACTGCATCCAAGCAGTTTTTTGATTAAAAATCTTAGTGATTAATCCGAATAATTATTTATTTATTAATGCAAGGAATTCTTTCCCCTTATTTATTCTGAAAGGGTGAAGAAGAAGAAGCAGCATTTAGTGATGATGACATTCCATCCGACGTCGACTTGAATGATCCTTATTTCAAAGAAGAACTTGATAAAGATGGTAAAAACCAAAAGAAAAAGAAGGATAAGAAAAAGAAAAATAAAGGAGATTCCAGTGACGATGAAGAACAGAAGAAAAAAAGGGTAAATAATTAGTTGGGAAAATTGATTTTGAGTAAGATATAGATATTTAAGTTTTACTAAGTGGGTTGTTCAGTTTGATATTTTAATATACCAGACCTCTGTATTATTAATAATATTTGACCTTGATTATTAATTTTTTACTTGCGTAACTGTACTAATTATGAGATAGTTTATTGTATCAATTTCTGGGAGGTACACTTCGGATAACATGGTTCTTACTTCAGTTAGAAATCCTTCAATCAGTAAGAAATTTTGATAGATGACAATAACATTGATATATTGAATATTATTATAAATTATATATTTAATTTAAATCACTTCAATTAATATTAAATTTTACAATGTCCATAATTAGGCTGAGCTGGAGCTTTTGCTTATGGATAATGAAGAGGTTTCCCAGAATCATTTTAACTTAACTGATATAATGAAACAAGAAAAAGATGCTGGGAAAAAGAAGAAAAGGAAAGGCAAAGCAGATAATAAAGAAGTTCCCAAGGAAGATAATTTCCAGGTTATATATCTCTTTTCATTAATCCTGCAGTATATAAATAAACTATTTAAAAATGATTGTTTCCCTTTAATTTAAGAGCTAAGTAATTGTCTTTAATATATTTTTTATTAAAAATTTTCAGATTGATGTCAAAGATCCAAGGTTTGAGGCTATTTATACATCCCACCACTTCAATATTGATCCAGCAGATCCTCATTTCCGCAAAACTAAAGCTATGGATGCCCTGGTGACCGAAAAACTGAGCAGAAGAGAAAATGAGAGTGAAGAAACTTTGGTATGTTTTTTTTTTTATAGGAAATATGTTTCATATCTCTATCATTCCCAAGTTTGCTAATAATGGTTTCCTTTGCAGAAGAAAAGTGAAGTGTCAGAAAATAGTGCAAAGAAAGATCCAGAGCTTTCACTTCTTATCAAGTCAGTGAAGAGAAAAACGGAAAATATGAATGTAAGAAAGAAACAAAAGATTGGTTGAGATTTTTCAATAAATATTTAGAAATTAAAGACTTAATTTTTTCGCAAACAAAAGTTCCTGATCACCTTTCACGTTAAAATTTAATATTTTATCTCTGACAACCTAAAGGCATAACGCTTGTTTTTAAAAATAATAGTCAAGTTCAGATGATAAGTTTTTTAAGTTATAAACTAAACTGTAACTTATCTTTTATGCAGGTTTTTAACAGATGTGAAATAATAAAACCTGGAATTTTTCTAGCCCCATGAGCTTTAATGCAAAGTTACCTTCACCTTCCAAACTTTCCATTTTATCAGATGAGCTAATACAGAGGAATAGCAACACATTATATTGAGCTACATGCAAATTACTACTTTTGGAATCTCTGAATTTTTCTTAAGAAAAACTCCTGCTGTAAGTTGCTATTTTTATTTTCCAAGGAGTATTGAAATTTACTCATTATAAAGATGGTTAAGATGTTCCCTTAATTTGTATAATAGCCCTTTTAATAATATTTTTTTTTCAATCCGTCCATAACCATTAATAGGAATGTTAGTAATTTCCTATTCTATAAGAATGTACATCTAATTTATCTTTATTTTTCAATACTTCAAGTCATATTGGCTTTCATTACAAATGTAAAAGTAGATAGGAGAGAAGATTTTCTCTAATATTATGGATGTTTTAATTTGTTTTTTACCAATAATATTGACTCGGCAAATAGGACTAGCACAATGCTATAAGATAAGGTTCAAGTTGGATGAATTGATTTATATATTAATTTTACTCATTGCTTTTTGATATCTAAGAGCATAATTGTTTTGTTTCCTGGTCAGTTTAAAACTATTTTCAAAATAAGATGATGACAGTAATAGCAATCATAGCTATTAATTATGGAATCTGCTTGCATTTATGAGATATAAACAGGGTAAACTGCTTAATATCGAAAAACCTTGTTTGATACCCAAATTGTATTAAGAACAAAACTTAAATTTTAGGATAATTTTTCAAGGAATTCTTCCATGAGTTAGGCAAAGATGAATTAATTAATTTTTAACTTTACTGAAACAGGCGAGGTGTTATGGCAATCTAAAATGGAAATTTTCATAAAAAGAAAAACTTTATACTTTGAAATTTTACTGAATTCTTATAGATTGAAGTTATCAAACAGAATTAATAAATATTGTTACTGAGGTTTGGCAATCAAAATACTAACTTCAGTGTGATAGTTATTTTGGCTTATTAGGAAATAAGCTGACAAAAATAGTTTATTAATATACAAAATTTGATAGAGTCAGCTTAAATAATTATCAATATAAAGGCAACCAGCTGCCATTGAAGGTTTAAACAAAATTACCAAAGTAAAAAGAATACTATTAAACCAAAGAGTCACAGCTTAAAGCACTTCACAGAATCTCTATATTCCTGTTTCTGTAAAGTACAAGCTATGAATATGGATTTGATAAGTTCAGCCAAATACTCCTGATTAATAAGTGTGATTTCATAGAAAATAATGGTGATTATTTTAATTTTTTAAACACTGAACATATATCCAATTAGATAGTTTCTCACAGATATACTATTGTATGTGGTATTCAATGGCATATAATGAGTTCTTGTTATGCAGTTATTTTATGATTAAATTTGTGTATCCTGGTATAAATTTTTTCTCAACTTATAAACAACACATGAGAATGCTACATTGCAAAGCAGTAATTTAGACTTCTAATAACAACGTAATATTCTTTCCACCGCGGAATGCTATGACATTGTCATTCCATTAATCAATTCTAGTTAATAAAATGCATTCCTTTATTCCACGACCATAGTTTTTTATTCTGCCTTAGAAGAGCTCTTGTCAGAATACACATGATCAGAATGCAAATGACTTGAATTTACAATGCAATTTAGTCATAAGGTAATACAATTTCCATTTAGCTCCCAGAGATAATTCACAAGGAATTCTTTAAATTATTGATTTTCATTATAATAATTATACCAGTTGAAATTTGTAGTTGATAAAAATATTGAAAGCAATTGTTGATCTGTCTTATTAATCACAAATGCATTACATTTATTAGGTCATATTCAACATCTCACACTCAAGACAAACTTGAGAATATTCATACACCTCGGAACTCTAGTTAGGATATAACATTTTGCTGCAAGCAAATCCTGAGGTTTTTTAATCTGATGGTAGAAGCTGCAAATATTCAGGAGTAATCATATTAACGGATTCATAAATTTCACTCTGAATTTTTATTACAATTTTGAGGTATTTCATTCTAGATAAACAAGATTGACTTCAGGACATTTTCATGCGCTACATTTTGAGAAAATAGGCAGTCAGAAATCCACCATATACCAAACTGTGTTCCATATATTTTCAACAAATTATGTACAATTTTATAATATAAACATGATATCTTGAGGAAATAATTCACTTTCAAATATAATTTGATCAGAAATGGACAGTTGCAATGGTTTTACAAACACTGGGTTCTAATAGAATACTTTAACAAGCATTTTAATGGTTTAAATATCCTATGGCCTACAGCACAATACTTTTACCTGCTAGAAATATCAGTAGTCAAATATAGAAACTAATTTTAATTTTGATGCCAGGTAAATACGTTTTCATTTTTATACTGTTACTAAAGTTTTTCTAGCCATTGGCCACATCAAATATTTGGCGTGAATGCAATGTTGATATAATTCACTCTTTTGAATCATATAAAGCCATTTTCTGTAACTTCCATTTGGGCAGGCCTTTTTGAAAATTATATCATTCAAAATTGTTCATGAATCACTCTAGAGTTTAATTTAGAAATAAATAAGGGCTCCTAAAATTAGGCAAATAAAAGTTTATACAAAAGTGATTTTGTAAAGAAAGCTAACAATTAGCTCAGTAGGTTACATAATACTTTCATAACATCCATTCAGACTGAAAGCTTTTTGCCTTCCTTGTTGATTCAGGAATTACAAAATGCAGTCTATAAAAGGTACATTTATTTGGTCCTTTACCGCACCCTGCAGCTATTCCTGATTTATCATACAAGCAAGCAACAATGATTCTTTGATTCAACCTTTGAAAAAATAATTCAAATTACAGGGAGGTTCCTAATAAAAAAATGTCCTGTACACTAATTTAGCAATTTATCAAGCCTACCTACACAGAAAAGCTTTCATTTGAGCCATAGTTTCAGGCGGAGAGCGTCAACTCCATTTAGATAATACCGGAACAGCCTCTTATCCCTCACAAATCCAAGATTTTCATACAAGCGAAGTGCTGGCTTATTTGTTATTTCCGTCTCCAGAACAACCTGAATAAGAAAACAGATCTTTTTAAAGTATTTCCTTTCATACCTCTTAAATCTAAATGATATTATCAAACTTACTTCATCAGCATCATCAGCTACCATAGCTCTTATAGCCTTAAGTACAAGGTTTGAACCTGAAATTCAAATAACTGTTGGTTATTTGCTTAGTTCATTTAAAACAATAATACAACATTTCCGTAACAGATATGATGAATTACCTATTTTTCTTTTCCTAAACTTTTCGTCGACTGCTAACATTGCAATGTATCCTCTTCTTACAACCCTCCTATGTACATCCAACTTGCAAACAATAGCACCAACACATTCATTACCATAAACAGCCTGAAAATAATGAGATCTTAAAGCAATTCTACATCAAAATTTTTCCGGAGTTCAATTACCTTATATACTTACCAAAAAGCACAATTTAGGCCAGTTGTGAATGAAATATCTGTACGTATAAATGGAATACGGCTCTGATAAATCTTTTTGAATCAGTCTCATAATATCTGGCATTTGTAATTCCGATTCGTAGGACACATACTTGATTTCATCGCTCTCATCTTTTCCTTTGTGAGAGTTTGAGGGTTGCGAACCTAACTGGTCAGTTATAGGTAAATGTGATTCTGACTCATGGGGCACGTTATTGAGGTTTCCACTTTCATTGTTTTCTTTGCATGGAGTAACAGAAGGTTTGACCCCAGTCTTTTTCTCTGGCGTTGCTTCAGCTGATTCATCTAGCAGATTTTTAGTTTCTCTTCCTCCATTTTCTTCAAATTGATTTACCGATTCCGATCCGGAATTCTCTTCAACAGGCATCTGGGATTCTGATTCAACGCTTGCATTCTTTCTACCACTACTTTTGACTTCATTTTCGTGTGGGGCGCTAGAAGATTTCTTTTCCGTCTTCTCTCTGCTGCTAATTTCCAATCCAGGAGGATCTTCTAATTCAGAATTAACTGCATTATTTTTATGAACACAATTAGATGTGACACCACAATTTTCTACAGAAATAGTCCCACTTTTATCGCATTTTCTCTCACACTGATCACTAGGACTAGAAGAAACAGCATTTAAATTATAGTCAGTTTTTTTAGCAACACCACCTTTCTGAGGACCATCCGAAGTATCCTTAGTCGAACAACACTCGGAAGCCTTCGGATCACTATCTTTAGACGATATCTCTAATCCACTCACCGAATCTGCATTAAATTTACAGTCAATTTTCTTAGAATCACCATTTTGCTGAGGGCCATCCGAATTATCAGTGCTTGAATTACACTCCTTTGTGTTTAACAGAACAACTTTATGAGATGTTTCCAATTTACCCGCCGAATCTGTTTTAAAGTTAGAGTCAGAACTTTTTGCATCACCATCCTTATGAGGCCCATCCGACGTATCAACAGCTGGATTACACTCAGTCGCATTTATATCACTATCTTTATGAGATTTTTCCCAACTACCCGCCAAGCCATTTACTAATCCATTGACCCCGGGTACATTTTTCAGGGAGATTCTTTCTTTTAACTGCACTGATACTTGCGTCACTGCACTCATTTTTTCTGGAACCTTATCGTTATAATTATTCTCTGAGGATATGAGGGACGAACTAATTTTCTTATCCGAAGCTGTTTTATAGTCTTCGTCGGCGCATTCTTCACTATGCAACCCCATGTCTACATTCGCCCTCACTTGAGGTAATACAGGTGCAACAGGCCTCTTTCGTTCCAGAGGCTGGACATCGTCGTCCATTTTGGGATGAAGAATTCTGCAGGATTAAAGAGTACTAACAGCTAAATATATGCTTCATGGTAATTTCTAACAACATCTTAAATTTATTCGTAATTCAGAAAGAGCCTTTTTGCACGCAAATCCTGGCACTCTCTTACGACATTATAACATAGCAACCATCTTGAATTTCTTGCAATGCATGATGGGTATGCTTCGTCAATATTTTTATAAGCTCTTTTCTTTATATGAATAAGCATGTCGAATAATTAATCGTCCTTATAAACATATCGAAATTTGTCATTTTCACATCTGCTTTTGATTGGAAAAGAGAAACTACAAGTTGTGACCTCATGATAATAACGATTTGCTATTGTCTTTAGTATTTCATACTACTACTGTAGCGCCGCCGGTCATCTTTTCAGAGGATATAAAATCTGTGAGTGTAAGGTTATGTTGTATTAGTAAATTTGGATTTTCACAGTTTGAGTCTTATTTACTTTAAGCTGTTTGTCTGAATTAGAAATTGGTAGTTGCAACGCCTTGGTTCAATATATATTTAGATAATGCATAAATTCATGACATGGAATTTGAATTTAGGCTTCCTGTTAATTTAAATTTTTATAAAAACATATTCATTTACTGTTTCTAACTACCTATTTAAATTCAGGGTCGTGTTTTCTTTTGCTGTTTGTTTCTCCTTTGGATACTTAAGTCATTGTCTTCTACGTCCGACAGTACAGTTGTATACCCTAAGATTTCGTTTAGTCCTGTAAGTTTGTTGTCATTTAATAGATTATTTATGAAAGTAGTTTACAGTTCCAGTTAAAAAAATTCCAAATTCATGTCCATAGAAAACTATGATTGGTGCGTTTCCATGATATCTATGTGTTTCTTTCAAAGTACACCATTTATATTATTGTTAAGTGCCATAACTAAACTTTGTACATTGTAATTTTTAACATTTAATTTTTAGTGTAATATTATTATATTTTGTTTATATTCAATATAACAGTAGATAATTATTAAAATAAATCATTGACGGACCATGAGAAAGAAGTAATATAATCATTAGATTTCTATGAAAAAATATTTCCCTAAATCTATGTATTTTGATTATTATTTTGAAAATATGCCCATTTGGTATACAATTGAATGTTAGAAATATCACAACATCTTAAATTCATGTTATTTTAATATCTGTTTAAGTTACTTTTGAATTCTTCTGTTATTTGAATGTAGTTCAAAATACCATTTATACCATTACCATTAGTACCATTTTTACACAACATAGTTATTTACTGATGAAAATGTATTCATTTTTAATGTCATCATATGTAATTAAGTCTTATTAATTTGATCTAATTAAAATTTACTTAATTTTTATAGAACCTTTTTTATATTCAGAATTTAATGAAACTTTTTTGTTTGAGTTGTTGGAGAATAGAAAGATTAGATACTAAGTAATGTTAATACAGTTTGGGTAATTATCATTTCACTTAAATTAGATTGTTGTTATAAAGTAAAGTTTATGTAACTACGCCCTTGAAAAATGAAAGGGAATGAATACCTAATCTAATCATTTACCCCAATACATTGATATAACGGAACATAATATACTTTAATTTGGTGAATATCTTTAACTTAATTCCCTTTTCCTCCCATATATCAAGGATTAATTTTTTCATCTTAATTTTGTAATGAACCCGATTTGTTGATTTTTTTATCCAAAAGTCTATTTTTATCTTCATTGCTTCTTTCAGTACTTCATTAAGTAACTTTCACCAAAATTAGCATATTTTTTATTATATTTTGTATTAAAAATCCTATGTCTATTTCAATTTCTTTTTGCCTTGGAAATAGGCCTAAAAATGTTGGTTGTGTGTATACAATAATTGCATGATGTCTTTAAAATCCTAAAACTCTCACATTAAAATATCTCACTTACTTTGTAACTTAATTTTGATAAGTAAAATGAAAGCATATCAATTGCTTTAGACATAACTTCTGACATGTCTGCTTCAACTAACATAATATATTAATAATTCTTGTATAGATGCATCCATGTGGAAAATTTCATTGTATAACCTTAGTTAATAATTCAAGAGTATTATTCTGAGTATTCATTTACCTCTTTATTACTTTTATTTCTAAAAGTATTTATGTAAAATCATGTCAAAGTGAATATTAGATTTTGGCATTTTATAGCTTTAAGGTGTTCAACATTATTAATCAATCTGGTCCAATCAAAAACCGGTTTTCTGTGTTGGAATCTGGGAGCCTAGTAAAAATGCTGATGAAAAGAAAAATGCAAACTGGTTTTTCCATGTGCATTGGTCACTTATTTCCTCTGTCTTCTCAGCTCATCTGAAGGATGGGTATGCAAATGGTTTTAGCAAGTTTTATGCTATAGTAGAAACAAATCTAATAGAGATCTTTGGATTTAGTAGTGGTTAGAATTCGTTCACGTTTTCAGAAGGGTCGTCATTACCCTACCTCTCTAGTCTAGCGAAGTCCGATTATATCTGCCCCTGTAAGTTAGGCATGTTTTTTGTTCCCGCGTTGCTAATGGAACTTCTCGCTGTGATGGTAGATATAATTGCCACGTATGTTCCATTTCATCATTCGGAGGCTTGATAGTTTAGATTTCTCCTAATCATTGGCATTAATGATCGTTTGAAAATCTTTATTGCTAAATTCATGTCGTTTCTGTGCTGAAAAACTGCTGTATCATAGAGAAGTAGATTTTTTTTAAAGCTTTCATCGTCAATGCAACGTTTAAGAAAAGTCTTTGTAGTGTTTTAATAATTTGATATATTTAAATTATTGTAACTGTCGAGAAAATTTTCTAAGCTATTTCGAATACGTATCAAACGGAAAATAGATCGACCGAATTCTTACTGTTCTTCTCATTAAAAGAGGGATGAATTACTGGTAAATTTAGATGTGATCACCATCAAAGTTTTTAAAGCTGATTCACAACCAACAGATCATAATTACATCAACCCAGAAGCTACCAATAACATTGGCACTTAATCATTGTCATATTCGTATCTTCCGATGCGATATGATACCAAGGAAGTATGAATTGTGATACCAAAATAGACCGTCTAAAACATAAATAGTGATCGAAAGATTGTGCCTTATTATAAGCATTATTCGTTATTATTGCTGCATTTTTTGATGTTAAATGCGCTCATGAAGATAGCACGAACCCTTTTCTCCTGCAATAAATGATCATTTATAGAACTTAGTCCATTGCATTTGAATATAATCATCATTTTAGTTTAGTAGATGGAGCAGCTGAAGTGAAAAATGGCCACTACAAGATTCATACCCTCGCACCACTTCTAGTATCGATGTTTCACATTATCTAACCATTATAGAATCGAATTCGTCGATATTCGAGTCCTCGAAATTATAAATCGAGTCATTTACGACGCGAGATATTTTTTTCCGCGAGTCGTAATAGTACATATCCGAGTAGCTGTGCGCGCGGTAGGTCATCAATAACCCGATTTTTCCGGAAAAAGACGTCTCGCGCACATCCGTCCCCAAGGGGCAACCTCCACTTCGATCGAATTCTATGCTCATCGGTATAATTCGTCCATTCACTCTTATGACCGCGTGGGTGTGAGATACGAATAATCGCCTCCAGATTGGACTCCTCGTGCGCCATTTATAATTTCGCCCCGAGGAAGAATGGCTCTTTCCCCCATTCACCCTCGCCTCGAGTTTTATTTTCCGCGCTTCCCTTCCACGCAACGCCTACGCTTTCTCCAACACGTAAATAGGACCCTTCTACCCGAGTAAAATTGGACTCCGAAATTGGGTCTGAGCCCACGGCAGTTGGAGATGCTACCGCTAGATTTGCTCCAACCACCGCCACCGTGGGCCGATTTATCACTCCGATTTCCCAGCCGTGGTTTATACGTATCTACCGGACGGTGTCTTCCGTTCCTATGAATACACAGCTGTGCCTTAGATTTGCGGACCGATCTACGTACGAGGATCTGTTTACGTACGAGTTTTCAACGAACATTCTTCGTGTTCGCATTCGTTTGTTAGGGATTCAACAATCAACAATGACAGCAACATTCAACTGTTTAGAAGGCCGATTACTTTGAATCATCAACAAAGACTTCTGATGATTTATGAACAAAGAAGAACACTAAACCATTATCACAATGTTATTTTTCCACGATCATGGTTTCGATCTATAAGATGTGATGGGAAGAAGATGACCTTATCGATGGAAACCATGATTATAGAAAAATAAATTTGTGGTTAAGGTATAAGTGCTCCTATAAGTCCTTGGTGATTATGGAGAACTACCGCAAAGTCAAAGCTAAATAAGCAGACTTTACCAAAGACTATTAAATAAAATATCAACATCAAATTATAAGCATAAAATGGCAATAAAATTAAATATAAAACGATAATAGAGGAGAGACGAAAGGAAAAAATGATAGTATTAGAAGAACGTAGATAATTGATTGAAGAAAGAAATTTTCAAGGGAAAGACTGAAAGATTGCTTTAGATAATATTAAGAGAAATAGTTCCTACTAGATCTCTAAATACGATTTTAGTTTCTTCGCGTGAATTCAAAATTACGTAGAAACATTTTTCTAGCACCTAATCTTCCTCCAAACACGATCTTCTTTAGGAAAAATAAGAAATATAAGGTTTGCATTGAAATTATTTTCGAGTTGCGAATACCAAGCTGATAGCATGACATTTGCGGTTAGAGGTACCATCACGAGCAAGTAACAATCAGGGCATCGAACCGAAGAGTTTGACCGGAAATACAGTTAAGTTTGCAGGAGCTCAATAGTCGCAGCGACGTATTACCCTCGTTCCAGAACGGAAACCTTTTATTCATTATGCAACCGAGTTTAGGTTCGCATTCTAATTAAGTTCGATGCGAGTTATATTTAGCGATCGTGAGCTAGCGCAACTCTCTAATTGAGAATGATTTATCAGTCAATGAACCTCTAATTAGATCAATCCCTTAATATATAGCTATTTAATTTCCTAATCGAAAGAGCTGTTCTACTGGATTTATCGCTGGTCACTAATTAACAACGAACCAGATCGACTTAATTAGAGATTATACACTTTAAAGTCGGAGTTCGAACAAAACAATTTACACAAATATGTGCTCAAAGATAATTCTAGGCAGAAGATATAAACGTAATTTGCAACATTTACTATGTACGAGTAGGGTTTTTATTTATTTAAATTTCAACGAATAGAACGTAAACGTTTATATATAACGTAATAATTATTTACGTCGTATTTCTTGAAAATTAATCTTTTGTTTTCATAAATCTCCTTCTGGAAAACTAATAAATCAAATAATCTTTGCTATTTCAGGTATAGAATCTTTACATAATTTTATGAAATTTCTTCTTAGAAGCGTGTATAAAATCCAAAAATAGATTGTATTTTTGCTCTTGGAATATATATATTCGTCAATTTATTTTTATAATTTTTGAATATTTAGCTCGAATTTATTTTTGCCATTCTCCCCAGTCTCGGAAATTGTTTTTCTGGTCTTCTTTCTTCAAGAATTTGGCTTTGGTTTCTACAATAAAACCTTCCTTTCGTATGACTTCAAGTTCATCGCCATTGTTGTAATTTATACCGTTGTCACGGAACAATTGGTCGAGTCATTGATGAAGTTTTTTTTCTATTGTCAATTGTTTTCTTTCAGTCTAGTACGGTTTGGATTCCTAGCGGAAATAGATTCGGGATTTGTTGCTACGTTCATTCTCTCTCGTCTTTTGGCAAAAGTGTCATGCTCAATTCGGAAATAGCCCGAAGAACATAAATAATCTTCCCTCGTAGTTCATTTTAGCCGTTTCTCTTTCACTCTAAGGTTTCCCATTGATCTTACCTCCTTTGTAAGAAAGATGTTTGGTAATGCTAGGTCCATTTATAAATCGACTTTATTTTTCCTCAATGATTGCTAAAACTGCTGGAATATACTATACGTTTCGAAGTTCATCGTTTTAACATAAAGTTTTGTAATCGTTTTATTATTGTCTTAATCTACTACATTAATTTAAAAAGGAATACAGGGAAATAATTTAATTTATTTTAATTTAAGGATGCTATTAAATACTATTTATGTGTGCTCGATAATTCATATAAGATTTATAATAATGAATCTTTTATGAACTATTCTCAAGTCTTATTTAATTAATACCTGAAAACGTTTCGTAAAAGATTGCTTTCATATGCCTCTGAAAAATGAATTGATAAGTAGACATAGACTAATTGTAATTAATGGACAATAATGATTTCAGATAATTAATATTTCATTAATTAATATATTTATGGAAATTGTTTTATAATATATTAATTAAGACGGAACCAATAGCCCTTCAATAAGTTTACAGTGGGAGTCTATTAGTTTTCCTTTATTTATTTAGTATGGATAGGATCCTTTCCGTAAAGTTGTGCTTGATTCAATCAGATCTACATGTTTCATTTAATTATACTTATCTGCTTAAAATTATTCGATTTTTGAATCCGCAAAAAACTTATCAATCACTGCTCTGGCCTGCTTGGGATTTGAGTTTCAATTCATCGGTTACCTTCGAGTAATTTCTTATCCGTGTCTTGAAAACAAGAATAAGCCTAAATTCGCGTCTGGTTTTGTCGCAGATAAGTGCAGCGCTTTCAGGTTTTGGTATCAAGTAGGTTGACCGATAAATAATGAGAGCCTATTTAAATCTATTTTTTCAGGATCCACCTAGATTCGTAAGTTTTAAAAACATTGTCAAGGAGTTCGCATTGTCAGGATTTCACGTTAGGTGAGCTTTAAAAAATAAACAAATTATACGTTACCAAGGAATCTAAACATTCGGACATAGTTTCGTTATTTTATTTTTTCTCTATTTTTCCTGATTATATTTTTTCATTTGTTGCTCGTCTCGATCGAAAAAGGGAATGCGTTTATTTAAGAACATAAATTGTGACAAAAACAACCCTTTGAGGCTTAAAAGTGGAAAGGAAATCTTACAACAAAACAGTTTTGTATTCAAACAATGAGCCAATGTGTTGCTAGAATAGTTTACTTGATATCAAGGAAGGTTTGGCACGAATTTACTTTGTTCGTTTTTTGTATTCACGGCGCGAAATATTTTTATATTTCTAAGTCTTTCTATACTTTTATATATTTAGAGAGTATATTCATTTGTTTATATTTTAAATACTTTTGTTTTTAATACTTACTAATTTTTATTCGGTTTTTTGTATTATATTATTATGCTTAAAATTACTGAATGTTCTAGTTGGTCCTAATCACTAGACAAATTTGAGCGACTTGAATATTACATTATTTTGTATTTTTTCAATTTTTTATTCAGTTTATTTCTGTGTTATATTGAATGACTACTAATGGATATCATTTATCCTAGTTAGTGTAGGTTCTCTCGATCATAAGTTTTACTGATTATCTTCTGCGTTCATATTTACAAATATTTATTTATATCTTTTGTATATGATCTGCTCATCCATGTGTTTATATTTATTTATACATATGGAAATATATGCATAAATAAATGATACACAGATAAAATGTATTTATAAAGCTTCTTGTAACTTTTAGCATCTAAAAGCGGGTACATTATCCGCAAATAACATCATTAGACTCGTCCGAAAAAGTTCCACGAATAGTTTATTAGAGGTGGAGGGCCAAGATTGGCGGGTGTCGGTCGGCGGAAGACGAATTGCTTTGAGTGATAGGGCGCTCTTCGGAAATCACCTGCCTGTTGCGTGCAGTGCTCGTATTTTGGTCCGAGAGTTTTGTTTGAGATATCCGCGGAATGACGTATTGTGCTCCTCCTCCCAAGTGCAGCCACACAATCCCTTTAGCGCGTTCCTGCATCCGGATTGCGAAATGTGGCGCCCTCCCCTGGCAGAGGTGGGCCATCGCCCAGTTTTCGATGATTCCTCAGGTCTCGCTTCGACGGAGCTGAGCTTCCACTCCACTCCTTCACGCCGGAAGCTGTCTCGGTAGGTGGCTGCCCCTCGGGTGGCAAATTCCCCACCATTCGGTTTTTCTCCAGCCTGCTCCACGAGCATGAAATGTAGAGCCTTTTTCCAGAGGTTCTCCAACGCGCGAATTTTTGTCTCATTTAATCAAAATCGATTTTTATTCGTAATATGTCACCCTGAAGGAATTAAAGGAAAGAATTTGGTTTCAAACCAGATTTGTTCTTTTTTTAATGAGCCACTGGATAGGAGCGTAGAATTTCCGTTTCGAAGTCGATTTATTTTTAAATTTTGCAGGTTTATTAGCGATGAGCGATGTTCATCTTAAAATACGATTTCTCTCGATTTATATTCAATTTTGATTGAAATGCATGCCGAATTATTATGTGTTTCTTGATACATTATTTATTGTTCGTGGAATTTCGTTATATTTGTGTGTCATGTTCATATTTTTTTGTGCTCAATTGTGATGTTATCTTCACCTTGACTTTACCTATGAGAAAGGAAATGTTTTTGTATATGTTGAATTTATTTATTTCAGTTTTTACGTACTCGTAATGCACGCAAAATTTATTTTAGTGGAATTTTAGAAATCATAAAATATTTATTTAATTTTCGATCCAGTTTGACGAAACAAATGCTATTTTTTCTCAACTAATAAACAGCTTCTTATTTGAGAAATACGGATTTGATTTGAACCATATTTTCTCTCCTGGAAGCTATCTTTGTCTCAATCTGTGTTTCTTTTGACATCAAATAATTGTCGTTAATAATATTTTATGGGAAAGATCTACACTCTTAAAATTTGAACGTCTTTAACATTGATTTCATACTAAGCGGAGACATGAAGTATATCGGTGAAGGAAGTTAACAAATAGAGTTTAGAGGAAACTTCATATGTATCGCAGAAGATATATACCACGTACGTGTATTCGTTTTATTTCACGAATACAATTGAATATTTATGTGTCTGAATTCATCTTTCTAACTTAATGGTTTTTTAGTTTTAAATTATGCATTAATTTATGTGGATATTTACGTTAAAGTGTGTTTTACGTAAGCTAGAGTAACATTCATACACGAAGAAAATGCAGATTTACTTACCTAACGTTATTTTGCTGCGGAATTTGGGAGTATATATTTATATTTTACTAGTGAACTGTATTGTATAATTCTGAATTTTAATATTATTGGCATAAAATTCCATTTTATTTTGATAAAATGAAAATTCACTGTCGATTTATTTTATTGCTTATTAACATCGTATTCAGTAAATCAATTCATCTGGTTTCAAGTAAGGAAATTTTTAGTATACGTTCAGTGTTCATCAAACTCTACAACCAATGGAAAAATATGGTCATTATCTATAGTAAATAATCAACGAAACAATTCCTGTTGAATTTTTATACTCGTTAATTATTCATTTTTTGCTCGTTTTTGATCTACTTTTCTGTAATGATTCTTTTTATTTTTAATATTTTAAGATATTTTTAAAAATCTGTCCATCTTCAATGAGTTGATTCAAAAAAAATTATTTACTTAGTTACTTTCATTCATCATCTCTTTTTTCTGTTTAATTGTCTCTCCTTTGATTTTATCCTATTGTTGTTTATTGTTACGTAAACCTCTCCATAATGCCATTGTAAAACTTAGTAATGCCCCCATATTTTATCTATCTAACTGAGGTAGTTTAATTATTAAATGTCTCCCTCGTTCTATAAACCAAGCAGAATATTTTTAATCTGATTGAAACGAACGATTATCATATTTGATAAACTCTGAATTATATTTCTAAACTTTAAAGATTCGTTCCACTGAAATGTAATTCTTGATTCCTCTTGCTACAGTGTCGCCATTTGATCGATCAACTGTCACTCTCAGATTTTTAACGCTTCCATAGTCGATTACCTCTTAATCGATATCCGGAGTATTAGAAGTTCCTCCGAACACGATGTTCATTTCAGTTCTGCTTAACTGGGCCAATATAGCCCTCTCAAAGCCTCGATCAAGGATTTAATTAAGTCAACTTCGCTTTCCAGAGATATTAGTTCACTTGCATTTCTCTTTAAAGAGTCGTGAGTCAAAGATCTGCATTTATTGATTGCCCGATCTTACCTGGATTTAATGAAGGAATACGTAGATGATAATTGCTAAAGTTGACGATTTTTTTCGTGTATTTTCATGTTTTTGGAGGTTTGAATTTATAGGAATTTTTCACTTTTACTGGTTTTTCCAATCTTTTCGTACAACTTGATTTCCCTGTAGAACCTATTATCTCCCCCACCCTTTCACGAATCCGGTCGATTTTCGCTGTACGTAAATTAAATTTTCGCTCATAATTTCATCTCTTGTTCACGCTACGTTACCCTTATATATTACGTCAATCTCTCTAAAGAGTCATATTTTATAAAATTTCAGTTTCCTTTTTTCGAACACTTTCCCTTATCAAATGAAAAGGAATTCTTGTTTCTGATTTCACTGTATGTTATGATAAACGATAGGGTAACGTTTGAGTGCCAAGATTTTTATTATGAACCATATTATATAAAAGCTTTCGTTTCACCGAAGGAAAACTTTTCGGTCAATTTTTCCTTGCGGGATCAGTTTCTCTTTCCTATAGCTTTCCTATTTTCCTTTTCTGAACTCGGCCTTGAGCTCCAGTCTCTTGGGAAATCATCTCAGGTCACTTCTTACTATTGCGTTTTAATTTATATGTACTACTTTCAGAGGATTATTTCTATTGGATTTGTGTCGAAATAAATTTTTATCCTACTTTCACATACAGGTATTCCATGTGTTAATACACATGCAGAGTACATTGTTCCTAAATGTTGCATTCTCCCTGTGAATGTTTAATATAAGTCAATTGTGTATTGGTAAATTAACGCATAAGTTTCAAACGTTATTGATCTTATTATATAGTTTTTTATTCTGTAAATAGATATCGGATTGTGTCATTTTTTTCGTTTTTGATTTGGATTTAATATAAATGCGAAATATATATTTCAGTGGTTGATGGCAAAAAATCTTATTGAAGCATACTGTATTTAATAGAAGACAACGTAATTATCTTATGTATTTGCCTCGTGAAATAGAATTCAGTCCTAAGGATTAAGAGTAGTACGCAAACTGAATCGGGAAGGTATAAAAGATCTTATTAATAGGTGTGTAAGAGTGTATTAAGAATAACATTTCCCTGTGTTTAGATAGGCCTTTGAAGTATTGATGAATTTTGATATCGAGGTAAACTTCTAACCTATTATTCAAACTGATTAGCAATTCCACGAAAAGTATACGAAAAGAAACTGCTAAGAATGCAGACTCTCCTTATATAACACGTAATGTTATTTATGGTAAACAAGACGCATGGAGAATGTTTGCCCAGTAAGGAACGTTGACCATTCATTGGCATGGACTGGTTTTCATGATATAATTTTCGTCTAAACTTTCCTCAGCATCTCAGACCCGATGGCATAAGCCAGATGGTGGTAAATTATATACCCTTCTTTAAAGAAGTTTTCATAAAAAAACTCTTCGGCTTCCAATTCCAACATGGAAAACCGTTGAATTAGGGGATCAGGGCTGTATAACGTCCGTGGAAATTGTTGTCGATGTGAAAGGTAGGGCATTTGTTGAACATTTCAGGGTTTGCGATGTCTTTCCCGACAAAAGACGAGAGGAAGAAATGCTGGGATGCTAGAGACCGCTATTGGGAATGCCTGGACGGGACAGCTGAAGAGAAGGAAAAGTGCCTCGAGCTGAGAAAAACCTACGAGAAATCTTGTCCATCACAGTGGGTGAGTGTTTCACGTCATGTTACATTAATTAATGTTTCCTGGAATTTTTTTCTGTACCAGAAGGACCACCGCAAACAGTAACTGACGTTTCCACGTTGCTGTATTTAATTTAATAAATACGTATCGTTCCGCGAGTAATTGATATTAACTATAAAACATGATTAAGTTCTTTAATTTTTAGTATACATTAGCTTATGATGTTTTAAAAATAAGTTAAGTTGAAGATGTCTGCGTTATTCTAAGATTATGATTATGAATAGACTGTAAATCTACGTATTTTCAAAACAAACCCTAATAATTATTAATTTAATTGAATTCATACGTTAATTTATAATATTTCACGATGAACGGCAGCATATGTTATACTACAAAGATTTTAAACAATCCAATGGTTCTGAATTTGTTTTATTTGTGAATTGTTTCGTTTCGGATGATTTCTAATTTTTAGACATACTTTTAAATGTATCTTAACAATGTAAATGATCCAGGAAAGATATAGTTTTCGTTAATTTAGATTATATTGAATTTTTATCATTTTTTCCGTATAAATTTGTGCTCAATATTTACGTGAAAGGTTAAGAGCGTGATTATTCTGTTGATTGCATAAAGTCACTCGCACGTCGTTTTTTATAGTGTGTTCCAAGTTATCGGCGGCTTTGTTTTGTCAGGCGTTTCCAAGGCAGAGTTCTCAAAGTACAACGAACTTGATTAATTTTTAATGAAATTCAATGTTTGGGCATCGTGTTTATGTATTCATAAATTTCAACGCTCTAATATTTAGGTTGAGAGACTATTTCTGGGAAGTTTACTTCATTGATGCTTGTGAGAGAAGCAAGGGACCAGTTTTGATAACCGAGATGTTTTAAGTCTCTTCAGCTCTGTTTTCGTAAGGAGATTTATTTAGATCGAGGATGTAATTTCTCTTATTAGATCTGTTATTGCTAAGGAGTCGCGTGAAATCCTCTTATAACCTACTTCAGTTTCTTTTCATTTATTACCTTCGTTGCTTCTCATTTCCTCGATGTTAGCTGAGCTTAGAGTTGCCAGGCTTTTTTAATTGGTTCGTTACTATTTTCATTTGTTTATTTTTGAATGTCGAATCGATATGGTCGCCATGTTACGCATCGTAAAGCATTGTAAGACGCTGTTGTTATTGAATTTTGTGTTTGTTTCTGTACAAGTTATATAGCTTACGGTGTATTTGTATCTGAACTCACTGTAAGATAATACAATTTAGAGCAGTTAGTACCTTCATTACCTAGTTTAAATACGAAAGGAAATATTTATTGGTTTTGTTCTGGTTGATTCTGGTCCATTCCTCAACAAGCAACCTGTTCTCTTTATATGTTGACAAGTTATATCTTTCCAAAAGTTATTGTTTTTTATTACTATTTTAGCTAAAATTTTTTCGTAAGATAAATGTCAATATTAAAGCTAAAGGAAATTTAAATATAAAAATATTGCGTACGATAAATTTAATTGTAAAGTACAATTTTATGTAGCTAATGTCAGCTCGTCAATCTTAAAGTATTTCGATCAATCATTATGCAGAATCGTATAAATAAATTGCGTGGTAGTGACGAAGCAAATATTATCTGGAATATTTTGCTAGAATATCAAAAGATAAGTAAATGGTTTTTAGTTTGGGTCCAAATTTGAAAAACTAATACCTTAATTCAGATTTTAATGAGGAAAAACGAAGAAATCTATTTCTGCTCTGAATTTCCAAAAATATATTTTATCGTTAATAATCAAGAGGTTCGATGCGAAAGAATTTCCAACTCTGCCCGACGCTTTGGAAATTTTAAATGGTTCAAAGCGCAGAAGGTTGATTTTCGTTTCTCCCGTTTTCCATCAAATTGCGGAATACCACTTGAACGTTTCGAACACAAATGCAGTACTCAACGTACAATACCATTCGTTCTTTATCACGACCTTCGCTAATTCTGGAACGCCCTGGGCACCCGCCTACGCCTCCCACGTTCCAATACCTTTGCGAAGAATGTTCCCTTTTTTTTAATGCTGGAGAAGAGGGATTTTGAGTGCTCCACTTACACGAAAGTGGATCTCTGCTCCTACATAATGGAAATTCGGATGCTTTCCTATCATCCCCAAGGTTAATATCTACGCGCGTTTTATTTTCCCAGCGCGTGTTTTGGAGGAACGGATCATAGCGTGATGTAATTCGAAAGCATGATCCTTTCTCAATCACTTCTATACTAAGGATTTGCGTAGGTGACTGAAAATTTCCTTTGTTTAATCGATGACGTGTAATCTTCAATTTTATTTGTTGTTGCTATGGAGTTATTTGAGGGGGAATAGTTATTTAGGAAAATGAAATCATAATTCAGTGTCGTGAGAAAGAACTATCCTTTAGTACGATGCAATTTATTCAGGTTAATTTTAAATTGGTAATATATTTCAACAGAACTGTTTAGAATGTCCTTCAGTTAATTATTCTCTGGGAATTCTGTTTAGTTTTTACTGGAACTATCACTATGCATTTAGCGAGATTATCGTGGTAACTTTTAAATTCTCAAGGAGAAATACATTAGAAGTAAATTATAGTTAGAATGTATCCCAACCGAACGTATGTATGGAGATTTGGTTCAAGTAATGGTCTTGAAAGAATATTTTTTTCCATTTATTTTCATTCTTTGGGTTTTATCCAGGTTCATGCCTTGAAATTTTAAATCCTCAACAGTCATTTGTTTTTAATTTTTTTACGCCTTTGTATTGTTATTGTTAGATTACCCTATCATCATGGAAAGTGTTTATAGATATTTGGGCTTCTAATACTATGTGAAAAAAGGATGGTAAAATATTTTAGCTCCTGCTATTATAATAATGTTTCGATTTATTTAAATTAGTACGAAATTCGTGATGTTTCACTCCATCCCAACTTCTACTGCGATCACTCATTTTTTGGTTAAGGTATTTAAATGATGTTTATATATAATTATAGAGTGGGATTTTTAATGCCGTGTATATATTCAATGTATTTTAGTAACGACTATGAAAAATTGTCGCTGAAAGGTTCTCGATTGCAAATTACGTTGTAAATGGTTGAAATCGTTAATTTAAGAAAATGCATACGTTCAGCTTGGTAATCACACGTTATAAACTCGGATTGCAATAAATTACTAGTCTTATCTCAGTATTTATACCTTTTTCAACGGTGATTGTGCAAGGACAAGTAATAGGAACTTTTAAAAGTGCATTTCCATGCTTACGTTTCTATCTTAACTAAAACTTAACCTGAAGAGGAATTCCTTGAATAGAATAAGTAGACCTTGAATTGTGTACATAGTGTATGAATATATACTACTCTTTAGGTTTGTGTGTGGAATAAGAGTACAACAATTGTATTCTTTAACATTTCTTTCACCGGAGAATCTGAATCAGTTGTTTGGAAGCACATTCTTCAGTTAGAATCATCCTTCTCTGAATATGAGTGATACCATAGCAACGAATGCGCTTTATATCAAAAACAAAGTTTTCTTTTTGAGCTCTTTCTCTCTTTGCGAATTCTTGGAGGAGCATTTATGCAATGATCAAGATTCGGGTCAACTGAGTCAGCGTTCGTAGACTTATATGCAAACTTTAGAAACTGGGTCGGTTTCAACATTTACGCGTAAATCATTTTGCCTAGAAAGAGGGATTCTGTTTATATATGAACGTTATAGTTCGTCGTTATCTTAGTATCTAAATTGAGTTTACGAAATATTTTTTCGTTTTGATTTGAAGCTAATTGGATCAGAGCAAAATGGTTCACATTGGAATAAATATTTATTGTTTTCTGACAGAAATAAAAGTATTCTCTTATATTATTCTGGTGTACCTCTCTGTGTAATTCGAAAGTATAACATTTTACCCTTACGATTAAGCTATTGTGGCCGCTTTATTTGAAGTGAAGTTCGGTCTTTGATGCCGAAGAATAGAAATTTGTATTTGTTTATTCGCTAAACAATTCAGTAAATACAATAAACAGCCAATTATAATTTCATATATAAAAGAAGAATTATAGTGAAATGCTCCAATTAATCTCGAAAATTTCCGTTTTTATCTAACGTATGTTTGTTAAAGAAAGATTCTGTCCGATAATTGCCAATAATAAAGAGTGACGTATTTCAGAAGCATGAAGACTGACTGACCGACTCCAACTTCCAAGAATTTGAAATGAAAATGAACCAAGACGTATAAAGTCGTTAAAAATAATATTAATGATAATGAACGATATAGTTTTGGTTAAGATTGGGACTATTTCGTAAAATATATCCTACTCGAAGTATATTATTTTCTTTTCGGGAATTTTGCTTTCGGGAGTATGACGAATGCGTGTTTCTTTATAACCGTCGGAAAAGGACTTTTACAGATAAAGATAAGTTTTATTAAAAAATGCATTCGTCGACCTTCGTTTAGTTTTTCTGTTGATAGACAATCTGCCATCCGGCCCCTCTATCTGTAACAGACGGTTGTTACGCGTTGAATAGAGTTGTCACAATGTTCAACTTTAAATCCATCGAACAAAGCACAGGTGTGTCTCTACGAAACGGGATCTGTGGCTTCTCTCTAATCCTCAATCCATCGATCTTTTGACCTTATAACGTCATTGCACTCGATTCTTCCACAGAATTTGACGTTCGCGTGACGAAAGCAGAAACTTTTGGTCCTTCTAAATAAATCACCGATTGACGGAGAGTTCCCTCATGAATGGGAGAATCGATCTTTTTCTACGAATTCCCTACTTCTGTCGCACTCTAAGGTTATAGATATCACACCAGTGGTATGGAATGCCTTTGAACAAGTTTTGGGAATTATAATGCGTTAGAGTTTTCGAACGAAAATTTCGGTAGAAATTGACTTGGAATGTACGAGATACTCAGGAGATGTAATAAGTTTAAAGTTAAGAAAAATGTGCCGGTAATAAATTGTCGATTTGGTCTGATTACAAGATATCTGTTTATTTGAACGAAAACTAGTTTTTTTATGTTTATTTATTATTATTTAAAACTAATATTGTACCTGGATCGTAGTTGATTAGGGTATATCGACCTAAGATTAAAATATTTTCTAAGAATGCGGGTAAGATATTAAAATAAAATGAATCTGTTAATGAAAATAGTTGCATTCTATTAGTGATTCTACCGTACCAAATATTGGAAGAAAGATTTGCTGTAACTTCTCAATCCCAGGTTTATATTTAGCTTTACTGAAACCTCAATTTCGAAGTAATTGGCTTAAAAGAAAGATAAGCTTTAAAAATGCGAAGTAATTTATTTCTATTTTAAATTGATACGCAATAATACTTGGAAAACTACACGCCAGTATAACAAAACTTTAAATAACTTGCATAATATCTTTATCTGAAATTATTACATAGTATTATGCGAATTTTATTGAAGTCTATCCTTCGAAATTTCACATTGATTTTTCACTATTAATTCCGTAATTTATAATAATGAATTTTGCTGCTGGGAAATATTCTACATCTTCGTACTTCCCCATAGTAATATTCTACAGTCAAAAATGTTATTATTATTAAATATTACTTTAGTAAATACCGAATATAGCTATCACGAACAATTATTTATCTCTTGTATTTTTCTAGCTTAAAGGGACTCACTCGTGTAGACCTTACGTTACGAATTCGTCAACATTCTAGTTCTCTAGTTCCAATCCTTTTCGTTCACATTCCTCGAGATGTGCTTTTATCGCTATGACAGCCCGCTGACCTCCCCTCCCTTCTCTTTAGTCATCTTCCCAAAAATAATCGGAAAGACCTTTGGCTCGATTGACAAATGCGTTCCCATGGAAAGGCATTCGAGGAATGAAATTTTCTCATTTATAAGTAGCCACCGGTGGAATTTCCTGGCGTAATTTTGGTTTGCTCCGTCTCGTCCCTTATTAATGATGCAGTAAGGCGCGCTGAAATTGGAAGGTGATGAAGCCTAGAATATGGAGCAATTTTTCGAAATATCTTGCGGCGGTTCAGGAAGCTTTATGTTTGTGGTTTATAACGGTAACGTAATTGCTAAATAAATGGGTATTATTATGAAAGGTTGAAATGTTTTAATTTAACGTCTATTTCCCTTTTATTTCAGAAATAAATAGGGTTCTATTATTAGTAGGAAATGATGATTAGTTATTATTAATATGTGTACTCAGTACTGTTTATTATTTAGCCTGAATGTTTTCATGATGTCTCAGTCAAATGATATATTACGTAATTACGTACGATTCATCATAATAGTATGTATCAGTTCCGAACAGGTTTAATCACTTCTGAAGGTTTTTAGTCCTACGAAAATCTAGTCTTAATAGAAGAAGAATTTAATTCAGTTTAATTTTTTAGGAACTTTGTTTTTTAAATCTTTTATGCAGATAGTAGCTGAAGAGTAGACTCCCAATCATTAAACTCGCTTAATGGTCAAGCATATCACGTCATTAAAGATAAAGTGTTATCGATTGATCGAATCGATGAACTGAGTTTCGTAATGCATCGTGTCATATCGTCATAAATAATTTTTCGTTTCGATTGAATTCATCTTCTTTTCTCATATCTCCTCAAAGTGTTAAGGAAAGCGATAGCCTTATGCTTTTCTGGATAATTTTAATATTCTTTTTTTATAACTATGTTGCAACTTAAGTTGGAAGACGTCTTAAAAAAGTATGATTATGATAAATGTAGAAGATTTAACATTTTTATGGACTGATTTCGAGGCACATATATATTTTCTATAAAATAATCGTGATTCTTTGAATCTTGGAAGTACAGTTTAAAAAGCGGAACTTGAAAAAGTACGTTTAATTAAGTAATGGTTTAATGAAAACTTAGCTGCATTCTGTATCTGGAATTCTTAAGCAATTTTGTCAATGAACATATTTTCATAGCGTACATTAGACTAATTTTTAAATTCGAATTGGAATTTTAAGAAAGCCATAATGGTTACTAATTAATGCAGATTTTAGCACACCTGAAAAAATTTAAATCCTTATAATGGCTAGCTTTAATTGCATTGCAAATCAACAGAATTATGTTCGTATTAAATACCTACCCGATGGCTGGAAGAATTAAATTATATTCGTAGCATTCATTTACTTGGATTTTTATTTATGTTACTTATATTTTATCGTCTAACTTTAAGTCCACTGAATTGTGTATTTGTTCTATCTTTATGAATGAGCAAAACTTCAAAGAGAGTTCAAGCTACTTAATTGTCATTACAGGATTTGATTTGATTTATTATTCAACGTAGCTTTATGCAAACTAAATTTAAAAATGAAATATAAATAAATGATTTGAATATATAAAACGTAGCAAAGTATTCCAATATATATATTAAGTTACAGGAATTTTCGGATTGATTAAAACGTACAATTAGTATCATAAAATTATATTTAACTGTGTGATCGTACGTTACTCCATTATGCTATTTGAAGTTCACACGATCTGTTTTCATAGTTTTCACATATGTAGTATGTTAATTAACACAAGAAAATAGAGCATTTAGTAGGGTCCATGTTGTGAAACTTTTTTAACTTAGAAATCTTAGTTTCTGAATGCGAAATCTATGGAATTATTTATTTAATTATGTAATAGACGAAAAATATTTTAACAGAAAACTGTAAAATGTTACTGTGAAATGAGTATGCTTTCTAGTGTTTTCAAAAGATATATTTGCTTTCTATGCAATGTGTCAAATTAATTCCTGTTCCATTGTTTCTCATCCCGTGTCTTTTCATTCCACAGGTGAAACACTTCGACCGGAAGAGGACGTATCTTCAGTTCAAGGAGAGGATAGAAAAAGAAGGGTACGAACCAATTGAGGAAGATTCTGTTCCGAAAGGTCGAAAAAAGTGACCACTGGACATTATATAGAGCTGTTAAGGGCAGATCAAAAGATCTGCATGTCAGGAAACCTTTCGAAGGATCGAAGGTTTCTTGGCGTAGTTCAAAATAGAGATGGGGTTTCCTCTCAAAGAAAGGGCACACCTTTTTTACGAATCTGTGAACTCTTTCTATCTCACTCGAAGTGCAAATTGGTTCCTTGAGGACACTGAAACTATCTTTCGGATAGTTTAGAAAGAGGTGCTGCCTCAAAAATGCCATTCTTTTGTTGATTGTTACGTGTTTTTTACGATTTAAAGCTCTGGCTGTGAAGAGATGATTTCTCAGGGTTTTTTTTATTCCCCCCTTGGGATGGAAAGCAACTACAAACCAACCGTCAAATCGCATTCTAATCCTTCTCAGGATGTTTGCCCAATTCGACCGCCTCTGCGTTGGAAATTTCGGAAATTACAGTTGATTAAACGGCGTACGAAACGATTCGTTGTTATGTTTGCTTATTTGGCCAAGTGCGATGTCAATGATTTGATTGAAATTGGCAAGGATTTGCAGCTCTAAAGTTGGATTGCGGCGTTTGGGAATACGCGCTGCAATCATTGATTCGTCTATTGTTTGTTTGTTTTCTGAGATTAACATAGCTCAAATGGTAAACTCGATACTCAAGGGTAAAGCCTCTTTTACGTCACTAAATCATGGCAAGATAAATGCTGAGCGGAGATGTGAGTCATTCAGGTGTTGGCTCGCTATGGAAATGCTCTTTGATTATGTTTTTGTTGCCAAGGAAACTGCTGTCACACAAGTACAGGGAGAGTAACTGTATCTTACTCCTGATTGACATTACGAAGTATTTCCTAATTTTTTGTATTTATATATTAAAAGGTTTTTTGCTTTAAATTGTACAGAAAACCATTATGAGTTTAATATTCAGACCTTTAATTATTAACAATCATTTTACTAGAAATTTGTTGAATTTTAACTAAATTTCGGAATTCTAAGAATTCTTTGTGTCAATCAGAGAAAGACCAACATATTCTTAATTTTTCAATTAATTATCTCTTTCATTGCATCAAGATACTTATTTATAGAGTCAGTGAGCAATTAATCTCCTATTAACAGAAAAACTTTGCAATTTCCTTTCCTTGCCTTGTATATATATTAACGATACATATTAACTCTCTCATTTGTAAAATTTTCATAAATCTCCATAAATACCTCGTTAAACTTATCGAATTAAATTATTTCTGTTTAAAATATTTACTCACGTTCTCAAAGGAAACTCATCACACTGCCATTGAACTTGTATCAACACATCGCATGGCTATAAGATCTTAATTTCCAACATTTCCTAAGTAGCTCTATTCCTTAAGAGGCTATCTTAAATGAGTACATTCCATAACCTACCAACATTAACCAAAAATATACTTCTCAGCGTTTCCCATATGCCACGGAGTGATAAAATAGTGGAATAAAATTTTCGTTATCCTCAAGTGTTGAATACCGAAATGATTTAGATTTTTAATGAAATAAAAATATTTTTGTCCTGATTTCAGATAAAATCCTTGATTTTGAAGTTTTAAAAACAAGTGTTACATTTTTACCTTTCTTGTGAAAAGAAAGGTTTATTTAGCGCAGAAAGTATTATTTCAATGTAAGCCAAGTAGTTCGAGAAATTAGATCTCAGATGTGTTAAGGAGCAGGTAATAGTTGTCAGTATTAAGCTATACAAAATACGGTAAAGAAGTAATAAGAATCATAAATAAACAATAATAACATCGATCACTCATTCTAGGGGTGAAATTCTTAAAGAAGTTTTTGAATAAATATTGTTATTATTGCTCTTATTATTTGGTTATTATTGGCGACCTGAAGAAGTAAATATTGAAGCTTTTATTGCTAAATTAGATTGTATATTGAAAAATTATTGATGAACGTATCTAGATGAAGATGTAACCAAGGTGTTACTATGGTAACTGTACTATAACCTTCTATGATTTTTATAAATTACCAAATTAATTGATCTTTCACAATATCTATAAATTGTTAATTCGTCATTTATGATTATGAAAATCAAAATTATACTTTATTTCTATATCCTGTTATTGTATTTAATAACCAAACGCCCATTAACTCTTAATCTTTTTTACCTCATGTCATATCTCTTGATTCTATCTTGGTATTACGTTTTTAGAAGACCTATTAATCTGTCAACAAAGACTTTTATCATCTACATCTTGACTCAGATTTTCTACCACCTCATACATCGTCAATGAAAACTCTTTTGTTTATAAACATTGTCAAATATCTGTGCTGCACCTAACCCATCGTCTACTCCTTTCTCCTCCCACCTCAACCCAGAAGCAGCCTTAGCTGAGGAGAAAAAACATCACAAAGAATGAATTAGAATATCTTATACAAGGAAAGTAAGTGAAAATGAGAAACGCTGGACCAGAAATCGAATGCTCAAGTCTTCATTCATTTGTATGCTGCATGAAATAGAACTATCTCGAGGTATAACTCTTATACATCTTTTGAATTAACATTTACATTCCTTTAGAATGAAGTCTCTAATAAGTTGTTATTTTATTACCACTTTAAGAGGTTAGACGGAACCAATCTCCCTAATGTATTATCTTTGAATCATAGTGCTTACGACGAAAAATTCAACTAAAAGATGGCTAAGGATCATAAAGGATATGTGAGGAAGAGAGTAAGTTATATTTGAAATATCCGGATAATCCTTGTGAAAATTTTGAGAGCAAATCAGTCTGAGCCATATAAGATTTCTGCCGTAAGGTATGTGAAGTCATACTAATCAACACTTCATCACAAAAGATTCACGTTTACCCTCATTTTATTCTAAATATTATATATTATAAATACAGAATGACAATATTTTTATAGCAACCTAAAACGGACAGGTAGCCGAATCTACAGAGTAAAAATTTCGTAAAGATATGATATCATGCTTCAAGTCTACACGTCATTCATGAATAGAAAATTATCGCTTTAAAATATTTAGAGCATATCTTTTGATTATTTATTCAAAAGGGGGGATAAAATTAATGTTGAAAACGTATTACTGTTTTCTTATCTGAGATTTTTACGAAACTTAACAAAACTGCTGATCTTATCGCTTCATGAAATTCATTTTTTAATGGATGTAAAAATAGAAATTATTTTTGCCAGAAAATAGTGCTTCGTAATAGCTTCTTTAAAAATTTAGATCAAAGCGAAATTTGAGATATGTTTATGTAATTCTACCCAAAGTGTTGCACAGTATTAATGTAGCAATTAGTTGCTACAAAACATTATTGTTCGATATTGTTTAAATTCATTTTAAATGATAAAATTACTTAAACATTAAAAGTTTAACCAAAAATTTAATGTAAAGTAAATAAATTTTACCTCAATTTAAACATTACATGATTCGAAAGCGAAATTATCGCAAGCTCAATTATAATTCATGTAGTTTTGTTTGATAGACATTTTTTTGAAAAAATACAATTCAGTTCTTCGTAATTTTGTTTTATTCAGAGTACTCTTTCCTCTTCGGCTACATTTAACCTTTTTTTGACTCGAGAATGTCGTGGACAGAATATGAGCAATCTCAGTTTGACGGAAAAAGATTTTCATTCAACGATAGTTAAATTATCAGATATGAGAATATCTTTATGCTGACAGATATCGCGTACGAACTTTGACCTTAATCGAATTACTTTATAATTCGTCAGTGAAACGTTGTGGATAATAATATGACTAAGATTATAACCATGTTTTATATATCTATAACCTTACTACTTACATTTTGGATTCCCAATCAATATAGTATTTTTCTATAAAAATAGATGTATTAATTATTTTGAGTGAACCTTTATCATCATTACTCAAGTTAGACCGGAAATAACACACGATTGATATGCATATATTCATATTTATTTTTAAATAGCATTATGACTTCGATATTATTTTAGTATTTATAGTCTTTATAATGATTGATCACTTTTTATTTCATTGACCATTAATTATTTTTTGTAATTATTAACATTTGAATTAAATTTATATGTTTATGATACGTGCAAATTACGCACGTTATGAGTTTTATATCTAAGAATGTGTATGTTTTCAATGAGAGAGCTGTAATTATGCAACAATAGTTCATGATTTACACATATAAATCGTATTTTCATCACATTATAATACACACAGTTTTTTCAGCATTACTTTATTTTTCTGCAAACCATCCTTGAAATATCCCCATTAAAGAGTTTTCTATTCCTATCCTGTTTTTGCTATCGAAGGCATATCCAGATGAATCTATTCACTTTGAAGCGCAAATCTGGCTCGTTCGATGAATACTGATTTTATGTGCGAGTTACTCATCGTCATCTGCAATCGAACTAAAAGTGATATAATCGTTAAAGGTTATATTGCTCCGGAAACTTGCTCAACGATCCAAAATAACCCGCAGGAAGTATAAAAACGTTCATATCAGCTAAGGCGGGACATACGAGAGCCTTTCACTTCCGACAAATTGAGGAAATTGACTCAATTTTTTTGAGAATGTTTCATTCTATGAGCATTATCTCTTCGCTCATTAATAACATTCTTTCTAGCCGATTACTTGAAAAATATTTCTGATATTTTATGTGTATAATTCGTTGAGAAAGCTTTTGGCATTGATTCGACATTGCGAATAATTTTAACATACCTATTGGAATATGACAGTTCTTCAGAAGCGCAAAGATGAGAGTATTAATAATATTAATTAGGGATGAAATTTTGTCTGTATAGACCACTCTTCCATTAAACCCCAAAAGAACGCAAATACATCCCACCTCGGGACTCGAACCTGGGGCCTCGAGAGATTCAGCTCTAGCTGCTAGTGCGCTCGGCATTCGTCCATCGAGGCCGGTAAAAAGATTTGGCCCATGGGGGGATCGAACCCACGACCTTCGCGTTATTAGCACGACGCTCTAACCAACTGAGCTAATGGGCCAGTAGGCAGTGAAGTACAGAAATAAAGTAAATGTATATTATTTTTACTTACAAGGGCGTAGTGAATTTAAAGAATATAAAATGAGAAGTATTAATGGAGTTACAAAATCATGTTTGCTTAGAAAGATATACTAAATTTTATTGTAAGCTATGTAGAAGGTAGTTTAGAAAAATTTAGATTCGTCATTGCATTTTCCTTGGAAAAATTCGTATCTTAGGTTAAAATTAAAAGTGGCTCAAATGTTTGGCATACGTAAGAAAAATTACTATTCTGAGCCTGATGGAGGTGGAATTCAGGGGAGGCTAAATCAGCCATTATAGCAGGTGCATAAACTTCTTGTTTACTTCAGCAGAACGTATCTCTCTCTTGTGGCAGAGATTTATAAGAACATTCTTACATTTATCCACATCTACACACGTACCCAGCAAGCTTCCTCCTTTCGGCTTGTGGCAGGGGGTGTAAACACCTATTTTATGTTATTGCGTATCATATTTTAGTCTATTACTATCGTATATCGTGCGCGTGAGGAAGGAATTCTTAAATAATTTGTCCTAGCATCTATTTCGCGTATTTTACGCACATTATCAGATAGGCCCAGGTAGCAGGGTGGTCGTATAATTTCCATCACGAATTGTTGCAAAGGCGATTCAAAAACGTAAATCTTTTTGCGGAGGAATTAAATGACTACAAAATTAGCAATCTAAAAAGAATATAAACGATACGATGAGTTGTAACGTTAAGCAGAATAATTATTTGAGAGACTTACTAATTTTCCACTGGTTTTTATTTTAACGACCGGTTTCATAACGAGTTCTTACATCTTCAGTTGCCAATAGATCTAAGAACTCTACTATTTATCAGTAAAGAACTAAATATTTATGCTGTAAATTCTTACAATTATATCTATTATTGATCCTGTATCAATTTTTTCTCATACCAAAAGTGTATGTTTATCTCAAGAGATCTAATGTACCTAATATATGGACAGGCCTAATCTATAACTAGAGCTGCATTTTTCTATTCTCAAAGCTTCGAGACTCATCCAACATTATCCGCTTATGTATCATGTAATCCTTGAAATGATTTATAATCACTAACTATTCATATATGAAACTGATCTCAGTAAAAAGTTTATAAAAGACGTATATTACATTTTAATCCGAATTTAGATTCGTCTTTTCTCCGTGAAATATTAAACTCGACCACTAATCTTTGTAGATTGAGTTTTATAGGTTACAGATTCTTTTGACTAGGATTTTGTTTGTTTGAAATTTATTCCAAAATTTATGAGCAATCGGATACTTGTTTTGGTTTAAATTCTGCTCATTTTTACTCATTGACTCAATTATATGGTTCGAGTAGGAGTTGCCTTAGGGGCAAATTTAGAATTTCGCCTTTCAAATGAATCATATCCAAAACGGCTGCTTCTTGCTCATTATTTTTAGAGATTATTTCAGTCTTGAAAATTTCTAAGGGTAACAGGACGTATAAACAATTTTTTCTTCACGGATGAGAAAGTCACAGTTGCCTTGGAGATTTCAAAGAACGGTTTGTTTGCTCGAAATCAATCCAGTTTCAAAGGAAACCTCAAGTGAAAGAGAAATGATGTGTGATTGTGAGTCATATATTCTATGACTGTTGCATGATGTAATTCGATGAACCTCTTCCAATTCCACCCACATTTTTTATTTTCTTTTTTCGTATTCTTTTTCTGCTGAATTTTTTTTCTTTTCTAAAATTCCCGTCACTTCTGCGGTCTCCAGTTTGAAGCTCGAGAATAAACTTGAGCGTTAACGTGAAAGATTCATTGCAAGTGAATGAATCGATTCCTAAGTAATGTTTTAAATAACTTTAAATCTCTTATGATTTATTGGAATTTTCCTTCGATTGGCAATGATTTTTAGACAAGTTCTTTAACATTAAGATATTTTCTTTAATTGGGAAAAGAGTATTTCATTGTCGTACGTTCTTAAGTCTAAGCATAAGTTAGGAAAACAAACATTTTTTAATCATCAAATATAAGTATTCTAAGTCCTGAATGGAGTGGGGAATTTTTGATATATCTAAAAAATTATCTTATTGTTATATTTAGAATAAGGTAAATTTTATAAACCCTGCATTTTAACTAATATGCAAACAAGAAGAAAAGAAGACAATAGGAAAGGTTACTATTTTTATATCGTAACAATAGTAACCACAGATGGAGTCCGTAGTAATATGGTAACGGTATCTATAACTTTAAAACTGCAATATGGTAATACGTTTGTTTCTTTCCCGAGCCAAGCTTTTTTGAAAATAAATTTCACTAACAACTAAAAATCCTTTTCATTTCATCGCTATTTTTCTTCCATCATTTTCCTTAATTTTACCTTTTCCTGATTTATTTCTTGCTTTTTTCTCTTAAAATATCGAATTCATAATGCTATCTTTATCGAATAAATCGTTCACCTAAATTATTAGGTAATTAAAGAATGTTTTCTTAAATTATTTTCATTATTTTATAGTGTATAAAAATAGTATAGAAGGTTAACAAATAATTGAATTAGCAAACTCCTTTCTCTTTCTCCAGGCCCAAGGTACGTCATTAATGAATTAATCAATGTATTTATTTATTAAAATTCCGTCGCATTTAGGTTACTGATCAGTTGGCAACAGTTGAGGGGCGAATAAAACTACAAATTATCCGACATTCGTCCAAAGTCACGAGGAAAACCCTCCACAAAAACCTCCCACATACAGAACTAATCTAGTCCTCTCCTTGACGAATTCTTCTGTGCACCTAACATAAGATCGTAAGGTTTCTACAGCAAATAAGTTTTGTGATGCATAGAAACAGCAAATACTATTTTAAAAAGGTATTTCTCATTATATCAATTTACTAGAATTTTATATTTAGTAATCTAATATAAATAATTTTGTCCCATTTTTGAACACACGTAACTTTAAATAAACTACGTGATAAGACAGATTTTTCCGTATGACCTCTTGATTTTTGGCATCTTCTATCAGCAAAATACAGGATCATTCAAGACGAAAAGTTCAATTAATAAAAGGAATTAATTATTTTATTGTTACATCTTGGTTTCATTACATTATGGGCTAACATTCTTTTCTTCACAACATAACGTTAAATCCAGAATTATGAGGATGCAAAGAGTTGATAAGAGAATTTTGTGTGGGAAAAATTGGAATACAATATATCTGTTATTGTCGTTCCGTTGAATTTAAATTTCGTAAATTTACATAGGACGCTATGGAAACAAAAAATGCATACGTATTGATTTTTAGCTATCAAATGTTTTATAAAAAATCATGAGCGGGCGCATGTGTTCATTAACTCTTTATTGTCATATTTTTTCTCGGTGATTTTGTTTTGCTGCGGGGTACATATTCTAAAAAAAATATCATTTATATTTAATTAAAATTCTACGAAAAATATCTGCATTGGAGGGAACATGTAAATTATTGCGAGTGATAAATTTTCATCGATTTAGTGTTTCGTGAATATGTCATCCCTTTCTGTAGTAACGAATATCCGAGGAGAGCTACAAGGATGACCAAATAATTCGGTTATTAATATAAATTACATTATACGTAGATACTGTAAAATATAACCTTTTTATTTAATTAAGATTTATATGATATTTACCATTTATTTCTCACATTCATTTACCGTATATCAAAGAAAAAGTTCCATGATATCAGAACGAGATTGCTTTGACTTTGAAAAAATCCATTTGTTACATGAAGAAATGGATGTTTTTTCATTCTGGTAGTGAACAAGCTATTTGATAATGATTTCATCGTGGTGACTGATAACGGAAATTAATTTTAGAATGATAAATTCTGTAAATGCGGTTTAAACAGATAAGTGATAAACCGCACCTCTTGTGCTAAAAACGATACTGTAACAAAATAAGCCGTTTACGTAACAATTCACGGAAATAAAGGAAAGAAATTTGAAGTTTAATATTAACCAGAATAAATGTATATCTTCTTTGACTCTCGTATTTATGAACAACTGAAATAATAGTGGTTGACTGAAGACGAACTCTTTTTATAAGTTAAACAGAAATAATTTTTTGGACTAGCACATCATCGCATTCCATTTTCTGAAGCTGATTGCTTTTGCTGAAGTAAGCCAATTATTTTCTTTCTCGTGTAGTTGGTTAACATTGCATCCATTTATCTCTGAACTTATTCTTGGCAAACCTCAGAGAGATTTTCGAGTTTTGATAACAGAATCGTATCAAGTTGCCTAGTAAGAGATAAACAGATGTTTTTAGCAGGTTTTCGGAAAAGATTTTTTGAGAATATTCTCTTGAATCACAGTTCATTGATATCGCTTATAACTTATATTCTTATAACAAAAATTCGTAAATTATTAAGTATGAATTCGTTAAGCATTATTTCTCAGACTAATTATCGAGATATTTTTGAGTTTAGAATACATTAGGTCTTCATAATCATTTTAGTAGTTTGTTCAATTCCTTCACTTTACTGAGATGAATAATAATACATGCATTTTTATCTTTTCAAAGAACATGCGCTCAAAAGTATTTTTTCGATTAAGTGTTCAACTTTCAACATGGTTTAAGTAGAAGGGTATAAGCTAGTCTATACAGCTGCCGGAAACCAAATATTAATACGCCCTCAATATTATAAACAGTTTTTGCCGGAATTGATTGAATTTAAATGAAAATGCGAAATTTTCCGAATGCTTTTTATCTATGATAGAATTCAATCAGATAAAAAAAATTCCTATTTCTACGGAAATTTGTAGGAAATTGATCTGGAACTCTAATTATGAATTTATGGTCTATATTCTCTGCGTTTTCGACGGTAGATTAAATAAAATACATTTGCGTTTGTACTTAGTTGGATATAGTAGATATTCGTTATGCTCACAATGGAAAAAGGACTCTAAAGTCTAGACTCGAGAATTAAATGAATGAATAAATAAATAGATGAAAATTAAATGTGCATTTATTTCTATATTATGGGCTTCTTCTAATTTTTAAATTCCATAGAATAAGCTGATGCTTTAGATTTGACACAGTTTTCATATAATCGAAGAGATATTAATATTTTTGGTTTTTCAAGGCAGACATATGCAACTTCCTTTTTTCAAATCAAAGGACTCTTAAAGCATATCTCAAAATTTTCAACTTTTCGCATTTCGATGCATACTTCTGTGAGTAACGTCGATTGGTTTGTTTGAGCTGAGGGTTTGTTTACTTCATCCCACTAATTGTACGGCAGATTTGGTGAGGTATTTATGATGTAAGATAGGTTTATCTGTACATATAAGCTTCGAAAACCGCTTATATCTCGACCAAACTTATCTAAATGTTTCTTATATGAATTTCATAGTTTAACAATTCATCGCGTTTACTATATCTTACGCATCACACTTAATTTCTTGACTCTTTGATGATTTTCGAAAGCAAAACTACCTATTTATTGGTATTAATTATAATTTTCTTGCTTTAATTGATTAAACAACTAACACACCTATTAAACATTTCTTTTGTCATTGCCTGACGTTAATATGTCAAATCGAAAAGGCTAAATTTTACACACATGGAAATCTAAAATTTCAGATGAATAGCAGGGACTTTATATGGATTTCTTTCATCTATTTACCAACTTAATGTGTATTGAATATAATTATTCTGTATGTCTTTTGTTGAGATTAGTTGCTCTTAAGTAGATCTTCATGGATGTCTCTCACTACTAATGTTGTTGAATTTAAAAAATCCTTAATTTTGTAACACATCGATGTAAGGAAACTATTGAGTAGTAAAAATTTTTGTATGATATTAAATTCTGAATGCTTGGCAGAAATACTGGCCAGCAAAGCAACTTTGAGTTACAAAAAAACCCTATGTTTTCCCTTTAGTGAAAAATGGAGTACTTGTGTCTTTTTCAAAAATCGGGGAAAGAGAAGAAATAATTCAAGACTGTATATTTTTAGTCCTTTGGCTAAAAATACTTCTCTTTTTGAAATTAAAACATGAAACTTTAGTCAGTACCATCTGGGTGCACTATATCCGTGCATGTGAGTTGTTCATACTTATTATGTAAACAAGTTACTTCCATTGCATTTTTATAATGTATCTATTGGAGGGAACAAAGAAATTAAGGTTGGTCGTGAGAGTATAAATATAGCTCTTACAAGATATTAATAGTTATGCTCCAACAAAAAAAACATTTTGCTTATATTGCTGAATTACTTTTGATATTAGTATATTTTAACTTTATTCCAACTGAGAACTTTAAATTTAGTTTTATTCTATTTTAAATTTTTTTCTGTATTATTAGGTTATTTCATTTCAAACATCTATGCTGAGAGAATTATGCATTAAACAATTTTCTTTCTTATTTTCGGTTTTGCATAGTTTTGATAAATAATATTGGGGGGGGTATGCATAGTTTTGATAAATAATATAATATATAATAATATTAAAATAATTAATTTCTCTTATGTTGTATTTTTCATTCCTTTACAGTGTCCTGGGTATCTCATTGCAACCTGAAAGAATGCCGCAACTAGCATTCCGTGGATGTCCACCTTACAACGAGATTGAACCAATTTCTCCCCGACATCGGGTATATCGTTTATTTGTGAGCAGCTAGCAAGTTGCATTACCTTGTGATATATTTGTATATTAGCTGGGAGAGTTTCAACCATTAATTTTTTTATATTTTTGCCTTTTGAGTAGCACTAATCATAAAAAGATATTTATTCTTAGCTTATCTTCTATGCTGTTTGCGATCAATGGAAAATATTTGTATAGTTTCTCTTCAACAAACGATTTATCTTCTTCTATTTTTTGAAAGCATTTTAGAATTTTTATTTTAAATCAATTTTCATGGCTCAGTAAGAAATGGGGATGAAAAGAGGACCAGCCAATTTCTCCTCAGGTAAATGTTTCATTGCTACATCTTGCAAATATAAAAAAATGCCTATTTTAGCTAATAAATTTATAGATGCACATGTGATACAAAATTTAATTGTGTAAGTATTGAATCACACAAACTGAGAGCGAGTAAAAGAGCTCCATATATAATTTGATTTCTCCATTTTTACCGTTAATTTACTTGTTTATATATTTTAATGAATAGATGAATAAATCAGTTTTAAAACATCTTATAAAATCTTTGCTATGAAGTAATTTCTTTATTTGTTAGAATAAAATTATCAATTATATGCAATTCATAAAAAGGTTGTTATTATAGCTTAGTAGATGCTAGAATTGTAAGGTTATTTGATGTTTTATACAGCTTATAACAATTATAGGTATAACTTATGTATATTATAAATATTTGGTAGTATTTTTTCATTGGGTGGAAATAATTACATCTATATTCACCCATTGAAAACATGAACAAATTCAACACAAGGAAGGAAATTTAACTGAAAAATCCTAAAAATATTTTATTTGTAGAATATAATAATTGATGATAGATATGTTTTGCTGCTTAATGATCTTGTATTTGAGCTTGATTTGTGAAAATAGTTTATTTAATTTTATATTTATTATGTGTTATGCTTCCAGATAATCTATGAACATTTTTTTCTTATTGATGTTGATTTTTCTCTCCTATATATTGTTGATAAGTTAAGATTATTGAAGTATTTTATGATAGAGTGGGTAACAATTTACTGTTAAAGTTTAATATTGAATTTAGCTCTGGAAGATAGATTACATTTGAAACTACCTTCATTAGTTTCAAGGTTACAGAAATTGGATATCAAAATCAGTTTGATTTATTTTATTAATATTCTCACTTTAATTTTTGTTGGCTATTGGTAATATGTAGAACTGAGATTATGTAAAGATTGATTTTGAAAGTATTAAAAGAGTAAACTGTAAACATACAAATTAAATCCTTAACAATACCACCTGTAATATAAAATTTCAACAGGTTTAACGTTTCTTGGTTCTACTTTTCATAGAATGCAAATTTTCCAAATCAATTATACCAGTTCGCTGACTTTTTACATGTATTTTACCATTTAACATTACCTTTATTCTTTTACATTAAATTTCTACATATTTAATTGATCAGCATATATGTAGTTACACATATTGAACTTTTATTTTTGTACTTATTTATTTATTGTATTTATTCTTATTTTTAGTTATTTTCTTTTTATGTATTATGCATAATTATAATAGAAACTGTTGATATCTGTGAGTTCTGGCCAATTTTTTATCTTTATCTAGTTGCCCTGATGAATCATAAATTATTTAATATGCAATAGTATTTATTTATCCTCTGAAGAGGTAGTTTATGACCAATTAAATTCAGATTGTGAAAAAAATATTTCTCTGAATGTTTTACAGATTTTTGATTAACCTTTTTTTCGCATGAGAAGATACTTCTAAACGAATATTATGAATTTATAACTTTTGTGTTTTCTTAATAATACTAAGCTCACTGCATAGATAAAATCATTTTGATCTTTGAGATTTAATGATTGAGAAATTAATGGTAAATAACTATCATATTTTCATGTCCTACATATTTTTTTAAATCTCAATCAAAGATATAAAATTAATGTAACTTTATGCTCCTTATGATGAAAATGAAATCACAACTCTCAAGTACAGTAAACAAAATTCATTAAATGAAATCTAAAAATAATCATTGACCTACAGTGTTAATTATAAGAAATTCAACTAGTTTAACAATTTAATTTGTTTTAAAAATTAATCATATTATCTATTTTCTAAAATTGAAGAGAAATTCATAAATGTTCCTAAGTTTTTTTAAAGTCTAATTAACTCATTAATAAGCTATCATTATTTCAGTTGGTTGAAATTTGAGTGTTAAAATGTGAATAAAATAAAAAATGGATCTATTTCTGAAAAACTGCTTAGGGTTCATTAATTCAAATTGATTTTGAAATTTTAGGAAAATCTTTATTCTAGGGATATGGGAGATAAATACAACATGGAAGAGTCTTCCAGATCGTATCACATTTCAACAATCAAACAACTGCTCCCTCTTGAGTTAAAGGGATGGGCATTGTTATAATTAATCAATCAAATCAAAATCTACACTGCACAAAGTATTCCTCATAATTTTTCTAATACTTGAAAGAAATGTATTATTTAAAGAGGAATTTTCATAGAGAAGGGATGTGTTATCATAAATAAAAGATAAATGAGTTGCTAAACTTAAACTCTTTCTTCTGCAAAATAATTTAATTGCTCTTGCTCACAAATCTTCTGGTTTTTCAAACTAAATAAAGAAATGAAAAAATTATATCTTTTCAATGAAAAGGATTATTATACAAGCTCTTAAAGAATCAATCAGGGATTTACTGGTACATGAATTACATATAGTCTTATTATATTATTATCTCAATAATATTTATCCTTTGACATAATTTCCTTATTTTAATTCACTCAAAGAAAATTGAAATACTTATCATCACATTATGATGAAAAATGAATCGTCTTGTTAATTCATTAAAAGTGAATGATTATATCAACAGCTATGTCAGTATGATGTTGCAATTAATTCTAACATCCTCATCAACAACATGTATTGTTTTCATTGATATCTGAGTGTTCACTTTTTACTATAGTTGGAGATATTTTTTGTTTTTTGATTTTTCTGACCATTGAACAATCAAGTGTATAATGTAAGCAATTCAAATAAATTTTGAGATATTTATTTAATTTCTGAAGTATATGAGACCAGAAAATGATGACCATTCTTAAAAAGTTATAAAAAATTTATTTTATTACAGGTAAGTAATAGCAATAATAATAATGTAAATCAATACCTTACTATATATTATTCCATGTAGTTAGAATTGTCAGAATAAAAAAATTAAGTATTTGTCAATCTTAATATATTGCATATCTATAGTGGAAAGAATGCATTTTGGAATTGTTTTTTTTTCTTTAAGCTATTTCTCTTAATTTTCATATAGCATTGATTTAACCCTCCAATGATGCATGCACAGATAATTATCTATTCATCCCAACTTCTAATCTCTTTAATGTCAAGGACAAGCAAGTTGTGTTTAAATGCATATTAGTGAGGATAACCCTTTCATCATGGCATTTTAAAATCAAATAGCCTTGGACTGAGTTCTTCTTCTCAAGTATTAAAGGATAATAAGGACAGTATATATAAGTGTAAGTATAGTATAATATAAGCAAGGATAAAATGGTTTGTAATATTGTGTTTACCAAGTAGGATAAAATATATACTCACTAACAGGTGATTATTATTAGAAAAAATAAGATATACATTTCTAGGTAGAACCTAATGGAGGTGGAATTACAATCCTCCAATTTAATAAAAAACTGCATATTTTAAATTGTTACTACAAGATTATTCAAACTATGAATACACAAATAATGCTAATCTTACTTTTCTCTTGTGATCTTAGTGTATTGCATTACATTCAGAAATGAACAAATTTTCAACCTGCTATGAACTATCTACATACGGTTTGCATTAAAATGTTTGTATTATCACAATCTTTGAGCCTAATATTATTTTTTTATTTTGAACATCTCCTAATTTCTTATTATAACTGATGTTACTATATAGTTATCAAAGAATGGCAAAATTGTATAGTTTTAAAAATACACAAATATACAAAAGGAGAGTTTTTTTTAAAATCAGAAATGGGCTCAGAAATATTTCTACAATTTTTAAAATTAAGAAAGTAGGGAAGCCTACAAGGAACTTATTATAATCTTTGACAATTGCATTTTGTAATTTAACCTAATTCTTATTCAAATAAAATAATTTCAGGTTAATGTTAATAATATGTTTTTTCTATATTTCTTTATCAACATTCATGATAGAAATGAAAGTATGTCAGTGGATCAATTTATATAAAGAATAAAGGTATTTAATTTTTCAAAAGTGACTGTAAAACTTAAATAATCTCTTTATTGATGCATTTCAGAATGAAATATAGTTCATTAATTATTCATTCATCTTCTAAGATTTTAATTGGTACATTTGATTACTGAGATTACTTCTATAATTTGTAATCACCCAATATTTGGACCTATTAAGAATCATTGGAAAACTCACTCACTTGTATTTTATTAAGACTGCATTACTGTTATAAAATTTCTCAGTTGTCAATTAGGACACAAGGTTCCTTGCATTAATGACTACCTTGCTTTTTTCTAACACATAGGCCCCTTTTCATTTAAGATATTAGATTTAAGGAAAAATGTAAATGGTATTAAATGTACAATGAAACACTTAGCATATATATTTCAGAATATGCCATTTAAGATGGTTTTCATTGACTTTATAAGTCTAATTTTTCAAACATATATTCTGTATTTTACCTTAATATAATACATTTTCTGATTGAAATCATTTTCTTATTAACACTGAGATTGAGTTAAAAATAATAAAAAAAATTTGGAAGAAAAACCCAGTTAAAGATAAAGATATAGTGAAAGCCATTTATTCATTTACATTAAAAGTCTCATTCCATATTCTAAGAATTTATTAGGATTTGAGACTGAATTCAATATTTAAGGAATGCATACATAATGGTTATAAATTTTTTAAATAAGATTTTTAGCTTAACTTATGGATTAATTTATTCTTGAGAATTGAGAAAATGGATCACTTGAAATGTGTGTTTATATTATTTTTCTTCATTTTCAGTTTGTAATTTAATTTTACAGCATAATAATGAACAAAAATATAAATGATGATATTAAGAAACATCTAATAAATTTGAAAACTTAAAAGTGATGCTTTTTACATGCTATTGAAATGTTATGGACAAAAATTTAAAATACTCATATCTGTATTAAAAGCTCTTACCGCTGTTGAAGAAGGATAGCTTATTTAAACCAGGTTTATTGAGTCTTTATTTCAAACCTGATAGGGAAATGATTAGCCTTCCAATTTCAGATGAAAGAGGAAATAATTACTCTGTTGTTTAATTAGTTTGATTGTTATGCATTTTCCAAAAATCTTCATTTGAATTCAAATGACATTTTAGGCAGTATTTGATGAGTAATTAAGTATTTTCACATTAAAAATTCTAAATGAATTCTTTCATCCATCTTTATATTCTTATAACCTTAATTGTTTTCCTGTCAAAAAAATGAATGAAGCGAACAAGAAATTAGTTATCCCTAGGGTAGGTTAAATTGTAACTAAAAGTAACTTATTTTATTGATGGGTTTGATATTTACTGGTCTAATTATTTATTTATAGTTTTCTTAAAAACATAATTTCCTTGTTCAGATCTCATTATATTTAATACAGGTGTACAGGAATATCACAACAGGTTTAATATTGGTTTGCAGCTTGTTTATGTTGACTATTGTCTTGTTTCCAAAATCACTCAAACTTGAATGAAATATGCCTGGATGAGACCCAGAGATGAATTGTTACATTTAGTTGTAATATTATTGAAATAAATTTCCAGAAGTAAATATGGTTATAAATCTATTTACTAAAATAGCAACTCTTTTACAATCAATGTCTCCAAAAGATCTGTATATATTAAAATATTATTGTGCTTTAATATCAAGTGTGAAAATTTTCTACTTTAATTCTGAAATGGTCTTCTATCCACTATTATCATAAATTATTCTGTACATTAAAATTTTCTACATTGTGACTAAAATTTACTTATTTTAATGAAGGGTGGATATTAAAAGAACAATATTTAGATACTCAAATAAGAGGTAACTAGACATAATATCTAACTAAGAATAATTTTTATTGTATTGAATTGCATTTAAATAGTTTTAGTAGAATATAAACAGCATGTATTCTCCCTAAAAGGTGAGTAATAAACTGTTTTCTATACTTCATTGAATCGTTTAGCATAACTACTGTCACATCATTTGTCAGGAATATATTCCCAGAAAGAAAACTTAGCTCTAATTATCTGTAAATAAATTCACTTGATTTCTTAACTTTATAAAAAAATCAGTTCTTATTCTTACCTTTGATCTGAAAAATTAATTTAAATTCATAGTCATAGATACATTTGCAGGTGAAGAAGCTCTGTTAAAAAATTTTTAGATTATTTCTGAGTTAATTCACATTTACTTGGGAGAGAAAAATCAAGCAATTAAAAAAAGAGTATTTATTTTCCTCTTTTCATCAGTGTAGTTGATCATATACCTATAAATCATGGTGATATATATTTAACATAAAATACACATTTGAAAAATTGAGTATCATATTTGCATTTTTAACCACCATATTTCATTAATGAGTGAGCATGCAATTTAATATATCTTGAATGTAATGTATGTAAATTTTATCAGTTTAAACTTATATTTTCAATACTCATTGTGGAATCTTTCTTAAATAAAATCTTTAATTTCAGTGAGGAAAATTTATTTGGAGATGCAATGTATATCTTTTATTTAAGTAACTTATTTGATATGCTCCTATAGATAGATCCTATCATTCATAAAATTATGAGGGAAAATTATTTCTAGTGTTCATACAGTGATAATCTAATGATACTCTGTACCAAATTTTCCCATTAAATGCATCTTGTATGTTTTATCTGCTTATATTTAGTTTATATCATTTAAGTAACTAATATTTGAACCAAAAGTATTCTCTTCAAGATTAAATCAACAAAAATTTCTTACGCAGACAAATTTCTTTTTTATCAAAATTCTATTGCAGTTATCAAAAAGTTAAAGGCAGTTATGATACTTTTAAAAACCATTTAATCTATCATTATTGATTGTGGAATTTTTATTTTATAATTTTTGGTATACTTTTATATCATAATGTATTAAATTAAATAACTTTTGAAGTAGACAAAATCTGAATGTGTTCTAGAATAGACTGAGGGAAAATTAGGTATGGAGGCAGTCTTAATATCTCCATAAATAAGTAAGGAAAAGAGATGTGCAATCAAATTAAGAGTTTTTGAAGATAATGGGGTATCAGAGTTCTGCTTTTATAAAAGAAAATATATTTCGTATCCATGATTGTCAATATAGATAAATCTTTGATTTTACATAATTATTCATGAAATCTTCTTTTGAAATCTATTATCTATATCCTTTTAGAATATAAGAAGATAAGGACAAAAATCTTCAGCATGGCTTTTATAAGGGTACTGATTATAAATTATATATATTCTTACCTATTGTTCTCATTATCTTGAATTTACAAATGCTCTTTTCAGATAATACAATGAACAACTTTGATTTATATAGGAAAGTTCTTCATTGAAAGATTATTTATTTTGTGTAATGCTAGAGGTTAACAGGTTGTAAGTAAAGAATACTTTTACTCTGACTGACTCTAACTCACATCTTTCAACTGAAATAGTTGAGTCACCTGAAGTTATACAAGATGAAAACTTGAAAATCTATCTATGAGTAGAACTTTCTGGATTGATGTCGACTCCAAATACAAATCCTTTTTGAGTTGAAGGCTCGAGTATTTTATATAACTACACACATTGAAATAAACATAAAGAAGATTTACAAAAAGTAAATTATGCTTATAATATACTACTATGATTTTATTGTAATACAATCGAAAGAATTAGATTATTTTACTGAGGTTACTTGGAATTCATAGAATAAAATAATTTATTATACGATGACTGACAGAATGGAACTAATAGTAGAGTGCAAAAAAGTGTACCAAAGGACCTACTTAGTTGCTGATTTCAGATATAGCCAGAGGACATAAAATATCATCTATATATTATCTATTTAATATTATTACATATAAAACTTGAAATTTTATGCTTTCTAGGTTATGTAATTATTTAATTCACAAATAACAATATATAATAATAATAAGACAAATGAAAATGCTATCTTTCGAAAAGAATATATTAGTTTCTTTAAGTTTGTAGTAAATATTATGTCTCATAGTTCTAGATACGCCAATGATTTTCGGTGCTAATGAATTCCAAATTATGAGCATTCGTTCATTAAACGTAACTAGAATTTCATTCGAAGGTCCACAAGCTGCAAGCGGAGGAAAATCTGCGCGTTATTTGTACATTACATTTGTTTACTAAATAGACAATTGAAAGTGACAGTTCGCGCAAGGATCACGTCGAATGAAGATACTTGTTTATTTCCGTGAATATTTTTTTATTATTTGTCTTGATCTTTGCACTTATTAATAAATGAAGATAAATAAATTGTAAGTATATTATTCAGCATTTCAGGAATTTGTCCTATGTTCAGGATGTTTTCTTTACCTGAATTATTGTACATAAAATTATGAATGGTTTTGAGAAAATCTCTTTACAAAGAAGGGATACAAACAACGTTTTGATTTACTCTTAAATATTAATTAATAATTGGTTCTCAATTAAGAACTAATTATCTCGTCAACTAGAAATCAAGTGAATGTGGTAGATTTTATTGAGGTAATAAATTTTGCGCCTACTTTTCGTTATGTATTAACTAAGCAATTTCTCGTTATCAATTTTAAGAAATTTTATTTTCTCCCAAGAGAGAAAAGATCTTCTACCCTTATGTTAATTGATAATATTAGTTATAAGCAAAGGTCATTAAAGTAATAGCCCAAACGTTCCTACATTGAAGCGGGGGTCTTCATTTGCTAGGATTATTTACTCATAATACAGTTGACCTATATCAGGGTCAAGGAGGCCATCTTGAGAGCTACGTCATAGTCTGTTAATCAGTGTTCCAAAGAGTAAATGAATTAAAAGTATTGATGTAATCCTGTAAGAATATGCATCTCAAGCTAAATTCTATGAATTTGCGAAGAATTTTATCGCACCCTTTTGCACCTGGGTTCTTGGGTTTTAACGAACGTGTAAATCATCACCATTAGCGTTCTTTGGGATACAATATATGGGTATATGTTCACATATCGATATAAATCGATAGTTTTGTTTACTGTTTGAAACATTAAGCTCTAACGGTCATTGTCAACTCTCTTGACTCAATTCATAATTTACCCCGAGATGGATCATAAATATAGAGCCAAATTACTGCTAATAGTTACAGTTACTATCCTCTCGTAAGGTTAAATACCGCTTTTCATCGAGAAATTTATTTTCCAATCTTTAAAGTGGTAAATAAGGATGCACCTATGAATCATCCATAATGTGCGTCTTGCTCTCATAAATTTCCCTTATGGTGATTTTCATCTTCCAGTTGATCTTCCTTGGATATCCCACCAGTTTTTTACTTTCGAATTATAATGAATATAACTCCTGATAAAATACTTTGGTACTTATTATCGGAAGAATCGAAAAATGGATAGATCAAGATGTTTAGTTGCAGTCTTTGAGGAAGGCAAGTGTCCGGAACTCGGCTAGGAGTGAGTATTCTTAAAAGTCTAATAATTGTCATCTAATTTATCTTATCCAATCAAAGTTATAAATAATCTAAAATGAAATAAAGTCGATATATACAGCGTGAATATGAATGGTAGAAAAATAAATTAATTTTACGTAGTTTATACAGGCAATTAAATTTGTTAATTGTTTATTAAGGGCTAAATAGACCCCTGAGACTTCATCAGTTCGTAGATCTAAAAATCACGCTAGCAGCATTTTATAGTTATTTATATATTATCTTTAATTTTTCTCTGATTTTGTTAAAATGTCCACCATTTTTTGATTAAATCAAATATTTTAAGTTTGTAACCTAAAGTATGATAGCCTAATGTATTTACCACATGTATGTTTCTATTACGTTTGTACGAAGTTTTAAAATTTTTAATCACGTAGCCTGTCCTTTTCTGAGCTATATATTCAAGTAGAATGAAAGCCAACTTGTTTCCCTTGTGACAGCTATTCTTGTCGCTCCCTTGAAATCTTTGATTTATATCCGAAATGTTACTATGTTCAACTGTTATTGTACTTAGCAACCATGGAAATAAATGAAATTTAATGTAAGCAGTCTGTGGTCACTAAGAAGCGGAATTTCATATGAAATATTAAGAATTTTTTAATAACATCATATTTGGAATTAACTCTAGAGCATAAAAAGATGAATTCCTATAAAACTCTAGTTTATATATTACTTTTAACTGGTTAAATATAACGTCCATTTTTCTCAAGAAACTTATTCTTAAACCGTAGCTGCAACATACCTTCACTTGTTTAATTTAGATTTTTTTATTGTAATTGTATTTCAGAACTTTTACGAATTATTATACTATCATCAGATTTTATCTGAGTTTCCATGTTTCCCTTATAGCAGTTGTTCTACTCTAGATGTTTCCGTTGGAATGTATCTTTTTATTTAATAATATCCATTTTTTCACTCGTTACATATCTCTTTCGTCTATAATACGAGCAACATTATTTGGTAAAATAACGAAACGAGATATTGAATAAGATGATAGACAAGTCTCTTAATATAAGTCCATCCCCAATAAAACGCTATTTCTCACATTATAACTTTAACATTTCGCAGAAAGCTATAGAACGAAAAATCATTATCAAATTAGTATTTTAAACAGAAGCATTTAAATATTTACGAACACGGTCGCTTTGAAACCTCAACTTCAACTCGCACGAGTTAATAATTAGCAGACGAAATTAATGTTTCCCCGTAATGTAGTCCCAACTCCCGCTTACGCGAATATTTCCTTCCTCTGCGGAAATATTTTGATTATATTAGAGGCAAGCTTCCATTTACGCGATGCAAGTCAAAGGTCAAACAAGATTTTTGGCGCGGGGTCACGTCGTTCTTTCATTAAAAATACCTGGCACTCGCTCTTTTCAGCCTTTGATGGATTCTGGAGCAGCGGAGGGAATTAATTACTTTAGGCGGACGACCCCGCGGAAAATTTCAGCGAAACATTTGTTGCATACACTGCGAACATGCACCGACGGGGGGAATTTTAATTTCAGCCGGGAAAATAAAACCATCGGAGGCTTCGGTTAAAAATGACTTCAAAGCGGACGAATGCGTGAGATTTCGGAGCAAGTGCTCAGAATAATACGGTATCCGTTTTAATTCAGGTTCAATTGGGGAAGACTTTGAATCACCGGTGGTAAATTACTCGAAAACCAACACGCGGCGGTGTTTATCGCGGGGCATTCCAAATCCCGCACGAAATTTGCTCCGTTTTGATACGCCGCTCGCTACAATTAGGGATAATGCACATATTTTTGTTCTGTTTGCGCCGGCAAACAGGGCGCAGTATCCGGAAGAATATAGGGAACGTAAATTTGGGGTATTCTGCGCGAATTGCTCAAATCGTCCGCGAGATGAAATTCGGGGAACGCGGTATAAATTGTAATGCGACCGCGTCTATTAGGAAACGTTTGGGAAGCGGTTGGGAAGGTTTTGCGGCTCAATTAATGTGCCTCGATGTGTTATAGATGGCGAACCACGTAGCGCAGACCTTTTCGGAAGTTTTTGAGAGTTTTTCCCATAAAACAATGATCTTCTTTTGGTGTAATACCTAAGGCGAATCTTTTCTAAAGTTTCAACGGCAACGGGACTCGCGGAACCCGGGGAAGAATTCCAACAATAGCCGATATTTTGGAAGGGGTTTCTTTTGTAGTCGTCGGAGGGGCTTAAAAAGAAGACCATTTCCCAAGGCGCCTACTTTTAGCGCACACTTTTCTCGTCAAAGGAATACCGGTGGCAAGGTGGATGGCGCTCTGGGGCCCAAGAAACGCGCGCGAAGAAGGCCAAATACTTTCTTCTTAAGGACGGAGGAATTCCGTCGCAGTCTTAAACCGATTTGCATTCCTTCGGCATTCCCACTCGCTAACGTCTTTTGCTTTTTCTCCCGTTAAATATGTAAAACGCGTGACCACTTAGACGGAGTTTACAAGGAAATGGAGTTTGGGAAGACGGTGGAAGTAGTAGGGGGGGGTATTTCCTCATTTAAACTCGGCGCCCAAGGGTGGTTGCCAGGGAATGCACTCGGGATGGATGTTCGGACGTATTTCTTCCGTCCCTTTTCGCAGAGATGATGAATTTCGAAATAAAGTGGCCACTCCGGGCGCCGCTCAATCAAATGCGAATTGGAATTCCTTGGATGGGTAATTGGATCAATTTGAGGTATTTTGTACTCCCCGAGGCTCGCAACTGAATTTATTCGCATTATGGAGAGATGGTGTCTTTTTTGTGGAATTCTTCGTATCCCGTATTTTGTACGGATGAGAATCTTTTTAAAGGGATGAAACAATCGCGTTAGATTTATTTCTTTAAAGATTTTTTCCGTACGTTTAATTTAAAGTAAGGACTGCAATTTCATATGTTTATTTTGATTCGTGAGAGTATATAAGGCAGTTATTATTTTCAATAGGGAACGGTCAGACTATGAATGAAGTCTTCATTCCTTATTTATTTCCTTTTACTAGTTTTCTGATGGTATTAAATGCTTAAGTAAGATTTTTGCATAAATTTCACCGTGAAGTTAAAGTAATTTTTGCGTAATATTGCAATCGGTAATGCAATATCTTATTTAGCGCGGTAATCTTGCAATATTTTCTTCAAATCATTGTAAGAACACAAATATAAACTATAAAATTAAATTACAAAGGAGGACTTATAGATTTAGAATATATATATATATATTTTGAGAGTATTTGTGATAAGAATCTAGGGTAAATTAAAAGAAATGTTTACTAAGGTGAAATTATTCCGAGAAAAGAAGTTCAACTTGCGGCCAAAATTCTCCTCAACTTTTAGCATTATCCTTACGTAATAAAACTTTTTGTGAGAAAAGTATAAGAACTCATTTTCTTGGTGAATTCCAAAGTTCCAGCATGACATTCATCTTAGATTCACTATCCCATAAACCAAGGGAAATGAATTAAAAATTCGTTATTAAAAGTAGGATGATTATTGTAATAGGAATAATAATAATACATTTTATATCAATAATTAACTCTTTATTTTAACGTCAAAAGAAACAATTAATGTTAGGTGAAGATTCTATTGTTATCTCGTACAGATGCACGACCAACGGATGTCTTGTAAAGTTGAGGGATGCTGTTTAGGCCCACTACACAATTACCATCGAGGGTACTTCGAAAGTATAAACTCAGATAAACTTTGATAAGAGACTACCGTCACAAGTACACCTTTAGCATAAAGAAAACTTAATAAGATTGCATGTAAAACGCAGTTGAGTGTATATAAGATAAACGCAGGGTTCTCGTAAAAATCCAGGTTGGGAGAGAAAATAGAGTCATTCCAACGTGGAACTCGGAAGGATTGCAGGAAGCTCTGCAGACGGTCATCAACTACCTAGACTTTGCGGGCACAGAGACTCGTTAGAGTGAAACTTTTTAAAAGAAGGTTAGCCGGATAAGTGCTGGAAATTCGTAAACTTTAACGAATCGTACGACCTAAGGCGAGGTCAGAACATTATCTGCACTCGGTTGCCATTAATTTCGTTTTCTCGAACTCCAGAACTTGACAAAGCACTGTGACAGGTTTAATATTTTTCTTTCGTTTATTGAGCCATCGATTCCGTATTTCATCTGAAAAAAGATTTACTTTGTTTCGTGAGAATTTGCTCTTCGTTTTATTTCGAAGTTTACCTCAGTAGTTTCGACCGTAGATCTTGGTGTAATTGCTTTCAATGAACGTGAGGCAAAATGAGATTCAGTTTTAATTTATCGGATGAAATCAATTTTTGATTTGTAAGAGGATATTTTCTTGATTGTATCCAGCATTAGATTTACTTTAATATAACACAATTAATTTTATAAAGTGAAAAGAGTTTATTTCGATGATGCTAGTATCTAATTCTGGTTATATTCTACAAGTAATGCGCAATCATAAGATCCTATAATATAGATATATTTTTTTGATTTTCCTGTGATTTATATATTTCTAAAATGTTAAGAAAGAAAAATTGTTTTAATTCTATTTAAGAAATTATATATTCCGAACTCAGTTGTAGATGCTGCTGTTAACGATTACTTTCGAATGAGGTGAAAAACATTTTTCTATATCTTTGTTTTACTATATCTTCATTAACGATTATGGATTTAAACTAACGTTACTAATTCAGAGAAATTGTACATTTTCATTCTAAATCAAATATAAATTCACCTTATTTCATCCATAACTTATTTTAATGTGATTATTTTAGCCTGATAAGAGTTCTTACTCAAGTCTCGATTAAATTAGGAAAAACTTAATATAATATCATAATAATGTAAAAAAGTAATTTATATACTTCCCAATGATTTTGCTCATCCTTTTATTGAGTCCACTCCTGTGTTATAGATTAATTCTTTTATCTTCGAAACAGTTTGTAGATTTTATGGTGAAAATAGAAAAGTAATTCACTCATACGTCAAATATATTTTACTTTCAACCGCACTTATTTACGAGTTGCTTAAAATCCTATGAAATAAGACTAAATATATTTAGGGATATAAAAATCAGCAGTATTTTTTGATTTTCAACCTGAAATGAGAGGGACTTTTGTGTACGTCCATATTCAAGGCTTACTACCTGTGACAACATATTATTTTGTATAGACGACCATTGGATAGGAGCCCATACAATATTTCCAAAATTGTTATTATCTAATGACGCATTTTGGTTTCAATACTTTTATACGGAAGTTACCCTTTTTGTTTTGGAACACAGCATGTGTTTGTGACGCAAGCGATCAAAAATTGAAACATCCAATTTAGTTTTAGGAACTACCTTAATTAAAATTTCAATCATCTTTACTAGTTATGTTCGTAGCTCAATTTATATTGGCGCTGTGGTTTCACGTGAATATGTTATCGATCGGAATTGTAATTATATCTGCGAGTAATTGCTAATTATCGGCATAATAATGGAGTTTTACTAGAGAGGATCTTTTCATAGACATTTTCGAGATTAATAAATGTAATGAGGCACGGAACTCTATCATGAATTTGAAACAGATTAATTTTTAATTTTTTTGGACATTTTTCGAAATTTATCGATGGTATTTATGATCCTATTCATCGGATGGACAATTAAATATGAAATGGAAGATAAATAGCGTGACATGTTTGTATGTGAATATATTTTGAATGAGAATTTTATTTTAAAAGTAGATTATGATGTTGCATGCAATTATTTATTAGGCCTTTTATTCTTTATAACAGAGTAAATGAAGCACTATGTGGTGAAAGGAACCACTTCATTGAAAACTTCTCAATTGCACATTTTCAGAGGTAGGTACTTATAAATTATATTTTTCTTTCCCCATATGCTTCCATTTTAATTTTTTTTATTCATGTTCACCAATTCTGTTAAATTATTATCATTTTTATAATTTTTCGGAATCTTTAGGACTCAAATGTACTTATTAAGGAGAAAGAATTTCTACTTTTAACAGGTTCACATATCACTATTTTAATAGCGTTTGGTACTCTTAATATTTTCTAAAAATTTATTCAATGAAATGATGTATGATTTGCTTAATATTGATTGAAATATTTTTTATTAGCATTAGAAAAACTTCGCTGAATTAATCTTTTGGGTATGTAGCATGTGGAGGATTTAAACGATACCTCCGGTTTTTATACAGTTTATGCAGGTTCATATATTTTAAGTAGAGAAACAATCTCCTAACTTTTGAATTTATTTTGAAGCTACTGAAACTATTTAATTTAACATAAAAAACGTACTGAAACCTGGGTTTCGAGTCCCAGTCAGGTCGCTATTTTATTTCTGTTTAACCATCTTCATCAAGTGACCAAGACCAAGCTCGACTCATCGTGCAGAGTTAGTATCTACCTTTCCTCAATCTACTGAAACAATTTCATTGGTACTATATAAATTAAAATAAAATATAGAAATCTATTTGAAGTTCATGGAGTCTAAAACATTAAAAAAATTGATGAGAAGTGTATTATTTCTTCTATTGCGAAATATTTTGGGCACAAGTATTATTTTATTGAAATACATCTATATACCCGACTTTCTAAGGTCAAAGAACCTCAAGACGGTTAGAAGGAAGCACAAGTTGAAAAAATCTTTCTTTCTTGGAATCTTTCGAATCAACGATTTGAAGATAAGGCAGAACTATGCAACCCTCCCAATTTGGTCAAATGGTCCCCTATTCATGAAGACGGTCAAATGCGGATCCGAAAGAGCTTCGACGGTATTTTGCAAATGATTCGAATGCACGCTGTCCTCGTTAATTACACATTTTAAAGCGCTGCATCCTTCTTCGAAGCCTTGGCAGCGTTCTTCGGCAGTCCCCGAATTCGTTAAGGACATTCCCCGTAAAGTCGTTACGCCTTGGCAATCTTCCATTCATCATATTTTTGATTGCGTAGAGCGAATGTAGGGGGCGCAATATTAGAACTTAGTGACGTTTCTTCTGGATTCCTTCCAGTTTTTTCTTTCTTGAATTCCATACTGGATTTTTCCCGCCCTCCAGATTAAAAATAATTTCCCATATTTTTCCCTCCCTTACTTATGGTGCTGTTCCCAGCGTTGATTTGCTCCTTTAATTTCCCGATTCGCCGCCATTTTTTCAGAATTTTTAATTTGCTAAGAACTCGTTTCGTCGTAAATATCGATCGCGTGTTGTAAGGAAAAACTTGGGATTAAGTTTTCAATTTGTTAGGGCATAATCAGATGGATTGAAAGGAGTTTTTGATATCAGAAGAGTGAATCGGTTCGATTAAAATCAGTTTTAGTGTTCTTTTTATGTTGTGAATGCTCTTTGGGAAGAGTCTGTTTTGTTCGCGAAGCGTGATTCTTTTAGATTTTGATCGTCTGATTGAATGAATAGAAAATAATTTCTTTTTAACTGATTTTAAATCCGAGATAAGGACTTCGCTTTAATAAACGTACGTAAAAAAGTTTAAATTCATTTTTGTTTTTATTACGATATTTTGTACGAATTAAAAGTACTCGAGAGTTTAGCAAAATTGTACAGAAAGTGTAAGGTCGTTTTTATTTACTATTATTTATTATTTTTCTCTAAGTTTTCCGCTCGTTTTATTTTTAGAATCGCGAACACGTTCAATGCACACTACATCCCTTTCCACTTGCGGGAAAAGGAAGGCACACATGTAGAAATAGAAGTCTTTTTTTATTTTGGAACAGATTTTCGATTCGAGGAAAAGCAGCGCCGGGAAAATATGAACAACTAAAAAGCGTAAGTTGACGTAAGCGTGGATAATTGGAAGTACAGCACTTTCTTTTTTTTCTCGAAGTTTCGTTGTGTTTAAAAAAGAGGTTATCCTTCGATCATTCCCCCGCTGAAATAAATGAACGTTTTTGAACTCACGTACTGGAATCCGCAAACAATAACATCGCTTTATTTTTGTTTACGCTGGATACCGGTTGCTATCGTCTCCCTTCCACACTCTTCGATCGCTCGGAATGCTATGAAACTCGTTCCTTTTTTTGGTATTGTGATTATATTGCTCTCCGGACATTGCAGTTATCTTCACGGTGAAAGAATCCACGGAATGCCATTTTCATCCGGGCTGAATTTCATGCAGCGGGTCTCTTTCATTTCTACCAGGATATTCGGTCGGCGGGCAAAAGCGACGTCAGAAATTAATTCAGCCTTTTTTTATAGAGGCTTTCGTTTTCCCAGAAACCATGTTTTTAGCCAACTTTGATTGAACCTTTTCGAAACACATTCCTGTGTGGATGATGGGAATCTGGAGTAGATCGTTTGATGTTCGGGGAATGGAAGGACATATATAAAAGATTTAAGGGACTGCTTCTCGTGCTATCGTGGGGTAAAGATTGAGGATGAGAAATCGCATGAGTGTTTAAAATACTCATATGGGTTTAAAATACCCTCTTAGCTTAAAGCTCCGAGTATTAAATAAACATTCTCTTCAGTGTTATATGTATTAGAAATTGCCTTCTTGATGTTTCTTTTTAAAGATTCGTATATGTTTTAATATATGCTTTCATTCTTTATTTTATTTTTCATTATTAAGTAAAATTATTTCCTGCGTAGTGCAAGCTCTGTTTTCCTTTAAAAGCTTTACAACTTCCAATGAAGTTCATTATTGTTGCAGATTGTTGAAGAATGCCATGTTATATTGTTACAACTCTCACTAAGAACTATCTATAAAAGAAGCTACAATCCAAAGGTTATACTCTTATATTATTCATTATGATCTCGTCCTTTTAAGATCGTGATATTTTAATTACCTTTTCAAGCTTGAAAATATATTTTAATTTAACACTAACATTTTATATTAATCCATTAAGGATTATACTTACATCCTATGAGTTTTAATTTATATAATTATTTATTAAATATTTCATACGAATCAAGTAATAACTATAGTTAAAAGTAACTGAACCTATACAACTTTATACCATAATATGAATCAGAGATCATTAATATTATGCTATAAAGAGATTATATTGGTTACGAATATAGAATATTTCTGTTAATTCTTAATTACTATGTTGATAATCTAATATTTCAACTTGTTAAGCCTTGGGTCTTTTGAATTCGTATTAATTTTATTTAAAAATTCATTTACTTTATTCGATGCGTAACTTTTAAGAATCTCATCTTGCTCAGTAATGGTACAAAAAAAGGGAACATTTATTGTGTCTTTTGTTCTTATACTGGTATCCTATAGAATTTTAATTAAGATCTATCATTCGGTTCCATCGCTTGAAGAACTGCATTTAATCGCACCAAAAAATCCTATAAAAAAAGCAATCATCTTCCTCTTGCAAAAAAGAAGACTTCGCACCGTAAAACGACATCAACTCCTCCCCCCAAACGGTTCGACGTCGCTTGGGAACACTTTCGGAAACCTTGTTTTCCAAATCGGTCAGCTTGTTTGACCCCTTGAGGAAGTTGCACGTTTTCAAACTTTTTTTTTCCTGCCAGGCTAATGCAGATTTCATGGCTTGCATATTTAATGATCGTCCCTCCGTAGACGTCTTTGAAACGGTATCTCCTGCTGCTATGACGACGGAAAACGGCGCAACAATGGTCTGCCCTCTTCAATCCTTTATTTATCTTGTTTAGTACTCTTTTTCCCACGCAACCTCTTTCATTCTCTCCTTGAACTAGCTATCTCTCTCTGTGTGACACATTCTCTTCATCTTCCGCACACGTGTCTCTCTTATACCTTTTTTTGAACGACCCATTTCTCTTGTATCCTCTTGTTGGAATGTATTGAGCTTCTCGCGAATCCATCTCTTCGCTTTCATTAAAACTTTTCGGTGTTGGAGATCAAAATGAACGCAGCGTGACGTTTCGTTCTTAGAAACGATCCAGATATATTATCCACGACTAAGTGCTGGTTCGAGTTTCTTCGAAACGTTCGGGTTTCCAGAAATGCATTCATAAATCGGAAGTGGGAAGTCGTTAGCGCCCGGAAGGACATAACAATAACGAAAAGGGAAGCAAGGCTCTTCGTAAAGTTCCGCCGGTTTCGATTCCGAATGTTTCGGTAGCGTGCTGCCATCTTCGGAGCCCGTACGAAGCGTTTTCCTATCTCCATTGTTTGCTGGATGTTTTTAGGTTTTTCTTTACGATTTACGGGAGAAACGAACGAGTTTGAGTTCGATGAAACGATTATGCAGATCTTACCGAGAATTTGTAAGATTATTTAGCCTCTTTTGAAGTTTTTATAGCTGCCAATAATCTCAATCGTGTACGTTAATGAAATGCGTTTTCGTTCCACACAATCGATAACATTGTTGATTTATAAATCGAAAGCTGCTGATTCATTGATAATTCATTGTTGTCTACATTTATTCATTTCGATATTGAAGTGCACAACGTCAAGGCTTTCGTACAAATTTGTCACTTATTACCATTCGATTTAAAAGGATACATACGATCCTTCACTGTCCGAATTCATTTTTTCTCCGTTCCTGGATTTTTGGTCGTATTTATTTTCGAGAATGAATGTTTACAGAAGAAAAACCCTTCAACTCTCTCGTCCGAAACGGATCAACTCCTTCAACTGTTCAGCGCCCGTTGCGTTGCCAATAATTTCGGGCGTTCCATTAGAAAGCAAACAGGAAATAAAGCGAAGATTTTATTTCCGGTCCCTGGGAATGGGAAATTTACGAAATATGGAAAGCTTGCGGAGCGGTAATGAGCCATGCAAGTACTCGAGGAATATAAATACGTATTGCAGGGCAAGCACTTTTCGTTTGGATAAAAGTTGGTGGGGCAGATATTTAGAGCAGTCGCGAATCGATGTACGGTTGAGCGCATGAATTATTCTTCACGAGTCCTTCGTCATTCACTTGGAATATGGGCAAATCTGTGGGGTCACGAAGATTACGTCGGGTGATGCTGACTGGACCAAATGGAGTCCCATTGGTTTGTTTGTGGTTTACTAACTCTTTTGTTTTGTTTGATTGTGGGATGGGAAATGAGCGGAAAGGACGAAGAATTCGAGGAAATTCAAAATTGTAGAGGAGATTTTGCATCTTGTTATTTAAAGGTCTTCGTATTATTATCGATATAATCTCGTTTTACTTTAACAAATTCCTCTCTTTGATAGCTCGTGGCGATATTTTAGAGGGTATTTTATACTACGAAAAATATTTTTCTCGAGAATGAGAGGTTTTGCGGTGACGATATTAAATTATGATTAGAATTTGCGTGGGATTAAATATTATCGTAATTTTGTTTTTCAAGATTCTTGAAATTTCAGCGTAATCTAATTTTAGCCTTGGAATTCTATTAATACAGAGCAAACAAATTGGTCGCCGACTTTATACTTTATCATTATTTGCTTCAATATATTGTGCTGTAACCTCAGTTTTGAGATTTTCTTTCTCGAAATTCTCACAAACCGACCTACTATTTGATACTTACACCTTTAAATTATTTGATGATTAATTATTTTATCTAATTGGGATATTTTTTTGTAATGCTCTTTAATGAATAATCACGGTGAGAAATATTAAAATATAATTAGTAAAAAATTCGAACTTTTCTAGAAATATTTTATTATGCATAATAAGTAAGTAAAATGCGGAATATTTCGATATAATTTACATTACGCAATTGCCATTAAGGTCAACGGAAGCCGAACTGTAGTAATCTTCGCTCTCAATTGTCTAATAGCTCATTCAATCTTCTTAATTGTTTCAAGGCTTTCTCCATCCTCTTCATGAACTTCATTATGGTAATAATAAAGGGTTATTGTTGTTAATGACTTATTTTTTTCAAAGCGTATGGATGTAAGACATTATATCTCATTGTTATGAATTTTATTTCATTACATTCAATTCAATTTTAGAATCATTCAGTTAGATTATCAGTCTTATTTATCACAAGTTATACTAAGGCTATGAACTTAATTTAAGTATACATGAAACATTCTTATTTTTTATCCATGAAGGGTTTGAAGACTTCCCTAGGCAACGTATATCGTTAATTAACTCCATATCTAAGACCAATTAACTAATTTCCTTTTCAAAATGTTAAAATAGAATTTCAAGTCGTAATTTTCAAGTTTATAATGACCAAGCGTTAGGGACATGAAAAATTTCCCATCAGTTAATTACGCAGAGAAATCGTTTGTTAGTTTGACTTCCAACTCTTTCAAAACCAATTCGTCAATCTCCGCCAATTCGTTCTCATAATTCGAGTTCTTTAACTCTCCTTTCGGACATCCTCCTTCGTTATTTATGGGACTTTTTTCTACTCCTCTACCCTTTCTTCCTAACGCCATTTCCTCCTTCAATTCCCGCTCTTAAACTTTGCACTCCCATTCCGATTTCGCTTCCCTTTTTTTTCAAGGGCGCCCTCCTTCGGACCGGTATTAGGATCCCATTTAGCATTTTATTATAACATAATATAACCTTTCCGTCCGCCGAGAGAGTAATATCTCCCGTTATTAATGGAAGAGATCCGCAGAAGGAAGGAAGTTTTTTGTCCGTCCCAGCTCTTCGGGGCCGAAACTAATTCGAGAGTCAGATTTTATCCAGTTGTCTGAAAGATATCCTCCCTTCTGTTTTACGCCGTACTCTCTCCTTTTAATTCTTATCTCCCCTCCTTCATGACACGGCTTTTAATCTCTCATCTCGCCATTTCCCGGCACGCTCAGCTGATTTCCCGCTCATTTTCGTCTAAGAAATAATATCGGAATTTTCCCCATTGTGTTCAGCGACGGAGGAATTGCCCCGAAAAGAATCGTAATTTAAAGCGGGAGTTTTCTCGTTTTCGCGACAATGAGGAATTTAATTTTTCAATTATTTTAACAATGAATGATTTATCCACGTGGACAGAGAATTAGTTTGTTTAGCTCGAGACGTATCAATCGAATTAAGGTTCCGGAATATAGTTGTTGTAGCGGTTTATTTAATTAAGTCATACGTTTACAACAATGTGGTTTTGTTTACATGACAAGTTTGATCGTATCTGTTGGAGTTTTAATGTATATATTTTGTTATTATATAAAATTAGATTAAATTAAGTGAAGAGTAGATTTTAAGACATTGCCAACACATTACAATTATTGTTAGTCAGGCTAAATCAAAAATACATTCAAAACTTTCAAATTTAATGATATCCTTGTTGGATTTTAAAATTATATAATTGAAGTTCCGAACAGAGTTTTTGAATTTATCAATTTATTATATATTTGACTCTAGAGTTTTCAAATAATACAATTCAAAAGTATTCTAAAAAAGTTCAGAGTAACTGTAAGTTTTGGAATATAATTGAAGTATTCGTCGAAGATCTGCAGTTGTTCGTATTCCAAAAGAAATGTCCTCAGAATCTCCAATGCCTACCTACGATTGTTATTCTAGTATCACTTATGAAGAAGCGGCATAGAATGAATGCAGAGATCTTCATTTTTGATTTTCTGTCATGTTAGAAGTCGCACAAGAAATTTTTCTATGTCAGAAAGTTCGGGAAATTTTTAACGAGCTAAGTTTTGATTCGCCAACTGATACATGCGAAATGATGAACTGAAGCTAGCATGAAAATGTTCCCAATCTTAGGATGCTCTATTCATGAAATCGTAAGAACGGAAATAGCTTCTTACATTCGTTATCAATGAATTTAGACGACTTAATATTTGGAAATTTTGCGTAACTTTTCTATTTTAATGGAATTATTAGTTGACTTTAGTTTGCAATGATGAGAAACATTGATGAAAGAGCTTCAGTCAGTAATAAAAAACAAAAAACTTGTCTGTTTTAAATAAGTGTATCGCTAATAATTTAGTATAAATGTAGAATAGACGTGTAATATATTTTCAGTTTTTATTTTGGTTTTACGTAACCTATATCCAATAGTTGTAGTTGAACCCTTAAGTTTTGAAGAGTATATGAAAAATATAGTTTAATTTATTCTTTCTTTGACCCAGGTTCTTAAAGTAGGTAAACAGTGCTATATTCGCATTCCTAAGGACGTATTGGCAAGGAATATTTCCCTATTTCCAGCTACTTATTAGTACGCAAAGGCATCTCTTTGGTTTATAATCAATCGAATCCCTTGAGACGGAACCTCAGCCCGGTAATGAGGGAAAAATATCTCCATGGAAACTCGGAGAAAATTATCGAGCATTTTTGGATCGTAAAATTTGATGACGCGTGGAGACTGCATGTCTTTCCATTGAGATGGCGCAATTCTGCGGCTAACGACGGAGATCCTCGGCGAGTTTAATGGCTTCCGGATTTCCTTTTATAATAAATAAGAAGTTCTACCTTTCAGATTTATCCCGAGGAGCATTTCGGTCTATTTTCCTTTTGTCGAAAAGCATCGCGTAGCAGAAAAACGCTTCTTTCCTCTCTCCCATCTCCAAGGTAACCGTCCCTTTTGCGATCGATGGACGCCTATACTTACTACTATATCCACCCCCGACTCAGTGTTTACCTTCATCTATGCCCTTTCTTGTTTTGTTATCCGAGAGACGTTTCGTGCAGTACTCAGGTAAACTTTGTCTTCCGCTCGAGCAGTATTGAATGCTATTTCTCCGATTCCGTTCGGGGATTTTTCGATTCTTTATTCGCCTATTTTTCTAGCCGGGTGTTTGTCTAAAGCGAAACTTATCTTACGTATTTGGAGAAGTTTTTCTTCTCTTCTCGAAAGATGAAAGCTTTTGAGCGCATTTAAATCCTCCTTCGCTATACCTCGTATTTATTTATGACGTTTTGTTGGGCGGCGAAGGAGTTATTTTAGTGCTTTTGCGTCTTTGGATAACAAGCATCTCGGCAGTGGATTATTCCCGAGTTTTTTTTTTTTTCGAGATCTCTTCCGAACGGATCCGTAGAGCAATATTATATCCAGCTCGGGAAAAGACTTATCTTGCATTATTATATTTATTTATACATAAAGACGTTTTTCGTTCGTCGTGAAGTTTTTAAAGATTTTTTTTTTGAGATGCTATTTTTGAGGGCTGGAGTTTTCGATCGAATTGCTATTTCTCGGAGTTCTTTTTTTGGTAAAAAGTTGCTTCAATCTATATCTCAACAAAAGGTCAGGTATAGGGATTTATATTCGGAGAAAATGATAATTCCTTATCTCATAGCTAAAATAGGATCCAGCCTGTTCAATTTATATGCATTATATACTAAAATAATTAAAATATTTATGTATTTGAAATGGGATTCGACTCAAGTGATACGTATTATTCTATAATAATTGCGTTATTAGAAATATAATTATTGTAATAGAAATTTATTTGAACGTTAAAGGCATTGCTTAACCTTATATCTAAGACATCCTTTTACTGAATCAAGATATTTCTGTGTTTGCTACAAAAAAATACGTAGTTTTATTTTGTTTCTGTTAGTAAATTTATATCCTATAGATCGTACGTCAATAGATACGTCTTTTCTCCTGCAGTTCATAGAATAAGTAATGAATACCCTTTTCAATTGACTAGAGTATTATTCCTTCAATAATAGATCATGCTGTTCATTTTCTACGAATTTTTCCTCTGAGATGTTATAACTCTCCTAGAGATAGACTTTGCTTATTATTTTGTATAGTATTTTCCCCAGAACTCATTCAATTCAATACTTTACAAATACAAATTTCGGAATGATTTCCAAAACAACATTCTCCTTTTATAATTATCCGTTTCCTCGCTGAAACGTGTCTGAGTCGCAAATGATATTCGTTTTTCTTTACAACAAACCAAAGTTTTCGTTCCCTTAAAATCGAAAAAATTTCATCGCATCTGAATTCACGTGTTTTGATACTTTATACGCGCGATCAAAGCACGAAGCGTTTACAATGGAATAGAGAGAAAAAGCGACCGGAACGCATTCAGCTTTTGTAAAAGCGATTGAAGTACGTTCGTTTCGGATTCACCAAAAGAAACAAAGAGGTTCTTTATATATTTTTTAAAAGATCTACGCTATGTTTAGGTTCGAAAATATAATTTATATTCGTCCTTTGATTCCCTTAATATTACTCTATTTCTCCAATTATAGAATTTTTCCATAGAGACTGACGCGAAAGATATCCTTTTGAAACTTAGTGAACCGTACAATGTTGTGGTCTTTGTAAACTTTGTTGTAACTATGTAAATGTTACTAAGTTACATTAGTATGATTAGATTAGCTTAAAACTTTTAAGTGACAGTAGTAGTCTCTCAACAAACATGTTTATTGTAGGAAATAAAAAATATATCCCCATAGCCAGAATAACTTTTTAGCTGTTTCGGTAGTACACAGTAAAAACAAAAAGGAATGTATAGATAGATCAGATGATTAACTGGAATTTCTCAGTGATGATGTTAGAATGCAGTTTTAAGATACGTAGGAGTAAATTTTTGTTGAGAGAAAATTATATCTAGAGGAGTATATATTTAGTACGAAAGTAGCTAATTAATAAGTAATGGAAAGAATAAGTGCATTTTAATTCAAAGTATTTCACCTTGTAATAAAAATAGCTCTTTAAGATCAATCCCTGTTAGTTGGATTAAAGTTGTTTGAGAAATATTCATGCTCAATTCTCATAAACTCAGGTATACGTGTTATAAAATTTTATTTAAGAATTTTCATTGTATTTTCGTAGACTAAATTTTAATTTATTTCAATAATTTGTTCCGTTAAATTAATAAAAAATCTACCTAATAACGATTGAATAAATTAATTAATGTATCGTAACTTTTTAGCATAATTTCGTTATTTAAAAAATTGATTTAAATTATATTAAACGCCGAAAAGTTCTAACTCCAGTCGGTAGACGGCGTAGTATTCAATAGCAGATATTTCCTGCGAAATATTACGTACGCGAGGATCAGTATCGCGATTTCCTCTTTAACGTACCATCCGCGACCCAAAATGTTAACACTACACGCGGAAGTCTCGTCATTTTTTTCGCCATCCTGAAGTCGAAATGTTTCTCGTGAAGTAATATCCGAGGGAAGAGTCGCGACTTTTGAATGTCATTCTAGTCCGAAATGAACTCCTTTTCCTGCCATCCCTCCTCCGTACCAGCTCCTCAACCACATTTTCGTTTCTCTCGAACGACCCTCGGAGGAAAAAAAAATTTCCATTCCTTCCCATCTCTCATCCCATGCCATCCCCTTTTTTTTGCGTCCTTCTTGCAAGGCGAATTCGCCTAACTCATCTTCATCCTCCATTTTACTGGTAATCTCCCGCTCTGGCCCCATTTGACTGTCTCCGTCTCGTTGCTGATTCCAACTCGTACCCATTAGACCGACCCTCCCCTCCCACGCTTTTACCCCTCTTTCCCCCCTCCTTCTTTAGCACTCCGGGTCACGAGAACACAGGAGAAGCGTCCTCGTTAAGCGATGCAGTCGAGGATGATTCGAAATGACAGAATAAATAAATCCTTTGATCTGCGAGGGAGTACGTCAAGGGATGTACAGAGGGCTGAAGAGATACTGTGCCGAACACGACACATTACGGGGAAGTTGTGTTTAACACATGATCCCGTAATTGCCTAATTCGCGCATAATTAGGATGCATCGAGAGATCGTGTTTTGTTTTTATTTGTTTGCGAATTAAAAGGAGAAGAATGGGGAAATGATGGGCTGATCCGGAAGTGTTTGATTCGAGGAATGTGAAGATGCTTTGATGGAGGAGTTGATGAAGGAAGAGGCAGCTTTGTTTTTGTCGGGTTTTTGTTCGCTCGTTAAAAATTCTGATTTAGGTCTTAAGGAGCAGAGGTAGTATCGATCCGGTTCGGAAATGGTTGTTCCTAGTGATGTATTTAATTTAATTTGGTTTATAAAATTTTATAAGTTTCATTGTGTTTGAATTTAATCTTCTCAAGCGTTTGGTTTATTAGATCGATTTGATAATGATAAAGTGGTCCTAATCTATTGTAAAAATATTTCTACAGAAATGAGATAGGTATATATTTACTTTGAATGTGCTGCGATTATTGAAACTTGGGAGATTGTATCCATAAATGTATATATCAGTATTTTCACTTATTTTGTAAGATGTGGCAAAAGTTATATGTTAAGTAGATGATACGTTTTTCTTACATGGAGCTATATTAATCTGAAAAAACGTATCACAAAAGTCAGTATTTTAAGGAATAAAACGTACGATTTTCAACCCTTATATCTATAAAGTAAACTCGTTTTATTCTTGAAGGTTATTTCCATCTCTTTCTTATTCGTATTGAATAATTATTTCCTTGTAATTTCGGATTATTGAATATAAATAACTGAAAAACTCATATTATTTGAACTAATTTGAAATACCAGCTGATCTGACCTGTTTGTTAAAATTATGTTGTTTATATGAACAAAGATTGGTAGCTAGCGTATAAGCTATATTGATTTTCAAGGAAAGTACTGGCGCAGTATTTAAGCAATTTAATATCCTTTTCACGTGAAAAATTCTAAAAACAAAATATATCTAAAAGTTAAATTTTAGGCGACCTTCTTTTCGGTAAAAAATTTTTATTTTGCCACGGCTATAGTTAATACCTGTAGAAGTAGAGATCTAGAAATAGACTAAAAATAAGTCTTGCAAAATTTTTAGGAACACTAAGAGTCATAGGTATTCAGGTGAAAAATATACTGAATCAAGATTATAAAGAGCTCTGTATCATCTTTGAAAAATTCTTTCCTCCTTAATTTACCTTAAGCTGACTAAAAATATTAAATGTCTACATTTACGTGGCACGGAATGGAGAGAAAATAATATTGACAATTCAAGCAATTCTTGTTATTAATACGCCAAGATGTTTCCGAGATGAAATTCATTTTACTCGAAGCCATCTGCAGACATTCCAGAATATCTTTATGATAAATTTTCCGCAAAGGTAGTTTTTTAATGGGCGGAGTATAGCGTGCAGAAGGCATGGCGTCCTTCTAAGTGAAGACGTACTCTTTTGTGTATGCAGTGCCCGAAGGATGGACCGTGAAGGATGTTCTCGTAGAGTGAGGAGCCGGACAGGACATTCTTTACAAGAAATACTCCGCTCCTTTAAAATGGGATAGACGTGCCTTTTCCTCCGCAAAATTTTTAAGAGGTGACCTCACGGATGCGAACTCGTTTTCATTTCGCAAAAACCGTTTTTCGGAGTGCATTTTGGGAAAAATAATTAAGTGGAATATCTCTTTTCGCGAATTTTTAGAAAGATTGGGAAAGTTCGTCGACGGTGTGAAATTGTGGTTAAATAACGATTTTTCTCCATGAGAACGTTTATTTACGTGTAACTGTAGAAGCGTAATTAAAATTTGCATCTCTTGTTAAATCTGTAGTCCATTAATTGACCAAGGGCAGGAATATTGTCTAATTTTTTATTGCAAAAATAATTCTGAATACGCTAGTTTTTTGTAAAGCAGTTCCCTATATATTACTTAGGAATAATTCAAATTGAGAGTTGTTTGAGGTCCCGATCGGAAAAATATTATGGATAGAAATACGCTGAAATGACGTACAAAAATATACATGAAGAAGATGTATACAATTCTGCCTATGCCCTTGCACTACAATAAGTATGTCATTTATTTTGTTCAATTTCTTTCGTTTTTCCGTAACATATCCAATCTTTTCAGTCATTTTTATATTTTATCATATTCTTTCCCTATTTCTTTGACCTTGTATTTGAGGAACTAGAGGCAGTACTTTCAGATACCGACGTAAATTGGAGTGACTTTACATTGAAGCTCCTTATAGAAAGATCGTATGCGATGTTAACATGACAAATAACTGGAATCATATCTTCGTTCTCCTCGGTATGTCTCTAAAGTTTATACTTCAGCTATAAATAACGATGGTATACTAGAATATCTCGATAAGATTTAACAAGAATTCTCAAATAATTGTCTGGATCAATAATTTAATTAATGAAATATTCAGTGGCTATTTATGACTAGGGCTCTTCTTATTTGAGGGCATAAAATAAATGTTTAATATTTATTTGATCAATTGGAGGCCAATTTATCTTATATTTATAGATCTTTATAAATTTATAATACCAAGACGGTAATGATTTACGTAGTATCGTTTTCATCAGAGTATACGCTTTCTGAAAACGTTTCCACTAATAAACTTTAACATGCCTTACTTGCTCTGAAATAATTTTAATATGAGTCATCTACTTTAATACGTAAAGTGATGATTTCTATAATTAATTTATAGGAACAGTGGTGTCTATTATCTAATGAGAAATTAACAATTCAAAATTAATGTCTTTAAAAGTTGTATGTTTTGAAAAGGAAACTATAAGCATGACAATATAATAAGGAAGTATTTTCTTTCACGAGAAAGATTTGAATAATTACTTGGCTTTAAAATTAGGCTCATCAAAATTAGTTCCATAACATGAATAATTCATCGCCAGTCCACAAATGTAAATAAACAAGATTACGGTTGCTAAGATTCAGAACGAGAACGATTTTTACACCAGTTCAATAGCAATCGTTTCTAAAGGCATCTTTGCTCACGCATCTTGAACGTGATCTAGGCACGTCTTATAAGACTCGGAGCGTGTGCACTCCAGCAATCCTAACATCTCCCCACCGCACGCCGAAAGGCGGCTCGTCTGGAATTAATGTGGATGCATCCAGCTCAACATTCACCAAACAACGTTACTTCACACAAATTTGCCGGGACATAAACGTTCGCCGAACCTCATTCGAAGGTTTGTTTGCACTGCAGTCTCTGTGGAAGGGAAGGCGCCTTACGAATAACAAGAACCCCTGGGAGAGGGAAAAACGCGGCAGCTTTTCAGTGATCTTGCCGATTGGCCCGGAGACATTCCTCTCGCAAATGGGGAATAATGTTATCGCTAAAGGTTTTTTTCTTTCCTCTTCCGCCGGCATCCAGCGTGCCGTAATAAGGGGGGATGTCGCAGGAAAGGCCCCCGAGGGCCCGTCGCAATGATATTCTGTTCCACTGATCTGAAAAACAGGCATCAGGGATCGTTTACGGTTAATGGTCTCATTTGCGTGTCGATTTCGTGCTCCTACGCACGCATCCCAGCCGCAGGGGAGTCTATGCTTCTTGGCGGATTGCAACGCGCGCGGGGATAATGAAGTGTCGCAGGGTTCGCCTTTAGGCCCTCCCGAGTTGTAGAAAGGACGATGTGCCGATCGGAATGCACGAATGCTTAATATACGTGACGGTGGAGGGATTAAAAAGTTTTTAATTTGCTTTCACGATCGCTGTGGGAAAAGGTATCGAAGTTCGAAATTAGTCGCTGAGGGAATTCGTCTGGTCGAAGTGTCGTTCGATATAGAGCGAGAATAATCGGAAATGTCGCGATATTTTTTTGTTAAGAGAAAGTGCACCGAATCCCTAATGGAGCGATTGAGTTACATCAGGGTACAGTTTTTGGACCTATTTCATTTAAAAGACTTCGATTGTGCCAAATGGTCTCTTATGGCATACTTTTTTGAAGTTTATTATTTAGATAGTTAAAGTAAGGTAAAAGATACTAAGTTAGACTGTTGGTATATATTTAGGCATTTAATACCAATCTATAATTTGATGGATAAATGTAGTGCTCCTTTCATTCTTTCTCCGCTGACATCAGATATAATTGATTTTTGAATTTATTAAATATTAAATTTACATTATGATTTTAGACATCGAAGGAAATACGAAAAAGTACTAAAATAAGAAGAATAAATCTCCTAAGTTAATATTCAAACGCAATTTAAGCTTCGAAGTTTTTTTTTATAAAGTTTAAAGACTAACATAGAGCGAAGTCACGCCTCGTTCATGATGGAAAAAATTCATCATTTTAACCCGAAGATTGGATATCACTTCAGCTCATGGCAATTAGGTTACGGTGCAAAAATTTATGGGTTAAAAGTAGAGTTTGAGTAGTGAATATACTTCTGAATTACTCATGGAAATATTGTCTCGAGTCCTCAAAAGTCTGTTTTTATTTACCGCATTCAGAAACCGTGGAGGAGTTCGCATTCACCAATTCTCACGTCTTTTCTGAACCATTCGAGCAATCAAAAGCATCAAGTTGGCCTTATTTTCGAGAGGTACATTCTCTAAGTCGGAGATAAAACTTCTTTTCGACGCTTTTAAGTAAACGGGCGTCAACTATTTACACCGCCGCTATTGGAACTTCTACGTATTTCGCTCGTAGGAAACTAAAAACCTTTGCGGTTGTCGAATGGAAGGTTTGATGGGATAAAAAGGGTATCTAAAATTAAGGGGAGATGGGTGGGGAAGGTAGGTAAGGAGGAGGCTGGATGTGGGTCCTCGGGAGGGAGAAAAAGTCGTGGGTAGAGAGGATCTTTTTCATCGACCCAGGCTCTTAGAAGGTTTTCTCCCACGCATACCACACCACCAGCCCTCCTCATCTTTAATCCCAGTGTATATCTCCCCATCTCCAGAATTAGCCTCCGATCGGCGCCTTCATGCAAATCTATTCCTTCTCTTCTTACAACCTCGCACTTTTTCTTCAATCTGCTACTCAGTAGCTTTCTCAAACCTTTTTCCTTATTTTGTAACCTTACCCTGCCATTATTCTTTCTTCCAGTCTCTCCCTAAATCCGTCCCTGTTCCTTTCCCGCTATACGTTACTCCTTTTATTATCTCCCTTCCCTTCTTGTTCGTTCCCTCATCCCATCGTATGAACGCTTCCCTTCGATTTATTTTAAGGCGAAGTTTTAATTTGGTTTGAATTATAACGTAAATTAATTTAATTCAATTATTTATCTTCTCATGCAGAGTTAGTTGTTTATCACTGTTTTGTTTACTGTCTCCTAGCAACTTCAATATGATTTATTATCAGTAAATCATTCGTGGAATTGTGATTCATTGGACTAGTTTCAACTAGTTGCTTTCGGAATTATAATTTACAGACCATTTTGTATTAAGATAAATCTGATTATGCATTCTGGTAAATAAAACAGCATCCTCTTCAGACACTCACTATGGATACGTAAACCGGTATGTATTAGAATCGATGTTTTTCCTTATCGAAATGAAATTTTATGATTCCATCTTTACATGTACACTTTTAAATTAGCACTATTTATAAAATTCGTTAGAAATATTTATTTACATTGTATCAAGCACACAATGGAAGCATCGTTTAAGATAAAATTCTTCGCGTAGGATATATTTTTTTCCCATCTCATACGAGATCGATCTTTCCTTCAGGTTTCCATCACGCAGAAAAATTAAATTTCGCAATTCACGCATCAAATTCAGAAGTGGATCGCGCGTTCACTTACCCATTTGCTCGCTAACTCTCGCATCTGGAATGGAAACAAGACGGAAATTTCTAGCCTCAATTTCTTCCAATAAAGTTATTTGCCTGCCAGTCTTTTCCCTGTGCCCACTTCACCCCTCCCCACACATTCCTCCTCTTCTCTTGCCATTACCCATCCTCTCTCTATATAATCCTCTCTTTTCCCCTTCCATCAATCCTCTTTCTTCCACCGCCCCTCCTCATTTGTCTATCCCCCACCCCTCCAGAAGCACTCCGGCGCTCTTACACAACTGCGCTGAATCCATCAGCGTTTTATTTATTGACAAAGAACTTTTTACCGCTCATTTCTTCTTATTTGAATGATGGATACGTCGTTTGCATTAGTTCGCCGTTGAATATGGGTCAATTTGCAATGGAAAAGTCACCTGATACGGTGGCTTTGTTTGTTTACGAGTTTTATTTTTTTTTTCATAATTCGATGAGATTACGTGATACATTTATCTTACGTGTTCCTATTCGTAAACGACTAAACAAGTGAATAGCGTTTTATGCGAATAATTCGGTTCAAGAGCGGTGAACACGTTAATATTCTCCGCGAAATAAATTGGGGAGGATTTGTGTGGATTTCTGGACAGATGGTTTCGTTGCTACGAGTGTAAGAGAGATATATTAGTACTTCCTAAAGGCAAATAGATCTTTCTTTTGTAATATAAGTTATGGTTTTTGGTGAATATACTTACAATGATATAAGAATTGGTTATAGTTTTTTAATCATCTCACTCCTTCATTTTATTTGTTTTGATTCATTTCTGTTTCTTAGGCTGGTCAAATTTCAAGGTATAAAAATCAATAGTTATTTGCAAATTTCATCGGCTTATAGTTAGTATATAATTATACTTATAGTTGAATGATTATCTATTTTTTTCAATCTACTTGTCATAGCCTTCACAAACATCCACATCTGAACAATTCTAGTGTGGTAGTTAAATCATAAAAGAACATACACTAGCATCCATACACTTCGAGGAAAATTTGCACCTCAGACTCGAACCCGGGACCTTAGCCTTCTAACCACTCCGCCAACGAGGCCCATTATACGTTTTTCACTGGAAATGTCGACTTTCTAATTTAAATCGATACCGCAATACTCTAAAGGAAACTTTAATGGACAAGATTTTCGTTAGTATGCTCATATTATAAGGATTTTGCAAGTTATTAATAGTATGGGGTTATTTACGATAAGTACACAATGCGTATCACAATTCTATAATGCTGTGCTCATACTAATTTAACGCCACGTCACTGTACCATGGCAACGTCTTCTCATATCGAATATCACGGGTTCAAGGGGACATGCTAGTCTCCATCTTATTAATAAACCTATCCGCTTGTCTATTCCGACTCTTATCCAATCCATCCCATCTGTGCCCCATCCTGTCATCTCCCTCTTTAATCGGATATCTTCGACATCACTGCAATCTTTCTCTTTCCGTCTTCTCTGACCTCTTCTTTTAGCCTTCTTCTTTCCTTCTCCCCCACAAACAACTCCTGAAATTCACCCGCTTCTTGTGAGCCGTACCCACAGGTTTAAACTCACTTTTCGGAATCTCTACAGACACTTTGCCTCGGAGTTTTTTTGATAAAACCTTTTCATCAATTTAATTTCTTCGCTGACGGGAGCAGGCTTATATCCGAGATCTTTTCTAAGAAACGTTAAAAAATGCGAGTGAAGAAAAGTAGTCGGGCGACCTGATCTTTAAGGGAGATATTTTTCTCGGGAATATAATTTATTATATATATATAATATTCGGGAAAGGAATAAGTGACAGTTGGTGCTTTCTAGGGGACGAATTTCACTCCGCCGATTAAATTGCTTTCCTGTGTACCGATGGAATGAAAGTCTCTCGTTGGATGCATGTATTGTCGAGCGAAATTTTTTATTTCATAGAGAGAGGAAAATATTATAAAGGTCGTGAATCATGTTTTAATGGGATGGAGATATTTTTTTTGTGTATCAGTTACATGACTTTGGAGTATCGTTTGGAGAAGTACTCGGGAGGTTATTTTTGGTAAACGTATTCGTATGGTATTCGCTTGTATATTTTAAAATTTTTCACATTTGAGGAAACTCGTGAATAAATACGAGTACAATCCAAATACTTGATGCGAACTTAGCTGAAATTGGTCGTGTTTTTTTTATTATTAGGTATTGTTTAGAAATAGAGAAGAAGTCAACCTGGTTTCAATATCATTTTGAAATAATTGTTATTCTTTATGGACGATGTACAAGTTTATGCTTTAACTTTATGGACGAAGTAGAAGTATAAAACTCTATGTTCAGTCGAACTATACCATTCTATATTCACATCAATGAAGAGAATTAATACATTAAAAAGATTTGAATCTGATAGGTCGTTTATTAGAAGATATTTATTTTTTTACACATTACACATTTGTAACTATTGAATTATCAGTCCGTTGGCAACATACTATTATAAAACAAACACCATATACACTTAATAAACTAGGAGTCGATGAAACACAATAATCGAAAACATCCCTTCAACAATTGTACCTTGTTTAAACCAGAACTATAACTACAAAGTCCGCTTTGCCCAATACTTAAAGCAAAATTATTCAATTACAATGTAACAATCACAGCTATAAAATAGCAGTTATAAAATTATTATTACATAATAACAAATTACAGCAACGTTATATGATATAGAATCACATAAATATATATAAATATGTTACACATATTTATATAATTTTCGTGTCCAATAAATTGTATACTGAATACTTTTAATACGTAAAAGAGCAAATAGAAATCCCCGCAAGTTTATTTCTTTTGACGCACATCGATCTATAACGGAGAGGAAAGTGCATAACTCAGCACAAAAAGACAAATGCATATCTCGAACAACTCATCCGTCGACTGCATAAAAATTGTAGAGATGTCCGAGCACAGAACAAAGCACAGCAATCCCACTGCAGAAATGCGATTAAAAACAGCACGTTTTTCGCAAGGACGGAGCGTTCTTTTTTTCATAACAGCTCCCTCAAAGAAAGCGTCATTTCAGTTAAAAGAGAATAGCAAGAACATTTTGCGCCAATCGCCTTTCATTTATTTTTTCGCCATGCGCCAATAATTGTCACCTAAGCATCGAGAATTCTTTTGTCCTTCTCAGACGACAGTCGGCGGGGGTTATAGCAACAGAGCCCACGCAAGCCTTCTCCATCTCCTTTTATGACCCGAAAGGGAGGCTCGTAACTTTCTTTGGCTGCCATCAATGCTCATTTTAAATTCCATCTCTTTCGGGTCGGTTAGAGCAGATCTTTTCTTGAATTACTCACCAGGTCTTTATCGTCTGCGAACCTGACTTAATAAAGAGAGGGATAAAAGATCCCTTGGCACAAGGGGAAGAATCGGAGGTGGGGAAGGGATTTTCATGGGAATATTGATCACGAGCGATAACTGCAAAGGACATATGTTTCGGGATCATAATCCAGTCATTAAAATTCAGACGTATAAAAGATGTATCGATCGATTATCGAACTACGGAGTCGATCGTGTACGCATGCTTTCGAAGCATCTTTGAAATATTGTTTCTTCGTTGACTTTCACCAAGATTGTTTCGGAATTGGGCTTATTCATGTAGAATTATTTCGTGCATTTTTTATACATGTACTTGAATTAATTTTTCGGTACATCCTTCAGTTTATTTAAGGGATATTCTCAAAACTAATAAGCTTTTTGAACTGTTCAGGACATGAGCTGTTAGTAGTAGTATCATGTTCTAGCCATCTTTTGGACTAGAATTACGTAGAATATCAAGTTGAAGATTGTTGGATTTAGACATGTCTATATTCCAGTAACAATAGGCACTTATAATCCCTATTAGGCTTTATATACTTTCTATTTTGAGTTTTTTTGTGTCTCTTATATCTATTTGGATGACATTATCTCATTTATAAACTACAGATTTAATAGAGTTCTACATATTGACTTAAAAATTTAAGTAGTAACAATTTACTTGTTGTATCTGCTTAAATAAATATAGTAGCGTTATAGCAAACAGAGTTCTGTAAGTTCTTGATCTGTTTCCAGCAACAAACAAATAAATGTAAATAAATTCGTTTTTATAGATATGCAGGTTTTATGTAAAGAAATATAATGTAATTGATGCATCTTATCTTTGGAAAGGAAGAAAGTTTGAGAATGTTTACGTCCATTTTTGTCTGATGGCATAAATTTTAATCATGTGCCGTTTATACAGATAACGAAATTAATTCAAATATTTTTTGTGGAGTTTCAGACGTTAACGACAAATATTTATGTATACTTCCTAAAGTACTATAGAGGGAGAAAATATTTATGCTTAATATTTCGCGTTTTTCTTGAAAGAATCGGATTACTTATATTTAGAATAACATTTCTATTAATTTCCTTAATGAATTGAAATGGGATATAAATAAGTTTCCTTGGATTAGAGAAGAGATAACTGCGACAAAAACCACTAAATAGTATTAAAATTCTACATTGAGATTTATCAAGTTTTACATAAAATACAGAGCCTTAGATTGCTAATACACTCTGGAGAATTGGAGTATTCCTCTCATATTAATAGTGAAATTCTAGTATCACTTCCAATTCTGTTATTATGTGTGCGAAATCATCTCTGCTGTCACTTTTAAAATTTATAGCCCTACTATAAAATACACAGAATAATATCAACCGAAAGTAATGCAATTTTGGTATATATTCGAGGAAATTCGTATACATTTTTATCTTTCACAAGCTCTGGATATTTATATTTTCGGATATCACATCCAGTGGGAATTCGTTCAGCGTTAATCGAAATAAAAATCGCTCAGTTGCTCTGTATAGGTGACTAGCTCTTCATTACGTCAGAGATGACGCCAATACATCCAGGGGCAATAAAAATTACCTTCTCTTTTCCTGGTTTTTTGTAAATGGTCAGTATATTACTGTTAAAAACTCGTTTAACTTAGAAGTGATCAAAGCATATTGATGAGAAGGATATGTTTCCGAATGACTATTTATTAAATTGAGCAGAATGTATTAAACGACCTCGTACTTTGTTTATTTATTTTAGTTTTTTACCTAGCAACGGAGAATTAAAAGTTTTAGAATCGTAAAATTTAAGTATTAATGTACAGTAATGGGTCCAAATCATCGACCACAATCTGTAAATTGACCATTCAGTATATTTTTATGTTTTAAGTGTAAAAGGTGATTGGTTTAAAATATATTTTCGAAATTTATCGTAAAGAATTTTAGCGATTGGCTTATGAAGGACGAGTAGGACAATACTTATAACACGTAAAAATTACCTACTTCAGGGGCTAATGTCAAAGTCCAAAGCTCCTTCTCAATCGTGGTATGTCGTTTAGAAGATGAAGGATAATTGGATAATGACGATCCGGGATTACACTAACAGCTGTCACAGTGATGGTAATGAACTAGGTATTTTGTTTGCGGTTTCCGATCGACCCATGGAAACCACACACGTTAAATCATGGGAGGGCAGCATGTCGCTGTTACACTGGGCTCTTAGGCAAATGATGGCGGTTTCCTAAGGGTATTAATACATATGACCAACTAGTCACAATGTAAAGGAGTATAATTCTTTCTATGTTATGATTTACCTTTTTATTTCGCCAATTTTATTAAATTTAGCGCATAAAAGTTTGGTTGGAATCGTAAGAATTATAGGAAAATTAAGTTTAACATTGAAGAAGGTATGATTTTCACGAAAAAATAATTGGCATTGTCTTCACGAGCTTAAATTCAAAATTTTTAAGGGATGAATTGATTGTATAACTTTATGGAATTTGAATAATGTTACTCTATTGAATCTTTAAGTTATTGATTTAACAGCAAATAATGAACGACAGCCTATTAATACCGTTTACAATATCTGTAAATAATTTTGTTTATGGCAACCATTCAATGTTGATAAGAAAATAGATTAGACATTGTTATCTTAATTCGTTTTACGTAATATTTATCAGGGTTAATTTTATTCAGTCTTTCCAACAAAGTACTATTAATTCCTACTCTCCATTTATATATTAACTAACTTTTTTCTACCTCTGTCTATTCTAACAATTTGTTAAAAAATGTAACTTTTTGATGCTATTTTTATTTATCTAAGCGAAATAAGGAAGTTATTTTCTATTTACGTTAAAAGCTATTATCTTCCAGATTTCAATTATCGGAACTGCTGTGAGCATTCCTCTAGCAAACAAAATATTTACTTTCAAGGCAAGATATCTAGTCCTAATATTGTAGAAAGCCATTTAAAATAAATTTAGAGACTGATTCGTGTTTTTCGCAAATTTATTTTTCAATAATAGTAATTGAATATACAAAGCATTCTCTTAATTTATTTTATAACTCATTTCACAAATAGTTACTTATCGTAGGTTATTCTTTATTTTCAGTAACATTTTTAAAGTGTGCTAGCCAATTTGAATAAATGATATAGTATCAGTATAGTATTTTTATTTCAATCAAACATAGGCTACGAATAAAAACGTAACGTTAGAAGTATCTGGCTATACTAAAATGGGAAAATAGGAGCTAAATTTGCATAAAGAGATTCTAAAATAACCAATTTCATTCAATACACCATCACATCGCACGAATTAAATTTGGGCTCAATTGAAATCTCTTAATCTCATTAAAATCGTTGCATTTAATCTCGAAAGACGACTTGCATAACGCTCTTTACATCTTTATGTGCGTAATTTCGCGTTATCACACGGCACGCATACACGGCTACATCACGCTAATCTAGCCATTTATCGAATCCATACAGCGAAATTAGGCTACCTTAATATTCGCGTTAAACTGCGAATAAAGCAGGAATCCGGGCCGAAAATCGTCTGTGCAGCCCTCGACAGTGGACCTGCCCTAGGGCCGGGCCTCGTACAGACCTCGGGCTTGCCTTGACCCAATAGTTCGGTGCTGCCCTCTCGCGATGGATTCCTTTGCCTCTTGCATTAAGTTCTTCTCCGGGCCATCCTCTCAAACCTTTGTCGGCGGAAAGTTTTGTTTATAGAGATTCCATGGGAACTGTTCTGAAGAGGGTATAAAGGGGCGGGGGTTGTTGGGAAGTGTTTGCAAAGGGGAGAGAAAATCATTAACTGGGCATATTTCCTTTTCGAGAAATAATTAATTGAATTCTCTTTCGAGACGATCTCTCTTAATTTTGAACTACGCTTTGTATTGTTCCGTAGATTTGCAAGGAACGGTCGTCATCAGTTATGTAGAAAGAAGGGCATTAAATATGAGAGCGATTTTAGGCCGCGGAAATATTATTTTCGTACTCATTTCTTTAGGTTTTTCTCCTTTGTGAGTTATGTTCTTCGAAAAGCATTGGTGTATCGTGATTTTTATTTTTTCCGAGTTACGTATTTATCTACGAATTAAATCGATCCGATGTAAAACTCTAATTGGATTTACCCTGCTTCTTAAAGTTTAATATAAGAGTTAAAATATAGATGTTAATTTTTTACATATTATTTTATTTTATCTTATTTAAGTTAAAAAGGTAAAACTTATTTGAAAACCCCTAGCGACTTTTACTCTTACGTTGTTTGTAGCGGAGTACTTGTTATTGATTTTTATGTTTCAGTTTTCTTTGATTTAATTCTTAAATGATTCTAAACTTCGTAAGGAATATACAGAATTTTATAAATCCAAACTTTTGGAAAGGACATAAAAGAGATATTAATAGATTTTATGAATAAATTACTTCATATGAAACTCATAATATTGTGCTATTTGTTTTAAAAGAGTTAGCTTGAAAAGTTATGATTTGACCGGAATTAAAGTACAGTTTTTTATTAGGGATAGTATTAAGAGGCAATAAGAAATACAGGAATTGGGATATCAAAGAAAATACTAAATTCTGAGTTGCCCTAAGTACCTTGTGAGTTTATGGACAGCACGAAATCCGTAGGCGTAGGATTTGCTGTAACCGCAGTTGGGAATCACTCTGCGTAGGACTCGGATCCTACATTGACGAAAGCAGATGTGCGGTCGCTTTACTGTATCACGGGATGAAGGAATGTTAATTCTCGAAAATAAAGGTCGAACTATTAACTTTAACCGGGCCATTTTGAACAATTTCAAACCATTTTTTGTTGCTTGACAACCGTTGTTTATTTTTTCAACCGAAAGTCACCTAAATATTTCTTTACCAAAACGAAAACATCCCGCATCAATACTCGCTCAACAGTTGATTTCGGGTTCCTAGGAATGATGCTCGCGTTTCCCTCCCTAATTCGACCACACCCATCAATTCTCGGTTGAAACCCTTCTCTTTCCAGCATCTCTTGCCTCTGTATCTTTTCCCTGTATAATCCCCTATGTTTCAAAATCTCTCTCTTATTCCTCTTGCCTCTATCAGGCGAGCTGTACTCTTAGATTACCACAACCCATGAATTAACTGATCAATATTGCACTCTCATCTAACCCCTTTTAAATATACAATATTTGCCGCTACTAAGTCTACTAATTTCTCCTTTGAAGCTTATGCTTTCGTTTCATACAATTTTAACTCTTAACGTGTATTCGCAGGAAACATAACGGATATTTTATCGTTAATTGTTAGTGAAATAACGTAAGTTCAAGTATCGTATTTGTAATAGTATGAAGTTAAAGTGAAGCCCAATACTTGTTCAGATGAGTATCTGGCGTGTAAATTTGCTCCTCAAACTTTTACGAGTTGAATATCAACTTTCGGATGTATATAATATACTCAATTTTCAGAGTAAAATGTAATTTATAAAAAATACGTTCTTCATGTATAGAACTATCATAATGCTGTTCATAACATTCCTTATTTTCGTAAATAATATATAAGCTTAAAATTTTTATGAAATAATCGATTTATTTAAATATACATTGAATAATAATATTTGTGCTTCAAAACCATGAATTAAACTGTTGATTATTTATTTAAAATATAATTTTAATTTATTTATAGAATAACTTAAATTACTGTTATTTTCAGCGTAGATAAAGTCAATGAAAATCAGTGTATTATGCATAGGAACTACTTTTGAGCAATAAAATAAGCATGTTCATATATTTTTGCACTTCACTCTCAACAAGCCAGCGGTTAATTTGGAGTTGGTTTGACATTAAAAAGTATTAATTATTTAAATCTGGCTGTGGAATATTATTTTCCAAAAATGGATAAAAAATTTAGATTGAGTTAGTATTATTTTTTACTCGTGTAGAATTTCTTTTGCCCACTTCACGCCTTTAAAGGCTTGTTCAGCGATTCATCACTCTTACAGTGGGCGTAGTAATATTTATTAAAATTACGTACTACAACAATAATATCGATTTTGTTGGTAAACTGAGGCGCGAGCAATTCAGAGCTAACTAACAGGCGCTGTAATTGGCCGTCTAATTGAAATTCCGTTCCCAAAAATAGTAGTAGCTTCGGATAATTTCTAGCGCATTACGTAAATTCGTTTCAGAGTCGAATCATCGGAAAATGATTCGATATCCCTTTGATTTGGAACTTTAATAAGCTCCTCGCTATAAATGATAGATTATCCGAATTCAATACCAAAATTTAAAAGGACTTTTTTTTACTCACACAAATAGGAAATGCACCTCGGAGAGTGTAGTACATATAAGGGGAACTCCAGTCCAAAAAGGAGACGTTACACTTACAGAAATTAGAACTCAGCCAGCACACTGACAGCGAAAGAAATCGCCGCGATACATTCTATCCATTTTCGAATCGGCGGAAGCTTCGGGCGTTGGTTACAATGTAATGTTGCTAGGAGAGGAATAATTCACACGCCGTAGTTTAGAGAAACACTTCCATGATCCGCGGGTTGCAGTTAAGGCAGCGCAGTAAATCTTATCCCGCGCATTCGATGCACATTCCTCCATGGCATCGAAGGCACTAAACAGAGTGGAAGAAAAATGCCGCGTGGCTCTTAGCAGTTAACCCAATTGACGGAAATTCTCGGCTGACGCGAATCCATCCGGATCCTGGTCACTATTTTCTTTTGACTGGAAAGCTTCCAGGAAATGGACGCAGAAAAATTTTTCTGTGCACTTCGAAGGGAACAAATACTGCGCACGTATTTGAGGAGATGCGTCTGCTGAGATGGTGGAAATTTTTATCCGTTGGCGTTTCTTTTTGGTCTGCTTTAAGAATTGGTGAAGTGAAAGACCAGGTTTTTATTTAAATTGAATCGGGATTATGCTCTTAATAACCATCGATATTGCACCGATTTCATATTACTTTGTAAGTGGTATATCTTTATCAAAGAATGGCAAAGAGATTAGTTTTTTATCATTATCTTTGTGTATTTAGCTTTCCTGTTAAATCTGCATAATGTTCAAGGTAAATAAAATAAAATTCAAGGTTGCAGTAAAGTAATGAAGGTTTATTAGAATTGGAAAACGCGACATTACTTGGAATCGAACCCAGATCCCCAACTGGGCAGGCATGCCAGTGAAGAAGGACCCTAATAATACGTATATTGATAGTAATTTTAACAATTCTATAATCCTAACCTATCCTTTATCCTTAGTTACAAATTAATCTTCAGATACATTATGAATCCTCATTATCGTAATTGCAGTATAATGTTATCAGAACAATTTTGCAAATTCGAATGCATAACTATGGTTATCTATATGTATTATTTGTCAATTTATCAATGAAGAATTGGTATTTAAATGTTTATAAAAACCTCTCTAATTGTTGTATGACGTTTGACACAAGGTGTCAATATTTTTGGAGCTAATAATATTATAAAGTTTCCATTATTAATTTAGTAGAAGGAGAAACACCTAATATAATTGCTAGTAATGTATGTATGTTCTGTTTGGCTTAGCTGTTACTATTAATTCTTTGTGGGCTGCAAATCATGCGTCATCATCCAATTGTCTCTTAAAATAAAGCACGAAAAATTAAAGCCTTGAGCTAAAAATTCACATTCTGTGTTGACAATGAGTCCTGTGTAGAACCGTCGCTGAATGCAATCCATTTTCTTCCATTTGATTATCTTTCCCCGAAATCCGTAAAAGAAAAGGAGTTAACTATTAAAGCACGGGAAGGCATTGTCGATTGAAATTTCTTTCATAGCCGTATCCTTTGTTTAATACGGGAACTCCCGCTTTATTTATTCATGCACCTTTCTTCTCCTGCCGTATTATTTCCTTATAATTTTTCTCCTACTCCCTTTCATAATTTATCCCCATTTTTTTTCTCACATCACTTTTGGACCTCTATATCTCTTTCATCTATGATACACTAACTTATAGCTTCAGGTATCTATATTCAGTCCACATTCCCATGTTTCTTTTTCAGTTTTCGTGTTCCTGGAAGAAAGAGACTGCTATCGGATACCTTCCCTTTATGGACACTTGACGTCTATAAATATTAAAAGGCCCTTCTCCTTTTCCAACCCTTTCATTTTTTAAACCTCCTTTCCTCCAATAAAATCTCAGTCTCGATACATCGACAGAGACATTGCGTACGAAAATTGATGGGCTAAACAGGACAAGCACTCACCAAACAACTCATAAAGATGGGACAGGAGAGGCTCGTGAGTTCTATATATATAAAAATAAAAAGGAATTTCGTTTAGGCGACCTTCCTGAAAGTATGCACTTTCTAAATATAATTCGCAATAAGGTCTTTACTCGTATAAGGCACTCGAATTTTTTTCTGCTAATATCACGGAGCGATTTTTTCCAGAACAAGCTTCCATGGAGAAGAACAAATTTTGCTTCAATATACTCTGAATCGATTAAATATAGGTAGTACTGTTTTTTCGTACTTTTAAAATGGAGTTCATTATCTTCAGATGTGGGTTTTATTTTTCAGAAGTATTTTATTTTGATTTGAAAATGTTTCAATATTTTTCGGATACTTGGTGTATCAATTTAGATTATAGTAAATTAAAATTCGTGTTCTTACTTTATATGGCTTAAAAATGCATTGGGAGGTAATATTACATTAATATAACGTTACTTTATTGGTTATCGTGTTTCTGATAAAATTATAGCAGATTAATTTCATTTCTTATTATTTTCAATGCAATCTTGTCAACGCATTCAACTCACAATTAATTTACCTTAACTGAAAGATAATGGGGAAATTTTAGGTGTAATTGCAATTTCAGCATTTCTTTCATTACTTATAACAGAAAGAAAACTAAACTTAAGACACTTAAGAACGTAAGGAAAGATATTGAAACGTAGCGTGAATTAATTCGCTGAGTTAGTAGAGGATTTGTTTACTAATGAATGACCTTAAAATCCTGACAGTGCTTGAAATATACGAAGAGAATGATTATGTTCTTACTTTAATATCTCTAACTCGAAGAACACCCATTTTGAAATTCTTCTCCCCGGTATATTTACACAGGTTTCGTAATATCTCAACTCGTTGCATCCTAATAATTGAGTAACTAGTTCTCCCGTTGACTACCATTGTCATAACAACCGTATCTAATTACTTGTTCCCACCCGCATTTCTTAGTTAAACATGCGAATTAACGGGTTTGTTATTAGCTTTTGTTCTACTTTAATATTGATGTTCCTTAATATAATTTCAACCACCCACTCCCACACCGCTGTCGTCATGGCTTTCTTTTCCCTTTCTCTATCGCATATCACCCCTTTCTTTTCTTGACGTATCCCTATCAGCCCATCTCTTACGTCAGCACAGAAGTCACCATCGTTCCCTATCAAAATTTTATCGCATCTCCCTTTTTTCTACGATAATCCTTTTAGCCACTCCGTGCTATCTCAGCGCCTCATATGGGAGCGGTTGTCTTTCATCCTCTTCTCCACACCATTGTGGAGGGCTTTGGAGGCGTTATTAAAAGATGCTAGACCAATATTACATCGGAGAGCACATTGTTTGCAGCGTTCTCATAACGTATTGCAGCGTATGAGATCGGGCGTCCAAAGAATTGCAGCGAGCATTTTATTTCAGAAATAAAGTAGTCAAATGTGTGCGTAACTCTGAAAAGGCACGGAAATACGCTCTTGAATAAATGTTCGCGCTTCATTTTTTTCGAAAATAACTTCGGATCTCATCTTTCCTAATTTCCGGTTCGGATGGGTACCGCTGAGGATCCTACCCAAGGGAGTATGTGCGCAAACACTGTTATTTGTTGTGAAAAATGCGTTCCGATCCATCTTGCTTTCTTACACCTTGTTAACTGACGATTCTTGCGGGAATATTCGCAAAGAACCGTATGATTTGATCCTATTCACCATCTTGATAGAAATAAAACATCTATATGTTGATAGCGATTTAGCGATTAATCGATCTTCTGTTGGCAATTTATCGATTAATCGATTCCTCGGTAGCGATATATCGATCAATCGCTCTTATGATGGCAGCATATCGATTAATCGATTCTCGTATATCAAAATATGGTTCATTGTTTCGGTACCAATCGATACACAATGAGAGTTCCGTTCCATATAAGCGGTGGATAAAGCGAGGGTTTTGGATAAATAATTGAAGAAGGAAAAGGGTTCTTGATTGGAGATTGAAACTTGAATTAATAATAATTGAAAGGTAATAAGCACTATCGAAATAAGGACTATTTTAAAAGGGTTCGTGATAGCATGAGTTATTATATTAGGTATAGAAACTGTTTTTTATATTGAAGAAATAGTCAAGAAAATAGATGAGTTACCCTGGATATGCCGAAGTGAATTTTTCATTTTCATTGCCAATATTTTGAGGATGGAAATGAAGGAAACTGGAGGGTTAGAAAAGTGCTTTTTTTCTCTGTTTATATAATATATTTTAGGGAAATACGATGGGAAAGACAGATGTAACTAATTTAAGAGCAATAACTCTTCAATTCTACATTGTATTAAGCTTGTAAGAGAATTATTTTTTTACTTTTTGATAATTCTTAAGAGCTGCTAATATCGCTACATTTTCTTACCGTGTTAGGAATAATACTAGGATGAATATAGAAAAAGAAACTAATTGTTGTGAAACGTACGGAATTTTAGAGAAAAATATACTTTATATTAAGATCTGTTAAAAGAAAAACTTATATAATTTTTCTGATGTAAGAAACTCGAAGCTATCGTATATCTTTTCTATAATCATAGGGAGATTACGTAATTTCTGTTAAGAATTGATGGAGAATTCCAAGTTTATTTGTACTCTTACTTCGGAAGAAAGATTAAGTTACAAAATAGTCCAAGAAAACCTCGCTTTTCTCTCGTGAATAAGAAGATATAATTCATAATTTAAATAAAGTTCGCAGCCATGCACAAAAATCAATTCCGGCCATATGCTCGAAAAGCCGTGGTTACCCTTCAAATCAGAATTCCCAGACACATTCTCTTCTTTTATGTAAAGAACGAAGAACGTACGGAATTCTTGGTCCGATACAACCGTCTATCGGAGAGCATACGATTCTCTTCCAGGCACACCTTCCCTTCCTCCCAATTTACCTCTCTCTTCAGAGATCTCGAGATGTCCCCTTCCACGGGCCACACCTTCCCTTTTTATCTCGAACCATTATTTTATCGAAAGGGATACAAACCCTGGGAAAGATCGCGCCATTAGAATGCAGATGGTTTCCGATCAGCCCTAAAGCGATAGCGATCAAAGGGCTGACGCCCTTCGAAGCATCCCTCAGAGGATAAAAATCTCGTCACGCCAATTGGTATCGCTAACCGAGTTATATTTCCTTGTTTTTTTCTCCTCCCTTCTTCTTTTGGGAATCGCTTCCTGATTTTTTCCCTGGAAAGGAGCGTTCATTCCCTGAAAGCCCTCTCTCTCTCACTTTCTTTGGAGGAAATGGTGCTATTTAGCTTATGGATTCCCTCCCGGAATCTTTAAGGATCTTCTCCCACGTGTCCCGGGTGCGAGAGAATCTGTTCGTAAATATTTATACGCGTTGCACTCAAATTAGTGAAGAAGTGATGAAATGGGTCTCTGTCTCCTTGTCCCACGTTGCGGTGAATGGTTTTCTATTGTATCTATGAGGATTCTTTTCTTTTTTCTGGCTGATTTGATTCCCAAATAGGAAAAGGAACCGTATCAAACTGGGTATTGAGCTAGGAAATGTAACCGTTTAAGTTAAAAAGTATAGATTTCACATACGTTTTTTACATTTAACTATTATGATATGCTATTCGTATATTTTGAACCTTTTGCTACTCTTCACTAAATAAGTACGTAAACTGTTTTATTTCCTCAGAGTGAAATGGATCTAACCAATGAAGTGTTACGTGAATTAAGAACATCGGAAGTGGAATATGGATTTGCAGTGGTAAGTGTACATTCCTTAAATTCTTCAAAAATATGTTTAATATATCTTTAGATAAAGGTAATATGCTGCTAATGCTACCATTTAAATTTAAGTATATAGATTTCACATATATTTTACCTTTACCATATTTACATTTGATTTATTTTGCATCCGTTTTGGCGAGAAATTTTCGTATTACTTAGGTACTTAAGTCTTTCACAAATTCTTGAGATATGGAAAAGAAGAGCATTTAGTTTTATTCGTTTTTTGTGAATTTTCCTCCATTCTTCTAACATTATAGGATATAATAAATGAGGAAACTTTTCAGTCGCAATTTTGCCCTTTATCAAGTATTATTATTAATGAGAATTTGTTATCGTACATAATATGTTTTCTCCTATATTTATTAAATTATTAAATTGAATGTTAAGCTAGAGAGAAAATTTTGAAAAGATTATTTTCAATAATTGGAGAAAAACTTATGAAATAGGAACCTACGAAATTAGAGCTTACAAAATGAAAAATATTCTGATAATATTATGCGTTGGATAAAGTAGGATAATTTAAAGTTGCCTGTATAAAAATCTTTATAATTCTTATTGCTGAACACTCTTGAATTATAAAAATAGCTTTCTATATGAAAAATGAATCTTATGAAAGTGAAGAATTCTGAAGAAGAAATATATTAGAATCTAAAAGAATTATATGTATAAAATAAATCTCGAGACTGAATTTTCACGGGAAAAATTAAAATCAAATATTATATTATGGAGTGAATAAGGGAAAAATGCAAACGTACGAACCTCATTACTATCCTCTTATTAAGCTTTTGTAATAAAAAGAACGGGAGTACGCTCATCAATTTAATTTGAATTTCACATATGACTGATTTAAAATAAACCCAAATTCACTCTTTTAATTCATCCTTTGGAAGTGAAATATAATTTAAAAGAGTAAAGCATAAAATAACGCGTGGTATGTACAGATTCAATATAATTAATGAAGATATGAAAGAATGCGTCTCATTATAGTGATAAACACAATTTTGTATTTTAAATTAAGTATGGAAAGTTAATGTTTACATTTCATCAAAGCTATGGATGTTTCACGAAAAAGTTATATTTTATAATATGTTTTTTATGTGAATTGTACTTCAAGTTTAAGATAAAATTTAATAATTTGATATCTTTCATTATCATTAATGTATTAAAATATCCCAGGTTAAAGTTGTTTGAAAGATTACAAGGAATGTATTATTATTTTTACTTCGTCTTGACTCATAGTTTATCTTTTAAAATTTTCTGTTTCGCATATATATTCTTAGGCATATATGTAAGGACTTTCATGAATCATGTCCCTCAACTTAAACGTAAAAATAACTTAGTATAATACTTTTGCTTTACTTCCTATTCCTCATAATTATCCAGTGGAATTTTATGAATCATCTCTCCTTGAGTTTTTGCTATCTAAAGAATACATTCATTTTTAATAATCTTCCGAGACATCATATTATAATGATATGATAAATGAAAGAGCTTTTCTAGTAATTTAATAGTGGTAAAAACAGGTGATTACTTTTCATAGCAAACACAAACTTACTCTTCTTCAAGTGCATCTCAGAATTCAGTTTATTCGTTCAAATCCTCCGTGAAAATCTCTCAAGATTTAATCGCTCGTCTGCATTCTCCAGAACTCCTTCTTGAGCATCATCCGTGCAAAATCCGGAAAAAAATCATAGGAATTTCATTAAGCGGTGTATTTAGCGCTGGGGGTAGCAGCATGGTTCATCTCATTTGTGGTCGACCCGCTTTAAATCTGGGATTCCCTTAATATGCGCGAGTATACGGAGCATCTTTCTTCCTATTTCAATTCCTTTGTTAACGATCTTCCCGCTGTGCCAGGAGCTTTCTTAAGACCCCTCGACCGCTTTCCCCTCGCGTGGGTGGACCTCATTCAACCCCCTTCTCCTTCTTAAGCCTTCGCACCTCTACCCCTCCTCAGGCACCCTAGCTTTTTAGCAAATTGAATCTCCCCGGCCCATAAACAATAGTTGCTGGGGGAGATTTGTCCGGCTCGCCCAACAGTTTCAACCGTGGAATAATCCTACTTTCTCTCTTTCTACATCTCCCCCCCAGAATTTCCCCCACCTCCTCCTCCGTCTCACCCCCCCTCCCCAGGCATTGAAGTTTCTGCGTTATATCTCTTATATTAATGTTTCAGATGCCACGGCGTATTTTATGAGTGGTAAAATAGGGGAAAAAGTTGGGAATGCCAAGTTTCCCGAGCGATTTCCCGCGGATGTGTTTATGCTATGGGCTCTATGAAGGCGTATGATAGAGGGTCCCGAACCTGAAGAAGATGCTATCGGGAGATAAGCCGTGAAATATTTGTTTTGATTCCGGTTAAGTGTGTGGTCTATCGCCCAGAGTGTTTCAGTCTATGATTTTTGGGTTTTAAATAACCATTCGGGAGCCAATCGTGTTGGGAATGTAAGATTTCTTCGATCTTAGATAATTTCGGTGATTCGGAGTCGTAAAGTTGGTCTTTTCTTATCCTCAATCGCCATCCTTCAGTCTTAAATGTATTCCCATATTGTGATCTGAGACTTTTAGTATCGACTCATAATAATTAAGCCATGGAATCGATTGTTTAAAAGAAGAATATCTGATATTTAATAATCACACGTATATCACATCACCTGAAACACATCTCACATGTATGACGTTTTATAAATATATAAATAATATATTATATTTAAATTAATCTAAATATCAAATTTTGAATTCATGTAAAGGACATTAAAATTCAACCATAGACTTTATTAATGCTGAAATAATTGTTCCTATATTTACATTACAATCAATTATCAAGCCGTATTAGCGAAAGAATTATTTCAGATATATTTCATTCATAAAGTGAACTTTAGCTCCAAATGCAATCCACTGAGAGGCATAGAAATTGCCTTGATTATATCCAATATCGAAGCAATCACAGTCTGATTAATTCTCCTGTAATAGTAGCAATTAGTAGTCTAGATTACACAGGCATGATTTCATACTCCGCAATTTATGGCAATGTGCAGTTAAAGAAGAAAATTAGCAATATATTTTGATGAATTTAATTCTGTCAACCCAGTTATCGTTGTATTCCTCAATACAATCGAGAAGAATATATCGAAAAATTGTATATCGAAAATCAGAAATATATTAAAGTATTAAAATATCTACTTTCGACGAATTATATGATGCTACATTTCAGGTTTTTATTTGTTTTTGATTTAAGCATTTTTCTCTGTTTTAGGCTCAAAGTATGTTATTGTTGTTGTTTTTTTGTTAATTAAATTGTACATATAATCGAATTCGGTCGAACTTTCAAATTTTTCATAATATTGAAGGTGAATATAATATAAACTTTACGAGGAAGGTATTTTGTCGCATGGAAATTTATTTGCAAGCAATTTCTAATTATCTATTATAATATTCTTTTACTGCTATCAATACAAATTGTTATTAAATTTTTTTCTAATTTTATCTATAAATGTTATCTACTCTAATTAGCACTGGAACATATAATCAATGGATATTTAGGTGGTTTTTTTAAAAGCTCAAGATTTAATGAAAACAGCTTCGATAATCGGTTCGTTAAGCCACGTTTTCCATGGTAACGAAGCTGTTTGGTCACTGTCATCCTCATCTTAGTTTGTGTTTCATCTTCCCTGGAAGCTCTCCATTTTTCTTTTCTTCACCCTCTGATGAAAATTCACTTCTTTTAAAATTCACGCAGAAATATAAAAATGAGACTCTTAGCCAACACACTCCATCTCCTATTCTACACTATCAAATCCCTTTCAGAACTCTTTCCTGTTTGAATGCTTTTCATTCGCAACGCGGGTATGAATTCGCTCTTTATAGTCTAACAACATGGCCATACCGCGTAGCTCTTCAACAGCAAACGCCGCGAGTAAGCTCTCTTTTAATGATATCCATTTGAAGGAAGATTCATTTCCTCTCATACAAAGATACCCATCTCCGGAGATGTACCAAGATTACAAGAAAATTAACTCGAGCGAAAGAATTTTACGTGTGGCGATAAAATGATGGTATCAGCATTCAATTCAATATATTCTCCAAAGGGTTTCCAGGGAAACGTATTGCTGGTTACGATAGCGAGTTTGCAATTGAGGTTTCCTTTTCAATTTTCAGATTCTTTTACGTCTTTGAGAATGTAATTTAGTTTTTGCAAAACGCTATGTCTTTTACTTAAGATACACGATTTATGTCTTGCATCGGTGCTCAATTTTTATCACTAGTTGATGAGTGTTTAATTAAAGGTGTAATTTATGCTATCAAATTAAAACAAAACGATCTGGTTAAATCTCCATCGGTATAATTAAAATTTCTCTATTTAAATATCTTACATTGAGTACCCTCTATTTGGGTATATATATATATATATATATATATATATATATATATATATATATATATATATATACACACACATATACTCCATGAGCGTACGTGTTATCAAAGAGTATTCGATATGAAATACATCTCAACGATTCTCATCCCTTTCCCTCTGGAAATTTCAAACTGGCTCGTTATCGAGAAAGTTTCTTAGAAAGTTAAACGCAAAAGCAATAAAGTTTATGTATCTCGAGTTTATTGCATCTATTTAAATAGAAAGTATTTACACAGGAATGATTTCTTGCCTTTAAGGTTCAAAGTTGACGTAAAATGTTATTGCGAAGTTTCAGAATATGAAATTCTTTGAGAATTTGACACAAAAAAATAAGTCGAAACTTTCTCCTTCGATATGAGCAATGCGCTTTATGTGTTTATAGATATACTTTTGAGTGCCTTCTCGAAATAGAGGTGAAAATAAAAGAACGGATCGTAAGACATACATGAGGAATATTTGAAACAAAAAATTCGTAATTTTAGTTTACCTTGAAGTGATCTATAGGATATAAAGATATTACGAGATATGCCGCTATATTTAACGAATGGAAGAGAGCATGAATTTTTGTTTTCTGAAAATATATTTCTATTTATATTGCTAGTTATCTCTATCAAAGTATTTCAGAGCATTCAAATAAAATAGGATTACTACCTTCTTAATCTCTACCAGAAGTTAAAGACTAACCAGTGTGAATCAAAACAATGAAAATTCCGTTATAAAATATCTTTAACGTCTACGTAATACAGCGTATGACATCATAGAGATTACTTTCTTCTTCAATTACGAATCATTCGCTCTCTGGGAAAGCAATTCTGACGTCAAAAAACCGTATCTGAAATGGTAGTAATGATATCTCTAAGGAGATAGAGGGGATACTGTGGGATGCTGCGGTCATTTGCATCTTGGAGGAGTGCGTACAGTATGTTCAGCTTGAAAAAATTCTATGCGGAGAAGGTTTTTCTGAGGTTGTTTAGAAAGGAAGATTTCATAATGGACACAGCTTCCAAAGATTCTGTGAAAGATTTTCTCGATATTTCCCGAGGTAGATAAAATTGCGGGATCGGTACGAGGTTTATAATAATTGTGCAATTTAAGTTAATTTTATCGATAGTTGATTCTGTGGGATTATGTTTGCTAAGATATTAAATTTTATGATTATCCTACGAATTGGAATTGGAAACCTTTGGTTCAGTTGAGTGTACCTCTTTAGAAAGTAATCTGTCGTCTGTAGTCTAGGTTGATCAACCCAAAACTTTCGACGGGACAAGGTTCATTGACGCCTGCTTCATTTGACAGTTACTTATTCATTTTTGTTGACTAATCAAAGTTCAGAATTAATTCGCCGAATGAACGAAAATATGATACTTTATGGAGTTTACGTATTCTTATCACTGCTGCATAAGAAGACGCTAGTAATTGTTTTTGTGTTAGGGAATACCTCTTATAATTTAAAATTCATAGTGAAGGGTACTTAATTTCTAATCTTTGGAAAAGAGGCTTACATTTAATAATCTTAGAAAAACTATTGAAAATTAACCTAAAATTTGAAAAGATGGATTTCCAGTCAACTCATAATTAAATTATGAGGAAGTAAGTAATACGTATAAGTGTAATCGGTTGATTTTTGGGAAATAAGTATTTTATTATTTACTGATAAACTTCATTATATTGGATTTTATTTGGCCTTTATTGACGTACATCTTTATGCTAGAATATTTCAGTACTATTTGGTCCACTTATTTATGTCGAAATTTATTTTTAATTCATATCTCTTAAGACTTCTTGTCCAAGATATCTTTTCAATAGACACCAAACAATTTTCTCTCAAACTAGAAACGTTGTTTCAGATATGTGTATGTTACTATTGTTCTCAAAAAGTAATGTTTAAAATATAGTAATTTAATGTTCGATAATTGTGCTTTTTAATAATTGCATTCATGTTCCCATCGAGCCACTTAAAGTCATGACGTATGCACGCACGTAACGATGACGTATTACAGACGGATCGCCTTAGAAGTCCAGATAGATTCATTTCCAAGGAAACTAGGAGCGACGCCCTGTTGGCACCACTTACCATCGATTTCCGAAAATTAGGATCCGTTCTTTAATCACGCCTGTCATCTGAGTTTGCAGGAGTTTTGAAAAAAGCAAAGGAAGTCAAAAGATAAATGGCATCGTCTTAAATTACGTCGTAAAATTCCACTCGTGCTCTCCGATGCGATTCCTTCGTATTTTGCGTTGCTGTCTGGTTTTTCTTCGACACCTCTCACGCCCATAAAATTCGATGGAACAGAGCCAATTCCTTGAATGTTATCGAAGGGAAATTTTTTTCGGTCAGCTCGTAAACAAGGAACAATCACGTAACTTAAGTTCCAAATTCTCCCGCAAGTCGAATCTCTTTTTATTAGCCCGAGATATATATCTGCCGCATTTCTTGCGGCATTTATTTACATCCTCATAAAGTTCCGAATTAAGCGAGCGGCTTACAAGGAATTTTCTGCTCTAGTATGTCCGTTACTGAACCGTGCTCTAATGGTCTCTTTTTCCTTTAAATTCAGTCCCCAGTGTCCAAGAGTGAGAGAAAAATATATAGAGGAAGGCTGGCTGGGTTAATTAGCCACATACTCGCGTCATTTTTTTTTCGCTATTTGTCGTCATAAATCCGATTTGAAATGTGTTTTATTTTTTTGAGAATGAAATGTTTAATAGTGGATTAAACTAAGTGTAGGTTTTTATATGATGCGAAGGGGATATTATAGAAAATATTATTCAAAGAGTAGTGTTCAAGGAAATTAGTGTTAATGCTAAGGATTTAATTTTACTCGTACAATATAAATATTCTTTTCTGTTGATACACGTGGAGAAATCTATCAAAAATTTTGTAACCAAATTATTGACATTCCAGGAAAATAATTCACTATTAGAAAATATTAAATTTGGGTGTTTCATATCTTTTCAAAGGTTTTCTTTTTGCACAAAAATTATAGCAAGAATACATTTAAGGATGTATTTATCTTTATTTAATATTCACCTAAATTTTTCTCAACTAGTATTTGCCATCTTCTTTGGAAATTTTCATCAATTATCTTATTCAGTCGCTCAATAACTCGCCAAAGCTCAATTCTGCTTCTTTTACCCCATATAAATTGAGAGAAAGCAAATATAGAGCCATTATTACTTTTCTTCCACATGAAATCATTTCCAAGAATGCCTCTAAATTTCTCTTGTTTCTAGTATAATGTCTTTCATTTCCCTCATATATTTTATTGCTCATAATATTGTTATATTCATGCTCCATATAACAGAACAGCGTCCTTAAATCTTATTGCGTAATTCGTCATTCACGAGCATTTTCTTTCTAGATTTTTGTCAGGATTGAATTTGTTTTATGGTGTATCATCCAATTACATTGCGAATGAGGGACGATTTATACTCAGTACATTGCGTTTAATGGATCAAACTTTAATAGTTTTTAGGATTTTAGTTCGAATAAGTTTTCAAGTTCGATCAAGCATATCTATAAATTAGTTTGTGTGTTTAGTCTTTTTAGATGGTTTTTACATGTGTAATTTATGGTTTTATGTATGAGTGAAATTCATGATGTTTTTCTGTGGCTGATGAAATTTGATAAAGCATTCAAGTTCAGAGCTACCGTGAGTTCTTATGTTCGGGACATTTATGGCATATTATTGATATTTAAATATCGTTAGAGCGCATATTTTGGCCATCAGGATATAAAATGTGATAGTGAAGTACATGATGCGTTGATAATAGGAATGTACTGCATAAATGTATTCTGAGTTCCTTATAACTTAGTATACCATGATTATATAGTATTTAAAGCCGTTACAGGATGATTTATTTTATCAGATTTCCATTTACTTTGGTCTTAATGTATACATTGCGTATGATTATCATTATAATTATCGTTTAGTATGTAATTTATTTTTCGTATTATGTACATCGTAACTCATAGTTTACCTTAAAAGTTGTCAACGTATAATATGTTCAGGTTGGAACGTATTATTTCACGAAAATATCTTATATAGAGAACTATTATAAACATTGCGAAATAACAGGAAAAAAACTCAAAAAAAAACATAATTTACAATGTAAAGTGAAGGTTCTAGTGGATTAACTGGTGTTAAGGAAATGTAAGTGTGGTACTTGGGTTCGATTCCCTGTCACGTGGCAATTTTTCCCTGGATATGTAAACTCAAAGTGGAAATACGAAATTCATGAGGTTTTTTTATATCGTAATAGTGAGTATTATAGTAAGAATTCTATTTCGAAGCTAAAAATATAAACAAAATAGATATTATAGATGCTTATAACCGGTCCATTTAATCGCATAGAAAAGCGGAATCGTTTTAATTCGCAGATTTAAAGGAAAAAACGAAGGGAACGGTTGGAAAGGAAGGGAAGTTGGATTGAAAAGAGCAGAAGGAAGAGGAATGGGAATTGGATGAGGGAATAGAAAAAGAGCGAGTTTTCGGATGAGAAAGAACAGAACTCTCCGAGAGGGAAAAATCTCGGAGGGGGAAAAGTGGAAGATAAATGCGTAAAAAGAAAGAAAAACAACTTGTCCTGGGAGCGCGAAGAAGGTATTAGCGAGAGGGAGGGACTATTAATAATGCGGAGACAAAAGATTGCGTTTAAATGGAGCAGACGATCGGGAAGAAACAGGTAGAGTTGCAGTGATGGCAGGGGTCCAAGAGGGTGGTGGGTCCGCAGGAGAAGCGATAAAAATGTATCGGAAAAACGGTGAAAGGAAGGGCGCTTAAGAGTTAAGGTTTATTTTTGGGGAAATGGCGGACTAGTGGTTATCTTAAAAACGGTCACCATGGAAACGTTTTATTTTTACACATCGTCCGAATCTTCTCCATCACATTGTGTGGTTTTCCGATTCCACCGCGTCATATACTTTTGTTAAAATGTAGATTTTTCCTTCGTTAAAACCTGCGAAAGACGCCATCGTTCATAATCTAGGACTAGAATGAATCCGTTCTTTTCTTGCGCGATTAAGTTTCCAGGATGTTGAACAAAGATAGGTAAACAAAGGGAAGTTTTTTTTTTAAGGAATGAGAAACGTTAGGATGTTCCCAGAAGAAGCGGAATAAAATGTTTTTAGGCCCTTCTAAAGTTAATCGTAAGAAGCATTTTTATAGAATATTGAAAAGGACGGGTACGAACTAATATAATTTGGGATTGAATTACGCGGTACCAGAAAATATTAAAGAGAATTTACCGGTCTTTGTGAACGTATGTTTAAAGATGCACGAAATAGTGGTTCGTGGAAGGGTATTTAATCAATAAAGCCCGACAAGACTTTATAGAACGCAGTATTGATAATAATGAGGAAGCCCTTTGTAGTTTCCATGGTAATTTTAATCCGGTTGCGACGTACGAACGTCATGAGGACAAATTATTGGAAATTTCGCAATGATACGAGCCCTTTCAGAAGATATTATACGAAACCTTTTATTTACCTATTTTAAAATCGCGTCTCTTATATTAACAACGTATAGGTTTGATTTTTGTATATTATAACTCTGGAAAGACTTCTATAAAAAATAATTTATTTCGTATTTATTCCGAAATGATGCTATTGACGTTGGTAATTCAAAGACCATCAGGCATGAGACGGTACAATTTTATTCTCTTTTTAAAAATTTCGAAAGGTCAAGTTGATGGGAATCGATTGGCTGATGGGAACAGTTTTTGACTTTATTTCTCTTCTGCGAATGATTTTTCGTTCAAACCTTTCTCATCTTTTTTGAATTTCTCTCTCATTATTTCATTTAACGTACTTTAAAATGCGGTATCTTGATTCGTCAAACTTAACGATTTCGAATAAAATAAATTATTTTAATAAATTTTATTTTTAAAATTAAATAAGGAACGATGAGTTATTGATGCAAGTAAAATATAATCTATAATATGAAGAATAATAAAGATGATGTATTAAATAAACGAACTATATGTTAGTATAATTTCATTACGATCTTAGTGATTTATGGTCTTAAAGTTTCATTTTGTTTCATTACCATGGAAACCATTTAACGGTTTAAACTAAACGACGCCATATTGTACTGAACACCGCCACGACAACTTTCGTCCCGTAAATCCATTACTTTTAAAGGATATTAAATTACCATAAAATGAGACTTTCGGAATATTCATTTCCCGCCTACTTTCCCTAGCATAAAAAGCGCGCTCTTGCGTCATACTCGAGCGAAATCTCTCGGGACATCTGCAATTCGCTCGCATTTAAATTTTCCGGCAGAGCAGAATCGCCACTGTATCGCCCAGTCTCTTTCAACTAAGATTATCATTAACATTAAAACTGCATTGGGCAATTATCCTTGGTTACACGGCCTTTGCCTTATAAAATGGGTCCCCGCTCTCGGAAGGCCGTGTTAAGACTGGTAAGCGGCGAATTTGTTTAAGGAAGGGAAAGCTTAAACGCTATAAAAATGGAAACCTAATTAACAGAAATTCCCGCTCGTGTCTTAAAAGGCCAATTCAAGCGGTTGGATAACGCATTAAAAAACTGTGAGCGAAACGGGAAAGGCCTGACGTGACTTTTTCCTTGCCTATTCGTACGCTACTCTTGTACTTTTTTTTCGAGAATCCAGCGCTGGGTCTTAAGATCTTAGATCCACTGCCTTTCGTCATGGTCCTTTAGACTTACGTATGAAAATAATATTGCCTAATTTAGGTACTTTAAAACAAGAACGATTTCTAAAACTGAATTTTCTTAAATTAATTATGTATTTTTGTAAAGATATGAGAGAATTTTTATGCTTAAATATTCTGTGTGATAAGTGAATTCAACGTAATTAATTCCTTCAATTGAATGCTTCTTGAAGCCTTGCTTTTTATGTTGGCTTGATACGACGAGAGAAATGGTATGAGACCTGCTAATTTCCATTAAAAAGACTGGTATGTAAATTAGTTTTTTTCGTCGGAAAAATAACATTTTAAGTGAACGGAATATTAATCAAAATAATTCATTAATATATTAAATAACGTGATAATGCTACCTACAAGTTTGTTAATATTGAATATTTTAAACGTTTGAAGGTACTTTTACACATAATTTATTTTCTAGATAGTTATATTTATGTATAAATATTGTATTCTGTATCTAATCGTCGCAACGTAACAATGTTTAACTGTGATATTAGTTTGCAATAATATTATTTAGCAATGATACATTATTATGTCACTCTCTATCATCGTATTCCAAGGGGCATTTGAATCATAATCTATAATATAGTACAGTATAACGTTCATATTGACTATCTTAATCTTGGAAGTTGTAGATACGAGTAAATTATCGCCTAATATACTTTACTCGTAAACGATCGATTCAAATTAACCGTAAGAAATTAAGTTCAAGTAATAATCAGGAACGATTTAATTATGTTATGAACAACTCTCTAATCGCATAACAAATTATACGATAATTAAAAAAGAGGTTTAATTTCTTTAATCCACTAATGATCCAGAGGTCACGAACCACATGCAAACTTTCTTTGACCTCAAAATGAGTCTCTCTCGACCATTTGTCTCATCAATCGCGATCATACTTACTTCATGACCCACTTCTATCGTTCATCACAAAGGATTGATACGTGTGCGTCGCTTCAATTTCGAAACCGCTTCGGAAAAGGAAAAAAAAAGACGAGAGAAAATTTAATTTGCGTAATACACGTAACGTCGGGATAATATCGAGCAAAAAAGGAAGGATCCTCCGGAAGCATTCCATCGCGCTACGCCATTTCTTTTAATTCAGACCGCGTCCTCGGCAAAAGATTCACATGGGATAGCCCAGACAAAGCGGGATGAGAAGATGATAGTTGAAGGGTTCTGGAAAGCGAAATGACTCTGGTAGGGGTTTAACTAAAGAGGAAGAGGTTGAATTATCAAGGGAAGCGGAGATAGGTGAGGGGGAAGGACATTGCTATGGAGACCAGAGGAGGGAGAAAAAAGAAGAGAGAGATATGGAGGAAAAGAGGGGAATGCCTTGGAATTCGCGCGGACACTCGAGACCGATTTCATTAATTACCACTCGGAAATCGCGCTTCCCCTCAAGAATGTCATCGAAGGGTGTTAACTAAGTTTACACTGGAGACCGAATTTGTGGTCGAATCGTTTTTTATCTCCAGGGAAACTGCTTACGGGTGTGCATTGTGCAAATAAGTGGGTTGTAATCGAGTGAGTTCATTAAGTTTATTTGACGATTATGTGCTGAGGGGATTGATATGTTAGCTGATTATGTACTCGGTGTAATATTCGTATTGACATTTACCAAGTAATGAAATTTTGCCTTCATTTAGGCTTAACTGATCATAGTTATAACCAGATATATAGAATTATTATTGAAATTCATATCGCTAATATTTTAGTTATTGAATCGAGTTTGAGAATTGAAGCAAGTTCGTTATTTTTACGAACAATAGATATACAGGATCCATTATTTAAAAAACTTCCGCAACTTTATTTGAAGAAAATTAAGGCTGTATAAAGTATATTTTTGAACCATTTATTATAATACAGCTATTAAAAATTATATATTTAAAACACAAAAATCGCTATGAATATATTTATACTTTAAATTCTATAAAATTGCCGTTGATATTCAAAGATGCATGGATGATATTTAGAGCGCTGGTTGAAGTAATGTCCAAGGTAAAATTCACTCTTTGTTTTCATCATATCGTGTAAGTTTAATGAAACTTTAATATGCAAAACATGAATAGAGAATCAAGTATTATTTTCCACTCAACAAAAAGTTCGATTTAGTAATGAGAAGCTTTATAATAACGTGTGATTGGAAAATTTTAGCGATTTTAGCGATATATTAAAAATGTAATAATTCATTACCGAATTTTTTGAAGCGGTACTATATGTGTTGATAACCTTTTCGAGTCTGAATAACATGGTGATTATGACAAAATATAAAAATATATTGTCCATTGAGTGCGGCAAAAGAAAAAGAAATATTTAAATTAGGCTATGAAAATATATGACCAAAACTTTATAAATTTGTACTACTATGAAGAATTTGAAATGATTGCTCGAGAAAGGTTATTTGTTATATTGATCAACGTTGTTTTATTAACCGAAATCACTGTTCTACGCTAAAATGCTTGTTTAGAGGGAAGATAGATTCATACAGTATAATTAATATATCATTTATGAGATAATTTTGAATATTTTAGATAAAATTATATACCGGAAGATACGTCAATTTTTATTCAATCGATAAGAAAATGATTAAGAGGAATTAAAATGCTTCTTATTGGAAATAGATATAAGAATAGTTAAAAAATACAGGATGAGGCAAAGAATTAATAAAATTAGTGAACAAGAAAGTGTATTCCGAACAGATGGACGGGATATCGGAGATAAATGTATGAATTGTATACCGGGGTTGGAGAAGCAGTTTATAATTGGTGAGGGTTTCTTGGCTTCCTCATTATTTTCAGATTTATTGCCTTATTTAGAGACTCTAACTTTGATCATTTGATAAAAGTTTCGGAAACGAAAGTTTCCAATGTGACATTTCGCTGTTAAGAAAATTTCGAAGGAAAGGTCTTCCAACTGGAAATATTTATTGGAAGGCAATTCGTTGTTTGTTGTTGCCCTTTGAAAGGAATAGTTAAGTGAGCGATAACGGGAAATTTATAATTTCTATAGAACTTTAATGTCTTTTATTGTTGGATTTAGCGTACGAATTCTCGCGTAAATCAATCGTGACAAATGAAGCCAGATTCCCGATATTCACCTTTAATTAGGAGAGTTATCAGTTGATTCCGTTAAAAAATGTTTGAATTTTGAAATAAAAGTTGCTTATAAAAGGAATTTAGCGAGATAAACTTGATTGGACGAGAAAATAAAAACAAGTTGATTATGAACGGTCTCTTAGAAATGAGCGTCATATGATGAGATACTTACCATATAAAACCAAAATTCTCTCTATTCAGTTCAGGAATATTAAAAATCATGAATTTTTCTAAGGTACCTCAATCACGTGCTTATAAACACAGGATACATTCTACAAGGAGTTTGGATAAGGCGTAAGGTTATTAATTTTCTGTTTTATAGAGGATATATTGATATTTTCTGGATATTTTTTGCTTTAAGTTCCATTAGATGGATAGGGCATATTGAATTCATGCATTCATCCATTGAAGTTTACATATTTGCGTTAGATAATATTTATCAACAAACGTATGCATGGAATGTATGAATCGAAATTTATATCAAATCAATAAATGAATGAATTCCTCTTTTATAAATCAACTTTGTAAATAACGATGTTAAATTTATCGATGATAAATTTCTATATTATGCGTCGTATTTTAAAATTAATGCCATGGGAAAAATTTCATTAACCCCTGCCTTGTAAGTATTTGTGACTAATCGATTAAAGAACATTTAATTTACTATTTTCAGTTCTATATTTCATAGCGCGTAACATAGAGTTTATTAAGCATGACATAAACCCACCAATAGCGCATTAAAATTTAATGTAACGTATACATAAATTTCCGATGCTCTTGTGTACAATCAATTTATCGCAAAGAACTATAGTTTGTTTCCTTTCCATCCATAATGAAATGTCTTCGCATACAAGCCTAGGAGACGCGATGAAATACGTAAATAAGCTTTGTTTCCAGGGATATACTCCCCAAATCTGACGCTCATGAAGTGAGCAATGGACGCACCACTAAAACAGGACAAAAAAGAGAAAAGATGAAGAATGATGAAGAGGGTGCGGACGGAGATGAAAGAGATGAAGAATTGGAATGGAGGGCGTGTGAGGAGTTTGGAAGGTGTTATTGAGGGAGAGTGGAATGACAGGGAGTTTAAGGGGAAAAATTGCCCCAAGGTAAACTGGAAGATAAAAGGGAACTATCGGCGGATGGAGATTTTGAGTGCTTTGGAGTGCAGTGGGAGGAGATTCCTGAGAGTTCGGTTATGTAGTCAGGCGGAATAGAGACCGATGAGGCGGATCTTTTAAGAGGTACGGAGGCATAAAATTTGGTCTAACGTAGGAAAAAAATATAGACAGATAGCAAAGAAACTTAGAGAAAAGGGTTTGAGATACAATAGTTTTGCCGATGACGAGTGGAATGCATGTGCAATGATAGGATTGAGCGGTGTATTTCTATAGGGATTTTAAATTTGGAATTGATACTAGATGTGAGCATTGTGGAAACGTAAGAATTTTTGGAAGATGTTTCACGTTTCGGTATTTATAAGAATATCAATACTCGAGTACACCCTCGAAGTAAGAATTTTTCTGGCGAATTGTAATCTCGCATTGCATTTATGTCAGAAATACGTTTTTGTAGAATTCGATTCGTACTTATTTTAATTCCGTATCGAGAGCATTAACGTATAGGTAACTGATTCTAAATTAAAATTATTCTCTACTCAAGGGAGGGATTTATTCATCGAATTATTCACATCTTTACATTCACATTATTCTTGTTAATCAAACTTAGCTCAACTCTAAACTTTTGCCGTCACCATTAGGTATGATGAATAAAGGAAATAGGTTTTTACCTTTTCATTTTCATCACAAAGGGTGGAAGATACTACAGGGTATATAAACATAATAGTAATATTCACATAATTTGTCAATGGTGATTTACCTTACTGTAGATCTAATTTTGCTTATGAAACCGGTCGTATGATAAATTCATTCTGGATTTGTACGTTGTATATTTGTTTCTCTTTTGTAATATCTTTTCACCAAGTGACAATTTAGAACATTGATTTAATTTGTCGAAAAACTTAATCATAAGTGAAAAATAGTGGCTAATAGTGTCCTAATTTTCCTTAATCCTAAAAATGGAAGCTTGAATCTTCGATATAATATTTTCTGTAGAAGATATTGTTTCGAGAACTGTTCTTTGAAGAAAATATTTTTGTGTTCTTTGATAAAGTCCTGCCTATATCTAGAAAACCTGTTTTATATTTTGCTTCTTCTCATTTTAATGCACCATAGTTACTCGACAGTTGTCGCAATTAGTTCTACAATAAAATTGGACATTATTTATAATGAAGGAACCGCTCACCATGTTCTTGGTTTGTTGTTGTTTCCTGTTTATAGAATTGGAACGGAATGATGTATGGACAATTAAAAAATTCCATCAATCGTGGGTTGCGAGTATAACTTATCATACCATATTTCGTAATGACTCGTCACAAATTTTACTGAAAAGTATTACTTGGATCTGAAGCGAAAAGATGAAATCTCAGTATCTATATCATCAACAGATAATTTATCAAAGTATTTGGCATCGATTTCCCGACAGACGAGAACAGAAATACAACTGCTGCCGCAAGAAATCTTTTCTCCTATTCCATCCTAGTGATTAATGATGAAGCTATGAGTTGAAATCAAAGTCTTGTAAGATGGCGTAGGGGGAGTGCTCTGGAACTAGGAAAGGTAGTGCACTTATTTTTGCACCATAGAAAGCTACAGCGAATTCGAAGCAGTAAATTTTCTAAAATATTGATCGTAATATTTCTTATTTTGATTATGTTTGGTATACTTATTCTTCGTTTTTTTTTCGATTGGATATTGGTTAATTTCATGAGGATTTCTAACAATTGAATGCAAATGTTTATTTTTATAAATTTATATCTTTATTTTTATAAATCTTCTCGATTTGACGATGATTAATGTCTTGCTACATTTATTTCGAACAATTTTCCATAATGTATGATACGATTAGTATTATTGAAGAAGTTATTAATCTGTTGTTTAAAGTCTATTTAAAATATAATAAAATATACTATAAATAAACCAAAATAGGATCAATAGATTTTCCTGTGATTTAGAAGTATTTCTTGACTAACTAGTACAAAAAGCACGACCTTTTAGAGTACATCTCGTACAACTCGTACATCACTCATCTAAACTTACCTAAGCTAAGCAATAAGGAGTTAGAAGTAAATTTTTTAAACAGCAATTGTTAGAAATATAGTCAATGGTTAGCTTATTTAAAGATTCAGCGTTAGCTGGAGTTATTTCGTTCTCACAGGCCCTATCGAGTACGGGATAGTATCATGAAATACAGATTGGATGGAAATTGTATAACCCTAATTTTCAATTGTACTTCTTTTTAGCTGTGTTTTATTGATCATTAACCTCATGATCCGTTGAGATTTATTCCACGATTTAATAAAGAGAAGTTTTTGACTGTCTGAGTCTGAGACTGAACGCATTTCTTTTGAATTTTCCATCGTCATAGAAAATAAAATTGACAGAACGATAGATTTTTAATCGCTATTCCTTACGGAATTGGTTTAGATTTTCATCAGTAGACTTTCTTTCAGTCAGTAGGACTTTCATTTTAACCTCAATAGGAATAGAATTCAGTACAAACTAACTAAAGATAATTATTTATATCTCTTCATTCAATGCATAAGTTCACGTTCATATAGTTACTTTTTAATAAATTGTTATTATTTCGTCTCCTTTCCTTTAGATAGCTAGAAAAGGCATCTTAAAATAGCATATGGATTTTAGTCGACCAAAAGACTTTAGAGATAACCATGTGAGACGAATTTTCTCTACGGGAAATTATGGCGAATTCAAGTTTGTCCTTAGATATTAGTTTCCCATGCTCTCAGTTGTAGAACTCTGCTGATTGCAATTGCAATGGAATAGTGCTCGCATCGGGCACCATAACCTTCGAAATCTATTTTCATTCGCCTCATTATAAAATGGTTTTTATTTCTGACCCAATAATAGAGAATTTATATTATTATTAATATTATGTATTTCATGTTTATGCTGAAGTTGCTCATTATCCATTGATCTATTTACATGTTAGATATTGTATTTTGATTGGGAGTACACTTGAGAAGGAATATTTCATCTTTAAAATTGGAATTTGGGTGATATTTATTTGGGAATAGAATCGAGATATATTCATATCGATTCGGAAGATGCATGTTTTCTAAAAGTTAATTTAAACTTACGATTCTTGGTATTTATTCTACAGCGATAACTTGAATTATATCAAAATATTGGTATTTGATGAATAAAGCGATATAATGTTATGTACTAAGTGAATTTTATAAATTTTTAAAATAATTTTCCCAGGAAAATACTCTTAAAGCATGTAGACTAAAGTAATGAAAAATATAGATTTTATTCCATCAGATCAAACAAATCTTCGTGTTATTTTGTGGTTGATGTTCGTGTGTTAAATCAGATTTCTTGTCTCTGATTTAATAGAAAAGAGTATTCAACTATTAACGGTACGTGATTTTATCACCTTGCAATAATATTCTAATCCTCCCTAGCAAGCTACAGTTACACGTCAAACGTGGCTAAAATTAGAAGGTTGAGAAATGTTTAATCATGAGGTAGGAGTTAATTCAACGCAAAAGAATCATCAAATGAGGAATGGCTGTTCGCAGCGAAAGGTAGTTTGGTATTTTCCTGTTCGGTTCACCTCATAATAACCTAAATGCAAAAAAGCGGTCTTCATCTGAAATTCCTTCCGCGACCCTCGTTCAATTAGATAGACGGAATTTTTCCCTCACAGACGTTCGTGGCATTCTAAATATTTAATCCTATTTGACTACGTTAATTTTTCAACGTGGTTGAAGTATCGCGTAAGTAAATGCTTTTTCATTACGTAATTAGTGAGAGTGTTTATATAGTCTCGTTGCGATGTAGGTTTTGTCAGAGGATATAATTTAGTATTAACTTGATTCTGCTATGATCTAGCAATTTTTTACGTTAAGCGACTTCATTTAGATTCATAATTGCCAAAATCGTAAGCATGCATTCATTAGTTATTATCGCTTAGTAAATTAGTTAATGAATTCTTATTTCTTCTTTTATAGGAAGGAATTTTACTGGTTCGATGTTTCTGCCAATTTATCCGAATGTTTCATCAACTTCATCGTTCAGTAAGTTGTAAAATTTGTATTGCTTATCTCGATGCTTTCTATAATAGTATTAGTGTCGTGTTTAATTATCATCCATACTAAATACGAGGGCAATCAACTTTCATGACTCATATTCGAAATTTTGAGGTTTGACAGCCACTTTCATTACATTTAATTGTTCATTTTTGCTTATTTGAAGCATTTATTCGAAATTTTCGGGAAATACGTAACATAGTTTCTCTACCCTTTAATTCTTTAGTCGTACTTAATATGATCTGCATCAGCTTTCTTGTAGTAGGTGGGTAATTTAAGTTAGCATAAGCTTTCATACTAAAGATCCGAGACTTAATCCCAGATTAATAGATTTTTTTGCTTTTTTTAAGAATGGGTAAAATTACATCGGATCAATTGAATTGAATTATCTTTCGTTGATTAATCATTAATATCCTTGCTTTCTATGTTCCACAGTTTAATCTAGTCTGCATCCTCTTGTAAAATTGCTTTCCCAAATAAAAGATTTGCATAGATCCGTTAGAAAGCAGTAAACGTATGTATAAAGTTTACGCATAAATAAATAACTATGTATAAAATGTATTAGATTGATTAAGACTTTGAAAACTTTAATAGGAACATTTGAGACTATTTTAAAGTGATTTTCTTTCGTTAAAACTTGTCTTTGTTAGGAATCACTCATAAATATCGTGTCCTTTCAGACTTTGACCTTAATAGTAAACGCACTCGCAACAATACATGTTTGCGGTAGAGGTCAATTGCACCAGAACTTTGCGATAGGCACTCACCGGTAGCTTTTGCGTAAATGAGAAACACCGATCTTCTGCTGCATCTTTTACACACGCGCATGAAGCTTGACCCCTGTCCGGTTACCATGGAGAAGTTTGAGAGATGTAATTATAAGTTGCTTTATATATTTTTCGTTATTAGAGATGGGGAATGCGTTGCCTGGAGGTTTCAATCAGACGCCTTAGCTGTCGTTTCCACGGAGCTTCGGCTGCGAATCTCTTTGCCAACCGATAGCAGATAGGAAAGCAGTGGAGCGGAACATTCGTAGGGTTAAATGGGAACGAAAAAAGCCCTCCAAAGTAGATGAAATAGGACAGGTCAATTAGCGAAACCAAATAAAGGAGTGGGTAACCGCCAGTTGGAGTACAGTGCCCTTTGTAAGTATCGGTCTTGAGATATTTTCCGCGAGGGAACGAGTCAATGTTTCGAGGCAGTAAAGGAAATGGGAAACCAATTACCACGTAAAATCTATCCTCTTGAAGCCTTTACTCCTCAGCGTATTGGGCGGAGAATCGAATTCTCTGAAGGACTGCGTTCGGTCGTATAATGATCCGAACTGTTCCTGCTGATGGTGGGGAAAAAATTTTGTAAAATGGGAATTGAAAATTTAGCGGTCGAAGGAGCCAGGTGTCAGCGCGAGATGACGTACTCTAGCAGTGGGCCGTTCCGTTACTATAGCCATAAGTTTTATCGTAAGTTACGAGATAGACATTCGAATATTTCATCGAAAGCTTTATCTGTGCAGAGTGACGATTTTTGGTGACGCGGAATAGTACGGGATTACGTCACAAATTTCGAGATAGATACGTCATAATTTAAAACTTTGTTTTCTTGTTAATAATAATAATAATAATATTTTTCTTTATTATGAGTGAGATCGGGACTATGAAGTGCCCTCTTATATCCTGTTATTTCAGTTTTACCCGTTTGTTAGCTCGTCTACAGAAGAGTTAATTCCGAATATAGGTGTGGAATTAGTTTTGTTTTGAGTTTCGTATACGTTGATACGTAAACTGAATGAGATACGTCACAATATATGCAAACTCGATCGGAGAGATTATGCCCTGTACGGAAGCATGCGTCTCTCGTACGTTGATTAATTCTACTTCGGCCAAAACGAAATTTTAATTGGATCCTCCATCTCTCGGAATTCTACGAAATAAGAGCGCGCGTTTTACGGAGAAATCTCATTCGGTTCATTTTAATGGGATCATAAAAGTATTCGATTTGCGGACGTTCCAGGTTGTGCATTTGGGGTGATTAGTTTTCAAAAGAATAACGGATTCGTTCCTGTTAAATAGGTCTCGTAAAGTTATCATTTGTTTTGGAAACAAATCCGCTTTAGGAAGATCATTATTGTAAAAGATCCGTGATGGGTAATGTTCGGTTGCTACGGAAATGTTTGTAAATAATCATAATCGTTTCAGTTGAATATAACTGATACTGAAAACAATAAAATAGATATTATTATATTACAACTATTGAACCCCTTCTATTCCTAAAGTGTTGATAGAAGATAAATTTTTTGTTTATGTGTTTAGATTATGTTCTTTCTATATTGACAGATGTACACCCATCGCTCAAAAATTCGAGAAATTCCTTTCTATGATCTCGTTATTTGATTTCAGTTTCGACAAAATATCTTCCCCTTTCCAGAGCGGACTCATTTCTTTCCTGAAAGTCCGAAAGATATGCGAATTGTTTCCTCGTTTCTAGCGTTTTCCATGGAATTTCTTCCTTTGCCAAAAGATTTCTCCGGACTTGTCGAATTTTCAGTGGAATACTTTGTGGATATATGCAAACCTTTTCCAGCGCATTCCCTCGCTCTTTTGCGGGAGCTCCGATGCTATCTTTCCCACAGTTCCCTTTCCTTATTGCCCCGAAACTCTCTTTGTATTCATTATTAGGGCCGTCAGTCTTCGAGATGAAACTCGGGGGTTGACGCATGCCGTTGTCTCTGAGTTTATTTGCAAAAAAGCAAGGTTATCAAAAGGAAGTTTGTCTCGAATGAAGTTTGAAGAATGTTTTTATGAATTTTGACATACTATCAGCGTTAATGTTATGTATAAGGTTTCGCCTCAAGTTGAAGTATTGAAAATACAAAGTTGAAATGATTCTATTCTTTTCAACGATAAACATTCATATTGTAATGACTAGGAGGTAATCCCTTTCTCGCAATACTATAAGTAATATTACAGACATATAAAAAAATTACCCGCAAAGCTTTCCTTTTTAGAGGTCATTGTTTTAAAAAAATTTCTCCTGATAGGAATGGCGAAGGAAAATTGCGTTTGCCAGAATCTGTTTCCGTCTTACGGTATTTGATTAAAATCAATTATAACTTTACTAATAAAGACTGCTCTTTGAATTATAATTTAATAAATTTAATTCTAATTTAAGTTGTAACGTCAGAAGTAGAAACAATTTTTGAAGTAAGCAATTGAGCTTTTGTTTCCCAAAGTTCCTACAGCTTTGTCTGTGCTGAACTTCATCAATAATAAACGCTCTCAAAATGCATAAGAACATTGTAAATTAGCTTTTTAATTTTCTTTCAAAGTGATTGAAAATAGTTCATATTCCGGAATTACATTACAAGTTAATCACGTTAAATTATGCCACGTTACTCTTATAAATTAATTACTTTTATAAATTAAGGTGGGTAAACTTATACAGTATAGATAGGATTAGGATTTTTGATAAGTAAGTTGAATTTAATTCAATTACCCTTGAACGAATTTCTCTTGAAGCTAAGCTAATAGTGATTTTTCAGGACTGAATTGTATTATTCCATATGCAAAAACTCAATTTACAGACTAAGTATAATTAATCTTAGAGACTGAAGTGGACCGAGAAACTACAATGTGCAAGTTTCAAGATTTTCAAATTACTTAAATTGAAAATAATGTAAAAGATAAGCCTTTGTAACTCCCATGAATATTAATACATCCCTTTCCTCTTCTTCAAAAGGTACTAGACGTTTACAGTGAATATCAATCCATTTAAATATTTTATCTTCTTATTATAAAACTTTATCTAGATAATCTAGATAAATTTAATCTTCATTTTAAGAAATTATGATAATTCATTATAATTGGAAATTAAGTATCTTTAGTGCACATTTAATAAGCATTATTCTCAACTTGCCATTTTAATTACTTTACTTTCTTGAAATTATCGTAATCGAGTAGACTAAAATTAATATTTTACTAGTTTTTAAAATTATTAATTAACTCGAATACGTAAGATTAGGAGTCGGATTACATTAAAGTGAAATGGGAACGTGATATTGGAGAAAAATTTGTGAGAAAAGAAAATTAAATTAAATTAATTGAAACACATCGAGCCATACTTTACGGAATCAGAAAAAATGTACAATTTCACAAAATATGTGTGGAATTGTAGAAATATAAAGTTTTTTAAAGTTTTTAAATCAAAAAAATCAAACGTATGCGAAAGTTAAATTGTTATTAATCGATAATAAATATGTGCATTTTTAACTTGTTTATATTTTATGCTCCTTTCCTTATTGGTACGCAATCTTAGCATGAGTCCACTCCCACATTAAAAACGAGGTTATTCCGATATCTTTTCAATAAAATGCAGGGTCGGGGGAAAGGGTTGCCAGGGGACGGGCGTGGGAGGGCCGATTCACCGGAAACGAAAATATAAGAGGCAGGAGGGCAGAAAAATAACAGAATTCCCAAAGTTCTTTCATTGAGAAGGGAAGAAATCTTCTAGTTGAGGGGGTGGGGTATAAAACAAAGGAGCAAAGTTTCAGTGATCGATAGAGAATGGTAGGAAATGCCAACAAGCGGATTGTACGGTGGATCGAGAGAAGTGGGGGATTAGCAGAAATATCTGCGGGGGAAGGAATGTGGAAGTTTTGGAGCAATCAGGCAGTTTGAGAGGAGTTGCTCTCGTCCGTTGCTTTTTATGAGATTTTCATCTACTTTATCAATTCAATTGCGAATCTCACAGGAATTTCACACGTTCGAACGTGTGGCCTTTTATATCCGCGGACAAGTAACCCACTGCCGAAGACAAGGACGCGTTTAATAACGAGGGAATTTCATCTGTTTCCCTCGATTTCATTAAAAAGTTTTATTTCCTTGCTTGAGATTCTAGATATGAGAGCTCTGCTCATTGATTTTGAGTAGATGTTTCTGGGAAAATCGCGCGGCAGCTATTTCTAGCGCGCGTTCGGAGAACTTTTGGAGTGGATGTGCATATATCCACTTCAAAGAAGGAGCAGCGACCGCGAGATACGGCTCAAATCATGCTTCTTCCGAAATTGTTGGCGTGTTGTCGTTATGGGGATGGTTGCCATGGTTGAGAGGTGTTTTCTTAATTAAAAAAAATATTGTATTTCGATTTAAGTATTAAGATATTCAGATAATTGATGAGATGATTTCAGTGTTTATTTATATTATTTGTTTTATAAAATTTTTATTTATTTTTGATTTATAATATTTTATTATTGGTTTGGTTGAGCTTATTTGTTGTTTTTTGGTCCTTTGATTTTTAGTAATCTACCTTCATTAATTAACATTGATATAAGGATATATATCGTCTTCAAAACGTACAATGTGTTTTCTAATATTATTTAGCATTGTATATAATATTCCGGGATTCCGTGCAGTGACCATAATGTCTTAGTTTCATTTTAAGCTATCAACTAATGGAATTCTATTAAAGGAGAATTCAAGTATTTTCGCAAAGCTTAAAATTTTTATTTTTATTGTAATTAGTAATCGAATTTTTATAAGTCGTTTAAAATTGATTATAGTTTTTTATTATCTTATTATATTCTTATACTATTTTGTTTGTTTTTCATTCAAATTTAGAAGTTTACTTTTTTGAGCCGGAAGAAGATATTTATATTATTATATTTTTTGGTAATTATACTTAGTCAGTTGTGTATGAATTTAATTATTTATTTTATCCAGTGGATTCTTTCTGAAATAATTCCAATATAATTAGTATCTATGTTGATAATTATACATTACGAGCTATTTAATACGGGAAATATAACTGAGGAGTTAATGGCTGACACACGACATAGTAAATGCATATATTCTGCAGTAAGAATTTTCTTGCTTATTATATGGAAGTGGAGTGTTGTATTGATACAGTATCGCGAAATATTTAGTTTAGATAAGTTAAGCGCATTGATCATATTGCAGAAATTCATAGCGATCTCACTGTAAAAGTGAATGTAATGGTATTCCATAAAAAAGTGCTAACGATGTAACGAAGACATTTCGAGTTAAATCCTTATTTACGAAAAGTAAATTTATCTTCATCTTTGTACCATTCATTTTCCGGAGAATATTATTTTTATCTAGTTTCGAATCAGGCACTAAGGAAAGTTTGAAACGATGTTTGAGGCATAAAGGGTAAACAGTAACTCCTTCGAACGTTGTGGCATTGAAAAAAAATTCGATTTGGAAAGTTGTTGAAGCTCGGATAGTTCTTGAGAAAATATTGGAAAAATGTTCAAACTTCCAAATTCCTTTTATTTTCTGAGAAAAGCATTGAGATATTGGTAAAACGCAATGAATCTCTTGATGTGAATCTTCAGAACATTAAGTTTCCATCTTGCTCTTCATGAGCTCCGAAAACGCTCCATAATGGGCGATGTACCTTTCCAGTGCTTCGGAAATTGTACGATTGTGAGTTCGTGGAGTACATATGTAATTGCCATGGTGATTTTGTCGTCTTTGCTCCTTAAAGAGTAAGGAAACAGTGATTCTGCGTAAAGACGTGTTGCTAGGAGATTCTGACGTAGTAACGGACATGATTAAGGCGTGGCAGGTGCGGGGGTCGAACACGGGTCTCCTAATTGTCAGTCCATTAACATAATCTCCCCAAGAATATGTACATGTGTGTGAATGCTATCAGAATTGGTGGAGTAACCGACTTTGTGATTGGTATATCTGGGTTCGAGTCCGGGTCATGTTACTTTTCTCCTTCCAGTTTCTCCATTGTTACAGTTTTATTCAAATTGTTAAATTAAAATCCAACAATCAACGAAAATTATCTGGAGTGATTTTGGAAATTTTTAAGATAAAATCATATGGAGTTTTATTAAGTTGATCTCTTTAAATTAAAGAAAACGCTCGATTAATTTACTCTTGTTTAATTTTATTCAGTTATGTTCTTTTATATTTCTTTGAAAGTCTCTTAATTTTATTATAATATATGAATTTATATTGTTACGGATTAAACTTATAAATTATTCTATCCACCGCAAACGTTTGTTGTAAGTAATTAGTAGAATAGCATGGAATGCATTCCTTATCGTATCTAGTTCTTGTTAAATATACTGAGAAGCTAATTTCCTACGAACGTAATTATTACAGGAATTTCTTGCTAATGTTGAATTCAGTCATCGCGTAGTTGCTAGAGTTACGTTAGTTGAAATTCCCAACGCAAAATGTGCTTGACCTTCTCTGTTTGACATCGTTTATGAGTTCTTGTTCTTGCAACATTATATGTAACTATAATCATAAACAACCTGCAACGTCTTGCATAGCAAACATCCCTGAACTTTGTTTAAACAATGAGTTAAGTTTGTATTTGACGGAGTTCATCTTTCATTTGTTTCAAGCTTTTGGTAGTCGAACTCTATTTCCGCTGAAACGTAGGTCATGAAAATTTAAGTTAAATCGAAAAAGATGTTTTTGCTTCCTCAGATTTGGGTCTTGCGAAAACAGAGGTTTTTTAGTGCCCTTAAACGCGTGATCTATTAAAATTGCTGACGCGAAGGAAATTCTAGTAATCTCGCTCTAGGATTTCTACCCATTTCTCTTTATAAGCCTTTGTTTTCATCTTTCATTTGTACTCTTTTATCATAAATTTAACCATGATTAAAGATATGGGAGAGTTTCCACCAATTCCTGATATTACGTTCCTTTAAGTTTGAAAAATATTTTTGCTAAGCCTTGATTGAAACAAAAATACATTCAAGTATGAATTGTATTCAGCTATACATACCTTTATGCAATATGATACATCATTAAGAAATTTAACAGATCTATAAATAATATAGGTAGGTGGTGTAATACCGAGAAAGATGTGTACAGTGTAGTTTGATAAATATAGAATTTATATTCGTATACAACAATATAAGGAGTAAGAATGAAAAATTAACGAAATACTCTTCAAGTGAATATAATTGGTTTATTTGAAAAATTGAACATAGATTTAGGGTGATATTTTATCACTGATTAGATTGAAGATAATTTAAACCTATTGCTTATTGGTTCGATCTCAGTAATTTTTTCGGTTCTTTTTTGTTGTAGTTGAAAAAGAAGTTTAATTATAGTATATATAAATAACTGATGTTCTATGCTAACACTAGACTTTACAATGCAAAGTAAATTGCACCATCTTCATAATCAATTATTTATGATATACGTATTAAATCGTGTAGCTATTCAATCACAAAGTACCTGGAGTTTGTTAATTTGATTTAAAAGTTAATTGGATATTTAGGGATAAACGATATACATGTATATATTTTTTTCTTAATTATCACTTTATATTCAAATTATTATGTTATTCGATTAATTCTTATCTCCTGGATTGTATCCTAATTTAATTATTCTCTAATTTCATGTATTTTATCGAATTTAGGATATCGTACGCGAAATTGAATGTATCTTATTACTATTAATAGCTGATTTTTGAAAGGAAATATAAATGTTTCGCAGCAGATTATTTTAGACCTAATTTCGATGGAATCAAATTAGATTAATTCTTCCACGAGATATTGAATTAGTTCACCGTGAATAATACACCAGAATATCCCTTGCATCTCCCGCAAATTAAATTAACACGAAATCGGTTTGGCTTCTTCGTTACACAATATCATTACCTCTACGTACTTACGTATATAATCATACGTATAACGATCGTAATATACATTTCGGCAGTTATTATTAAAATCCTTTTTTTCGAATTACGATAAGATTTAAAGAGAAAAGTAGACTATGTTCTGTGTAGAACGAATGTTAAACTTTATTTTTAGATCGCTTTCTTTACCGAAAAAGGGCATGTTTGCTTTCTTTTCTCCCCGAATCTTTCTCTATCATGAAGGTAGCAGGCAGGATCGTTCATCAAAAGCTTTCGAATACGTGATCACGTCGAAATATACGCTGTGAAGCGGCTGTGCCGATACACGGCAATCGGTTGGGCGTAACGACAATGCCCAGCTGTTCCATTCTCCTCCTTCTTAATTCCTTTCTCTTCTCCACATTTTTCTTATCCCGTCTAAAAAGAAACCATCGATCTTAAAGCCTTGTTAATAAGGAGAAGTTTTCTTTCTTCTCTCTCTTTTTGTCTCCGATGATCATCCTCTTTTTATAACCTCTCTTATCCCGACTGCTCGAAATCCCTTTTTCATTCTTTCTCCGCGAATATATTCTGGAATTCCCGATCGCGTTTTTACTGAAACTGACTCTCCATCTCACCTGAATCGCTACACTGAAATTCCGATTTACGATTTCCGATTTTACGTCGACTCTTCCATTTTGACGCGTTCTCCTCTCCCTCCCACGCCGATCAAGAATTCAAACATTTTGGACTCTTTTCTTTCTTCTCCATTCAGTTTGGGTTGTGGCCCATCCATCGAGAATCGCTCAGAAAAGGAGTCTTTTTTTCTTTTTGTTGTATCGATGGAAGGGTCTGGAATATATCCTTTGAAGCCATTCTTGTTAATCGCCCTCGATGGCTCCTAACGAGTTACCGGTGTTCGTCAGGATTCTCTTTTAGGTCCCCTGCGTTTGAGTCACGTTTCTCGAATTCGTAACGGCTGATTCTGCACTTGAGTTTTTATTTCTCCGGAATTTATGCTTTGAAACGCTCCTATTTCCTCATTCTCTTTTCCAGCCAACCGTGAGGGCGAATTTACGGAATTTCGTCTAATGTAGTATATCGAATTTGGAGCTAAATTTAAAAGATTCTGATTTAAGGAAAATGATGATCGGACAATAAAATCAATCTATTCCGTATAAATTCTATCGAAATATCTCATAAAAATTTCCTATTTCGGAGTTTGACTGAGAGGTTGTTAGAAGAGACTCATGTTTGCCCCCATCAATAACGATTGTTGCGTACCCAGAAGGACATTAATCATTCTCTGGTGTTCCTTCAGTTTCTAGAGATACGAATTTAATTCCTAATAGCCTTGCACAAATGTAGCAAATGGGTGCAATGCACCCGAGCTGAAGTCGTTGTGATTCTGCAAACATATCTAGTTTAATCTCCTGGTCGTGGGGCTTTCCATGTCGGGGATTGTTGGTGAGTAATGCTCGCTCAAATGCATGAATCACGGAATTCGTAGCGTGATAATCCTAAATTAGCAAAGGTTGCAAATCTGTTGATCTGTAAACTAAGTTTGGATCCACGTGTCTTGAAGAAGGCCATTCTTAGATTGATTGTAAACGTTTTCGGATACGTTTTTAATAGTTTAAAAATGATGTTACAGCTTTCCCCGTAATGAATTTAAATGACCCTGTAATTATAGAATCGGGAATTAAATTTATGAATGAAAATCCAACTTACTTTTTAACTACTCGAATTATTATGTAGTGTAATGCACTATTTGTGAACATTTTTGAAGGTTTCCATTTTGTCTTTAGAAAAATGCGTTGCAATTGCAAAATCAATGTAAGACTCTTATATTGCCAACTAATAAGAGTGCAAAAGTAAGTTGAATTAATAAATTTGTACAGATAGACTCATGATTAGAGATTAATGTACTCCCAGAAATTTATATCACTATTCTACGAATGATATCGAAAAATTAATTTTATTGCATTAATCGTTATTGGATTGCATTTTTATTCTAGCACAATTACACTGAAGCTACGATATTACCCATTCATTTTTCGAAAATCAGACATAACATTATTTTCACAATTCACCAAGGTAAGACTAATTTGGTAAATACTTTGTAGATATTTAGAAATCAGGTGTTTATTTAATCAATAACCGTCTTATATGCTGCAAAATTCAATTCAATTCCGTACTTTTGAATTCCACCATCTCCGGAGAAGCACGTTCTAAATTTATCTACGACACAAATACGCGAAACCACTTAGAGCATCGCACTCGAATAAGACCGCCCTCTTTGGGAAAACGGTAACATCATCGATAACGGTCAAAGTATTTGAAGGCGCAACCCTGTTGGAGAGCTACGGAGGGCGTAAAATCAGACCCTTCAGATTGTTTTTCTTCTAGGAAATCGGGACGAAAACAGATTTATGACTCGGTCACTCGGGCTTTACTCTCCTCCAGGACCATTCCTCGAGAATCCCTCTTGTTGATTCAAGGTCATGAACCCGGTCCTTCCGAACGAATTCCTGCGAAGTGTTCGCCATCTGGCGTAAGACGTACGAAGGAACGTCGGATTCGCTATTTATCTCCTTCGAAATTGTTTCGCTCCTTCTCCGCCACGCGCCGCTCCCTTCCCAACCCCTTCACCTTTACTTATCCCGCTTCAGCATCATCGACACGAAAATATCTCCTCATTTTCCAACTTTTCTCCCTCGAATCGATCTCTTTTTATCTCTTCCCACGACAGTTCCCGAGTTGGGGATAAACCTCGCGTATTTCTCCCTTTACCATTCCTCACCTTTTTTTCTTTATCTATCTCCCTCTTTGCCCTTCCCTCCTTGATCCCTCCTCTTGACTGCCATCTCCCAGACACGCCTCTCGAAATCAACCCTTCTCCCCCACTTCACTTTCTCCACTCGTGTTGCCCTTTCTCCCCGTGTCGCTGCATAAGCACGTCTGCATTTTACTGTGTTCGCAAACTAAGGAGGAGCCGTGTTTGGAAATATCGCTCGTCGAAATGTAGATAATACTGAGCCGAGGGTTTCAACATGAAAACATAGTTATCAGTGATGTGAGGAGTAAGGAAAATGGATGGAGGGATGTCATTTAATAATTCGTGCTTTAAGCAGTTCCAGTCAGACCAAATATCTCTCTAAAAAATATATATTAAATTGTGCTGAGAGTTTCTACAACCAAGCTTTCAATTCATGATGGAAATGATTAGTGAAAGAAGAGATTATACCCCAGAAATATTTAGTTGCATAATAAGCAGTTCATTTACCATAAATATCAATGTTTTAGTTGTCTAAAAGTTTAACTTTTACGAGAATAATATTCTTTTCTCTTGTTCTTCGTAATTACGAAGAACAAGAGAAATTAAAACTTTAATCGACATTATCTATATTTTTTGCAGTATGTTAAGCTTTTTATTTTATTACCACGTAGAATTCATAAATAGCCTCATAAAACCATATCTTTCCTTTCATTGCAGAAAATTAGACTATTTTAGCGTATTTTAAGACAGTCTTGTCAGTTATAAGCTATCAGTGTTATTAGACTATTTAAGTCGCTTTAGGTTTTGAAATAATATATAAAATGAAAAAGATAACTATCAATTTACAGAGAAGATTCATTCATATGAACCTGGTTCACATTTCACGATTTTAATCCGGATAAGTAAGCTTTCCTTCTGATCAACCCAAATAGCTTTTGACTGTTCCTTTCCTTTTGTTATTCCACTAAAATTTCTACCTATTTTAATAGAGCCTCTGTAAAAACAGTATAAATATTTTCATCCATTCAGTTTCCGGTTTATGATCAAGGCACTTTTACTTTTATATTCTACTCATGCACGTTTTATGGGATGGAATAAATTCTTAAGTCCTTCCTTTCAGATACGAGCATTATATCTCAAAAATAAAACTTATGCAGGGGAGTATAAAATGTGGCAGTCTGTGAAGCACCTTTTATCGTACCATTCTCTTATATTTTTGGAGGAGGTTTGAAAATCAAAGCAATAAAGAATGCATAATAATATTAATATAATAGTCAAATAAGTTGTATTTCATTTATATTCCATTGAAATTAGTTCTTTTCCCTTTTCATTACTGTATTTAAGGTTAACTTATCTTACCTTTTATCTTTATTCCTTCTTTTTCTTTTTACAGTTTGCATCCATTCTTGCTCTCTCTTACATTTTATTGTAACACTTAAACAAGCATTTCATTACTATACAATACAATACTTTTCCTTATATTTATTTCTTCAATATTACCTCTATTTATTTGTATTTAACTGCACACTCATACTGCAGAAGTTTTTATCTATCTTACAAACATTAAATTTTATTCTCAAAAGCTTATTCGCGTTTCTTTGTATGTTATCTTACTTTTATGTCCCTTACTAGTGATTCCTATAACATATTTTCTTCTTTTAATTACGATACCCTAAGATACAGATATGTTCCCATATCTATTTAAGTTTTTATTAGTGTGTTATTGTCCTGTATGATATTGCAATCCAAATTTGTAGTTATCTGTAATAGAGACACAAATGTCCATTAAATCCTCGCTTGAGGAAAGTCAGTTTACTATTAAAAAAATAATTATGAAAGAAGTTTTCTTTTTAAAAGTTCATTTATGTATTTTCAAGTTAATCTTAAAATTTCCGAATATATTATAAGTACTATATAGAATAAGTCCAGATACGTAACATATCTATGAAATCAATGAATGTTATCTCGTGAATTTAAGTCATCCCGCTAAGAAAACAACCCTTGTATTCCTTTTCTTGAAATGTTAATATTGGAGTTTCTTTTCTTGTATTAATTTGGAGACTTATCAGATATCTCAACATTTATCAATAATATCACTATAATTTTAATATTCGCTTATTTTACCGGCCACAGTCGTGCGATTTCCCTTAAGTTAATTTATCTGTGGGCACGTATCTTTGGCCTTTCTTTCCCACGGATTCTTCTTCGTCAATTCTTCTTTCTTCTTTTCCTCCGTCAATCCTTTTTTCCCCTCCGAGTGCACTGGAGGCGTAGTCGTTGAGATTCTAGGCAGCACAATCTAAATTCCTTCCCGAGGGAGGCCAAGGAACGACCCCCCCCATTCTGCAGTTTTGAGGAATTCCCCTCTGTTGCTAACTCACCAACCTCTTACTCCTTCCGCTTGGACGGCTCCTGTTCGCTTCCCGGCACTTTCAATTGCCCTACCCTCCCTCCCATGCTTTTACGTCAATATTCGCTAGGTATATGCACAACGATATTAATGTACCCATACTGATATCGTTATGTAGATGTATTATTTCTACCACTTTATTTCTTAAATGATTATTTTTCTCATAATACTTTTTACTCAAATTATAATTATAGTCGGATTTTTCTGCTATATATTCCTATAATATTTTTACTCGGTATTTTTTATTCTGTCCATTTTATGGAGTTAAATCTATGTCTCTGATTTACTTTGTATACTGTATCGATTTTAGGATTAAATTGTCTCACTTGATTTGGCGTAATATCCATTTCAAGATTCAATGTCTTATAAATCATACTTGTCAGATCAGTGTTTGTGGTAAATCCGTTTTCAACTATACAAATGTGGCAATACATCTCTAACTGTAGAACAGATGTATGCTTCGCTTCATCTTTGTGAGAACAAACATAAAAAGGGCAAACAAAGGTAAAGACGAATAAAGGATGTACGGTTAATCACGAGCGTGGACATTTCAAAATCAATAAACTTTAATGTATCGATTGTAATTTGCATTAAAGTTTATGTATTGACTTCGTCAGAGTCCACTAAAAACTTTAATAGTTGCTTTGTATACATATTTACCGTGTGATGTATTCATAATGAGATTATCAATATAGAAATATTACCAAGGCTCACAGAGAGTTGTCAACATAAATTCTGGTTACATAGCAACGAATTAATCATTATATTTGAGATTTATATAGCTAATGAAAAATAAAACGAAAGGAAAGGAATATAAGAGAATTGAATGTGTAGAAACCATCTATGAATAAATTGAAAGTTATTATACGATACACATACATGTATATGTAAAGATTTCGTCTCCAAGCTATTTACGTCTCACCTGTCCCTGTCAGATTCTCGTGTCTGCAAATCTGTCCCCCACCTACCTTCTGCCAAATCGGGACTTTTCCCTCGTCTTATAGCTTCTAATTCTCTTCCAGGAGCTTCGGATGCCTTCCATTACATTCCATACGCTACGACATCTCTCGACCGTATTTACGTTTCCCGTGTTGAATCCTGTCCTTGTCATGTTTTCTTGACGAAGAATCACTTAGCTCGGATAACTTTGCGTATCTAAATCCTTTTCAACATCCGAGTGGTTATATTCGCTTCTGTGTGTATTTTCTCGAAGTTTTTGGATTCCTCTCCGCAGCTGAGCTGTATCACGATCCTCAGACTGTATTTGTAAGCGCTTTAAAGGGTTATATACATGTTCTACTTCTGCTGTTCTTAAAAGATATCTCTGTACTTTCCTACGGTACGTAATAAGAGATGCATTAGCTTTGATGCAAGGAGAACAACAATTTCTTTATTTGTTAAGTATTTGATAAAGTTTCAATCTAAACAGATAAAATGGTAGAGCACTACAATGCAATACTAAAGTAGAACAATATATAAATATCGTTTAGATCTTTAAAAATATTTATTTTAGATTTTTATTAAGGCATGGTTTTTTGTCTAATAGACTTATGTATTTTTCTTTATTTCAAATTATCTGTAATGGTAATTAATTTCAATGAAAGCTGATTTACTTTATTCTTATGTCTCTCAAAATTAATAGTCTTCAAGATGTATCTCATATTGCGAATATTGTATTTTTATTTAGGAATATTTATTGCTGTTTTTGAATTCCCAAGAGGTATCTTATGCCTCGTTTTTTCTCGCCAACTTAATTTTGAAATTTGTTTTTGGTTCTTAGAGATTTCCAATAAGAACTAACGGAATAGAAGAGAACAGAAAACATCCTTAGCGTCCTTAACATAAATATGGAATTTATTTCAACAAATGCAAACACTTTAAATTTGATTACTAAAAATCCATTACCATCGATTTATATTTAGGGTTATATGAGGTAATTGCGTGATGTTACAAGAATTCCAACTTACGTAGATTCAAAACGTAAGCTGAATCGATTTTCGTAGCTGTGAAGTTCAATTTAATTTTCTCGTCTACGAATGAAATAATTCATTGACAGAAAGGAAGGGGGCACCTGATGAAAATTAGCAGGAAAAAATTAACGGAATTAGTTAATATAATATAGAATTAAAATAATATCTGCAAATTATTAAATTTATTTAAAGTTAGAATTAATATTTTATGACAAAGTTTGTTAGAATAGAAATTACTGCATTATGCACGCATTGCTCATGTAAATGTGAATGCAAAAAAAATAGAATTCAATTTCGTTGAAAGTGGAAGGTTGGTGCGTACATGATAAATTATGAAGGATTAATTTTCGAACACACTCATTATTTTGCGGATTTTTAATGCCTTACAAGTTTTATTTTCCTTTAGTGTTCCTTTTCATGTTACACTGACCATCAGCCATCTCATTTCACCTTGACCAATCCTCGTCTTATTTTAATAAAACTAATAATGAATGATATAAGGAGTTTAAAAATAATATCCTCGAAAATGCAATTCAAGTTTTTTTTATAATCAATTTAATTTAAAAAATTCATTCTTTTCTATGTGTTAGTTTTTTATTAGTTATTGTTTAATATTTCACGTTCGAGAGCAACAATCCTCCTTCGATATCGATCATTCTGCAATGATTTACGAGTTATCCTAAATATAACACCTGAACATCTTGTGAAATATTATCAATTCAACCATAAGAAATTGTGTCTTTAATATTTCGAAAATATCAATTCGATAAAGAATAATCTTTAGGGCATAAAAAGTAATAAAAATCCTGCTAGATAGAAAAAAACTAAAATTAATTACATCCCTATAAAACACATATACTTTTGTACAGAGGTGAGAAAACTTTACATACTAACCTACTTTTATCGCACATCACAAATTGGTCAAAAACGAGCGTTGAAATCTCCATTAAATTCCTCGCAATAATAACGACCCCTTATTCCATCACGTGCTTCTCCCATCTTTAGCACCTCTCTCTTTCGTACCTCTTTTTAGCTCTCTCTTATTCTCTCCTCTTTCCTTTATCGAATTTGGATCCCTTCTCCTCCCCCTCTCTCTCCCTGACGTGGTCCTATCCCGCGACTCGTTTTAATAACGATTCCGAAATCAATTTATCGCCTACGAATTGAATCGGCAGAATTATCGTCCGAAGGCAAACGGAGGGATTTTTCCGATAACGATGCCGCTGCACCTACGCGATATACGTATCTGGATCTCATAAAACGACGTGTTTTTCCGATGGAAATCGACGCGATAACGTACCTGTATTGGGCGTTGGGCCGATTAATAACACATGCTTCGATTCCACCTAGTCTGCAGATCGAGAAATATTATCGAAGAGTTTGTTTATGTTATTTTAGGGCGCCGACGGATGAGCCGTGCATTTTCATGGGGAGCGAATGGTCTTGCAGGAATCAGGTGTCGTTTTCTTTTTTAAATCGAGAGAGGAAATTGGTATTTCTTTCGAGAGATGTGATACTTGATTGGTTATCATCTCTGCAAGTCTCGAGAATTTATAATGTATAGTTCATAGGCGAGTTTTTGATTGTTTACCAGATTTTTCTTGCATGGAGATTCCTTGGTTACGCTTCGAAATGTAAAAAGGAATATAAGACGCGAATTCTTAGTAATGTAATTGTTAGTCAATACATCGTTTGAGTCGCGTAATAATACGATAATTATTGAAAAAGGAATGCTATACTCTTACGTATCTGGAATTAAGGATCAAGGAGATATTTTGTCGTTCAATAATGCGAGATTCATCTTCATTCTTTTCTATATTCTTTAAATTTATTATAGTCCTACTTCTTAGAATTTACGTAATTTTGGATAGGAATATCCCTGGAAATCTCATTCTGGGTTTTAAATTTTTATTGTCTTTGATTCTCACGAAATCTAAATTTAACTTATTCATCTGAATTTTCATTATCCTAATGGAAGAGATTTTCGCCTTGCTATTTTAGAGTAGTACGATTTCGAAATATAATCCCCGGCTACGATACGTTCAGAATCACATGGAAAAACGTTGCATTTGCTAAGTGTTGTTATAATTATCTTGAATATTAGCGTATGTTAAAACTTTGACTGTCATGAATTGTGTTAACAAAAGTTTTTTTGACAAAATGTACAGTACAATTCGACATAATTACGTGTATAATCCACGTACTATCTCATTAACGAGTTAAGTATAGCAAAAAATAACATTTCAGTTACGTACCGTAGTAATAGAACACACAAAAGTATCAAGAGACGAAACATCAATTACACGACGCATCCTCGTATTTTGGTTCCATTATAGAGAGCGGAAAAGTTTTGCCTTGCGTAGTCCATGTTCCCGATATCATATCCAAATCCAATATTCAATATCCCTATTGATTAATTACTTCCCGTTATAGCTAATAATCGTGTTCAAATGCCCTCTATTCACATTTTAATTGGACCGTAACTTGTGGAGCAGTTCGATATTTTTAAGAATCTGATAGCGGTAGATGTTTCTAAGTGGAATAATTAAGCACTGAGGAGTATTTGAGAAATCCTTCACCTGAACCTAGCGAAGTTCATGATAGTTTTAAACAAGTTAGATGCGTTACCACGGTATGATTAAGTAGAGCAAGCAAATGTAGGCACTTAGAACAAAGGTTGGTTTTTCACGAAATCTCGCGGAACTTGGTGGATTAAAGTTCTTCTACCGTAGGCGCGTGAAACTCCAATATTATTCCGAAAATTCGCCATCGAAAATTGATGGGAATTGGGGATATTCTGAAAGAAATTTGGAATTAGTTTTTTTTACTCGAATCTTCAGATTCTATTAGTCGGATTTGAAAAACTAAGTCGAGATTCTAACTGGAGTACTTTGCGATCCTTGTTAATGATCTTAATTGGTTTCTTAGTCTGATTCTGTTAACTGTAAACATTGATATCCGACCTTTCTATGGTAAAAGAAGTGCGGTAAAAATTATTTTTCAATTATGCTTTTTTAGCTAAAGAATAATCCGTAGAAGAAAGAGTCAAAAGTGTTTTACGTAGAGTGATGGAGATTTGGAGAGAGATTTTCTATTAGAAAACAGCATTTAAGTCTTATAAGATTCCTGTTGGTGAATGGCTCGCTTTAAGTAAGAGGTTTAAATTTAAACTGCACCTAGAATTTGGAGTGTGTTCCCAGATATAAATTGAGTATTTTAAATAGTACTGATTTATAGAATCTATCATAATAAATCAAAAACGTTTAAAAAAACAATTTGAAATTTACTAAATTAACGTCAATAATTTACGTTAATAAAAATTTTGCTATGAAGTGCTGGTTTTATGTCACTTCATTCCTCTTAAAGTGTATTGAATTTACAAATTAGATACTTCACATCCTGCAAAACCTTGATTTCTGGAAAATTTCCTTGAAATATTTTCAGAATTTGCTTCAAAAAAGGTCCATATCAACGGATCAAAATCATGCATCGTAAATCTTTCGCGGAAGTATGTTCGAATCGCTTTATAATTGGATCGCGCATATTTTGAATTTTCGAAATGGCATCCGTATAAATTCCACTGGAACATTTTCACTCGAAACCTCGTAATGAATCAATGAAATGACTTTTTCGTTGAGTTGCCAAAAATCCCAACAGAAATGACTAGAAATGAAAATATTCCGAAAAGGCAGCTCTGGTACGAAGAGAAAATTTCAAGCACGGGATTGCAAAAATAAAATCCTCGCCTATTTCTGAGAAATCTAGTTGGTAGTAATCGACTAAGAGAAGATGCTTAAATGCAGTTTCTAACACTTTTCACAGATCTGGTTAGAAAATGATGTGTACTGATCGTTAAATCCGTCCAAAACTTTGGAAATGATGTAAAAAATGAAGTTTTTTATGAAAATAAAAATTAATTTACAGCCTTCCATCTTGTATGAAAAATTGAGCTAAGGAAGTATTGATTGTAATACTGAATATAACGAATGCGAAAGATGTTTGCACCAAGCACAGTAGTATGGATGACGAATTCCATTCGTATATAGTATTCTTCCAACTTAATAATACAATTCCTGTTTCTAGAAGTCGAACAAAAATTAGAAACTGTGCTAAATATTGGATGGACTGGATATTGTATGAAAATATTTCTTGCTTTGAAAATTCGTTGTAGATTTAAAAGAATGTAAGTTTTACATTGACGCTATGCAAATATTATTAGGAATTTATAAAACTTTTTGAAATATGTAATTGTGTGTAAATTATATATAAATCACCATATGCAATATGCGCCTACGTTTTTGAAGGAAGGATAACTTAGCGACGATTGGCAAAAGTCTACTTCGTAATGGTTAGACGATAAATTTGCTATTATTTCATTAATTTAGACAAAAGATTCGCCAAAGGTGCTGTTTACATAATAAGAGCCTGTTCTGGCGTAGTAATCTGTTAATTAAAGAATAATTTGAGGAATGAGAGCTGATACTTTGAAAACATAGAGATATCTCAAATTTTCACTCTTAAAACCCTCTGCAAAACACTATAAAGCTAATTTTCTATTTATTGTTTAAATATAAAATATTCTAATTTTTTGATGGCTATATAAAGTATTTATTGCATTTATATAATTTTATTTCAGCTAGCGAAGGTGATTCAGGAAAGACTTTGCTTGGAATGGCGTCAGTGGGATGTTTTTTTTGTAAGTCAAACTTTCAATTATTCAAGCTAGTTTTTACGTTTCACACTTCCGGAAATCGGTGTTTGAAATTTTAATGATGGAATGCAAATTAGCACGTAGGATTATGAAGGGTTTTCAGCCTTTAAAATGAATTTTATTAGTGTTTCCGGTCTCGTTGTGTAGCGTATGTTAGGAATTTCTCCACCAGAGGCGAGACCAATCCATAATCTCTCTTAATCCTAAGTGATTACGAACCGAGTGGATATTAAACCAAAAAGATAGCATTGGTGCATATTCAATAACTGTACTTTTTTCGCGCCTGAAGAAGGAATCTTGAAAAAGTTGTTAAAAATTACTTCATGAATATCCCCGTTGAATAGACGCCATTTTTATTTTGCATATTTACGCACTTCAACTCTTGAATGTGACGTCTGAAAATTTGACGCGATAGCAAAGGGAAAATCATGTTTGAATTCAAATTAAATAAAATTTGTAAGAATTCTATATATTTGCCGCTATGTCTTCACAAAATTCTGCAAATATTTTTCACGATTTTTTGAAACGATATTCATCTTTTCCGTAAGCTTTAAGCTTTTGTATTGATTACTGTTTAGAAAATACTATCAAACATCTACGCACTCGATATTTGTATTATAAACTTTTTCGATCCTAAATGGTTTAAAGCAACATAATCCTTTTTCTTAATATAAAGCCTGGATTCAAAATTATTTAGTATTTAATACACTCGCGAAGAAAGCTTTTAAGCTATTAATCAACAAATTTGATATTTTAAAATTATTTCCCCATAAATGTACTTAAATCCGTCATCGGATGCGATACATAATAATTTAAACACTATCGTTGTAAATTAATTCCCATCAATTTAGGAATATTCTAGAACCGCCCCACTTCTCATATATCATCCTGTTTTCGAATGCATCAAACATTAATCGAAGCGAAGGCATATTTTAGTTCGTAGAGTACATTATCTACTTCAGCGGTAAAGTACAAAGCGGCTCTTAACTAAAGCAAACTACAACCGACGTAGCCTTGAATTATTTATGCATAGAGCATAATTATTTAAAAGCAAATGGCTGAATCGAAGATGACGTACATTAGTTAGTTATTAATGATCTGGATGACGTCATGAACAAAATGGATCGCTGTTAATTATGGACATCATTATTTCTTGAAAAATTTTCCGTCACTAGATCTGCTAATTGAATGCTGGAAGTAATTTCCTTGTAACAACCGTTGTACAATTCGCTTATTAATTCATGAGTATTTTTTAGTGTAAGAAGGGAGTGGACATTTAAAAATACATTTCCATGTTTTGTGAGAATTTAAGCGTTGCATATGCATTTTTATTCCCAAATTTCATGAATGAAATTCATTTGTTTTTCCAAGAATGCTGAATTCAATAATTTTCGTATATATGATCTATCAATTTAACCTTTTAACTCTGAAGTTTTGCTATGTACTAAGTAGCATTACAATGGAGAGAGATTTTCTTAGAAGAGTTTTTCAGCGTAATTTCTTATGCAGTATGTCAGAAGGATGGGTTTTATAATAATTATATATTTTATTCTATATTGGGAAAAGTTAGAAAAGTTGATGATAATTTGCTTACAAAAATTGAAGCCATACTTTATGTATATTTTATAATAAAGTAGAACCAAACAATAAAAATACAAGTAAAATAGATCGGATTGAATAATGTCGATAATTTTGTAATTGTAGGCTTTTATATTTTAGACCAAAAAAGGTTAATACTATCATAAACTATAAGTGATGAATCATGTAGGAAGTAGATATAATGTCAATAATATATTGACGAAGATGTATAAAATATATATTTCATATATAAGTAAGTATAATAATATCCGTTTTTTCTAAAGGAAAGAAAAAAAATTAAATAAATTATTAATTAAATGTTTATATATAGTTATAGCGGTATTATTGCATGATATCACTTCCATTGCAACAGAGTTAGTTGTATAAATAACAATAAATTAGTGTTTTATGTTTCTATTTTAATATGTAGTAACTAGTAATTCGTATAGCGTTTATTTTGGAGATCCATCTTTGAAAAACTGTAACGTGCTAATATTACAAAAAGGCTTCTTGAAGAATGTCTAATTTATGCTTCAAATGTTTCCTTCATGGGTTTTAGTTGGGTAATAAATGGATCTCTTTGCTGCTGAATCGACACCACTTCCATGTAAGAGTTAATCAATACCGTTAAGTACATTTACGCCGCGAAAATTTACTGAAAGATGGGTTTAGCTAATGTACACAGTGATGAATATCGATTTAGGGAAATAAGATCAGCCTAGTTTTAGCGTATATATTAGCCATGGAATGTTCGTTGCCAGGAATAATTTTCTGGGTAATGAACTATGTTGAAAGGGATTGAACAAACACTCGTTCATTTTTGAATTTAAGTTATAAAATTTAAATTAATTCTATTTAAAAAAATGGAACCTTTTATTTCACCCATATTTCTTATAAAATATATGTTTCAAGTTTATTCACGACTTTGTGACCTTGTGACAGAAATAAATTTTTTAAAATTTTCAAAATTTATTCAAAGCAGAGGGATAATTTGCGGGTGTAAAAATTGAAATGTTTTTTAGTGTTAGAAGGGTGATTTATAATTTTTAAAAGAATGCTAAACTGATCCTCACAAACAGTTTCAAAAAGTGCGAAGTGATATTTTTTTAGACGAAAGAAAAGAGAAGTCGATAGCTAGTGTGGGAATGATACTTAAAATCCCTTTCGGAGTATTCAAGGAACGTTTGTGTTTCGTTGTACAAGTTGCCCTATGGGATCGAGTTAGTGCTTAGAAATCCTGCTGCATAAGTATTATGAAGAGATCATGGTAAGGGTAAGAGTACCTAAGAGAGGTTTAAAAATTCATGTGGGAGTTATGCTAATCAGAAGCGATGTACAATGATGATACCATCTTGCGTAACTTGAATGTATTTAAGTATGAGAAGATTAAGTGGTCAGATTGAGTAATTTTATTTGGTGGCGATAATAGAATCAGTATTAAAGTTGGATTCATAACTAAATAAGGGTTGTTCGAATGACTAATTTAGATATCTTCAAAAGAGTTTAAATCCATTTCTTTTCTGGATGTATCTATCCTTGATAATTAACCTCATGAGTAGAACCTTGGTTTATTTATCTATGAGTTCACATTTCCCTATACCTCAGATCTCATCATCCTCCCGAACAGGGTTCTTCCCTAATCCTCACGTCTCCTCCTTCGTATCTTGTACTGTATATTCTGTCATTCTTAAAACTCTGTACGTTACTATACTACTACGATGATGAAACCGGTTGTTTGATAATTTATCGTGGAAAAATTAAAAACTGTGCTCTGTTTATTTGTTAAGGCATTTTACAAAGTTACGCTGAATTAATTAGACTTTACCCAATCAGATTATTCCGTTAACAGTCGATTTTTTATACTCTTAAGAATGATTCTTCAAATCTCGTTGAACTTAAAAAACAATATGCTTTAGACATAAACACACATTGAAAATATTTCCTGAATTACAATTTTATCTTTTCTTTACAAGAAACTAAATTCAGATGCATAAACGAGAATCTGATTTATCGAAATGAAATTATTAAATATGTATCCACATTTATATTCATCAGGAGTCTTTTTTAAATATTTGTTTTTTTTCCCTGCATTACTCCTATGTATGATACTTATTTGAAGTATCTACTTATTTACTTTACTTATTTTTATATATAAACGTATCTTTTGGGTTGTATTCTAAACAAGAGAGAAAAATATAACGGTTAAAAAGTGTAGGGTAATAATATTTTTTTAGAATTTTGGACTAAATTGAAAATCGTTATATATTCTCCGAAAAGCTTCAAATACTCAAGCAATTAATACAATTTTTGAATACTGAATTACTGAATCCAGCTGTAATTTTCTATCGTATAAAATATTAATAGTTTTCTCCATGATTTTGAATTTAGAGCATTTAATCTGGTCAACTGAAAGTCCTAATGCATTTTTTCCATTTTTGTTTATCTCTTACGAGGGATACGTTAATCCCAGGAAATTGTTTAAAGAGCCTTCATTTAATCCAAATTAAACATACGAGCCATTGCACTCAATTAGCCTGGAACTTAAGCTCACTTTATAATTTCCACTCATCATCAGGTACTAATGTTTTCAACTTCAAAGTAAATAAAGTTTTAAATTACCACAATCCTAAGTACGCTCTCGGAATGCATATCTCTTTTTTAACTATAAACAACGACTGCCACTTATATATGACCGATAACTACGCTTATCACAAAAGCGTCTCTCGTAAGTCATAAGTGCCTTACTTTCGGGAACACCAAATACCACGCAAGAATCGGTAAAGTAACTCTAGCGGAACATTTTAATTTAATTCTGAAGCTAAAAAGTAAAACTCAACCTTCAAAGGGAAGCGTACCTCGACGTAATTATGAAGGAATTTCCAGCCGTAATGCATGAATAATTTTCGAATTTTTATTAATATTTTTGGGCTCTCGTTACGTAGGAACCGGTGACGATGTTATTAAGGGGACAGTGTCAAAAGAAATCCCGAGGATTTAATTCCAAAGGAGAATCGGTGAATGGGAAGATTATCCGAGTTATGAGAAAGTGAACTGCGGAAGTGATGGAAGATGGGAAATTGGATGGGAATATATAATAGGCAGAAAATTGTCTCCTATGAAAGTAACGCAATCTTCTTTGGTTTAGGCGAAGTGGCTTTGGGAGAGAGAAGCTTCTGGGAAGGAATGAAAGAGGCATGGATAGACATGAAAAAGAGGGAATGTAAAGAAAAAAAGGTCGGTGGGATAACAGGAGATGTCCATCTTCAAGCTATTACGCACAGGAGCCCTGGTTTTAGAATTCTCTTTGGTGTTGATAGGAATTGGTAGCGGATGAATTTTCATTTTTTTGTAATCGGGACGTTTGCGGAAGTTTTAGATCGATTTCAACACGTAATAATCCCAGCATTAAAAAGCGGAAATATTTTTCTTGCGCGGAGTAATGGAAATTTTGATTAAGTTTCATAATTAATCGCGTCTTTCCAATATCCATTATTCCGAGGACAAATTAAGCGTGGCAATAATCAATCTAATCGATACAGAAGGATAGCGCGAGGGTATTTGGCTTTACATGAAGTCTACGGGATAACATCAGATGGATTCTGTGTGATCCAGCAGTACGTGATGTTCCTTCCATGAATAGCGGAGTTGTCAACGGCAATTATATATTGCTGATGTCGTTGGTGCGAATTGTAATTTATGGGTCTCCGATGCGTTGAAATATACTTGCGCGATGATGAATTTCGACTAGAGATGCTATCTCGATTTATGATTGTGTTTATTGGTAAAATTATTAGCATATTTTTCGTATATCGATTTCGTATAAAATTATATTACGTTATACATTTTTCATTATTAATATACTAAATTTTGGCATGCAGAAAATTAGCTCATAGCGGCTAAGGGAATAACGTACTGAATTATCGACGTTGATATACTGTAGTATATAGGGTAATATCCTGAAGCTTTAAGAGAAGGAATATAATGTATCTGAATAAGCATGACTAAAAATGTATATGTAATATATATTTCACTTATTCATGAACGTGGGTTGGACGTTCTCTTTTGACGTATTTCTCAACAAAAAATTTAATTCACTTTTAATGATATCAGAAAGCCATTATGATTGATTACTGTATATTTATTACTTTGTTTTAATTAATGAAAGCTTTAAAATTTCATTATCGTTATTATTATTGAATAAGGATTATATTTAAACAGCATTATGAGAGGAAGGGTCTGGGAAAATGAGTAGTATCTGAAATGTATAACTTTGCAACGTATTATAATAAAAATGTGCTATTTTAAATTCATCCCATGATGGACGGGGGATAATCAAATGAAAATTTTTATGGAGAGAATTTTTTTTCCATGATACTTCAAAATATAAAGAATAGTTATAAGAGATATATATACTGAATGACAGAGTATTGATCCACTCCTCTAAATATGATTTATATTTTAAGTTCAATATTTCATGTCTATATTTACGTTTTTAATTTCTTTATTTCCTGCTGTAAATAGATTTTCAGCTTTAATTTATTACGTGTCGGAATTTTTAACTAATAACTGGTCGCCTTTAAATTCTACTCATAGCAATAATTTAAAGTCATCCTTTAGCTCATAAAACTACTGTATTGAAAACTTTGAGTATCTGATGAATGATACAAAATCTTCCTAGGCTTTTGACTTAACTGAATTAAAACAAAATAAATCAGACGAATTAAACAACAAAATGAATATTAATACGATTTATTCGGGAGAAAAACTTTTTAACGAGATGATAATGAAAAAACTCATTATCATCTTGTTATCTCTTTCTTCTTCAAGCGCAGTTAATTTTGTTCTCGTTAAAATTTCATCTTATGTCGATTTACTTACTGAATAGGATACGGCGAGCGATTGGAACTAGACAAGATGCGGAATTTTCTCTTGGTTACCGCTTTCAGCCAAAATTCTTGGAACGGAGGATGGAAAGATTCCATTTGGATGGAAAGTGGAACGGATTTGGGTGAGTGGAAACAATAAATACGAATTAACGAATGCTGTATTAATAAAGTAACCCGATTCAGATTTATTCTTACGTTCTTTAGCTTTAATGTAATTTGGTTCTTAAAGTATAGAGTTAGGAGAAAGTTAATTTTTGTATTATTATTTAGTACCGTCTTTATTTAAGTGAAAGATTGACTCACGCAGTTTACTGTATATTCTGTATCTATTACACTACGTTGATTTACATTCGTTTTATTTGTTATGTATCTAAGGCGAGTAAAGAATATCAATTGTTATGGTAACCATGAAGGAATCGTTTCAAGAGTGAATTGTCTTAAAACATGCAGTGTCTAGTAAAATATGACGATAGCTAGATAATCATAAAGCCACCTTATTTAGTGCTATAATAAGATAGTTTGAGAGTTTAATCATTTTACATTGCGTTTACATTTGACCATGTGCTATCAAGATCAGTACGGTTAAGATAGAATAAAGAAAATTTCTTTACTTGGTCTATTTTCATGTATGCTGTAAAAGTACGCGTAAGATTCTAATTTTTTCTAAGTTCTGTTGTACGAGTAATGAGAAGTTATCATACGTCATGACAACGTGGCGAGACTAATTTTAATTTAGAAACTGTAAACTATTTTAAGTATTTGCGTTGTAACTAAACAAACAAAACTATACACATTATAGTCGTTCCGCATACGAATTCGCAATTTTGGAGCACAAGCGGAAAGTGGAAGAAACAACTCGGGAAAGAAGAGCGCAAGTAGGTGGGGAGGGTCTGAGGGCATGAAATTGCCATACGTAGAGTGTCTCGCTGCGCCGTTTGGCACGAGACATAAAGGCCTCACCTTCGCAGCTTTTGTTTCTCTCTTCGCGTGAAGAGGATTTAGAGTAAGATGGGTTGAGGACGTCAAACTCGCCCTTCTTACTCGCTCGTTTATATGCCTCAAAAGGAAAGGGGCAATTCGTTCTTCCAACACCGCCTTCGACGAAAGTCGCATCAGTGCCTATACGGGCTCTCAAGTTTTGTCGTAATTTTTTCGAAAACTTAGCGTCCCCCCGAAATATGAGTCTTCTCGCATCTCGGTCCGAGTGGGTGCACAAAGTGGGTAATGGGAGGCGTTCGTGAAAAGTAGAGCAGCGATGTGGGCGAGTGCAGTTCCACACCACCCTTCTTCTCCAGTCTGCGTCTCCCCCCCACCGCTGCCATGGAAACTAACGTGAATCCCAATTTGGTAATTTGGAAACAATCCAACCTTGAGCGCGCAATGCATGTGAAATTCGAAAGAGGGTCGCCGTAGGGAGGTTTAAGGGAAGAAGGCGAAGTATGGGGAAAGGAAACGGAGGGACAATGGATGCGGTGCAGAATGTTGGATGTTTAGCGGGGGGAAAGGAAAACCGCCCTCCGCCTTCGAAGGTATTCCGGTCGAGGATGGAGAACGGGATAAAAGAGAGGAAAAGGTTCTTGGAGGAGGGACGCGATGGGTTTCGTAGGGCGCCTTAAATGAATGCTGATGGGTAACAGCAGAATTGATTGCCGGGAGAGTCTCTATAGAGCGAGGATGGCGTGATGGATTACCAGTCTTAATTTCATCCGTGCGGCCTAAGTGGTTGTGTTTCTTTCCGCCTCATCGCGGTACCTGAGAGGGTGAATGTCTCGCTCAACTTTGCGGTGGAGTTAGACGAAGGGAAATGACGTGAGTGTCGCGTTTTTGGGGATTTAGAAACATTAACGCTGCATCTTAAATGGCGTATATATAAACAGGAGACGTTTACTATATCCCTAAGCTTAAATTTCCCTTAATTAGTCCGCTATAGTTTATTCGCTGTAACTATTTACTCAAATTCAAATAAAGTATCCTTAATAACTGCAATTAACTCCATAGTTACCGATCAACAATTGTGGAATGAATTGTAACTATGGCAAATTCGAGTCAAGTCGATTCGGTTTCTATGGTATCAGTAAAAATTATTTTCCATTATTTGAGAAATGGCTACTTCATTGATTCTTCGATTCATTTACGCTGTATATGAAAAGGGATTTTTTCCATCAGATAACAAATCGAACCTTTCTATCGAACGCATTATTTTAGATGCGTCCGTTTCAATTATTTACGGAAATAAATCCGCGAGACGCTGGAAATGTATTTCGCAGCGAATATAAATGCGCAGATACGTCGATATTGACGTATCAAAGCGTTTCGAAAGTAAGTTTTTAATTTAATTACACGCTCAGTGGATACGGTTATGATCAAAGCATCATTCTGGAGGACCGGGAGATGAAAAGTTCGGCGGAAATCAAGTGTTTCATTTGGCGAAAAGAGCTTTTTATTTCAGCGCCGCGTATTCCCAATGGCCGCTTTATGCGAAATGTACATTTCGCAATAAATGCTTAAGCGCACAATTTCTCTTTTTTTTCTTGAGTTTCTTCCTCCGTACGAGAGTTTTCGAAATATCTCTCGAAAGAATTGATGTAGTTTATTGCATTCTTGACCAAAATTAGTACGTATACAGTCTTTTGGGGAATACTCGTAAGTCTTTTGAAAACGACGCGGATTTGACTCGGTGCTAATGGATTCCAACGAAAGAGTGACGTCAGACTGTGGCTAATTGAAATAATAGCATTGATATTTTAAGGGCGCGCTCTCTTTTTTGTTTCTCTCCCCCAATGTTGATGTAATTTGGAAAATAATCGAAAGGAGAGCTTGTTTCGCAAAAATGCCTCTCTTGTTTTAAAGGTCGGCAAAAAATTTCGGGAGAAAGCCCGAGTGATAGGAGAAAGGATATCCGCGTTCAATTGTTTGACTGTCATAAACGATTTCGGGTAGTCTAGTTCCATTTGGCGCCACATCTTGAGGTCAAAGGTTTTGTGTATGGATTATTGGATAAAGAATGATTTACGCGTTTACGAAAAGTTACAGCTCACACGTTTGCTTTATTCCAAATTAGAGGTAGATACTTTTTATCGTAATTGAGGAAAGTTATGGTGCCATGTATTCAATGAAGGAAACGTATTTTTTTTAAAGTCTATCTGAAAAAGTGGACGTTTCTTTTTCCAAAATGTCCTCTAAAAAACTTTTTCATTTATGCTTATATTAAAAACTATATTACGAGTGTATATTGGTGATTCGGCATCTACGCAAAATTTGATTGAAGCTGGTTTTGTGTCTTCATATTGTCTTTTTTTTATATTATACTTTATATAACTCTCCGATGTTGTTTCATAGGAAGAAATCTTCATTTCTGAACATTCTGTCTTTGAATTACGGTTAATTACTGTATCAAGAAGAAAGAAAGAAGCTTCCCAAAAATGAATTATTCTATTCTGTATCAAAATTCAAGATTATGTTACTTTATATAGTTTTATGATGAACTACTAACAGTGACTGATATCACTTATTTGTGTTATTTTTTATATTTTAATGAGATTAACATCGATTGATCCACATCTACGGAAAAATTATTATCATTATAATATTAAATTTAAATTTGTTTCTCAAAATTTTGAAAAATCAAGAAACTAAGGTAGAAATGGTATTAAATTTCCCTTATACATACTATTATGTTCATACTGAAAGTTACCAGAATAAATTACGACCTTTATAATATAGAAATAGTTATGAATTTCCACACCACGAAAGTATCAATTCAAGTGATTCCCATATGCATATTCTCAATCCTTCCTCTTTGGAAAACATCATCCTTCCATGCGTAACACAGAAACGCAAGACCTCAAAGTCAGAAAACATACTCCATAGCAACCGGAGCGCGATCTTCAACGTTTTCCTCTTATAAATGGGTCACGTGTAGTTATTTTATTTATATCGGCGTTCTCCATGGATTTGCGAAGACTTTTTCATCAGTCTCTCGTTAGCTACTTTCCGCTCATTGTGCGGGGCATAGGGAGTTCGTGGGAGGCGGGAAAGGGGGTGTGTGGGTGGGGGAAGGGAAAAGGGGAGGGGGTGTGAAGGGGAAAGGGTAGGGGAGGGATGCTGGAGGTGAAAAGGCCGGATGAATTTGTGTTCCTCCGATTCCAACATCTTCCTCTTCTGTAATTAATGGTTTCCCTTCACCATTCACGTAGTTTAGCAAAAACAACTCCGTGCCTTAGACACAAAGCGGGTAATGACCCATGAGTATTGTAACGAGCGGTCTAAGACTCGGAGTAAAGAGTACGCATATCTCGTCTGTAACGGGCTTTGTTAGTGGGTCGAGAGTTGTCGACTGAAAATTCTTCCCGGTGATTAATTAAGAAGTCCGCGGACATAAATTTCGTAATTATGCCCTTCAGTCTTCGAGCCCGATATTTTTTTCAGCTCTCCTAAGGTAGGATTCCATCTCTCGGAACAGTTCATTCCAGAGCGGAAATGCTATTTGTACGAATTATCCTTATCTCTTCCGAGTGCTTCCGCCAAGAGGAGTCCCATCCCGTTCTTTTTTTTAGAAACAAAGCAAGAGAATTTTACCGGAGTAATTGCGCAATTCGGGAACCTTACGTTCACGTCGGGCATTATCGCCAGGCGTTTGTTTCGGGGATCTAAGTTAGGACGGGTGTTATTAAGGTAGCAAAGTCTAAATTGAAAACCGTTGTGATACCCAGGATTTTAGAGGGAGAACGTTCTGAATTCGGTACAAAGTCGCAGGGTTCCCTTTTTGAATTCATAAACGTTTTTGAGGATTGATTTATCCTCCTTTATGTTCCTTTTACTGATGTTAGTAATGGTTTTAAAGATTTATGATTCAAATGATGAATTTTCTTATTGTTATTGTGTGAAGGTTTTGAATTTTTGAAATATATAGAACGTAATCTATTAGAAACAAGCCTTTTTCATCATTAAAAACTAATATTCTCGGTAAATTTCTCGCAAATATTCGTATTTTGCTTTAAGATTGTGTAAAGAATCGATTTATTTTGTTAACTCGTAATTCTGTCGATGTTTTCGTAAAGGAATTAAATAGTATATAGTAATAATAATTGAATAGTTACAGTAGTAAAAATATGAAACAAAAATTTAATTTTCCCCTGTTAAAAACTCTGTATCATCGTAATTTTTCTGTTAGATCTTCATTGATAATGTATTTATGTATTTGTGGAATGAAGCGTCAGTTGAGGGTAAACAAAACTTCGTGGTTTCCTATTGAATATTGAGTGTATTTGAGTGTTTTTCTGTCTTCAATGATAATACACATGCTCAATTGTTTCGAGTTTCAATTGGTTTTGTTACCTCATGTATCACTCGGCGTTTATGTAAAGGATCGAATAGACTTTCTAGCGTAAACTGACTGAATAAAGACGTTCTTGTCGGATTATATTACCAATGATACTAGTGTATGCATCGGCTTCCTTTGGTTCGATTAATTTTGATTTAATTACACGCCGCTCCATAAAGAGACATTCTCTTCCTTTGTCAACGCAAATTGAACGCGTGGCTCTATAATAATTGCAGGCGATGAGTTAAATAACATTCGAGGAAGCCATCGTTTCCAAACACACTTTGCTCTCTTTGCGTTTTATCCGGGTAATTGGAAGTTGAAAGACTCTTTACTCTGTAATACGGTGCCTCTTCTACGGATGAAATTATGCTGCTAATTGAAAAGTCTCAGAGGGAACAAACCGCGTATGCGTTTGTTGTACGACGTGAAAATGCTGGTAGCTTTTCATCGAACTTTTTCAACGGCGTTTGCACAAACTTCCAGGCATCGCGTGGAATACGCATTCGGTTCCTTCCACTGCCTTTATCGAAGGCAAAACGCAAATAAAGTTATCATTTCGAACGAAACCTAATTCGGAATGGAAGTCGTTATTCTATTAAACTCCGCAACTGGAAAATTTTCGAAATAAAAACGGAACGAAAGGAAAAAAAGTTGGCGGATGTTTACTCAATGAGGCTCCATTTTTCCAAAAGGAAACCTTTTAACAATAACTGGCAATTAAATCGTGGCGAATATCGCGTCGTTCAATTAAAAGGAAACTTCGGGGAATGAAAGAGCAGCAGTTTGTGTCGTTTTGAAAGCACAATGCTCAATAGAATGTGAACCGGCGAACGATTTGTTTGTCCCCACACCACACACACCTCCCCACCAGAGTGGGATTTGAAATACGATATTTCCTTCCTCTCAAAAGTCAACACATTGTAAAACACCTAATGCAACATTGTGAGCGATTCGTCAGAAGGTGGTTGCTTCCAGTCGGGAAATCGCCGGTGTTCTTTACGCAAATATAATTCGCGGATCCGGTAGCTCACGGCGAATGGGATTTGCAAACCAACCATTGCCCATTTTCGCACGGTTCTCCACAACCCCTCCTCTTTCCGTGAAGCTCTCGCTGCAGCCGCTCGTTCCAATTCCTATAATACCCCCTTTTCCCCGCGCTATCACATACGTTTGCATCCTTAAAATATTTTATCAATGCAACTTCCAACTTGTGACGTTACAGTTAACTTCTCGTTCGAATGAACTCGGAACATCAGCCGTATCGACTGAATGCCTTCTTCAAACTGCATTCCGAGTTGAAATCCGATTTGAATTTCCCTTGGAAACGAGTGATCAATATGCTACTTATTCAGCGATTATTTTTTTAGATTCAAGGGAGGAAATGCGAGTCATTCAGGCATGTATCGTTCCGCGGAATGAGCGATTTATATTATTCAGAGCTCTGGATGTTTCTTTTACTCGGATTCTATCTAGTTTTCTCCATTTATGACTCACTTTTAATTTCAGTTTTTTTATGCATGAGACGCATTACAATTTGAGATCACGCAGTCAGTATGTCTAATGGAGAAAAATTTATGCTTGGAAAGAGGAAATAGTTTGTGTAACGTTAAGATAGAGATTTTTATTAACTTGATGATGAAAATAATGCTAATAATCTATGCTTATCTTTTGGTCTTATTAAAAATTGTCTCCATTTTCTTAATAACTGCTGAATTCGACCTATAAACGTACTTTTAACATACGTCTATTGAAAGTGAGAAGTGTATTTGAAGTGCAACTGTGTCTAGATCAATTGTCAATGCGTACAACGTAGCCCTTAGCGAAGTATATTCAAACATGTGCCACATACAATTGTTCCTTACTTATGTACAGTAATATTACAGTAAAGGTGTAGAAAATAAATTTCTCTATTTGGTTGTAATGAAAGATATTTTTTTTGATTGATGTCAGAATAAGCAGTGCAACGTATTTTCTTCTGGAATTAAAAAATAATTCCTTCGCGATACTTGAATTTACGTATGTAAGGTATAAGGCTGAGCTATTCAAAAAACTTATTCTTCAGTGCATTATCTTTTAGGCAAAATTGTTAGCTTACAGTTTTATTTATGAATGAATAAAAGCGAAATTTTCTTTATTATTTTTAACATTAAATTTTTAAGAATTAATGTACATTAATTATAATTCTAATATTTGTAAACTTATGAGGTCACTAAGTTAATTACAGTCTCTTGATATTCAATTGCTAAAATTTTATTGTTCATCACTATAGTAAATAAAACCTTTAGATACGAAGGATTCCAAGACTTTTTTGAGTTTCTTCTAAATGTTGGCGGTTAATTATTTCCCAAGTTGCTCTAATGGTTCAAAAATAAAAGTTCTTATATTTTGATTCTTATAATAAAAAATGCACCTCGAATCCCATTTACGATTGGGGAGTATTTTGTGGAATGATTACCAGTAGTAATCCTCGTTTACTTGAGCAGCTAATTATGCCCAAAAACACACATGGCTACTTTTTTATTCTTGAAGCAATTCGTGTTAAAAATTACAGGGAGGCATTTTGCGGGGAAGGGAGAACTCTAATAGGGATTATTCATTCTCATCATGAATAAATGAGTAATCTGTTGTGCAAACTCTGATCTTTCCACCCACAAATTCAAATGTCCTCTTTGTTCTAATTATCCCGGTTTCGCTTGCAAGGTCTCGCACATCTGACAAAAAAACATGGATGCATTTCCGACCAGAATGTGGGCAAATACGTGAGTTTAGTATAATCACGTATTTTGCTGTTTAATCACCACCGTTGACCCTTTTAATGTACTTGTAGCGCAAAGTTTTATTCCGCATCAAGCAAGCTATTGATCCATAGATATCTTTCTAAATGTATACATCTTTGTTAAGGAGTTGAATACTATTTTGTACGGATTTTTGTTAAATATTCGAAAATAATTGTTGAATTCGAACTCATACTTTATCAAAATTAAATCTCAGCTACCGTTCATTGTGACAAATATTGGATTTTGTTATCTTCTGGTATAGTATTTCAATGCTAATTCGTAGCTGAATTGACAACTATCTGGCTGTGATTTTTCAATGACTCCGTTATGAATTCTTGCTATTTAGCTTTATAATACTAATACTCTTGCTTAGTATTTTTGCATTATACTTATTATCTATTATTTAACTATTTTTAATATAGTAATTGGATGAATAAATATGAAGAGAAATTATAAACAATGATATATTGTAGCAACACTCGGGGATAAACTTTTAATATTATGAAAAAGAAGCAGACCGGTCCATCAAGGTATTTTAGTAGGACCACTTTAGTTGTTTTTTAAGTAAATTTTTTATTGAAACAGGTTGTATATGAATATATTTTATTTTGTTATATATGATTATTTCGTTTATTCCAACTAGAAGTAGTACAGCTTACATGGAAGAACTATAACTATTAAATTTGGGTCAGGAACTGTTTTACTAAGGTTTCCAGAGAGTACTAAATTCCAGAAAATCATGGATGCCCTGATTATCTAACTAAGGCATTCCCACGAAAGTTTGCCAGTTCCCTTTTTCCCACCGACACGAGGAAGTAAAATTTTACGTAGGCGTGCATTTAATTAAGGAATGTAGATCAAGGGAAGGTCAAGGATTTCTAATGCTGGTCTCTGTTTAAAGGGATAGTTGTGAGTTGGTCAACTATGACAAAATTGATTGCCAGATGAATTAGATATAATGTATGTTATGAGTATATTATCGCCATGATTTTTATAAGTTTTGATTCCTGTACATCACGATGTATCTGTCCAGAAATGGAAGATAATCCGTCGCGGAGTGGGCGCTTACGTACTTTTTAATCTTCCACAAAACTCTCTTTTCAAACTCTTGACCTACATCCTTCTACTGCTGATCTGTCTTCCCGGAAGAGTTAATAGCTGGGAGCCGCGATTCCAAACGCGTTACATCCGCGATTGCAAAAATCATAAAAAAACGAAGGACTTAAGACGCGTACTTCTTTTTGGAAAAGAACGTATACCAATTCTCGTCAACTCTTTTATCGACCGATGAGGAAACTCGGGACACAAAGAGGGCTTTATGAGGAAGGTACTGTTAAAATTGCTCTTAAAGCTCGATTAAAGCGGATTCAGTATTTCAATAGAGTTTCGATGAAGTAGATGACACGCTTCGGTTCATTTTTTCCGTGCATCCGTAGAAGATTGGTTTCGAAATGCACCGAATATCGGACAATATCGGCAGAAACATAATCAACCCAAATATTCGGGACGGTTGCATAGAGACGGATTCAACTATTCATCTCCATCTTCCTATTTGGCCTTCATCCGTCGTGCCCTGTCGAATTTAATTTGCGACTTTTTCATCACGACAGATCTCAATTTTTCACGATTCGATTTACTCCGTAATCTGGAGCGTTTCTGATTGGCTGACGTTGTGTGCCGGTTAAGCGTATTGGTCCAGAATATGTGGCGTACTCTGAAAATAAACCGATGGAAAAGTTTCGGAGCATTAGGATTTTCGAAGAGACTTAAGGATGCTTTTGAAAGTTTCGACAGTCGGGGAATATTAGGATTCAATTATTTGGATCAATCCGAAAAGTTTCTATTGGGTCAAGACGGTGGAATTTTCCGTGTGGGATGCATTTACCGACCGCTCAGTCAGCAGGGTTCGTCTTTCTTATACAGTGAAATGCTTCCTCTGAATTTTCTTCTCTACTTTGCCTCGTATGGGCTTATGTATTATTGATGGTTATGGATTGGGAATTTCGAATTTGATTAGTTCTGCGGGCTGTCAATTTATATCTCCTTCACCTGATCAATATGAATATTTTAATGGTCATAAATTTATCTCGCAAATATGGTTTTGAAAATTTTTACTTTTTTTATATTGAAGCTAGAGTTTACGATCAGTTAATAAGAAGGAAGGAAGTGGAAAAAATGATCATATTAGTATATAAGGGATAGTTAGATAGATAGCGATATAATTAGTTAGGCGATATGCATTGCGTTATATTGTTAGCAAAGTAGTTTAACGATTGATAATATAGTTATGATGCTTCCTGCTACATTTAAACTTTGCTATTATTTTTTTGGGCATAATGTTTTGTGCACTTTGGTATGATTCATACCTGTGTACTGTATTTTGTTTACTATCTTATTTACATTTTTATAAACTAATTTTGATTACTAATCATATTTTGCAAGGCATTTGTATTATATAATTATATAATTTGTATATATATAATTGTAAGTTTCATAGAAACATGTTTTTTGTTATAATTTAGTTTTGTAAATTCTTAACCAGTCTTTTTTTAAAATGAAGGCAACATGTTGATAAATAATAAAGAATTATTCGGTTTTGAGTAGGTTAATTCGAGTATCTTGGAAATAATTTCTTTGTAAGTTTGACATCTGAAAGAACCAGGAAATTTTATTTATTACACTTCATGTGCTAATATTTTTGATCTAATATTTATGGGTATAAATTTTTAAAGAACTACGTTTAGAATTTGAATACCCAAAAGCCTTCTCCAGAGAAAAATGGCCACTCATTTGGCTATCCAAAAATAACGAACGAACGAACGAAATATTTTCTGGATACAATTGCCATTTTGTATTCATAGTTCTCATACGTTTGACCCTTCTGTAGCGGACAATTTGAACTGAAAATGAAAGGCTACTTTACCCACTTAAAATCTACTGTATATACCAAATGGTGCTTCCCTGTTGATATTAGCCTCTGTACGTAAAACTTTCCATATATTTACGTCGTGATTCGCAGAAGATAGGAAATCATCCAACTCAACTTCCATCTCTTAGAATATCGTCGTGTGAGCGCCAGCCATAGCCCGTTGAACGCGTAACCAAGTGAACATAATGAAAGCGACACACCGATCGGAGTTAAGGGTCCCCATTCGACTTCAATTTTCTCTATTTGCCATGCTGTTTGTCGTGCCTCCGAAAGGGTAATGCATGCAACGGAAAGTTACTTTCGCGACAATTTAAAGGGACACCCAGTAAGCCAAGTTTGAGCTGGGATTAGTCTCAGTAGGTTTGTTTTTGATCTCTGTCACCGCACGTTTATATTTATGGCAAGGGTTTATGGCCCAAAATTTCATTAGCTCGTCTACTCTGCTTTTAATCAACCGACGATCAAAGTTTCGCGGCGTATTTTCTCGTAAATACTACTCGAAACTCCATTCGGTTGACGATAAATCTGATTTAGTAGTTGACGTTGATTGTTCACTTCAGCGCCAATTACGTAATTTTATACGTAACGAAAACTGCCGAATTTTCACGATAGATTTTGTTCTCCCGAATGTACATGTGTATGTGTGCATCAAAAATCATTGCTTGTCCACTTGTCTAGCTATTTTAATTGAATTCGAAACTGTAATCGAATTCATGAATATATAGCTACCAATTTAGGTATGCATTTAGAAGCGAAGTGTTTGAGGTATTCAATCAGGACGTTGAACTCCCCAATGCTGGGAATTAAACTCATATCTGCTACTATTTCTTCGGACGATGTACGGAATGAGATAGCGAGGGAATTTGTAATGCCCAAAGGGATTTTTTTAGCAAAATATATGAGGATAGAGATTAGGCAAATCAGACTATGCAAGAATACAAATTCGGATTTGCATCTAGTGCTACAGATACCTTCCTCTCTTTTGGCATACTGGGTACGCTCTTCCTGCGAACTTATTTTCCTAGTCTCTGTTACTCTATTGCATTTTTTCAGCGGAGAATGGATTATAGAAACGGTCGATCTTGAATACGTTCTCCTGTTTGACGCGATTCAGGCGTGTGTATATAATATTTCTTCTTAGGATATTTTGTCATCACTGGAAAATATAGAGGATTTAGGAAACTTTGTTTTTGGTAGTGAATTCAACTAGATTTTTAGAATAACTGTAAATATAGTTACAGCTTCTTCGTAAATACTTTATTGAATGCGAATAAATATATATCTAAGAACTTTTAAAGCTCTACATCAGTTATCATGCGTGATAGCTGTAGGGTTTAAAGGAAAATTGAATCTTAATTCAGAATATTACAGTCTAGTTTAAATTTATATTGTACAGGTATAAGTAAATATGTAGGAATTCACTCTGAGTTTCATAGCTTAAGAAAAGAAATATAGGTGCAAACCGATTCAATTAGGGCACGCTAGGCCATAAGAGGTTGAAAATAACAATATGTGGATAATGGAGAAGTCTGTAGATAAATACCTTGCAAAATATATGATTACAATTTTTATTTGCATGATTATAATGTTTAATTTTTATAGAACTTTTAAAAATGAAGATTAAGTCAAGGCGGAAAATTTTACAGTTTTAATATATATATATATATATATATATATATATATATATATATATATATATATATATATATATATATATATATATATATATAGTATATGAAGGTAAAGTAGTAAAAATAAAGAAATAATTTAAATTAATTACGAATAGAATTTCGGGTCAGTTTCATTCAAGGTAACCCGGATAAAACAATCGCAACGTAGACTGTATTGTAAAAAATATATCTAGCACTCGTAAACAAATCTTTATCGTGATTTTTAAGTTCGGGAACGTTAAACAAGAACGGGAGCTATAAAAACAGTCGAATTTATCGGAGATAAGAACAAGCAGCAATTTTTAGCAGCGGAATTCTCACAGTTTCCGGTAAATCGCGAAAAAAATTCGGGGCTCATTAAACTTGTCGATGAGAAGGTCACAGAGCTGCGTTACTTAGCTTTAGTTCCTGTATATCTGCCGTGTGCGTCTACTATATGTGACCGAATAGATAAGAGGAGCATTGTAGAGGCGGAAAAGCACCGAAGCACGGCGGTGCGTTCGGTTATAAATTGTTGAGATAAAGCAGTTGAGCTCCGCACTAAGATTCTCTGTGACTCGGGATCTTTGGAAAAAGTGCCTCTGTTAAGATTGCGCTACGGTTGAAAATGATATCGTCCAAAGGATTGAGGTAGGTCCTTACGAATTGCGTTAAAGCTTATAAGCAGATTGAAATTTAAATTGGAGTTTAGAGGTATCAATGATGATGATTCCGTTAGTGAAAATTATAGGATAAAAGTTTATGGAATACATGCGAAATTGTTATCTTCAGGTCAATTTCGATTTACACTTTTAAATCTGAATAAAAATTAGAATTAAGAGAAATTTTATCTGGTTTATGTTTTCGTATAGTTATAATTTTTTAGCTACGATCATTTTTAATATCTTCTCCATCTGTTACTGTTTAACAGGATTTTTATCTAGTATAGTTTTAAAAGATTTTAAAGGATATGTAGTTGAATCGCTTTAATCAGAAATCATTATTTTCCACTATTAGTTTTATTAATACACAAAATGAGGCTTAAATATATATTGATATCCTTTGATATGGTTCAATTTGTCCACTTTGTTTCTTTGGCAGTCAGCAATTGAAGGAAATAATATTTAAAGATTATGTTATAAATCAGGTATTTAGGACAGAAGCTCCCTGAAGTTAGACGACCAGGAATATGTAAGAGTATTGCGTAAAGAATAAGATTCTGGGGTAGAGCTTAACAATTGGTCTGGAAAATTTTCAAAGACCTTAGGAATTCGTAAGAATCGGGTGTTAAATAAAACATACAGAAATAAATTTTTTTGAAACGTCTAAGAGATATCCTGAAACGTAGCGAATAAATGAAGCGATAAATATATTTCCATATGGACAGCAATCCTTAAAATTATGTCTTACAAAAGCGTTCAGAGAGGTTCTTTTCTCTAATATTCTGTATTGCTAAAGATTGGTATTACAACTATAGGAAGAATTTATATGTAAGGTTTATACAGACTTATTCTCTTTCGGAAATATAGATTTTCTTTGGAGTAAATCAAGAGTTTGAAGATCTTGATTCGAATCCCTTATTTTATCTAATTTTATATCTTTATATCTATAGTGTTTTCTCCTAAATATACGAGTTATATCGTATTGTCATATAAAACTCTTTATCTCATTTATTTATTTTAAATCCACGACAACAATAACCCTTATCCATGCTAAAGATATGGAAAACACGATTACCAACTAAATCCTCTTCAGGTGCATGTGAGACGCATTTATAACTCTAAAAGAGAGAATCCCGTTCTAGGAACTTCATTCGGTTTTATTGAGAACGACTCTAAAACCGGATCGGTCCAAAATCCCATTTACGCAGCATCCTTTAAAAAAAAGAAATGCTCGGCCCATAGATGTTATCGTTAACAAGTTAATTAAAGTCACGACTCCACTTAATTTCGCAGCATACCTTTTTGGGCTCTGCTTAATGGGGGCCCCTTAATCTTCGTCCAACGTCCGACAGCGGCGCTGCAAAGCGGCTGCCGGATATTAAGAGGGAACTGCAGTTCGACTTTAAATCAGATTGTCTGAGCAAAGACGCCTTTTTTCCCATGGCTCTTAGCGGCTTTGGCACAGTAATGGAAAATCCTCTCTCGCGAAAAATCCCGCATTCGTAGAAATGTAAATCAGTCGTTCAGGAAGACGGCGAGGGCTTCATTATCTCCGGCAGATTTACGGACGAATTACAAAGGGCTCGCCGGGATTAATATCTGTTAACACGGACACACGTCTGATCCAGCGAGTATGGATTCTATTTCAAGAGCGCGAGGAACTTATTTGCATTTTGGGAAATCCAGTCCGTTCCGCCACGGCAGAGTTTGGCATAAATTTCCCTACGAAGCATACCTGCATTTTTTCCCGAACGGCTCGGATTTTTTTTTAAATCTCCACCTGACTGTTATGTGCGTCGGGAAATTCTTCTAGAATCGAATCGGGAGGGTTAAGTATATCGCGTCGTAATTTTTTCATGGCGGAAATATTCTCTGAATTTCTGAAAACGGTTCGTGGAAAATGAGCTAAGTGGATAAATTTAATTCCTCGCTCGAGGAGGGTTTTTTTATTTGAATCGGTTTACGGATACCCAACTATTACAGCAGTAATCCATTGGCAGTTAATTTCCATTTTGGACTGGACCAAACGTCTACGGACCATTATTCACTATTTTAGCCTTCTTTTTCCCTCTTTGGCTTTCAACCCTCGCGTACTTTTTCTCCATTTCTTTCTTCCGCTCGCCACAGATGATTCATTATCAAGGTGTTTTCTCTTATATTTTATTTACCTTTTTTTGTCTAACCCCCCTCAAACCCTGTCCTTGTCTCTCCCTCCATTTGTTTCTAGCCATTTATCTTTCACAGCCACTCTTCATCCTCTTCTGTTTTTTTGTCTCCATTAACTACTTCTCGAGAACCAGATTCGGATATACGACTCTACTTCAGAAGATAAAAGTCTCAAAATCCTTCCGGTTTATTTTACCTATAGTTTCGAACGTTTTTTTTACGACAATCGAAGCTTCTGAACGCAGTCTCCTATCGCATAATTGCCATAGTTACCGTTATTTATGGCGCGTTACCCTTACGTTGAATATTAATTTAGTAGTTCAGGCTATTCTCTCGTATAGAACGAACTTTTATTTAAACTCCATGTATCATTTAGTGAGGGTCAATTGATCTTTGCTCACCATGGAAATCAAACTTGATAATCAATATCAGGGGGTCTGGTAGCCAAGGTGGGTCCGGGCGCAAGGTATATGTTTAGGACCCTTTTGTTTTCAATTTATTTTTTTTTTTTGTTTTTGCCTTTGAAATGAATGAATGTAGAGGTGTATATTAAGTTAGTGAGTTTACATGAATAAGTAAAGTGTATCGTACCATTATAAAGTATTGATTGGCTATAAAATCAACCTATTGCATCAATTATTTCTTTCACCTTTCAAATATCTAATGGAAAATTGGGGACAAAAAGTATCCTCTATCATTATTAGCATCACAATAAAGGATGTTTTTAGTTATCTTTTCGCGTATTTTTGTTGGATAATTGATTCGGTGTTTTGTTGATATTTTCAGGACAGTTTTATTATCAATAGATTTGAAATTAAAACATCGAGGTGAAATTAACTGAAATTTATGTAAAATATAATGGAATTGTATTTTCTGGCTACGTGGGATATAATAAGGGAAATATTTATTTTCTAAAACTTAACTTAAAAATACATTACGCTGAATTGCTCAAGAATAAATGACGCCCAAATATCTACCTATCAAATGATCCATTTTTTCATATATCTGTATATTTGAAGACTATTTAGTGCTCTTATCTAAGATTAATTACTTCAATCATGATTTTAATTTTCTCTCTTTTTAATGAATTGTTAAAGTATCATGTGCTTACAAAAACAAGAAATATACACCCATATAGCAGTCAACAATTTTTATGCAAATAGATTCACGTTTGAGCCTAAATTATTTATATTTAACTGATGAAGTTGTTTTTAGCTCTTTATAATTATTATATTGTCAATTCACTTCTTTTAAGATATTGTTTTAAGAAAGACTGTAAGTTTCCTCTTTTTACAATCATTACGATATTTCTTTATTTTAAATGAAGAATGAACTTCAGGAAATGAATGTCGTAACAAATTAAATAAAGCGATACATCTCGAGATATTCCGCCCCTCATTATTTAACTACGACAACGGAGCAGAAAGATTCTCAGAATACCAAATCCTTGCAATGGTCGTTTGAAAAACATTCCTCAACTTCTTTCTCATTAATTTCATCGCCATTCCGTGGAAGATGTCTATTCACGGAGTCGAGGATGCAAAACGCTCAAGTTCTGTATGTCGTAATAGTTTCGTACTCACCCCTACTCTGCAGAAGATCCATTGCACATCTGCAGCCAAAATGTTGCGAGGGGGCTAATTCAATTCTCCTTTATGGCTGTGAAACCATGGTAATTATTCCGCGGATACGAGCTCAATGCTACCCTTATTGTTTATAGCGCATTCTCAGTACGACCCAGATCTCCCGCCGGCTGCTCGCGTTCGTTTTGTTTCGCAAAAGAGGTAGAAATAAGACGAAGATCACCGCCGTGTGAACCAGACATTATCACGTTGCGGTGCTGTTTAATGACTTCCCCGAAACCAGTTAGATGAAGGATGTGATGCTGGGAAAAACAGCTTAGCACGTGGGATTGTGTACAGTTTTCTTATACGTGCAGTCGATTTGGACTTGAATTGTTGACGCATTTCTGAGCTCTAATTAGATAAATAGAGTAATGATAAGTAGATGAGTTTATAATTACGAACATTTAAATCACCCAGATGAAATAAGTTAAGTAATAAATGAAATTTTAAAGGAATCATATATTTTCATACAACAGGCATTATTCATTAAATATATTAAGATATTAATTCGTAATTCCTAAAGTTAATTATTATAAACGTATTTATATAATATTATTATATGTAAAGGAAATTATTTTTAAACATTTGAAAAATCGAAGTACTACCTCGATTTATTTTAGATGGCTTTCCATAATTTTAGGTCTGAGAAATGTCAAATTAAGTTCTCAATTTCAACCATAAAATTGGCTGACTGATATATTACTTAGTGGAACTTAGGTTTATCTCGAGCAAAGTATAGAAATTTAATTAACGAATAAATTGAATATTAAAGAAATTGTATGGTTTATATATAGTAAGATATCTTCATAAAATTTTGATCGCATTAGATTTTTAAAAAATCTGAACGGTGACATTTTATCGGCAATTTTAAAACCTCTCCGAAAATCTAAAAATGAAAAAGTAAGGGTCCGTAATTTCGTTTTATCATACCTTTAATCTTTTTACATATTTTATAGACCTTTAACCTTTATACCTCCTTATAAATAATGTTTCAAAGGAAAATCAGAATTTAATGACAAGGGAGCTACAAAAAATAAAATATCGCCTCGTTAGGAAGAGAAATTGAATCTCGACTAAAAATCGTAAATCCGTAGAAAGAAATTTGATAGTTGTATGAAAAATTAATTCTTATAAAAAACAAAAGCTATTCTGAATTAATTAAGGGTGAAGAGTTTCATAATAGTGAATGGTGGGTGAAAAGTGAAGGCAGTAACGTATCGGTCTCTTAATTTGCAATAATAAGTCTAGGAAAATTTATAAGCGGAGGTGCTGTAGAATTATTAAATTCACGTCAATGAAGCAAATCGAAATCTCTTCCTCGTCGTTACACAAACCTTCTCGAATGGGACCCATCAATTTGAAACATTCTCTCCCTCCCCTTCCCCGTCTCTACTCAAATTTCCATCCCTCCTTTTGCCCGAAAGGTTTCTATTGTCTCTGTCTCGCCCAATAAAGTTGTTTTCAACCCTTTAATTTTTTCCTGTGCCATCCTTACGTCTTTTTTAAAGGGCTTAATTCGAGAAGTCCCTTTCCTCTCATACATTCGATACCTCGTTATCGCAGCCTCCCTTAGCCCGGAGCAAGCCTTTCACACTCACTCACGAGGTGCCAAGAAAAGCACCGCTAGACACCGATGAGAATCCATTTAGTTTTGCTAACTCATTTAACTCGGAGTCGCAAACAATTTGTCTTCCGATCTCTTCCAAGTCTTCCATTTCGGGTGTAATTCCGTCCTTTCCTAAGAATAAAAAAGGAAACTACTACATCGATATCAGAACCCCCTCCCACTTCCGGCCTCACCTCATATTTTACTCGCGGAGATTTTTTTTCGCGCTTTCTGAAAGAAACGCTTTCCTTTATTTATGCGATCGGGGAAAAATCACTTTCATCGCGATCTATTTTACGGAAGAGAAAGGCGCAATTTTTTTAAAGGCGATTCCGGGACGTATTAATATAAATATCCTTTCTGATAATCCTCATACGGAATGTATAATACGGGATTCTTTCATTTTCAATCGAATGCGATTTCAAAAGAATGTGTTTTGAAAATTTTCGATGAATTTGCTGATTTCGACGAAATTTTTTGAGCTTTACTTGTGAAGAGAATTCTGCAAGTTAAGGGTAAAGGAAATGAATTTCCGATTATTGATGTGAGAATAAAAAAATATGAATGTAACTGAGAGTAATGTTTTTTATGAATGAAAGTCAATAATGAAAGGATGATTGAAAAATTGTAGGTATAATATAATGAAATAATTAGCCATACGTAATACAAAATTGATGTTTAAAATCAGTTTATAGTATGCTACGTTACATGTAATCTTTTGCACAAATTTAATTTCTCGATAATCTTCCTTGAAAATGTATTAAAGGAACGTTTATTTGGAACATTATAGTGTTATGTTAGGTATTTGTATGAGGAAAAAGTCACGCTTTATATTTATAAAATTAATTAATATACGCTATAGAATTCTATGAATTCATCTTTTACTCCTTATGGAGAGATACAAGTAATAAATAATTGAAATTGCTATATTTATGGAATGCTTTTTTAGTTTTTTTTTCACGTCTTATATATCATAATCAATCTGGAAAGTTAAGAAACGGTTAAAGGATGAAAATTTAATCATGTACGTAATACTGGGCCATAGATACACTGATCTAGGACCATGATCAACTCTCATATTCAATGAATACGAGTTTTCGACATTATTCCAACATAGCTTCCCTGTATTCCAAAACTTCGTAACCGGTGTTTTTAAAAATCAATATAGTTGATATCGTTTCACGATCATAGGTTATTATGACGGAACTTAATAAGCCAAGGTTATATAGGTCTCCTCTAAGTTCCAAAGGAAGTTATGCAAAACTGAACTATGTACCCATGTCATCCTCCGAGGGTCATCTGATTTTATCTCCCATTAGGATCGTTGGCAGAAATTAAGGAATATTTACTTCTTTATGAAGTGACTTTAAGGATGTTGGAATCAAATTTAGAGAATGATTCGTATTTCAGCAGTATTTCATAATTTATTTTTAATTTCTACACATGGTTTTAGCACGAAAAAATTAGTTTTTCATATCGCCTTAATTTTGATCTCGTACCGTAGTAGAAACATTTTTGCAGTTTAAAATCCATCTAGATCTTTGTGCAAACTTTATGAGAGATTCTTCAGGTCTACTTGCAATGCATCGTGTTTATTCTAGCTGAAATCTCATCTTCTTCCGAAATTGACGTGCTCCCTAAAGCTGCGAGAGCAAACTTCCTTATTTACTCGATATGGCGAGAAGAATTTACATACCGAGATAAGAAATAAAGCATATAAGCGACGCATATGAATAGGGGCTGATCGTCACTCGAGAGAGATGCAGATGGAGTTTTGCGTCGTAATATTACATTTTTTATTTCCAAGTTCTCCAGAATCTTGGTTTTGAATTTATTGCAGAAGTGGCAGCCAGAGAGTTGCATTCATTATCTCGCCCGGAGTCTGGAAGCAGTGCGAAATAATCTATTTGATACTTAAATTACGAAATCTTTTTTATGCAATATTCGTGAAGTTTAAAAACAGCAGCCATATTCATTTTTGTTTGTTTATATTGTTGATAATACGAGGGTTGCTATGTAAACAAATAGCTTCACCCTGGCTGTAGAAGAATTAAGTACCAGGTTCGATTATGTTTAGGGAAACTCGTGAATTATAACGCCTGATATTAGCTGCTGAAAACCCTTCATTGTGTAATGTTTGTATTTGTTAAATTATTATTATTTTATTGAGTAGGTTACGATATTTCAAGATTGTTAATTTATGTATCGCCGGTCGTATAAGATTCAGGGGCAATATCTAAATAAATTCAATTCGGTTTCGTAGCGAGCTATACATCGGAGAAATGATAAAATTCATCGTAATTTCTCTTAAACTAGACCTTCGAGTTTCTTATTAATGGTACGCTGTCTGAGAAGACATTTTTATTCCCTAAAAATCTCTCATTTCACCAAAATTCAGAATTACATTGAATGTTAAGTGTTCGCAATAGAAAAAAGAATCCTTTCTCTACGAAAGGGATATATAATATGACAGGTGCTCACTGACAAATTTTAATGGGCGAACCATCATTCGCCGGAGCGGAAATCGCAAATCAATGCGATTCATCCTCATTTTTATCCCATTCATCACTCCCTCTTAAACTCATATCTGAAAGGTTGCTTCCGAAGAAATATCCATTCCCTCATTTCGTACCGAATCTCCCCCCCATTCCCCACTTATCCCCCCCCCCAAAGACCCCCCTCTCCCGCACAATTCGATTCAGACCTATTTTTAACGTTTCCTCATATTTGTTTCAAACTCCCCTCCCAAATCCATCCATCCTTCCCTACGAAAGGGTGTGGGGTTGGGTAGGGGAGGTGGACGGGCGTCCTTAGAAAATTTATCTCCGAACTATAACAAAAATCGCGCGGAAATATTCCCCAGATGACGTCGGAAAAGAAACTGGAAAAGTTCCGACGTCGGTCTCCCATCCGTTGGAGCTTCTTCTTGCGCCAAAGACTGATCTCTTTTTACGGAGAGACGCGCTGACGGATTCGCTCTCCGATCAGGCACTTGTTTTTATTTTGCGGACCCGTATTGGGAAGTACGCCGCGCCGCGGGAATGAATTGGACTAAATCCTTCTTCGCCTTCGGTTCCAGATCGGCCTCCATTGCTTCAAATCCCCACCGTTTCCTCCCCATTTACCCTCGAAGCCCACCTCGCCCCGTCCCTCTTGCTAACATCCCCTCACCTTCCCCTTTCCATCCACACTGGTCCCCTCATCCCACCCCGTCCCGTATTCCCACGTATCCCCCAATCTTACTCTCATCTTCTTTCCTACTCCTCCCCTTTTACCATCTTCCCCCACCCTTCCCCATCCCCCTTTCCCTCACCCCACGTTTTTCTTCGCTCGCGAGCTCCTCTCCGTCGTAAGCGTAGGAACGGTTTCGAATGTTGAGCACCGCCATTGTTTGAGTTCTTCAGAAAAGCTTCGAAGGAGATTGGTATCTCGGTTGAAAGAAGCGGAGAAAAGGGCGGGGGACAAGTTGAAAACGCCGAGGTGCGCGCGGTGGAGTGTGGGGTTGTGTCTCTGCGGTGGAGGGGGGAGTCAGCGTAGAAGGGGACGGTCCACAGAGGGGAAATGGGCAAATGGGTTACCACAATGGGAAGTGAGGATAAAAGATTGATATTATGAGTGGTTGGTTTAGGGAAAGGAAGGGGTTTGTTCCATCTGGTGGGGTTCTTGAGGAGGATTATATCTGTAGTCTTTTCTAGGGTGTCTACTAATCTCCGAGGAATGCGTAATCCAACATCTGCGATGATATCGGGTTGTCGGTAATTAGGTGAGGAATTCCGTGTTCTGAATCGGTTATATTTTCCGTGCTTCGTTCTGCTCGTGATTGGTGGGTCCCGTTGGTGGGAATTTCGGAAATCGAAGGGCACTCTATCTGCACTGTCAACAGATAGAGAAGAATATTACTCCGACGAGATTGACGGAGTGAAAGAGCTTCGCTGGCATGTTCTCTATCGGTGGGGAGTTGCTCAAATTTAATCGGGTTGCATCGTATTTTTGAAGTGCGAATCAATTCAGCATCGTTGGTGTAATGAAGTCTTTGTGCGTGCAATATGGACTGGTTGATTAGCATCCTTTTCAATTGAAAATTACTCATATATGTGGAAGAATATTCATGTAAAATATTTGCAGAGAAATGTGTATGTGCCAAATAATTAAGAGCGAAAAATTAACTTCGGTAATATAGTAGAAGCTTGATAAACATTTGTGAAGATAACAGTAATTTTAATACATACTGGAAGGCAACGGATATTCCTTTTTTGATTTAATTAAGACTGCATTCCACAAAACTAGGCTGGATTAATTTCTATTCATTTTTCGTAATAAATTCCGAACACTTAAAAGCATGATAAAGTTAAATTATGAAACTGTATGTTATAAAACGTACTGAGCACTTTATCTTCAATTAATGTAGGATTTTTAATGGAAAATAAATTTTCATTTTTTGGGCTCAAAAAGGTGGAAATGCGTGGGATTACGTACAGGTGAATTAAATTTACCGATAAGAGAAATATATTAATACTGATTTGTAGTTGAAGCTTTGGCTTATATTATAAAAGTTATTAATGGAAGTATTATACAACTTTTCATGAAAATGGAGATCTTTAGAAGAGCTTTACGTTTTTCATGTTCGCAATATTCATAAATATACTTAAGAAACTCATTATGATTATATATTTATAAAGTAACTAATTAGGGCTTAATAAGAAATCAGTATTTGTTTTTGTACTGGTTGTCTTAATTTTATCGTAATAGATCGTTGACAGGTATCGTAGGTTATGACTGTTAATTTCAGTCATTTCAGTATATAAATTGAAAAGACTTGGTAAATGATTTGATGTCACACCTTTATTAGTCTAATTTATAATGCGTTATATATATCTTATATGCTTCTCACAAGATATTTCTTCTTCGTTCGCTTGCCGGAGATCATCTCGGTCAGACTCCCATCTGAAAGTAACACCTTGCAACATATATACCCGTGGCTAATTTGGCATTCCATTGGGATTCTGGGTTTGAAAGATTTACATTGGGACGTAATTAGAAGTGGAGGATGGGTAAGATAACGTCAGTAACGGGAGGGCATCAAATGGGATGGGTGATATGGATTATGATGGGCAATCACCCACGGATTTAATTATTTCACTCAGAACAAGTAGAACAACAGTAATTAATAATATTGAATCGTCATTTTTTTTTTCAAAATTTTGTTCATTCTTCTTAACACGACCTCTAATTTCACCTCTCGTAAACTGTATTCAACCATTTAATTTTTTCTTAAACCAACTTTTTATAAAGATCTTTTAACCACTTTTCACGCTTTCCTTAAAAAATATACTGGAGCAGTAAAATTCACCTCAGTCACCTGTCAAAACACTTTTCACCGTGTATTTTGATTATTAAAACTTCTTTTTTTTCCACACCGGAGTTTTTTTTCCCTTACCATTTACGTTTTACTCACTACGAAACCATTTTTTTTAACGCACAAACATACACATTTTCATTTTTTTTATCATCGGGGTTGGTATGGAAACGGGGTGGCGGGTATCTCGTCGTATAAGTGTTCACAGAATCTTCCATGCAACCTCGTGATGTCACCAACACATATTCGCGGAGTCTTTTAGCGTTCGAATCGCCTCTTTTCCCTCTAAAACGAAAGAGCGAAGTACAAAAACCCTCAAAAATCGTCTCCATGGTTCCCAAATCGATTCCCATCGTTATAAGTCAATCGATACAGCTCCAGCGTTTCGCCAAGTGCGATACATGCAGTGGGAGAGGATCAGTAGGTGTTTATTTTCCTCCGGGCGCAGTGGCTGGAGGGGCCGCAGACTGTCCCGCGTATTCTCGTCCTCCCTGGGCGACCGCACCTCGCCCTTCCCTCAGATGGCAACTCCGGAAGAGCTCCCCTCTTTACCCTTCCATCGCCACAGCTGTACCTCGCTACCTGTGCATCAACTGGGAAAGCAGGCGGCCCGTGGTGCAGAGAGAGGCTCCGTATCCTGTGGAGTAAAAGAGGAAGGTTTATTTGTGGCGTTAGGGTCAGAGTGTTTTGAAGTAAGGGGAGGAAGGGTGAAGAAAGTTGGGTTCTACTTATTGGAGCTTTTTGATTCTTTCATCTCCTATAGCTTTCGTATTGAGGGAGGATAAACTTTTTCGTTGCTAGGTTTCTATCGTTATAGATATGATCGAGATAATTACAGAGACATATTATATTGTTATTCTCTTAGATAGGAAATCTTCTCAAACCTTAATTCTAGCCTTTTTCATTATTAACTGCATCAATATTGAATTGTAGAAACATTAAAATATAAATATTATTCAAAATTTAATTATAACTCGAATTTTATACCATATGTTAAGTGATTTGATTAATAACTTCTAATTATAAGAACTCATACCTGGATAGAGAGATCCATTACAATAATTCCTTAAAGTTTACGAGCACTCTTATTTTTGGGAAGAATTTTTGGAAATTCGACTTATATTCAAGTAACGCTGAGTTATCTTGTTCAACTCAATCTTATTGCAGCTTGATTTAGTTAAGATATTCTTCTTTTTTATGAATAATTAATTGGTTATCTTTTAAAATTATTTGGGTTGAGATAATCTTGAGAATCAGGTCAGATTATTCGCTGGTATTTAATGAATCTCATTTTTCAAGAGTAGATCATTATTTGTAGAGATGGTTTTGTATTTCTCTGGAATTGTTCTTCCTTACGAAGTATATTTTTTATGAATGAGGTTGAAATATTAGAGATTCTCTTTTTGAAGCATATACTTCTAAATTAATTTATCACACTTTCCACTATGGTTATAAATACTATAAAATTATGTGATTCACTCACTTGGTTAGATATCGTTGCATTAGGGTTCTTCAGATTTGCCAGACAGATTGAAAAGTAAAATTTTTCAAAGGAAAAATCAATGATTGCTTATGTTCGAGAGTGATTATTAAAAAAACTGAATATTTAATTTACATAATTGAATACACATGTTTATACTACATTTATATTATATTATTTCTCGTATTTAATAAACTGACTTTTAGCAGTTGATTTTCCATGTCCGTTCATATCATTTTGAACTATCTCTCTCACTTTGAAATTGAACGCTCAATCACTCTTTCAAGTTAGCTGGAAGCAATGAAAGGAATCAATATGTCATTTTACGAAATAGCGTGCGTCCACAAATGTTTTCAAAAAGAAAAAAGTGAAGTCTAGACCGCGACTTGAATCCGCCATTTCCTCTTGTTGGAAGGTTTTCCTAATCAATTGAGCTGTCTTACCTCAGCGTTCGAACATGACATATTGGTATACTTCCTGAAGCTATGTTCACTCTTTGAGCTATCGGAAAAAAGGAGTTCTAGAAGTTTTTGGAAAATCAAGTTGTGGTCCTTTTATTATTGTAATTTGTTTCTTTAAATTAAACTACCTCACTCATAACGACTAATCAACTTTATAATTTTAACTTTCCGGGACAAAAATCAAATAAATGGAATAATTTGTAGGCATACGATAAAGATAATCATGCTTTTAATTTTAGTTTAATTTAATTCTATAAATAGAAAGGCCGATCGTGTTGGCATAATGCACTCTATACTTATGTGCACTTATAGGGGAAATCGTTCGTCAAGATTTAAAATTTAGCTTTAAGGCCATTCTTATAATCTTCATGGAAATTCAAGATTATGTAACCCCTTTTCTTCAACACGAATGTTTTCAACTATTTTGGTGTTTGTATAAAACGGACATACAAGTGATTATGTATATTAGTATGATTGATTTATTTATAGATTTTTGATTTTTTTATGTTAGAGGTTTCTGATACTGATTTCACTCGGTATAATTTTATTGTTATAACTTATCTAGTAGATGTCATTTGAAGTTTTTAATCGACCGTTGAAAAATGAGAGACAGTAATTTAAAGCGAGCATTTAGTGAACACTAGTTCTACACTGCCATTGGGATCTGGAATCGAGTTCTATTCGTATCGCAATGTTTATGTATGTTACAATTTTCTAATAATATTACATTAACTCATCGTGTTATTCGCTTTTTCTTAATCCTACACTGAAACCTTTTCTCTCTTATTTCCTTTAGATTTAACTTATCAAAAAGAAAATTCATTAAAATGTATATACCCAATCTATAATCCCTATGATATCTTATTCTTCATAATGATTGGGGCTGTAAGCATTCATGAAATCATCACCAGTTTGATACTTTCTGTAAACGTAAATATTCCTACCAAAGGATCAAAGCGTTAATAAATGTTTTCATTGAATAATTTAGGGAAACAGAAATCAGGGATACAAATGAAAGAGGATGCGCAATTAATTGCAATGCATAAAAGTCCAGACGGAAATGTAACAAATTACACCACAAAATAATCGTTTCTCATTTATAAATTACCCATTAAGTAATAAAAAAGTAATTAACCAGAAAAATTAAATCAAGGAAAAACTGAATGGCTGGTAAATTATCCTTATAATTAAGCATTTAAATAATTCGAGTTCAAACGTAACAAGCAATTAATAGATACCGGCTTTTCCATACATCAATCTGCACCGAATTTTTATTAAATTTTAGTTTTCCCAAAATTTAGGAGATTCCAATTAAAATTTAATGATCTTTGAAGTACGCAAAATTAACATTGATGTGTTTTCACGAGATTCCTTTTGTCAATATTATTATTCAATTGGAGGAAACGATTGTGTGTGTTATTTTTGCATTAACTTCAACAAAGGTAAATGTATGGAAAGCGGCGTTCTTTTTTTATTAATCAGCAACGATTTGACCCTGCTAATTTGCTCATAAATCGACATTTGAGCATAATGACAAAGCGCACTTAATGTAAACCTAATTTATTCGCGTGAGAGCTTGCGGAATCCACAGACCTGCGAAACCCTACATAAAGAGAATGCAGAGTAGCAGTGGGAACATACGATAGTTCTTTACCGCCAGACTTCGTTTTGGTTTAAAAAGCGGACATTTTGGATGCGCGCTAGTCTATGGCTCTTTTGACACATCGATGAAAATGAGGGAAACGCGATTGTATACGAATCCCCGCATTGCGGGACAGAGAGAGGAATGCCTCGCTACCTATGAAATAAATTTGAATGGAGGCGATTTAACAAGTCGAATTCACGTTTGAGATGATATCAGAGTCGTCTGCATTAAGCTACGAATGCGTCACTTTGCAGAAGGTAAACTCATTGTAGCGTTTGATAAAAGTTTGGAGGATATTGTGAGGATTAGTGATTAAAATGGTGTTTGTCTATAAAAGGAGACTTTATATAGGCTTCTTTCATAGATCTGAAAAATTATGCGCTTGATTCGTCTTTCAGTGTAGATAAAAGTGTATTAAAATCAGTGTTTTTTTAATCTTATTCACCATTAATTGATCCATAAAAGTGTGAATCTCATGTTCATTTAAATGTATCAACCTTTAAGAATAGATCCAGATGGATAGCTTCTATTAGTAGATATATAACATTTCTTGTTATCTCTCTTCAGTAATATTATTTTGTGCAGTTGATATGAAACCAATATATTAAAACATTATTTAGTAGAAAGATAAATAACAAGAATAAGATGTACAACTTTAATTTTTCACTCGATTCCTGTGTATTATTTAATTATATGTAAGTCCCCATTCTCCTTTCAAATACGTACAGTTAATGGAGATTTTACTTAATTATCTGGATGAAAAAGTAAGAGTTGTCAGTTGAACTGCTTCAATTGTGAATATAAGAATTTTCAAACAATTAACGCTAGAATACATAAAAAATAATAATAGTAAACTTTCCTTCATGAGAGACTGTTAGACTGCAGCAATCTGTTTGTTAAAGAATCGTAAAGAAAGAGATTTTTGAATACAGTTTAAACCTAAAGCCCATGGTATCAGCGTGTTTTAGTAGCACTATATTCATCTTTGCAGTCGTATTATTTTTGCATCTCAAGTTTAGGATCGATCTCTGTCGAACTTCTTTCCATCTCTCATCTTTACAAAAAAAAGCACATCTTTCAGGGCCTCGGAATTTTCCGAACCGTCATCGTTGTTATGAACTTGGCCCTTTTCTTCGACAAGAACTTCTTCGAGGATGCTCGCGAAACTTGTTCCGTTCGTTAGCGCACCGAGTGACTTATGTCGAGAATCTCAGCCGCTTCATTCGACTGCGGAAACATATGAACTGCTCTTAAAGGTGCCACTATCTAGCTCTCATCCGATTAACGGGTGGAGTTGGAAAGTTGCGAAATCTCGGAATTAGGTTCAGTTTGTTTAGAGAGAGAGAGAGGTCTTCCAGCCGTAATCGCACTTCAGCTTGCTGTTAATTCGCGAATAGGAATGTCTCAATTCATCTTTAGATTCTGGAAGAACTTTGCCTATTATTCTGTAGCGTTCTGATTTTCTACGAGTCTCTTTACTTAATGTTGGATAATATATCCAACTCGTACGAGTCTTACAAAATTTACGACAACGATTTATTTCCATAGTTACGAATTGTTTTTTTTAGTGCCTTATCTATACGTTGCTAGGTAAAGAGGGATCTCAACACTAGGCAACGGCCATGTAGTACCCTAGTATCGATCCCGTCGAAATGAGTAGACGATTATTGTAGTTTGATTACACTTTCCTAGTTTCCTATGACGCGCTCTCATCAAAGGCAAAAGTTGGTGCAGAGGATGGGATGAGTTATCAAGACGTAAAGTTAACAAGGGCGTTAATTGGATCTTTTGAGGGCGTGAAGTTACGTAAAGGTAAAAGACTAATTTATGCATTACTCATTTACTTTTCCGAAGAAATACATTCTACTTTGATGGATGAATGTTTAGTTTAAATGCGAACTAAATAATCTTGTATTTCAACGAAATGGTTTCAATATTAGATTCTTTCAACGTAAAATAATACAAAGAAACTACATATTTGGGTCATTACAGTCCATTAGACATTTAAAAACTGCTATTCCATACATTATTATCTTAATAATACATTATTTACTGAATAATTCTTTATTCAAAGTTATTTTGAAAGATATTAAAAATGTAGAACTGAAACTGCAAGATAATTCTTCACAATTGCAAATATCTAGTATTTTGCTAATTGATACGTAAATCCTTTGAATTACTAGATCCTTAATTACAGCTCGACTTATTGCATACGTAGCAAAATGACTACCATAATATACTGGTATATTTAAAGGTAAATCAGTCGATAAAGATTCATTTATGCATTTTAACTAACTGTGCTTCAATATCGCATAAAAGATCGCCTGCCAAATTCCGCAAATATTTGCAACTAACCAAACCCTTACCTTTCGGATTATTTTAAACTTTATCCCATTGACCCTCCCTCGAAAGCATATTGACAAAAGGAATCGCACCAAACGTTCCGAACTGTTTAATGACGAACGATCGAAAACTCGCGCGTTTGTTTTCTTCGCCTCGGCACCCAGGATTCGGAGCGAACGAAGGCATGAAAAGGCCATTCGCGGAAGCAAATTTGGTCGGCGCAAATACGACATTAACATAAATCCAAAGCGGCGATCGGTTGAACTACACCCCAATAGAAGAATATCTCTTTCAGTCGCTAATGCAGCAATCGCTAGCAGTCTATTTACGCCCTCCCTTTAGGGGAGAGAGAAAAAAAGGAATCAAGCGCAGTTTCATACTTCCCCTACTTCCATATTCTGTCACAGAGATCTCTGTTGTTTTCTTAACGCTCATCTGTAAATATGGCTCCATATCCGGAGGGGAAATTCTCGCCCCCCTCTATATTTTCCCACCTCCCTTCCTCCCCAGCCCCGATGGACTCCCAGATGACGTCACAAACCCCCTCTCCCCCTCAGAACCCACACGACTTTGAATTCCTCTTTCTCCCTTGCACACACACATACCCTCCTCCCATAGATTTACATTCCCCACTTTCTCTCGCCGACAAACACTTTGCTCATCAGTCCCCCACACCCCTTTCTCTCGCAGGACTTCCGTTTCGGACGTAAAATTCTACGAGATTTTGGAGAGAATGTGCAAATGGCTTCACCATCCTCTATGACTCGGAGGAATATGGAGGTTTTTTTCCGACATAAACGAAAACTGGGAATTACGATGAGAGGAGGAGGTGAGAGGAAAGATACGTGGCGATATAATCCGAAAGAATTCGATCGCTTATTGGATAAAAGGGAACGAAAACACGCGAATATCTCCGTGCGAATGCGGGAAAGGATTCGGATGGAAATTTCAAGATTTCCATGCCCATTTGCGAATATGACGCAAACGCGTATATTTAAGGATGTTATGATTTTGTTTTCGCGTATTTTCGTTTTACATTTGACATTATTGGAATGCGATTTTCGGAAATATGTTTCTTTTTTGGTAGCAATGGGTTATTTATTGGTTATATCTCATTATAAGTTGGTCTGTAATATATCCCTAAAAAACCATTAAATTCTCCGGAGATTGAAAATTTAGAATATGAACATAGTTACTGTATATTTTAATTTTCTCGAATGTAAATTAATAATATAAAAATAATATTTAAAATCATGATATTTAATATAATAAGTAATTGCGACCCTGGTTTTGGGTTTCACCAATTTACCCCTTTTAATTCTTTATTGTTTTAAGTTGAATTATTTGGGGTTGAAATAATTTGGTTATGTCGTATATAACTTTTATGTAAAAAATACATACATGTTTTTATTCCACATAGTATACTGTAATTCTGTCGTTATCGTTGTCGTACAAGTCTGTAATAAATGTTTATGTTCGCTAACTCTTTAGGAGTTTTAGACTTATAATCTATAACCATGTTTACAATCAGTTATCATATTATTCCAAGTCTTAGAAAGTTGTTGCTGTTAGAGAAAGTTTGAATTTATTTTACGTTCTTAACGTTTATCATATCGTAGGATATCGTTGAATAACAGTACTAAAAGTCATTGCAACCTATTGAAGAATTATCTACGAACAGATTTGCATTTAAGCCAGATTTAATCAGTCTCGGGAATTATAAGAAAGAGTGTATTAAAATTTAATTTTTACTACCTATCGAACTTTTCATCGCTAGACCGACCGATTGACACTTATATCACGTACAGGTTAATGCTTCCCACAATCCAATATTAGTACTTCTAGAGGTGAAAAGGATAGAGTAAAAAATAAAACCAAAGAAGTAGTTTGGATGAGAAGGGAGTGTGATAATGGACTTCTAGAATGGCCGATATTGGTGCCACGTTGAGGTTATAATAGTGTCCAGGAATGGGTTGTTTAGATAAGGAGCCTTAGCAACACGAGTTTTTTTTCAATGACTTCGTACTCGGACATTTTGAGTCTCGCGCATTGAGGGATGAAAGGCTGGAGCGATTCTCATCGGGTTTTTTGTGGTGAAGACTTCTGAAGGGATATTTGGCCATCGGGTTACGCTTTTCGAAAAGAATCCTCGGTTGAGGGAAAAGAGAATTTGTTCTACCGATCTCTATACATTACAACTCGCTTTCTAAAACATTACAGATGCTTCTTTATTTCGAAGAAAAATGATATATTAAAGAGCGTAGTTATAAAGTTAGTATGAAAGTAAGAATATTATGAAAATGAATATATTTTGAAAATAAATGTATAAAATTAAATATTATATGTAGATGAATTCACTAAGAAATTATGTGTGCAACGATATTTGTAAATCAATGTATATTTCGTAGAATTTCTATAGATAACTTATATAACCGTAATTTATATTTTATATATTATAGTACATGAATGTATGAAATATGAAAGTACTTTTGTTTAGAAAGATTTAAAATAAATCATTATAATTGATTATATTTTTTAACCCAACCTCGAGTACATCGTATTATATTTGGAATTTGTGGAAAAAAATTCAATTCAGAAAATATCACGAAAAATAAACTTCCAATTCATATAGTACACTTTAAATGCTTTCTTTAAAGCATTCACATCTTCTTTGGATCATTCATCTTGGATTATATTTGATAAAAAACTGTGATGATAATTTAAATGACATTATATACTCAAGTTAAGAATTAATTTTCTTCATAATCAATTATAAATTTAAGCTTGCTTTCTGATAAATACATCCAGACTCGTTTAGGGTGGTAACTATAGATTCGATTGTTCTTTCTGATTAAACTACGGGAATTAATATTTCTATTTAGCATCGCACAAAGACGAGGAAAGAGGGTCATTCCAAAATATAATCCCAAAAGTCGCCTTTTGGAAACGTTGCGTACATACATCACCGTATAATTTATTCTCCGCATGGCCCCGTTTCTCTTCTCCCCTTTTATCGAATCCAAGAGTACGAAACATTTCGCGCTCTAGGGTCACTTTCTGACGACGTCTGCTCGGAACCATTCCTCTCAGTCGGCAACGGAGTGCTTTTCGGTTTTTATACGTTTAACCGATGGTCTTCGGTCGATTTAGTCCTTTTTTCAGCAGAACACATCGACATGGGGAGAAATGGGCACGCTTTATCCACCAATGGCTCATTTTTTGTCTGCGGACCTATTCATCTCTGGGAAAATTCAAATGGAAAAACTTGCATCAGTATTTCAAAAGCACGTCGGAATGTTTTTCTCGCGGTTAACTTGTCGGCCTTTTGAGAATAGCGATATTAAAAGAACATCTGCGTGTTATTGATGGTCGCTCATACGTAACCCTTGTAATAAATGTGGATGGATGCGGAATTTGACGCGAAGCGATTTGGTTTTTCAGCGAATTTGCGCAAGCGATAGCGAATTTTTACGATTAAGTTGAAATTGATTTGTGCGGAGCAAGTTTCATTGCGTAAATACACGAGACGGATGATTCATTTGAAGTGGTAGTTTTTCAGGGGAACGTTTTATTAACAGAGGTGAATCATGTACGAGGGGAATACAAACGAAGGCAGTCAATGTAAAAAACGTATTGCAAGGAATTTTATATTACTTTCTTCATTTCTAATCCTTTACTATAATTTTTTATTTGATTAATACGTATTTTTAATTATTTTTTGTTATCAATATTATTTTATGAATGTAGGTATGCTCAAAAATTTCTTCTGTTTATATACAGTGAAAAAGTAGAGGATTTAATAAATATAACAATACCAAAGGTTTTACAAAAGTGAAAAACCGTGATATGTCTGGGACATGAACCAAGATCTCCCAGTTGCAAGGCAAATAAGCTATTGTGTCGATGTTTTTCGCTTCTGTTTGATCCTTGTTTACTAGTCGAATGGACTGTGAAAAATGGTACTCGGTTTTCCGTTCATTTAAATCTAGCCTTCGTAAACTCATAATGGATTTTTATATTTCACGATTATGAGTTTCGGAGTTGGTAATTTTTAGCAGTCTAGTTTAAATTAGTTCGTTAAAAGTTCTTTCGTTTCTATGTGCCCAAGTACACAATGTTATTGAATACGGGGTAAAATAAATACACCCATCAAAAGAACTCAAAACGGGACGAGTTGCGAAAGAATTCGATTAAAACGAAATCCGGTTTACAGGGTCTCGAGTTCGGCGTTCCGAGCTATCGACCCGCATCCGTATTGTGCACGGAAACCGATTCGGAGAATATATTTGCATCTCTCGCGACGTGAAAAGCTCCGTCCGAAAACACGCTCCGCTACGTTGTTTTGTTTTCGACCGCTTTGACTCATTTGTAGAGGAGAGAGAGCTTCGGCACGTAATGATTTATCGAGAGGTGTGAGCGGAAAAAAACTCCGAGCGCATACAAGGAAACATTTATCTTTCGCGCAATCAGTGTCTATGTTTGTCACCGGACTACTTGTTACTCCTGTTTTGAATTTCTTGAGAGCAAACTCCGTTATTGTTGTTCGAGGGATTCTTTATTCGCGCCCGTCCGAAGTACTCCAGAGTGGCTCCCGGACCACTTAGCAACCCAATCCACTTAAATTTGCCTTTGCCCGTGATTGCGATCATAAAACGCATCGGGCTCTTTCCCCATATCGCGTAAACATGCAGGACCTTCCACGCAATCCACTATCACCGCCCTCTCTTTATTCGAAACTCCCTTTCTTTCCGAATGTTCTCCCTTAACTACCCATTCCCATCCTCCCCCATTATTCCCTGTTTTCATTCCCTCTTCCAATTCGTTCCTCCCGCACGGGTATCATCGCTAATTAAATCTCAAATCGCCTCTAGAGATGTATGTTCGAGTGCAGTTACGCTGCCGACGAACCTGTAAAGTACCTGCCGTGATGCGCGATTCGAGTAGCTCGTAAGGGAGAAGTGAGATTACAGTTTTTGCTCTTTGGAATCGGGATTACGCGGCGCTTTTCTCTTCCATACATAGTTCTTCGTTTATCTCCCACGAGTTCCTATTGCCTACGGGGTCTTACTTATTCACTTTTACCAGCCGATTCGGTTTTTCGTCTTTGGTACTTTGAAGAGAAAGAATAAAGGGTACTTAAGGGATTATATTACTATCGACATCAATGTAGCTATGGACACGTATGCTTAACGTTTTACGTGATTCAAGTGTTAAGTAACGAATTTAAGCTTCATTTTACAAGTTGTGCTTAAAGTTTAAGGTTTATCTAGGGTTAACTTCAAGGTTTTTATCTCCCAGAAAAAAAAACTTCGTAAACAATAATCACAATCATAAACTTAAAATAAAAACATAAAATTATCATGATACATTTTCAGGAACAACTATACTTAAATTTAACGTAATTCCACCGTTAATTAGCATTATTTAAAGACTTAAATTTTTCATAATCATTTAATTGTTGACAGAACTTGAGCGTTAAACATTATCAGAGATATTAAACGCGAAGCACGGCTTTGTAAAACTGAGATAATTTTTTATTTTTACGTATATTTTACTCTTATTATCTACTTTTTTACTTTTAGCCTACATTTTAGCTTTATATGTTTTATTTCTCCCTCCCGAAAGAACTTGTCCCTGTGTCAATCCCAGAACAATAAAGAAAATAAAAACCTTTTCTATTCAATTTTTCGCGGCGTATCCTTTCTGATCCCTAATATTCTACTTTACTCGTCATTTCGACCAGATAACTTTCTAATTCATTCCTTTTAATACTCCATAAGCCCTTTGCCATCCTTTTCCATTCCTAACATGCGTTGCCTTTCCCGAGTGTCCCCTCCTTTCTCTTCATAAGGCCATCTTCACTTTACCCAACGAGGACTATAAAATGGGTAAAACCGCCGGAAGAGAGAAAGTGAATGAGTGGGTGGATGAATGGGGCTCTTTCCTGCCTTTCTACTTTCTTCCCCTTTCTGTCTATCATCTTCCATTATTCCTATCTCTCCAAACTCATCCCCATTTTTGTGTTAGGGTCTGAGCCAAGATGTGGATGTTGATTAGCTTTTTGTGATTTGAAAATGAAAAGTATTTGGGAGTACAATTGGGAAATGGGATAGGGTTTTCATTATTATATCCTCAATGGGGTTTTTTCCCTTTTGGTATGGTCCCTCTATGAGGATATGGCTGTAAAGGGAGCTTTAGTTAGACGAAACTTAACTACTTTTGCTCACGATGATTCCCTAAGTGGCGTGTCTAAATGTTCCGAGACTATAGCTCAGTTTCGGTTGCTCAAATGGATAGAGTAAACGGAATTATATTCGGAGATCCTGGTTCGAGTCTCGATCGTTTTTCAACTTTTTCACATTCGTTAACATTTGGATATCATTCAGTAAGATGCTGATACTTTTATACGTCCGTAAATAAATATAATAATAACCAGAGTATTACGTGTTTTATCATCCAAAGTTATGAAGAAGGGTGGTGTAATGTAGCTGTTATAAAATAACACCTATGGTCGGGAATGTAAAAAAGTCACATCTACCTGTCATAGATCTTCATCTTTCACCGATTTAATTTAGGATTGTGATATAGTAGATCACGATAAAGAAAGTACTTGTAGATGTCTGTAATATTTATGTTGTAAAATTTGCTTTCATTATCTCGGTACTTTTTCAGTATGTTTAAAGATAGCTTTAATATTGTAGTTGGTTACTTTCAATACGGGATTTTAGTTGAGTTGAAAAGGAAAAAATACACTGCTCGAATAAATAAGAGCCTTTAAGATCCGTAAAAACTTTCGTAAGATAGATCTACGTGTGGATAGTGACCAACAAAATCCTGTTAAAACGCATCTATGAAGAACAGGGATTTTCGTAGATGCAATAGAGCAATACAATAAAAAGTTTCCGGGACCCTTAAGCGGTTAATATATGGACAACAACATGTATTTTTTAAAATTTTAACTATAACATTAATGTTTATAATTCAATATACATATATTTATATAAAAATAATTACATGTAATTTCTGAAAGTTATTGGCGAATCTTGCAATGCCCTTAGATTAAACTGCTTGGGAAACTCTGTAGTCTAGTAGGTCGACTTGGTTGAATAACGGATTGTGTTGCATCAATAAGCTTACGACGTAGTGGATGCAGCACACATACAGAATGATGGAACGTTGAACTTCCCTCAAAGGATAACTCACCGAAAATGGTTTGAGGGATGTCAGCAACTTCAGTTAATATCGTAGTTCTGTTTCCTTCTATGATAAAGCGACACTTTACTTTATGAAACGCAATTCTTCGGTTCTTAACCTCTGATAAGTAAACCACACTCAGCAATATAGAGAGGGATTTTAGAGGAAGGTTATAACACTTCTTTTTAGTGCAGCTTTAAGGTTTGCTCACCCGTATTACGTAATCCATCAATGATATTATGTCATGGGGAAAAAGAACAGCTTCTGGTTGAATTTGAGTGAATACTACTTAAAGATATCTGAAGAATTATTTAAGTTTTATTTAGGCCCGTAAAGTGTGCCTATGAAATTATATCGTTCCGGAAAGAATGTTTTGAAGTTTAAAATCTTTCTTCTATTCGAAAGTACTACGAAGTTTTTGTGGTTTTAGTAATCTATTGAGTGTTCTTTCTCGAAAATTATTTTTCTGGCTTTCGTTTCATTCAATCGATTCCCTAACTGGATGAGGGTATAACACTCAGGATTTTGTTTTTGTGGGAATCTTTTATAAGGGAATGGATAATTTTGAAATATTTTTTGCAAAGTAGAAGTAATTAAAAGTTGCTTTCAAAGGGAGTGTTCTGGGCGTTCTTAACTTGTGCCGATTGTTGATGAAATGTAATTAGTTACCGTATGGCTCATTTTCCTCCTGTAATTGATACCGGGTGCGTCTTCTACCTCCTTATATACATCTTCTGCCTTCAACTCTGATTTTCAAAAGAATTTATCCTAAAAAATCTTTCCTAGAGTTTTACTCTCTCTCTTTTCAAATCTTTGCGGTTAATTTTCTTCCATATACACCGCGAAGGATAGCATCTTTACTTCTCCCTCTCTACCTTACTTCATTTAGCTCAGTAACATATGTAAGATCTAAATGTTCAATTTATAAATATATATATATGTAAATAAATTAGCGTCGTTTTAAAATATTTCCTTTGATTTTAAAGGTTTCATCAGTGAATGATTTTAACTAAATAATACATATGTAACAGGAGGCATCATCTTTTTAAGTTTGATTGCTTGAGTTGTATTTATTCTTTTAAGTAATTTGGTTATATAATTAATTATTTATTCTGTTATTATTTTTGATTAAACATTAATTAAAATTGAACGAACTTCAATCATATTTAAAATAAAATTTTGTAGGTAAAGTATTACAAGATGTTTCAGTTCGGTCTATAAATTGTGCACCTATCTTTTCAGTTTCAATATCTACTTAAAAGCACATTTTTGCAAATTTTGAATGTGATAGTAATAGTGATTTAAATTCGTAATCACTTATATATACAATAATCGATATCAATCAAATGTGAAATTATTTATTTTAGTTACGGTAATTGGTATTGTTTATTTTCTTCGCAACGTAAATAATTTTACAGCAATTTTTTTAACAGTATTTTACTAGCCTTTATACTCGAGCTATCATTTCATCGCGACACTTTTTTCTAGTATTAATATTTTTTGGAAGATTAATACTACAACCCGCTATGCTTTTCTCCGTCGGTCGATACAAAAATATTCAATCTACGTTTCAGATTAGGAGCGTGTGTCATTATCTCTGCTCTTCTTTCTGCACGTACAGTTTCCTATCAATCCAGACTGACTTTATCCCCTCCGCCCATCTTCATCAACGTCTCTTACTTACATCGCCCTCTTCCGAATATCCTCACGTCCTCGGATATTTGTTCATTGACAGGCGAATTTTCATCGCTCTCGAAGCTGTGTTTTTTTTCTCGTTGGTAGGGGAATGATGAATAGGGGGGGCGATGAGGGGATGGGGTCACGAGTAAGGTCATGTAGGGGAGGATGGGGTGAGATGAAGGTGGGTCAGTAGATGCCCGAGAGTTTAAATTCAGTAGAATTTTGATGGGTGGGGAATCGGGAGTGGAGGTTCTTTTTATGAAATGCTTCATTCCTTCCATCTTACGATAGTTTTGAATCGTTGTTCATTTTTGTTCAAATTGACGGTTGACGGTAATGAAAGTTGTGTATGGTTAATAAAATAATGTTAGAAACTTTAATGTTAGTAGTTTATATGATCGTGATGAACCATGATTTATACAATGATATATTTTAGAGTTTTTAAGATGAATCGAGGTATTATTTTCAGTTGTAACGGAAACTGTTTTTTAAAAAAACTGATGTATTTTATGTTTAAGGTTCGAATTAAAATTGGGTAAAGGTTTCATGGTTTTTTAAATTATTATTTATATATTCAAATACTTCTATATTTCTTATTTTTATTGTTTACTACGTTTCTTTAGAATTCATATATAATGTAGCATTTCAATTAGCCATATATATTAAACGTGGAAATGTAACATTCATCTTATGCCTTTGAATAGCAAAGGATACATCTGTGTCTTTACTTCATAGTTATCGTATAAATATTATACTTAAGTTACAATAGAATCAAGTTATACTATGCTCGTAGCAAATTTAAATAACTATTTCTGGGAATATATGGTGGAACATCATGATTTTACGAAAAGAGTACAATATGTTAGTTTGTGGCAACTCTTTGATCTCTCTTTACCATATAATTGGCTCGATGTATAAAGGATTCAACGTTGTTATTTAATCTAATTCTGGGAACCTATTGGATAATATTTTGGTCTTCTATCGACAAGGAAATGCACCAACTTTTCAGCCAATTATATTGAATTTCTAAAAAAGAAAAGAATTTATTTATACATTGAAGTAGGACTTGTGTATTATAATTTGAAAGAAAAATAGAAATAAAAGACTGAAATGACTGAGACTCGAACCCAGATCTCTCTTACTCTGTTTCCGTTATTTCTTGGATTTATTTCGGTTTGTAAAGCAATAATTTATTTTTTTAGTTCTAGGAACCTTGTAATTTTATGTTAATATGAACGAATCTCCAAAGTAACCGATCATAGTTTCTCGAGAATCGGTACTCGGGAATTCTCGGGAAAAGTAAAGAAAAAAATCTCGAGAATTCCCGCCCGGATATCCCATTCAAGGAATATAGGAAAGACGAAATGATAGGAAGGAAACTCGGGCAAACGGGTGTGGAAGGTCATGGGAAAAAAGAGAAGGATATCGGTATGTATCCTCGGAAAAGGGTTTGAGTTTGCGAGATGATGCAGAGAGGGGAATCGGACATCATCGATCCAAATAGGAATGGTGGAGCTGATGGATTGATTGTTGCATTCTTCCCCGGAAGGGAGGGGGGAGGAGGTGGTGCCATCTAGGGAGAAAGGGACTCTCCGTTGATAATAATCCAATAATAATCGATCGGAACAATGAGCTCTTTCGAGTGGGCGTGCGTTTGATGCGGTGTATGGAGGGGGGTGTCGTGGGCGAGAGTGCTATTAATCTCCACCATGCGTCGCTCCCAATCACCGGACGCGTTCGTCCAATTTGCATAACGTTTACTTTAGATATTTTTCCGGATTAGGAAGGAAAATATCGACGCCGAATTAATAACTTGCCCGTATTTTCGGCGCTGATTTTTGCCGACGAGCCGGACTTTTACTAGGTAAATTAGAACCCACGGTTTAGGGCGTTTATTTATTTTAGCAAGGGGAATGAACGCGGGATTAAAGCTACTCTTCGGGAGGAGGATTTCCATAAAAACTCAATCCCGTTATATTCACTTCCTATATAAACCTACCGCTTGTTTTATTCTACTATAGGGGTTTTAATTTTTGCTGATCTGATTTTTACGCTAAGCCTCTTACGTTCTTTTTCTATATTTCGTGGATTATTTTTGATTTCACGGGCGTAAAATAACAGCGAACTGAAGAAGGGAAGTAACGGATCGAAATGAGTGAACAGCAATAGAAAGTGGATTTTGTATGGGTCTGTTTTGAGTGGTTTCTTTTGCTTAAGAGACACACGAATTTAGTCAATAAACTTGAGTGGATGATGAATTGGCAGTTACTTCAGAAAAAGTACTCGTATCTCTCAGGAGTTTTTTTGAGCTTATGTTAGGATATATTCATGTCATGAATTCTTCGTATTCATAATGTTTTTGATGGGTATCAGCTGTTATGGTGAGACTGCAGTTGTATGTACTAGGTACAATGATTCTGATTGCATGATACAATATCGTTTTATATGATTTGTTTTGTGAATGGATATAGTTAGTGTTTATAATGGAATCTATGAGTAGAATACTTACAGTCCTTTGATTGTCGTAATTACACTGTACGGATTATAAACATAAATATTATACATATATGTTATAAATTATAAATAAATTAATACATATACATTATAAATCTAAAAAGAATTTTGAAAGATAAGTAAAAAATGAGAATCATTAAAATACAGATATGTAACTATAATTCGAAAGATAAGTTCTGTTTGATTGTAACCCAGAGTATGTTTAAATATTGAATCCATATAAAATATATGTATATGAATGCTTTATGGGTCAATGGATCATGGATTTATGGACAGGAAAGTAGATAAATTTTATTAAATTAAAACTTTACTATACAATAAGAATAATTAGGGAAATCCTTTTTTTCTCCTTACGTAATTACCGTTTTGTAGTAGATGTTTCAGTTTAATGGGTGTTCCACAAACAGAAAGTGAGTAAGTGGTTTTAATGTTCGAATAACTGCTTGATTTAATGAATCGTTTTTCTGTAACCGAAAGTAATCTGCTATAAAAAACCGGGCTTCGATTTTTTAGATTAAATCGAAGGTACATGTGTTAACCCCTCTGCTCGTTCGAACGATAAATTCTTTTAATTAATTGACAAGAAATGCGAGGGAGTGGCAGCAATAATTAGCGAATTTCGATAGCCTAATTTAAATAACTGCTTTTGATAAAACGCCCTCAAATTAAGTTTGCAGGTTTTTATGAAAAAAGGACCGAAATTTCTGGTTGCATAAATTGTCGGTGAATGCCGATTCCATGTATCAGGTGTCAAGTCTTCCGTTGGTTTTATTCATGCGGCCGAACGAAATCGATGGAGATTTAACGGCAATATATCAATATTTATAGCTCCGAAAAAAGTCCAACTTATTCGCGACGTGATTCTTAATCTCCGTCAATCATACTTAGGGAAATTTGAGCGATATTTCTGGCTCTTTATGCATGAGAAATTGAAACCTGATGGGCTTAAATTTGGTAGAGCTTTGCCTAATGTCTTTACTTTCCTAATCTTGTGGATCAAGAAGGAGCAGAAAATTTACTTACGAGATACTTTGACTTGTATCTAAAATCTCACACGATTTAACTTTCTGCTATTAATCCACGGTGTACATGAAGTTTTAATATAGGCGCTAACTTGATAGATAGTCACATCTTGCGAGTATATATTCTCGTTTCGTATTCATTCATTTATTCGTGTTTATAATAATGTTTTTTTTTAATATCTCCCAAGGTATTTATTTCATAGAGCCCTCCTAAAATATAAACGAAAGTTAATGATATTATTCTGGGATCAAATATGTTTTTCGTAACTAAACTTTACTCATATTAAATATAATCAAATCAAGTATAATATTTGCATATAGAATTGTTTATCTTAACATGGAACGAAATTTCGATGAAGATTATTACCCTAACGTCGATGAATTTCTAGTTCTAGAATCTGCTTCTGTGATTATGGGTACGAATTTCCTCCTAAAACAATTTTGCTCTGTGAATATCGGTTCCTGGAAACTTCGTTCAAACAGAGATTTCCTTATCTTCGTGATTTGTCAAATGCAATATGAAAAAGTAAGGTTTCATTATATCTTTTTATAACAGAGAAAAAGGAATCATAGTTTTTTATTTATTTTGTCGCTGGAGTTAAGAACTAGTTCTTCTGTTGAATTTCGTAGTCGATATCGTATTAGACCAGTAGGAATTTGATTTTTACGTATAATTCTTTTTAAATTTCATAAAAATATTTCTAGATAATCAAGTCATGGTGCGATGTATATGAAGACTATGGTTTTCTATAGTTCCCGGTCGTGGATGAAATCCGTAGATGAAAAAAAAGGCTTGAATTTATTTCTTTCCCGAAAACTCGTTACCCCCGGACCTTTTGAATTCCTTGATTGGATTCAGCCCTGGACGCGTGCATTATACACTCAACCAACGAAAAAAAACGTCTGACTCACACCACCACCACCCGTAAATGAAACTATACGAGGTGTAAAAATCGATAAAAAAATAGTCCCCAAAACTTTAAATTCGCCCAGATGTTTGTTTGAGTACCCTAATAGCCAAATTCCTCGCTGAATTACAGTTTGGGGTGCGACGGAAGGGATGCGGTACTTATTGGACGAGGAAAAAGGTGGGAAAGGATTAGGAAAAGAAGCGGTGGGAGGGGATGCCTTGAGGGACTCCCCGGAGTAGTAATGATCTCCTATTCTTGGGTCTTCCCTTCTACAAACACTGCGCAGCTGCTGCAAACCTCACAGACTGTCCTCGGGGCATAGATAGAGGGAGCGGCTATGGAGGGCGAGAAATGGAAGGTAAATTGCGTATATTGGACGAAAAGTCAAACTCGTCAATTTATTCCGCTCGGGGAAAGAAACGCGTTCTGATCCGAGTATTGGCGGCAAATCTATGCCTCGTGGCGGCATAAAAGCATTTTTTATTCTCTCGTATCTCCTCGTGGAAGGTCACGGAGAATATGAGGGGAACAAGTGGAAAAAGGGCACAGGTGGCGTCCGGAGTTTGAGGGCAACTCGATATCGGTATCATGAGGGTGTTTGAGTCCCCTCAGGTAGATCTCCCGAACAATTAATTCATGCTTATGCCTCAGTAAACCTATATAATAGGATTTGATCCCCTGAGCGGATACATTAAGAGAGGATTTCTCAAGGAATTTTGTTGATGGAGTATCTTCGTTGATAAATTTTTAGTGGAGCGTTAAACGCTCGGGTTGTACTACGTATTAAAGATGCATTGTGTATAGGTTTTTAATTTTATGCAATTCATTCATGTCACGTGCTTCTAGTTGAGCGAAATATTGGTGGAAGTTTCTGTTTATTTTGTTCGCGAATATCTGGGTGCTTCTGGATGTTTCAATAGAGTTTGCTCAAGAAAATTTTAATTTTTCTTGCATCTCATTTTGTTGTTTAAGCTGAAAATACGTCTATTATCAAACGCCATTTTCTCAGTTTCTTCGTCTAATACTGTTTCCTTTTTAATTCGCAATTTTTTTCTTGCTCAGCAATTTATAACGTAAGATTGAAAAATGTGTTATTTCTTTGAAGACGAGGGGTGAATTTTTAAAGGTTTATGATTTGGTGAGGGTTGTAGAAAAGAGGGTAAATATTGTTTAGAGACAGAATATTAGAGAAAGGAATAATCAAAATTTAATGTAATATAATAGGAAGTCGTAAATTTTAAGGTATTGTTGTGCGTAAGGACATAAATAGCTAAACAAAGAGATTACGTAACGCAGGGCATCTCTACTTACATTTTTGCATTCCTCAAATCTCTCTTTTTCCGTGTAGAATTTGGACCTCCCTAAATATCGTATTTCCAGTCAAGGTCTGGATTCAATCCCTTCCTACTAATTTTGTTTTCGCAGACAAAGCCTGTCTCCGTCACGTCCGGTAATTACCAAAAAATAAGTTACTAGCTTTCGAACCTCAGGTAGTAGGATGACCTTTAGTAGGTGAAGGCATCTTACGTCAGTAACAGGCACACAAAGAACAGATTATTAAAAAAACAAAATTATCGGACGAATATGAGTGAAGATGCTTTTGATTCCAAAAAAAAACAAAAACGAGTAAAAATTGATCATCTAGTTCACTCACGTTCTCAAAATTCTCTATAAAGTTTTTCTCTTCTCCAAAAGTACCGCCCTTTGATTCTGTATTTCAGCAAACCCAGCCTTTGTAGGGTTGGGAAACATTGAGATGTAAAGAGCTTTGCGTCAGCGGAATTTCGGGGCTATCGTATGTAAAACTTTGACTCACTATTCCTTCAAAGTAAGGGAAAAGTATTGATCCTGCTGATAGACAGTAACAATTATTTACACATTAATAATTTAATTAATTATTCTTAAAATAATTGAATTAAAGTATATAAAGCCCAATGATTGAATTAACGCAGATATAAGTATAAAGTCCGCCGATAATATCGTACCGTGATTTAATTTTTGACGCACATTTCTATAAATGAATTAAATGCATTTAATTTCGGGGTATTTAATTTGCGAACACGAGGGAAAAAGATTAATAAATCATTTCATAATCTCCCTTGATTAACTTGTTTTTATATTAATGCAATAGAACATAATTAACACTCGGAAATCGGGGATGGTTACTGTTTCATAATTTTTTGAACGGTGACTGTTAATCAACGGTTTTTGTTTTTAATCATGACGCATGTTTTCGCTTCGGATTTCTATATATCTTTGACTGATTAGTTTTCCTCGTCGCGCGGAAAAATTTACGTACGGATCGATAGCGGAATGAAATTTATATTTTATCATTTTGATTAACTATATTTCTGGGAACGTAAAATTTCATTTTTGCGCATGAATATTTCAACGCGGTTTTTTTTATACCGTCAGCGATTCGGAACGTGTTTTTGCTCTCTCATCTACTTTTTCGGTTTTGTATATCGGTGTTTATTTTCGTTCCAATTCAGTATTTATAGCATGAGCTCACTGTATTGGCGAATTGGGCGGAATTTTGCACGGAAAGTTTCGCGTTCTAAACGGCGGCGGATTACCGGAGAAAATAGCTGCACCCCAAAGGGATTTTATACGCGAAAATATTCGTCGTATTTTGCTTATCACGTCGATACTACACCGCTCCTTTTACACTGTATATTTCCGATCAACGACCTCTATAGGGTAACGTCTCCTATCCTCACCCGATCCAAAATTTTTCCGAATAAGCCTAGCAACGCACGAGCGCCAAGTTTTCATAAGGACGTGTGAATATTTGCGATCGTAAAAGACAGCCGGGCGCGGTAATTGCGCCCCGTGGACTGCGGGCGTCCCATCGGTAATTGCAGGGAGAAAGACGACCACCGGAATGCGGGAGAAAAGAGAGAGTCGGCGGAGACAGTCGTTGGACGGGAAACTTTTGCAGATTGCCGATGGGAAGCCCTCATTTGGGGAAAATATCGGAGGCGATTGGGGGAGTTCGATTTTTCGTTAGCGACGAGAAGAGGGCCGAAAATGCGAGGTTCGGTTTCGTCGTTATGGGTGAAAGGGAGTGTTTTTTTTATTTCGGGAGGTCGTTGCTAGGAGAGCACTGGGGAGAGTGTCTCAACGAGCGGGATTGTAGAATCGCGGCATTGAAGGAGTGATTAATTAACGTCTCCACTTAAGTGGGATCGGGAGAAATGTCTTCTTCCCGAGATTGTCGGAGGATGATATTGTTAGAAGGGGATTATGAGAATAGATCGGTGTGGGGCTTTGTTCAAGTGGCAGAATGTGTCGTGGGGGGAGATATTGTTGCACGGGGTGGGTGGTGTGGGAGGAACCGAACTGTTCTCTCTCTCTGTGTACGTTTTTTGTTCGAGTCGCTTAACGTGATTACTGCTGTTACGTTGTACACCGCGGTGTGGAAACCGTAAACCGAACGCGGAGTAGAAAAAAGGGTTTCTTTTTGGGAGGATTTTGAGAGAGAGTACCGATGGCGAATTATTTAAGTTCTCGCGTGCATAGTTTCTCGTCTCCGAAAGATAAATAGAACGCTTTTGATTATTTGTGTTTACTGAGTTTGGTTTTCGAACAGAGCTCTTCAGTTTTTATACGATGCTAGAGAAGGGTGTAGTTTTATTTTAATCTCTCTCGTAAAGAAATTTTCATCCGATAATGCTTTCCGAAGTGTGGGGCCGTCTATAATCATGTTATAACGTGCTCCTTGTATTGGTTACTTTAATCTCAAAAATAGTCTCTCGTTGTATGTTTTAATTTAGAATCGAATACCAAGATCTATTTTATTTTATTTCACGTCTAATATTACAGTAATTCAAACAGACTTTTACGAAGAAGCTTACTTATCCGAATGCTTTTTATTTTTATTTTCAGTTGTACGAGAGTGCAGAGGCTGGATCTTGGTTGAAGAAGCTTGTTATAAATGAAAACTAACGTGAGTCAATATTTTTTCACTTTGTCTCTTATATTTACAATAGGATGATATTCTTTAACTTACGTTGTTATGCGAGAATCATTCTGCGTACTTTACATTCTCATTCCATAAATACACTGAAAACTGTTTATTTTAGATGTTTAACTGATGATTTTATCTTAAAATATCTGGAATTTCGCTTCCAATATTTGTCAATATAAGTAGCATCGATTGAGACGAAATTATTACTCGATAGTAGTCCTAAATATCTTAGTATCGCACATTATTATAATATCCCATGAGAAATAATGTGTGAAGCACATTAAAACTACACCTTAGCCTCAAGTGAAATGAACCAAGGAAAACAAGAACGAACGGTATACGTTTATTTAATTGCTTTGTTCACCCTAGTGTGAATCACTTCAGTGAGGCGTTCGTTATCTTCTTCGATGTTTACCCCACTCTTTCCCCTAATGGATGAACGGGAACTTATTAGGCCCAGGGTGGCGTATTTTTGAGACGGCCAATTGTTAGAAAGGAGCAGTATTTTTGTCGAAGTCGACAGAAGTAACGATTGAGTTTTAATACAATTAACGCACTTAGGAAAGATTGAGAAACTTTTCTTTCTCCTTAAAGGAGTGTGTGGGAGATTAAGCTGAGGAGGGAATTGGTGAAGTGGAAAATGTTGTTGGAGTGGAGACGTAGAGGAGACGATAAGGCGGTGTTTTGAACTCGAGTGTATGTTGTTGAATGCGTAGATCCTTGGAGAGGTTATCGTCCGTGAGGGAATATCGAAGGGATGATTTCATAATGAAGGCGGTGAAGTTGGTGTGGCACTTGAGTGAAATGATAGTGATATGGTTGGTGCTTAGCAGAGATGAAGATTTCGATATAATAATTATTTAATGAAATTTGTATTGTGATAAATTGATGAAATTTAAACAAAGATGATTATCAGTATCGTCTGAATCATTAATATGATAAATGATAAAAGATTAAAAAAAATAATGATAATAATTATGATAAAAGATTTTTTCATCCGATGTCGACTTAGCAACGAAACTCATCTTGTATATGATAAATTTCTTTGGAAGCTAGTAAGTCTTCTCTGTTTATTAAATATGTCTCTTTTACAAGATTTTGAGCTTTATCGTATCAGATTAATTATGAAATTACGTAAAAATTCAACCTCAAGAGGAAAAAGTGCCGGAAAAGTTGTACGGAGAGTACTAAAAAGGAATGAAACGTAATGAGGAAAACTATTGGCACAAAGTCAACAGGAAAAGGATGATGTATGCAATGTTAAAAAATAAAAGAAAATTTGTTTAACTGAGCTGCAGTTATCAGGAAAAGATGACTAATCTACTAATGAACTAAAACTAAACTTCACTGACATATCATATCCCACCTACAAGACTTAAGAAGGTCGTTACAAATATTGCAGTATATTACGTCTTTAGTACAACAGATTATTTGATATAGTAAGGATAGGAATTTTTTTAGGAAACTGGCAAACAGTGAGCAGAAATGAAGATAGAAATGCATACAGAAATATCAGTTTCACAAGTGGAATGCGATTTCAAAGGAGGAAGTTCCGTAAAAACCAGAAAAAGTAGACAAATGAGAAAAAAGGATTCATGATGAAAGAATAAAAGAAATGTATGTGAAATAAAAACAAATCAAAGATAAGTCAAAATACTTTGCGTTATCCAATTAGGGTCTAATTGCAGATGGTGACAATAATAATAATAATGTGGAAGTAGAGGAGGGAAGGAACATAAAGCATGTCGTGGAAGTATCCTTTTTTATCTCTCATAAACTTTTACGTTACTCTCCTTTTGTATCCCTTCTGACTCGATCTCAAGCACGATAAGGTTTCTTCAGGAAAGCGCTAGGATCTCGTTTTGTTTATCAGCATTCGATTGTTTACACAGCCGTCATATATAGGCGTCGTCTCAATGTTAATCCAACTGCGCAGTTTAATTACGCATTCACTTCGCTCAGATGTCAATGACCAAGGAAAGAGACGAAAGCGTGCTCGTTTGCACCGCACGTCGTTTTGTTATGTTTGAGCTTTCTACTTGGGCATTCAAGAAACGAGATTATTTTACTGGATCCCCGAGAATTCGTCGGAGGAATTCTCTCCCCTCAGTTTGCGAATTTCAATTGACGCATGATGATTTTCATCTCTCGCTAGGAACTCTTCCCGTGTTTCCATGGCTTTCGGATGGCGCCATATTACCAGAGACTTGTTCGAATAATATTTTCGGAGAGAAAAATCAAGCGCTTTGCATTTATTATCGCCTCTCGCTGAATTGAACGGTGTAGGGATAGGTAAAAGTCTATGGTATCATTCGCAGACTCCTTTTGTGTGATGCTCGATCCCATCTGTGGCGTTGTTGGAAAGGTATTCGAAGCGATTGTGATTTCTCTTTCTTTTTTGATTTTTTCTAACTTTCTTTCCTTCTGTGATGAATTTAGAAAGTACGAAGGGTAATAATTGCCTCAACGGAATGGTTTTTCGATCAAAGTTAAACGGAAGTTATCTGACAGTTCAAAGGATTGCTAAGAGTATGAAAGTTTTTACTTTTGAAAACATTCTGTCGAAATATTCTTTGTATTTCTTTATGGACGTCCATGATAATCAGTTATTACTAATATAGATTAAATATTTCGCTTTTGAAAGTATGCTCAAATCATTTGACTTTGAATTGACTGTCATATTTTATTATTTCTCAATTTTTCGCTACATATAAACATAAACTATTTGGTAGTTGTAATAGTTATAATCTCAAATAATAACATAGTCGTTATATTTATAAGAGATTGAATTGGATATTAATTCTGCTCATATTAGGTTATTTATAATATTGCTCGTTCCTAGGTTAGGAAGTTTGTTTACTAAATGAGATAAGGTAACTATGGTATTGTAAAATAATTAAAATTGGAAATTCTTGTAGGAAAAATATGATGAAAAATGTTGATGCATAAAGTGTCTAATGTATAAGATAATTTTGTATAAGATATGGATGCATTGCACCATTAACTACCGTTGCTCCGTATTTCTTTGCGACATAACTTTCAAGGGCAGAATTTAATCACAGAAAATGGATAGCATTCCCCGAACAAGGGCTAGCATTAGGTCAATTTATTTCGCTTCAATCTAAGGCAGAGAATCACTTTAGTACATGTGTGTGAGAAGCGCAAATATAGAATGCATCGCCGAAGCTCATTTTCCCCCTTTAGAGATCGATTGAATCTCCAGGGAATATAGCCATACTGTAGTTTGGAACCGCTCCTGCGTAATTGCTATACACCTAAGAGTTTACATTCTTTTCTCATAGAATCCTTTTAGCTTGATTAAAACATTTTCTGGAGAGCGCATTTAGGTCTATCGAAGCCTCGAGAACATTAATGTAGATTAAATGGTCGAAAAAAATGGTTTTTAATAATTCATTTAAGACTGTTTTCCATCAATGATACCCAGTGCATATTACACTAAAAGCTCCTCTCCGGGGTAATAGTGTTTGGGGGTCATATTTATGCCTCGAGGCGTTCTTCTTTCGATATCTTAGACCATCACCTTTCTCTATCGATTACAGATACGCCGATTCTGGGATAATGCAACGCGTGACTAAAAATAGAATTCCGCGTCCCCACTCCCAAGTAATTCCAAGAGATTCGCATTAAAACTCCTCCCATTTTCCGACGAATATATAATCGAAGACCGGTTACGACCCTCCGAACGGGGGCATAGTTTTTTAATCCAAATCCAAGCTTTTCATTCCGTCGACTTAAACTCCTGTTGATCGTTTTCTTAAAGCACAAAAAAAACCTTTGAATGAACCGAATGAGAAATTTGATTTCCTTCCTTCGAAGATAATTGATTTTATGCAAGCGATTTTCCGGCTAAGAAAACGGCAGTTCATTAAGAATCTTCTGGGAGTCTTTGAATGGCTTGGGCTTTAGTCCCGACCCATTGTCTTCAGAATCCTCTTTTCATTTGGAAAATAGTGCCGCCGTCTACTTCTCTAGAGGTCTCCTTAGTCTCTTCAAATTGGATTAGCAATTCGATGGCGTCTGGGCTATGAGTGGTAGTGGACGCAAGGATGAGATTCGTAGGAAATAGAGCGTAGGAGTTGTCAGGATGGCTTTAAGTAGGGGCTGAAAGAGGTTCGAGGAAGCGAGGATTGCCGGACGGGTGGAGCGATGGAAAGTTCACCAATTTCCTCCCATTTCCTCATCTGGATGCATTAACATTTGTGCGGTTCCGTCACTTCATTTGAATCACAATCGGTGTTCTTCGTCGCGCGACCATGGCTCGCCTCCGGCGTCGGGAAATTGTTCGGGGGCACTGAAAGTTTTATTAATTTCCCATTGTGGGCTTGATTAATTCTATAATCTGAGATTTAAATGTCCGTTTTCCTTACGCGAAAACTTAAGGGTTTGAAAAATCATCGTCTTCGTTAAATGAATTTTGCCAGTCTTCTATTTTGAAGGAATAATGTAAGGCTTTTCTGGGTTATATGAAATGGAAGGGGAATAAATGTGGAATTTATTGTATTTAAGTCTATTTAATTACCCAATGAGGTTATAAATTAACATATGCTGTCTGAAAATTATACCATCTTCTTCTTTTCTAATCCATTGCAACCTATTTTTTGTCCTTACTTTTTCATTTAATCTAAACAAAAAACGTATTATTAAATCTAATTACCTTTTTGAAAAATATTTTATACATTTATAATCCTGGTATGCATCTATTCTGTTATTACAACCTTATTATATTTTTTGATTATTATATTCGAGTGTTTGATTAGATGAGAATATTTACCTTTGTTTTTTGGAACCTTAAATTTTATTTCTCTCTATTATTATTGCATAGTTGCGTGAATATTTGGTGACTAAATCAATTTGGTGACTAATCCTAATATTAAGATGATGTTTTCATCATTCTAAGAAAAGTCGATAAAGTGACTAACATATCGTAATGGAATCGTAACAGATTTTAAATCCGAAGGTTTTACAAAGGATATGAAAAATGATTTACAAGTTCTCTGGAATTGAAAATACGCCGTAACAACAAACAAATCCCGCATAAGTCGTTCAGAATATCCCTTTGAATCGTTTTAGGAATCATCCTCGACGACAGATGAATGATATTCCCAAAATAGGGGGACTTCCTGCTCGTAATATTCTGTTAAGAGACGCGAACTGTTATTGGTTCTGACAGTTTATGACTGTTTACTTTCGTCCGATCATCTTTGATAACCGATATACGATCCCAACTTATTTTTCCTGAGGCTTTTCGAGCCGTCGTAAACGAAATTTTAATGGCTCTTTAATGCAATCGTTCAAAAAGAAATTACGTGTCGAGAATGTATTTCGATGCAATGGGTATAATTCCGGGACCACACCGAAGAAACAGCTGCGGGAAGTTAAAATATCCTGCGAGGGATATATTTAGCGGCTAATGACTCGGAAAAGCCACGCGTAGCTGCAGATCCCGAGGAATTTTTGGCAAACGCCGAAGTCGGGGACATCTGGAACGCGAATCTCATTGATATTAACGTCACGCCCTTACCTGCAATGGTCGCGATGGCAACGAAGGAAGCCGTGTGGTGAGCAGAGGCGGAGGACGCGTCAGGGGAGGCGGACGCCGAAGATGAGGCGGGAGAGGCGGGGGCAGGTCCGGAAGCCGGGGCGGAAGAGGATTCCCTGGTGCCGAGGACGGAGGCCAGCCTCGGCCTCTCCTCCTCGATGACCAACTCTGCAGAGGCGTTGTAAGCCGAGAGGAGCGTTGCCTGGCAGCGGAGGGTTAGGCGTCCCCTCCTGAACGTGCTGCTTGCAGCTTCTACCTCCAGACCAAGGGTGGTGGTGGTCGCGTTGCCCTCGTCGCGCCTCAGGGGATAGCGCCGGACGTGCCTTCCACGCACCTGCAAAAAGGACGATGGGAATTGGAATCTTTCTGGGAATACCATATGTGAATAAAAATACCGATGGGGGGGAAAGATTCTAACCATGAGGTGATAGGTTAGGGATGGAAACGGGCAGGTTTTGGTTAGGACTTTTAATGGGTTAAAAGGGTTAAATGGGTTTATGAGGCTATGGGTTAATGAGTTGATGGATATATAAGCATTTAGATAATATAAATAAATTATTATAATCTTATATAATTATAGCAAAATTTATTTATAAACAATGATAATAATTACGAAATTAATAAAAGATTGAAATTAATTCATACACATACGTGCAATAAGTAAATGGATGAATAGCTTCAACCGATATTGAATTTCAACACGTTGATCGATTTCGTTGATGAATATATCTAATCCGGAAGTATCTATACGTTTCCCTTCCGATATTCAGTTATCTTAAAATTTTTTAAAGTAATAGTTCTTTTGCAGAATTGTCGTGGACAGTTTTGCGGCTTGTTAAATTCTAAGACTATTATTTATAGAGAAAATCGATTTTAATCGGCGTATAGCTATTCCAATGAATACTTTTATGTTAAAATAGTGTTAGAAACTATGAAAAGCGTCTTTTATACGAAAGGTTTATTATATGAAATATTATGTGAAAGATTTGTTGGTATATCAATAGCTTAAAAGAAAAAAATTTTGTTTGGAAGCATTCATGGGAAAGTTAAATAGTCTACAAAAAAGAGGAAGAAGTAAAATTTGGCATCAAAGTTTGGTGTTTAATTTGTAATGATGGTTACGTGTTTAATTCGACAGATCATTATATCATAATGGAAGGGATACGTAAGAATTGATATTAGAATTAGAAGATAGCAATTCTTATAATTGGAATAAAATTCGTTCAAGGAGAAAATTATTTCTTGATATATGATTTAATAGGGTCCCATTTAGCGCCAGGGGACAGGCAAAATCATTCATCTTCAGAGATTTATGTAAGGTTAAGATTAACTTTCTTGGTTTTGATATTAATAACACTTGACCCAAATATTTTCGTAGGCGTTTAAATTCTTGATTTATACTCCTCTAATTGGTGTCTTCTGATCTTCTCTCGCAATTTGACGGGAGTTCGCTTAAATTTGAATTTATGAGAGAGAATTTCATCTCCGCGTTTAACTAACATGGAATCTATCAACCATCGTGTACGTCAGTTAATTAATCTTTCTTAATATAAGATGAGTGTGTTTCATTAGCATCATTAATAAAATATTAGCTTTCAAATTATATTTATTCTCCTTTTTATTTACTGTTGGATGCTGTGTTGTTGTAGCGCATGCAAGTGAACACACTTCCTTATTAGGCTTCTATAGTTATCATAACATCGTTTTAATGAACATGGAAAATAGTTACTGCCTGTATCTAGTGATAGAATACTTCTTTTACTGCCTGTATCTAGTGATAGAATACTTCTTTAAAGGCTAAGATTTAATAATAATCCTCCTTTCTGTTTACCTATTATGATTTATAATGGTTAAACTATCTTTTGTAATACTCATGCGGAATAGAGGATTATCTCTGTTTAATTGACATTAGGATCACAGTAAGATCAGATGTTTAAATTTCAAATATATCTAGACTTTTAAAAGCATCCCAATGAAGAGATTCTTACTTTTTATGAATCACGTCTATAAGTGAATGCTGCGTTTTCCTTCCAATTTGTATATTTTACGAATGAGAACGGGGAACGACATATTCAGAGCCGTACAGTCCATTCAGCTTCTCGAGGGCAGTGGGTTGTTCCAGAAAAAGAGCGTAGTTGGCATAAGGTAGGGAAGAAGACACGTTTTCCAGATATAAAACTGGAAGAGGAATGGAATGCCATGGGCTGGAGTGAGTTGCAAGGGGAGAAGGAGTGCGTCGAAATGCGAGGGAGGAAATGGTGGGAATTAAATATAGAAGCAGATATGGGAGGCAAGAGGAAAAGACACGTGTGTGGGGCAATAAAGTGCGGACGTTTGAGGAAAGATTGGAATTGTAAATAGGATGAAGTGGAGCGGAAAGGGGATGGAGAATATGTGCCGCGTTCTTCCATTGCGTTTTTAAACAGCTTTCTTCTTACCACCACGTGCAGACCGTAAGCAGTTTGATTTAAGCAGCGATCATGTTATTTCTGGAGATTTTCGTCTCGTCCGTCGTCGCGTATTTACATCGTTCGGTCGTTTGTCGTATTTTTTGGCATATTCTTCTCGTGTTTACGGTTCTTCAACTTCCTTTTATGGTCGTTGCTTTCTCGATCTATTTTTGGGAGCGTTATTTTTTCCGCGAAATGATATATTTTTAGAAATAGCGCAGCGGTTTTGAATATTCGTGGGCTTATTCTTGTATAGGCTGTCATCCATGTGTGTAGAGCTTCGGAACGATGTGTTAGATTTCTTCGTTTTATGCTATTATAAATCAGGTTTATTTGTCGTTGGTGTAATTGGCACTTAAAACTTTCTCTTTATATTGAAATTGAATCGGTTCAAATGTTACCTGTCGACATGCGTGGTGTAGTTTACACCATAACACAGATGTTTTTGGTGTGATGAAATAGTTGTCATTTTAGGATCATCTTTTTATGCCACTGAAACAGCTGTCATAACTAGAAAATTATATACTACCGCTTATAATATCTAAAAAACTTCTCCCAGTTTATTTTCAAGAAGCTATTTTTGATTTTTCTATTAATAATAATGACACATTCGTTTTGAGTGACCCCATAGAAATAAATGAAATTAATTTTTTTTGATTTTTGTGATTATAATTTGAGTAGATTTGATCGATTCGTAGCTTAAAATGAGAATCATTTCGTACCGTTAAAGAGTATTAATCGTCTGATTACATTTCGGAACGAATTCCCCGCTTAAGGGCAATCTATATTGGTCCTGGTACAAGTATTCAGGATTCCAATTTCTCAAGTATTTCCGTGAAATACCGCTTACCTGATCCTCACAAGCCTTTATGACCAGATAAACGCTTTGGAGGATCTTGAAAGCGCGCATTACTTTTACAAGTAGTTTGGGCAATTTAATGCTCCCTCAAAGCGTGGTTGGCTTTTTCCTTATTGATGCATTCGCCGGAGCATCAATTTTAAGTAACAAATTTCTAAAGGTTACCTCCTGCGAGAGCTTTTCCGTAATAATTTAAAAGAGCCGAGAGTTGACCTAGAGAATCCTGATCTGAGGCCCTATCTAACGGAAGAGGGGTTTTGCAGGGAGTTGCTACTCACAATTACCATACCGAATCTTCTAAATGTAGGTTGTAATATATATAATGATAAAATGCTGTTATAATTGACATTGAATGTTGACTCTGATAACTAATTAGCTCTAAGAGGCTGTGTCAGTATCAATTTCTGAGAGAAATTTAGAATTTCTGGAAAGAATTGCTCATCAGTAAGTATATCAATTTGAAATGTTTATAAAAACGTTTTAATTTATTTACAAAGGTTTCAAAAATGCCTTTCACCCTTGGTTTCCTCATATTATTAACATTAAATGCATTTTACAAAGTGTAATTAGAAATATATTCTAATATTGCTTACTATAATAATTTGTGTCATTCATTCACAATATTCTTTTGGTCCCATAGAGACAAAAATCAATAATAGTTTCGAAAAGCTTTTTAAAATTATTCGTCGTTTCTACATTTTTTTGTTTTATTCGTTTCCTTGAAAATTGAATGAAAATATTTCTGGCGCAATTAAAAAATTCTATTCCCTCTGAAGTCAAACAAATTTAGTTGTTCAAAGTCCTCGATCTCACAAGCTCTTAATAGTTTTACGTGCTCTTTGTTAATGTAAAAATTTCCTATTCAAAGCGTCATTACATACGTAAAAATCCACATATCGTCGTATTTGTATCAGACGTTACAGATCATTAAATATCCAGATGTTTATGCGTTGTCTTGGTACCACTTATCGAAATAACAATGTAGACTAAGTAATGCGCTTGAATACGTACCAAAATCGAGCAAATGTTTTCCTTAAAACCGTATCGATATCGGAAGTTCTCTAAAAGTATCTCTTTCGACGTGTGACATGGTTACTTAACGCTCAATGGTTGCGAATAATTTCCTCCCCACGGAGTGAAGAAGGAGGTGTGGGCCGGAAGAGCGTAGGAGCGAGGGAAGAAATTCAACGGGAAAAAATGGAAAGAGGGAACGATAGAGATACGGCAACGAGGTTAAAAACAAGAGAGAGGGGGGGTTTTAAAAGGATCGAGAAACCGAATGAGAGAGATGTATGGGTCGGTACTGAGAGGGAGATAATGGGTGGAAACTGATGAAAAACAAGCGAGCGGCAGAGTGTTCTGAGGAGGGCAATTGGGAGGGAATCGAATTAGGCTGCGGAAGTGAAGGGAGTCTCAGGTGAGGCGCACCAGAGGCTGCGCTAATGCTCGTGGAATGAGGGAATGTGAGACGGAGAGAATTTACGAGGGAATTCGATGAAGGGATCATCGGCGGATGAAGGGCGCTCCTGCGGCGTCGTTCTATCTGCCATTATTATGCGCCTAAGTCCCATTGTCGCATTCCGCCTTTCTTTTGTTTGTCCGTGTTTTTTGATTGTTTTTTTTTCCCTGAATGTTTTTGCCCGTTGTTTTCTTTTGTTTTACTGCTTCCGATTTCTCGCGAACTGACCGTTTCGATCGAGAAGAATTGCGATTCATCGAAAGCGATTATCGTTCGATTATTCGGTCCCGGGAGGAAGTGACGTAATTGATTACGCGAGGAAACCTATCGCGAAGCGAATCGGTTGTTTATCGTTTTTGGGTGTTTAGAAGGTCTATTTTCTTTTAAGTCTTTCTTTTTCTTTTGTTTCTCACCTGAGGGGAGGGAAAAATGAAATATGAGAACGTATTTATTTAGAGATAATTTATTTTTGGTTTTATTAGGAAATAATCCATTTAGAACTAGTCAAAATCCTCAAAAACATGTTTATAAGTTTACATAATAGTAATTTCTCATCTATGTTTCCGTTCTCCTTCATTCATGCTTTGAAAACAGGAATGTGGATTCCATAGTATGTATTGCCAGATATTTTAGTATTTTTCATTTTTAATTTCACAAAGGGTTTTAATTCTCATGTGAATGATTTTTATTTCTTTTTATTCTCTTGTTATAAATCTGCGCGTATCATGTAGCTTTTATTCTCTTCCGTAAACTCCAATTAACTCATGTACAATCGAAACAAAGATTTTAGGAAAGATTAAAGGAATGTATAGAATTAGATTTAAATTATCTGAATTGAAATATGGTATACTAATGGAAAACCATATATGTACTCAATAATGCATTTAAATACCTAAAGTAATATAAATCAAGGTATTTTAAATAGAGTTCTTTTGGAGAATATAACTTTCAATCTATCATCAAAATTATCTGCTATATCTCTTCTAACATATTCCGACTATAAATCAACAAAATAGGCACAAAGGTTTAAAAAAACATTTTTATTCAGAATCGTCATTTTCATTAAGGTATTACGTTGAAAAATTCCTTTCCCAGAATTTAGCATATGTGCTGTGTAGTGCTCAATCTAGGTATGAAATCAAAGCTCTCTGTAGAGGAAGAGCCGAAATTTATGAACTTTGGCTTTTCGTTCCATCATATTTCATCTTTAAACAAAGGATCCGACCTTCATTAAGGGCTTTAAAGATTAATTGCGTTTCATTCTTCGACTGCGCGAATCTTGGTTAATTCTGTCGTGGAGACGATTCGACTGTTGAATGGAAAATTCCCGGTGTTATTGTGTGACGCGTTGAGTCATTGTCTCCGATTGTTCCACAAGGATGCACCTTTGCGTTGGAAAGTGGTAGAAACTAAATGGGGAAGAGAGGAATGTTGGGCTAGAGGAATATATAAGAGGGAAAGGATGCCTTTAGAGTGAAATAAAAGCGGTGATAGAATAGCGTAAAGCAGTTGTGGGCAAACTTTTGTGTCCGCTGTATTTTACGAAGTTTCTGGGAATACTTATCGATGTGAAATATCGAGGTGTTACTGAGAATAAAGTACACTAATATTCTACTATATTAATCTATTTTCATCGTCATGTTTTATTATATATGTGTAGTTTTAGCAGTTTTACATTTTTACGTATTTTACCCCTTACACGAAGAAGTTATTCGTGTACTAATTTTTCCCAAGGTTCCTAGCTTCGGTTTTTTATTATTTAAGTGGTTATTGCTATAATGTTACGTACTCACAAGTTATATTTTCATTGAATTATTTCATATTAAAAAGGGCTTGAAGGTAAAATATCCTCATTCTCAAATTGACTGAATTTCTTTATGATTATTATCTGCCATGTTCACGTTAGAAATATTTCTCTGAATTGATACCCCATATGAAGGAGGTAACATGTTGCATATTTGCGTATTTGAATATGATATATTTTGAGGAAGCATAGGTTTGGATACCTGGAACACAAGTATCTCCAACTGCTGTAATATATTAAACCTAGCAGCATTATGTTTAGTGCTATAGAATCCATAATAATCAGATTTCTTCGATGCATTCACTATGTATTTCCTTTGATGCGTCTCATAGGTGAACGCCCGAATTACGAGCAATGCTGAATAATCCGTCACTTGGTAATCAAGGCTCTACGGCGTTAATTTGAGATGAACGTGTGGAAAGACAAATTTGCTTGCGTTACTGAAGTTGGGTTATGAATTTACCTAATTATATCTGGGAGTCTCGCCTAGTGCAAAGATAGATTTGAGGCATTAATCAAACCCGGAAGAGGTTAGACTAACAGCATCAGCCGTAATCTACACATTAAACTTAATAAGCGCATCGCGTCAATTTACTTGATGATTCAATCGCCAATTAGTATTAATATAAATGAGGTATTATTTATGATCCAGCAGTAAATTATAATTTACGAGTGAGTAATGGGATTTATTTCGGAATTTTGGGTAAGAAATATGATAATAAGCCGAAAGGTAAATATCAGTTAATCTGCGTTTCCTATTGTTCATTGTTATATCCGTACCATATTTCATAAATGTTTTTATTGCCCACAGAAGTCGCAAATGACTACAAATTTTCTTCTCTACAAACAATAATAATAATACGCAAATTAAATTTTAAGAGAAAATGAAGTGAAAATAGGTTAATATCCAGAAAATTAATTTTATCTAATATTTTGAGCGCAGAATAAGGAATAAATACGATTTTTTGTCGTAACTTATTGATTATGAAATATTTGTAGATTTCTGGATTTTTGATTTCTAAGTATAGAATTTTCTTATTGCCTGGAGAAGGAGTCTCAAGTTTAAATACTATTAAGTTACCATGGGAACGTATTAACTTCAATTTTTGCTTAGCTTTCTTTTTGATATACTTCAACAGTTTCTGGATGCATGATCATACAAATGGATCCATCTTTAACCGAAGTTAATGTATAAAAATATACATTGATAATTTTCTCTGAAATATTCCTCTAATCATTACCATCCACTCTTATGTTTCGGGGAAGTATTCATTTAGTCATATGAATGCATGCATGGAGAGTATTTATCGATGAAACTCTCGGAAAATACGCATTATTAACCAGCAAAACATTAATATGTACGCACGGCTCGTTTTTCTCACCTCCCTTCATGAACTGCACACACGAATCGACGTACACACAAAGCATCCGAATTTCCAATCCCCGTTCGGAACCGCCGATAATCTCTCCGTAACCAAGCGATTTTAATCACCTCTTTTTTCGGTACCCGATGAGCCAAAGAGTCATACGGGCGGTAACAATAAAAAAAAGCCGGCCGCAAATGAATTAAGAACGCCACGCTTTTTTAAAAAGCTCCCTTTCATCGCGTTTTTATCCCAACGAAATGTAAAATTATCACCGGACACAGGTGGACTTAAAAAAAAACTCGCTCTCGTGGAATATAAAAAAGTGGGACCGCGAATTGCTCATATATACACGGGGAAAATTCCGACGTTTCATTTGACTCTCATTTTCTGAGACTGGGCGCGTTGAGGGAATGATTTAGGTGGGTGCCTAGGCAGCGGAGAGGCACCCGCATCACTAAGCTCTACTGCAAGGGCCCCGTCAAGGTGATATAGTGCGGGGCCCGTGAGTAACGATGGTCTCGGACAATTATGAGTAGTTAGGTTAGAGGAAAGGGAGGGTAATGGATGGGAGGGAAAAAGGGCTCCGCGAAGAGAATTGAAGAAAAGGAGTGGAGGGAGATGGATGGGAATGGTGGAGGGGGGGGGCTGGAGGAGGGGGGGTGTCTGAGGAAAGGTTGGGAGAATAAGGTAGGGAAGTTTTCACTTAACCTTCATTTTTTATATTTGCCTTCCGGTAAACAATTACCCGGTCAGAAGGGTTTAGTTGGCGGTTCGCTCTTCGGAAAAGATGACACTTTTTCTTTTTTTTTATTAATCTGAAGTTGGAAATGAAAAAGAAAGCACGTTTTGGTGAAATTAGTGAATGTCAAAGATATAAATCGTGGACACGACAATCTTCACCGAATGTAATTTATTTTATCTATCCTCTCTAGAATACAGGAGTTATTATTTATGGAATAATTTAGCGTTAAATTGGAATTCTATGATTTTTAATGCATGTTTATATATTTAACGACCATTGAAATTTTACAATTGAGAAATTTATACAATAATATTGTTACACTATTTACAAATCATGTTTTTCTGTTAACATTAAGAAATATATACATAACAACGGTTCATATCTTATAGCATTTTATTATGGTTAAATTAAATTGCAAATAGCTTTCATTATATTTAACTTATTATACGTTTTAATGAGCTTTGTTTCAAAAGAAGCAAACAAGCCAGGAGATCTATCGATTAGGTTTTATCCAAACTCATCTATTAGTACGTATATGATTATACATGTAAAGATGATTTTAATTATGTTATTAATTTTAACATTTCTTAAGAATGACAATAATGATACAATCTTGTTTTATCATACATTTATACCTAATATATGTGTGTATTATATATAAGTCTATAATTACATCGCATATGAAATTTTTAAAAGGTCGATACGAATCAATCAATCAAATCAAATCCTTTTTCATCACGTTGACAATGGAAACCGGACAATTTCGGGAGATAAACGCGCTGGTCCAGAGTTTAATTCCAACTCGAAACCGGGAAAATAATTAGTCCAAATAATTCAAAAGATTCATCAAATCGTTTCCGGAACTCATTACGACGTGATTTGAAAAGCTCGTCAGAGCAGATCAAATATCCAATCGGGTCGCATTATTAATTAGCACCAAACGGCCACAACATGTATCCCTTTTCGACGAATCGACTCGATTCTTTCTCTTTCGAAACAAACGCACACACACACACAAGAGAAAGCGTCAGAACAGCTCTCTTTTTCCAATTTTTCAGTCCGTTAAACTGTTTCCACTTCAGGTTCTCGCTTAATTGGTCGTGGTAAATGGATTGACGGACAGGTCGAGGATTTAGTTAAACAACAGTTTTATCGGTTGCAGTAAAACGGATTTGGGAATGTTAGTGGGAGGTAATGGATAGGAGGGAAAAAGCGGGGGAGGTGGGGGGTTTTAGATGGATGCGCGGGAAGGGGGAGTGGTTGGTGTGTAAAGGGACATGGGTTCCTCTTTCTGGCGAGGGATTGATGCGCTCTTTCCCCTGGGACGTGGGAAGACAAAGGGTGGATCTGTTGGAGGGAACTCCTCCCTACCCTAAATGGTTCGCTTAATGCCAGAATTACATTGGGAGACTCCTTTTATCGCATTTTTTCTCAATTTCCACACTTCTTGGGCTCCTAATTTTTCTCCGTCTGCTCTTTGCGTTAGTTTTACTCGGGCTGCATCAATCTGAGATGAAACAAGGGACAATTACTCGCCTCCTCACTCATTTACGAGATTGATGCACCTTAACCTTTTAAGTCCGGAGACCTGTTCGTTTTGAAATCTTTTGGATGATGTTTGAAATATGGTGCCCTCAATTTTTTGCAATACACTATATTTTCTTTGTTTATGAAATATTGAAATGATATTTCGTCTGTCTAAATTTTCCTTGATTATTGGAAAGATAAAAAGAATGGATTACATTCTTTTATTCGATTATAAATTATGTTCCGTTTCTCTAATGAGTTTTCGAATTAGGGTTCTTAGATTTATTGAAGAATTTGAAAAATTCGAATTAGATTTATCAAATTATAAATTGTTAATTTCTGATTGTAGAATTTTTATAACGTTAGTAACTCAGTTAGTTTAGAAAATTTTAGTAACTTATTTTTAGAAATATTTGTGTTACTGGGATGGTTATAAATCATTCAATAGTATGACCTATATGTATATGCTTTTATGATTCGTGAATTATGGCAACAAAATGGTTTAGGTATCAGTAGATAAAGTACAGAGAATAGTAGATTTTCAAAATGTTTCTAAGTATACTTAAAATACTTATGCTATTATAAACAAAAAGAACATTGTTGAGAATATTTTTACCTTAAACTTATTTCCTGCGAATGACTTAGCATGTGATTACCATTATAAAAATTGAAATTTAGCTGTCTAAATTAATCAATACAATTATTATTTCAATACGTTCATTTTAATAAATCAAACAGCCTGTAATATCTGAGCAAGTGCTTTAGTTATACGGTAAAAAGAAAAAACTACTTTACGTTTCTGATTTCAAATTTCTAAACAATTATCTAGGAATGGTACATAAAGGCTAAATAGGAGTTGCACAATGGATATTTGCATTTAAGTTTTGAAATTAAGGTTGTGCAGAAAGGATTCAACTTTCCTCAATGAAATAGTTTCCCGCAGAAGATCCGACGAGAGATTCCTATGTAGTTCGGAAGACTTTCGAAGACCAAATGTTTGACTAAACTCGAATTTACTGTTTCACTTTATCAGATGAACGTATCTTTCGGCAGATGGAATCTGTTGTTTGAGGAGATAGTGAAAGGCTTCTTCTCTCAAATCCCGTAACTCCTCCTGGCGTTTCACTTTAGTTTCCGAACAAAACTTAACCCCGAATCCGTAAGATGTATCATTTCACCAGTTCTAGGGAAGAATCTCCTACACTTACTAGTAATTGCTGTCTTCATCCATTCGATTCTTTCGATCCGCGACTTAACTTCAATTCCCGTGTTCCGAAATTATTTCGAATCATTTCCGAAAGCTGTTCCGCGAGTTTCCTGATGGAGACGGAGATTCAAATGAGATTTCCCCTCCCTTTTGCGGCGAAACTCGCTCAGTTGGTACCTAACTAACTTAGAGGATAACTGCCAGCCATAATAAGCTGCTTTTCTGATACAGATCAGTAGAATCGTCCAATTATGCCAGAGCTAGAAATTCGCTATTTATTAGCAACCACGTTGTCTTGGATACAATCAGAAGGATTTGATTTTATTTATGTTTAACGAATGAAATGGATCAGTAGAATTACATCAGAATGTATCCCTGCGTACTATATTTAAGAACAGTAAATCTTTCCTAAACTAATAGGTAAAAGACGAAGTTTTACTAGGTCCAAAGAAGTGAATTTTGTTATTTAAATTGCTATCGGTTTTGACGAACATTTCTCATCTTCAAGCTTTTTATTGATTAAAGTTATTGATATGTTACCTAGTTTCCTAAATGCACGATTGAATAAAATAGAATTTCCGCTAAGTTCTATTCATTATGATGATCCAGATATCAGTGTGTTTGAGGCTTCAGTATCTGGATCTCTTAATATCAATGTGACGTCGAATCTCCTCCCAAGTTAGATTGGTTGAGAGGGCTGCATTAATTCCATCTTAGCTAACTAACAGAAGCAATCCCTTCCTAATAACTTCCTCAGATAAAAATCTACTCCTCACTCTACATTGGTCTCGCTTTTTCTGAGCAGCACATACGGTTTCGAAACGTGTCAAATCCTTATCCATTGCAAATCCCTCCTTCTCTTCCACCCAACTGAACACCTTCCCATTTCACCTTGATTTATACCCACCCTCCTGTATCTAAGCTCCCTTGCTATTCCCTTGTATCCTCTTACCATTTCGACTCGGAGTAATGCCTCCAGCATTCTGTTTGTGTTACCGATGATGATTTCACCTTGAACTACCTTTATAATTAAAATTGGGAAGTTTATAGTAGTAGGAAAACTCTTTGACAGCGAAACAAAAGGGTTATGTTATGTTATCTACGTTGACGGTAAACTAGAAACAGTAAACAGAAAAGATATAACGTTGTCTAATATTTTTTTGAGTGAATAAAAGTTGAAAAATAAAATAAATAATTGAATTAACCCAGTTGTTACTCGTTCATGTCTCTATGAACTTTTCGGTAATTAAATAGAATGGTTTCAATAATAGATTATGCTGTTTCAATCATTTATTACTCTCAATAAAGCAATAATTTCATTTATAACAATTTATAGTAACAGACAGTTTTCCTTTTGAAAATACTCTATTTTGTATATACTCCATTGAAATGGTCTATGGTAGATTCAATTATTCTCTGTTTATGAACTCTGATTGATATTATTTAACTGAAAGCTTAGTGAAATTAATTTTCTATTTAAATAAATATTTACATATTTTCTAATGAATCGTGAACGATCAATCTATCCATGGTATCTATACCACAATACCATTTCATTTCTTAAGTAAACAACTTCTAGAGACTAACTGTAACAGATTGGATTATAAGTAAACAATGTTGTAGTTACGATTGCTGAGTTCATATTCATCGTCTTTTTTATTGAAATTAAAATTAACATTTGAGGATAAATTATGCAACAGAAATCTGTAAAATAATGCATTTTAAAAGGGAAAGGATTGAGATTTTGGAATAGAAAAATGTCTATAATGTTTGCCATCCATTAAATCTTCTATAAATTCAGATAAAACTTCTATTCCAAGATCATTGGGTCTCCTATCTTTTCATGATATTCTACCATAAGTTAAGGCTGAGATATTGCGCATATTTGGCAAGATTCTATGGTCATTCCACATCTTGTTCCACTAAAAAGATTCATGGTTTCTCTGGGAATTACATTTTTATACAATTCAATAAGGAAGATCAAAAAGTACTCTCCTACACTGAATCTCTTTCTCCAATATATTTTATATCACCAACTGCGAAGAAATTGGAATAATAAGCGGCCATGAAAAGGGAATATTCACTATTATCCTCCTAAAGACGAATAAGAATGTTCAGTTGATCAAAAATTCTAGAAATAGGGGTTACTAAAATTAAAGTTCAATTTCAACCCGTTTATTGCGCTGTTATCATCATAAAAATGGCTGAATGTTTATTATACGCGGTATTCGTAACCATGGAGTTGAAGGAGTAGAAAATCCCAATACAAAAGAATTGAAATCCTGGGAATAACTATACAAATCCAGGACTTATTCTGAGAATTCCGAAGAGAAGCATATCAGGCCGGAAATTTTATGTTTTGTCACGCAGCTGAATGTATCCTCTGATTTGGGTAAGGTTTTTATAGCGAGGGTTTTCCAGCATGCCTTCATATAGGATTTACTGGTGTTGTTCAGCATACTTCTTTAACTAAAAATAACCCATAGGAAAACTAAATGTTTATTCTTACGTATAAAAAAATTTATTGCATTATTTTTAATCATTAATGGATAAGTATGAAACATATTAGTTCTATTGAGGTTCGGGCGTGTTCAAAGTTATATATATATTCATTTGATCTAATTTTAAAGATATATATGATTGGAAATTAACAATATTCCATATATTATACTACTCTATCATTAAGCAACAAATACTACTTTCTAAAGTGAACGTACACCCATTCGTATATCAAAATATGCCTGTCAGTCGATTTATCTCAGTTGGCAAAAATATTCAGCCCTGTAAGCAAGAAGGGATATCAAAGACTACGATCCATGTAAAAGGCTTTCGAAGGGACCTTAAACTCGTTACTGATCGGTCCAGAATCGACTTTCGGAATCGAAGTAATCTGAAACCCTTCGAGGATTTGATCAAAAGGGGCGTAATGAAGTTTGCATTCGACGACTAAAGGGCCAAATTGAGCGTTATGAAATGCAAATTCCGTCTTGATTACTATTATACGAACATAGGATACGCTTACTTCCGTATTATAAGCCATCTTTTATTGGTTTATATGCGTAGAATCACCTTAAGACTGTGCGTTTACAGTACTATATATTACATACTTCATGTACTATTCTATACATTAGCAATATCTTAAGTCCTTGTATTTTAAAATGGGAATTGAAATACTTCTATTTATTTGTCAGTGTTCCAAAATTTCAGTCATATTTCTATAGATCCTAAGTACGAATTAGCTTATATAATAATCAGAGATGGACTGTATATTGGGAAAATAATTATGTCTTAAAGATCGACGGAAAAAAGTGTATTTTAAACATTCGGTTCCGGTCTCAAATCCTGGTTAAACGTAATTTTTTTGGTCATAGTTAGCATGAGAAATAAGAAAATTTTAAAAGGAATTCACTTTAAATCTTCGTCAATATTCAAAAAATGTAAGATAAATATTCTCTATTTAAGTGTGATACGCTAAAGCTCAGTCATTGTGAAAGGCCACGATACTAAATGATCAAAGTACACTTGTTATATTGGAAGACACCTAGTTGCTAAGCGTTCCTCATTTGTTTACTATTCTCCAATGGTAAATAAGATTCTCGCTACACGTGAGTTGACACGATCGAGATTTTTCAGCGAGCAATTGTTAGCGGAAGAAAAACGAGGCAGGAGATTAAAAAGTTCGGAGTTAAAGTACTCCGAACGAAATAAATCCTGAAAAAACAATACCTCTGTTTCCTTAAAGATCCCTCCCGCAGCGGTGATGAGGCGGGGGAGTAATACGAGCTTTTAGCTCGAGACGTATCAGACCCGATCCGCGTGTTACGTCGAGCGTGAATTCCGGATGAAAAATCGCACCGACGAACGCATTGAATTAGGCAAATGCAAGACAGTGGATTTTCTCGGCAGTCGTTAAGACACAGCGTGAGCTAAGGAAGAAACTCGATTTGATAAGCCAGGCAACCTCTTCTCCCAAATTGTGAGCAATTCTTTCAGAGGTAAGCGAGGAAGTAATTTAGGGGAGAAGTGACGCACGACCAGTTGTCGGAATCGAGTTGTTTATTTCCCTCACTCCTCATCTTCTTCTTCCTTCATTCATTCCTCTCTTCCTACAATTCTTACTTTCGAGCCATTTCCTTCCACTTCCACATAAGTCACCTTGGATACAATCCAGGGAGACGGTCATATCCACATCTCACGCTCTTGCTCTTTAGGGAAAGAAAAGAGATGTAATATCCGAGGAATTTTCCGTGCCTTGGTAAACACGGAGAAAAGAATTCTTTTTTGGTAATGGGGGATCTAAGATTTTTCCAGAGGATTCTGCAAAACTTTTGGAGGGAATTGAATTCGGAATGGTTCCGATTGTAGTTTTCTAGTTTTATTATTTCCTCGTGCTATTAATTTGCCCAAATTACTTTCGAGTTAGGTCTAGAGGTAGTTTTGGTTTTACAAAGGGAAATTATGAGAGATGTATTATGAAATTTTAAGGCCTTTATCCAAATAAAGGTTTTGATTTTAGTTCCCTTTAGAGTGGACCTCGTTTAATCTTGCTGTTCTATTACTTTACGGCGGTGTGATTAGAAACTCGACCGAGTAATTTTGGTGAAATTGGAGTGTCTTCAATTATGAATCCAGTGAATATTGTTTTGTTTTGTTTAGATGCATATTCGATTATAATCTTCATTAAACATGTTTATGTTTTTATCGTTCTTATTTTGACTATTTTCGAAGAAGATGAGCTAGCTTTAAAATCCTTAAATGATAACGGTAATAGTAAGAGTAGGACTAGTAGATACAGCATTTATTTTTTTAATTGGAATATCTTTCTATAGGTAGATGGGAAAGATATTTGATGTAAGTTAGCATTCTTTAATCATATTAAATGTGTGCTTCCTCCTCTATTCTGTGATCGTATTTGTTAAATCAATATCTTCATTTGACTTTGATACTCCAATTATGTTGTAAAGTAATGTACTATACAAAGTTCATCCTTATCCAAATCTATCTAAAACATGAAAGGAAAAGCAAGATAAGAAGGAAATAATTCTATTCTCTCACTTTTTAAGCGATGGATGCTCTTTTCAATTTATTTAAAATGGACAAAAAATCTTTCCTCATATTTTATTAATATTGATTTCGATGAACTTTAATCACAAATACAAAGGTGTAGTTCAGAAGTCGATCAATGAAAGATATGAATTTTATCTCTTTTTACCTAAAAGTAATTTATGAGAAATTTAAATAATTAAAATTTTGAATATCCATTTCCAATCCAATTGTTCTGAAAAGGACATTCTAAAATGAAATTGGCAGTCGTAATTAAATGAACCTCTGATGAAGTTTTAAAGATATTTCTTTTCACATCAAGCTAATGAATGGTATTTAACTGTATGCACTCAGAGAAAGCTATGCCATCAGGTAGAGCTTAATGTCCTTTATCCTTTTAATCGTACATGTATTGCTATAACTGTACATGAATTATTCAAATTTTCGCTCATAAAATTGATAAGCAATTATATCAGAATTGAAAGTCTATTGATACTGAGTAGATTGATGTATTAGTATCAAAGATAAAGGATGATTATTTTTTATTTTTTAAGCTCGATAACTTCATTCGTACATTGCTCAGCAGAAACTGCGTAAGACCTGTAAATAAATCCACAAAAGTATTTTCAGATGAGAGACGCATCAACTTTCATTAAGAGAAGGAGCGTTTTAAGGGATTCATTCATCCGAACGTCGAACTCTTTCTGCCTCCGCCCCTCATTTGTCAGCGAATCCGTCTTCGCAGTTTATTTCTTTGAAAAGATATCGCTCAAAGAGAACTCCGTTCATTTCAATAGCCGCCTAATAAATATTTCTGCGTCGGGAGATTACATCTCAAGCCGAGCGTATCTCTTTCCCGATCACCTCCTCATTCGCAACACTTGCAGAATTCCCGTCTCCATGACAAACAATCCGCTTCTTTCCATTTGCCATTCATCGTTCACCATTCTCACCCTTTCATCCCTTTGTACTCTTTTTTTTTCCACCCGCTGATTCACCATCCATTCAGGGTTCTTCTTCTTCATCCATCTCCTCCTTTATCTTTCTCCCGCATCAATCCTTCGCTTTCCTCTCCCTCGCATCTACATCTCCCTGTCAACGAATATTCCCACCCCCCCTCACCCTCCCACAGCATCCGTATCTTCATCTCCTTTTTTTCTACCTTCCTCCAATACATTACGGGGTAAATCGTCGCCATTACAGCATAATTTTGACATTTCTAGTGGCTTCAGGGTTCTTCCATTACGGCATAATTCAAGCGCTCGTCTCGCAGGTGCCCTACTACGAATGATTTACGCAATGTTGCGTTTTTATTATTCCGGGAATTCTTTTAATAGGATCCCTATCATAATTTCGAATTTTTTTCGTGGGAGTGGATTTGCCGGGTATCGATCCAAACTCGGCCAAGTGCTTTCGCGAAAGGGTTTTCTTTAATATTGTTAGAGTCGAAGAAACCGCTGAGAAGGTTGTGAAATTTAAGAGGATCGGTGCCTCGAAACGGCTTCTCCGCTATTATCCGGGTGAGAATATGACGTGCGAACGGAGCTGCGTTGCCTAGCGAAGTGGTCGTTCGGTGTGGTCAGATTTTTGTTGCAAGAGTTCTTTCTGAAGTGTTTTCTTTTGTCTGAGGAGGTTAATTTTGGTGATTTTCGATATTCTATCTGTTAAGATGATTTTTACGTGATAGACGGAACGGATAACGGGGAACAAGAAATTTTGTAATTAAGCAATTTTAGTTTATGGTATAGTGATTCGTGTAAGTAATTTTAAACAGTAGCGAAAACTATCTCCTAGCAACTTCTCGAATGAATGCTTTTAATAAATGATCTACGGCTTCATGGAAGAGTATCCTTTCGAATTCGTGTCCTTGGTGTATATTTTCAAAAAATTTCAGCTATAAAAATTCCTGGGATTTTGGGAGATATTGTACTTTTTATTGGAGATGAAAGTATCTCGAAAATTACTAGCATTCCAAGTAATCGAAATTAACATCTCTACTCTTCATCTCCTACGCTTAATTCTTGATGGAACACCCTTAAGTTTTGAATCCCATGAGCAGGGAATGATTAAGAACAGTATCTTTTGTTGATCGTAAATGTAAAATAGAAATCGGTGCATTTTACATTGCAATATTTGGAAGTAATGGATCCGAAATTTTCATCAACAAATGATTCTTGTAAGGAAACAAATTTTCTTCTCACAAATAGCAAGCTGAAATTTCATCTTAATTGCTCTTAAAGTTCTCTGTAGATCTTCCAGAAGGATAAATTTCATTATTACAGTAGTTTATATGTTCACTATCCTAATGTAAAAGGTTATAAGTTAACAATCAACTACGTTGCTACGGAATGATTAAGAATATTAAGTGTATATATAATTTAAGTATCACTGTACATAACTCATTTTTATAATCACGATAAATGATTGCTTTTCTCATATTACTTTTACTCGAAGATAACCTAGGAATCTATCTACTTTAAATGGAATTCAGTTGAGCTGAACCATGATTTGTGCGTCTTATAATCATAATAACGCTTTTTTAATATCTCAGCCCTATTTTCTGATTTCTCGGAAAGGATTTCTTTATTCTTTATCTAAGAGAACGATTCTATTGTGAGGCTTACCAGAACAGAAGTTCTTTCTTATCCTTAAAATTTTCTCTCCTCCCAACTCTCATTTCCCTTTCCCTTTTCATTACTATTTTTGTCCGATAAGATCTTTCAACCAAGACACAGTCTTCCTTTATTCCCTCACCTCCGTTAACTTTACCTTTTCCCCTCATGCTCAATTACCTTTCCTCTTACTCCACCTTTCCCTTTACAGACACTCTCTTTCTCTCGCTGCATTTTCCGTTCCTGAAAAATTCCCTTTTTTAATACTCTCCGATCCAAATTAATTGCCCTCTGACCGCAAACATTCTTACATCTGAAACAGTACGTGAAATCGTATACCATTGAGGAAACTCGACGTCCACTTAAATGCTTATCGAAGCGTAAGCAAGGCCCTCGAAAATTGAGTCGCGGAGGTGAAGTTTACCTTCAGATATTCCACGAAACCCCTTCTCGGTATCGAGTTCTCGTGAGAGGAAAATCAGCTTTAAGTACATTCGATAAGGTCGCGAGGCTTTCGTTCCGTAAAGGGCGATGAAATTCGTGGTTATTATTCCTCGGGAGAGACGTCGAAATGAACTTCGATATCGAGATAAACGTATTTCTTAAGGTTTCTGAATTTACGACGTGATATAAAATTAAAGAGCCAAATGGGGGCTTGGAATTTACAATTTATTGACTCGTAAGATTAACTGTAGCTCGTAATGTATTCTTTGCTTTTCCAATGAAGGTTAAACTTCTTCTAATCAAGGGCGTGCAGTTTGATATAATTTTAGAATAATGGTACGTAATTGATCATAATCATTACTGAAGAAGGATATGAATTTTTTTAGAACAAATATTTAGTTGAATTTTCGCAATATGCACTCTGTCATCGGAAGAAGTTTATTGATTTTATTTACGGTCAAATTCCAGCGCCAAATATTGACTAACTATTAATTAATATCTGTGATATATTTGATTCCGTAATAGGGCTATTAATTATCTTTAAAGGGAGATGAGTGTTTTGTTTTAGGTTTAAATTTTTAGGTCGTACATTTTGCTGTAAAAAAATATTTGTTATTTGACTGAGTATTCCTTAAAAAATTGAATTAAATAAAGAATCGAAAATCATAAAAGCTTCGCTACTTAATTCTCTGGAGTCAGTAATTGGAATATATATTTTCTTTCCGTGATCTATCCTCTTGAGTCGAATGTTTAAGTATTTTTAATACAATGCTGATTTTGTTTCTTCAAATATTTAAGGAATTGCGCTCGCATTTTTATTATTTAAGAGAAAATTACATCTTCAATAAACCACACATTCTTAAACTGATTTTCGATGATAATTGGATACATTTTCTAGGCGTAAAAAAGTTTTGTAATTATTATGATGATAAAATAATGTAGGGAATATCTTATTTCTTATTAATGCTAGCGAAATACGGGATTTAGTAGATTAATTCGGAAAAGTATGAGGTTTAGCACTTTTAAAAATTTGACTTCGCCTGAGTTAAAGCGTCTGATGTAAAAGGATTATGAGATTCGAGAATAAGATATAAAGTGAAATATGAAGTGGCAGACGAGAGAATTGAAATTCAAAATATATAATTAATATATGTATTATAGCCCTTTTTAAAATAGAGTTTCGTTCCGCATAAGGGGGCTTTATTTACATCGAAATAGTGGAATATAGTACCTATACTTTAGTATCAAGAATGGGCTTTAAAATAGATAGAAAAGTTTGGGGAATATGAAATACTTTTCCCTAAATGCTTAATAAAACTTTATTTTTGTGGATGACATATCCTACGTTTTTTGTATAATAAATTATTCATACGCATATATTACTCAAGGATACAAAAAAACTATTCTAAAATTTATTTGAAATATTACGTTTAATTAATATCCTTTTACTAGATTAAAAGCACAATTTTTAGAGAAGAACATTCGATTATTTATAGACCACGAAAGTTCTAATTCCTTTATGGTCAACAACTTTAAATGCAGGTCATACATAGTTAAAATAACAGGGTAGCGATAAATAATTCGTTAGAGTTATTCATGGGAGTCAAAAGGATACTGGCAAACAATTTTCGATTGCGAAGTATTCGACCGATAAATTTTTATACATTGATGCATGTGTGTGTTGGAGATTTTCCGACGCAATTGTGTTGCATAAATTCAGAGTCGGATTCCAGCGAAATAATTTTCGCGCGAAACATTTCTGTGCATGTTTCGAAATATGTTTCCGATATTCGATGTCCTTTTTCCATTCACATGCGATGAAAAATTGAGCCGGTGCATGTCAGCGGAGGGGAAAAGATCCAACCCTCCCCTTTTCAACACACATTACAGCGCCAAGATGCACCAGCTCGTATCTGTTTAGTGACCTTAGATCTCGCGTTGCATTATGGGAGGCGTGGATCTAATTAATTCGGACCCATCGTTAATTTCCCCTCTTGCATCGGCGGAATGTTCCTACGGCCGTTGTTTGTACCATTCTCACCTCGCAGCGCCACTGTTCCTCGCAGAATATATATCTTCGCATACATTTCCTAACTCCCGTTCCATTTGCGCGCGCGATCCTTCATCTTTTTTGCGAGACTGTTTTATGCCGTTTTTTACGCCGACTTTCACCGCGTGGCATCATAAACAAACCGCTGTTTTTTTTAAATCTTATTAGAGACAAATGAAAAGGGAGAATCGACTCTGTAGGGGGGTTGGGAACGGAAATAAAAACAAAAATAATAAATAAATGCGATTAATCCATTTAGCGGTCATTCCCGGTTTGACTTTTAATTCAATCATCGCGGCGTTTAACAAAAAAAAAGGTTTCCATGGCTCCATCGGCGTGTTTGGTCACGGAGTTATTAGATTGCGTCCTGCTTTGAATTTATAAACAGCGCGCGCTTTAATCAATAAGGTACTGAAATTTTCATAGGAAACAGAGAATTAAAATTCCATTATCACGGCGGTTGTCGATTTTCACCATGCACGGAGGATATTAGTTTACTCAGCGGAGTTTTTATGGGATGAAATTCGGGAACATCAGCTGTTGCGATTTTCTGTTCATTAGATTTTTGTATCTATTTCGTACTTTAAAAGTTATCTATGAAAATTTCATGCATTTTACTTCGCAATGAAGTTATTTTGGAGGAATGTAGTTGTAATTTTTGAAAATGTATAATGTGAAAGTTTCTGTAATTTTAAGAAAATACAGTATCCTAAATATTATTTATTTATCAAAGACTTTTCAAGTATCCACTTCCTGGACAATTACGGAGTAGTTTTAAAATTAACAACGGTCGTTCACAAATATCCAAGCCTTGAGAGGAAAATATCCTTCTCAGCCGGGATATGAACCCGGGACCTCATCGTTAGATAGGTAGATATTATGTAATATTTTTACAAATGAATACAGAAATCAAGCAAAATCAGCCTCGTCTCCTTGAAAAATATTCCGATACCATCTTTTCTTGATTATTTTCCAAGTTCTCTGAGTTGTTTCAATACGTTTCACGTCCTCTTCATTTGTTTTTTTTTAACCTCGTGTAATTATTTTTACGTTAACGTAACTTTCTCGTTGCAGTTATGAGTAAAAAAAGTTACAATCAATTTCAGAACTCCGTGCACATGATCGTTACTTAGCAACGGCTCATTACATATGTATGTTTTTATCTCTTAATTCGTGGATTGCACGGCTTAACTCCGCCGAATTGCAAAACCTGAAAGCCAGATTTTGATTTGATATTTGCGGTAGTTTTTGAGGCGCAACGACAACTGAGACCTAGTTTTGATAACGGAAAGATACAACAACAACAGTTGCCGTATTTCCGATTTAATTTGCCAGAATATGCGAACATATTCCGCTCGCGCTTTTTAATTTTTCCTGTGTAATCTCTCGTCGGCCGTTTGATAAACATCGGAGATTTTTTTCATCGAATGGAAAGGGTATTTCTGTTATTTCTAATGAAAATAGCGTAGCATTGTTCGTAGTATACATTTGGGTATAATTCTCAGTCTGAAGTCAATATTTGGGTAACATTTCAATCAGTTCTTACTTTTTGTTTGCTGCTATTATTATGCTTAATAAACTTGAACTTTACTGCGACATTTAAAAAGTTTTAGCTTGATGAGGGTTCTTAAAAGGACTAATTGGACGGAAGTTTTGATGTATCGATGAGCACCTGAACTTATAACTCGAACTCAATCCATTGCGTTTAATGAAATTGATAATTGGTCATAAAAGTTTCATTAGTTATAGATTCAGTTTTTATGTCAATTTGAATTTTTACTCGCTCAACCCAGTTTATAGGCGAAATAAATATTTAATAATCTATCGTTTACAGTGATATTTTTTAATACGCTAAACCTTTCCTGGATTCCCAGAATTCAGCAAAAGTTACAAATCGTAATCTATGAAAATTGGGTGGATAGCGAGCATAAAAATTTTAATCGGGTGTTTAAAACTCAACAAATGTCGTAATAAAATCCATATAAAGAAATATTAAAAATCTTTTAATTTCATTTAACTTCTGCCATAAAAAATGTGATAAAATTTAGAATGAAATGCTCGGAAATTAATGAGCTATATTAGAATTTTCATTGAATTTTTTTTTTTGTCGAATTGAAAAAAGCACAACTTCTATTATTAGCCTGATAGTGTTACTATTTAAATAGTCAAGTTTTTATAGTATTTTAATACCTGAATTAGGTATCTAATAGATTTTTATTAATTAAATGTGTATGAATAAAGTCTAGAGTACATTTTGTTAAGATTCTTTAGATTTATAGTCTCTGAGCTGATATCTTTATGTATATTTATTGAATAGGTCAGGAGTGACTAAAGGAAATAAAAGTGATGGGATAGAGGTATTAGTTTTATATTAATAACCAATAATATTTAGGAAATGTCGAATGATTATGAGAATAATAACTATAAAACTTTGAGTCCAGGATTCACATAGGTGTTCAAGATATTTTACAAAATAAACTACATAAAAAATATGTTAACAGATTTAAATTACAAGGAGTAGGAATAATAATATCCGATCACATCACTGACGTGGACAACGCTCCCCTGAAAACGGCTCGCGAAAAGAACCAGACTTAACCCAGTCTTGGGAATAGAAAACCATCTCCATAAACCGTCTCGGATTACGCGAAACTCATAAATAAAAACCTCAACGTGACCGTCCTCTTTCACTTGCCGCTCTTTCACAATCAAACGCCGCCATTTCCCGTCTTTTCCCGCCCTCTCTCTCAAGCACTCTTTCCGAGGAAAAACCCATCTCACGGAGCGCGTTTTTCGCCGCACCTCTTGACCCATCTGCAGCCCTCGTCGCACCCAAGTGTCCTACCCAATCCGATCGGGCCCATGAAGAATTCACGCAAATGTGAGGCCATCCGGTGGCAATAAGACATGAAGGGAGGATGGTGTAGAGGACACGTTCGGGAAGTGCTCCGGTACTTCTCCGAGTAAAGGAGTTTTATGCCTTTTTTACTCGGTCGAGTGCGGAGAGCAAGAAATTGCTTTGGGAAATTTGAGAGGTTTGGACGTGAATGGTGGTTTATATGACCATCCAACCGATGTGGCAAACAATATGGGTGGGAATAATGCGGGGGCGTGGCGTAATGGGTTGTGGGTGGGTTAACACGTGAGATGTTTGTTGCTATGGCCACATATCCTTGGATACGGAGGTATAAAAAGATGGGGTAATATCATATTACTGCCCAACACGTAGTTTGGGTATGATATTCTACTTTTCTAAGCTTGGTTTTCATTCTAAGAAACTTTAATTCGTCTTTTGTTATAAAAACTTTAAATTTAACTTGTCTATTCCGGAACTAACTTTTCTTATTCAGCAAAAACGTACGTAACAACTACTTAATGCATGTGATAAGATTATATCGCAGGCTGTTGGGTTAAAACCAATCTGTAATTTAGATATAGAAATATTCTCCAAATTTCAACCTTTTTATTCATGATAAGAAAAGAAACATCCACCTTCCGAATAACGAGTTTTAATCCTAATTCGAATTGCTCTAAAGATATGCATTCCATTCAGTAGACGATTCTTCTATCTTTCCCCTTTTACTCCATCGAAACTCATGTTCTCCTCTTACTTCATTTCAGTCATTCCAATTCCATGTATTTTTTATTTCCTCGGCGTTAAAACTCCTTTTTTCGTACAGCGGAAAAAGCTTTCCACGTTCATTACCTATTCATTACTGAGTTTGCTTGTCTCTTACTATCTTACCGAGTGCAGTCCTCATAGGCGACTCGGATGGGATTGTTAAGAGTCTTTCCACAGCTGAGGTCTTACGCATATAAGGTTTCCCGTCAGGAATCGAATACGGTATCAACTTCGCGCCTTCCACTTGACTTCGTGAGAGATCTAAAAATCTAATTCAATCGCGTTTGGTTCGTTCTACTGTGTATGCACCAACCTTTCAGTAGGTCAGAATAATTTGGTCTCTAAAATTATTCTTACGTCTACCTCTTACCATTTTTTTCAAATGTTTATATCGTTTTATATTCCCGTTATAATTATTCTGAAGTTTAATCATTGAAAGATATTAAGAATCTACATTCTTACCTTGTCTACATCGTTTTAGTATTTTTATTTATTTATTTATTTATTAACAATACCTCACAAACATCCTCTTACGGGACAATTACAGTGAAATTTCAAACTCAACAACGGACGTCACAGACATCCAGACCCTGAGAGGAAAATTTCCTCCTCAGCCGGGATTTGAACCCGGGACCTCAGCATTAGAAGATTAGCATGCTAACCATTCCGCCAACGAGGCCGGCAATTTTTATCATTGTTTAAGAAATTTATCTAAGGTTTAATTATACTACAGTTTATGTTAATGAAATCAGTTTGTCGATATGTACGATTTTAATCCCGTTATTTTCGTTAGAAAAGTATATCTGCTTCTATGATAAATGGAACAACAGAAGAATTGAATTAGAATAATTTGCAAAATTTTTATAACGATTATTTTTACTTAAGATTCTCAAGTATTGGAGTTTTTAGCTATGTAAGATAGTCATTATGTTTGAATACTATTTTGATTAATATATTTGATCTTATAAGTTACGTCACAAAGAGTTTCGAAATGAAAATTTAATCGATTCTGATTTATCGATCAAAAATTTATCATTATTCCTTAATTGTAATTATTGCTTTCATAGGCAAATGATTTTAAAAGTAATGTTCTAAATTTTATATGATCTTTAGCAGTGTGAGGATGGGCATTGTGGTACAGGAAGCAGTGAAGAAAGAGATAAGAGGATCAGATTATACCGGAAGTGCGGAGGTGTGGATTTCAGTCAAGACCAGATATATCGACGTGGGAACCAAGGTAAGTTATTTTCAAATTCATTTTGGGTGTGTATATTATATAATATGCAGCTACAAGTAGTGTGGTGGTAACGTATCGAATATTTTGTAATGAAATTGTTTGATGTAGAGGGACTATTGTAATTTTTTTAACTTCAAACTACTTAAAATACGTTTAATTTGTTAGATTTTTGGATTTTATGCTGCTATTAGATTGAATGTAGTCTTTAAATTGATAGCTTAAACGCGTTTTAACAGTAATTGATCTCTTCTATAAATATTTTTGCGAAATTTAAATATAAGTCAATGTATATAAAAAAGGAAGAATTGAATTCCGTTCTTTTTTACGTATTATCGTCGTATTATATTTCTTCATTTATTAAAGTCGATTGCAATTCTTGTTATAAGTCACCTGACTCCAGATATCTTTTCTTAGATACGTCTTAGTAAAGTTAAGAGGAATAGTGTATCTCTGTGAAAACATAATCGGTATTTTGTAAATTATATTCGTAATAGTTTTGCATCACTTACGGAACATATTCATTTCTGTAGAAAAGGGTCTCGGTAAGTACTATTATTAATAGATATGAACAATTTCTGCTTTGTGTTTCTCTTCTGTTGAAGATTGTGCCATATTTTTCAGTATTAAGTAAGGTAAGTTATTATTATGTTGTATGTCATTGTAATTTATATTTAAATGTATTTTGTCAGGTCATCTTTAAAAAATCATTATGAATTCGAAAAAAATTTCATTTTTATTGGCAAGCTCTCTGTTGTAGGGACCCTATGTACTGTCACATATTTTAATGATTAATTATACAAGTCTCGTTAGTAATTAATCGTAATATATAATTCAGAATTCTCTATCGCCTTAAAGTATGGAGTTTATTCTAAGGTATGAAATAATAAAGTTCAACAGGAAATTAAAGGCGAAAACCCAAAGAGAAATGAAACAGTGCTACACAGAAGATATAACTTTAACATCACGATAAATATAATGATTGCGCGCGGTGTGTATTCATCCACAAACCAAACAGCACAATCATTTGCTTAGATATCCCTCCAGTTGAGCAGCATCAAACGATGCAACATCTCCCCTAAAACATTCCACGTAACGAGCATTCAAATATCGAACTGCATGCGAGACGACAGCGTATTCTCAAATGTTAACCATCCTTATGTGCGGAGTACGCAATTCCTTGGCTTACTCGCTTTTCGATCCTTTGGCCAAATAGTTTGCACAGCGCCACCGCACTTTCTTACGTGCGCGGGGACCGCTATATGAAACCTCTCCCGGTTCATAAGCCCCGCCTAAATATGCAGAATGGTTTAACGAGGCCACTGTTTAATGCCGCGCTCTTCCGGAAATCCGCAATAAGTCCGGCCATATTTGTGCGCGCGGGTGATTGGCACAGCACTTCAAATACGCGGGCAACGGAATGCACATCTGGGATTATTGGCCGCGCACCGGCTGCATTTCCAAGATGTCGGTCAACAAAGGCGGAATCCCAACCCCTCGCGGACCATCCCATACCCCTCTCCCCTTCACCGCCTTACCTTTCCGTTCGATTGCGGTCTCGATGCGTACGTCACCGCCCGCTCCGAGGGCATTCAATACACTACTCGCGTGCCATAAAATTGCATACGTTTCCCTCGTGCGGCAGATTTTTTTCATCCCCAATCTCTCTCGAAAAAAAAGCGGGAGTTTCTGAATGGTTTCCTTGGATACCGTATCCCGTAGCGGAGGATCTCATCTCGAGTGGGAAAGATAATGTGGGTTTACTCTGTTATCCGCGTTCCCGATGAAGTTTCGTAATTCACCCTACGTTCGATTGGAACGGGACTCGCGCGTTAAATGCTCCGAAAGGAAACGGGGACGCTCGGATGGGCATTGAAACTTTTTCCGCGGAATCGTTCGAAGTTGGCGCGTGACCCCACGACGAGGTCATCTCCCGAATAAAAGAAGGCGGTCATTCGTTTATCCCCCGGACAAGTGCCCTTACCCGTGGAACTGCAAAGTTTCAAATATTCCCGACTCACGCTCAATGGCGTTCCGATGCGATTTTTTTTCCGCCGTATCATCCATCAGGAGAATGAGGTAACGGGAATTCGACGGCTATTCGGTGGTTTGACCAATACGAAGTGAAACTTTCTTTTCAATTTTTGTCCGTACGATGCACTCTCGTGAACTATTTCAGTATATTTTCCGGCCGATGGAAATGTCTTAAGGTTTGAATATGTTCCCGGTCTTTTAGGAATAAGCTTATATTTATTTTCGCTAAGACTCGTTGAACCCACTTCAGGGATTCAATCGGAAAAAAATCATTTTTGTTCCTGTATTTCTCCGATTCTTGGAAATGTATTTATTTATGATAATTCAGCAGTGTTTTACTATGGGTTATGTCCCGGAATATAATAAGCTGTTCAACTTTTTTGTCGATTTTATCTCTTAATATGTCTGTTTTGTATTTCCGTATATTTTTTTTCCATATTTATTCAAACTTTATTTTATTACCGATCATTTCAGGACAGTAAACGTGTAAAATTTAATGATGGATTTTTCTTTACTGGAGAAGGTTTCAACCCCCGAATCTTATGCAACCGGCAGAACACACGGTTTAAATTAGGCAACACTTTATACTCCTGCCTACCATTCGCTCCAATAAAGCCGTTCCTTTTACTGCTCCTGAAGGTCTTTCGCTAATTAGATTTTAATTCGTGAGAGTCGTAAAATACCTTGCTCTGCTGCCGGAAAACGTTCGGCGGATACAAAAATGGAATGTTCAGATTGAAACTGGCACTTCACTCGGAATTCAGTCGATCTCGTTTATCAGGATTTCACCTCTAGTTCTCAAGTTGAAGAAGAACGGGGTCACGGAATTACAAGCAACTCGAGAGGGAATTTGAATTGTTACCATCTTTTCGACTTGAAGCCGTCGAATTCTATCGAGTTTGGACAGAGGGGGAATACATTATATCGGAGAAATTCCTTTCCACTGGCCCGACTGAAGGTCTATAATTGGAGACCGGTAGAATCTTTTTGCTAGGGAAATCTAATTTATAAAGACACAAAGAATTATACATTTAGGTATGCTTATTCAAATTTAAACTTCTTTATGATTTAGTTCGTTTGTTTCTTTATAAATAGTTGAAAATAGTACTCTGAGATGAAAAATTCCGTTAATACTATTCAGATATAACTTCATACATTAAGTATCTCCTTAACATTTATGTTCTGTTTATGATAAAATAAATATAATATTTGAATCAATACGATAAAAAAGGTTCAACCGGAAACATAATTATGATTTGCTCCGTAAGAGGAAGGCTTTTTAAACGAAAGTATATAATTTTGCCGTCCTTAGAATAATGTCTGTTTTTAATCAGGAATGTGACAAATTTTTCATCAAATAATATAATAGATTATACACGAATAAAAAACAGTTGCGCCAATGTATTTTTTACCATTATATTGCATAAATTTCAAAATTGAAGTTCCGTTTTTTATATTTGAAAAATCGAATTAGTTTATAAAATCATGAATTACGTAAAAAGAGAGATATTTTTGTAAAATTTTAGCTTTGGTTTTTAAGAATCTACTGAAAATAAGCAATTAAAATCAAATTATAGATCTATTTATGGCTTTATTGTGATCTTATGTTGAATTGATAGCTATAATTCTGAACAAGGCTAACTTTAGTTCACAAACTATACAGTATAAATGTGAAAATAAAACTAAAAGTTACTAGTATTATAATAGAAAACGCTCACTAATTTGTCACTACGCTAAAGGTAATGTCGATTCATTGATACATTTTGCGTTTATAAACCGATAAATCTGAAGAAGATCATAGCTTTGATGAAACTGGCGATCAATGTTACTATGAAGATTTTCGAAAGCGCTGTGTAGATGATTTTCAAATTGACCATCGTAACTTTTAAGTCGCTTATATAATCGGGAAGAGATACACTTCAGTTTTCCAGTCAAAGCAAAAAAGAAAATATAGCTTCGTGGGAGCAACTCAGGTTACCTAAATATTCCTCAAAGAACGTGCACAAGGCACAGGAATCCTTTGTCTAGCATTTTATGATAGGGATATCTTTACGGAGCTTGTAAACTTGTAGAGCACACAGATAGCTTACGAGAGAATTTCCATCCTAAAAAAAGTCCTCTAGAGTCGTATCTGTGGGCACATCTTCGTCCGCTCGAATCCTTCCAAGTTTAAGAACCCTCACAGAAGTCCTCTTCTGCATATCGAGTGTATATATTAGCTTCGGTTCATATAATCCCTTTCCTCCTAAATTATTTTTCGCAATGCATACGCAGCGTTCTTTAGAGATGCTGAATGTCTTCCCTTTAGAAATATCAATCTTTCCTTACTTCGGACTCCTCCTTCCGTACCCTTTTTTTTCTCTTCCTAAGACTCAAAATCCTCTTTCGTCGTCCATGAAAGAAACTTCCGGCTTTTTCTTCTCTTTGTTCTCTTCCATTTCTTCTCCGTTAACTTTCTTTCGCGGAAGAATCCAACGCCACGTCGTCAACACATCCGAAGCTGCGGATAGCTGAGGCCACGCGTCTTTGCCGGAGTTGCTTGCTCAGCGGGTAGAGGAGAAAAGTTACGTTTGTTCCTCAATGGATTTATGTGCCTTCTCGGGTTCGACCCCTCAAGTGCCCCACTCGGGAAAAGTCTTCTTTGTTCGGAGCGCCCCTTTGAAGAGTATTATTTCTGACGTTTCTGCAGTGTTTTACTTCGCGATGAGTCCCGGGAAATGATAAGCTGTTGGGTTTTTTTGGAGGGTGTCTTTTGAAGTCTATATCGTATCTTTGGAAACCATTGTACGTATTTTTTTATTTGTTTTTTTTTTTTTTTTTGCGGATTGTATCGTATGCAAGTATGGGTGTTTTTAAAAATTTATTTGCTAAACCAAAAGGTTTAGTCGAGCTTTTTTCTGATCGGAAAGGACATTTTATTGTTAATAAGTTTTGTTTATATACGTTTTATTGATTTTAAAATTTGTTTAGTAAGGAACTGAAGAACTTTATGATTATAATTTGAAAGGAAGACATTTGATATAATTTCCTTCCTTGTGACTTTTCTAATCGATGTTTAAGAATCCTTTTCTAGGAATAACAGGAACATAAATATAAAATATATTTCGGAATGTTAGTAATAAAAACTGTCTTGAAGTACTTATTTACCCAACGATTTTCACTATATAATAGCTAAAGTTTTGTTTAAATTCGGTTTGACAAAGACCATGAGTCTACATATTACTGTCGATATTGATTTGAAGTATATTTATGCTCCTTATTTTACTCATTTGCCCAAGGGTGGACAAGGGACGACACGCGTTTCTCACCGTGTCTCAATCTTCGATTTCTCTAAGAAAAATATGTGTTTTTGTCGTGTTAGGATGAACGTATTTTTTTCCTGCTTTTCCTGCAGATTTGAAGATATCGTTTTGTTTCTTTCCTGGTAAACATGACAGGGAAGAGGAAAAATCGCTTCTATTCATGGCAAAAATAAAACGAAAGACGATATTAGAGAATATATTCTGTCAGCTTTATTGTTAGATAATGGGAAAGAATAAGTCTTAAGAGGCATTTTTGTGAGACCTTCAGATTTGGGACACGAATGATAGTCCTAATGTTACTGGATACTAAGTAAAGTATATTTTAAATAAAAAATGTATTAATCTTAAGAGATTGATAGTATTATATTGAGAGTAACAGAATTTACTTCTCTAGAAAATATTAAGTTTTTAGTCGTACTCTACATATACACTACATTATAAAACAATAATGTTTTTTTTAGCAATTTATTGGTACGTAAGAAACCTAATTAATCGAATAAAGTATAAAAATCGTTTGTGAGAGAAAGTGCTGCTATGTTTGGCATTTAAAGAACTAAAAAAAAGGATTGTCTTTTTCGGAAATTTTTGGAACAAGGTAAAAGTGATTCTTACTTTTATCAAAATGTGGTGACCGGACATAAATTTTCATGGAGCCAACTTGAAAACAAATAAAACTCCAGATGACGCATTGTTTTCTTGAAAAATTAATTAATGATGGCATCCTTTTATCCTACTTAATGGATTTCGGTGACAATCACAGCTTTTAATTAAAACGAATGAAAATTAGCTCTGAAGAGCGTAGGTGATGGTGTTGATGGATTTCAATTTCAGAGTCACTGAAGCGAATTGTCCGGAAATTTAATGCGGAAAACAACATTAAAATTTTTACCGTTCTTGATTGTGGTACTTTCCTTTTCTTATACATTAAACGAGTGAAATTTTATTCGTTAATGTTTGCTTTGTTAATAATATCAATGCTAATGTATTTAACTTATTCATTTTATGATATGATATCGCTAGATGTTACTTTATTTAATCATCGAATTGAGAAAGGTTATACTTTTATCATCCCGCTTTAAAGAGTGTTACTTTATCTTTGTGCTTCAGAGTAAATTAATCCTATTCATTCTCCGAATTGTTATAATGTAACTCTATAGATATTTTTATAGTATCTTTATCCTTTAACACTTATTAAGATGAAATTTGAATTGTGTTTTCATTGAATATGGAATATAGCCTTAATACATTTATTCGAAAAATGGAAATACTTTGACATTTCGACTACAAGTTTTCGTTCCGATAATTTTTATTAATTTTGTATGCTGTGAATAGAGTGCATTGTTTTATTTTTTTAAATACCTATTCACAGCTTATTTGAAGTTTTGTAAGGTCTGGAAGATTTTGATTACTGTTCAGTGTTAAAAATATCGTAATATTCATTCCTTATTTGTTGCAAAATTTCTCTCATTAGTCAACTAATTCGGCCTTGATTTTGCAGTTTTATATATCGCTAATTTGGATACATTTCATGAAACAATTGCTATAAATGAGAAATTAATTTGTATAGGAGGTAACTTACATCTGTAAGAAATAATTATTTCCCAGAGTTAAATTTCTGGAAATTTTTCTCTTTATTTGTTTCTCGGGTGAGGTACAAAAATCTAAAAATAAGTTCAAGCAAAGCATGTCTCCACGACCCGAGGAAAACCATTTACCTGGGGAATATTAAAGCCTTCCAGAAAACATTTAGTTAAATTTTTGTTTCTTTCCTGATTTTTTTTCTCCCCGAGATAATTGGAAGTGCTTATTGAATTAATGTTCCAACTCACCTGTTTGCCGTTAACGGACCACGTGAGGTTGGCCGGAGGGTGAGACCGCTGTGCCGTGCAGTTGGCGCGTACCATCTCCCCCACTGCGTACGAAGAGCGCTCCGCCGTGATTATGGGCTCCCCGTCCGGGAAATCTTTAAAAAAGAGAGTTGGGATTTAGAGCGGTTTTATATTTGGAGAGTGGTTCTCTATGGTAACCCTCGGAAACACGCACATATATTCGTTTATGAGGAGGGTTAGTATGAGAACGCTTACTCATTTGATACACCGCAGAGCGTTATTTACACTCAAATTTGGATTTAATTCCCAAATCATTATGCGTGTGCCGTTAATGTTAACGTAAATTGATTTATCTGGTATGCAGAGGAATGGATACAGATGAAAGTATCTCTGGATTGTGCATACGAAGGTAAAATTGAGGGATAATGAGCGTTACAAATCGATATCTGATTGCGTGTTATAATGTGCGGTAATGGTTTGCGTGCAACAATTTTCGGTAATCATGTAGTATGTATAATTTATTAGTTACTCCACTGATTTTTTCTACAATAGAAATCATTTTTAGAGTGCCTGAGACTAGTTTGAATGTCATCAAGTCGTCGTTGATTCACATAATTGTCATTCGTAGCATAGTTTAGGTCTTCTGAATTCATTATTTTTTATATTTTTTCTCGTTTCCGTCTCATCTTGCTCCAAATAGTAAAGCGTAATTCATTTTTAATTTTAAGTAAACGATATTTCGACCTATAAAAGAGTAGACAGTGTAGATGGATGCGAATGGATAAAGCTCGCCCATAATTACGTTCTGAACTTAATCGTATTTGAATTTCAATAGCATCATCCAGAAAATGGGATGATATGCGTTTAAAGCAGTTTACCTCTAAAATTTCACCGTCACTCATTTCTCGGGAATTCCTAAACTCGTTATTTCGCACAAAACTAATAATAAAATGCTTTTCAAGGTTGATATAGTCAAGCGAGTAACTGAGTTGAAATCTATAAAGCTTTTCGGGGGAATTTGCGAAATATATTTCGTATTCAATAACTTTCAAGTGCAATAATAATAACAATAATACATTTTCATAGTGCCTTAGATGTAATATACCTTACATAGTACCTTTAAATTTAATATTTTATATTTAAAATCAATCATATTAATAATTATCTTATAAATATATAATTAAAAGTACATTCACAATTTATTTCCATTCATTTTCAAATAATTTTCAAAGTTATCAACTGTCAAATTTTGAATTATTTGACCCTCGAGTACTACAGTTGTACAGCGTCTTAATGGTTGTGCAGTTTCCATTTAACCTTTAAATCTCTCCACTCTCTTTCCATATTTGTTCACCTTTCTTAAACTCCTTTCTCCCCATTTTCTCCGCTTTCCCTTCATTTCTGCCATAATTCCAACCCAACGCCCTCGTCTTTTCACGTAGGAAATTATTCCATGAATTTTTCTCAGCTCACATTAACGACCGCTGCAAATACCAGAATGGGAATTACGTCATCCCTAAATCTATCAGTTTCTCTCGCAAAACCGTGGTATTCGTCTATTTTACTGCCTTAATCTGAGAGGGTTTTTGGATACAAAGCGCTGAATTAGTTCATTTCGGGGATAATGATTGGCTTTTGCTAGTGATGAAGTGCCCTTTTGAATCCGTTGTGCTAGCCATTATGAGAATCAGGACGATAACGCTTTATTAATTGCTCGACGGCCCTGATAAAATCATTAGCAATTCCTCCTCTCTCATTAAATCTTCTGGATTATTTATGAAAATTTGCTCAGGGATGAAAATAATGCGTCAATTAAACAAGTGAATGGAAGGGGGTTTGAGATCTGTAGTTAGTGTGCAAATTGAAGAGGCGTAGGTAAAATTTGAATGTTCAATTATCGGAGAAATGAGATTTCATGAGAAATTGGTGTAAAAAGAAGTGTTAAAAAAGGAGAGGAATGTGAGGTGAATAACGTAATTCGTGCCTCTGTACTGAGTACCTTTAATATTGATTCGATTATTATTATTATTCCTAATTTTGCTATGATTGCTATTATTAGGTGGTAAAATGTTTTTTGAGTTAAGCTACAAAATATAATTATAGGCTTCAATCCGTTTTCTACTATTCATCACCTATACATAAATGCGTAGTGGACATATTAGTAAAAAAGGTTGTGTTTGAGTTTGTAAATATGAATAAAATGCTCCAATTTGTATTAGTAATGGGTATTTCTATTGTTTGAAGCAGTGCAATTATTTTATTAATTATTTTAATGATCTTATATAATATTTAATTTATACTAGAAAAATCACGTGTCACATCACTATTAAATAACACCTTCAACTCGGATACGTATTCTAAACTCTGAATATGTACGTGGCAATGACTTTCACGCACATTTTTTGGGTCTAGATTCGTATTCATTTGTCATGATTCGACCAGATTTGCTTCCATATATTCCTTGGGCATAAAGTAATATTTATTTATCAATTCCCTATCGCAGTAGAATTTTCTTTCACTTTATACCAGCTTTTAGTAAAGTATATTCTGTTACCCTTGGACTCGAGTGTCGAATTTCCCCTTGAATCCTCCGTGAATAACAATACCCTTAAAAGTGGATTGTAAAAAATAGTGGTTGCGAAGCTATTTTCAGTTCCGTTGTGTCCGAAAGATTTTTCGGATGAAATATGGAGCTCATACATAAGCGATAGATCTTTCGTGAAACTCTTAAGCGTGGGACACCGCCTCCGACGCTGGCTTCCAGTTTTATTGGGCAGCAAACGACCACGAATCATAAAAAATATTGCCATCGCCCGCTAATCTTCTCTTAAAATATTCGCGTGGAAATGAAATAGGTGATGATGGACGGTTGCTAAGGGTTTTGTCATGGCGTAGGAACGCTTTTTTTGTATCCGAAAGATATTTAGGTTTTTGGAATTTTAAATTCAGATTAGTTGGTGAAGGCGTCGTTATGGATATCATCATTAAAGTTGAGGAGATGAATTTTATCTTATATTTATTTTTCACACAAAAGTTTGCCCCCAGTATTATTTAACTAAGGTGTTATTTAATTATTGTCTCGAATCACTGTCGTTCTTCTTACGAAGGGTTACCATGACAACTTCATTTAAAGATTTAAATACTGTTAGAACCGTATAAATGAATGCACACGTATATTTCCATTATGTAATTATCAATAGACTGAAATAACCTCCTAATCAGTTGCTTAGTATATTTTTAAAATTTTAGGAACTAAAAGTGTATTTAAATGAAAATAAATCTATTGTTTAGTGGTTGTAATCAAGTAATCAATTTTAATTTAGCCTTTTTAATAAAATAAACCCGTTTTCCATATTAATGAACAAGGAATTTAACTGCTCCCAATGAAATTAAATATTTCAGTTATTGATTTTTTCTCGGACTATGAATTAAATAAACTTTCACAAAAGACGAAGTCTTTCAATCAATTAATATTCAATAAAATAACATTAATTTTAAATGTTGAAAAGTATTTTTGGAGCATTGATCTTCTTCCATTCTATTGTCATGCCTATATTTGTAATTTATCAACAAGACGATTGTATTCATACACGTATAATAAATATGACGTACAAGATAAATCGATATTGTGTTAAAGCAATATTGAAAAATAACGTGGATTGATTCCCCAAACCTATCGTAAATAAACCATGACCGTTTTATGTCGCAAATGCATGGATGATCCAGATATATGTAGATGAAAAATCGAGCATTCCCATTCAAAGCCCTATCTATTGCGCTACAGTCGTGCTTTAAATCTCTAGATTTTGGGTTTCCTCAGCGAAGTAACCGGTACTTCATCATAACGTCGAATCATGAAAGTCCCATCTGCAAAACTGTTACAGATATCGATCGTAAACTTTAGGAGTAGATCTAGAAATTGCTTTCCAAGTAAATTTTATGGTGTAATGGATGAGAAGTAGTACACCATCAAAGCGTATTGATGTCTAACATTGGGAAATACTTAGATGAAAGGTCAGTATCAATCATTCGATAATAGCCCACAATTTTCAGTACCATGAACTCGGTGAGTAGGATTATAGCTAAGCCTATCGGCGTACTTCTGGTTTTGAATGGACCGTAAGAGACTAAGAGAACGTTCCCCTTCTGAATGTAGGCGGATTATGAGCGAAACGAGTTATACTTAGCAACAAAGGGATATAAAGGTCTAGTATTCGAAGATTAAATGAATTCTTTGCGCGCAGTTCTGGAATAAAAAGCAGTTGGTGCACCAATAATGGTTAAGTTGAAATCGACTATTTTTATAATTTATTTATGCAGAAATGAAGGGTTATAGATGTTGAAAATAACTCTAAATATTAGAATAATTTGATGTAAAACAGTGTAATGATCACAATGAAAATAAACCTGGAATTAATTTCCAAATTTGAATTAAATTAAATGTATTATTATCTATTTGAAACAAATTTTAGATGGATTATTTAAGTGCGTTTGCTGTCATTATCTTCAATTTAATTCGTTAAATAACGTAATCGAAGTTTTATGGTCCTATACAGGGTTTCAGGTTGACCTCAAACGTAGCCTCTCATGGGCTGGGATATTGGTAAAAGCAGAATCCTGAACAAAAAACATTTCCGCATATATAATGTAAATAATGCAGAAAATTATGCGCCTAAAATTATTCTTCCGTTATATAAATTCCCCAGCTAATGGGAACGTTTCAGCGAAAGTGTAATGGAAATTGGAGAGCGGTATTTTGTTTTTTAAGAGGTGGAATTTTATATTTGGACTTTAGATAAAAACGAATTTCAATATTGATTTTATCTGCTCACTTCGATATTTCAGGAGACCTAATGTCAATTTAAGAGGAAACATTTGTGCAAACACATTGTGAACGGAACCAATTACATCCATTACAGATTCGGAAACATTTTACTTGCTAAATTCGTACTGGATGTATGGTTGAGGACGGTGGTTTACGAAAGAAATGAAATGTTTTTCTAAATATTTGTATTATAATTAGGAAGTAGCCTATTACCAGAAGTGTAAGGTAATCGAAGTTTAGTATTAAAAGACGTTCCAACCACTAGATCCCACGTTTAAGCTAAGGCTGATAGGATTTTGAACTCAAAGTGGTTGCCAAGGTGTGTGTTTTTTGTTGCTATGTCTACGTCTACTACCACATTTATAATATATGAAAAGAATTTGGTATAATAAATTAATCAGGTTGATGAATCTTTAATAATCTTTGAACTTTGAGAATATTCAGAAAGGGCTATTTGATTTTTATATTATGATTTATTATTACTAATTAGGCAAGGAATTTATTAGTATAAAATACTATAATCTCTTAAAGACGCAGATACAGTAATTTTGATCAGCCTGAAAAATCTTATCTCTTTTACAACCCGTCTGCTTGTCGGGTAGTGATAAGAGCAACCACTTTCGATCAATAGCTCCATCTAAGACTGCTGCTCGGGTCATTTTTGCTATGGAAATCCATCCCTCGTATCCAGGAGTTAGTAGCGATTGAGCTGAAATGAGCTGGAATTGCTTTCATAAGCTCTCCTCGCAAGATAAAGCTGTAACTGCAAATTTGGAGCGGATCGGTGACAAGGGTCAGACGGCTGTCACACAAAGATTTCTTTGCGAACGGCAAATTTTGCGATATTTTTGGATTATTGCGAATTGAGGGTGATGGATGGGCCTCGATTTGACCAGATTAGACCGGATCTACTTTCATCTCTTTCAGAACCCACTTATGCTTCGTTCATAATATATGAGATTTCAGATAAAGGTTATTTTGCAACTTTATGCTACCCTTTTTATCAGATTTTGGTATGCCGAAATCTGTCATTCCAGTTTCTAATTAGAATTATCTTTAGAAGATTTTGATGTTTTTGGAAAATTCATTCATTTAATGCTTATGAGATGTATTTTACTCAAAGTATGGTAGCTACAAAATGTCGTTGATATCTAAGACATATTCCCGCATATCTCTTTGGGAAACTCAGGTTTGAGTCCCTGAGATATCAAACTTATATTCACGTCTGTTATTCATTCGATTTTCAAAGAGATGTATTGATTTTTAACCTCTTATAATGTTCTGTACTTTAATTAATGCCAATTGAAGCTAATATAATTTAGTACGTAAAATTTCCATCAGGTATCTAAATTTGATAGAGATATCCGAATAAGTAATTGATATCAATGATCTTCACAAAAATTATACATTTATTCGTAATGAGTAAACATTTAATATTTGCATATTCGTGTCTCATTTTCAAGGTATCAATTTTTGAAAGAATCGATTTTTATCATAAATCTCTTCGTAGATCATGCAAAATATTCTAATAGTACGAATTGAGAAAGTCGATCCAATCCTTCCACCGTTTTAAACACCATATCCAAAAATGAGCCGTATTCTAGGGCATCAACAGATGTCGCCCACCGACCCCATAATCTTCCTGCCCTCCTCGGGCGCCATATTGCTTCCCCCCAAACCACTCCCTCCCCAACCCGTACCACTTCCTATACCTCTTCCTCTTAACTTCCTTCAACACCATCAAAATCCGTCTAACTCCTTTTAACTTCATTTAAATCCTCCCGACCCCACTTTCTTTCCATCAATCAAAGGCACAACTTTCACTTCCCCTCGATATTTCACCCTCGCTTGCATCTCCGCTCGTCCCTTTTAAAGCCAATGCGCGCAATCAATCTCGCACGCTCTTTTGTTACGTATCCATCGCGACGCGGCGATAAACACGTCGCAGAGAAAGGTGCCGCATCCGGGGGTGGAGAAGATGGAATGAGTCGGACGCTGGGGTTAATTGAAACTTTGTCGGTGTTCTAGAAGAAGGACTCGGAGGGGGTAAAGTCTTCTCGTCTCCCATTACTCCTTTCCACATTGCTCTCTCTATCTCCAAGGCGACGTCCCCATACTTCTTCATTGTCGCCAACTTTGCTTTTTCTCTGCAGAATGCGCTCCATCTCCCTTATCTCTACTCGATGTGATGCCACCAACTTTCCCGAAGTGGCTCGATGGAGACGTCAATGGCCGGTGTTTTATATACGGCGAATTATGTTCGTCCTCGAAAGAATACTCTCTCTCCTCCCTCTCCTCGAAACTTTTGGGGCGAAAAAACGTTGTTTCGATCGAAGGGTTTTCGAGTGCTGCAGTGAAGTGAGGAAATATTAAATTTTAGGGGTGAAAGTTGAAAGGATCGGCTCCTTGGATTATGGTGGATATTTTCTTGATGTTTTTTATGTAAAAATGTTTTCTATTTTTTAGTCTTTTTTGTTACTAATAATCGTCCTAGAGAATAGAGTTATTTGTGAAAAATCCCAAGGTAAAAGACATCATAAATGCAAATAAACTTAATAGTATATATAAGTACATGGTTGTAGGATTATTATGATATATAATATTATTTGTTTTGAGTATCTTTATCTTTCTTTTTTAATAAAATATATTTCAAATATAGTAATCTATTCGCGTATAACTAAAAAAGTATGACTTTTTAATATTTAATATTTTTTTATGCATCATATTTTATACATCCAGCAAGATCACGGTTTAAACTTTTAAAGTAAATTATATATAATACTTAACACGAAGGAGGTATTGACAAAACATATAGTTTCCTCGTAAGCATTCCCGCATCAGTTTTATATAATCGGATAAAATTGCATCCTCTTGAGCATCTTACGATTGTTCCTATTCATTTTTATTTCAAATTCCGCGAACTATTTTAATTAATATCGACATTTCACACACGAATCATATCATTAAAATAAAATCGAGCATCAACTTAAAACGTCGATTTTTACGTACATATTCCCATAGCGACAATATAAAAGATGCAATTATTAGCTCTTCAAAACCTTTTGAATCTCCCGAGATTACGACCTGAATGAACGAGGGGCGAATTCATCATCTCAGATAGCAGTTTTTAACTTCGTTCGCTATTCATACCCCTTCCAGCGAATGTTTTGTCGGAAGGGCGTTGATTAGAGGAGGACGGCATGAAAGGAGTTCAGGATGAGGTTAAGATAAGGCCGCTCCATAAATAGTTGAAGGGAGTTCGAGCGAACTTCGAGTCGGATATTTTTTTTCTCCCCACTTGACTCCATGTACATAAAAAAAGGAGCTCGCACACCGAACTCTGCGATCGCTTAATCAAAAGAGAAGTTATCACCTTATTTTTCGCTAGAACTCGGCGAAAACTTATTAATTTTCTAGCCTGATGTATGACTAGGAACTCCCAGATATGTAAATGCTAAGCAACAAACACGTCCGAGGAATTTTTCCTGTGCTTTGTACGGCGATTAATCAGAAGCGGGAGCAGTTTTAATAGAGCGTGAGGTTTATCTGTTTTTGTGTCGTTCGAGACGTATTCTGTTTATGCATACGGAAATCCTTTTGTGTCTTTTGATCTGCGATTCCATATCTAAGCCTATTCTGTTTTCTTCCTCCAAATCTCGTATTTTTTCTCGTCTTTTCTGCGAAATAATCTTCCTCGTGTTGTGCAGCGGAAGGAGGGCGGGGATGGTGCGTTACTTTTCGGGAACAATGTTATCGCGCACTAGGTCGTGGAAATACTTTGAAAACTGCTTCGATTGCGGATAAAAAAGAGCTGCGAAGTTCAAAGGTGGTCACTCGATTCCCTTAAGATATTACCTCATACATAAAGTATCCTCTCTGACCTTGATGCTCTGCTTTTGATCGGGAAATGTATGTATTGAGGATTGTGGGAAAGGGACTTTTCGGAGGATGGCAATTATATAATCTGCTCGATCTAAAGGGATTGTTCAAATGATATATTTTAATCTTTTATCGTTTTCGTTATATGATTGTGCGTTACGTACGTAAGCTGGCGATTTTGATTTCCAAAAATATTATCCTTGGAAAGGATAAAAGAATATTTATTTCTTTTAATGTTGTTTTTTTAACCTTAAGAATGAATTTTAGATTGTTTGCCAACTTTTTTTAATATTAACAGTTTCTAAGGGGTTTAGTTTTCATACCATCATCATAGCTTTACCAATAAATTACATGTTTTTACGAGGAACAGAAGTTATTTTAAATTAAGTTTCTGTATAATCATATTAAAATTAAAGTACTGGGTGTGGAAGGATTTTATGTGGCTTATTCAGCCTTTATTCCTTTATGATACGGAGGACATTAAAGTTGTTTATGAATGTTTGTTTCCCCATGAAATTTTAAAGTTAAACTTATTTTCAACCTACTTAGTATCATTTCTTCTATACGTACTCTAAATTGGTGATTGGATTTAACATATTGAAATGTGGTAGTAATATTAAATGAGTTTTAGAGAGTACCCATTCTCCGTTCATCTATCCAAAGTATTTACCTTGTCAGTTATTGCTTAGTGATTGATGGAAATGATTGTATTTTTTTCGTGTGTCCAATGTTTTCGGACTCATAAACTTTTCGCTTAACAGAATTAGGCCAATCTAAGTTTCGAGCGCCTAATGTGATTTCCGAACGAATTATCTTCGTTAGTGGATTATTCACTGTTCCTGACTGTGAATCTTTGAGGATGAAGAGCGATTGATCATAGACTGCGCTTCACTAATCCATTCATCTTCATGTTCTCTCAGAAGTACGTGATTCACGACACTCACGATGAATCTTAACTTTTGCCATTATCAACATCTGATAGATGGATAGTGAGGCAATTATGGACTAGGAAATTTAACCTTGCAGTAATGATTCTAGATCTTGTTAAAAAAGGCGATGGAACTATCTGATTAAATTTTTAATAAAAGAACTGTCTACTATAGTACCGTATAAATGTATTTAGAATAACTGTATAGGTTTATGCACAAACATAGATTTTGTAAAATTGCGAAGAAGTAAAAAGAGCTCGAAACACAAAGAAGAACAGTTTAATTTAGAATTGAATTTTTCTATGATAACTATAGTAAAATTAGTTTACCATGTATTCTATAAGCTTGGATGATAACTATTTACCTAACATTTAAATTGAAAGTCCATCTATTCGAACTTAATTAGCTCAAACAGTACTTGCTTTAAATGAGTTGTAAAAGAATTACCTTATTATATGTAAAAATGAAACTTTATTGATTATTACAACAGTCAGAAAGTATAAATATTATGAACCAGACTATGGAATTAAATTTTAATATACTTGTAATTTGAAAATGTAATCTTATTCGCCAGAATTAAAATTTTCTTCATTAATCGTTCATTACTTTTATCTGTATTATATTTTCCGTAGATTACCAAATATTGTTCGTAGTATTCATTCTTGCATAAACAAAAATTAAGGAGTTTGTTGTATTTTATACGATTATCAACGCATTTATATTGATGATAACAATAAACAGATGGGTGAACATTAATTATATTCGATGCGGTAGTATTGCAACCCAACTCCTGATTAAAGTTGTAATTTGAATTGCGAACCCGAATTCTAATTAGTTTTTATAATCACTAAAAACGTAATAAAAGGTTCACGGGCTTAATTACAAACGTGGGAAATTCGTTTACCTGTTTTTACGGCAAAAAGTAGGCCATAGAACGAAGTTAGTGGCATAAAATTTTGTTAGCATAATAATAATACCATTATAGGTGAAAGGATGTTTCTTTTTTTTAAAGCATATCCCATTCATCCTATCGAAAATAAAGCAGAATATTTTCGATTTTTATCGGAAATTCGGTGTAAAAGTTTCATTGAGCGTTGTTTTACTGTTCCGGATTACCCATTACAAAATACGGAAATGTTTCTCGACTCATTAACCTAAAATATAAATAGAACAGCGTATTCAACATTATGACTCTCTTAAATTATGAATTGCGCACGAACATTACCTAAAATTTACGCTCTTAAGCATATATTTCGTCATAAAGTTTGGTTATTAGGGATTCTTACGAAGTAGTAAAAGAATATGTTTTTTAATTTACTCATTAGCTGTTAACTGTATAACGAAAACTTGTTTGCATTTCTTACACATAACTTTAGAAGGAATGTTTCAAAAAATGATGGTGTTAGTTTACTAAAATCTTTAGTTAATATGTTCAATATGTATGTATGAGAAACTTTAATAAAACAGTTTATAGCCAAATAGTACATAGTGAACTGAGAAGAATTTACGTTGTAAAGATGTGAACGCTAGAATATTATTTAAGAAAATGATTCATTGAAAATTCAAATAACTTGGTTTTCTTAAGAAATTTCTTTCAATAAGTCACAATTAGTAACAATATAGCTTTCAGTGTCAAGTTATGTACTAAATACATAAAAAAGATGCGTATTTATCAAAATTCAATACATTTCTTTTACCGTATTTGCTAAATGCATAAAGATGACATTATTTTATCCCATTATTAATAGCAAAAATTTATCTTTTAATATAATAATTTGTTATATTTTCGTGATAATGCTACGTATAATGTCAATTATCAGTCCAACTTTTCGGCAGTTTCTGTTTGTTCATGTGAATATTAATATTTCTTGTTTCTCCTGTATCTTCTATCTTTAAATTTTGATTTATTTTTGCATTGTTACACAATCAAATAATTCGTATATCCTTGAGTTTTTAGATTAATGACAGCTCTTTATTAATTTTTCTTAGTCAACCATAGATCATTCAATTTGATTTTGCACTCAGCGATACACATTTCCGACTGTTCTATAATTTGCGAACTGTCCATTCGTTAATTTCATACATCACGCAGCGATATTTCTCCATCAAACACATCACTCTTCCGCGAATTTTCCGATTATTCTATGATTCTTTTTATTTATATGAAAAGGTCTTTCCTGAATCATCGCGAATGATTTGAAGTGCTCGCGGAACCTATAACTGTCAAAATAACAATCTGGGAGAATGGTCCGAAAAAGGATTGTTATTCGAGAGAATTATTTTTCAACCGAATATTTTCTTCCGAATAAATCAGGGCGATGGTTCTTTTTTTCATTCGGAACCGCGCCTCGTTTCCCAACCCTACTACATTCGAGGACCCATCAAAAGAACTCTCATTGCAAGCGACAAGTTTTCACCACAGACCCGATTCATTTAATCTTCACATTAGCCCAGAATACGTGATAATTTATCGCCGCCGGAAAAAAAGGAAAAAGGAAACGTTAGAGAGAATTTAACGCTTTTTACAGCTCAATCATCCGTTCGGGGCAATTTAAATAATTTCCAAAGGCCGCGATTGTTTTAATGGAACGTTAAACCGGGAACAAAAAACGAAACCTTTCGCGAGCGGTGGTGTGTATATATATTATCAAAAAGGGAGTAAATAATTCGAAATATTAATCTATTCGAAATGGGCAATTTTCAAAGCGAGGAATCATATCTCTGCGGAGCAAAAAAGCCCTCGTGCGGTCGTCCGTGGAATGCTGTGCTGCCTTCTGGTGGAGGACCCTTTCTGCGGCATAATCGGATAGTGGCATTGCGAAACAATTGAGGGGCGATGTTGAGGTATCATCGGTCAAAGGGAGTGATTCGTTATTTTTAGCGGGATCACTGTTGATGGCCAATAAAACACGAGAGGGGAATATATAGGGGATGTAGGGCCCATGAAAAGGGGATCAGCGTTGAAAGGGATTTCGGAAATGGAGGAGGAATTAGGGGAGGAAAAATTGGTCGATCGGGGGAACAACGAGTGACGTAAAAGTTGGACCAAGTCAGGGGATGGGTGCATACGTGTTCGTTGTGTTCTGTAGATGGATGCGATGTTGGGCTACAGTGTTTCGCGATGCGTCATTTATTTTTGAGATTTAATAACGAAAATATAAATCTAGACTTGCAAAAAATGATAGTATCATACATATAAAAATGGTATATGTAGATATAAATATGGCTGATTTTAGAAAACAACATGGTAGATTCAATAAAGTAATCATTTGATTATAAAGTAACAATATACCAAGTCAAAAAACTTTCGATGAAGTGTTTTAAAATTCCTTTTATATTGTAAAAAATCTATGTCATTCCTTCCATATCAATTCATCATTTATTTATTTTTTGCTAATTTATGATTAGATCCATTATATATAGAAGAATTGTGATAAAGCTAGTAAAATTTAATCGAATTTCATGTAAAAATATTTATAACAGTGAAGTTTTACTAACCATTGCTAGATTTTTATATTATAGGGCATTTTAAGCAATTCAAAGGATTTCATATTTATATAATCATGATTTTTACAAAAACTAAATACCTATTTATATTCCTACTTAATGACTCAATTTTTGCAGATTATTTATGTAGGTTCAAACAGATAGATGCCTTCCAACAAATATAGGAATAGATAGTTTATCAATGTAATAAATATTGATGACTTTTTTACGATGGAAATCGAGTGTAAAAGGATGACGCGAGAATTGATGATAAACAATAGAATATATCGAAATTCTCAATAATAAACATTGGACCCTAAATATTTTTATTTTTTGAGTAAAAGATAGAAATTCTCAACAACAGAGATAGAATCCTGATTTTTTTTATAGTTTCAAGTCAAAGTTCATGCGAAATGTAGCAAATTTTAAGGCATCGTAAAATTTCATGAAAATCCGAAGTCCCGAGCAAAGTTCGCGAGGTTCTGTGACGTCAGAGGAGAGAAAATTCGAAGAGGAAAAGAAAGGAAGAGAGATGGCAGCAGTCGATAGGTAGGGCTCGAGGGAGATAAAGAAGTAGATGAAATTGCGGGAGAAACGAATCAAAGGGTTGGCTAAAGGGAAGCTGCGTGCGTCGGAACTTCGTCGGGGATGAATAAGGGAACTTTAAATTCGTTCGACCGGAAATCAATTTTGCAACAATCGAAGTTTATGGGCCGTACCTCGGCGGTTGTAGTTTTTCGCATCGGCTTCCTGTGCGCCAGGAGATGGATGGCGCGGAGGGAAAAATGGCGCCTGGAAGCATCGAGATGGGAAAACGAGATTTGGGGATTTTTTTATTTTTGAAGATGCCGTGGAATCAAATGAGAGGATGAACTATACGGACGGAGAATTAATTCCGGGGACAAGCAGGCGAAGATTTGGGAGGAGAGAGGGAAGGGTTTTAGAAGAGGAATATCGGGAGATGAAAGGGAGTGAGGCAAACAAGTTTTGGACGCGAGATAAACCGTTGAAGAGGGTTTAAGGGTTTTTGAACAACTAGAAGGGGGATAACTTGCAGTATCTATAAGGGGACCGGTTTCAGGGTCCATTCGATTTGTAGAGTGTGTTTTCCGTCTCTCTCGTGTGTTTGAGTGTCCTGTGATGGTCATAAAAATAGTACCACTGATTCTTTGTAGTACCATTGTTAATGATCAACAATGTTGTGATGCTTAACACTTTTTTACCTTTAAATTTTGATAAGAACATACACATAGATAGTGTAAATTTGGACAACTTTAACTAATATTGATATCATTTGTTAGGTGTCTTTGAGTTTTTATTCTATTGGGATGAATAAAGGTTTTTAATACAGGGAATGAATATAAAATAGCTAGTCAAACATTATGTTGAGATTAAATTAAGTCTTTGAATACATTCAGGTGAAGAGAAGGTAAATTGGACGGTGATATTAAAAAAATGAGAATAGAAAATAAATATTCGAGAATTTTAAATGCATTTAAGGGTATCATTTATATTAAAGACAAACTGGTCATAAATTTACATCCAATTATATAAAATTAGCCTTCGCTAAATATATTCCTCTTGGTACGTCATAGATGCAGCTTTAGGCTCAGAACCTCCCACTGGGGTGCTGTTGAAGGCCTAAAATTTAATGCCGTAAAATTTATATCAATCTGGGTCCATAATCTATCTCACTTTTTCTCTCTCGAACGTTCAAGAATGAAAAATGGTCCCTTGTTGCGGAGTTATGCATCAGGTATCCGAAATACGCTGAGTCTACCAAATCGTCACCTCACGAATTATGCATCGTGTCCTTCAGCGGGGTGTGCCCCACGGTTTCGGGATTCACTGGGTCCGTTTAAATTTGAAAAGTGAGTAATGAAGCGTGGAGTGAAGGGTGCGGAGCCAAGGAAGTTCAGGGCAGTGATTCGAACGGTTGTGTGGAATGAAAGTCAAAGTTCAGTTTATCACGGAGATTGATGGATTGACAGTCCACGACACCAAAGTTTGACAGGTTATCAGATACATTGATAATGAAGCAAAAAAGGGTAGTTTTTTTATGGGAGGTTTTCTGGAACTCGCAAAAAAACGTGTGCAAAAAAGTTTGTAAATTCATCATCGTGCTGCTTTCGTCTGCTATTCATACTCCTCTGACCTCTTTTCTGGTGCTGTTTTTGTTTTTCATGCCTTGACGTGTCCATTACACTTTTATGGGTTTTAAATAGTACTCCTGTCATTCATATTCAAATTGTACAACAGTTTTGATTACACACTTCCTTTGAGTAAATATCCTCTTCCATCATCATTGGTACCAAGTCATTACAAAGTACAGAAAGAAGAGCAATAAAAAGTTAATAAACATCGAGTGTTTCGTGGAAACTCAAATATGAAACTTAATTATGAAATTGTATAATTATAGCCTTCTTTAATTGCTCTTATCTATGAACATTCTTGCATTTTTCTCACCATACATTATATATACAAACCTAAGTACATTATTAAGCTATAAGAAAGGTTTTAATCTCAAAGGATATAGTATACGTATCATTTTTATCCGTCCAGATCATATATTCAAGGTAACAATCGTGATTAACATACACTCTTAAAGGTTAAAATTTGACTTTTGATCCTACAAAAACCATAAAAAAATTTAATTTGTTAACTATTATCAAAAGTATTCAAAAACTGGATAATATTTATTTTCAGTAAGTCCAAGCATAATATTTACCAAAAATTTATCACATTAACATTTATTTCCCATTCAAAACGTACAATCCTTATATAATGCACATCATTACTATGTTTTATGAGAGTATTTATTGAATGTGCCTTATTTTATGGATATTTTATGTCCTCAATAGCATTGAAGGGTGTTAAGAGTATATTCCATTAGCAATATATCCGCATAAAAATGCTCGCATTAATATTTCTAAGCGAGCCTCCCCAAAAATTCCTATTTATGCACACAACACTTCGAGGAGGGGGGGGGGATGAAAAAAGCAGCATATTTGTCTCCCCGGATTTACGAGGGGAAGCTAAGAAATTCAGGGCAGAAACATAAACTGAGATTTTTCGTCCAAACCCGTCCACTGCACCCGCAGTCGCTCCAAATCTCCTCTTAATGAATTGCTCCGTCTTTGAATTATTCGCGACCCGTGTATTTTTTTTTATTCCTACGGACTACTTGCGACCGTTGCAGCTTAGTTATGAAATATATATTCGTCGCGCCTGTTCTTTGAAGCTCCGATCGCCCCGAAGGGCTCTCATAAAATATTATGGAAGTCATTTCCAAATCGATCACTATGCATGGCGATGACTGCATTGCGACAAAGGCTACGGTGCGATACAACTCATTTTTATGTGCCTGCCGATTACTTCCGAACCGTTTCTTTTCGTCAGGTTAGTTATCGCCTTAATACGTGGAAAGCGGAGGATGATGGGAATGGAGAAAAAGAAGGAGGGAAAGGATAAGAAAGGTGGAGAAAGTGAAGGGACCCTGTTGAGCCGCGTCCCTCTCTCCCTCTGGGTAGGATTGTTGTCAGTGAGTGGTAGATAAGTGAGGTTTTATGATAGGGGACGCAGGAGAGATGCCCATTTTCCATAAGGGTGTCAAACACGTGATCCGGGCGGGAGGAGGGGATCTTTATAGAAGATTGCGGAGGTGGGGAAGTATTATAAAGGAAAGAATAGTGTTTAGAAGGGGTGCTCTCTCTGGAAATAACCGGCCTATATGGAAACGATCCTTCCTTCGGAAGAGGGTAAGAGGATGGCGGGCTAATCCACGGAGGCATGTTAATGGGCAACTGAGGCTGAAGTTCATTTTCGCGTGGCTATTGATAGAAGTATGGATTACTTCGTTGTGGGTTGTTAATTGACGTGCCCAGGGTAATGATCGGATCATGGTTGATGGATTGGTTCGGTGGAATAAATGGGGGATTTATGATGTTTTACACCTTCAGATAAGGCGAAGGGATTGAAGTTGGTTTTATGGTCAACGGAATACGATATAATAGTACAGAATCTTTATTACCATAAGTATACGAATATAAATCTATTTATACCTGTAAAATATGCATAAAATATTAATATATGTATATAAATATACGCTCGATCGAATGCAGATTCAAATATAAATAAATATTGTCAATATTTTATCATGAACAATTAGGTAGGCGTTCCATGATACGTAAATTACTTTCATCGTCATTTTTATTTTTGTTTCACATCATTAGTATTGACGATATCAGGCAGATGAAAACCATTTATAGTTTCAGTCTTTACATTATGCATACTTCATAAGACCCTATAGAAGTAGGCTTATAGGGTTACGATGTGGATGAGGTATCTTATATTTAATGTCTCTCTGTCATTATCCATCAAAAAATAGGTTTATGAATTTAGCTGAAAGAATGTAAGTGAAATGGTTTGCCTTTACCAGGCCAAAGTACCATCATTGAAACCATTCCACGTCATTTAAGTACAGCGTATCTAGGAGTAACAGAATACGTAGCATTTACGTAGACGAGGATCAAGGGCATTATTTAGCATTACTCACACAAGATTTACTCTCATCCCGTAGCAACCATGAGGAAGACAGATCGGAGTCAATGAAAAACGAACTTTTCTGTACGATAAAGTCTTGCAGCGATCAAGCGTAAATGTCCGACGTGACTGGAACTCAAACCCAAACTTTGGGCTTCCCTTTAACGAATTGAGCCATCAAGAAGCGTGATAATAGTCCGTAATGATGATGGGTCAGAGCCTTTTGATATCCTTTTCCTTGTACGAGTAGATGGGCTCGGAAGGGGAGGAATAAGGGCGGATCTCGTAGTCTCGTTACCTTCCCGTCGCTATAGAGACATTGCCTTTATCGATGGCGATTTACGTAGCGAAGCTTTCGTTTTTATCGCGGAAAAACTGCGGGATTCTGCGGCAATAACCGAAAAGTGGACGGCTGTCGTTTGACGAATGTTTTCGTTGCCCGAATGCGCTTCCGACATTCGCTGCCAGAGGGTGAGTGATGTCCTCGGCGGACGACTAGTCGTGTTCCGAAAAAGCGGCGATTAATGATTACCTTGACGACTGGAATAATCAATACAGAAGAGCATCCATTTCCGCTTTAGTTTTATTTAACGATGGGTATCGTGTCGCCGGCAATTGATCAAGCCACCGATCCGAGATCGAATATATCTCCCGCTCGTCGTCGTTCTTTTTTTTTCGGACGTCGGCTCATGAATTACGGAAGAAAGGAAGAGATCGCGTCGATGGCTAATTAAGGGAGAATGGAGATTTCCGGTATCGGTGATCGCAAAAGGGCGCGGATTGATTGCGTTATTTAAACGTTCGAATGTAGGTGACGTATCCATGGTGATTATTACTCGAAGAGCGAGAGAAACGAGCGGTTGTAATCAAAGTAAAAGGTGTCGAGTACGGAATATGTAACAATACATAACCAATAATTATGTTAAAGGGAAGTCATTGACATTTGCGGCAACAATGCATTACCAATAATTATTCTAAATGGAAATCATTGATATTTTGTTTAATATGGTCTGTTTTAGAGTGTCTCCAAGCGTAAATAAATATTTGATTGCTCTCTGATGCACTTAAAGTTCGTACGTTCTCTGTCATAATAACGAGACGTATAGATTAATATTCGAAGTGCATTTGTCGATTCGAGTTCAATTAAATGGAGGAGCTTTTTTATTATTATTTTTTTGTCGTAAAAGTTCATTCAGGTAATAATTTTCTAGTCGGTCTCATATGTAGATTAATTTGGTCAATTTCCAATCAGACTACTTCGTAGGAGGGGATTGATTGATAGTTTTACGATGAATTTGAAGAGGTCAATCAAATACTCGTGCGAATTCTGCGGAAAATATGAAGTGAAAATGGATGCTGATGATTGAATACGGAATTTCCTGCTTCTATATTTTTTGACGCTTTTTGTCGTTTGGTATTACTTTTCTAGTATTGTTGATGTAATGAATTTTATTTTTGTTGGAATTTTAGCGGGGAGGGATTTTTCGGAAAGCGTTTCAGTATAATTAATGACGGTATAAATAGGATATAATATATATTAAATATGGAAGATTTAAAAATGAGCTGTTAATTCACGAAATATTAATAGTTATTTTATCTGTTATCTTTAACAGTTATAAAGTACTGACAATGAGATCATAGTTAAATGATACAGTATAGATCAGATACAAATTTTTGTTATTATTATCGAACTCTTCTTTGACGAGGTTTTATCCAGGTGGGCCTTTCTTACACCTAGCCTCTGAAGTAATACATTTTATTTTCGATATCAACAGGAGAAAAGAAAAATATAATGTAGATAATAATACAATAAATAGTAAATATAAATAAATGAAAGGATAGAGGTGTGGGAAAAATTCTTGGAATGAGAGAAACAGAAAAAAATATAGTATAAATAATAATTCGATAAATAATAACTATAAATAAAATAAAGAATGGGAAATGGAAAAATATTCTTATCCTAAAGGATATCGGAGAAAATCTCACGTCGCGAAAAATGCATACGCAGGAAAGGGAAGAAGAAAACTTGCTAAAATATGAATATAGAAAATAAATAAACACCATAAAAAATTACTTTACAATGTAGCTTCACTTCCATTATATTCTATCATACATCATTCTACCTAGATAATATTCGTGCGGTATGGTTATTCAAGGTGTAAATTTGAATGAATTGAAAATAGAAAATGTCTTATTTAGTACGGTCCTAACGGGATATTCATTCATCCAAAAGCTGTACATTTGTAGACGAAAAACATCCTCCCATCTTCTGGTGCATTCTCGTCAAAAAATTCCATTTTTAACCTCTTTGCCGTTCATGTAAAATTTAGCAACCTACGAATGGAGCACTGCGTCTGCATTCATTCGTTTAGCAATACATTAACTTCAGATTGTCCCGTCGTTGCACCGTCATTTATTCTTGGGCGACGCGCGTCAGAACGGCGTGGGAAAATCGCACGGCTCGTGTTTAACACAAAAGTCTATACATTTATCATTCCGAAAATAGAAACGTTGTGAATCAAACAAATCCATTTGCAAGTTATTATTTCTAGCTAGTGCACCCTCAGAGATTCGGAACATAAGCCCTCTCTGTGCCCTACGTTAAATTCAGTGTTAAGTCCGATAAGAGAATCTGAAGCCCTATTTCATAATCACATTCCGACCTTCAGGTCCGGAAAACGTTGGTTAGTTATTCTTTCCACAAGAGGCTTAAATTATCCCGGAAGATTTACCCTATTGAACACTTCCAACGTTTCGTTAATAAAGAAGAATTCCTGCATAACATAGCTCGCGTGCTACAGTTCTTATTATTCCTAGTTCATTCTAATTAACGCTTAACAAAACGCCCGAGTCCGCATGGACTAATGTATTATGAAGATGAGTTTTTGGCACAAATATCCTCTCCCGGCTTAACAATACTGCCGTGTTGATGAATGAAATTCTCGCTGCTGACGTACGAACGGAATTCTACGTTTAACGGTTTAGAATCCGTTTTTTTAGTGCCACTGTAATATCGTAGCATTTTTTTGTATTCCGTCCAATCTGCTGCGAGGTTAATTTGAATTCTCCGCATAGGCCTACGTCATATGCCTTTGAGGAGAGGAATTTAACCTGTGTAAGTGCGATGATGAAAATGAAATGAATAAATCATGAAGATTGATTTAATGAAGATCGAGTTACTGATTACTGCTCTTAAAAATGTAATGATTTTTTTCAAAGGGAATAATACGCTACGTGAAATCGGTTTGTAATTTTATATATCCTAGGATTTACAAAGATTTACTGCATTAATGCTACCCTTACACATCGTAGAGGGTAGCGTTTCCCAATTTTTTTCGAAGTGGTCTCGGGTTCAAACCCTGTGCAAGATTTAATATATAAAATATTATACTAAATTCTTGTATTCTTGAACTAGAAAACGTAATCGAAATAGTCACAAAAATGTGTTGTGAAATGAGTCATAGATCGGTTCAAAAAATAGCGGAAGAAATCATAGATCAGGCTTGATGATACAAGAATCCTATTGAAATCGGTTGTAAAATAAATGAAATTGGAAGTTTAATCCCTTAAGTGATATGGTCCATCACGACGTAAAGCATGAAATGTAATCATAAGTGTAAATCATTAGACATAATTTTTGAATGTTTATAAATTTTAAGAATCAAAAAGGAAGATATCTTCATAGCTTTGTTTTTTAATCAATCATAATTAAGTCTTTATAGTTTTCGATATTTGTTCTTTAATAATAAATAACTCAGTGCAGTTATTTTAATATTTTAGCGTTCTTGAAGAGTGGGATTATATGTTTTGGATAAGTGCAGCAAAATCGTTTGTTTGTATTCTTCAATTAAATAGAAAAAATCAAGTAAGGACTTAGTAAATTAAGTAGAATAAAACTGTAAAATTGAAAATTTATTTTTGGACATAATCTAATATTAGCATGTAACACCGTAAAATTATTTTCAGGCTCCTTATCATCTCTCTAGTTCGGGTTCGTTGTGCAAGAATCGTGACTTAAAATTTAATTTTTGAGACTGAACGGAGGCATAAGAGATGTTTTGCTCGTATTCAACTTTCCATACAATTTGATTAAAAAACTGATTTTCTTCTCTCGTATTTCTCTTTCCAACGAAGTTTCCGAAGTAATTCTTTCCTCATAACGATTCCTATTTCGTATCGCACGTGACTGAAGATTTATTCTCTCTTCAGTTCGCTAACTATTTTATCCCTTCTAAATCCCTAGATTGTACCAGGAGAGCTTTAGAAAGGTCATGAACAGAGTTCGGTAATTAAAGGTTGTTAGGTCAGAGCTAAATGATTTGGGAAAGGACAGGAGTGACAGTAGATGTTTCACTTCCAAGGTTTCTTTGCCCCACTTTCTTTATTCCCGCCTCACTGTTCCTTCTGCTCCGTTTCTTTCTTCTTTCTAAGGCATAGAAGATGCTTCTTCATTGATTTGGAACCATCGATTATATACTTAATCACTAAAGTACTAATATTTCCGTAAAGGATAATTTTCATGATATGCTTGAGATAAAAAATAAAGAGTGAGCGGTTACTAGGAAACCTTTGTACTCTTCTAATTTTATTTCGCATGGAAAATGATTTCTTGGAGAATATAGTTAATTATTTTGGTATGGGTCGGATATATTTCTAAATCAGATTTCTTTGATGAACATTATATTTTTATAACTTATATACATACATTTTGTAGTGGACTTAATTAACTTGAAAGTACGTATGTAGTGGAAAGATTGGAAATTTTATATTACATGATATATTGACTACAAGTCGGTACAAGATTAAAGAAGAATGAGTAAACCATCTGATCGTGCTGATAATAATTAAATAATAATTATTGACTAGCATTTATTTTTGTATAATTTAAAAATGTAACTCACCTCGAAGAAAAACTAAGCGCGAATTCAGGTATAATGCTGTTTATTTAACTATATATACTTATTACGTAGATCAAATTATAACGTATTCATGTTGCATATATTCCATTTACTTTTTATAAAAGTAATGAGATTACTAAATCTTAGTGCTAGAGATAATAACGGTTAGCGTAGAAAAATATTTAAGCTATTAATTATTTTTTTTGATTATCTTTTATATTAAAAGTTAAGATCATTATTTACATTATTACATCGAATCAGTAGAAGTTTTCAATTTATATATTTGTTTATTAGCTCAGTTTTGTAAACGACTCTTGCACGTTGTATAGTAATACGCATTACAACTACAAAATTCAGATCAGTTTATAAAAGAAGAACCATTCTTTTGGCATAAAATTCTAAAATGACATATTCGGTGTTTTAATCGTTAGGTTTTGTGCTACTGTATCGCATACGGACTAGATCTGCTACACAGAAACGTCTACATTCTAGGAATGCTATTTCGATAGAAGAAGAAATCGTTCCTCTTTAACCCAACCTAGATTCACGCTATCTGATCTCTTCTATGTCTCCAAGCAACCTCCTCCCGTTCCGTACGTCACTGTTTACTCCCTTTCCTATCCTCCTAATTCGTTTTAATAGCTACCTTCGTCAACCCTCCATTTATTTCCCCGATAACGATGTCTTCAACTTACTTAATTTGTCTATTTATGCTCGGCGTAGTCAAAGAGCGAATTTAATTATCAAACAAGGGCATTCTCTACCGTGTAGGTTTTCGTCGACCTAATATCTTAGCGAAATGGCGCACGAATTAATATCAGAAGGGCTTCTTTCTCCTTTGGTTTCCTTGCAATAATGTCTTGAGCGCTCCATTCATTCAAAGAGAAACTATGTTTCCTTCAGCCAATACTTCTATTTAAGCCCTCAGCTCTATAATAGGGAACGAGTCCGCGACCTGATTGATATTAAAATTGGAATGTGATCTAAATTACGGGTCGCAACCTTTACTTTGAGGAAATAGCGTCTTGAAATTAGGTCTAGTACGAATATTGTTTGATTTTCTACGTAATTTAAGACTTTTAACTTTATACGTAAAGTTATAAGATTGCATGTATGAGATGATAAATTCAGCGGAGCGGCATATAAAGAGGGAGCTGTATTCATAATCGCCTTTTCCCGTAATCCTATCGAGAGATTCTAATGAGTAACTCTTGAAATAGAACGCCGTAATATCTTCTACAAATACCTTAAATATATTAGCTATTTACTTTGTCAAAGTAACCAACTTGGTTACACCGTAATCTTGAGCTTTCTGGTTTCCGGGACGACGGATTTATTTGAAATGGGGAAATGGATGGGAGTCTCTACAAAATATAATAATGTAAATGAACTTGATTTTAATTTATGTATGAAATAATTATTATAATCACAAACTTAGAAGCTACCTTTTTACATTTTAATAGGGTTTTTATCGCTTTGTTATAGTGAGCATATTAACATATTTTAGCAACTAGTTTTTTCATCGTCTCTTTATTAGAAAAAATCCATAATATCATTATCGTGTACTCATGACATGAGGTACGTAACCATATAATTCATTTACATCTACGTAAATACTCTGCAAACCACCCTTCGGCATGTGGCAGGGAGTGAAATGCCAAATTTAAGAGTTATAGGTTAAAGTTCGTGGAATATAAATTTTTAAACGAATTATCGTAGCATCTATTTTTCCTATTTTAGGATGACTGAGATCACCTTGAGTATGAGGAATATCTCATAATATAGTTTTTATAGTTGAAAATTTCCCTGTAGTAGGACAGTAGTCTGGTGATTACTATCTTCTGTATGTGAAAGGCATTCATAGTTACTAATAAATATCTCTTATATCTAAGAATACATTTGCATCTTGGCAATATAATATTTTTAAATTTACCTTCTTCATTGATTTTAGATTTTTTCGGGTACAGCTTAAAGAGCGATCCAGGTAAGATTTTCTACTCTTCTTTGCCTCTATCCAAGAGATAGTAATTAGCCAAATCTGAAAATAATATCTTGTATCTACCATAGATTTTACAAACGTTCTTCAACTAAATATTACGAGAAATTGCAATCTATCAGTAAATGTTATGTTACTTAAGTATTCCCAACTTGCGTCTCAGATTATTTAGGTAACCCGCACTTAATTCATGGTCAAAGAGCGATGATAATTCTTCTATCATACCTAATTATACAATAAATCTCTCCTAATTATCCTTACATTTTACACATACAAGTATAAAATGAGAAACTGGTGAAACAAAACGGCGTTAAAGAGACACGATAGTCACAATTTCGTAGCCGACATCCATCAACAGAGACGATAATGACCGGAGAAATATATTTCCTCCGCAATTGATACCGAACGAGCGTTGATATGTTATCCGTTTACACCGAAACTTAATGACCTCTCCCTTCAATCTCCCGTTCTCCGCAGAACCTTTTTTCCTCTCACTTTTCCGTATATATATATATATATATATATATCAGCCGCGATCTCTTGCAGCCTCCGGATTCGCACGCACATCTTCCCAATTCCCTGATCCTTTTCCCTCGACGTTGCCTCCTCGCCATAAACCAATTTCCTCTCTTGGGCGTCGGGGGAGGGACCTACTAATTGTGCGTAATTGACACGCGGACAAGAGCACAAAGAAGGTGGGAGAAGGGGGAGGGTCGGTTGAGCGGGAGGGCCGCAGGGCGATGAGGAGGGGCGAGAAGGGAGTTTTCTTCAACAGAGCGCGTAACCTCGTTGCTAGCAATAGGGAAATTAAAACTCGTTGACCTCCTATCCTTCTACCCTCTGCCAAAGATCGCTGTTTTATCCATTCATCCCCTTTTGCTCGAACCCTCGTTTTGTATCCATTCTTCCCCCACTCTTCGGATTTGGAAGCAAGGCGTCTTTTTCCGAAATTTTCGTCCTTTTTTTCACGTTTTCATCGCTAATAATTCTGCAAAAGGGCGTTAAACTAATTGGGAGGCATCAACCCGTTACGCAATCCTCCGAGAATTCGATAAATTCTTATCTCGTAGGCTTCCTTCATCTCGCAAGGAGATCTCCAAAGCGAATTTGCTCGAGTGTTAATGCGGTTGAGGGATAATTATCTTTCTTTATTCTCGCGATGAGTAATTTTCCGCGCGAAAATATTTTAATGTCGCGATTTTCGGGAGGAATAATTCGATCAAAGTGTCGGTGTAGCGGACGGAACGAATTGGGTCTCGTCGTCGCCTTTGACGCTATTTCTTCGGCTTTTTGACCCGCTTTTAAAAGGCAACGCGCCCTTTGAACCGCGAGAAGCTTTGTAGCATTGTTAACATATTAATTATTCAGCTTTGGCGAGACTGTGCAGACGAAAGCATTGTTGGCGAAATGATCGTTTCAGCTTCACCGGGGCCGTGCACGGGCACACAAACACCCGCTCACGTTTACAAATTCGCGTGAATTATTCATCGCGTTACGTAATACGCAACTTTTTTTTTACGCTACCCGTATTCAAAGGCGCTGAAAGATGCGTTCAAACTTTGGATGGCCATGAAAAATGTATTCAATTAATGGAGGGCTAACAATCGACTGTTTAAATTAGCAATATTGAATAAAGTTAAGCGAACGGGTACAAAAGGTGGGAGGTTTGAGGTTCAGGCTTTACGCAAACGTACAAAGAGTCGGGTCAATCGCTCGTAAGCTTTTTGAGATATTCATTGCTGCCAAGTATCGTTGGTTCGCCCAAAACTTTTCCTGCTCATACAATTGAATGCTTCGCCAATCAGGACCTTTTATTGTTGAATTCGATATTTTCCTGTTCGATTGAATTTAGTTTGCCGTTGACGTGATTTAATTTAGAGCAACAATGAATAAAAAGTAAACTCCTTGTGACTAGTTTCGTTGAATTAGGGAATATACTTTTAGGGATGAAACTATCATTGTAACGACATTCAAATATAAATATATTAACAATTAATTAGCGACTATTTTTGTGATAATCGTAGCAACTAGATTTTAAACTGTTTCTTATTCGCATTGATTATCTATTTTAAGTTTCAAATGCAATCAGATCTACAAAGGCCTTAAATTCACGATTCGTTATCACTGTCAAGGTGATACTGTTATTTCTAGGATTAGTATTATTCATTAATGTACCGTATATTTAGAGTTGATCACCTTAAATTTCTGGTTGATTAGAATTTTCCATTCGGTGTGAATGATGTAATCCTCATTCATTTCTTTAAGTTCGCTATTTAATCGGTTATGTATGGGCAATGAGATAAGATTAACACATTAACAAAAGAACTATCGAGATTAATTTAAGGTTATCTTCGACACTAAGACTACTCGTTGGATCTGGCCATCGCACGATTTTAAAGAGGAACGGTAGTTTATCTTGATATTGGGCATAATGCATTAGGGCCCCGCTTACATATTTCATATGCATATCTGCATCAGCGAAAATGATTAGAATTGTTATATGAAAAGCGCAGACCGTACGCAGCAGTATATCTCCGTTACAAGTTCCATTACTACGCAGGAGGCGCAGGTGTCCAGTGCGAAATTTCGCACGGAATAGATGTCTCTAGTGGAGGGTGCAGTGTGACTCCAGTGTACTGGACGCTAAATGGGATCAGTCTGCACGATTCCAATGGTCGAAGATGAATGAGTGCGCTTTATGCCCTCGGCTCTATACGAATCCTAAGTTTTGGTTTATAATTCAAGGCTTAATTGCGTTAGTTACTCTGGAATTATATGCGAGAGACGCTTTTGCGAAAATTCGGCCGCATTCCCAAGAGTAATGAGGTGGAATTTATTGCTCACTCCATCAATGGAATGGGCCGATGGTTGTCGAAACTTTTGTGAGAACGCGAATGGCTTTTAACTTTCCAAAAGCCATAGAGGTTTAGTTATTTGATGCGAAGTATTCTATTATGGCCACTGTAAGCCACTGTACGTGTTCAATGATGAAGGTACGTTGAATTATTAGATGTTGTTTAAGTTTAATTTTTGTGGTAGACCAAGGAGATAGAGACGTAAATACCATATAGTGAAGTAAATAGCTTTTATAGAAGTGTACCTTAATTTTGAATACCTCTTACTTCAGTACAAGTATTTCTAAGTTTGATGTTCGTTCAAACATCCGCTAGAGATACTGTCTCTATGGAAGTTATTTTAAAGGTGATATTTCATGATCTACTCTCTCAAATTCAGGCTGAAATTTTCCAAAGTTGTTCCATTAAATGAATTTTTAATGATTTAAGTAAGAAATATTTAATTCAAACAAAATCTAGTGAGTAAAATCTATATGTTTTGGCGTTACTTCGTGGAAGGATGTTTCAGAATATATTGCGCAGAGAACAAACTTTGTTTACTTCCACACTATTTTCTATATTGCGACCAGTTTAGGAAATTTCTTAATGAGGCCTAATAATATTTGACTGAAAATGCTGAGAAATTAGCAAAAATAAAAAATAGCGTGGAAATATAGTTTTTTCTTACTACAACATACCCCAAAATCTAGTAAAATAATGAATATATTTAGGTGTGTACTCTAATATTTATTCAAAACAGAAGCAATTGACTGAGGGTAAAAGCAATTCTTAAGGTAGACTTCATTTAAATACTTAAACATGTACACCAATATTATTTATTAAAGTAAATGGAATTAATGAAATTTAATTTGTTCTTAGAATATTTCAAATATATTTTTGTTATGAGAATAGTACTTGAGGTTTTCTTGATGCAAATTCAAGCTATTTTTAGCTGTTATCTGAGATCGTGAACAAAACACAGCGAGTGAATGAGGTACCATTCTATGAATATGCCCCGTAATCGTTGGACCAAAGCAGCAAAGTCGCTAGTCTGCCATTGACGAGTTTGTAGGGTCAAATTCCGTAGAGGGATGTTTTTGCTTGTTAATTAAGAAAACTGGTGATCTTGCTAAATGGCTTTGTCGGTACGGCCCAGAAAAAGTTCCTGGCTTAATTAAAGGGAGCATGTCATCAGCTAAATGTATCTTAAAAGCTTTTATTCTGCTCGTCAACTAAACTATCGGATGAAAAGAGTCTGGGCAAAGGGAAAGGATGAAAGAAGATGTGGATTACAAATTACTCCTTGCTTACAGAGTTCGTAATATATTCCAGAGAATTTAACATGAATGAGTGTTGTTAAAAACACTCTCGTTAGACAAAAAACGATGCTGTATAACCTTAAAAAGTGTACAAACGATTCCTTGTGAGAGTTACGGGATTAAGTTAATAAAAATATTCGGGAGTTTTGAAAAACAGGATAAAATTTTTAAATTCAACTTTAACGATACGAGTCTGTTATGAGATAAATAAAAATGTATTAATCTTTACTATTGTAGAATTTTTCAAAGTGTCTGAAATTAATTGTAAAAATAAGGTATTAAGTAAAATTTATGATATAATTTAAGACTTATGGGTTGCATCTTGTAAAATGAAAATGAACGTAAATCTATCCAAAAACGTTGCTTGTATATAGTTTGATAGTATTAATATGTTTTAAACAAATGTTACGGTCAATATAAGTAAATTAATGGGTCCGTAAGTTTATTTTATCATTTGAAAAATTTGGAATCATACTTGTCCCTAACATGGGCTCGAGTTTGAAAGTAAATATCTTTCTAAGTACATGAAAATTTTTCCATTAAAACATCTCTTTACAAGAAATCTGAATTACTCGAGATTATACGTTATATTTTTCCGATTTTTAATTATAACGGGAAATCAAACAAAGATTTTTTTATAGTTTAACCATAACCTAAAAAAATTACATTGGATTTAAAGAAAAAAGTTTTGAGTTTTTCTATCTTTACTCATTTTCTGTTGGCAAAAAAGTAAAGTTTATTTTGCGATAGAATAATCGTAGGGTGTAATGCAACGATTTTTTTCTCGCTTGTTACACTATTTAAGTAGCTCCTTGCTTGAATTATTATCGGACTATACGTAAGTAGATTTCCTATTTATTGGCGATGTATTCATTCCATAATATAATTCCAGCAATCGATGAAACTGAATTCGCAAACGCGTTACCAATTTGCATTCATTATAACCCTAATTTCAATCTACGGATTCAACTTCCCCGAGCCCACCTAGTTTCCTAATCAGCCCCCTCATGATAACATTAAACGTCCGACTACCCCGAAATGGAGGCAATTTCGCCTTCGTTCCCCTTTTAAGGCATTTGCGAACATTTGAAAGTCCGAGAGAAATATGGCAGCCATTGTGCCTGCGGGATTTGAAGGGAGAGGTCCTCCTGTCAGGAGCAGGATAGGCCCTTCCCCCCACTCCTCATCTTTCCATCACCGCTGCTGGAACTCCTGGCAGATGTTGTCCCCTTAAATCAACCGCACCGAGAGAGACTCAATCTTCAGAAAAAGTAGGCAATGGACCACCAGAGAGCGTCTTTTTCCCCTGTCCTTGTAAGGGTTACCTTGTCCCTCTCTCAGTTCGGAAAAGTGTAATAATGCGACGACTTGGGTGTCCTGAAACGGATTTATCGACTGATGGGATTGCACGGCCCCTTCCACGCTCAACTGCATCTTTCGGCGCAGCATCCGACGTGGAAAAAGTGAACCAAGTGATTAGAGATTGTTATATCTCTCATATGTTACGCTGCGATGAAATCCCACAGTTTCCGGGTGATTCTTTCCTTTAAATTTCTTTTTTTTTGAGTTAATTATTCTCGTCTTCTATTCCATAGGTAGACCTTTAAACCTCTCTTTTGTTGCAAACGGCAAAATTTTCATAATTTTAATGCAATAAAGCTTTAGGGGAGATTAATTTCTCATGGAGGAATACATAGAGATTCGTTTATTTCCCCGAGAGAACAAACTAACGGAACACGGCTTTGTGATGGAAGCTTTTACGGGTAAAAGATACGAACATTTGAGAAATACACGGTAATAATATAAAGGATTATTCTGAACATGAAGGGAAGGATAGAAGATTGAGGAAGATGAAAAAATTTACATCCTGCCTTGTATCACAATTTGTAATACAAGGCAGGATGAACCTTTTGAAATCATTACCACACTAATCCAGTGGATAAGGTTAGAGATTTTAAGTATGAATGAAGAATTACGAGAAAAATAGCTTTTAATTGAAACAAATGATGTATTTACGTTAATTATATATAAGCATTTGAAATAATTACATTTTTCTTTTAGAAAAAATCTGTTTTTTCCAACGTACATGGAAAAACCCTGTAGTTAGATAAACCAGTGTTTGGTTAGTATATTAGGAACATGTAATGAATATGTAACCTACGATATGCATTCTCAAATCTACATGAACATCAGCTATAAATAGATAATACTGAACGTTTCATAGTTAAAGCTTTACCAATAATTTAAATGCAAATGATTTGCTAATGTTTTGAGAGGATGCATCCAATCGTCGTACGCTTATCATATGAATTTAATGGATTCCTTATCAAATCTATAATGTAATATTGCGTATATTTAGAACAAAGTATTCCATAATTTTTGGTAAAATGCCATTATACCTTGTTATTTTAATATCAACTATATTGTGAGATTAAAATTAGTCCTTCTTGAATTACTAATGGTAATTAATTTGACTTTGATTACAAGATTTAATTTTATAGAATTGATGAATTTATTAAAAACGCTTTATGTCTATTTAAGTTTATGATCTCCCAAAGAAATTTTCAAAAATCAAAATAGGCCCTTACTTTAAATCACGTAAACACATTTTTGCAAACATCACTAATTTTTAAGTAATATATACATCCAAAAAGCATGTATGATTGCTTCTAAGAGGTGTAATATAAATATAATAGAATAATACCCGAACACTGCCCTCGATCAAAATACTCTTAATTCTTCCCTCTGGTGTTTTTAGTCAGAAATTCCAGAGATCCATCACTTGAGTTGCTCAAAACAGAATTCCCAGTCCGTCAATTAGTTTATAAATTCTCGAGAATTTAATATCTCTTTGATGGCTGTCAAGGATTTCCGACCTTTCCTTTGTTGAACAAATCACGTTACAGTGAGAGGCTATTTTTTTAAAGGTGAAAGAACGTGGAAATGAAAGGAAGTTAAGGAATAAACAAATAAACTTTACCAAGTTTCACGATTCTTGATTTTTTGCCGGAAATATTCTGCCTAATGAGAGAGAAAATCTCGATTGAAACTTACATGTTTTAGTTCCGATTTCATTTCCTTGTATTAAAGAATAATCGTCAGCATAAATGCCCTATATACATGTATAAGTATATACTTTTAGGTAATATTTTGCAACATGTACGTTTCTTGTATGAATCAATATTTTGGTATCTATCTCACGTACTTAAATCGCACAGTAGCATTTTCAAACTGAAGATGCAATTTTCAATTTGAAGTGTACATTTCGTTCGAAGGAAAATGTAAACATTGGATATTCATCTGCATGGCATGATTGAACTAAAACCAAATATTTGATTTAGCATCCTTCAAACTAAAAAGGTAAATTTAGAAAAGTGAGCATCAAAATTCTAGTATCTTGATTAAAGTTTAACTTTTGTTCAATTGCTTCATCCGGTTGTTATGTACTATTTTTAAATAAACAATGTATATTTATCGTTCGGTAACGTACTCAATTTCAAGATGTTTAAGAAATTAGAGCAATAAATGAATTTCTTATTAAATGGAAACGAATAATTGTAATGAAAGCTTAAAGAAGTCGCTCTAATATTAAATATGTTAGTAATACCAGGCTAAGAATGGAGAGAAAGATTTCACTGCAGAAAAGTCAATGAACTTTTCTGAATGATATATAATCATTCTTTTTTTAATGACTAGCATAGTTATCTACTTTGTACAAATGTACATTAAAGTCTCAGAACAAGAAGGTAAACAAGATCAGTTTCATTGGCTACAATCCATTGAAGGCAGTAGAATTCGTATCCAAGAAGGAGTAGGAAGTAAAATTGTCGCACAAGTATAAATGGACTATCATGTTCATTGATTAGCATTTCATTTAATGCACATTTCGGCAGTTTGCCACTACCATTACAGCTTCTCTTGCATCTATTTCAGACACAAAAGAAGTTTCTTTCTTATCCATTTTCATCCCTGGATGCCTTCCAACTTGCTTTTCGTATCCATTCCGGATATGTTTTAAAAGTCTCTTCTCTCTGTAAACATCTAAGTGCTCTATGTCGATAATAATGGACTTTCTGGAAACTTTTACGATTTCCCGATACAAAGTAGCCCTCTTTACTCCGTGTTGTCTTTGAGAATAACGTTGTAAGATCGCGATATACATCCATGCATTATATCTGATTCGAATGAATCAATAAACTTTTTCAGAGTTTATTTTTTATATTATCAATGACGATGGAAGTATGTTCTTGTGTGAATTAACATAAGTTTTTCCTTATCTTATAAATATACAAGAGATTTAATTTATTCCTGTTATATATGATATTTCTTATTCTTGTTATATATGACATCCCTTACGTATATGATCAAATGCATTTTAGTTACGTATTATATTATAGAGGAACAATACTAGATAATGATTTGATTTATACATATCTCATTGGGAAGTTTATTTTAATGATACATCGGTCTTGTATATCAGTTGTACTAATAACGTTCTGAGAAGTTCTCTATAGATTGTAATTTAAATTTAATGTTATTCTAAGATTATCGTCCACCATTAGACACGCTTTTGATTAAGCAAAATGAGGAAACATTCTCTTCAATCTTTGGTACTTATATTCAATCTGTAACTTCTAGTATTGTTACGAGATGTAGGTCAGCTGTAAAATATCACGTTGTATTACTTAGCAGTATTTACAGGTTTTTCTTATATATTTCTTGAAATATGATGACTTTCTTGAGCTACGAATTCTTAAATAAGAAACCATAGGGCATCTTTAAGCATCCTCTTGCATTCAATCATACACCATAAGTTTCCTCTCCACACCACAAACATTCCACAAGAACAGACGTTTTTGCGAGCAAGGTACACTTCAAGTGAAACAGGAATCCGTCTCTTCCCTCTTGAATTCCGTTTCAGCTCTCCAATATTAGGTATGTAATACGTCTGAATCTCAGAATAGTTGGATTCATATTAGGAAGGGAAACAGCGGAATCCATTCTCATAGTCGCGAGGAAGATTCCTTTTTTCTGCTATTCCTGGCAACTCATTTATTCGGAAGATTCCGGACTTGGTAGCTCTTGGAGGTCCATTATTCAACGTGGGTTTTTGCCTATTACCCATCCAGAATCCCCTTTCAGTTCGGCAGAAGACGCTTTCACGACGTCATACTCGGAATCTTCCAACGTCCGCCTGGGAGCATCCGTGCGATAAGATTCTCTAAGTCGCGGATTTGGACCAAAAAAGGTATCCTATACATCTCCTTGCTTCGTCCGGTGTCCCTCGGATCCGCCCCCTCTCGGACGTTTGGGATATTAATAGGACAATAATCCTACCGGTTTGGTGCCAGTAGCAGTCCCGCAGGGCCTACATTAATTGCTTGATGAATGCCCTTCTTGATGTCCCATGCACAACAATTAGTCTCCCACGTCACGGTCCATCCGTCGCATCGTTAGTTTTACTTACGTTGGGACGATGTTTTTGAGGGATGGCGTCGATAAAACGAGATTTGGTGCGATTATCGAAGAATCTGCACTTTATGGGTTGTCTTTCAGCGTGTCTGAACATGCTTTCAAGTTATGGTATGAATTGCTTGAATAATTGCGTTATTTTCATCGAAAATTCGAGATATTGTATTATGTTATTGAGGCTAAATATCGATAAATATCGAAATAGCTTACAATTGAATTGCTTCATTGTTTTCTTTAACGATTCTCTATTACTTTATCAGATTTCATGTGCACTATGTGATTCCTAAAACGAAATTTAATTTGATTATTAATCGTCCGTATTGGTGTTACGGATCCGAATATTTTCTGTCACTTTTCCACGATAGAACAAAGAAATTGTATTTATATTATAAGCATATTTTATTATTATAAGCATATATTTTCAATTGTTTGTATTCTGCTAATTTACTGACATAATCGATTGAAAAACCTGCCATAAAGATATTACGTTAAAGTGAGTATTCCATTATGTAGAAAAGTGATTTTATTGAACGAAAATAATTTAAAACAAAATTCGTTTATTCTAACATTGGGCCAAAAGAATTTATATGAAAATAGATAGTTTACTTGCAGTCTCAGTGTAGAAGCATTGTGATATAAATTTTCCTCAATTATTCTCCTGATCATTCAAATATACATCGTATGTCACATTAAAAAAAGGAAAATTTATCATTCCTTTTACTCATTTGCTGAATTAAATTCCGACTTGATTAAAATTCATTAAAATTTAATAACCTTTCAAAACAATTTTTATATTTATCTTTAAATATCTTCGATGTTGAAAACTGCGTATGATTAATGTGTTTATGGAAATTAACTTTGAATTATTGGCCGTAATGTAATTAAAATTAAATCAAGTTTTATTTAAATGTAATATAATTAAAATTGGTATAAATATAGGCGACTGAAAAATTAAAATAAACATATCTGTGAACAATATTTATTCCAATTTAATTACGTATTTAGTTATTTAAAATTTATCGGGTTAAAATACATTGCTCTAAAAGTATTTGTGTGCATATTTTGTGCGATATATGGAACGACAAAAGCATTGAAAAGTACACTCATCTTCTGATTGGTTTCATAAATGTCACGTCTGAAATTCATTTTAGTTTGGTGTCCCTATGCAACGAGAAACAATCGGTGCGGAACGTTACAGGGCACAAAGATAAACCATGTTGTGCAGATTTTGCAGATCGTCAGATATTTATAGTAGCAGCATTTTATTTTCCAAATATAGCGAACATAACAGAACGTTTCGACGTGCGAGATGAAGAGATTTTTATCGAATTAAAATCCCGTTTCAGGCCACCTTTTCATTGAAAGATCATTATTTTTTCATCCATACAAGCCTACGTAACTGGCGTCTCTCGTTACGGCTTACTTCGATAGAGGGCAAACGCAATTTACGTCATAAAAAATCCCAAAAAAAGTAAAACAAATCGATCTCCACGGCAACCAGCTCGAAACCCATAGCAACTCATGTACTTGGGAGTTCATGAATCTGCACGTGATGGAACCGGGTGGGCGAGAATAAAAACACACATTAATGCGTGGGGAGTATAAAAGTGTCACTCATTTCCAGAGGGCTTAATCAGGGTATTAGGCGGCGTTGAACGAGGTGATGGATGGCACGGGGGTTATCCACGAGTCGTTCCCTCGCTCGAGATGAGCCCGTTCGATCCTTCTTTCTACGTACGTGCAAAATCTCGTTGACATATTGCCGAAACGTCGACACGGAGTCATCCATCACGGGGATGGAAATAAGGGAGCCGATAAAAGTGGGAGGAAGGATACGATAGCAGACAGGGATGCTCCGTCAATGGCGTAAAGGATACGATCCTCAATTTGGGCTCCTAATTTATGCATGGGATCCGCGAGTGGGAGGGTTTTTTCCTCGAGCAGACGAGGTCTATTGGAAAGGTGCGCGTGGAGAGGGAAAATTAGACTGCGAAGGAAGCGTCTGTGCCGCGATGGATCGTTTTATTAGCATTTCGCGGTGGATGGTGGCAATTATTTCCTGCCCAAGCGTCGTGAGAGACAACGGAGTTCACCCTTGGGAAGGAGGGAAATAATTTGCGTTTGGCGGAAATAAACAACGGTGTTAATTATGTCTGGGAATTCGACGAAATTTCAGCGGGAATCGAGTGGAGTTGGAGATTTTAACAAAGAGGAAATTTTTATTGAATCATTGTCAAGAGATTGGTGTAGATTTTTAAGGTGGTGAAGCTATAAATAAAGTAAATGGTGGTTTAAATTACTAATTCAGCGCTATATTTTGTTTATTTAACATTTTTGCATGTAATTGTGGTTTTTAATGGAGATATCATGTTGGGTAAACTGGAAAATGATGATTATTTTGCTTTTATATATGTAATGTAAGAAGAAATTTTAGTTAATATCACAATGAAATAAGCCGCATCAATAGATCAAATGATATATCGAAAAATATTTTGAAATAAGCAAAAAAATACAATATAGCAAAATTTTCAATCCTTCTAGGTATTTTCTAAAAGATGGAATCAATATAATTTTTAATGACGGCAAACAATGTATTTAGTTTATTATGGATTGGTCAGTACGGGTAAATCAATTTTTAAAACTGAGTATTAGATCAAAGATACCGTACATTGATACCCAAAAATACTACTTTTGAAGAAGTTAAGCAAAGTATAACTAAAATCTTCCAGTTTAGCCCATTTGGTTTATTTATAAAGGAGAAATTTATCCCTTTTCACACACAGTCTATTGCATGCATCTCATCAATGAGTGATTATTTTAATATTTAAATTCGGAGACGCGGGAGAAGTCAAATGTGTACTACAAACAAACAAGAACATATGCTTTTAAAAGTTTGGTGTATGGAAAATCAAATCGCGAAGTTTGATCAAAAAGCAATCGGAAAATTGATTAATGGATGGGAGTGCTCTTGAAGAGTAAAGAAAAAATGCAATTAAGAGACATTCTCTTTTATTAACGAGTAAACGAAAAGAGATCGATAAGATAACACCACTCCACCTCTTCGAGTTCATCCAAGAGTATATTTATCGAGACGCAATATCCTGAACTTTTCCAATTTAACCCCATATTAATTCTCCAAAAACTTGAGTGATTTTTAAACTTCTTTGCGACTTAATATCTATTGTATTTACTAAAAAGTGACATAAACGTTGTGTTTAGGATGCGATTTGTTTTTCCGAGGTTAAATTTTGACATCCTATTTTCTGGTTAATAATGTGGAGATAACTCGTGTTCACCTAAATGAGAATGTTCTCGTTTATCACACGGAACATGTTGATTCAAACCTTGTGTTTATTTTGCAAGAGAAGTGAGCTGTAGCTTGTTTATGCTAAGAAATAGAAACTAAATTAAATTTTCATGCCCGTATTTGTTTTCGTGAGAAAAAACAACGAGGCAATTTTCGACATTATTTGGTAGGACGAAGGAGTATCTTGGAGCATCGGAATTTGTTTTGGTTACCTCTTCGATATTTTTTGGTTCTTGACAACTGTTTTCGTTTCATCAAATATGAACTAACCTAGATACATCGATGCGTAAATTGCATGTTGCAATTGAGCTTTTCCGCTTATGTATGTTGAAATGCATGGTACATGTTGCATCAGTTTATCAAACATTGCGAGAAAATGGTGATAGAATACTATTTCAAATAAGTGCAATTTATATGCATCAGATACTTTCAAATGTATATACATATTAATCGAATAAGGAAATTATAAAAAGTTGAAAAATAAGTGAAAACATGCGATTAAAAAGTTTTTAATTCTTTAGACTTAAAAAATACTGGAAGGATGAAACATCTTTCAAAATATTTAAATGTGATAAATAGTGCATAATATTGGCATTTATTTTTCTATTCTTAAATTTAATGTTTGAGGCCATATTATGCTGTAATTTGATCGATCATCGTTCAGGAGTAATTGGCAGACACCCTTCCCTATGAATAAACGAATGTCACACTTCTAAATGTATTCGTATTTTCTGGAGTTCATTATTAACATCAAAATGGTCAACCACAAGATCGGTACAACGAGGTATAATAGTAATTAAACCAGCAAGTAATAGACTGTAAAATGAGCGAATCGGTGTGACCAGGTAAATAATATTACAGAGCGCCGTAAATGTATGCGACACGCAAAACAATTTGTTCCGCGGGTTGCCGCAGAAGCAGGGGTTGGCTATATTTTTTCCCATTCGTCCTGCGCTGTCTACCGTATCATCCATCACAGATGCACGAATTCGAAAGTACTTTCACGTAAATTTGTGAGGACATTTTGTCAATCAAATGGTACGACACTAGTATTAAATTATTAGTGTATATAACCATAATTATTTGGAGACAGTAAAATTTTCCATGAATTCGGGTCATTACAACAAAAAGGTTTTTGGTATAATTCAAGAGTGTAAGCAAAATATTTATTGATTTTGTGCATTTCTTTGTAAAGAATTGGCGTAAATATAAGGCCTGAAAAGTTAAATACTGAGATATATATGAAAAGCGGAAATAATAAAAGGTAATTATTACAATCAAAAGGTATGAAGAGGCATAAGGAAATTATGCTTAGTGATTCTATCTTCATGCATATTATAATGAGGCTTTTTAACGAATAACAACGTATATAAGTGGCGAAGTATTAGTTTGCTAAGTTTAAAAGTGAGTAAACTAAGAGAAAAATTAATAACTCGATAAAAAGAAAGATTATGTTAGACTTTATATACATTATGCGATCGAAAACTTGGTGATCGGAAAACTGTTCTTGCCAAACGTAGATTTTTAAGTTTCGAACAAGATAGCATGAGACGATCCTGTGATGGGATTATCATAGTTGGAAGTTTTGTTGAAGATGTCCAAAAGGTTACAAAGTTTCTAAGTGACACAAAAGTATGAGGATATGATGTGGAGCGGCATTTCCTGAAAGGAAGAACTTAAAAAAGAAAATTGAATTTCTGTTCCTGAAAGACGCTGAAACAACGAACTTCTTAAGTGCTTCTTTTGCGACTCCTTTTGAGGTCAATATAGTGTTTTCTTTCTAGGTCGATTGTCCATTTTCCACTACTTAGGTCTAAAGAAGCGGTAACGAGTCTGTTTTTATGAGCAAGGATATTATTGAAAAAATTTTTAAGGAAGACTCTTTCTGCTCTCATTGCTAGTGATCGTTTGAACTAGAAACGATGGGTTTCTACATTATCTAAGCTACAATTAACTTTTATTTCCTTATTTTGGTTGAAAAGGTTTGGTTAGATATCTCACTAGAATCGTAGATGGCCATATTATCATTAATGACACTAATTTTTGTGTTGTATTTAAACAAGGTTCTGTAATTTATATCATTGGTTTTTATTACCGATTGATGTACTATTGAAATTAATTCACTAAAGTATATCTGGGTTACTCCTGCTCTGTACTTATAAAATTGCTGCATGGATTTAAATTTTAAGTATCAAAAACTATAAAATATTTGTAGTCTATAGCATCTAATTTAATTTGATTAACGGGAAAAATAGAAGGAATTTGTTGAATTTGTATCTTAAGATTTATTTCTTATTACCTTAATTACTTTTTTTCCACCCAATTGTTCTAAACGATGTCGTAGATCATTTATAAAATCTTTCTTAAAAACCTAGCCTTGAAAGGATTCAGGATTTTAATTTTTAAATTAATCGGAAAAATTCATGGTATTCGCTAGTTTTTATCATCTCTAATTCGGAGCAATGTTTCTAAAAATATAATATCCATTCAACTCGAAATGTGCCATAAAAGTCCAGCTCATCAATATACCAGAGTGGCAATAAAATTGCAAGAAATTTAGAGACGTAATTTTGAGACGAACCATTTAGAACAAAAAGAAAAGAGATTTAAGACAAGAGGAAGAAACAGGAGTAAATTATGAGTATAAAAGACAAAGATAAGTGTGAAAATTAATACGACGCTTAAGGATGAGAATGACGGAGCGGGGATTTTGGTAGAGCGCGTTACTAAGAAGCGGTTGCGATATACTCAGATGCGGCTTAAACGGCAGACTGATCTCCTCGGATATAATCCAAGTGTAAGATGACGGAATGGAGAAAAAAATAAAAAGGGAATGAATTGGAACTGGAGACACAGGGCAGGAGTGGGGGGGGGGACTTGTTAACGAACCTCCTTAAAAGGAAGCACTTCTATTAGAGAGATAAGCTGCCTTTTTGCAGATCGTTCGAACTCTGCCCCCTCTTTTTATCTCAATTCTCTTTTCATCTAATTAGTTTTATTCCTCTCTCAATTTCATTCTTCTTCCAATTCATCTCAGAGTTGTCTCTGCTAATTCACACTTCCATTCCGTTAATTGGTGTTTTCCTCAAGAGGGCGACAAAAAATCTCAGATCTTCAATTACCGCAGATATTAATTGTCTTTAATCATTCCTCTTTAAAAATGCGATGAGAGTTAATGAGCCTGCTCTCATCGGAGCGTAATTTTTTTTCTTATTTTTTAATGTCTTCTGCGATTGGCCAAAGATGAAAAGAGATATTCGATGTGCCGCAGCTTTAAAGTGTTACGGTCAACGGAAGGCGTTCAAAGGGATAAAAAATCTCGTCGTGAAATAATCGCTTAAAAATCATCGGGGTCTTGTACACATGAGTTCAATTAAGAGGCTAAGTAAAGGATGTCTTCTTCTTGGACAATATTGATATAAATGATGTCGAGTTTTATTTTGTAAAGATAAAGAGCTTAGCAGCTCAAAAATGTGAAAAATTCTGCGGATCAAAAGCAAAATTCTTTGCTGAAATTCGCGAAATTCCTGTAATAGCTTCTAAAAAATAGCTTTCATGAGTAATAGATCTATCTCTTTTATTATTTAAGATTTTAGGAATTGATGAGTAGGTGTCTTTTCCTTAGATTTTAAAATATATATAAATCTATATGGATTCAAGTGAAGCTTTATTCTTAAATATTGTTTCTTGTTACGCTTTTTTGTTAGTGATACTTTCTGTTCCATCATAGAAATTAAATATCCCCTTATTTTTGTTTATTTTCATTGAAACTATCTTTCATTGATGATGCGTGATCTCCATAAAAATAATTTATGCCTAACACTTCTGATGAGAATCATAAGTAATATTTTAAATAATATATTTGAAACGGAATTATCGCTTTAAATTAAGGAAGAGCACTAAGGGTGAATGGAATATATCGGTGCTTATAAAATACTCAGTTTCTTTATTTATGATATCGTTCATCATTCATTTATCTTTAGGTAATATAATAGTTGGTAGCTAAATCATGATACAAAAGATTATATTTTTTTCCATCTACATCTACAACTTCTTCATTAGGAAATTTCGTTTTATTTTCGCAAAATTTTAAATATATTTTTTTTCAAAATATTAAATACATTTTCGTTTATTAACCTATATATTCTCTTTTCCGGTATATTTCCTTTCAAATAACTTTTCGAGGTATCTCGCACTTGTATTTTCTACCACATTCTACGGACGAATCCTTTTTATACCTCTTCTTAAAACCTTCCTCTTATATATCCCACACTTCCATTTTTCCGTCGGAATAAACGAGTGCAGGAAGCGTTACGCTTGTTAGAGCACCAGACACGATTACTGTCCACTGCGTTTAGAGGCTTTTCTGGAAGACATCGGTCACCATCTGTCTTTTAATCCTGGAACTCCTTCATCAAACCCTGTAACTTGTTCCTTCCCCTGGTCTTCATCTGATTCAAGTCCATGGGGCTGCTCCTGAGAGGACGTCTATACGCCATTGATTTTCACCAAGTACACGTTCTGCCAAAGCGCCCATTTACAACGTCAAATTCAGCGCTGACAAGACGTAAAGAACCCTAGCACCGCGGTACAACGGAGCGGTTGAATGAGGTAATCGCAGATCAGACAATTAATTTCGATTCGAAAAATGTTACGATTTTAGCCGCGTGACGTCGGAACTACCGACACGTTGCCCCAATTACATCGCATTCATAAAATCATCCGCTTTTGTCAGAAGTGACATCCAGGTCGAGTGCCAAACTAGTTTTCAAACTGATGATCGAGACAGATAATTCTATATCTGAATTAAATTGGGGGATAATTTGTCAAGATTCGTATTGAGCGTATGACGTTTCAATTGTTTGTTCAGCTGTTACAATGCTTATATTTATCGAGCAGAATCAATGAAGAAATTTGAAAAATTTTGTTATGTGTATTTTAATTATACTTTACACTACCACACGCTGAAAGGTGCTTAGTAGAGTAATTACATAGACATATTTTAAACATCCTTATAAAATCAAATACGAGGTAATTCTTGTAAATAATACTATCTTAATATTTCAAGGTTAAGCGTTTAGAAGCGTTATTTTATAAACGTTATTTTCACTTATTTTCATGCAAATATAAATGACCTGATGACATGGTCTTCTAAATCTCTACAATTTAGTCATGTACGCTAATTTAAATGGTGCAATTCTCAGCTTTACTTTCAATTTAAGGCAGAAGAAGCATTTGAGAATTAAAACTCGTTGCAATTATTCTCCGCCGTAATAAAATATTAGAGAAGTTATTTCACGGCAGAGTACAAGTTAAGAGCGAGGCGTGAAAATTAAAACACAACGGAAGCTTTTTTTCTATGGGTAAGCATCTCAATTGGGATTTTGCCAGGAGAGCGTTCGCCTTATTTTCATCGTTGGGATGTAATTGAAATTTTTGGAATTGCTTCCTCGTAATATTTCAGGCGTTTCTTCTTCTTATTTGCTTCACTCGTAGATATGAATATTTGAATTTTATCTCGTAGTGCTGGAGAAATTTGAATAAGAGATTTCTAATGATTCTTAAGGTGCGATCACATGCGATGGATTTTATTCTAAGAGTTTCTAGATGTTTATGTATTTAATCGATGCTTTACGTATTGAAGTTTTTGCCGTAATGATCGACTTTTGGAATTGGAAGGAAATGATTTTCTCAGTAAAATTTCCTCCTCACGGTCTAGAAAATGGTGCAGGATCGTTCAAATATGTGCTAACGAAATGGAAGGAAAATCACTTTTCAATGGAATATTTCAGAGGAATTCTTCCCTAAATAATCATCCATCTAAAACTCCTCAACTCCCATTCTCGCGGATTTTACTAAACGCGCCCGGATTCTCCAGGTATCATCAGTTACCGTTTCGTCCAAATTTTGATAAAACTCCGAAGGGCATTATGGGTACGAGCTTAGCGAGGAATTTCGCGCACGAGATTGAGTGCTCTGAATGCAAATTTTTCCGCTCGCTCCATCATTTTCCATTATCGGTGCACGGGGGAAGATTGACTTCTGCAGGAGGCTCTATATCTATCTATCTCTCCAGTTCCACTCGGCTGATTCCACGTGTGCAGCTGTCCCCTACGAATTGTCCCGAATTCCGCCCTTCGCTCTTCTTAGGACCGCTCCTATAATTGACAATGCCTTTTGGAGAGGCTGATACATGACGCTAAATGCTTCGTTCATCGTTCTTCCGCATCGCGTGGGCTGCAGGTAGATCCAGTTGCGTCCTGGAGGAGATCCGCCCACGACGCAATCTGTCCTCACTAAAAGGATCTTTCGGGAATCCAATCAAATCTCGTTGGGAATGCGTCTCCATCGTGAATGGAAGTAGGGCGTCGTTTTTCCCGTTCGAATGTGTTGTATTTCTCGATTTTGGGAAATTATAATGCACGACTTGGGTTCCATATTTTCTGGGATAGATTAATTTTTTTATAGGTGGAAGGTATTTTCGTGGGTGAGAATACAAGAATGGGAAATGTGGGCTGGTTATTGATGGAAATTTAAGCAAATTTATATTACGTATAATTTAATCTAATATATGAATATTGGATGAATTATAACGAATAAAGTTAACGAATAATATATAAATAATATAGTTTTATAATTGTAACTAAAATTGCCCTTATATCTTAAATTATAAAGCTTTTAATTCTGTATATATTCTGCAGCTATCATTAAGAGAAATAACCGGGATATTCTGCGTTAAAATCGTATTTGATCGTCAACAATTAATTAATTTGGGTACATGTATTATTTATTATTTCGCGTTTATTACATGCAATATTTAATTGATAGTCTGTTTGAAAGCCGGTTTTTTAGCTTGTTATCTTTAAGTCAACCGGGGATATGTTCGATTGCATCAAATTTTGTCGAATTTCCCTTCTTCATCCGATACACATGGCTTTAAATTAACCAGAGCCGATCACTTTTTATAGCTTTTCGACTGAAAATGTGACTATCTAAAATTTCCATGGAGTGATCTCATTCGCGAAAGGTCAGAGGTCTTTTCCGAACGCGTTGATTAGCACATGCGATGAACGTGCATTTTTTTGTCGTAATTTTTTCGTACCTTTCATGAGCTTCAGCGAACTCTTGCGGCAGAAAACTTTACTATTTTTAATACGCGTGATTACCGACGGCAACTTTTCCTTTGTTTTGTCGAAGAAATGCGAAAAAGGTGTAAAAATATCGGACGAAATCACAAAGTGACATAAAAAAATTGATGGTGAATATTCATTCATTTATATATCGGAACCAATTAGTGTTTTTAATATAATTGATGTACAATTGATCTTTAAATAGTTTCATTGATGTGGTGCATACCCAAAAGAGAGGTAAAAATACTTGAATGTGGTAATTAGTATTTTTGAGTAACATAAACGAAAGATAGGCTTTTTTTTAGATTAAACATAGAACATAGTGTAACATGCACTAATGTAACCTTCGATTTTTCCGTTTGAACCTTTGATTTCTATTTTCATCCTTAAAAAAAAGTGTTTTTTATTTAATAAATTAAATATTTCATAACAGAGTATTCTCTGATTCTTTTTCTGTCTCGTTAAAGTTCATTAGAAAATTAATATTATAGAGAACACTATTACCTCGCAACTTATTTGGCTGTACCAACAACGAAAAGATGTTCAGCAGTTTAATTGAGAGGATTAGGATTATAGTTAATCGAATCTTACGTATAATTCTCCATTAAAATATGAATACCAGACATTTAGATGCAATAGATTCAATGCATAAATTTCCTAATTTTTCTCAATTTTAGTAAATAAAAATACCCATTAAAGCTTATAAGTTTAATAAAAAATAATCAATCTTTATGTTGGTTTTATTTTTCAGTAAATTAAGGCTAAAATGCGATCAACCTATATCGTAAAAATGATTATGGTTTTCTTAGATACCAATTACGTAAAAGTAACTGAAAATTTATTAAATTACGATGATACGTAATTATGCAAAGAGAAGCTTTCCGTGTCAATGTAATAGTGAATATAGGCTAGAAAATTAAATTAGTTTTATGTCATTTAATTTAATAACAATAGCATTGTAATATTTTATTTTTATTAAAACCTATTCATTACTCCGTTATTAGTATAATTAGTTTGAATTAAATTTTTATGAGGATAATTTATCATTTAGAAGTATTTATATTACTAGTGAGCCTGCGTGTAAATTATTAAATTTCACAAAAGAAAGCGGAGAAAATATCTTAATAATTCTTGAAATCTTATTTAAAAGTGTATCTTTCGGTGTGCGAATAAAATAACTTGACGTATAAATTAAGATAATCTTAAAGATGAAAGATATATTTTGAGCAATATTTAATTGGAAAATAAGTCTACTAGCTGATTCAATAATTAATAGTATGCTAAAGCGGAAGTGTTAGTCTGTAGATATTATTTCCACATGTTAATTTGCTGTGATGAAGGAGTTAATCCGAAGATACGCCTGCCACTTATACAAATCTCCAATCGCGTGCATCGACAAGAATTAGAATTCGTAATGAAATGGAGGGAAAAGACATCCGTTATAAAGTTATCAGTTGAGTCGCTGTCATGGACTGCTTCGAAACCTTGACGAGTTCAGACGAGTTATTGTGGCTTCTCACGGAAGGGAAAATTCCGGTAATTACAAAATCAATTACAGAGACGTGAGGGGTTGACTGTAATCTTTACACTTGAAACTCGTAGATGAGCCAATTGTTTACTTTACTACAAACATGTAGCGATGAAACGTTGGATAGGAAAGGAAAAGTTAAATTAAATACTTCGATACGCTTCAGTACAGAAACTAAGTAAACGGAATATTTTCTAAAACTTGTTTAATTAATTTATTTAAAGTGTCAAGAAATTTAAAACAATATAAAATTAATGTTTTTTATAAATACTAAGTTCTCTTAAAAGATAAATTTCTACTGGTTGAATTATTATCAATTTTCTTACCATTTCAGTCATCACATAATTACTTTATTACTGTTTGGTATATACTGTTGAATTTCTATTTAATCATCGGCTATAATTTAAAGTAGCTAACATATTTTTGTTTATTAAATGTTCTGATCTGTTTTAAGTACGATTACCTCACTTTGAGTGTGCCCTAAATGTCATGTTCAAACATATTTTTTCCATTCCCCTTATACAGCGAAGATTGATGCCCACCGAATTCAATTCCAAGTTTTTACTACTTCTTTGTAGGACATAATTTCCTGGAAGTTATTACCCACTTTAAACTAAGATTATTTATGGGTCAACCCCTACGTATTTTCAATCCTCACATTTGAGCGAAAATTATCTTCTTGTTTTTGACCTGTTGTATTTTCTTTCTCTTTTGTGATGAAAGATACGCAGAGTCAATGATAATTATTCGATAAGAATGATAACAGTAAAAATAAGAATTTTTTATTTTATTGCGGTTAGTTCGTGGCATAATCATAAGGATGTGGTAATTTTTCATTAGAATGATATTAAATGCTTATATGAGGACTTTTATCATAGTCGTGTTAAATGAGTGTTTATTAAAATACAGTTTTATATTCATCCATAACACACATTGACTAGAGAGGTAGGAAGTAATCGTAATGTTTCATACAATTCGAAAAACCTCTTTCAAAATTATAAATATTTATAAAGAGTCAATTTACTTAGGATAATCCTTTAAAATAATGTGAAATTAATGATCAGAAATTTTTCAAGATTCGAGTATTCGACTTATAATTAAATACGTGTTTATAAATTTATGTGAGTAATCGTAAAAAAAAGTTAAATTTCCGACTACGAGTTCAGTTAAGTTATTAAAAGCATTCCAAGTTCCACCAAATATCACTTACCAACAGTCGATGTTAAATAAATTTAGCTGTAAACAATTTCCTTGCTATATCCAATCATCCTTAAAACAATAAAGATTGGAAATTTTAGCTCATTTCACGAAAATTATTCATCATTCTTTACGTACGAATTAATCATCTCTAATAATAGACACTTCTTGAGCATAAGAAACCGACATTACAAGACCCATTCTAATAATTCCTGATCCCGAATTCATCACCGGCGTCGAGTTACCCAATTATATTTCGTCATAACAAAAAAATTCGCAGAAACGGGAAAACAGGAGAAGTCGTTAAAAGGAAAAACGAGTCGAATTTTGATGGAGATGAGAAACAGCTGAAGAGAGGGCCTGGAGACGTAGAGCTCGTTACTAAGGACTTCGCACCAGTTCAATAAACTCCGGTCCCCTCATTAAAAGACACCGTTGTCGTCCACTCTCACCTCAGTTAATTTCCTGCAGAGAGAGTGTACCTTATTACCATCGGCGGTCTCGCGTTTCCCGATAATCCGATAAAAAACGAGAAGTCGCTGATGGATAAGACGCTGCAGGCGACTGAGTGGTGCATCTCAAGAAGGGTCTAATACAGCGTCCATTTCCGTCGAAAAAAGCTGCAATTGGCCGCCGGATATCCGTTGTGTTCCGCGCTACTCCCGACATCTTACCCCGCTGTCTTCCTCTCATTTCCAAATTTTGCCATTTTGGCCCCTTGAGGGTTATACTTCCCCTTTTTTCATCACTCACATCTCCCCTCCTGTTATTCTTTCTCCTCCCAACCTTTCCCTCATCTCGTCCTCATCTCCGATTCTTCGTTTTTTCACCTGTTTTGCAATTCTTCTCCTCGTGTTCACTCAAACCGGTCGTTTTTTTTTTAGTTCCGTGGATTCATCATCATGTTTAACATGTTTTTCGTCTTCTCCGCGAATGTACTTTTTGGGGTCGTTTACATCACTCGGATGAAATGAACTATGTCTTGTTTACGGAGCTTTTGCAATCGTTATTTCTCACGCGGATTCGAAGGGGAATAAAATGGTACTCTATAGAGGCTGGGATTGATGTAGTAGTTTTCTTGTACTTATATTTATTTATGTGAGAGTAAAATAAAAGAAATTATGGTATTTCATAAATATTAGAGATAAATTTATCTCATTTATCGCGTAAGATTGAGGATGTTATTCATGATATTAAGTCTACGTAACAGGAATGTAAATATATCCTGCCCAGGTCTGTGTGCTTAACTGCTCTTCCATCACTTGCATTTTGGTATTTATAACAATAACAATATTATGAACTGATAACCTCAGTGATCGACAGTTTCTCAAATACCTTATTGGATTCTCAATTCGATATTATGCTTGAGTTGATATTTTTATAAGATATTAAATGGACATAAATGGTAGATATGGTATGATGTGCATAGGGTTCAGTACGCTGCCGTAGAATACGACGGACGAGTTTGTATTGTCGTTTTCAAATTAAGTTGCATTAATTGCATCATTGTAAGTCATGTTACTTAGAAAACTGGAGAAAATGTAATTAAAAAATGATAGCAAGAAAAACATTTAGAAAATATTTCCTGCAAATTTAATTAATTCATAACGATATCGGGTGAGCAATATACTTTAATCTGATTTTTCGTGAAGAATAACAGTAGAGTAAAAATTAATAAGGGTTGGCTTGTTAAGTATTGACTTCAATTGAAATGGAAAATTGATGGAAGTGAAGGAAATTTGAAGGAATCCTACCCTCTAAATACTATATAATATTAGTAGGCAATTTTATTTTATTGATAAAAACTTTGAAGAATGAAATCGATTTAATCTGAAATTGAATGGATTTAATTCAAATGGTAAAATCATCGTATAATAATTTTAATGTCACCTTCGGAACATATGATTTTACTCACAAAATTGAAAAATTTTTAATTAGAATAAGTGATTTATAAATAGAATCCTTCAGAGTTTTTTGCAACGCTGTTTTCGTATTTTAACCTGATCTTAATTGTTTCGTAAGAGAATTTTCCGCATTCGGTGTACAAACATGAACATAATCCCAGAGCATAATTGTTAGAGTATTGATACAACCTTGAACCTTTGTGCGAAGGGCGAGCTAAATTACTGTATCATGAATGTATAATGCAGTGGAAAGGTAACCTATTTTGTCACAGTCTCAGCAACAGCTGCTTAAAATAGTTTGCTGCAACGAAGCTGAGGTTTCCCTTTGTGAAGGAAGCGCGTTCCATGTTATACTGGTGGTGACAGTGAAAGACTCGGGGATAATGTTAAGGAAAGAAAAGTTCCCTGCATGTGCATGTGTCAGAATCACGTACGGTGTCTTTAGGCGTGCATTTCATAAAGAAATATGCTAAAGTTTTCGTATACTAGTCTTCATGAGTATTCCGTGGTCTACTTTCTACGTTCTGGGTTAAAAGAGAAAATTTGAAGCGATTTATTCGAATGGAAAAATAATTTCTTCTTGCTCATTTTCATAACAATGATTTCTAGATGAATATTAATTATATTATTTAAAATTAATTATTTTTAATGATGTACTTTTATATTCTTTACCTTAAATACACTTGACATGAATCGAAATTTTAATATTGTTGAACGCGCTAAGCATATCTCGAATATATTAATTTCCTAAGAATCGATGTTTGTTGATTGTTCGATATTAATATCGTATAAATACATAAATAATAAATGTGTAAATATACACACTTAAAGTTGTTTTAGAAGCGGAAATTACTCTTTATTCATATTCGATTTAATGAGTATATATGAGCCAACGATATCAATATTTTTCTTGTTTTATCATCTAGATACAATAGCTTGTATCTGTTTCTGTCGAAGTTTTAAGAGCGAATCGCAATTTAGCTCTCAGCCAGTCAACCAGGTCAAGCATTCTCAAGTTCCATTGCACCCACGACAAAGTGGGAAAGGTTGTAACGCTCACCTGTCCCTCACTCCATCGCATCGTTTCTGAGTTTTAATCTTTAATTTTATCGTTCGTTAGACTTGTAAAATGCGTCTGAAATTAATATTTAGTAGTAGAGGTGGAAATTTAAAATGTTATTTATTGAACTAGAGACAGCAAAAACATTTAGTGAGTATAATAATATTATACATGAAAATTCTTGTTTATTAACTACGCATGTATTAATAAGTACGCACGTATATCTTTCTGAAATTATAATTATCTTTTCCTTAAGAATAGCAATTGTTTCTTTTATTATAATTAAGAATGATTTTAAAATATTTATACTATTCACGACGATATAGTTGATGAGATATAAGAGGTTCTGTAATCTTTCAGCTATTAAAACTTCAAAAAATTCTTTGTTATAGGATTCGATAAACTATGACGACGAAAAATCAATTTTCGAAAATTTATTTTGCTAAATAAATAACCTCATTATTAACAGAAATCACCCCGTGAAACTCGATGAAATTTTACTGAGACTCTTGTCCTTTGTTTAATAACCTCTCTGTGGCAAAAAGATCGTGCAACCACTTATATCTCTGAGAATAAACAAGGAAATTAAATTTTCGATGATAGACACGGTGGGTGGTGTAGGGGTATACGCACCCTTCCTATTGAATACAGGTCTAAATTCCCGGTCAAAAATTTCCTCTCACACCATTAAACTAATATCTTTACGAAATTCCTGTTCCCACTATGTTTCGAAAGACTTTTTGGGTATGAATATTTCATAACTGCGGGTAGCCTTTTTAATGGGAAAAAATCTCCTTTAAAAATAATGACCGAAGCTACTCACAATCTATACCTGGCGCCATCATTGATTCAGAAGAAAGGTAGACCTTTCCTTCCTCGGTTTGCAAACGGTGTCCCAGATGTTTCCTTCTCATTATGTCCCATGATGCTCTTTTTTATGCCTCTTATCATATCCTCTCTCTTTCCTTCTTCATTTTTCCGGGAAAGAATAATAGCTCCTCTCCATCTTCCTCTCGCCATCATAATTAACTCGTATCTGGTACCTTTTTCCTTTTTAAGATACTCCCTAGTATTTCTTATCGGCGCATAAAATTTCCATCTTACATTCTCTTACTCGAGCGCCGTTTAATATTCATCTTCTTTCCAGCCTTCATTTTTTTCCAATTACGATGCTCAGCTGATACCTTCCTCCCACTTCTTAGAGAAAGTTCAATCGCCTATCTTCTTTGCCGATGACGGAGGTTTTTAACGACTCTAGCCGTGCTCTCTCTCTCTCTCACACACTTTGTGACGGCCCGAAAAATATTTGCCTGGAACAATATAACGGAATCGATAGGGTCGTTTTAATTCCGGGTTCGTAAATAAAGGAAATTAAAACAGTTCATAAAGGGGGTTTCAAGGAACTCGAAGCGATTTCCTTTCATATTTACGTCGTCGGCGATCGTAACGTAAATAAATTGGGCCGAGTGATCAATCGAAATTCTGGTGACGAAAATAACTTACGAAAGGAATTTAAATGAAGCGAGATTTTGTCGATAAATAAATAAATAAGCCATGGTTACGATGAAAACTTCGTTACCAAGGGAACCGATTATATGTTTGTTGCCTGGCAACGATTAGCGATGTCCTTCTGAAACGCGAATATTTCGTAATCAGATTTTTAAAAAAGTAGAAACATAATTCTCGCGACTCCCATCAATTCTCCAAGAAGTTTTCCTTTCATCATCGTCTCTTCGCGGTCCTTATCTTTCAAGACATTACTCTTTCCTCGCGAGAGAAAAAAAATCTCAACGGGAAATTTCTCTCGGAAATCTTTCGAGATAACCCGCTCAAATATTAATGGTCAATCTCGCACTATCTCGCGGGCGTGACTCAACCTCCGGTAATTCTTTCCTTCCCTTTTTTAGAGTTTGGAAATCTTCCGCGTCATGTTTTCCTCCCACACCCGAAACCGCATATTTAAAAATGACGGCCATTTTTCCATCCCGACCGTAATGGATGGGCCTTGTTTGAGAGACTCTCGAAAGTTCTTTGTTCGCGAGATGCGGAATTCGTCTCCACGGCAACCCTTCCCGTCACGTGACACCACTAACCCCCTCTCTCTCTTGATCGAGACGATGCACTTTGATAAAACTTTTTTTTATGACGTCCCTTGTGATCGCTGCGGAATTTAGTTCGGGTGCTAATATCCAAGAGTGCAAAATTCCCATTCTGTCGTGAAACCTCTCTCTCACTCCCCTTTTTAATCACTTACATCGTTTACTTGATGTATCGGTAATACGCCGATATCGGAGGGGACAAAGGACTCGTACTCTACCCACACACACAAATGTCCTCCGGGACCTTTCCGGAGAGAGGATTCGTAGAATGAATACGTAGAAGAGAAAGGGAAGGGTATAAATAGAGGAAATGAATGAAGGGTGGATCTGAGTAGGTTCCGATCTTAGAAGAATCTTTCCGATTCGTTTGTTATCAGGGAAAAATAGACCGATCGTGCCTCAAAAGATTTATTTCGAACTCTCAAACCTCTCTTTGGAGTTCGATATTCGAAATGCATTAGAAACGTAGCTGGTGGATATCCCATACTTCCGCAAAGTAATGCTCTCTCTTGAAGAGTGTATTCTCCTCATCCCATATAGTTTAGAGTACATCGATAAATTCGTGCAAGAAATACTGTGCGTTTTTCCGCAGCTTTCAGAAGCTCATAAGATCGCTATAAAAATGCGTTGAGAAGGGAAAAGAAGGCTTAAGAATGATGCGTCTGAAGGAAATTTAATAGCGGAATATCCATTAAAGTTAGGGATGCATAAAGGGAACGAATATAAGCCCGTATCTTTAGCAGTTATGAAATTGATGTCATAGGCTTTGGATAAAAATGGCGATCTTCGTGAATTAAATTGAATTTCTCCGAGGGTTGAAAAATGAACTTTGTTGCTAATGGGCTTGGAGACTGATCATTATCAGCATTTTTAAACCCTTTTATATGATTTACTATGTATTGGATTTTTCAGAAACGAGGATTATAATGATTTTATAAGATTAGTAATATCATAAACTCGCTTCTTGTGTTATGTAGGCGTAACAATTAATGAGAATTTTATTGGATTACATACGAAATAGTTTAAAAGAATCTATTAGGAATAATAAACTTCAGTAATAATAAGAATGCGGACCTCGATATATCATTCTTCTGTCTATTACTCTAATCAGTTAAAGTGTTATCCTAGAATATGCAGGCCTGTAGATTTGCGCCTCTAAATTGGAAGAATTGTATTATATATCCTTATGTTCGAAAGAAATTAAGCCTAGTAATGTCTTTAATATTTAAAATTGACTCCCGTTCTAATTGTATTTTTAGATTAATATAATGACGTTTAGAATAAAATTCACTGAATAAGGCGAGGCTTTGTGGTAATTCATGAGGAACACAGATCTCATTTTTAGAGATTTTTTTACTTTTAGAATTATATCTTTAAAAGATCTGTAACTCTTAGCAGCATCAAGACATTTTCGTTGTTTCTCCAAGTAATTCACGTACCATAAAAGATGAAAAATGCATCTTATCATACAAATTATAGCAGCCAGTCAAGGAACTCTGAGAAACTAAATCTCTTAACAGAAAATCTTTTAACAGAATAATTCGAGGAAAACCTCCCTTTTGCGAATGACCAGGCGACCGACTTTTTCTTTGGGAACACCACTCCCATCTCTAATTTAGCGACTGCGGAGCGAGATCCGAAAATTAACGACATAAGTACGTCATCCTTGATTAAAGTTTTTAAGAGGGGAAAACCTTTTACGGAAACTGAGGTTCTCCGGCCAACAACTCAGCGCAAAGAAACTCTCGAAATAACTTGTAGGGAAAGAGGACGTGGACTAAATTGCATAGAAAGTGTTGTTAAAGCCGCGCGACGTCTTCCTGGAATGCGGAGAGAAAGGAGTTGGAATGTGGGCAAGAGAAAGGGAGGATGGCAGTTTCTTGGACATCTTCTTAAGAGGGCCACCCTCTCCTGTCTCCCGGTCACACTCTTTAACACTTTGGAGGTCCAGAGGGAGGGGGTGTTCTGAGAGACGCCTCTCCCGCGTAATAATTATAAAAAAGACTGAACTTTGACATTCTCTCCTAATGAATTCCTTCTCTTGACCAAGTGGGGATTCATCTCGACGGCTGACGCTAATGTTAACTGATGTGACCGAATGCATTAAAGAATCATGTGCCGCGGTTGCTCATTAGCTCGTATGCGATTACCGAGTTAGTAACGATTTGGTGTCGCCTTAAAAATGAAGATGAGAAGAGTTTTACGGCTGCGAGTTGGTTTATGGGGGTTCGTTTGGAGGATTGTTTCTTTTGCAGTGTTATAGTTGCAATTGCGTTGTTATGGAGATGGCTCGGAAAAGTTTCTATATTCTTCTCTTCCTAAGCTTTAGAAAGGTTATTTATGCTCATATGAAACGGCTTATTTTAACGTTTTAATTTGTTTACGAAGTATAGAATGAATATAAGTTTCGAAAAGTTTTGGTTATCAATAATTTGTATAAATGTTTATCAACTAAACCTGATTGAGAATAATTTAACTATTTTATTTTTCCTTCAATTGTAATGTATAGATATTGTTTTAAATGGTTTTTTAAGAATAATATTTTTAAAATTTATTTTTATACATCATTTTTCATGTTTTCTCATACTTTATTTCGTTTCTCATTCTCTTGTGTGACGATATTATAGTCCATGTTCTCTTTGCAAGGAGTGAAATTTTGTTTCTACGCGTTTTAAACTCAATTCTCCGTGAATATTATTCTGCAATGCAGGTCTCAGTAAACCTACTGTTTTTAGTATTTCACCCATTCTTTATATTTTTATCTTTATGCGTATTAAATATTAGGGCGACATTCAAGCTTTTTGGGAGTGAATCCCACATGTGTCTAGTCTGGCCAAAAAAGGCCTATTTGTGTATCTCAAAGTCCCTTTTCATTTGACGTTATCCCGCCTCAGGGTTTGAATAATGAAAGTGCTTTTGCCTACTTTCACTTGATTTTGAGACTTTAATGAATCTACTTATACGTATTTGAGGGGATGTTTGTCGCAAATTTGGAATGTTAATATATTATCTCTAAATATCAGATTCCTTTGGAGGAAAAACATCTTAAATTTTTCAGGATTGGACTTGGAAGAATCTGAGATAGGATGGAAATGTTTACAGTTTATCAGTTTATTTTATTGTGAATTTATAACTATATTTAGTTATTTTCCGATTTTTTAAATAGGATCTGTGGAGGGTTGTAGGTTAACAATGCTGTGCTTAACAAAAGAGTTGTCAAATTAACTATTGATTTCGATAGGATCTTTTAGATAACGTTTTCGGAGGAATTTTTGAGCGTATATATATATATATGTTACTCTTACTTACTACCGAGTAGCATTTATTTTTAAAACCTAAAGTTTCATCTCTTAAAGAGAAACTATCAAGCATTCACTCAATGATTTTATAACTTTGTATTAGAACTGGAACGCTTTAGATAAATTAATTGAAGTGCAAATAATAACAATGATACAATTTTTACTAATCTTTCAAATGCTTACGTTTATAAAATTTAATAAATCTCCAAGCTATCAAATCAATAGTTAAAATCTGTTTATAAATCAATTATATATTTTTATGGATCCCTCCATACATCAGTTTTGATTGGCTGTTAATACGTAGAATTAAGACTTTGGAAATCAACGTTCAGCACTCGTCAGTATAGATTACCTATTATTGTTATTTTCTTATTCCGATTTCTAGTCGATTTACCCTAAAATGTACTATTAATTCACATATTTTTCTTTGAATTTAACGACGTTTAAAACTCTTTCCCTTCGTTCTTTCTTGGAATTAAGTCTTAATTGTGCCCCAACGTCCAGCAGAGAGCGTCTCTGTTCGACCGCCGATGCGTCAACCCGAAGAAAACTTCTTTTGTCCCAGTTTCAATAATAATGAGACCTTATTGTTTACCCTCCTTTGAATGGGCAGACATCCGGGGTTAATTCCCCGTGGTTATTCAACTCCAATTCACTCGACCTCGGCCCTTTTGTGAGCGCTACCGAAATTCTACATCCAGGAATATGAAAGAGCCTGGCATAAAAAAAGCGATTCCTTTGAAACCAACCATACCGTCTGCTTCATCACTCCAACCACTCTCATCCTATAGCACCACTTTCTTAGGCGAATGGCCTCCTGGAAGAATTCCCCGCCGCCATCAACCCTTGCATTTTAACCTCCTTTTCGACTTCCGCGATTCTTTTCACCCGTTCCCATGGAAACCCTTCCTTAATTTACGGTCATGTTTATTCTATAACGCCCCGGAGTTTCTTTCTAATCCATATCGCGGAATAAACGCTTCGGCGCCTGTAATTAAGTCGGCGTAGTGCTCCGTCGTTTGCGTTGCACTTCTTTTGCTGTACTGTCTCCTTTTCGTCGCTGATGTAAAGACCAAGAAAGTTTTCTTTCGGTCTTTGCGCGCAGTTTTTCCGTCATAACCGTCTACTCCTCTTAATGCAGCGCCTCGTTCAAGAGGTACCACGTCTAATTATATACAACTGCAAGCCTTTGAGCGATGTACGATGATATTAAATTCTGGATTTTACGTCTATTTTCGGGTGTTTATTGTTTTTTCTATGCTTCACTTCTCTTCTCTCGAAACTCGAATGAAAAGTTTAACATTTCTTTTAATTCTTCTCTAAAACTTACTACTTATAACACTTGAGTTTGAATAGATATCCTTAAAACGTATTCATCTGCTTCGTTCCACTGGTTATTTTGGTGTCCTGCTTAGCTAAGGAGCTTAAGAACCTTTAGCGTATGTTCTTGAAGGGGTATTTAATGCATAAATATTACAGCATTATACGAATTATAAATGTTCTTTTAAAAAACAAAAATACCATATAGAATAGTATCGAGTATTTAATTATGTAATTGTAAATGACACGAATAAAGCCTAATAAAGATAAATTAGTCGATTAATAAATTATTAAAGGATAAATATACGTAAAAAAGACTTTCTGAAAAATATGATATTCATACTGATTAGGTAGATTAATTTACTATATTAAATAGATATTATAAATAATGCTCAATATTTATTTCTTAATCGTAATTAAATCTGTACTTCGTTTTATTCATTTCCTTATTGAAATTTCTATGATATGCATCCTTACTTTCATTCTTTATTAGTGCATAGAATAAATGATTAACATTTATCTTTTGATCGACGCCTTAGTAATATTATCGTTCTCATAATACGAGAATTTCATCTCATATAAAAACCCCGACACCCCCTGCCTTCAACTCCCGCATCCGAGGCACCACCTCCAGCGCCATTCCGGCGCATCTTTTTATTCTTTCACCCATCGCCGCTTTCGCCCTTTGTCGGCCTCTTTTTTTTCGACCTCCTTTTTCCGCATCGTCTCCTTCTTCTGTTTTCGCTGGAATACATTCCGTCGCTTAGCGCCCACGCGGCATCATTGTCTCTGTGCTATTAGTGTGCCGACGTCACACGCCGCGATATTTGTGATTCCGATGCATTGCCCCCTCTCGTAAACTGCCCGACCTACCTTCACGTGTTTTTCTTTGCTCTCCATTTACTCCTCCATCCCTTTCCTAATGTATCAGCAAGTTCCTCTTATTGTTATCCCCGGCGTTCCTCTCGCTGTTTATGTTTTGCGAACGTCTCATCCTTTCTTGCGTGAGAGGTCTTTTTTATTCCTTTGTTTGTTCTCCCGAGACAAATGTCCTTCCCGACAAAGCCGCCTTTTTTTGTACTTAACACTTTCGTTAGTTTAGTCCGTGGGTTTGGAGGAATAGGGATTTTTTAGTTGTTGATGATGGGCTAAATAAACTTAAGGATGGAGTGTTAAAAATGTTGATGAAAAAATTGATATGAATATGCTGATGGGGTGACTTGAGGAAAGTGAATGTGTTAAAAGGGTGAGAGAAGTATAGGATGAGGTTGTGGAATTTTAATGTTTCTTAGTTGTTTTTAATCATTCAAGTTAAATTTTAAAATTTGTTTCAATTTTTATATTTCTATTGACTGAAAAAGTTATCGGATATCAGTCTCGCTGATTCTATTGGTTTAGTTTTTAAATGGTTTAGAGGTAAAAGAATAAAGAAGATAACTTGTTTTATGAGAGACAATAGAATTATATTGAACTATAAGTATGAGAATCAAACTAGCCGAAATATATAATTCGGAAAAGATTGAAACGTACCTTCATGGTTTTGTGATCAATATTAAATTTCCTCGCAGATTATTTAAATATTTATTTAAAAATATAATAAGTATCATTAACAAATCTACTAGCGGACATAATATGCTTTACCTCATGCAATCGATAACATTTGTAAAATACGAAGAGAGAGGCATGTTGATTGGATTTTATGTATTAAAACATCGCTAGACAAAGGAATTTTTTTCTGGAATAGTTATGGAAATCCCTCTGTATTTTTGGAGATAAACATAGACGGGATCGTATGATAAATCATCGCTAAACTCAGGAATTTGTCACGATGCAATTATCAAGCTAATCATCCAAGAATCAAAGCGAATGTTTTGAAGATATTTCGAGATGACGTTTCTCTAGAAAAATCTCAGTTTCGTCTGGTGCAAAAGTAGGTCAACACCTCCTCCAATGAAAATAAAGTACGCTAGTAAACCAGACAACCAATCATCCCTTCTCCACCCCTTCCGTTTGCGAATCGCGCCTCTCCCGACAAATTCCCCTAATTAAAAACAGGAGAAGGGGCAATTTAGTCACATTTTCCCTCTTTACAATTAAAACAAAAAGACTTTCCGTAACCCTCCGTTTGGCGGCGCCCCGGTTCCATTGTCTCCCGGCACCCTTTAGGGCGTGGCAAAAGGAGACTTCTTTTCGGGTCACGTGTCAGAGATGACGTTGAGATGCGGCGTGCGGGATTCTAAAAAGGCGACGACTTTTGCAAATACCGTAGCAGTCGAAAACTAGGAAGCGAACTGCACTTCTGTCGATTCGCGTCTCATCTTATTTTTTCCGCCGTCGACGGTTATTTTTCGGCTGGATTGAGAGAGGGTTCTCAAATTGAACGCAAGGGGGCTCGCGATCGTATTCATTATCATAATAACGTGATCGGGTCGTCGCTCGCTTCACCTGGTTGTATACGCTCGCTGCATACGCGATTGTCGCGCCGACTGGAATTTTGCGGTGTTTTTGCGAAGTTTTTTTTTACGATGAGGGTTTCTTTTTTATTTGAGTGGATGATAAGTGAGGGATGGAATCAAAATATTATGCCGGGAAAGGACGAATTGATGGAATTATCTCTCTCCGGGTACGCTTTTGGACTAATTATATGACCGCAGCTGGATTTTTAAATGCTGCTAGCTGCATTTTTACTACTGTTTCGGTCTGTTTTATGTGTGTATAACGTGTTTGATGCAGGGATTTTAGCAGAAATTGCGTGAAAACGTTTACGAATGGGTGTATTCATGTTTTCCTAGTGTATTTTATTCAGAAAACTTTTTACGAGGCAATGATTTTTTGTGTGTACGTGAAATTTTGAAATTCTGTCAAGTTTTGAATGGCTTTGGAGAAGAGGCTGAATTATGTCTATCATTCTCTAAAATATTTATAGATATACCATTATTATTTCATTTAAAATATATCATTATTAATTTACTGTTGTTGGTTTGTTGTTGCTAGCGTGTATATTTATTTAGATTATTTGGATGTAAAGATGATGTACCGTTACTATGGAGATATTCCTAAAGTTAACGACTGTAATTTATGTTCCGCGTTACAATACCATGACGTGGATCACTTTTTTCCTCAGACTTTGTTATTCAAGTATCGCCAAAAAGTTTGTTCGTATTTCCTTCGCATTTATATCAAAGAATCCTTTTTTACTATCTTGGAAAACGGAGAAGGAAATGAAAACGTCTGGAGTGAACGGTGGAACGATGGACTTTTTCATATCTGTTTATTCTCGAGTATTTACCGCACAACTTGGAGTCAAAAGTTTTTTCTCCAAACCCTTTCCACTTCAAATTCGATTTAGGCCTTGGCAAACATATCTGTGTTTATGTGGATACTGTGCGAGCCACTTTTCGGTGCATAGCAGGGGGTGCTAGCACAATGACTCAATATAATACGAATAATAACTTAACTAATAAATTAATTACGGATATCATTCATAGGAGTAGGAATATTTAAATCTAAGTTTGAATACAATTGTTAATGAATATAGAAAACTTACTTTTGAGCTTGATAGTTATATAGTTTAAAGCTGCCTTGTAGGCGTGGTAGATTTAACTTTCTATTTAGCCGATTCTTCTTTAAAATAATCCAATATAAATTTTATGCCTTTATATCAGTTTATTATCAATATTATTTAGTAAAATTTTATGTTAAATTCAAAGTTTAAATTTCAATAATTGACATTTGTTTATTCACCTGATAGTAGATTTTAGAATTTGGATCAATATTGAGGGGAAATTACGTATTTTGTTCTGTTAAGTGGAAGATGGGAAAGATTTAACTTCAGATGTGTTATCTTTGTTTTAATATAAGCAAAAAACCTTCAAACGCAAAGAACTGGGAGAAAAATTTAATTTGAAAAGACTCCTTTGCATTTAGAAACTCTCGAAAACTCCACTTATTTATAATAATCACGTAATAAAGTCGGTATTTTCTCACCAATTTCAATTATCACTCAAAGAAGGAAAATTAAAAGCTCTTGATCGATTTCTCCCCATACATTCCCATTCTGTGTAAGCAGTCGGTGCTTTTAAAAATTGAAGCAATCCTCGATTTGCAGACTGCGAATATTCTTTTCTTACGAGGCAATAAAATTTCATGGGAAGAAAAAAAAAGCAAATCCCGAGTTTCAAAGACGCATTTTTCGTCTTCTTCGCCATTTGTTTTCTCTGGGGAAAATCGCTTAACTGTGCGGTAAGTGATTCCAAAAACTCATATTTCTACGTTTGTCCTTGGAATACAAACGACCATCTGCTTTCCGAATAAAAAACGATATCGTTTGTTTGAGGCGCCTCCTATTTTTTTTTCGTTTTCATAAAAGAAAAACAGTTCTTACGTCAATATTCCTCTTCGTGTTTACATGCTCCCGATTCTAAGAAGTTACGAGAATTGCTTCTCCGGAGTTTATTTCTTCGCGACGGGAACTTCCTTTTGAAATCTCTTTTTCCCCACTCTTTCCCTTTATTACCACCAAAGCATCGCGCTTAAATCCTCCTTCTTTCCGTTTCCTTTCATCCAGCCTTAATGTTTTTCGTTTTCTCAGCGGCATAATGCTTCCTCTTCTACTTTGTATCTCTCCGCGTTGCCTAGCGATCCTTCCCCGTCCGTTGCTGTTTACGTTGCTGTGAGAGAGTGAAGCGGTTTCGAAGCGGAATACGGGGAAATGGAGGGACGTTAAATTATGCACTAACCTCTTCCTGGAATTGCGCATTTGTGAATTCATAAAGCGTTTCTTATTAGTTCGTTTCGCCGCGGTGAGGAGACCGAATTGGGTTGTTTTATTCTGCTGTAAACTGCTTCTTACGCAAGGTTCTGTTATGTTCGATGTGTGTATGGAAAGTGTGGATGACGTATTTGAAGACGGATTTTGTTTGGAGGCTTCTTAAAGGGACACATATAGAGCACACATAATAATAACAAATTTCTCTCGTGCGCTGTTTCACTCAAAAATGAACTTCTTCTGAGAAGAATCATGCATGTGCATCATATTCAGGTCGAATCATCTTTTGAATTGAGGTCATAACATGACTTGATACATTGAAGAAAATTTAGCTTTTTTACCATCGTGATTTAGAATTGAAAAATAATTACAGCTGCAGAAATAAGTGGCAAAATTCTTCAAAGTATGCTTATTGAGTGCTATTAAACTCAAAAGAAATGTACCTTATGTTAGGATAAGACTACAAAAATTAGAGTAACTTGTTCAATTTTTCTATTTTTAACCAATTATGTCAAATAAACTTTAATTATTTTTAAACTTGGATATTACTCATGTGATATGACGTATCCAAAGATATTCAAGGACCTTCCATGTAATGAATATTATTCTATACCATCATCCCAAGTAGATTTTGTACGATTGGGATTCATCCTCCGTAATTGTTTCTCGTTACATTGTTGTATTTACTAAGTTTCCATCTTTTACGTTATCCTTTAATTTCTAAACTGCGATGCATTGTACTGTTTTTTGAAGTGTTTTTTTCCATAGTAATCATACAGTTTTCTCTTTTATTCACAAACGCCATTTCATTAACCTTGCAAAGAAGGAGCCAATTCCTTTCGAAAATTTTCAAAATATCTTAAGCGATTCCGAATTTTTTCAAAGCATACTCAATTGAGAAACCATTCTTTCCGTCGAGCTAATTCTGAGCGTAACCACAAGTTTGAGAAAAATTCGAAAAAGCAGGAACCCTGAAAAGGTCTCTCTCATCGAAATATACTTCTCATTTTCTGAATTGCGATTTTCCGAGCGCTTTCCAAAGTCTTTTCAAACGGTTCTCGGAAACAATCGCGAAATTCGCCGCTCGTATTTCGTACCGTTTCGCATTTGCATCTCGAAAACAAATTCGAGTCGCATTCCAGGTGCATAAGCCCGTTTATTATTTCCAATTCCAATCGCTGCGGAATCGTTTTTCCTGATTTTTATCGTCTTACTCCTTTCCTCCGATTTTTACCTTAATGACTTCATTCGGAACAAAAACACGTCGAAATCCGTCTCTCGGATTGCGACACACGGACGGGGTTTTTCCCCCGAGAAGAAGAAAAAAAAGAGCATCGGGAAACATCGCGGAATTTCTTTGAGTTCTCCATGCTGACGTGTCGTACACATCCGCGAGGCCTTTAATCCTCTTGTCGGGTGGTGGGGGAGCTCTTCAAAGGGAGGATCGCGAACAAGCGACGAACGTAATCCGAGATTAATGGCCTCAGTATGGGTAAATCATCGCCTCGGAAAATTTCCTAATATTGCTACTTTATACGTCGAATGGGCTTTGAAACGGCGCAAAAAAATGGGTTAGCACCGGTTAATCTGCGAATGGAGAGTTTTTGGGAATGGGTTACCATGGGGATGAGAGAAGGAGGGGTGGGGTTGGGAAGTTCATGAAGTGAAATGAGGGGTGAGGGATAAAAAAAAGAAGTCTCAGAGGAGGAAGAAGTGAAAAGGATTATGAAGTGAGCTTAAACGAAAAGATAAAATTTTGTGAAGCGGAAAAGAACGGGAAAAGGATATGGGAATAACGAAAAAACAAGCGGCAACCTACTTCGCTTAAAACTCCATCCTATATTTCAAAGAGTTGGGTATTAATGTGGAACTGATTCAGCCGGGGCTTATTTTTATGCGATAATAAAACCTTGGCTTTGTAATTTTCGGGTGTTTTTCTTATATGAGATAGGCCGCCGTTTCGCAGGCTGCGGTTACGGAGTGGATTGTTAACCTCCATCGGTCCAGGGTTCGAATCCCGGTTAATCGTACCTTTTTTAGGATTAATAATGAATGTGAATTAAATCTAGTGGTAGAGCTTTAAAATGTTTGATATTACGATAGAGTCTATCCCTTCAATTAACAAATATAACCTTAATTTATATAGTTTCCCCTCACCAAAGAGAGGAGATGAAAAGTAGGTTAAAGTCAAAATACATTTTAATTTCTCGGTGAGTTTTTATTAAGTGATTTTCTTTATTTTCTAATCTTTCAACAGTTCAGATTGTCGTATCTAATGCTGGTATCTAACTGAAACGGGTAAAATAGTCCATTGTAATCGGGACTCCATTCCGAATATCTCTTTTTAATTTTTATACACTGTATACTGAAACATATCGTCTGAATTTTCTTAAATGATAAATCTGTAAGCTATAGAAACCTTCTAAGAACTTAACTGAGCTTTATATCTGGACGTAATGGTTTCATGGTTGTTTTTTCTATGTAAATGTTAAAGACCGTATACTTGTCGTGTAACGTTATGCCAGTACCTTTTGCAGAATATAGGGAGGCATATTTTGGACTAATTTAATTGTGTACTCATTTCGAAGCATGCACAAAAATAAGATCTACCAGCACCTTCTGTATCGGAATTCTTTCCCGAAGTTGACACTCACGCTACGAAGCTCAACACAACTCACTTACCTAAGTTAGTTGTCCTAGTCCAAAGAAAGTGTAAAAATATACCAGTAAACTTTGAAAAATATATCCAAATACCTGTTAGTCTTGTTGAACGGTAGTACTTATTTAAACAGTCATCATCATCATTGGTCATTCAATCTGTTCATTGTTTGGCAGTAGCCGTCCATTCCTCTTCATCTAATGCTTATTCTATTACATATTGATAGCTGCTGTTTACTAATTCCCTCTTTATTTGGGTTAAATATAATCTTTTGGCGCTTTTCATTCTACTTTGCCTTCGACTTTATGTATTTAAGCAATATAAAATTTAAAGCATTGTATTAATGAGAATAATATTTTTGTTAAAAAATATGAAACTTACTTTACAGAAATTTAATGCTCGCTTAAGCCTATAAAATTCATCGAATATTTTCCCTAAAAAGTTTTTTAGAAAGAGAAAGATGTTTATATTGTGAAGAGAAAGGAGGTTTTTTTCAAAGGTTGAATTAAAAAAGGGGTGTAGGAATTACAAGGGGCAATAAACGATGAAGCCTCACCTTCATTAGGCGAAAATTGAAACCTATTGAGTCTCGTAGATAATGATGGATTTTTAATGAAGAGGTACAAAGTGGATTCCTGTCTACGGGAATTACCCAATAAGACGCTATAAAGACTGCTAGATGCCTCTTTATGAGTAGGATCAAAGATGCTGAAGATGTGTGAAGAGGGAAGACGGCGTTCAAGGGAAGAATGGTTGAAAGGAAAAGATCTTTGCATAAAATGAATCTCTTGATTAGAAATTATTCATAAATGTCTCTTCAGCTATAGATTTCAAAAAAATATACGAAGGAATTAAGGAAAATTAGACGAAACTCGCACTTTATGTTTTTAGCTGTAAGAAAGGACTTAAAGTTTTAATTTATCGGGTTATTAAGGTTGGAATTAAAAATTTAATATGCCGATTAAATTTGCAGAGGAATTAATTTTTTTAGAACTATGAAGTGACTCTGTTGTTTTAACAAGATATTATCTTGACCGGAGTAATCTTAAGCCTGCGAATACTTAAATAATCCTTTTTATTGTATCATAGTGTTCCTCCGATATGGAAAGTTTTAGAACTCTGAAAATATAAACACATTTTTTGTATATGAAGTTATCATAGGCTTAGATACTATTTAATATTTCTTTTTGTTAAGTATACAACTCTCAAATTACTCAGTTGTTTCAATTCTGATAATTAATGATCTGAATATACTTATAAGTAATTTATATTTGTTTTTCTATAATAATAATCTTTTATTCTTATTAGACGGATTCGTACACCCACTCATATGAAACTGGAATTAAATTACTGCAAAAGATAACATCATTTAAGCTCGAAAGATAATGGAGTGAGTATACATGTAAGTCACTTTTTTAAATAATGACGTGACCAAATGTTTCGATAGTTTTACTCGAACTTAAGATAAATGTATAGAGCAGGTGAATAATAGTTATTGGATTTTCTTTTTCCTTTTCTCTGTTGTGAGAATTTTTGAATTTCAATTGAAAAATAAGAGTGGTCTAAATTATCATAGTTTGTGAATATAGTATATCATGCCCTTGTATTAAAAATATGAGAGTTAGGAACTTGTATGTTCCTTAATTTAGTCATAGACTGTAAATGAAGGTCGTTAAACTATCTTCAATATTTAAATCAACGCTATTATAGAATAAACTACTCGATAATTAACAAACAAGGAAGTTTATCTAAAATTATATCATAATCGACAATTAAATATGTAAAAAATAGAACGTGTAATTGACACACGAAACAGAATTTAAGCTACTTTCGATAATCTAATAATAGATTTGTAAAACGTGATCATGATTTGAACGTGACAAAGCCATAGCATTCGAGGAAGAATCTGAGATAATGCAAGGCATGTATAGAGGAGCAAAGTAGAGCGTAGTACATACGCATGTAGCAAAGTTGGGCTGTTGAAGACGGCACATCCTCACAAGGACCTTCGGGCGCTCCTCCATTGAAAAGCGTTCCCCTTAAAACCTCCCGATTGTCTCCCCTCGCAACCGCACTTTCGTGTATGCACTCTGATTCCCAGAATCTCCATTCGAGAAACGTGCTTCGGAGGGCGTTCATACCTGGCTCTAGTGCTTAATCCCTGTGTGACAAGCCCAACACCCTCTTCCCTGACATTCATTCTCTCGGCCAATCACAACGCTCAAAATATTCGCGAACACGAAATCCCGTCGATGTTTCCATGGACGTTGCTATGTCGGACTGTACCCCTTCCGAGAGATTGGAAAACGCTTTTACGTCTGCTTGTATTTGCGAAACTTTGAAGCGAGTTTATCCGAAATACTTGTGACGTTGAGTGACGCGTATAAAGGTGGGAAGGTGCATAATTCCAACGGACTCATCGACGTTTTATTAAGTTGGGCTCACGCTAAGTGGCGCCGTCAGGGCACGGTATCAGAAGGGCAATTTCGGGATGCGTATGAGTTCGCTCCATGACAGTCGTGATTGAGAATATCGTGACGTATTCCGTGCACGAAAAAGTGCATGTTTTCTAAAGAGGGTTCTGTTTGGAATTCCTCGTCTTAAGCTGTTAAAAACGCTGTACTTATATTTTTTAGGATAAAAAGAATTGGAAGATTTCAATAATGATGTATACTACTTACATAACAACCATATACATTCCATCTTTTTTCAAATGCCTATAGGCGACGGTTGTTATTTGCAGGGTTTTTAATGGCATTGGAACTGCATACTTTAACAGGATATTACAATTTTAAAAATACTTAAACAGTCTTTCAGAGCACAATCAGAAGAATACGGTTGGTTATCGAAAGCTTTACTTTACTTTTATTCCGCAGTGAAAATGCAGGTATTTATTCTGTTGGTAAAGGTGAAAAGGTGTAAAGGACTAAATTTGTCGATTGACCTTTTTATAATTCTACCAAAACTATTTATTTTTTAACAGGATTTCTTGTATATTTAATTCGTTACAATAGCATTTTAAGATTTAAATCTCGTACTTTTCTTATACACATTATTTTTTACATCATGGGCTCAAATTTCTCTTCCGATAAATTCATCCAAAATGTTTGTAGAAGAACTTTAGAGAATAAAGCCCCCATTAAAGATTATTCAAATTATTTTTTAAAGTTATCTGGTAAAACACAATAGTTTGAATAGAAAAGGTTTTACAATGGGAAGTAACATAAACGAGGAAAAAACTCACGGAAATTATGCTCGCCTCTTCAAGAGATACTGTTTCCCTATTAAAAAGTTTACCTCGGGAGCGTTCTTTGGGGAAATTTAGTTCCATTATGTTCGCGGCTCCTTCAATCTTACTTCTTCCGTGGAAGTTTAGCAATTTTAACATTTTTCGTTTCCCATTATAGATTGAAGACCATTTACAAAGTTGCTTCCGAGTTCATTACGTCACATTACGTTTCTTTATTTTGTTACCCTCTCGAGATGATTCTGTTTTAGAAATTGAAGTTAGTTTTCGGGTTTTAATAGTATCTCCAAAACTTCATCTTCCTCTGAATATCTTAACAGATATATTGTTTTATCCTGTTCTGAGAATTACCATTATAGGGCCTAAATTAGAGCTCATTTAATTCCCGTTACCATAGAGATTATCAGAATAGTCGTGTTTTATTTATTATCCTACCCTTCGTCTCGACGAAATTTGAGTCTGATACTTGGATATGAAATAGCTATACATATTTCCAGAAATAAATTAAATAGAAAAAGATTGAAAACTACATTAAAAACAGAAATACGGCACGTCGTCGTAATATTACAAAACTGTGATCCACACATACTTATAGATCTAGTGTATGTATTTAATGTTCTCTTAAAATTGTTTTCGTATTCACATAATAAGAACGAATTTTGGGTGATTATTGCATCATCAGACAACATATATTCACCATGAACCAAAATTATGCGTATCTAAAAATATGAGAGTATAATGAATATGTATTAATAGAATAATTGCATCAATATTAATTTATTTCCTCCATTATTCATGATGACGCATGCTTAGCTCTCACACGTTCTTATTGAAGTGGGTAGAAATTGATTTGAGTAACTAGATTCTTTTAAATGATGTGAGAAAATAATACATGCATTTAAGGACTGTGTCGTATTTTCCGTTTACTATTTAGTTTTTCACCAAATTATAATAAATAATCTTTGGAGGTTTTCGGGAATTCAAGTCAATAGCTATAAAAAGGAATACTAGAAGTAGTAAGAATAAAAAGAGTTGCTTTCTTAACTCATCTCGTCGACCTATCCGTCGAGATAGGTTCGGATTATATTTCAAAGCTTATTACGAAGAAATGTTTACCGACTCCCCTTTTTCTACGTCAGAGAGACTGTATTAATCAATGTCTTAGCTCAAATGATAGGTAAGAGAACATTAATATCGCTCTCGAGCCAAGTTTTGCTTCTTCATCCAACGGGGCGAAAGTAAACAAAACCGTCACGTGATTAAATACGTCATCCTTTTTACTCCCCAACTCTTTTTCGCCCTCAACGGCACGTGTATTTGTCAGATTTTGTGCTCGGAATCACAATACGGGCATCTCATTCCAGAGGACGTCGCTAGACGAGGCGCACATCCATCTGAGAAGATGACGTTCTCTCTGCGTGTCAGCGTATCCAAGCGAGAGGCTGAGGCGATTTGCAGTGTCTAGAATTTCAATTGTTACGCGTCAGGGAGTTTGGCCTCGGGAGAGTCCATGGAAACAGATTAGATGGAGAGGTAAGGCCTCTTGCAAGAAGGTCTCTCTCCGTAGGGTGAGGTTTGACAAGAATTCCTCTCGCAGGGCGCCAAGGAGGAGGGAGGTGGTGGTGGTGGAAGGGGAGGTGGTTACAAAAGGAAAGAATAGAACAAAGATTAATGAACAATGGAGATAAGATGGATGGACGGGAGTCGACGAGATTGCATAATCGATGCGGGAAAGGGAGTGGAAATATGATGAATTATAACATTTTTTTGTTGCGAGCGTGCTCTCAGGATGTCCCAGAGTGGAGAATTTTCTCGAGTTGACGGTAATGTATTTCGCGATCTCGACTCGAAGACGTTCTTAATCTTTAAATTGCGTCTGAAGGTGGTGCGCGAGAAACGTGTTTGCATAATTGTGGTGTTTGCCAAGAGCATCTGGCGCGATTAAGAAACGAGAGCTAAAATTAAACTCGTCACAATTCCTTTAATCACATCCATTCCGTAATTTTGAGAAAATGTTCTCCGCATCAACATTCATGTTTGAAGAATCTCTCTCTTTCGATGTTTGTTTTATTAACGTACGATGAAATTACTCTGGAAGCTTAACGTACTTGTATTTTATCGTCTTTAATTCGAGTTTATCTTTCGAGATATTATAAAGGTATCCGAACTAGATGGATGTTGTTTTCTATAGTTAAAGGTATAATATAATAACAGCCATGAATATACACGCAGTTGTTGCAAGAATAGTATTTCGGGCTTTGTTACCTGTTTTCTCTTTTACAAAAATAAGCTCTGTTTGTAATGCAAATGGAAGCAAAGAATAAGGCTCGAGGGCATGGAAACCTACGTTTTCCGTATCATATTTCTGAAAGCTTGTCTCCATACATGACTAACAAAGGTTAACTTTTGAATATCTATTCTTTATCTCTCTTTAATCTAGATTCTATTCATTGTGTGATATCTACGAGGTTTGACAAGCTCTTGCGTGTATCAAAATGTTTCTTTCTCAATTTTACCATCCCATTATCCGTCCTCAGTATTTTATTTCTTCAACCTTAGCATCTATACAATCATAAGGATGTCCTCTCTTGCTAAAACGACGTTCATAATGTTATCCTTCGGCAGAATCTTTTTTCGGTTTTGCTGAATACAGTAGAAATAGGAACAGTTTCTCCGAAAATACATTTTTCTTTCTATGCTTAATAAATCCTTCTTTTAACTCATATCCTTCCCAATATCTTGAGAGTAATCAATTTAAATTACAACTTAACCTCTTCAAAGAGATATAAAAAACCTCTCAAATTTTAACTTCTGTATTTCCAATCTTCAAAAGCATTTTTCTTAGACCATTAAAGCGATCTGAAATATTAAGGTCGATGCCTATTAAAGTACCTTCCTTAACTCCTATCTATCGAAAATCTTTCTGTGTCATCGTTAAGTATATTAACAATATCGTCGCATACATTTATTTGAAATTATTATTATCTGAAATTTATTATAATTGAAATTCTCAAATTTAACAACATCCTGACTTATGTTTAAATCTAGGACTACGGAACCTTTATGCTATTACATCAACCTCCAAACAAGTGTAGCCTCTATGGACATAATCAATCAAAGTTCTTTGGAGTATTGATCGCTTAATAGTTAAAAAATTCCGGGGTCCAAGTGAGATTGATCCATAAGAGTCGGTCTCTCTCTCTTGAGAAAAACTTCAGGGTTTGATTCTTGAGGGATCTTAATTTCCTCTGAATCGGTCCATGGAGGAAAGAGCATCAAGAAATTAGCGGATAAATCAATCTTCATCATTATCTACGAAAAATCGATGTTGTCATGCCAATCATTACGTAATTACCAGGAAAACAGGGAATTGGGAGTTCTCAATTCGTACGCTTCAGATAGCCTTAAATTTTTCTTTTTTAATCCCCAATATACTTCCATGTTGACTAAATTTTAAATACACCCTCCTGACTTGGCTATCCATAAGAATGTTTGAATGTATACAAGAATAGGTAGTTTACGATAAAGATGAAACACATTGATATTGATGACAGAAAGATTAAAAAGAGCATAAATACATCATAAATACTTTAGTTATCTCTCTTTTAATTTAAATAATATCCTGTTATATATCTTCGTGAGGTTATACCATAATTATGGTTGTAAAAGTTGAACTGTGAGGAGAAATGTTACTTAAAAAGTATATTTAATTTTTACAGTATTCTTTCTTTATTAGTCTTAATATTTATCACTTAATAACAAAAGACACAGTACCATTATATATAAATATACATAAACTTGTATACTACCAAGAAAGGGTGAATTTATGAGAACACCAAAATAATATATTACATATTAAATTTAACAGCAATGTTCGTGAAAACCCTAAAATTATCTGAGTTTAAGTGATTTGATGAAGAATAATAAAATGCACTCGATCCACAAAAATCTTTATCTATATTAAGTGCTGTAAATTGCGTATTTGTTTTAAGATAACCTGGAAAATATTTATCTCTGTTATCTTTTATTCATTATGATTCGATATCTAATCAGATTCAGCGATCGAGTAAACTATATCTAAATTACCTGGGCGATAAAAAATTGTAAATTACGTTTAATTAAATTTTTTACTTTTTCATTTGATACAATTATACAATGTATTATTATAGCAAAATTTGAGTGTATTCACTCTGCCTACAGCCACTTAATCGTATGAAAAAGCACGATTGATAATTCTCTCGTCAATTTAATAGCCAATGAGGAAACGTCCTGATTCGGGTTTATGACATTAAATCAACCTATTCTTGGGCGCACTTAATGAGATAAAATAGGGCGCCAGAGTGGGAAAATCTTGCGACGCAATCAGATCGCATGCCGAGAATTGCTGCCAATGGCATCAGCAGGAAATTTCTCTACGATTATACGATATCTAATATTCGGGTCATCATAAAGAAATCAAGGATTTTCTCCGAATATTAGCGAAAAGACATCAAAATCTACTTTTCCTGCAAAATAAACTTCTCCTGGACTCTTATCATCCGGATGGGAGAAGGGTTTATCTATAATAATGCAAATTAAAGTTTTTATGATGGCTCAATGTAGGTCTCGGGCGATACAATATTCACGTTTCTTAACTAAATTGGCAGTTTCGGAGGGGTGCCGATAGAGGGGGTGGTGGAAGGGGAAGTAGGGGTATTAGTGGGGGGAGGGACGGTAAAGGAAACATTGAAACGAGTTCCAATTAAATCAATCCAACCACCTAAATATCGAAAGGAATCTGTGGAACGAAATCCAAGGGAATAGAGGACGAGAAGATTAGGTTAAGTGGGAATAATTTGGTGAAAGTGGGAGAGTAAAGGAAATAATGAGATTAAAAGGAGAATGAATGGGAAGAAAAATTTAAGAGGAACTGCGAAGAGAAATCGCTTCTCCAAGTTCAAGTGTGCGTTACAATTGGAATTAAAAGGAGCCTTATTTTTTCTACGAATTAACTCTCTGCTTAGGTTTACAAGATGATTGTTTCCTAGGAGACCAACGTATGGGTCTGCTGTGGATGATATTAGATACGGCGTACGTATATCTTTTGTTGTCTAATGTTCTTACCAATTATTGTACCGCAACAGAAAAGATTATATTTACAATGCCTCTGAATTATATCAATATATAATATTTCACTCAGAAAGTCTAGGTGGAATTTTTGCTAAGTTCTAGTCCTTAAGTAAAGGATTCTTTGAATACGTTTGAATTTATTTCTTTTCAGCGTTTGGTTCTAAGTGCATATGTTTTTAGAGAAATAAGTAAATTGCCTTTTTTTCTTATATGAATCACAATATGATAAATTAATTTAAATTATTGATTGTTTTACTCGGTATCCATGGCAACTGCTACTAATATTTGCTAATTCATAGAGGGAAGATCGATTTAATTCCTCGCATGCGTGCTCACATAAGGTCTCTACGCCGTATTGCCGTTGGAATTATCATCTGGAGAAGTGCATGGATAAGCTCTGACCTGAATCGGTAATCTATATTCGAATTGACAAGCGATGCAAGCAACAAGATTCAGAAATGATTATGGTGAAACTAACGCGGCTGTAAGTTTAACAGAGCTGTTTGCAGACGTGCTCCCGACTTACTTCAAATTTAATGAATGCATCAGATTATGGGCACGGAGTACGAGCCTCAAGTACTCTCAGAATGTGGTTCCTCTATCAAAGCACCTTTGGTCGATATTTGCCCATCGGTATCTAAGTCTAGAAATCAGTAACATCGTGATTTTCTACGTCTACGGTCCATAAACCTAAACTCATTTCGGAAATGGATGCTTCGTGAAGAAGGAACGCATCTCCACTACCTCTTAGCTATCTAAATTACCATCCCTACTTACGTACAATACCTTAAAGAATTTACGGCTGTATATGGTACATATAATACATTGATATCTGTTTTGAATACCTTATGATTGCATATATACATGGTTTATTAACGTTAGGAGGGAGGATGTCTCTAATGTAATTTATTGTCTTCCTTTCCTTTACGTAAAATATTGTTTTAATCGTGAATGTAATACTGCTCGGTTTTAAAAAGTAATCTTTGAGGAAAATTCCCTTTACTTGTTAAGGTTATTTTAAATACTGTCTTTTTAATAACCCTCTCATTAGACGATATGATAAATACGTGCTTGAGTACATCTTACGTGTCTTTGCTTCCTTACCGGTCCGTCATGTCTCATAAATGACTAACTTCTTTCAACATATTAAAGCTATATAAGCGAAAAACTTAACGGCAACCTATGTTTTACTTGTGAATGCACACTCAAACAGGGAGATAATGAAGTTTAATAATTCTCATAAAGTAAAAATCTTCCTTTTATGTTTAATTTCCTCTCGTTCGAACAAAGTTTCATGTTTGGATGTAAATAATTTATCCTCGCGATTACATAGGACATGAAAATCTGTAGAAAAATTAACATTGAGTCTTGAAAATATTTATTGCATATCGTCTGCACAAAGCGAAAACTGCTTCTGCTTAACGCTCCTTCGATGTGTTCGTTTCAAGTGCCGTGTGATGAAAATTTTCGTCATATGCTTCAGGTAACCTCATTAATCTGTTGGGTTAATCCGTATCCCATCAGAGGTAGGCAAACAAAGCTTCGAGACTGCCGTTACCAAGGCTGAGTCCGCGGGCAAAACTTGATCTACCGCTGTTTATTCAGCCCATGATTTCTTCTGCCGATATTTCTAATTTCCCTAATGGAGAATCATATTCATCATCAAAACGGTGTGCTTTGGCAACTCATTTTCCCTTAATATCGACTGTGATCACATGGGGAAGCAGTCAAAATTCTATCTCGAGCGAAACGTTTCACATAATAGTCATGCCATAAAGGCTTTTGAACCGTATTCATTTTCTTTGACGAGCTTCGTCTCACAGACTTTTTCTTTCTTACTCTTTCATGATCATAGTGACTACATATTTTCTTACACTTTTCGATGTATTATTATAATAATGGGCATTAAATGCAAAATCTTGCTTACTTATTCTTACAGAATTCTATACCGTTTATTTCGTTATCCTCTTTCACCGACAATAAATAATTTCCAGTATAATTTGACTTCGTTGCAAAGAATAGTGTACACTCATTTTTGTATAATAATTTGATCTATAGTTCAGCCCCAGACAATATAATATTTCGCATTCTTGAAATGAATGATAGTGTAACATCGACGTACAAAGGTTTTCTCGCAGACTGTGGAAATGGAATATCGAATCTTTTAAAATAGATTTTTCTGGGTCGGAATAAAATTAGGTTGACCTTTGAAGGTACTATTGTCATTCAGGTAAAATCGATATTCAAAGTAAACTGATCCCAATGCTCTCTTGGAATTCCCTGCAGAACGATACTCTTTGTTCCACACGATACATTTCGTTTATTCTCTTCAACCTTTTATCCACTCTCGGAAACAGTTGATACGTAAAAAAGGCCATCGTTTCTTAACCAAGAAAGAGATTTCTGGTGCAAAGTATTTTACTGAATTGAGGACGGGATTTATAATTTATTCTCTTCTATGAATTGACCCAAAAACGTGAATTTGGCGCCTGAAAGTCCAATGACCAAATTCAGATAGCAATGAGCAGCAGAAAATATTCAAATTTGATCGGTGGAAGTAGATAAGCTGATTATGGGTTTCGACGAATTTAACATGAATACATCATTATTTGTGAATCGTATCTTTAATTCTAAAATATGGAGCTGTTTCAGAAGTAGAAGAACATCTTAAGTAACTCTACTTTTCAAAGGATGCAATTTATTTAAATATTTGGTATTTAATTCCTGATTTTAATTTATTCCAATATTCGTTGTAAAATATTTATTTATAATTTAGTTTCGTAATAATCGAATAAGTATGCATTTATTGCACTAATTATCGAAATTAGATATTTGTTTGCTTGAAATGCATCATAAAATTACATATTAAATAGATTGTAGCAGGTTTACCTTCCATTAACATGCAATTCTATTCAGTAGAATCGTGTTGTAATGTATAATTGAGGCATAACTATAAAGCGTATCGTTTGAATTAGATAGGACACAATTATATAAGTTCTTGAAAGGTTGATAAAATCTCATAGGCTAGGTTAATTTAATTATTTTAAAGAACTTCGATTATCATTGTCCAAAATATTGCTATTGATTTTATTATTATTATCTATTTTTACGATATTGAATTTTACTATAATCGTTCGGTAACTCAAAATATCTTCTTGTGTATATTTTAAATATTCCGTACCCTTGGAATAATATATCCTTCTCTGTGAATATGAGGTATTTAATAGCGATATGAAAGTTTACGTTAATTGATCGAGGTTAATTTGGGTCGAGAACATACGTAGTTGTATTAAGAAAGGTTTATTATTATTATTAAGATCTCCTGTTAATTAAAGGAAATTCATTGATTCTTCGCATAGTATAGAGTAGTACACTTCATTCATTCTGAAACACGCGATGATTCGCTCTAATTTAGCGCATGAAAAATCCTTTTGATATGAACATTTACGAAACGAGTGGAGATAAGCGTTTACAGAAGGCAGCCTATATTTCCCCGAGCTACGGACTCTAAAGCGTACCTTGAGAGGAAACTGAAATTGAGCGAGTGCAGTTTGAGTAGGCGAGAACACCCATTGCACGCAAACACACAAACGCGGCGAGCGTCCGAGCAGAAGGTATCTGTATCGATTCCCTGTGGGGGCGGATAATTGGACGCGTTCCTGTCAACTCGTGCTTTGCAGAGCAAATGGACCATCGCATCGATTAAGTCCTCCAGCTGTACAAGGAGGCGTTCCGAGAAATCTTCGATATCCTCTCACTCACTCTATTCCACTATATTCCGTCTAGAAGAGGAGACTTCATTCTCTCTTCTTCTTCTCCTTAGTTACGGTTGCTTACAGTTGCCATGGCTATTACTAAGACGTGAAATGAAGTTATATTATAATGGGACATATATTATCAATACAAGTATTTAACATTGTATCAAATTAGGGGTTAGCAATCTCGCCCAAGCAAAGACAAATTATTATTTATACTACATAAAATGAAGTTAAGTTATTATCAATTAAATTTGTAACCTATTGCGTGGAATATATTTGAAATAAATATTGTTCATTGTACACAAGTGCAAGAGTGAAATATGTTTAATATTATAAAAAGTATTTGAATTAGTTACAACACTTCATTAATTTGGCTGTTGTTGTTTGATAATTTTTATAACTTAATTGGTATGTTTTATTCAGAGATGTATAAATATAATTGTTATATTGATAATTTAAAGTGATGAAATTGAATGCAATTGAATCTATAGTAAGGATTCTTTCAGAACAATACACCTAATGTTTAAGAATTCATGTGGATAATTACTTCCAGTTGTGATGAGGATTCTAGAGTATAGAAACCCTGATTGAATATTTACATACGCAATATAGTAACATCCATATTATCTGACCTAGAATATTTAGGATATGTTAAGTATGGTTATAATTTTATTTCCAAGAATTTTTCAAACATATTTGTGTATATATAAATGTTTAAAATATCCAAAATATTTAAAAAATATCGATCTTCGATGTAGCTATAATAATTGCTGCTTAATATCACTAATATAGATGTAAAACGCAAATATTTTCGTTTTGGAAGGACAAAAAAAACTATTTCAGATCGAGAAAAAAATTTAAAATTAAAAAAAAAGCTCTTAACATATCGAAAATTTATTACCGTGAATAGAGGATTGTATATCCATTTATGAATTTTTAACTGGCATTGATTTCTGCACAAAACGGACGCATGCAATGAAATTTCAGGGGGCAATGAAAAACCCGATGAATTTCAAAGGATCAATCTATTCGCAGAGATTAACCGAAGCATGAAAAGCGCCCGTGGAATAGCGCAGTAAAATTTTAATTGAGTTTTATGCGAATTGAAAAGAATGGAGAATGAGGAAACATGATGCAATTTTATAAACAATGGATGCAAATAAGAGGAATTAAAGAAGGAATTATATTTACCCGAGCAGCACGAAAAGAGGAATTGCAACTTTGTATCACAAATCGCAGTCTTTGAGTTCATAAAACGTGGCAGCGGGAAGGCAGACAAATAATTGTAAATTTGACCCAAATTCGTACCAGGAAGCATCACAAGTGTCGTGAACCTTTCAAATCCTCCGTGCTACGTGGGAAGAGGACGGATTGCACCGCTTCTCTTTTAAAAGCCGAATAATTTCGCGTAAATATGGAAGAGGAGGCTCTTTTATCGCAATTAATGGTCCGCCTTTGATGTAACCATTCCTGGGTCGACTCCGTCCTCCCTTAACTTTTATCGCAATGATCAATAGCGGAAAAGGAAGCCTTTAAAAATTTTAAACTAAATGCGAAATGTATAGCATTATTCGTCAATTGTACATTATCCTCCGAACTAATGGATTGTGTTGGATGATTTACAGAGGTTCAGAAGTTTCGATTAAAACTCTGGTGCGCTCTATACAATGGTATAATCAAGAGCTGTAAGTACTTTGTTTAGTGGGTTAAAGAAACAATTAATTACTGCGGTGTAAAATATTAAACAAATACATCAATATCTGAATTGATTTTTGCTGGGATTTTTTGTGAGAGAGATGTTTTTGTCAATGAAAACGTGCAGAGACTGAATCATAAACAAAATCACTACCGAATTGATACGATAAATAAAATTATAGATAGAATGTGTATTACTCAGTTAAGTTATGGAATACTTCTAAAAACATTTCAGATTTAGATACGCTAATAATATAGCCACATATAGAATCTTTGAGGTCCTCCTGAGTCAAACAGCTTTTCAAGTCCGTGTTAATAAAGAGAGTGAGAGAAAAGGAAAATAATATATGTGTAGTGTAATTTAAGTAATATGTAATTATTGTATTGCATATATAAGGTTTACTGTCATTCGGTTTTAATTTTGAAGTTTCGTGTTCCAAATTTCCTGAGTGACATAGTTTGAACAAATATTATCATACACTTTTTAAAAGAATTATTTGAAGGTTTAATATACAAATTCTCTTGTATTAAGATTATAAAATTTTATATAAGTTTTTTAAATGTTTAATCATATGGTTTTTGTCTTACGATTTTGAGCGTATTTAGTTTTATCAAAAAAATATAATATGAATCTCAAACAAAAATAGAGATGTCTTTGTTTAAAATTATTTTTAGTTGTATTATTAACGTATATATTTAAGTATTCTTTGTTGAGTATTTGTATTTCAATAGACGTATTACAACTCGCTTCGAGTATATCCCGTTCTATATGACAATCATATCGGCGTGCTTGAATGATTATTTCTATTTACAGTAGTAGTTCCTATGAGGAGATTCCATAGAGCGCTTTCTATCTTGACATTCTTTAACTTGAACAATTCCTTTCGACATCAGGAACAGATACAGACATTAAAAAATTTTATATTCAGCGAATTATATAATAGTTTTCATAAAAGGATTTAAAGATAACCTCCATCTTTGGGAGTTCATATCCAAATAACTGCCTCCCTCGCTCCATTGGTTTCGAACGCTAAACAACTCCGAAAAGAAAAACAAAAGACGATCGCCTGGGGATGACGTCCGCGAGATTTCTCGAAAGGAAACGATAGAGATATGACGTCAAAAAGCGCTTATGGGACATGTAAGGAATATCTCGAACGGGCGATTCGTCATCTCTCGAATTCTCATTCATTCAGAAGCCGTCCCCTTTCTCCAAGTCAGCTTCCGCATCTCGAAAAATACACCGCCCGAGGCAGGATTACCACTCAGATGACCTCCTCACATAAGCAATCGATTGGCGATCGCGAAGGACTCCGTCCTCTCTTTTTTCCCGCTCTGCGGACAATATTCCGAAAGGGGACGTGATAAAACGGTGACGTCACGGGGAGGACGTGAAAAATGAGCGATTCCGGGCGAGATGCGCGCCTAGCAACGTAAATAACGCAGCGAAAACATTTTTCACCACGGGAATCCAGCAGCTCAAATGTTATCCGCTCCCACGGCGTTTGTTCGGGCGGTATCGAATGCGGCCGGATCTGATTATTCGCGGAAAAATCCCGGAAAACATTTCGCCGCGAATCGAAGGAAACGCCGACTCCAAATGGCCAACAGTTGGGGGTTTTTAAAGCTTTCGCGAAGGATTTTGGTTCTGCTTGAAAGTAAATAGGGGGATTGAATGATCCGTCACTGAGGGCGGTATTGTTCTCCGCGGCGACCTCTCCCGCGTTTGAGTGTTTCGTATTTTTGTTGAATAATACCCCCGTGTGTTTGTATTTTTGTGGGTGGGTGCTATGGATACGTACTGTGTAGGTGAGCGAATCAAAAATGGTTACACGTCGGCTACGTTTGTTTATGACGCGTTTGTACGGAATCGAATAAAGAAATCAACTTGCAAAAATGAATGATTGTGTCAATGTCGAAATAAAAACCTACAATACTGTTTTAATAAAGAATTGTTTGCCATAAAGTAAAAGATGGGGTTGATTTTTATTTAAATTTATTGTGACCACGTTTTAAAGCGGATATCGTATTATAGAATATTTAAAAGAATACATTTTGTGAAAATGATGTGGTTTTACTAAAAGTTATAGACTTTAGTATGAAAGGTATGTTACAACAAGAGCAATGCTTTAATTTACTTATGTTATATGGGAAAATTTACGTACATTTGATTGTTCTAGGTTATTAGATATTAGTTCAGTATTCTTCGTTACGTTCGTCTTTAAATATATGTGAAAAATTATTTCTCTTATGAGGGAATTGCAATTAATTTGAAATATTTTGCAAATTGAATGACACATCTATATAATATGGTATAAATAGAACCTATGATATTATATTAATCTTTGAAACTAAGGAGTGTATTCTAAGAAAGATATATCCGAACTCTAAACCGAAATAGTTACTATATAATCCTATTTGACACCTTTAGGAGTGATTTAGACCAACAGTTATGAAGTCAGATGAGATAAATTAAATTTCGTTGTACTTAAAAATAGTATGAAGAACTTGGCGTTTAAATATAGTTCGAAAAATTTCGTCACCATAAAATAACTGTTAAAATTTTTCTATTCATTCCTCTTTCGAACTTTTACTTCACCTAGAATTATATATTTTAAATAAGCTCAAACAAATTTATATTTGAAGTCTTTCAATCCTTGATTATACCTTCATTTAACGTTTCATCCATTGTATGTATTTAATTGGACGTATGTAGCTGTCAAACTTGGTTATTATTTGCTTCTTATCTTTCTGTGGAGGAAACGTTGAATGAATTAACATGAAATAGATAAGAATTATTTGATGCATCTAATCGTATTCTATGTTTGAAATCAATATAGGAACTTACTCATTTGATTGGATTGAAACAACTTTTTCATCAGCAAAATTTCCTCAAGGTCTTGCGCGATTATTCTAGTTTTTAATTAACTCTGTCGCGAGCAATTCGTTCCAACCAACTCATTCATACTAATGTAAGCGAACGAGTTCATTCTTACGCAACAGAGATCTAATAAAAGGCTTTTCAGACGCTCTCTCGTTTCAGATCAGGGATAAGGATTTTGGAGGATCGCTCAATAAAACTGCGCGGTTTCGTATTAATTTCGCACACGATATTGCCTTGGCAACTAGAGAAACTCGACTCTTAAGCTGTCTACTCCGAGCAGGTGTAGAGGAAGAGGCTGCATTTCTGCGAAACTAGACGCTAATTTCCGCCACGTCGAGATATCATCTCGAAGAGAGCTTCTCAATTACCTTCCCTTCAGCAGCTTTTAGTGGAGCAGTTGTTATTTCGGATGCGAGCCTTTCCTACTTCGTCTGTTTAAATCTAATCATAAACGTGGGAATTTCGCGAAGGCGGGAGTTTCGCAGTCCTTCTCGATTCGGAGATGTGCCAGACAACGTCTTGCCGTTTCCTCCAATTAATTCGCGAAACTGAAATCGTGCAAATTACGCGAAATGTTTCGTCGGCTTTACGCGGTCTTTCTAGCTAATCGTATTAATGACTGCAGTGGAGGTGGTTTTGCAAAAAGAAGGCGTGGCTCGCTACAAAACGCGCTCAATCTTTTCTTACCCCGTGGTGCCGGCTTATTTTTTCTTTCATCTCCACGCTACGTCGCCTTTCTCCCCTTTTTTTTAAAGGATATCCCCCAGCATAGGATACGTTTCCTCCTCACCATTGTACTCCCTCTTGTGTTCAAATTTCTTTCTCCCTTATCTAGGGCCTTATTCAAGATATGATAATAGTATTTTGAGGAAAAGTTTAATCCACCCATCTTTTATTCGAAAACTCCAAAATTGGTTCTCTAATTTAAAATAAAGTACGTAAATAATCTAAAATTCTGGCTCTATTAATTAGAATTTAGTAAGTAAATTATCTAAAATTCAAGATTAAATAGCAATGTTTGATGTGAAATATAGAAAATAATAGATTCTTTATCAAATTTGATAAACGATAAAAATGAAGTCGATAGATTGTTTTAAGAAAATATCAATTTAATAATTGTGTACTGATTCTATTATATTCAAGATGCTTATTTTAATGTCCTTCCTTTAAATGTAGTATATGGGAAATGTTTGTTGGTTTAAAATCTGAATGCAGTCTAAATTTGTTATTTGGATTAAACATTTAAATCATTTCTCTATATTAATAAGTTAGCAGAATAGTCAGGTTTTAATATCCACTACATATTTCTCTTATTTCCATTATAGCTGTCTATTTGAATTAAATAACAACAGTCGATTCATTTCCAAGTATATCGATACATTTCCACTATGAATTGCAACCTTTTAGTTTGTTCAAAAGTATTTAACCATTTTAAATTAATTTTCTATCATAATTGAATCACATTTTATTCGCTTATAATTTTTAATCTACTCAAAGCTTCGGCTTCGTTGTGAATATGAAAATCTTCAAATTTTAATTAAACTCGGTATCAACTCTGTTCACCCTTCCATCTCTTTTTTTACTCATTGATCTCTTAATGAAATAATAAAAACGAGCATCTTTACGAATGTATAATTTAGGAGACAGAGATACATCTTCTTGCTGCAGCGTAAATTGAGAAGACTGTTTTTAACTTAATCCGGTTTTCTTTGTTTCTTCAATCATAACACGTTTTCCTCCCTTTTTCAGTGCCCCAATTTCTGTCTCTCTCCATTCTGCATCTCTACCCCTTCCCCCCACCCCCTTCTGGACCCCTTTCCACTCATCCCCCCTCCCCGCAGATTCATATCGCTCCAACTGAAACTTCTGACCGAAATCTCATATCCGTGTTTTTCTCCTCCTTGCCACGCTGCCAGCTTTCCATCAGCATCCATTTTCCCCGGAGGAAATTCCAGACCAAAAGAAAACACCAGTCGGGGAAATTTATAATCCGGGGCGAGATGAAATTGCAGGGCTGCGTTCGGTCGAATTAAATCCGGGGATTTGAGAATCTTCGAGCGTTTTCTTGAGCGACTGCTACCAAGACGCTAATTCTCTGTGCCGATCGGAAACCCAGCAGAAAATAGATTACCAATATCGCTAGAGAGGAAGGGAGACGTTCTCCGATCCCAGTTCGATATTTCACGGTCGCCCAATCCTAGGTTACTTCCTCTCCAGCCATTATCCACCACCACGCCTTTCTATCTTTACCCACATCCAACTCGTTCCCCCCTCTACCGGCCGTTGTACGCGTCGTTGCTCACGTACGTCATCCATTTTCCGCGTTGTTACATTCGAACTAACGTACGTACGTTCCCCGGAATTCGCGCCGCCGTTTCTCCATTTGCACGTCAAGGTTTTTGCCCACGATGCCGTTGCGGAGGATTTTTTTTCCTCTTCCGTTTTCTAATATTCCAGCTCCAAATTCGTCCGTACGTTTCCAGACTTGTCCGATCCGCCAAATATTACCATCTATTATCGTTTAATACCTAGAATTTCTCACCTACTCGTGCTGTTTTTTTGAGGTGTTAGGTTCTTGTAAGCGATGCAATTCTTTCGGTTAAGATTGCCTAAGCATTAAGCAAATGCGGTTTTAATGGAGAGTAATTTTACGGCGCGGGTTAGCAAAACAGGAAGTGCGGTCGTAGAAAAACGCCGGAGAAGAAGTTTTCATTCGCTAATGGAGACGGGGCTCTTAAATTCAAATAAAGGCGAGGAAATTTGCCCTATCGAGAGCGTTGCACGGGACGCTTATTTATCGGCGATGGTTCTTGATGCAGCTTAGATTGCTCGGTTGAGTCGGAGGGTTGAAATGTCTGCTTGTTTACTCGATTACCCTTGTTACCCGTTTTCTTACGGATGAATGTTGTTGGAGGTCATACATATATTCCTAACGGTTGTTGATTGATTTATTTTAAGCCAACCATGAATGGTACTGCTAGGTGATTATCGTGAAATGTATACTATATTACGTCTAGGATAATACGGTTTTTGAGAAAATCATTTCTTAAATGTAAGAAAAATAAAAATTGAAATACGTATTATATATTCTAATTAGTACTTTAAATTCTTTGGGCGTATATTGAAATATTTTAAAGTTACTTTTAGCAATTACTACTAGTAAAATCATCGCTGGAACTTTATATCAAGATTGTATCCATATTCTCTCGCAAAGTGATTTATTAATGAAAAAAAATAATTCTGAGCATTCACAAATTTTATTGTTTTATTAAAATTGAATACTCTAGGAGACCCATTACTGAAGGATGAGGAATTTTATGCGGAAGTAATGATTTAATACTGAATCTCAATTCAGTTTAAACTAAGCTTTGGAGAAATTGTAGTTAAATGTGGAATATATTGACAGAAGCAAATATCTTATGGCTTACAATAACAGCGGACAGTTTTCATTGCAAATTCCGTCAAATCTTCAACTTCCTCTCCAAATTACGGCTGAGTATGCAATATATATTACAAATAAAAATTTCAGACGCATCTCCTGTTTTCCTTCCATCCCTTTTACCTTGTTTTCAATCAGCGAGTTTAATTATATCATCATCAGGTCATAAATAATCCCCTGCGGGTATTAATCTCTTTGAACTCCGCAGAAAGGTTCTTCCCCATACTTCACCCCAACTCGTTACTGCTCTCACCCAAATCTCAAAGAGAGGGTATTGACTTTATCGGGGTCGATATATCCACGCGTCTTCCAATATATCTCCTTTTGATACATCGCGAAATGAATTCGGCGATATCCAGAAAAATACGATGCCCTCAGGCGCTGGGATTGGGCTCGCTATTTCAATAGTTACCCAGAAAAATGGGAGACAAAAGAATTCTTTTGACGTTTAGCATTTCGTTGGGATATCGCCTCGGCGGGAGAAAATTACGCTCATTAATTATCCAGCCGATCCACCGTCAGATTCCATCGATTTCCGAAGACAGTAACCTTTTTCTCCTCATCGACTGCAGCCGCTTCTATTCCTACCCGTCTCAGCTAGGTTAACCTTCCTTCCGTTCCCGTAGGCCGCAGGGAGTCAACCAATCGAGCAAAAGGATAGGGAATCCTTCCCCACGTACTCTCCTCTTCCTCCCCACTCCGGGATGCAACCCCGCCCACCGCACACACACGAATCCGATTCCAAACCCACCGCACCCGCTGCATCCACCCTCTCCAGCATAGCACGCGCCCTTTCCCCACCTGCACACTAGCGACTGTAATCCAGCCGCATAGGGAGCGTGTTCGATTTTCACTACACGGGTCCTTGTTACCGGGGTAACAGCCCCCCACCTACAATCTCCCCCACCACCCTTTCCACCTCTGAAATCCTCCTGTTTTTAATGGCGAGTTAAAAGTGTCACCTCCAGGCAGTGTGGGCGAAACTGTAAAGGAAGGACGCGCGGGGTGAAAAAAGAGAGGGCGGTCCGGGATGAGATGCTGGGTGGCGAAAGGGAAGGAAACAAACAAGGGTGGGGATAAAAGGATGTGAGGAAGTAGGGAATGAGTGAACAAACGAAGGCTTCGGAGATGGTGAGAAGTAAGGATGCATGAATGAAGTTCTGGATCGAGTCACAGTGATCGATCTTTAACGAAGGGACCTTCAGTGATCGACGTTTCTCGATCGATCTTCTTTTTTTTTTGATGGTCACTCCGAGATGAGTGAAAAAAGAAAAGGGATGGTCTCCTCAGGGAAGGAAAAATTGAAAGGAATGATGGAGGAGGAGTAGAATGAATTAAGTAAATGGTTTTGATGAAAGGGGGTATTTAAGTACAGAACATGGGGAATTCAATTTATTAATCCCTTAGTGGAGCTCGTATATTTTTATAATCTCTTATTTAATCAGTTAATCGATCGATTATGACGGATGATTTTATTTGGGAATGAATAGGGTTAAGCCATTCGGGGTAATTTGTTCGGAAAGGGAATTAAAACAGTGAACAAGCGATGGAAGATAAACGATGAAATAGGCATACAAGATGAATTAATTGAGGTATAGGAAGGGAATTGATATGAAAACATCCATAGGAATAATTTTGCAGAGTAATAAATCCTAACTTAGTTTGCTAAAGTTTCTAATCTGGGTAGGACCCAGCGTGTGCCGCAAGGCCCAGTTTTGGGACCACCCAAACTTATTTCGTTCATGCAAATTTCGCGAATGTCGATAATGGCGTTCCGTCTTACTTATTTATCCACGCGTTAACTCGCAACTTGAGAGCCCTCCTCCCGTCAAGTTCGGTGCCGAATTAAGAAAAAAAATAAAACTTTTCGGAGTGAATCGGTTAACAAGAGGTGAGAAAAAAAGGGGGGGAAAAAGAAAAGAGGGCAGAGGCGAGAAGAGCGGTGGCAGTTGATGACAGCTGTGCTGCGGAGCGACCGTGGAGCTCCCCGAGACCCACTCTCGTCATCTCACCTCCAGAGGTCGTAAAAAACAAAACACCTCGCCATAACCGATGCGTTTGTTTTTTTTTTGGCTCCCACCGTTTCTTTCTCCGCCTCTTCTTTTCTCTATTCTGCATTTCCTCCTTTCGTATTCCAGCTACGTCTCTTTTCCTCTTCATCTCTTCGTGCTACACCCGCGACATATCTCTCCGTATCTTTCTCCTTTTTTTGAATCATTTGTTGCCTTCCTCACCGAATGACGTCGTTTGGATTCTCCGTTTGCCCCCACTCGCAAAAAGGCCTTAATGAATGGCTGCGGGGGTGGGGAGGGAGTGGTCCAGGGAGGGGAGGATAGAGAGGTCTCCATCCCCTCGTTTGTTCCTCGCTTTTTGTTCCCATGAGCCGCAGAGTTACGTTAGTGAGGGCACCCGCCGCTGGCGTCGCCCGTGCCGTGGCCTCCTTCTACGCTCCTTCGCCGATATATAGGAGGAGCTGTTCTGACTACCGCCAGACCCACGAGCGATACACATCCATCCGTCTTTTTCACTCCTCATCCCACATCTCTCTTTTTTGACTTCATAACTCTTCGGACATCGGATCGATGATGCAGTTCCCTTTAAATTTTACGTAAAAGCGTTTTTTTGCGGCTATTTTATGCGGAGATAAAAATGATAGCAACGAGGCTTTATTCACCGCTAATGCATCGGTGGAGCTAAGGATTATCCGTGCGAAGGGGTTGATGTATTCCGATCTTGAGGTGTCGAGGGAACGCTTTAAGCACATCGAATATTTGACGATGTGCTCCGCGATTGGAATACCGAAACGGCTAATGAATGTGCGATGTTTTTGAGGGATTAGGTTTATGGAGTTTGAAGAAAGGAACTTGGAATTTCTGTGTTTTTCTAGGGGGCGTTTAGAATTCAGCGATGAAATTTATGGATAAATTTTCTTGCAGTGGTTGTTTGTTTTCATAAGAAAAGGTTCTAAATATTAATAATTCATCTAGAAAACATGTATATGAATTTTCTAGTAGTAATTTCGATATCAGAAAGAGTCTTACTAAAGTGTTTTTGCCCCTTGAAAGCGGAAATTAGTAAGAAGATTGTACGAAAGATAATGTTTTGATTCATAAACTAACCTACGAAGAATTAATCGTACATATCAAATCGTTTCTAGTAATAATTAACACTTGCAAGATAAAAATGAAAATATTTAGTCTATTTATAACGAGTTATTGAATATGTATGTGCACAAGTAAAATGGAAAAGATAAATTTTTTAAAAACCAATGCTCCATTTGTTATATGAATGGAATGTTCGTATTATGATGTTCAAAAATTATCTCTGAAATAATTTAGGCTGACTTAGGATAGTTAATTCCATACATGTACAACAGGAGATAGACAGGAATTGATTCTCTTTATATTGATACACAAATTCTTATTAAAGGAATCGGAAGGGGTTTCGGTAGTAAAATATAAAAAATAATAATTGTTTGTAAAAGAGGTACGAGACGTTATTATTTTAAAAAGGAAAAAATTCTTAAAAAATATATTCTTTATTGCGCTTAATACTTCTCTTGTGGTGACGGAATAATTAATCAATAATGGTGGTGGTAAATTTTGATGGTGGTCTTTCATTCTCCTTATTATATCAGCTTATTTTAGACAATATAGCAGATCATGGTCGTGAAAACAATAACAATTTGTCATTTTATTGTATAAAATTAATGTTTTATGATAAAAGCTTTATGTAAAGGATGAAAAAGTAATCATACAATAAGAACTATGTCATAAAGCACGATCCCGCAAAGGCATTTCTTAATCTGACAGAAAATTTTTCATCGCCTCCGGTACATTCAGAGACTGTCCCAGTAGATTAAATCCATATTGTCCCCACGAAGTTACAATCCATAAAGACCTTCATGTCTGAGAACTCGGTTTAGTCGCACTAAACTAGGGTCGTTCTGTCGACTAACGCAAGAGCTCATACTTAATATAAGGATACGGCAAGGAATATCTACCTTCTATAAAGATGTCTTATAGCAGCGTCATATATTTTCACTTTCTCCAACGTTCAGTTAATTGCGTTTAATTTTTTATTCCCGGAGTCGTTAAACAGTTACGACTCATCTTACCGATAAATTTCCCACCACTGGAACTTACGGGACCCGAATTTACGACTCAGTTTTCGAAGATTCTCCGTCGCCATGACGACCCGAGTTTGAGGCTATTCGAGGCGTTCGAAAGTCTTTTAAGAAAAGCCACGACGTCAATCGGAATTAGATAAAATGGTTCCTGCAGAAAGAGGACACACGAATCGTTTATTCTCCGTTTAAGGACGCGTGTCGTCGTCCATCGTAATGGAGAAGATGATCGTTGGGAAACTAAAGGCGGAATCCTATTATGACGAAAACGGGGACAAGAGATGAATCCTTTAGGAGCCCAGGAGATAACTAGTATCAAACGCGGGTTCGGAAAGTCGATTGTAACAGTAAAAGGCGTGTTAAGCGTAATAAGGTTCATTCGTACGATTATGTGGAAATCTTGGAGATTAAATCGTATTTCATCATGTATTTTTATGACTAATTATTTTTCGCACGACTAATTGAATCTGAAATTGTTAAATTGAGAAATATTTACAATTATTTCCAATGGTTTTTATCAAAATTAATAATAATAATTAATTAATAATAATAAAAATAGATATTAAAAAAAAAATTTTGTCTGGAGCATTGGAGTGAATTCGGATTTATGAACGATTTTTATGAATATTTTGAATTAATTTTTGTTTAAAGGTAAATATGAAATTGATCGTAAAACGTGGTAGATATTTTCATATAGAAAATGCATTCCGAGTTTCAATAACGCTATTTAATATAGTTGCTTTTTTCATAATTAGAATACAAAAATAGTGATTCTTAATTTAAAGTATTATACCAATAATTACCGATAATAGTTAAAATGAATAATATAAATAAGTAATAATACAAGGAAACTAAAGGATCTGTAAAAATACCATACTTTGAAGGACCCATGTATTACTTTCATCGTGAGATATATTAGATATTGACATTATAATGGAGATTTACAAACGATTCTGTAAGACAATAGAATATGACAAAAAGAATCAATTTTTATAGAGAGCCTTTGAAACCTGAGGACGACTATCAACTGCACACGAAAAAGGTGTATTTCATGTAAATAATGGCATTTTGTAATGGAGAGGAGATCACTACCTGATGCCACTTGTTGCAAGCCCTGTCATTACCCCATGAACGAAATGATTAGCACTCAAAGTATCTCCTCTATTTATCACCAGAGTATCATTTGAATATGAGGGATTATACGAGTATTTGTAAAAAATAACAATTTATCATTTATTCTCATATATATTCCTCGAAAAGTTACCAAAGAGCATGAAATAGAGTTGACTTTTTAATTTTTTATCTTAGCCTAATGCATTTATAACTTTTTAAAGATTAAAGAAATATTTTACTGTATACGTTTAATCTAGTGCACTACACTCATCATGGATATGAAAAGGAGTAATAGTTATCAATAAATTATGAATTTTCTTGGTATAAATTGTAGGAATTATCAACAGTGTAAGTAAAAGTTCTATGTTTAATTTATAGGATCGAAATTGATTTTGATATTATAAGAAAAACAAGTCTTCTGCATAGATATCAAAATCATATTCTATTTTGGAATGAAATGATCATTTTCTTTTATTTATCTCGGAGATGTGATTAATTAATTTTTAATTATAAGATATTTTAGTAGGTATTTATTCGTTATAAGATAGTAACAAGATTTGTGAAATCCCGTGTTTAAATTCATCCAACGCAATTTTTTATGCATTTTTGCATAATTACGAATAATATCTTTTCCATTTTTCAGAATTAAAAAGTATTTCATATCAGTATAGTTGTATACCATTATAAAACTTTTAACGACAATTAATGCATATATTATGAAACCCTCTTTAATCGCTGCATTATAAATTTATTTCAACGTTTTAAAGCCATTTCTGCAGCTAGAAAAAGATGGGAAAAATGTATCTCAGAATGCTATGAATTCCGACATAGAAAAATCGACCCCGGAAACACGCCCTCGTTCACACCCAGACATCTCTAACACCCTTCGGAAAGGACGTGCTAAAAACTGCCAAATTCCTTTTTAGAGGGAAACCTAGGAAAAGAAAAAAAAAACAACCCACGACGCCTGCACATCCAGACACACTAAACTCGTCAACCAAACGCTTTTCTACAAAACGAATAAAAATCGCGTGGAAATTCGGCGCAACAAACGACCGCTCAGTCCCTCATCATCGGCGATTAAACGGAACGGGGCTCCGAAACGAATCCTATGGGAAAAGCAGGAGAAATGCTCTCATTCCCACGTAAGCCGTGGCAACGTCCTGAGAGGAATCGCCCTCGTCTGCGATGATAGCGGCGGGTCTCATGAGGGCACTGGGGATTTGCGGAGATGATGAACGTTTGAGGGGAGGGTTTGCGATGTCTGCAGACGTGAGGCGCGCCGTGCATTATTGGTGCCTCGTGCGAGCTTAAGACCAGAGGCAAAAAGGTGTCGGCGATGACGTCTGGCGGAGATGCGAATTTCGTTCGGAGTGGTGGGTTGCGGGTTGCGTGGTTGCCAGGGTGAGGGGGAGGGAGTACGGGAGGGTCGCTAGGGTGATAGGGGAAGTAAGGGGTGGGTAGCGGGGGATAGGAAAGGGTTTTCGAAGGCGCGTGGCGGGAATACCCAATGCGCCGTATAGTGAAAAGGGAACGGGAGATAAGCAGAAGAGAGAAAAGTAAATGGGATGCAAGCGGCTTAGAGAGGTAGGCGTATATTAGACTCGGTGTGGCATGGATTGCCGGGAAAGTGAGGCGCAGAGTCTCATATGTGTAGCACAAGCGTTTCTATTGTCGATGAAGATGTGAATTTGTGTCGTGAGGCGTTTCGAATTCCCGCGGAATGGGAATATTCACCTTTTTGAGGTTTTATGAGACCGCCAATAAGAGGCACGGAATCGGCGATGTTATTTTCAGGGCGTTAGAGAGGAGGAGTCTGGGTGTTGAATTTTCCGCGTTCCAGACGTTTTCCGTATTCAATTTGCGATGGATTTTCGAAAGTGAGTCTGTTCAGTTGGATCAATATTGGTGTTTGCACTGTATGGAATTTGGTCGTTAAATAAGCGAACAAATCTGTAACTTTCTCTTTCGCTGATGTTATATCCACACCTTCCTTTCTTTGGAGACTAACGCAGATAATTATTACTGAGGAGCATTTCGAAATTTGTAACTGAGCACATGCCAAAGGACTTTAATATTTACTCAAACTTCCTTCAAAATTTTTTCATTCGAAAACTGATTCCCCTCCCTTTAGTAAAAAATATCCTTCCATTGTTTATGTGATTAATAAGGTTTGATACATCTTTATTAACTAAAATAATTATAACTAGAATATTCTTTTGATATCATTCTACATTATATCGTCAATGACTGTATAAAGACGATAGAAGCATTCTTTATTTTTATTTTGGATATAAAAATATCACTATTGTAGTTCAAGATGTTCAAATCTAAGGCATATTAATAACGATATTCTTGTATAATAATACAGTATTGGAATTAGTGTAAAAAGACGAACGATGTTAAAGACATATTTTGTTAAATAAATCCAAAGGTTGAAAGATTTTTTGATATAATAGTACAATAATAATTGACAATAAAATAACATATTTACTCATCCTAAAATAAGGAAAAGTATTACGTTTTCAAATAAAATTTTATCAGTTATTAATCGGAGGGGTAGAAAAAAGAGAAATTGAAATATTAAATGAGAAAGACTTCAAGGAATCATGGCGGAAAATGTCGGTGGCAACAAAATAACAAAGGAAAGGAAATATTGATTAAAACGTATTCCATGATAATTTGATATGACCCAAGGAAGCATCCGAATGAAGGGCGTAATCAATTTCATGGCTCTGGTGGCAAACACGGAGCAATTTATTAGAAAGAGTTAATTAAAAAGGGATTGCGCGGACGGGAATGAATCGTCTGAGGACAAAAAGGAAAAGGGTGTGCTTGCTAGAAGAGCGTTGAAGGACAAGAAGACGGAGGAAATGTCGTGACGGCCAAGGGACGATTGCGTAAGAAAATGATGAATGGAAAGCACGTGAGCTCGGGAAGAGTTGGATGTCGAAGCCGATGGGCTTACAGTGGTTAAAGAAAGGGGACGAAAGGAGGGATACCACCTTTCTTTTCCCGTGATCCTATTTGCACGTGAAACATGTCTCTATAACCGGATGGGATTAAACTCCCCCAAGGTGATCACTCGTATTTTAAGGCGAAAATTATTTCATTGGATTTTTAGAAGTTTTGTTGATATCAATTTCCTTGGTAACCAAATTATTTTTCTGTATTTATTTGTTTTGAGTTTTGAAGAACTTTATTGGTTTTCGTTGCTATGGAAAGTATTGTTTGTTTAGATTGAGAAGGTATATCGTTCACTAATTATTTTCCATGAAATCTGATATAAATTTACTCCTAGGTTTATTAATATTGATCGAGATTAATTTAATTTGATAATAATTTCATTTGGAACTGTATACAATCAAATCCAGTTAGATACACTAAAATGCAATAATATGTTGTTGATGATTTAATCTGTAACGATAAAACACATTAAATTTCTATTATTTGAAATTAAAGGATAAAATTAATATTTCTATTTCAGTAAAAGGGTGACTAGTATTAATATTTATGTATTGTTTCAAATCTAAACAGCTTTAATTTAATATTATCAGTTTTTCCTCTCAAAGGGAAACATTTTACGCAAATAATTTTCGACGAGTATTTCCTTGTCACCAGATTAAACAAAAGAAATATGACTGTAGGGATTCTATTTATACGTTTCTTTTAATAAAACAACCCTGGAGCATATCTGTGAGTGTAAATATTAATCTCCTTTGAAATTGTCCGGTGAATTACATCTGCAATTGAATCGTAAAGGTTATTAAGGTGAAAGGTTATCTCAATGAACTGGCTGATTATTGAAATATTTACAGTTAATGCGATTGTCGTATTAGTGCATGATGTCCATAGTCATTGTGAGGATAGATTTATCAAACATCGTCATAAATATCCTACAAGTAACCTAATGGCTTACGGCGGGGGTGCCTATGACTATGGCTCGTGACGTGACTAATGTATACGATTCCAATGTCGAAGGAAATGCATGCATTCTCTTTTAGAAGATTCGATTTTTGATTACCTTCAAATATTTTGAATTAAAATTTTTCTTTGCTGATCAGTTTCACCTATTTTATAATTTTTATACGTCTCTGAACTAGTTTTCGGATACCTAATTTTAATACTTTTCTGGACTTCCAAGTAAATAATAATTAGGCGGGTGTATACATTGGGAGACAACTGCTACTATTTTTATTTTAATTTTTTATCAAATGGATTCTGTTCTTAAATTTTCTAATTCCTGATTATTTCTATCCACTGTCCTTAAGCACCTAAGCTCACAGATTTATCGTCTGATTTTTATTATAATGGAACGCATTTCGCTTTAGTATTTCTGTTCTGTGAATGCACCAACTGGACCTTCATACACTATCTGCACACTCGAGCCGTGGCTTAAAACCATTGCGTACGCTCGTTAGAAGAACCAGCAGATGAATGTGACCTGACCATCTAACGTTACTTATTCAATAAAAGAAATCGTATGAAGAGTAATTTTGGCAACTCTTCTCGTTGATATGAGACGCCATCGATCGTTCGGTTCCCTTTTCATTGAACCCTCTCACTCACCGAGAATTTTGACCACAGGGCCACTTTTCGACCTCTTCCTTACGTTTTATCCCTTTATTTCCCTTACTCGAGAACTCTTTTTTTTATCCCACACCCCCTTCCTGCAAAGTGGATGAACTCCCATTTCTTCCCATCTCTCTCTCTTCCCCATTCCCTATTTTCCCGTCTTTAACTCCATTTCGCTTTCTCTTCCCCCCTCCTTCTTTGCCCACCCTCCCCTCGAACCCCACCCCCCACGAACCCCCCCTACCACCCCCACTTATTCAGTGGTTCCTCCTTCATATTCCCTCCCTTTTTTATCGCCCTATCCTTCAAAAACCTCCTCACGAGATGGATTCGGATGGTGATGGCGTATTCGTGTTCCTAAGTTGAAGCTTTTCTGTGCCCCGTCTATTCCTCACCTCTCTTTTTATTCCCTCCTCGTCCAACTCCCCTTATAAAACACTCCCTCATTCAACCCCTCGAGAAGTTTTCTTCGCAAGAAATGAATGCTCCGAGTAGAAAATGTACCGTTGGAAGAAGTTTTGCGGACCCTATCGGGAACGGAGCGCGACGGCCTGAAACAATGGGTTTTGAAGAATATGCCACTTCCTTTTAATGAACGGACCGAAAATTTTTGCGATCGATAGCGCTCCGAGAGAATGGAAGCATTTGGAAACCGAATATCCGCTGAACCAGATTCTCAGCTTTACGCTCTCGAAGTAGCAGTTACGCGTTTTTAGGTTCGAGTGAGTAATTGCATCACCTCGGAGGAATGGTGTCAAGATGGTTGCGCGCCCCCACACGAGGGTTGGGGAAATTGCGAATTTTTGGGGCGCAGTTTTAAATTGAATTTTTTTTTCGTGTTTTTTTTTTTAATATTGTGGTGTGCTACTATGCACCTTTTAGGGTGAACTTGATGACTCCGAGTTATATTCAAGGGTATAATTGTGCTTTTGGTTGAATGGATAATTTAAGAAGTATTTAACGCCGTATTTTATATTCTGTATTCGTTGTAATGTTAGGAATGTAGAGAAGAGAGTGTTCAAGTTGTGTTTTAGCCATTGTATTATTTGGGATAATTCCCAATTCCCATTTACATCTTTTCAACATCCTATCAACATTCTATAGAATTTCTCTAGTACCTTTTCTTCCCTTAATTGCAGATCATATGATCGAAAATGAGAACGAATCTTTGAGACAGAGGTTCTCCGAAAAAAGATGGAAGCTACTGGACAAAGGAGATGAAATCAAGTGTCTCCGGTCTACATCACCCTCCAACGCATGTCCACTCTAAAGGCGTCTTCTGATAGGTCCTACGGAAACGTGAAGACTGGATGGCGTACAATGGTGTCGAGAATGAAGAAGGAGTAAGTACATTTACCATTTCCTTACCATTTGTAAATCTGGGAAAATTTCAGATGACACGAGTAATATTGTTATTTCCGAAGACTACTTATATTTTTTGCGACCGCTTCCAACGATTGGTTCCCTACTGAATATGATAAAGATGTTTACGTTCCGTTTATTGAAGGTGTTAGATACTACGCAAAATCTGTTTATGGATTCTAATTTCTTTCTAAAATATAGTCTGAATAATTAATCTTTACGCTTGCTGCCTTAACTCGTATTATGAGAGCTTAACTGTGATTATTTCATAATAGAACGTGCAAGTATAAATCACAATATTTAAGGACAGCTTTGTATTGTTTTATTCGGAAAATTAATTGTAAGGTGAATTATGAATTGACCATTACAGTAAATTGTATTATATAAAAATACAAATATACAAAGAAAACTTTCGTATGGCGAAAAGTTGTCTATACTTTGTACAAGAATATCGTTTAGTGTACCTTAAGAAATATTTCGTCAATACACAATCAAAATACTTCTATTCAATAAATTTTAAATTGATATAATTTAATGTAAAATATACCATTTCTTGTGCTATAATATTTAAGCGTGTTAAAGGGAATGGAATATCCATTTGAATTTGTGGGAAGCAAAGAAATTGAAATTCCCTTCTTTCATGATTTCTCCGCTCTATCGCTTTGACGAAATGTTTAACCGTGCCTCCTTGGCACAATAATTAATTCCTTCCAAGGGCTATCAGAGTTGAAAAACGCCGAGTGAAAGTAAAATTTCCTAAATGCGGCAGCGGATTAAGGCGCTCGGAGGTACAGAGCTGTGCGAAATACCTCGAGGGAAACTCTCTCTTGTGACTCCGGAGAGAGACTTTGCGACCTTTAATCAGTGCACCCTTGATACGCGTGAGCCAATGTTTCTCCATTACCCGTCCTTCCAAGTTTCAGTCGTTAAAATGAAAGGGCTTTCACTTATTAATTCTGCCTTAATCCAGCATTTCAAACTAAGCCACCAATTTGCATTTGGCCGGGCGTCGAATGCTCCTGCGAGCTGTGACAACGACGGTTAATGTATTCGGGATGGAAAATACATCGCGAGTCAAAGAATCGACGGGGTAGTGAGTGCAATTCATTACGGCGTTAATGCCCTGAGAGAGGTCGGCTGCTCAAATCTGTGTGAAAGAGGCACTCGTGATAAGCGATGCGTTTAATGCACGATTCTCATAGTTTCATGATGATTTAATGTTTAATGTTTAGGAGAGGTGAAGTTTAATCTGGTCCTGTTTATTTATGGATCATAGATTTCCGATAATTTTGAACTAGGTTTGATTACGATATCGCATTAGGATTTGAATATCTCATCTGAGAGTGTTATGAATTAATTGATTGTTGTATCATCTTTGTGATAATTTATAGCGGTAATTTTGGTGGACAAGTATAAAATATACATATTAATACTCCTGTAGGTGTTAGAATTCTAGTAAGATGATTATTAGCGCATTTCTTTAGGTTGAATAAAAATTTAATGAATTATCCTATAAATTTTAGCTCTAAAAACATCGACTATTACATATATTCAGTATAATGCTCACCTATAATAAATAAGTTTTGAATATAAGGTACATGAGGGAATTTTGATTTGAATCTAATTGCAATAATTGAGGAATAATTATATTCTTCCTTATTCATAATTAGAATACTAATAAGTGCGTCATTTCAACATAGACTAGTTTTATATTTTCGTAACTTAAAATAAATCCTCTTGAGAATAGTAAAACTTCACAATTTTATACTTTATGAAGAAGAAGATTCGTGTTGTCATTGATGATACTATTCAAGATTTTATATCCGAAAAGTTACTGTAACTCCGGATGATAAACCATTACGAAATTGGGTGAGGAAATACTAACACGGTTTGAACTCGACCACTCCATTATGCTGTCTGCTGCCTCAGCCAGTTTTTTGCGCTGTTTGTATTAACTCTTTACCTCGTAGTCACGAAAAATGTTTGCGTAGCTCAGAAGTTTTTGACATGTTCCCTAAGTTTACTGCATCCGATAGCCATCATCTCCTCCACTTTCCTTAAGAGTACATAGAGACTTACCGACGATGACAAGCGATGCGACGACAAGAGCGGTGTCGAAAGATGGAGCATCAGCGGACACTTCGCAGCGATATCGGCCGGTGAGGGAGAAGCCAGCATCTCTCAGGACCACATGATGGGCATCGCTCTCGGAAAGCTGTCGAGAAAGGAAAGGGGAGTTGGGTCGATTGCATCCAATAGCATGCTCTACCTAAGTAATCCTCGAAATGTGTCACTTATCCTCGAAGTGAATCCATTCAGGATCTCGGTTTGACGCGATACAAATATTTGCGCATTGGAGGGATATTGTAAAAAACTTAAATCAAAAATATCTTTCTAACATCTAAATAACCTTTTAACCTAATCATTAGTATCAATCGATTAGTTTATCCTTAAAGGAAGCGATAGATTTATATATACGACGGAGCTTTATTGTGAATGAAGACGTGAATGAGAATATTAAATATTTTTAATCGTAATTTTTTGGGCTCTTTCAAGAACTCATCTTCGTACACAGAGGAAAGGTTTGAGAATGTTACGACACGGCTGAAAGCTTAAATGTGCATTGAAATTCATTTATTTGTCAATTAGAAGGCGATTATTTGTAAAATATATTTGATCAAAATTTTCGCTAGAAAATTCCGCTAGAAATTTTGCTATCATTGCCGTTGAATTAATTCTAGCAATTTGAATTGAAATGAAAATGTAATTGTATATTTTATTTATCATTAATTATTCTTTGTGGAAAAAGTTTAGTACTTTATTTTATAAATTGAATCCTTCTGTAAGTTTCATTGATTTTAAAAAATGGATTCTTGTAAAAATCTTAATTGTAAGTTGCAAAATATTTTTCTTACTTGTTTCATTCTTTAATTTAGCAACAATATAAAACACAGCTCGATCGCTCGCGTAGAGATTTGAGTTACGAAATCGTAGTCCTTAGTAATACTAAAATAATATTACGAAATACAATAATATTGTTATAAAAGTTAAAAATGGTAGCCAGGCATATAAAAAATAAATAAAGTCCTTAAGAGATGGCAGTAATAGGATTAAAACGAAGTTACGTACGGCTCCCGATGTATCACAACGCATCGCTCCATTGTGATTGGCATGTTATAATGGAAATAGGACGTAACGCGGATGATCCTTGCGTCTTTCAAAAAATATGGGAGGATGATGATATTTTATGACATAGGAAATCAATGTGTCCGAACGTCAGGCGCATATTTTTCTTAGCAACGCATTCGATGACCGCAGGCAGCAGTGGATACGTAACTTTTCATTCGTCATAAAATTCTCGGCAGAGTGCTGCGTTACAAACCACATCGACATATTTTGACGTAAATCTAATCGTACTCCGATACGTCTTCGTTCTATAAATTCTAGCGCATTGTTTCCGATTCGTATTGTGGACCGCTGTATCTGTATTTTACGCTATTGTATGTGAAATTCAGATTTGAAAAGTTTATCATTTTATGTTGCGAAATAGAATTATTGACATATCTGAAACGAAGAAATGCATCCATAGATACAGTGACTAGTATGTTATATTACAGTGCCTTACTGGTTTTTATCACGCACCGCTATATATCCTATACCAGTCTTTCAAATCACGTTGCTTTATACCATTTATAATTATATTTCTGATTCCATAATAATTAGGAATAGAAATTGAGATTACGTTGATTCACTTTTAAAAGGTCATCCAAATATTAAAATAAATAATCGCACATACAAGGAAACATCGTGTTTGATGAATGAATCGTCATAAACGTTGTTTTTCGGCATAATAAAAGCCATGATGTTTCGTAGTAAAGCAACAGAAATTCAATTTTAAAAGTTAATTTGCCTTTAGTTTAAGAATAATCATTACTCTACTATCAGTATTGGTATAATAGATACAATAGTGCTACTTTCATAGATTAAAATTATACTAACCCAAGTTTACGATGTCTGAACATCTATGATTTTAGCAAAAAAGTAATGACGTAACGCTAAACGCAATATGCAGAATAGAAATACTTAAAGTAATACAACTGAAATAATTTGACGGAATAGATCAGAAATAATGAATTCTATGCGTGTGTTAGACATAATGGAATTACTTATCGACGAAAATATCTTTGGCTCGCATATCTGATCTTCCCCTAATCCCCATACTCACATCCACGTTGATCCCCGGCAACGGAAACACTTTGGTGGGCGGATCTTCTTTGGGCAAGTAGCGATAAAACTCTTTCTTGCCCTTGTACCACTTGACGGCGTACAGCTCCGCTCCCTCCAGGTCGTACTGGCATTCGAGAAACACCGTCTCTCCCACAGCCACCGCACCGGGCGACACCACCCGCACGTTCTTCAGACCACCAACTCCTGTTAAATGACAGAGAATAGCCTTTAGGTGAATGGAAAACTTCGGTACCAAGAGGTGAAGTACCCACTTTGGTGCGTTTGCCAGCACCGTTGCTGGAACATCTAACCTCATGTAATCTCTCTCAAGGGTCAGATATTCCTGATATCGCTTGCGAAATTACCTTGCTACGGATACTACCCCACGAGATATGCCTGTAATTGACCTATCATTTTACGATATGTCTGCTCGTATTCTACTTTAGTTTAAAGATTTTATATCTTCGAAGCTCATCGGTTCAAATATTGTTTTATCGATAAAGCTTAAAGTTATAGTATTCGTTCCTTAATTGCTAATGAAACACTCAGCATATGTATTACTCTCTTATTCTGGAGGTGTTTGGACAGAAACATAATGTTAATATTTCCGCACACAAGTAAATATTTTAGAAAGTATGTTTGTTGAAAACAATTTTAATAGCTGTTTAATATCATAGTAATGATTCTAAAGAGTCTGATTGTACACGATTAACATTCCGGAAATATTTTTGCTGTACTGAAATTATTTTGAATAGTATCGCATATCGTAAAAAAATATATTTCTTGCGGGAAGTACAATTTTCCTCGATATATATAAAATTGGATTTATATAGTAGGAGGTATTTTTGGCGAACTTATGTAATGGTTGATTCAATTAATTATAAATTTAGAGGATGGTTCCCAAATTATAAAATGATGCAAATTATGACTCTGGTAAATTTCACGTAACGTTTTTAATGATTCTTAACATGAAAATTAGATATTTTTCAAGCTTTGTAGTTGTGATTGCTAGGAAGTTCGTTGCTAAGCGATGAAGTTTTTAATTAATTGCATCGGCATTATTGGAGTTGGATCCTAAAGTTGACCGCAACCGGAAAGGGCATTTTGCTTACAAAATCAGCCGTTTACCCATCGAACCAGCTGCTGACCCCATACATGATTTCCAAGCTCTTGTTTGGGGTCGTAACCTTTAGTTGGGATATTGCGCGGTAGGGCGGGGAAATGCATTTCCACCCTCTGTTGAAATTTTGTTAGAGCCGGCAGGAATATCCCCTTAAGGTTTGTCGCCTTTGTCGTTGGAATAAAATCTATTTAATACCAAGTTATTTTTATTACTCATATAATGATTAAAGACTTTTAATGATGACAGAAAAGCTTGTAATTATTATTATTATTAGCCAACTTTTTTGTTTAATCTTCTATTCATCTTCATATTAACTTCGCATTTTAGAAATTCATATTGGTAAGAATTTCAGATTCATACGAACTTATCATTTTTATTATATTTTTTGACAATTTTTAGCAGCGTATTAGATACTTTGTGTAATTGAATATAAGAAACATTTTTCATTCGACGAATTACGATATAGAGCTGAAATTTGAATTTATTTGTGTTGGTACTTTTTTACCTGTTATTTATCACTCTGAATTTCATAGCAAAACACGCATAAGTTTGAATTGTTGAATGTTACTAACTACGTTATAATTTACTCATCGTTGACTCAAATTTACTATCGTACTACTATTTTGTTTTCTAGAGTACAGTTTTCTAGTTAAACACCGTCAGATCGAACGTCTATTTCCATTAAAAACGACCCTTTTTTCCCGGGAAAACACAGAGTCATCCAAATAAAAAAAAGGAGCATCCCATTTTTTTAAAGGATTATGGAGCCGAATGAAAACAACGTCATTGCAGTTGACCCATCTAATCCGAAACTTTGACATCCTCTCCTCAGCATTTTTTCTCCCTCCAAAAAGAGAGGGAGGGGTTGAATACACAATAGATTTTTTGCTAGCAAAAAGGGCCATCAAGTAAGACGTGAGAGTTATTGGCTGCGGAAGTTGTGCTCATACGGGCGCGATTAAATGATATGTTGGGGGAGGGGAATCGCACGAAAAAAAGACGTAAAAAAAGGGAAAAGGTCGTGTGTGGGGGAGAGGTGTGTGGTCAACATACGAGGAATTAATCTCGCGTGATTTAGCTGAATCGAAGACAGGTAACCCACGAGGGGAAACCCTAAAAGGGACAGGATAATGCGTGGAAAGCCTTGTGCCATCACGCGGTTTAATTCTCGCTCGAATTCATCTTCGACCTCCCGTTCGTTTGCCGACCATAATTCACGCGATAGGCTCCAACTCGGAAGCGACCGTTTTGGAGTAGAAATTAAAAAATCCGCAGAATTGCGAGTGGGGGGAATTGACGGGCTTGCGTTTCGGAGATAAAAGGCTCGATTCGATGAAAGAGAGATTAGCGTCGATTATCGGAATGGATGTGTAAAAAAATTCGGTGTTGTTACGATTGTCGATTGGGATCCGTCATCGCGTTTTTGCATCGCGAATTGCGTCTTATAGTTGCGTAATTCTCCACAGAAGCGCGCGGCGCAGTGCATAATCGGGTCGGGAAGTAATTCGCTCCAGATCATCGTTTTCCGGTCGGATACGTTCCGCGTGATCGTGTGGTGAATAATTATAAGCAGAGTAATCTCGTTAAAGATAACTCCGGAGCAATAGATTCGGTCCAATTTAGATTTCGCGTCTTTGTCCCGAGGGTTCTGTTTAAATATGCGTTAACTCTGTCGAATTATTATGTTGTTTTAAAAATCTTATCTTCAGAATCTAATATTATTCATTCCTGTTATATTTATACAATCACTGTTATACAATTTTATTATTACTAAATACTCGTAATATTTTTACTCATTCAGATGTTTATATGATAACTCTACAATATTTTAATCAAGATCTGTAATTTACGTGTATTATTCATTCACTGAAAGGATAAATTCTTTTATATTTCATATAATTTTCATGTGTTATGACAGTGTTATTGATATGTTTATATTGCATTACGGTGACATTTCTAAAGCATTAATATTATATTTACGCGATGTTAATAATATAATTCTATTAATTTGTTTAATATTCATATATTTATCCAAACATATTTATAGTATCTGTTTTCATTTTACTGCTTATATTCCCTTTCTTCATTGTATTACGAGGAAATCATTACGACCTTTAAATAACACTACCAATTAACATCCCCCCTTAGAGATTAAAATGTCATCCTTTATATTTCGTTTTAAAACATCCTTCCCATTCGTCCGAAATAATATCCGAAAGTTTTTCTTTTCGCCAATTCATTAACTCGTATGACGTAAATGATCGTCTCTAAACGGCCCGAGTTATTTGGGATATTCTACCGATGGCGCTTATATTGTGAAAATGCCTCGCAAAAATGCGGGTTTTGCATAGCGAGTCAGTTTGCCGGAACGCATCTATGCGAAGAGCAACTGCCCATGACGTAACTGACCTTTCACGGAGTCCGCACATCCATGCACCTTTTAGAAAAATCCATTTGCCCGAGGCGCGGGATAACGCAGTAACGATGGAATTCACTGAATCCATGGAAATAGGGATAAACATGACATAAAAGGAGAAAGAGTGGCGGAATATCAAAGATACCAAGCATTTTTCCTCGTCCGATGTAGGTGACCGTGGGATGATTTAGTAGAAGAGGAAGATCGCTCTTTTTTTCGAAAATAGAAAAAAAAATGATAGTTTCATTCTGTTGCTAATTTGATGCCGAACTTTCCTTGTTCGGTACTTTTTAATTTCTTTGGCTTCTCGTTTAGATTGGAAATTGAAGAGACTAGTAAGATATTGTATCTGTCATTTTCACTCCGAATTGGTGAACTAAATGAATTGCGAAAGAATATTTTATGTATCCGACTTTTTAATTTCCTTGTACGAGGTTATCATAGAGCTAGTTATGATTGCCTGACTGGATATTGCCTCAGATATTTACTATATACCTTAGGGAAATAAGCGCTGGTGACCACATTCGATTTAATAGTGTTCGGAATAGAGTATTGGTCTAACTTATTACTGGAAATTAAATTTCGAATCTGCTGTGGTTATATCGTTTTGGTTTTATATTTTAATCGAAATCAACGCAAATTTATTATGCTTTCAAATTTTGATGGTTATAAACAGAAAATAAGAGTTTATAAATAATGTTCTAAAAGAATGAATGAGGATTAAAAAGGATAAATATTGAGTGTTGAAATGTTGTATTTTAGATAAACCTAAGTTTAATACTTATTTTTCGAGAATTATAAAGTTATTTCTTATTAGTATTAAAATATAAATCAGATTAATCTAGTCAATATATTTCCGCAAAAAATATTATGTATTAAAATTTTGCAAATGAATAGGAAAAAAGCTTCAAGTTGTAAACAGTCGAATATGTTACACAATAAATAGCTAATTTTATGAATGATAGTTGAGGCCTATAGTGCAATATCATCTCATTTCATCAGGAATTATAATGAGGAATGCCTAAAATTTTATTATTCGAAAAGGTAAAACCCTGTTAGATTGATTTTACTTCCTCATTCTGATTGGAATTATTGTTTTAGGGTAATTACGCGGTGGATTAAATATAGAGTTGGTACGTTAGTTGCAAAACGGTGCATAGTTAAAGAGTAGCCAATGTTGAGAAGATGGATGGAAGCATCGACATCGGCTGTCAGACTTCTCTTTTAATCTTCCAGAGTCTTTCGTCGGAGTATTTTCGAGGACCAGCAACCGTTCAATTCGCTCATTTTCCCCAAATTGATTTCCTCGTTTGCGCTCCGTCGGCTCATACGAGATCGAATCGATGTAGCTACTTAGGGAAGACGTCTGCATCTCGTTGATCATCGTAGGATGAAACCGAGGCAGTCCGCGCGATTGCTTTCATCGTGCACTCGGAGGGAGAGAGAGCAGCACCAGAGCAAAAGGTTCCAACGATACGTCCGGAGTCCTAAGGAATGATTTATCGGAATTTTATGGCCGTTTCCCGCGTCGATCGGAACTCTTTTATTAACGATTTTTTATCTGCGAGAGAAATTCGACTGCCGCTCAGGAAACACGTTTCCGAATCCGGATTAACGAGATGAGCGTGTTGCATATGAAAGCATAATAAGGAGATATCCGCCGCTGTGTCCCGAATACGTAACCGCCGCACCTGAAGCAGCGACAAGATTCGTTTATGCGGAGAAAAATATCTTTTCGCGAACGTTACATAGCGTTCTGTGAGCGGAATACGGAATCCATTGGCGTTGTTCGGAGCGATAAAATCTGGTACACAATGCAGTGCATCGGGAAAAATATCTCCCCGGGAGACTGGCCGTAAATTTACTTGTCTGTGGATTTTTAAATGGAACGGAATCTTTATTTCTCTACGAACGATTGGGTTATTTGGTCGTTATCAGCGGAATTATCAGCGGACGTACTGAAATGAGGATTTAATGCGAAATGATACGTATTATATTGTACTATGATAAACGTTAAGTTTAAAGCCTGAGAAGTAACAGAAAAGTGGAATAGCACAGTAGTCATGTCTCATTATTTCTAATTCACGTTTAATGAAGATATAGATGGTTAGGATTGATAATAATAATCATTGTGAACTTTATAGTGTCGGAAAAAAATAAATTATATGAAATTAGTAAACATAATTTATTCTATCAATTATTATGCTCAAAGAGAATGATTAAGGAGCTTTTTGCACATTAAGATAATCATTGTTTTTTCTGTAAATTAATAAATAATATATTTGAACTCTTGAAGAATTAATCAGCATAAATATTCATGACGAAACTTTAGTGGCATTAAAATAAATCGTGGTGTAAATTTTGTCTGTCAGATAAAGAACTTTACTCAGCCTAAGTTCTACACAATAATATTTCTGTAATATTTCAGCGTCGTTTATCCTTAGTTAATAAAGGCGATATATGCTGACAAACATCTCCTCTACCCTTCAGAAACGAATTTTCGCACGAATTAAGAATCAGATAAAATTGAAATTTGATCTCATTAATTCACTGTGCGAAGGGACCCTTCTATCACTTGGGTATTCCGAGGTCTATGCAAAATCTAAGAGAGCGCTACGGCATCCCCTAGAGTACCCCTAAGTTTTGGGGAAAGGCCTTTCGTAGGTATGGAAAGCGGAGGCTATGACGTGGGCATTAAAATTACTCCTCCAGCGGTTGCCATCAACTTATCGCATGGATACGAAGAGAGATCAATGCCTCAGTATCGACGGAGTGGGGGAGTCGTTTCACGGAACACAAAAGTCCCCAAAAACGATCCCAGGTCACGGATCATCCCCGTGTCTATTTCGATTCAAAATGATACGGCCATAAATAATAGGAGCGGCGGAGCGAAATGAACGATTTTTCCGATATCTTTTTTTACGTCTTTATTTGGAAATATGAGATGTAATGGGATGAGGTATCCAACGTGGATCAAGAGGCCGTCAATTAGAAGAAGTCAGGGAATTTTCAATGGGCCGAAAAGAAGAGGGAAAAATCTGAGGACGCACCCGAAAAAAGAATAAAAAGCTGCGTTTAATACATTCCAATTACCGAATTTCGCTCCGGTGGATCTGTTTTCGTGGAGTCTGCGGAAAAAGAGCCATCGAGGCTTATTTGTGCGGCGTATTTGTATTAGTTCCAATTAGGGCCCCTTGATATATTTGCCCTTTAAAAAAGGCCTCCGTGATATGGGCTCTAATGAGAATCGAATAAGTATTGATTTTCTTCTCGTTGTTTCAAGGCACGTATCAACCGTGCGACGGTTTGATTTATAACGTGAATACCTCCCCGTGCTCTTATCTTAAACGGAACGCTGTTCTGTCGATGAGTTCCGGAAGCGTGTGTGTGTTTGTTGGAGTAAATTTGCACTGTTACGGTATTGAATCGTGCTCGTTTACGTGCGGAATTTATCGAGCGATGAGATTATGTTTGAGATTTTTGGCGTTAGAAAAAATAAACGAATTTAAGAGGTTCCGTAAAATTAAAGTCAGAACGTTAATGAATTAATAAACTGAAACTGAAGCTGATAAGAACAAGCTCAACTTTATGGAATGGAGTCATAATTAAAGGAAATAAAAATATATTTTTAACTTTCAAACAATATATTTTTAAAGCGAATAGTTTTGTCGAGTGCGTGATAATATAAAGTGATCGATGGAACTAGTCTCTTTAAAGTTTAAATGAGTGGAAGTCACAAAGAGTTTTTATGTCCTTTAATTAATACGAAATCTGTTTGTTACTGAGTGTAAAAAATTCGTTTTATCGATCAGAAATACGATCAAATAGCTTTCTCATTTAACATACCTTATGTTTCATTTTATTAAATAGAACTGGGTCAGTAATTTATTACGATGATTCATGTTTAAACTATGTTTCCAGAAAGTATATTCCGCAGATATTTGACAAATACGGTAATTATCAGAATTATTCAGTTAATGAGTTAATAATTTATAATTGTTGTAGTTACTCTCAGTTTAAAATGAGCGATTATCAATCGAAAGAGACATAAAATTTTGGCTCTATATTCATCAATTCATTTGTGGGGTGATATTTAGAAACTATTTTCTATGATAATGATTGAAAAATTTAATTAGTTCATTCATTAATAGCAAAGAAAGATTAACTTCCCGTGGATACGGAATTATTTAATGAAATATAGCATTTCTTTCCTTAATATCTCAAGCAAGCGTTATGTTTTTTCTCCATCATTTACCGAGACTATGGCACGGACGTTAATGGCCGCGGATTCAATACTAGGAGCAGGATAATTTGAAATATCTATTCCGTAGCGCACCCGTTTTTCCCTCCCGATGCGTAACGCTTTAAAGCAATTCATCATCGTAGCATTCATTGGAATTCACCCATGATAACAACATTACCAAAGGAGCCCGCCTTCGTATCCCACACCTGAAATAAAAAAAGTCCAATCCTTCCATCTCCAGAGGAATTAGCAGTGAATGGGAGTTTTTGCCACGCAGCTGTTTCCAACGGATACGCTCCCATTTACGTCACTGGCAATGTATGGCACGAAGACGTGACCTTTAGTCTTTGCAGAAATTACTTATGCCAACCACGGATCATCGTCTCATCCTTGTCACTTCCAAATTGCGCGTCTTTTCTTCGCATCCCTCTTTCATTACCCCACTTTGCACAACTCTCCCCCGGAATTTCGCTCTTGTCTGCTCATATCGCAGATTCACACGCCGCTACACAACTTGGAGATATCCTCGCTATTCAATCACGTGTCAAAGGCCTACCCATCTCAGCTCCTCTAATCACTCTTCTACGCCACTTTCTCCTCTGGCGTTTATATTTTTTCATCCGCAACCCGTCCCTTTCTTTCCGCTCCCACGTACCTTAAACTACTCATCGGAACAGTGCGTCTTGCTAGGAGCTGCCACCCCACGTTTCTTACCCTCAAGGCATCTTTCAATTAATTCCTTCGTTGCTTGGAGATCATTTAGGGGATGATAGTCAGTGGATACCCTATCTTGATGGGTGAATTGTTTTGAATTTTCGTTAATATCGGAGAAAATTGTTCGAAATTTAAAGCAATTTCTTATTTGAAATTTTCCTGTTTGTTTAGCCATATGTTTCCTTGAGTAAAATCGTAGTGGTCCCATTTCACTACATTTTCAAATCAGCGATAGGATAAAATTGAATGGAAATAAGTGAATTTAAATGTCACTGAATTTCTGAAGTTTCTTTCGTACAGTATTATACGAGAATAACTAACATTGAGTAATTCTACGTCTTTTCCAGTAGTTTTCCAGACATGTAGAATCGTAGGGATTGTAGAACATTATGCCATACTCCTAACATGTTGCAGAATACCTCGCTTCCTTCTACTAGCTCTAGTTAACTGGTGGTAGAGCAAGTTAGGTTACGAGTACATCAAGGACTAATTACTGAACTGACAGACAACTCCAGTTTATCAATAGTGCATAGAGTTGAACTGTTGAATCCAGTTTCAGCTCCCGAATGTCTCGACTTTGATTATTATCTTGAAGATATAATTAGGATTGAATTAATTTAGTGATTCAAGTTTAATGAATTCTCTATTCATTCTCTAATTCTTTAACAACTTTCTTTTATATTAATTCCATACGTTTAATTGTAAAATTTTTTACGTAGGGAACATTTACTTATTTTTTCACCGAATTAATCGTCGCAAATGGGCAGTATTTAAATCTCCGCGCGTTAGCACGGACCAGCGCTCCCTAACGACGCAGTTGCAGGTATCAGCAAATTTTAACTACAGCACAGAGAACACTAATTCCGAAAGTCAGCATTGCACAGCGACAAATTTATTCCTTCCGATAAATCGTTGCGCTCATTACAATATCCGGCGAAAAAAAAGAGCGAATCGGGTCGTTTTAAACACGACTTAAAACCCCACTCCGACTCTTCAACCGTAGCGATATCACGAAACAGATTTCCAGGCAATATTTCACGGAGCGAGAGATAAATTTCCGGAACATGGTTCCATACCTTTATAGGATAGATATATAAACAAACCCCATAGTAACGCCGATTTGGATTCCGTTTCATTTTTCTCACCGTAAAACTCAATAAGGGGGCGCGAAATTCGAAACGGTTCCAATCGTAAAAGCACCTTTCGGAACGATTTTTCACTTGCCACGGGCGGGAAAAAGTTTTTAGGGAAGATGGAGCTCTTGGTGGAACAGTAAACGTCTCTTTTTTTGCACGCTTGATTTCTCTCAATTGAAAGCCATCGGAACAAGTGGTAGTTAGAGCGGAGGCTGCTTGGAACGCCGCTTTTAATGGGCGATATCTAGAGAAACAAGAGCGGGATGAAACGGAGCGAGAGAGGGAGGGTACGCAGCCATTATTCTTCCCGATTTAAATTTATAGATGGAGTAGTGATGGTTGCCCTCTGACCATTCATCGTGGCGCAGGGGATAAAGGGATTAGAGAGGGAGTTATCTAGCAGGAAAGAGGACAAAGAAAGCGCTGAATGATGTCGCAGCGTTAAATTCCGGGGAAGCGCGTCGCGTTATCTCCCCGAAACGGATCGCGGGCGTCCCCTTTTTCCCGCGATTGAATCGCACGAACGCGGGGCGGGGGGTCTTTTAACGAGACGAAAATGTTCATATATATTAGGATGATTGCGCGGACAAAGAGGTGGAACCTGATTGCATCTAATTTAGAGGAATATTTCGGAGTTGTTTGTACGGAGCCGGAAATGCTTTTGGGGCAGCGAAAAATGGCTTAATTTTTCGGGTTTTTTCTTTTGGATACATCCAACAATGATTGCCTTAGTTACGGAAGTGACAGTCTCGTTAAGAGGGGTATGTACTTTTTGCGGAAATTTGATTTGGGAATATTACGGTAAAAATTGAGTTTTAAAAATTTTGTAGGGTTTAAAAAATCAATTAAATGGTCTGTTTTTATTAATTTTATAAATTCAGCGAGTTATTTGAAGTATTACAAATTCAATAGTTTTAATTCCTTGTAATACAATGGTATCAAAGCAACGTTTTGGTCAATTGCTGTGGGTTTTCGTGCAATTTTTGCGTTAATTGTTTGTTGCCACGTAACAGGGGTACGATTGATACATCTTGGTATATTATGTTTACTAGATTAGACCCAAACTATTTTTCATATTTATAGTATTAGTATGAATATTTATATTGTTTAGGATATACACGATGATTAAAGATAGAAATATATATATGTTGAAATAGAGTAAATAATAATGATGATAAAAAAATACAATGTGAATAGAAATAAGTAAATGATTAAATAGGAAAAGAGAAAATTTGTAATATCGGAAATCACTAAAATTAGATCATAAGGCTTTGTAAGATCCAAATGATATCTATTCACGATTATTATGATATGATATTATTATTTGAATTAGATATTTACGCCTTTATAATTCTTATACGACTTCTCTCAGTTGAGTTTATTTTTATCGAACATGAGAAAGATCGAGTTTCTCTATAGACGCGTCACCTTCACCGCATTAGGAATGCAAATAGATTATCGAGTTAATTAGAGATAACGCTTTCATGACTCTTCAGGAATTCCGCGCTGCGAAGATTCAGGGAGAAATAGCTCCACACTTAAATCTTGTCTTTGTCGAGACTCCGCGTTGCAGATACTTAATCAACAGCCAAAATTTCACGCGTATTTTCGGTCGTCTAGGCGACTAAAATCTCATTTGAAGGTCGATTCCTTTTCTTTGCGGGTACAGTATCAAGGTCCTATAATGTGTAAGGAATTATAAAAAGAATGATTCAATGGACAAAATTCATTTATTTATATTGCTACAGTAAGTATTCATTCATCCCAGTGATCATAATGTATGATTTAACACATTACAACTTATATTTTCCTTCAGATTCATACGTATTTTCTTTTAGATACCACGATAGAGAATTAAGAGAAATTTCTTACGAATATTTTGCAAAAATTGATTAAATTTTCATCCGATTTAATTGATTTTCATTGGTAATTTTCTATTTTTCATTTGATTAGAGTACTTTAAATGAAAAATATACAGGGATAATAAATGCACTACAATAATCAAGAACTTTAAATTTATAATTTCCTCAACTTGTTTTGAATACCGATGGAAAGGTAGTGAATCTAGAAAAGCTAATCTCCCCTTCCGTAAATCGTAAAGTGAAGTCATCAAAGTGAAATAATTCGCTCCCTTTTCCCGATCGCTTTCTTGGGCTATTTCATTAAAACTCCTCACAGGAGTGGGCTAATAGGATCAAACGCTTTCGCACGGGAATATATTATTCGCTCACCAACACCTCGTTCAATCGCATATCAATTTATCGGGCGACGTTCGGAATGGCCGCTTAAAGCGGTTTAATTGATTCAGAAGCCAAAGCAGCCCACTGGTTTCCAAACGGCATCGTAAGAGATCAACTCTTATCGAGGTTGGTTTCATGGAAGTTTTGCTCGATTAATTTCGGGCGGAGGTTATGGGCGTTGGCAAGAGACCGTTCGGCCTAGATTCGAAGCACAAAAGAACGGCTCTGCGGCCATCGCACGGCGGTTTCAGCGGCGGTGTGCAAATGGGCCGAATGCCTTTAGGAGATTTGGTGCGTGAGTGTATTGGACCACTGTTCTTTCTGCCGTCGAGGAATTTCTCCTCTAGGATGAGATAATTTGTTGCCCGAAATGGAATCTCGGCCGAATACACGGTTTAGCCGCGGATAGAATTTAAGGATGGGCAATAACCAATTCTTCAGAGATGCATTCCGATTTGGGAGGCGATTCCAGAGGAGGGTTATATGGATGATGTTTTGACATAATAGAGGAATATTTTTGATATGTATTCTAAATACCTGTTCGATGCATTTAAAGTATTAACTTTTATATTCGTAAATGTATACGTATGCCAAGTTTTTTGCTACGGTTGGCATGGATTTTGAGTCAGTTATATCGTTCGCCATAGAAATTCAAAGGAACTCCTATACGTATTGTTGTCGTGGCAGCAATGAGATAAGTCTTATGAGTTCTATTTAGGCAGTCAGACTGTTTAAAATTAAGAAATTATATTTATCCGTATTGTATCTTTATAAATGGATTCTCAAACATTTAAACTTAATTCAGGATATTTGTAATAGTGAATATGAAATATCTACGGTCAGAATATAGAAATAATCGTTCAAGGTAATCAATTCAAAAATTATTCTCGATAAAACCCTTCGCGTTTGTATGTATTTATAGTTAAACTTTACTTAATTTATGCCACTAATTACACTCGTAAAATAAGGAAAGGCTATTATTCCCTCCCTATACAGTGGTAAAATTTAAGGAGATTTCACCAATATTTTTAAAGAAAAAAATCCAACTAATCAAATATTTTCTTAATTAAAAATTTACGTATATGTTCTTCTGATGATGTTTACTCGCGAACCAAATCGGCATTCAATAGTAATATATTTAGTTGAAGCTACAGTGTATATTTAGGATTGTTAGAGCAGCATTCAACGAAACGTATATCAAGCGTACTATTTTTGTTACGTAATGTTGATTGATTTGTATTCTCGAGCATAGAAATTAAATTAAAGAAATCTTTCTCTTTATTCCTTTAATCATAATGAGAGGACGTAAAAAGTTAATAATATGAAAAATTCAATTTTTCAGTTTGAGAAGCAGTTTTATACTCTGTGTTAAATTAATAATTTGAAACGCTTATCTAGAACATCTTTATATATTCTATATTCTCGGCTTAACAAATTATCAAATATTTGATCCCAAAACTTGCGAGTTAGAAATGGATTATGTATAATCATTCCTTTACTAATATCTTTAGCATACCTTTAGTAATCAAGTAAAATTTCTCCATTTATTCTCCCATGGAAACAGAACCTCATTATCCAAACATTCCTAATTTTTAAGTCGCGAAAAAAACTAATCCCCCCAAACCCTCGGTTTAAATTGCACTGCGATAATTTCCCTCTGCAGAATCAACCGAAGAATTTTAGGTTAATAAAGAGTCCGCCATTCCAGCGCAAATGTGTTCCGCTCTTACGAAAATCAGCGTCTTGTACTTTTTTTCCCCATTTTTCTCATTTGGGTGTGGAATTCTTTTGGAAACAAGATGCTCCTCGGAGATATTCTCAACGTGAAAAATGGAGTGGAATGTTTTCTCGTTGCATTCCATTGTGAATACAAGACACGCGACAGGGAATATGGTGGCCGGAGAAAGGGGCGGGTGGAATCGGGTGTACGTGGAAAAAGAATGGAAAGTAAAAGGCGTCTGAAGAAGAGAATGGACCGAGTTAAGGGACGTAAAAAGTTTTGCACTACGAGAATATCTTCCCACGGTAGAATTTTATTTTTGGATCTATGGATTATTCCGAAGAATTTAAAATTAAATTCCGATGTACGTTTTGAGCGTATATATAGTAGTAGTAGTGTTTGGTTACAATGTGATTTCAAAGCTTTATCGTAGTTCATTTCCTCGTAGTTGAATGATGGATTGAAGCAAAAGATTGTTTAAAGAAGTGTAGAGAGGAAAAATTAATCGTTGTTTCAAAATTTGAGCTTATGAATTATAAATTAAGGAGGTTTATAGCAAAAGATATTATCTGTTTTATGAGAAAATTTGTCCTGAAAAGTTTACTATAGATTTTGACCATGTAATTTGTTTCAGAGAGGCTTAAGTTAAAATAAATCTCAGCCTTTTTGTAACTGTTTAACCACTATAAACCTAATAAATCTAATCTTCTGGAACTACATTTTAACAAAAAAAGAATGAAAAAAATTTAAGTATATAATCTTAAAATAGAAAAGATATAAAAATTGAAATTTTAGTGAACCAATCAAAGGCATTTTTTCAGTTATTATTATCAAGAACCCATAGTGAATCTACATACATAAAGTTTCAATTACTTCGAATGTGAACCCAGGGTTAAGTACATACCGAATCAGAAGTGGCGTTAAAATCCGATATTCTGTTTTATCGATGCACAAGATAGTCTCAAATTTAATGTAAATTATCATAACAGAGACAAAAGTTATTTATAGAGTAGATGAAGGGTCTGAAAGGTGGAAAGAGTGTAAGAATCGTTTCTAGGCGACGCGTAAGAAAAATGAGGGGAAAATAGGTTTGAATTTTTAACGTGAACTACTCCAAAGGTGGTGATAAGGCGAGGGAAGGAAGATAACGGATAGCGGAAATAGAAAAAAAGGTTCAGTGAGACTAGAGAATGCGTGGGAATCTGTAGATGTCTAGGAGTGAAGATAAAACAGAGATGAGTTAGAATGGCCGATTTTCGTGGCTATGAAATTTGCAAGGCCATTGAGCGACTAAATTGCTCTAGATTCACTGCAATTGCGATGTAACAAATGCAGGGAGATGAAGAATCTAAGGAGAAAAGAGGATTCTAAATCAAGCGCAGTATTTGGATTCGATTTTGAGATAAAGTCAGGATATCTTTACTCCCCTGAAGAATGTCCAACATAAATCACGCTTTTATGACTCTAGCTTGTTCGTTTCAGTGAGCAATCGACTTAATCACTATTGTCTTACCTAATTGGGTCACTTTTGAGACGGAGATATGGTCTTGGGGATACGTTTTATCTGTAGGCTTTCGAACCTTACCAACTGTAACTAAGGTATAAATAACTTTTATTCGTGTGTGCTTGATTAATGCAATGTTCAGTCTTTCGTAGAAAATCTATGGTATTGAGGAATCATACCGTTTATCATGCTCTACATTGGATTCATATTGTAGAGGGTAAAAATACTGGCCGTCACTAACAAGTTAATTTTTTAATCCGATTTTCTGGTGAACTTATTTCTGCCACACAGTTTCTTTTCAAATTTATAGTTTTTAAATATCAGATAAGTAAATTTTAGCTTGGGAATTGATATCAGTATCCTTTTATTTATTAATTAAACTTGATTAAATTTTATGCTATTAATATTAGGTTTATCTGGTCAAGTCAATTGTGCTCTGTTATATCAAATAACATTCTAAAATTATAAATTATACTTATTAAAATAAGCCGAAAAACAATGACAGAATGGATATTAATCTAAAAAATATATTGTCATAGTATTTGCTAATATATGCGACAAGGAATTGGGGTAGTTTAATATAGAGAAGCTATAGCTTATTATGTAGTGTAAGAAATTCGTGTGAATTGATTAGACCTGTTTAAAGTAACAGTTTCTATCGTTTTAGGATAGTCATTACAATTATAAAGAATGTTGTATCATACTATGTGTAATTGTGTAAGCGTAAGAGAAATATCTATAACGTAGAGACTAAATTTTTGTCGTCTATTATAATTCCAATAATGTACTTTCTCAAGTTTGGGACTTAATTAACTATCGTTGTTGTCATAATTTGTTGAAGAACGCATTTGTGGGCAAAAATGAAGGGAGGTTAATTATTTGATGATAATTAACTAATGGTGAATTAGTTTGAAGCATAATTAGTGAAACGTGATCTCACATAACTAGGCATTGTAAATTATTTCGATCGTGATTGAATACGATGAACAATACTAGTAATCTTGAATAGCTTAATTGAGAAGTGAATTTTCAGAGCTACTTATGTTTCTAAAATTAGATATTGAGGCAATATATCATAATCAATAATCATTCCTTGTAATGTATATCAAAACTTTTTAAAAGCTAATCGAATGAACTTCGTTAGTAGTCAGCAGGAAATTTTAGTTGTTTGCAGAAGCTAACGTCAGCATGCACAACACTCGCGATGAATTATTTCGTTCGATTTGTATTGGTTATAAAATGTTTACGTCTATATTTGCATAAAAACATAAAAACCAGCTTAGAATTAATTATAAAATAAAATTAGAATGTCTTACGCTTAAAATAAATTATATGAATAATGTTTCTTATAAATGCCATTACAGATAAATTATAGGAAAAAGCTAACCTTTGTGTAAACTATAAAGTTTAAATTGTCTCCAAGAACGGTTTTTAAGGCAGTATAAACGTAAAATAAATAAATATGGATCGGGTTAAGACATAGAATCTATATTTTTATCAGTAGCTAGTGACAGAGAACAAGGCAAAGAAACCCTCCCATTCATTTCCCCTTTTCTAATTGCAATCGCATTTGCTTTCCGTGACCATTTTTATAATCAAAACGGCAATTTCCGCGAATTAAACGAAAAACTGAGCAATTCTTTATGAGAAAGGCCGTAACAGAAGCAGTTTAAATCGAAAGTGAACCATTAAACGAAAAATACGGCAGATATATTAATCAAGCACCTGATTCACGCCCTCAATAAAAACGACTCCTTCGTAAATACGGAAAATGCAAAAAGATTATGATTTCGTATTAATCTGTTTTCGACGCCCAGAAATCCGTTAACCCTCGTCGCAAACTGCGATCCGCAAATATATTATCCCCCCTTTTTCGCATTCCCCCTTCTCTCATTTCGCACCCCCCAGCAGTTTAACACCTCTCCCCTCATTACATTCTGTAATCCTCTTTGGAGCCACAACTCCCTCCTCGGCCATCACATCTGTATTCCCCCGCCCCTCGCTTCATTACGAGAAGTGTTTTCCGATACGGTGAACTCACGTGAAAATGTCGCCCCTCCAGTTCCACATTTTAGTATTTTCCGTTGTGCCTCTTTTTTTCTCCCCCTGAAAGCGGGCTTTCCCACCTCACCTTTTGCTACCTTTCTCCCTCAAACAATTCCTTCCCCTTCTCTTAAAACAGCCCAACGGAACCTATTTCCTCCCTCTGTTTTCTTTACCCTCCCCTGACATCCTCCCACGACGACTTTAAAATGCCCCCCATCTTAAATCTTTTACTTGGATACCTAACTTTGTGTTTTCATTCTTCTCCGTACCTGCGTTACTTGTTCCCAGGGTAACGGTTTTTTTGTGTATTGAACTCCGAAGGGGAATGTTTTGAGAATGGTGAATTATTAGGATCGGAAACGAAGGGATTTTTTTTTTGAGGGTAAGGATTGGATTGAAGAAATTGGAGGGCAAATATTCCGTTTATAGATTCGTCAATCGGACGGTGATTTTACGCGGAATTGGAGTTTTGAGAGGTGCTCGTTATTTCGTCCACGGTACGTGGAAATTTAGAGGATTTATGGGTCAGTGGAGCAATTTATAGGATACAAAGGTAATTCGCAGTCTTTTGTGCACGTACTTGGTATTGCATTAGAGTTTAATATAATAATCTTATTAAAGTATGAGAATTATTATTAAAAGTTATCTGTTTACTTTTTAATTTATGATGAATGGAGACTAATATTTACTTACTCGCAGCTGAGATGAAATTATGATTTACGTCAAATATATTCTATAAAATCATGATAAATAATTCATGCAAGTTTCAAACTTAAAATTTCTTCGAAAGTCCCAATTCATTTGGTAAATTATTAGCTTCTCCAATGAATTTACAACAAAAACAACTGTATTAGCCGTATTCCCTACTATGATGAGTCAACACGTTGACGGCACCTATGGTGTAAATATAATAGTGTAGAAGATGCATAGTATTTAATTCCATATTGTTCCTTCATTCGCCGTTTGAATAAAAAGAATACCGACTTTCCGTCAGGTGTTCGCTGCAAACTACAGTTGTAGACGTCGAAGGCCGAACAGAACGTGGAAACTCGACGAAAGCTTCATTTCAACATGAATACGTCGGTATCACGAGTTAATTTCCAGTTCTACCAATTAATCTTAATTTAAAATCATACTAAGATTTCGTTAATTCAATAATCATGTGCTAAATTCTTCGCTTATAAAATATATGTCTATTTTTACAACAGCTGATGCTAAAAGTCTTAAAATTCTTCCAAGCTGCGTACTCCAATACATTTCAATTAAACTCTAATATGCATTTCAATTGCAAGGAAAATGCACCGGAAGCTCTCGAGCGTTTTATTTCATTTTCTAACTTTAATAACTAAACACCACCTTCGTTCTAATTCTTGGTAATATTGCTCGATGTTTTAAGGCACGTGGAATCTATTACTGTAGAATTTTAATTATTCCAAAGGCGCTCATACTGTGTCACGAGTATGCAATTTTCTCCGCGAATTAAATTGAGCTTGAGAGACGCTGTTTTAGAATCGTTTTCCGTCCTCTTAAGAGGTACGTATGTTCTTCGGAAATGACTCTTGTCTCTGCATTTGTTTATTAAGGTAGTAGAACAGAGATTATGAATTACCATTAGTATATGGATGATATTTCCATATCTCAGAATGTTTATAAGGAAAGTTTTCAAGGACTCATGACTTGAGGTAATGATAATACAATTTTATATATGGTACTTGAGTACTTATAGAATTATTTCTTATACAATATTATAAATTTCTGTTTGATTTTGGTCTTTTTAGCTAGTTTTAATTAACTCAATGATAAAGATACACCCTCAAAATTTCTGGTAATAAATCCAAACATGTCTAGAGTGATTGGTATCAAACGAGCAATTTAAATAAAATTTTGCGGAATTAATTCAACAGTATCATAATTTGCCTTTCTCAGAATACACATTTCAGCTTGAATGATCAATTTTCTACTTCCTCATGAACGTAAAACTCTCTCAACCCTAAGTTAACTATCACAGGTGTAATATACGCATTTATAAGGACAGTTTCTACGGAAATAATCAAAAGGTCCTTGTTCCGATGAGGAAACAGCTGTATCGTCCTTTGAATCGATTCCTCTTCCATAAGGTAACTCCCGCTTCCTAGAAATAAGATCGTATATGCAGAGGATGTTATCTGATTTATCCTCCGAACAACGTTTCATAAGACTCTGCCGACCTTATTATAATATCTCTTGTTCGACATGTGCGTAGAGTATCACAGTCTTTTGTTGCGCTTTTCAGATTTACGTACATTTTTCCTTCCCAAAGGTAGAGAACAAACGAAGGTCGTGGACTCGTAAACGCGGTGCAACCATGTTTCATTTTCGCCATGGTCTTGCCCTGGGTTCGGAAATCCCAAAACCCATTCGTTCCCTAAAAAAACACGTACTTTTCCTCGCACGATATCTTCGATACCTCGGAGAAATATCTCCGAACCTTCAGGTGCACAAAATCCCAATATCTGAGCGAATTTCAAAAGGGATCATTATACGAATAATACGACTGTTATTAAGCGATATTTCCCTGCTCCCTTCCATCATTCTAAAGGCGAATACGGTTAAATACGGTCCACGTATTTAACGACTTCTTTTGCGAGCATCTCAAAAAACTCGATCCCGCGCTTTTTGCCTCGATATCTGCGCTTTCGATCAATTACCAGCCACGCCCTCATTTCCTCCTATCTCGCAACATAGCTCCATCCCTTATCTGCATTATCCCTTTATCTGTTGCCCGGACGACGCTCACTTCATCAGCCACTTACGGAAACCTTTCCACCTCAATCCCCACTGACGAATAAATTAGTTCTGCGTAGTTCTTTCGTTCATACGCATTCTCTTCGCATCGACCTTATCTGCGGATCCTTTTCCCATCTCCGTCCACACCACTCTTTGGTGATTTTCCCACTCGTCTCTTATCTTCGTTCCCCACCCTTTGCTTCGTCCCGTGCATTTATTTTGATTCCGATCGCTCTCTGCTCCTACGTCCGTCCCCCATAAGGTACGTTCGATCTTTCTGTGTGGTTACTTTTGAAATGTATGCGAATCTTGATTTCTGGATCGGAGATTGGATCCTGGATCACTTGACTCAGAAAAAGAAATTAAGTTGTCGAAAAATGTTGAAAATAAAATAATAACAGATTATTTTTACTATTATTTTATCATATATTTTTTTGGATCAGATTTAAGGGGCAATGTTAAAGGAAGGGTTGAAGAATCCGAAGAAAATATACATCTGTATATACACACATCATGAAAAGTAATCTGCACAAAAATGTACTGCATTTCATTTTTAATCAATAACTTATCCGTATGGTAAGACATCATGAATTCCCTAATTATTTATTTACTAATTTATTATATAATCCTCTATGGAAAAGAGCTAAAGATATAGGGACATATATATTGGCAATCGAATTGATTGTTTACAAATCGTTTTATGTGGCATGTGAAAGATAGTTCAAGGAGCGTAATTGGTTGAATACTTATGGAATTTATGATTATGAAATGCCAAAAAATATAGGAGTAATAATCATCAAAGTAATCGGTCAATAATAAATATTAACAAAGTAGATAGCAAAAGTATTGAAAAGTTGTCATTTACGGATGGGGGGATTCGATTCACGTAAATGAATTCAAATTTAAAAACCTTTCAGCATTCATCCTACTTGGACGCAAAAATGTTTCCTGTAACTAGCTATGACGTTATGCAGTTTTAGGAATTCGAGAGTGGAATTTCAAGGCACTTGATATCTAGCAAGGTTTTTTCTTTTACAGTATTTATTTTATAATTAAATTATTTTGGGAGTAAAAAATATCTTTGGTATTTACTTGATAGTATATAAAGTATTTTAATTATTGTTTTTTTTATTTCGTTGTGACGTACATCCTTTCGTTTTTTCAACTCGATTTCTGTGTGTACCTCAAAATAACTTGATGCGGGGGAAAGATCGTTTTACGTTTACAAACAAACGTGCTAAATGGGTTCCTTCTCACGGGAAACTTTTCATTTTTTGACATCTGTTTCCTGTATCATCAGAATTCCCTGGAGCCTCAAATGAATCAGCTCGCTTAAGGAAATGCAGAGTCGAAAGAGAACACCATATAAATCCTTTGAATATTTTATCAGCCGGTTAATTTAGTCATCTCTTTCCTGGTTCTTCCCCCAAATTCGCTCCACTTCCTATTTACATCCAGTTAACAACACGGGACAGGCGCTTCTGATGCTGTCATCTCTTAGCCCTTCCCTCTTTCATTTTAATACATCTGAAATATTCATTTAATTTAGCCACCATCGATTTGTACTATGGAAACACCAAATTACGCACTTTACTTTCTCCTTCCCTTTTCCTATTATTCGGTTATCCTTCCTTAAATAAATTTACACTTTACGATCCCATTCTGATAGATTGGTTCCTTTCCTTTCACTTCATTCTACTTAAAAATTCTCTTTGGTACTATCTTTATTATGATATATCTTTTGCATTGGATCTTTCTTGTTTTTTCCTCCATTAAGAACCTCATTCTTCGTAATTTTTGTCACGAATACTTCGTTGTTAATAAGTATAAAATTTTTTGGTGTCTTCAATATTTTTATTGATGCTTATATTTTACTTCATTTTAATCATTTTTATAACAATTTTCTATACTTTTCATAAGTCTCAACATATTTCTATTCCATATCTATTCTATTTCATCCTCAACGTTTAATATTATGTCAATTAATGTCTTATAGTCTCCTTTACTCTCATAAGCGTTTGATTATGTCTAACATGGATCTATTTAGTTATCATTTTATTTTCAAATGTAATTATTACTTTTATTAAGGTATCTTGTACTTCATTTTAATTACCTTTATCTTCATTTGCTTTCTCCTTACTCCTCCTTGATTGTCTTCATCGTATTATGCGGATCTTATCTTATCCTCCCTTTTCCCTTTATCTTCATTCTCCATTCCATCCTTCACTCTCCCCTTTATCAACTCCGCCATCCACACTCTAAGCCTATCTTACCCCTCTTTCCCTGGGAAATTCCCCCCTTCCTCTCCCGCCACCACCTCTATCAGATCAGCCCCTTAAACTCACCGCACCGAGAGGCTGGAGGTTTTCCCTAGGATCAAAGATATCTCCCCCACAAACGCTCCTCTCTCTGCACACTCAAGGTCATTCGTCCGCAGCCTTCGACCTTTCCTCCGCCCTTCCAGACGTCTTTCACCTCTCGAGGACTTGTGACAAGTTGCTGACCAATCGAACCGGTGTTCCTTCTCCTTGGATACGACCCTCCCAATTTACGGATCGCGATTACAGACGAGGCGCCGTTTCCCTCAGCAACCGCGTATGCAAATAAACTCCTCCGACTGCGGCTCGCTTAAACTTTAACGCGGAACTTTAATCCCAAGTGGAGGGGGTAACCAGATAACATTTTTTTCCGTTCGAGATGTACGGAGGGAGATTAGGATACTGGTTGAAGGGACCCGGTGACCTCATTAGAGGGGAGGTTTTGGGTCGGAGGCTTTTGTGTATTTTAAGGTGGCTTTATCTGTTGATACGAGAAAGAATATATATTTATTTATGGATTTATTTAAGTCGTGTATAAAGCGCCTATTTATGAGCAACATTTTATTGTTATCGGAATTATGTTAAGCTCAAATTGTTAGTTATTTAATCAATTTTGATCGATGATTTATAATGATTCGTTTGATGATTTATACTGTTAAACCGTCATCTGTTCTCATTTGATTATTTTTTGGTACCATCCTGATTTGAAACATATATCACAGTTTTGTTCTCTTATTAATACTTGTTTGCAATACGTTTTTCACGTATTATACGTTCACTCTAAAACGTAACTTTCGTTTTATTGCAGATGCACCATGTCTAATTCCACAAGTGTATAGTTTTCTATATACTTTGAGTATGTAAACATGTTGTGTTTATCTTCCTACAATTACGTTAAGTTCCTCTAGTATTTACTGAAAGTCATTAATAATACAACAAACTTTGATTTACTTTTGGAATTTCCTTTAAAATTACCGCTTGTATTATTAATTTCTAGTTGCATAAATTTAAATAAATTTAGGCCCCATCCATATTTTACGTAACTAAGGGTTGTTATTTATCGAATCGTTATTTATTTATCACGGCAATCGTTGTGATTGTTGGACAGCGACGAACTAAAAAGAATAATACTCTCAATTAAAGAGCGAATTAAACTCGAGCGTCAATTTTAAACTCGCACTGCAAGCAATTATCTCTCAATAGCGAAGTGGGTTCATACACTGCCCCGACTTTAAAATAAAAAAATCCGCAAATAAATTATTCAAACCGTATTTTTCTCGTCCCGGTAATTAAAAGCTTTAATAAAACCCAGGAATAATTGCGTTTGTTAGGACGCATTCATCCATCGCGTATAGAATTTTGGCGAGCGTAATTGCACGTTGTTTAAAAATTTCGGGGGAAAGGCATTTCTGTCGGTCACTTCTGTTGGGATGGGGTGTTTTGTCGAACGCTTTGTCCAACGAAATCGAATTCATCTGCATCGTTTGTTCCCGTTGCAACTTGGAAATTCGCTGATTCGAAATGACCTCTTTATATTCGCGTTTCTTACTCCTTTTTTGTATATGGTATGAAATCTCGGTTTACATTAATTTTTAAGTGGTGGTTGAAAGAAGAATATATCATGGCACGTTTCGTTTTAATTGGTGATGAAGTTTTTGGACAGTTATTGAAACTTATAGAGGTCTTAAAATAATGTTATGGAAGCCATTATGATTGACCTGTTGTAACGTGAAGTTTTACGTTGAATTATAAATTGAAATATATACATAGGTAAAAATTGCTATAGATAAATAACGACGTTTAATGTTTTGTTGAACACTGAGTAATTTTATGACATCTTTTTTATATAAAAGAGGTTTCTATTTTGAAGTCTTTGACGTATTGGATATATTAAAATTCTTATTATTATAATTCATGTATATACAAGCAAATGATTACAATTCTGCATTAAATGGTCTATGTTGAATAGAATAGTTCATATTGCTTTATCTTATGAATAATTTATAATATTTAAGTTTTAGTATTAATGATTTTATGGAATTATTCTTCCGTATTTGGAATAATATGCAGTAAGGAGGACAATAACTTTGAAAAATTCCGGTTAGAGTGTAGTATTGTAAATCTATGCATATAATTTTATCATATTTATTAATGAATGCAATACTCTGAATAGAATTTTTATTAGAAGAATTAATTAGAAGGTATTTCTCTTCATATCTAAGATGGATTTCCACAGTTTAAAGGCTTTGTTGATTGAATTTATTAGGAATAAATTGAGTTAATTGAAGAATATTCTTGGGAAAGTTTGAAATATACTCTAAAATTGTACAATTTATCCCATAAATTTAGCTTTTGCTAATAAATAAATTAATTAACAAACAGCTGATAAATGTTTACCTGCAACTAGAACCACCAATCTTATTTTTAAGGTCGATTTTCACTGCAATCTGCAGCATATGTGGATACGATTCGCGTTTTACATTAGGAAACTTTTCGGAGTCATAAAAAGCATCTCAAGGCAGAAATTTATTAATCCTTTTCCTGGATTACGTGAGTTGTGTGCGTCGCGGAGGAAGTTGCATTGACAAAAACTTACTTTTATCTTTGGGCCACATTTGACCCAAAGGGATTAGGGACACGAAATGAGACAAAATGGCGCGGTAAGTAGGGTGGAATATCTGATAAAATCGTAACGATTCTTTGGGTACGTAGAGGGCGATTGTGAGGCTTATTCCAACCCACTTTTCCAAAACGCCGGGAAAGTTGTCCCACGAGAGAGGAGAGGATTCCTTTTTTGCACGTTCGAGCGCCTTGTTTATGTGTGCGTGAGTGTTTGTTGTTGCTACGAAACAGCCCGAAAACCAAGGTTTCTTTTGCCGCGAAACTTTGACCCAATTACATCCCGCGTTCATAGTTCACGTTGCGAAACCATGGAGACGATTTTTCGGATGAGGGCGGCCGAATGTTATAATTCTAGTGATTCCTTCTGCCGGAGACACCCGCCGCTTTATTTGATCGTTAATTTTATCGCATGGGCGACCGTATTTTTGACGCATAAACTTTTTGGGCGGAATTCAATTTGTTTGCTCAAGGTTCTTTTTAAAGCGGGAGATGTTAATCGCAACTATCCGTACTCTTCGTTGTTTATTTTCCTGTGTCTCTGAAGTATAGAGTGAATTGGTATTCAGGATTAATTTGTTATTTAGCGAATATTATTGCCTAGAATTAAAAAATAAATATTCCAACGTTTCAGTAAATGCTTACGTTTATTTCTTAATGATGTGTACTTTTTTATTCTTTGAGAATATTTTTCCTCTTATCATTCATGCAATAAGTATTAATACACGATGAAAATATATACTAAGGATTAGTATTTAATATTTCATTTTACATTTCAAAGCTTCACATAATTCGGTTATCTTTATATATAACAATTTACACAATCTAGCGTTGTGTGAATACTTAGTGGGACACCATTTTAAGAACTAAAAAAGCTTTATTTGTATTTATATTTATTGAAAAAAGAACGTGAACCTTTCCAATAATTCCGATATCCTGCCATATAAAAATATTATTTAGTTTTATGTAACTATACTTAATCCTATATTTTAATTAATTATTTTTATGCACTAATGCTCGTATACCTCTATTCTCTTCACCTCTTTATGCGTTTACTTTTGATATCATCAATATTATTCAATAAATCAATGCATGTTCTTATTAGTTAAACTGTTCCATTAGCGACTCAGGTTCTGTAGTTGAATTTCCGACTAATATTTCTTGGAGTCCCGAGAAAATTGAAAATCATGTGTACAAACTATTTGATAAAGTGTGAGCCAAGGTATGAAATGAGTTAAATTCATGTTATGAAATGGGTTAAGGTATGAAATGAGCTAAATTTAATGGCAAGCGTACACTTTACTAGGAAATAATAACAGAGAGACTGAGTAACGGAGATCAACTAAATTATCCCTTAAACTTCTCAGTCAACCCAACCTCACCTAGGTTATCGAGCTGGTTATTAATACAGTTATCGTCCATCCAATGACGAACTTCTCCATTGAAACTTGTCTCGTATTCGGAGCGTATTCTCTGGTGAACGGTAGTTAGAGCGGGCACCACGAGCTTTTGATTTTACCACCGAATTAAGCCTGCGTCTATGAGTGGAGGATTCATGTATGGCGTGAACTGGATGAGGGATTTTATAGGAGGAAAAGTGTAGAAACGTTTATTAACTATTGGTTGGTAAACGTGCTTAGTTTGCATGCATGTAGTATCGTTTGCAAAGTGTAGTTCGTATAGTTTGATTTGAAACGACTATATATTTATTCTGCGCAGTTAACTACCGACTTAGTTGCTAATATTTGCAAAGCTTTTATTGTTACGACCAAATAATTATATGAATAGACATATATAAATCATTCCAACATTTCTACAATTTTTATGAAAGTACGAGCATTGCTGTACCAATATTTTTAGCTTGAGAGTTAGCTAAAAAATGTTTAAAAAATTAAGCAAAGAAAGTTTTTAATCGCTAAGTTAACATAATGTTAAGATGTTCTGAACCCAAAATTTTTCATATTTCTTTTCTTACATGAGATATTATGGGAGAGATAAGCTAAATTACCTTCTTTATATTTTAAATTGTGGACAATAAACGTTAGTTACAGGAGTTCTTATTCAAGTGGTACAAGATATAACCGTGTTTTTGTTATCTTTTTTAGTGATCCCTGTTACAGAATTAGCATCAAAGTTTCAATAACATATTCCGTAAAACATCAGCATGAGCTTTGTGTAGTTAAAATAATGGTATAAATGGTTAATTGGAGGAAATAATGTGCAGTTTACAAATATATACATACGTAATTTTTATATAATTGTATATTGATAGAATTAAATAATAATTTAAGATTTACCAGAAAGTTAATCTAGAAGAAAATCAAATACTAAATTGGACAGCATGCATAGTTTAATGATTCCTTAATTTTTGAGTAAGGACTCTATAATTCCATTTGACGAATTATACGGTATTTATTTGTAAGTTCAATTTTTGGTAGCAAAAGAAAAATTGGAGAAAATATCCTAGGTTATTTAAACATACAGATTTGCGAAACCTTTTCGCGAATTCTAGATCGATTTTTTCCTACAGAATTTTCTCAAATTGTTTCGAATTACCCTTTCTCGTGCAACCCCTTGAAGACTTGCAACGCGCGACGGTAATTAAAGCTCACGAAGTCACATAAATCACTCGATCAAAGTACCTTAATTCGAAAGGGATTTTTCTGTGCAAACGAACTCGGGCCGCGTAATAAGCAACCGTGACGCACGATCTTGCCACTTTTCAATTGATCCACTTCGGCTGTAATTTAAGTAGCGCTAGAGTCTCCTTTATCCTATCTCAGCCCTAGGAGAAGAACTCCTACTGCAAACGAGAAATGCTACGGGGAAGTCTGCACGCGGTATCTCGCTAGCGTCCTTTACTTATTGAGATTAAGGCAAAGTTTAGGAGGGAGAAGCTTTTTATGTCTTCTACGCTTTATCAGCCAGCATCCGGTGTAACCAGGATCCCACGAGAGCCTCCCTCCAACCCCTCTTAAGATGTAGCCGTGGTTATTGTCCTGTCCGTCGCTGAACCTATGGAAACCTCCCTCTGGCGTCGCATTTCTATAATGACGATTCCGGTGGATTAAAGACTCGGCAAGACGTACGGATCAAAGGAAAAAAGTGACTTTGATAGCAAATAATCAAGACGTCTCCCTTTCATGAAATGGCTAACGAACCCCTCTCCATGTTCCATCCCAAAGTCACCCTTCTGTAATCATCCAATCGAAGAGGAATGGATCAAAAGTTCATCGAATCGCGGTCTCCCCAACGCAGTGCTTTCTCGACTCTTAGGGGAGTTTTCGGTGTGCGATAGACCGCAATAATGACGTCGCCTAGGAGAGAGTTAATAAGGCTGTGATTTGCGTGCGTCGCTTGGTGTATGGTGTTAGAATAATGTCTGCTATTGCTACTGTTGTACAATGTGAATTTGACTGTTTGTTGAATTTCGGGGCCGGTTTTACTAAATGTTGTTATGTATATGCTGTGGCTGGCTAAGGTGACATTAAATAGCTTGCAATAGTTACGATGCAGTGCGAAGATAAATATTCTAGCTTTAAGCCGACTCTCCGACTAAGCTGTTTTTGATCGTATCTTATATATTTATTATCGTTATATGATTTTAGTTTAGTCGTATTGTCACTCCCTGTTTATCCATTTAAAAGTGTTAAGTCAATCGAAAGGATATGGAAGGATATATGTTTCTATAGCTATAAACTTTTTAAATATCTTTTAATATATACTCATTCATATTTCGTGAACTTCAGGGTCTTGAAGCATTTTTGATTTTTTAGAGGGATGAATTTGAGCAATGATACTATAAAGATAAAATTTAAGTACCGATTGATAATTTCATTTCGCGAAAATTTCGTAATATTTAATTACAATGAAGAATTAATAGACTGAAATATTTGTTGAACAAAAATCAAACAATCAAAGCAATTACGTGGTTAGCAGTTTATCTTCGTTTAGAGTTATAAATTCACGAAGAACATTTAATAAAGACGAAATGAATGATGTTAATGAACAATGGAAAATTAATGATGTTAATGAAAAATCAAAATAAATGACATGCAAATATCTATTATATTCCCATCGAAATATCACCAGTTCTGTTTTATATAATGATTTAACACGATTATCTGTGGAATAGACTCGGAGTTCTTTCTTCGCAAATATTTCGAAATACGCGAAATTCCACATAAAAACGATTTATTATATTAATTTGAAAAATTCTCATTGATTGCATGCATACCCTATTTATGTAAATAGCTAGGGATATTGAGAAATTATTTGTAACAAACCAAATGAATAACATAAATGACTAAAATTTAATCTGAGTTGAAAAAAATCTTTATCTAAAAATTCAATTAAAAGTATTCACGATTACGCGCGATTAAGTATTTTAAAAGTTTTTTCAAAAGTACGGAATCGGGATTAGAAAATAAAAGAAGCAAATTATTGCAATTCCCTCGTAGTAGCGCATCCTCCAAACATTTATCATCTCCTAGGAGATGGATGAACACTCCCGTAAACTACTCGATAGAAAAAATGGTCGTCGCAAAATTAATTTTAAGTTTCTCTCAGGTAGTTTACTCACCGGAATTATCGTTTTAAAATTTAACCCAACCTTCATTCCTCAAGTTTATCAAGTCTCGGAAAATTCTCTGGGAAAAAACTCCTTCCTGAAGAAGACGCTCTCAAAAGAGAAATTTCACTTAAAAATACGTCGTCTCAGAATAATTGGATTAGAGAAGATATCCAGACTCGCCCGCGGTATCGCAAATTACGAGAAGAAAACGAGAAGCCTTAGAGGGGATGGGAAAACTGCATTTCTGAAGTCTCTTGGCAGTATCTCTTCCAGCTTACACTTCGCGGGTCAATTTCCAGGAACGGCGCATGAAAATGACCCTTAAAGGTATCAGCCTTAGAGGCGACCCTATTCCCAGAAGAAAATGACCACGACTTACCTGGGAAAGCAAGCTACCGTCTGGCCTTATTAAAGTTGCTGTGCATTGATACAACCCCTGCGCAAGCTAACGATTCGAGCTTATCCACGTCGCTGAATTTATAATGAGGCTTTCTGATGGAACTTGAGGGAAGATTCGATTCTAGGGTCAAATACAACTCTTATTCAACTCCGTGGACCCTGAGATAGCCTCTGCGTTTGATTCTTGATCCCTGTTCTATCTGATTCTGAACTTCTTTTCATTCGGTTTCGTATATTTTCTTTTATATCGTGATGAGTGAGAATTTGGTTTGATTTGTATGGAACTACTTTTCCTGAGTTAGAAACTTTATATTATATACTAAAGATGATCTTTTTTCTGATAAGAAATTGTGATAGCTTGTTGGCTATATGTGGGCTTTGGATTCCTCCCTGAATTGCATAAGATTAGATATTTCATGCGTTGATATTCTTATATCCCTTGATGCGATATTTAAAAGTAATAGAAGCAAGTATTTATCCAAATTTGCTCCTAATTCTGATAATATCTTATAGTGCAACGTGTAAAATCAATAGCAGATAATTTGCACTTGGTAGTAATATACGTTACATGTTTGTATCGTTCCTACGATATTTTTCAGTGATATTAAATGTTATGATAAGCTGCTCTTTTTTAAAAATCCGTTAACAGCAGCAGGGTCGTTAAATTTTGTGAACATAAATTAAAAGTTTCATAAATAAGCCCAAATAAAAGTCGTTTCTTTTTTCAGCAACTATTCAGAGAAAAATAATTATAGCCAGTCTTTGTTTTTAAATAGCGATTCTAAGTGTATACTTATATATTAATGTGATTTTCATGTATGGGCTGATTAAGTTATAAAAATATTATTCCTCCTCCGCAATTCAAAACTGGCCCAATTAATTTCTGGAATGGAAGAACTGAAATTATGTAGATATAAATTTTTCTCCTATATATGTATTATTTCATTAAGCTAAAAGCTTCTTAAATTTTATGAGCTAAAATTACTTTGCGTTATTATACGTGAACTAATATTTAAAATCGAGATGAATATTCTAGGAAATGTTATATAAAAAGCTACTCCTCGTAGAGAACAATTATTTGAGAATAATTATAGTAAGTATGGAAATTATATTATTCTATTCTTTCTTAACTCGTCTACTTTTACATTTACTGTTCACTAATTTAATTGAAGCAGACTTTATGCCGTGGAATGAATTTATCAATACGATATCTTATTCAAGAATTATGTAAAATATGCACAGTTAATTATTATGAAGTATTTTCATAAATAAAATAGTAAGGAATCGCTTCTTAAGAAATGGATCTATACTTGTAAGATTATATTAACTCAAAACATATTGTTCCAGTGAAAATAAAAGATTGACTGATTTAGCTTATTTCAATACCTTTAAAGGTAAATTAATGATAAGAAATGTAAACACGATAAAGCATGAACATGTAAACCTCTAATGTAAGTGTTAAACTTTGAATAAGAGTTAGATATTTATAATGAGAAATAAATAGGTTTCTGATTTTTTTCTTAGTCGAAATTAAGTGAGTGAATAATCAAAGTGTGATTTGATGAGCATTTACGTTTGAAACTGGGATAAATGAGTGTATATAGCATTGCGGTTCCATGCATCTACTGATAACCTTAGTTACGAAGTTGGATGGATGTTCGTCTTGAATACAGTTATCGTGGGATGTTACGTTTCCACAAACCTCGAGGAAACTCAAGCTCCAGATAAAATAGTATAGGCAACCGACGGAAGGATAGGAAAGTTGCGATATACAAACTCTCTGCCAAACATCGGCAGACGCACAGTGCGTTAATTATTCAGAAGTAACGGCATACTCATTGCCTCTCAATATTTATACCTCTATTTGTTTCTGAGGCTTTCACCCGCGCTGTCAGCTTCCAATTCTGTTAATTAATGAATCTTTCAGTGCTTTGGAAAGCACATTAGCGAGATAGGAGAAACTGCGGAGGTGAAAAAGTATTCAAAGAAAAGGGGCTTCTGATGGGAAGAAAACGACCGCAACATGTAAAATCAATGGAAGCTTAAGGAAGAACTCAAGTTCTAAGGATGGAATGTTGCCTTGTATCGGGAGGAAGCTTAAGCACTAAGAAGTTTCGATACTCAGAGAGGCAAAAAATTAATGGATTAGATCAGAAGTAGGAAACTGTTACAAAGGAACAAAGAAAGAAGCCGATTCAACGAGATAAGGGGGGATAGACTGGAGTACATTCCGCGGAAGGACTATTATTAATTAAAGTGTAGTGTAGTTTAGTTTTGAAGTTGTTAGGAAGGAGTTTACTAAGGAGAGAAGTGTATCGAGGAAATAAAAAAGTTCTTTAAATCAATACTCCGAAATGGAAGAGATTCGAAGAATGTTTAAATGAATGATTACAGAATTGAAGCGATTTATCAAGTAAATTTGAAATTATTCTCTTTTCAGGAGCCTTTAGTTGCTTACGGAAGGTTCCAAGATAATTAGATACCTAGTTTGATTAGTCATGAATGATTGATAAAACATTTATTTCAAATGAAAATTAAATCGAAATTGGTATGAATTCTACTGGAATAAATTTTCCGAATTACTACAGAAAAGTATGGAGTTAGATAAATGTATGATGCAGATTATCTATCAAACTTTCATATTGACACGTTATATTCATTCCCGCAAAGTGGTTATTCAAAAAGATTTTTATCATAATTCATTTCTAAAGGCTTTCGAAACATCTTTCAATTCCCTTATCTAAATCAAATTCAGACTCCTTAGCGACAGAAAGCTCTACGCAGATATACCTCAGAGTATATTTATAGTTCAAAGAAAAGTATTTTAATTTTATGTAAATTAAAATAAATTTTGGAGATGCATGATCATTATTTGCATAAAAATTTTTGGATATTTTTATACTATCGTGAAATTAATGAACGCATTTTTTGAAGTTGGATTCGGTTTTGAAAATGATCATGTTTATCATCCATAACCTTGACGACGATGAGGTTTCAGCTTCGCTATTCACATACCGCATAGTTTTTCAAGCTCCAATATACATATGCGCTCGTGAAAGAGTATAGAAGTTTATCTATCCTTTTGAAAACCACGCAACCCGACGGAGCACTGGTCCCAAAAGCACGCACGGGTAGATTCGCCAGCACTCCATCAGTTCGCAGTAATACTTATGAAATCTCTCGTTTCCTCATGCATCTCTCGAGCGCGTCTCAACCGTCGGCGTCTGAGGGAATCCGGAGGTCCGCTTATTAGGGGCACTGGGGGCGGGACACGAGTGGCGGCTCTTTCACATCCAGCCTCCACTCTCTCGCACTGCCGATTCCTTATGCGGATTCGGAGTGTGTGCAGCGCCCTCTGGGATCCCCCTTCCTCATCTCCTCAACTTTTGACATCCCCTGTTTTTTCCTCTCTCTCTAATGCTTCCACCAACTTTCTCCCTCCGACTTTTTCGAAGGGAGGATGGTCTAGCTGTCCACTCGAGTGGTCTTGTTTAGCAGTTAGCAGAGGACCTTCCTTGCCCTCGGAATTTTCTCGATCGCAGAGGAGAGAGGGAATGGTGGCAAACGGTTCGATTGGTGGGGTTTTTAGGGGTGGGGCCCAACCCTAAGGGGTTTTTTCTTAGTTTGAATACCGCGCTCCTCGTCTTCCCATAAAAAATACCTTTCTGTCTTCGACCCTGAGAACCCGCCCCCAAGGGTTTTTTACTTGATTTTTTTTTCCTGGTCGAAAAGTAAATCAGCGTGGTTTTATTAATAGGCTGGTACGAATCGTACTGTTTTTTTCCACGATGGAGTAAAAAAGGTAACAGGGTACATTATTCTTTGGGATAATTAAACTCCATTAAAAGGGCCATAACTCACGTTAAGTTCTGTTTATCGCAATCATAGCAGATATAGATAATAAATAGCTAATATAGGAAAATAGGTTGCTAGTATATATAGGTTTATAGCATACTCGTATTGATTCCATAGAAGAAGGCACTTTATTTCATTGTAATGGCACTACTTCGTAGTATGCCATTACAATGAAATTAACTTCCGTGCAATTTAAAATATATGATTTATTAAATATACGTTAAAAATATATACAATACACATATGTAATAATGTATATAATAAAAATAGGAGATAAAATATATGATACAAAAATATATCTATGGGATTTTACGAATTTTTAATTATATATATATATATATATATATATATATATATATATATATATATATATATATATATATATATATATATATATATATACTATATATAATCTGTAATATATTGAGTTTCTTTGCGGATTTTTTAAGGCTATTTATAAAACATTATACTTTTCAATGCCAAGCTTATTCTTCTTCATTCTATAGTTTTATAAATAACTCCATTCATAAGTAAAGGTAGCAGTGGAATTATTATTTTTAACAGCTATAGAATCAGGTACAATTCCAGGCCAATATGAAGTTAGCATTTCCTCGAAGTCTTCTCAAAGCGATAAGCATAAATGTCTTTTCTTTTTTTCAGTTTCAGCCATAGATTCACACAAGTTATATTCTGCATACGCCGCCCTTTCTCTCTTTTGAGGATATTTTTGCGTAGTTCAAAATGACTTCGCGTTCGACTGCTCGCGAAAGATTTTTTTTTAACTTACAAAAAATCCCTAAAAAAATAAACGAGTGCATTCGTCTTTGGTGGGGCCACTTGTTATCTTCTCTCGTTTGAATAGACTCTCTCCAGACTTAATGGTAATGAGCGGAACGAAAGGGTCTTATTCATATGTGTGTGCGCTTAAAAAAATAACTTGTTTCCTTTGAAATTTCTCTGACTTCGTAAAAAAACTTACTCATCGTTGTAACAGAAGGCTCATTTTTCACATGGTGCTATTTAAACTGCGAATTAGTGATGGGAGAAGCATTTTAACCGCAAATTCTTTCGAATGCATACTATTCGCTTTTTTATTATGCGACGTATGATTTTTATAGTCTTCGATCAACGTTATCGTAAATCAATAAGCTCACTGCATCATGATACTTACATTTATCAAAAGAAAGTATTATATGCGATCAAATGCCTATTTTTACTTATATTTGAAACAGAGTGATTATAAATGTACGTGCTTTAAAAATAGTTGAAAAGAGAAACGTTTTATATGCAAGCATATGAATCGATCATGATAATTAAAACAGTCATTCCGTACGTTTGCACACGACATCCATTATTAGTACATTTGTCTTCTTAAAATCAGTGGAGGAAAATTGTTTTATCATTCAGTTTCTTACGCGGACTTCCCATTAATTTTTCTTCCCTTGTTCATGTCAACCTAGTTTCATATGACAGCCTTAAGGAGGAATTCCTCTCCTCTTAATCTATCCAATCACGACAAGAGAGACATCTTTGGTATGACAAATTACAAGAACTTCACTTCACTGGTTAAGGAAAGATCTTTTCTTTGAAAGCAGCTATTCCGTAAAGGGCAAGTTGGGTTCAGTAGCTATTTGACTACAAACTTTTAGTTTGTGTTTCAGCCAATTATGCATGACGCAAATGTGACATTTACGAAAGGTATGACTAATTAATCAAATTACGTTTACCTAATTTTTAAAAATCAGGATGTAACAGCTACACGTGTGCTGTAAATTGTGATATCTTTCTTTAACTTCAGCCTAAAGATTGGGAGCAATTAGGTAGTTTTGTAAATTCTTTCCTCGTTTTGGTATATGGGTATTAATTGCCTGATTGCTTTTGTACAGAAGGAAACAGAAACTGAATAATAAGGTAATGGGATGGAGTATAATAAGGGAAGAATTAGCTGAATTGATTTCGTGTAATACGAGAACTTAAACACGTTTCAAAAGTGCGCTCAAATTGAATAAGCTGCTTTCAATTCGTTGATGAATATGTTCTTTTGGAAAAGCTCATTTTATTCGAAATTAAATGGAAGTCATTGGAAAATTTCAAAAAACCCCCACGAATGCGTACGTACCATTGAGACAATCTCGGAAACTATTTTCCAGTGCAGCGAAACTCATTCTTTGTTCAGTTTCCCTTTGGAATCCGCGATGGCTGCAGACGGAGGCTACCTCGTCCCAATTAAAACTTTCTTCTGAACCATTCAGCCTCTTCCCTTCATCCGACTCTAATGCTTCTTTTGATCGACTTCTCGTTCTAATCAACCAAGCACCGCTTATGCGACTGCTTTCAGGAAGCGATTACATCTCCCACTGTCCTTTTTCCCTTATAGTACATCCACCGCTCGTATGGTCCGTTTTACATAGCGTACTTGTTCTAATTAAAACTAATCCCGCTTTAAAAAAAATTAACACTTTTGGCGTCTTTGGTTTATAAATGGATTCCCAGTCCTCGCTTTTGAGAAAAAGTTTGATTTTTTGTTTTCTGTTTCTCTTCTTAGCTCTACGTATTTTTATCCGCTTCGATTTTCCGTTCAGATTTATACACCGCTCTTCAAGGAATATTACCGGCGAAAATGAGCTTACTCGAACTCGGGTTTAAAAAAGCGCATTGCGGTTAGATTTAAAACGGAGGAGGCATTTTATCGTCGAATGGCGTCCAGAAGAGAAATGGGTTGGCGGTGAAAGGATAAAAAAATGCGGGGGAGAGGAATGAAGAGATGAAATAAGGGGAGGGGTGTAGGATGCGGACCATTACTTAGCATTCGCGTCTTCTCATCTCTGAAAGGACTTCGGGTCTCTTAATTTGGCTAACGAATCGTTGAGCGGACACACGTAAGCCGCCTCTTCCCTTTATCCTGTCGTCATCTGCGGAGTTTTCGGTCATATTCCTTTGAATTGTCCCCTCACTCGCTGACTGTATTCATACGGACTCGAAGAGGCTTTTTAAGGCACTCGCCCTTTTATCGTTTCGAGTGCGAAAGATATCTTCTTTCGGTTGTTAGGTTTTCTTTGTTTTTATTTATTTATTCGTAAGTTGGTTGCTAACGTTTTAATAAGGATTTTTTTGAAAGTGTGATTTTTTTGGGGATATTTTAAAAATTTTCTGAATTTGTTTATCGTAATGTGGTCGTTTACAAGCGATGTAGTTGACGAAATGATTTTAAATTATTTTCTTTTAATTCTTGGAATCATCTGAAGTATTTGAATAGCTAAGTGTTTCGAGAACATTTTGTTGAAGCCGTTATTGTTTACTACTGTTTATTCGCCACTTAGGCATTATTTTACTATTTATTCATCATCATAAAGAGTGTATGAATGCTTATGTACATTTGACTCGGATTTTTTTGATATTGCTGCTATGAAAAGGAATTTCAAAGAATTAAATTTATATGGTGAATATCCTGCCTCAGTTTAACCAATTTGGGGTGAGACTAGAAGTACTATTAAATTTCGGTGAAAAACTCTTTTCTATACCATTTATATTTCAAGTATATGTACCATATTGTGCCATTATGATTAATAAAACAATAATATCGTATCATCTTTAATTTAATGAAAATTTATTTAGGCTTATCATAATTTTACATGGATATTATAAGTTATCGATCTTCACAATCACGAATATAATGGTAAAGTGTTAGATATTGAATATATTAATTAGCAAAAGTTTGCTAACTTTTCTCATCCATTTACCAGAATTGAAGTTCACAAAGATAAAGCTTCTCTGATTGATGTTTAAACGTAAAATAGTTACTAATTTGCCTTCATAAAAAAGGAACAATGCATCTACAGTAAATGACAATCTACACATTAAAGTACTGTTAGATAGAACCGAGGTATAGAGTGGGAAATCATTGATAACTATCCTGGAAACGTGTAAAAAGATACCATATAATTATATGGTATTTGAAGATTTTTAAAGCTATAATTTTTATCATGATAAATATTTTGGATCGAGACACACTGAATAAGTGAAAATTTCCACAACCACTATTATAATGATCCCTCGAGCACTTCACGTCAGCGCCAATGATATTGACCTTTATTCAGCGCACCATTGCATCATTCACGCAGACTCTAAGGGGAATATTTAGCGAACTAAACTATTAAAGCATTCAACTCCTTGTTGACTTCGGCGTCGGCGCCCGTTACGTCACATGACTTATTCACGTCATAGACACATGCACCGTCTGAGTGGGAAACGTAATATAAACATTTTTCCGATGAGCGTCGCTAAGGAAAAAAATAAACAAACCCCTTGATAAAACACGGCATTCGGCATTAAATAGATATCCTTTTTGAGCGCATTTCTCCTCCGAGATCTTTCGCGCTGTAAATGACATCCTCGGCTCGACCTTGCTTAACTGGCCCATTCCTTTCAATCCCGCACGATCCTATCCCCTTTTAAATCCATCCTCTTTCTCTTCCTCGAACATCACTCGATAATCCTCTTCTCTCCCTTATCTTCCCCAGCTTCCTTCGGATCCTATATCTGCACCAAACTCCCTCGCCGTCCTATTTGGGATAACTTTCCCATTCCTCTTCTTCCTCATTCGTCAATCGCCCTCACGCTAATTGTCAGTTACTCCTACACAGTATCCACCCCCTCTTCCACTCTTCTTTTATCTTCTTTACTCTCTCCTTTTTATGCCCTAATCCATCCTCTCCAAAAGGCCATTCTAGTCTAGCAAACTCGTTACCTCTTCCTACGCACATTTCGAACGTGTTTTTGAAGAGGTGTCTGAAAATTGTTCGATTAAAAATTCGTTTACCTGTCCTCCATTTTGACCCACACCTTCCCAACACCTTACCGCTCACTTCCCCTTCCCATCGCCTTGTATTTCCCGCATCTCTCCACCTGCTCAATACGTTTGTCCCTGCCTTTTCATATTTCCCAGTCATTTGATATCTTTCCGAGACTCTCTCACCGGAATTCCCTTTCCACGCCGTTCTTCCACGCATCCCTTTCTCTTACCTTCTTGACCTCTCTAAAGATTTCGCTCGTTTCATCTCCTTCCTCTTTGTGTCTCGAGAAATCTCTCTCTCTAAATGTTTAAAATGTACTCGAAGGCTTGAGATGCGCCTCTCCAGTTGCGATCTCCATGACCCCACCCAAACTGTCTGTCGCCTGACGCCTTTGTTCTTCGTACGTACACCTCTCTCTCTTTTTATTCTACTCTCTCCCAAAGAAATTCCATTCCTATGTTCAAAATTTGCGACCATATCTGATCGACCAAGTATCTACGAGGGCGTTTCGTTTTATTTCCTACCGATAGCCATCTTTTCACCTATTCTTCCAGCTCTTTTTACTTTTCCATTGTCGTCCTCCCTTTCACTCTGCCTCTGTCCCCTGCAGAAAATTCTTTTAGGGTTTCACCCTTTCACGGCCGGGAAAAGAAAGGTTTAATCGGCGCTTTTGTGAAAAAATTGCATCGAATATATTTGTTTGTAATGTAATGCGGGGTTTTGGTGCGGAATTGAATTGAATCGCTTTGAGGAAGTGTGAATATTATTGCTACGAAACGTTGCATAACTAATATGAGCTTATTTTCTGGCTAATCTCTTCCTAGCAGTTGTCTTTGTGTTGAATATTATTTTAAGATCTACTTTTTACTTTCAATCTCGTCCTGATAGGAATACGAAGGTGATGGGAATGAACTATTTCGACAATATATACCTAGTTGATACGTAAGTTACTAATTCGAATGAAATAAGAATGGTAATAATCCACAATACTTTACTGAAAATCGAGGTTTTTGTTACCCTATGATTAATCGAATCCGTTCAATGTCATCAGTTTAAATTAAATTTATTTTCTCTGGTGAAGCACATAGTTCGTTACGAGTGCTTGAGCTTGGAAAATTGTTTTTCATCTATCACTGTGGTAACTTCGTCATCAAGCTTCTACTTTATATTACCCAAGTCATACTCACAGTACTCATATGGTACACATATTTACCATTTGAGTTCAAGTATTCAATTATGGTCCATTAGAAACTTGGAAGAACTTGTTTTAGCTCCTAGTTTAAGTACTCTCTGTTTGTAATGGCTCTAGAGAAGCGTGTTTATAAAAGTCGTTAAGTAAATTAACTTTATTGAGTTTTCACTTGATGTAGCATGAAAATAATTGTACATAGTAGAGAAAATATTTCTGTTTTAATACTTCGTACGTGTCGTTTGTGTAAAATTAATAATATTATTCTTCTGTTCAGTTTGTTGTTTAATTAAACCTTCAACTAACTTTGATAAAATTATAGATGTTATCAAATCAAATTCTGAAATACGTTCACCTAATTCATCTCCAGAAATGTATAACACATTTGAGTAACGTTGGAGATAAAACAATTCAGCTCTATCTCTCTCAGATTCACGTTGTGTACCTCACCTTTTCAACTCCGCAGCATATCCATCATTTCTCATATTCAGCCCATTTCTTCCGGAAAAGCGACTTTCCTTTTGTCTGCCACCACCTTTTGCACCTCTGTCTACTCCATTTCTCCTCTCGTGTTCTTCCCTTATGTACCCGCATTCCTCCACATTACATGGCCGTGTCTACTTTTTCCGAGAAACTTAGCTTCTCTCTCCCACTCGACTTCTTTGATCCGAGTTTTTTTTTGGAATTTTATCGAAAGAATCCTCTCTTCATATCGTTCGGCAGAAAAGGTGACAGTTCTGCCCTTTTCTGTTCTCGACTGAAAAAGTTTGAATGTCTTTTCTAAGTAGAGAATTTGATTCCATTTGCAACTTTTACGAGATATGACGACTAGCGAGGAATTCGAAGAATAAGCAAGTGTGTATAAATATAACGTACGCCTACGTATGGTTTGCCTTCGAAATATACGTTACGATGAACTGAAATGACAATGTGTCGGGGGAATATTTTTATTTTATCGTAAACTTACGATGTTCGCGGGGATATTTCTGAAATATAATGGTACGGGAAGGATTTTTAATGGAAACTTTGTGAAGTAATTTTGTGATTTATGTATTCATTTCAAGAGAGATTGAAACTTAAGATAAGAAACTTAATTAATGTTACTTTTGACGTGTTTTTATCTATAAAATATAAATATCTGTATAATAATAATCTACGTAATTTATAAAATAATTCTTATAATCTCTGTATTCATAAAGAAAAAAATCTTTGTCATTATATCATAGTATAAGTGATTGCATTCTGTTCCTAGCGAACTTTTTCTCCAAGAATTCTTTAATCCTTCAAAGAACTCGAGAAAAAATTCAATAGTATTTCCTCCAGGACTTAATCGGGGCCCTCGACGATCTTTTACGTAAGAATTCTAACGCTTTGAATCTCTCATCGCATTCTTAAGCACCTTCTCATAATTTATCGTTAATACTTTTACGAGAATTCAATTACGTGCCACAATGTACTCCATTACCCCTCTTAATCCCTTCCAGTTAATAGCTCGGCATCTCCATATACTCCTATACAGCTCTCTTTATGTCACAACATCCCTCTTCTCGAAAACACCGGAGAAAGGGAGACGGAAAGCTTTTTTCACGAAAGGCGCAAATTATTTATTCGTAGCTGCGCACTGAATATTTAAATCCGCGTCCACCTCAAGGCACAACTGTTATCTGACGTACGTGATCCGCCATTGAGAATGCACCGACATCTTCTCTTTTTACGCGACCGTCCACCGCTGCCTCGCGTTCTTTTGTCACCATTGTCTCCGGACATGATCGATCACAGGGAACGAGTTCCTTTTGTTTGGACGCAAGAAAGACAAACCGAGCGACGGCGTCATTTATGGCACTCGATTGCAGAAAGAAAGTATCCAGCGATGAACTCGACTTTGAAAAAAGTTCTTTCGGTTTCCTGCAAACGCTTTCTTCTGGTTTTGCCGTGGTAATTTATATTGTTCCGGTATCAAAGGGAACTGCGATGCGAGTGAGAACGGATATGTAATACGTGCGAAAACGTTCCTTTTTGCTACGAATGCGCGTTACTTGAAAGTGAATGTAGAACGTACTTTATTTCGTCGTTTGAAGATAACGTTACGATGATGCAGTTTGGAAAAGTATTTTTTCGTATTTGAAAGAGTCATTTTTATGTTAAATTTATATGTGGAATATTTATGATGTAATTACGAGTTGAGATAAGTGTACGCAATTCTTTTTTATTCCGGATGAAATGCGTTTCTATTGTAGATTGAGTATCTATATTAAAAACCTAATTTAAAGTCTACATTATTATTACGAATAACTGAAAATACTCCCTAGTGCATTAGATGAAAATATATTCTAACAATCATAATAGGTAAGAGGTTATATTAATTAGAGACGTAATTAGAGGCGTAATAGGGGTAATATTATATGATAAAAAAATTAACAAGTATATTGATATATTATCGATAATACAAAGCAAGAAATTCGTATGAAATTACTCCGAAAATGCTTTCAAAATATAACCAAAAGCAGAGCTACTTCGTTCGGTATCGAATCAAATTATTTTCATGCCAATAAATTTCTTCAATACGACAAAAATACACGGTTTTATTTCGTATTAGCTCCAGAAACTAATGTAAAACCTGTTCAAAATGGTATTTTTCGCTCACATTGAAATAAACTTCCAATTATTTTGGCTTATAATCTGTATTTTGCAACGTTTTCGAAATGTCTCGGATCTCCATGATGCTTGAATCCGGTTTATTTTTTAGATCGTGACGCGCAATCTACATTTTATAAACTAATCGTTATTCCCCAGAAATTTCCGGAGCCTAAAATTCATCTCGTTCAGAATTCGATACGATTCGATATTTCTGACAGCTTTACGTATTTCCTTCCTGGAAATGTTTAATTCAATGCAGCTTCAATTAAATTTTTTTGTTTTAACACTTCCGTACGATAAAAAAGTAACGATATATGTTCGAATTCATGACAGGAATTTTTGTGTTCGCAATAAGTTACCATAGCAAAGCTTTAGTCACACTTTTATATTTATAAACTACTCACATTGTCACATCGACTAAATCTCGTTAAGGCATTCGACAAAAGTCAGGATTTCTGTGCGCACATATGTAGGTTAGCAATAATTCGGAATCCATCCCGCAATTCCGGAGTGCTATTTCCCCCTAAAAAAACTCACGATCGTTAAATTTTCTCGCCATCACACTCTTATTTTAGCTCAAATCTCGCGCCCGCTTTCGTGCTTTGAAAAATTTATCTCCCGTGGCAGGGGAATTCATTTTTGAAAACTGACGCATATGTTTTGCGCCGTAGAACATACACTGTGGCTTTTTCGATACTCGGGTCGCGTGCTGGAAAAAAGGGAGAACGAAAGACCTTTTATTTTTCCCTCCTTTTATCGAGTTTTTTCGAAAGCATGTACGTGCCCTGACGTCAAATTAAAACTGAGCCATAGTTCCGCTCAAATTCTTGCTCTCGTTAATTTGATTAAGCAAACAGAGTTTCGCCGGAAACGAACTTTCAGTCAAAAACATTTCCTTTTCTATTATTAACGCGCAGTGAATAGAAAAAATTAAATTATGGAATTCTCGCGGATCGGAATATATTTTTTTCGCGTGGACTTTTCGCGAGCTTTCCGGAAAAAGCTCGGATGGGCACGGCCCTTTTTTTTAGGAGTTTCGATTTTATCGTTGTTATCGAAAAAACGCGTGAGGCACGGCGTACGAAACGGGGAAGAGTGGAGAAGTTTTTGGGGGAATCGCGTAACAATGTAAAAGGCCCTCGACGCTGATGGAAACCCGCTTGGTTATCGAAGCAACAATCACGTTCGGTCCAGTGCTAATTATAACGGAGCTGAAGAGTGGATGGGTAAGAAAGAGGAGGATTTTTGGGGTATTGGAGGATGAGAGCAGAGATAGAGTGGACTGGAGTGGAAGAAATATCGTCATTCTCCAAAGGAATCAGGAAGCAGCAAAAAAGGCGATTGAAATCACTCGAGAATCTTCACCACCTCTTAGGTTCTCTTTCGTTCAAATCTCCCATTTCCTTTCCCATTCTCTCGTCTCCTTTTTTTACCGAATCTTCGGTTGTCTCCCGTCACCTTTAACCTCTCAGATCCTCGTCCATTTTCTCCTCCATTTCATTCTGCGCAAAAAGTAACTCGAGCTTTCATCTCGTTTCCCAGGAGGAGTAGGAATGGGTCTGAATTAGTTCAGCGCCATGTTTATGAAATTCCCGATACATATGGGCTGCCTGAAATCTCTCGTTGAATTGATACGACTACTTTAGCAGTCGGGTTAAAATTGGGTTTTTTTTTGCTTTTTTCGTAACGGGTTCCCAGACCTTTTCCTATTGGCTCGTCATGACTTCCCGATGCCCATCGATGCTATTCCGAGTGGTAATGAGGAGATTGAACTCTCGTTGCTAGGAGTTGTTTAGCTCTCGAATTCTATTGTAGTCGCTTTGGATACAACGGTGTTTTGTTTGCAGTTGTGTAACGGTTATCTTTTTTTGTAATCGTTGCTTCCGAATGGGTGTTGTAAAGTTTTCGTTCCGAAACATACGCGTATAAAAATAACATTTTTTGAAAGTATAACTTCATGTCATGCACCGTTCGAGTACCTAATTTGAGGTTGAAGTTCTGTCGGTATTTTTTTTCTTTCGGACGTTATTTCAGTTTCGAAATGTTATAGAGAAAAATGCTTCCACATTTTGTCATGGAAACCTTTTTGTCATTTCGGAGATTTCATCGTCAAATGTTTATTTAGGAATAACTACATCAGAGAAGTATTTTGAAATTGGAGGAATTCTGAATATCCGTATTGATTCTAGGGAATGTTTGGAAATTTTGCGCTAGAATGGATTTTTTTTAGGGACTGACTAAAATTCGTATATTGGACCGATTTCGATGTTACTTGAAAATTTCCGCGGAAGGCCTAATATTGTAGTTTTAAAAATTTCATATTACCCGAGGTTGATGTATTTTAGAGGTAAATATTTATAAGTGTTTGGAAGTTGCAGTTAGTTACCAATGGATACTCAGTTCTCTGAGTAGTTTTAATTCGAAAGATAAAAAAAATTTAACGTGACATTTAAACTTTAATGTATTTTTGTCGATTAATATAAGCTAAACATAATCCTTATACCCGGATATCATTGTGTCAGATTTAATTCAGTATCCGTATTGGTTATCTGATATATATAAGGTTATTGCTAAATATATTTAAGTAATACGACTAAAGATTTTAGTCGATCATATTCGAGAACCTTAAGAAAGAAATTATCGAGAATAAATTCAAATGGTTGAGATTTTAAATCATAATTTGAATGCAACTAGGTTATAATGAATGGAAGCGTTTGTTAATATTACTTTTAAAAGGTATTTTACTGGGATAATACTTATATTATACTTCAAAAATGGGTAAATCTTTAAGATTATGTCTTTCAGAATGGGCTAGATATTGGCTAGACATTTTGAACACGTAAATTAATCGCTTTTTTCCTTTCTTTTGTGGTGTACAAAATATCCTATGAAACCTGTCTATTTTAACACGTTAGAGAAATTTAACTTTATTGTTTTCCTCTTTTTAGTTTGAAATTTCTGATAAATAAATAGCTTTTATGTTCATCACCATTGTAGCCTCTTATATTATCGGTTATATCGTCGAACATTGTGATTAAATTATACTTTACTAGGCTGTTAGTACGTATGAGTACGTTTCATTCATTAAAAGGAAAATTTACTGTTTTTTTAGCTGATATTGCATACATTATATAGTTCCCATTTAATATGCTCGAATTCAGCCAGTTGTAAGAATATCTATAGAATTTTTGAGAGGTGAACACAAGTAAGCTTAAGTTAATTATGTGCTATAAGTGATAGTGGATAGATAGTGTATGCTAGGTGCTTTAAGTGGCAGTGAGCAGCTATACGAGAATCTTAGAGAGCCAGTCATTCTCAGTAAGGTCAACATCCTTTACAAGGAGCAAGTGGAAAACGTGTTCATTGAACTGAGCTGGAAACAGATATTACAGAGGATCAATTATCAACATCTGTACGGATTATGAGGAGACATTATTGAGAAGGAATCGAAGATCTACGCAACGAGTGGCCCCCGTCTCTATAGCAACGTCGAGTTAGCAAAACACTCTTCTTAGGAAGAGATAGGAGTGGGTTCCTCTTCGTTCCGCCATTCTCATTTGGGGCCGTTCGTGAAACTACTTCACCTCCACTCCCCGAATTTTCTCATCCTCTTTTATTCCTTTCTACATCTCCTTTTTCTTTCTCTTTTTCCCAAGTAGGTTACCGTCCTCCAACTTTCCATTTCCCTTCTTAAAAATTTAATCCCAACTCCCACGGTACTTTTTCAACGCGTACACTATTTCTCGACAAATCTCTTAGGCCCATGCTCCTATTTAGATTTCCATTCTTAACCTTTCGTAAACCTTAGTGTGTGAATTTTGGATGTCGGCTCTTGAACTTTGGGTTAATTGCTTTTCGTGAGCGGAAAATCCGACTGTTTCCAATAACCATGTCAAAGTGTAGCGTATGTTATAGGCTTAGAATAATACTGTACTGTATATAAGTATTTTATACTAATAAGTATAATACTAAGTATTTGAACGTGATTTATTTCTTCTTTTCATATAAATATAATGCTTAAGTATTATTTATATGGAATACCATAACGTCTAAAGTCTCCAACGCGCGGAGTAACGTAAAGGAATGCTAAGGGTTTGAATAGAAGGATCGCAAACGAGTGGTGCGTTAAAAAGAATTTTGATTTCGGTCGTTGAAGAAAGCCTTTCTCGTAGACAAGGTTCAGAGAAAAGAAGGGAGTTTAATAGAAAGAATATTCTAGCTCCTACAGTTCCAAATTTCCGAAACCTTTTGTTACGTACCATCGGTTGAGGGGTAGAAAGTAGCGCGATTTTGTCGAATTGCGAAACTGCGTCATTTTAACCTTTTGTACCTTTATATTCATGCGATTTGATCTTGAACAAAAATGAAAAAATATAGGAGGTAATTCGAATGCTATGGTTAAGTTTTTCAGAGCTTTTTTGAACAAAAAATATCGTCATTTTGATCCCATTCTATAGGGGCGCATACTTTCGGGAAATGTTTCTTTCTTATATTTAAGCAGCAGCCCTATCCCGTCGTATGACCTTTGGAGGGACCATCATAAAATTATTACATTTTATAACCAGTCCTCATGCATGACATACATTCTTACAGTTCTTTGTGCTGTAAGAATGCACGCATTCCTACATCTCGTACTGCAAATTCTATTTTTGAAACGTTACCTAGTTAACAATGAAAATAACTACGACTTTATACCGAAGCGGACGTAAAATTTTTCTAAGTCTCTATGGGCGGAGAGTTATCAAACTTTTTTATGTTGCTTCAACCTTTTTAATTGCTACAAATTCCATTACGTTTTTCATTTTCACTTACTGCTCTCAGCGTGGGTGTTTTCTGCATCCTCCAGTAGTTTCCACGGTGAAAAAGAACATTATTTCGCGTCAACGCTCCGTCCTAATTAATGACTTGATTGTCGACGTATCGATCGGAAAACAAATGAAAATCCCTCCATTCGAGTTTCCCTCAAACTGATATATTTTTCCTTTACAACCACTTCGATGCAGTGGTTCATTCAGTGGAGAGAAAGGGAGCTTTGAATTCACATCCTCTTTCCAGCAGATAATTTGCGAAAGTAGGCTGATAAACAAGGAACAGTTCGTTCTGTTTGCAGAAGCTTTGCAGTCGATAAAGAGGGAAAAAAATCATGCAGCCAGGTATGAGATTGCAATGAAGTTGGGTAGCAATGAAAACAAGGATTGATTTCTCAATTTGAATCGCTTTCCGTTCATTTTTTGAGAGAGTACTGTGAGACTTTTGAACGTTTGTATTCAAACGAATTTTTGTCCCAAGTCAATTGCGCATTTGTGTTTAGAAAGATTGAGTTTTGGACTTGATGTACATCGGATTTGCTTTAAAATTTTCCTTCCATATTTACGTTTAAATTTTAATTATTCTGTTCTTTGGCAACAGATGCAATTACTACGGAAAAGGAGGGTGTTATTATTAGATTAGCTTTTTTTTTATTTTCATGCGATAGCAATGTACGGAACCTTTCCATTTAGACTTTCAATTATTTGACTCTGCTAGGGCAGAAATGCTATTTGTTTCATTTTATCTTTTGATGAATTCGTTTATTTAATTTAATTTTTATATACAATCCACTAATTTAATCGAACGAAATATCATTACGAGATTAATTTTAATTCTTTTCCTGACTTTTAGACTTCTAGTAAAACAGTACACAATCCTGTGTAATCTATCTTCGATCAAAACCGCATGGATGACATTTCTTAGCTGTTTACATCTATCACCATGGAATCAATTATTGATAACGGTAATTAATAATAGAACGTTTTATGTGCGATAAGGTTGTATAGAAACGATTACGTAAATAAGCACGAGTTCGATTATTGATGTTGTATATGCTAGCTAGCAACCATCGAAGATGGAAATATCGAAAGAAAAGGGATGTTTTTAAGGTCTTTCCCATCAAACGGATACCGATCGAGTTTATCAGAAAGCACCCAAAAGAGAATGATAAAAAAGCAGAAGGGAATTTTAAGGGAATAAAGAAAATACAGTAGACGAAGAAAAGAGAAGCAGCGGATATCGGGAAAGGAGCTGGAGAAAGGGAAATAGTATTCCAGTCAAGGGAAGCTATCGGAGAATTTGAAACGTAATGGTTTTTATTCGGGAAGTGTAAATCCAAAGCTTTTCTACGGGTAATGGCATCGGGGAGGGTAGCCATGGGAACCAGACACCGTACAGGTTTTGGATTCTTGCGATAAGTGCGCCTAGATATAGACGCCACGAGGTCGTATCTGCCATACGTGTTCATTGACGCAGAATGGAGATTTTTAGTCCGGATTCCCTTTCGGGTATTGTTTTCCTCGCGTTATCTGCGACGAATATTTCTGGATATCATTTTTTAACGGCGACGAAAAGTTCGCCGGATGGAGGGGGAGGGAACGCGCCTTTACGAGTGGAATAAGGTTTTTTGGATTCGAGGATGCTAATGACACGTCCCTGCAGGATATCTGCTCTCATCGATGGAGAGTTTCCCGGCGAAGGTCCACCGTGCCTTCCATCCGGAGGTTTTTCGAACGACGCCTTTCACCGATACGAAATCTGATTCGTTCTATCTGATGCACGGACTCAGATTCAGCTGAATACGAACTTTGCGGGTCCGCGCGTTGAAATTTTTGATGGATTTGTTCGTGTACTTCAACTGACACCGGAAAGTATAGAGTTTTATTCCAGTGCGTCACATACGAGAGGATGTGCTATAGAATTATCTGGAGTACCGTATATTTTTCTGTGTAGGTCCGCAAATGGAATTAGCTCAGATCCTATATCGACGAATGAGAAAGAATACATTTGCGATACTACTGGGTGATAAAGATTTGAAATTCGTATATATCCGATCGAAATATCGCAAGGTATAGTTTTTGTTTCGATTTTAATATACGAGATTCCAATTTATCATCAGAAAAAACATTGATATTTTACCATTCTTCATCTTTTGGAATTGAAAGCTTAGATTAGATATTGGAAATAATAGGAATTTCTATTTGCACAAATCTCTACATTTGTTTTGCTCTTCCACATCATTCCTAAATAGGTATTAATATGATATTTTTCAATTTAATAGGACCTCATCAGAGCTGAATACTTATAATGTAATCTAAGCTAACTATTAGATACTTTGGAAGTAGGTATCTCAACATAAAAATATTAAAATAGTACTTAATATTCTGTTTGTTGATTTACATACGGATTCTTAATTATATTTTTTTATTTCTCCCCTCTTCTTAGATGTGTGTAGCAAAATGTAAAACAAAGAGCGATTCAAAGGAAAGATGCAACTTTAATTGCATTCATATTTAGGAGGAATTAACAGTGGAATTAATTGGAATAGGTCTCAAAGTTAGTTTCGTGTATATACGTATTTTGGAATGACTGTGCTATGATTGCTGCGTTCAAAAGCATTTGACTTCAATCATTCTTCTGTTTTTCTGCTAGCGTATCGTCTTTAATAGAATCTTATAATAGAAACTTCCATCCCGTCTGTTGGAGTGAGAAGCAGCCACTTTTATTCGTTAGTTATCTTCATTCGATCATTAAAGAGTTTGTCCTTAAGCATCATCATTTGGGAGAAAACGTTTAAATTATAATCATGCATGTTTTAAGATAAAACATTAATTATCCACTCCACAAATAAAAAGAAAATATTGGATAAGTTAAATGAGATATCTCAATCATTGACCGCACATGTTCATTAGTATCTTAATGGGGCATAAAATATTTTTCTTTAAAATTTAATTTTTTTGCTGCTTCGAATATTTAAATTATTCACTTCAATTTTATCAAAAGATAATGATACGAATCATTATATTAAATACGGAATATTATACTCTATAAAAATTGTTGTCCAACTAAACATATCGAGCACAAAAAAATGAAGGAGTTGATTAATAATCTCTCAAATACGGAAATAGGTTAATCACTTTCATAAGCATTGGTTATCATTATATATTCAACTATACGTAATTAGGAAAATTTAGCTATTAGGAATGCCATTAATTATTGAAATTGTTATTTACAAATATGAATTGTTCCTTCAAGATTTATCTAAGCCTCATTCATATGAATATCATTGATGCATGTATCTTAATATTCTTAAAATAATTTAGAAATCAGAGAATCATATCATATTTTCATGAGTCCTTAAGTAGTTACTTAACTTAGTTACTTAGCTGTAGTTTAGTTTTATTATTGCAGGAAGTACGAAAAATTTAAATTATAAACTTCTATCCCCAATTAAATTAACAACATACTTCCTTCTTTGTAAAGCAATTTTCTGTTGAGAGTAAGATAAATTTCAAAGTTCTTTTAGGTAGGGAAAATAGAAATGTTTGTGAGATATGCTAAATTGGGAGAGAGCTTTTAATCTAGACACAGAGTGGATAGACGTGTATTCAACTCGAATAAAAAAACTCTTATCTTATACACATGACTCCTCATTTATTTATATAGGTATGCTCGTTTGGAGTTGAATCGTCTGTTAGAGATACTATTTCCTCCTCAGAAAAGATCCTGTTCCTTTCCTGAGAGGGAATATTATTTATGTGAATCACAGTCTCCATTTTAGGTAGCGGAAAACGTCTCGACTTCTCCTATTTACTTTTATTGTCACTGCGAAGGGAGACATTCTGTTGGCGGAAGAAGATAACGCACCCTCTGTTGAACTCGTCCACCGCTTCGAGAAAATATTTGTGAAATGACGGATTTCTGTAATGCGATAGGAGTCCCATGAGATAGAATGTAAAGGACGGGGTAATAGCGTTTCGTAGCTTTCATTGCATGCTGCGAAGGTCATTCGGGTTAACTTTCACTGAAGATAAATTTATTACTATCTCGAAAACTATCTCAGTTCTAAAAAAGAATGATATTTTTATGGTGAAACTATTAGTATATAGAGCTTAATTTACCCAAGGATATTTTCCAGTTTTTGTATTATAGATGATTGGTTATCATTGTGTTGGAATGAGTGATGGCAAATATTTATTGAAACTATTTTAATATAGGATAATAATATATTTACAAATTTTCGATGGATTTTTATTTTTTATATTCTGATTGTGCCTATTGTTTGTTACGTAACCGGTAGAAAAATAAAAACTCGCGAAAGATTTGCTAGTATTATGTAATTTTATAGCCCTCCCGCGAATATAAATTTTAATATTCTACTTTATTTTTGTTATTTATTAAAAATTCGTGGGTTTTGAATATCTATTATGTATTTATTATGAAAGGCTACTGATTTTATTTAAGGAAACATTTTTATATTATTTTTTGCATCTTAATATTATATTTTTTTAAAATATTGTTATCGTGTGTAGAATACGTCATATGTATATTTTCGGCAACTATTCTAACCTTAGATTATTAATGGAAAATGAGTGAAGTGAGTATTATATTCGTCTATCAGGGTTAAAAATGATATTGCTAAATATATTATTTTGCTAAGTATGAGTTCAAAACATATAATGCATTGCTATGCGAAAAGTTAAATTTACGACATCAAAAACATTTGAGGAACGGAATTCGCTGCGAATTGCTATCGAAAGACCCGGTGAAGTCGTAATTATTGGCCAAGCTGGCGCCGTAAAAGGTCGACCATATAATAAATCAATACCTGGAACCACAATTCCGTAAAGTGCTTTCTGTTTGTGTTCGAAGCGCTTTTTACGTGAAGATCCACGTAATTTCATAGAGTCGGTATCGTTTCGTGAGGAAGCACAAATAAGGAAGTCTGCGCATGGAAAAGTCGCACTCGAATTAAAAAAAAGAAAGGGAACGGAATGAGAAAGGACATCCCCACGTTTACATTTTCCCTCGCTTAAGATCAACAGATTGCTGGAGGATTTAGACACCACCTACGATATTATCTATAACAAAACCCCGAAAAGGCTTAAATGGGCTCGTAGAGAAAAATTATTGGTCACTTTATAACCTCTCTCTCGAAATAAACGTTATTTACTGCCGCACGTAAAAGAAAAATCCGGGAGTGGTGAGTTATGGGAGTATAAATGAATGGACATTGAATGGAGACAGCGCTGGACGGTGGAATGAAGACGAAAGGAACATGTGGAGGAAGGGTAACACGATGGGAAATGAAGGAGAAGGGAAGGATGATTTACATGATGGAAAGAGAACGATACGAGAAACAGCTGGACAATTCGATATTACTCTTGGAAATGAGCTAGGAAATATGATGGAAATGTCTCTATCGAGTGGAGTAAGAACTTTCCTTTATTCTACGGTTCAATATCGGAATCTATTTATTTCCTTACGCTAATTTACTTTTTATTTTATTGATTTATGTTTTTAATGGAAGTATCTTGTCGTAAAATATTTCGTGTTTAGTATTAGCTATTCAAATTTAAGTAAAATGTGGTATAATCTGTTATATTGCAATGGATATACATTTATTTTCTATAAATCTCAAATAGATTTCTTTTAATCTCGCGAGTCAATATTATAATTATATTTTTGATAATTTATAATTTTTTAAAATGTAAGAAACGTAAGAAAGATCACTTCTTATTCTTGTGTATTCTTAATCGTAAGAAAGTTTGTAATTTTACTATTAAATATAAATACATTTATTAATGCAAGGGAAGAGTGATTTGTTCTCTATATTTCACTCCATAATTACATTTATTTAATGTCTTAGATGTGCAGAATATTGAAAATTATAAAATCATATAATTATTACATCACAAAAATGTTGAATTAAGATAAGAAAATTTTACATATATGTAATTAGCTTATATGATATCAAATTCGATAGAATTGTTCTTTTATTTATGTGGTTAAACAACTCTATATCGGTATGAAGAGAAAGGTTTTCTTAGCGAATATTTTTCATTGTGAATTCGTTAATCTTATTCATAGTCCAATATAATTCCGTAAATGCGAAAATCACACAGCTCGCGGTTCACACTCCATGGCACATAAACGAAGAGTAAGGCATTTAGATATATCGGCAGTCCTTTTCACAAGCCCCACAAAGAAGCTTAAAGCGTTGGGACAGGGATTAAATTCCGCAAATTCGACCGAATGGAGAGCGTTTTGCAGGGATACAGAACAAACTCGGTCCCCTTCACGACGAAGATAGCAGCAATCGCAGGAGAGAACAAAAATTTTAACAAGCGTAACCCGTCGGGTATCGAGTAACCATTTGAGGCAAAGAATAGAATGGAAATGGGGTGGACGTATGGCCGAGATTTGGTAAAATGGGATGAATTGAACGCTCTGCGAAACGGCAGATATTTGACCAATAACCAGAGGGTCGCGGTGGCGTGTGGAGAGAAAGAGGAATTCGGAGGAAAGAATAAATAGGAGAGGGAACATGGGTTAGCATCGCGAGGTCCATCGGCCAGACCATTTGTCACCCGTGTCCACGAGGGCTGGCTTATCTCTCCCCCTCCCACCCTGAGGCGCCCCCTGCCACCACCAGCTCCTTTCACCCATCCGAAATTCTCTCTCACACCAACGCACACATACATATTCCCTCCGTCCTATACAGCGACGCTTCAAAAGGTTTTGGCCAGAAGGTTTCGGGATGATAAGGGTTACATAAGGGTATGCGGGAGGACATCGTTGGGCCGAAAAAGCGCATATGTTCATGTGTATGAGTGTATTTGAGCGTGTTGTCGTGGGATTGCTTTGTGATCTACATATGATGAGCACGTGGAAAAAGCTAATTTTGGATTCCGTTGTGGGTGCGTTTTTGGATGTGGTTGTATGAGGATTTGTTGGGAGATGAGCGTATTGGTAACGCGACGAAATGTTTGAATATTACGCGGTTTTGATGGATATAGTTTAAGAGATGAGGGTTTTACTTCAAAGAAGGTCAATGTTAACGGAATTATCGTAAACAGAAAAAGGTATAAAGGTCTGATTATGGGAAATATTGTAAGAAGAGGTAAAGATGAACGTATCATAAATAGTTTACGAGGCACGAATGATCCTTGGATTTCAAAGACATGAAAAATTGTGGTAGGAACGGAACTTGAGCTCGAGAAACTCCACATTGGCAGATTTAGGTTCGACTAAGGTCCTGTTACACTTTTTTATGCCTTTTAACTCGTTGAAGGAAATATTATATTCCAAAATATTAAATGTGATATTAAAACGTTCCAATCCAGTTCGTTATTTAAAAAAACAGTCACTCGATGTTCAATAATTTTTATCTTTTCATTACCAATATTTAAAATTATAATACAATTTATTTGATATTTAGATGTATTATTTCTAGGATGATAGAGAAAATATTTATGTGTTGCCTTTTGAATTTCTTTCTTCTTCATAATTAATAATAATACAGTAACTCTGCAACAATGAATAAGTTTCAGTTTTTGAAACATTATATATAGCCCCCAATTCTTAAAGCAAAACATTTCTTCTATTGTATGAAGCTATATATTTCAAATAATTCCTTTGATACACGTTTTATATCTTTTGTAGATTACGTAAGATGTGAGATAAATGGAACTAGGAGTCGTTCCCAACTCGTATGTCTCAAAGGTGAAACGCTTAGAGCCTAGATCTCGTATAAAAACACGGAAACAGTTCTACGTAAAACGGCTAAATCTCGTGCGCTATATTTTCTTCTAACATTTCTCATATCCATATTTATCCAACCGTTTCTCAAAAAGTTGCTTTTTGGTCTTAGGATAAACGTTTATCTTAAAAGTGGTGCAAGTTACAGCTAAAGGTAAAAGGGGATAAAGTGCGATATTGTATGAGTGGGTTCACTTTGGAGCTTAGTATGCTGTTCTTACGAGTGTTGTGGTTTGTTTTTTAGCAGATGATGTTTTTTTGTACGCAAAAGGGTGGAAATCCAGAAATGATGGTATAAAGTCGCGTGTTAAAGGGGTTAGAGAAGTGAGAAAGAGGTGGTGAACCAGTGTCAGTCATTTGAAACATCGGGTTTTTATTCCTTTGGTGTTTTCGTTCTCGTTTAAAATTTTATGGCTTTAAAAGGGTTTAAATGTGTTTCATTTCAGCTTTCTGATTCTTTACTAGGCTTCTGTTATTGCGTAAGAAGTAAATGCCACAATTAATTAACATTCGACACTAAATCTTCTGAATTTTAAAAATATGTAATACTGAATACGGTTTTTTTTCTTTTTGAGGGTACGATATGGATAGTTTATAATAACAATTCCAAAAAACATATATTAATCATACAAACGTAATTTATTTACGAGTTTCGTGATAACAATACAAGTTGAAAGAGAGTCTTTTTTAAGTTACTAAATAGTAAATTAAAAGATACATAATAATCATTGTTTGTTAAACATTGATGAATGAATAAAATTGCATTCGTGAGATGTAACGCTTCTGAAGTCTATTCCTCTTAGCATTTCGTCCCTTAGTGACGGTAATAATTGCACACAGTCTCTAATATATTTCCCAATAGCTAAGTAGAAACATCCTCCTTTGTTGACGTCCCCGAAAATTTAATTGCGAAATTACATCGTCTCGCATTAGAAGTAAGAACAAGAGGCACAAAACTGAGCTCAGAGACGGAATTTAGAGTACAGCTGCTTTGTTATTGAAGCGTAGAACACATCTACGGAAGGATAGATCCTTCATCAACGATTGCAGCATTTAATCCTTGATGAGCTCGCGAAGAAACGCAATCGACACAACTCGAGAGCGTCTTCTGTCGTATCTGAGAGATGCGAAATATTCTCGCGATGTTGTAACGCCATTTTCCTCTTCGGAAACCAGAGGGAATTAAGCCACAGATCCATTTGCCTTTGATGCTCCTCATAACATCGCGAAAAAGGCATCGAACTCTTACTATAATAAGGAAAAAGAGCACGGAATTATCAACAGAGTATCGTTCAGGTACATGCACGGTAACCCTTAAATTTGGACCCAATTGGGACTCTACAAAAGCAATTAGTATTCTTGTATTACCACGTTCATAGTTGAACGCTCGCGCCTTGATTTCAAGCCTGTTTGTAATGAATAAATAGAATCAATCCAGCGCTGTGTTAAAACGCCCTTGGACAGTAAGGCAGAAGACGTGTCGACGCAGCGGACACCGTAGGTCGCGCCAATTATTAACGTGTTACGGAATGATCTCGGCGTAGTAAAATCGCGAGTTAAATAATGAGGGTACATGCGGATATCCGGTCGTAAAACTGATGAACGGCACCGGTTATGGCGCCCCCTTTGTTTTGGGCGCGATCCGCGCTCCCCTACGTGGCCGGAGTTTGAGATATTGAAAATAAATGAACGCCGCGGGGCGTGAAAGATCCCAAGCGGGCTTCGAAAGGGAGGTAAAGGTTACGCCGGAAGTTCGAGTTTCGTTTGTTTGGATGTCCGCGACACGCCGCTTTCCATTTCCTATTTCAGTCGCAGATTTTCCCTCTCGGTTTTGATTCGCTGGAATTTATTGTTGTAGCGTCATAAGGCTTAATGAGGCTGGAATGAGCGAGGTTTGCGTTCGGAATTACCCGCCCAAAGATATGATACTGATGATACGATGTATTATTAACGCGTTTGTGCATTTAATTGCCAAATGTGGAATTCGTGCATTTGGTTTCGGACTCATTATCATAGCTAATGATATCGTGTTGCGTAAATTTGCTGCGAACCTATAAAATCGGCTCTCTTTTGTTTATTTGAAGTCGCGGTAATTTTGTAAATATGGGTCGTGAACGAAGAACGTAAAATTAGCACTCTTAAGGATGATAATTTACTATTTTTGGTCACGATAGTGGATCGTAGCGCAAACGTTTGTGCATTTATAGAGAATATGTGAATCTGAGCATATTTAACGTAGGAAGTATTAAATATTACCGTGATCGTACCATATCGTAATTAGATACAGCTCATTTTAATCATTTATAAAGGATAAAGAGTAGGATACAAGAAAGTTCGAGTATTTATAGAAAAATCAAGAAAATGAGTAATACAAAGAACAATATGTAGCATAACCAAGAAAGATTTTTGACGTATATTGATGGAAAGGAACTTTTCGTTTTTATCTTTCATATATTTTCGTTTTCACGTGTATGTTTAACGAACTCGTTCCAAAGAAATAAGTAATTGTATTGTAATATGAGGAGTAAGTCCGTCGAATGGATGTACTTTATAATTACAAGGATGTAATCTTACTTTTGATAATCCTGTTTTTGCACAACCAGCTCTTTCAATTGATACCTGTAAGGCATCATTGCCTTTGTACGATTTTAAGTATTTTATCTCAAAAGGCTTCTCCGAAGACGTGGAAATAGAATTCGCAAACGAAATAACATTCGCAATTCACAGATACACGGATCTTGTTGTTAAGTGTAGAGGAAAGGGCTCACGCTCGAACGATGAGCTGGTTTTTCAGAGAAATCTCCAAATACAAAAGAGGAAAAGAAGAGTTTGAATTTAGTCGATCGCGAAGATAATCCGATGCAGATGTTTGCGTCAAACTGTGAGCGATGTAGTCTCCAAACATGCGGGTCACTGAATTCAGCGGAAAAGAAAAGAACCTTTTCTAATTTATTCTCGCGGAGTTTACGCGAAAAAAAAAGAAAAGAGTTGATTTGTAATTAAAAGCCGAAAGAAAGCCTTAAAAGTCGGTAACTTAGATGAAAAAGAGGTTGGCGTCCCTTTCAATTTCAAAGAAAAGAGTTGAGAGATTTTCATGAAAAAGATTGTTGCTCTGAGGAAAAGTCTCCTGTGTGAAAGGAAAACGAAATAAGATTATTTTTTGGACCGTTGCCCATACACATTCATTCGAATTCTTAAAGAATTCTCGGTTTAAAAAAATATTTATATTTCTTTTCAATCTGCCTCAACATTCATCGTTTCTTTTTTCGGTTTAATCAAAACTTGATTACTGCTTCGGTTGTGCTCTGGCTCTGTGAATTTTTGGAATTCTCGAATTATTCCCCAGAAAGTGCGCGATTTCTCTTGGAAATAATTTCTTAAATGTTGATCCCAAAAAAATTCTTGGTGAAGATAAATCTTTTATAAAGCTTTTGTGAGTCAAATGGAAAGATCTTGTTCCTTCCTGATATTCTAATTTATAGAAAATATGATATACATAATAGCTTTTGCAACGAAGGGATATTATTTCTATTCGTAACCTTTTCTTCTTGCACGAAAAAGAATTCTTATTAGCGTTGGATTTAATTAAAAGAATTTGCTTGGTTATCATTATAGAAAATAATTTGGTTTTTATCATAATGAGCTACATAAAATATGAATTGGACAAATATTAGTTAGAATAGATGAATAAAAGAATAATTCATCATTTACCTATTACTGATAGTATTGTAGATTGTTGACGATGAATCGATTACTTTCGTATACTACTAATCCACTCGAAATAGGCGATGATTTACTTACAGTAAGCTAGAATAATGATTATTCCTAGCATATTCATAGAAAGAATGGCAGATCTCTTTGTAGAATATTGTGGTTTGATTTCTGCTATTTTTAGTAAATTATCATAACATATAATTCTTAATTGATTGCATTGATTAAGTTCATTGATTGATCATTGACTGTTTTTCTATTATGTTCTTGTATTATAAGGTCGAGTAAGGTCATCAAACACGACGATTGATAAAGAATTTTATAACAATTATTTTCATATAATAAAGCTCCCATTCTTTAATAATTTCTTAACTTAGATTCATCGACTGAGATTTAAAAATATTGTTTTTAAGATGCAAAAGATGAAGAGGTAACACTTAAAGTTTCACAATTATAGAAACCAGCTATAAGATTTAATTAGAAAACATTTTTAATTACGGCCACAACTTTGGAGTCATTCCTCATCTTCGTAAGTAGCCAAACCCTACGCGCTTTACAATTCGGAGCTGCGACATTCAACACGGCGGCGTCACCATAGAGACTCGTAGTAACAGAACGAATTCGGGCGATCGGAGTGACTTAGACAATCATAGGCCTCACATCTACACGGCTCTTTGGCGCGCGACATTGTTCTCGAGAGGCGCCGGATGATTTAACGAGGGTGTGGCCGAGGGATGAGGAGGGTATCCACGAGTGTCGGAGGCGGGGATTTGGAGTGTCGGTGGGTGCGAGGGAGGGCGCCGAGTGGTTGGTAATGAGGGGAAGACGAGAGAAGCTATGGAGTTGCTCGGGGGCATTCATTCCTCGCTAATTAGTGTTTTCGTGACGACGCGCGGGGTAGTGGGCGGATAACAGTCCCATGTCTCACGCGGGATAGTTTTGGGACCCAAATGTTTTCGGTCCTTAAATTTCCGGGGAACGGTCGAATGGTGTTTGGCGGTGGGTCCCCGAGGAATGGCGCAATTATCTTCGATATCCCGCAGACGGAAGAGGGTTCCCGGAATAGCAGCTTTTCCTGGTTTGATAAACGCTTCGATTCCCAGGATTTCCGAATCTTAACTCGTGTGTTATTATACTCGTAAATTTTGCGGTCTTTGTCTGAAACTTCATAATTGGTGACAGGTAGAAAGGGGATCTTTGATTTCGAAAGTGGGGAGGTATCGAGCTCTGTTTGTCGATAAAGTTGTCTCCCGTTGCCTGAAAGAGGTGTTTTGGAGGCTGGTTTTATGGGAGAACACATTAAAGCTAATGATTTAGATCAATTATAATAAAGGGAGGGATAATTTCATTGAAACTCAAGGATTTCCTTGTTCCATAGGTTTTGGAATCTTATCTTACGGTTTTATTCGTTAATAAATTCGCTTTGAGTTATATTTCCCGACAGATTAGAAAAAGAAATTACTTGTGGTCTATTATTTATATTAAATTTTTAGGTTACCATGGTAACAATAAACAATTAAAGCATCAATATTTTGTGGTAAATTTTTAAAAATAGATAGAGATTCAGATTAATATCCTTTCTCTATCATGTTTACTAAAGGTATTAAAATATAGGCATGTAATTTTCCCTATTCAATTATAAAAGAGAGGTGAACAATATACGTTTGAACTTCAGGAAACAAGGAGATAAATCTGAAGAGGCCGGAATAATGCGCCCTCATAACGTTAAAGCGGGTTGAAAAATTACGTAGTCGAGGGGTGTTTCAACAGCGATTTGATTTCATTACCAAGTTAAATGACCCACTTGAGATGTGGATTACATGCAAATTTTGTTTGCTCCTTTCGTATGCCGTATTTTCGAATGCGAACCGGTCGCACCCTAATGGGCGATTAGAAGGTAGCATTTTTAAGCACCGTACGTACGTGGGAATAAAATCCTTCGCTCGTATATCACAAAGGAGGGAAACTATTTCGGAGGAGTTGATTTAACGGCCTCGCTGACAAAGGACGCTGATATCTTAATCCTCGCGAATTAGAGCATCCGTCAAGTTTTTCTCGAAATTAAATTAAAGGATGAGATATTAATTACGTCCGACTGGATAAGCATCGCGCGAATTTAATCGCACCGTTTCCGGATAAAAAGACGATTTCCCCCATCCCTCTACGTCTGGCAATCCTTTATGTCCGGAGAGATTCGGATAAAGGATGTGTACGCGATATGGAATCCTTTCGCAGGAGCGGAAAAATATTAGTCTCACGGGAATTTGGGATTAATCGCGAGATGTAGGGGGGATCGGGGGGTTTCAGGGGAGGGTTTTTAGGGGAAGTGGGATTTAGAAAGGGTGGGAAAAGGGTTGAGGGGAAGATGGGTTAAATAAGGTGGAGGGAGGGGAAGTAAGGGGAGGAGATGGTAGGGTAGGAGGGGAAGGGATGGTGAAATAGGGGAAGGAGAAATGAGTGGAAATAAGAGGAAATTAGAGGGGTTAATAGGGAGAGGTGGGCACGAATTGGGAGGGGTAGGAGATGAAGGGGTGTAAGTTAAGGGTGTGGGAAAATACCCTTACAAATTGAGGGGAGGTAAGCAAAAAAGATAGAAGGCAAATGAGGTAGGGGAAGGTTGAATGGAAGAAGGTGCACAGATCTGAAGGGAGTGGAGTGTTCAGGAGAGGAAGGGACGAAAGGGAAGGAGGGATTTAAGGGGCTAAAGAGAGAGGGGTGTAGTTCTAGGTTCTCCGAGTGCGAAGAAGCTTTTCCGGAGATGAAACAAAGGACAGGAGGGCTCTGTGTGTGGCCTCGGGCCTCGGTTCCGGACAAGGGTTACGGCATCCTCCCGCGTTGCACATTACTTTTCTCGACAACAGATGTATTTTTACCTTAGTCGGAATTATGAACGCCTGAAGGGGTCGGACGACGTCCACTTGAGCCGGGCGGTCATGGAAACACAAAAAAGGAGAGGATGGGTAGTGGAGTAAAGAGGTCGGCCCCACGCCTTCAGCGGATGTGTTTCCCCTTATTTATCCCCACTGCCGCTCTAATATTAAAAATGTAGAGGACTTGTTTTCCCACGCCTACTCTCTCTCTAGAAGAGTAGACGGTCCGTTTACTCGGTGAATATTCGCGAAATTTATCTTAGGTGAGAATGGCTTAATGCGTTATTAAACAGGCAGTTGCGTGAATGAACCTTCTGACTGCGCATAGAAAGAAAGAGGTATGTGGATGTGTCCAAAGCTAAATTATGTGGGATTTTTTTTGTTATCCATTCAGTTTATGCCGGCTGATGGGAGTTGTTTGAGAATTAGCGGCCGATATCTTTATTACTGCTTTGTTTTTATATTTGTTTACGCCCAAATGCATCTAATTTGAAAGAATTGAATTCCGAGGCATTCTACTCTTAATATTAGACGTAGTATTTGGATAATATTTGCATAAAAGTAATTAGATCATTGCTGTTCAGTGTTTTATTTTTTTCAAATTCTGGTTAATAGAATTATCTACTTTAGTTGATGATATATGCATTTACCCGATCATTTATTCCTGTCTTAATCATTTTTTTGGAATTTTATTCACAAAATAATTGTTCTTAGTTGCCACGGAAACGCAATCATTGTATTTCGATTAATCGCGTTCTAATTTTTCCAAATTCGAAAATTTCTAAATAGAAATTTTATATAAATGTATTGGTATCATGCAATTTTTTCAAGTTAAATGTCAACAACAAAGCTATATGTGTTTTAGAGTACATAAGATACATTTTTTACTACAGTCATGATTTACCACAGTGAACGATTCAATGTTATCGTGGTCAATTAAATAGGAGGTACAGTTCCAAGAATTGCGCAGGCCAAGAAATACCTATTAAAATATTTACGCTACTTATCTGTGGAAAGTCGTTCTTCCTTTTTTTATAAATAGTATTCGACCATTTTATATATAGTCACCATATAATGTTATGCTAAGTTTAGAATTTATTTAAAGTTGTACCTTATTGCTCGTGCGTGGATTTTTAATTTTTTAGCTCCGAAATATGGAATAAATATTTGTAAAACGAAAAATTTAACACTTTCAAGCCCGAAATGTAACCTCAAAAAATGAAACTTTTGAAAAATCCTTTTTCCGAATCAAATTCTAGGCAACAAACCCATCACATCGCCGTAGATCAAAACTTAATCCAATCTAATCCAGTGCACGGTTCAGAGTTTCACGCGCCCTTCCTCTACTTCCAGAGAAGAAGTTTTCCACGGGCGATCATGTTTCTTACCACTTAACAGATTTACAGCACGAAGTTTTCAATTTAGAGAATCACTCCTTCAGCCACCGAACTCCACGGTAAAATATTCCTCGACCCGCTTCTCCTCGTAAACAGTTTAATATCGGGCCCAAGTGCTCCCTTATCCGGTAAGACACACCGCGACACTTTACCTCGCCATGAGGTTTTGTGGTCAGACTCGGTGGCGTTACATTTTTCCTCGTCCGGGATTACGTCGGATGGATACGAGGTGCCTCGGAGAAGCATCCGGATGGATTAGGGACTCTGCGGCTATCGCTTAACAAAAAGACTCCTCCAGAATCCGCTCCTCTTACTCTCGGGCATAAAGCGCCCCCGAGATCATAGTCTTCTCCTTTAAACTCGTAGGGCACAGCGCCTCTCCTTTACGCCTCAGATTTGAAAAATGCCCCCATTCGCGCGGTCCTTTATCTAGATTGGTTTGCGTAAAACGAGAGGAAAACGAGGTTAGCTGAGGACAAATAGCAAGGAGAGGAAAAAAGTTTGAAGTTGGAAGGATGGACGTAGAAGGAACTTCATATGTCATAAACGGTGGTTCCGTTACTAGCGCACTCTAAAGTTCGTTGTTGATTAACCGTTAAGATTGAGATGCGAAAGAAGATTGCGAATTTTGTACTACCGGGTTGTTGTTGCACTCAGAAGTGGTACACAATTGAAGTACGAAAGGTCTCATGTTTGTTTTTTTGGAATTGTGTCTAAGAAATATGTTAAAATTGATTTTTCATCCAATTCAATGCACAGTTTTGTATTATTCTTTATTGTAGATATTATGAACTTCCTTATGAATTTTTTTCCTCAAAATGGATATCAAATTTATCCTATATCCAGTGTCGTCTAATCGAAATTTGTATGTTATTTAAAAGTGTTGGTAGATTATATTTTTACTTTAGAAATATTTATATAGGCTTAAATTTCCGCCGAAGTCTTTAAATTTATTTACATTGATACACGAGGAATTGACATAAAAAGATAAAATATCTTAGGCTTCAGTCTTCTCTTATATATTACACTTTTCACGTAACATTTATGAGAACTAAGGGATACAAAAAATCATAAAAGAGTGGAGAAGAAATAGATGATTACAACGAAGATCCAGGGATATTTGCTCAGGAAAAATAAACACTAAGATAGACTCATGAGATTAAGATACTCTTAGAAAATATTCTGGTGGACTTATCCATTGGTAAATGTAGTGGAATAACGCATCGCAGTTCAAGCAAAATGTAAATATTGATTATATAAATAATTGAATATAGTTTCTATATAGTCGTTGGTAGGATAGATAATATTTAAGAGAAATAAAAAAGTGAAATGAAGAGTAAGGTAAATATAACGTGTATTAAGATTTAAAAAAGAGGTCAGTTAAATTATTCAAAATGTTTATGAAAATATCAGGCCCTAAGGAGAAAATAGTGAATCATTAATCGTTAGTGGAGAAAATAATCTAGAATTCATTATAGAGGTGAATATTGTAAAATTTGACAGTTTAGGATGAAAATATGTAAGGAATGATATGCAATTTAGTTTACGGATGGGTTAAGACTATAATATTATTATATTTATCTTAAATCAAACGCCAATAAATGTTAAAGATAATTATTTATGTATTACCTACGTAGGATTAAATAAATGTAGTTGCTTAAATATAAGACCAAATCGCGAACAATAATACGAAGTAAAGGACACAGAATTAGGTAATGATTATTGCGTAATATAACCTAAACTAATACGGCAAGTTATCAATTCGGCAGGTAATGGATTTCATATAAGGGCCCCAAAAAGGCGGCGGGTTCGGTAGAAAATGGAGAAGGTGGTCGTATAGAGAGTATTCCGCAGACGGAAAATAGAGAATCAAGGAAAAGAGCGCACGGATGGATTCGGTAGATTTGAGAAGGAAATAAAAAGCGGGATGTGTGCGAGGGCGGAGTCAGTCTCCGAGGGATAATGTGGAGGAATACCCAAGGCTGTCTGCACGAAAGTAGGTTGTTCCGTAATAAACGCGGAATTTTTCAAACATTCGAAATATTAACTTTTTTATTTCATCGGAGCCGTCATATTGTAAACTGTTTTCGCGACTCATTCATTAGAAACGGTTTGAGGAGCAGAAAAAGGTGAATCCGTCTGTTAAGCTTATGATCCACCAGTGCCGGCGATTGGGGACACTTTTTTATCCTTGGACTGAGCGTTTGATGAATCAAGGATGTCTGCATCTACGTGTTTTTATATAGACTTCAAAGAGATGATGCATCGGTACGTATTTTTAGTAAAATGGCGGCAAAATTTGGAGAAATCTTTGAATCAGTACTGTGTTCATTCGGCAAAAGATTTTTCAAATGTTTAATAAATGAATTCGGGGAATTTATATTGCAATATTATTATGTAAACCTCAAAATGCGGACTTTTTATAGGCAAGAGCATAGATACTGATCGATATTCACCTGTTCGAAAATATTTCCTAGAGTGTAAAATAAAGATAAAAGGTTAATGACGAATCACAAACAATACACAGGTGATTGTATTACTAGAGTTAGACGAATAAATTCAAATAAAAGAGAATTTATTTAAATTATCATCAAAAGGATTATATTTAACACAATTTCAATCCTTAATTGTGATTGAGTTTGTTTTCGAAATATTTTGGATAGGTACATGCTTAAAATGTTTTTGGTAAACATATTTAAAAAGTGTATTTAATTTTTGAAACCGTTTAAAATCCATTATCATGAATTCACAATTTTTTTAGGCAATTCAGCTATTATATTTACCTTATTTACTATTTCATGCTTATGTTCCAGAATATGATTACAAGTAATTGTAAAAGATATCATATAATCACCGTTCCAATAGTGGGCGTGATCAACTGCCAAGAAATTACCTATGGAAGAAAGAGAAATAAATTAATTGAATTTGTACGAATCAAATCGAGCTGCAAATATTTTAAATAAATATATTTAGTGAAATTTTTATAGAGAGAAAGATGTGATAGCACCTATTTGTAATATACAAATCTATTAGGAGGAGGACGTATAATTAGTAGGATATAAGTGTAGGATATACTTAAGATACATGCAGATGCACATAATGTGCTCATTTTTACTTCTTTTATAAAGTGCGATTTAGGAAGCCTCATCAGCTAAAGGAAAAAAATGTATGAATACGTAAGTGCTTCAGGACGCTTTTTCCAAAACTTTGAGCGTACGTTTCCAAAATATTCTAAAATTCAAGGTTTGAATGCATAAAACTCTTTATTTCCAACCTAATAAAATGATAGATATTGCAGGGAAATAAAGTGAGCGATGAAGAAGGCCGATCTGTTCTAGTGGAATATATCTCTCTCTAAAGGAGAATATTTTGTGTTCAATAAAATCCGCAGCGGGAGGCGCTGTTTTGTGAATATCAATATCCAAAAAATATACTTAGACTCGCGACACTTCTCTAAGCTTCAGCCGAAACTCAAGATAAAAGTACATCACGTTATACTTTATTTATAATAATACAAAATGCACGGGGGTTGTTAAGAGCCGCGTTAAATGCAACACACTGACGCTGATGAATAGTTATAGACGGAGCGATAGCTGCATCAGCGTATCCTTGGCGCACTCTCATCACAGGCCCGTAATATTTTCATCGCCTCGTAAAATATCGCATAACTTCGAATGACGGATTTTCGCGAAGGGAATATTTATGGCTTCATTTAACGTAAAATTTTATCCTTTTTGAACTCGGCCCTTCGCCATGCATCGGATGAAATTCAGATTGACTGCTTAACAAGCGGTATTCATGTCTGCCCGCGCAGACACTAAAAAAAAAGTTCCCTCCCTAAATAGCCGAATTATATAAAAAAGGAGCGCCAATCTGTCGAACGCCGAAGAGAATAAGTAGCTCAACCAAAAAAGGAATCCTCAATATAACGATCCAGAGGGGAACGATCGATTCTCCTCACTTTATAACTACTTCCCTCGCGTTCCATTAGAAAAGTAACGCGGGATTCCAGACTCGAGTTTCTAATTTCTATAATGGAAATCTTCGAATGAAGTTTCTGCGTCTCCAAGGAGACGAGTTCTCTCCGCGAAAGGGGATGGATGTCTTTTGGTTACTGCTCCAGTCTCCTCGTAAAAAGGACTATTTCTTTTTAAGGACGGTCCGACTGCTCGTGCTATTGCTCATCTGCCTCCGTCACACCTTCCCTTTTTTGTACTCCCACGACATCCACCACTACATGTCCCACCTCCAATTTCCAAGCCTCTTTTTCCTTCTCACAGCCCCCTTTTTTCTCCCATTCCCACCGCATCAGCCATCTGCCTTCCTTCCTCAATCTTCTCTCTCTGCTTTCCCACGTCATATCTCGTTCCCTCTGCATCCATGTCATCCCAAAACCCCCCTCTATACACCCTTTCTCTCGCCCTTAATCTAGTCCCGCCCCTGAGGGTTCTTCTAGGGCCCCTGAGGACCAACTTCGGACCAACGTCGCCTCGCTGTTCTCCGCACTCGATTGGAAAATTTGGGAAGAAAAGAGGTTTTGAAATAGGGGGCGCGGAACTCCTGTGGCACATATGCACACGCACACACTCTCTCGTGGAGTTATGCGGTATAACATCTCGAGAGATTCGTCCCCCCCTCATGGTGTACTCTTATCGCGTTTCGCTTTAAAGGTTACACCCTCCTTCTATGTCAAGGGAGATCTTCAAATTCAATAACTAGGAATTTCCATCAGCAAATGACAACAAGGAGGTGTCGCCTTTCTGGAAATATCGGGTTTCGAAAATCATCTCAAGATGGCGTGCTATATAGCGTTTTTCTTTTCGGGGGCATCGTTCGGCTCATATCTTTTTCTCTTTCGTGGTCACTCAATTTCAGGAGACGTGACGAAGTTTTTGCGAAGGGTTTTTCTTTACGTTTCATCCTTCATGGGGAAAGGGCACTTCCAAGCTGGATTGAAACGTAAGATGGTGGGATATGGATGGAAAAATTCAATTACTCAAATTTTTACGAAGCGCTGGTGTTCGGGAGTCGATGGTGTGCGTACCACTGTTAGAAGGTAAAAAAATATCGCTCATTTGACCTCGATATCTTTCTATTTTATTCATTATAATAGTACTTTTACTTTGAATTTTTGAATTGAATGTTCGGTTGAAAACATTTCTCATAAATTTTCCCACAATTTCCATTAAACCGTTCGAAAATATCACTATAAAGCGAGTAATGAAACTAATTATTCCGAACTGAATGAGAATTGGGAATATTTAGAAAAAAGGAACAGCAGACACTAAAATTAGAGGTAAAATATTTTGATAAATAGGGATTTTATTGTGTTTGCTATCACGTAAACTTCACTTTGATCAAAATATTTTTACCTCATTTCGGCAGACGCGACATTTAAATTAGATTATCCGCTGGGAAACGGATAGTTTTAGCGCAATAAAAAGATTTTCCTGGTGTTTTAGGAAAAAGGAATGCAATTGCTACTTTCATTTACAAGCAAATATAACTTAATTGACATTTACGTCGCCTTTGGGGTGATATATGGTGATAATTAAAAACACAGGACACTCGATTTCGAAAGGGATATTAAAAGATGGATATTTAACTATTTTTCTCTTGATATTACTTTAAATAAATACTAGCCATTAAAATGATTAAATTCTGGGAAGGAAAAGTTCTACGGAAAAAGTCAAGAATCTTCTTTTCTACGAAAACTTTTTGTGTTCAGTTGGATTTAGTATTATCATTGGAAACATGAAATTTTAGTAAATGAATTTAAATTTGCGAAAAAGATCGTGAAATTGGTTTAGTTGATAGAACTATACCCTTGAGATCGTGAGGATGAGTTTTATCGCTGATGTATTTTATATATGGAAAATTCTACTTTATTTTAATATACGTTGTTTTTTAACTTTCAATGAGAAGAAATATGGGTTCGATTCTCATTAGGTCCTTTAATAAAATAAATGATACTACTCTTTTGAAGAATATTTAGCAGTCATTACATTCCGTTATTAATTTTAAATGATTGTTGCTCATAATAGAAACTAAAATGTGTATTTTAAGTAGAGAGTTAAGTTTGAATGAAACTTTTTACTGGACAGCGACCTAAAATTTCAGTCAGCTTTGTGGGTTGTCTCCATCGACAGAAATAGGGAAATTAGGCTGTATAACTATATTATAATGCATTAAACTACTTAATAAACAATTGCTTTCTTTCTCCTTCTTGCCAAGCTGTGATTGTCCATAAAGTAAAGTATAATTGAATAAGAATATAAATTTTCATCTTATCTTTGATTTTTGTTGCTCAGAAAGAAGTAATATCTAAGCTATTAGAAAACATCATAATTTATTATTACTGTCTTTTAGCTTTATCTCAAGTATATGCATTCAATATTTGTTTTGAACCATAATAGATTTTCTATGTATGTGGTATCATTACTTCGGCTGTGGGACATTGATTTCTCCCACATCCGCTATTCGATAGTTGTATTCTTGAGCACCGCTGTGCTTTCAGAACATAGCCGCGAAGAGGTCGTTTAAAGTAATACGAAAAAGGAACAATGGCTGCAGACTTAAGTACTTTATTGATCAGGAAATTTCACCCAACGCTTAAAGTGCACGCCTCATAGAGGTCTATGCATCTACATCTCCTTCCTTCGGGCTCTTTACTCTCACTACCACTCAGCTACTCTTTTTTTAAAAATCTCGAATATTCCTCCTCTCTCCCCCTTCTCCCTTAATATGAGTGAATCTATACCACGCTCCTCCTAAGCTCCCCACAGACTTAAGCAGTTCCCTTTTATTAAAACAAGCGCGACTCCTAAGAGATTTCCTCCTCAAGGTGTTTGCAGAACTTTCAAAAAGATATCCATTACTCGGGGATGCAATATCGGTGACCTAAAAATATTAATCTGAAGTGTCTCCGCTTCGCGTCACTTTAACCCGCTTTTGTTCTACGGCGATCTCTCCATTTCGCGTTCATTCGAAGGTAATGCTTCCTTCGCTAGCGTTTGTTTTCGACCACAGGCTCTCGATTATTATTATGAAGGAGGTTCTTGTTCTTCCATTCGAAACTAATTGAGGATATGAAAGTGTACAGAATGATTTTTACAGTTTTTACTGAAATGGAGGAACCATTATTTGTTTGTTTCTTTCATTATTTCTTCTTTTAATCGGAGATCACGGGTTTGAGTCCCGAATTATTTGTTTAGTCAGAATTTACTGATTTAAGTCTCGGATAACTGACTTGTTTCTTCATTTATTTTTCGATTCATTCAGATCTTATGATTTGAATTAAATTGTTTATTGGAGGTTATTGTTTCTAATCAAGATATAATTGTTAATGAATATTGATATGAGAGTGAGTAATGAAGAATTGTAATTTATTATTTAAAATTTATTGAAATTCATTTCGATTAGTTGTAGAAATAGGCTAATCGTAAATCGTAATGTTTGAGGATGCCGAATCCTTATGGCCAAAAATTTACTTAATTGACATTTATGAAATAATTGAATGATTCAATATTTCTGCTATAATTCAGTATTTATATAGATTTAAATATAGAGTTTTTGTAATATCATCAGAAGATTCTTTTGAAAACCATTATTCAGTAAAATTTTTTTTATGCTTAAACATTATATTGCATATTGCGTCTTTGTGAAAGCAAATAATAAAGCAGTGTTCAATAAAGTAGTGTTCGAACTATTTTCATGTCATACAACAGTGCCCTAAGCTTATTATATATTTTTATTTACTATAACATTATCCGGATTCTTAGAAATATAAAGAGGATTAGGATTTGAATTTAACGGAAGGACTTTGGAAAATTCAATGCTGAATTACTTTTCAGGCATCATCACTATTTTCTCTAAGCGTATTCGTTTTCTATTCGAGGATAGTATTTTTATTCAAACTGGCTGATCTAACGTTCCTCAAAAGCCTATTATTTTCTCTTCAATAGTCGTAATCTTCAACTGCGGTTTAGCTCAACACTTCTGAATCCATTCACTACTTTTCTAAACCCTAGTCACGCCTTTTTAATTCTTTTGTTCCATAACTTATTGTCAGCGTCGAACGGAATGAGGAATAATGCTTCTATTGCCTTGAAATTCATTGTGACCCGATTTTCAGTTCTCCATTCATAGTGCGTTACAGAATGCAGCGCTCCCAATCTCATTCCATTGGATGGTCAATGTTAATCGCTTGAATGAGCATTGAAACTTAGTTGAATGTTATACTGTTTGTAATGTATTGTTCGTACATTGATGATAACTGTTCTATTTTTAAATACGAGCTGTTCTCCCTTTATCGAGTGTCATCTTGTCAAATAAATTGATTTGAAACTATACTTTCCTCATATTTATAACAGTTTTAAATATTTTCAAAAGGTGTATTTATATATTTATTGAGAAACAATAGTATATTACAAGACTACTGTTTGAACCTCGCTCCTATCAAGACCTTATCATGTGTAGTTCATCTTGGAAACATTCCAAATCTCAATCTTTCTCGCAACAATATTTTTATCACATTCCTTTGATGTAGAAATCATTTCCATGTATTCAAAGGGGAAGGAAAACCATTAAATGATTAAAAAACAGCAGAAGCTATGAAGTTTGGGTACCATATCAGGTTTTAGGAGTTCATATATCTCGTGAGACTTCGTTATTCGTTATCTATATCAAATTAATCTATAGATTTTGGTTTTAGCGATTACTCCTATGATTTTCTCACGACCACTTAAGTCCGACAACAAATTCGGAGCGTTAGAATGAAATGTAGGAGCTTGTATCGGCAACTGGAAACTCGTGTATCGGCGAATAAGATTTCAGAAAAGGCGGCACAAATGTGGAATTCTCTATAGATTATTTCATCTGTGGGCGTTGGGGACCGGCATCCATTAGTTCTCGCTGAGCCACTTTTATTGTTGCAGAGAGATAAATGGATGTAAGTTGCGTCTTCCTATCTCGGGAATAGCGTCGTGCTATTTTCTCCAGCATCACCTCAAAGGCTTTTGCTCTGCGAGGGATGGATGCCAACGCTCCTCAACGGAGATGAAATAACTTCCATCTTACTCTAACGTCAATTAGAACCAGGGATGTCCTACTTTGCAATTCGTCTCCGCTTAAAAAAAATGTCCTCTCTCAAGAAGTTGCTTAATCGATCAGATGTCTTCCGCAGACTTACATGTAACCGTTGCAAGCTTATATTTTCGGCTCGCTTAAAAGTACCGAAGTTACTTCGATAATGTACCGAGTATGACCTAAGAGAGCGTGCGTTTATCATACGCAGTAAATTACTCCACATAAATTACTTTTCCAAGGAGAATGTATGTTGGATTGCTGTTCAAGTAGTTTAATTTACTCAAATTGCATGTTATTTTAAGCTCAACTAAGCCACGTGTATTCTTTCAGTTAATCATTGCACGTCTTTCTGCAATTCCATTTATGACATTTTGTAATTAGGGGAATTTTACGTATCGAACTTTGTATTTATCAAAAATATCAACAATTTAGAAAATGGAAAACAATTTTTGTAGAATTATAATGCTCTTCAGACCATGAAAAACTTTTTTACTTAAGTTACATGATTAATCAATCTGTGCTTAAATTCCTTTCCTACTGATCTGTAACCATACAAAAATATCAGTGAAGTGAGGACTCTTAAAAGAACGTGGATGGATGTCTCTTTTAATGAAAAGATAAAAGGAGTTTTAATCTCCAAGTGATTTTACTTCATCAATACTTTCTAATTGGTCTGATCATTACGTGCAGCTTTATTGAAGAAAAAAACAACTTAACTAATCATATGGTGTAGTATGACTCAGTCCTTTCTCGTGTAAAAAATAAAACTATATTGTGGATATACAGTAATTCCAATTCTTTGTGGAAACTTATTTTCAAAAACCAATGCTTTCAAAGTTCAATCAAAATAAAGTATACATTTTTAAACTCATGTTAATTTTATTCAGGATTGAATTCTGGAGTGAATTTTTCATTCCCATTATTTCAAATTTAATAAAGTTCGAAATTAATATTTTATTACGAGCGGATTTTATTCTGAAATGATTTTTTGAATACATCCTGTCTTCACCTATAAGACGATGGAGTTGTGTTTAATTTAATTCTCCCGTATACATCGTGCTTTATATTGATACACATCATTAGTTCCTTGTATTCCTTTCTGTACCATAAAAGACATCTAGTATCTCATGGAAAAATAATCACGTGAGAGTATCGATTTACCAGTCTAAGTTTGTCCTAGGTTGCGGCTACGGATTTTAAAGGTCATTCACTTGAATCTTGGATTTCTCAGTTTAGCTCTCCAGAAAGGAGTTTTCCGATAATAGCTTTTTGAATCGGCGTTCAAGAGACGTTCATCATTTTAAACTCAAGGCGATGGGGCACTTTTCAGTGGATAACTTGATTTATATCTAACTTCATCCATTAGCTCTATAATTTTATCATTCTATCCCATGTTTTCGATGTCCTAAATCTACAGAAGTTTGGAGCTTTCGATAATGATGTTATCTCTACAATTTAAAATCGTTTTGTGGAACGAATGAGTTATTTGTCTTTGCAGTATTTTTATTGCGTAAAGAAAAATTAGGATATACTAAAATATGTGCGTTAATTTAAACTTAAATGTATGCATTCATTTAAAATTTACTTTTTTTAGAGAGGTAGAATTGATAAAATTCTTTCTGTAGCTCATTCACTGAATTATATTATATTATATTTAAGAAGGTTTGAAAATGCCACATTAATTAGGCGAGCTTAGTTTAAATAGAACGAGCGTATTTTTTTTCTCGGAAAGTAGAAATAGGATATATATTTGCTATGATAGACTGACGAGTGTGGACTCGTACTTTCAATAAATACCAATAATAAGGAACCTTTTTCTGAATATATCTGCCTTCATATCACTTCTATAATCGTTCACTTTCTTGTTACGTAATTCTTTTACCTTTTACGAAGCACCTTTCTGGATGTGCAATAGTTACCGAGTTTCTTCCCTCTCAGATAAGACACGAGCACCTTGAAACTGTTATCCTTTCAAACACCAACTCCTTCGATATGATCGAGACTATCCATTGTCAGGAGAAGTTTTATCTGCCGCCTCAGAAGTGGAAATGACCGAGAAAGAGCGTAAACGCCTTCATTCCATTTGGATAAAGTTTCCCGGCAGACAGAGAGAGCGTCTTTCAAATCCACCGTAAATCTCAGTCTCTTTGCGATGGAACAGTTGCCTAGAAGTCTCCTTCTTCTTCTTCTTGCCGATCTCCCTTTTCCTTTTTTTGTCTCCCTCACCTCTTCCGCCCCACGATCTCCGGGGCGCGGTTCCACCCCCACCACCCCGTTCCCCATCTCCCCACCCTCCCCCTCCCCCCATTCGTCCATCCATCTCCACCCCCCCTCTCGAGGAGAGAGAGAAGAGTCGCTCTAGCGTAACGCAGAGATGAAAGTTCTCCGTGAGTGCGGACTATGGAAAAATGAGCCCGTTGCGATGGCAACCAAAAGTGAAATATACGACGTGCGAAAGTAAATCATCTCGGAGCGGAATCGACGTGTTTAATGCGCGTACATCGTGGATGCGGATTGATGGGTCGAGAGGGGAAGAGCCATCAATTAAAATTCGAGGGAGATTGATCTTTATGGGAGATCGGAAATCGCCTTCATCTCGCTCTTTTATCGGCCGATGAAAAGTTTGATGGTCCTCTCGGAAATATATATTTATTGTGCGATCGGTGGCACGGACCGAGTTGTTCGTCCGTGAACGGGCGCTAAACTTTTCGGTCGTCGGAGCGGACTGTTCCGGGTTGTTTGAATATGACGATGGGAATTTTGGATTCTGGCTATTCTGGTGGAGGGATGTGCTTTGGAGGGCACCTGAATAGGAGGATTGATTGGGAAGGTGAAGGGTTGTGGTTATCATAGCGCGAAATAGTTGTTCGCTAGAAAAATCTATGACATTGATGTGAAAAAAATCTGATATGACTGAAACTCGACAATAAATTTTAATATTTATTAATTGGTTATTCCCAGGTTGGCTAATCTAGCTTATCGGTATATTGTCTCAGAACATTCTTGCGGCATTAATTAGACTATATCCATCACAAACGTACGATCAATAATTTGTAGGCGAAAATTAAAAAGTAATATAGACATATATAATATATCTTACTATATCCTATATACATATGTATAATAATATATTCTAATATGAACTCTAGATTAAGTTTTAAGTTTATCCTATGATAAATAAAAAATACATGTACATTATGATTTTATCTACCTCTGATTGTATTTATAAATTGAATTCCATATCGAGTGCAGCCTGGTCTATAATCTGTTCTTTCATTGTTCATATTCTTTGCTGCGAGAAAAAAGATATACGAAACAAAAAAGGACATATTTTAATGCTTACGTGCAACCACATGTGAAAAAGAATAGATATGAATTGCTTATCGATCCAACATTTGCACGCTCTTTAGATTGCAGCGGTAGTCAGAAATCTGTATGAAAGCATCCATATATATTCAACGGACGTAGGATATTTAATCTCGAATAGATCAAGAGAGGTTTTCCATAAGTGGAATGAATAGCTCTAAAGAGGTCAGAGTTTTTAATCGCTGTTAATCATCAAGAACGTTCGCTCAACTGTGTAGAGAGTTTAATTTTTAAACTTCACGTATTATATAACGCTCAACGCTCAAGCATAAAACTAATTGCTCTGAATGCACTCCTATTTGAGAATTAAATTTTTTTTCATCAAATGGATTGATGCCTGATGATCGCTCTAGAATTTTATATGATATAAACTTTATTTATAGAAATGTTAATTAACACATTGAAAAGGAATTACCGAGTGCCCATTTCCATTAAGTATAAAGTTCCGTATTAACAGAAGCACGTAGGCGTCATTTTTGGAGAGTTCAAGGACATTTATTGGAAGGTGACGTGGCTATATTCCATTTATTGGGAATATATCGAAATATGCGAAAAACGATTTATTATTCCACATCAACGGTGCTCTCGAGGCTATCGAGTGTGAACGACAAATTATTTTTCATCTTCCACTACATCTACTTTATTGTCCGATGCAGGTATATCCATAGTGGAGTGCTTGAATGACTCTTTAGACCCTCGATTTCCATCAGAAGAGATTTCCGTCCTCATTGAAAACTCACTCCGGTGTTATTTTTACCTCGCAACCGAGGCCTTCTACAATTGACTGCGATGTTAATTAGCTTGTACTCAATTCGAGATTAAAACAGTTAAACACTTTTCGAAGAGGAGATGAGATTAACGAGGCATTGAGTTTTCGGATACAGATGGCATTCTACATTGGGTGAATTTCTAGAGCGAGATTTATTCACTCTACTATACGAGTCCTATTCGATGTTTGTGAAACCATAACTATTCATAGAGAGGCTAAATCTACGGATCTACTATGACTAGAAAGCTCTCGCACACTGCGGTATGAAATCAGATGAAGGCAATCGTGTGAAACACGTTTGCGATCATTAGTTAGCACTCATGGGTAAAGATCGTAATCCTGTACCAGAGTATCATTTCTTTGATTGTGAACGAGTAGAATGAGCGAAACTTCATTTAGAGCATCGTAGACAGAACTTTATAGTCTTGAGATCAAATTATCAATATTTGTATTGAGTTTAATATTCATGAACATGTATTTATATTTTATTGAGATAATCTCGAGACACCTTCTTAGTATTCAAATAATGAATAATCTTGGTGTATCGAGTAAAGAGCATGTCAAGGGTTAGCAGAATAATTTTGGTAATTTTCGACTATTCCAAAAATCTCTTTTACATACTACATTTTATTTTCTACGTCGAAAGACTAATTTTTTAACCATGATGTAAATAATCAGGTCTTGAACCCAATCATATATTATTACTTATAATTACTATTGATTTTTTATTATATCCCTTTTATATTCATCAATAAAAGTTTATGAACATAGTGTTTGATTGACTCGATGGGTAATTTGGCGATTTAAGTTACGGAACAGTATCGTTAACGTGATATTTAATATTAAATATATTCGTGGCGTAAAATTTTATTGGAAAAGTTTATGAATCCTCTGAACTTTAGCCATATTTATTTTTATGGTTATGTATCTTGGAGTTAAATTTAAGAAATTGTTCGTTTTCTATCATAAGTAAAGCTCCATTTTATTGGAATTCTAATATTATCTTTTGAATTAACCTATCGAAAAATCTGCGTTACATAGTGAAATACACGTAATTTAAAATAAATATAAACAAAATTTTATACGGAAGATTGATGTAGAGACACCAGAACGTTTCTTGGAAATTGAAAGTGTCTCAAGCAAGACATCTTTTCCGAAAAAAATAATTCTGCGTCGGCATATTCAAGAAAAAACGTTTCATCTCGAATTAATACGAAAGAAATAACTTCAGTGGAATGGAATCGACGCGATCAATTTAGATAAACATCGCTTCGTAAATTCTCCCGTTTGAACCATACATCAATCATTGGTGCAGTGGCAGGTGAAGCAGTCTTGGCGAAACAGTAATTTATCTTCTGTTTTATGAACTGTTTACGAGAAACATCGAACGACTTAAAAGAGATATCCAAGTTTGCATGAGCTCTCGAAGTTTATATGGGTTCAGAAAAGCACATCCCTTCTTTTAAATGCGGAAAGACGTCTCGTTAAGGAGCGCATACTTTAGGATGATTTCGCACCTTTACGCCACTCCTAATTATGAGGAAATCGCTTTTGTATTCGTCCATTAATAGCACGTTGGATCCTGTTATTCACCCAGTTACCGACAAGAATTAGGATGGAAATCTGCTCTGTTTGGAAGCAGTGAGGTCTTGAAAGGCTGCTCGAGTAGTATTCATGTGTCCATTTATGTTAATACTTGTTTAGAATAACTGGGAAATATCATCTAGCTAGTTTAGGATTGGAAATTCACAATTAAAGATACATTTTAAAATTTATTTACTACAGAAACTAGGGAGATCTTCGAAAACTTTTGAAAATACGAAATTAAAAAGTTATTGTAAAAATATACAATTAATTTAAGCTCTTATTTCTCCTGTTAAGGTTACCCACATATTGGATTAGCTAGTTGTACGGTGCTACTGAAAAATAAAGCTTATATAAACCTTCAAATAGAAATGTCTTTTCTAGGTTATGAATTCTATACCTCGATGTTTAAGTATTTTATGTGAAAAGATCTTTATTTTATATTTAAAATTATTTTAATTTGATTTTGACCATGATAATGAACCTTGAACTTCAACGTTTGAACAATGCCTCTAACTCGTACGTATGAGAATCATCAGAATACGTTATCGCATTCGGACGAGAATTATAATCAAAAGAAATATACGACCGCAATACTTAGAAGTAGCACTTCCTCTTCGTAAGCACAAACAAGTGTATCGGAGTCTGAAAAGCGGGTCGCCGAATCTGCAACGCGGTGGCAAACTCATCAAAGAGCTAATCTCCAGAGCTCCATCCGAGGCTAATTCGCGGAAGAAGGCCGGTACACAGCAACTTCGATAAAAGCGAACCACCCCTTTCGACCCACATAACGGCTCCGTTAATTCCGAATCCGTGTCTCGCGTAGTCGCTATAAAAACGGGGATGCGTTAATTGGTGCAATGGGTAAAATGGAGTCACAAGTGGAGTTGGGCGGATTAAGACTCGGAGGCAATGGATCGAGAGGGATGCAATATGGACACGGAGAGTTAATTCCGTGTTGCCGTGACAGTGAGAATTAAGGGAGCTTCCGAGGAATCCTTGCGTAAACAGGCTGCCGATGATCGGGAGGTGCTGATCGAAATCAATGTACCTCTCCCCCTCCCTTCGAGAATGGACGAAGTAGGCGATTGGTTTCTATGAAGAATTAGATAGGATGCGAGTAAGGCCTTAGCTGTGTGTGGTCTCCATAGAGACAGAAACATATTATGTACTTTTTTTGAGATGGAGATCGAATTGAATTTCAACACGCAAGAAAAAATAGATTCTTAAAAGACTTCAACCGGTATCCATGGTGCTTAGTAGATGATATGGATACATATTTACTTCTACTTTTAAGGAGGTCAAATCTCTTTTAATCTTACTCATTATGGGCAGGTATATTTAAAGATATTTAATTAGCTAATTTCTTATATTTAAAACTCAGTTCATTTTTAACTGATAATTCTCTTGACGATTTGTTTTAACTTTAAAATATTTGGTTACATAGCATGTTTTTAAGTAGAAAGCTAAAGAATAAAGTTCATCGGAACACGCAGAAGTATGAATATTTTTGAAATTATTTTTATTTCAGTTTTAATTATTTAAAATTAAATTCTATTTAGACTCATCCTAAAACTTAGGTAGGGCGTGTTTGATGCGTAATTAACCAGATACATGGAGGAAGTTAGAGCGTCATAATTTATTTTACTGTAAGAAATAATTTTCAAATTCTAAGTTTTGAATTGCGTTAAACCTGTCCACCTACTCTCAACTTCGGACCGAGAATAAAAATAAAATTATTAATTCAGAAAGGTTCGTTTTCTGTAAACAATATAATCTATCTTAATTGACTCGTATCTCCTTTGAATTAAGATATTTATTGTTTAATTTAAATTGAATACATGAGAAATACAATCAGAAGATGCCAAATTGTCCATATTTTCGTAATGCTGCATCTTTTGTGGCAATCAAACGTGTAGAATAAAATGAAATTAAAATTACCAAGAATAATATTAATTTTATAGATTGCAGCTCTGGATTTATCGTTACTTTCAATTTAAGGATGGAATTCAAGCGTCCTTTTCATAAATTCGCATGATCCCAAAGCATATAATAAACCTTCCTATTTTTTTCTACCTCTTCAAAAAAAATATCCTGGAAAGGTGCTGCTAACTCTTCTTTCAAGGCATTTTATATCACTCCTTTCTTTGTCCAGCCTTTTTCCACTCTTCTTTTCACATCCCATTCCTCCTGTTTCCTCCCATATATATATCCTCTCATTTTCCATACTTTTTCCTGTTTTCCTTTCATCCCATTCCCCCATTCTTCTTCTCTTCATAACCGAAACCCTTTCTTCCTTTAATACCCTCACTTTTTTCCCTACAAAACCCGCATCCTCGCGTCACCTCCTAAAACACACCCTTATAATATATTCCTCTGGCCGAATATCACTGAAGTAATTTCCCGGAGAGAACATTGCCACCTGAAAAATATATTAAGCAAACACTTGGCGTCCCCTCCTTCCTATATAGGTCCATCTCGTTATCTACGTTTCAAAGCCGTACTACGTTTCCATAGCGATGTCCTTTCTCCCGCGCATAAATGCATGACGAGGGGATACTGGAACGCAGATGCTTTCTCCGTACGTCGCATTTTTCCGCTCTCGTTCCGCTAATCATTATCTTCCCCTTCCATCTTTGGGCCCATTTTCCTTCGCTCCCACCCCCCCCCCCCCGCCGCCGCTACCGCCACATCCTTTTCGGGCGCCCTTCCTTCCAAAGGGGGAATTTTACGACGATTTTTACTTCGATAAAAATGTATTCTTCCGCGGGAATTTATGTTTATATGCCGAACTTATACGAGTACTTATATCGATGGCTAAAAGGACGTTTATCTTGTTTAGTTTTTGGGTAATTATTGGCTTTATTCTGTTCCAAATTATGTATCCAAATGTAGTACTCTCCGGTGTATTAATATGCGAAGATGTTCACGTATCTGATATATTCTAGGTGAAGGAGGGAAGTTGCTTTTTCTGTTTTCTCGGTTGACTTTTATAAATCAGCTATCAGCATTAAAATGTTGGGAAGTTGCACTTTAATACGGATCGATGTAGTTTAATTTCATTGTTTACGAATACAGACAGTATATTCTGGCAATCTAAATGTTCTAGATTCCATGAAGTTTGCCTCTGTATTTATAGTCCCTTTATGATATATTCTTATTCCACTATCAGTTTTGAAGAAATTTTACTATTGATTATAGGATGAGTGGAATACTTTAAAGAGTTATTGACGAAATAATCAACTCTAAGAAATCGAAATTAGTATAATGGTCTACGATTTTCCTTTACTGTAATATTATACAATATTTTATCCTTCCAGGAAAAAGGCCCATTTGATATACATAATTGTTACACTAGCATATTCATTCATTCATTTTCAATTAAAGATAATTTGAAAGTCAGAAGGAATATATGTATATTGGGGAAGGGAATATTTTGTATTCTCAGTATTAAATTCTCTTGTAAGGTAAGGATACTCAGAATTTAAAGCGTGATATTGTATAATATGGAAGTATCCTCTTAAGCATGATAATAATGGTATTCTATCACGTGATATACGTAAACAGTATAGGATCGATCGTAACTTACTTTCACGTACATCATCATGTCGAGATCCGCGTTTCTCAAACGAGATTAAAATCGATATTTTTCGTAACCATGGATGCGGAACCCTAAATTTCAGTCCTTCCACATATTCTCACCTCCTCCTTTGCCGTAAATACTCCAGATCCGAAAAATGTACTGCAAAGACTCAATTTCTTCCCTCGGATAAATTTACATGTCCTCCTCCTCCTCTTTTATCATGCATCCCATAATCGGGAATCTGAGTCGGACGGAGTGGGTGGCGGGCGAACATAAAGGGATGTGTATATTTATGAGTGGAGTGGGAGCGGTCCCTGGCTTTATTCCCTTTTACGCAGAGGGGCGCAGCTCCGGGGGGCGGTCCGGCGGGATACCACGTACTCGGAGGGAGCGGGGGAATGATTTCTGAGACCCGTTGGGAGTGCGGCACGTATCGGTAAGCGATGAGGATGGAAGTGTATTGGCCAATCTTGGGATTGGTTGAAAGAGACGCAGGACAAAGGGGTTTTCGATATCTGGATGCGCGGATGGAGAGGGCAGAGGCGGCTGTCAGAAATATGGAGATATTGCGGTAGATGGATGAAGATAGATTAGCCAAAGTGGTACGTAAATGGATGTAGAAGGGTGGAGATACTCGGGGGCATGTTTCGTCGGAGGAATGCGTTCGATTGAACGTTTCCAGACAATATTGAGGGGGTTTTTTCTCTGCTCAACGGGAAGAGGGTGGGTTTTTTCTTTATATGGAAAATGTTTGTCTGACTGGAAGGATGAAGTGGCGAGATACAGAAATCTGCGATTTCGAAGATCCTGGCTCAAAGCTTGGTGACGTGAAAGAGGTTTGTTCTGATCTCTTATTGTTGACTGTATCTATTATGCTTTACAACTGGGTCTATCAAATACGTCTTGGTGTTAGGAGGAGGGTTATCTCTTACCGTGTTTTTAATAGGTTGACTATATCTAGTATCCTTACCATCGAAGTCTACAAAAAGGCTAGGTCTGAATGTACTGCAAGGATTGATCGACCACTAATAATATTTATTTGATAGACTTTGGTTCGAATGCGGTTCATTTTAGATTTTTTTAGAGATATTATTATCGAGCAGTTTTGTTGAATAATCATCTCTTTTAAAATATATCTAATAGTCTTTTACCCCGTTTAAGAGAACACTAATCAATTACGACTACATAGGGATGGATACGCACTCCTTTTCCATATTTTATTTTGGGCAAATTCTGCTGATCCTATACATTTACCTTTTCTAAACTAACGAAATTATTTTCAAGTAATATAAAAGAGGAAGAATAGAAAATAATATTAAATAGATAGATAGGAAAGAGTTTTTCGTAAAAAGACGATGTTACTCTAATTAAAATCTTACATATAAAAGATAATTGGACGTAAGATCCCATTTCATGCTAAGTACTAAGATCCTATTAGTCATGCTTGTTTTATATTCATTCCAAAATAATATAAACTACAGAGATACAAAAACACAAATTCTTTCTATCGATCACTAGTATACAAATGGACACAAAAGAGAGGAAATTGTTAAATTACTTTTACAGCTAAACCACAGCCTCACTTAGATACTGTGTAGGTATCGGATAGGATCCACTGCGCTTCTATCCATTCTCGTGCACAGGAACCCGCTTATTAGGCACCGTATCCATGGGAAAATTTAACGGCGCGACCGAGCGATTAAAGAAAGCCCACTTCATTTTTTATAAAGGGTTTTGGGAAACTTTCTTTTCGGATCGGCTCAGCGGTGGGGAGTCTTGGGTAGTCTCTGAATGAAACCCGCGCGTCCAGGATTTAGTGAATCGGTATTTTATTTGTTCAGGGACCCGATTTCCCTGGTGCACGAAGGGATTCCCCCGTGTGCTGACTCGTGTGTTTTTGTGTGGCCCTCCCACGGATGGGTGCGGTTTTTTACGGTCGATTGGTCAATGACTCCCAATTCGAAGGTTTTGATATCCTACGAGTGTGTTTTGGAGAGCCCTGCGGTGAACAGCGCCGTCCGAGTGCCGTTAAAATCGGGCCCAATCGATAAATCGAGATAAGGAAGATGTGCCAATAATGCATATTCCTCTCGTTCGGGCGTTGAGAGGTTTTTTTTCTGCGATAAGGTACCAAGATGGAACCGAGGTTTTTTTTGTTCCTTCCGGGTGAAGGGAGAGTGTAGCAATTATCGTGGTGCAAAAAAAGTCTAGGTGGACTTTGACCCATGTTCTGATGTTGTGGAATATCATTAATACTTGTCTCTGTTTACATATGAATATTTATTTAAATTTATATCCTAAAAGATTGATTTATTTATGATTTCTTTTACTAAAGGGGTAAATGTTAACTTAAAGTAAATATGTTACGCTACAGGGAGAATCCCAGGATTATACAAACTCGAAAACAGTATGATTGGAAACCTTATTTCCCAAAAAGCCACTTGATATTCTGGCAAGATAGCCTTAAGGCTGGAGTAACCGTCTAGCAATCGGGAGACATAGGTTCGAGTCCCGGTCAGCTATTTTTCTTGTCCTTTGAATCCTGGGTTCAATTTTCTTCGTTGATATTTAATTCTTTTCATCATCGCTTAAAACAATTCAAAATTTTATCCTAAGAGTGCTTATGAGCATAGATTTGTCTTTTAAATATCAGGCCTTATACAAGTTTGCGAAGTTATTCAGCTTCTGTGTGAGAAAACTTTTGTAGAAATCGATGTGATGTCTTCCGTTAGAAAACGTTACCTTAGAATTTAAACATTTTGAACTATTTAAAAAATCATAATATAATTACGTATGTAATATAATTACCATTACTTATATTATATACTGTATATAATTATATCGGTAGGTTAAATAAATTCTCTTGTACAATTTGTAAAAATATTGTACGTATATCTTAATTTGTAATGGAATAGTAAACTCGAAATAGAAAATTTATTCTTTTAACGAAATCCAATATTCATGCCCAGAATGGATTACACTCAATTCTTAACAAATTTTAAAGACTCTATTTAAGGTCAATAATTTAGAATGGAATTCGATACTCTAATAGCTTCGGAAAGGCTGATGCTGACAAGTCTCTCGCTCTATTTGAGATATCTCTCTGCAAAGTATTTCCTCTTCACCGGGAGTATCTCTCCTAAATCTCGAGCGATGTAGCTTGAAATACCTTTATAAATGCTCTCGAAGAACGGAGCTCTTGAGTAATAGGATTCACTTCCTCTAGTCCTATTTAAACGCCATCAAGATCGACTGAGAGATAGCTTTAAGATGCTTATATTTTCGGAGGCGAAAGAAATTTTAGTTGAATTCAACAGATGCGTCCTTAATATCCCTAAATGCTATCATGCGGATAATAAAGACGTTTTTATTCTTTCTTCGAATATATTTCGTAAATTCCGTGCAGTTTCTTTTCTCGGAAATGTGAGGAGATGGCGTCAATTGATCAATGTTATTGTTCCAGCGATTAATCTATATTTATTGGTGTAGAGATTGATCTATGCGCGTAAACAATTACTACCTTTTTGTAATTTACGCATAGAAGTTAAACCAAGTGTGTATCTTGTATTGACTCTATTTACGATACATTCCATCTAATGACCGGAATATAACAAGTCGATTCACTCCGAATTAATCCGAATTAACATACCTGATCAACCTCGTTTATAACTAGAGTTAATTAATATTTATTCATAAGCAATTCCGATAATTAGAATTACTAACCGTTAATTTCTGAATAATCCTCTTCTAAAGATTATAATACGTATGGTTATTGTAATAAAACCCTTTTAAAGTCAGCAATTCGCGATTTATTTTTTTTGTCGCTTCATCATTCACGTACCCACACGTACCTAAACACACTCATAAAGAAGCTTCGGATCCGGGCATCGGTGTATTTATACGCAATGCATGATCCAAAGCACTGAGATATTAATAGGGAATTATGCCTCAAAATCTGCTTCGGGACCAATTTCACGGTCCGTGTTTACTAATCGCCAATGTGTAGCGATTGGAAAGGACCTAAAACAAACAGATTTGGGAAATAATCCGTTTCTCGTCCGCTGCAAAACAAAGAGAGACCAAACAACTCGATCACGACTGATTAAAGGCTTTAACTCGCCAGTAGATTCACTAATTACACGCACAATTGCCCATTGTCTCGTTCCGCAAGTTGTCGAAATATTTAATTTTCTTCCGCTCGGGATTTCATTCAATCGGAAATAATCGTCCCTTTTTTGTAGTATCACTCTACGTGTGAAACTCCATGGTAACGGAATAAACGCTCTCGTGTACACACATTCCGTATTGACGCAAGAACGAGGTGTGCATTCGGGAAAACAGTTCTTATTGGGGAAAAGAACTCGTGTTGGATCCATTGTGCGGAGACCTCGTGGGACGCGATGGAGTCGGTATCGTGTAACTCACCGGTCTCAGATGGAGAGAACCGTAAATTCCGGATCGCTGACATGTTTATCGCGAAGAAGAGCGGAAAAAATGCGATTCGAAATTATTTTCTCGCAAACTGGATTCATCCACCGCTTCTGCAATAACACGCAATTTGCCATTGAGGCGCTCGAAAGACTCGTGTTCTGATCTTCAGAAGAACGTTTTTTGACTTAACTTTTTGACTGCTGGAAATATTTGTTGACTAATGGGGTTTTATGTTTGCGATGAAACGTATTTTACTTCGATGTGGAGGAACGTACTGCGTGGTGGTGCAGAATGCTGCAATTGATTGTAAATGAGTTGCGAGATGATATAAGTCAAGTTAAAAGCCTTTATGGAACACGAAAAATGTTTATAAATATTCTCTAGTTTTCACAAGGAAAAAATTCTGACAAAACTGGGTCTTAATATTGATATTGTTTATATAATTTGGATATTATTCTCATGTTTGTAATATAACGAAATGAAGCTTCAGGACTTAAACAAAAGAATAGGGAAACTTATAAGGGAAACAGGTACTATTAGCTTCCTTTATCTATATTTTTAAAAATTGTATTAAGATCTTCAATTTAATTGTTATATTTATATAATAGGAGATGAGAAAACAAGATGCTTCCAACTGGTTGAAAAAATAAATAAGAAAAGCTTTGGAAATATAACCACAACAAGGAAACTCGAAAAGAGATTAGAGATTTAAAAATTTAAAACATTTAATAAGAGTTATACCTAAATGATGTTAAAACATACAACAGAAGTATTAGAAACAAAATACAGAGAGAACTTTTACATTGATTGATATAATTATCACACTAAGTTTAATTCCATAAATTAAGGGAATTTAAAATAAGGCATTCATCAAAACTAAACAGAAACATCTATAGGAATTATATTTTATGAATTGGAAACCTAAAACTGGGCTATCAAATAAATAGCTCTGAAATTATAAAAATGCATTCCTTTTTATATAAAATTCGTTCCCTTTATTCTCGTGACCTAGCAACCTATAGAATAAATCCCCTTCATGTTACCACACACAGCATTACTGCCATATGCAGAGCTACCTAATGTTCTCATTCAATTTCCTCCAATCACCCACGATAAATCTAAAATTATGCTTCAATCGCCATAAAAATCATGCTTTAAAACCCTCGCGGCGGAGGATTGATCCGGATTTCCCTCATCGAATACTTTATTTAAAAGAAAAAAAGCGACTTTGGGCTCGTATTTTTCATTCTGTCATCCTTCCTTTGCTTTTTTCTCTCCACACCCACTGTTTCCTCTCATATTCCGAGTTACATCTCTTTCCCCCTCCACCGCGCTCATATTCCAATTCTAAAGCTTTACCGAAAGGATTTATTGCCGATAAAATCTGTCTCCCTTTTCTGTGATTGCGGCTTCTGTGGGTCGCTTTTGCCTTTACACAATCCAAATATGGAATCCGTTCCCTTCAAAATACACTTTCCCTTTTCTTTCATCCCACATCTTCTATGTTCCCCAAAAACTTTTACACTTCACGGATCCAATTTTCTTTTCCTCCATTCTCTACGTTCTTCAACAATTAATTTCCTCCCCTCTCCAAACGACAATGGATTCGTACTCTCGGACTTTATACTGTTAAACTTTTCCCTACTTTTTTTTTACTTCCCTTCACTTTTTCTCCCTCTTGACCCATACCGTACGTGCGGCCATGCACTTGCGCGCTCCGTTAGCCTTCTCGTACGTAATACATTCTCTCTCTCTCCGGGGAGAGAAGGCAGCGGATTTTTTGTGTATTTAGGGTGAAGTACGACGTAAGAAAGCGATATCTCCGTCAACATCTCGGGACTTATGAAACAAGGGAATCGTGCATTTTACTGTTTCGAATGTGTTTTTTTTTTTCAGCTCGACATATCGGCTCTAAACTCTCTCTATAAGTTTTCGTAATAGTTTCCTCTAACCTATTTCCAGTAGTTCGGAAAAAAGGAAAGGTAAACCAGAGTAAACAAAGAGGACGTAAGGGCTTAAAATAAGGAGATGAAAAGAGTGGTAATCTACGTGGAATTGCCGTTTTTTTTAAAGCTCCTTATCTACTTGCGTGATTCCGCCTACAAAAGGCACGAAAAATGATTACTCACCGATATCAAAGTGAAGGATCGAAGGTATTTATGGACTTAGGGTTCGACGAGAGTCTATAAATGCCGATTGGTATGCATTCGGACCATAAAGCGAAGCATATGAGATGCAATCGGCATTTCCCTCTGCTGTTACCGTTAACTGCTAATTGAAATCGAGTGTTTCTAGAACAGCGTGATTTCCTGCAGTGAGGGACGGAATTCAATTGTTGTATTTTTGTGCCTGGAGATGATTGTTTCGCGTATTGATTCTCGGTTTATTATTTTTGGTAAGGGAAAGGAATTATATCTGCAGCAGTCAGTCATAAAGTTAAGCGAAGTATTCTAAAAATATAACATAAAATGTATTTTCAAAATTCATGAAGAATTTTCTCCTTTTTCAGTCATGCGTTTTGTTTTATTCTTCGTAATTTCATTATGTTTTATCTAGGAAGAGTGTTGATAAAGTTTATAAATAGAAATGAAGTGTATTATTCTAATATTCATGTCTTTTAAAAGTATATATTATTATTTATCTTACTCTTGAGACTGATATTTATTATTAATAAAGAAAGAATTATATCAGAACCTGTCTAGCACTCAATTAAAGTGTTCCAACTAGCTATTAAATTTAATTTAAAACGTGCATGTTGTATTTTATAATAGTAGCGATAAAATTTTCACTGACAGTACATCATAACTTCTGACCTTCGAGTCTCATTTTAATATTGTTCTATTATCTTAGTAGACTTTTGTGTGTGAAGGGAGTGTATTCCATTCTAATTTTTATCGTCAAAGTATTTATAAACAGTTCTATTGCCATAGCTTGCTGTTATTATTAATAACAGACACTTATACCATTAACAAAGGAAGAATTAATCGACAACATTTTATGAATCCAAATTTAGCTCCCAATTACTACCTGCATTAGATCTCTTTTACTACCTCTAAATACTCCAATTTCATTAAAGCACCTATTCTCGTATTTCATCATTGAAATAGCATCGATTGGGAATCCGCTCCCCAATTTTTGCCGAAACATGATAAAACGTCGACAATAAACCTAATTAATGGTTACCTTTCCCTGCTGTGGCGAGCGTTATTGGTGGCAAGAAAAACCGATTGACAGGGCATCAAGTTCCGGGAATCGTGACCAGAATTCCGTTCTTGGCGTCACTTTGAGCACGCCCGCCATTGATTTACCATCTGCGCTTTATTCGTCAAATCCGTTCGACGACCCTCGTGTAATTACCATCGACCACATGCCAAATTGGACCTAAATCCGCCAATCGTTTCCGTGAACATTTCTCTCTCCATAAACTCACGCTTTTCTTTCATCCTTTTATCGCTCCCGAAACCAGTCGACCAAGCGCGAGGCCTACCTGTGAGTTCGCACTCGAAAAGACGTGTACTTTGTGGAATGCCGCGGAAAATAAAAAGGTATCAAGAGGCGAGATTGTAACGGGAAAGGCGCACACCTGACCCGTTCGTTGTTGGAGGTCTTTTTCATTCTCTCTTTGGCTGCAGCGGATGGTGGTCATTAAGGGGGGAAAGTTGCGCGGAAAATGTGATATTTTCCGACTTATAAAGCAGATATCCGATCTTGGATTCGGAACTCTTTGTGTAACCCTTCTACTGCCGCTATTGCTGAAGCCTTTTGGAGGGTCTGCATGATGTTTCTCCGTGTGGGATGCGAAGTGATTGGATGGTTTTGTTCGTGTCTTAATCGGAACTGAATCAATTTATTAATTTATTAAATCGTGGCTTATTGTATAAATGGATGAAAAATATTAAGTGTTAAAGATTAGAATTAAAAATTATTTATTTCATTTATTGTTTTTATTTTATTAGGTATATTTGTTGATTAAGAGTATTTTTAAGATATCAATTAGAATTATTAAGTAAGGGTACACTGAATTTTTGGGTGCAGAAGTTTCTCTTCCCCTCTTTCTATATGATTTTTTTGTTTGCGAAGAAATGATTTTATGATATTATTTGTAATTGATATTCTCAGTTCGATGTAATTTTAATTTAAGATATGGGTTTCATGAGCAGAAGGCAATTGAAATTCCGACGAGATGGTTTCGATACGAGATAGAACGAGATCATTGAAGACTATCATAGCCTAAAGTCCCTTTACTAAAATGACAGGAATTTTTTTTCCACGCTCAAGAAACTGATTTCAAAATTGAAAGACAAGAATATAACTCTATTCAGTATGAGCATGCTCCACTTATTCTGAATGCAGCACTTGAGATACAATTTTCATATATATCTACAATGGTATAAGTGACTATTTTAGGCTTACATTTCTGGATTCTTAAACTTTTCCGATCCTTAGGAATAATTATCTATGGCTCGACCTCGTTTTTACTGGAGCAGAAACCGTGCATTGCGAGATGATTGCTGCAGTTTGAAACTCCCTCTATCTAGAAGTCGTGCATAGTCTTGGAAAAGTAAACATGGCTCTCTAGTCGCATATTTCATGACCGTATGTCACAAAATTTGTCCCGTAGAGTGTAGCTGAACCATTTTAAGAAGAAGATTATTTCCAATTCTTAATACATACAATTTTTCTGGAGTTTATAAAATTTATTCATTGCATTTACGAACGAGAAATGAGTTAATAAAAGTCTTTTGTTAAATCGGATTTACAATCTATACATAGTACAAATTTAGTTTAAAATGTAATTTAAAATTCCGTGAAATTTATTAATAGATAATACACGTATGATTTTCTCATTGAATTAAACTAAGTTATAGGTTGTTTTTGACGAATTATCGCTGTTATGACATTTATTAAACATAATAGTTCTTTTAGTAAATAGTAATAGTTACGAAATAGTATTTTTGGAATAGGAAACATTTTGAGTTTGAGATAAAATTTTATAGACAATATTTCTTGGAGAATAACATAAAATCTTGCCCAAAGATCTTACTGATGAAAGAGGGAATTTGGAGTTTTCTTTTTATTCTTTTTTGTATCGGTTGTGTTTTCGGAGGTAGTTCTCAAAATTGCCATGTTTAGTCTGGACGGGAACTTGCTTATCTTTCTAGAACATTTTCTTATTTATTACGTAGAATGACATGTTTAGTATAATTTTATACATTAATTTTATATCTCAACGTACATGATAGCTTGAATTGGAATATAACGGATATTATTTCGCTGATATGAATTTCCGAAATAAAGTACTAAGTCCATGAACTCGTAGACGAAAGCTTTTATTTGGGTAGATGCGATGGAAAGGAAGTTGGCTGTCGCATACAAAAGTAAATGTATAAAAGATTGTAAATAGAATAATTTCATAGTTTTTTATGTATCTTAAAATGTGTAGATAGATACTAGCAAAGAAATGTACTGATATATATCATATTTATCAAATTCGAAAAATTCTTTCGATGTTTTATGGCTAAAGATTATTTCGTGTTTTACTCCATCCTATTATTTTTTATTTGATTTTGAAAATTTAGTTCCACGACAAAAATTACACTGTATATTGCTCGCCTATTTATTCGATCCACATACAAATATTTAATGTGAAGAGATTAGTTAATTGTGTCAATTTTAGTAATGTTTGGTAATTATTTATTTAAATTATCCACGATCATTACTGTAAAATTTGTATTAATTCATTTGATGCATTATAAAAGAGTAATTTTAGTATTCCGGATAAACCCAATTTAATTTTTTTGTAAAATTAGAGTCTAATCATGTTACACGTGCTCATTTTGCTAATTCAGTCACATAATGTAGGTCAAAAATGCTTTTTATGTACCTTTCGTACGACAAATTTAATGTAAGGTATATTTAATCGATACATATTATTTATCACGAAAGTCGTTCGTAACCTAGCTTCTAAGAATCCATCAACGAGATTATAAAGTTACATCATAGAAAACACATAAAATTCATATACTCCGAAACCTTATCCACAAGAAATTTTCGTGTTTTACGGCACGTTGATTATCCCGATATAAACCCGCAGTTTAGGATTCGCAGAAGCGTTTCCAAGGAAACAACTCAATTTTTTGAGCATGCCGCCATCTATAACAATAGATAGTATGTGTATTCGGAACGGCTGCATACGGCGAATTTATCACCGAGAGGAAATTCGTGATGAATGCTCGAACGGAAGATTTGGGGTAGGCATAGATTCAGTGGCAATTTCTCACGCCATGTGTTTTTGTGTTTTCCATCGTCTTTCTTTGGAGAAGCTGCATCTGCGGAAGTTATTCATTGTTACGCCTTGGGACGAGCCAGTTTCCGATTCACGGGATGAAAGATGCCTACTTCACAGAGAGGGATTATTTTTATCCGGAACATGCGACTAGTTAACGAGATACAAGGTCATAATTTCGAGATAGGAGGAACGCTATAAGCTTCTTCTTTTGATGACTTCCCGGTTTATTTTTTTTATCGACTCCCTCAGAGGCGTACCCTACGTTCTTTGTTCCCATCCTCTCTATAAATGAAAGGGCATGCAGAATTTAATGCTTTCCCGATGCATGTTTTGCGAAGTATTTGTTCCTAGGATAATTAAGATACACCAACTCTTCGTCGAAAGAATTACGAGTCAAGTGGGTGACCCCCGTTGGGAACTTATAATTTGGACGTCACAAAAGAATGTTTTGAGTGGGAACAAAAAAGGAGTCGACTGCGTTTCTGGATGACGTACTTTAAAAATAATGAGCTTTCCGGAAGATGCGTAATCTTTATTAACGATGCGTCGGATTCGGAAGTCTGCGAGAATTCCATTTTTTCGTCTCGTATTGAACGTATTAAATTCTATTTTCCTTTTGAAGCTTATTTTTTTAGAAATTCTAATTGGGTTCTTTTAAAATAAATGTGGAACAAGTTTACTTTTAGAATCAGAGAAGAAATTTACTTTTGTACTGGAACCAAGTTATCCTGATTTTTTTGTTAATAACTTAGGTTAGATGAGTGTGTGGTAAAGAGAAAGTCACTGGTTCGAGTACTAGCTCTGTAATTATTTTCTCATTTGTTCGTTATTACCTTTTTAGTGACAAAGATACATGGTTAAATCATTTATTTCAAATATTCATCCTTTTCGTAGCTTAAATTAGAAGTAAAGCTGTATGATTTGGATGTCTTAATTAGAGCCTTGAATGTTAGTTGGGACTATCGTGCATGTACCATTTCCAGTACTCTATTTCTATCTTATCCAATTGTGTATTGTTAACAGCTCATAGTAAACGTTGAATGGTAGTTTGGCGGTAGATTCGTGTGTGAGTAGTGAAAGCTAAATTCCAACAGATTGTTATATTCTTTTGGAATAATTTTTCAAAATTTCTACATTGTATATCTAATCATAAGAACATATTGTGCCATATGATACATTCAACCCTCTAATATATACTTGAATAAATTATTATAAACAAGGAAGATTGTATCATTCATAGGGGAACATCGGAATACATTCGTAACTAAATCAATCAAGTATTTCTATAGTATTTTTTGATTAGTTGGCATTTACGTATGGTTCTTTTAATAATGGAGAAGGAAAATTTCTTCTATTTTGATTCATATCAAGTATGTTTTAAAATAATGCTACGAATCTGCCTTGATATTAAATGTTCTATTGAAAAATAATGGTAAAATATTTCTTATCTATATTCATAATGAAATATTTGCTTGATCGCTGTACCCTCTCTTATTGTACGGAGCCAAAAGTCTATTTAATTTACACAAATTTATTAGTATTAGAATACATTTAACTCTATGCTATCGTATATATATATATTCGTCTTTAGATTTACTCCTAAAAATCAAATTAACATACGTGTATAATCAAGCATTAATTTGTTTGAGGACATAAATCTCTATTAGATACTAAGAAATTCAAAACACGGCTGCAAATTGACGTTCTTTTTGGCGTCTAATTTCAAATTAAACCTCGTCGTGTTTGCTGCAATCGTAATTTAGTTTGGAATGGAAATCGCTAGTTTATACTGCAACGATGATCATGTTAATACTCGTACTTTCTGCTGCCAACTGTCAACCCAATTTTAGGGCACTAGAATTAATGCCGTTACGATTGAACGTGAAACGTATCTCGTTAAATGTTGATAATAAACGTACGGAGTCAGAAAACGTATTTACGCAGTGGATTATACGTTTTCGTAATTGCTAAAGGTTCGCGTAAATTTCGTGATAAACATTCCGTTGACCATCGCTAATCCACGAGTGACCTTACGGTCGCTTATCAATTTCGAATGCATTTCATTTCGGAATCGATAAATTTATACTTCCGTTTGTTTATTGGAGTGATTTTTAAGGGCGATAAATGATATCGATATGGGAAACGAATTTCATTGGCTGGCAACTAATTAATGGAATCGACCGACTCTGCCATATCCTAGTTCATACGTGGATGAAATTCATATATTTGGACCCAGAAAGGTTCAATTATTGCATTTTAATTGAAGGGAAACTAGCAGATCACCGTATCATTTCCGGAATTATTGGTTCCATTAGCTTTATTTGATGTGAATCATGATGGTAAGTTACGGAAGTTTGCATCCATTTGACCTTCTTTTTGCAAAGAATATTTTGACTCGAGTCGAATCGAGTCAGTTTCTTTTTTAATAATAAAAAATATTACTATTGGTGTTTCATAGGTTCCCATTAATATTTTTGGAGACGATAGATTTTATATTTATTTTATGACATATATTTAATTTAGATAATGATAATTATTTCATACTTCTTAAACTCACGGAATTATCTGAATCTTTCTATTTTCATTAATCATAAAATGTGTAGGTAAGATAAGTGATGAATATTTTAATCAAGAAACGTTCGTTCGTCTGTTGTGATGAATCCCGTGTATTGAAATGTATGATAAAACAGAGAAATTTAACCGTTTATTTTAATTAATTTGAAATTTGAATAGATGATATTCTTGGCCTTTTTAAACCGTCTAGAGTTCAGGATTAAAGCAAGTAATCAAACCAAGCGATCTCTGATTTCATTAGTCAGGAAGAAGTTAATTTCAATTTATATATAATAAAGAGGAAATGCACCTCGTACCAGTGTTCATAATGCAGTAATTTTAAGGACTTTATCGTCAAGATTTCGTGTAAATAAAAATCTGTATTTAAGGACCAAATGCTAGCATATATTTATTTATAAATTATTCATTTATTATTTATTATCAAGAACCACAAAACAACCACTTTCTAGACAGTTACATTGTGGTTCGAAACTTAACGGACGTTCACAAACATCCAAACACTGAGAGGAAAATTTCCTCCTCAGCCGGGATTTGAGCAATATATACACCATTTTACATACTTGGAATTCCTATAATATCCTTAATAATAGGGATATGTTTATAAAAACGGAAAAAAATAATCTCTTTATTGCTTATTTGTAGTTTAAATTCATACCTAAGGGTGGACTCTTCTCTTTGTAATTCTAATTATTCACTTTATTCATATTATAATTTTCCCCATGCGTCGATACGATGATCATCTTTTTATCGTGAAACATCTGAGTCAAACCCTGACTTCGAACAATGCCATGGTAACCAAACACATTCAATCGCAGCAATCCTTTGAATGAAGCAGAGCAATCAGCCGCCACGACAAAGCAGATGCTTAGAAAAGAAGCATATTTTTAACTAACGTATTTTATCTCGAAGCTCAATCATCGGGCCCCTGCTATTTTTCCCTTCTCACGGATCATTTAATCTCTTCTTTGTTGAAACCCTTTCTCGTCAACCATTTTTGCCTTCGACCGCCCAACGCTCTTTTATTACACCGAAGTAATGGCCGAAGAGTGGCAATTCTGGGGGATGCGAAGGTCGGATGGATGGCGGGGCAAGATTGGCCCAGTTAGAGGTACTTTTTACAATGCGGTACCGGTGTTAGAAGATCGATGCTGTTGTTTTAGGATTCCCGAATGATCTCTCTCGGTCTCTCTTCCAACTCTTTACGCTCATCTCATTTCCCTTCGCTCTTTACTTTGTTTTCCCCGAGATGCGATTTTGTTTTTTTTTTTACGTTTACATCCATTCTTCCGTCTCCTTTCCCATGATGGATTTCTCTTTGATCGGCTCCTTCGCATCCTCTGTTATCACTCTGTTCTCTTTTTATTTGATCTTTTGCCTGATGTGAATATTTTCTTCACGGTTTAGCCCGAGGTTCTCAGAATGCTAACATATGCTTTCTTTCATAGATGATTAGTTCTTTTTTATCAAAGATTTATTTGTGAAAATGTATAGTTAATTATTATATTAATATAATGTAACACTAATTTATGAATTAAGAAAGTCCGAATAAACAGTTTAAATTTACCTATTTACCTATAATTCAACTGAAGAATTTTAGAACATATTAAAATTTACTTTAAATATTTTTCCTTATTCATTTACTATTGATAAAACCTATATAGTTCGATTGAGAATTTGTATTCGTATTTTTTAAAGCTTTTATAGATATTCAATGATATCGATAAATCACTTAAGGGAACGAAAATTTGCTTTGATTCTTTTTCCCAAATGGAGAATTTATATCTTCCATTTACTTGCAGTACATCCTTGTTCGTGGTTATCACGACATAGGAGTTGAATTGGTGTCAGCTATCCTGAAAAATGAAACAAATTTCCCCTTCTAGTTCACCACTATGAAGACTGCGATTCGGTAAGTACTATTGTTTCTTTACTTTGACGTTTTTTTTAAACGTAGGTGGCATTTTTTCAGGCAAGGAAAGGAAGCAAATGATACCTCATATCTTGTTAACAATCGTTCCCTCTACCATAATTTAGTGGTTGATGATTGTCGACAACGATCTAACCACAGGTAAAACACTTAAGAATAGAAATTGTACCGGTGTCATATTTCCTTATCAATGATTATAGCTGAATACGGTAAGTTTAATTTTCAGGATTTAATTCATAAAATATAGTTTTCGTTGTTTCTAAAAGAACTACACTCATCAGTCCGTTCACACCACAACTCACGAATTTCGACAAGTTACAAGCACGCGTACCTACGAGAGATTCCAACGCTACTCTCCGATAATCTTACAAGTGTGAGAACATGTCGTAATGGGTGACATTAGAACCACTGAGGGAGTTGGATTAACTCTATAACCCCTCAGCGGGATGCCGTTTGAATCCAACCCAACTTCTATTGCCGTCCACGGAATCATAAGGGGCGGCATTTGAGCCCACCTGCACCTGCTTACAAATCCCATGGGTGTGTCACCTATAGAACGAGTAAGAGAGAATGGGGGAAAAATCTGATGAAGGGAGCAATGTGAAACAAAGAGGAAGCAAAATAAAGAGAAAATGGGAAAAGAAGAGGTAGATGTTGGGGTGAACGAGTCGGGGATTTAATGTCCTAGGGAAGGCATTTTTGGGTCCGAGACGAGTCTGGTGCTGTTTTGGGGAAAAGCATCAAGCCCTCAATAAGAGAGGATTCTGGAGAGAGAAATCGAAAGATCGGCGGGGAAGGGGATTACCGGGGAAAGTATTGGGAGGTATCCTTCGGTTGGAGGCCTTTAATACGGGAAAGAGAATGGTCGAACTCGATGTTTAAAGGACTGCGAGATGGTAAAACTGTAAGTCTTTAATCGGGACGAACAAGTCCCAGTGGCCCGGTGGTGTTACTCGAAACTGCAAGCGTAGGCACTTGTTACAATGTAAGTAACGTAAGCCAGATCGAGAAAACGTTGTGACATTATTCTTCTTCCGAAGATCGAACGGTAGTAGTTGTATTGATTGTGTTGCTGTAGCTTTTAAAATTGGCTCTTCAAGTACCGATCCATTATAAAAATTATATAAGTAATTATAATTTAAGAAATTGAGTGAAAAATTGGAAATGTAACTGAAATTATAATATGGATTCTTTATGGAATAACATAATTAAATTAAGAAGCCTCTGCTTCATTATGAATTTTTATCACACCGTAGAATTTAAGTATATTCGATCAGGTTTCGTAACTTAACTACATGATCATTCATAAAAATGTATAAGGAATAATATTAAGGAATACCATGAAGTAAAGCCTGAATGTGAATCGTTTATTTAATCACTTTAATTATCTATCATCACTATCCTAAGCAACAAAGTTGCTCTATAACATTAATTCTTTCACTCAAATAGAAAAAAATAATTTTTAAGATTTAGTCGTAATTTCTCAAGAGCAAATAAAAAATAAATATAAATCAAATGTAAATAATCTAAAGAAGCCCTTTATGTATACATATCTATGTATAGATTGTCCGAAGTTCAGTTATAAGAGAGGAATTTAAACTATGTAATCCCTCATTTTTAATATGAGCTTAATAATATATATAATCAATTTATGATCTATCTCATTAAATTGGTTGAATATGATAAATTGAATGGAACCGAAAATAGACTTTCAAGTTCAAATTTCTATTTGAAAGATCTGCTGGAATGACAGATAGAAATATCGCCCCGAAAAAGACTTCATCTCAGCGAAAGTTTAGGATTTTAAAAATTCGATTCGAAGGGAATGAATATTCGTGAAGAGGTCTCGAGGGAGTCCAAAGAGCAGGCAAATCTGAAGAACCCGGAATTCTCCGTTGGGAATTGAAATATCGGACAAGTGAGGTCGAAGGAGGAGATTACGGTTGCTCTGAATGTTGGAAAAGGAGGTTTGGAAGACGCTCCTTGGACGTAGGAAAAGCATCTGATAAGAGCATCGGGGAAAAAGAAGCTCTTTCTACGTTGAGAAGGATGATCATGGATCGGACCTCTGTAAACATTTTTCCTTCACAAATGTCTCCCGCGGAAATGAGAATTATATTGCTAACTTTCGTTTAAGTTCCAGAGAATATATCCAGGCTTTGGAGAAATGAAACGGGCTTGAGGGTATTTGCAGACCAAATAAGGATGCGTAAAATTCAGAGAAATTCGGAATAATTCAAGTCGGCGTTTGTTTTAATTTTCGACCGGTTGATAAAGATTGTTTCCGGTGTCGTGAATGTATTTAGTTATCTCGAATGAAAAGGGGCACATTTTGAGTCTACTTTATTATTTGCAGTGCTTGCTAAAGGTGTGATGATTACGTGAAATTACGTATTTAACGTCTTTCTTTAAAGCTGAAATAACTCAAAATAAGTTTCATACCCGTTAATTCCTCGGGTACTTCCTAACCATTTTAACCGGTTTTTGTTAAGATCTTTCATACATAATTGTCAAAAATTTTCCACTTCCAGTGTTTATAACCGTAGTATTTTTCTATGAAAGTATATATGAAGTTGTGAGGAGTGTTTAAGAGAATTATTCGAACCATTTCTGAGACAATTGTTATTATATGTATGGAATAAAATATATTGCAGCCCTTCCGAACGAAATTAAGATTTGCTTGTAAACTGGAACCTTAATTAGGAAGTAATATTAGTTGACCTTGATCCTAGTTACTGTCCTAGCAACTAGCTGCTAGATTAATAGCCCTTTTGTGAGTTTATTTTCAAGTGCAGTAGATGTTTTATGAATGCAGACCCTTACTATAAGGAAAAACTAATTAAAATACTTATTTAAGGTCTTTAAATTAAATATTTCTACGTTCTTATAGTTCGAATTATGAGTGTTGTGGTTTGACCTCTAACTTGCTTAACAGGATTTGGTTCATGGATCTCTTCCAAGATTGAAATCACAAGTTGTAAATTGAGGATGAATGTTTATTTGGTAGTGTGATTAATAATGGGGTATTGGTATGTAGCGTATGTTTGGAATAACCGAGATGCAGAATTTATGTCCATTTTATGGCTTACAAAAAGCTGTGTAAAACAGATGCACATTTTACATCTCTGTTGGGAACAAGGTTATTCCAAAAATTTTAATTCGCGGAATCCGCCCAAACATTTCTCGTTGTCCTTGAAACACTTTCAACCCAAAAGTAATGAAAATGGGGGGACATAATTCTAGGAGCAGGAATGAACCAGGAGTTCATTTCCTTTTACGATTTCTATGAAATACGCGGGAGGGAGTTCGGCATTAAATCTCGCGGGAGCGGTTAATTCACTTGCAATTTTAGCGGCGAGCTGCACAAGAGAGTCCTGCCTGCTTAAAACCGCGGCGTCCCATTTTACGACCTTGTTAAGCCCAATTTATCCTCTCGCTTCAGAAAGATGTAATAGAATCGGAAACGTAGTTTCGGCCTATCACCCGCTCCGGCAACTCCTTTGTCACGGGTTACAACGCCAAATTCCTTATTTTGTTGCATAATCGCACGCCGGGGACGAAATTTTACGCGACTCCGGAGTTATAGTTGGGTTTCCATTCCTCATCGGTGGGAAAGCTAACGAAAGAGGGAATCCCGAACATAACGTCGGCGAGGAAATAAGACGTGGGAAATGGGCTGAGAATACGGTACGTATAAAGGGTGCGGCTGGCGAAGTAGGGAAATTCTTTCGCGGGATTGGTTTAGGAACGGCAGAGCGTGCGGGTGAATCCGAGAGGGAAAATAAGGGAAAGAATGAGAAGAAAAAGGTGGTATTTCGGCCCTAGAGATGGTGCGAGAGGATGGAAGAAATACTGCGCGTGCGTGTGGCCCGAGGATTGAGCTAGACGTGTCCCAAAATTTTATGATCTCATACTCCGCACGATCCCGTCTTCTCCTCCCACGCCTTTCTTTCCTTTCTGCCGATGCGTTCTACACTCCCTTTCTACCTGCCCTACCATATCTTTTCTCGCGTTGCTATCCTGTTATCTAACCGTTGTCCTTTTCGAAACCCGCTCTTCGCCTCCAGGGATTGCGGAGGTAACTCGGGGAGGGCTTTTTTTGTGGAGTGAGGGACAGATTGAAAGCCGCGGTTAACATGGATGTGATTGTAATTCGCCGGCGTTGGGAAGGACGGGTGTTTTTTCTCCCGGTGCTGGTGTGAAAAACACGCGCTGTGAGGTCGAGAGAGCGGGTTCAGAGACGATGAAACAAGGGCGGACGTGCGAAAAGAACTAAGACGACAGAGAAAGTGTGCTCGGTTACGTATGGTTTCTATAGCACCTATTTCCCTTTCTTTGCGGACGTACGCACGTATGTGCACTAGAAAGCTCTAGAAACATTATCCACACAAGTAAACTGTAATAAGTATTACATCTAATAAGTCTCTATCTGATATGCTATAAAAAGTTTTCATTATGAATTATAAGGGATTTTTTTCTATACTTCTGTACCTTTCAAATGAGTCACGCATGCTTTCTATATTTAAGGGACAATTAACCAAGTCAAAGTTGCTTTTTACATTGGATCTTTGTTTATTTACATTACGAATTATAGATATTTGTGTCTAAAAACTTTTTGAAATCCCCCGATTTGAAGTAACAACTATCATATAAATTAGTTTTATATATCCAGTTTTTAATGTAACGTAGTTCATGAAGTGCTAGATGAAGGAGGAACCTTTTTTTGTTGAAATAACAAATATAACAAATTATGTAAGTAGAAGACAAAAATATTTAAGAACATATTTAAATATGGAAACAATGCAATAATGATTTTTAAAAATTTGTTATTTAATATCTTATTGAAATCTAGAGGTAAACAATATTGCTGTTGTACTCACTGCTCACCCAAAATTTTAAGTTGTCTTTGATTAGCTATTGTTAAAAATTTAGACAATGGACGGATATCCTTGAACGCAGGCAAATTGTACTGCACAACTGCACCGCGGGTCGCATAAGATTCGGGCGCTCTCCATTATTCCAAGACAATAGTTTACCTATTATTTCCCGCTGCTTTGAAACTGAAGTATATACTTCGCGTATTTAACGCACATCATTTTATTCTTTAAAATTATTGGAAATAATTGTGGATACAAATGAAATTCTTAACAATAAAATCTTAAAAATATAATATCAGCTATAGATATTAGCATTCTCGAAAAAATCAGATGATATGTTTTTGCTTTAAATAATCTGTAACCGACCAGATTTTCGTAATTTGATGGGAAATTCTTGAAAGTTCTAAGCAAAATTCTAATTTCTAATATTTCAATTTGACAAATAGATCCATTTTCCGGAAAATTCAGTGGTTTCCTGTTGCTTATGGATATAGATTTATAATAATTTTTAACTTGTTATTTTTAATCTTGAGTCATGTTTCTTAAAGAGCTCCTTTTTGGAAAGATCGGCAAGTGCTACTATACCCATTCATCAATATTCAAACCCATTCTCTGCTTATACGCAACATTAATTCAGACTGAAAATGGAGTGCAGGCGACGAGTAGTTCTGTTTGTTCGACTGCGTTTTGTTTGCCGCTGACAAACACGGTGGCGTTGCACCGTGATGAGTATTCTCATATTTTGATCTTTGTTGTCCGTTGCCATGGCATTATTCTCTCGCTACCAAGCACTCTTTAATACTTCACAAAATGGCCGTTTCTCGAGTAGAATTATCGTTCAGTTATGAGGCGCTAACGTCGCCACTCCGGAGCCCCTCTCCAACTGGAATAAATCCCACCGTCCTTTCTCTCTCATTCTAGTCGCTGACCTCGTCTCCTATATCCTTCTCTATCCTTTGTCCTCCTATATCCTGTTTCTCTCCTTTCAGGTTTTCTTTTGGGTTATCATATAACCTCATGTTCCTTTCTAGAATTTGTATTATTATTTTTGTGACCTAAAATGTCCTTCTTCGTTTTGCTATTGATATTGTTTACCATGTCTCTAAACAGCTATATTAGTTAGTTTACCTCTTATAACTGTGTCATTTAAAATTACCAACTTATCGGTTATTAATTCATGCTATTTCTCGAAGAAAAAACCAAAAGTAATTTGGATGAAGGTTTAATTTTCGATCGTTAAGTTGTAGACTAATAGCGTCCTACCAACTTTCTCTGAAAATTTGAATTATAATTTGATATTTAGTCGAAAATATCCTTAATATATAATCCTTAAATATATAGTTTAATCATAAATATGTATTTAAAAAAATGAAAAGCATACAATATTTACAATATGAAAATGCACCTCAATTTTGATTATCGAGGAAGCTATTTTCACCATTATGGCTTCTGATGATGATATTATACTTCTAAAATCTAGTGAAATGCAATTTTACTTAAGCTGTTTATTTATTTTCATTCAATCAAATTGTTTAAATATATATGGTCAATGTCATACGCAAGAATGTAAGTGTTGAATTTTGTAGATAATCAAAAAAGAAATCTATTTATCAGTAAAAGCTATAAAATGAATCAGTAGATATGAATCGCGTAATATAGCTTCGTTTACTCTTCTACTAAACAGACTGAAACGTAATCGAATACACCAATATTTGCGTTCGATCGTAAAGTATAAATTGAACACCCACAAAAATTTTATCGCCATTTTTATCCATGGCGCACTCCGGATCGTTATTCATCCCTTGCGCTTCATTTATTGACTCTCCCGCCTCTGTATTATCTCACACCTAAAATTTGCCTGCAGAGGAAATCTTTCCCCAAGGCTAACCTTCGACCAACCTTTCCTTGAGCTGCATTACCTCCAGTGCCCTCAAGGGTGATATGAAATATATGTATATTGTAAGCGGGAATGTTTTGAAAGGCCAATGGAGAGATGGAATATATTTTTGGAGGAAAATTTAGAGTTCTCAGGAGGAATTGGAAAAATTCAATCCTTCGCTTCGAATAGAAAAAAATGTGATTCCTAGATTCAAATGTTTGCTGCCATTAAGGTAATGACTGAGGACAGAGTCTTTTTAAAAGGATTAAGTACGGCAACCGTATGATTTCCTCTTTATGCCATCACTAAGCAACCTACTCGTAAACCTTGCTTTTTCCTCGTCGCGGCCCCCAAACTCAATTCTCCTCTATTTTACGTTTTATTTCCCATCGTTAATCCGATCTATTTTGATTCCATATGACTTCGTTAGCTCCTATTTTTTGTGAACTTAGGGAAAACAATAAGCTTTTTCCTGCTCATATGAACTATAAGGTATTATAAATAGAAGTTACAGCTGATTGGCTATTGGAATCTTAGTTTTCAGTTTGTATTTCGATAAATATTGCACTAAACCACAGAAAATAAATACTTACACTAAATGGATTAAATATTCGTGAAAGCTTTTATTATCCTGATAAATTAATTTACTATCATTCAATTTTCAAGTTAGAAAACATTCGTTGGCATATCTTCATGCATATATTTCAAACGTAAGTCTGTGGTACAAACATATATAAGCGGAGAGTATGATTTTCTATAAGATTTACATATCGCTGAAACTATTTTATACTTAAATGTTTCTACATTACTCCGGATTTCTCCTTGTGGAATTCAACCTTTAATTTTAAATGCGTTAGAAGAAGCTAAAGCTTTACAATCAATCCTAGGAAATCATACTAAAGAATACGTTTATAAAGAGTAAAATAAAATTGTAGAGTTATAAATAAGTTAATCTTTTGAATAGAATAACTTATATAAACATATGTAAGCATTTTATCAATTATAAGTTCCTAAACGTACCATGTCAAAGACGAAATATTTAAGATCTCAAATTCTGAGAATTTTTAATATCATACGGAGGGATTGAAAAGATTTATTTTATCCTTTTCTTATCTCTATTATCATCTTGTAGAAACATTAATCTGTTTCGATTCTTATACATTGATTTTGGGAGAATAATATTTTTCATATACGATTCAGTGTTTATTCTTATTATAAACAATTAGCTTCTATTACATCAACTATATTATAATTATACGCCGTACTTCTTCTTTGAATTAATTCTGTATGCGATTCTTTCATCGAATCTCAATTATAATTTCAGAGCGAGCCTATGTTAATAACACTTTTCTTTGATTCTAAAATAGACTTATTCCCACTTAAAGCCGTAGCATTCTCTTCGTTAGCGGAAGTTCTTTTATTTCCGCAGCCTCTCTCTATTTGCATGGACCTTTGCTTCTTCCTCCTCTTCCCTAATCCGGGGATGTCCGCAGCATCTTTTTCCCCTGTGATCTCCACTGCACTCCACGATTAATTCGGAGGGAAGTGTGGCCAGCAATGCTCCTTAATTACTGCGATGCAGAGGGTAACTTTGTTTTGGGATCCTATTACAAACCGGAGAAACAACTCTTTTTCACAGTAGGTTAAGCTCGTTCCATTCTGTAGGTACTAATTCTGTAGCAATTCCGAGTAGTTTTCTCATATTAACAGAGGCTGTTGATTACCATTCTACGCAGTTCTTAATTTCCGAGTAACTGTGTTTGTATCTTTTAACGACAGCTGTTTATGGCGTGGGTAATAGTTTGGTATTCGTTATTTAATTAATCTGCTTGCACTTCTCCATTATGATAAAATATCAGTTTAAAGAAGGTAAAGCATTAATTTATCGTATAAATAAGAATATTGATATATTATAGAATATTGAAGAGTTTTATTTAGAATACTGTAAGTATTTCGTTAATAATGATCAATTAAACGTACTTATTAATTAAATAACGTCTTCATTGTATTGGAGATTGGGAAGCCCTTCTTTCATTCATAACTTGACAAACACATATACCGAAAAAGCATTTAACGAGATAGTGATAATAAGTGTTAGTTTAAAATAAATAGTGTTAGACAGTAGAATTTACAGTTATCCTAGCAATTTTAGAAGTAATACTACCACAAAAAACCATCAGTATGGAGATAAAGATTCTATCATCATGTAAAATAAGAAATGTAGTGAGAAAGAAATATAACATATTTCACTAATAGATGTAGATGTTAATTGAGAATGTTGATTACAAAAATTACAATTGATATTACAAAAAGGTACTATAAAAGAAGAAAGTTATTTGTAGAAATGTTGTGGGATTTCACATTAATATGGAACACTCACAACTTCTAATCCTGTTTAGTTCAACAGAAAAAATGTAACAAAATTTTCGGATAAGTATACACATACTATTTAAAATATAATTGATTTTTTCTCTTATGTATCACTGTTAAGGCTATTATTTGCGAACAATTTTTACTTATTTCACATCAAATACATTTCTATGATTATTCATAACATTCTAGCCATTAAAAATTTCAAAATATATATATATATATATATGCAGAATATTCCTAGAAAATAGATTGTTTGAAAGAGATTATGAAACAGTTTCTCCTTTCTCCAATCTCTGTAATGCTTGAAGAGAGCAAGAGTATCTATTTCTAACCAAGTTACAAAAGCTCCTGGGTTCTTTTACAAAGTAAGGCGAACCCCGAAAGAAATGGGATTTCATATGAAAGGATATGATTTAGAAAATGAATGTAAAAGGCTATTTAGCGATCTCGGTTAACTATTATCATAAATGAGATAAGAACGTAATGTATAAGGAGGGGTCATCCAGAGTGGGGAGAGAGGGCAAGAATAGGGCAGTTCATTAAGAAAGGCTTCTCTGGTTGGCGTTAATAAAAGAAAGAGATTAAGTGCGAGAGAGGGGATAATCGGTACTGGAGAGGTTAGAGAGTCAAAGGGTTAGCTGCTTCAAGGAAGAAAGATGAAAGAAAGGAAACGAGGAGAAGATAGGAAACATTCTTCTTCTGAGATGTTAACGTTTAAAATTAACTTCAGAAAAGTTCGTTGTTTATATAAGGATCGTAATGAATTCTTTAAGCTTTGAAGTGCTGTAAACCTACGTTTAAAGACTTTGTTCATTTAATGTAAGATATGACTTTCGTGAATGAGATTTAAAGGCGTATAGATATAGCAATTATTCTATATGTACAAATATAAATGTACGATAAATACACGTTCAAAAATCAGAGGTATATTTTTTTGTGGATAGTGAATGGTTGTTTTAAATTCTTAATACACGCGTCAAATTTTACGTATCTTTTCTCGTTGAAAACAGTTCAGAATACATATTCATTAATTCATTCACCAAACAGTATTTATATTCAAAATTAGGATAATTTTTTTTTCTTCGAAGAACTCTTGCATCCTAAAATATTAATTTTTAAAACTTCTCTCTATTTTTAAGGTTTAATTTCTTGCTTCAGATACTGTCTTTGATGAAAATTATAGTGTGAAATAGCTTCTCTAGACGAATAATTTCCTTCTAATGTAATATATTTATAGTTTTAACGAATTTTAAACTGACATGTTTTCAGAAAATCCTATCAAATATGAGAAATTGAGATTCTATTTTTGTGAGTACGCTTTCAAATGCAAATGATCATAGTTAAACCACAGATTTACCATAGTATTTTACTCATTCACGAGTGTTTAACAGTTGGTTTTTGTAAGTATATAGATTCTTCCAACGGAAGAAAATTAAAGGATTCGGGATAACATATGTATGCACACAAGATAATGTTCGTTTGGCTTAACTAAACATCGGAAATGACGTATAAGGGAAGGAGAAAACTTAAGTCTCTTTTCCTTGTAAACTCCAACGTATTTAATGAGAGATATTGGGAATAAAAAGAAGTGGGATTTAAAAGTCGATATGGGAAAAAAGGGTCCACCGGAACAGTTTGATCGGGAAATGGCTCACCAGGGGAAGACTTTTTGACTTCTGTTCCTAGGAAATCTTCTTAGGAAATTCTACGTCAATAATTCATCCCATTAGTTAATTTTTCTTTGCATAGATATGGATCATTTTACAACATCTTTCTGGAGTCTTTCAAATAAAATGTTTGCACTAAATTTACACATTTTTAACTACTTTCAATATCTTCTGTTTATTATAGTTTTCACAGATTATTTAATTACTAAAGAAAGTGATCATTTTGTGTGATTCTAATAATTTTCGATTTTTGATTGAATTAAGATTACTATATCTGCTATTGAATTGACAATTCCACGCGTAGCTCTTCATTGATATGTACAATGTCCTATGTAATTATATACAGTAATTTGCTTTGATATCCATTATAAGAATGATTTCTCTATAGTTATTTAAAGGTTTATTGTTTAATACAGAGTAGAACGAAGTTACTTCGTAATATTCACTAAATTTTATATCAAATCAAATTGTGTGGTACCCTTTTCAGAATTATTTATATTAGAGCAAAATTAGAAATTGTCTATAAAATAATTATTTTAGGTGAAAAGTGACGAAATAAATAACATCGACTTAATCGATTTTTAAAACCGAAAGTCATCACCGTTAGTTGATCTATTCATCTGATAGATGGTCATATTTTACAATATTGATTGAGATGATATTTATTCTCTTGTTGTATGAATATATTGCCTCATTTCCTTTTTGATTTTTCTTGAAGTCAGAATGCCTTTTTAAATCTCCAGATCTTTCGGAGAAGAGAATCAGTCGACCCCCAGCTAAAATTATCGATAAAAAAAAACAGAATATAAGAACTCCTTTGAAGTATTAATACAAACATTCACAGCTTATCACGTCTCTCAATCGTATAAACAAATCCCTGATGAGCTCAGCCCGTGTTCTCCGGGGGATAATTTCATTAGTTTGTTTACGTTCAATACGAACTCTCCCTCTCTTTTTTTTCTCCAAGGCGCCTTGTCGCGTAGGACGTAGCAATTACGGATGCTCCTTTTTCCGTGTAAGATCTTTCCTCCACACGGATGTCTCTAATTCTCTAAGTTCGCAAGAAGTGGCCGGTCGTTCCCCCGCGAACCACCTGTTATCGATCGACGGGATTTTAACGGTGTCCTATAGGAGGCATTAAGTGGAAAGAAATGGAAGTTGGTTACGGAGGCGAGAAAAATAATGATCCTGGGAATAATGGGAGGAGGTCGAAAGGGCGTAAAAGGGTAAAGAAAGGGGAATTTCACGGGAAAAGAGATTACGGTTACCGGTTAAGAAGAGGTTCGCTCGAGAGAATTTGGCGAATGTGCCCGCGTGTTAAATCCTTATTGAGGTTTAAATGGAATTGTGGGAAGGCATCTGAGGCAGTGAAAGGGTGTGTTTAAAAATAGCGAGAATTAGTGACGATTTAAGTGACTTACGCATTCAAAGTCTTAAAAGAAACGAGTGAGAGTGGAAAAGATTTCCGAGAATGGATACAAATGGAAAAGAGTTGTCCTGACCTTACTACGAATACAGAATGAGATGTATAGCTGGCGTTTAATTAAAATATAAGGTTGTAGAAATAAATTGCAATTAAGAGTTTAGTTTTGGGAATATTACCCAAAGTCAGGAGATATATTTTGAACTGGAAGGTGAGAATAACTTCTAATTCAACCGAATTGATAAATGAATATAAAAGAGAAAAACTCTCATAATTCCAGAAAATATTTTTCCTTTCAAAATATCTTTTCTGTTTTTCTTTATCTTTTCTGGTTTCTGAAATACTTAATAATTTCGAAATTATCTGGCTTAAAAATATTTTAACACAATATATTCACGTTAACCTTGTAAGGCTAACTCTCACCTTGATACATATTTAAGACCAAGTTGCTTCCTTTAAACCGTACTACCACCACTGCTTATCAGAGCTCCTTTCCCTGAAGGAAGCGAAGGTGATATGCACCAGACCTTTCTAAATTGTTGCCTCCTCCGCAGAAGTTTAAAGGATCGTTCTCTACTGGGAGACATCTAGTTTAATTGAAGGTTAAGTCCCACATGTACGTCCTAACTGAAGTTTCTGCATTAGCCAAATAGCTTTCATAAGTTAGAGGGACAACTGAGGAATGATAATTCATTTTCTAATGGACATTTTTCGAGTGATCGCATCATACACTCAACATTTTTCAATTTAGAAGGAGTATTAGGTTTTATAGTTCTATCAATAAAGTCAATTTTGGCTAGATATGTACGTAGATTCATAAACTACTTCCTTACTTAAGGTAAAGATCTTGATAGGCTTTTATTGGGCTGGCGGAAATCAAATTTTGCCATACTTTTATCGTGTTTAACCCCAGAAAAGACTAGTGATTTGTTTAATGTGGTAGAGAAAATGTCTAAAACGCCTTTCTTCTTATCTGTGAATTCAGAGTGCCAATTGAGGCTACCTAAAGCACGAAACAACTTTGCCGAATACGGAATTGATAAGAAGGGAAACGAGCAGTTAGTTTGCAAGAATTGGAATCACGACTTATATTTGCTGTAAGTTACGGCAGCGTAATGTCCTCAAACGGTAAGGAGAAGGCGAATTAGACTTAGAATTTATCGCAGATGCAAAGTTGATATGAGAATGTATCGGCCGATATCGTATTTATCAGATGCAAGTTTCGGTGTGCAGACAATTAGAGAAAACACGAAGATGGTGTTTGGACAAAATGAAGCGAGGTGCGGTTAATTAGGGAGCGGCTGAGAGATAAGGCTAAATGAGATCCACGCTGATGGCAGAGGCTGAATTAGATGTGAGAGGTCAGTGAGATGATAAAGGGTTCAACGGTTTCCCTGATTTGGTTCGATAGAGAGCCTTCCTATTCACTCTCTCTTCTATTCACAGATTTTTTTTCCTCATATGAGCTGTTTTTTTAATCACTATAAATTTTAATGCGAATTCAATATAGTTGTTTGAATCGATGTTCGTTGCGTTTTGCAAAATATTCGTTAAAAATGTATTCATTTATTTATAGAATATTTAGACGACTTTTATATCTCTTATTCCTCAAACACTCCTGATAAACGTTCAATGCAATTCTGTTTGCTCTTTAAACATGGACAAAAACTTATGTATATTTACTGAAATAGTGCTTTATGATTCGATTTACTTACGCCATGCTTTACTTTAGATATTCATAATTAAAAATGGATGTTAAATAATACTGTTACTTTCAGACTCCAAAAAACTTCTCTTTATATTTCATATTTAAAGTTCATACCAGTAACGATATCATTCCTGTTACAAAAATTCCTTCTTGGAATAACTTCATTGCAACACAGCGAGGTTATTTATGAAGAGAGAGTTAAAAGCAACTAATTAGTCATTCCTTAATTAGGTGAATTTCGTTTTTCTCTCATTTACTCAAACCACATGCTCTTCACTTCCTCATTGCCATTCATTCATATTATTTTGTCATTGAATTTTTATCGTACACTTCTCGGATTTTTTCTCTATATTCCACTCCTCTCCTCGATTCTGTTTATTTTTCATCTTTTATCTTGATGAATCAGACGAATCTTGATCAAATTTGCACATGGAACAGCTCTAGGCCTTTGCTGATTTTCCAACGTTCAAAAGGGAAAGAAGTAAGCAAACGTTAAAATTTTCTCGGCGACTAAATAACATTATATTTTTTCGAGAAGAGAAAATAGAAAGGGCAGAATGTATAATTCGTATTTTCAACGCTGGAAACTTTTCGTATTTTGCATTCCCTGTTCCGTTTTTGCCGAATAGGGGGAGATTTTTCTTTCTCCAAGATGAATACTTTTCTTCCATCTATTCTAGTATGTAATTTACTGCTCGAATTTGTCAACTGAAAAGTTTGGTTAAAGCTTCAATTTTGTTGCTAGTAATTTCCGTATGTTTTTGAATGTGTTTCTTTTTCTGGGTTAGAGAAATTTGGTGTGGAAGAAATGGTGGTAAAATACGAAGAAAGATGTAAAATGTAAAAATTGAATGAAAGTAATTTATAGTGGCACCTTTAAGTAGAAAATGCTCTGCTAAGGTTCAAAAGTACGCTTACTTACATTTATAGTTACGATTCTAGTCTTTAAAGGAGAATCACTTAGATTAAAAAGAATTTTATCTTATGTATGCTCATGGAATATTTGACCCATACACTATCCAAGGATGCTGAGCTAGCGTAGCCTCAATAATTTAAAGAAAAATATCTTCTGAAAATGAGATTCCTTTGAAATAGACTACCTTACCCTTCCTCTATTTCGAACCTGATAATTTGTTCCGAGAACTTATAGGCGCTACTGGCGTTGTTATCTGTGTTTAGAGGGAATTGCATACGCAACTGTAATTGGCTATCGCTTAATAGAGGGAACGTGTGGTCTTGGACTCATTCAATCCAAAGCGATCCCTGCACTCTATAGCATTGCCTCTCTGTGTAGCACTACTTCTGTATCCCAATCTCGGCTACAGGCTTTAAAATTGCCAATGAAAAAAGTAACTAATCAGTCATCTAAAAAGTGCGTTTAGCCCATCGTATCATCACTTTTGTTGCCATACTTGAGATCAACCCTCCTAAAAAATGCTATTTATTTGTTACTTGTGAAGTGAAGTGACTTATAAAAAGGGGTGTGTTGAGGATGTTAGCATTATGAAACTCGCAGAAATGATACTATATTAATAAAAGTTAAAAAGGATTACTCATAACATCATTGAAAAGATTAGCTAGTGCTAAATAAGTTATGTACTTTATGAATTTAATTAGTTATCACGCGTATCTCTTATTGAACCTGATGAAATATTTATTGTGAGTATTATTTCGATAAATTTCGGGAATTTGAATTGTGTTGATAAAGGCTTCTCCGCCTTTCCGATAAAGTAAATATTTACCAAAAAGTCCAACTAGAGGTGTTCAGTAAAAACTCAAAATACACCCCTGAACGATGTGATTTATCGACTATTGTGCGAAACACTTTTTTAGAATTTGATTCATTTCATTGTCTCATAGAAAATTCATCATCACCGCTCCAATTGTTTATGAATAGAGTGCCATACTTTATCCTCGACAACTATTTTGAAAGGCGTAGACAATGGATGAGGAATATTAATCGAATGAGAACATTTGTCCGAAAAGGAACCGGCAATAGAATAGAAAGAATAGAATTTGGAAATTGAGAGAGGAAACTGATATGACTGCATTGAAATCCAGTTCAATAAGCAATAGCTCTCAAAATTTACGGAGCGAAGTATAAATTGCTAGGATTTCGCTGCTTTGGCTAACTCATCCGAATGCTCGATGCACGACCCAAATCGTCATTTTAATGGAAATGCATCTATATCCGTCATAAAAGTAGTTTTAATAACCGGAGGAAGGTGTATATACAATTTTTGAATGTTTTTTATTTACACTGTTATTGACAATATGGACAAGGTAGTTGTAGGATTAATAGACTTCCTCACAATAAAAAATGGCTTTCTGATATTTATCATCCGAATCGCTCTATACTTTTCGTTATACCATGAATGTTTACAAATGAAGTTATATTCGTGTTCATGCAAATATTTATTTCCGACCATTAACCTCATTGGGAAAAAAACTCTTCACACTGTTACGACTATTGGTATACTTCTACGATAAATTTGAGTTTTTTTTTTTTAGTACGAGACATTTTTCGGTCAAACTACTTCCTCGAATTTAGTTAATCATATTAGAACCTTTTATTTGAGCCATTAATTTTAAATCCATTTTTCTATTAGGTACACCATAACTCCATTGTTCATTATTTTTGTGAAGATAAGCTATCGCATACAACTCTTCCATTGCCTCAGACAATATATTTCAACGTATCAATACTTGATATTGATTTTTATTGAATGCACATAGGAAAAATTCTAATTAATTGAGTTGATATTCACATATTCCCTAGCAACCATCTTTGACTTACGATTTTGCATTTCGTTTTTTCTTTAAAAAGGGCAAACATAATTCATCTTGAGACGAGAAAAATTTAGATATATTAATCTATGAATAAAAAGAGATGATACGTTTCCAATGGAATTCTTGGAGCATGTGCACTTCTCATTCACTGTCACTCGGTGTCACGTAATTCCTCTTCCGATAGGTGGCGTCTATACCCTGGAAATACGTTACGGGTCGCCGAATCCTTTGGGTTTAGAATTAAAGGAGAAAAGGGCGGACCCAAGATCAAGGAAAATGGCGGTAGGAAGTGAGACAAAGGAAGGAGAAGCAAATAGGAGAGCAACTCCATCCCTTGGTCAAACCCGACGTCCGGTGCGGTCATTAAAGACGGTCATTATTCCAAGGCTTGGCCACGTATCGGGTAGAATCCCGTGGATTACGGCCTTTCTCTCATCCGATTTCCCCCTTCTGCATCATTCCCCTCCACGAGAATGCGTCTTTTCCAACGGAGTTTCACTTCCTAAGATACATTGCATTAGCAGGCGTTCATTCTGCAGACGTATAATTGGCGTTCTGCAGAAGGCATTGTTTGACGGAGGGTTCCAAATAATCACGGATGTTAAGGTTCTCTGAAGAGTAAAATTCTCTTTGCACTCAGAGATTTCATCTGTATTATTCGCCGATTTTGGATATACTCTGGCACGCATCTGTTCTCCGGAGACATCTGCGTGCTGCAGGAATTTTATGGGCGAAGGGAGATATTGAGAGGGACGCATGCTCTCCAAACTATTTTCAGGAAGACTGCCAATATGTCGCTGCATGTAGCAATTCTTCCTGCTTAAAATAGAGCGATTTGTATACGAAATGAAAATTAAATAAGACGGATTAAGTGATAATAATTCACTTGCATTATAAGTAAATAACTTACATCGTACACATAAATAAGCTCTAATCTCATGAGTAGCAATGACCTCGATTCTGGACCAAGATATTTATGGATACTCTTACATTCTATAAGTATCTTGTTGGCTGGTTTAAGAGCAATTCTCTTTCGCCCAGATCAAAAATTCTAAGTTGATATTAGTGCCAAGCACAATGTTTGACACTCTCTACAAATCATTAAAAAGAGTTCTTTAATACGGTATTGAATGAAGCAATAATAACACATTTTGGCATCCCACAAGGTAGTAATATTGGTCCTCTACTTTTCTCAGTATCCTTTATTTAGTTCGGATCAACTATAAAACAAGAAGTTTACCATGTACATTAATAAGTATTATTGGATGAGAAAGCATCAACGGGAGACAAATGTTATTAAAAGTCCCTCGGCTACTTTCAAAGAATACTATTGTATGATTTTAAATGATCGATTCGGGGAAATGCCTTGAAAGATCCTTTTTAATAGTATAAAATCTTTCTTTGCTTACAAAGAAAATGGGCTCGGTCATATTATAATCATAATCAGATTTTGAATGTGATCGATAAGGGAATATTGTAATTAAATCAATGTTCTCTCGTTCTATTAAGTCCTCAGTTTTTGCACAAGAACATATAGTATGGTCCTTTAGAAAGGGTAGAAATTTAGTCTATATTTAATTAATAGATTATGAGTTAATATGCATGCAAATAAAATCAATATTCATAGCTTAGCACTATCCATAACTTACATATTTGGATGTGCTGATTTCGTATAAATCTGTTCTTCACAACAGAATTTCTCGCGTACTTTACAGTTATTTAAAAAAATATTTGCCCTTGACACGCAATGTCTGAGTTGTTAAAAGAAGAAATTTTAGAAGTTTTCATTGAATAATCTTTCTTTATATTCTGGTCCTTTTAACCCACTGAATGAGTAATTAATAATGGCATCAAAAGCAGCGATATTTTTATATGCGATACTATTCTTTGCTGAGTCTTATTTTTATAAAACGTCTGGGAGAGTGGAATTGAAAGTCGTTTTTGAAGCCCTTCTTATCTTCACATAAAAAATCGATTTCTGAAACAAGAAAAACACGGGAAGTGGGCTTTTTATGGGTGGGCCAAAATCAATAACCGATTCAAAATCGTCTTTCCTTTATACTGTAGCACTCCTTTAAGAACAAAAGAACCGCCATATCCAAAGGCACCTCCATCGAAGTCGAATCTTTTCACTGCAGTCTCCGATCAAAGTAAAAATAATATCCCATCTTGAGTACGAATTCCCCTTGAAGTTCAATATGGTAAAGTGCTAACGGTCTTTTGATCGCCGCTAAATCTGTAATGTATCTCTCTTAAGTTCTTATAACGACTTATAGATGAAGGGAAAGTCTTAAGAAGCTCTAAGTAGAGTGGTTTTCTTTCTCAAATGCTTATCTTTCCATTTGTGGGCTGGTTGTTGTTTTTCTTCTATTGGCAAGAGCTAAGGAATATCTTTGCAAAAATTATAGTTCGTCTATTGTTTGGAAATTGATAAAGCTTTCATATTATTCTTAAGTATGTAATGAATTGTATTACGTTGAAGTGCAGAAGTTACATCAAAATCCTGTTTTAGTGTTTTTGAGACCAATTGCATTTTATTCGTTACTATTTCGTTTCCTTTAAATTCACATAAATTGAATATACATTTTCAAGAGTAAAAAAGAGTGAGAATATCATGAGGAGGGTTTAGTTGCTATAGTTTATTCCTGCTGGAGAATATGTATTTTTTTACAGAATGCAGAAATTCTATAATATTCTTTTAGTAATGAGCCGTATAACATTTTGAAGGATAAATCAAATTTACAAGAATAGTATCATTAACAAACAGGAAAGAATAAACCATTTAATAATTTTCCGTCTAATAATTGTAAAAAAGTTCACCTTAGTAAAGGTGCCTACAAATTACAGCATAGGTTTTGTTTTACGTCCGGTATTTTTTAAGCTTCGTTTTAAAATGTATGCTCAGACATTAAAGGGAAAATAATTCTAATTTCAAAGTGCTTATTTTCCATCTTTTTGGTCCAAGATATTTCATGTTTTTTGTGTTTACAGATTCAATGAAAATGCATTATGGGTAATAAAAACTTAGTGGTCAGTTTCTCTTTTGTCTCGCATGAGAGAATGGAGCAAGAAAAAGAAACTCGGCCGAGCGATTTATGTTGGCTTAGGTAAACATTGCTGAAAGAGAGCGTCCTTTTGTCCGAATACGATGTCATCGGTCTTTTGTCTGAATGCTTCCCCTCGATCTCCCTTATCCTCCTTCAGAACTTCCATCTCTGCAATATTTCCGTTTCTTCCCAACCACTTAAGCTCACCTTAGATATTTACTTTTCCATTCGCCTCTTTATCTTTCCTTCAAGTCCCGTATCTCGTTTCTCTACTCTTTTGATTATTACATTTAGTTCACAATTCCTTTTAATATTTAAAACTTTTTCTAATCTTATTTCTTAACTTGTAACATTATCTTCATTCTACGTTGTTTTCTTTTCACACTTTTTTATTTCTCACTATAACCATCTTCTTACTTGGAACAATTTAGTCCTATCCCAATGAAAATTCATTCAAACTCTTCCTCGTGACATTAAATTTTAACCTATTAACTTCCTCTAACATTTTCCATTCGCATTTCCAATGCAATATTTCTCGGGCAATCGACTTGGCGTGACTCTTTCAAATCAAACAATCTCTTCCCGCCGTTGATTTTTGTGGTCTAAATTGTTCCCAGCGTTCCTTTTAAACTCGTGGCGTGCGTGATCGGTTCAAGAGTGCCAAAGGTCATCCGAGAGCATTAGTAACTGAGCCAAGAGGACGTCCAAGGAAGGTATTTACGACATTCGGAACCTGTTCGCGGACACAAGTGGGACAGTGTTCTTATGCTTCTGGAATTTGCCTATAAAAAAGAGCTTCGTGCAGAAAGGAAATGGTATTTTAAGGACTCGGTGGAGGGAATGAAGGTCTTCCTCTTCACAGGAGATGCGATCCTTGGAAGGAGACGAAAATATATATTTCATGCAAAAGTAGGAAATCATTGGGTCAAAAAAAATAAGATATTTGTTTTCATAGCATATAAGTACTTAATATGCAGCGAAAAATCTTCCCTTTTGCTATTGAACACATTCTTTACAGTGTTCAGAGACTTGTAGGAGACTGTCTAGTCATCGAAAAAAGGACAACAACAAGCTGTAAAAAAAATATTATTATATGCCTCTGATAGTGACATTATATATAGATCATTAGATTCAAGCTAATTTCAAAATCCTCTACATGTACCTATTCCATTTAACTATCTTTACGACTTAATTTTATTCCATAAGAAAAAAGATGTTTTAATTCGCAGTTACTATATAGTATATTTAGGAATATTGAATAATAAAAAGCAAATCATTTTTTATATTAATTTTATTTAAATTTATAATTTTCATGATTTTGTTCCTTTTCGCCTAATTGTCTGTCGACTTATTGTCCTTTCGACAACTTGTCCGCATCTCCAAGTGTATATTGTCTCCTTAACGTCCTCTGACACATTCCTCATCACCGTGGATGTCTCACGGGACTCCGTTCAATCGAACGCAGTCCCTTTGGAAAAAAACGTTGAATGGCTGTTTGGATTGCCAATCGTTTTCGGAGAGCGAAACAAGCAGATTAATTAACTCGATATGTGACCTCGGCTGAGATTTTTTGAATGGTGATTGAATGTGTGCCACGCTTTTTTATGGATGTAAGGCCTCATTCAAAAAGCATTCTTTTGGGGTATTTCTGGATGAATTTCGTCTCTTTTTGTATCTCGATTGATCTACGTCCTGGTAGGTTGATTGATTAATTAATAAATAAACATCTTCTGCGATAAATATAACTCATGATCAGATAGGCTTTGTGACGATGAAAATACGTATAGTTAATTATGAATAAACAGCGATTGTGTACGTGTGTGAGAATGTTACTATGGTAGATTATATTAAGAGGTCTTTTTTATAATTTGTAGAATTAGGAATGCTATTTTCAAGCTCTTTGAATAAAAAATGTTGGTCAATCGAAGATAAAGTCAATTTGCATGGCATTCCATTCTTTCTCTCACATTCAGAATCACACAAACATTTACAATCGTCGTTAATTTGAAAACCTGTTTGCCAATTACTTTGGATGATGAGCTTTCACAGCAAAAGATCTATTGGGAGAAAAGGCTATTAGTATCTTCTATTGAAGTGCAATGAAAACCATAGTGGCCTTTAATGATATTTGCTCTCTAAAGTGGATTTTGCTAAACCCTTATCCATACAAAAGATCCCATTTTATCACAAACTTGTTTATATATGACACCGTTTAAACAGCACTCGTAACCATAGTGATCACAAAACCGTCAATACAGATTTAGCATATTAGGGATTCCATACTTTTATAGAAAAACGAATGAAATAGAGAAATTTGAAGTGGAAATCGATTTAAGTATTTCTTTTCATTTGCGGTTAACCTCTTCCATTTTGATTAATATTTATGTTATTATGTTGTGTGTCTATTTCGGGGGGAGAGTATTGGTAGTAGAGTTTAGGACAGTTATGCGTGGGAAAGGCAATGTAAATAATAGTCCCACTTGAAGTTAATTATAGATTTAGAATTGATCCCTTTGTCTATAATTGAACTTTTTCTTTATCATCCCAACTATTATCATCTAATGAAATCGGCCTGTTTCTATTCTTTGCCTTTTACCTTTGACCCTACTATACATTACTTCATTTAGCAGCAAAGGTATTCCAAACAATATTTGACCCATTTAAATCCTATGACGTCATTTTATAGCTTCAATTGAAGCCCTTTCTCCAAAACTCCGATATTTTTCCCATCGAATGTATGCAATACAAACAAACTTTATTCGTTTTACGTCTTAGCAATCAATTATCACCCTTTAACCTTTTAAGCATCATGTTTGAAATACACAATGCACTTTATTTAGAAAATAATTCATAACTAACGGTTTCAGCCATTAATGTGTAATCACAGTTGAAATTCATTAGTTTGATTGACTTAACTCGCAGTGGAGAATATTAGAATTCCGCCCTACGAATGTAATTATTAGCAATATCACCGTTTTAGTCGATACGGATATTTATTTTATAGATTGCCTTCCGGTTAAAACTTTATTTGTGACCTCTCATGACGGTATCGATAAATATTCATCAGAATTAAGTCCGCAACGGATTAATGAACAAGTATATCAAAACTATTAGTGGAGTACGTTTATCCTTCAGTGATTTGAAACAAATCAAAATCTAGTATATGTTATGGAAATGTATTAGCCTAATTGTAGCTGTGCGCTGTTAAGTATTGCAAACCATACTAGTATCGAATCAATGTTCTCTTAAATTGTTTAATTAATTCAAAACGGAAACCATTTTTTCAATGTTTTTCATTCTCAGCAACAATTATCTAAAATACGGGATCTATTTTCATTCAATAACATATATCAATAATAGAATTATAACCTCTATTTTGAATATCACCATGGATAATTTCTACCAGACTTTTAATCCTAAGAGTGAGATTTCTCTTTCTAAGCAATAGAATGTTACCGTGGTTTTATTTAGAAAAAAATTCTTCTCGATATTTTATTTAAGGGATCTGCATATAAGATAAGAGAAAGCGAGTAAAAAGAAATTAAATGGAACAGTGCGTGAAAGCATGGGAATAACTATTTGACATCTGTTACATCGTAAAAACATAAAAGAATAAAGTTAAATAATGTATTGTATTTTATGAGAAATTAGTAACATCCCTTAAAAATGTGATATATTCATTTTTTTACAAAAAAACTCTAAATTCGTAATCGTAAATTTTACATCAAAAGAGGAAATAGCTATTCTTCAATTTATAATTTTGGATCTGTAATAGAAAATCCGAGCGTTGGTGAATTGAGATTGTATTGAATTGTAAAAGCGAGAATGTCGAATGTTTTATTGTTATAATTTATGGCAAGATCTGTCGTATGTATTGGAGAATATAGTCACTAAAACGGTGCGTGTATGCTTGATAGACAAAGGAAAAGATAAAAAACCATCATTTCGTATTAGAGTTATGTCATTAAGTGTTTTAATTTTACGAGTTCCATCTAAAGTCTCTTGAGAGGGCATTCGAAAGTTTCCGGACCTCTTCCACTGCCAAATTAAATTAGAAGTAAAGGTCGTAATACTTTCCGGAGAGATTCATTCGTAGCAAAGTGGAGTTTCCTACTGTTTTCAGCCATCGATTTCAGCTCAGCATTCGAAAGTTTCGCGCATTAATAGAAGGACCGTCAAAACAGATTTCGCGACAATTCACGGGATGACGGAGGAAGATTTTGAGAATTCGCACTCGTCACTTTGAAATCGTGTAGAATGTAATATTCGCTGAAAGTGAAGGAATATTTCATCAAAGGTCCTTCAAAGAAATATTTGCCGTTTATCGCATGTCAATTGTTTTGGAAAGAATAAAAGGATGACTGTTCCATTTGTAGAAGATGCAAATGCAGTGGAATTTTGCATGAGAATGCGTGGATAATCCCCGTTTTAATGACAGCCATCACATAGGACATCATAATCTGGATTGGAAGAGATTTGAAGGGGTCTGTAATCGCTAGGGTCCTCTGAGAGGCTGAATATATTTTGAGCGGATTATAATGGTGGTCTGAAAGGAAGGGATGGTTGAGATGGCATAGAATCAGAACTAGCTTTTTCTAAATCACAGAGGGACATAAATGGGAGTCGAATTTATTTGTTCCAAAGGAAAATGTGCTCAAAGGGATTTGAAAAGTGTAGGTGAGAAGGAAGTCTATTCCCATTTCTCGCCTTGAATGCTAAGGAGACTTGAAACTTTCTCTTTCTATGAAAAGGATTTTTCTTTGAGGGGCGACATTCTGGTAGCCTCGTTTCATCATACAGGGAATTTTTCTGACTGGGTTATGCTCTATTCCGAATTACGATTTGTTCTAACTTATCACTATAAGCTTTCATTATTTTAAATTCCGCATAAGCATATTTTGATCTATGATAATAAAAGAATCCCTCGATATTAATAATTTTATACTTATCAACATCTGGAATTTAATAATTATAAGTCAAATTTTTAATGTATATTTGTAGTGAATCTAAATTAAACCATATCTGTTAAAAAGTATAAGTAAGCTAATCACTTATTTATTCCTTTTTTTTAGAAATTTCGTTACAATTTGAATCCAAATTTAAAATTGATATTTACATATTCACATTCTATTATATCTATCTATATTACGATGTTGCCTTTTGATAGAAATATTTAATACATTAAATATGCAGGACAACGTATTCAACTATTCATTTCAATCTTCTTCAGGTAGATTGCAGCTTTATTAAAATTACTTGAAATGATATATAAAACATAAACCTTTTTATCGTAACGTACTTTTATTTTATATTAAAATTGATACCAGATAATGAACATCATGGAATAATTGAAGTTTAAAAGAGCTAGAAACACGTAAAGCACAAGAAACTGTTCTCATTCAATGCATACGATTCCACCTTTGAAAGATTCGGAAGTAATTAGTCGAAGAAGAAGGATTTTTCGCTCCTTGTGACTTCATAATCTGATTGGATAGACACTAAAATAGGTCATAGAGAATTCACGAGCAAAAAGAAACACTGAAAGAGGGAATCCATTGGGTATTAGTTCGCTAACTTAGCTCGCAAGTCGCGTGCTCTGAAAAGGAGAGATTATGAAGGCAATTCGCTATCGAGACACATTCGTAATTGACCCTCAAATAGCTTTATCAATTCGTCCTTTGGGAGTTCTAACAAATACTTTCATGCAATGAAGTTTCAACGACGCGATGTAAATGGGAAATATCTGGAAAGAGAATTGCATCACGAAGACACGTAACAGTTGGGAAGTCATGCATTTGTTCCCGTTAGCCATAAAGAGTTTAAAATCTTGGAATTTAGCTTTTTAATATGAAAGGATATTATACTTGGAGTATCAATAGGAAATATTTTACTACTTGTACCAATATCATATGAAATGATGAATTAAATTTTAAAAAGAAAATGACACTTTGAAGTACTTTATAAACTAAAGTTCCCTATTATAAAGATAGTATTTTCTATTCTCATAATGCATTCTTGAATAGGTGATGTAACTTTTACGAATTCATTTTTTGTGATTCTATCTTTAAGAAAAAGAGCTCACATTTTATTGATAATTCTTCAGGCTTAAGAATCTAAGAATATGTTCTATTATTTTTGATAAATAGAGACTTTATTGTTTAATATTTTCAAAATTTCATTGTTGCCATGCAACCTCAATGAGATAAGATATAAATAATACCTCAGATAAGAGGAGAGAGGAAACATTCTGAAATATTTCAGCAAATCATTCAAAATAAACCGTATATATATTAAATCTAGCATTCATTTGTATTTGGAAATCCTTGATACATGTACTTCTGGTGAATGAGTTTTAAATTGAAAAGAGACGTAATGATCGTATTTGAAAGATACTTTATCAAGCTGTTATTTCAAAAATTATTTGTCATAGTAAAAAAAATTTTAAAATAGAGTTTTCAAGCATTTCAAAATTTCCTATTTCGAAATTAAACTGTCGCTAAAAATTTCGTAACTTAAATTATTCTTGGATCAATATGCGTAAGCCTAATTCTGTTTCGCATTCACTCCTATCGAATTCTCGATGGTAATCTCTAAGGGAATGTGCTTTTCTAAGAATACTAGGAATAGAATACTAAGGAAGGACTTAGAGATGGACAAAAAAGACGGAGGGAAGATAATCGGTAGGAATAAGATTAGAGTGGGAATAGCGATGTGATTAAAGAGAGAAGTCTTAGGAGATGAAGACGGGGAGAGTGGACCCAATGAGAGGAATAACGAGCTGAGATTCAGAATGGCCGACACACTCAGGTAGTAATGAGGTGGTCGCGGAGAGATGTACGTAAGAATGAGAGTTGGGATTAATGGAAACCTTGAGAAGGCCTTAATAATGTCATGCGAAAACAAGCGAAGGTTGGCAATGCGAAAAACATTTGAAGGGGATCGATTCTCGAGAAGTTATTCCGTCAAGAGTCTTCATTCGTAATGAAATTCGAGTGGAGTTAATCCAATGGCTGAAGTATTTGCTTGCAGGGAATTATATTTTTCCGGTAGATCTTACGGATCCTTTCTAATTTTCTGGGATTTTAATTAAAGTGAAACGTCAATTATGTTCGTTGGAGAGAATAGCGAGTCACTTCGTGTGCTGAGAGAATAAGTTTCTGCGGAATATTACGTGGCAACGCCCAAAAAAATACATGTCCTTTCATGACCTGCTCCATTCATGTTCGATGAATGTTATTCGAAAGAAAGGAAAAATCATTTACAGTGATACGCATGGATCATTTAGGGTACCTTTGAAAGGAATATAGCGAGTGGAAATGTTCGTGTTTTTGCTAATTTTAGAAATTTCGTGTTGACGAAAACACAAACTCGGAACAGCACGTGAATAAAAAATCACTATAATCGATAAAATGCTTTGAAGTGGAATTCGAGGGTGTGTTATCAAAATAATGGTTAATGATACCTTCAAATCTACGTGGTCAGTTAAGCTATGTACCTACCAATCAAAATGTTTTCAAATTTATATATTTTTAAGAATTCTTGGAATTCTAGCGTTAGAAATATTAGTAAGAGTGTTTATGTGTACTATTTCACGAAGGCTTACATCAATTCATCTCTTCTTTTATATTTGCTTTACATTTATCGTAATTTATTAACAACACGTGTTCGAATAAGCTACACATTCTTCATCATTCATTCATCATTGACCACACGCTTCTATTAGCTCTTCGTCGATCGTATTTCATCTTTCCCCACGAACGATAACCTTTTTAATATTCATCGATTCTCACAAAAGATTCTAAAACGCATTCGCGAGATTCTCTCGTAAGATTGGAATTAAACGAAAAATGGAAGGGATTGATAAATGCCGAGGTCTCGTAATGGAGTAGAAGGAGAATCGCATTGGAAAAATGGAGGGGTGAAGATTAAGAGGGGAATGTAAGGGGGAGAGGATTCATTAACAGTACAGTGAAAGGGGATGAAGGATAAGTGAAGACAGGAGTTAAAGAAGAGAGAGGTATATGGTGCGGAAGGGGTGTTAAATGAAGCATGATGGGTAATGGATTGATTAGGTTGTTGATTTAGGATCTCGGAGGTAAACCACTCGCCGGATATCATTCATTGATTGATATTTATCGGGGATTGTGATACGCGAAGATGAAATGTAGTCAATATCCCTTTCTGTAAACAACTTTTCGCGATGGAAAGACTTGGATTGTGGTCCTCAGGAAGGGAAGTGCAACACGCAGAAATCGAGGAAAAATCTGGTTGGAGAATATATGCAATAATGTTGGATAAGATACCTTGGAGCAGCCAAAGTTACGATGGCACGGAATCTTTGTCTTATTTGGGATGCTTCTTATGTACGCTGAAATAATAAATAAATAAAGGAAGAGCGCGTAATTATACATGTATAGTTTATTAAGTATGATTCCCTTCCACAAAGTTTTACCCGACAATTTCGAGTTCATAGAACTGAATTATTAGTTGTTAATGAAATAAAGTTTATTTCTATAAAATTAATAGCTCATTTCAGTTTTTGTTTTCTCATGGGTGAAAATCATACTAATATAAATCGCTTATTAAGATACTTTACGGAGAGTGAAATTGATTTAAATAGCTGCCTTATAATATTAAAAAAATATTTTTTTATCTTTTTGTCCCTTTTTGGAGCATAAATTTATTCCTTTTCCCACGATGATGGATGTTAGCCGTCAAACCTTATTAATAAGGAGTGCTCGTTATGGCTTACTTAGGATGGAATTCTCTCCCTATCTCAAAAACCTGTCTACTCTATTATAACTCCATCTTTTAAGATAAAATATCACGTGATGGGAAAGTGAGAGTCCCACCGAAGAGGTGTGTAGAGATGAATTTGATAGTGGAGAATTCGACGATTGGAGCGAAAAGTTTATCCGAAAAAAAAGAGGAGGTTATTAGAGCGCAAGATGTTATCGGGGAGTATGGCAGGGGCTATATTTCAGGAGGAAAAGGGTGTGACGTTTCGCTCTGCGAGGATATACGCCGAGGGCAGTTCGGATGGCCGTGACCGATTGCTCAAGAATCGAGCCGAGTGACCTTATCTCTCCATCTCCCTCCAACGACCACCACCTAATGACCTGCGAGGATGGGCACTCCCATGGCGACCGATTTCTTTCCCCAAGGGATTCCTCCTATTTCAGCCCTCCTGGAATTACACACCGAATTAATACTACATTTAGCCGTTGAGCGAACTTTTGAAAATTTATTGTCAAATCATTCGACAGTTTCTCCCTTTTTTACGCACTTCGGAGAGAGAGTTCCACAGTCGATGGATTCGTCTTTTTTTCGAATGTTTCGTCCCTCTCTATAAACGAGATTCTCAGCAGGGTGCTTTATCTACGAACACAATCACGCCTTGATTTAAACCAGAGACAATTTCTGCTCCTTCACGAACTCTATTTATGGACACCTTTAGAGTGCTATTCGCTAGGAAAACTTTAGCGCAAACAAATGCAGTTTATATTGTGTTTAGGTTAAGAAGTAGATACCTCGCTTCTGACTCATGTCCCCAATATTTTCTATATATATATATATATACATCTATTTTATATATATAGAATTCTTTGTTCCCCTGAAAGTGAGCTACCACCTGCCCTGGTACCTGTTTGTAGCTCTAGTAACAATAAATAAATAAATAAATACTTTAAGAAACCATTATTTTAAATTAATATTTCATATCCATCCTACTTTTTTATCTTGATTTATAACTTCTCTCAGAATCTATTTACATTATTCTTCTTTGAATTGAATGCAATTCACGCAAACATTTTGTCTATGAATATACGTAGATATAAGGTTTATTCATTCAATCGAAAAACATATTTTAATTAAAATTCGTTTCTTAACATTACCTTTTAACTCTTTAACGAGTGATGTGTCTGAGTAAGAATGAAGCACATACCTGAAAAGAGAGAGAATATTGTTAGAATGAGTATAAGTCTGGTTATAAGAATAATTTCTTAATATTTTAATATTAATTAGCAATAAATAAAAAATTACTCAGTTAACACATTCACATTAGATGATTGTCCTCCCCACTTGTTTAAGCAGGAGATTTTACTCGAACTATATACTTGTTTTACAAGGATTAAGGTAATCCCAGTTGATTCTATGACCTGAGATATTTCCTTAATCAATTTATCCTAGAAAACAAACATTATGTGCCAACCAATTACAATTGTCTCAAAATAGAATTCACTTAGAGCAACCTGAAGGTATTCCTCCATCTGCTTTAATCGGATTCACATCCCCTTCTAATCTTACCAATCCACTAAGCCGATCAAGAAATCTTCCCAAAAGCCCCTTCACGTGTCTCTTGTCCTTCGTCGTCACCAAAGACGGAGGATGGAATTCACCCAGGAGCCCAGTAGTTGCCCAACAACAGTTACTCTCCAGCAACTCATTAGTTAACACCCTTCCCCTATTCCCTTCAGGGACTCTTTGGTAATTACCCCAAGTGGACGACGCCAGCGTTCTCAGGCGTCTCCGTCCGCAAACACTCGTTTCCTATTGACACGGAATTGAGACAAATGACGGACCATATGGGTTTTTATGGCAAACTTGTTTTATTTGGAGACGTATCGAGACCTGATTTTTGTTCCCTATTTTTTATACTGTTGGAGGAATGTCGAAGTATGAAAGATAACTTTCAGGGAAAATCGTTTCATTGAGTCATGGTTGCTGTAGTGCTCATTTCTGTTATTGTGGTCTTAGATGTTTCTCTTCCGGGTTTTCTATAAAAATGTAACTATAATGCTCGTTGGTATAATGTTAGTAACAAATTTGACAGATATTCCTTGTTGATTTCCTCGGAGAAAATACAAAGATGATGTATATTTTTTTGTATCAAAGACTAAGTAATTTCGGTAAGAATTTAGTCTTACTTTATCTTTAAATCTGGCTCAACAATAATAAATGGATTTTTATTTTTTTCAATATTTTTCTTCTTGAATCTCGTGAAATTATCGGGAGAGTAATATCTATGCTACGTCAATTTCTATTTTACATTTTATACGTTCCTTTTTTGTGATCATTTCTAACTAAGTTTAACAATGATTCTTAGTCTATTTTCTAATCCAATTTCAATTTAAAATAACGGTATAAATCGGAAAATAAATCATGCCCATAGATGGTTTTGAATTGTAATGAATTATTTATCATTTTTTATTTGAGTATAAGGTGATGTTATGTGATTTTATCGCCAGATCAAGGGCACACGTGGTGCTTCATCCGTAAAATTCAGCAGCCTCTCAAAGGAGCTATTGAGCATTTATTCGGAATTAGGATTATCCCAAATGTAATCATTCATCCTTTCACAACCTAAATGAAAGAGGGTACTTTTCTCAAATTCGCTCACATTAAAACGTTTATCGTAATAATTCACATTTCTAGTAGGTCTTATATTGTGATTACGAATCTGAGTTCTCATGTGCAGATTCCGCAGATAAGTGGCTGTGTGAGTCGCAAACGCTTTTTAAATACTTCCGTAAGCGATCCGCTAAAAGCTCACAAGGTCGCCTCGTTCCGTTTCACGATCTCTTAAGTGATGAATAGCTTTTCTTATTTGAGTTAACTGCCGCTACATCACGCGACTGTTTAATGATCGTTGTCCGTAATGGATACCTGCGAGTAAGATGTGCATTAGAATTCCATTTATGCCATCAGTTACCCGAAACACGAAGCGATGTATGTTAGGGATTTCATCTTATCCTCTTGAGTAAGTAAGTCGTAGTATTGGCACGTGTGCAGCGAAACATTCCGGGGATATTTGATCAGCAATGCATTAACAGTAAAGTAGAAGTAATGGTAGATGACGAAAATTGACTGTTTGTACATTGCCATTCGAGCTAAACACTATTCAGTTCCGTTAGTCATTGTTAAACCTCATGTACGTCTAGACAAGACGAGCTACTCTGCTAACATAGCAACTAAATGAAAGAGCTCTTCCTTTACTGGTGTAATTGGTATTAGATTGCACTTATTCGTGCAGAATAATTGTCTCGTCCGTATTATAGAGTGTAAAAAGTAACTGCAATCAATCTGTCTAACTGTAATTGACGAGGTTTTCTATGTCATAAATTCGCGTTAATTTCTTATCAATAATATTCTAGAGCGTAAACTAAGAGAGCATAACATTTTAATATTGCTTGAGTATCATTTTGTTTGAAGCAAAGGGTTATTTTGAAATAAATAATATGTTTATTGTCACTCTAATTACAAATTTTGATTTGGTTTACGTTGTTGCTGGATAGCGTTAGCATTATTTGGATTCTATCATCAGTTATTCAATCATACAACTACATGGTCTTAATCAATTTTATCGGAAACTATCTATAAATTTACTACCTGTTATTACAATGTTCTTCAATTGCTTTAACTCTATCATTTATCTCATAATTTTATTAATCATGAATCATTGTTAATCTGGTACAAATATCACATCTAAATTAGGGTGTTGTATAATATTATCCTCCAATTTATCAGTTCATTAATTATTAAAAGTATTAATTGTTCTTTCAATTCTTAACGCTAATGAAAGCATCATAATCCGGCAATAGCCATACCTTAAAATAGCACGTTTGTATGCTCAGACTGAAAATAACCATCTGAGATTTTGTGAGCTTATAAATTAATGCTACGTTCAATCGGATTAGTATAAATAAATATGATACAGTTGAAGCATAGCCTGAGTGTATGTAATATAAAACTATTGATAGATTTTTTAAATCATAGTAATTAACTTATAAGTAGCTTCGATTTGTATCCGATACATAAAACAAATTATTTAGTCTAAAAAATACAAATCATTATCCTTTAAAAGGAATAACGTATTTTTTTTATTCGTTTGAATAACATCTCTATATACTATGAGAGAAAATCTTCCGGGAAAGACATAAGAAAACGCGTTTTATTCGATGTTATTATAGCAAACAATGTTACCTGGCAACGTTTTACAATAGCAGTATAAAGTGTTTTGTTTAGATTGCTTTCGAATAAAATTTCCCTTTGAAATTATTCTTCAAGAAAAATCCGGGAAATAGAGAAAATTTCATCATAGCTGAGATCGTATTCCGAGAAAGAATTATCCAAAGAAGAGAACGTTTGAAAAGCTCGGGATTTCTGTGAATGAAAAACGTCGCCGAGGTTGGGCAAATGGTTGTTCGTGGGCGCGTACATTGCGTGGGTGTCAGCCGTGAACGGTCATATCATAGCAGCGATATCGAGAATATAATGCAAACAAATCTATAGGACGACCTATTCTGTGTGACGTGAAAGAAAAAAAAAGTAGGATGAATAGAAATTGCTTTTTTAAGCCGAGAGTATACGAGATGCCAGTATCTCGAATTCCTATTTTTGTCAATGTACACTATAACCATCAATGAATGAATGTTCATGTATTCTTAAATCAAGGTATTCTCAAAAAATAGTGCAGGAATTATCCTTTATGAGGATTTTTGTCAAAAATAATTTATAATTTCATATGAACAAAAATTACAATGAAAGCTAACTAATGTGGTATATTTTAAATGGAGTAAACAATCAATTACTTAAAACAGATCCTAACTTGCATTTTGGAAATGATATACGTATAGAATGACGAAAATAGTTGGTTTACGTGATTTTAAAAATATATTTCAGTACATAATATACCTTCTTATCAAATTTATTATAAATTATCTATTGTACTTTTTCTACCGTTTTCCTTTCCAGACGTGTTTGAAACCTTGAACTTTACTCACAAATAGCTGAAACTTCTAGCTATTCCCGTACTGCATGATACAATGGTTTTATCTTAGGCCAAGTTGCTATGGTTTCAATCCTAGAGAGGTGATTCAAATATTAACGGCAATGTATAAATCATCAGACTGATTCAGAAAAGTGAACGCGTGAATGTATTTGCTTACAAAAAGCCTCTTCTACGCCAGGTGTCACTGTTACCTGTGCTCTTAGTGACGCGTGAATTCACCCGAACTCAACACGGGTTTCATCTTCTCTTTCCCAGTGCGGATTGGAGAATGCGGAACTTTTCCCTTCCCATACTCTGACACCAGAGACCACTAACTGATCCGAGCCTCGATTGCATCGGAAACCTTCTCTTATTTACATTTTCCCCTTCGTATTCCTTCCCAAAGCACCACTTCTCCATTTCTTACCTCGTATTTTATATATTCTCCATTGGTTTGTGAATGTAGGGAACGGATGGAATTCAATCTTCAACTTTCAATTAAAATATATGTGAATGATATATGTTCACGTTCCCAGCAACTCTTTCCGCCATGATGTATACATTAACGGGATTTCATTCGATGTAAAAAAAAGACTAGAAATAGGTTAAGATAGAAAGTACAAAAATAGAAAAAAGAATGTATGAAATAATAAAAAATTCGGGAATTATTTAAACGTAATTATTTTAAGTTCTTAGGTCGCGTTTTATTTATTCTAATTGTAGTACATCTTTGAGAAGCTGATTTTAAAGCTATTAAAAACCTCGTGCTATTTTAATTCGCAGCGTATATCTGCAACAGGGAGAGGCAGACGTGATTTTTTTTTAAATCGTGGAGTTTCTCGGAGAAATTCTCAATTTATTTTCACAGGTGGTCAACTGCGTGCACTTTGGGATCCAATTATTTTGAAGTCTTCTTGCCTCTCTATTTACAATTCCCTTCTCCATCCATCTTCGCTTGGAATCTGACTCCTTAACTTATTGCATTCACACCTGACGTTGCCTCTACTCCATCCTTCCCAAAACCCTCTCCGGAGTTTCTCCCTTTGCCCATTTCATCTCGTGGCGCCACTTGTCTCCCTTCTCCTTTATTCTCTCCAGGTAAACGACTTTCACGATTCCTCGGTACACACGCACCTTTATTGTTTACTCATTGGAATCTGAGGGAGAAAATGCGTGTTTTATGATGGGAGGAATTTTCTGCTCGTGTAAAGAAGTGTTAGGTTTCGATACGATATCTGAGAATATGAATTATATGAATGAAATGGATATTTATAAAGAAATAGAGTCGAAATGAAGTTTTAAATTATTATAAATGAAGATAAGAGGAAATAAAATTTGCTTTACTTGATTTTTGGAAATAAGACGCGTATTAGACTCAATCTCTAGTCAAAAAAGGTCTACATTATTGTAAAAAAACAATGTTTCAACGTAATAGAAGTTACGAATTCAATTGTAAGTTCCTGATACTATTATAAATACTGATATATATTCTGGATTGTTTTTTGTATTGATATTTACGATGATAGGAGGATCCAATTATAATATAATCATAATTATTCATAAATAATTAAATGTATCGTACGTAAATATATTTGATTTATTCTACTCATATGCAAAAAACTGATGAATTTTAATAAAAAATTCGAATAATACCAAATAACATAATATATTACGCTTAAAGATTCAATAGAATCGCTTAAATGTATGTGGTTTAGAATCGAATTCCATTCGTTTGTGGGTTTCACTTAAGTAAGGCACCTTCTTTGACTTCTCTAAGGTCCCCAAAAATCATTTAAATTTTACTAATGGTCGAATGTATTTCTTCCGAGGGTAACTTGCGACGATGCAGGAGTTTATATCACGACTCCTTTCAGAGCGTTTCTCAAGTTTTATTGACCTTGTAAATAACTTTCTTCGTTTCTTTTTGCCACCAACTCTCCTAGGCGGAAAAAGCCCCGAAATTGATGGGAAAAAGTACACTCTGTTGTGTGGGAAAAGTCTTACTGAGAATAAATGCTTGTGCTTCTATTTACAATGGTCTTGGACAATATATCGATAATACTAAAAGAAAAATATTTCTGGATCTTGTGAGCTTCTTTATTCAATATCTGATGATGTTTTACTGTTCCATGGAAAGCTGTATATTTTAGCATCCATAGTAAATTTATTTAAGTGATTTATAAAATATGTTGAACCGTAAATTTATTCACAAAATGGTTATTTTCGAATAAGAAATAAATAGGTTGTAGGGTAAAACTTACAATATGAATTAATCAGAAGTATATATGAAGTTTAAATCGCTAAAGTTGCGAATAATATTTTTCAATGCAAATAGATTTATTGATAATTCTTAATATTTAAATAGAGATATTAATAATTAAATATATACATATATGAACCTTAATGCTTTGGATTTTGGATAGTGTTTCAACCTTAAATGAATGTTTATGTTTTCCTAAGGATCAGAATCATAACGTGATTTTATTCCATGATCCAACCTCGAATTAAAGAAAGTTCGAATCGTTTACGATCCCTGGTCAATATTTGATTTTCCCATCAAAAATAAATCCTTCCCCGTTAATTACTTTCCCTTAACTAGTTTCTCCTTCCCATAAAAATGCACGTGAAACACGTCCAAAAGTGTTTTCCGATCAATTTATCATTTTCATATGCAAATAATTCACTCGCGCCACTTTATCCCGTCCGCGTTTAAAATATTCAAGAGACCAATGGCCGAAGCGGGTTTTTTTATTCGTTCGCGCGGCGGCCATGTTCGCTGTTTGCACATTCGTTATATCTTCGCTCCCTTTGATGTCGGATATAATCACGTGTCTCATTAATTGCGAACACAAGTAAAAGAATCCCTCATATTATGGAGTTCTAAGCGGACGACACATTCTTTCGCATTGTGCACACTTCAGGAGTAGGACAACACCACAGTAAATGACGTTTCTCGATTTCATACGAACATAATGACGAGGCTTTATGTTAGATAATGTTATATTTTTACGTAAAGCTTAATTTAATATGTTTAAACAATGAACGAGGGCTAGGCGCACTTGATGTTTAGTTGTACTTTATAAAGGTCACTCTTCCGTTCCATTAGCAAGAATACCGGTCTACAAGGAATATATTTTTAAGGTTCATGACGGGACATAGGCATTCCCTAAGTATTTCAAGAATTAAAGAATAAATAGTAACATAATTATGAGGGAAAATTGCTATCAATTTCTTCTTTATAAGACGCGTAAGTGAAACAAAGTATCCAATGAAGCACACTATGAGTCAAATAGAATTAGGTGGAAGATGTTATTTACTCTCGGAAGAGCAGTTCCGATGAGAGTGAAAAATTGCCTCTGTTCAATGTGTGGAGAGGCGAAAGATAACTTTCACAACTGAATTTGGGTCGCAATTTATGGACGAAGGTTACTCGGGTGGGGTTATTAAACAACCGTTTCCGTTAACAACGGCGTTGAAAAAATGGACGTAATCTTAACGGAGAAGAAAAAAAAGCATTCGAAAAGGGATGTATCTTTATGGCGGAAGGCGAGGTTTTTTTGTTTTTTATAAGCGATTCTCAACGTCCGAGTCTGAACAATACGACTTCATATGTCGGACGCCATTTTTTGGTAAATAAAAGCGATTTTGGAAGCTCTTTGCATTTTTAATCTGTGGTCACTTGCTTCCGTTTTTGTCAGTGGTGAGATGTGATAGGTGAATTAAACATCACTGCTCATCTCACAGGAATTCATTCCACATCGCTTGGTAATAAATACGTTTGTGTCTTCGCTTCTTGTTCTTTCTATCTTGCAGTACGTGAACTATTTCCCTATCACATCTCCTCTATTTGGCACATTTATCTCGTTCGAAACATCCTATAAATCCCTCTTCTTGGTTTATTTCAACGTAACCTCTTGATAAGTCATTAGCCTACATTCTCGAAGGAGTGGTTAAACTAGTCGAATAGGATTCTAAAGGATTTTCTATCTTTTATTTCGATTTCCAGTGACTCTCTTAACTCTTTATTTAAAAACATGTAATTCAACTGAACTCGGAGAAGAACTTGGATAACAGAAAGAGTCAAAATATGAGAATAAAATGCATTTCCATGTAAAACAATTCCTGCTTCATTCTGACATAAAAAAGTGATGAATCGGTAATTGCAGATAAGAATAGCAGTTCATTATTTTATTGGTTCTTAGTGTTTATCTAGCTGTTATTAGCAGATTTAATGAATGAATGAAAAATCGCCGACAAATCTATATTGTTAAATTACTGAAGTATGACAGAATATTTTGCTAGAAAAAGTAGAAAATATATGTTCTACTTTAGCCATATTTTGTTCTCGAAGTGTTCAAAATGCAAATAAATAACATTAACTTTCTAATACGTAAATACTCTTATAGTTTGAGAAGTGATTATAGTTAAAAACAATAAAAACTCCATGGTAACTAAGGGCGATATCTACCTCTTGTCTTGATAACGAAGAGAAACATTTCGTAATTTCCCATCCATTCAACGCAACGCATTAAACTCTTTTACGACATCATCTTCCGTGATGAGCTCCTCTTTTTAGAGATGCGGCATTCCTTTCCCATGCGAGTGTTGGAATGAGATAGCGTTGCATTGGGAATTCATCATTTGCTTTGGCGATCGGATATTAAGAAGAGCGTGTGAATAGAGGGAAGTGATATTGGAAGCATTTGTGGAATAAGGAGGAGACGGGTCTAATGAATCTGTATAAGGGATTAGGAAGTGTTTGCGATTCGATGAAAGAGGAATGATCTGAAGGGGTGAAGTGGTGGACGAAGGAATCTGTAGAGAAATATGAGATATGGAATCGAAAGATTCTAGTAATAGGAGAGGATAAATAAAAGTGAAATAAAATTAAGAGAAATGTTTATGATTTTGTTTAAAGTAGGGAAGAAAAATGCTTGTCGTAATTTTGACGAATCTATTTCTAAGCCATAATTGTTTTCGTAAAGCATAATATATTCGTAATATACTAAAATAATTTTCTCCAAGTTTATGAAACCAATACATTTATCGCCTAATATAAATGTTGCTCTGAATCCTTTAATTTACACATCTTCGCTTTCAACTAAATAGGCACACCTCTCACTAACCCCATTCCTACATTAAAGAGCTCAATGAAGAATTCATGTGCACTTCATTGAGTATACTGCTTTTGCCCATACGATTACATCAACACTCTAAGCGAAGAAAATGAATAAATCCCTTTAATTAACGAACGCGTTGCCATCGAAACGTAGTCTCGACTGTTTTCTATCCTAAGAAGCCTTCACCTGATGCTTGTGAGTCTCTCTGAAAGACGAAATCCTTGGTGCTCCTGAATGGAGTCTGTGCAATGCATCCATTGCGTTCTTGGATTCCTAAGATTTCTCATGATCCAGTTAACATCCTTCTTTCGTTACAAATTGGTGATATTAGAGATGTTCATTTGATTTGGTCAAGATGCCTTAATTATTCGCTCCGCTAATTGGATATAGTAATGACCACAGGTATGATTTGCGAACATATTCTCAGGAAGTAATTCTTTCTCTCACATTATCTTTCTACGCACTCGGAAAGCGTCCTTTCGTAAGATTAGGTCCCTTCCGATCTATTTCAGTGGGCATTAGCAACCACAGGGGAAATGTCCTTTCAGATATGGCTTCCACTCATTCATCGACCCTTAGCAATAATGAGGAAGTCAGTGGAGAGAAATGAAAGATAATGATGACTAAACCTCTTAGTATCATCTGATTGTGAAATACATGTCGACGATTAAAACTATTCCTTTTCTTGAACAGGAAATTCGTATATACTAATAATGATTGTGTATAATTTGCAAATTTGAGTTAATACATAATATTTGTATATTACGTACCCAAAAGTAAAACATAATAGAGTCTTCCTTTAATAGCAGAATTTCGCTGTTTTGAAGTTATGATTAAATACCATTCTCATTCAATAATGTTAAAATTAAAATTTACATAGAGGATAACTTTAACGATTGAGTGATAAATGAAATTCAAAATGAATTGCATCAATAAAATTGAGCTTAATTATAGATCGTACATTATATCATTTGGGAAACAATCAATTTTATTTCTAATAATTTTCAATAATTAATACTCATCCAGATATTCATATTGTTTCGTTCATCATGAAGATTGATTGAGTGTGGTTTCATAACATCCGGATATTACGATGATTCGCGGAGATATTAAATACTGAAAATCCATAGCAGATATCTCCCTAAAATATAACTTTCACTATCTATTTCTCCACCTTTCACCTAAAACGACTGTGATTGGAACTCCAAAGTGTTAGCAACTGAAGATATTAGAGATAACGATGTATATTGGAAATCACAGAAATGTGATTATGATTCGGAAATCGTGTAGTATATATCCGATTTCCGTATAACTTCAAGATATCCCTCCCTCGGGAGAATAACCCGAATTTCTGAAGTCGTTATCCCCTCAAAGCGTATATTCTCCTGATTTAAATGTCAGTGAGGGAGCATCGGGGGTATATTCTCCAGATGTTCGCATCGATCTTGACAATGTGGACAAAGACTTGTCATCGTATGAAAACGGTTTCCGGTGAAATGTCAAGCAGATTGCCACTTTGTACTTCACCGTTTCCTCTGAGAATTATTAATCCCCTCGAATCAAATCTCATCATGAAATATCGCTTAAGACTTAACTTTCACTAAATCTTAGAAAGTTAAAGTTTTTGAGACTTTGTTATGGAGGTTTTATCAAACTCTAGACCTATACTATGAGCTGTACTTGAGTTGAACGTGAACGAAATACGATTCATTCATTTAAATTGACTGACGTCATTGTATTTGATGTCACTTTCAGCTTAAAAAGAGGAGAATGAAAAAAGATATTTTATTCATGATATTTTAACTCTTAATAATTAATGGTCATTTCTAAATAATCAGAATGTATCTGCATTATGCAGATAGTCATAAAGACTCTACTTTTTCGTAATTTTAGACCAAAGCACTTAAAAGTTATAAAGGGATTTCTATATGGATTTAAAACATTATTCGTATCCTAAGGATTAACCTGATAAATCCTTGTATGTTAATCGCCATAACTTTGTGAATGTGGTCGCCCTAGTTTAAGGTTTCCAGGATAATCCACTGAGATTTAATCGTTCCAACTATCTCTAGGGCTAACTGGAATATATTGTTCATTTTGCTTCGCTGGTAGAGTATATTTTGATAAGTTTTAAGAAATAACTATGTATTATAGGCTCTTATTAATGAGTTATGCCAATCTTGGTTATTTTAAGATTGTGGTATCGAAGTATTCGTGATAATTATTCGTGATTAACTGTAAAACAAACGCCTTTATAGGAATATGTGAGTTATTACATGTATTTTGATTCTTTTTTATTTTTTGTAAAAATTATTAACCAAACGAGCAATTGACCTCTTTATTATTTACGTATTGATATTCCTCCATAAGGATATGCATGACGTATCTGAATATTATATTTTTAGAATCACATTATATTTAAATATACAGTAACTAAATAGTTAAAAATACATTCCTATACAATACAATGTACAAAAAATTTCCTAGCTATCCAGAAATATTTAATTTGACCTTTCAAGACATGCGTGAGAAAACGGAGCTTGGGGTCATGAATTCCTTTCTATTTCGTAAAAAGTGAGAAAAAAGAGTTTAAGGGTTAGCTAAAGATTCTAAGAGTCTATTCAGGGTGTTAAAGGGAAGGTTAAGGATGAAGTGGGAGAAGCAATTCAAGATGAAGGGTTCCTAAAGAAGAGAGAAGAAAGAGAGACGTAAAAGATAGAGATGAAGATTAAATGCAATTGAGTTATAGAGGGAACTATATTTATGCACCGAATATATTCTATTATGCGTAAGAGTGTGTTTGATTCGATTTCCTATGTACTGCTAAAATAATAGACCCATATTTTATTTCATCAGCGGTGGAAAAAACTGGATATTATGTCTATTCCATTGCATGTGTAATAATTCAAGGTACTTCATCAAGGGATAGGATGTTTGACGACGTCCCACTCTTAGATTTAATTAATACGAACACGCGTGTTCTGGAACTCCTTCTTTTATGTATGAGTTACATTCATGGCGGTGGTCGGGATTTGTCAAGCTGTCATGCAGAGTTCTTCCCAACGGCAAACTTGACTTCGTTTCTTCATTTTCTCTCTATTCATCAATGGGAATCCCGAAATCGTCAGTGTATTTGATTAAAAGGGTGCATAGTTTCAGGTATCTCAATTTTTAAACTTGAAAAAATGTTTGCTTTAGTTTGTTAATGTCTTTTCGTAATCTATGATACGAAATCTAGTGTTTGAGTGATCCCATTCTTCACTTTTTTAAATGAAAATTCTATTCGAAAATTAAAATGAAAAAAATGAAAATCTACCACTAGATTGCAGATTTAAGTTTACTATGAAAGGCAATGAATAATTTCAAAATCGTAAACTCATGATTAAAAAAGCTCTGCTTGAGTAGAATTTTGATCTTTGTCAGATTTTACCTTGATATATATCTACTTGTAAATTTATTTATTTAATTTAAATTATAGTTACATATCTGGGAGTCTCGGATGGTGTAAGCTTTCGGGAGATTTATCATAATCGTATTATCAACGGAATATAGAGATCAGAGATAAAGCTAATAAGCCACTTGAGGTTTCAATCGAGTTCGTAAAAAGTAAAAAGGGAGTTTAATGTTTCAAGTGAGATGACTCTAGGGAGTGAAAATTGGATCAAAAGAGACCTCTTTGTGGGCAAATCTCATCTTATTCCTTCCGAGTGGCTCTTGAAGATCCCCTCCCTTATAGTGGTAAACAATCCTTAAAGACATTGCAATAGCAAATTTCCCATTTCAGATGCAATCGCCATCACACTCGATGGATGTTTTATACCGAAGTTGTGTTTAGGAGAAAAGAGATTGAAGTCCTTGAAGAAAGTTATGCGAATGAGGCTCTAAAAAGGAAGAAAACAATCGCGTCCATTGGAATACGAGGGGAGAATGGAAACGAAAGAATCTGCCTTTGAGGTGATTCACGGGAAGTCTGAATGCAGGGATATTTGAATGTAGGAGGCACAAATCGACTCGGATTGTTTTCTGATCTTTACGTTGCAGTGAGTTGGAAAATATTGTTTTTAATATCTGCGAAGCTGCAGCTGACTTTCGGGTGGTGATGATGTAGGAAGTGAATGGAAAGGTTCCTCCCAAGTTTACGACACGACAGATTACGTTCAGATGGAACACTTTTCGCGTGTTATGAATAATACCGGCAGATTTCCGTAAAAGTCAGTGCAAAAAAGAAGGAATTATATTATTCTTATCCAACAAATGATACTTTGTTTACCCAAGAAGAAAATAAGGGCTTCATTTTTAAAGATTAGGAAAATCGTAATTACAAATAATTCGATATTGGAAAATTATTACGTAAGTACGAAAGTATTTACGCTTCTAATATTGAATTATTTGTAATTTATGTCGAAAATTTTAACTTTGAGAGATATTAGGTAACTTAGGCATCTTAAATGCTGTAGTAGCATCGTTTAAACCAGAGAGTGTTTCAGTTCGTACTGATTTTGGATCAATTAAGAACATTGTATCTTCTGATAAGGTACATTAAAAATTGTCTGAGCAAACTTTGACGAGTGAACTTTGAGCTTTCATGTCTCTATCAGAAATGTTATGTAGGTAAGGAGTGATCTGCTATTATTTATCAAAAAAATACTTCAAATGTATGATGTTCTGAACTGTAGCGAGTTAAGGAAAAGTAATAGTTACTCCTATGAGAATTGAAACATAAAATTCTGAGTTTCTGAAATTTTTTAAAAAACTAACTATCTTAATTTTTAGAGTAAAAAGATGTCGGTAGTAATTTTAATGGAAGATAAACGAGGTGGTTTCTCTTTGTTGATCAAGAGCAAAGGTTCCTGACAAAAATACCACCAAAGGTTTAAGTTTAATTACCCGCAAAGATATCTTTGTTCAAAGACATGCACTGATGAGCCGAGGCTGCTAAAATTGTAAGATGAAAGAATTTGCTGAAAGATGGATGACGTTCACGCCCGAAGGCATAGCTTTTCTCATCTTTAGAAGGCAAAGGTCTCATCTTCTGCAACAACTCTTTCGCCGAGTCAACACAACTTGAATAATGCTCGAATTAGTCGAGAAATCCTTTAAATAATTCAACTGATTTCTCGCTCTTGTTTGAAAGGAATTGCTCTTCCTTTATTATTTGATGTCTTCTGCGAAACATCTTCCTCAGGTTGTTGTCATTCCTCCTTCGCATTAAAAGGGGCATAAATGTTTCGAAATCGAGAAAAGAGAACTTGCCTTTTCCGCGAATATCTTTTATTCACCTCTTCCGATTTTGTCCATTTAAAGCCTAATCGTGTTTCTTCTTTACTCTTTTATTTCTTCTCGCATTTATGTGTCTTTGTTCTGCCCCTGGGCTTTCGTTCTCCGCGTTTCTGACTAATATGCTCTTGAAAAATACCATCTCTTCCGAGTGATAGTCCACACAAACGCATGGAGACAGTCTTTTGTTTGAGTGCAATGCCTTGTGGGATGTGACAGTGAAAGTAGCAGCTGCAAAAGACGAGAAAAGTATGCCTCTTTGACGAGTAGGAAATTGGAATGCAGATCAAACGCAGTTATAAGTGAGTTTTCAAAGTTAAACGCCTCTAAAAGGATGAAACGTATGAATTAGCCATTGTATCGAAGTGCGTGTATGCCGAGCAAATTACTTCAGTAGTTCTTTTGGAAAAATTACGGTGCGTAATGATAAGGTTGTGATGACTATGTTTTTGCACCAAAGTTGAATGTTTCATTTGATGCTAAAGAGATTTTGTGAAGAACAAGATTATTATTTCGTTATAGGAATGAAATTTCTCCTAGGTAGCGAGCGGGAAGGTTGTAGAACTAGATCGTGAGAAAAATATGATAATAGATAGTAACGTATTCAATGTTAGGATTAATTGTTTTGTGTACATTTAAGTTTTAATTTAAAATGATTTGAAAAGGAATCAATTCATAACTTTCTTTATGATAATTATAATTCTTACCTTAGTTAGAGTTCTATTTTATTAAATTTAAATGTGCTATCCTTTCTTCGGAATCCAGCTGTAATTGTTAATGATCAAATATCGTAAAGTTAGACTACACGACGGCTCAGAAATTTTAGAAAAAAAAATTATCCTGATATCTCATTTTATTTGAACTCCTTTAGAACTTTGCAAATGATTTCTTCAATGTTGGTCCCTAGCAAATACATCCTATTTGTTGAGGATAGTAAATGAAATTTTCCTTCTGTAATTGGTTAGGACGTATACGAATACAGAGGCACGTCAGCTTTGAGCTACACCCATTTTAATTAAAACGTAGAAAGGTACGACAAATCTACGCACTCAAAGCAGTTTGAAATACACTGCTTCAGGGTTTCCTGTCGCAAACACAGACTATTAACTGCCCTAAACGTTTATTTCAAATTGTCTCCGCTCAGTAATCACACCCAATATCCGTTTAACTAAGGTTGTTAGTAGCGACTATTATTAAGTACGAATGAATAACTTTATAGGTTCTAAGGGTTAGGTGATTCATATTCCAAATATCGTGCTTCACACAATTGACTGTACCCTCAGTCTCTATATGGCTACCCCTTTTTGTTCTATATGTACTTTGCTACAAGTAATTGATGTTCTCTATTGTATATATTCATAAAAATGTCTATAGTTAATAGTCATCTTATAAAAGGAAGTATATCATTTGAAATGAAATTACTCTTCGATTGTTTCAAGTCATTGCGCTAGTAAACAACTGTTTCTCTTACTAGTAACTGGGGTTGTATCTATCGAATTAATCCCCACGTAATGGCGGTTTAATAGCTCATTCTAAGACAGATTTCTATTTGTAATTTTCTGTGTTTAATCCTTTCAGTTTTATTAAAGAGTTGCTATTTTATCCTCAGTGATGATTTTTAGGTTTGTCCGATTGAAATGACCATACACAAGTTTCACGTATAGTAATTTAATAATATTATTAAGTTCATTAAACAATACTGACCGAGTCATTTATTTATAAAATATAGGTGCTAATCAATGGGTAAAGAATAATCGAATCTATTTGACGAAATATTTATTATTATAGACTTATTTTATCAGCTTAGTTACGGCTTTTTCTTGAAAAACGGGAGAGAAGTACTACTAAGCGTTATGGACATAACGTAATATTCCACGGTATACATAAGTTAATGGTTGAAGAATAGATAAACATTTTCCTTCTTTGTCTGCAATCGTTAATGATAAATAAAGTCGAAGAAAAATAGAAAGATAGCTTTTATCGCGAACATAAATCGACGTATATTCTTCACAATGAAACCGTGTCCGAGATCTTTATTCGGGATTTTAAGACGCAATCAAAAGTCCCTGAAAACGCAGAATGAACTGCAGCCTCATCGACTCTGTTATGGGAAGCGCTTCAATTGTCCCGTTCGAAATTTAACGGAGCATCCAGACAAGTAGTTAAAAGTTAACGGTTCTACGGATAGTTTATTGCATCCGTCCATAAAACGCTGGAGATGGACGAGTCGTTGCATTCAGCGCGAAATAAATACTTCGCCTTATGCCACCTTCTTCGATAATTACATTTGGAATGCAAAGTCTCTCGCGCGAATCAATTAACAGAGATGCTGAGATAATAATTCCAGACGGAGTCTGCATCGCTAAGGATCTTCTGCAAAATAAAAGAGGGGAGGAGAGAGACGCGGAGGGTTTTCTTTGGGAAATATTGAGATGCACGCAAGAATGCACGCGAGCTGAAAGATCGCTCTTAATTTGGAAAAGAATGAAGTTGATTGAAACCGGAATACGTGACGTGCATTCTGTTTACTTTGAGGTACGAAAATAAACGAATTCAAAGCGTTCTATGTATACTTAGACGAATGAAGAGAAGTGGAATTTTATTCGAAAGGTATTCAAAGAGATACCAGTCTAAATTTGTTACGTAAACATCTTCATTCTGAGAGGAATGCGTTCTGTAAAGAGCATTCTGAAACACTTTGTATCTCCTAAACACATGAGTGTTAGGAGTGAAAAATAATGTTTACGGATCTATTTGAAATGAGAGTTTATAGTTAACTGTTGCCATTGGTTACCTTTTAAGAGGGATTAATTCACAATTAAATTCATTATTGAATTTCCTTCGAAAGGGGAGTAGAAATGAAGCAGTAACATTAATATAATTTCTTTCAATTCTTTTTGTTTCATCAGTAATTATTTCTAAAATAAATTTGCTCAAATATGTTTTATTAATCTAGCAAATAAGTTGGATGTTACTTTGAGATTTCTCATGTTTAGAATTTAGTATTTTTCCTTTTAAAATTATACCTCACCGCATCGTCATGGTAACTCTAACAGCAACCAGTGCTATTCACACGCCTTCTGCGTAGGTTACGTAAGAATCTCATTGAACCCGTCTCGGCTCGGTGATGATACGTTGGGATTGTTACCCTTGGCCATTGGGAAGCACCTGACCTTCGTTAAAGAACTCCGCGTCAGACCAGCTCAGCCAATTATTTTCCTCGGACGACTCAAAGGAAAAACACAAACAAGAGAAGCCAGGAAAATTCTGGAAGAAATGAGAAGGAATACTATTTTCTTCTCATGTCCAACTAGTCAGAATTTCGGCCTTCCGTTTTAGTTTCCGCTAATCGGATTTCTGTCACTCCTATGTCGTATGGGTCGTAAGAATATCTTGTCAGAAAAGATAAGAATATTCGGAGTGCGTATGATTGCTAACAACACTAATAGGATAAGATTAGTCAATACGTAATTTAGAAATATTACGCAGGAATGAAATAATTGTATACGTAATAATTGTTACCTCACATCAAAATGAAATAGATGTTTAAATGGATATGTGAATGAATTAATACAAACAGTTGTAGTGATAAATGTATTATTATCCAAGTGTATTATGTTAGTATGTATTAACCTTATTAACCCTGGATAATATAAATATCTTAATGGTGTCCATTTAGGATCATTGTCCTGTAATTGGGTAAACATTCGACAACTGGATCGGTTGAATTGGAACCCTAATTACCTGTATGGCCTCACTTTGGTACTGAGAAAGTAATTAAAGATTAAAATAACTCATCTTTATTTTATTAAATAGTTGAATATCCCTCAAACTTTATAACAATATCATTATCCAAAGATATCTGTATCATTTTATCTCTTTTTGATTATACTTTTCCTCCAGTAATTCTATATGGTACCTTCATCTCAATTAAAAGTTACGTAGGCACAGCATGTGTTGATATATGATAAAAATGTTCTGCTTTGAAAAATCATAAAATTGGTAGTTTTTTGCAAAATACATATGGTATTCGCAAAGCTATTTGGCGGGGATTTAGATAGAAAACGGGAAATGAAAGAGGAAAGGGAAGGAGTGGTGAGTTTGTTTGAATGCGATATGGAATGAAAACTTTAATTACTTTTCACTTTGAAATCTCAAAGGTCTTTGACTTCTCCTTTTAAAAGGATTTTGAGCATCGTCGTCATTTGTCTCCTTCCTTCACGCACATCCTCCTCTCCTTTTTAACTTGCATCTCGCAGTTTACACTCGTATAATTTATCTCTTTCAAATGTCTTTTTCCCGTTAAACGTCTGCCGTAAGTAATTGAAAAGTCCCTTTTCCTGATGTGAATTTAGAAGAGGTTTAAAAAATCTCAGGATCCAGTCAAAGGATTCTTTAGGTATATTTATCGTTCCGAAAATAATTGAGCGTATCGGTAAAGAATTATTGCTAAAGAATTCAACTACAATTTACGCACGTAAGATTTCACGCATTTTGGTATAATTTCCTATAAAAATGATCAATTAGCAATGTTTTTCTTTTAGTTTTATTTAAAGAAAATAATTTAAATGAAGTAAATGAATAATGTTTTTGGTACACATGATCCAACCCTGCACTTTTTGACGTGCGAAAGATTGAAGGAATGTAGTGCAGATATTCTTTTAACGACATATATTTTACTTCTATAAATTTTGATATTTATAGATATTTTTTATCTGAAATTGTAGTCCACTACATACCATTATCTATGGCGAAACCTTAAACTTTAATGTCAAGGAAGAGCATGGTGTCTGGAGCAATTCTTGGACAGGATATTCTCAGTTGAGCTTAGAATGATAAAAGTTTAATATTTGATCAGTCTTTCAACGGAAGAATTCCCAAAAAATGAATTTTACTCGTATACTATTAGAATACATCTTCCATAAATCCCTTCTCTATCAATTAGATTAGTATTATCTTAATTTTTATTTATATTCAACCTTTTTTTCGTCTTCATAATCAATTGCTTATAAATTTGCGAGTGTAAGATCACAACAACCAACGGAGTGAATGCACAAGTGTTTGAGTGGGATGTATACATCGAGCGGTCTCTATCTATTGTTCTCATTACGTACCAATTAACTCTCCATTAGGTTATTCATGACATAGGTCGTTAGTGGTTGGAATGAGGTTTCCCAACCATTTGTCTCCCAGACAATCTGTCTTGTTATACGTTATGGTTGGATCGGCAGAATTAGAGATTGGATCGGGATCGACATAATAATCAATTCTCTTAAAAATATTTCTTTTTAATGCACAGAAATAACTCTTAGAACTAAGCTTCTATTATTTTTTACATTGTTAATACCATATACAGGGTGTATTTTTGATACGATGTACATTATAACAATTTGATAATTATTTTTCTCAAAAATTTTCTTACGATTAGAATTTTATAAGCGATAAAAAGATTATCAAACTTAATTCCTTTATTTTCCTTACTTTAGTATCATTTTAGTATCCGTAATTTCCAAGTTAGCTCTTAGTTTTAATGTTACGAGTAATGTATCTTTATATTGAAGTTAAAAAATGCTACATTTCAGAGAATGTTATATTTTAGAGAATTTTTGGCCTCGCTTTCGAGAAATAATTTTTCATTTTCTTTATTTAAAATAACACTCTAACTTCAACCGAAATTTTTCGAGCGAGTCAACATACTCAATTCATTATTTTATTTCCACTAGTGGTATCACAGCTCGCTTTCATTTTCGAGTGATACCTGAGAATGGAGGCAGCGTATGGCGCTTCCCATTCTCTTCCCATCGGCAAACTTTCCAATCCCCCTCTTGTGGGATCCACACATCGTTACACGTCCTCTTCTTATTTTCTGGATTCTCTATTCTTTTATTTCACCACTTTCTCTCTAATTCCAACTCCTCTCACTTGGACCGCCACATGCTCCCCTATATAACTGAATTGACAGCCAATAGTCCCACGACTTTTAATATGACAGACGCCACCCATCACGTGACCCCTTTTCTCCTCATTTGATTCCATTGCATTCGCATCTGAATTCCAAAAGTTCCTTCTTGTTTTTTCCCTAAAGGGGCGCATACGAATCGAATCAGGGTTCAGCGGAAATGCTATTTCGTCCCGTCTCCCTTAGAAACAATATTATTTGTAAAAGTTTGTTACTGTAAACACACATTTAAATTTAAATATATTTGGATATTTTATTTTATTAACATATACAATTAAAGAGAGGAACTCAAATCAACAATTGACGCACGCTAACATCGATAACTTAAAGAATTAAATTTCTTCTTATCGGAGATTCGAACCCGGGACTTTAGCATTAGAAAGTTTAAGAATAAATTGATTATAAGCAATCATGTATAATTTAGTCCAGTTTTAAATAATTTAGATAAACATTAATAGATGATTCCAGCATAGACACGTTAAAGCCTTTCTCAAGTCTGAAAATTCGTTATCATTTAAATAATTAATATTGTATAAAATATATGATATAATTAATCATTTTTGTTAAATATTTGTATTCAATCCAATAGCTTTAAGGTTATAGTACTAAGAAAACTAAGAAAAAAGTCTGTAGTGGATTGGAAATTTAAGTTCCAATTCTACACAATGATTAATAAGCATCCAATCGGTTGCACGAAAGATTTCAATAAAATATATCGAATGCCAATTAAATTTGGGAAATTTCACGGAAGGATGCACTACAAGTTTTTAGGTTGTAATATCATTCTCATCAATCTCAGTGCACATTCCCAATTCCTTGGAATCACTCGAGTTTCATCCGTTGATGGGAATAAATTATTTGTAGATTCGAATGCTCTTCTTTTGATCTTTCCTACGAAAACTAGTTACGGATATTTTCTTCGCAGCCCCTTCTACTGCTCTTTGAAGGATAAGTCTTGGTACGGCTTCCTTCTGCAGACTTCGAAGCTTTTAATGATTCGAGAAAATCTTCCCCTTTTCTTTATGCCCTCGCACTTTTAAAATACTCTGAATAGGAAATCTCAAAAGAGTCAAGAATCAAAAGATCAATTCACGAAATGATACTTTATAGTTAGACTCTATAGATTGAAACTTATCATTCGTCTAAGTGCTTTCTTGGAACGTAGTACGTTTTGAAGGGAGACTATTTACGTGAATAGGGCGGATATTTTACAATTCAAAGAAATGTATATGATTATTTATCTGATTTAAGTATGTATCTGGTTGAATTTCCATATTCACGGAAAGGATGGAATTTATGATGATAATGATAAAATAACTTCATTTTAGGGTGAGATTGGGGGTAATATATCTTCACATAAATATTACTAGTTTGAGGCTATAGATATTTAGACTATGATTAGTATGAGTTTATATATATACTATTGAATTTTATGTAATCATTTAATTTAAATTATTTTCCCAAAATGAAATCAGACAGTTACATAGCTAAAACAGAAGTAAAAAAACAGAGCTTTAGTTTTCGTTAGAATTTATTGGTAAAAGAGAAGGTTTGAAACTCTATGAAATAAATTGAAGGAAAGAAAAATTGCTATACGCATAATCAATTGCTTGAAGCCTCCTCATATTTAATCCATTATAGAAATGAAAATTAAGGAAATATATCTTGACAGGGGCAGTCCAAAACACTCATCGTTATATTTAGTTTATATCTCTATAAAATTACGAAAAAAATATGTTAAGAAATAGGTTTTTTTATGGAGATCTCGTTGCTGAAATAAAATTCGTTAGTCGAATACGAGCTAGCTGTTAATTTTTTCCTCTCCCATTGATGTAATATACTGTTTCAAACGTAACGGAATGATGTAGGGATCTATAGAGAAAATATCGAAAAACGAAGAACCACGCCAAACGTCTCTCGTCATAAAAAAATCTCAAATCTCGCGTCTATCATTTGCATTCAAAGTTTCCTTCGATGAGTGACGCGTCACCATCGCTACTTCGATCAGCAGCTGGAGCTATTCATCCCGTCTTCCTGCGGATTAAGGAAGTGTCGCTCACGTAAAACTTCAGAAAAAAAAGGAAATTGACTAGTAACGCGACGTGAGAGGGAGTATCGATGTTTGGTATTAGTTTAGGGAATCGAAATATAAAACCGTGTGCAAAAACGGTACGACACTGGATAGAGATATGGGAAAGAGAAAGGAATATCGAAAATTCTGTCTGTCGCTGGAATCAACAGCCAAAGAGAAGATGTGGAACACGTCGATGCAGGAAGATTGCCCCGGGCGATATAGATGTACAAATTCTGTTGATTTGTGTACGTGCGTGTATATTTTTACAATGATGATAATACTCGTTTGTTTTTCTATTATATCTTGTACTATAAATATTCACAAAGCGCAGAATTTAAATAATAATATAAACAAATTTAACGCGAAGGTAATTATTTTACGGGAAGATAACCTTGATGTTTACGTTCAACTATTAAAGGGAGATAGACTGATAACATTTTGAAGCCTCTTCTAGTATCTATTTACAGAATCCCGCCATAAGTATATTTAATGTCAAATATTTTCTCTTCGGTACAACTTATTGACTCTGCTGCTCAAACAACACGGGTGGAGGTGAATTGGAATTTTATATTTTCCGGAGGAAGATGTTTAGAACGTTTCGTCTTATATCTCGGGTTGTTTTATATATTACAATTATAACAATATTACTATATTTTTATCGTTATCTTACTTATATTAATTCATTTTTAAAATTTTAAAATTCACTTAACGTTACCTTGATATATGTAGCTTGATAACTCATGAGGTTTGTTAATAATTACCGATTTTATATGATTATTATGGCTGAATTTAAGGCCATGAATCAGTAATCTTATAACTATGTCGGTCGCTTGAATAGAAATCATTGTTCTTTTTTATAAATAGCGGAAATATAAGTAGAATAGTTAAAATAAACTTTGTCGCAGGAGATTCACTTGTATTATATTTAATGGTTACATATAAGGACGGAAATGTACATATTACGAGTGGAGTAGAATGTAAGTGGTTTGAAAGAAGTTGTCCAATGCTTACAAATTAGAACGCGGGATTACGTAACGAGTGAAATATTGCGGGGGAATCGTAGTAACGCGCGTTCCGAGCATTTCACGCTCGTGATGATAGATGGCCCGTAGGAATGCGGGATTAACCGATGAACAATGAGATCCTAAGGTCACGATTTTTGCCATTTGATGAGAACTTCCGACCCCATTTACACCTCTTTCAAAACACATAGCAGCGGTTTCCACACCCAACCGCATTACAAATGATTTTCTTCCGAATAAAAACAGTAATCCGTTGATGGCGCCTACACGACCATCTTTTTTATGTTCACCTGAGGTACGTAACGAGAAAAAAGGCCTGCGATTGAGGGATTAAATGGAAGCATTTGGACCGTGTTCTTGGGACAAATAGCTTTTGGAACCAAAATGCGCTGACTGAATTGGAAAGAATCGTAAAAGTCCTTTAGTCTGTGAGTTAAGAGGGAGACCTTGAAAGAGATGATTCTGAGGAATATAATGCTTTTTATGAATTGGTTACTCGCGTCATTTATGGAATAAGTGGATCCAAATCCAAGCTTTGATCCAGTTTCGGTATTTCCAATTTTCTACTCATCGTAAACTCTATTTATAAGATTCAGAATTTCATCGAATGTAAGGTTTAAATAAAACTTTTCGTACAATTTACGTCGGTAAATTTTGAAAATCGAAAAAGCCGAACTATGACTTATTCGATAGATTTAAAGATCAATGATGAGGCGAATTTCCAGCAAAAAATAGCTGAAAAAATAATATTTTATACTCTATTCAAAATATGGGCAGTTCTTTTCTCCGTATATTTTAGAATTGAGAACTTTAGGATTAAATTACTAGTTTCGGTGGATTGGAAGTAGCTCCACAATTATTATTCTTCTTCACAAATTCTTAATCATTGTTCATAATTTATGTATTACTCGATATAAGTGAACTACATTGGCATATAGTGATGATCTAGTTAAAAGCTTTTTTTTAATTATTATGTATAGTTAAGAAGAAAATCTTTCTTGTTAATCATATAATCGCATTTTTGCATCTAACCTATTTGTTTGCCATGAAATTTTTCGGAATTTGTGGCTATTTATGTTAACGAATTTCCTTCATGATAATAATATATTATTAAATAATGTCGATAGAATTTAACTGGTAACCATATATATGTATCGAGAAAGAGGTAATTTTTTCCAGTCTGAATCATGATAGCTACGGAGGAGTTTGAAATTGTTCTTTTTGACATATAAATAAGGAATAAATTCATCTGTATTTTCAAATAAAGAGGAATTCAATATAATTAAAAACACGGCTTTTTCGTACTCAAACAAATGTTTTTAAGTGGTTGTTTGTTTCTTATCCTAATTTGATGTTTTTTTGATGAGAAAATACTTTAATTTATGAAGCGTATTGATGATTTAATAGCATCAGAATGGTTCGGGAAATATCACGTAGTTCTATAACTATTCAAATATAGAAGACTAAAAATGAGAGATCAATATCATACGATACAATGTACTTCATAAAGAACGAAATAATTTATCAACGAAAGTATTTAAAGTATGCAAACCAAGGATTAGTGAACGTAGATAATTAACAATGAAATTTTAGAACCAGACGATTCAATACGTTTTTCATTAGGTTCTTTTATGGAAAGAGAGTATTTTTATTTAAACTCCGGAGACTTTTTTGAGTCTATTCAGATATAAATCTGCGAAGGAAAGCTGTGGAGCTCAAAACCTTAATGTGCGAATGGGATTAAAGCGCTCGTCTTAGCTAAGGGAGAGGTTCCATAGAGATGAGCATCCTACGAGCTAATCTCCTTCTACCTAGCTTGTCTCCAATGATTTATGACGGCAGATAACATTCCTAGGAGTAATACATCCTTCCTCTTACCGCAATCACTCCCCAGGGAAAGAATATAAAGCCGTTCTGAATAAACTCCTTCCTTTTTTTCCCTCGCCTTCGGTACCTCATCTTCACAGCTTTGGTACCATCCTTCCAGTTCTTCAATACGCTTTCGGAATCATTTCATATCACACCTCAGATTTCGCTACGTTTAATCCGAGGCTTAAATTTGGACGTAAAAGTCTAATAATGATAAGCCTCCCGATGTAACATCGTTATCCATAAATTTTATTGTGCATCTCCCCGTTGCCATGGAGAGATTTATGGTGCAGTCAATAACTCCGGCGGAGATATCATCGAGGGAAGATATTTATGGTTTTTTATCTGCCGTAGATTATTCCCTCACCTTATGAGTTTCGGTTGCTTTCGTTTTATTTGTAATCATCCATTTTGAATTTATGGGAATCATTTTGGCTTGCAATTACATACACTTCTTGCTCTCACTTTGCAATATGCATAACTCTTCTGCGATGGTGCAGCGTTTGCCAATTTTAGCTGAGGACTTTAGAGCCGTACTCTAATCATCGATTGAATCTTGATTTTAGGTGAGATAAACTTGATCTAACATAAGATAAAATCGCATCTAATTATTAGTTGATCTCATCTTAATTTTAGTTTTTGGTAAATTAATACTTGTTAAAATATAGTTTCTACTCTCTTTTTCTACGTTTCAGGGTCAATAATATTAATTTTCTATCGTAATATTAACTGCAGTACGTAATTATTTTCTAATTTTGGATTCCTTCGGTGAATTTTTATATTTTAGAAAGATCTGCTTTGAATTTTATTGAGTGATATTGTAGTTGAGTAAGGATGTATCTTGTTAGTAAAATCGCTCTTTGACCAGGAAATGTGAACAATATCTATCTCATTATTGTTACTACTTTTCACTATACTAAAAGACGCATGTAAAATTTATGCATATAAATGGTGTTTTATAGTGAATGAAAACTGAAATCTTAGTCTATACAACACCATACAGCCAATATTCACTCTTTGTAAGAAATAAGTGTAAAAGTTTTCAAATGTATAACAAATATAAAAGTCTTTCAAGAAAAGAGCATCTTCATAATATCGTGAAACATTTTAGTTTACTTTAAAGGGGAACGGCTTCTGTTATTCCTCATATTTAAAAAATATGCAATCCTTTTAAAATTTACGTTTGAATTTATAATGGACAAACCCTCATTACTGGGGTACGTAACAACCATAATTACTCCACTTTCATCTCTCCTTTATTTTGCTCCTCTAGTGTACATTTAGTTAATTCATAGTTCTCTTTCTCGTCTGTGATGAATCAATTCGTCCGTATGAATTATTTCCCAACTTCTTCGTAGTAAATGTAACAACCTCACGCAAAACTTTTACTGACCTGAGGCAATTTGACCCGCAAACACGCCTTCTTTAATTGAGAGTTTCCTTTGAATTTTACATGGAGTTTTCGCGTTACCTTCAGTGACTTTAGCACTTCTTCACCAACAGTAGACGGCGTTGGATGGAATGAGGAATGGAGTAAACAAGAAGGGAAAGGATTTGCGTTTCTGGTAGACTTTCATGGGGAATTCTAGTCCGCAAAGCTTTAATTACTCTCTCGAGTATAGATATATATTTTCTTAGTTAATATTTACTTGAACGGATGCATCAATTATTTAATTTAAACATATAGAATAGCTTAATTATGTTCCATTAATTTCTTGTTAAACGTTTACTATTATTTAGATTTATTATTTATATCATATATTCCTTCTAAGCGTTTTAATAAAAACATTCATTTCACTTTATTTTTCGAAATTGATTTTATTCAGCGGAAAATTAGTTTTGAATAAATGATAACGTTACCTTGGTGATTTACTCATTTAAATAAATAACTACTTGTCGTACATCTACATTTCTATTATCTATAATAAACATATATTTGTAGACTCTATCGTAGTGCAACTCATTCAGTAACGAATCATTAACATCTGTTGGTTTTAATATGATCAAAGTTTTGATTTTAAACAATATTCAACACGTAAATATTTGTGGTAATTATTCGTTAAATTCTATTGAATTTCCTAAGCATACACGAAGTTACAAAGCGGTTGGATTTAATGAAAATGTAATCATTATTGTTTGTGGTGTAGAAAGTAAATTATGTTAGTTTATGAGGAAAAGATAGATTGAAAACATCTCTCTCTCTATATGCAATTTACGAATTCCAATAGATTGTTTGGAAAATATCGATATTTCAATAAAAAGGAACCAGATTAGCGTCCTTTGGAGAAATTTGGAAATTAAATTCAGCCCCTTACATCTTCTAAATGATTTCTTTGGTCAGATTTTGAATCTTTTCCTATTCTACTGTGATGGTTATTTCAGCATTTACATGAAAAGGCCTGGAATGGATGGAGGTTGTGTTGAAGGCAAATGGCTCGGAAAAGAAAGCTATTATATAGAGTCAAAGGGTTGGCCAAAAGGACAGTAATAATGAGACATAAAGGGAATGATTTGGGGTCAAAGGAAGGTGCAGTTCTTTTGTCAGACTAATTTCAGCATTTCGCTTCTCAGATAAGAGGGAAAGGTGTTGCTGCAGAAATTCTTTTATCCTTTGCGGTTTATGTAAAGATGAATGTATTTTGGAAACAGTGCGATTGTCAAAGAGGTGTGAACTCTATCTGCAAGACATCTCTGCAAAGTTGGCATAGATTAAATCACCTAAAATCTTGTTTACATTTTTGGTGAGGGTGATTGTTGAACATTGCTTTCTAAAGTACCCTAAGGAATGGTCTTCTGATTAATTCAAATTTGCAATAAGTTTTAATTTTGGTTTAGCATTTACGAGGAGGGTTATTTAATTTACCAGGGTCTATACTAAACATCTATCTATAAAATATGATTCTTTTAGTAGTTTAATATATGTTTTCTTTCTAAGTTGTATTCCGATCTTTCATCGAAAACTGATTTTCGTCGATTACTAAAATTGACAGTTCAGTTATTCACGGATTAAGAGCAGATATAATCTTTTTTTAGTTAACGTATTTGTTTCAATAAATCAAAGATGAGAAAAGAACATGTATAAATTCGTCGTAGTGTTTTTTCTGTATGGTTTTTATGTAAGTATGATCTGATATTGAGTCTTTAATATTTAATATCAGAAAGATATAGAGACATGTGAAATAATATCTGAGTGTTCGGGAAGAGGAAACGTCCAGTTATCTATAATATAATATAATTTGGTATCAAACTGTAGAAATATATTAGGTTGGTCTCGTGATAGTAGATGTCCCAATAGCGATATCTGGTGGACCCTGGGTGGGGCGTGGCCCTACCTTTTCCATCCCCTCACCCGGGAAATTTTCGTGTCCACTGCCTCACCTTGAAATATGGATATTCCACCCATTTCAACCCATATCTGGACCTACTTGCATATCTCAGATACAGAAACAACGCATCAACCCTCCGTTATGACCGGAGGTGGCATTTGATATCCTCACACGGGGACATTGCATAGTATGTGTTTTCAATTCGCTGATAATATGATATGTAGCATAATAAATTCATCTGATTAAGATTGTTTATAGATTAAAGATATATCTATTTATAGATCTCTGATCTAGTTTTTCAGTTCTTTATTATTTTCTTTTAGTTATAAAATATATCTCGATTCGTCAAAAGAAATTTAAAATTTCCAATTGCTGAATTTTCTATTATATTATAGATATAATATAGTAGAAAACTTTGATATTATCAGGATAAAGGTATTTGGTAATTAAAATAGAGTCTATTTTTCGTGAACTGCTCTGTCAGAAATTGCAAAATCTTTTTAATTTGAGATAAATTCTAGATCGACCATAAAATTTTGTTATGAATAATTTTAACTGGCCTTCATCTTCTCAACCTAGATATGTAGGTTTTTATATCATTTGTGAATCGCAAGTGTCGTATATGTGAAGAAAATATTGTTCTCGGTATATGATTTGGAATTTAAATAAATATTCATTGAGAATATTTATTTTAGTCCAAAAAGTGCCATTTTCTATAGGAATTATACAAATTGTTTCATGAATCTTTCTATCATTCAAACTAGTATTATCATGATATAAAGATGTAATTCAAGTTTAATAATTACATTTACAACTAGAGTTGCTCTAGTATCAAAAGCAAAATATGTCTAATACATATTTATAACAATAGTCAGGAATATGAAATTTTTTATTTCTTTTGTCATATCGAGATATATTTTGTAACTAAAATAAAAGAATAAAGAACTAAAATATTAGATCAGTGTTACAGAAATTGAAATACGCTCACTGTGAGAGTTATTGTTTATACATGTATATGAGACTCAAACCATGGAATATAACGTTGGAAACTGGCTAAATACTCTGGTGTCGATGTCAGCAGAATTCTCCCTTTCCCGTACGCTTTTAGACTCGTCCACGACAGTACGAAATAATTAATTAGTTTTTCAGGTATTTAGGGGATTCGTCGTTCATTAATTTTCAAACAAGCCAGTATTTTCCAGGGACATTTTTCCACATTCATCATATTCACTCATCTCCCGGAGCTACTTGTTTAAATCCGATTTTACCCGACGTCCATTCACTTCCGTCTCCCTTCGCCCACACTTCCGGTTGCCCGTTTCTTCCCATTCCGCATAACCCTTCTTTCATTTTTTATCTCTTTTCCATTCCCTTTCTTCGCCTGCCAATACATCTCCCTTCCCGGGTCCAATATTTTTCTAAATTGGCACTTTTCCAATTTGTCGCAGTCTTTTTTTTATTTATTTTCCTACTCATCTCTGTATTTCTCCCTTTGTTTCCCCCACAGATCCTCTCCGTCAACATCTTCTTTTTCCCAAACCTTTTTTCCCCTTCGACGTCCTTTTTCGCATGTTTTATTTATCTCCGCTTATTTTCCAAACACTTGCGCTCTCGGCCGATTCGTTTTTCAATTTTTTTGTGTTCTCTCAAATCAAGAATTTGCGTCCGATAGAAATCGCTTTTTTTTCACTCTCGATATTTACACGATTCTTCGCGAAAAGACGTACCGAAGCAAATATGATGTCGAGATGTATATTTTTTTGTAGAATTAACAGAGACGAGTGTCGGCTGTAAATCTCTTAAGCCCCGGTTATTTATTCGCCGTCGTAAAAAAGGTACGGCTCTGATTGGATATCCGACGTAACGGCGCTAATTTCGTAGTTTTGTTTTCAATTAAAATGAAACGGAGGTCTCTCTCCCTCATCCCCTTAACGGTCACGTGCTACGTTCATTAACTCGCGAGAAAATCTTCGGAGAAATACCCAACTGCGAAATAATTTGCCGGAGCTTAAATTACTCCGAAAATATATTCATTCGCTTCGCAGCTTTTGAGTGAAATTTAAATGTAACAGTTGATTCCAAGAGAGATAACTTTAAAGGATGTTCTACCGTTATCAAAAGATTTATTGATTCAAGTAATTGAATTCCTTAAATTACGCTGTAACAAATAATTTGTGATAGAATTACGCTAGCTATTTTTTAAAGCATTTACTAATAGTGCTGAAGATGAATGAGCTTACTTCTTATTGTGTTTTACAATAAGAATTTTGTGTAATATTAATTAATAGACGTACTTTAATTGCAATTAATTATTAACATAGAATGGGTTTCTAAATATTTACCTCGATCGAGAAATGATGGAATAAGTTCTCAATAAAATAAATCGATATCTTATTAAACGAAACATAAAGCGAAAGAAAGATAAAACTCTTTGTATAAATATTAGTCTAAAGGAGAACTATAACAAGATATGAATTTCTCAATGGATATTTAAACCTCAAGCATGTTAAATTGGTTCAACTGGACACCGATGTAACAGGAAAGGGAATTCCCGGAGAATGCGGTTTGAAGGAGTTTCATGAAATGTAAATTTACGTCAGGAGAAAATGTCAGAGAAGTTAAAGTGGTGTTGGACAAAGCAGGGCAAAGTTAAGACGAAGGTGGCTTAGCCCTCTACCGGAAAAGGTGTCACTTACATCTGGTGGGTTTTAATTGAAAACAAAGATCTCTATATTGCATAATGCTCAAGCATTAAAGAGAACTGTATTAGAATTTTTCATTTCTGTAGCAAATGAATTTCTTTCTCTATTTTCTCCTTAATTATGCGCGTTAAGCTTGGAATAATTATTTCATAACTCTTGCAATGCATTTTCAAAACATTTAACAGAAATCTAGTTTCATATTGGTGTTTTTACGAAGTATTTTTTACACACCGAGAGTGTAGGTTTTAATTAAATGAGACATTTGCATACACCACGTAAATTTTCACTTCATATATTTAGAAACCGGAAAATGTTTTTTATTTCAATAGTGAATTTAAATGAATTTTTAAGGTTTTTAGTGCCAATTAAAGCGTATTTTCTATAATTTAAATTCTTTAGATGATAAAAAGTTAATGTTTAAACGTTCAGAATTCAGTAATAATTCACTTGAGGACATTGTTAATTGAATTGACTCATTTAGTTTCATTTCATTAAACTCTTTTAACCTAGGTATCTTATTTCCGTTTCAAACGAATCGAGCGTACACTTGTTAAAATTTCCTCCGCAAGAAAAGGATACATTTTATTTTTCTCAAAAGATACTTGTTTCCTGACTAAACAAACGTAACTGGGAAATGTTTTTCTTATATTTAGATTATATTTTCACCTTACATAATCATAGCTTGTCTTTATTAGAAGATATGTTTTTTCTACGTGATGTTATTCTGAGAATTTAATTCATTCACACGGATATGTAATTAAAACCGTTTCGAATTCGCTAATCAAGTGCGTCACGAGCACGGCTGTTGCGTGATATTTGGGAATTAGCATGGAGTTGCACGTGTGAAAATTTGCAGCTATTCTCATTCAATCTGGCTTGTATCGTAAATTTAGCGATTGTTGCATGTATCATAATTTTTAAATTCCTAAAAATTACGTTATGTTTCTTATATATATTTCTGTATGAATGCAATGTTTTAATTGTGACAAATCAAACAACATATTCCGGTTTACTATATATTCTATATATAAAATGATAGTGAGAATAATTAAATGTCATTCATTTGAAACAAGATTCGACAAGAATATCTATCCAGAATTTTGATCAATATATTCAAAAAGATTGATAATAATATTAGATTTGAATGATGTGTGCTCGCGGAAGTTACAAATTGAGTACCTTGATATTGAAAATAGTAATATTTTATTTTATCCTTAAAGTCTAATTCGTTGTAAAGAATATTTTATTATCATTGATTTTTATCCTTCGTGATTTCACACTTATTCCCATGCGGAAATTTCCAAATTGCCTCTCCTATCCTAAAAGATACAAGTTAAGTTTTGAAACACCTGAGGATTCGTTTGTTTGATAATTAAGGTAATTTGTGTATTCGTATGGTTACGTACGGTCAAACATATGTAAGGGTTGCTGTGGAAACAGATTCCTGTTGGGGTCAGCAAGAATACGTCATTGGAGAGTATAAATGGAAGGTCTGAAAGGTTGTTTCCCACTCAAATGCGCTCTAAGGAGGGTTGTGGGTTGGTCTAGTCTCATCTAATTTTCCCTTTGAGGAAAAAGTGAGAGGAAGAAGAAGTGGAACATGGAGCTAATGAAAGATTAAGGGAAATAAAAATTTATGGGGAGTTTGGTACGTCCAATTGAGTCAGTTTGAGGAGATGGTAATGGAATGAATGTGAAGCGAACTGAATAAGAAATGGAATGAGATGGACCTCAGATCTTAATACGAAAATAGAATGGAAGGAAATGTAAATTTAGACTACTCTCAGAGCTATCTCTATTTTATTGCTTTAATGTAAATATAATAAGAAATATAAATTTATATCGTTGTATATCGTTAATGCAGGGAAGCTAATTATGTATGAATTTTATTTCATAAATTAGATAAAACACTAGATATTGAGAGAGATATATTAACTCGTTTGTTTCCCTTAATACTAAATGTTACTGTTTTATGTTACTGAAAGGCTAACGAATGCTTACCATGTTTCTCATTTGCTTTAGATTATATGAAAGAATCCTACTTTGAAATTTAGATAATTAAGAATATACAATAACATTGATCTGATATAAATATAGTGATCTGAAATTTCTCAAATTATTTGTAAATCTTGTTTTAGTTAATGGATAGAAGAGTCTACAAGTTCAACCTAAGATTTGTAGACGAATATGATGAAGTACCGTGTCTTTGTAATTGAAATTCGAGAACGTAAGACAAAAAAATTTCCACTAGAGCAAAGTACGGCCGTGATCATTTACCTCCTTCAACGTAAAATGAAAATTTCCATAACCAAATCGTGAATCCGCATTTTCGAGTAGACCAACCCCATAATCCATCATTCTCTGAAATGCGTGCTACGTCATCAGAACAAGGCCACGCGAAGGGTAACTATGACTCGAAGCGACGCGTGATATCACTCGATATATGGAGTACAAGTGGACCCGTCTTCATCTCCCCCTCCGGATAAGTACCACTCCTGCATTGCCATGGAAACCTCCCTTATCCCCTCTTCTTTGGGAATTATTTCGCGAGATCTTCCCACTCAGCCTCCATTTTACGGACAAAGGATCGGTAACAATTAGTAGGCATCGGACGAAAAACAAAAGATATAAATTCCATTTTTTGTCGAAGTGATGCTTTTTTGGCAACCATCACTTACGGAGGATAAACATGGAATGGGTATAAACAGAAGATTCGGCCGTATATTTCTACTGACGTGTTTCGTAGCGAATTTTCCTCCGCGAAAGGAAACTGTCCGCGCAGTGAATCTGAATAATGGATCTCTTAATTTCTTTTATTTCTCCTGATGACATTTCCCGAGGTATCTGATTTACGGAGCAGCCTGTAATGGGACGAGGCGAGGAAAACTGCTTTCGATTGTGGAAATGCTTTTGACGAACAATTTATACAGTTTACAAGAATCAGAAGTTCGTAAATTTTATTTGAAATGATATAAAATTTATCCAACGTATAACCCAAGAATTTTAGAGTAAGATGTTTCAAAATATCTTTTAAGGATAAATAACTACAGCGTAAAAAATAATGTATTTTTATTGTTTTTCGAATTATTTGATTCGATTACGAAGAGTAGGTAAACTTCCATACTAGAGCTATAATTAGTGCGTAGATAATTTAAATGGCTGAGGTTCGATATTCCTCAAAGGTGTTTGAGTGCCATTGTTGACCGACAATTTTGCTCACATTATGGTCAGCAGAATCCTTCTGGAGTTGATTGAGTCGAAACACAAACAATCCCACGCATTTAAGTTTAATGCTCAATTTCTCCATTTGATAATATTGATTGGATTACTTGGTAAACAGCGGAGAAAACGTTTCACTCGATGCGTTAATGAGCTTGATATCACAAAGGTATTAGAGTTTGAAGTGAAGAAAATATCGTAATGATTTTAAGAGATCGTGTGATATATTTTAGATAAAATATGGGAGGCTGAAATAAATCCTAATATTATATTAACTTAATATTCTTATATAAATAAATGTTACACAAACCCAAAAAATTCAGTTGTTGAAAATAAGGATGAATGCTATTATGAAATTAAGGTGCGGGATATAGTTTTACACAATACGAATTTTTATCAATTTAATATGTATATGTTCAGTTATCTCTACATATTACTGGACTCAACCTAAGAGATCCAGGGATTATTTTCTATCAGTAAGAAATTGAATGATGATTATGACTAATTTAACCTGATTTAGTTATTTAAATTATATTTTATATTATGCATCTCTTATAAGTTAGAGATGGGCTATTTGTTTCTTTTTATAAAAGTTTTATATTTATAGACTGACAAAATATTTTTCTAATTAAATACTTCTATAAGTCGTTCATATGATTTATATTTCACCCTAACTATTAAATGAACTCATCTGCTGAAATTGAAGTATTGAACGTGACAAATAATATTTTCTGACTCTCCTATATATATTTATATCGCTTCTTTGCTATGGCAGTTGAATGTTTCTCAATTTTTATTTATTAATCTAAAGGTGTAATTCGTCGATTTGGTAACTCACGGTTATTTCAGAAAGACCTTCGCTATAGTATATAGGGAATTTAATCCCAAACCTCGTGCACCGTATACGGAGCTTGGTTTAGTTCATTTCGCGGTCGACGATCACCTGGAGCGTTGCCTTGGCCTACAACATTCACTTTTTACCCTGTGGTCCATCCATTATTCCTCCATCGGCCTAATTGTTATTCCTGCGCCCAAACCACAGCTCCCTTTTAACTGCGCTGTACGCCACCGTCTTCAATGCCTCATTCATTGCGTGTCAGGAAACTTATTTTCCTCATTCATTTTATTAAAATTTAAGTCGCACGGAACCGTTTCCCTTAGAAGATATTTGATTTCCCGAGAGCTGCGTTAGAGGCGATTCAACGCAATCGTTCTGAAATGCGTAAGGTAATGTGCATTCGGAAATACAGAATGGCTTTAATATCTCCATCCCTTGATGAAATTGAAATAATTCTAAAATTAAATCCTTTAAATAATAAACTGAATATAAAGTAATTATTGAAGCATGTCATTTCCTGTAAATCTTAATGATGTTGTAAAAAAGATTATGTTCCTAAAATATTGGAAGGAGTATTTATGATTCCTAATCTCTTTTAATAAATAATCTCAGGTACAATAATTATAGTATCATTTAATTATAATATTTTTCAAATACATGTTGTTTGCATTCCTTTATAATAAACTTTAGAAGCATTCCGTCCCGTTTATAGTTCACTATGATCTAATTTATAGGTCTGTTTGCTGTTTCGAAATCATTCATATTGTTTAGTTGTACTACAGGGATAACTTACTCTTTCGCCGTAATGAAATATGAAAGAGAGTGAAATATTTCCATTTTGTTCACTTTGAAGCTTATATGTTACATTGTTTATATAATTAAAAGTTAATTCTCGGAATGTACGTTAGATAGGCAAATTTACTTTTTAGAATACCTCCGGGATAAATAACATTTAGCCTCAGCTCTTAGATAATGTACATTTTAATTAACCTGGTTTTAATGTTAATTATTAATTTGCATTATTTAAACAGAAGAAACGAGATTTAATTATGTCAAAAGAAAACATAAAGTTATTAAACGGGAACGCGCAGCGAAAGAAGGACAAAGATGAAGAGTATACGCGAAATTTAATCCCTCCACACAAATTGGAGATTCAAGCAATCGTTTCGTTTAGAGAGAGAGTTGAAATTGAATCGGATATCTCTCAATCAGAGGAATAATCTCGCAGTGAAAACGGCATTAGTGACGGGAAATGGATATTGAAATCCTCTGATGCCGATGACATTCAAAAGATGCGAAAGAACTTGATCTCAAAAGAGTTATTAGGGAAAATCAATTGTGGTTCTCCTTGTTTACATAACAATGTCTCTTCTTATTTGTTCATCCATATCAGTTTGTGTTGTGCAAAGTTAATTTATGTTGCCATGGAATTGAATGAGAATTATTTGGACTTTAAAATCAGTACTATCCAGTCTCTGAGTAAATATGCTTCCTTCTCTACGTGTTTAATTGTTTCGGATCACTTGTTATTATATAAAGATGCAGACCATTTAAAAGTATGGAATTAATTTCCTTTTACAATTTACATTAGAACGTATTCCTATTTTTCTGGCCTAATTTCAAGTATTTTATTCTGAAAAGAATAACCCCACTGCTTTCATAATACTTTTCGATGTATTCAACAATTTTTAAGGATAGTTATCATTTAAACATACATAGATGAATATAAGATTTAATTTTAGAAAATTTTATAAATCTTAAGCGACTCCATTGAATATTGCTAATACAATTCGTAAATAATAATTCATCGCCTCGTTTCTGCTTCCATAGATTCTATTTTTTGAGCTACGATAATTTATCACAGCATCTCCTTTCAGCCTCTAGAAGCTTTTTGGAAATTCCGCGCTAAAAATCTCCCCCAGAAATAGGAGATTTTCCCGTAGAATTTCATTCTCTGAAAAAGTGCGTTCTATCAAAAACCGGGAAACATTTTTACGGAAAAAATCTCTTGTCTTGCGTTCTTTGATCCTTTGCCATTGAAGCAAAGCTCCGACAAATATTTTTCCGCGCAACAAAACAAGCGCAGTTAGATGTATAGTCATCTCTCGCGTGTTTTTCTAAAAACTGTCACCTTTCAATAGCAATACCTTTTAACATCGTGGCATCGTTTGCCTCTACTTTGATGAGGTTCTCCTTGAAAGAAGCACGCCGCATTAAGTTTGCATGTGACCCTACCTTTTCTTTTCATTCCCCTAACCGACCTCTTTTCAAACCCTTTTTTTCAATCTCTTTGGCCTACGGAAGCTTTCACTCCCCTTTTCCTAGCATCCGATACTTCGGTCTATCTCACGCGTCCTTGACCTTTCTTCTCATTGTCCGGAAATTGACCAATGGTGTCGCTACAATTCAATAAAATGATTAGGGGACGACTCTCAAAAGGAAGAGTTGAAGTTATTCTGAGAGCGCGCGTTTCACTTTTTTCCTTTTAAAAGTAAAATTGGAAGATACTATTTCCCGAAACGGTTGTGGATGTGTTTAAAATTTTTACCTTCGATTTAACATCAGGACAATAGAACCTAACTAAAGGTGATATTTCCACGCTTCATTCATATCTTTAGTTTATTTTCATTTCCTACTAAATACTTCGTTGTTACCATAATACGAAATCAGGATGAAATTTAACGTAATGTTGGCTCAAATTAGAGAATATGTGCAATAACTACTAATAATTTGCTCATAATTATTAGCATATTTAATTCCGAGAATATTAGATTTAAAATAACAGTGATTGAGGATGTACAAATTTTCACTTATTTCTTGGCTGATATTAGGCTAACTTTTGAAAATTATACTACAGAAATCATTTCCCCGGCAGTTATTTTAACATTGAGTGCGTGCGAATAAGTTAAACTGGTAGATTTTTTTTAATATTTGATCAAAAAATATTGATGATAGTTACAAGAAAATGCGCGTGTTTCTTATTTTCAGCCATTCATTTCATAAAGTTAGGATCCTCATTTTCATAAAATCAGAAAAATAAATATTTACTATTCGACGGAATAAATTTCTGAATGAGACATTTAAGTATTCAAGTTTTCCCAACATTAGTACTAAATGTCAACATCACACCTACAGGAAACCACCGAAACTGTTTTTGACAACCTCACACTCATATTCAGGAAAATTTGATAAATACACGGCGATAATATTGTGAAGGATACGGAACACCTTTAAGAGAATCTGCCCTTGGGCTAAAGTTCTCTGAAAAGCATTGAGTGTGCGTGCGTATTGGTACACCTCTGAGATAACGCCTGAATTCCCAAGAAGATCGCCACGCCCCTCCCGGCTGTTTTGAGCACTTTTGAAAGCTCATTCAAACGTAGCATTCAAGTTCCCCTCCTTTTGTGTTTATCCAATTTTTCACCTCATTTTCTTCCTTCTGACCTTCATTTAATTTTTCTCATTACTTTCTCGATTCTAATTTACTTCTCTTGAGTACACCGACTTCCTTTCTACACATCTCCGTCGTTATTAGCTTCAATAAGAGTCCTTTCTCTTCTTTTACTTCTTATCTAGTTTCTTTTTTACGTCCACAGTGAAATTGAAACCCCTAGGAACTTTGTACTTGAGGAATATACTTGTGCATCAAACTAACTTCTTCAATAAAACATTTCTTATTGTTCAGTTGCAACTTTTCATTTAATCAGACTTTGAAAGATACGGTAAATATATTCACTCTATCTCGACATCCTAAAGTAGACCGATCCAAGTTCTAGTTTGATGTAGGCATACTGCATTTCTAATGAACTCCTACACTACAGGAAGAGTTGCTCAAAGTTTATATCAGAATTCTCGTAAATGAGTCTTATCTTCAGATTGTTACAAACATTGCATTCTGTAAATGCACAAAATCGATATTAGGTTATTTAGAACCTATTGATATTATCGTTAACAGTGAATTGATAACGTCTACAGCACCGCGTAGTTCTCAACTGTGCGGTTGCTTATTTGAAATTACCTTACGTTCTGTGATGATAGTGGTTTGGTTGTGAAAGTGGTTTCATTTAAAACCATCAAAGTTCCGATCTTAATCTTCATATCCTTCATACTTTATCTTCCAATTAAAACATATTTGGAAAAACCGTTTGTAACGACGTTTTCAACAAATTTTTTTTTGTGTTAAAATTGACATGAGTCGTAAAATATTTAGACTAAGCTCACATTATTAATATTCTATTTTTCACTTTTCCAATGATCTTATTTTATTTTAGAATTGAGTTATTTATTTAACACGGATGTGTAAATATGTCTAAAATTATCTTTTTATAAATTTTCAGTCATTTAAATACATTTGTGTCGTTTTCGGAAGGGTTTTCCAATCTCAATTAATTTACTGAAAATTTAAATTTATTGAAAGACTTCCTAAAAAAATGATAAACTGCTTTTTTATCTTATAAAGGATTAGAAGACGTCGGCAGTTGATAAATAAATTTATAGCTTATTGGAGTAAAGAGATATTTGTAAATTTCAATATATAATTGGGCATTTCAACTAGAGACGATATTGACATCCATGTAAATCATGTACGTGTAACTCGTATATTCTCTTGTCTGACGAAGCATCTTATACTTTTCCTAGACTGTTACGAGTATAAATTAAAAACCCTATGCCTTATTTTAAAACTCATTCCGTTCCATCGTAATTGCTTCTTCCTGTTTTTGTATCACGCACTCTCCAAGAACCAATCATCTCTCTTGGTTTATTGACGACCGAAGCCTCTCTTCTTCCTTCAATGCGGTTTGTGGAATCCACTTGGGAGAGGTATAGAAGCCTTCATTCACTCGGACGAATTATTCGTATCTGTTTCCAAGTGACATAGATTGTTGCGTGAGCTTTTACTGTCTAAGTACCTACCCTCGTAGTGATTTGCAGGGAATAGGATATGATAAAATTCCGGTTAGGGATTTTTAAGCGTTGAATAAATATTTCTCTATATAGTAGCAGAATTGAGAGATGGAATTGAGAAATTTTCGTTTTTCTCTTCAATCTCATTTCGTATTAAAAACTGAAATAGGTAAATAATATCCCATACAGTACAATATCACTGTATTAATTGTAGGTTGTTTTTTTTAATTTTCGTATTTTAGGGATAAATGATAAGGAATTGCATTTACTGAGCAATGATAATAATTATTATTTTAAATATTAGCAAATAAATATTGTTTTATTATCCATCAAATCCATTTTCTCGTTGCAAAACTGCGTTTACGAAGAGAACGATTAATATGCATCGTATTTTAATGGGAAATTCTCGATTATTAATATGACTAATTTATACGTAAGTAATATAAATATATCGTAAATAAATATAAAATTTTAAATGAAAATGAACCATTAAGGTCGTTTAGTTATTATAAAAAGAAAATCAATCAAAATTATATTATCTCTACCTTTGAAGTATCAATATCTAACTAGCGCACTTGCATAAAAGCTTTTCTATATACCACATTCGTAATCTGCAATTATTTATAAATTATTTTTATGTATCGTTATAGAGTACTTCAAAATTAAAAATCAAATTTAGGAACATCGGTCGCTTATAGCCAATTACGTTATGAATAGGTATTACTTAATGGATTTTAAAAGCTTGATTTGGTCTCTTTTTGAAAGATCAATTCCTGTCATATAGATACTACAGAGGATGTTTCCTTGGAAACAGTTTCGTACCCCGTTTGATCGTCAATGTGTACGCAAGTATTTCTCTGTTGTAAGCAAGCCGTTGCCAAAACAAACCGAGCAGTCAGCAGCAGAAATCCGAATCTTCCTCAGAAGGAATCGCCCTTAAGACTCCAATCCCCGTCTGCTTCTGGAGAAAGTTCGTCTGAGAACTGTGCTCTCCTTGGATGATAACTTCTCCTTCAAATCCTCATTTAATTGGTAAGAGATCTTGTTTTTGCTGTTGTTTTCACGTCACAAGCAGTTACATGAAGTAGCGTGAGGATTTGAGAGTTGAAGTTCGTTCTGTTTTGATTTTCATTTAAGTCTTTTAAGTTGATTAGCGAATTCTCGAATAGATTCAGAAACAATTAACTGGATTTCTTGCAAATCTGTGAACTAAACAATGAAAATTGGAGTGACTGCAAACAAGAATTGATATCATAGATATCATAGAATTGTTTTCATAATTGAACAAAGTTCATAGGGCGAACAAATAGTAAAAAGTAGAAAAGAGGAATAAATATTAAATAATAGTGAAGGTGTGCACATCGTGTTTGCACTGTCTTTATAATGTATTTAATTCTGATAAAAATATAATCCCTTATTTATTGAACTTAAGATTTTTATTAAGATTCGTTACTTCAGGTGTTTTGTGTAGTTAATTTTATTTTTAACATCAACCATTTTCTATCTATGAAAGTAGAAGATGAAAGGTAAACACGAAGAACAATTGAAATTTAGCGGTTTTAACTAAAATGACACATTTAATCTTGCTTTACTTCAGTATCTTCATCAACTCTTCTTGTAATCTTTCAATTATTCTATAATTATAGTCACTTGAAATAAATTTTTGAATTTTTTCTCATATTCTACAAAAGTTACGATTGTTCTTTATTTTTCCTTGTTTATCTATCTTACTTTCATAGATATGTGCTATAGTAATAGTTGAATATCAATAAATTACCATTACCATATTCACATCTCCCACTCATTCCATCTACTTCAAATTCTTAAATGTAAATAGGATGAAGTAGTATCAAAAAGATCAAAAAACGTAAAAAAATAAATTGCGGATTTATTCGGTTTGTACAATCGTCTTTATGCGGCCGCATTCCCTCGAGAAAAACTCAATCGAAAGAACATAATAAATCCAGGGATCAGGGCTTCCTAAGCCAAGCTTTTGGTCTTCAGAAATTGTTTGCTTATTTTTATATAAGAATTACATTGATTGAGAAGGGACACTAGGCGTTCACATATAATAGTAAACAACTGACTCTCCAATTTTATTTAAAAAGTTGTAACCATAGTAACGAATTAGTTTGGAGCAATGGTAACGTACATATAAAATTAGTGTATCCGTCGATTTTATTAATTAACAAATGTGAATTTGGAACCTTTCCCTTAGTTACTGATTGGAAAGATAATTAATTCCATAAGAAAATGAACGTTGTAACGTCGATAATTTCTTTTCCTAATTTATTTTCCGATGAACTGTCAATTCAGAACGTAATTCTTATTCGATAAGGGAAGATAATATTTTGTTACCTTTTCATTACCTTCCTTTCCTGTTAACATGGTTATTCGTCCGTTAAATTATATTCCCTTTAGAATTGGCAGTTAATAATTCGCTGTTTTCTTTTCACGCACTTTTAGCGTATTTCTCTTTCCCTCTCAGATTATTTTTCCATATACTCTCGCTAATTCTCTTTCGGGAAATTCCCTCTTTCACTTCCTATTCTGACTTATTCATTTCGAAAATAATCCCATCCTCACCCAAATGCCGTTTTTTGCCCCATTTCTTATTAACTCGACATTTTTGGGAGAGCCGGAAAGATTAATGGAGATGATTCTATATTGAATATTAACTTGGGACCCACTCGTGTGATATTACGCAAAAAAGCTACTTTCATATCTTCTTAAAAACCCCTCGTTTAAGTATTTTAGAAAGAATCGGATTTTAAATATCCCGTATAATATACTATAACAAAAATCACAAAACGAGTGTGAATACACGGTTTTATTTTTCAGAATTATTAATAAATCATTTTTAGCTCTGATATATAATCTGTAACATATGAAAATTATCATCGTGTTTCTCGAATGTCGTATTTGTCATTTCGATAATAATTTATTATCCTATTTAATATATATCCAATATTATAATACATAATCAATGAACATTGAAGTTTTCCTTTAATTAATCCCTAACTATTCTATGGATGTGAAAGTGATTTTTTTCCCGAAGGTACTTCCTCGACCAGTAGGGTATTTACTGTTCCATCCTCTCTGTTTTTAAGCAAGGATTCAACTCATTATGGGGATTTAATATCTAGTATTATTATACTTCATTTGCCATTAAAAGAGCAGGGGAGCTTTTCGTTACATTTAAAGAGATTATATAAGCCCTCTCATCCATAATGGGCACCCCAGCAGAGATTTGGGCAATCATTAGAAGCCTTCCCTTCTGAAGTGAGGAACTCTTTTACGACAAAGATAACTCGCTTGAATTATTATCTGTTATTCGAGCATTTCACATCTTCGGAAATGATTTCCTTGGAATCTCTGGAGCGAGTCTTATCTAACTGTTACCTCAGTCCCCTTGAACATCATTACGTCTTATCGATATTCCTTTGGAGTGGAAATGCATTTCTCCCTTTTTGCTTCCATTGGTCGAGACAATGATTCCGACGATGGCCGTTTGGGGGCAAATAAACACGTTCTCATTGTCCCTTTATTCAATATCAATCGACGGACATTTGGTCTGTAATTAAATGAAGGTGTAACACCGACAATTGTTTCAAAAGCTACCCTTTTACACCTCGTGCCTGGCAAAGGGGCTCATAACGTGATAGAGATCCAATTTAAAGGCGTCAATTGCATACGTAATTCCCAACATATCCAAATATGGTTACTGTACCTGAAAATGTTAGGGTCTAAATTCATTACGATAAAGTTTTGTGTCCACAAACCATATTGTTTTAAATGTCACTTTTTAGCTTGTTGATTTCGGTTCGAATTCAATTAGATTCTAAAAGGTCGAAGTTGTTCTGGAGAATTTGATACTTAATAATGAGTAATGATATTATGAGTTAACTATTTATAGACATTAGTATCTTGTACGTGAAAATCATTTATTAAATACCATCGTATTATTATCGTCGTAAAATTAATATTAGTTAATTAATACTGAATCATAGTATTAAAATAAGTTAATGAAAATTTTTCAAATGTTTCAGGAAAGTGAATTTTCACTCATTTTACAAAATTTTACGTCTGTTACAATTTAAAATATTATTTATATCGATTATCAAAAGTACGAATTTTAGTATGAAAATTCTAAATTGAAATCAATTTGGGCCACAAGATGTATTATCTCTTTTGCCAAAAATGTCTATGATTTTCAGATACGTATTCAAGAGATATGCCCTTTGGCAATTTCTCGTATTTGCAGCTAGAAAATGGCTCCATTGCTGTTCACAGCGTAGTTTAGCGTAGTCCGCCCTCAATTCGCTCTCAGTATTTCTTTCATCGTCCGCGAACTTATTCATGGCTCTGCCATCAACTAACCGATGGGACTTTACTACCTTCGCCCACAGCGCGTTCTTCTGCTCTATTTCGTTGTGCCGAGAGCACTAGTCAACAAACTGATGTTCTCTCGCTGTTTTAGATGGAATCACAATCGAATGCCAGTCTAAAATAATCCGATTCTTTCTAAATACGTTACGATTGCGAAATTATACCGAATCTTTTATACTTTCGAGAAAACAGGAAATTAATGAATTAGGGAATTGGGATTTGAAAATAAGTTTCTCGGAATATTGAAGTTATTCAAAATGTAAAAGTAAATAATATATAAGTATAGACTATCCCAGAAAGGAATAGATAAAGGAAAAGAGTGAAACATATGCATGATCATTTCTTCAAATACCTAATGATTATAATTTAAAATTTTTGTTATTTCTTTTTGCTAATTAAATATTAAAGAAAATCACATTTACTTTAAATAACTCCGAACCCATTCAGATCGTCCATAATGTTTTAATCCCAGAAGCGTTATTTCATTTCAATCTAGAGTCTTTACAATTGATGTAATGAATTTCTCATATCGTGTCTTAATTGAAAGAGAAACCGGAGTCATACAATCTATACGAAATCCAGAATAATATACGCGTTATCTTATAAATCATTTGACTTATTTCACGACTTGTTTTCTCTTCTTCACGACGATCAAAGTACTGACCAGTTTTAATTGAAAGTTATATTCAAAAGGAGTAATAATCTAGATATAATAAGGTGAGAGTTTACAATTCGTTCAGTAAACTATATATCTATCGATAACCTTTGATTCTTGTTACGCGTTGATGCACTACGATTGGATGCCCTTGGTTCTGTCTTGTTTTCCTTCCCCTTCTCTTTCCACTCCATTCACCACACGTGCCTCTTTGTCTTCCCATTCCACCATTTTATAGTTCGAAAACCACTCTTTGCTTCGTTTGAGACCTTTAAATCAGCACCTTGAACACCTTCATCTTATTTCCCCTACAGTTTATTTCTCTTTTGGGAGACCGTAAAACTCTTATCGCATCGCACGTCCTTTTTACTTCATCTACACGCAAACCATTCACGTCTGATCTCCAAAGCGTGCTTTTTTCCCTCCATTCATCATCTTTCCAATATGCACAACCCTTTTCTCTGTATTCATGGCCTATGCTCGTGTTTCTCCTTTGAGGTTGCTATAGATACTGTGTGCTTCTTTATTTTTTTAAACTACACCTACGAATGAACTATCGAAAATGTAAAACTGTTTGTTCATTTATACTTAAGGTACAACAACAACATAAAACGCCTCTTGTATGTTTGGTGAGAACAATTTCCTTTCGGGAGTCCACGTGTTTTGGGAAAATAAATCCCTTTGTATGGGAGACTATGTGAGTATTATTCTAGATTCTTTTAAATAACGTATCTCCCATCAATTTCTTTGGTGTTTACTCTCTCTATTCAGGTCGAAAAGGCTTTAGTGTCCCTTCATAAATATGGATGTTTTAAAACAATTCCTTACTTATCTAAAACGGAAGAAGATAAAAAGGTAAGGTTATAATATATTGCGTCAGTTCTCGAATGTTGTTAAAGAATGCATCATCATCTAAAGTTGAGATGTATTGTTTAAACGAAGCAAATATTGTAGAATATCATAAAAGTATTAGATATCGTGTTGAACACGTTTTTAGGCATAGATAAGTGTTATGTATAATTTTAAATGGATAGTTCTTTATCATTAATCTTCTAAGATTCTCTAAGTCACGATTCAAACTTTTAAGCATTTATATGAACACATCTATCAAAATTTACCTACTCTTTCGAGCTTAACATCAAGTCCATTCCGCACATTCGGACTCGAATTCAATTTCTTTTCAAAGTGCGACATTCGTGAACTTTATTCCTTTCTCTGTGATTGTATAGAATCTTTGGACATCGCTTATGTGTCATTTTCAGGTCGACCGCACTCCCTATTGGCACTCAATGCTATTCAATCATTTTCACTCGCCCCAGTTAACGTGTTGCGATTGATTCCTTCGGCGGTTAAGCCATCTCTCCTTGGAGGCCATCCAACGGACCCAACAATCGAACCGACAGCCAATGGGAAAGTTTCTGGAGTTCACCCCACGATCTGCATGTGCAACGCGATTATTACATTTCTGCATCTATTGTAGACAGTTTTGTTCTTCTCTACTTTCTGTGCGAAAGGAAACTCGATCGTCAACATCCTTTGTATTCTTTGACTCATTCTGTCTAGACATAAAGAAACAGTTGCATCCTGGTGGAAGTTTTGTATCTACATTCGTTCTTTAAGAAGCGCCTTTCAGAATGTTACAAGAAGGAATTGGATTCCTTGTGAGAATAATTCAACACGCAAAAGTGTTGCAAAGTAAGAGAATGTTAAACATTTTGCTGGCATTAACCATCTCCTCGTACAACAGTTCAGCTGTATCCCTGGCATTTTACATCTTGCTAAATCTCTTAGCCTCATTGATGTTTTTATTTCTCTGTGAGTATCTAGTCTCTTTCATTATATTAGCTAGATTCGTATATACACCAGAATTGATTTGAAAAACTCCAGTATATGTTTAAAATTGCGATGCATTTACGAATGATTAAATATTATGTAATTTAAATATTCGTGAATAATTATATATTTGCCTACAAATAATCTGACGAGTTAAAAGTTTTTGGATACTTCATACAAATTGAAATTGATTTCCATTTTAAATAATGCGTCTTCAGTTATAATGAAACCATTAAAATCCATTCAAAAACTCTCAGTGATATTTTTCAATTACGTTTCTTTCAACGAATACTCATATTAACGATGATTAAATTGTGAGTATTTGTTGTTTTTGGTATTTATATAAATTTGCAAAAAATATTAATGGAATTATTTAAATCTAATTTCCATATATTTCTGTTATCCATTATTATTCCAACAATTCAAAGGTAATTTAAATCGCAAATGAAGCATAAAAATACGATGAAGGTATATACAAATTGTGTTTCAAGCTTTTGGAACAAGGTAACTCAAAATGTTACGTATTTCATATCTATCTGTAATTTGATGCTTCACTGAAGCTGAATACATAATACATTTGCGTTATTTTTTCGTAATTTTTATTTTCAGAAAGTACATAAAGGCATTATTATATTAAAGAATTGCTTCGGAAATCATACTACAACGCAACCAATTATTTGTTTTGCTATGCGAACTGATGAGAATATATTTTATAGTTGATTATTTATACTTCGAAGTCAAACGCTTTTGTCTCGTATTTTGGGGAGTGTGGAGTATCCTTTGTATTGCACCCTTTCTACATCCACTTTTCATTCTATTTTGGCATTAAAATAGTGTTCTAGCATCTCTTCCACGTACTCTCTCTTTGTCACTTCTCTTGCATTTCACCCTCCCTGGCATTCCAACCGTCCGTCCCATTTGACGTATCCCCTGACAACAACGCAACCCCCATAACAATGACTCGATCTAGATCGGCTAACGTTTGATGCCATCCAAAAACCTCTTTTTCACTCGCGTTGTTTTGATGGCATCCATGAATCAATCGTTTCTTAGTCATCACGGCCAATTAAATGTCGAGAGTCGTGTGACGTGGTCATTAGCGGGAGTATGCGTGCGATGTAAAAGGACTCCGTTTTGAATCGCCGAATGAGTGAGAACACTTGAATACGACAGTTAACGCTTGAATCCCTTTGGACGAAAGGGGAATTCACTTCCAAATTCGACCATTAATTAATCTTTAGCACTTAACACGTTGAAAGATCCGATAAAGGTTTAAATGTGCTGTAGTGAGTTTATTGTTTTCTGAGCCAAATCTTTAACGGTTAAGATATTTACGAATGAACAATCGATCGATGTGTTTTGCAGATGAAAATCCAGTTTATTAATAATATAGCTAATTTATTTCATACTCATAGTGTAAAAATAACAATAATACGAGTGTATTCACCTGCATAATTTCGAATTGTAAGCAAGTACGTACATGTGTAGAAAAGTATATGGCTATACTTTTCTTGTTATTTTATTCATATGACTATCTTATACCTTTCAATTAAAATAATTTTTGACGCATGGTTCTTTTATACGTAAATGAAAGACCTATATAATACTATTTAACGATTAAATATTTCCGAGTCTCTTACAGAGCTATAATGTTTGAAAACTTGAACGAAAGTGTTTTAAAATAAATTCAACTGTATTTAATTTATCATCAAAATAGGCTTAATTTACTTTTATTATCATTATCATTTGAATTATATTTGGAAAGCATTTATTGTCTTACGGCTGCAAGTACTACTTCTTTCGAAAAACTTATTTTTGCAAGTAAGATTCGACGGAAAATACACATCATTTTAACACTTAACTACATCAAAGAATCGACGCTTAATTTTACTTAAATATTTTGTAGAGTAAGAAGTTAGAATCGAATACATTCGTATAACGATTCAGAAACAACGCCGTAACTTCGCATTAATTATATACATTTCGCAGACGTAGAAGAAACAGAGCATGGAAATAATTAACAGGAAAGAGGAAGTAATAGGAGGAAGTGAGCTCGTTCGTAAGACACACTTGCGTTAGTGCTAATGACGTCCTCAGACATTGACCTAATAAGGGCTTAGGGTTAATAGGCATAACCGGCGAGGTAAGGAAGAGTAACGACTCCTGAAGAGCTCGTTTTGCGAAGAAGAATAAGGGAGAATGTAATAGGGACCTTCCCTTTTCCTCCCTTCGATACAAGCAGTTACTATGCGATGAAAGGACGTTTCTTATTGTAGATACCGCACTCTTCATCCCCATGGTTCCCTCTTCGCAACCGTTTGCCATGGAAACCGTCCCTCATTCAACCTCCGAATCTTAACCTCTCGTCTTTTACTCGATGCCCAGAGAACGTATAAAGTGTGGGGGAGGTTAAACCCTTCTCTATCTCACCCCCACGGTTCTTGCATCTCGTGGGTGGATCCTCCCTCCGTGGAGACGTCACGCCGTCTCAAGCGCTTTTTCCCACCTCTTTCTTTAAATTCAAAAGCTTCCCTTGAAAGCATTCCTTATCTCTCGGAGATGCGGTCGTGTATCTTCAGATTACTCTGAGAAAGCGGTATATCCCTGTATTTTCCGCTGAATGAGGGAAGGGTTTGAAGAGGAATCTATGTAAAGGGTTTCTTTGAAGAGTAAAAAGAGATCCCTTGATGGCGGAAAATAAAAAAGGGATCCGTCCATTCCGGTCATTTTAGCCTCTCCGTTTACTTGCCGTAACCTCGAAACGCTGTTTCTATGGATTCATATTCCCTCCGATGAACACCCTAAAAGCAGAAGGATTTCAAATTGCTGTGTTCTCTCTTCTGAGACTACAAATACCCGAAATTCAGTGGAGAGAGTTTGAGTAGCAGATGAAATATTATTTCTAGATGCGGAGATGTGATTACCAAAAGATTATGTAACGATTACGAAGTGTTTGAAATAGCAATGTTGGGTTAGTAAATGATTTATAAGCTCGTCGAAGACATCTACAGGCATATTGCGTGATCAAGCTTTCCTTTATATTCTGTTATTTAATCTCCCATACTAAGGTTAACCATAATAATTTTAAAATTTAGCTTATGTAACATCAAGGACCTTATTTTATAAGTATTGTATATTCATATCCTCAAATATTCTTTCTGAAACGGAGGCTGACGAATGTAATTGGTATTAGATAAACCTATTCACTTTATTTTATTGAACCAAAAGTTTATGATTTAATTTCTATATTTTTCAAGAAAGAGAAAAAAATCGTGATTATCACGCTGAAATATATATATATATATATATATATATAAAATATAATATAATTACGCTGTAATTCTAAATGTATTCAGTAGATAAGTAATATGCGTAGATTTTCGTGTCGTTTTTTTGATACGCTGTAAGCTAATGTAAAATATATGAATTATTCGTTTTAAATTCTGTTAATAGCTTATATGTTATAGCTTAAAGAATGTAATACCATGAAGTAACAACTCCCAATATTGCCGAAGTTTTTATTCAAATTTAGAAAAATGCGAGTCAAAATCTTAAACACATCTTCATGTAAAGGTAAATAAAATACAACTCTCATCAAACTTATTATAAATAATTTTGAAAATTTATAATGCTTAATGGACCAAAATTGTATGGAAAGATCTCTTTGTTGACATGATAAGGGAAATATTATTCCATAGCAAAGCGTATACGAAGCTGAGCGTTGTATCTGACAATTTTCGATTGTGAAACATCCTCTGATAAAGGATTTTAGAGTGTGTGCCTTCTGAGGTGTGTTGGAACCAAAGTAACTGGGAATACACTCTCGTGTAGCGTTCGCTTTGAAGTCCAATTTTTTGCGGAGTCACGGTTTCAGCTCCTGCTTAAGCGATTCACTTAAGATAATGTCATATGCCTTAAAATGTTCCACATATAATGTAGTTTTCCGAATTAAACGAGAGAAACAAGTCTCAAAAGCACAAAGAATTTTTTTCTCTCTCTAAAGATCGCATGTTCCAAACTCGAGCGAGATTCCATCTATTCTTTTTGCGATAATCTCGTTCCATAATTGTCGTAATTACCCTTTTTCTCAACACACCCTAAACCTTTTAATTTTATAATCTCCTTAATCATAACTCATGGTAAATGAATTACACCCTCCTCTTGCTTTGTGAGCATTTCGTATTTGCGGTGGAGTGAAATATTACCCTTTGGTTGAGTCAGCTTACGTTCTCCCTCATAATCCTCATATATTATTTATTTTCTAGAATTTTTCTTGGCTTTTGGCTAAAAAAACCCTCGCAAAAAGCCAACTTGATCCTCAGATTCAATAGTAAGGAAAAGTAGAAGCAAAATGTAATTTCGAATCATCTAAATTACATACTCTTTCATAGGATTTTTTGCTATATTCTTCTTGATTATATATTCATTCTTTCGTCTTATCAACATATTTTTATTAATCCTTTAGTCCGCGTTCCAATATATTTTCGTCTACGATGCATGTTTTTCTGTTTTCTTAGTCCATTATATTAGTAAATAAAGAAATATTTTGATTGGATCGGCTATATGGATTCCATATATTTTGTTTGGGTAAAAAAAAGGATAAATGTTTTCCTTCCTAGATAAATATTCCCAGACTTATCCTGTAAATAAATTTTCCTTTAGCCTGTTTTCAAGACGGAAACCCTTTTTCTAAAATTTAATTATAATAAACGCACTGAGTTTCAACTAATGGCATTGTATTTCCATTACCCTTTTTTAAATTTAACTATCGTATGATTACTTTTTAAAAATATTTATGAGGATTTAATATATAAGAAACTTTTCTTCTTAAGGCAGTATACGTATTGTTTCTTAAATTTTGATGATTAAATGTTTAAAAAGTTAAAAATATCTAGATTCGATTCTAACTCATCGCTTTCATTATGGTGTCCTTACGAAGATTAAAATAAAAAATATTCTTTTTAAAATATTTGAAATATTTTCTGTCTTGTACATGCTGAAAATATCCAATTCTTTAATTTCGTCCTTGGATCTTTCTTTATTTGAATGAATTCACTTCACATACAGCTCTTTGGATAGCAAAAGAGCACGTTGGAAAAAAATGCAAAGAGTTGGCACTAGTCACATCTGCTAGAGATGGCGAAGTCATTTAAAAATAAATACTTATTCTCAGGGATAAAGTGTATATTTTGGTGAAGGCAGCTAAGGGTGAAATAGTATGTCATTTAAAAATAGAATATATGGATGATAAACTTTATTTACATCCTATAGTCTTCAAGTACTAGTTCAGATAGAGAAATCAATAAGAGAATTATTTTAATCCATGGAGTGTTAAGCATCCTGAATTCCTACATTTTCTTTATACAACATTCAAATAGAATTCCTCCATTGTTGGCGTTAATTCCCCCTTGACGACTGTTTCTATAGAACCGCTTTTGTACGATCCCTTTGCATCTCATTAGATATTATCCATTCTAGACTCTTTGGTTTTGTTCGACCTCCTCTCGTGCCCTCCTTATTTAAAACCAAGTACATTTTGGAGACGTCTTTGTGAAGCCTCAGGGAATCCATTACGCCAGATTCCCCAGCGACGCGTCAAACGGCGATGCTCTTTCACCGCCATTTGTTTTTGCCATATTTTCCCGAGAAGAACGCCCTGGGCAACTCCCCTTATCTCTCACGTGAGATGAAGAAATTAGATTGCGTACGTTTTACTCTGACATGAGGTCCACTCCAAAGGCGCTTTTTCGCTCGAGATGTTCTAATTGGATTAACGATTCGTACCTGGAAATATCAATCAAACCGTTCCTAAGGCGATAATTTAATTCCGATTGGAATATCTCACGATTGCTTTTCTTATCTTCCGTTTTGTGCTCTCAAAGGGGAGAATCCCGTAGTATTTCCTTTAATTACTTACTCTAGATACGTAAATGTGAGAATGAATGCTTTACGCTACTGAAACAAGATAACATTGGCCTACAAATGATGAGAAGGAATGGGTTAATTCGGCAAACTTTAAACTAAAACTTTAGTTAATCTTCTCTGTATTAAATTTATTGCAATGCTTTTTCTCTTTTATTCTCTGTTCCAGTTCCGTCTGAGCTTTCTATACTGTATTAAAAGGTTTAACATTTTACTGTTGCCTATAAATAAGTATATACATACAAGCATTTTTGTTAATGAGACTACTAAACACATTCTTCTCAAAGAATATTATGTTTTATTTTGTAATTATTTAATGTAAAGTTCAACCAGGTTACTTAACTTTAATTTTTGTTAGGCCTTTGACATAAGCATACTGGATTAGGAAAATCAACTAGGAAATTTTAAGAAAGAAATCTGTAGTTCCTATAGAAACCTATGTACCGTATCTCCACCTTTGATTTAATGCGTGGGGAGGAAGTCTCATTTCCTTTGAAGCATGCTTCATAATAGTAACGCAGAGACTAAACGGCTTCTCTATTTGCAATAGCTCTGTTTGTAATCTTCCGATCGCTTGAGATTAACTAATACATCGCTGTAAACCTCTCTAATCTCACGATCAGTAATCCGGTTCACATTCACGACACTTTCTCCTTTCTGAGATTACAGGTTTACGACTCTGATAAGATCATTAGTGGAGATGTCGCTGAATAAAGATACGTCGTATTATAGTCGTGGGTGTTTTCCATTCGTGAATCCCTTTTCCAGAGATTCACTTTTACCTTAGCAACCAGATGGGACCGATCTATTCCCACGTATAACTTGTTCGGGTTTAATCTCGTCCTCTGAAAGCCGAACTAATGAAGAGCGCTGTTGTGACACCAACATGTCTTGTTCCGCACATACCACGTCGCTTATTGGCCTCAGAGTCTATTGCGTCTACGCATTTGAATTCCTCTAGTGCCGGTCCTCCGGATAACAAGGGATTACGCTTCGAAGGCTATGTTCGTAGTTCAGAACTTACGATGTTTTAGAATAAAACAAAATACTTCTAGTGAATGATATTTTCTATGGTATAGAATCATAGGAAATTTTGATTCTACAAGTCGAATGTTTCATTCCTGAAATTGAATTAGATTATATTATTAATTATAAGGTTTAAAAATTAAATGTATTCTATTGAAAACCTATTGAAATTTCTATATGAGAATTAAAATTCAAAATGAATTTTATATCGAATTAAGACGTTTGAAACATTATACTGATTAATTGCATTGGCACTTAAACAAAAAAAAATCGAAATATTTTCAGAGAAAATTAAAAATAAAATAGTCGCATCATGCCATACAAAACTACACATGATAAATTATTAATTCTATTTGACTTACTGAAAGTATGACATTTTACAATTTAATATACTATTAAGTATATCATTAAGTATGACATTTTACGATTTAATATACTATCGATGAAACATTTATTTAATATATAATAAATTATCATTTATAAAAAAGAAAAATGATGAGGGAAATAGAAAATAAACTTGATGAATCCTTACAATGTTTAGGAGGTATACTTGGTTCTATAATTCAGTTTCTATGTTTTATTATCAGAGAAAATATCTAATTGTTGACCTTTTCCAAATATTCTGTTCCATTACGGTAGTGCCGAGATGGTCAGATCTCAATTTTCGGACCAAAATTCCGAATTTCCAGTCTATCACGCCCCGTACATTATCAATCATGCACCTAAGTTGATGTGTGCGCTTTTACAAAATAAAAAAAGAACATTTGGATCCATTCTCTCCCCCAATTAAGGCGAATCCAGAGTCAAGTTTTGATTTTGGAGACCCAATTTATAATTCAGCGCGCATCATGGTCTTCTCGCTATAATCAAAGGCTGTCATAAAGTTGGCACCGAACCGAAAAAAAAACGAAAATTGAGTAAATAAATGATGGAAAGCAGTGACACTCTCTGGCCTTCATTTGTCACGCGTGCGGGATATGGAGTTATCTGTATTTCAAACCTTACGCATTACCTTTATGCAACGCCTTCAAACCTCGCCTCTATTTCACCTTTCTTTATCTGTCCGAATCCCTATGCCCATAATTGAATTCGTCTACACTCCTATAGAACCCTATCTGATCATGAAGAGTCGATCTTTCATAGATCAACTCATTCATCTTTGGACACGTTCAATACGAATTCCACCCGTCACTTCCACTAAACATTCTACTATCACCGAACACTCTATCAGACACCCAAGTAATGCTCCAGAATACAAACACGTCATTTGCAATCATCGGATCCCTGTCTCTTTTCCTTCGTTTTATCCAATCACCCAAATCTACTGACCTTTCCTTAGAATCCTGTCTCACTGTCACCACCGTTTCGTTCTAACCTTGGCCCAGTTCAAGGAGCGCGCACTGCATGTAAAATGGGATAAAATTATTCTCGTAATTTTGAATGCACGAGAGAGAGAATGTGGAGCGAGAAAGAATTCTACGGGAATTTATAATTTTTTTCTCCATTTAAGCTCGATGGAGTCAGGTGTTGGTTGCACTCTTTCCTGAACTCATATGTTTCTTTCAATGTCCGCTAGATGCACCTTAAAAACAAATTCCAACGTTAATGTATTCATCATATGTTGATAGTGAACAATTTTTTTAAAATTTAACTGAATTTATTTCTTGATGAGCAAATAATAATGTTTACAGGAAGTTCCATTCTTGAAATGATAAAATAGGTTAAATTTGATCTATGAATCGAAGCTCTTTTATAACACTCCTAGAAGATACGAAAAATTTCTCGTAAGATTATTGAATTTCTTAGTTATTGACTTTGGAATCTAAATTTGAATTCCTGTTTTAGTATAAAATTAATAAAAATCATCCATACGTCTCTTTATGAAACTCTTTCATATTTTGATGATTACTATATATAAACATTTAAATTTGTTGTGAAGAGTCTGTTTAACGTACGAAATTTCGTAAGCTTACGAAGTAATTCGTCTCCAAAAATAAAAAATAGTATTTCGTGAATAATAAATAACCATAGTCACTGATGAAAGGACATTTGACGTAAAGGGGGAAAGAGTGCTTATTAAAAAAAAGATGGAAACTAATAAAAGGAAAACAATGGAAGATGGATGGTGTTGATGGAAGAAAGACATAATGAGGGGTCGAAGAAGACGGATGGTTTCCCGAACTGGAGAAATCTGTGATAGAGGAGGGATATGTTAACGAGCTGTGCGTCGGAAGGCCTTTGGAAGCAAACAAGGGAGTGGAGATAATGATTAAGAAGGGACAGCATAAGGTGGAGACATAAGGACATAGATAGAGTTGATCTCGATGGACATATTCTAATTAAGCAAATTATGAACTATCTGATATCTTTGAGGCATAAAGGAATATTAAATTTTATAATTTTTAGAGTAACTTATTCATACATACATACATGGGTCTTTATTTAACTTATAGGATGAATAACAGATTCGTTTTTTATGGGGTATTATTAGTCCAGTTTACTTCTCTTAAAATTTTTCTTGGTTCTTTTGTCCTCAAGATTTTGATATGGAACAATATCCTATGTTTCAATTGCTTTAGATATTTTTCGCAGCACATATAAAAGTGGAAAAAGGAGTACATACTTTATTTACTTCTTTTACAACGGATTATGTTCATACTGCATTACGAGCATACTGGTAATGGAATAATGCATGCCAAATTCATACGCACTCCTACTTTCGAATTATCTTCAGCAGGAAAAATGTCAAAAGAATATAATCATGCATATTAAATTAATGGTATGCAAAGATTGTAAATTGTTTCATGAATTAAGTTGAATTGAATTCTAAATGAACTGAAGTGCGAAGAGCATTGCATTCATAATTTTTGAAGTGCGTTTTCTAGTTTTGCATTCGAGGGAATATGTTAAAAAAAACAACGGCCGAGTGGTACCACCTGTAGGATTAAAGTAGAAGATGATTGCACCCTAACTATTGCGGAAATTTTACAAGATATTTTGTTATTCGTTACACACAAAAGACACCCGTGTTATTTTCATATAATTTAGTCTGAGTGTTCACATTTGAATGCTGTTTTGGTTTTGAAATGAAATTTTGAGAGCTAAAATATCTAAATCATTCATAGTGTGCATTTCGCTGAATACATTCTTGTAGTGGATTTTTATTTATGTCATTTTTTGCCTTTTTTGTATTAGTTTATTCTGAATTGTGGAGTATTACAAAATTTGCTATCCTTTTCAGATGAAAATAACGTAGCATTTCTTTTTTCCTTTTCCATTTATAAGCGGAAAAGTTGTATCAACAGAGATTAAGGAGGAGTATTACTAATTTGAAACTTAATAACCTTTGTTCTCCATCCTCAGTCATAAAGACACATTAATAACTATGGACAAAACCATTGGAATTCAACGTAGAAATAATTACTTGTTAAAGCAATAACATATTTCCTGTTGCAATTATTCTATAATTAATTTGATACCTCTATATCGGTAGGTGTAATATGCGTTTATATTTTTGCATTTAATTGCTATAATTTTCTATTTATGGTCTGCAAACCTAATTAGTTCTACTGAATTACATCCGCGTGCTAAATATCGAATGAATTTAGGTGAAAGCGGATGTAGGAAATGAGTTTAAATGAAGGACATTAAATATTTAGATATAAGTCACTAATGGATAGCATACATAATAGACTTTGATTTTACGTAAATTTACATTTCACTCGAGCTAAACTTTACCTTGAGTCGTTATGAACTTATCACGGCTTAAAGTCTTTGATAAACTTCACCTTAAGTCTTTAATGACGGAGTTAATTTATCGCTTCAGAAGAGGATAAGTGATACACTTCTCCCTTGATGGCATTTTATGGTGATCTGTAACCATTAGAAGGCATGAGATCATTTTCTTTTCAAAGGTCATGATTTTAGCTTAAATTATGCATGCTTTTAATCTTTGATTTTTAGATAATTTTTGGGTGTAGCATATTAGTTAGATTTACCCAGGAAGATTCGTATATAACGATTAGAAATTTGTAGAATGATCATCATTGATTTTTAAATTACCTTTGATGTTTATTTGAAAGGCTTAAGTGTTTTTACAGGGTAGGTTTATTCGTCACCATAGAAACATGGGGGTAAAACAGTTGTTTGAAAGTGAATCACAGTCATCAGCCTTTCATTTCACCATATGTCGTTACAATCACGGAATTCACCTTGTGTCGGAGAGAAATGAGGGTTAATCGTCACACTACGTCACGGTAACTTGTTTATCCAATCGAAGCTAATCTTCTTCCTCATTTCTCTCCAAGTTCTGCTTTCGTAATTGGAAAGGAATGTAATGACGAGGATTCAATCGTATGCATGGTTACAGCTTTACTTCCCTATTTCTCTTCAAATGGAAAGGTTTTAAAATAAACGTATTTTTGGTGGACTTACTTATATAATCTTTTTTTCTTTAAAGATTTATAGCAACCAATTTACAACACATTATATGATTTAGATACTCGTATATTTAATGAATCCCAATGACATTGATGAATGAATAAATGTTTTATTAAATCTAATTCGATATTTACTCAAAGAATAAGTTTATAATGGCTTTGTTTTAATTTTGGTTTGTTATCTTAATATAGTTTCTTTTTGAAAATTAACTGAATGTGATTTTTATGTCTATTGTATTACAATTCTTACTTTGTAATTTTATCTTTCATTTAATACTCTTCACGAGTGTCTTTAAGTCGTAAGAAGTATGATATCAACAAATCGATATATCTACGTTAATTTTCTCGTTTTGGATGTATAGGAAGGCTAACTATTCAAATATTACACATTAAAATCTGTATTACTTTACAAATGAAAGTCATCCAGGCCTAAAGTTAAAAACTCGTCACCCGTTAAAAACGTACTGGTTAAAAGCTCTAATATCAAACCTTGCTCGTTAAATGTGATTTATTTCAGCTTCGTTATTGATACACTGAATTTTGATTTAGACACGTTGACCTTAGACTTATGAGTGCATTAACCCCTCCTCATATACGTATAGGAACACCTTAAGTGCTCTTTGTTGCCGTGTGACAGGGGATCCTTGCTTTTAGCAATCTATCACCTTGATACATTAAAATGTCTTCGGTGTCCCTGTGAGACCGTAATTAGTGGATATAGACCCAGGTTCGATTTTAGTGGTAACTACACGAGAGAAAAACAAGATAAAGCGATATACGTCATAGTACGATGTATGTAGCTCTTTAATTAGATCATAGATGGTACATGTGCACTATTTTATCTAACTTTTCCCAAATGAAATCATTTGCAAATGAATCTTTTGCATCACTTTAAAGTATTGCTTAAGCAATTCTGCAATCTTTCTGAACTGAATATTACCGAAGAAATCATAAAAATTATGATCCGCAGGTGTCAATTTAACTAATGATATTATTTTTTGTTGAAGTACTTTCGAATTTCAGATTCACTAGTGAAAATAACCGATTTATAAACTATGTATAATTTTTTATCTCAGATATCAACTTATATGATAGGATTATTATAGCTTTAACTTTAACGTTTTATTCAGTCTGATCTGATGCAATAATCCTAACAGAATTTTTATCTTATCTGAATACGAAATCTCTAGTTTATTATTCATCAGTATTAGATTGTATGATATTTTTTACGATGTAAAATTCGCCTCCTTTTGGATGAAATAACGTATGCCATCCAAACTTCGTTTTCAAGAATTTATAATAAGTTCATAGCAAGCATCAATTTTTTTCATATGAGAAAATTCCCCATTTAGAGATGCTTTCTAATTTTTCCTTGATGAAAATCGTTTGCTGTTTTGGTTGGATTGGGAGAAATTTCAACTATCCTGTTGTGCTCAATAAGGCTATTACCCTATCAGTACACTGTCTCTCTTTCCTGTATTTGATAAATAATTCTGAAGCATATTCTCAAAGGTAAGGGTTGGGAGGATTGTGTCAATATTCCCTTTTCCCGTTTCCTTTTATTCTGTGCTATTCTAATTTCCGAACACTTTTTCCTTCAATCCAATCATAACTCATCTTTTCACATCGCACATCATCAGACATTTTCAACCCCTTTTCACAGGCATTCTTTTTACATCATCCGCTTTGAGGACCTTTCCCAATGCCTTTTTTATCCTCTTTGAATTCTCTCTCTATCGTAGGGGTGGTACATTTTGACCTAGCAAAATTATGCGAGGCCCAATCAGTCCTAATGGAAGTGGACATGTCAGCTACACCGAGCTAGGTCACTGCATCCACCGAGGTCGTGAATCTCTCTCGTGGTGTGCAGTTAATTATTTCCTACACAATGGGAACTTAACCGTTTCTATGGAATAGATCTATCTGTGTACATCGCCACGCTCAATCTATTGAAAGAATCATTCAATACATTTTTATTCCGATAAACTTGCGAGAAGAGCATATATTATAAAAAATTACCTCATTTGAATTTATTGGTAGGGAATTAAGTTCTTTAAAACCGTGCGTTGTTTCTAAACAATGATTACGACAGTGATCGCTGATGTTAATGATATTAATATAATAAATTTTGATATTACTTGTTTCCTTATTTATCAATGTATCAACACGAAGCATTACTGGAGATTTATTCGATTATATCATACGATTAAAAACGAAGAGATGAAAGTAGCATGTTGACGTTAATATAAAAATTTTGATAAACGATCAAAGGGATGGTTAGAATATTTATGATTTTCTTACTGTAAGAAACAGTATTCAAGTGTACTACGGTCATAAACTTACTCCATTTAAGGAGTATGTAGCTACTATATGAAAAAATTTGGTTCTATATTGGTCTATACTATTCCACGGTTTTATCTCACCTTAAGATGCGATTAAATTTCTCCTTCGTATAATTGGTCCAGATGCTGCAAAGGTTTATATGATTTTGGTTCAGCAACCCTCGAGTCTTTCCCTTGATTCTCTTCCAATCTGCCTCACTCCCTTTTCAACTTATATATCCTTTCGCCTTTCGAACCCTTTTATCGACCCTTCATATCCTTTCAAATCCGTATACCCCAAATGCCCAACCATACACCTCAACCCACTTTAACCCTTTCGCCTTTATTTAACTCCCCTTCACCTGTTTTTTCACTCGTTTGCATACACCCTTCTCTCGATTGGATTCTTTAGTAGAATTCCATTGCTCTTTTCAGAACTTCAATTCAGTTAAACACTTTTGATTTGTTATCAGTCTTTCCGCACAACATACAATGCATTGATTTTTTTATAACATATACAGTAATTTTAATTTTAAGTAATTATTTATTAAACTACTGATATTCTTAAGATAATCATAATGGAAATATTAGAATGGAAAAATAATAAGTGAAAACATTTTGAAAAGAAGTTTATTAAATATTAGAATACAATATTACCCTATTGCTCTTACAAGTGACATAATAACTGAAGATAATTAATGTCTATTTTCCAATTCAAGTTCAAAAGCTATGAAGTTCAATTTTTATTGATTGATATTAGCAATTTGATCATTACCAATTGCTAGGACTTCATTAAAATAAGGCGAATAAAAGTATATAATTTCCGACCAATAATTTAACCAATTTTCATGTAAATCTTAACTGTAATCACTCAAATGGCCTTGTGTAAGTTGAGTTCTAATCGGCTTTGCAGTGTAGACTTATCGAGGATGGACCCTTCTTAGGATCAATAGCGGAGCTGATTTTATAGGAAAATAAACTGAAATGAAGAGGGTGGTAGAGTTGTTAGGTTAATAAACTTGATAAACTTGGTTTTACGCTTAATGTTACAGTTTGAAAGACAACTCTATAGATCAACCAATTGCATAAAAGACTATAAGTTTCTATTTTAATATTCATGTAAAGTTTGGTGTATAGCTAGATATATCTGCATGTATATTAGTCACCCTAATACGTTTACTCGTCTCTTTTGTTGAAGAAGTTGAATCACGCTTCTAGTACAATCTCCCTCTCTCAGCAAAACACCGCTTCAAAGGAAGTGGTGAATCTTGAATGGACGTATTGAAGATGGGAATTGTCCAGAGTGTCCATTGCCAGATAAGCTCTCAGGGAGTCTGCAGAGCAAACAACTTCGGACAGATGACCCCAGTCTGCATCAGTTAGTTTAGGACACACACAAGAGTGAGCAGAGTGGTGTTTCTCTCATAACGCCCACAATTAACACCTGTAGAACTTTGAAGTTTCTGTGTCTGCCAGCATATTCGCCAGCCCTTTTCCGGGTACTAATATAATTAGATTTGCAGTTTATCTTCTACGTCGTGCATGCATGGAATATGCAGAACGTACGTCAAAATCCCATTAGCTGAATGTGGGACTTCTTGAAAAATATGTAGCGCATTTGCCATGGAATTACTTGGTAACGTAAGTTTTGATGAAGTTATAAGAATCTTAAAATTAATTTAAATGAGGCTGAAATATTATATCTAGTTTCTACAGATTAAATTATACGTAAAAAGTATTAAATTATTAAAGTAAAAAATTAAAATATTGTAATAAATTCCTGTCAAAAAGAGCTCAGATCCGGTCAAAGTGAAGGATTTTGTGTTAGATGTTTAAAATATTCGGGTCTAATTTAGTCATTTGATTCCATCTCATTGTCAGACTAGATTAATAGCTATTGTATAAATGATTGAAAACACAACTTTTTCTAATAGCAGACATTGCTATATTTAGTTGATCGAAAATATATGGCTTCGTAAATATTGAAGTCGTTTTAATCAATAGTTCCTCTAAAACTTAATTATCTCTAGAATATCGCTAAATATACTAGAAAATTGTTTCTGTGTCCTATATGGAGGTAAATTTGTTATCTATAAATTGATTGAATCAACTTCCAAGTCAATGAAATTCGATCGTGATAAAATCGTTTATCATTTACCATGAGAATACGAAGAAAGAAATTTAGACTGCTATGTACGCGTATGTAATTCGTTTACGAATTTCCTTTTTTGCGAAAGTTTCTATAATAATTTTATGATATGCAGTCAATATTTGTTTCAATACAAATTATTATCGTTTAAATGACGAGAATCATAGCAATATCAGTCAAGTTAAAGATCGTGCAGCTACACGAAGTCGTGGCTATTAAATCACCCTATCTAGGCTGTTTCCGAATCGAGAGATTAAGATGTAGGTTAACTCTAGGAACCAGCCACAGTACATGGTGCTAAATTCCGCCGCAGCATCCAAGTGGGCGCTAGTTGGCGACAAACGGCCCACCGCGCGATTATCACTAATATCAGCGATGTGGTAGTAAAAGGGTGTGTCATCCCTTCACCGCGACACGTCGTACATCCACAAAATGGCCTTTTTATCCTGCGGTGTTTTGTGCTAATTGGATAATGGAGGGAATGAGTGTGTGTGTTATTTTCAACGCATTCGGAGGCAAAGGATTAGTGCCATTGTTTTAATTAGGGGATTAGAGGATGTGTGGGTTGCACAGAAAGGGCGAAAGGTGTCGTTCTGTATGGTTCCCTTACTCTGGAACAAAAGGGGACATTTCGATGAGTGAAAATTAAAGGTGGTGACTTCAAATTAAATCTTATGTAACTCATGAAAAAGAACACTTGTCCGAATATGTCACTCGTAATCAACAAGTCGTTTCGCGTATCTTGCTGTAAAATAGCAACAATAGAATAATAACGTAGAGTTCCGTGAATTTACATTCATACACAACGATACCACTCAAAATACTACTATGATTCCCAATAAAAGTGCATGCATTCCAAATGCAGTTTCAATGCTATAATGTAAAAACTATTGATTAAAATTTATGGGAAGAATAATAAGAAATTAAAATTTATAAGGTAGAAACAAATGAAAGGAAATGAATAGGAACTAATTAATGAATTAACAAAAATAACCAAGAAAATATAAATTTTGATTAAAAAGAGTTCTAATCTAAGTGTTTTTGAACTAATTAGCACTATATATGCATTAATTTTTGTATCATTTAGAGAAATTCGAGATATTTTGATTGTGTTAGTTCATAAGAATCTTTCTGCAAATTAACAATGCAACGATTTATGATTTCATGCAGCGATGAGGATCTTTACATAAATAGTTATAAATATATATTAATGTTTACCAAATGAATATTATCAATTAAACACTAATTTCTCTACTCTGTTATAAGTTCGATAGTACTAGTAAATAATATCCAGAAGTATGATCTCGAATTCCATCCATTAGTTTCGTACGAACTCTTCGTTGGCGTAGAAAGGTTTCAAAGAGAAGGCGAAACGTAGTGTCCAAGGACATGACAATGGCTCATTCATACTTGGAAGCCTTCTGGACAAAGGGAACACGCAAGGGAGTGTTTTATGGCTCCCTTTTTATCCTGCAGATAGTTATTTAAAGGCGAGAAACGAGATCTACCGGAGGAAGTTGACACCCTCGTCTCTAAAGACAATTAACTGCACTACTGCAGTCGATTCCACTCTTCATTCACGGATTGATGAAAGAGTCTTTTTTTGGACTGAAGTAGGATCTTGTTTATTAAGATTGTTCCTCGTACATTAAGCTGCATGCTCACAACTTAATATCAAAAGAAGATGTACAAGGATCATAAAAATTTAATGTAAGAAGTAACTTACATACATCACAGATCAAATTCTCTTCGTCGAAATATTATGAGAGAGTTCACAGTTTTCACTTTTCGTTCACCTAATGCAAAGCTTGAAAATATCTTATAATTTGAATTCAAAATCAGTGAAGGTGATGAGTAAATTTGGTTTGAATGCTATAAAATTTCTGATAAAAAAATTAAATGTTTAATTTACATCAAAATTAATTATACTTAGAACTCCCTAATGGAAATATTCGGTTGAAGTTCAGTTAAATCCTTCTGGAAATATATTATAAATTCCCTTTTTTAATTTCTAATCGAGTTAGAGATTTTTAGAAGTAAATAATAAATATACTATCCGCACTAAACCTAAATATCAATGATATATCAGGACGGACATATTTAGCTTCCAATGCATTACAATGTCTTCATTCGAATGAGCATAACCCTTGTGTTCTCCATTAAAAGGAAGCATATATCAGTAGTGAAATTCCAAGTCTTCATTTCCGACCAAGGACGCAATATGCAGTATCTGAGTCAAGGTGACGGTAAAAGTAACATTTTATCCAATCTCTTTACGCTCTGTTCGTAATGGATACTCGGCAACGAACGTATCTCGTTTGGAATACTCCCACACATACGTCGTGATTTATTAAGGCGAAAACACGCGATTTGTCGCTGCTTCCATCTATATGTGTCGCCATTCGGAGTTCGAATTAAAACGTTTTCGCCGATTTGTAGATCCAGTTCCGGAAAAGCGATCCCTTTCACAAATCTTTTATCTTTCCTTTGTCTGGAGGTAAATTACTGAAAATGCGCGTCACATTGATTTGAGAATTATATATTCTTCGCCATTATATCATGACTTAAACTTCGTGTAAAGTTGATAGGTATTAAGATGAAGATTCTCAGTTTCACCAAGGGTTTACGAATAATCTGCTTATCAAATACTCCATATAAAATGTAATCAAACATGTCTGTTTACTCGAATCATCTGCATCGCTCTTACCCAAATATTTATCTCGGAATACAGTGAGAAAAAACGATTTGAGATGTAAAAAATGAATGTAAACTGTTCTGAGATTAATCGGAAATCGATGAGACTCGTATGCTGTACGTCACTTGTAACACTGTCGTACATTTAAGGTGATTTCTTTCGTCGAGAAGAAGTCGAATAAGTAATGACCCTTGGACTTTTACAGAATAGCTTAATATTGTATACTTTGTATGTGTATTGCACTCAACCTTCCTGAAAATGCTTTACTTTACCTCTTGATTGATGCACTCAATCCGTCAATTTAGTCGTGGTAATGAAAAAGGGAATAAGTGTCAGGATATAACCACAATGTAACGTCTGAATTAGAGACAAAATAAATAAATTCCTCAATAAATAGCTATGAAACAAAAGAAGGTAAGAAGTTAGAAAATCTTTTAGAGATAGAATAAGCAATCAAAAGACTGGCTGTCATTCACTGGCAATATAAGTTAATTTTCCTGGATTTTTCAGTGAATGAAAATCTCTCCTATATAATTAATTTAGGTAGAGAAATAGTATATTTTTTATAAAGCTTGCCTCTTCAAGATTCCTTATTCATCTTTCCCAAACCTTTTACTAGGAAAATCGAAGAATTATATCTTGAGTAATAATTAAAGTAGAACTTCATATGATTTAATTAATTAAGGACATATCAGTCACACAGCTTGCCCCAGATTAAAGTAGTCTTGTTTCAGGAGTCTGCCTCATATGCTCTTAAATATTTCCGTGTTCTTGTTTTGAAGGTCCTTGGACTATTTAGCGTCGGTCCGATGTGTTTTGAAGAGGTTTATTTGAATTCACGAGCGTTAGAAATGGAAGCAAACTCAGTTCCGCTGTGTGAAGTGAGTCAGTTGTGTAGTGACTTAGCAAGGGCGTTATTCCTTCGCAATTAGAATGGTGCCGGAAATGGTTCCGTTGTAAGCAAGGACACTAGGAGTTTGCCGTCAAGTGTGAGAGGTCAAAGCAGATAACACCCTCAAGAGCTGCGATTTTACGGGAGGATTTGTCAGGAGATATATCGTCAACTGTGACTTAGTTCTAAACGCGGTCTTGCGGCACGGATCTTAAAATACTCTTTATTTAACTCGTAAGATTAGTTTTCGCTCGATTTGATTATATTTACTGCTAATTTTCTACAGTAAAAATACGTAAAAAAATGTACATTTAAACATATAGTTTTGGTAAATCGTTTTATGTTTCAACAGAACTCAAGGAATATCCCTACATAAAAAGTAGATATTCTAACTTAAATGCAATAGAAGAAAGGAAATTTCCTTCCTATAAATAATCTTATATATAAGTTAAGCTCGTTAAACTAAAAGAATTTCAAAGATTTCGCGAGCTCAAGTTATTCTATTTAGCAGTTAAGTTTACTTAATCATTGATATAAATGGTTACACTCTTTCATTTTCTACCTCTGTTAATAAATGACCTAATTTTCACTACAATATGTGCTAACAAACATGAGAATTAGTTTTTCAGACGCGAGACATACCTTTGAATAACTTGCATATACAATTAATCAAAGTTATTCATGTCTCTTTTAATTACAGGAAACCATAATAGCGGTCTTCCTCACTAAAAAACTGATTGTTTCGATACAAAAGAAGCCTCTCCAAAGAATAGCTTTCCGGTTACTTCCCATTTGTGCTCAGTTTAATTTCTCTGCGCCGATCGCATTCTACTGCAGTCGTCAGACCCATAGCAGTTCATTCGGAATGAAACTGCCATTTATGGACTCTTATAGCAATCTTCTAAAGACTTGAAAACTTTGGAATTCAAAGTACGCAAAGTATTTGTAGATTACTAATACCTTCCGAATTCCCATCCAATGCAACGCTAATTGGAATCGACGCATTCTCGGAACATTTAAAGGAAATGAAATACGACAGCTTGATTAAATAAAGACCACGTTCTTTTATCTGAAGCACTTCCATCTTGTAAGCAGGCGATTATGGCTTTATTATGGGGAAGTTATTTGGGGCTAATTCCATCTCAAAAGGGGTGAAGAATGAATCCGATGGACACGGAATGGAAAGGTCGTGTGTTTCCTTTTTTGGCCATTAGAGGTCGTTTTCAGTTTTCCGAACTCTGTGCAGCGATGAGAAAGCGCTGTCCACAAAAGGACGATGATTAATGGGTCGCCTTATAGTGGGGCCTTAAGGGTCCACCGAGTAGAAGGGGCTATCGAGGGGCCCTAAGTGAACCTCCCAATGTCCCTCGCGTTCCCATGGGGTCGCAACGGCGATACTAAAGTAAGAGATCTCTTTTTGGTTTAGGTAGAAAGTAAATGTGTTTAGACAGGATACAGTATTGGAGTAACTTTAGCGTTCATGAAAACTAATGTTTTAATGGGACTTGGAAAGTATGGAAATCTTACGATATTTTGAGGTGTATCAGTATGATAATCGGTTTAGAATGCTATATTTAGGTCAATTTTAATATTCAAATAATTTTTATTAAAAAGGAATAATTTTTTGGGAAAGATTTTGCTATTTTTGACTCTATTCTATCTCTTTCTTGAAACTGTGGAAGTATATTAAGGGAATGATATTATATTCGCACAATTTGATTATTATAATAACATTTTACCTCATCAATCATACATAAATGAAAAATACACTCGCTAATCATCGAGTTTCTTACGTTTCATAAGTTTTTCAACTTTTTTCCCTATGGTTATGAATTTTTACATTATTTCGGTTAATTTTTCATGTATACATATATATTATTCGCTGTCTAGCACAATTGTGAGATAAAAAAGCCGTAACTCAATGATTAAATGTTTCTGATAAAATATTCTCTTTACAAGGGATTTCTGAAAATATTTCTCTCGTCAATGTTATTTTAATCTACATCATGCCAAATCAAATATTTTATATATAATCAAACCGGAAGAATATACAACATTATATTAATTTAAATCTATGTTTCATGAGAAATTTGATTTATATGAATGTTATGCCTCTTTTAAATTTTGATGCTTCTAGCATAACACAAATCTCCTTTCTATTATTTATCATAAAGATTGATTGTTAATTGAAGGGTTAAAAGGATTGACTTGAAAGAATGACTTGGATGGATCTATGTAAAATAGTCCTCATCAATTTGTTCTCATTAGAGTTGAGATTTAACATTCAGTGTTACAATGTTGCTACGTTACATTGTTACCCCGCTTAGACTACAAGGAAACGAAACAATGTACCAGTACAAGGTTATCTAAGGGCCAGGAAGCGTAGGGAGAATTGAAATTGGGTGATTAATAAGAAAGGAAAAATGGAAATTGAATTTCGGATTCACAATTGTGAGTTCCTGTATACGAAGCGAAAAATAAACACACTGCGAAAGGAGAAGGTAGCCTAAGAATAATGGGATGAATATAAATATTTATAATGAAGTTGTATAACAGAGATAATTGGACGGTAAAAATATAAACCTCCGTGAAATTAAAACCATTTTACCTATAAAAACTTTCCTTTCGCAATGACCCATGAATTTTCACGTGGATTAATTCTTTCCGCGGAACATTTCTGAGCAATCCAAACTGTTCCCTTTAATATCGAACTTCACTTTAAATCGCATACGGATTAGTCATAGAAATTCCACCGGTTGAGATAAAAAAGTGGAATCCGTGCATTTTGATTCGGACGAAAGAAAATTTTATGCACCAAAGGAACTGATCTGCATCTCCGATATCCGAAGTATGGAAATATATTTATTTGAGATATCGAATCGGGCTTTTCACCACGCGCACAATAAATCCTTTTAAGTCGATATTTTGATTTGGAAACCGATTTTTCATTTACGCGGCTAAGCGCACCATCGCGTCGTTAATAAAAAAAGGGAATTTAGAACGAAAATCTTGTTTCTTTTTTTATTTCGGGTTTCGGATTCTTTCGTGTAATTAGAATGCAAATGTATTCGTTTGGTACACATGTAAATATACAGAGGTCTTAAAATGAACTAGTAGGCATATTGTATAGGAAATTGAGCGTTAGGCTTTTGTGATTTACTTGAATGTTTTAGACGAAATAGTAAACTGCAGCATTTTATAGCATACATCATATTCTTCTTTGTTTCTTTCCAAAAAAATGGATGTTTGTTTTTTTTCTTGGTCGCCCTTCCAAAAACTGTCGTAAATAGTTCTGTAAACTTAACTAGTAGCTTGTGCTTTGGGATTTAATGTGTATTCTACATGTAGGATTTTGAAATGAAATCATCTCTCGTGAATGATGTTTGATATGATGAAGAAGTATCCAGAAAAAAATACGGCATCTTTCCATATCTATGATTCAAAATCTTAGAATGAATATTTATAATCATACATGTGTATAATCTAAATAATTTACATGTTTAATGATGTGATTAAGTTGAATGACAATATTGACTAATAATTGACTAATGTTTAACACCATCCCTATGCAAGTTTATTTGGGTTAATATGTTGAAAATGTTTCTTTTATGATTTCCGAATATCTATAGTGTATCTAAGATCGATGGAGGGCAACGCAGGGAAATTTGGGAATGCGCGGGAGAAGTGCCAACACTCGTAAGACCAAAAGTTGAGGAAATCAGTGCGCTGGTGTTAAATGGGTGCTGATCGTACGCTCTTGGCTCCGGTTGCATATTTATCGAAACAATAACGCTGTCTTGGGCATTTGGTACTCATGAATCATGTGGAAAAGGGTCCATAAAAAGTTCCATTTGAGTGACGAAAGGGTAATGCATTAGGAAGAGATGGGTATTACGCTGTCGATACGAAAAATATCAATACGGAATATATGATGTGGAAAAGTAATATCTAAATATTTTTTATTTTGATGGTAGTTCTATGCACAGGAAAAGGTATTTTTAAGACAAAATCTTTCACCCAATATGAAGGTGAATATATGAAGGCGAAGATTAGAAATTACCTTTTCATTTCTGTCTATAATTACTTGAGAAAGCAATTTACGCTCATGTATGCAAGTGCTATGTTTCTCTGCTTGTAAAAGGTGATTTGTTTATTTTACTTTTGAGTGAAAAGTATAATGAGACATAATACCTATCACTTGTGTCTTTCTTAACAAATCTTTTCTTTAATTTTCTTTACATTTACGTGAACTCCTTTGGTTTATTATTGCATGGAAATGACTTATGATAAGAAAACTAAGCAATTCTACAAAGAGTCAGTATAAAAGGAACGTAGCAGCTAATTTGGGATAAGCTAGTATTTAAAAATATGATGAATATGAATTGATAATAGGAATACTATCGAAGCTACGAAATTTCAAAACTTAATAGACCTCTGAAGTAATATGAGCTTTAAACTGATATTAATAGAGCTCGTTTTCCAATTTTATGACCCAGTTAAACAGTTAGGACTAAGCTTGCGGAATTAAAAGGTTACTGATAAAGATAAATAACACTTCACAGATGTTCGTCGTATGGCTCGATATCGAGACAGACAAAACCCAAAATTGTCAAGCTAATTGAGGTTGATTCGTAATAAGAGACAAAAAATGGTCTACTCGATATGTTCATGATCTTTGAAATTTCTGTCTCAAAGTGGAATAGCTCTTTTCCTGTTCCGTGTCATGGAGAACCGAGACGAGATGAAAGTGTGGGTGAAATGGGTTCGTGATTTGTCGCCAGTAGAGGCGCTCTATACCAAGAAAGGTTGGAATGAGAATAGAATGCGCTGTTGGGGGTGAATAGGGAGAATGTGCAAGCTGAGAGGGTAGGTTATGGAGAGAAGGGTGTCGTTTTAATTGCGGTGAAAGGAAGGGGAACTCTGGTGGGAAATATCTTGACACGTGCGTTTCTAGTTTTCAATCCAGGATACAGGCGTTTTGCGAAGTTGTATGCTTTTAGCGAAAGTTTAACCGTATAAGGGATAGATTTAACTTTAACGCTGTGAGGATTTATTTCATAACCTATAGAAATAAATACCACAGTGCTTCAAGTGACGGAGGTTTTCTCAATTAAATTCGTGCTATTATTTTTCGAAATATTTATTATTATTTAAACTATTTATTTACGAATACTTTAATATTAACTTTAAGTTTTTCTAAAGCTTAATAATTATTATATTCTTATTAAGTAATAAACGAAAATCGTTTTCAACTATCGTAAGCAAATTATATTACACTTAAATAATGGAAACTTCTCATTCAGGATATCTCGAAAGCTAGAGAATAAGCTCCCATTCCGATACTAAGTAGATGAAGTTTATTTCTCACTACCTGATCCTTCTCTAATTATGGTTCTTAGTAAGCCGATAACTTTCCAAGAAAATTCGTCGAATCCACCGTAAGATTCGCATTATTTGAAACGTAGATTATAGTTGAAGGATGTTTGACAACAAGAGCATCCTGAATATAAACAGATCCCTTATTGATGGGATATAAGATTACTTTCTTCGAGTAATTCGTGCTGATATCTGTATCTCGTACAATGACCCGCTCGTAGTTTATTTTTACGTAAGTTTTAAAATGCTTCATCGGAAAATTGTTGAAAAATAATGGGAATGCGATACAAACGTAAATATTCTATCGATATTTTCTTGACCTATATATAAGCTGGTTATTCAATATGCGCTTATAATCCAGTTTGTTATCTAACTCTGTTCACCATGAAAATTGGCCTTTTCAAATAGTAATATGGTAATTTTAATATAATATAAAATGTACATTAAAAATAATTCTCACGTATTTTATATTATGCAATTGCCTTCAAATAGTCACTTTAAGAGAAAATTCGTGATAAAGTTTTTAAAGCGCACTATTTTATGAGCTAAATTATATTCATAAATAAATTTATACTGAGCCATGAACACTCGGTATTCAAATGTTCAGGCTGCAATTGCGTTAAAACATAAATAAAAGTTAAAAAACGCACGGCTAATATTTCGCTAAAATTTTTCGTATATTTGCATAGTTGCGCCTTTTGGTAAAAATAACTTTATTCATAAACATGAATTAATTTTATGATTTAGAGTTTAAAGTGTTCTCCCCTTGAAGTTATTTTCTCTGATGAAAGATATCGATTTCTGATCAGGAACATTCTGTATACATATTAATTTTAGTTAGTATCCAACGCTACAAGTAAGAACAACGTTTTATAATCAATAGATATTAGGAGATTTAACGAACTGTTTTAAATGTTCAGAAAATCGAAGTAAGGTAACCTAAAAAAAATATTTTAGCCTAGGTTAGTTCTTCCTCTATCGAAAACTTAGATGTAAAATTAAAGTATCTACTATTTCCACAATTCGTCGTTAAGTGATGTTACGGATTCTTTGGTAAAAATAATCAACCTTGGTAATTAATGGTAGCAATTAAAAAATGTTCTGGACGTAATTAGTTCCAAATGTGCCCACGCGAATCGACAAATAAGAATCACATTCGAAGTGGAACGCAGAATTAAATCCGATGAAATGGTTTTCCACATTCAGTCACGAATGAGAAATCACGTTCACGTTATGGCGTGAGCAGCGGAAATTATGAAATCACGGTCAGAATATGAAGTAATTATCCACTTCTAAGGTTCAACCTGCTCCTCATTTATATCACCTTAAATTGAATTAATTTCTTTTGAAGTACCATCAAAGATATGGGAATTATATTTGGAACAGTTTATTTCTCTTCTTCAGCGCTAAACCCTTGCAGTCTTAGTTCTATATTACAATAGTTTCAATGATGAATACGATAAATAGCTAACTTGCTGAATAGCGAAAGCTGACTTCTCACAAATCCGTTACTATTCAAATAAATTAAGTTAGTTTTAATATTTCACCGCTCAGCATGTTTTCGAATCGATAAATAATTAATACACATTAAGCACTTATTATTATTGTACACAATTATTAAGGGTTTTATATGTTATCATCTTAGTTCATGTATTCGCATTCTTTGGAATTATGAGAGGGAGATGTTTTTATCTAACTTTGATTTAATATGATGAATAAACGTATTAAAGTTATATTTAATTGAGCTCAAAAGTTTATTTTCATAGACGAGCACAAGTTTACCTTGATTAATAGGCCTCGCGGACGTGATAAAAGTGGGGCAGTTCTAAATCGGAGATCGTGATTACGTGGAACTGGATGCGAACGCATTGACCTAGACACGCACCAATCTTTCGCTCAATCTTTCCCGAAAAGTTCCTCTTTCCGTGGAAAATATGAGAAGTCTGAGATTTGCGGGACGCGAAAAATTAAACGTCCGCCTCAGAAAGGATTCCGATGGTGATATGAATTCGTCCCCAAAGATTGCTATTTGGAAACTCTGAAAAAATCTCAAACATTAACCTAAAATCTTACTTTAAAGATAAATCTAATACCTTGCTTCCCGTGAACCAAAATCATTTACATCGCAGATATTCTTGATTTAGCTTTAAGAGATTTTGCTACAACCGCCATTGTTTCGCTGGATAGTGCTTCATTGTTTATAAAGAACATAATGGATTCTATGAAATACATCTCTAGTTTTAGGATAGATTAAGTTGAGTTGAAGACATTTAAAAAAATATCGTTTCATCGGGTGAAAATTTAGGTAAATATTGTTTCGTTGGATAAGTGACTCTTATCTCTCAGCGTTTGTTTTCGGTGTAATTTTTATCGATCACCATCCTGAAACCCTTGAGGCAAAGATCACATCCGATATTTTCCGTAAAAATTTTCGAGTTAGAATATCAAGGGATTAAGAGGTTTTGCGGCGAATTCGGTAGCAGAGCTGAACGTTTTATCGCGATATATATATATATATATATATATATATATATATATATCTCGGACAAAAATTTTATACGAAGGATTATTAACTTGAGAAAGACTGGAACGATTCTCTTTTTAAAAATTTTATCCGATTCATAGCTTTTTATATCGTAATTGGATGCTTATTTGGTTTTAAAAATTATTTTAAACATAATACACTAACTATTTTATAATACAATCTATAATACGAGTAAATTTCCTGCAACGTTTTTGTGTGTAAGTTTTCACTCTGTTCCGGAGATTTCTCCATTTGGAAGTCCTCTTTGGAAAAATAATTCTTAAATATACTGTCCGTAATCGATTGAAAATGTTTAGTGTTCAGAATCATATTATTACGTTCGTTTTCTGGCTAATGAGAATTGTGTTTGTTTTAGAAAAAAGCTATAGAATTAATACTAACGAAGAATATTTTAAATGTTGCTGAATATGACTGATGTAGCTTAATGTCCATTTAAGACTTAATCTGATTTCCTTTATGACATAATCATTTTGAAATTTTCAACTATATTCCTTCTTTTCATTTATCCTCATATTTTTGGAGTTTTCTATTGGGATAAAGTCATCGTCAGTCCCACAGTTTCATTATAATTTTTAATTCTTGAGAATTCGACATTTTATGACCAGAATTTTCCTTATATACTGCGCTTTATGAATTCAGAATAGACACGCCGAAGTACCAAATTCGAAAGCAGATTTACCAGTTATATATTCAATGAACTTAGCATACTGATGTAGTCGCATGCATGCGGCGTTAGTGAATTCTCAAATCGACACTTTTTTACAAACTCGCGTCACAAGATAAGAACTCTTTTCATTTTTATGCAAATGCACATCCGGAACGAGCGCCTTCAAAGGATTACTTATTCAAAAGTTCATTTTACATATTTTATCAGAATATTCAATTACTACGCTTAATTACACGACACATTTTTTACGATCACAGATATCCTCTACTTTGTCAAAGAAAGGTGGTGAAACTTTGAATTAATTCCCCTATATTCCTCGCTGTTCTTTTTTTATTCCCTTTGTGACAATAATGCACGTTCTCAAACGATATCCGCTCTTTATGCACTTTCTTGGCGAGAAATCCTTTATTTTATGAAATCTTATCAAATTATATTCTCTTTAAATTCGCTTTGAGGACTTAATTAGGAAAAAAGTTTGCGGGAAATTAAAGCACGAGAGCAGTAATTCAGGTTATGAAGATAGAAATCTCAAAAAGGCTGCTCCTTCTTTAACTTTGGTTTGAGATGAATCATTTTCTTGAATTAGAAGAAAAGATTTTGATTTATAGATTTTATCTTCTCCCAGATAGTTAAACTTTTTATTCTTTCGTACATCTTATTTTTAAGCAGTATTAACCAATCTATGATCGGCGAAATTTCATTCGATAATATTAAATACAGCATAGGATTTTTAATGTATTATTCTCTTTAATTTTTCAATATTAAAGATATCTAAAATGTTTCAGATTTTGGAGTTGAGTAGCAGTTCAAAGTGATTGTTAAATACTTATAAAATATTTTACGAATGTTTTTTTTTCCTAAAGTCGTTCCACAATTTCCGTACTGTAAACTTATTAATTTTTTTAATGAACCAATATTTTCGTAGATCAATAAGTTCGTGATTCGCTCGTTCGTAATAATGCGATCCCTTGCATTGTTTCGATAGCGTCTCTACGCCTCCGGTCTCTTTGACCAAACATCACCCTGTTTTCTCAACGCCAAGATACCCTCGAGGACTGGAAAGCTCCTTATAAGAATCGGTTTTAGACTTCTTCCAGAAGCCTATCAAGAAACAATACTGTTAGGGCCACTGATAGCCACCCACCTGTGAGGTGAGCGTGCAGGAGGGTGCATGCAGTCCACATGAGAGCGCCTTTCCACACTCCTCCGCTCCGTTTTACAGCCGCGCCTCGCGCCGTCTTCTCAGCCATCCTTCCGACACCTTCTTCACTAAGATCGCAATTTATCCCTTGGAAACACCACTATCTCACAGTTTGTCTCCAGGATCGTCAAAGGAAACCCTACTTATTCTGCACCGTTTAACAACTGCCGTAGAAGGCTTCCCTCTTACGCACCGCACTGCCTAATACTCCAGTTCCGTGTTATATGTTTATGGCCCGAACTTCTCGATGATCAAAGAATACTTTATCCTTTTCGAATGAATTGGTACCTTTGAATCGTTGAATTATTTAAAAAAGTCTTCTTTCGTTGTTAAGCTTATATTATCCTCCAAGACAAGTCTGCATTGCCCACAACTCAACTGTTAATCTCGGTGGATTTCGGAATCCAGAAGCTTTACGTGAGAAACCAATTTCGTTATCAGTTCACCATATACTTTGGTATTTCCCTCCGGTGTTACCGGTTCACATTGGCGGTTCCGAGGTCGGTTTACCGGTGCCCTCTTGTTTTACCCTCGGATGGCGTCGCCGGAATCTGCCATCGGGAAGCATGCTCGCACCTTCTCCGCCACAACAACCACGGAAATCCTTAATATCCCTTCGGATGAAACAAACAGACGCCCTCTGGAGGGGGGAGGGAGGAAACCGACGGGAGATGGCTAATTCCCCCCTCTCCCTTAAACGATGGGGCTCCTGTGTCTTTAGGTTCTTCCGCTTCCCGGTTCGCTCCGACCGACGCGCGAAAGCTCACTGGAAGCGGAGACGTAAACGCCGGTCCGATCTCCCCTACTCCAAAATACCTCCTCTCGCCTCCCCACCTCTCTCCACGGAGTTCCAGCAGCCACCTCCACCCACCCGCACCCCTACACTTCCGCGCGGGCGCAGTGAAGATGCTTTCCCCCTCCACCTTCGCAGACTCCTAAAAACTAGCGCATTATACTCGCCTAAATAAATTACGCTTAACTTCGTTTCTGGCCGCAAGCGAAGTGTTTAAAGTTAATTCCGAGAGGTTTTAATATTCCCCTTCTCTGAGATTCCCCTTAAAAAAAATCAGAGCTAAAAAGTCCTTTGGGCTTGATCTTACGTCGCGTTTGAGAGTTGACATCGCTTTAATTTTTTTCGTGGAAGCGAGGAGATGCCAGAGAGATTTAGTAGAACTTGCTTTGATTTTCTACTCTCGATGATTTATTCTAAGGATCACTATCCTTTTTCTGAAATGAAGAGTAACTAAAGAAAATAGAGTGAGTTTTTTGGTACGAATCTCAGATTCCAAACGGATGCTGTAGTTCCATTTGATTATCAAACTACCGAAAACTATCCTAAACATATTGTTTTAGCTTTGATGAATAGCGGAAGAATAATTATTAAATTTACGTAATCCTACTCATCTAAGTAACTTTAATAAAAGATAGGAATTTGCCTTGGACATTCATAAGTTTAGAGTTCTACTTATCGTCTCTATAAAATACTCTCATCCATAATAATATACTATAAAAATTAAACCGAGGTAATTCAGCGATAAAATTCTTATTATTTTGTCTACGCACAAATCACACATACATCTATTAGATAACATCCTTGTCGCAAGGTGAAAGTAAAATAATTATGAATATCGGAAGAATACACAGGAGTACTTACAGGAGAATTAATCCAAGTTCATTTATCGTAGCCTTATCAACGGGATGAGACTAATTGTAAGATGAGAACAACACGTGGTTGATCTTAATGGACTGAATATAAGATATCAGAAATTCCCCTATGATGTCATCTAAAACGTTGATAAATAAACGTGATCTCACGAAAATATTTTTAAGGGCCAAGTTGAAATTCCCTGCAGAAGGCCGAGATATTTTCGAAATTCATAACTCAGGTGCGGGGGTTTGGCATAGCATTTGGCACTCCTCCACTTTCTTTTACCACCACAGTTTGGGTAAAATAATAACGGGGCATTTTTTCAGTGAAAGTTCTTCTTTCGCGTCTCCTTCACAACGTTTAAGGAATTAACGGCAATTTGCTCGAAACTGCATCGTAGTCTGGTAGTTCTATTACGTTATAGTAACTCCACTATTATTCTTTTATCTACGCGATACAACATTAACTTGATAATTTCTCATTGGCAATGGTCTGATCCCGGTGTCTGCAGTATTCATTGAGATTTCTGTCCTCTATTTTAAGTGTAGGAAATCAAAAATAAATAATGATTACTTAATGTTTATGTCCTGATAATATGATGCCTGATAACACTTCGAATCATAGTTAGTGCCAAACCATTCTGAAAGTAAGTTTAAACGTTAAATTGACATTTTTGTGGTTTGGTGTGGTCGATATGTAAGATATATTAATTTATGATTTTTAGTTGTATACGAGTGGAGTTGTAGCTTTAAGATTGGAAAAGTCTTGTGCCGTTACTATGGTAATTCTTCTTTGAGATTGATTCATGCTTCAGATCTTTCGTCTTTCGACTTAAAAATGTACTTGGTTTGGAGAATTGCAATGGAGGATTACACATTGATAAGGAGATGCCAAACTTATTTGCCGTTGAATGAATTAAATCACAATACTCATTTTTTTGAAGTTACTTCTAAACCGTGATCATTGTTTATTGAAATTAATACAGTAATGTGATCTCTTATGCGTTTCATTGTATATTTTCATGTCTTTGCACGGAAATTATGGATAAACTACTATTTTAGAGAACAGTCGTATAATTAGTGCGAAAAGAAATTATTCTGCGCCATTCCTTCCAAAAATAAATTTTATAAAATGTTCGCGCTAGAAATTTTTGGGGCGAGCTTTCTTCTGGTTACATGATTCTCTAGTGCGAAATTCCTTAAAAGCACCTCTTTTTGAAAATAAGATTTAAATGTATTTTCGGAAAGGCTCTCGGAATGAAAATTTAAAAGGAATGAATTCCGAGGTTTTCTTGAGAAAATTCTGAAGTCAATGCAAGTCGCTGACGTCTTGTAGAAGTGAGGCGTGGAAAAGACCAAATCAAGAAAATGCGGTGCCTTGGAAAACACGAAAAACTTTTCCGTGGTGCATCTATTTGATGAAATAACTTTGACCCTATGATATGGACCTGAATTGGTTAAGCGTGGGCCATCCTCGAATTGAATTGATAAGGTAGACTGACCAACTCTGTAGAATTTTACTTCAAAAACATTTTTTCAATCACATTTAAGAGATGAAGTAAGCAGCAACTTTGAAATAAGAAGAGTGAAGTTTTCACGTTTCTATAAGAGGGAATCTAGCATATTCATACTCGTTATTCTTTTATTTTCAGTAAGTGCGCGTCGAAATTTAAAGTGTTATACCTCGAAAAGATAAATTGAAGGTAGCCTTCCCTCTAATGTTAAGTAAAATCGCATTTTATAGAAGCATTATAGGAAAAAGGATTAATAATGTGGAATTAAGTGCATCATGTACAAATTATCATTTATAAATAAGACTGAATATATTTGCCATCTTAAATATAGATATAGTCATATTGATAATTTTTCTTTTCATTTAAATCACTATTACAGCAAACAGATTCAAGTAAGATTTCATTTAACGTATGAATCCATACTGCAGGTTTTCATAATATTTATCGCGAAAACAACTTGCGGTTTCATAAGTAATTTCTTGTCTGACGAGCATTTTATGAATTTCTACTATGAGCAAGTTCATAATAATTTCCAGGAATTCAGTATCCTATAAACAATTTTTAAAGGATTTATATCAATGGCGATTCAACTTGGTATTACCCTAAAAAGGGTTTTAGTTTATTAACTTTCTGCTAATTTAAATTGAAAATTATCATTACATAATTATGCATTTAACAGCTTATTTATAGAAAGAATGAAACTCTTAGATAGAGTATACAAGAAAATTCCATCGTTTTTCGAAGTATTCCTTCCAGATACGAGATTATTTAGGACATATCATCTAACTGGAGTTTATTAGGAAAAATTTCACAAAAAATGAAAAATAGAAATAAAACGTTGATAGATATAGCGTGTAAAGTAGCTCATAAACATGTTTTCGAATGCTCGCAAGCATGATTAATCCACATTCTTTCTTTCGGAGCTTGCTCTTTTGTAACTTATGGCCTTTAGTATGATATTGGCTCACGTTTACTCGTTCAGGAGCTGAGATTACCATTTCTCGTGCATATGGAATGGCGTGATTTCACCATTTTTCACTCACTTTTTGTTTTTCACTGAGACCTCTATAGCAAACGAAAAATTGCTAGTATGAATGCAATCTGCTCTGTCAAAAAATGTCAGAGATTCTTTACCTTCTTTAATAGTATGATCTCCTAATCTTAAAATGTTTGTATTACCGTTTATTTTTATTGAGAACATGTGCTGAAAAATACTACGTGATAACCAAAGCATAACAAGGATTTAGTCAATAAGCATTTCGTGCAAAACTGTTACATAAACCTAAAATAGTGCACAAGATAAACGTAGATGCATACGGTATAAACCATACGAAAATGAAGTTTTAATTGTATCAAAATGATCTTTGTCATGATTAAAACTTTTGAATGGGTTTATAAATGATTGACATTTACTCCGAACTTTACAATCTTGTGTATACCATCAACGTAAATTTTCTTGAATGTCCCTTTTAATGGCGATGGATTGATATATCAATGGCACCAAAGTTCTTTCTCATTCATGCTGACGTCTAATTCCCTTCTCATGGTTACTCCTTCTTTTACATAATCCACCATCTCCGTCCGATTACGCCCACTAACTTCCTTCTTATCTTCTCATCTTTGAGTTTATTCACTAATTGGCGTTCTATTTTAAAACTGGGTCCAACTTTTTCAATTTTTCTTCTCTTAGCTGATTGTATTTAAATTTTTCTTTTCTGAAAACCTTCTCGTTTGTGGGAAAGATATTACTCGTGACAATCTCTTTCTACATCTAAATGCTATTTTCTCCATTAATAAATATCCTTATGAATTGGTTGTGGAAATAGAAATTTCAGTACCCGTAATTTAGTTTGGGAAATATGATCATATCGTATTTATCAGCACAAGACTTAAGGAATACTCATTGGAACAAATACGTCATAAATATCCTATCGTTAATTCAGCCACAGAATCTTTGGAAAAGGGAATGAATAAGTGATATTTAATTTTTTAAATTCTATATATAGATGTGGGAGCTAAAACGATTCGACTTTTCAAGAGTTGAAAAGCAATATTTTAATAGAGATTGAAAACGTGATAAAAGCTGCTTTGAACTTTCCATCTGATCGAACTTGTGAGAGATTTAAGAGAAAGTTTTTGAGGATCCAACTGTTTTTGGGAGTCGAAAATGAAAAGAGATTTCTAAGAAGCTAAAGGAGGAAGCTTCACAGATGATACCTGAAAGATAAAAATGTTTCGGAAATCTTACGAAGAGGAAACGATATGACCATCTATTTCATAAAATTAAGCACCAAAATATTGCGAAATATTTTTCGGAATTTAATTCCTCGAAAAGTTGACAGTTTTCAGAATTTGGTGATGTAACTGTGAGAGGTGTATCTCAAATTCCATACTTAGCTGACTGGAGCAGAATATCTCGCAATATTCTTAGTATGAGAAAGGTGCGATATCAAAGTTCTCGTTCAATAGGAAGTGAATAGTTTGCTTAGATTCTTATTTGAAGAAGATTATTAAGTCATATTCGGGAATATAACTTTTAAATAAAAATCCTCGCAGGGTATTGTTTAATAATGGACAATCATCGAATATAATAGGCACTAATAATTATAATGGTGCATAAAATGTTGGAGAATTGTATGAATATTAGTTATCCCGATTCCAGATATACTTATCGTTCAATCCGATACAAAAACCTCGAACGTATAGGCTCTAAAAGAAAATTATTCTTGATTATATAAAGGAAAGAAATTTGTGTGGATGGAGGTGAAAGAATTCAGTTTGGATGACGCCTTTTGCATGGGAATAGAAACTTAATGAAGGCAGGACATCCCTTTTGACCCCTGCCAACGTGCCTTCCGGAAGGAGAATATTTAGGCGTGCAGAGAGGTGCAGTGACTCATGTGGCAGCAGCTGGCGTCAAGGGAAGAAAGAGGAATACAAGGGGAAGATGGCATACTCTGGATAGAAAAAGAGTTATAAGTCTGTATTAGAGGGGAAAGATGCAATGCGGTGTCTCCAGGTGATGTGCGTTCGGCTGGAAATGAATACAAACGTTTTCGAAAAAAGCCTAAGATAAAGAGTGAGCAATCGAAATGATAATGCAGGGAAAGATCATTTTTATTCTTCTTGTGTATAATATTATGAATTCATGTATTATAGAATCTATCGCATCTAAGAAATGCCCTAATTAAAAATAGAAGTAAATTTATGCGGGTGAATTATCAATCCAAAAAAACACGCGTTATTTCTTTGTTAGGTTTTTCTAATAATTGGAAATGGAAGTACTGAATCTATTAATGTCTCAATTTTATATTTAATAACTTTATCCTCGTTTTTTATGATTTGCAGTATATTCAACGGGATAAAACACATATGGTGAATTTCAAAAGGTGAAAAATTGTGTAAAATATACTTTCATAGGAAGAAACTAGATAAATTTCTTATTAAATATTAATTCTGGAAGAGATGGAAAATTAAAATTAAACTCATTGCTCTTTCGGTTCTATTATTATATCATTCTTAAAATTGATTCTTATTACGCAAGAGTTCCGTATCTTTTCTGAGAAGAAGCTTTCATAAGTACTATTTATAAACAGGCAAACTTTTTCCGAAAGAGATATTAATGAAGTCTGAAAGTTACAAGCGTTTTTTTCAGGATAGACATTATTATTCAGGTGTTCCCATCACAGTTCTATCTTTCTACTTTCTACCTTACATTAACTTTGAGATTAGTTTATAAAATCCTCGTATTTCATGACAAATAATTAGAATAGAGTACAAATAAAATGGATGGCATATTTATTAAAACAATTCAAATTTCCTTGCTTCTGAAAAGTCAATGTTTGGAATATATCAACCTTTAAAATATACTTAAAAGTTTTTGCTCCTATTATTTGGAAACATTTGGTTTTAATTTCTTCTAATACGCGAAGTACCTGCAATTTGAACCATTGGCAGATCTCCTAATAGAGGCACCGCTGTCTTGAGCTTAACCATAATAAGCTTATTAGTATAAAGCGTCTGTGTAATTTAGATTATTTTGGACATCATTTGTTTCAGTGAAGGTAGATAACTATTAATGCCGTCAATACATTTAAACCTACCATAATTTATACACAGGGAAACTAAAACATTCACTTTGATTTCCTTCATATAATATTTTTTAAAAAATCTTTCGGTGTTGTAAATTGAATGAATCTTAATAAATAAAATCCCGATTCGTGTACAATAAGTGTTAATGTGAGAGAAAGTGTTATCCTTGTATCGGTTGGAGAGTGACGTAGGGAAGAGAGATTGAAATTGGATCGGACGACGTCCTCCCCTGGGATAACCCCTTTCCCCACATCAGCCCAATTACTGCCGTACAGAGGTACTCTTTTAAACGTACAAACTTTAAATTATCTTCCCACTGAATCTCCATGTAACATCTAATCCATTAGAGAAAACCCTTAACACTAACCGCAGCATTTTATTTAATCGCTAATCTAACAGCCGCGATCAACGACTTTCAATATATTCAACTTATTGCCAAAACACACCTCGTACATTTAGCTTACAATACGTGATGTATAGAAAAATCTCAATTTAACAGTGGTTATTGTTATTTTAACTTCATTTTTAATGTACAGAACAATAGAGGTGCAATTAATATGGCCAGAACTCCTATTATATTTTAACTAAAAAATATTGTATTAATTCTACGAAACTCCAGCTTCCTACCAATCTTTAATATGACTATTAATTTAAATAATTGCTTCCAGTTTACTATATCATACGATATAGTAAATTACTCGTATTATCAGTCTTTTTTTCATAGATAATTTAAATCAATTTTATCCCGAAACATAAGGAAATTTTGTATTTGCATCGATTATTTCCAATAATTAATAATAATTGGAAAGATCTTATCCAATAATTTTAAACTTATGTTATATCTATCAACTGATATAAAACTGATGAAAGTGTGGATCGAGATATCAGCAGAAATAGGATACGACGCTTTGTTTATTTCTCCCTCAACAGTTAGCTTTTACGCCTTTCATTTATCTACTCACCGATTACACGCAATGGCCGTATCAGGACCACCCTTTTATAACGAGCCTTAATCTCTCTGAACACTCATAAACTCCCCTTGAGATTTTACTCATATCTAAGGGCGAGGGAAACTCATCTTCTTTTATCTTTCACATTGTTCTAACGAAGGATGCGTTTCACTCATATATTCAATTGTTTATCTTCTTAATCATCAACTCTGGGTCGTTTACATATTACTTTACTATGTATGCTATACTGCACTTCACAATATTTTGTCACAGATATAATTGAAATTACGATGATCGTTGGCTTTATAATATTTCTCTACTCTTTCTTTTATTGGATATTTTAGTATAATATATGTGGTATTTTAATGGGAAATCAAATATTTTTAACGAAAATTAATATGTTTCTGAGGAAAAAAAATATAATCAAAACAAGTGAAACATTATGAAATATTCGGTCTTTGTTTTTCTGCATTAAATTACGATTGAGCTCATTCAATACTTATCGGTAGTCTTCTGCAGTGCTTTCTTTATTCTATACGAATATGAACCATTAAATCAGTAAGCGTCTATTTTTTACTTTAAAATATCTAATATTAATTAGCCTCTTTAAATTGCTCTTGCACATCCAAGGATGGACATAAAATGCAGAAAAACGATTTCATCAACCAGGAATAAATCTCGCGTGTAGAAGATTGTAACTAATAGCAATTTTCCTATTACATTTCGAACGCAACACTTTTTTATGCAAGTGCTGTAATATCAGTTTGCGGTGATTCCAAAATAATTTTTCCGGCGACTCTAGTAAATATGGCTTTGAATTCGTTACCGAAATTTCAAACACGAATTTTCGGGGAAAGAACTAAATTACTTTCCGTGTGTGGCTTCCGTCATTCTTAATTGAAATGTTTCGCCAAATCATTCGTTTCCCTCTCTCTAACGAATTCAATCAGAGACGAGAAAAATTTATGGAATTTCCCGCGCGTAGATCCGTAACGATGCTTAGGCCTGTTCTTCGAATCATTTTAATGATATCTATTGCCATTGTAAAGTAATTGGAAGAGGTTCGATTGGTATCGCGATTGGGAAAAGTGAATTGATCTCAGAACCAATTAAATCACTCCATTTTGTGAAAGTAATTGACGCCCGGATAAAAATGAAATCATAAATTTCCGTATTTCATAGCTTCCGTATTACAATAACTGTTACCAAACGATTCGCATCGATTTGTTAAAATGAAAATTTTAAACGAATTTTATTGCAGTACATGAAGTTTCCTATTCATTTGTGGGAAATGTAATTATCCAGCCATTTTTCGTTATTTGGGATTCGATTTTAATATTTCATACAGTTTCCAGGTAGATAATTCGACACAAAAAATGAAATGATATCTTCTTTTTGGTTTAATTATGATGCGACGCTTCCACTTGAAGTTGTATATCATTCAAGGATATTAAAATCGGTTATTGCGTACTAGGATGAAAAGCTTTTGATGCTTAAAGATTGTTTTTCTTTGAAATGTATCTCTTGAATTGGATATCGTGATTTTGTTTAAATTTTTTATAATTTTGTCAAACAACTCCTATTTTTCACCAAAAACTCGGAAGGTCTGTGGCTGATTCTATATAAATGTATGAATATTGTTATTAATATAATTAATTAATTATTAATAATTGAATAAGAAATAAAAAGAATTTTTATTACGAGAAAATTTTTCTGTCTTAGAGAATTGATATTTTGTGTTTGTTCCATTCCGCATTTGGATAACGCTTTAGAAATCATTTGCACAGAAAAGGAATCCACATAAAGTTTATATGAGTTTAAAGCACAGTTAACTGGGAGATATAAAAAAAGAGAAATGTTTAAGCCTGCGTGAAGCGTTCGGTTTTTATCCGTACTGTGTTACAAGCTTTCGATCTTTGGCAGATACTTCCAGCATATCGCATCCGGAGATCTTACCTTAAGGAAAAAGTCCCGTTTTTTTCCTAAATTGCCTTGGAAAGGGAATGAGCCTCCGCAAGGAGTGTTTCGATAAAAAAAGGAAGACCATTAAGGAGGAAAAGGGAAATCGCAATATGGCGTCACCATTGCAACTGATATGCGGTGGAGTGAAAGGCAGATGGGGTGGTTTCAGAGGGCAAGGAGGAAGAAAAAAGCATAACGATTGAAACAAAAAGAGAGGGATGCATCAAAGCGTAAAGCAAAGGAGATGAGGAAAATTAAATTGTTGCGAAAAGGAAACATATTGGTGTTTTTAATGCGGTTTAAAAGATAATTTAAAATTGTCGAGGAACATTTTTGAGGAAGCGAGTAAAGAGATCCAAAGATTAAATGAATATGAATATAATTGACAGGGAAAATGATAAAGGGACAAAGGAGCGTTTGTTTATAATATAGGTAAGCTTTTAAGGTCATTCGTTAGAGTTATTGAAAACGAAGTGTTAATTTTAAAATGCATCAAGATTTGATTTGTTCGTTAACACTAGAAAAACGACCTTGTCGTAAGGAAATAGGAATCAATATGTGGATTAAATAGAAATTTTATCTGCAATGAAAGGCGAAGGGAAGTTCCAGACAAAGGTATATTTCCTTATCCACATCCTTCGAATCGTTACTTTATTCTAAGAATACAATACGAGGGAAGCCTAGCGGATTATGTTTTATATTAAGAGATATTTCTTTTATTAAAAGTCTGAGTCAAAGTTCGTAGAAGGAAGGATGAGGTTTACTGCGTCTGAAGCTATACTTTGATAGTAGTTCGTGAATGTACTCTCCGACTGAATGCAATACCTCGTGATTATAGAAATAAATGTTTCAATTAATAAGGACGGAAAAATCATACTCATTCTTCCAATTTTATATTCAAATCACTTGTTTATCATATTAGGTACTTTAAAATAATTTAATTACTATAAAATATAAACAAATCATTTGAAATAACTTTCCGTAATTTACCAAATCACTTAAGAAGTGATTGGCAAATCTTGTTCCTTATTAAAATCGGTGCTTAGATCAGGAAAATAATACCACAGCATCTTTCATTTGACTTCCGAGTAAAAAGAAGTTCTCTTTATTTCCTCCTTTAAGTAAACTTAGAAGAGTGCACTTCCTGTTCCCTAACAAGAGGAGAAAAACACTGGAGGGATTTCTAAAGGTCAAAGGGGCAATGATAGGAATATATACTATGTCACACAAATTGCATCGAGAAAAGAGTTGATGATCTTTACATTCACATCTTAATGCCAAACGCTAATAAATCTCAATTCGCACAGTATACTCGGATATTTCGAGTTATCTCCGTGGGGAAATTTATAATGGCGGGATGATAATCGCTGATACTCAACACAGTTTTAGGACATATTATTGCTGAGGTCGGTAGGTTACGATCTACCCAGTAATAATCATTATTTTTACCATAGGAAATAGCGAAGCTTTGCATGAATATTTTATCTATAAATTTGTTTTCAATTAAAAATATAGTTTTATGAGAAGTTCATTTCTTGAAATACGTATAATTGATTTTATTATATGACGTAATGCAATATTTGTTAAATCTATCAGTAAAATGTCAATGTCGTAATATAATTCGAAAGCAGTAATATAAATTTGAAAGTAGTAATATAAATTAAATGTATTAATATAAATTAAATGTAGTAACATAAATTGAAATCATCTAACGCTGAGGTCCTGAGTTCAAATCCTGGCTGAGGAGGAAATTTTCCTCTCAGGGTCTGGATATTTCTGAGCATCCGTTGTTATGTTTCGAACCACTCTGGAATTGTCCAGAAAGTGGATGTTTGTGCGGTCTTTGATTATAAATAAAAAGAAGAAAAGAATAAACTAAATTTTGGCTTTTATAAATTTCAATATAAGAGTCTTTCAAGTGTAAAAAATCAAGAAGGAACTACATTATAAAATAGCATAATGTTACGAATAAGCCTATCTTCCCATTATTATGTTAAGAATAATAAAAAAATATAAGCTTAAAATATCGGCAGTATCTTGGTGTAATTCAGAGTTTTAATTGTAAATAAAGGAAATCGTCTTATAACTTATAATATATATGCATTTAACTTCGAAACTCATAAATTTAATCGAAGACCAAATACCATTTATAGTTAAACTTTCGAATTGATTATAAAGAGAGTTAAATACGTGAGGAGTTGTTGGAGGTGTATATCCCTCTACAATAGGATTCCGAAAAGGAGTTCGGGCACGAAGAATTTAAGTAGTGAATAAAGGAGAATTAGGAAGGGAACTGCTTTGACCTTTGTGCCCAGGATCGGTGGGCAGCTGAGGTACACCGTTCATTTCACCTCTTCAGATCGATCTTGGTTGGGACCGATATCCGATAGCACCCTCTGCACCCAAAGAGATAACAAGACTCCAATGGTTCTTTCCAATGAACATGTTTCCCTAGCAACCCATCTGGTTTCTCTACGGAATCAAGGCGGCATTAAAACTTCGTTAACCGCTGTTCTCCTACCTCACGCGTCTATTTGGCCTTCTTCCTCTCAGAAGCTTATTTGGGACGCCCGATCAACTTAGCGGTTTGCTCGAGTTTGTTACGTCACAGATAGGAAATCTTCCATGCAATTAGGAACCATGCAAAAATTTAGCAGAAAGTTTTTCAACTTAATAACATAATTATTTTTGCCATGGATCATATATATTATTAATACATATTTTTACATTTTATACTCTGATACTCTCCTTAGATTGTGATATGCATATGGGAAAGATTGGAAACAATTTTACTTAACTTTATGTACTTGGTAGACGCAGAATACTTTGATCATAACTTCTTGTTTTAAAATCTTTTGCACATAGCAAACTTTACCATAAAATATTCATCACTATCCCAGGAGGATATATGAAGAATTTTTTCGCTTTTGTTTGACTACGTCTGTTATTAAAGTGAACTAAACTATCGCAGACTAATAAGCGAATTTCAATTAGTTATTACCAAATCAGAAACTTGTTTATTTCTCTTAATGTCTTTAAATTTAATATCAATTTATTGTTAATGAATAAATATTATCAACCAATTAAATGAATGGAGAAATTCTTATATTATAATTCAAAAATTCAAATAAATTTAGTAGCTTTCATATTTATTACGACTAAAAGTTCTAACTTTCGTTAATCACAAGCTGAACTTCACAGTTAAATCAGTGTTTTTGTAAAAAATTTACAAAATTAACGACATGAAAATGAAATGAAATGATAATTCGTAATTTTTTAACCAGTAATTATTCACTAGAGTCGTGTTAGTAAACTAGCTATGTAGCTTTTGAATCAATGAACAAAACTCTCAGTGGAACATCGAATTACGATTTTCGGAGGCGAAAATAAATCAGTCAGACTTTCACAGACGAGAAACCGAATTTTGACTTTTCCGTCGAACCAGAACAAACACAAAAAAATAAATATCACGGTTCGATACCCAGTTTACAGCGCGTTCATCCCCACATTTGGACTTGGATTACAGAGCGACCGTGCATCCATTTCGAATTATCAATTATCAAGTTTTCCCCCGCTTCGGAAGTCGCTCAAAAATTCACAAAAGCTCGCTCGTTTGATTGAAACGAAAAGGGCAATCGATTCGTTAGCTCCCCTTTGACGTATCCCCGCGAGAATCAATCGGGAAGTTCATATTTCCACTTTCGCGCATAGCGTTTTACTCGCAATATCTCTCTACAGACTTTCCTCCGCCGTTAAGGGACTTCGGTTGCCTAGAAACTACTTTCAATTTACGGCTCACTTATTAAGACCCCCTCACGTCTCTCCCGTAAATTAGGCGCCGTTGCTATCAGCAACGCGGCCCAATCAAATTATTGCCATATTTATTAATCAAGAGGGTATTTTAGTATTCAAAAGGGAAAGTTGTTCATCTAGGCCGTAATCCTGGCCCAGATCCCGCCCGTATATCTCTCGTGTGCCCTTCCTTTGCTCAGATGCAAAACTTCCTTTGCTTTTTAGTGTTTCTTTTTTTCGTCTTGCGAATGCATTTGGGTCGCAGCAGATGGAACCTTGAAGGAGTTCCTAACATTCGGAAACGCCTCAAGTTCTATGCTCTTTCGTTGCACTTTTTCGTTCTACTTACTTCAGTTTCAAGTTTATTTTTTTACGAAAATAATGCTACGAACCTAAAAATCTTTAGGGATCGCTATTGAGTGCGCTTTTTGGTTCAAAGTACAAAAAGGCTTTGTACAGTATCCTAAGACCGCAATCACCATTCAATTCAATCAGCATTCAAATGCTTGCATTTCTCTTGACTTTTCAAGGAGGTAGTAGTACACAGAGCTTGAAAGCCGAAATTGGTATATCATGTACTTATTCCCAGAAAATAGATCTCAAAATGTTCAAATGGTGGTGTAATAGTTATTCTTTCCTAAAATTCTAAGGGATTTTTAGGGATATTAAGTTGATAAGCCTTTCATAAGGAATTAAATTAGGGAATTGGGGACAATAAAATATACAAATTATGGTTTAATTTTCGAAATTTAAGCTGTATAATAAACTTATATATTACTCTTTCGACATGTATATTTGACTTTTTACAAATCTTTATCTTTTCATTTTCCCCTTATTTAATGGAACCATAGCCCAAGAAGTTCAAATTCAATAGCTATTTTATAATTTTCTAAATTAGTCTCAACTTCTACATTCAATTTAACTTTTTAAGTTTCTTAGCTGGGATTCTTGGACAACATATGTATTCAATATTTATTTTCAATTCCTCATACAAGGCGTTCAATTGTTGAAACATGTGTGCTAAGAACTTTAAGGCAGAGCATACTTCATTTATGAATGCTTTAATACTTAGTATAATATTGCTGTAATTTATTCTAGTATTTTATTATGGATTTGTTAACAACTGGAGCAATTATTATATATTAAATGTTTCATTCAAGGAATTGGAAAAGATTTTATAATTGCAAGGGGTAATAATTAAAAGTTTACTAGTCCGAGAGGGCTGGGTTAATTCGGGGTGTGTTGGGTACACTTAAGAAATATTTGCCTATGATATTATTGTATCCATAAGGACTTCTCGGAAGAAAGAATTACCTTAAATGATGAGAGGGTTTATTAGGAGAAATTGCTCATATGTTCGTGATTAGTATTCATCTTGCTTGTTTTTTAACGTCATTTGCTTTTTAATTAGTGCTAGGAGTCTGATATAGCTTCAGTACAATACGTTCTCATCAACTTAAGATTTCATTATGACATTCTTTTCTCTTATCCTTCTAGAGATCTTAATTTCCATGACTCCAATTACTTATTGTGCAACTTCTTAGTTACGAACGTGAGTAATTCTCTCAAACTCCGAGTGGTGCCGACTCTGTTCCGCTTTTGGAATCGCGCGAATTCCTCTCCGCGCGACGTACGAAGTATTAAATCTCCGATTGCCAAATATATTTGTGGGCGAACTATTTTCACTCGTCCGTTAGTCGATTATAGAAAAATTGGTTTTTATATTTCCACATGTCTGATTCTTTTGTATTTCTGGTGTCAGGGCGCAAGAGTTTCCCAATTTCCCTTTGTAGCCATTCGTGCAAATTCCCGATGAATTTTAAATTGAATAGATTAAGTAGTTAACAGTACTGTATTGCTTGTGGTTTCGATAACTAAAATTATAGTACATTATCTCTATAATCCATGTAATCCAAATTTTCTTCCATTCACTTGTAATGGTTTAGTATTAGATTGTAGTATTAACTCACTTATGCTCAATTGAAATCTAAGGAGAATCCATGTAGTTTTTAGAGTATTAGGTAAAATAGGTATTTGAGAACCAACGCGCTATCGTATCAACCTCAGAAAAGCAAATAGTTGAATGATTCTACACGAATATATTCGCAATCAAATCTATTAATCACCACAAGAACGATAATGATCTAACGAAAAAATTTTAATTTTTGTTTGCTTAATACTGTATTATATTAGATAGTAATAGGGGATGTACAACTAAAATAAATTACTAATTTATTTAATATTTTTGGAATAATATAATACATACAATGCAATGGAACAATATTATTAATAATATAAGATGAAATTATGAACTATTTAACAATTATAATTGGGCATTATATTACTATCCTCGTATTAGTATCTTAGGAAATAATGTAAATTTGATTGTTCACTCCTTAAAAACTAGGCATTGACAAACTTTACCCATTTATTTTACACTTATCAGCAGTTTGAGTGTATTAATGATATTAATAACAATGAAATTCGTAAGAAGCTAACCTGTCCCCTTAGGGCTTTAGGGGAGCTTTTAATATTGGGGTCAAGAGGTGTGTCAGGGTCTCACTGAGTGCGTAACTCAAGGTGGATCAACCCTAAGCAGATATGACCTAAGGCGATGGGGAAGAGTAGTTCTAAAGTGAAAAAGCAGAAGGGGAAAGGTTGAGTGCTGGAGAGGATAACCCAAGCTACTTGTTAACCACCACTACGGGAATTGGGTTTGGAAAGAGTTGAGAAGTTTTGAAGCCCCAAAGAACAGGGGAAGAGAGAGAAGAGAAAAAAATGGTTAGACCTGAAATTCATGAAGATACTATTTCTCCCGTATCAGCTCCGAAACCCTTTCACCCCAATTTGCATCCAATTTTTCGACCCATTTTCTTTAATTGGGAATTCAAAAAAAGTTCGCGATTTCTCCCAAAATTAGCTCCTTGGTTTAACAGAAGGAACACAGCGTGGCACTCGGAAAATAATTGACCAAAAAGCGATTTCTTTTGTGAGGTATGCGGAAAGGAAGTGAATGGAGAAATTGGGTCAAGTAAGAGGTAGAAAAATGTGAAATTTAAAAATTAAGTTTTTTGGGATCAAATGTCGAAAATATAATGAGCGTTTGATTCTAGAGGTTTCGAAAGCTCTTGAATTTGAAAAATATTTGGCTTTCGAGTCGACTAAGTATTTCCATGATCAATGAGAAGCTTTGGAAAATAATTTAACTCCAGCAAGTAATGTGTTTTGTTTTATTTGCAATTGTGCATTCAATTAAGAAATCAACAAAATATGGGAGGATAATAAATGAAATTTTGTCAGATATCGGAATTAAATTTTCAAAGCAACTGGCTTTTTCTAGTGGTTATTAGGGACGGCTATATTTAGCATAAAATAATATATATAATAAACTGCATCAAACATCCAGGGAAACATACCATGATTACTCATCCGAATTTAAATTTTTATGAATAATAGAATGGAACATCACATTTTACTAGAATTTAATACTGGTAAATTGTGCTTGATCATTGTTTGTTTATTTATTTATCGCCATTTATTGATCACCTTTGTTAATTTTCTTCATAAAAGAGAAAAATACGAATCCAAATCGATTCAATATTTTCTGTTTCACTAATGATAAGCCCTTTTGGAATCTTCATTAACGGAAAATCCATCGCATATAGAAGAAACTCTGTAGAACTATAAGTAAAATGCAAAGTATATGAGTAAGTTTATAATAGATTAAAAGGATAACCCGCGCATAAGAACTGTCCTTTCTTGAGCTGCTATTCTAAATGGCTCTCAAATCGTTTTATTGACTGTTGTTTCCGAAAGGAGGGGTGCCCGAGGAAAGGATGAAACAGGTGTCCTTGCTCAGGTGGGCGGGAAATTCAAAACGGTGATATTTGGAATACGCGTTTGGTTATAACTTAATTGAGTTAATAGCTCGGGAAACAACACTTGTATATGTAAACACATAATATAAAGAATTATTGATATTGATTGAGACAAAGGTTAATTTCCACGCAGTAGGAAAGTCTACTATGAATATAAATAGTATGGACTATTTTCCATTCTACTTATCCTCCAAGATCTCCTAACCGAAACATTTCGAGATACTTCTCGTTCGTGCACCTTCAAGTTAAGAAAAAATGCACCCGATTGTATATTCGTCTCGATTCTTCAATTTTTCCAGTCAAACTTTCGGCGCAGTTTCTTTCAACCCCCATCAGTTTAAACCCCTTCCTCTGACTACCGATAATCCGCGATGTTTACGATGTAAGAATCGATTTCGCGTGTGGCGATGACGTAATTCCGTCTCCAGAACCGAACACCTAGAAACAGTTGAATTTGTAATGAGCGACGGGTGATCTCACCTATGGGGCGGGAGCACTTAAAAGGAAAAAAACCCTCCCTCATCACTCCTATTCAAGCTTCCATCTCTCTCGCTGCAGTATTCATGGCCTCTTTCTTATCAGCTAATCGTTTGTTCTCTCTGTTCCATGGAAACCAGGTCTCAATGGACGCGATGCTCTCTTTTTTTTCCTCTCTCTGGCGGCCTATTCTTTCGCACACCGAGAATAGAAAAGAATCGGAAGTCGCTCCTCAAGAATGTGGTCTGTTCCGCAAATGTTTCCTTTGTCATTTAAAAAAGTAATAGACTACCTTCGCTCTTAAGCGAGTCGTCCATGGAGAAAATTTTTTTTCGACGTAAATATTTCAGTCTCTTTTTTTAAAAGTCCTTTTCTTGTACTCAAAAGGCGATTAATAATTCGCGGAGTGCAAAGCGATGAATTATTCGGAAAAGAAAGGGAATGACACAAAGTTTTACTCGCGTCATTTTTCGGCTGGAATAGGTTTCGGTTGGGGCTTTTCTTTTACGATATGTCTGGGTATAATTTCGGAAGGTTATTATACTCGATTGTTCTGCTGCTGTAGAGCTGGTAGTTGATAGGAATTCCTTTCTTTCGTATGGGGGTTATTTCTTTCGATTCCGTCATAAGGGAGTATATCGTGTTGTAGAATGTGAAAGCTTACGAAGATAACATTCGTTTTCGTTTGGTAAGTACAAGTTAGACGCATAAATAAGAAAATATGAATTATTACATCGCCTTTAGGTAGCGCAGTGTAATAGCCTTACTTAAGGGAATGATATGAATAATATTTAATTAAAATTATCAAGATAAAATTTAACAAACTTAAAGAATAGCAAAACTTCCACGGAACTTTTTCTACGAACAAAATTAAAATATCTAAATATGTTTAGGGATACCAAATTTATGTACACATTACTTTCTGTTTCTTTGAATTAGTATTGTGGAAATGTACGCCTTATTATCTCTAATAACAACGTCTTCCTATTCTCTCAAAACTTTACCGAACTTCGCTTTGTACGGTAATTTATAATTTATAATCAGTGTTTTCCCATCAGTGGAATAAATCTGTCCATTCTTTGTTTGCTTAAAAGTTATACCCTCCGACTTTTCGTTCAAATCAGTATTCCCTCAATTCCATCTCTTTTCTCTCAAAGAGCCGTTCTAAGTTCTCCTAAACTAATTTCCACTTCTTGGTCCACGCTGACCAATCACCAAGTAAACGTCCTCAAACTTCCAAGCCCTTAATTCAACACCAATCCAACTCCGAACTTGCCCCTCATCTATACCTCACAAACAAAGGGCTTTCGAATTTAATTAAGAATATAAAGAGAGTGAGCTTTTCCCAAGGTGTATTTAATTAACGCGAGGGATATTTATCTCGATAAGTGATGGGAATACGTTCGTACCGTATCATTATCTGTCAATATTAGTATCTGTACAACTTCTACTTGTGAAGATTCATTATCAGGGTTTCCTGAGAAGGAGATGGGCATGTGCTGACATTAATTACTAAGAAATCATCAACCGTTAAGGCAATAAGGGACTAGGAGGGTACTACTACACTTTTTAGTTTAATTTCTCCTGAATCTTTGAGTAGAGGAAAGGAAATTGCTAGATATTAATTTCGAGAGCATACCTTATCAGAATTATATGTTTTTATCACCAGAAATCATTCCGTTAGTGCAGATATTTACTATATACTGAGACGTGCCAACAAATAGTTTTTATTAAGAAAATATGAACAATCTTAGGATATTTAAAACTCATTGTTTTACTTATTTGAAATCTATACTGTAACGTACAATTCGGATATTTCATTTGCTACGAATTCGGAGTACATTTATTACGAAAAAATAATAGGGATGTCTAAAATTAGTAGAATTACAATTGAAAAATTAAGGAAAGTAAAAAAATAAAAATCAACATTGAAAATTAATTACTTCTAATTTTGCATGACGAAAATCGTTCAGAATAAAACTTTAGCGGATATATTCATTCCAGAGAATTATTTAGACGTAAACTACGATTAGACTCTCTTGGGACGTAGTCTTTTCTTTTGCTGGAATGTAAGTGCGCATTTCTTGTAACTTAATCACTTTATCAAAGGCTTTATAGGCTCTTCGTATTCTGGAATGTAGCGGAGATTCATTGTGACGCCGTTGAAATGAACTGGAAAACAACGACGTTAATTCTTCTACGAAATCGCTCGAGTCAATTGTGAAGAGGCCTTTCTCGCTAATGTGACCTCGTTCCTTTTTCATTCAGCCGTAATTTTCTTCATACTCCATCGACCGCGCGACCTTGCTGCCGAATATGACCCCTCGGTGTCGTTATCAGGAACTGTTTGTGGCAGAGAAAGGACTCCAACGAAAACAAAGAAATGCGAGTGTTTCTCAGATATAAAACACCTTATGACCTTGAAATATCCGACTTCCATCTATCCACGCGGTATGTTAAGTGCCTTCCATGGCAACGTGTTTACCCTAGCAACCCTCATCCGAATCGTAGGTAACCAACGAATGGAATTTTATAAATATTCCGAGCGTTGTATCACCGTGAATATCTTGGATAATTTTCTTCTCAATGCTCTACATACTTTCTGAGTTTTATTTTTATTCTTATTACTTATGCTTGTATCTTTCTTGAAGGAAATGATACCTGCTATCGTCCACCCTTCACAGTCGTTTCGTATTTGATAGAGATTTGATAGAGATTTTTTAGCGTATGTAATTTATAATTATGATATGCTAAGAAAATATTTGAGTACCACTTCATTTACAGCACAATTTAAGTTTTTATTATCTAGATTTTGTTTTGCATACTTTAAATTCAACGTATGTTTTTTGTGACTCGATGTATCTCAAGATTCGAAAAGTGAAGTACTGTAACTATTCATAGTATGCTGCATCATAACTATGGCATTTCATTCCATCCAAAACTAGATCATGTAGATCATCATCTAAGTGTTTGCTAGCAAATGATATTCTTAATATATTATACTAATGTTCCCGTAATCATCAAACTATATTATCTGGTTTTCCTATTCATTAATTGCCTTGCACAGGTTTCACAAGGAAATATTTTGTACTGCTCTCCAATTTACCTCACGCAAACCATGAATTTCGAAAATTATTCGTCCTTCCTTCTAATTTTCGAATACTTTTTAAATCACTAGTTTTTAAACGCGAAGTAATTAATTTGGCTAATGCATTTTTAATATACGCCTACAGCATAGGCAATTTCATATATATCTTATTTATAATATTGTATCTATTGTAAATAAAGGTGTATCTAAATTTCAATGGCCTTAACTAAAATCGAATTTAATATTTATTCTAGTTAATTGTGCTATTTTGGAAGATTATAATATTGCCATTCATTGCTTATTTCGTGGAATTAGATTTTATTTTTTGCTTCATAGATATTTCAATTATCAGTACTACCTTTTCTTTCTATTTTTCATCACAATGAGTTGAGTTTATGCGGAACCTTTTGTGCTATTCATTTTTGAATTTGAATTTTATAAATTGCACATTATCTATTTATAGGATCTCTTCCATCGATGCATTGAAATTTTGCCTAAAATTCACATAATCAAACTTCCATTTTAGCAGCAATCTTTGAAGTACATTAAAAAGGTTTTAATTTTTGTATCGGTTGATTCTTCTTTCCTGATGCATTTACTATATTTCGTTACGAAAATGATAGGTAATTACAGAGTTGATCAGGAATATATTACTTGATCTCCAATCTCATCCTTCATCAACCATCACATACTCTATTGCTTCTAATATAAACCTCAAAACTTTAGGAACTAATAACTTTTAAGTACGACTGCATTATTCATACGTCATCTCCCCAAAAACCCTCTTGGGGCTAGTTTTGCTTATGCTTTACGAAGTAATGTCCCATCTTTCCGAAACCAGGCCACCATTACGATAATAGCGCTGAAAATGTCTCTGCCATATTGGTTGTCCCCCACCACCGTAACGGTCCCTTGTTTAACGTTGCCATGCACTGTGGTCGTTCCGTCTTTTTTATGTCAGCCTCTTTCCGTGTTACCGCCTCAGTATCTCATAACACGCCAATATACACCAACCAAACTCCTTTTTCTTCGTTTACTTCCTTCCGTTATTCGTAGACATTCTCCCAGATAACCCGTGTCATTCACGTGCTTCACAAAGACCGCAAACTGCATATTTCAGTGCGAAATACCACCGAGGGGAACAGAATGCCAATTTCGTCGTGTGATTTACATTGAGATTCCGAAGATAATCGTATCTTAGATTTCGTGGCTTTTGGTTTGGGCGAATGAGAATTCTGTTGCATATATTTCGCTATTTTTTTTCGTTCTAGCTATTCGGAGGTTTGGGGAATATATTCCTTCGCTAACATCACGCTCTCTATATTTAGCTCTGAAAGTATTCTCGAAAAAAGACGTAAATTTTAATCGATAAAATACGCTAATAAATGAACATCATTCCTACTAATCTATACTTTTATCATAGTCAGAGGGAAAGTACACGTAGAAATCTTTTCAATTTCCATTTCTGCGACACGAAGGCTAATTGCCTACTCAAACCGAATTAAGGCGCAGATTTCATTCATTTGCCCTAGTAATTTATATTTATGTCCGATATAATTTTTACCTCACTAAAGTTCACGTGAAACGAGGCGTTCTTATTCTTTTTAATCCCTCCATAATTTCTCCTCTTTTTCATCTTGACCTTGCCCTCAAACTCTCTCTCTGACTCGTTATATAAAAAAAATCCGTTACTTTCTCATGCACTTCTCAGTATGGTACATGTTGACCTTTCTTCTGCTCTTTTCACGATTCATTCCATTGTTTTTAATTGCAGAAAATATATAGATGTATGCAGAGTAATTAAATAGGGTAAAGGGGATAGGAGGCTGTGTACGGTTGGCATCAGAAAATTTTAATGAGAATTAAGAAGGATTAGTTTGAAGGTGCGATATTATATTCAATGTTTCCTTCCAAAAAAAGTTTTCTCATTGTTTTTATTGTATTTACCATAATGGTCTGGCTTAGTTTTGGGGTATTTTTCTTTTTGATTGAATATTGTCAAAATTTGTTGAAAAGTTTGGGATAAGAATCAAAATAGAATTCTATCGAAACAGTTAATTAATTCGCAGATTTAATACAAAGTGTAAAAATTTTAAGATTAAAAATATTTAAGTAATTCCGGTGATTACAGTAAATTCCAAATATCTCTCTATTTTGGAAGAAACGTCCTCAGAAAATTTGTTTTATTATTCCTCACTTCAGAGATAAGGAAAGCATCAATTGTAATTGTGATTTTTCAATTTAAGCTTCATTCACTTTACAGTCATTTGTGTTACGCTATCAATTTTTGTTTGAAACACGCGACCCACCCCTTTCCCAAAGTAGTACAGTTTTGGGCAGAACTGAAAACAGTGGGGGGAGAGTGTTGGATACATAATCACGAGTAAACAGGTGCCGTGGCTATCTGCGGGTTTCGTGGAATCGCCATTCAAAAGGTATAACAAGAGAATGCGAGCTTTTCATTAGTCTGAGGCTGCGGAGGTGGGGTTCGGAGCAGAGCTACATTTATTTGCTGCAACAGCACCCTAACACATTCACCGCACAGCATCAGATATTGGGTCCCCAAAGCCGAGTGTGATCATTTAATTCTCCAAAATTGCTTAAGTTATCATTCGTGCTCTAATACGCTGCAGGGAACAGCTTGAAAAGGTTCTATTAAAGATTATTCTCGGACTAAAAATAGAGGAAATTGGTGTTGAAGATGAAGGATTATTACATTATTTTTGGCTCGAGATTGAGGTGTAACTTTATCGTCTAACAAACTCAGATTATTCATGATTTGTTGACGAAACTAAGGCACGTAACGTATTACTAAATCTACAGATCATTTATGGAATGTAAAATTGTCCAGGTTTTTTGTTGAAACTTTTAGTTACGTTAATGGAAAATAATTTTTCTGTAAACGAATTTTTTTCTATAAGACTAATATTAGTCGAAGATTGTTAACTTAACAGCAGGATTATTTTCACAAAATCACTCATAATTCATTGACTTAAAATGAAACAAAACTAAGTAACTTTACTACAAGGATAAAAAAGCTTAATATATAACTTAATATAAAAGTTATCTTATTTTTAAGGTTGAGATTTAGTTAAATTTTAAAATTTATATTCCGTGATATTACAATAATAATATAATGTAAAATTGATGGATCGTGCACCATTTGTCTTTGGTCAATTTATCCAGAATTTATCTATATTTTACTCTTTTAATATCGATGAGTTTGTACGTAATGAGAGAGATTTTTCACATTTTTCGTAAACTGTACAAAAATCGCTACCTTAAATCTATTCCAAGTTTTTTTCTCCAAATAAATTAGGCGATTTCATCGTTTTCACTAATTAGTCTCTATCTTTTACGCTATTCCACGTATTTAAAAAAAATATTCATTATAATGGAGTCCAAAATAGACTGAGATTTACATATCCCCTTTCAGAAAAACTAGACGTTAGCATGAATAGGTGTATTTTAGGGTTTGGAAGGTGGGTGGATATGAGATGATAGAAGAGCATTGTTCTTCGAGAAAGGCTGTTCCCACACGCTGGAATATTAGATGGGTTCAGATGGTCTGTTTTCAGTCAGGACCGTCGGAGCTGTGGTTTGGAATCAGCGTGGGAAGAGAAGATAGATATTGTGATAGGACAACCCTTTCTGTGTGGAAAGTGTGATTAGACGTTCATCACGGATGCGGAGGTGTCCTGTGGTGTGGGGCTAAATTTGAGGTCGGAATCTATCGCTTGCTCGTGGGAAATCAATTACCTTTCTTCCGCGTGAATAATGCCCTTGCAGCTGTTTCTTTAAGAAATGATCGATAATTCTGTGAGGTGAGTTTCCAAGGAGATTGGATAGACCCTTTGAATGCCGATCATCAAGTTTATTAGAGTGAAAATAAATAATTATTATTTTCAAGGTTTAACGACTGGCGCTAATTAACACACTCGTGCCGCTAAATGGGAAAGATAAAAATGGTTTATAATGCTAATAAATAATATTGTATTCATGCTTGACAATAGGATGCTTTCAATAGGTAATTCATGCTTTACAATAGGTATAAGATGTCGTTTAGTTAAAATAAAAGCACCAAAGAAATGTAATCGAGGCAACATTGTACTATGAATTCGATTAAAATTCATACAAACGTAAGTGAATTTTAGTTTTTATGAAAAATTATGAAATATTTATAAATAAAAATAAATTGAAAATTACTTATTGATTTATAGTGCAACTTATATGTATAATAGGCAATAATTTCATGTGATATATATTCAAGGTCATATTTAAAGCATAAAGACTTAAATACTATGTAAAAAGTTACGAATAATTTTTATTTTCTCCACTATCGTAGAGCTTTCCTAAAATTTTTATATCAAAGGAAACTTTAAAGAAATTCTCACGCTAGCGAAATCGTAAATCTAGTTTGTTTGTGTTTTATGGACTAAACGAGACTTAGCCACTCAATTTCACGACTCTAAATTCGATAAAAACATGTGTTTTCCGCTTTAATATATTGCCACGCCATTTGAAGAGGTTGAATAATTCAGTTACTCGAATCGAAAAATGTCTGAATTATTCATTTTTGTGTTTCTTTTGCTGAGAGTTGCACTGCCGACCGAAAGCTGTGAAAATGTCTTTTAAAATAAATACAGCCCATCCAAATTTAAATGCCAATGTGCGTGTTTTTCCCGCAACGAAATTGCCAATACATAATGTATTAATTGTCTCTTGTAAATTCTGATCGCCACAGTTACTTCGCTGTAAGATTTATGTGCTCGAGTTTGATAAATAAACTCAGTTAAATTACCATACGTTTGTGAATACATTGTAATTGGTTCATTTGCATGGAATTTCTTTAAAAAAATTTTGTAATAAAATAGAAATGAACGTTCACTCTCATTGTTCTTCATAACAGCCTAAACAGAAGTAGTGATTTTTTACGATGTTAATATATTTCATATTAGAGAAGAGTATATGTTCCAGAATCAATAAAATCTTTTTATTATTGAAAATAGTTATCAGAACTATAGTCCTCATGTTTTAAAATTAGAGGAAAAATCTCGTTCATTTCTGAGTTAAACTGCAGATGTTTTAAGTCACTATCCTCTTATATTAAAAAATTGGCTGTTTGTATTATCTTCTCCTCATGAACAGATTGAGCCATTCAGTAGATAAGAGTTGCCTTTTTTGAATGGGCAGAGAGATTAGATGTGTTATTTGCAATTACAATGCTTCATGTTTTGATAAAGGTTGGATTCCCAGTTGAAGAACGGTCTCACAGTTTCCAAGGTGCCTTGCATCGGAAAGAATGTACCCATCTCTGCTATATAGTGCTATAGAGGGAGAGGAAGCAAGACGAAGGAGAGGTTGGGGAGGAGAGCACTGCATTTGGCTGCGAAAAACAAATAGAACAAGGAGGCGGGACATGGAAGGAAGTCTGTTGTGCCTCTCTTGACCACCGAGTCGTAAATGAGTGACCATTCTGTTAATACTTATTGGGAATGCAGGACGGGTTAGTTATTCTCATTCTGTTCAGGAAACGGTCGAGAGTTCTTGGGTGGAAGGGGCGATAAAGAACCTAAGGAAAGCCCTTAAGGAAAGGATGGTTGTGGATGGAGTGGAAGGTCATACTTGGCCCACAACTCTGCTCAACCTCAACTCCCTAATTACATTCTCACGAGAGAAGCAAGAAACCGTATCCCATTAACTTATTCCGTATTCTTTAGCAATATATCTTTTATATTTACTAAATAAAGCAAATCATACGTCTATCATTGTTATAGGTAGGGGAGGTATTGCATTTTATATTCATTACCGTTTACTTAATGATTATTCAGTTCATTCGATGAAAAAATGTCATATTTTTTTCCTTTTTAAAGGAGATGTTTTCATTTAAGGTACGGTAACTTCGTTTGCCTACAAATATATACAAGAGCAATAGAGTATTTAAGTAGACATACGGTTCAAAAACTTCAACAAAACAATGCAATCTCTAGGCTAAAATTCTTTCTATTAGAGTATTCTAGTTCAGGAAATAATTGCTAAAGAATTAGTTGATTAGTGATCTGCACGATGAGCGACCTAGTGACATTAAACGTGTAGGTACTTCGGTTCATTATCACCTCCTGCTATTCTCTAAAAGACGATATCCACTAAAATGTAAGTGAAAATATGCTCATAAAACCTGTGGGAATAAATTTTACCTTTTTCGAGTTAAATATTTCGCCGAATTTTTTTAAGATTTGAGAGGAAGTGAAAATTACGCATTTATATTACCTAATCGATAAGAAAGGGCTGTATCTGGTTGTGACACGTATATGGCTTTATTTATCTCATAATCGAGCATTGTAAATTGTTTCTTGGAGCATATAAAAGTTACTATTCGTTCTTTATTATAATGTAATCGATCGATTTTAATAGACTTTAGTTCGAGGCCCTTTTCATTAACTTTTCTTAATACCTCTTATATATTATCAAGAAAAGGAAAGGTAATCTTGAGGTAACTTCTAAATGTATTCGTTTTTGTCGTTATGGAAAATCACACTTTGTCTTTACCACTTTGTGTCCCTCTTAATCAAATCATTGCATTTATTAGGAACCTAGTTTATCACCTTTTTCATTCATTTTCCCATCATAAACGTCCATTCGAAGGTAGTCAAATAAGTTATCCACTTTCGCGTCAACTTCGGTTTGTTTGTTCCAAAGATGAGTATTGGAATCTCTCGTTGGCACGCGAGCGAAATTAATCACTCCCACGGGCATCGCGCTTTTTTCCCAATTCGGATCCATTCATTTTCGCGACACGATTTCACGAGCATCAAACGCTCTTCCGCGTTAAAAATAAATAAACTCCGCATGACAATCTCATATCCACCGCGTCTCCGCCACAGACCCTCCAATTACATTGGGGAGTCTTGGTGGTGACAGCGGCCCTCGAGCGTCATCAAATCTCCCCTCCATTATCTTCGGACCAACTTCATAATCTCTCTATATCTCTCTCTCTGCCTACTGCTCCCAAACCCATTTCTCTCACCGCTTTCCTGAGACGATTCTATGGGTAATTATTACCCGATTTTTTTCCGAAGTCGATCGTAATTTTTTTAAACTTTTTTTTCGACCACGCCCCCTAACATCTCTTCCGCGTTCCTGGAAATGATGTTAGCGCGAATTATTTTTACTCGCACGCATGTTTTTTTTTATTCCCGCGTGGGGTGGTTAAATTTGCTTTTTTCTGTACTTTCAGCGTGTTTGAGTTTCAGATTGGATTAAAATGGGAGTAATTTTGAGTTGCTAAATTTGCGTTAAGTTTTGATTCAAATGCGGAGTTGTTTTTTGAAGTTGAGAGGTTCTAATATTTTAGGTTGTGTGTTTAGTGGTTACTTGTGCCTTTATTTGTTTTATGGCTCATTTAGACTTGATACTAGCTTAAAAAACTAAATGCCAATGTGTACGAGAATCTTCTGCCTATTTTCCATTTATCAATGGCTAATCAATGTATAACTTGTTTGAGTAATGCTATGTATAGTATATATAGTATACAATACATAGTAATATAGCAATACAATATGTAGTATATATATAATCGAGTTGACAATGTTACGTTAGTTGTTAATGTTTTGACAATTAAAATGGCTAAAGCACATGGATCATATTAAATTTACACGTATTTGTATTAGATGGTCTTTTTCATTTTACCTTTTCTTTATTTGAATGTCAATTTCTAATAGTAATGTTTAAGATTAGGTACGTTACGATTAATCATTAAAAAATCGTATTCAATCGTAATTACAGTTCATAAGGCTTTCCTTTACAGGGCCAGTATATTTTTACCGGTAAAGAATATTTTTGACTTATTGAGCAATAATGAGTATTGGTAATGGATTTATTGACCTATTTTTGATTATTATATAGTTGTAGTAAAAATTTGTTCTCATTCACTTAAAATAATTGACTTTATTCGGATAATCCTCGCATACACTTTATAATACTTTCTACGTTTCTTCTCTTTGTGTCAAGCCTAATGAAACGTGTGCTATCATCTCGTACTGAGTGACTCATATATTTTGTACTTCAAAATTGAAACATTCCCAACTTAAGAATACCATTGAAATCAATCAGATAGTTTCAATTTCTTCTCATTATATTCACAACTATGTGTTGGAAAAAGGAATACGACAGTATGTACGTACTTGCGTTACTATGGACGAAACTGAACGTAGCAACGGTAACTATAGATTACTTTATCTGTATGTAAGAAACGCGAAGGAGTGTTGGAAAAAAATGAATGAAGGGGAGCTTCCCTCGACACGCACCCCCCTCCAAACCCCTTTTGTTTTTCGCAGTGCTGCGACATGAGCCAACGAAACAGGGTGTCGATGAGGGAAAGGGAAACAAGCGAATGTGACTATCGCTACTTGAGCTCGAGTTTGGAACCTGATTCCGTCGAGATTATGGTAATCACCGAGATATCACCCTCTCCCGCAATTTCGAACCAAAACTCGCATCGCTCTGACGTCGAAACATCCCTTTCGTGTGATTCGCGGGAATTTTTGCGGATCGCTGAATCTATTTATGGCAGTAGAATGCATAAAAAACAAAAACCTGTATTTATTTTGTTTTGGATTGAATATTTGTCGTCAAAATAAATTCTAACGATATCTAATGCCACTAATATATTTATAATATTATTTAAAAATTATATAATAATCCAATAATATTTTTAATGTACATATAAATATTTATATATTATTATTATTAATATAATTTTTAGATATCTCTTAAGTATTTATATATTCTTTAAATAAAAATTTAAGCATTTAATGGCATGTTTCCGCCAATATATCGGTGAAATTCATTCTGTATTCATTCATTGCAAATTTTTCGAGATATATACTTCTTATTTAAACCAATTGTAAATCTAACTCATATTTAATACACATACTATGTATAGCATGAATAATCAGTAGTAGATTAATAACTAGATTGTTGTAGATCAGTTGTTTATTAATTATACTTTCTTAGGGTCATAAGTTATATATTTTTGCTCCATATATAACTTCAACAGTATCTTACTAATTCGCTTTTCCTTCAAAAATTATAAAACTTTAATTTTATAGTTAGTATGAGTTACAATTTTTTCGCCAATCCTTTTAACTGACTTGATATTGATATCAACTGATAATATGGGTTTATTTTAATGAGGTTAAAGAAAAAAAGCATGTAATTGTGATTTCTGCTGTTAAGCTTGCATTCAAAAATTCTACGAACGGGGTTTTAATTTATCAACCCAATTTTTTACGAAAATTTCGTTCGATCGAAAGATATTTCGAAGCTGATTCTCCTAACTGAAATAACATGGATTATTACAGCATTCGGAGCATAAAAAGATCAATTTGGTAGATCTTTAAGTTAGAATTTCATCATGTCCCGCTGCCAGCGTACTTGTTTGCGGAGTGATTACAAGAGTGGGTCTTTACCATCTGGAATTATCGCTGAGGCAGTGCCCGAGCGGCCTCCCGCAAAACCAGCTGTAGCTCCATTGAATGGGGTTGGTAAATGGACTCTGTTACAATGCACCCATGAGTACGGGTCTCCCGTTATGCCTTCTTAGCTTATCGGACATTATCTGTTGCTATGCCGGTACTCCTATTGGAACTCGGCCCGTTGTATGCATTTCGAAAATCTCTTGTGGTTAAGGAGGGATCGCTATGTATCTGTTACGTTCATTTTAAGTGGAATGTAATCTCTCGCGATAATGGAGTTTTCAGGAATTAAAGCGATAAGCAGGTCGTACAATTTAAATACATGGGTGATATCTCAAATTAACAGTGTCTAACAATGTCTAACGGAAGCTTTCGTTTAAAATATTGCGCCCTCGAATTATGCCTCGTAGATTTCAAGATCGGTGTTTCTACTGTGTCAGTGAGGTAATTGGATAACATTGTTTAGATCAATTACAACAATCAGTAGATAATCTAAATTTGGAATAGATGATAATTAAGCGTCGAACTACTTGTTAAAATATTGTTCAAGAAGACCTTCTACGAATTTCAATCTAAAATTGAAATAAAACATTCAATGTGAAGTTCACAATTTATTCGCTGTTTTTGCTGTTCATAACTATTCCGTAATTTACGAAATATTATCGATATACCTTATAATACGATTCTTTTCTGAAACACTATTCCTTTTCCTTATTTTAATTAGTAAAGAGCTAATTAATTGTCAGATTAATCTAGGGGAATTATTGTAATATCGTAAAAGAAAAATGTAGGATATCGCTTTATTCCAAAGTGGCTTAAAAACATTAATAGTTATAAAATTTTTTGCAACAACTCAACCAGTCTATAGCTATAAAATAGCTATAAAATGTTTTGCAACATCAAAGTCTTGGAACGAATTGCTACATCGATTCCGATTATTTTATTTCTTGGCAAGGCATTTAAAATTATTCCTTCGGTGAGAGATAAGAATAAGGTAGTAAGGCAATGAATTAGATAATACTGAGTAAATATCAAGATTTTGGGCTATAAAATTAAAAGAAGTAAAGATTTAATTAACTGGTTTCTCAGGTAAGATGAAATTTTATCTATAATCTAGGCCCCATACCTACTAATATTATCATCTTTTCATAATAATTTTACGAAAAAATATGAACATTTTTGAAAATTATAAATTAATAGAAATTAGAAATATATAAAAGCAAATGTTTCCTGTTCAAGTTAGAAACTCATGGTAGCTAAACAGCAAGCATAGTTGAAATATTGCTACCTCTTGCTTCCAAATGTACTTTTAAAACCTACATCCGAAGTGATTAAGGTTCCGAATTTTTTAATTTAAATTTGCAAAAAAAAGATTGATGTCCAAAACGATAGCATTGGAAAATTTTAAAAAATTATTTGAGATAATTATTTTTTATGGTTCGGGGATTATATATACAGGCATTCGGAAGTCAAACAGTACACCATCCGTGATATATACCCCCATAAAAAACGTGTATCCGCGTCGAGGATGGGCATTCAATGAATTGGTGCGTTTTTCAAATGAGAATGATCCGGAACGAGACGTTGAATTGATTTACGAATCATATTTTAATTCCGCGAACTCCTCCCTTTGTGTTCCGGGAAAGGGTTATTATAAATGGGTGGGTGTTTGCGAACCAGCAACTGAATACAAAATCAGCCATTGTATTAAAAACTTGTTCGCTGGCACATGTGAAGCGGTGGTTCATATTTCGCTCCTTGGCTATAAACTCTCGCATCCTTTTTTGTTCCCGTGTCATTCTGCGTCTTTTTCGTTTCGAAAAATCCGAGAATTTCATTATTGCTTCCTAGAAAGCCGTTTGTGAACAATTTGCTCTTTTAGAAACCAATATACGTCGGCCATGATTTAATTACATGCTCGAGATATGAGAACAATTTCCGACTGTTCACAAATGTTTTAAAAGTTAAATTATTACTATATTGATAAGAAGAAGGAAATGATATTTTATTATAATTACGTAGAAGAATAAAATTTCATTTACTCTATTACAACGAGTTTTGAGTAGTCATTTCATGAGGTGTTGGATCTGCTATGTACTGTATTACTTACTGTATATTTTCAGTTAATTAACAAAAATACATACAAATCAAAAAAATAAACTTTATACCAATATCCTTTCATAAATTTTTAAGAGTTTATCAATATTCATCTTTATCAATAAACTCCAGTCATCAAGAAACGCTATTTCAGTAAGATATTTTATAAAGCTATTATTCAATGTAATTATTCTTAATCATTTTATTTATATAGTTATTTTTAATGAGTTATTTTAATTGTTTCTTGAAATTCCATTCGTAATTTACTCTTGATATAATACCTATAGATAATTATGTTATCTTATGATAATCTTTAAGGCTAATTTCTAGAATGCTTATCAATTACAGCTCTCAATTTCTGGAATGGCTAATTTCTTTTGAAAGTTGGATGCAAGATATAACTTAGTGTTATAAAACTTTCTCAATTTTCTTTTCATTATTATCTGGCTATCACGTCATTTGTTCATAAATAAATTTATATTTTTACCCCGAGAAAGAATGTAGAAATATGTACCATTGCTAGTTACCTGTGAATATTAACTTCGTTCTCTGATTGGTATCATCGCACACCATTCGGATATTGATTTTATCCGGATTTCCCGAACCCCCTGACTTTGGGTTCACCAAAAAAGATATAACCCTCAAAACTCCGAAGCCCATTCACTCCAACTCATAGCCGCTTCCCTCGGAATATTTTATCAACGCATTATTCGTCCAGGAAACTGTCGAAAGCCGTATCTGTTTTCAATCGTTGCTCCTTTCCCATACCGGTGGAGTCACATCATTTTTCGAAGGCGGCAGATGGCCCTGAATGTCAACGCGTTGAATGGGCTGAAGGGGTTGATGGCTTCCCCTTTTGGGCCTCCGTGGCCGTCTCTTGGAGAGGTGCTCGTGATGAAAAGGGTGGACGAAGACCGTGTGCAGAAGGGAGCTATGTCGGCGATCTGCCGCGTCGAGTGCACCGAAGGGGAGTGTTTTTTGGGGGAGTCGAGTGGGTACCTTCCGAAGTTCGGTTTTTTTCCGCACGGGCGCGTTTTGTCTTTCAGTCGTCGAGGACACGGAGGATGCAAGGGCGTTGCAGGAGATACGTGAAAAATGGGATGAAATATTTTTGGATGGAAATAGAGTCGGAGAAGGAAAGATGGAAGGACGGGAGTAAATGAGACGTAACGGAGATATTCTGTTGAGAAAGAGAAGGATGGGTGATCTGTACGAAATGGCTTTGCTCTCTTAACCCCATCTGCAGAGTATTCATATGGAAAGCGCAATGAAAATAAATCAGTCCTACTGTTTCTAAGGATGATTTGGAATGAGGAGGGAAGTTCGCACGGTTGTATTTGGTTTTAAGTAACTTCCAATAGGTTGTTTGAATTTATGAATGTTAGAATTTAATATATTTATATTTTTATGGTGAAAGATAATTTTAAGAAACGAAGACATTGATGGAATTAAGCATTCTAACCATTGGAAGTTTAATAACAATTAATCCAATGATTTTCATAAAGAGAATAGTTAGAAGTTTATCAGTGATATATACGTTAATAGTACTGCATAAACTAAAATTATAGTTTCAGTAATTTAAAGAAAGTCGATAAATAAAGCATCGAATGCTTCATTCCATTAATTGCACGAGATTGCTAAATTTTAGTTTATAAATTTAATAATGTTTATAATTACTTAAAAGTTTGGCGACGCATTTAAATGATATTTTATGAAAGAAAGACAAAAGAACTTATATACGTTAAGAGTACAGTATGAAGTAAATTGCAGTATCAATAATTTAAAGAATATATATATATATAATAATTTATACACAAGAATCGATGTATACATTACTTTATAAGCACATTATATCAATGTATATGACGTAGAACTTGTTCAGATAACGTGCATTTAAACCATACATTTCTTTTTATACTTATTTAGTTTTGAAGTTTTAGAACGCGAGGGATCAAGAAAGAGCTTAGAAGGGCATTTTCTCGGATATAATACCCTTTGGCCAAACTATTTTAATATTTTAAGGAATCTCCTCAAAAATAGCGATCTCAAAAAATTCCCCATACTCTCCGCTCTTATCTAATTCCGGCCTCGTTACTTTTCCCGAAGAAATCTCCTAAAAGCTTCTTTTGCCACGAGCGAAAGTCGTTTCCGGTCTCCTTTTTTAGATCTATGAAGCACCTGTCCCCACCGCTTTCATCTCCCCCGCACTCCCCCCCCTCGTATATCAGCGCCCACGACACTGCCCATGACCACGCATATTAATAGCATCGGCTCTTTACCCCTTCCGATATTCTTGGATAATGGATAATTTTAGAGCGGAGGGATGGTTACTTGCCCTTTCGATGTTTTTCTTCTCCTCGCCCCATCGCTGCATATGCTACGCAGACTATAATGGTTGGATAGGTTGGAGGATCTCTGATTGATAGTCTCCTCGAATGCTCCTTATTTTCTTCTTATTTATTTTTGATCCAAAGGTTGTTTATGAATATAAAGAATAGAATATCATGTCGTAGATATCGCTCGTATTCCAGGGATGTTTTCGGGAAAAAATTAGCTTTATGAATTACTGCATGAATATATTTAAATAAGAAGATAATTCTGTGATTTTAAGTAAGTATTTTTATGCAACAGTGATGACACACGGTGATGGCTCCTTTATTTTCAAAGTGTTATGAAATTTTTCATTGTCTATCAATCTATTTTTTATCTATTTATTTATTTCAATCGATCAATTTGAAATACAAGATTGATTACAATATAAGATGCGTCTGATAAACATGCTTGCACTAAAACGTATTTATTCGGCAAAACTGAAGTATATATAAGTAATTGGAACTTATAAATTCATGTTCAATGTTTCTTTTTTGTGTATATTTTTTGCATTGCAGCATAAGTAAAGATTAATGCACGAAATGTGGAAATGAAGAGATGCGTTAGTACTGAGTTAAACTCGATGATATCCATCACAGAAAAAGTTATCCGCTGTAAGAAAGCACGTAGTAAGTTAAGAGCGGTTAGACTCCGAAATATTTATTATAGAAAGTATCAAAATACACCTCAAAACACATTAAAAAATTAACCAAAAATTAACCAATAATAAAATATGAAACATAAACATATTCTTTAAAAAACAACAAAAAATGTGCACAACAAAAATTATTTAATATACGTATATTTATTAAAAATTGTGATGGAACTTAGGTAATTATAACATAATCTTTCATGATGTCTGTTTTAACAACTGAGTAAGGAGAATATTTTATCCTTGTTCGGATACCAGATCTGTCAATGTTCTTATACACATTTCTCCTTTGGTTAATCTCCAATGGCAAATAAATTTTCAGATTTAGAAATCTCTATATTTCACCATTTTAGATAAATGAATTATAAATCAGCGTAGATGAGTTGACTGCTCTGTTTGACATATTCATTCTTTCTTAATCTCTTGTTGTATATTTATCAGCATCGTTATTCCAACGATTATTTACTTTGTTCGTTTTTTACATATTTTACATTTGTTCTAATCCCGCCTGACCTTTCAATTTATAAACGCCCTGCTGAGTTATAACCTTCCCACACACATCGTCTGGGTATTTCAATACGTTCTGGACCATTTCCCTTTCTTTCGTTAAGACCTCTTCCGCACGAAGCCTTTTTCCACCCACGCAGCCGGTTCCCACTTATCATTTAAGCGGGCCTTAGCTCTATGCATAAATTTTCATTTCTTTGTCCACCCCAATCCTGCGACATTCCATATCATTTAATAAATACTCGCTGTCACGCAGGTATCGCCCATTTTCCAGTCAATTCAGTTTTTGCTACTCACAGTTTCACTCTACGTCATATTTCGTGAGACACTATCTGTCACTTCCATGCTATTTTATAGTCTATTTCTGTTTCAAAATGGTTACATTTCCCTTTTTTAAGTCATTTTCGTGGGTGCGATGAATGTAAATGAAAAGTGTCCATTATTGTATTGAGGTAACAAAAATGATGGTATTTTATTTAGATATATTTCCATAATTTATAATAATGCTTATTTTGAAAGGTTATAATTCAAAAGCCTAGTCTTATGATTTTTATGCCCCATACATTTGTTCATAATTCATTTATATAAATTCATTGCGTTCATATTACTTTTTCTTTCCTCTTAAAAATGTTCCCCAAAGAATGATGTTGAATATATTTTATCAAAAGTAGATGTAGATATGAAATAATTAAATTACTCATTCATTTCTTTAGAATAGACAAGTTATAAATTTAAACATTCTATTATTTTCACCGCAGAATCAAAAATTTAGAGATATTTTCATTCACAGGCACTCCCATATTCGCAGAACATTCGTTTTTCTGAGTAGGGATAAGTAAAATCTAACTCTTAAAACTTTTTGAGTATAAAGAAAAGAATTGTAGGATAGTTTTTCCGCTTTAATGCCTTATTTTTAGAATATAAAGAAAGCTTTTGAAAGAAAAACTTTGAAGAAAAGTATGTATTTATATACATTTTAGTTTTCTCCTAAAAAACCTGAAAATATAATTTGAATCAATCTTTACAAAAGGATTGTATTATTGTGAATTAATTAAATTGATCTCTTCAGTTATTATATATTATTTTAATTTAGCGAAAGCCTTCGAACCAGAACTATTTTACATCTTGGTTTCTATGCAGTGGTTCTCTGTAAAGTAGATCAAACGCAAATGATAATTCGATATGATTCAAGCTGAACTCTGCTTTATTTAAAGTTATGCGAAAGCGAATGTTAATCATATCCTGAGAACAGATAATTCGACAGTGATTTACGTGTTTAATATTTCATCAAAGCCTCGCGAGAAACCGATGTTATTCGTATCATCAGTCCACAATCAGTATATAATTTGCAGTCATTCGTAAAGACCGAGTCTGTACACCTCCCATTGAATATCAAAGGCATCCGTTTTGTTGGGTGCGTGCAAATAACGCTATAGGACCAAGTCATGAAGCCAGGTGGAGGAGCGGTGCAAAGTATTACGAGATGCGGTATGCATTGAATTCGAATAAAGGTGCGTTGAGATGAAAGGATAGAGTCATAAATGAATGGAAATACAGCGCGCAATTAGAGAGACGATGGAAAAGGGAGCGCTAGCATCCCTGTATCCTTTTACTCGTCCATCCCTTCGTTCTATCATGTCCGAGTGGTTAATTAAGCAACTTGGATGTCCGTCGATGAATTCATTGAGTCTCAAATCACCATTCATCTTTCCACATATTCTGAGTTTTTTTTTACGCTTTCATATACTTCCACTTCAATAGAGATTTTTCACTAAAACTTTTTCCCCTCTGGAGTCTTTTTATTTTACTCTCCTTTATGTCCCTTCCTTTCGCCTCTCTTTTGAAACCTTGTTTAATTAAGCCAAAAAGATGAAACGCGTCTGCAAATTACGAGTTTAGTAGAAACACATTTAATTTGATTGGGCCGAAGAAACCTTTTAAAATGCGACCGATGAAAATGTAAGAGAAACTTTTATTTTTCAGAGTAAAGTGAAATAATTAATTCAATTTGGTCGGAGAATGATATGGAAATTTATGCGACGGAAAGCGCTGTTTGTTGTTGGAAAATCGTTGCGAAAGATACGCTATTTCGTAAAAATTTATTACGTCATAGTTCACGACTAACACTGAGTCACTAGAACACCTTTATGCAGGTTTTACGCAAAGAAACCAATGCTTAATCAATACTAATTTATATGTATATAATTAGTATCAAGTTCACAAATAAATTTACGTAGTGGATTAAGAATCTCAATTCATAAGACCGTATTAAAATACGAAAGGTTTAATTGAAGAATAAATAAAAAATAAATCATTTATCAATGGCTATTTTGAGTCAAAATTCATTCGCCTTTTGACTTGAAAGGTCTAACATTAAGGCACAATTCAATTGAAATATTAGTCTTTTGTTCTAGGCAGTTAGTTTCATATTAAATTTCATGATTATATTTTAAAATCTTAAAGAAATTTCGTAATATTAATCGAGAGGATGATCAGAGTGCGCGGAGGACGGAAGGAGATAAAATACCTTTTGAAAATGAATAAAGGTGGGGTTTTGTCGCGACGTAGAAGTGGTATGAGGAGAGACTCTTTGAAAGGAAAAGGAAGCAAAAGGACGTGTTTTTGGCTTCTCCAAGAGGAAGTCTCCCTTATCATCTGCTTATAGGCCAAACGCCGGGTCCCTGAAGTTTGTCCCTTTAGTTGGCAGTTTTGCGTTGGATCCGTTAAGGATAAGAAGCAAGAAGGAAGGTTGCTAAGGGAAAATACATGGAAGTAGGCAAAGGAAACAGCTATTTCCTTTGATAAGAAAAGGTGTACCCTAAGGGATAAGAGGTGGACTTGCTCCACTAAATTTTCCATAATTCGTAAGGAGATTTGTAGGTGAAAATAAGTCGAAATAAAGTGAAAAGGATAAAGGTGCTGCTGGCGTTGCTTAGTCTTGTGTTTCATTTGATGACGTATGGGCAAGTTTATAAGTCTATTTTGTTTCAGTTGTGTCAGCTATACAGTGCAGTTTCAAATATATATTGTCTTGTTATCGATGTTTTATGATTTGTTTAAATAATGCAACATATTAATGGTACTAAAACGAATAAAATTACTTATTTACGATTACAATTGAATAAAGGATCTTAATGGTGAGATTTTTATACGACTACCTTAACTTTATTTATATTGAATATATTTTAGGGTGGGTTGCATAATGATTCAATTTAATTAAAAGTTAATAGTAGTTATTTTGAGCCATTTTCTCAGAACTATTTTTCTTGAAACTTTTTAAGTCTGGTATAAAAAAAGAAATTATGAACAGACATTAATAGTTTTAAATATACGTGTAAAAATGAGGTAAATATATATAGTAGAAATTGTACGTTTAACAATCTTTTGCTGGGAGTTTCATTGTTCAGATATAGCAACAAATATATAACAATTTTATTTTTTTCTTATAGATTCTTAGTTAAGCAAAAAACTATTTAATAAAATAATTATTTATAAAGATTTATTTTAGGAAATTCATTTAAGAAATGGGATCTATCTAACGTATTTAATCAGCTAAAATATCGCATTGACCTTTGAATTTTAGGATACTGAACGGAGATGTTGTATGCGTACGGAATTTAATATATATTAGATTAATTGATTATATTATATAGCAATATTTAATCTGTTTTATGAATCCTTATTTATTTTATTATGTTTACTAATTTTTAATACATTAGCGAGAATTGTATGTATTCAGTATGTTTAATCATTTAATTGAGCCCTTGTATTATTTATATATTGGGTTGATGCATTCAAGCTAGGAAAGAAGAACATTATTTATCCGTTTCACCAGTAAGATGATTTTATAAATGAACCCTATTCATGGGATCAAATCATAGAATAACTTTCATACGTCCATCCAGTAACCACTTTAAGAAATGTTAAGAGAGTGAACGGCTACTTTTTCGTTCCATTAAGGTGCATTTACTCTTTCCATTTCTCGGATGATATCACATAGTATAGCAGCCGTTCATTTTCCACTCCTACTCTCCATTACCCTTCCGAAATATTACTTTTCGTGTGTGAGAAGAATGGTAAATCCGAAGAAAGGAGAAAGCATAAGGAGCCGAATAAATCATTTGAAAGTGAAGCCGTTCACTTCTGTCTCTTTGTGCGAGGGTCAAATTTCAATTTCGGAAGGGAAATTCTGAAATATGGGTGTTTTAGCGACGGAGAGTTTCACCCAGATGGTATTATTTACGCGGGCAATTTTCTCTTACGTATGATTGTGATTTGAATAGGCGAATGGAATGCCCTCATTCGTTCAAGAATCGAAAATAGTATTGTTATGAAGAAGTTTCTTAGGAGTTGAGAGTCGAGTTCGGTTTGTATCTATTCATTGCGAATAAAGAAATTGTACCGGAAGCTGTAAATTGATAATCGTTGTAAAAAATAGAAGTCCAGCTCTTAATGTCGAAACGAGTCGTTTACAGTCATTTCTCTAGTTTTCTTGTTAGTCCGACTCAATTCTGTATATTATATACATCTATATATATAAGCACTATTTGGGAATATAAATCTATAATGACACCTTACCATATAACACAATATTATTAATGCTTATCTTTTTTATTAATTGCTAATATTAAAGGCTCTAACTAATTCTATACGGAACCGATTCACTTCTTCACTTCATTAATAAAAATTCATTTAAAAAATATACGTCAAAAGGAGACTAATCAATTTATATTCTATTTCTAAAGAATCTCATGAAGTTAAGATATTTCAACTATATTTTAAAAGGAATATGATTTTATATGCTAAGAGTTATTGCAATTTCCAATCCAAATGGGAAATAATTCCACGGATTGTAGATAACTATTTCAGGAATATTAAGTATAGTTATGTAATATATTCATGTACTAAATAGTGCATTGTTTATTTGTATCTACACAGTTTCTATACATCCTAAATCTTATCGATTATAAATTTTATCGAACGAAATCTGGAAAGATCAATGGGATAATAGTTTTTTTTTAGTCGTATTCGTCCCATATTTCAGATATTAATGGCTTTTGTGTATTCGTGTGTTATATAACCTTAAATGTACGTCTTGAAAAAGTAAGTGATGTCAAAAAAAGTGAAGTTTTCAAAGTAAAAGTGTTCATGTTTTATCTGTAAAATTTTTATTTATGTATAAAATATTCTAAAAAAGTAATATTTATACTTTTTTAAATATTCAATAAAGGATTTAGTTATATATTAATTAGACTATGCATTATTTTACTTGGTGGAAGAATTGAGAAATGAAGGCGGATGAATTTAAACATTATAATGGAACTTTGATTTATATTTGTAGGAAATATTATTTCAATGAATTTGTTCAGTTACTTTGGAAGTGTTTATTTTTGCTCATATCTAAAGTATGCCTTCCTACTCTTTAGTCACTATTATTTCATCATTATTTTGAAGGAATACTGAATTATTTTTAAACTGTAAAGGTCAAAACGTATTCTTCGTTAGTTTTATTGCTATTGGATTTTTTTACCTGTCGTGTTGACCGAGTGGAAAGGTAAAAATAATTATTCTTTCCGGCTCAATGAAATAAATATGTTCAATGAACATTATTCGTAATTTTCACTGTTTTTGAAATAAACATTCACTTCGGTTCCTTCGAAATAAAATTAAATTAATTGCTATAAATGCGCATTAAATTAAAAATTCGGCTCTCACTTGACAAATTTCATTTACATTCAATCATCCGTCCCTAAAATGTAAATATTTAGACTTAATGATTTTTTTGGCGCATCAGTTACTTATTATCTTAAATTTTTAAGAGTGAATAATGCTAGGTTTATTCAATATTTTGTCCGTCAAATCACTGAAAATTGATTATTTTTCCATTCCAATTAGCTACCTTAATTAGCTTTCGCCCATCGATATACTCCCGTTGAATTTATTACGTAATTCCGCATTAAGTTTTCAATTGACCTCTCACCACGGCTCATATTTAACAATGAAATGCAGTTTTTATTTCCAAATGTCAAGCTCAGCGAAAGTGACAGACTTAACGCTGTTTAACCATATAAATTCATCGTCGAATTCTCTTTATCGTCCAGAATATGATGACCCGTTGCTATGCTACGAAATTTCCATAACTGTTTCTTGGATGTTTAATTATGAAAGGTTTTTTTCATTTTCGAAAACATTGTAGATTATAATTCATGCTCAATGTTATTTTTTCTAGTAGATTAACCACTATGTTAGTGAACTCATCATATAATATTTCGGACTGAATCATTCAAAATTCTACAAGGTATTTTTGATAATAGAATAATTGTTAAACTTGTTAGTTGTTGTAATATTTATAGTCACGATACGTTGTTCGATAGAGGAAGGAAAACAGCATATAACTACGAAAAAATAATCAATTTTAAGGAAAAATAGATATTTTAGCAATGTTTTACATTTTATAAATTCAATCAAATTGTCATGCTTTGACTGTGAGGAAGAATTGCTCTATTACAAAGATTAGGTATTGCGTCGGTATCTATTTTACTACTTATTTTATCTGTGAGAAATCAAACTTACAGTATTATTGAATTCTTTTCTATAATTATGTGAATTATTACATTTTTGAGAGTTATTTTAAACGACGTCAGAAAAATTGTTTCAATTTTTAATAATTTTAAAATCAATTAACCAAAAAAAATTGATTGAAAAATAATTCAATTCGAAAATACTATTTATTTTCAAACAGGAATAGTGATTGTTTTCCATATAATGGTTTTCCTACGATGAACGTCATTGAAAACACGCATCTGATAATTAAATAATTTATTCTATTAGCTAATTAAGAGGAAGAAAAAACGCTTATGTTAATGATTTTATAACGATGAGAATATGAATTTAATAATTGTTCATTATTTTATTTAATTAGTTTATTAATTGAAGTTTTTAACTCAGATATAATATTTTTCGTGAATAAGTAACGTACCGGAACATCGTACATTCGTTTCAAATTCCATTAGAGCCATTTTAATCGCCTATATTTCACAAACGTTAAACCCGATTTTAATCTGATGAAGGAAATGCGATAGAGATCTTGGGCCAATCACAGGCGAGGAAGTTGACTTGGGTCAACTTGCTTCATAGATCACGACCTACGAAATTGCCGCCTCTGTCTGTCAATTACGCTCACCACTCGGACCACTTATCCCCTCTCTTTCGCTGGGAGACGGCTTTTATTCAATTAGTCTTCCCATAGAATCCTTCGATCCATGTCCCTCTCTATCCAATATCCTGTTTCCAATTCCACCATTTTTCTTCTTTTTTCCGCTCTCAACCTCCTTTTCGTCGGGTAAGTAATCTCAGTCTTGCAATCGCTTTTTCAAGGACCTCGATACACTTCCCGAGTATCAAAGTTTAAAGTCTATCTATTCCGGAATTTCCGATATTACCTTTCTCTCGATACTTGGTACCTAAATTAGTAAATGAGAACTAGTATTTTCCTGTTTTCAGGAAAAAGTATATGGTAACTGCATCATTAATTTGCTTGCTAGGTGTTAAATACGATAGTGCTTTTAATAAATTGTTGAAGATCGCTCTTCCTAAAAAAATATATGTCTAATTTTATGTTTTTACGACTTATGTTTTGGCTAAAATTTTAATTAATAATAATCAAAGACTATAAGAGATGAATATCGATCTTAAGTTGATGAAATGTTGCCCAAAGTATGTTTGTTTTGACTCGTAAGTCATTTTAATATCAACTTTATGAATAGGAGGTGGGAACCGATTATGATAATGAAATGGTGGTAGAACTGTTATCTATAGACTACTTTACACCTCTTAATGCATTAAATCCCCTTTTCATTACTTTATATAAATATACCCTTTAAAAATACAGTAATTTTATTTAAATGATTCTTTTGATTTAAGTTAATATTCTTATTTTTATATTATAATAGTAGCAGTTGTATTATTTTAATTTTTTACGTAAAACACACATAGATGTTGACCCAAAAGTCTTCACCGACAGCCTCTTGCAGAAAACCCGGTGCTAAGTGTGGCCATCCGATGGAAAGAGGTTCTTTTCCAGCCTCGGAATGGGGCATTTGACTGATCTGCAAAGTTTTCAGGGAATACATGTCGATGTGAATACGTTCAGGCTTTCAGGAATACGAGAAAAGAGAAAGAAAGTGAAAAGTTTTCCTCTTAACGTCGAAAGCTACTTTGGGTTTCGAAGAAAAGTAGATATGGATATGGAAAGAAAACTGCCATAGAAATTTGAGGAAATTCTTTCTAAACTGTTGAGATATAATTTAATATTTTACTTTGGAATGGAAACTTAGATCCATGAGGTAACTAAGTTGTGATAATGAATAAAAGCATGCGATTCAACCAATATATACATAAAAATCATAAAATTGCATTTTGGAACGCTTAACTATTGATCCGTTTATGCTATTGATATAAAATATTATCACTGACATGAGGGTATTACTCACATACTAATATAATCACAATACCTATGCACTGTAAGGAAATTTTTATTTTACCGACGACTTTGATTCATGACCGAGCTTGTGGTACGAGAAATTTACATGATATCCTAAAAAGGTCAATATTTTTAACGAAAATCCTGAGCTTATTACTTATAAATACTGAGCTCTTATTACTTATATTACACCTTCCTTTAGCCAGCTATTTTCATTGATAACAACTAAAAAATGTTGAAACGATTGCGATATTTTTCCCCTTTTCAAATTCAAAAATATTTGTAAATACATCATTTTAATCATAAAAATCTTTTTGAAGACAACATTAACTAATTAAGTGCTAGTTGTATGCATGAGCTTCGATAAAATTTAGAAAAGAACACTTCAATTATAGGTACTTTCTATCTTCTTGAATAGGGAAATATTCGCGAGTGAGTATCTCAAAATCTATATGAAGGAATATCCATACGTCACGACTAATAACCAGATTTAAACAGGAATTTAATGAAGCATCGCTATATTTCAAACAGACACTGGATCAAAATCATCACTGAGAAGTATTAAACGCAAGATCCTTATCATCTTCCGTAGCAGAGAAATTTTCTGACCGGATATTCACTCTATACGTTCCTATGGATATTCATCACTTTCTAAAACTCAATCCTAACACCCCACATACGCTCCCGTTTCCATGAAAATCCCTTGCACAAAGTCCCCTGGAGACCATTTTTCTTCCTTTAACCCCATCGGAAATTCCGAGGGTGACTCTAAGGTTTTCTACGAAAACTCTTCTCACTGCCCTCCACGGAAGATCTTATCGCCTGGGAACACTTGAAGTTAGTTGACCCGCGTTACTTCACATATCCGAGTCCAAAAAGAGAACGGGGAATCCATTGCGACCGTAGTCGTGAGTTACGATTTGTGATGCACTGATTTCTCCCACTGTGGAGCACTGGGAAGGGCATTGAATTATATAATTTATCTTATTTCGTAGCGGAGCTAAATTAGGATATGCATTATAATTTAGAAATGGAGACCAATTCATTATTTATTCCGTGCATTAAGATTGTTTTGATATGTATGCATTAATTGGGTCATACCTTTGATGGTTATCATAGCTCTCAATCCATTAAAGTGAAGTGTGTGATATTCTGAAGTCTCTATTTCCGTGTTATATTTAACCTTAGTAAAAACCATACATTTCATCAAAACAGGAACAGGAAAGTAACTGTTGTTAAGTGAAATATGCAATTTTATTCGGCATAAATATTTATGCAATTTAATATAAATATATATTTCTGATGATTTTGATTTATTCCGTATAGAATGTTTTAGAATAACCATTTTATCATAAAAGTATCCGTACAAATTTTAGCATACTTTGTTTCACAGCTGCTTTGAAGCAAAAATCATTTTATTTTGCATTCATGGTTATCTACTCCATACGTTTCGGGTTTTACGATATATTTTGAAAACTATTTTTGATATATATATATTTGATAGATATTGTAAAAATTCAAGATCAACTCAAAAAAAATTTTAAACTTCCCAACAATTTGGGCGATCCAAGTTTACTTACGTAATCAGTATTATTCGAACGAATTTACGAAGTTTAAAACATAAAATAACTTGTCTATTTCCAGTTTTTTATTAAATAATAACTTATATGATATATTTGAGTAAGATAAATCGAAATAAAGAAATAATAATGCGCAAAATTAACAATGAAGCGATAAAGGTGTAATACAACAATTCAGAAATTAGATGCGAATGAGTAAAACTTCTCGGTTTAGATTGGAATCAATGGGAAAGTTGGATGTAATGCAGAATCGAACCTCTATAATCATTCAATGGTGTTCATAAATAAATTAGGTTTTCGATTAATATGCTAATGCCAATTGGAACAGTGGTTGGTGAGGCGTATGGCGCTCGACCATCGGACTTAATTAGAAATTTGTAGATGGAGTTTGATGCCCGAGATCTTGGATTCGAATACCATTCCATCTTCCCTTTCAAAGGGGTTTTTGAGGATGATTGGGAGGCAAAGATGAGATGACGATCTCATCTCCTTGGGGTGAACGGCCTTCGTTGCGATCCAAACGGACAACTTACGTCAAGACGGTTATCCATGTATGTTTGGGTTTTTCCTCTTATATTTCCTAATAAAATTATAAGAATTTATTGAAAATTGTGCGTGGAAAATAATCAAATGTTTTTGTCAAAAATATTTTTCATTTATTCAATTAAAAGCGTTTTTAAATAATAAAAGTAAGGTGGTGAAAGTTCGATAGTTCTATTTCATCTAGATAATAATTTTTCGAAATTACTTCGAACTAGGGCTCTAAAACTACATATTGAATGGATTATACTGCAGCTAAAGTCCCTAAATATAGGACCAATAAAAGTATTGATTTTATGTTAAAGGAGGAAAATAGTTTCAGTTCATGCAATTTTTTCAAGTGAACTTGGTGGCCTAGTATGTTTTTTCCAGTTCAAGGACAAGACGTTGAGCAAGGGAAGACAATGTTAAGCTCATTCTATTACCTTTTATTTGGTAGGTTATTTTCTTTAGAAATCGTGTCCGAAAATGCTTAAAGAAAAGATAAGTTGGATGATATATTGCTAACAATATTAGATTGAAATTTCTGTCGAGATTAAATTACTAGTCCGTTTGTGAATTAAAATTACTAATACGAATATTTTGAAATAAACGTCTCTTATACTTTCCAATTCAAATGTCAGATCAAATTTCCAAAAATATTTATATTATTAAAAGGAATGATTATTCATTTGGAAATAAACGAAATTTTTTTTCTCTTTATATCGTTAACATTGGAAAATAATTTGACATAAATATATTTTTTCCGCAAAGGATCGCAAGCGGGTTTTCTCCCTTAATAATACGTCAGGCATTTAAAGTTCATTATTAAATTCTTACCGAATACACACATTTACGCAGTTATCAACAACTGAAAAAGTTTATTGTGGTATCTTTCGCAATAGTTCGTACACTTTTTATTATCTCTTCAAAATTCTATAATAAAACTCTACATGTAATTGAGATTAATGTAGATTCAACATCAAAACATAGCACTAATCATTATAAAATGGGTTACTTAGTGCTTTTTGTACCTGAAAATCAAGTGCACTTATGAAATAAGTTTTATAATAAATATTTATATAGTTAAGTACTAGAAATGAACATTTATATTTTATAATTTCTTTCCACCTAGTTCCACTTCTTTTTCTTCTTTTACCGTTGATTCCTGATTATGCGAATGAGTTTTATTTATTTCAGCATTCCGTATATCTGCTATAATGATTTTATTATCCTTTCAATAATTTTTGTAACCATTGTTCTCTTAGGCATTTTGTAAAGAAAATTTCAAACGATTAAAGGAGTTAAAGCCTTCTTAATTTCTTCTAAGAAGATGAATGACACAGAAGTAAGTCACCTTAAACTGTAGTAAATATATATAATGAATTCCGCAAGTTTTAAAAAAAGTGTATGCACACATTTAAGAATAAGTTTGGTGAACACTTGGTTGAATTTCGTCCATTCTGATTAGCAGCAAATGAACCTCAATGACGAGGCCTAAGTCCTCCTGAATTCGGAAAAAGTATCGAAGTAATGGTGGTCATTGTTACCTTCTCTCAGCTAATTAAAATTATGTTGACTTCATCGCTTCGTAGGCTAAGAAGAAAAAGGTTGAAAGCCTTGTCATTTACTTCCGCAAAGTATCCATAAAGGTTAATTTGAGCAATTCCATCTAATTGGTTCGTTAGTTATGGCATTGGCTTAATGGACCGTTCCATAAAATCTCGGTGGAGAGGCATAGAGGCTCATTAGCTCTCTTTATCGCGTTAACTTCCATCGATTTAGCTGAAGCAGTGATTATCGGCAGTTTAAGCCAAGAGTCTGAAGCGATCCTTACGCGACATTACTTCCCATTGCTTATGATTCGATGATTTATCGGTCTCTTTCGTTCATCAAATGAAGTCGGCAGACTTTTGACGTCACATCTTCGTCTCGACGTTAGATTAAAATGTTTTGGCAAGATATATAGTTTAGAGGAGTTTATCGTCTCTTAATTATTTTTTGCACAAATGCCTTTAAATATTGTTTCTGATTCTCTAGGAGAAGAAATACTGGATATTTTCTGGAGTTTAGGAACGAAAAACATTGGAGTAAAGCTATTGAATGTTTAGGGAGTTACATCAATTAGGCTATCCTTTTAATGTGTCGTTGGCGTTTTCCTATTTAGAGGGAATTGCGTTATAGACTATTCTTGGTTATCTTTTTCAGTGGAATTGAGATGCTGAGCATCTATTGCCCTTAGGGTGTCTATTAAGAGCTAAATGGGAATTTGTTTGTTTATATTAAAGTGTGAAGGGCTGGTGGGTGGGGTCGTTACAGTTGCAAATGAGTAAGTGCTATCAATCTAATTTTGCAGCTATTTAATTGCATCAGATCTAAACCCACTATATCCCCAAATCTAGGAAATGATGAGAAATTCCCTAATAAAAGAATATAACTTCTTAATAGATAGGCTTTTCTTAATAGTCGCCTAAACGTATTGAAGATTATACAAAGTAACTTGTATAACAAGTAAATGTATATTATTGGGGCCAGTTCCATTATTTAATTAAATTCATTTGGTTCGAATCATTATTCATCAATGAGAGTTAATATTGTGCCCATTAGTTCCGATTATCTAATTTGATAATTTCATTAATGATTTAAGATTCCTTTACTCATTCTTTTTAATGACAATCTCTCTGATAAATTTTAGTTAATCTTAAAATCAGTTACGTTCTTACAATTATTTCTTAATTCTACTTTTACCTTTTTTAGTGTATTTTTCGGATCCTTTTCATAAAATCATCATTATCTTATTGTAATACCACAGTTGATAAAATTATGTTTCTATTCTCCCTCTTAATTGTTATATTTTTCTCTTTATTTCTTTATCTTTTCTCATCGTTCTTCTATCTTAGGTCTCCCTATTGAACTTTTGTTAAGTTTTTGCTTTTACTGAGTCAAACAAAGTCAGCCGAACTTTCTTCCATTGAAATTCTGGAAATTCAGCTCCCTCTTGAGCTCACACCTATCGCGTTCTTTTGTCCACCGATTGAAATAGGAAACAGAAAATCTACTTCGATCTCTTGCTTTGACCTCAACGCCAGTGCCCTCCAACTGTTATTGCATTCCAAAAGTGCTCCTTTTCAGTCTCCCTGTATTCATTTGAGAAGTCATTTTTTTGCATTTCTCTCCGCCATTGGCGTCATCTTCAGGTATTTCCAAAATGGTCGGCAACTTATTTTTTTGTTGACCTTTAATAAGTAGGTAATTCTGAATTACTTTTTTTACTGAACACGTGTTTAGCTTTAGGTCAAAGTTTCTTTTCAAAAATTATTTAAAAAAATCTCTTCAAAAATTCTTCTTCGAATATTCAGTCATAAAAATGTCACTTTTTTAATAAGACAATTCTGAATGTCGTTATACAAAGAGTTGCGATACTGCGAGAAAGACAAACTGCATTGAATACTTAAATCAATAATTCGAATCTTGAGTGTTCTAATTCTAATACTGTATTTGACGGCGTATAAGACGCACTTTTTTTCCCAAAATTATATCTCAAAAAATTTACCCGCGTCTTACATGTGAAGGTATTGGTATCGGTGCTTAAAACTATTTGTTTAATAAAATACCGTCGGAAAAATGATTATAAAAACAAGAGATTAAGCCACACCATTCAGTATAAAGTAGGAGTGCTAAATTCAGTTAAAGTGCATGGAAAAAGAGCAGTGGTTAGTCATTATATTATTTTAATTCCGCCCTGTCGCACGGACTATTTTAACTTTTTATCCTTATTTATGGTCAACTAAATGAAGGTGCGTCTTATATGCCGTCAAATACGGTAAATATTTTAGTTTTTAATTCAAAATTGAGACAAATTTATAGAATAGGAATGGGATTTGTGGTTTTAAGATTGCATTGTAATTTCCTTCTTTTGTCCTAAATTTCAATATATAAATATATAATTTTCGTTCAAAGATTATTTATGAATTCAGCCTGTCATTAAACTTTATTTCACGAAGATATGCAAGAGTTGGCATCTTAATTTACTTTATAGAATATTTTTTTACTCATAAATTATTTCAATAACATATCGATATATTACATACTAGTAAATCTTACTCGTCTCAATTATATGATAAGCAACAGAATGTTTCCATTACCTTTAGCTGCATAGATTATGAAATTTGTAATTAATATAAAATGTTACCGTGAAATGGAAATTTTTAATAGGTATCCTAAAGCTCTAAATTTGAAAATAAAGTATTTTTTACTGAGAAATAGACGCTATATATGTTATGTATATTAAATCAATAATAACAAGGAAAACGACACGACTAACTCTGCGTTAAGAGGAATAGGAAGAGCAAATTCCCTGAGGTCAAACATCCTTGGAAGCATTTAATTGAAACTGGAGGAATTTATAAACGAGTTTATAACCATTTCCAATCTACACTTCTCATTGGCAGCTCGAATCTTGAGTTATCTAATAAGTCTCGATGCTTATTAAGTGTCAAACTGTCAAACTTTTGTAGTCTTAGCATTTCCTGGTGTCTTTCAATAAAACTCTTCAAACATTCTCTTCCTTCTTCCTGCGATATTCAAATCCAACCACATTGGATTGTAAAAACCATAATTATTTAGCTTTGCATTTTCTTATTATCCTGTATTATTACATTGTTTACTTTATTAGGAACAATAGTATACATGTAACTATTTGTCCTGTTTTCCACAAAATTTATTATGAAATGATCGGACCCCGTTTTTTCCATAAATACGAGATAAATTAAAATAGTTCTAAGAAAGTAAAAAACAGGAAATTATTTGTTATGTTATATGAATGAAAAATTATTTTGTTATGTTCTATGAATGAGAAGTTATTTAGGGGATAGTGTTGGCTGAGTTATCCTATTTAGCTGAATCGAACCATGAGCAAAAAAATTACAATTTGTATTAGTGACATTAGAAAAATAGACATTGATAAGGGTTGGCTAAAATTTTATTATTATAAATTCTTTAATCTCTACAGCGGTCTTAAAGTTGCATAACTCGAATGAATTTAGAGCAAATAAGATTCTTAAATCACATAGTGCGCGATAAATGCTACGACGAAACACCCTGGAATCGATTGCCATGGAAACCACAACAATGCTCTTGCATAGTTACCATCAATTACTGAGCGGATGATACTTAATCAAGATGGAATTTTGTTCGTTCTTCCTCCCTAATATCCTCATTTGGCACTGCTTTATTTGATTATGAACTCGTTTTTCTGCTTAATATGTGTGGATAAATTCTCGAAGACGAGTAACATCCCAGAAAGGTATTTTCTCGACGAATATTAGATAGTGTTTTTACCAAAATAACTGCATCTAGAATGCATTTGACGAATATCAACGTCCTCCGTGAAGCTTGTATTGATCGAAAGCTCTACCAGTAAATTCATTTGCCTAATTAACGTAAGAGTTATATTTTAATTATATGTAGGGCAAGAAATGGAAATAAGATAGTGCGATTTTATGGAATCTACGAAACTCTATATCTGAAAAAGATCTTAGATAACAGATATCCGATAAATTTTTTAATGTACTCCTTTATAACAGTCCGTATCGGGCTAGTTTTAAGCTTTTTAATATTTCCTCTTATCGGCATACGAATTATAAGGGCGATCATATGGAATATATAAAGGTCGGTTGAAGTTTTTAACTTTCGAGCTCTCGTAGTGAATCGTACGTTTTATGTAGGGAAGTATATTATACATGAGAGAGGATTATATAAATTGAAAGTATTTTGCCTACATTATATAATAATCAATGTGTATATTTTTACGAAAATTGAAAATTACAATTATTGATTTCAAGTTAAACATCCTAAGAATTGTATCCTGGAATAGATTTTCGATGTTACGTTGAGCGACCATAGGCACGTATTCCCATGGACTCGGACACACTTTTAGAAACGTCAACCTCATAATCAACTCAATTATAAAATGAACGAATAATCTCACACAAAGGACACAATTATGCAGTTGCATATCTCACATGTCTTAGTTTATCTTTCTCTTCCTTCCATTATTATTCATCTTCATTTTAAAGTACTCTGTAGTGAAATATTCTTCGTTTTGACAATTAATTGAAATGTATAATAACCTATCGTGAAATATTATCATTTGGGATTAAAGAATAATATAAATAAATCATAAAAGAATATACTTTCAAGTCTTTATTTTAAAGTTCTTCTAAATCATATGGGCTTTCTCGAATCTTGTGAGGTAGGGAAGTAATGTATCTTTTAATTTGCATGAACTTAAAATAAATCTGTGATTCACCTATTAATCGGTAAAAACATTCTTGTGGAATTCCTCCAGCTAAATGTCTCGTAAATATTGAGTAGAGTACTTAACAAAAAGATGAAGGCATAAATAGCTCACCATTAACTGTGTCAGAAAAATGAAATCAATGTGAGAAGGCGTGACTTCGTGGAATGCCATAGTAATAAAAACAACTTTGTAAATTTCCTGTGGAAATTTTCTGTGGAAATTTAAAAAGTTGTTTTTATTACTAAATGTCAAAAAAAGATTGAGAAAGACAGAAATAAATTAATTCTGCTAATTGAAGCTACTTTTGTTAATTAATTTATAATTAAGTTGATTCATTTTATGGTATGCAGATCGAAAAAGCAATGTGTGTGAGTATAGGTGCGTATATTAAATTAGTTTGGATGGGACTAAATGGAAGTGTATCCATATAATGTATAAGTGTATGAAGTTCTTGATAATATACGTTTAATAAAAGCAGAGATTTAAATGTCATTAAGAAATTGAAAGAAGAAATGAAATAAATCAAAGTAATTCAAAAAGGGATAACAGAATTCCCAGAAAGGGTCACAATAATGTATGCAACGACACAAAATCGTAAACGAGCAATTTATGCATTTGGACGGGATAAATAGATTTGCGCGACAAAAAAGGAATTAAATGAGGCGGAATGCGCTGAACATTAGTGGCCCAGTTAGCGTATAGGAATCACCATTTAGGAAAGCATTTGCGATTCGATAAGGCCACATAAATTGGTAACGCAGTCTTTAGAGGCGTATCCACAAACGGCGATAAAATGGCGAATGTTTTGTCCATCGGATGGGCGAAAGAAGCAGTCGATGGATAACACCACCGCAATTCTCCGAACGAATCAATCGAACTCCATCGGAGTGCTAACAGATGTCGCGCGTTTAAAACCACCCGAGCACGAATTATTCGCTCGTAAATTCATTAACGGCTCCGTACTCATTGCCGATTCACTGAGTCCCGACGGAGTCAAGTTGACAGCTTTATGCGCAAAATGGGAGTTGTGATGAAACCGGTAGCGATGGCAACGGTGTGAAAGTGTGAATTTATGAAGGCTTAAGTATCCATGGGAGACGGTCATCTATCGCTCCTAACTAAGCATTATTTTTTATCAGATCTAATGATGGATGGATTTGAACGGCTAATACTCTCTGCTTCCCGGCCTTTATGTTGTGGAATACCACTTACCGTGGTTTTGGAAACCGCTAAGTTTTCTATAGGGATTGATGGATTGATTTTGTAATTCTAATCCTTAATCATTTGCTATCGTTTTTTTCATAGAATATTTTGCTATAAAGCGAGGCATTTGAAAATGTAAATAGGCTTTTAAAAGGTGGTTATTTATTTTCACTGCACTGCTGGAATAGGTGTGGGTAAAAGTTTTAGCTTCCTTTCATCACTTTACGTCATTGATTCAGACCAAAATAAGGAACGTTTCCCTCAAGTTGAATTTGATCGAATATAGGATTATTGATAAGTATACGTATTATTAAGATAATTCTCGAGTCAATAAAAGCAGATGGATGATACTGATAACAACACGATGGTCAAAATTAGTTTCTATTCAAATAGGATGTTTAAATTGCCAAAGTTTTGTGTTCTTTATGTCCTATTCGTTTTATTTTTACTTCTTTCTGCCTTATCGAAAGCTTTAACTGTACCTGTATAAGTTGCAGCCTCTCAGATGGTACTAACATACTTTCACGCACGCTGAAGATTCAGAATGAAAAATAGTTGCTTATAAGTACATAATAGGTTTAATACGAGTCTGTATTCTTAACAGTTAACTTATTTATATGTAGATGTACATGATGAACTTAGTGACATAATAAGAACATATCTGTATATTTTAAAGCATTCCAAATTTCCCTCTTTAAATTGGTAGAAAAGGGAAAAATTATTCGCTAAAAATGACAAACATTGATACTCTACTACTTCTAAACATTTTCTAATGCTTCTACATTTAATGCTGATGTGAGGAATCAAGAGAAATACAATAATTCTTCACAGTTCTGCGTATTTTCTCCGGAGGAAGGACTCCAGATCGTTGTTCTTAAAGCGTTCTTTCGTTTCATGGGGAGAATAGATTGAATTTCGATCAGGGACGGATATAATGACATTTTAAGTGAAAGCGTCCAAGAACTCCGCAGGGCGAAATTTTATTTTACGAATAATGATTGATATTAATCGTCGGGTTCATCGCGAATTCGATTATTCATTAGCGGTCCTATAGGAAGGGAAAGTCTACTTCTGCCGAAAATTCCCCGTGACGTCATCGACTCGATGTAATTAAAATTCATAGCAATGGGGAAGATGTGTTTAAGGGGTGGGGGAAAGGGGAAAAGAAGGTTCTCGTAGACTAGTTGAAATTGAATGAGTCGAACGGAAAAGAAAGCACGGCTGGGAGCAGTAGAATTTTCGAAAGCGTTGCGTTTCTTTGGAAAATTGGGCTGACGATCAGTCTGTATTCCCTTGAGACCCTTTCTTCTGATTATCATGAAAGGAAAAGCTAATCCACCACCGTCGATTTCAAGGAGCCACTTTCATCTAGTTCTATTACCAATCAAAACAGATAGTAGGTTATATTATAGTAACTAACGAACATCCCAATATCCTAAAAATGTATAGTAATATTTGACAAAGAAAAGGCATAAATATTTCCTGAAGTAGCATTGAAACAATGAAAATGTAATCATAACTTTAAAAGCAACTGTATTATACTTAAAATGCAACATAATCTTCTCTTTTGTTAGATATTAAAATTTGTTAGGGTAATTATACATCTCTAGGGACATTAACTCCATAGCGGAGCAATGATTTGAGTAACAACTTCAATGAGTGAAGGGTAAAATTTTACTTTCCCTCATCCTAATGTCAGTATTTTTTAAATTTACTGCAAGATATCGTAGTAAAATTGATATGCTATTAGTAATACGTTATTGTGAAACATATGAAAATTATTGGCCTAACAATGAGAAATATTTCCAAATATCGAATAAGTGATGTTCTCAGAGAAACGAAATTATAAAATAAGGGACAAAAATTATAATCAAGCAAGAGAGTTGGCAATCCTTTCATCATTTAGTTTAATCGGGAGAAAGAAATCCTGCCCAAGACGTAATTAAAAAATTAAAGTCGATAAAAAGAATGGAAGATAATAAGCAACCTCAAATTCATCCTCCATAACTAAAATATCATATTTATGGTACAGAAATAAATCTATAATTACACTCCTAAGAAATGTATTGCTATAATGTAGGCAAAATCAAATAAAGTTAAATTTTTGAGAAATTTGTATACACAAAAATGAAATAATAAGCATATATAATACAATATATTGTATTTATGTTGTGTAAAAATGAAAAAAAATGAAGAGCACTGTAAAGCCCCTTATTAGAATCGAAATCAATACCTAAAAAATGAAATCATTAGATTATTTTTTAGATAAAAAAGAGCAATGATTGATGAACTATATAAAAGGAACGACAATTTGATTAAGCGAACTCCAAGATTGACGTGTATTATATAGTCCATAGAATAACATTTTTACCAGATCTTCCGTAAATAGCTCATGGCTTAGCTAAGTGCTCTTCATGTCCACAACAGAAGTAGTTGCCATTAAGCAAATAAACTAAGATGTGAATAGAAGAGAAATCAATCGATTTAAAATACTGAATTTAGTATCTCCTTATAACCTTGACTATTATAACTAAGAAATACTATATCATGTTAAAATATATTCAACCTTTTGAAACATTTTGATGAAGGGCTAAATGAACACGAAAAATACATAGCATACCTGAAAATTTTTAATTTCTGAAACAGATCAAATCGTAGATGATGATTGAAATTAGAAAAAAAAGAGAGTGCAAGCAATGGATTTATTTGCGGGTCTAGTAATGCAATAACATCATATTCAGTGACAGATTCGCAGATGACAATATTTCAAGGGATCTCCTGTCGTAGATCTCTTTTGCAGGATAACGGGATTTTCCTTCAGTAGTGCCCTCCGTGTCCGTAGGCGAAGTTGTTTCCGTTGGCGAAAGAGCTTGCTCCTCCGTGGTAAAGTCCAGCACCGTAGACTCCACGTCCAGCGTAGGCGGGGATACCGTGAGCGATGTTGGAGTGTGCGAAGGAGGCTCCGGCGTAGCCGTGACCGATGGCGACGTTGTTGGAGTTGGAGTGGGAGGATGCACCGCCATAGTGACCAGATCCGTAGCCAGCACCTCCGTAGTGACCTCCGTGGGCATAGTGCTGTGGGTGCACAGCCTTACCAGCTCGATTCACCACTGCGTTGAATCCGTTGTGGTCGTCGGCGGTGTACTCCACGGTTCTGATGGTGCCATCGGCTTCGTGCAGGCTGTATGCACCCTTGACCACGTCTCCGTCCCTGGTTTCCCACTGGCTCTTGGCGTCTCCGGTTTTGTGATCGCTCACGCCGTAATCGAAGTTGTACTTGGGATGGGCCTGAAGATAAGTATCAACGTATTAGTTTTAATCGTCCATAGCATCCATTCACCGAGATGTGATAGCGATATATCTTACGTAATGGTCCAAGTGTCCTCCATGATGTCCACTGGCGAAGCAGGAAGCTGCGAGGGCAACGGTCAACAGGATCTGAAACATATCGAAATTACTTCTCTTAGAAGAACAAGAAAGCATGCATATTATTCTCATAGTTAAACAGATGTTAAAAAATTTGACTTTAATGACTGGTTTGTAAGGTTTGAGGTAGGTGTGGCCCATGTCGCATCATCCTACGCTGTACATCCAGTGATAAATTGAAGGCCATACCCAGTTCGCCAGTCCATTTTGATAATTATAGTATTTTTTTTATATTCATTGTTATGGACGAAAGCATTGATAACTGTTTGGTTACTGTATCTCTGCACTGGCAAAGATATGAGTTATAGTTCAGAGACGTTTACGTAATAAAAGTACGTATTTTATTAAAATTACTTACGTAGGGTTGTACTATTAGCCTAACTAGGCTCATTACAAACTTTGAATTTGCTCTTTGTTGACTAATTCGTTAGAATAATGTTTATGTACCGTTTGACGTACAGAGACATCTGTATGACTTCCAATTAGAACATTTTGAATTTTCATATTGCCGCGTAATACGTCACATAATTACGTACAAGAACTCACGGTATAGCCCACGTACTGAACTGAACTGATTTGTTGTTCATTTATCGATTACGATGAAACTGATTTCACAATCGGGTAGATACTTAGATTATTGAATACAGACACACGTAAAAACAGTATTCAGTGAATAAATGATTAATTTGTAAGTTACGGAAGAAATTATATAATACGAAACCTACAAAACAATTCTTTTAAAATTTTGAATTCTCCCTCTTCGTTTTAACTTCGTTAGTATAATGTAAAAATGATCGCGAGATGTCACTCAACATTAATTTGTAAAAAATTTACAATTATTTCATTTTATTTCAAATTTAAAGGAATATTCCTTCAAATATCTCCTCTATTCGGATGAACTTAGTGAATTTCATGGATTCATCATTCCATTATTTCAAGATTTTGATTTACTCTAATAATATTTCTAAATAAAACTTTTGCAACGCTCGTATAGATAGCCCTCGCCGTAGCCTCCCTTGATTTCTCGCATTCACTTGAGAACATCTTTGGGTATATAAGGTTTAAGACGAGGACCCAATTCTTTGGGGGGCATGGAGGAAATGCTACACCAATTCAGGTCGGTGTACATTTCTCCAACATGACCTCCCGTTCCAGATAATGGAACAAACCAAATTTTGAACGTAATATAAGACACCCGCCTAATTTGAAAATAATTTAAGACACCTGGGGAATCACCATTTCATCATAATTTGAAAAACGCAAAATCACGAAGAATGTAAGGAAGGACGGATTTTTTTTTTAGAAACGCGTTTTATAAATGGAGTCGCCCCACCCTCATGCCCCTAAAGCCTAGGGGGTTCAGGAATAGTCCATGTATTACTGCGATTATGGTATATCCGATGACTAAAATATGAAAAATACAGAGACATCTATAGAACTTATTATCCGTACGCTATATATTTCAAATATTCCCTCTTCACCACGTCCTTTCCTTACCTTTCGAATTTGATTCTGACCCTAGCCGCAGCGGCGCTGATATCGACCAGTTTCGTCTACCGAAAACATATACTCGTCTTTGAACCGTAATTCTGGATCTTGCCGTTGTGGCGCTGATACCCACCAGTTTCGTCTACCGAAAACATATGCTCGTCTTTGAACTGTCATTCTGGATCTTGCCGTTGCGGCGCTTACGCAGAAACTTTTCTGATACAGCTCAATTTACTTCAGACACAACGAACTTTTTCCTTAGTACGTGGCAGAAAAAATAAGTAAATAAAACAATATACGATTCTTCAAAACTTTTTAATATTTCTATAAATTTTACATTCTCTTCCTAAGCAGCACACAATTATAAATGCCTCTAAAGGACGATCTTCTTCCCGCTTCGGATATAAATTTTCAGGCTTAAAACGAATAATCATCTCACTGAGTTCTTCCTCCTGGCTAGAAGTGAGCTCATCCATATATCTGCTGCCATGTATACTGAGAAGAATAAAAAAACGTACTGAATCAGTTAATAAAATAAACCAAATACTATCTAATTAAGAGAAATAACATTAGAAAATTATAGCAAATGTTCATTTGGAAGTTAAAAACCTTAACAAAATAAAACATAATGAGGTATCGAAATTTCAAAAACTTTAAACTTTTTTATCATTATTTTTTATCATTATATTATTTAAGTTCATTCAAATTAAAGACCTTAAGAAATTATCAAGCCTGAAGACAGAAATGGCCGAAATAGTAACGATAATCTAAGACCCTTTGAGTTATTCCAAGCCTGTCTCTGTAGCCTTCTAACCTCCGAAGGTTCTTTTTTTGTTCATTTATCTTCAATATACATTCCAGGCCGCGTCCGGCAAATGCCACGGTAATCACTTTATAATACACTCTTTTACCGATTACCAGGCAAATATCCACGGTTACGATTTTTTTTACGCGTCACGGGAACGAATCGTGGATGAACTACCTCTATCGGCCACGAACACGACCGTTCCCCGAGACGAAGAAATTCAGACGAGATCCAAATCAAGCTTATTTTTTCTCGACTACCAAGGCGAAGCTCCGGCTCGACCACTAAGACTCTTACTGAGATTTCAACGTCAATTTCCGTATCTCGGATCACACTACTGCGTTGCCAGGAATCTCCTGTCGGCGCGTTTCTCATTCGACCTGCTTAATCGACACCCTGCTCGGATGGAAATCGTCACACGGTCGGTATGATACCGACTTAGGGACGGTGTTTCAAGGATTCCGAGAATTCCATGGCTCCTCAGAGACACCTCAAGACGCTTGTGGCGTCCTAGAGTAACGAGCTGTGCATTGAATCAAGCGTGCTTTAGAAAAGATGCGAGATGTTCGGAGTCACAGTTCCAAAAGTACCCAACGAAAGGCTCGACTTCGTTCGCTATGTCGTAAAACGAGAACGATAACCCCCCTTGAGTTGTTCGAAGCCTGTCTCTGTAGACTTGGATGGCCGAACAGAGCGGGGAAACTCTTCAACAGCCTCTGAATTGCTCATGAATGCACGCAAAAGCCTTTGTTTTCGAAGAAGCCGAATGACTCTTGCAAGGTCCAAAAAGTTAAACGAAGACATGCGAAGGTTTCGATGCGTAACGGAGATCACGTACATAAATACGCGAGAAAAGGATGTTCGGATCGCCCAGCGAACTAATTTCCTTTGAGAAATGAAAACGACGACTTAGACATTGAATTAGGCGAAATGAATTAATGCGATCGAGATATCACAGCGTCGAAAACTGTCGCTGGATTCCGATGGACAGATTTTCAAAGGTGCCTCGGAGAGTTCGGATTCTTTTCTTAGAATACGTAAACGGTTCAGAAAGACGTCCGGCGTGGCTGAGCGCGTGAGGAAAGAGGGACGAGAGTGGGAGATGTGCCGAGGATGGACAGCGTCTCCGATGACGACGCGATCGTTACTGACGAGTTCCTTGAAAAATATTTTCTGAGTCACGATCATCGGTGTTTGCGAGCGTGAAGTTGCCGCGATTCTGTTTCGTTATCGTGGGCGCGGCGTCGTGTGACTTCGCTCGACTGCAGAGAACGGGAATTTTGCAATGATTCGTTGGATCGTGACGCATCGTTAGCATGCTTTCTCGCTTGCTATAAATTGCACGTGCCGAAAGTGATCGAACACCAGTTTCCAATCACCGGCCCTCCAGAGCAGACCTCCGAAAAATCATGAAGGTGGCACAGGTAACGTGGAGCAGCTAAATTTGCCTCGGAGATAATTTCGCGAATAAGAATCCGCAAGGCGAATCCACGAGCTAGTCCGTCCTCCTGGATCTCCGAAAAATTCCGCGACGAACATTTCCGTAACAATTTACTGTCATTTTGAATCGGCAGTCACGGTATCTCGATCGAGTGTGGCCAGAGCACCTCGCTAGATCGAGAGGCGACGCCCGAAGGAGATTCTAAGAGAAGTAATTTCGATATGTTTCAGATCCTGTTGACCGTTGCCCTCGCAGCTTCCTGCTTCGCCAGTGGACATCATGGAGGACACTTGGACCATTACGTAAGATATATCGCTATCACATCTCGGTGAATGGATGCTATGGACGATTAAAACTAATACGTTGATACTTATCTTCAGGCCCATCCCAAGTACAACTTCGATTACGGCGTGAGCGATCACAAAACCGGAGACGCCAAGAGCCAGTGGGAAACCAGGGACGGAGACGTGGTCAAGGGTGCATACAGCCTGCACGAAGCCGATGGCACCATCAGAACCGTGGAGTACACCGCCGACGACCACAACGGATTCAACGCAGTGGTGAATCGAGCTGGTAAGGCTGTGCACCCACAGCACTATGCCCACGGAGGTCACTACGGAGGTGCTGGCTACGGATCTGGTCACTATGGCGGTGCATCCTCCCACTCCAACTCCAACGACGTCGCCATCGGTCACGGCTACGCCGGAGCCTCCTTCGCACACTCCAACATCGCTCACGGTATCCCCGCCTACGCTGGACGTGGAGTCTACGGTGCTGGACTTTACCACGGAGGAGCAAGCTCTTTCGCCAACGGAAACAACTTCGCCTACGGACACGGAGGGCACTACTGAAGGAAAATCCCGTTATCCTGCAAAAGAGATCAAAAATCTCTCGATTCATCTGCGGACATCTCTCTGACCACGTTGTTGATGCATTCCTCGACCCGCGAATAAAACTTATTCCTTACATAACCTCGTCCTTTTATTTCCCATCCATCGACGAATGAATCTGGACCGGAACTTTCTAAAACAATACTGAGAATTCCATACAACATTCGTAGCACGCATTTTTAAAAGCAAGAGTACGTTGCTGATGACCTAGGATTTCCTTAAGCGAAACGAAAAGGCATGCGAGTACTGTAATTCGACGGTGAAATCGAAAGGATCGATACCCAAGCTCGAGGATCTCGGGAGAAATATTTAACATGTGATTTTATCGGCGCCAAGAGAAGGTGGCGCTGGCCCGGTGGTAGCGTGCCCGATTCCAAATCTAAAGGTCCTGAGTTCAACTCCGAAGAACATCCAAAAATTTCCAAAGAATTCCAAAAGTGTCCGAAGAATTCCAAAATTTCCAAAATCCGAAGGTTCTTTTTTGTTCATTTATCTTCAATATACATTCCAGGCCGCGTCCGGCAAATGCCACGGTAATCACTTTATAATACACTCTTTTACCGATTACCAGGCAAATATCCACGGTTACGATTTTTTTTACGCGTCACGGGAACGAATCGTGGATGAACTACCTCTATCGGCCACGAACACGACCGTTCCCCGAGACGAAGAAATTCAGACGAGATCCAAATCAAGCTTATTTTTTCTCGACTACCAAGGCGAAGCTCCGGGTCGACCACTAAGACTCTTACTGAGATTCCAACGTCAATTTCCGTATCTCGGATCACACTACTGCGTTGCCAGGAATTTCCTATCGGCGCGTTTCTCATTCGACCTGCTTAATCGACACCCTGCTCGGATGGAAATCGTCACACGGTCGGTATGATACCGACTTAGGGACGGTGTTTCAAGGATTCCGAGAATTCCATGGCTCCTCAGAGACACCTCAAGACGCTTGTGGCGTCCTAGAGTAACGAGCTGTGCATTGAATCAAGCGTGCTTTAGAAAAGATGCGAGATGTTCGGAGTCACAGTTCCAAAAGTACCCAACGAAAGGCTCGACTTCGTTCGCTATGTCGTAAAACGAGAACGATAACCCCCCTTGAGTTGTTCGAAGCCTGTCTCTGTAGACTTGGATGGCCGAACAGAGCGGGGAAACTCTTCAACAGCCTCTGAATTGCTCATGAATGCACGCAAAAGCCTTTGTTTTCGAAGAAGCCGAATGAATCTTGCAAGGTCCAAAAAGTTTAACGAAGACATGCGAAGGTTTCGATGCGTAACGGAGATCACGTACATAAATACGCGAGAAAAGGATGTTCGGATCGCCCAGCGATCTAATTTCCTTTGAGAAATGAAAACGACGACTTAGACATTGAATTATGCGAAATGAATTAATGCGATCGAGATATCACAGCGTCGAAAACTGTCGCTGGATTCCGATGGACAGATTTTCAAAGGTGCCTCGGAGAGTTCGGATTCTTTTCTTAGAATACGTAAACGGTTCAGAAAGACGTCCGGCGTGGCTGAGCGCGTGAGGAAAGAGGGACGAGAGTGGGAGATGTGCCGAGGATGGACAGCGTCTCCGATGACGACGCGATCGTTACTGACGAGTTCCTTGAAAAATATTTTCTGAGTCACGATCATCGGTGTTTGCGAGCGTGAAGTTGCCGCGATTCTGTTTCGTTATCGTGGGCGCGGCGTCGTGTGACTTCGCTCGACTGCAGAGAACGGGAATTTTGCAATGATTCGTTGGATCGTGACGCATCGTTAGCATGCTTTCTCGCTTGCTATAAATTGCACGTGCCGAAAGTGATCGAACACCAGTTTCCAATCACCGGCCCTCCAGAGCAGACCTCCGAAAAATCATGAAGGTGGCACAGGTAATGTGGAGCAGCTAAATTTGCCTCGGAGATAATTTCGCGAATAAGAAATCGCAAGGTGAATCCACGAGCTAGTCCGTCCTCCTGGATCTCCGAAAAATTCCGCGACGAACATTTCCGTAACAATTTACTGTCATTTTGAATCGGCAGTCACGGTCGAGTGTGGCCAGAGCACCTCGCTAGATCGAGAGGCGACGCACGAAGGAGATTCTAAGAGAAGTAATTTCGATATGTTTCAGATCCTGTTGACCGTTGCCCTCGCAGCTTCCTGCTTCGCCAGTGGACATCATGGAGGACACTTGGACCATTACGTAAGATATATCGCTATCACATCTCGGTGAATGGATGCTATGGACGATTAAAACTAATACGTTGATACTTATCTTCAGGCCCATCCCAAGTACAACTTCGATTACGGCGTGAGCGATCACAAAACCGGAGACGCCAAGAGCCAGTGGGAAACCAGGGACGGAGACGTGGTCAAGGGTGCATACAGCCTGCACGAAGCCGATGGCACCATCAGAACCGTGGAGTACACCGCCGACGACCACAACGGATTCAACGCAGTGGTGAATCGAGCTGGTAAGGCTGTGCACCCACAGCACTATGCCCACGGAGGTCACTACGGAGGTGCTGGCTACGGATCTGGTCACTATGGCGGTGCATCCTCCCACTCCAACTCCAACAACGTCGCCATCGGTCACGGCTACGCCGGAGCCTCCTTCGCACACTCCAACATCGCTCACGGTATCCCCGCCTACGCTGGACGTGGAGTCTACGGTGCTGGACTTTACCACGGAGGAGCAAGCTCTTTCGCCAACGGAAACAACTTCGCCTACGGACACGGAGGGCACTACTGAAGGAAAATCCCGTTATCCTGCAAAAGAGATCAAAAATCTCTCGATTCATCTGCGGACATCTCTCTGACCACGTTGTTAATGCATTCCTCGACCCGCGAATAAAACTTATTCCTTACATTACCTCGTCCTTTTATTTCCCATCCATCGACGAATGAATCTGGACCGGAAGAGAATTACCTTTCTAAAACAATACTGAGAATTCCATACAACATTCGTAGCACGCATTTTTAAAAGCAAGAGTACGTTGCTGATGACCTAGGATTTCCTTAAGCAAAACGAAAAGGCATGCGAGTACTGTAATTCGACGGTGAAATCGAAAGGATCGATACCCAAGCTCGAGGATCTCGGGAGAAATATTTAACATGTGATTTTATCGGCGCCAAGAGAAGGTGGCGCTGGCCCGGTGGTAGCGTGCCCGATTCCAAATCTAAAGGTCCTGAGTTCAACTCCGAAGAACATCCAAAAATTTCCGAAGAATTCCAAAAGTGTCCGAAGAATCCCAAAATTTCCAAAACCGAAGGTTCTTTTTTTGTTCATTTATCTTCAATATACATTCCAGGCCGCGTCCGGCAAATGCCACGGTAATCACTTTATAATACACTCTTTTACCGATTACCAGGCAAATATCCACGGTTACGATTTTTTTTACGCGTCACGGGAACGAATCGTGGATGAACTACCTCTATCGGCCACGAACACGACCGTTCCCCGAGACGAAGAAATTCAGACGAGATCCAAATCAAGCTTATTTTTTCTCGACTACCAAGGCGAAGCTCCGGGTCGACCACTAAGACTCTTACTGAGATTTCAACGTCAATTTCCGCATCTCGGATTGTGATCCGAGATACGGAACTACTGCGTTGCCAGGAATTTCCTATCGGCGCGTTTCTCATTCGACCTGCTTAATCGACACCCTGCTCGGATGGAAATCGTCACACGGTCGGTATGATACCGACTTAGGGACGGTGTTTCAAGTGTTCCGAGAATTCTATGGCTCCTCAGAGACACCTCAAGACGCTTGTGGCGTCCTAGAGTAACGAGCTGTGCATTGAATCAAGCGTGCTTTAGAAAAGATGCGAGATGTTCGGAGTCACAGTTCCAAAAGTACCCGACGGAAGGCTCCACTTCTTTCGCTATGTCGTAAAACGAGAACGATAACCCCCCTTGAGTTGTTCGAAGCCTGTCTCTGTAGACTTGGATGGCCGAACAGAGCGGGGAAACAATTCAACAGCCTCTGAATTGCTCATGAATGCACGCAAAAGCCTTTGTTTTCGAAGAAGTCGAATGACTCTTGCAAGGTCCAAAAAGTTTAACGAAGACGTGCGAAGGTTTCGATGCGTAACGGAGATCACGTACATGAATACGCGAGAAAAGGATGTTCGGATCGCCCAGCGATCTAATTTCCTTTGAGAAATGAAAACGACGACTTAGACATTGAATTAGGCGAAATGAATTAATGCGATCGAGATATCACAGCGTCGAAAACTGTCGCTGGATTCCGATGGACAGATTTTCAAAGGTGCCTCGGAGAGTTCGGATTCTTTTCTTAGAATACGTAAACGGTTCAGAAAGACGTCCGGCGTGGCTGAGCGCGTGAGGAAAGAGGGACGAGAGTGGGAGATGTGCCGAGGATGGACAGCGTCTCCGATGACGACGCGATCGTTACTGACGAGTTCCTTGAAAAATATTTTCTGAGTCACGATCATCGGTGTTTGCGAGCGTGAAGTTGCCGCGATTCTGTTTCGTTATCGTGGGCGCGGCGTCGTGTGACTTCGCTCGACTGCAGAGAACGGGAATTTTGCAATGATTCGTTGGATCGTGACGCATCGTTAGGATGCTTTCTCGCTTGCTATAAATTGCACGTGCCGAAAGTGATCGAACACCAGTTTCCAATCACCGGCCCTCCAGAGCAGACCTCCGAAAAATCATGAAGGTGGCACAGGTAATGTGGAGCAGCTAAATTTGCCTCGGAGATAATTTCGCGAATAAGAAATCGCAAGGTGAATCCACGAGCTAGTCCGTCCTCCTGGATCTCCGAAAAATTCCGCGACGAACATTTCCGTAACAATTTACTGTCATTTTGAATCGGCAGTCACGGTCGAGTGTGGCCAGAGCACCTCGCTAGATCGAGAGGCGACGCACGAAGGAGATTCTAAGAGAAGTAATTTCGATATGTTTCAGATCCTGTTGACCGTTGCCCTCGCAGCTTCCTGCTTCGCCAGTGGACATCATGGAGGACACTTGGACCATTACGTAAGATATATCGCTATCACATCTCGGTGAATGGATGCTATGGACGATTAAAACTAATACGTTGATACTTATCTTCAGGCCCATCCCAAGTACAACTTCGATTACGGCGTGAGCGATCACAAAACCGGAGACGCCAAGAGCCAGTGGGAAACCAGGGACGGAGACGTGGTCAAGGGTGCATACAGCCTGCACGAAGCCGATGGCACCATCAGAACCGTGGAGTACACCGCCGACGACCACAACGGATTCAACGCAGTGGTGAATCGAGCTGGTAAGGCTGTGCACCCACAGCACTATGCCCACGGAGGTCACTACGGAGGTGCTGGCTACGGATCTGGTCACTATGGCGGTGCATCCTCCCACTCCAACTCCAACAACGTCGCCATCGGTCACGGCTACGCCGGAGCCTCCTTCGCACACTCCAACATCGCTCACGGTATCCCCGCCTACGCTGGACGTGGAGTCTACGGTGCTGGACTTTACCACGGAGGAGCAAGCTCTTTCGCCAACGGAAACAACTTCGCCTACGGACACGGAGGGCACTACTGAAGGAAAATCCCGTTATCCTGCAAAAGAGATCAAAAATCTCTCGATTCATCTGCGGACATCTCTCTGACCACGTTGTAAATGCATTCCTCGACCCGCGAATAAAACTTATTCCTTACATAACCTCGTCCTTTTATTTCCCATCCATCGACGAATGAATCTGGACCGGAAGAGAATTACCTTTCTAAAACAATACTGAGAATTCCATACAACATTCGTAGCACGCATTTTTAAAAGCAAGAGTACGTTGCTGATGACCTAGGATTTCCTTAAGCAAAACGAAAAGGCATGCGAGTACTGTAATTCGACGGTGAAATCGAAAGGATCGATACCCAAGCTGGAGGATCTCGGGAGAAATATTTAACATGTGATTTTATCGGCGCCAAGAGAAGGTGGCGCTGGCCCGGTGGTAGCGTGCCCGATTCCGAATCTAAAGGTCCTGAGTTCAACTCCGAAGAACATCCAAAAATTTCCGAAGAATTCCAAAATTTCCAAAATCCGAAGGTTCTTTTTTTGTTCATTTATCTTCAATATACATTCCAGGCCGCGTCCGGCAAATGCCACGGTAATCACTTTATAATACACTCTTTTACCGATTACCAGGCAAATATCCACGGTTACGATTTTTTTTACGCGTCACGGGAACGAATCGTGGATGAACTACCTCTATCGGCCACGAACATGACCGTTCCCCGAGACGAAGAAATTCAGACGAGATCCAAATCAAGCTAATTTTTTCTCGACTACCAAGGCGAAGCTCCGGGTCGACCACTAAGACTCTTACTGAGATTTCAACGTCAATTTCCGCTTCTCGGATTGTGATCCGAGATACGGAACTACTGCGTTGCCAGGAATTTCCTATCGGCGCGTTTCTCATTCGACCTGCTTAATCGACACCCTGCTCGGATGGAAATTGTCACACGGTCGGTATGATACCGACTTACGGACGGTGTTTCAAGGATTCCGAGAATTCTATGGCTCCTCAGAGACACCTTAAGACGCTTTTGGCGTCCTAGAGTAACGAGCTGTGCATTGAATCAAGCGTGCTTTAGAAAAGATGCGAGATGTTCGGAGTCACAGTTCCAAAAGTACCCGACGGAAGGCTCGACTTCGTTCGCTATGTCGTATAACGAGAACGATAACCCCCCTTGAGTTGTTCGAAGCCTGTCTCTGTAGACTTGGATGGCCGAACAGAGCGGGGAAACTCTTCAACAGCCTCTGAATTGCTCATGAATGCACGCAAAAGCCTTTGTTTTCGAAGAAGCCGAATGACTCTTGCAAGGTCCAAAAAGTTTAACGAAGACATGCGAAGGTTTCGATGCGTAACTGAGATCACGTACATGAATACGCGAGAAAAGGATGTTCGGATCGCCCAGCGATCTAATTTCCTTTGAGAAATGAAAACGACGACTTAGACATTGAATTAGGCGAAATGAATTAATGCGATCGAGATATCACAGCGTCGAAAACTGTCGCTGGATTCCGATGGACAGATTTTCAAAGGTGCCTCGGAGAGTTCGGATTCTTTTCTTAGAATACGTAAACGGTTCAGAAAGACGTCCGGCGTGGCTGAGCGCGTGAGGAAAGAGGGACGAGAGTGGGAGATGTGCCGAGGATGGACAGCGTCTCCGATGACGACGCGATCGTTACTGACGAGTTCCTTGAAAAATATTTTCTGAGTCACGATCATCGGTGTTTGCGAGCGTGAAGTTGCCGCGATTCTGTTTCGTTATCGTGGGCGCGGCGTCGTGTGACTTCGCTCGACTGCAGAGAACGGGAATTTTGCAATGATTCGTTGGATCGTGACGCATCGTTGGCATGCTTTCTCGCTTGCTATAAATTGCACGTGCCGAAAGTGATCGAACACCAGTTTCCAATCACCGGCCCTCCAGAGCAGACCTCCGAAAAATCATGAAGGTGGCACAGGTAATGTGTAGCAGCTAAATTTGCCTCGGAGATAATTTCGCGAATAAGAAATCGCAAGGTGAATCCACGAGCTAGTCCGTCCTCCTGGATCTCCGAAAAATTCCGCGACGAACATTTCCGTAACAATTTACTGTCATTTTGAATCGGCAGTCACGGTCGAGTGTGGCCAGAGCACCTCGCTAGATCGAGAGGCGACGCACGAAGGAGATTCTAAGGGAAGTAATTTCGATATGTTTCAGATCCTGTTGACCGTTGCCCTCGCAGCTTCCTGCTTCGCCAGTGGACATCATGGAGGACACTTGGACCATTACGTAAGATATATCGCTATCACATCTCGGTGAATGGATGCTATGGACGATTAAAACTAATACGTTGATACTTATCTTCAGGCCCATCCCAAGTACAACTTCGATTACGGCGTGAGCGATCACAAAACCGGAGACGCCAAGAGCCAGTGGGAAACCAGGGACGGAGACGTGGTCAAGGGTGCATACAGCCTGCACGAAGCCGATGGCACCATCAGAACCGTGGAGTACACCGCCGACGACCACAACGGATTCAACGCAGTGGTGAATCGAGCTGGTAAGGCTGTGCACCCACAGCACTATGCCCACGGAGGTCACTACGGAGGTGCTGGCTACGGATCTGGTCACTATGGCGGTGCATCCTCCCACTCCAACTCCAACAACGTCGCCATCGGTCACGGCTACGCCGGAGCCTCCTTCGCACACTCCAACATCGCTCACGGTATCCCCGCCTACGCTGGACGTGGAGTCTACGGTGCTGGACTTTACCACGGAGGAGCAAGCTCTTTCGCCAACGGAAACAACTTCGCCTACGGACACGGAGGGCACTACTGAAGGAAAATCCCGTTATCCTGCAAAAGAGATCAAAAATCTCTCGATTCATCTGCGGACATCTCTCTGACCACGTTGTTAATGCATTCCTCGACCCGCGAATAAAACTTATTCCTTACATAACCTCGTCCTTTTATTTCCCATCCATCGACGAATGAATCTGGACCGGAAGAGAATTACCTTTCTAAAACAATACTGAGAATTCCATACAACATTCGTAGCACGCATTTTTAAAAGCAAGAGTACGTTGCTGATGACCTAGGATTTCCTTAAGCAAAACGAAAAGGCATGCGAGTACTGTAATTCGACGGTGAAATCGAAAGGATCGATACCCAAGCTGGAGGATCTCGGGAGAAATATTTAACATGTGATTTTATCGGCGCCAAGAGAAGGTGGCGCTGGCCCGGTGGTAGCGTGCCCGATTCCGAATCTAAAGGTCCTGAGTTCAACTCCGAAGAACATCCAAAAATTTCCGAAGAATTCCAAAATTTCCAAAATCCGAAGGTTCTTTTTTTGTTCATTTATCTTCAATATACATTCCAGGCCGCGTCCGGCAAATGCCACGGTAATCACTTTATAATACACTCTTTTACCGATTACCAGGCAAATATCCACGGTTACGATTTTTTTTACGCGTCACGGGAACGAATCGTGGATGAACTACCTCTATCGGCCACGAACATGACCGTTCCCCGAGACGAAGAAATTCAGACGAGATCCAAATCAAGCTAATTTTTTCTCGACTACCAAGGCGAAGCTCCGGGTCGACCACTAAGACTCTTACTGAGATTTCAACGTCAATTTCCGCATCTCGGATTGTGATCCGAGATACGGAACTACTGCGTTGCCAGGAATTTCCTATCGGCGCGTTTCTCATTCGACCTGCTTAATCGACACCCTGCTCGGATGGAAATCGTCACACGGTCGGTATGATACCGACTTAGGGACGGTGTTTCAAGTGTTCCGAGAATTCTATGGCTCCTCAGAGACACCTCAAGACGCTTGTGGCGTCCTAGAGTAACGAGCTGTGCATTGAATCAAGCGTGCTTTAGAAAAGATGCGAGATGTTCGGAGTCACAGTTCCAAAAGTACCCGACGGAAGGCTCCACTTCTTTCGCTATGTCGTAAAACGAGAACGATAACCCCCCTTGAGTTGTTCGAAGCCTGTCTCTGTAGACTTGGATGGCCGAACAGAGCGGGGAAACAATTCAACAGCCTCTGAATTGCTCATGAATGCACGCAAAAGCCTTTGTTTTCGAAGAAGTCGAATGACTCTTGCAAGGTCCAAAAAGTTTAACGAAGACGTGCGAAGGTTTCGATGCGTAACGGAGATCACGTACATGAATACGCGAGAAAAGGATGTTCGGATCGCCCAGCGATCTAATTTCCTTTGAGAAATGAAAACGACGACTTAGACATTGAATTAGGCGAAATGAATTAATGCGATCGAGATATCACAGCGTCGAAAACTGTCGCTGGATTCCGATGGACAGATTTTCAAAGGTGCCTCGGAGAGTTCGGATTCTTTTCTTAGAATACGTAAACGGTTCAGAAAGACGTCCGGCGTGGCTGAGCGCGTGAGGAAAGAGGGACGAGAGTGGGAGATGTGCCGAGGATGGACAGCGTCTCCGATGACGACGCGATCGTTACTGACGAGTTCCTTGAAAAATATTTTCTGAGTCACGATCATCGGTGTTTGCGAGCGTGAAGTTGCCGCGATTCTGTTTCGTTATCGTGGGCGCGGCGTCGTGTGACTTCGCTCGACTGCAGAGAACGGGAATTTTGCAATGATTCGTTGGATCGTGACGCATCGTTAGGATGCTTTCTCGCTTGCTATAAATTGCACGTGCCGAAAGTGATCGAACACCAGTTTCCAATCACCGGCCCTCCAGAGCAGACCTCCGAAAAATCATGAAGGTGGCACAGGTAATGTGGAGCAGCTAAATTTGCCTCGGAGATAATTTCGCGAATAAGAAATCGCAAGGTGAATCCACGAGCTAGTCCGTCCTCCTGGATCTCCGAAAAATTCCGCGACGAACATTTCCGTAACAATTTACTGTCATTTTGAATCGGCAGTCACGGTCGAGTGTGGCCAGAGCACCTCGCTAGATCGAGAGGCGACGCACGAAGGAGATTCTAAGAGAAGTAATTTCGATATGTTTCAGATCCTGTTGACCGTTGCCCTCGCAGCTTCCTGCTTCGCCAGTGGACATCATGGAGGACACTTGGACCATTACGTAAGATATATCGCTATCACATCTCGGTGAATGGATGCTATGGACGATTAAAACTAATACGTTGATACTTATCTTCAGGCCCATCCCAAGTACAACTTCGATTACGGCGTGAGCGATCACAAAACCGGAGACGCCAAGAGCCAGTGGGAAACCAGGGACGGAGACGTGGTCAAGGGTGCATACAGCCTGCACGAAGCCGATGGCACCATCAGAACCGTGGAGTACACCGCCGACGACCACAACGGATTCAACGCAGTGGTGAATCGAGCTGGTAAGGCTGTGCACCCACAGCACTATGCCCACGGAGGTCACTACGGAGGTGCTGGCTACGGATCTGGTCACTATGGCGGTGCATCCTCCCACTCCAACTCCAACAACGTCGCCATCGGTCACGGCTACGCCGGAGCCTCCTTCGCACACTCCAACATCGCTCACGGTATCCCCGCCTACGCTGGACGTGGAGTCTACGGTGCTGGACTTTACCACGGAGGAGCAAGCTCTTTCGCCAACGGAAACAACTTCGCCTACGGACACGGAGGGCACTACTGAAGGAAAATCCCGTTATCCTGCAAAAGAGATCAAAAATCTCTCGATTCATCTGCGGACATCTCTCTGACCACGTTGTTAATGCATTCCTCGACCCGCGAATAAAACTTATTCCTTACATAACCTCGTCCTTTTATTTCCCATCCATCGACGAATGAATCTGGACCGGAAGAGAATTACCTTTCTAAAACAATACTGAGAATTCCATACAACATTCGTAGCACGCATTTTTAAAAGCAAGAGTACGTTGCTGATGACCTAGGATTTCCTTAAGCAAAACGAAAAGGCATGCGAGTACTGTAATTCGACGGTGAAATCGAAAGGATCGATACCCAAGCTGGAGGATCTCGGGAGAAATATTTAACATGTGATTTTATCGGCGCCAAGAGAAGGTGGCGCTGGCCCGGTGGTAGCGTGCCCGATTCCGAATCTAAAGGTCCTGAGTTCAACTCCGAAGAACATCCAAAAATTTCCGAAGAATTCCAAAATTTCCAAAATCCGAAGGTTCTTTTTTTGTTCATTTATCTTCAATATACATTCCAGGCCGCGTCCGGCAAATGCCACGGTAATCACTTTATAATACACTCTTTTACCGATTACCAGGCAAATATCCACGGTTACGATTTTTTTTACGCGTCACGGGAACGAATCGTGGATGAACTACCTCTATCGGCCACGAACATGACCGTTCCCCGAGACGAAGAAATTCAGACGAGATCCAAATCAAGCTAATTTTTTCTCGACTACCAAGGCGAAGCTCCGGGTCGACCACTAAGACTCTTACTGAGATTTCAACGTCAATTTCCGCATCTCGGATTGTGATCCGAGATACGGAACTACTGCGTTGCCAGGAATTTCCTATCGGCGCGTTTCTCATTCGACCTGCTTAATCGACACCCTGCTCGGATGGAAATCGTCACACGGTCGGTATGATACCGACTTAGGGACGGTGTTTCAAGTGTTCCGAGAATTCTATGGCTCCTCAGAGACACCTCAAGACGCTTGTGGCGTCCTAGAGTAACGAGCTGTGCATTGAATCAAGCGTGCTTTAGAAAAGATGCGAGATGTTCGGAGTCACAGTTCCAAAAGTACCCGACGGAAGGCTCCACTTCTTTCGCTATGTCGTAAAACGAGAACGATAACCCCCCTTGAGTTGTTCGAAGCCTGTCTCTGTAGACTTGGATGGCCGAACAGAGCGGGGAAACAATTCAACAGCCTCTGAATTGCTCATGAATGCACGCAAAAGCCTTTGTTTTCGAAGAAGTCGAATGACTCTTGCAAGGTCCAAAAAGTTTAACGAAGACGTGCGAAGGTTTCGATGCGTAACGGAGATCACGTACATGAATACGCGAGAAAAGGATGTTCGGATCGCCCAGCGATCTAATTTCCTTTGAGAAATGAAAACGACGACTTAGACATTGAATTAGGCGAAATGAATTAATGCGATCGAGATATCACAGCGTCGAAAACTGTCGCTGGATTCCGATGGACAGATTTTCAAAGGTGCCTCGGAGAGTTCGGATTCTTTTCTTAGAATACGTAAACGGTTCAGAAAGACGTCCGGCGTGGCTGAGCGCGTGAGGAAAGAGGGACGAGAGTGGGAGATGTGCCGAGGATGGACAGCGTCTCCGATGACGACGCGATCGTTACTGACGAGTTCCTTGAAAAATATTTTCTGAGTCACGATCATCGGTGTTTGCGAGCGTGAAGTTGCCGCGATTCTGTTTCGTTATCGTGGGCGCGGCGTCGTGTGACTTCGCTCGACTGCAGAGAACGGGAATTTTGCAATGATTCGTTGGATCGTGACGCATCGTTAGGATGCTTTCTCGCTTGCTATAAATTGCACGTGCCGAAAGTGATCGAACACCAGTTTCCAATCACCGGCCCTCCAGAGCAGACCTCCGAAAAATCATGAAGGTGGCACAGGTAATGTGGAGCAGCTAAATTTGCCTCGGAGATAATTTCGCGAATAAGAAATCGCAAGGTGAATCCACGAGCTAGTCCGTCCTCCTGGATCTCCGAAAAATTCCGCGACGAACATTTCCGTAACAATTTACTGTCATTTTGAATCGGCAGTCACGGTCGAGTGTGGCCAGAGCACCTCGCTAGATCGAGAGGCGACGCACGAAGGAGATTCTAAGAGAAGTAATTTCGATATGTTTCAGATCCTGTTGACCGTTGCCCTCGCAGCTTCCTGCTTCGCCAGTGGACATCATGGAGGACACTTGGACCATTACGTAAGATATATCGCTATCACATCTCGGTGAATGGATGCTATGGACGATTAAAACTAATACGTTGATACTTATCTTCAGGCCCATCCCAAGTACAACTTCGATTACGGCGTGAGCGATCACAAAACCGGAGACGCCAAGAGCCAGTGGGAAACCAGGGACGGAGACGTGGTCAAGGGTGCATACAGCCTGCACGAAGCCGATGGCACCATCAGAACCGTGGAGTACACCGCCGACGACCACAACGGATTCAACGCAGTGGTGAATCGAGCTGGTAAGGCTGTGCACCCACAGCACTATGCCCACGGAGGTCACTACGGAGGTGCTGGCTACGGATCTGGTCACTATGGCGGTGCATCCTCCCACTCCAACTCCAACAACGTCGCCATCGGTCACGGCTACGCCGGAGCCTCCTTCGCACACTCCAACATCGCTCACGGTATCCCCGCCTACGCTGGACGTGGAGTCTACGGTGCTGGACTTTACCACGGAGGAGCAAGCTCTTTCGCCAACGGAAACAACTTCGCCTACGGACACGGAGGGCACTACTGAAGGAAAATCCCGTTATCCTGCAAAAGAGATCAAAAATCTCTCGATTCATCTGCGGACATCTCTCTGACCACGTTGTAAATGCATTCCTCGACCCGCGAATAAAACTTATTCCTTACATAACCTCGTCCTTTTATTTCCCATCCATCGACGAATGAATCTGGACCGGAAGAGAATTACCTTTCTAAAACAATACTGAGAATTCCATACAACATTCGTAGCACGCATTTTTAAAAGCAAGAGTACGTTGCTGATGACCTAGGATTTCCTTAAGCAAAACGAAAAGGCATGCGAGTACTGTAATTCGACGGTGAAATCGAAAGGATCGATACCCAAGCTGGAGGATCTCGGGAGAAATATTTAACATGTGATTTTATCGGCGCCAAGAGAAGGTGGCGCTGGCCCGGTGGTAGCGTGCCCGATTCCGAATCTAAAGGTCCTGAGTTCAACTCCGAAGAACATCCAAAAATTTCCGAAGAATTCCAAAATTTCCAAAATCCGAAGGTTCTTTTTTTGTTCATTTATCTTCAATATACATTCCAGGCCGCGTCCGGCAAATGCCACGGTAATCACTTTATAATACACTCTTTTACCGATTACCAGGCAAATATCCACGGTTACGATTTTTTTTACGCGTCACGGGAACGAATCGTGGATGAACTACCTCTATCGGCCACGAACATGACCGTTCCCCGAGACGAAGAAATTCAGACGAGATCCAAATCAAGCTAATTTTTTCTCGACTACCAAGGCGAAGCTCCGGGTCGACCACTAAGACTCTTACTGAGATTTCAACGTCAATTTCCGCTTCTCGGATTGTGATCCGAGATACGGAACTACTGCGTTGCCAGGAATTTCCTATCGGCGCGTTTCTCATTCGACCTGCTTAATCGACACCCTGCTCGGATGGAAATTGTCACACGGTCGGTATGATACCGACTTACGGACGGTGTTTCAAGGATTCCGAGAATTCTATGGCTCCTCAGAGACACCTTAAGACGCTTTTGGCGTCCTAGAGTAACGAGCTGTGCATTGAATCAAGCGTGCTTTAGAAAAGATGCGAGATGTTCGGAGTCACAGTTCCAAAAGTACCCGACGGAAGGCTCGACTTCGTTCGCTATGTCGTATAACGAGAACGATTACCCCCCTAGAGTTGTTCGAAGCCTGTCTCTGTAGACTTGGATGGCCGAACAGAGCGGGGAAACTCTTCAACAGCCTCTGAATTGCTCATGAATGCACGCAAAAGCCTTTGTTTTCGAAGAAGCCGAATGACTCTTGCAAGGTCCAAAAAGTTTAACGAAGACATGCGAAGGTTTCGATGCGTAACTGAGATCACGTACATGAATACGCGAGAAAAGGATGTTCGGATCGCCCAGCGATCTAATTTCCTTTGAGAAATGAAAACGACGACTTAGACATTGAATTAGGCGAAATGAATTAATGCGATCGAGATATCACAGCGTCGAAAACTGTCGCTGGATTCCGATGGACAGATTTTCAAAGGTGCCTCGGAGAGTTCGGATTCTTTTCTTAGAATACGTAAACGGTTCAGAAAGACGTCCGGCGTGGCTGAGCGCGTGAGGAAAGAGGGACGAGAGTGGGAGATGTGCCGAGGATGGACAGCGTCTCCGATGACGACGCGATCGTTACTGACGAGTTCCTTGAAAAATATTTTCTGAGTCACGATCATCGGTGTTTGCGAGCGTGAAGTTGCCGCGATTCTGTTTCGTTATCGTGGGCGCGGCGTCGTGTGACTTCGCTCGACTGCAGAGAACGGGAATTTTGCAATGATTCGTTGGATCGTGACGCATCGTTGGCATGCTTTCTCGCTTGCTATAAATTGCACGTGCCGAAAGTGATCGAACACCAGTTTCCAATCACCGGCCCTCCAGAGCAGACCTCCGAAAAATCATGAAGGTGGCACAGGTAATGTGTAGCAGCTAAATTTGCCTCGGAGATAATTTCGCGAATAAGAAATCGCAAGGTGAATCCACGAGCTAGTCCGTCCTCCTGGATCTCCGAAAAATTCCGCGACGAACATTTCCGTAACAATTTACTGTCATTTTGAATCGGCAGTCACGGTCGAGTGTGGCCAGAGCACCTCGCTAGATCGAGAGGCGACGCACGAAGGAGATTCTAAGGGAAGTAATTTCGATATGTTTCAGATCCTGTTGACCGTTGCCCTCGCAGCTTCCTGCTTCGCCAGTGGACATCATGGAGGACACTTGGACCATTACGTAAGATATATCGCTATCACATCTCGGTGAATGGATGCTATGGACGATTAAAACTAATACATTGATACTTATCTTCAGGCCCATCCCAAGTACAACTTCGATTACGGCGTGAGCGATCACAAAACCGGAGACGCCAAGAGCCAGTGGGAAACCAGGGACGGAGACGTGGTCAAGGGTGCATACAGCCTGCACGAAGCCGATGGCACCATCAGAACCGTGGAGTACACCGCCGACGACCACAACGGATTCAACGCAGTGGTGAATCGAGCTGGTAAGGCTGTGCACCCACAGCACTATGCCCACGGAGGTCACTACGGAGGTGCTGGCTACGGATCTGGTCACTATGGCGGTGCATCCTCCCACTCCAACTCCAACAACGTCGCCATCGGTCACGGCTACGCCGGAGCCTCCTTCGCACACTCCAACATCGCTCACGGTATCCCCGCCTACGCTGGACGTGGAGTCTACGGTGCTGGACTTTACCACGGAGGAGCAAGCTCTTTCGCCAACGGAAACAACTTCGCCTACGGACACGGAGGGCACTACTGAAGGAAAATCCCGTTATCCTGCAAAAGAGATCAAAAATCTCTCGATTCATCTGCGGACATCTCTCTGACCACGTTGTAAATGCATTCCTCGACCCGCGAATAAAACTTATTCCTTACATAACCTCGTCCTTTTATTTCCCATCCATCGACGAATGAATCTGGACCGGAAGAGAATTACCTTTCTAAAACAATACTGAGAATTCCATACAACATTCGTAGCACGCATTTTTAAAAGCAAGAGTACGTTGCTGATGACCTAGGATTTCCTTAAGCAAAACGAAAAGGCATGCGAGTACTGTAATTCGACGGTGAAATCGAAAGGATCGATACCCAAGCTGGAGGATCTCGGGAGAAATATTTAACATGTGATTTTATCGGCGCCAAGAGAAGGTGGCGCTGGCCCGGTGGTAGCGTGCCCGATTCCGAATCTAAAGGTCCTGAGTTCAACTCCGAAGAACATCCAAAAATTTCCGAAGAATTCCAAAATTTCCAAAATCCGAAGGTTCTTTTTTTGTTCATTTATCTTCAATATACATTCCAGGCCGCGTCCGGCAAATGCCACGGTAATCACTTTATAATACACTCTTTTACCGATTACCAGGCAAATATCCACGGTTACGATTTTTTTTACGCGTCACGGGAACGAATCGTGGATGAACTACCTCTATCGGCCACGAACATGACCGTTCCCCGAGACGAAGAAATTCAGACGAGATCCAAATCAAGCTAATTTTTTCTCGACTACCAAGGCGAAGCTCCGGGTCGACCACTAAGACTCTTACTGAGATTTCAACGTCAATTTCCGCTTCTCGGATTGTGATCCGAGATACGGAACTACTGCGTTGCCAGGAATTTCCTATCGGCGCGTTTCTCATTCGACCTGCTTAATCGACACCCTGCTCGGATGGAAATTGTCACACGGTCGGTATGATACCGACTTACGGACGGTGTTTCAAGGATTCCGAGAATTCTATGGCTCCTCAGAGACACCTTAAGACGCTTTTGGCGTCCTAGAGTAACGAGCTGTGCATTGAATCAAGCGTGCTTTAGAAAAGATGCGAGATGTTCGGAGTCACAGTTCCAAAAGTACCCGACGGAAGGCTCGACTTCGTTCGCTATGTCGTAAAACGAGAACGATAACCCCCCTTGAGTTGTTCGAAGCCTGTCTGTGTAGACTTGGATGGCCGAACAGAGCGGGGAAACTCTTCAACAGCCTCTGAATTGCTCATGAATGCACGCAAAAGCCTTTGTTTTCGAAGAAGCCGAATGACTCTTGCAAGGTCCAAAAAGTTTAACGAAGACGTGCGAAGGTTTCGATGCGTAACGGAGATCACGTACATGAATACGCGAGAAAAGGATGTTCGGATCGCCCAGCGATCTAATTTCCTTTGAGAAATGAAAACGACGACTTAGACATTGAATTAGGCGAAATGAATTAATGCGATCGAGATATCACAGCGTCGAAAACTGTCGCTGGATTCCGATGGACAGATTTTCAAAGGTGCCTCGGAGAGTTCGGATTCTTTTCTTAGAATACGTAAACGGTTCAGAAAGACGTCCGGCGTGGCTGAGCGCGTGAGGAAAGAGGGACGAGAGTGGGAGATGTGCCGAGGATGGACAGCGTCTCCGATGACGACGCGATCGTTACTGACGAGTTCCTTGAAAAATATTTTCTGAGTCACGATCATCGGTGTTTGCGAGCGTGAAGTTGCCGCGATTCTGTTTCGTTATCGTGGGCGCGGCGTCGTGTGACTTCGCTCGACTGCAGAGAACGGGAATTTTGCAATGATTCGTTGGATCGTGACGCATCGTTAGCATGCTTTCTCGCTTGCTATAAATTGCACGTGCCGAAAGTGATCGAACACCAGTTTCCAATCACCGGCCCTCCAGAGCAGACCTCCGAAAAATCATGAAGGTGGCACAGGTAATGTGGAGCAGCTAAATTTGCCTCGGAGATAATTTCGCGAATAAGAAATCGCAAGGTGAATCCACGAGCTAGTCCGTCCTCCTGGATCTCCGAAAAATTCCGCGACGAACATTTCCGTAACAATTTACTGTCATTTTGAATCGGCAGTCACGGTCGAGTGTGGCCAGAGCACCTCGCTAGATCGAGAGGCGACGCACGAAGGAGATTCTAAGGGAAGTAATTTCGATATGTTTCAAATCCTGTTGACCGTTGCCCTCGCAGCTTCCTGCTTCGCCAGTGGACATCATGGAGGACACTTGGACCATTACGTAAGATATATCGCTATCACATCTCGGTGAATGGATGCTATGGACGATTAAAACTAATACGTTGATACTTATCTTCAGGCCCATCCCAAGTACAACTTCGATTACGGCGTGAGCGATCACAAAACCGGAGACGCCAAGAGCCAGTGGGAAACCAGGGACGGAGACGTGGTCAAGGGTGCATACAGCCTGCACGAAGCCGATGGCACCATCAGAACCGTGGAGTACACCGCCGACGACCACAACGGATTCAACGCAGTGGTGAATCGAGCTGGTAAGGCTGTGCACCCACAGCACTATGCCCACGGAGGTCACTACGGAGGTGCTGGCTACGGATCTGGTCACTATGGCGGTGCATCCTCCCACTCCAACTCCAACAACGTCGCCATCGGTCACGGCTACGCCGGAGCCTCCTTCGCACACTCCAACATCGCTCACGGTATCCCCGCCTACGCTGGACGTGGAGTCTACGGTGCTGGACTTTACCACGGAGGAGCAAGCTCTTTCGCCAACGGAAACAACTTCGCCTACGGACACGGAGGGCACTACTGAAGGAAAATCCCGTTATCCTGCAAAAGAGATCAAAAATCTCTCGATTCATCTGCGGACATCTCTCTGACCACGTTGTTAATGCATTCCTCGACCCGCGAATAAAACTTATTCCTTACATTACCTCGTCCTTTTATTTCCCATCCATCGACGAATGAATCTGGACCGGAAGAGAATTACCTTTCTAAAACAATACTGAGAATTCCATACAACATTCGTAGCACGCATTTTTAAAAGCAAGAGTACGTTGCTGATGACCTAGGATTTCCTTAAGCAAAACGAAAAGGCATGCGAGTACTGTAATTCGACGGTGAAATCGAAAGGATCGATACCCAAGCTCGAGGATCTCGGGAGAAATATTTAACATGTGATTTTATCGGCGCCAAGAGAAGGTGGCGCTGGCCCGGTGGTAGCGTGCCCGATTCCAAATCTAAAGGTCCTGAGTTCAACTCCGAAGAACATCCAAAAATTTCCGAAGAATTCCAAAAGTGTCCGAAGAATTCCAAAATTTCCAAAATCCGAAGGTTCTTTTTTTGTTCATTTATCTTCAATATACATTCCAGGCCGCGTCCGGCAAATGCCACGGTAATCACTTTATAATACACTCTTTTACCGATTACCAGGCAAATATCCACGGTTACGATTTTTTTTACGCGTCACGGGAACGAATCGTGGATGAACTACCTCTATCGGCCACGAACACGACCGTTCCCCGAGACGAAGAAATTCAGACGAGATCCAAATCAAGCTAATTTTTTCTCGACTACCAAGGCGAAGCTCCGGGTCGACCACTAAGACTCTTACTGAGATTTCAACGTCAATTTCCGCTTCTCGGATTGTGATCCGAGATACGGAACTACTGCGTTGCCAGGAATTTCCTATCGGCGCGTTTCTCATTCGACCTGCTTAATCGACACCCTGCTCGGATGGAAATCGTCACACGGTCGGTATGATACCGACTTAGGGACGGTGTTTCAAGGATTCCGAGAATTCTATGGCTCCTCAGAGACACCTCAAGACGCTTGTGGCGTCCTAGAGTAACGAGCTGTGCATTGAATCAAGCGTGCTTTAGAAAAGATGCGAGATGTTCGGAGTCACAGTTCCAAAAGTACCCAACGAAAGGCTCGACTTCGTTCGCTATGTCGTAAAACGAGAACGATAACCCTCCTAGAGTTGTTCGAAGCCTGTCTCTGTAGACTTGGATGGCCGAACAGAGCGGGGAAACTCTTCAACAGCCTCTGAATTGCTCATGAATGCACGCAAAAGCTTTTGTTTTCGAAGAAGCCGAATGACTCTTGCAAGGTCCAAAAAGTTTAACGAAGACATGCGAAGGTTTCGATGCGTAACGGAGATCACGTACATGAATACGCGAGAAAAGGATGTTCGGATCGCCCAGCGATCTAATTACCTTTGAGAAATGAAAACGACGACTTAGACATTGAATGAGGCGAAATGAATTAATGCGATCGAGATATCACAGCGTCGAAAACTGTAGCTGGATTCCGATGGACAGATTTTCAAAGGTGCCTCGGAGAGTTCGGATTCTTTTCTTAGAATACGTAAACGGTTCAGAAAGACGTCCGGCGTGGCTGAGCGCGTGAGGAAAGAGGGACGAGAGTGGGAGATGTGCCGAGGATGGACAGCGTCTCCGATGACGACGCGATCGTTACTGACGAGTTCCTTGAAAAATATTTTCTGAGTCACGATCATCGGTGTTTGCGAGCGTGAAGTTGCCGCGATTCTGTTTCGTTATCGTGGGCGCGGCGTCGTGTGACTTCGCTCGACTGCAGAGAACGGGAATTTTGCAATGATTCGTTGGATCGTGACGCATCGTTAGGATGCTTTCTCGCTTGCTATAAATTGCACGTGCCGAAAGTGATCGAACACCAGTTTCCAATCACCGGCCCTCCAGAGCAGACCTCCGAAAAATCATGAAGGTGGCACAGGTAATGTGGAGCAGCTAAATTTGCCTCGGAGATAATTTCGCGAATAAGAAATCGCAAGGTGAATCCACGAGCTAGTCCGTCCTCCTGGATCTCCGAAAAATTCCGCGACGAACATTTCCGTAACAATTTACTGTCATTTTGAATCGGCAGTCACGGTCGAGTGTGGCCAGAGCACCTCGCTAGATCGAGAGGCGACGCACGAAGGAGATTCTAAGAGAAGTAATTTCGATATGTTTCAAATCCTGTTGACCGTTGCCCTCGCAGCTTCCTGCTTCGCCAGTGGACATCATGGAGGACACTTGGACCATTACGTAAGATATATCGCTATCACATCTCGGTGAATGGATGCTATGGACGATTAAAACTAATACGTTGATACTTATCTTCAGGCCCATCCCAAGTACAACTTCGATTACGGCGTGAGCGATCACAAAACCGGAGACACCAAGAGCCAGTGGGAAACCAGGGACGGAGACGTGGTCAAGGGTGCATACAGCCTGCGCGAAGCCGATGGCACCATCAGAACCGTGGAGTACACCGCCGACGACCACAACGGATTCAACGCAGTGGTGAATCGAGCTGGTAAGGCTGTGCACCCACAGCACTATGCCCACGGAGGTCACTACGGAGGTGCTGGCTACGGATCTGGTCACTATGGCGGTGCATCCTCCCACTCCAACTCCAACAACGTCGCCATCGGTCACGGCTACGCCGGAGCCTCCTTCGCACACTCCAACATCGCTCACGGTATCCCCGCCTACGCTGGACGTGGAGTCTACGGTGCTGGACTTTACCACGGAGGAGCAAGCTCTTTCGCCAACGTAAACAACTTCGCCTACGGACACGGAGGGCACTACTGAAGGAAAATCCCGTTATCCTGCAAAAGAGATCAAAAATCTCTCGATTCATCTGCGGACATCTCTCTGACCACGTTGTTAATGCATTCCTCGACCCGCGAATAAAACTTATTCCTTACATAACCTCGTCCTTTTATTTCCCATCCATCGACGAATGAATCTGGACCGGAAGAGAATTACCTTTCTAAAACAATACTGAGAATTCCATACAACATTCGTAGCACGCATTTTTAAAAGCAAGAGTACGTTGCTGATGACCTAGGATTTCCTTAAGCAAAACGAAAAGGCATTCGAGTACTGTAATTCGACGGTGAAATCGAAAGGATCGATACCCAAGCTCGAGGATCTCGGGAGAAATATTTAACATGTGATTTTATCGGCGCCAAGAGAAGGTGGCGCTGGCCCGGTGGTAGCGTGCCCGATTCCAAATCTAAAGGTCCTGAGTTCAACTCCGAAGAACATCCAAAAATTTCCGAAGAATTCCAAAAGTGTCCGAAGAATTCCAAAATTTCCAAAATCCGAAGGTTCTTTTTTTGTTCATTTATCTTCAATATACATTCCAGGCCGCGTCCGGCAAATGCCACGGTAATCACTTTATATACACTCTTTTACCGATTACCAGGCAAATATCCACGGTTACGATTTTTTTTACGCGTCACGGGAACGAATCGTGGATGAACTACCTCTATCGGCCACGAACACGACCGTTCCCCGAGACGAAGAAATTCAGACGAGATCCAAATCAAGCTTATTTTTTCTCGACTACCAAGGCGAAGCTCCGGGTCGACCACTAAGACTCTTACTGAGATTTCAACGTCAATTTCCGCTTCTCGGATTGTGATCCGAGATACGGAACTACTGCGTTGCCAGGAATTTCCTATCGGCGCGTTTCTCATTCGACCTGCTTAATCGACACCCTGCTCGGATGGAAATCGTCACACTGTCGGTATGATACCGACTTAGGGACGGTGTTTCAAGTGTTCCGAGAATTCTATGGCTCCTCAGAGACACCTCAAGACGCTTGTGGCGTCCTAGAGTAACGAGCTGTGCATTGAATCAAGCGTGCTTTAGAAAAGATGCGAGATGTTCGGAGTCACAGTTCCAAAAGTACCCGACGGAAGGCTCGACTTCGTTCGCTATGTCGTAAAACGAGAACGATAACCCCCCTTGAGTTGTTCGAAGCCTGTCTCTGTAGACTTGGATGGCCGAACAGAGCGGGGAAACTCTTCAACAGCCTCTGAATTGCTCATGAATGCACGCAAAAGCCTTTGTTTTCGAAGAAGCCGAATGACTCTTGCAAGGTCCAAAAAGTTTAACGAAGAAATGCGAAGGTTTCGATGCGTAACGGAGATCACGTACGTAAATACGCGAGAAAAGGATGTTCGGATCGCCCAGCGATCTAATTACCTTTGAGAAATGAAAACGACGACTTAGACATTGAATTAGGCGAAATGAATTAATGCGATCGAGATATCACAGCGTCGAAAACTGTAGCTGGATTCCGATGGACAGATTTTCAAAGGTGCCTCGGAGAGTTCGGATTCTTTTCTTAGAATACGTAAACGGTTCAGAAAGACGTCCGGCGTGGCTGAGCGCGTGAGGAAAGAGGGACGAGAGTGGGAGATGTGCCGAGGATGGACAGCGTCTCCGATGACGACGCGATCGTTACTGACGAGTTCCTTGAAAAATATTTTCTGAGTCACGATCATCGGTGTTTGCGAGCGTGAAGTTGCCGCGATTCTGTTTCGTTATCGTTGGCGCGGCGTCGTGTGACTTCGCTCGACTGCAGAGAACGGGAATTTTGCAATGATTCGTTGGATCGTGACGCATCGTTAGGATGCTTTCTCGCTTGCTATAAATTGCACGTGCCGAAAGTGATCGAACACCAGTTTCCAATCACCGGCCCTCCAGAGCAGACCTCCGAAAAATCATGAAGGTGGCACAGGTAATGTGGAGCAGCTAAATTTGCCTCGGAGATAATTTCGCGAATAAGAAATCGCAAGGTGAATCCACGAGCTAGTCCGTCCTCCTGGATCTCCGAAAAATTCCGCGACGAACATTTCCGTAACAATTTACTGTCATTTTGAATCGGCAGTCAAGGTCGAGTGTGGCCAGAGCACCTCGCTAGATCGAGAGGCGACGCACGAAGGAGATTCTAAGAGAAGTAATTTCGATATGTTTCAGATCCTGTTGACCGTTGCCCTCGCAGCTTCCTGCTTCGCCAGTGGACATCATGGAGGACACTTGGACCATTACGTAAGATATATCGCTATCACATCTCGGTGAATGGATGCTATGGACGATTAAAACTAATACGTTGATACTTATCTTCAGGCCCATCCCAAGTACAACTTCGATTACGGCGTGAGCGATCACAAAACCGGAGACGCCAAGAGCCAGTGGGAAACCAGGGACGGAGACGTGGTCAAGGGTGCATACAGCCTGCACGAAGCCGATGGCACCATCAGAACCGTGGAGTACACCGCCGACGACCACAACGGATTCAACGCAGTGGTGAATCGAGCTGGTAAGGCTGTGCACCCACAGCACTATGCCCACGGAGGTCACTACGGAGGTGCTGGCTACGGATCTGGTCACTATGGCGGTGCATCCTCCCACTCCAACTCCAACAACGTCGCCATCGGTCACGGCTACGCCGGAGCCTCCTTCGCACACTCCAACATCGCTCACGGTATCCCCGCCTACGCTGGACGTGGAGTCTACGGTGCTGGACTTTACCACGGAGGAGCAAGCTCTTTCGCCAACGGAAACAACTTCGCCTACGGACACGGAGGGCACTACTGAAGGAAAATCCCGTTATCCTGCAAAAGAGATCAAAAATCTCTCGATTCATCTGCGGACATCTCTCTGACCACGTTGTTAATGCATTCCTCGACCCGCGAATAAAACTTATTCCTTACATAACCTCGTCCTTTTATTTCCCATCCATCGACGAATGAATCTGGACCGGAAGAGAATTACCTTTCTAAAACAATACTGAGAATTCCATACAACATTCGTAGCACGCATTTTTAAAAGCAAGAGTACGTTGCTGATGACCTAGGATTTCCTTAAGCAAAACGAAAAGGCATGCGAGTACTGTAATTCGACGGTGAAATCGAAAGGATCGATACCCAAGCTCGAGGATCTCGGGAGAAATATTTAACATGTGATTTTATCGGCGCCAAGAGAAGGTGGCGCTGGCCCGGTGGTAGCGTGCCCGATTCAAAATCTAAAGGTCCTGAGTTCAACTCCGAAGAACATCCAAAAATTTCCGAAGAATTCCAAAAGTGTCCGAAGAATTCCAAAATTTCCAAAATCCGAAGGTTCTTTTTTTGTTCATTTATCTTCAATATACATTCCAGGCCGCGTCCGGCAAATGCCACGGTAATCACTTTATAATACACTCTTTTACCGATTACCAGGCAAATATCCACGGTTACGATTTTTTTTACGCGTCACGGGAACGAATCGTGGATGAACTACCTCTATCGGCCTCGAACACGACCGTTCCCCGAGACGAAGAAATTCAGACGAGATCCAAATCAAGCTTATTTTTTCTCGACTACCAAGGCGAAGCTTCGGGTCGACCACTAAGACTCTTACTGAGATTTCAACGTCAATTTCCGCTTCTCGGATTGTGATCCGAGATACGGAACTACTGCGTTGCCAGGAATTTTCTATCGGCGCGTTTCTCATTCGACCTGCTTAATCGACACCCTGCTCGGATGGAAATCGTCACACGGTCGGTATGATACCGACTTAGGGACGGTGTTTCAAGGATTCCGAGAATTCTATGGCTCCTCAGAGACACCTCAAGACGCTTGTGGCGTCCTAGAGTAACGAGCTGTGCATTGAATCAAGCGTGCTTTAGAAAAGATGCGAGATGTTCGGAGTCACAGTTCCAAAAGTACCCGACGGAAGGCTCGACTTCGTTCGCTATGTCGTAAAACGAGAACGATAACCCCCCTTGAGTTGTTCGAAGCCTGTCTCTGTAGACTTGGATGGCCGAACAGAGCGGGGAAACTCTTCAACAGCCTCTGAATTGCTCATGAATGCACGCAAAAGCCTTTGTTTTCGAAGAAGCCGAATGACTCTTGCAAGGTCCAAAAAGTTTAACGAAGACATGCGAAGGTTTCGATGCGTAACGGAGATCACGTACATAAATACGCGAGAAAAGGATGTTCGGATCGCCCAGCGATCTAATTTCCTTTGAGAAATGAAAACGACGACTTAGACATTGAATGAGGCGAAATGAATTAATGCGATCGAGATATCACAGCGTCGAAAACTGTCGCTGGATTCCGATGGACAGATTTTCAAAGGTGCCTCGGAGAGTTCGGATTCTTTTCTTAGAATACGTAAACGGTTCAGAAAGACGTCCGGCGTGGCTGAGCGCGTGAGGAAAGAGGGACGAGAGTGGGAGATGTGCCGAGGATGGACAGCGTCTCCGATGACGACGCGATCGTTACTGACGAGTTCCTTGAAAAATATTTTCTGAGTCACGATCATCGGTGTTTGCGAGCGTGAAGTTGCCGCGATTCTGTTTCGTTATCGTGGGCGCGGCGTCGTGTGACTTCGCTCGACTGCAGAGAACGGGAATTTTGCAATGATTCGTTGGATCGTGACGCATCGTTAGGATGCTTTCTCGCTTGCTATAAATTGCACGTGCCGAAAGTGATCGAACACCAGTTTCCAATCACCGGCCCTCCAGAGCAGACCTCCGAAAAATCATGAAGGTGGCACAGGTAATGTGGAGCAGCTAAATTTGCCTCGGAGATAATTTCGCGAATAAGAAATCGCAAGGTGAATCCACGAGCTAGTCCGTCCTCCTGGATCTCCGAAAAATTCCGCGACGAACATTTCCGTAACAATTTACTGTCATTTTGAATCGGCAGTCACGGTCGAGTGTGGCCAGAGCACCTCGCTAGATCGAGAGGCGACGCACGAAGGAGATTCTAAGAGAAGTAATTTCGATATGTTTCAGATCCTGTTGACCGTTGCCCTCGCAGCTTCCTGCTTCGCCAGTGGACATCATGGAGGACACTTGGACCATTACGTAAGATATATCGCTATCACATCTCGGTGAATGGATGCTATGGACGATTAAAACTAATACGTTGATACTTATCTTCAGGCCCATCCCAAGTACAACTTCGATTACGGCGTGAGCGATCACAAAACCGGAGACGCCAAGAGCCAGTGGGAAACCAGGGACGGAGACGTGGTCAAGGGTGCATACAGCCTGCACGAAGCCGATGGCACCATCAGAACCGTGGAGTACACCGCCGACGACCACAACGGATTCAACGCAGTGGTGAATCGAGCTGGTAAGGCTGTGCACCCACAGCACTATGCCCACGGAGGTCACTACGGAGGTGCTGGCTACGGATCTGGTCACTATGGCGGTGCATCCTCCCACTCCAACTCCAACAACGTCGCCATCGGTCACGGCTACGCCGGAGCCTCCTTCGCACACTCCAACATCGCTCACGGTATCCCCGCCTACGCTGGACGTGGAGTCTACGGTGCTGGACTTTACCACGGAGGAGCAAGCTCTTTCGCCAACGGAAACAACTTCGCCTACGGACACGGAGGGCACTACTGAAGGAAAATCCCGTTATCCTGCAAAAGAGATCAAAAATCTCTCGATTCATCTGCGGACATCTCTCTGACCACGTTGTTAATGCATTCCTCGACCCGCGAATAAAACTTATTCCTTACATAACCTCGTCCTTTTATTTCCCATCCATCGACGAATGAATCTGGACCGGAAGAGAATTACCTTTCTAAAACAATACTGAGAATTCCATACAACATTCGTAGCACGCATTTTTAAAAGCAAGAGTACGTTGCTGATGACCTAGGATTTCCTTAAGCAAAACGAAAAGGCATGCGAGTACTGTAATTCGACGGTGAAATCGAAAGGATCGATACCCAAGCTCGAGGATCTCGGGAGAAATATTTAACATGTGATTTTATCGGCGCCAAGAGAAGGTGGCGCTGGCCCGGTGGTAGCGTGCCCGATTCCAAATCTAAAGGTCCTGAGTTCAACTCCGAAGAACATCCAAAAATTTCCGAAGAATTCCAAAAGTGTCCGAAGAATTCCAAAATTTCCAAAATCCGAAGGTTCTTTTTTTGTTCATTTATCTTCAATATACATTCCAGGCCGCGTCCGGCAAATGCCACGGTAATCACTTTATAATACACTCTTTTACCGATTACCAGGCAAATATCCACGGTTACGATTTTTTTTACGCGTCACGGGAACGAATCGTGGATGAACTACCTCTATCGGCCTCGAACACGACCGTTCCCCGAGACGAAGAAATTCAGACGAGATCCAAATCAAGCTTATTTTTTCTCGACTACCAAGGCGAAGCTTCGGGTCGACCACTAAGACTCTTACTGAGATTTCAACGTCAATTTCCGCTTCTCGGATTGTGATCCGAGATACGGAACTACTGCGTTGCCAGGAATTTCCTATCGGCGCGTTTCTCATTCGACCTGCTTAATCGACACCCTGCTCGGATGGAAATCGTCACACGGTCGGTATGATACCGACTTAGGGACGGTGTTTCAAGGATTCCGAGAATTCTATGGCTCCTCAGAGACACCTCAAGACGCTTGTGGCGTCCTAGAGTAACGAGCTGTGCATTGAATCAAGCGTGCTTTAGAAAAGATGCGAGATGTTCGGAGTCACAGTTCCAAAAGTACCCGACGGAAGGCTCGACTTCGTTCGCTATGTCGTAAAACGAGAACGATAACCCCCCTTGAGTTGTTCGAAGCCTGTCTCTGTAGACTTGGATGGCCGAACAGAGCGGGGAAACTCTTCAACAGCCTCTGAATTGCTCATGAATGCACGCAAAAGCCTTTGTTTTCGAAGAAGCCGAATGACTCTTGCAAGGTTCAAAAAGTTTAACGAAGACATGCGAAGGTTTCGATGCGTAACGGAGATCACGTACATAAATACGCGAGAAAAGGATGTTCGGATCGCCCAGCGATCTAATTTCCTTTGAGAAATGAAAACGACGACTTAGACATTGAATGAGGCGAAATGAATTAATGCGATCGAGATATCACAGCGTCGAAAACTGTCGCTGGATTCCGATGGACAGATTTTCAAAGGTGCCTCGGAGAGTTCGGATTCTTTTCTTAGAATACGTAAACGGTTCAGAAAGACGTCCGGCGTGGCTGAGCGCGTGAGGAAAGAGGGACGAGAGTGGGAGATGTGCCGAGGATGGACAGCGTCTCCGATGACGACGCGATCGTTACTGACGAGTTCCTTGAAAAATATTTTCTGAGTCACGATCATCGGTGTTTGCGAGCGTGAAGTTGCCGCGATTCTGTTTCGTTATCGTGGGCGCGGCGTCGTGTGACTTCGCTCGACTGCAGAGAACGGGAATTTTGCAATGATTCGTTGGATCGTGACGCATCGTTAGGATGCTTTCTCGCTTGCTATAAATTGCACGTGCCGAAAGTGATCGAACACCAGTTTCCAATCACCGGCCCTCCAGAGCAGACCTCCGAAAAATCATGAAGGTGGCACAGGTAATGTGGAGCAGCTAAATTTGCCTCGGAGATAATTTCGCGAATAAGAAATCGCAAGGTGAATCCACGAGCTAGTCCGTCCTCCTGGATCTCCGAAAAATTCCGCGACGAACATTTCCGTAACAATTTACTGTCATTTTGAATCGGCAGTCACGGTCGAGTGTGGCCAGAGCACCTCGCTAGATCGAGAGGCGACGCACGAAGGAGATTCTAAGGGAAGTAATTTCGATATGTTTCAGATCCTGTTGACCGTTGCCCTCGCAGCTTCCTGCTTCGCCAGTGGACATCATGGAGGACACTTGGACCATTACGTAAGATATATCGCTATCACATCTCGGTGAATGGATGCTATGGACGATTAAAACTAATACGTTGATACTTATCTTCAGGCCCATCCCAAGTACAACTTCGATTACGGCGTGAGCGATCACAAAACCGGAGACGCCAAGAGCCAGTGGGAAACCAGGGACGGAGACGTGGTCAAGGGTGCATACAGCCTGCACGAAGCCGATGGCACCATCAGAACCGTGGAGTACACCGCCGACGACCACAACGGATTCAACGCAGTGGTGAATCGAGCTGGTAAGGCTGTGCACCCACAGCACTATGCCCACGGAGGTCACTACGGAGGCGCTGGCTACGGATCTGGTCACTATGGCGGTGCATCCTCCCACTCCAACTCCAACAACGTCGCCATCGGTCACGGCTACGCCGGAGCCTCCTTCGCACACTCCAACATCGCTCACGGTATCCCCGCCTACGCTGGACGTGGAGTCTACGGTGCTGGACTTTACCACGGAGGAGCAAGCTCTTTCGCCAACGGAAACAACTTCGCCTACGGACACGGAGGGCACTACTGAAGGAAAATCCCGTTATCCTGCAAAAGAGATCAAAAATCTCTCGATTCATCTGCGGACATCTCTCTGACCACGTTGTTAATGCATTCCTCGACCCGCGAATAAAACTTATTCCTTACATAACCTCGTCCTTTTATTTCCCATCCATCGACGAATGAATCTGGACCGGAAGAGAATTACCTTTCTAAAACAATACTGAGAATTCCATACAACATTCGTAGCACGCATTTTTAAAAGCAAGAGTACGTTGCTGATGACCTAGGATTTCCTTAAGCAAAACGAAAAGGCATGCGAGTACTGTAATTCGACGGTGAAATCGAAAGGATCGATACCCAAGCTCGAGGATCTCGGGAGAAATATTTAACATGTGATTTTATCGGCGCCAAGAGAAGGTGGCGCTGGCCCGGTGGTAGCGTGCCCGATTCCAAATCTAAAGGTCCTGAGTTCAACTCCGAAGAACATCCAAAAATTTCCGAAGAATTCCAAAAGTGTCCGAAGAATTCCAAAATTTCCAAAATCCGAAGGTTCTTTTTTTGTTCATTTATCTTCAATATACATTCCAGGCCGCGTCCGGCAAATGCCACGGTAATCACTTTATAATACACTCTTTTATCGATTACCAGGCAAATATCCACGGTTACGATTTTTTTTACGCGTCACGGGAACGAATCGTGGATGAACTACCTCTATCGGCCTCGAACACGACCGTTCCCCGAGACGAAGAAATTCAGACGAGATCCAAATCAAGCTAATTTTTTCTCGACTACCAATGCGAAGCTCCGTGTCGACCACTAAGACTCTTACTGAGATTTCAACGTCAATTTCCGCATCTCGGATTGTGATCCGAGATACGGAACTACTGCGTTGCCAGGAATTTCCTATCGGCGCGTTTCTCATTCGACCTGCTTAATCGACACCCTGCTCGGATGGAAATCGTCACACGGTCGGTATGATACCGACTTAGGGACGGTGTTTCAAGGATTCCGAGAATTCTATGGCTCCTCAGAGACACCTCAAGACGCTTGTGGCGTCCTAGAGTAACGAGCTGTGCATTGAATCAAGCGTGCTTTAGAAAAGATGCGAGATGTTCGGAGTCACAGTTCCAAAAGTACCCGACGGAAGGCTCGACTTCGTTCGCTATGTCGTAAAACGAGAACGATAACCCCCCTTGAGTTGTTCGAAGCCTGTCTCTGTAGACTTGGATGGCCGAACAGAGCGGGGAAACTCTTCAACAGCCTCTGAATTGCTCATGAATGCACGCAAAAGCCTTTGTTTTCGAAGAAGCCGAATGACTCTTGCAAGGTCCAAAAAGTTTAACGAAGACATGCGAAGGTTTCGATGCGTAACGGAGATCACGTACATAAATACGCGAGAAAAGGATGTTCGGATCGCCCAGCGATCTAATTTCCTTTGAGAAATGAAAACGACGACTTAGACATTGAATGAGGCGAAATGAATTAATGCGATCGAGATATCACAGCGTCGAAAACTGTCGCTGGATTCCGATGGACAGATTTTCAAAGGTGCCTCGGAGAGTTCGGATTCTTTTCTTAGAATACGTAAACGGTTCAGAAAGACGTCCGGCGTGGCTGAGCGCGTGAGGAAAGAGGGACGAGAGTGGGAGATGTGCCGAGGATGGACAGCGTCTCCGATGACGACGCGATCGTTACTGACGAGTTCCTTGAAAAATATTTTCTGAGTCACGATCATCGGTGTTTGCGAGCGTGAAGTTGCCGCGATTCTGTTTCGTTATCGTGGGCGCGGCGTCGTGTGACTTCGCTCGACGGCAGAGAACGGGAATTTTGCAATGATTCGTTGGATCGTGACGCATCGTTAGGATGCTTTCTCGCTTGCTATAAATTGCACGTGCCGAAAGTGATCGAACACCAGTTTCCAATCACCGGCCCTCCAGAGCAGATCTCCGAAAAATCATGAAGGTGGCACAGGTAATGTGGAGCAGCTAAATTTGCCTCGGAGATAATTTCGCGAATAAGAAATCGCAAGGTGAATCCACGAGCTAGTCCGTCCTCCTGGATCTCCGAAAAATTCCGCGACGAACATTTCCGTAACAATTTACTGTCATTTTGAATCGGCAGTCACGGTCGAGTGTGGCCAGAGCACCTCGCTAGATCGAGAGGCGACGCACGAAGGAGATTCTAAGAGAAGTAATTTCGATATGTTTCAGATCCTGTTGACCGTTGCCCTCGCAGCTTCCTGCTTCGCCAGTGGACATCATGGAGGACACTTGGACCATTACGTAAGATATATCGCTATCACATCTCGGTGAATGGATGCTATGGACGATTAAAACTAATACGTTGATACTTATCTTCAGGCCCATCCCAAGTACAACTTCGATTACGGCGTGAGCGATCACAAAACCGGAGACGCCAAGAGCCAGTGGGAAACCAGGGACGGAGACGTGGTCAAGGGTGCATACAGCCTGCACGAAGCCGATGGCACCATCAGAACCTTGGAGTACACCGCCGACGACCACAACGGATTCAACGCAGTGGTGAATCGAGCTGGTAAGGCTGTGCACCCACAGCACTATGCCCACGGAGGTCACTACGGAGGCGCTGGCTACGGATCTGGTCACTATGGCGGTGCATCCTCCCACTCCAACTCCAACAACGTCGCCATCGGTCACGGCTACGCCGGAGCCTCCTTCGCACACTCCAACATCGCTCACGGTATCCCCGCCTACGCTGGACGTGGAGTCTACGGTGCTGGACTTTACCACGGAGGAGCAAGCTCTTTCGCCAACGGAAACAACTTCGCCTACGGACACGGAGGGCACTACTGAAGGAAAATCCCGTTATCCTGCAAAAGAGATCAAAAATCTCTCGATTCATCTGCGGACATCTCTCTGACCACGTTGTTAATGCATTCCTCGACCCGCGAATAAAACTTATTCCTTACATAACCTCGTCCTTTTATTTCCCATCCATCGACGAATGAATCTGGACCGGAAGAGAATTACCTTTCTAAAACAATACTGAGAATTCCATACAACATTCGTAGCACGCATTTTTAAAAGCAAGAGTACGTTGCTGATGACCTAGGATTTCCTTAAGCAAAACGAAAAGGCATGCGAGTACTGTAATTCGACGGTGAAATCGAAAGGATCGATACCCAAGCTCGAGGATCTCGGGAGAAATATTTAACATGTGATTTTATCGGCGCCAAGAGAAGGTGGCGCTGGCCCGGTGGTAGCATGCCCGATTCCGAATCTAAAGGTCCTGAGTTCAACTCCGAAGAACATCCAAAAATTTCCGAAGAATTCCAAAAGTGTCCGAAGAATTCCAAAATTTCCAAAATCCGAAGGTCCTTTCTTTGTTCATTTATCTTCAATATACATTCCAGGCCGCGTCCGGCAAATGCCACGGTAATCACTTTATAATACACCCTTTAACCGATTACCAGGCAAATATCCACGGTTACGATTTTTTTTACGCGTCACGGGAACGAATCGTGGATGAACTACCTCTATCGGCCACGAACACGACCGTTCCCCGAGACGAAGAAATTCAGACGAGATCCAAATCAAGCTAATTTTTTCTCGACTACCAAGGCGAAGCTCCGGGTCGACCACTAAGACTCTTACTGAGATTTCAACGTCAATTTCCGCTTCTCGGATTGTGATCCGAGATACGGAACTACTGCGTTGCCAGGAATTTCCTATCGGCGCGTTTCTCATTCGACCTGCTTAATCGACACCCTGCTCGGATGGAAATCGTCACACGGTCGGTATGATACCGACTTAGGGACGGTGTTTCAAGGATTCCGAGAATTCTATGGCTCCTCAGAGACACCTCAAGACGCTTGTGGCGTCCTAGAGTAACGAGCTGTGCATTGAATCAAGCGTGCTTTAGAAAAGATGCGAGATGTTCGGAGTCACAGTTCCAAAAGTACCCGACGGAAGGCTCGACTTCGTTCGCTATGTCGTAAAACGAGAACGATAACCCCCCTAGAGTTGTTCGAAGCCTGTCTCTGTAGACTTGGATGGCCGAACAGAGCGGGGAAACTCTTCAACAGCCTCTGAATTGCTCATGAATGCACGAAAAAGCCTTTGTTTTCGAAGAAGCCGAATGACTCTTGCAAGGTCCAAAAAGTTTAACGAAGACATGCGAAGGTTTCGATGCGTAACGGAGATCACGTACATAAATACGCGAGAAAAGGATGTTCGGATCGCCCAGCGAACTAATTTCCTTTGAGAAATGAAAACGACGACTTAGACATTGAATTAGGCGAAATGAATTAATGCGATCGAGATATCACAGCGTGGAAAACTGTCGCTGGATTCCGATGGACAGATTTTCAAAGGTGCCTCGGAGAGTTCGGATTCTTTTCTTAGAATACGTAAACGGTTCAGAAAGACGTCCGGCGTGGCTGAGCGCGTGAGGAAAGAGGGACGAGAGTGGGAGATGTGCCGAGGATGGACAGCGTCTCCGATGACGACGCGATCGTTACTGACGAGTTCCTTGAAAAATATTTTCTGAGTCACGATCATCGGTGTTTGCGAGCGTGAAGTTGCCGCGATTCTGTTTCGTTATCGTGGGCGCGGCGTCGTGTGACTTCGCTCGACTGCAGAGAACGGGAATTTTGCAATGATTCGTTGGATCGTGACGCATCGTTAGGATGCTTTCTCGCTTGCTATAAATTGCACGTGCCGAAAGTGATCGAACACCAGTTTCCAATCACCGGCCCTCCAGAGCAGACCTCCGAAAAATCATGAAGGTGGCACAGGTAATGTGGAGCAGCTAAATTTGCCTCGGAGATAATTTCGCGAATAAGAAATCGCAAGGTGAATCCACGAGCTAGTCCGTCCTCCTGGATCTCCGAAAACTTCCGCGACGAACATTTCCGTAACAATTTACTGTCATTTTGAATCGGCAGTCACGGTCGAGTGTGGCCAGAGCACCTCGCTAGATCGAGAGGCGACGCACGAAGGAGATTCTAAGAGAAGTAATTTCGATATGTTTCAGATCCTGTTGACCGTTGCCCTCGCAGCTTCCTGCTTCGCCAGTGGACATCATGGAGGACACTTGGACCATTACGTAAGATATATCGCTATCACATCTCGGTGAATGGATGCTATGGACGATTAAAACTAATACGTTGATACTTATCTTCAGGCCCATCCCAAGTACAACTTCGATTACGGCGTGAGCGATCACAAAACCGGAGACGCCAAGAGCCAGTGGGAAACCAGGGACGGAGACGTGGTCAAGGGTGCATACAGCCTGCACGAAGCCGATGGCACCATCAGAACCGTGGAGTACACCGCCGACGACCACAACGGATTCAACGCAGTGGTGAATCGAGCTGGTAAGGCTGTGCACCCACAGCACTATGCCCACGGAGGTCACTACGGAGGTGCTGGCTACGGATCTGGTCACTATGGCGGTGCATCCTCCCACTCCAACTCCAACAACGTCGCCATCGGTCACGGCTACGCCGGAGCCTCCTTCGCACACTCCAACATCGCTCACGGTATCCCCGCCTACGCTGGACGTGGAGTCTACGGTGCTGGACTTTACCACGGAGGAGCAAGCTCTTTCGCCAACGGAAACAACTTCGCCTACGGACACGGAGGGCACTACTGAAGGAAAATCCCGTTATCCTGCAAAAGAGATCAAAAATCTCTCGATTCATCTGCGGACATCTCTCTGACCACGTTCTTAATGCATTCCTCGACCCGCGAATAAAACTTATTCCTTACATAACCTCGTCCTTTTATTTCCCATCCATCGACGAATGAATCTGGACCGGAAGAGAATTACCTTTCTAAAACAATACTGAGAATTCCATACAACATTCGTAGCACGCATTTTTAAAAGCAAGAGTACGTTGCTGATGACCTAGGATTTCCTTAAGCAAAACGAAAAGGCATGCGAGTACTGTAATTCGACGGTGAAATCGAAAGGATCGATACCCAAGCTCGAGGATCTCGGGAGAAATATTTAACATGTGATTTTATCTGCGCCAAGAGAAGGTGGCGCTGGCCCGGTGGTAGCGTGCCCGATTCCAAATCTAAAGGTCCTGAGTTCAACTCCGAAGAACATCCAAAAATTTCCGAAGAATTCCAAAAGTGTCCGAAGAATTCCAAAATTTCCAAAATCCGAAGGTTCTTTTTTTGTTCATTTATCTTCAATATACATTCCAGGCCGCGTCCGGCAAATGCCACGGTAATCACTTTATAATACACTCTTTTATCGATTACCAGGCAAATATCCACGGTTACGATTTTTTTTACGCGTCACGGGAACGAATCGTGGATGAACTACCTCTATCGGCCTCGAACACGACCGTTCCCCGAGACGAAGAAATTCAGACGAGATCCAAATCAAGCTAATTTTTTCTCGACTACCAATGCGAAGCTCCGGGTCGACCACTAAGACTCTTACTGAGATTTCAACGTCAATTTCCGCATCTCGGATTGTGATCCGAGATACGGAACTACTGCGTTGCCAGGAATTTCCTATCGGCGCGTTTCTCATTCGACCTGCTTAATCGACACCCTGCTCGGATGGAAATCGTCACACGGTCGGTATGATACCGACTTAGGGACGGTGTTTCAAGGATTCCGAGAATTCTATGGCTCCTCAGAGACACCTCAAGACGCTTGTGGCGTCCTAGAGTAACGAGCTGTGCATTGAATCAAGCGTGCTTTAGAAAAGATGCGAGATGTTCGGAGTCACAGTTCCAAAAGTACCCGACGGAAGGCTCGACTTCGTTCGCTATGTCGTAAAACGAGAACGATAACCCCCCTTGAGTTGTTCGAAGCCTGTCTCTGTAGACTTGGATGGCCGAACAGAGCGGGGAAACTCTTCAACAGCCTCTGAATTGCTCATGAATGCACGCAAAAGCCTTTGTTTTCGAAGAAGCCGAATGACTCTTGCAAGGTCCAAAAAGTTTAACGAAGACATGCGAAGGTTTCGATGCGTAACGGAGATCACGTACATAAATACGCGAGAAAAGGATGTTCGGATCGCCCAGCGATCTAATTTCCTTTGAGAAATGAAAACGACGACTTAGACATTGAATGAGGCGAAATGAATCAATGCGATCGAGATATCACAGCGTCGAAAACTGTCGCTGGATTCCGATGGACAGATTTTCAAAGGTGCCTCGGAGAGTTCGGATTCTTTTCTTAGAATACGTAAACGGTTCAGAAAGACGTCCGGCGTGGCTGAGCGCGTGAGGAAAGAGGGACGAGAGTGGGAGATGTGCCGAGGATGGACAGCGTCTCCGATGACGACGCGATCGTTACTGACGAGTTCCTTGAAAAATATTTTCTGAGTCACGATCATCGGTGTTTGCGAGCGTGAAGTTGCCGCGATTCTGTTTCGTTATCGTGGGCGCGGCGTCGTGTGACTTCGCTCGACTGCAGAGAACGGGAATTTTGCAATGATTCGTTGGATCGTGACGCATCGTTAGGATGCTTTCTCGCTTGCTATAAATTGCACGTGCCGAAAGTGATCGAACACCAGTTTCCAATCACCGGCCCTCCAGAGCAGACCTCCGAAAAATCATGAAGGTGGCACAGGTAATGTGGAGCAGCTAAATTTGCCTCGGAGATAATTTCGCGAATAAGAAATCGCAAGGTGAATCCACGAGCTAGTCCGTCCTCCTGGATCTCCGAAAAATTCCGCGACGAACATTTCCGTAACAATTTACTGTCATTTTGAATCGGCAGTCACGGTCGAGTGTGGCCAGAGCACCTCGCTAGATCGAGAGGCGACGCACGAAGGAGATTCTAAGAGAAGTAATTTCGATATGTTTCAGATCCTGTTGACCGTTGCCCTCGCAGCTTCCTGCTTCGCCAGTGGACATCATGGAGGACACTTGGACCATTACGTAAGATATATCGCTATCACATCTCGGTGAATGGATGCTATGGACGATTAAAACTAATACGTTGATACTTATCTTCAGGCCCATCCCAAGTACAACTTCGATTACGGCGTGAGCGATCACAAAACCGGAGACGCCAAGAGCCAGTGGGAAACCAGGGACGGAGACGTGGTCAAGGGTGCATACAGCCTGCACGAAGCCGATGGCACCATCAGAACCTTGGAGTACACCGCCGACGACCACAACGGATTCAACGCAGTGGTGAATCGAGCTGGTAAGGCTGTGCACCCACAGCACTATGCCCACGGAGGTCACTACGGAGGTGCTGGCTACGGATCTGGTCACTATGGCGGTGCATCCTCCCACTCCAACTCCAACAACGTCGCCATCGGTCACGGCTACGCCGGAGCCTCCTTCGCACACTCCAACATCGCTCACGGTATCCCCGCCTACGCTGGACGTGGAGTCTACGGTGCTGGACTTTACCACGGAGGAGCAAGCTCTTTCGCCAACGGAAACAACTTCGCCTACGGACACGGAGGGCACTACTGAAGGAAAATCCCGTTATCCTGCAAAAGAGATCAAAAATCTCTCGATTCATCTGCGGACATCTCTCTGACCACGTTGTTAATGCATTCCTCGACCCGCGAATAAAACTTATTCCTTACATAACCTCGTCCTTTTATTTCCCATCCATCGACGAATGAATCTGGACCGGAAGAGAATTACCTTTCTAAAACAATACTGAGAATTCCATACAACATTCGTAGCACGCATTTTTAAAAGCAAGAGTACGTTGCTGATGACCTAGGATTTCCTTAAGCAAAACGAAAAGGCATGCGAGTACTGTAATTCGACGGTGAAATCGAAAGGATCGATACCCAAGCTCGAGGATCTCGGGAGAAATATTTAACATGTGATTTTATCGGCGCCAAGAGAAGGTGGCGCTGGCCCGGTGGTAGCGTGCCCGATTCCAAATCTAAAGGTCCTGAGTTCAACTCCGAAGAACATCCAAAAATTTCCGAAGAATTCCATAAGTGTCCGAAGAATTCCAAAATTTCCAAAATCCGAAGGTTCTTTTTTTGTTCATTTATCTTCAATTTACATTCCAGGCCGCGTCCGGCAAATGCCACGGTAATCACTTTATATACACTCTTTTACCGATTACCAGGCAAATATCCACGGTTACGATTTTTTTTACGCGTCACGGGAACGAATCGTGGATGAACTACCTCTATCGGCCACGAACACAACCGTTCCCCGAGACGAAGAAATTCAGACGAGATCCAAATCAAGCTTATTTTTTCTCGACTACCAAGGCGAAGCTCCGGGTCGACCACTAAGACTCTTACTGAGATTTCAACGTCAATTTCCGCATCTCGGATTGTGATCCGAGATACGGAACTACTGCGTTGCCAGGAATTTCCTATCGGCGCGTTTCTCATTCGACCTGCTTAATCGACACCCTGCTCGGATGGAAATCGTCACACTGTCGGTATGATACCGACTTAGGGACGGTGTTTCAAGTGTTCCGAGAATTCTATGGCTCCTCAGAGACACCTCAAGACGCTTGTGGCGTCCTAGAGTAACGAGCTGTGCATTGAATCAAGCGTGCTTTAGAAAAGATGCGAGATGTTCGGAGTCACAGTTCCAAAAGTACCCGACGGAAGGCTCGACTTCGTTCGCTATGTCGTAAAACGAGAACGATAACCCCCCTTGAGTTGTTCGAAGCCTGTCTCTGTAGACTTGGATGGCCGAACAGAGCGGGGAAACTCTTCAACAGCCTCTGAATTGCTCATGAATGCACGCAAAAGCCTTTGTTTTCGAAGAAGCCGAATGACTCTTGCAAGGTCCAAAAAGTTTAACGAAGACATGCGAAGGTTTCGATGCGTAACGGAGATCACGTACATAAATACGCGAGAAAAGGATGTTCGGATCGCCCAGCGAACTAATTTCCTTTGAGAAATGAAAACGACGACTTAGACATTGAATTAGGCGAAATGAATGAATGCGATCGAGATATCACAGCGTCGAAAACTGTCGCTGGATTCCGATGGACAGATTTTCAAAGGTGCCTCGGAGAGTTCGGATTCTTTTCTTAGAATACGTAAACGGTTCAGAAAGACGTCCGGCGTGGCTGAGCGCGTGAGGAAAGAGGGACGAGAGTGGGAGATGTGCCGAGGATGGACAGCGTCTCCGATGACGACGCGATCGTTACTGACGAGTTCCTTGAAAAATATTTTCTGAGTCACGATCATCGGTGTTTGCGAGCGTGAAGTTGCCGCGATTCTGTTTCGTTATCGTGGGCGCGGCGTCGTGTGACTTCGCTCGACTGCAGAGAACGGGAATTTTGCAATGATTCGTTGGATCGTGACGCATCGTTAGCATGCTTTCTCGCTTGCTATAAATTGCACGTGCCGAAAGTGATCGAACACCAGTTTCCAATCACCGGCCCTCCAGAGCAGACCTCCGAAAAATCATGAAGGTGGCACAGGTAATGTGGAGCAGCTAAATTTGCCTCGGAGATAATTTCGCGAATAAGAAATCGCAAGGTGAATCCACGAGCTAGTCCGTCCTCCTGGATCTCCGAAAAATTCCGCGACGAACATTTCCGTAACAATTTACTGTCATTTTGAATCGGCAGTCACGGTCGAGTGTGGCCAGAGCACCTCGCTAGATCGAGAGGCGACGCACGAAGGAGATTCTAAGAGAAGTAATTTCGATATGTTTCAGATCCTGTTGACCGTTGCCCTCGCAGCTTCCTGCTTCGCCAGTGGACATCATGGAGGACACTTGGACCATTACGTAAGATATATCGCTATCACATCTCGGTGAATGGATGCTATGGACGATTAAAACTAATACGTTGATACTTATCTTCAGGCCCATCCCAAGTACAACTTCGATTACGGCGTGAGCGATCACAAAACCGGAGACGCCAAGAGCCAGTGGGAAACCAGGGACGGAGACGTGGTCAAGGGTGCATACAGCCTGCACGAAGCCGATGGCACCATCAGAACCTTGGAGTACACCGCCGACGACCACAACGGATTCAACGCAGTGGTGAATCGAGCTGGTAAGGCTGTGCACCCACAGCACTATGCCCACGGAGGTCACTACGGAGGTGCTGGCTACGGATCTGGTCACTATGGCGGTGCATCCTCCCACTCCAACTCCAACAACGTCGCCATCGGTCACGGCTACGCCGGAGCCTCCTTCGCACACTCCAACATCGCTCACGGTATCCCCGCCTACGCTGGACGTGGAGTCTACGGTGCTGGACTTTACCACGGAGGAGCAAGCTCTTTCGCCAACGGAAACAACTTCGCCTACGGACACGGAGGGCACTACTGAAGGAAAATCCCGTTATCCTGCAAAAGAGATCAAAAATCTCTCGATTCATCTGCGGACATCTCTCTGACCACGTTGTTAATGCATTCCTCGACCCGCGAATAAAACTTATTCCATACATTACCTCGTCCTTTTATTTCCCATCCATCGACGAATGAATCTGGACCGGAAGAGAATTACCTTTCTAAAACAATACTGAGAATTCCATACAACATTCGTAGCACGCATTTTTAAAAGCAAGAGTACGTTGCTGATGACCTAGGATTTCCTTAAGCAAAACGAAAAGGCATGCGAGTCCTGTAATTCGACGGTGAAATCGAAAGGATCGATACCCAAGCTCGAGGATCTCGGGAGAAATATTTAACATGTGATTTTATCGGCGCCAAGAAAAGGTGGCGCTGGCCCGGTGGTAGCGTGCCCGATTCCAAATCTAAAGGTCCTGAGTTCAACTCCGAAGAACATCCAAAAATTTCCGAAGAATTCCAAAAGTGTCCGAAGAATTCCAAAATTTCCAAAATCCGAAGGTTCTTTTTTTGTTCATTTATCTTCAATATACATTCCAGGCCGCGTCCGGCAAATGCCACGGTAATCACTTTATAATACACTCTTTTACCGATTACCAGGCAATTATCCACGGTTACGATTTTTTTTACGCGTCACGGGAACGAATCGTGGATGAACTACCTCTATCGGCCACGAACACGACCGTTCCCCGAGACGAAGAAATTCAGACGAGATCCAAATCAAGCTTATTTTTTCTCGACTACCAAGGCGAAGCTCCGGGTCGACCACTAAGACTCTTACTGAGATTTCAATGTCAATTTCCGCATCTCGGATTGTGATCCGAGATACGGAACTACTGCGTTGCCAGGAATTTCCTATCGGCGCGTTTCTCATTCGACCTGCTTAATCGACACCCTGCTCGGATGGAAATCGTCACACGGTCGGTATGATACCGACTTAGGGACGGTGTTTCAAGGATTCCGAGAATTCTATGGCTCCTCAGAGACACCTCAAGACGCTTGTGGCGTCCTAGAGTAACGAGCTGTGCATTGAATCAAGCGTGCTTTAGAAAAGATGCGAGATGTTCGGAGTCACAGTTCCAAAAGTACCCGACGGAAGGCTCGACTTCGTTCGCTATGTCGTAAAACGAGAACGATAACCCCTCTTGAGTTGTTCGAAGCCTGTCTCTGTAGACTTGGATGGCCGAACAGAGCGGGGAAACTCTTCAACAGCCTCTGAATTGCTCATGAATGCACGAAAAAGCTTTTGTTTTCGAAGAAGCCGAATGACTCTTGCAAGGTCCAAAAAGTTTAACGAAGACATGCGAAGGTTTCGATGCGTAACGGAGATCACGTACATGAATACGCGAGAAAAGGATGTTCGGATCGCCCAGCGATCTAATTTCCTTTGAGAAATGAAAACGACGACTTAGACATTGAATGAGGCGAAATGAATCAATGCGATCGAGATATCACAGCGTCGAAAACTGTCGCTGGATTCCGATGGACAGATTTTCAAAGGTGCCTCGGAGAGTTCGGATTCTTTTCTTAGAATACGTAAACGGTTCAGAAAGACGTCCGGCGTGGCTGAGCGCGTGAGGAAAGAGGGACGAGAGTGGGAGATGTGCCGAGGATGGACAGCGTCTCCGATGACGACGCGATCGTTACTGACGAGTTCCTTGAAAAATATTTTCTGAGTCACGATCATCGGTGTTTGCGAGCGTGAAGTTGCCGCGATTCTGTTTCGTTATCGTGGGCGCGGCGTCGTGTGACTTCGCTCGACTGCAGAGAACGGGAATTTTGCAATGATTCGTTGGATCGTGACGCATCGTTAGCATGCTTTCTCGCTTGCTATAAATTGCACGTGCCGAAAGTGATCGAACACCAGTTTCCAATCACCGGCCCTCCAGAGCAGACCTCCGAAAAATCATGAAGGTGGCACAGGTAATGTGGAGCAGCTAAATTTGCCTCGGAGATAATTTCGCGAATAAGAAATCGCAAGGTGAATCCACGAGCTAGTCCGTCCTCCTGGATCTCCGAAAAATTCCGCAACGAACATTTCCTTAACAATTTACTGTCATTTTGAATCGGCAGTCACGGTCGAGTGTGGCCAGAGCACCTCGCTAGATCGAGAGGCGACGCACGAAGGAGATTCTAAGAGAAGTAATTTCGATATGTTTCAGATCCTGTTGACCGTTGCCCTCGCAGCTTCCTGCTTCGCCAGTGGACATCATGGAGGACACTTGGACCATTACGTAAGATATATCGCTATCACATCTCGGTGAATGGATGCTATGGACGATTAAAACTAATACGTTGAAACTTATCTTCAGGCCCATCCCAAGTACAACTTCGATTACGGCGTGAGCGATCACAAAACCGGAGACGCCAAGAGCCAGTGGGAAACCAGGGACGGAGACGTGGTCAAGGGTGCATACAGCCTGCACGAAGCCGATGGCACCATCAGAACCGTGGAGTACACCGCCGACGACCACAACGGATTCAACGCAGTGGTGAATCGAGCTGGTAAGGCTGTGCACCCACAGCACTATGCCCACGGAGGTCACTACGGAGGTGCTGGCTACGGATCTGGTCACTATGGCGGTGCATCCTCCCACTCCAACTCCAACAACGTCGCCATCGGTCACGGCTACGCCGGAGCCTCCTTCGCACACTCCAACATCGCTCACGGTATCCCCGCCTACGCTGGACGTGGAGTCTACGGTGCTGGACTTTACCACGGAGGAGCAAGCTCTTTCGCCAACGGAAACAACTTCGCCTACGGACACGGAGGGCACTACTGAAGGAAAATCCCGTTATCCTGCAAAAGAGATCAAAAATCTCTCGATTCATCTGCGGACATCTCTCTGACCACGTTCTTAATGCATTCCTCGACCCGCGAATAAAACTTATTCCTTACATAACCTCGTCCTTTTATTTCCCATCCATCGACGAATGAATCTGGACCGGAAGAGAATTACCTTTCTAAAACAATACTGAGAATTCCATACAACATTCGTAGCACGCATTTTTAAAAGCAAGAGTACGTTGCTGATGACCTAGGATTTCCTTAAGCAAAACGAAAAGGCATGCGAGTACTGTAATTCGACGGTGAAATCGAAAGGATCGATACCCAAGCTCGAGGATCTCGGGAGAAATATTTAACATGTGATTTTATCGGCGCCAAGAGAAGGTGGCGCTGGCCCGGTGGTAGCGTGCCCGATTCCAAATCTAAAGGTCCTGAGTTCAACTCCGAAGAACATCCAAAAATTTCCGAAGAATTCCAAAAGTGTCCGAAGAATTCCAAAATTTCCAAAATCCGAAGGTTCTTTTTTTGTTCATTTATCTTCAATATACATTCCAGGCCGCGTCCGGCAAATGCCACGGTAATCACTTTATATACACTCTTTTACCGATTACCAGGCAAATATCCACGGTTACGATTTTTTTTACGCGTCACGGGAACGAATCGTGGATGAACTACCTCTATCGGCCTCGAACACGACCGTTCCCCGAGACGAAGAAATTCAGACGAGATCCAAATCAAGCTTATTTTTTCTCGACTACCAAGGCGAAGCTCCGGGTCGACCACTAAGACTCTTACTGAGATTTCAACGTCAATTTCCGCTTCTCGGATTGTGATCCGAGATACGGAACTACTGCGTTGCCAGGAATTTCCTATCGGCGCGTTTCTCATTCGACCTGCTTAATCGACACCCTGCTCGGATGGAAATCGTCACACTGTCGGTATGATACCGACTTAGGGACGGTGTTTCAAGTGTTCCGAGAATTCTATGGCTCCTCAGAGACACCTCAAGACGCTTATGGCGTCCTAGAGTAACGAGCTGTGCATTGAATCAAGCGTGCTTTAGAAAAGATGCGAGATGTTCGGAGTCACAGTTCCAAAAGTACCCGACGGAAGGCTCGACTTCGTTCGCTATGTCGTAAAACGAGAACGATAACCCCCCTTGAGTTGTTCGAAGCCTGTCTCTGTAGACTTGGATGGCCGAACAGAGCGGGGAAACTCTTCAACAGCCTCTGAATTGCTCATGAATGCACGCAAAAGCTTTTGTTTTCGAAGAAGCCGAATGACTCTTGCAAGGTCCAAAAAGTTTAACGAAGACATGCGAAGGTTTCGATGCGTAACTGAGATCACGTACATGAATACGCGAGAAAAGGATGTTCGGATCGCCCAGCGATCTAATTACCTTTGAGAAATGAAAACGACGACTTAGACATTGAATGAGGCGAAATGAATTAATGCGATCGAGATATCACAGCGTCGAAAACTGTCGCTGGATTCCGATGGACAGATTTTCAAAGGTGCCTCGGAGAGTTCGGATTCTTTTCTTAGAATACGTAAACGGTTCAGAAAGACGTCCGGCGTGGCTGAGCGCGTGAGGAAAGAGGGACGAGAGTGGGAGATGTGCCGAGGATGGACAGCGTCTCCGATGACGACGCGATCGTTACTGACGAGTTCCTTGAAAAATATTTTCTGAGTCACGATCATCGGTGTTTGCGAGCGTGAAGTTGCCGCGATTCTGTTTCGTTATCGTGGGCGCGGCGTCGTGTGACTTCGCTCGACTGCAGAGAACGGGAATTTTGCAATGATTCGTTGGATCGTGACGCATCGTTAGCATGCTTTCTCGCTTGCTATAAATTGCACGTGCCGAAAGTGATCGAACACCAGTTTCCAATCACCGGCCCTCCAGAGCAGACCTCCGAAAAATCATGAAGGTGGCACAGGTAATGTGGAGCAGCTAAATTTGCCTCGGAGATAATTTCGCGAATAAGAAATCGCAAGGTGAATCCACGAGCTAGTCCGTCCTCCTGGATCTCCGAAAAATTCCGCGACGAACATTTCCGTAACAATTTACTGTCATTTTGAATCGGCAGTCACGGTCGAGTGTGGCCAGAGCACCTCGCTAGATCGAGAGGCGACGCACGAAGGAGATTCTAAGGGAAGTAATTTCGATATGTTTCAGATCCTTTTGACCGTTGCCCTCGCAGCTTCCTGCTTCGCCAGTGGACATCATGGAGGACACTTGGACCATTACGTAAGATATATCGCTATCACATCTCGGTGAATGGATGCTATGGACGATTAAAACTAATACGTTGAAACTTATCTTCAGGCCCATCCCAAGTACAACTTCGATTACGGCGTGAGCGATCACAAAACCGGAGACGCCAAGAGCCAGTGGGAAACCAGGGACGGAGACGTGGTCAAGGGTGCATACAGCCTGCACGAAGCCGATGGCACCATCAGAACCGTGGAGTACACCGCCGACGACCACAACGGATTCAACGCAGTGGTGAATCGAGCTGGTAAGGCTGTGCACCCACAGCACTATGCCCACGGAGGTCACTACGGAGGTGCTGGCTACGGATCTGGTCACTATGGCGGTGCATCCTCCCACTCCAACTCCAACAACGTCGCCATCGGTCACGGCTACGCCGGAGCCTCCTTCGCACACTCCAACATCGCTCACGGTATCCCCGCCTACGCTGGACGTGGAGTCTACGGTGCTGGACTTTACCACGGAGGAGCAAGCTCTTTCGCCAACGGAAACAACTTCGCCTACGGACACGGAGGGCACTACTGAAGGAAAATCCCGTTATCCTGCAAAAGAGATCAAAAATCTCTCGATTCATCTGCGGACATCTCTCTGACCACGTTGTTAATGCATTCCTCGACCCGCGAATAAAACTTATTCCTTACATTACCTCGTCCTTTTATTTCCCATCCATCGACGAATGAATCTGGACCGGAAGAGAATTACCTTTCTAAAACAATACTGAGAATTCCATACAACATTCGTAGCACGCATTTTTAAAAGCAAGAGTACGTTGCTGATGACCTAGGATTTCCTTAAGCAAAACGAAAAGGCATGCGAGTACTGTAATTCGACGGTGAAATCGAAAGGATCGATACCCAAGCTCGAGGATCTCGGGAGAAATATTTAACATGTGATTTTATCGGCGCCAAGAGAAGGTGGCGCTGGCCCGGTGGTAGCGTGCCCGATTCCAAATCTAAAGGTCCTGAGTTCAACTCCGAAGAACATCCAAAAATTTCCGAAGAATTCCAAAAGTGTCCGAAGAATTCCAAAATTTTTCAAAATCCGAAGGTTCTTTTTTTGTTCATTTATCTTCAATATACATTCCAGGCCGCGTCCGGCAAATGCCACGGTAATCACTTTATAATACACTCTTTTACCGATTACCAGGCAAATATCCACGGTTACGATTTTTTTTACGCGTCACGGGAACGAATCGTGGATGAACTACCTCTATCGGCCACGAACACGACCGTTCCCCGAGACGAAGAAATTCAGACGAGATCCAAATCAAGCTAATTTTTTCTCGACTACCAAGGCGAAGCTCCGGGTCGACCACTAAGACTCTTACTGAGATTTCAACGTCAATTTCCGCTTCTCGGATTGTGATCCGAGATACGGAACTACTGCGTTGCCAGGAATTTCCTATCGGCGCGTTTCTCATTCGACCTGCTTAATCGACACCCTGCTCGGATGGAAATCGTCACACGGTCGGTATGATACCGACTTAGGGACGGTGTTTCAAGGATTCCGAGAATTCTATGGCTCCTCAGAGACACCTCAAGACGCTTGTGGCGTCCTAGAGTAACGAGCTGTGCATTGAATCAAGCGTGCTTTAGAAAAGATGCGAGATGTTCGGAGTCACAGTTCCAAAAGTACCCGACGGAAGGCTCGACTTCGTTCGCTATGTCGTAAAACGAGAACGATAACCCCCCTTGAGTTGTTCGAAGCCTGTCTCTGTAGACTTGGATGGCCGAACAGAGCGGGGAAACTCTTCAACAGCCTCTGAATTGCTCATGAATGCACGCAAAAGCCTTTGTTTTCGAAGAAGCCGAATGACTCTTGCAAGGTCCAAAAAGTTTAACGAAGACATGCGAAGGTTTCGATGCGTAACGGAGATCACGTACATGAATACGCGAGAAAAGGATGTTCGGATCGCCCAGCGATCTAATTTCCTTTGAGAAATGAAAACGACGACTTAGACATTGAATGAGGCGAAATGAATTAATGCGATCGAGATATCACAGCGTCGAAAACTGTAGCTGGATTCCGATGGACAGATTTTCAAAGGTGCCTCGGAGAGTTCGGATTCTTTTCTTAGAATACGTAAACGGTTCAGAAAGACGTCCGGCGTGGCTGAGCGCGTGAGGAAAGAGGGACGAGAGTGGGAGATGTGCCGAGGATGGACAGCGTCTCCGATGACGACGCGATCGTTACTGACGAGTTCCTTGAAAAATATTTTCTGAGTCACGATCATCGGTGTTTGCGAGCGTGAAGTTGCCGCGATTCTGTTTCGTTATCGTGGGCGCGGCGTCGTGTGACTTCGCTCGACTGCAGAGAACGGGAATTTTGCAATGATTCGTTGGATCGTGACGCATCGTTAGCATGCTTTCTCGCTTGCTATAAATTGCACGTGCCGAAAGTGATCGAACACCAGTTTCCAATCACCGGCCCTCCAGAGCAGACCTCCGAAAAATCATGAAGGTGGCACAGGTAATGTGGAGCAGCTAAATTTGCCTCGGAGATAATTTCGCGAATAAGAAATCGCAAGGTGAATCCACGAGCTAGTCCGTCCTCCTGGATCTCCGAAAAATTCCGCGACGAACATTTCCGTAACAATTTACTGTCATTTTGAATCGGCAGTCACGGTCGAGTGTGGCCAGAGCACCTCGCTAGATCGAGAGGCGACGCACGAAGGAGATTCTAAGAGAAGTAATTTCGATATGTTTCAGATCCTGTTGACCGTTGCCCTCGCAGCTTCCTGCTTCGCCAGTGGACATCATGGAGGACACTTGGACCATTACGTAAGATATATCGCTATCACATCTCTGTGAATGGATGCTATGGACGATTAAAACTAATACGTTGATACTTATCTTCAGGCCCATCCCAAGTACAACTTCGATTACGGCGTGAGCGATCACAAAACCGGAGACGCCAAGAGCCAGTGGGAAACCAGGGACGGAGACGTGGTCAAGGGTGCATACAGCCTGCACGAAGCCGATGGCACCATCAGAACCGTGGAGTACACCGCCGACGACCACAACGGATTCAACGCAGTGGTGAATCGAGCTGGTAAGGCTGTGCACCCACAGCACTATGCCCACGGAGGTCACTACGGAGGTGCTGGCTACGGATCTGGTCACTATGGCGGTGCATCCTCCCACTCCAACTCCAACAACGTCGCCATCGGTCACGGCTACGCCGGAGCCTCCTTCGCACACTCCAACATCGCTCACGGTATCCCCGCCTACGCTGGACGTGGAGTCTACGGTGCTGGACTTTACCACGGAGGAGCAAGCTCTTTCGCCAACGGAAACAACTTCGCCTACGGACACGGAGGGCACTACTGAAGGAAAATCCCGTTATCCTGCAAAAGAGATCAAAAATCTCTCGATTCATCTGCGGACATCTCTCTGACCACGTTGTTAATGCATTCCTCGACCCGCGAATAAAACTTATTCCTTACATAACCTCGTCCTTTTATTTCCCATCCATCGACGAATGAATCTGGACCGGAAGAGAATTACCTTTCTAAAACAATACTGAGAATTCCATACAACATTCGTAGCACGCATTTTTAAAAGCAAGAGTACGTTGCTGATGACCTAGGATTTCCTTAAGCAAAACGAAAAGGCATGCGAGTACTGTAATTCGACGGTGAAATCGAAAGGATCGATACCCAAGCTCGAGGATCTCGGGAGAAATATTTAACATGTGATTTTATCGGCGCCAAGAGAAGGTGGCGCTGGCCCGGTGGTAGCGTGCCCGATTCCAAATCTAAAGGTCCTGAGTTCAACTCCGAAGAACATCCAAAAATTTCCGAAGAATTCCAAAAGTGTCCGAAGAATTCCAAAATTTCCAAAATCCGAAGGTTCTTTTTTTGTTCATTTATCTTCAATATACATTCCAGGACGCGTCCGGCAAATGCCACGGTAATCACTTTATATACACTCTTTTACCGATTACCAGGCAAATATCCACGGTTACGATTTTTTTTACGCGTCACGGGAACGAATCGTGGATGAACTACCTCTATCGGCCACGAACACAACCGTTCCCCGAGACGAAGAAATTCAGACGAGATCCAAATCAAGCTTATTTTTTCTCGACTACCAAGGCGAAGCTCCGGGTCGACCACTAAGACTCTTACTGAGATTTCAACGTCAATTTCCGCATCTCGGATTGTGATCCGAGATACGGAACTACTGCGTTGCCAGGAATTTCCTATCGGCGCGTTTCTCATTCGACCTGCTTAATCGACACCCTGCTCGGATGGAAATCGTCACACTGTCGGTATGATACCGACTTAGGGACGGTGTTTCAAGTGTTCCGAGAATTCTATGGCTCCTCAGAGACACCTCAAGACGCTTGTGGCGTCCTAGAGTAACGAGCTGTGCATTGAATCAAGCGTGCTTTAGAAAAGATGCGAGATGTTCGGAGTCACAGTTCCAAAAGTACCCGACGGAAGGCTCGACTTCGTTCGCTATGTCGTAAAACGAGAACGATAACCCCCCTTGAGTTGTTCGAAGCCTGTCTCTGTAGACTTGGATGGCCGAACAGAGCGGGGAAACTCTTCAACAGCCTCTGAATTGCTCATGAATGCACGCAAAAGCCTTTGTTTTCGAAGAAGCCGAATGACTCTTGCAAGGTCCAAAAAGTTTAACGAAGACATGCGAAGGTTTCGATGCGTAACTGAGATCACGTACATGAATACGCGAGAAAAGGATGTTCGGATCGCCCAGCGATCTAATTTCCTTTGAGAAATGAAAACGACGACTTAGACATTGAATTAGGCGAAATGAATCAATGCGATCGAGATATCACAGCGTCGAAAACTGTAGCTGGATTCCGATGGACAGATTTTCAAAGGTGCCTCGGAGAGTTCGGATTCTTTTCTTAGAATACGTAAACGGTTCAGAAAGACGTCCGGCGTGGCTGAGCGCGTGAGGAAAGAGGGACGAGAGTGGGAGATGTGCCGAGGATGGACAGCGTCTCCGATGACGACGCGATCGTTACTGACGAGTTCCTTGAAAAATATTTTCTGAGTCACGATCATCGGTGTTTGCGAGCGTGAAGTTGCCGCGATTCTGTTTCGTTATCGTGGGCGCGGCGTCGTGTGACTTCGCTCGACTGCAGAGAACGGGAATTTTGCAATGATTCGTTGGATCGTGACGCATCGTTAGCATGCTTTCTCGCTTGCTATAAATTGCACGTGCCGAAAGTGATCGAACACCAGTTTCCAATCACCGGCCCTCCAGAGCAGACCTCCGAAAAATCATGAAGGTGGCACAGGTAATGTGGAGCAGCTAAATTTGCCTCGGAGATAATTTCGCGAATAAGAAATCGCAAGGTGAATCCACGAGCTAGTCCGTCCTCCTGGATCTCCGAAAAATTCCGCGACGAACATTTCCGTAACAATTTACTGTCATTTTGAATCGGCAGTCACGGTCGAGTGTGGCCAGAGCACCTCGCTAGATCGAGAGGCGACGCACGAAGGAGATTCTAAGAGAAGTAATTTCGATATGTTTCAGATCCTGTTGACCGTTGCCCTCGCAGCTTCCTGCTTCGCCAGTGGACATCATGGAGGACACTTGGACCATTACGTAAGATATATCGCTATCACATCTCTGTGAATGGATGCTATGGACGATTAAAACTAATACGTTGATACTTATCTTCAGGCCCATCCCAAGTACAACTTCGATTACGGCGTGAGCGATCACAAAACCGGAGACGCCAAGAGCCAGTGGGAAACCAGGGACGGAGACGTGGTCAAGGGTGCATACAGCCTGCACGAAGCCGATGGCACCATCAGAACCGTGGAGTACACCGCCGACGACCACAACGGATTCAACGCAGTGGTGAATCGAGCTGGTAAGGCTGTGCACCCACAGCACTATGCCCACGGAGGTCACTACGGAGGTGCTGGCTACGGATCTGGTCACTATGGCGGTGCATCCTCCCACTCCAACTCCAACAACGTCGCCATCGGTCACGGCTACGCCGGAGCCTCCTTCGCACACTCCAACATCGCTCACGGTATCCCCGCCTACGCTGGACGTGGAGTCTACGGTGCTGGACTTTACCACGGAGGAGCAAGCTCTTTCGCCAACGGAAACAACTTCGCCTACGGACACGGAGGGCACTACTGAAGGAAAATCCCGTTATCCTGCAAAAGAGATCAAAAATCTCTCGATTCATCTGCGGACATCTCTCTGACCACGTTGTTAATGCATTCCTCGACCCGCGAATAAAACTTATTCCTTACATAACCTCGTCCTTTTATTTCCCATCCATCGACGAATGAATCTGGACCGGAAGAGAATTACCTTTCTAAAACAATACTGAGAATTCCATACAACATTCGTAGCACGCATTTTTAAAAGCAAGAGTACGTTGCTGATGACCTAGGATTTCCTTAAGCAAAACGAAAAGGCATGCGAGTACTGTAATTCGACGGTGAAATCGAAAGGATCGATACCCAAGCTCGAGGATCTCGGGAGAAATATTTAACATGTGATTTTATCGGCGCCAAGAGAAGGTGGCGCTGGCCCGGTGGTAGCGTGCCCGATTCCAAATCTAAAGGTCCTGAGTTCAACTCCGAAGAACATCCAAAAATTTCCGAAGAATTCCAAAAGTGTCCGAAGAATTCCAAAATTTCCAAAATCCGAAGGTTCTTTTTTTGTTCATTTATCTTCAATATACATTCCAGGACGCGTCCGGCAAATGCCACGGTAATCACTTTATATACACTCTTTTACCGATTACCAGGCAAATATCCACGGTTACGATTTTTTTTACGCGTCACGGGAACGAATCGTGGATGAACTACCTCTATCGGCCACGAACACTACCGTTCCCCGAGACGAAGAAATTCAGACGAGATCCAAATCAAGCTTATTTTTTCTCGACTACCAAGGCGAAGCTCCGGGTCGACCACTAAGACTCTTACTGAGATTTCAACGTCAATTTCCGCATCTCGGATTGTGATCCGAGATACGGAACTACTGCGTTGCCAGGAATTTCCTATCGGCGCGTTTCTCATTCGACCTGCTTAATCGACACCCTGCTCGGATGGAAATCGTCACACTGTCGGTATGATACCGACTTAGGGACGGTGTTTCAAGTGTTCCGAGAATTCTATGGCTCCTCAGAGACACCTCAAGACGCTTGTGGCGTCCTAGAGTAACGAGCTGTGCATTGAATCAAGCGTGCTTTAGAAAAGATGCGAGATGTTCGGAGTCACAGTTCCAAAAGTACCCGACGGAAGGCTCGACTTCGTTCGCTATGTCGTAAAACGAGAACGATAACCCCCCTTGAGTTGTTCGAAGCCTGTCTCTGTAGACTTGGATGGCCGAACAGAGCGGGGAAACTCTTCAACAGCCTCTGAATTGCTCATGAATGCACGCAAAAGCCTTTGTTTTCGAAGAAGCCGAATGACTCTTGCAAGGTCCAAAAAGTTTAACGAAGACATGCGAAGGTTTCGATGCGTAACTGAGATCACGTACATGAATACGCGAGAAAAGGATGTTCGGATCGCCCAGCGATCTAATTTCCTTTGAGAAATGAAAACGACGACTTAGACATTGAATTAGGCGAAATGAATTAATGCGATCGAGATATCACAGCGTCGAAAACTGTAGCTGGATTCCGATGGACAGATTTTCAAAGGTGCCTCGGAGAGTTCGGATTCTTTTCTTAGAATACGTAAACGGTTCAGAAAGACGTCCGGCGTGGCTGAGCGCGTGAGGAAAGAGGGACGAGAGTGGGAGATGTGCCGAGGATGGACAGCGTCTCCGATGACGACGCGATCGTTACTGACGAGTTCCTTGAAAAATATTTTCTGAGTCACGATCATCGGTGTTTGCGAGCGTGAAGTTGCCGCGATTCTGTTTCGTTATCGTGGGCGCGGCGTCGTGTGACTTCGCTCGACTGCAGAGAACGGGAATTTTGCAATGATTCGTTGGATCGTGACGCATCGTTAGCATGCTTTCTCGCTTGCTATAAATTGCACGTGCCGAAAGTGATCGAACACCAGTTTCCAATCACCGGCCCTCCAGAGCAGACCTCCGAAAAATCATGAAGGTGGCACAGGTAATGTGGAGCAGCTAAATTTGCCTCGGAGATAATTTCGCGAATAAGAAATCGCAAGGTGAATCCACGAGCTAGTCCGTCCTCCTGGATCTCCGAAAAATTCCGCGACGAACATTTCCGTAACAATTTACTGTCATTTTGAATCGGCAGTCACGGTCGAGTGTGGCCAGAGCACCTCGCTAGATCGAGAGGCGACGCACGAAGGAGATTCTAAGAGAAGTAATTTCGATATGTTTCAGATCCTGTTGACCGTTGCCCTCGCAGCTTCCTGCTTCGCCAGTGGACATCATGGAGGACACTTGGACCATTACGTAAGATATATCGCTATCACATCTCGGTGAATGGATGCTATGGACGATTAAAACTAATACGTTGATACTTATCTTCAGGCCCATCCCAAGTACAACTTCGATTACGGCGTGAGCGATCACAAAACCGGAGACGCCAAGAGCCAGTGGGAAACCAGGGACGGAGACGTGGTCAAGGGTGCATACAGCCTGCACGAAGCCGATGGCACCATCAGAACCGTGGAGTACACCGCCGACGACCACAACGGATTCAACGCAGTGGTGAATCGAGCTGGTAAGGCTGTGCACCCACAGCACTATGCCCACGGAGGTCACTACGGAGGTGCTGGCTACGGATCTGGTCACTATGGCGGTGCATCCTCCCACTCCAACTCCAACAACGTCGCCATCGGTCACGGCTACGCCGGAGCCTCCTTCGCACACTCCAACATCGCTCACGGTATCCCCGCCTACGCTGGACGTGGAGTCTACGGTGCTGGACTTTACCACGGAGGAGCAAGCTCTTTCGCCAACGGAAACAACTTCGCCTACGGACACGGAGGGCACTACTGAAGGAAAATCCCGTTATCCTGCAAAAGAGATCAAAAATCTCTCGATTCATCTGCGGACATCTCTCTGACCACGTTGTTAATGCATTCCTCGACCCGCGAATAAAACTTATTCCTTACATTACCTCGTCCTTTTATTTCCCATCCATCGACGAATGAATCTGGACCGGAAGAGAATTACCTTTCTAAAACAATACTGAGAATTCCATACAACATTCGTAGCACGCATTTTTAAAAGCAAGAGTACGTTGCTGATGACCTAGGATTTCCTTAAGCAAAACGAAAAGGCATGCGAGTCCTGTAATTCGACGGTGAAATCGAAAGGATCGATACCCAAGCTCGAGGATCTCGGGAGAAATATTTAACATGTGATTTTATCGGCGCCAAGAAAAGGTGGCGCTGGCCCGGTGGTAGCGTGCCCGATTCCAAATCTAAAGGTCCTGAGTTCAACTCCGAAGAACATCCAAAAATTTCCGAAGAATTCCAAAAGTGTCCGAAGAATTCCAAAATTTCCAAAATCCGAAGGTTCTTTTTTTGTTCATTTATCTTCAATATACATTCCAGGCCGCGTCCGGCAAATGCCACGGTAATCACTTTATAATACACTCTTTTACCGATTACCAGGCAATTATCCACGGTTACGATTTTTTTTACGCGTCACGGGAACGAATCGTGGATGAACTACCTCTATCGGCCACGAACACGACCGTTCCCCGAGACGAAGAAATTCAGACGAGATCCAAATCAAGCTTATTTTTTCTCGACTACCAAGGCGAAGCTCCGGGTCGACCACTAAGACTCTTACTGAGATTTCAATGTCAATTTCCGCATCTCGGATTGTGATCCGAGATACGGAACTACTGCGTTGCCAGGAATTTCCTATCGGCGCGTTTCTCATTCGACCTGCTTAATCGAAACCCTTCTCGGATGGAAATCGTCACACGGTCGGTATGATACCGACTTAGGGACGGTGTTTCAAGGATTCCGAGAATTCTATGGCTCCTCAGAGACACCTCAAGACGCTTGTGGCGTCCTAGAGTAACGAGCTGTGCATTGAATCAAGCGTGCTTTAGAAAAGATGCGAGATGTTCGGAGTCACAGTTCCAAAAGTACCCGACGGAAGGCTCGACTTCGTTCGCTATGTCGTAAAACGAGAACGATAACCCCCCTTGAGTTGTTCGAAGCCTGTCTCTGTAGACTTGGATGGCCGAACAGAGCGGGGAAACTCTTCAACAGCCTCTGAATTGCTCATGAATGCACGAAAAAGCTTTTGTTTTCGAAGAAGCCGAATGACTCTTGCAAGGTGCAAAAAGTTTAACGAAGACATGCGAAGGTTTCGATGCGTAACGGAGATCACGTACATAAATACGCGAGAAAAGGATGTTCGGATCGCCCAGCGATCTAATTTCCTTTGAGAAATGAAAACGACGACTTAGACATTGAATGAGGCGAAATGAATCAATGCGATCGAGATATCACAGCGTCGAAAACTGTCGCTGGATTCCGATGGACAGATTTTCAAAGGTGCCTCGGAGAGTTCGGATTCTTTTCTTAGAATACGTAAACGGTTCAGAAAGACGTCCGGCGTGGCTGAGCGCGTGAGGAAAGAGGGACGAGAGTGGGAGATGTGCCGAGGATGGACAGCGTCTCCGATGACGACGCGATCGTTACTGACGAGTTCCTTGAAAAATATTTTCTGAGTCACGATCATCGGTGTTTGCGAGCGTGAAGTTGCCGCGATTCTGTTTCGTTATCGTGGGCGCGGCGTCGTGTGACTTCGCTCGACTGCAGAGAACGGGAATTTTGCAATGATTCGTTGGATCGTGACGCATCGTTAGCATGCTTTCTCGCTTGCTATAAATTGCACGTGCCGAAAGTGATCGAACACCAGTTTCCAATCACCGGCCCTCCAGAGCAGACCTCCGAAAAATCATGAAGGTGGCACAGGTAATGTGGAGCAGCTAAATTTGCCTCGGAGATAATTTCGCGAATAAGAAATCGCAAGGTGAATCCACGAGCTAGTCCGTCCTCCTGGATCTCCGAAAAATTCCGCGACGAACATTTCCGTAACAATTTACTGTCATTTTGAATCGGCAGTCACGGTCGAGTGTGGCCAGAGCACCTCGCTAGATCGAGAGGCGACGCACGAAGGAGATTCTAAGAGAAGTAATTTCGATATGTTTCAGATCCTGTTGACCGTTGCCCTCGCAGCTTCCTGCTTCGCCAGTGGACATCATGGAGGACACTTGGACCATTACGTAAGATATATCGCTATCACATCTCGGTGAATGGATGCTATGGACGATTAAAACTAATACGTTGATACTTATCTTCAGGCCCATCCCAAGTACAACTTCGATTACGGCGTGAGCGATCACAAAACCGGAGACGCCAAGAGCCAGTGGGAAACCAGGGACGGAGACGTGGTCAAGGGTGCATACAGCCTGCACGAAGCCGATGGCACCATCAGAACCGTGGAGTACACCGCCGACGACCACAACGGATTCAACGCAGTGGTGAATCGAGCTGGTAAGGCTGTGCACCCACAGCACTATGCCCACGGAGGTCACTACGGAGGTGCTGGCTACGGATCTGGTCACTATGGCGGTGCATCCTCCCACTCCAACTCCAACAACGTCGCCATCGGTCACGGCTACGCCGGAGCCTCCTTCGCACACTCCAACATCGCTCACGGTATCCCCGCCTACGCTGGACGTGGAGTCTACGGTGCTGGACTTTACCACGGAGGAGCAAGCTCTTTCGCCAACGGAAACAACTTCGCCTACGGACACGGAGGGCACTACTGAAGGAAAATCCCGTTATCCTGCAAAAGAGATCAAAAATCTCTCGATTCATCTGCGGACATCTCTCTGACCACGTTGTTAATGCATTCCTCGACCCGCGAATAAAACTTATTCCTTACATTACCTCGTCCTTTTATTTCCCATCCATCGACGAATGAATCTGGACCGGAAGAGAATTACCTTTCTAAAACAATACTGAGAATTCCATACAACATTCGTAGCACGCATTTTTAAAAGCAAGAGTACGTTGCTGATGACCTAGGATTTCCTTAAGCAAAACGAAAAGGCATGCGAGTACTGTAATTCGACGGTGAAATCGAAAGGATCGATACCCAAGCTCGAGGATCTCGGGAGAAATATTTAACATGTGATTTTATCGGCGCCAAGAAAAGGTGGCGCTGGCCCGGTGGTAGCGTGCCCGATTCCAAATCTAAAGGTCCTGAGTTCAACTCCGAAGAACATCCAAAAATTTCCGAAGAATTCCAAAAGTGTCCGAAGAATTCCAAAATTTCCAAAATCCGAAGGTTCTTTTTTTGTTCATTTATCTTCAATATACATTCCAGGCCGCGTCCGGCAAATGCCACGGTAATCACTTTATAATACACTCTTTTACCGATTACCAGGCAAATATCCACGGTTACGATTTTTTTTACGCGTCACGGGAACGAATCGTGGATGAACTACCTCTATCGGCCTCGAACACGACCGTTCCCCGAGACGAAGAAATTCAGACGAGATCCAAATCAAGCTAATTTTTTCTCGACTACCAATGCGAAGCTCCGGGTCGACCACTAAGACTCTTACTAAGATTTCAACGTCAATTTCCGCATCTCGGATTGTGATCCGAGATACGGAACTACTGCGTTGCCAGGAATTTCCTATCGGCGCGTTTCTCATTCGACCTGCTTAATCGACACCCTGCTCGGATGGAAATCGTCACACGGTCGGTATGATACCGACTTAGGGACGGTGTTTCAAGGATTCCGAGAATTCTATGGCTCCTCAGAGACACCTCAAGACGCTTGTGGCGTCCTAGAGTAACGAGCTGTGCATTGAATCAAGCGTGCTTTAGAAAAGATGCGAGATGTTCGGAGTCACAGTTCCAAAAGTACCCGACGGAAGGCTCGACTTCGTTCGCTATGTCGTAAAACGAGAACGATAACCCCCCTTGAGTTGTTCGAAGCCTGTCTCTGTAGACTTGGATGGCCGAACAGAGCGGGGAAACTCTTCAACAGCCTCTGAATTGCTCATGAATGCACGCAAAAGCCTTTGTTTTCGAAGAAGCCGAATGACTCTTGCAAGGTCCAAAAAGTTTAACGAAGACATGCGAAGGTTTCGATGCGTAACGGAGATCACGTACATAAACACGCGAGAAAAGGATGTTCGGATCGCCCAGCGATCTAATTTCCTTTGAGAAATGAAAACGACGACTTAGACATTGAATTAGGCGAAATGAATTAATGCGATCGAGATATCACAGCGTCGAAAACTGTCGCTGGATTCCGATGGACAGATTTTCAAAGGTGCCTCGGAGAGTTCGGATTCTTTTCTTAGAATACGTAAACGGTTCAGAAAGACGTCCGGCGTGGCTGAGCGCGTGAGGAAAGAGGGACGAGAGTGGGAGATGTGCCGAGGATGGACAGCGTCTCCGATGACGACGCGATCGTTACTGACGAGTTCCTTGAAAAATATTTTCTGAGTCACGATCATCGGTGTTTGCGAGCGTGAAGTTGCCGCGATTCTGTTTCGTTATCGTGGGCGCGGCGTCGTGTGACTTCGCTCGACGGCAGAGAACGGGAATTTTGCAATGATTCGTTGGATCGTGACGCATCGTTAGGATGCTTTCTCGCTTGCTATAAATTGCACGTGCCGAAAGTGATCGAACACCAGTTTCCAATCACCGGCCCTCCAGAGCAGACCTCCGAAAAATCATGAAGGTGGCACAGGTAATGTGGAGCAGCTAAATTTGCCTCGGAGATAATTTCGCGAATAAGAAATCGCAAGGTGAATCCACGAGCTAGTCCGTCCTCCTGGATCTCCGAAAAATTCCGCGACGAACATTTCCGTAACAATTTACTGTCATTTTGAATCGGCAGTCACGGTCGAGTGTGGCCAGAGCACCTCGCTAGATCGAGAGGCGACGCACGAAGGAGATTCTAAGAGAAGTAATTTCGATATGTTTCAGATCCTGTTGACCGTTGCCCTCGCAGCTTCCTGCTTCGCCAGTGGACATCATGGAGGACACTTGGACCATTACGTAAGATATATCGCTATCACATCTCGGTGAATGGATGCTATGGACGATTAAAACTAATACGTTGATACTTATCTTCAGGCCCATCCCAAGTACAACTTCGATTACGGCGTGAGCGATCACAAAACCGGAGACGCCAAGAGCCAGTGGGAAACCAGGGACGGAGACGTGGTCAAGGGTGCATACAGCCTGCACGAAGCCGATGGCACCATCAGAACCTTGGAGTACACCGCCGACGACCACAACGGATTCAACGCAGTGGTGAATCGAGCTGGTAAGGCTGTGCACCCACAGCACTATGCCCACGGAGGTCACTACGGAGGCGCTGGCTACGGATCTGGTCACTATGGCGGTGCATCCTCCCACTCCAACTCCAACAACGTCGCCATCGGTCACGGCTACGCCGGAGCCTCCTTCGCACACTCCAACATCGCTCACGGTATCCCCGCCTACGCTGGACGTGGAGTCTACGGTGCTGGACTTTACCACGGAGGAGCAAGCTCTTTCGCCAACGGAAACAACTTCGCCTACGGACACGGAGGGCACTACTGAAGGAAAATCCCGTTATCCTGCAAAAGAGATCAAAAATCTCTCGATTCATCTGCGGACATCTCTCTGACCACGTTGTTAATGCATTCCTCGACCCGCGAATAAAACTTATTCCTTACATAACCTCGTCCTTTTATTTCCCATCCATCGACGAATGAATCTGGACCGGAAGAGAATTACCTTTCTAAAACAATACTGAGAATTCCATACAACATTCGTAGCACGCATTTTTAAAAGCAAGAGTACGTTGCTGATGACCTAGGATTTCCTTAAGCAAAACGAAAAGGCATGCGAGTACTGTAATTCGACGGTGAAATCGAAAGGATCGATACCCAAGCTCGAGGATCTCGGGAGAAATATTTAACATGTGATTTTATCGGCGCCAAGAGAAGGTGGCGCTGGCCCGGTGGTAGCGTGCCCGATTCCAAATCTAAAGGTCCTGAGTTCAACTCCGAAGAACATCCAAAAATTTCCGAAGAATTCCAAAAGTGTCCGAAGAATTCCAAAATTTCCAAAATCCGAAGGTTCTTTTTTTGTTCATTTATCTTCAATATACATTCCAGGCCGCGTCCGGCAAATGCCACGGTAATCACTTTATATACACTCTTTTACCGATTACCAGGCAATTATCCACGGTTACGATTTTTTTTACGCGTCACGGGAACGAATCGTGGATGAACTACCTCTATCGGCCACGAACACAACCGTTCCCCGAGACGAAGAAATTCAGACGAGATCCAAATCAAGCTTATTTTTTCTCGACTACCAAGGCGAAGCTCCGGGTCGACCACTAAGACTCTTACTGAGATTTCAACGTCAATTTCCGCATCTCGGATTGTGATCCGAGATACGGAACTACTGCGTTGCCAGGAATTTCCTATCGGCGCGTTTCTCATTCGACCTGCTTAATCGACACCCTGCTCGGATGGAAATCGTCACACTGTCGGTATGATACCGACTTAGGGACGGTGTTTCAAGTGTTCCGAGAATTCTATGGCTCCTCAGAGACACCTCAAGACGCTTGTGGCGTCCTAGAGTAACGAGCTGTGCATTGAATCAAGCGTGCTTTAGAAAAGATGCGAGATGTTCGGAGTCACAGTTCCAAAAGTACCCGACGGAAGGCTCGACTTCGTTCGCTATGTCTTAAAACGAGAACGATAACCCCCCTTGAGTTGTTCGAAGCCTGTCTCTGTAGACTTGGATGGCCGAACAGAGCGGGGAAACTCTTCAACAGCCTCTGAATTGCTCATGAATGCACGCAAAAGCCTTTGTTTTCGAAGAAGCCGAATGACTCTTGCAAGGTCCAAAAAGTTTAACGAAGACATGCGAAGGTTTCGATGCGTAACGGAGATCACGTACGTAAATACGCGAGAAAAGGATGTTCGGATCGCCCAGCGATCTAATTACCTTTGAGAAATGAAAACGATGACTTAGACATTGAATTAGGCGAAATGAATTAATGCGATCGAGATATCACAGCGTCGAAAACTGTCGCTGGATTCCGATGGACAGATTTTCAAAGGTGCCTCGGAGAGTTCGGAGCTTTTCTTAGAATACGTAAACGGTTCAGAAAGACGTCCGGCGTGGCTGAGCGCGTGAGGAAAGAGGGACGAGAGTGGGAGATGTGCCGAGGATGGACAGCGTCTCCGATGACGACGCGATCGTTACTGACGAGTTCCTTGAAAAATATTTTCTGAGTCACGATCATCGGTGTTTGCGAGCGTGAAGTTGCCGCGATTCTGTTTCGTTATCGTGGGCGCGGCGTCGTGTGACTTCGCTCGACGGCAGAGAACGGGAATTTTGCAATGATTCGTTGGATCGTGACGCATCGTTAGGATGCTTTCTCGCTTGCTATAAATTGCACGTGCCGAAAGTGATCGAACACCAGTTTCCAATCACCGGCCCTCCAGAGCAGACCTCCGAAAAATCATGAAGGTGGCACAGGTAATGTGGAGCAGCTAAATTTGCCTCGGAGATAATTTCGCGAATAAGAAATCGCAAGGTGAATCCACGAGCTAGTCCGTCCTCCTGGATCTCCGAAAAATTCCGCGACGAACATTTCCGTAACAATTTACTGTCATTTTGAATCGGCAGTCACGGTCGAGTGTGGCCAGAGCACCTCGCTAGATCGAGAGGCGACGCACGAAGGAGATTCTAAGAGAAGTAATTTCGATATGTTTCAGATCCTGTTGACCGTTGCCCTCGCAGCTTCCTGCTTCGCCAGTGGACATCATGGAGGACACTTGGACAATTACGTAAGATATATCGCTATCACATCTCGGTGAATGGATGCTATGGACGATTAAAACTAATACGTTGATACTTATCTTCAGGCCCATCCCAAGTACAACTTCGATTACGGCGTGAGCGATCACAAAACCGGAGACGCCAAGAGCCAGTGGGAAACCAGGGACGGAGACGTGGTCAAGGGTGCATACAGCCTGCACGAAGCCGATGGCACCATCAGAACCTTGGAGTACACCGCCGACGACCACAACGGATTCAACGCAGTGGTGAATCGAGCTGGTAAGGCTGTGCACCCACAGCACTATGCCCACGGAGGTCACTACGGAGGCGCTGGCTACGGATCTGGTCACTATGGCGGTGCATCCTCCCACTCCAACTCCAACAACGTCGCCATCGGTCACGGCTACGCCGGAGCCTCCTTCGCACACTCCAACATCGCTCACGGTATCCCCGCCTACGCTGGACGTGGAGTCTACGGTGCTGGACTTTACCACGGAGGAGCAAGCTCTTTCGCCAACGGAAACAACTTCGCCTACGGACACGGAGGGCACTACTGAAGGAAAATCCCGTTATCCTGCAAAAGAGATCAAAAATCTCTCGATTCATCTGCGGACATCTCTCTGACCACGTTGTTAATGCATTCCTCGACCCGCGAATAAAACTTATTCCTTACATAACCTCGTCCTTTTATTTCCCATCCATCGACGAATGAATCTGGACCGGAAGAGAATTACCTTTCTAAAACAATACTGAGAATTCCATACAACATTCGTAGCACGCATTTTTAAAAGCAAGAGTACGTTGCTGATGACCTAGGATTTCCTTAAGCAAAACGAAAAGGCATGCGAGTACTGTAATTCGACGGTGAAATCGAAAGGATCGATACCCAAGCTCGAGGATCTCGGGAGAAATATTTAACATGTGATTTTATCGGCGCCAAGAGAAGGTGGCGCTGGCCCGGTGGTAGCGTGCCCGATTCCAAATCTAAAGGTCCTGAGTTCAACTCCGAAGAACATCCAAAAATTTCCGAAGAATTCCAAAAGTGTCCGAAGAATTCCAAAATTTCCAAAATCCGAAGGTTCTTTTTTTGTTCATTTATCTTCAATATACATTCCAGGCCGCGTCCGGCAAATGCCACGGTAATCACTTTATATACACTCTTTTACCGATTACCAGGCAATTATCCACGGTTACGATTTTTTTTACGCGTCACGGGAACGAATCGTGGATGAACTACCTCTATCGGCCACGAACACCACCGTTCCCCGAGACGAAGAAATTCAGACGAGATCCAAATCAAGCTTATTTTTTCTCGACTACCAAGGCGAAGCTCCGGGTCGACCACTAAGACTCTTACTGAGATTTCAACGTCAATTTCCGCATCTCGGATTGTGATCCGAGATACGGAACTACTGCGTTGCCAGGAATTTCCTATCGGCGCGTTTCTCATTCGACCTGCTTAATCGACACCCTGCTCGGATGGAAATCGTCACACTGTCGGTATGATACCGACTTAGGGACGGTGTTTCAAGTGTTCCGAGAATTCTATGGCTCCTCAGAGACACCTCAAGACGCTTGTGGCGTCCTAGAGTAACGAGCTGTGCATTGAATCAAGCGTGCTTTAGAAAAGATGCGAGATGTTCGGAGTCACAGTTCCAAAAGTACCCGACGGAAGGCTCGACTTCGTTCGCTATGTCGTAAAACGAGAACGATAACCCCCCTTGAGTTGTTCGAAGCCTGTCTCTGTAGACTTGGATGGCCGAACAGAGCGGGGAAACTCTTCAACAGCCTCTGAATTGCTCATGAATGCACGCAAAAGCCTTTGTTTTCGAAGAAGCCGAATGACTCTTGCAAGGTCCAAAAAGTTTAACGAAGACATGCGAAGGTTTCGATGCGTAACGGAGATCACGTACATAAATACGCGAGAAAAGGATGTTCGGATCGCCCAGCGATCTAATTTCCTTTGAGAAATGAAAACGACGACTTAGACATTGAATGAGGCGAAATGAATTAATGCGATCGAGATATCACAGCGTCGAAAACTGTCGCTGGATTCCGATGGACAGATTTTCAAAGGTGCCTCGGAGAGTTCGGATTCTTTTCTTAGAATACGTAAACGGTTCAGAAAGACGTCCGGCGTGGCTGAGCGCGTGAGGAAAGAGGGACGAGAGTGGGAGATGTGCCGAGGATGGACAGCGTCTCCGATGACGACGCGATCGTTACTGACGAGTTCCTTGAAAAATATTTTCTGAGTCACGATCATCGGTGTTTGCGAGCGTGAAGTTGCCGCGATTCTGTTTCGTTATCGTGGGCGCGGCGTCGTGTGACTTCGCTCGACTGCAGAGAACGGGAATTTTGCAATGATTCGTTGGATCGTGACGCATCGTTAGCATGCTTTCTCGCTTGCTATAAATTGCACGTGCCGAAAGTGATCGAACACCAGTTTCCAATCACCGGCCCTCCAGAGCAGACCTCCGAAAAATCATGAAGGTGGCACAGGTAATGTGGAGCAGCTAAATTTGCCTCGGAGATAATTTCGCGAATAAGAAATCGCAAGGTGAATCCACGAGCTAGTCCGTCCTCCTGGATCTCCGAAAAATTCCGCAACGAACATTTCCTTAACAATTTACTGTCATTTTGAATCGGCAGTCACGGTCGAGTGTGGCCAGAGCACCTCGCTAGATCGAGAGGCGACGCACGAAGGAGATTCTAAGAGAAGTAATTTCGATATGTTTCAGATCCTGTTGACCGTTGCCCTCGCAGCTTCCTGCTTCGCCAGTGGACATCATGGAGGACACTTGGACCATTACGTAAGATATATCGCTATCACATCTCGGTGAATGGATGCTATGGACGATTAAAACTAATACGTTGATACTTATCTTCAGGCCCATCCCAAGTACAACTTCGATTACGGCGTGAGCGATCACAAAACCGGAGACGCCAAGAGCCAGTGGGAAACCAGGGACGGAGACGTGGTCAAGGGTGCATACAGCCTGCACGAAGCCGATGGCACCATCAGAACCGTGGAGTACACCGCCGACGACCACAACGGATTCAACGCAGTGGTGAATCGAGCTGGTAAGGCTGTGCACCCACAGCACTATGCCCACGGAGGTCACTACGGAGGTGCTGGCTACGGATCTGGTCACTATGGCGGTGCATCCTCCCACTCCAACTCCAACAACGTCGCCATCGGTCACGGCTACGCCGGAGCCTCCTTCGCACACTCCAACATCGCTCACGGTATCCCCGCCTACGCTGGACGTGGAGTCTACGGTGCTGGACTTTACCACGGAGGAGCAAGCTCTTTCGCCAACGGAAACAACTTCGCCTACGGACACGGAGGGCACTACTGAAGGAAAATCCCGTTATCCTGCAAAAGAGATCAAAAATCTCTCGATTCATCTGCGGACATCTCTCTGACCACGTTCTTAATGCATTCCTCGACCCGCGAATAAAACTTATTCCTTACATAACCTCGTCCTTTTATTTCCCATCCATCGACGAATGAATCTGGACCGGAAGAGAATTACCTTTCTAAAACAATACTGAGAATTCCATACAACATTCGTAGCACGCATTTTTAAAAGCAAGAGTACGTTGCTGATGACCTAGGATTTCCTTAAGCAAAACGAAAAGGCATGCGAGTACTGTAATTCGACGGTGAAATCGAAAGGATCGATACCCAAGCTCGAGGATCTCGGGAGAAATATTTAACATGTGATTTTATCGGCGCCAAGAGAAGGTGGCGCTGGCCCGGTGGTAGCGTGCCCGATTCCAAATCTAAAGGTCCTGAGTTCAACTCCGAAGAACATCCAAAAATTTCCGAAGAATTCCAAAAGTGTCCGAAGAATTCCAAAATTTCCAAAATCCGAAGGTTCTTTTTTTGTTCATTTATCTTCAATATACATTCCAGGCCGCGTCCGGCAAATGCCACGGTAATCACTTTATAATACACTCTTTTACCGATTACCAGGCAAATATCCACGGTTACGATTTTTTTTACGCGTCACGGGAACGAATCGTGGATGAACTACCTCTATCGGCCTCGAACACGACCGTTCCCCGAGACGAAGAAATTCAGACGAGATCCAAATCAAGCTTATTTTTTCTCGACTACCAAGGCGAAGCTTCGGGTCGACCACTAAGACTCTTACTGAGATTTCAACGTCAATTTCCGCTTCTCGGATTGTGATCCGAGATACGGAACTACTGCGTTGCCAGGAATTTTCTATCGGCGCGTTTCTCATTCGACCTGCTTAATCGACACCCTGCTCGGATGGAAATCGTCACACTGTCGGTATGATACCGACTTAGGGACGGTGTTTCAAGTGTTCCGAGAATTCTATGGCTCCTCAGAGACACCTCAAGACGCTTGTGGCGTCCTAGAGTAACGAGCTGTGCATTGAATCAAGCGTGCTTTAGAAAAGATGCGAGATGTTCGGAGTCACAGTTCCAAAAGTACCCGACGGAAGGCTCGACTTCGTTCGCTATGTCGTAAAACGAGAACGATTACCCCCCTTGAGTTGTTCGAAGCCTGTCTCTGTAGACTTGGATGGCCGAACAGAGCGGGGAAACAATTCAACAGCCTCTGAATTGCTCATGAATGCACGCAAAAGCCTTTGTTTTCGAAGAAGTCGAATGACTCTTGCAAGGTCCAAAAAGTTTAACGAAGACGTGCGAAGGTTTCGATGCGTAACGGAGATCACGTACGTAAATACGCGAGAAAAGGATGTTCGGATCGCCCAGCGATCTAATTACCTTTGAGAAATGAAAACGACGACTTAGACATTGAATTAGGCGAAATGAATTAATGCGATCGAGATATCACAGCGTCGAAAACTGTCGCTGGATTCCGATGGACAGATTTTCAAAGGTGCCTCGGAGAGTTCGGATTCTTTTCTTAGAATACGTAAACGGTTCAGAAAGACGTCCGGCGTGGCTGAGCGCGTGAGGAAAGAGGGACGAGAGTGGGAGATGTGCCGAGGATGGACAGCGTCTCCGATGACGACGCGATCGTTACTGACGAGTTCCTTGAAAAATATTTTCTGAGTCACGATCATCGGTGTTTGCGAGCGTGAAGTTGCCGCGATTCTGTTTCGTTATCGTGGGCGCGGCGTCGTGTGACTTCGCTCGACTGCAGAGAACGGGAATTTTGCAATGATTCGTTGGATCGTGACGCATCGTTAGCATGCTTTCTCGCTTGCTATAAATTGCACGTGCCGAAAGTGATCGAACACCAGTTTCCAATCACCGGCCCTCCAGAGCAGACCTCCGAAAAATCATGAAGGTGGCACAGGTAATGTGGAGCAGCTAAATTTGCCTCGGAGATAATTTCGCGAATAAGAAATCGCAAGGTGAATCCACGAGCTAGTCCGTCCTCCTGGATCTCCGAAAAATTCCGCAACGAACATTTCCTTAACAATTTACTGTCATTTTGAATCGGCAGTCACGGTCGAGTGTGGCCAGAGCACCTCGCTAGATCGAGAGGCGACGCACGAAGGAGATTCTAAGAGAAGTAATTTCGATATGTTTCAGATCCTGTTGACCGTTGCCCTCGCAGCTTCCTGCTTCGCCAGTGGACATCATGGAGGACACTTGGACAATTACGTAAGATATATCGCTATCACATCTCGGTGAATGGATGCTATGGACGATTAAAACTAATACGTTGATACTTATCTTCAGGCCCATCCCAAGTACAACTTCGATTACGGCGTGAGCGATCACAAAACCGGAGACGCCAAGAGCCAGTGGGAAACCAGGGACGGAGACGTGGTCAAGGGTGCATACAGCCTGCACGAAGCCGATGGCACCATCAGAACCGTGGAGTACACCGCCGACGACCACAACGGATTCAACGCAGTGGTGAATCGAGCTGGTAAGGCTGTGCACCCACAGCACTATGCCCACGGAGGTCACTACGGAGGTGCTGGCTACGGATCTGGTCACTATGGCGGTGCATCCTCCCACTCCAACTCCAACAACGTCGCCATCGGTCACGGCTACGCCGGAGCCTCCTTCGCACACTCCAACATCGCTCACGGTATCCCCGCCTACGCTGGACGTGGAGTCTACGGTGCTGGACTTTACCACGGAGGAGCAAGCTCTTTCGCCAACGGAAACAACTTCGCCTACGGACACGGAGGGCACTACTGAAGGAAAATCCCGTTATCCTGCAAAAGAGATCAAAAATCTCTCGATTCATCTGCGGACATCTCTCTGACCACGTTGTTAATGCATTCCTCGACCCGCGAATAAAACTTATTCCTTACATAACCTCGTCCTTTTATTTCCCATCCATCGACGAATGAATCTGGACCGGAAGAGAATTACCTTTCTAAAACAATACTGAGAATTCCATACAACATTCGTAGCACGCATTTTTAAAAGCAAGAGTACGTTGCTGATGACCTAGGATTTCCTTAAGCAAAACGAAAAGGCATGCGAGTACTGTAATTCGACGGTGAAATCGAAAGGATCGATACCCAAGCTCGAGGATCTCGGGAGAAATATTTAACATGTGATTTTATCGGCGCCAAGAGAAGGTTGCGCTGGCCCGGTGGTAGCGTGCCCGATTCCAAATCTAAAGGTCCTGAGTTCAACTCCGAAGAACATCCAAAAATTTCCGAAGAATTCCAAAAGTGTCCGAAGAATTCCAAAATTTCCAAAATCCGAAGGTTCTTTTTTTGTTCATTTATCTTCAATATACATTCCAGGCCGCGTCCGGCAAATGCCACGGTAATCACTTTATATACACTCTTTTACCGATTACCAGGCAATTATCCACGGTTACGATTTTTTTTACGCGTCACGGGAACGAATCGTGGATGAACTACCTCTATCGGCCACGAACACGACCGTTCCCCGAGACGAAGAAATTCAGACGAGATCCAAATCAAGCTTATTTTTTCTCGACTACCAAGGCGAAGCTCCGGGTCGACCACTAAGACTCTTACTGAGATTTCAACGTCAATTTCCGCTTCTCGGATTGTGATCCGAGATACGGAACTACTGCGTTGCCAGGAATTTCCTATCGGCGCGTTTCTCATTCGACCTGCTTAATCGACACCCTGCTCGGATGGAAATCGTCACACTGTCGGTATGATACCGACTTAGGGACGGTGTTTCAAGTGTTCCGAGAATTCTATGGCTCCTCAGAGACACCTCAAGACGCTTGTGGCGTCCTAGAGTAACGAGCTGTGCATTGAATCAAGCGTGCTTTAGAAAAGATGCGAGATGTTCGGAGTCACAGTTCCAAAAGTACCCGACGGAAGGCTCGACTTCGTTCGCTATGTCGTAAAACGAGAACGATAACCCCCCTTGAGTTGTTCGAAGCCTGTCTCTGTAGACTTGGATGGCCGAACAGAGCGGGGAAACTCTTCAACAGCCTCTGAATTGCTCATGAATGCACGCAAAAGCCTTTGTTTTCGAAGAAGCCGAATGACTCTTGCAAGGTCCAAAAAGTTTAACGAAGACATGCGAAGGTTTCGATGCGTAACGGAGATCACGTACGTAAATACGCGAGAAAAGGATGTTCGGATCGCCCAGCGATCTAATTACCTTTGAGAAATGAAAACGATGACTTAGACATTGAATTAGGCGAAATGAATTAATGCGATCGAGATATCACAGCGTCGAAAACTGTCGCTGGATTCCGATGGACAGATTTTCAAAGGTGCCTCGGAGAGTTCGGATTCTTTTCTTAGAATACGTAAACGGTTCAGAAAGACGTCCGGCGTGGCTGAGCGCGTGAGGAAAGAGGGACGAGAGTGGGAGATGTGCCGAGGATGGACAGCGTCTCCGATGACGACGCGATCGTTACTGACGAGTTCCTTGAAAAATATTTTCTGAGTCACGATCATCGGTGTTTGCGAGCGTGAAGTTGCCGCGATTCTGTTTCGTTATCGTGGGCGCGGCGTCGTGTGACTTCGCTCGACTGCAGAGAACGGGAATTTTGCAATGATTCGTTGGATCGTGACGCATCGTTAGCATGCTTTCTCGCTTGCTATAAATTGCACGTGCCGAAAGTGATCGAACACCAGTTTCCAATCACCGGCCCTCCAGAGCAGACCTCCGAAAAATCATGAAGGTGGCACAGGTAATGTGGAGCAGCTAAATTTGCCTCGGAGATAATTTCGCGAATAAGAAATCGCAAGGTGAATCCACGAGCTAGTCCGTCCTCCTGGATCTCCGAAAAATTCCGCAACGAACATTTCCTTAACAATTTACTGTCATTTTGAATCGGCAGTCACGGTCGAGTGTGGCCAGAGCACCTCGCTAGATCGAGAGGCGACGCACGAAGGAGATTCTAAGAGAAGTAATTTCGATATGTTTCAGATCCTGTTGACCGTTGCCCTCGCAGCTTCCTGCTTCGCCAGTGGACATCATGGAGGACACTTGGACCATTACGTAAGATATATCGCTATCACATCTCGGTGAATGGATGCTATGGACGATTAAAACTAATACGTTGATACTTATCTTCAGGCCCATCCCAAGTACAACTTCGATTACGGCGTGAGCGATCACAAAACCGGAGACGCCAAGAGCCAGTGGGAAACCAGGGACGGAGACGTGGTCAAGGGTGCATACAGCCTGCACGAAGCCGATGGCACCATCAGAACCGTGGAGTACACCGCCGACGACCACAACGGATTCAACGCAGTGGTGAATCGAGCTGGTAAGGCTGTGCACCCACAGCACTATGCCCACGGAGGTCACTACGGAGGTGCTGGCTACGGATCTGGTCACTATGGCGGTGCATCCTCCCACTCCAACTCCAACAACGTCGCCATCGGTCACGGCTACGCCGGAGCCTCCTTCGCACACTCCAACATCGCTCACGGTATCCCCGCCTACGCTGGACGTGGAGTCTACGGTGCTGGACTTTACCACGGAGGAGCAAGCTCTTTCGCCAAAGGAAACAACTTCGCCTACGGACACGGAGGGCACTACTGAAGGAAAATCCCGTTATCCTGCAAAAGAGATCAAAAATCTCTCGATTCATCTGCGGACATCTCTCTGACCACGTTGTTAATGCATTCCTCGACCCGCGAATAAAACTTATTCCTTACATAACCTCGTCCTTTTATTTCCCATCCATCGACGAATGAATCTGGACCGGAAGAGAATTACCTTTCTAAAACAATACTGAGAATTCCATACAACATTCGTAGCACGCATTTTTAAAAGCAAGAGTACGTTGCTGATGACCTAGGATTTCCTTAAGCAAAACGAAAAGGCATGCGAGTACTGTAATTCGACGGTGAAATCGAAAGGATCGATACCCAAGCTCGAGGATCTCGGGAGAAATATTTAACATGTGATTTTATCGGCGCCAAGAGAAGGTTGCGCTGGCCCGGTGGTAGCGTGCCCGATTCCAAATCTAAAGGTCCTGAGTTCAACTCCGAAGAACATCCAAAAATTTCCGAAGATTTCCAAAAGTGTCCGAAGAATTCCAAAATTTCCAAAATCCGAAGGTTCTTTTTTTGTTCATTTATCTTCAATATACATTCCAGGCCGCGTCCGGCAAATGCCACGGTAATCACTTTATATACACTCTTTTACCGATTACCAGGCAATTATCCACGGTTACGATTTTTTTTACGCGTCACGGGAACGAATCGTGGATGAACTACCTCTATCGGCCACGAACACGACCGTTCCCCGAGACGAAGAAATTCAGACGAGATCCAAATCAAGCTTATTTTTTCTCGACTACCAAGGCGAAGCTCCGGGTCGACCACTAAGACTCTTACTGAGATTTCAACGTCAATTTCCGCTTCTCGGATTGTGATCCGAGATACGGAACTACTGCGTTGCCAGGAATTTCCTATCGGCGCGTTTCTCATTCGACCTGCTTAATCGACACCCTGCTCGGATGGAAATCGTCACACTGTCGGTATGATACCGACTTAGGGACGGTGTTTCAAGTGTTCCGAGAATTCTATGGCTCCTCAGAGACACCTCAAGACGCTTGTGGCGTCCTAGAGTAACGAGCTGTGCATTGAATCAAGCGTGCTTTAGAAAAGATGCGAGATGTTCGGAGTCACAGTTCCAAAAGTACCCGACGGAAGGCTCGACTTCGTTCGCTATGTCGTAAAACGAGAACGATAACCCCCCTTGAGTTGTTCGAAGCCTGTCTCTGTAGACTTGGATGGCCGAACAGAGCGGGGAAACTCTTCAACAGCCTCTGAATTGCTCATGAATGCACGCAAAAGCCTTTGTTTTCGAAGAAGCCGAATGACTCTTGCAAGGTCCAAAAAGTTTAACGAAGACATGCGAAGGTTTCGATGCGTAACGGAGATCACGTACGTAAATACGCGAGAAAAGGATGTTCGGATCGCCCAGCGATCTAATTACCTTTGAGAAATGAAAACGATGACTTAGACATTGAATTAGGCGAAATGAATTAATGCGATCGAGATATCACAGCGTGGAAAACTGTCGCTGGATTCCGATGGACAGATTTTCAAAGGTGCCTCGGAGAGTTCGGATTCTTTTCTTAGAATACGTAAACGGTTCAGAAAGACGTCCGGCGTGGCTGAGCGCGTGAGGAAAGAGGGACGAGAGTGGGAGATGTGCCGAGGATGGACAGCGTCTCCGATGACGACGCGATCGTTACTGACGAGTTCCTTGAAAAATATTTTCTGAGTCACGATCATCGGTGTTTGCGAGCGTGAAGTTGCCGCGATTCTGTTTCGTTATCGTGGGCGCGGCGTCGTGTGACTTCGCTCGACTGCAGAGAACGGGAATTTTGCAATGATTCGTTGGATCGTGACGCATCGTTAGCATGCTTTCTCGCTTGCTATAAATTGCACGTGCCGAAAGTGATCGAACACCAGTTTCCAATCACCGGCCCTCCAGAGCAGACCTCCGAAAAATCATGAAGGTGGCACAGGTAATGTGGAGCAGCTAAATTTGCCTCGGAGATAATTTCGCGAATAAGAAATCGCAAGGTGAATCCACGAGCTAGTCCGTCCTCCTGGATCTCCGAAAAATTCCGCGACGAACATTTCCGTAACAATTTAGTGTCATTTTGAATCGGCAGTCACGGTCGAGTGTGGCCAGAGCACCTCGCTAGATCGAGAGGCGACGCACGAAGGAGATTCTAAGGGAAGTAATTTCGATATGTTTCAGATCCTGTTGACCGTTGCCCTCGCAGCTTCCTGCTTCGCCAGTGGACATCATGGAGGACACTTGGACCATTACGTAAGATATATCGCTATCACATCTCGGTGAATGGATGCTATGGACGATTAAAACTAATACGTTGATACTTATCTTCAGGCCCATCCCAAGTACAACTTCGATTACGGCGTGAGCGATCACAAAACCGGAGACGCCAAGAGCCAGTGGGAAACCAGGGACGGAGACGTGGTCAAGGGTGCATACAGCCTGCACGAAGCCGATGGCACCATCAGAACCGTGGAGTACACCGCCGACGACCACAACGGATTCAACGCAGTGGTGAATCGAGCTGGTAAGGCTGTGCACCCACAGCACTATGCCCACGGAGGTCACTACGGAGGTGCTGGCTACGGATCTGGTCACTATGGCGGTGCATCCTCCCACTCCAACTCCAACAACGTCGCCATCGGTCACGGCTACGCCGGAGCCTCCTTCGCACACTCCAACATCGCTCACGGTATCCCCGCCTACGCTGGACGTGGAGTCTACGGTGCTGGACTTTACCACGGAGGAGCAAGCTCTTTCGCCAACGGAAACAACTTCGCCTACGGACACGGAGGGCACTACTGAAGGAAAATCCCGTTATCCTGCAAAAGAGATCAAAAATCTCTCGATTCATCTGCGGACATCTCTCTGACCACGTTGTTAATGCATTCCTCGACCCGCGAATAAAACTTATTCCTTACATTACCTCGTCCTTTTATTTCCCATCCATCGACGAATGAATCTGGACCGGAAGAGAATTACCTTTCTAAAACAATACTGAGAATTCCATACAACATTCGTAGCACGCATTTTTAAAAGCAAGAGTACGTTGCTGATGACCTAGGATTTCCTTAAGCAAAACGAAAAGGCATGCGAGTACTGTAATTCGACGGTGAAATCGAAAGGATCGATACCCAAGCTCGAGGATCTCGGGAGAAATATTTAACATGTGATTTTATCGGCGCCAAGAGAAGGTGGCGCTGGCCCGGTGGTAGCATGCCCGATTCCGAATCTAAAGGTCCTGAGTTCAACTCCGAAGAACATCCAAAAATTTCCGAAGAATTCCAAAAGTGTCCGAAGAATTCCAAAATTTCCAAAATCCGAAGGTTCTTTCTTTGTTCATTTATCTTCCATATACATTCCAGGCCGCATCCGGCAAATGCCACGGTAATCACTTTATAATACACTCTTTTACCGATTACCAGGCAAATATCCACGGTTACGATTTTTTTTACGCGTCACGGGAACGAATCGTGGATGAACTACCTCTATCGGCCACGAACACGACCGTTCCCCGAGACGAAGAAATTCAGACGAGATCCAAATCAAGCTAATTTTTTCTCGACTACCAAGGCGAAGCTCCGGGTCGACCACTAAGACTCTTACTGAGATTTCAACGTCAATTTCCGCTTCTCGGATTGTGATCCGAGATACGGAACTACTGCGTTGCCAGGAATTTCCTATCGGCGCGTTTCTCATTCGACCTGCTTAATCGACACCCTGCTCGGATGGAAATCGTCACACGGTCGGTATGATACCGACTTAGGGACGCTGTTTCAAGGATTCCGAGAATTCTATGGCTCCTCAGAGACACCTCAAGACGCTTGTGGCGTCCTAGAGTAACGAGCTGTGCATTGAATCAAGCGTGCTTTAGAAAAGATGCGAGATGTTCGGAGTCACAGTTCCAAAAGTACCCGACGGAAGGCTCGACTTCGTTCGCTATGTCGTAAAACGAGAACGATAACCCCCCTTGAGTTGTTCGAAGCCTGTCTCTGTAGACTTGGATGGCCGAACAGAGCGGGGAAACTCTTCAACAGCCTCTGAATTGCTCATGAATGCACGCAAAAGCTTTTGTTTTCGAAGAAGCCGAATGACTCTTGCAAGGTCCAAAAAGTTTAACGAAGACATGCGAAGGTTTCGATGCGTAACTGAGATCACGTACATGAATACGCGAGAAAAGGATGTTCGGATCGCCCAGCGATCTAATTACCTTTGAGAAATGAAAACGACGACTTAGACATTGAATGAGGCGAAATGAATTAATGCGATCGAGATATCACAGCGTCGAAAACTGTCGCTGGATTCCGATGGACAGATTTTCAAAGGTGCCTCGGAGAGTTCGGATTCTTTTCTTAGAATACGTAAACGGTTCAGAAAGACGTCCGGCGTGGCTGAGCGCGTGAGGAAAGAGGGACGAGAGTGGGAGATGTGCCGAGGATGGACAGCGTCTCCGATGACGACGCGATCGTTACTGACGAGTTCCTTGAAAAATATTTTCTGAGTCACGATCATCGGTGTTTGCGAGCGTGAAGTTGCCGCGATTCTGTTTCGTTATCGTGGGCGCGGCGTCGTGTGACTTCGCTCGACTGCAGAGAACGGGAATTTTGCAATGATTCGTTGGATCGTGACGCATCGTTAGGATGCTTTCTCGCTTGCTATAAATTGCACGTGCCGAAAGTGATCGAACACCAGTTTCCAATCACCGGCCCTCCAGAGCAGACCTCCGAAAAATCATGAAGGTGGCACAGGTAATGTGGAGCAGCTAAATTTGCCTCGGAGATAATTTCGCGAATAAGAAATCGCAAGGTGAATCCACGAGCTAGTCCGTCCTCCTGGATCTCCGAAAAATTCCGCGACGAACATTTCCGTAACAATTTACTGTCATTTTGAATCGGCAGTCACGGTCGAGTGTGGCCAGAGCACCTCGCTAGATCGAGAGGCGACGCACGAAGGAGATTCTAAGAGAAGTAATTTCGATATGTTTCAGATCCTGTTGACCGTTGCCCTCGCAGCTTCCTGCTTCGCCAGTGGACATCATGGAGGACACTTGGACCATTACGTAAGATATATCGCTATCACATCTCGGTGAATGGATGCTATGGACGATTAAAACTAATACGTTGATACTTATCTTCAGGCCCATCCCAAGTACAACTTCGATTACGGCGTGAGCGATCACAAAACCGGAGACGCCAAGAGCCAGTGGGAAACCAGGGACGGAGACGTGGTCAAGGGTGCATACAGCCTGCACGAAGCCGATGGCACCATCAGAACCGTGGAGTACACCGCCGACGACCACAACGGATTCAACGCAGTGGTGAATCGAGCTGGTAAGGCTGTGCACCCACAGCACTATGCCCACGGAGGTCACTACGGAGGTGCTGGCTACGGATCTGGTCACTATGGCGGTGCATCCTCCCACTCCAACTCCAACAACGTCGCCATCGGTCACGGCTACGCCGGAGCCTCCTTCGCACACTCCAACATCGCTCACGGTATCCCCGCCTACGCTGGACGTGGAGTCTACGGTGCTGGACTTTACCACGGAGGAGCAAGCTCTTTCGCCAACGGAAACAACTTCGCCTACGGACACGGAGGGCACTACTGAAGGAAAATCCCGTTATCCTGCAAAAGAGATCAAAAATCTCTCGATTCATCTGCGGACATCTCTCTGACCACGTTGTTAATGCATTCCTCGACCCGCGAATAAAACTTATTCCTTACATAACCTCGTCCTTTTATTTCCCATCCATCGACGAATGAATCTGGACCGGAAGAGAATTACCTTTCTAAAACAATACTGAGAATTCCATACAACATTCGTAGCACGCATTTTTAAAAGCAAGAGTACGTTGCTGATGACCTAGGATTTCCTTAAGCAAAACGAAAAGGCATGCGAGTACTGTAATTCGACGGTGAAATCGAAAGGATCGATACCCAAGCTCGAGGATCTCGGGAGAAATATTTAACATGTGATTTTATCGGCGCCAAGAGAAGGTGGCGCTGGCCCGGTGGTAGCGTGCCCGATTCCGAATCTAAAGGTCCTGAGTTCAACTCCGAAGAACATCCAAAAATTTCCGAAGAATTCCAAAAGTGTCCGAAGAATTCCAAAATTTCCAAAATCCGAAGGTTCTTTTTTTGTTCATTTATCTTCAATATACATTCCAGGCCGCGTCCGGCAAATGCCACGGTAATCACTTTATAATACACTCTTTTACCGATTACCAGGCAAATATCCACGGTTACGATTTTTTTTACGCGTCACGGGAACGAATCGTGGATGAACTACCTCTATCGGCCTCGAACACGACCGTTCCCCGAGACGAAGAAATTCAGACGAGATCCAAATCAAGCTAATTTTTTCTCGACTACCAATGCGAAGCTCCGGGTCGACCACTAAGACTCTTACTGAGATTTCAACGTCAATTTCCGCATCTCGGATTGTGATCCGAGATACCGAACTACTGCGTTGCCAGGAATTTCCTATCGGCGCGTTTCTCATTCGACCTGCTTAATCGACACCCTGCTCGGATGGAAATCGTCACACGGTCGGTATGATACCGACTTAGGGACGGTGTTTCAAGTGTTCCGAGAATTCTATGGCTCCTCAGAGACACCTCAAGACGCTTGTGGCGTCCTAGAGTAACGAGCTGTGCATTGAATCAAGCGTGCTTTAGAAAAGATGCGAGATGTTCGGAGTCACAGTTCCAAAAGTACCCGACGGAAGGCTCGACTTCGTTCGCTATGTCGTAAAACGAGAACGATAACCCCTCTTGAGTTGTTCGAAGCCTGTCTCTGTAGACTTGGATGGCCGAACAGAGCGGGGAAACTCTTCAACAGCCTCTGAATTGCTCATGAATGCACGCAAAAGCCTTTGTTTTCGAAGAAGCCGAATGACTCTTGCAAGGTCCAAAAAGTTTAACGAAGACATGCGAAGGTTTCGATGCGTAACGGAGATCACGTACATAAATACGCGAGAAAAGGATGTTCGGATCGCCCAGCGATCTAATTTCCTTTGAGAAATGAAAACGACGACTTAGACATTGAATGAGGCGAAATGAATTAATGCGATCGAGATATCACAGCGTCGAAAACTGTCGCTGGATTCCGATGGACAGATTTTCAAAGGTGCCTCGGAGAGTTCGGATTCTTTTCTTAGAATACGTAAACGGTTCAGAAAGACGTCCGGCGTGGCTGAGCGCGTGAGGAAAGAGGGACGAGAGTGGGAGATGTGCCGAGGATGGACAGCGTCTCCGATGACGACGCGATCGTTACTGACGAGTTCCTTGAAAAATATTTTCTGAGTCACGATCATCGGTGTTTGCGAGCGTGAAGTTGCCGCGATTCTGTTTCGTTATCGTGGGCGCGGCGTCGTGTGACTTCGCTCGACTGCAGAGAACGGGAATTTTGCAATGATTCGTTGGATCGTGACGCATCGTTAGCATGCTTTCTCGCTTGCTATAAATTGCACGTGCCGAAAGTGATCGAACACCAGTTTCCAATCACCGGCCCTCCAGAGCAGACCTCCGAAAAATCATGAAGGTGGCACAGGTAATGTGGAGCAGCTAAATTTGCCTCGGAGATAATTTCGCGAATAAGAAATCGCAAGGTGAATCCACGAGCTAGTCCGTCCTCCTGGATCTCCGAAAAATTCCGCGACGAACATTTCCGTAACAATTTACTGTCATTTTGAATCGGCAGTCACGGTCGAGTGTGGCCAGAGCACCTCGCTAGATCGAGAGGCGACGCACGAAGGAGATTCTAAGGGAAGTAATTTCGATATGTTTCAGATCCTGTTGACCGTTGCCCTCGCAGCTTCCTGCTTCGCCAGTGGACATCATGGAGGACACTTGGACCATTACGTAAGATATATCGCTATCACATCTCGGTGAATGGATGCTATGGACGATTAAAACTAATACGTTGATACTTATCTTCAGGCCCATCCCAAGTACAACTTCGATTACGGCGTGAGCGATCACAAAACCGGAGACGCCAAGAGCCAGTGGGAAACCAGGGACGGAGACGTGGTCAAGGGTGCATACAGCCTGCACGAAGCCGATGGCACCATCAGAACCGTGGAGTACACCGCCGACGACCACAACGGATTCAACGCAGTGGTGAATCGAGCTGGTAAGGCTGTGCACCCACAGCACTATGCCCACGGAGGTCACTACGGAGGTGCTGGCTACGGATCTGGTCACTATGGCGGTGCATCCTCCCACTCCAACTCCAACAACGTCGCCATCGGTCACGGCTACGCCGGAGCCTCCTTCGCACACTCCAACATCGCTCACGGTATCCCCGCCTACGCTGGACGTGGAGTCTACGGTGCTGGACTTTACCACGGAGGAGCAAGCTCTTTCGCCAACGGAAACAACTTCGCCTACGGACACGGAGGGCACTACTGAAGGAAAATCCCGTTATCCTGCAAAAGAGATCAAAAATCTCTCGATTCATCTGCGGACATCTCTCTGACCACGTTGTTAATGCATTCCTCGACCCGCGAATAAAACTTATTCCTTACATTACCTCGTCCTTTTATTTCCCATCCATCGACGAATGAATCTGGACCGGAAGAGAATTACCTTTCTAAAACAATACTGAGAATTCCATACAACATTCGTAGCACGCATTTTTAAAAGCAAGAGTACGTTGCTGATGACCTAGGATTTCCTTAAGCAAAACGAAAAGGCATGCGAGTACTGTAATTCGACGGTGAAATCGAAAGGATCGATACCCAAGCTCGAGGATCTCGGGAGAAATATTTAACATGTGATTTTATCGGCGCCAAGAGAAGGTGGCGCTGGCCCGGTGGTAGCGTGCCCGATTCCAAATCTAAAGGTCCTGAGTTCAACTCCGAAGAACATCCAAAAATTTCCGAAGAATTCCAAAAGTGTCCGAAGAATTCCAAAATTTCCAAAATCCGAAGGTTCTTTTTTTGTTAATTTATCTTCAATACACATTCCAGGCCGCGTCCGGCAAATGCCACGGTAATCACTTTATAATACACTCTTTTACCGATTACCAGGCAAATATCCACGGTTACGATTTTTTTTACGCGTCACGGGAACGAATCGTGGATGAACTACCTCTATCGGCCACGAACACGACCGTTCCCCGAGACGAAGAAATTCAGACGAGATCCAAATCAAGCTTATTTTTTCTCGACTACCAAGGCGAAGCTCCGGGTCGACCACTAAGACTCTTACTGAGATTCCAACGTCAATTTCCGTATCTCGGATCACACTACTGCGTTGCCAGGAATTTCCTATCGGCGCGTTTCTCATTCGACCTGCTTAATCGACACCCTGCTCGGATGGAAATCGTCACACGGTCGGTATGATACCGACTTAGGGACGGTGTTTCAAGGATTCCGAGAATTCTATGACTCCTCAGAGACACCTCAAGACGCTTGTGGCGTCCTAGAGTAACGAGCTGTGCATTGAATCAAGCGTGCTTTAGAAAAGATGCGAGATGTTCGGAGTCACAGTTCCAAAAGTACCCAACGAAAGGCTCGACTTCGCTCGCTATGTCGTAAAACGAGAACGATAACCCCCCTAGAGTTGTTCGAAGCCTGTCTCTGTAGACTTGGATGGCCGAACAGAGCGGGGAAACTCTTCAACAGCCTCTGAATTGCTCATGAATGCACGCAAAAGCCTTTGTTTTCGAAGAAGCCGAATGACTCTTGCAAGGTCCAAAAAGTTTAACGAAGACATGCGAAGGTTTCGATGCGTAACGGAGATCACGTACATAAATACGCGAGAAAAGGATGTTCGGATCGCCCAGCGATCTAATTTCCTTTGAGAAATGAAAACGACGACTTGGACATTGAATTAGGCGAAATGAATCAATGCGATCGAGATATCACAGCGTCGAAAACTGTCGCTGGATTCCGATGGACAGATTTTCAAAGGTGCCTCGGAGAGTTCGGATTCTTTTCTTAGAATACGTAAACGGTTCAGAAAGACGTCCGGCGTGGCTGAGCGCGTGAGGAAAGAGGGACGAGAGTGGGAGATGTGCCGAGGATGGACAGCGTCTCCGATGACGACGCGATCGTTACTGACGAGTTCCTTGAAAAATATTTTCTGAGTCACGATCATCGGTGTTTGCGAGCGTGAAGTTGCCGCGATTCTGTTTCGTTATCGTGGGCGCGGCGTCGTGTGACTTCGCTCGACTGCAGAGAACGGGAATTTTGCAATGATCCGTTGGATCGTGGCGCATCGTTAGCATGCTTTCTCGCTTGCTATAAATTGCACGTGCCGAAAGTGATCGAACACCAGTTTCCAATCACCGGCCCTCCAGAGCAGACCTCCGAAAAATCATGAAGGTGGCACAGGTAATGTGGAGCAGCTAAATTTGCCTCGGAGATAATTTCGCGAATAAGAAATCGCAAGGTGAATCCACGAGCTAGTCCGTCCTCCTGGATCTCCGAAAAATTCCGCGACGAACATTTCCGTAACAATTTACTGTCATTTTGAATCGGCAGTCACGGTCGAGTGTGGCCAGAGCACCTCGCTAGATCGAGAGGCGACGCACGAAGGAGATTCTAAGAGAAGTAATTTCGATATGTTTCAGATCCTGTTGACCGTTGCCCTCGCAGCTTCCTGCTTCGCCAGTGGACATCATGGAGGACACTTGGACCATTACGTAAGATATATCGCTATCACATCTCGGTGAATGGATGCTATGGACGATTAAAACTAATACGTTGATACTTATCTTCAGGCCCATCCCAAGTACAACTTCGATTACGGCGTGAGCGATCACAAAACCGGAGACGCCAAGAGCCAGTGGGAAACCAGGGACGGAGACGTGGTCAAGGGTGCATACAGCCTGCACGAAGCCGATGGCACCATCAGAACCGTGGAGTACACCGCCGACGACCACAACGGATTCAACGCAGTGGTGAATCGAGCTGGTAAGGCTGTGCACCAACAGCACTATGCCCACGGAGGTCACTACGGAGGTGCTGGCTACGGATCTGGTCACTATGGCGGTGCATCCTCCCACTCCAACTCCAACAACGTCGCCATCGGTCACGGCTACGCCGGAGCCTCCTTCGCACACTCCAACATCGCTCACGGTATCCCCGCCTACGCTGGACGTGGAGTCTACGGTGCTGGACTTTACCACGGAGGAGCAAGCTCTTTCGCCAACGGAAACAACTTCGCCTACGGACACGGAGGGCACTACTGAAGGAAAATCCCGTTATCCTGCAAAAGAGATCAAAAATCTCTCGATTCATCTGCGGACATCTCTCTGACCACGTTGTTAATGCATTCCTCGACCCGCGAATAAAACTTATTCCTTACATTACCTCGTCCTTTTATTTCCCATCCATCGACGAATGAATCTGGACCGGAAGAGAATTACCTTTCTAAAACAATACTGAGAATTCCATACAACATTCGTAGCACGCATTTTTAAAAGCAAGAGTACGTTGCTGATGACCTAGGATTTCCTTAAGCAAAACGAAAAGGCATGCGAGTCCTGTAATTCGACGGTGAAATCGAAAGGATCGATACCCAAGCTCGAGGATCTCGGGAGAAATATTTAACATGTGATTTTATCGGCGCCAAGAAAAGGTGGCGCTGGCCCGGTGGTAGCGTGCCCGATTCCAAATCTAAAGGTCCTGAGTTCAACTCCGAAGAACATCCAAAAATTTCCGAAGAATTCCAAAAGTGTCCGAAGAATTCCAAAATTTCCAAAATCCGAAGGTTCTTTTTTTGTTCATTTATCTTCAATATACATTCCAGGCCGCGTCCGGCAAATGCCACGGTAATCACTTTATAATACACTCTTTTACCGATTACCAGGCAATTATCCACGGTTACGATTTTTTTTACGCGTCACGGGAACGAATCGTGGATGAACTACCTCTATCGGCCACGAACACGACCGTTCCCCGAGACGAAGAAATTCAGACGAGATCCAAATCAAGCTTATTTTTTCTCGACTACCAAGGCGAAGCTCCGGGTCGACCACTAAGACTCTTACTGAGATTTCAATGTCAATTTCCGCATCTCGGATTGTGATCCGAGATACGGAACTACTGCGTTGCCAGGAATTTCCTATCGGCGCGTTTCTCATTCGACCTGCTTAATCGAAACCCTTCTCGGATGGAAATCGTCACACGGTCGGTATGATACCGACTTAGGGACGGTGTTTCAAGGATTCCGAGAATTCTATGGCTCCTCAGAGACACCTCAAGACGCTTGTGGCGTCCTAGAGTAACGAGCTGTGCATTGAATCAAGCGTGCTTTAGAAAAGATGCGAGATGTTCGGAGTCACAGTTCCAAAAGTACCCGACGGAAGGCTCGACTTCGTTCGCTATGTCGTAAAACGAGAACGATAACCCCCCTTGAGTTGTTCGAAGCCTGTCTCTGTAGACTTGGATGGCCGAACAGAGCGGGGAAACTCTTCAACAGCCTCTGAATTGCTCATGAATGCACGAAAAAGCTTTTGTTTTCGAAGAAGCCGAATGACTCTTGCAAGGTGCAAAAAGTTTAACGAAGACATGCGAAGGTTTCGATGCGTAACGGAGATCACGTACATAAATACGCGAGAAAAGGATGTTCGGATCGCCCAGCGATCTAATTTCCTTTGAGAAATGAAAACGACGACTTAGACATTGAATGAGGCGAAATGAATCAATGCGATCGAGATATCACAGCGTCGAAAACTGTAGCTGGATTCCGATGGACAGATTTTCAAAGGTGCCTCGGAGAGTTCGGATTCTTTTCTTAGAATACGTAAACGGTTCAGAAAGACGTCCGGCGTGGCTGAGCGCGTGAGGAAAGAGGGACGAGAGTGGGAGATGTGCCGAGGATGGACAGCGTCTCCGATGACGACGCGATCGTTACTGACGAGTTCCTTGAAAAATATTTTCTGAGTCACGATCATCGGTGTTTGCGAGCGTGAAGTTGCCGCGATTCTGTTTCGTTATCGTGGGCGCGGCGTCGTGTGACTTCGCTCGACTGCAGAGAACGGGAATTTTGCAATGATTCGTTGGATCGTGACGCATCGTTAGCATGCTTTCTCGCTTGCTATAAATTGCACGTGCCGAAAGTGATCGAACACCAGTTTCCAATCACCGGCCCTCCAGAGCAGACCTCCGAAAAATCATGAAGGTGGCACAGGTAATGTGGAGCAGCTAAATTTGCCTCGGAGATAATTTCGCGAATAAGAAATCGCAAGGTGAATCCACGAGCTAGTCCGTCCTCCTGGATCTCCGAAAAATTCCGCGACGAACATTTCCGTAACAATTTACTGTCATTTTGAATCGGCAGTCACGGTCGAGTGTGGCCAGAGCACCTCGCTAGATCGAGAGGCGACGCACGAAGGAGATTCTAAGAGAAGTAATTTCGATATGTTTCAGATCCTGTTGACCGTTGCCCTCGCAGCTTCCTGCTTCGCCAGTGGACATCATGGAGGACACTTGGACCATTACGTAAGATATATCGCTATCACATCTCGGTGAATGGATGCTATGGACGATTAAAACTAATACGTTGATACTTATCTTCAGGCCCATCCCAAGTACAACTTCGATTACGGCGTGAGCGATCACAAAACCGGAGACGCCAAGAGCCAGTGGGAAACCAGGGACGGAGACGTGGTCAAGGGTGCATACAGCCTGCACGAAGCCGATGGCACCATCAGAACCGTGGAGTACACCGCCGACGACCACAACGGATTCAACGCAGTGGTGAATCGAGCTGGTAAGGCTGTGCACCCACAGCACTATGCCCACGGAGGTCACTACGGAGGTGCTGGCTACGGATCTGGTCACTATGGCGGTGCATCCTCCCACTCCAACTCCAACAACGTCGCCATCGGTCACGGCTACGCCGGAGCCTCCTTCGCACACTCCAACATCGCTCACGGTATCCCCGCCTACGCTGGACGTGGAGTCTACGGTGCTGGACTTTACCACGGAGGAGCAAGCTCTTTCGCCAACGGAAACAACTTCGCCTACGGACACGGAGGGCACTACTGAAGGAAAATCCCGTTATCCTGCAAAAGAGATCAAAAATCTCTCGATTCATCTGCGGACATCTCTCTGACCACGTTCTTAATGCATTCCTCGACCCGCGAATAAAACTTATTCCTTACATAACCTCGTCCTTTTATTTCCCATCCATCGACGAATGAATCTGGACCGGAAGAGAATTACCTTTCTAAAACAATACTGAGAATTCCATACAACATTCGTAGCACGCATTTTTAAAAGCAAGAGTACGTTGCTGATGACCTAGGATTTCCTTAAGCAAAACGAAAAGGCATGCGAGTACTGTAATTCGACGGTGAAATCGAAAGGATCGATACCCAAGCTCGAGGATCTCGGGAGAAATATTTAACATGTGATTTTATCGGCGCCAAGAAAAGGTGGCGCTGGCCCGGTGGTAGCGTGCCCGATTCCAAATCTAAAGGTCCTGAGTTCAACTCCGAAGAACATCCAAAAATTTCCGAAGAATTCCAAAAGTGTCCGAAGAATTCCAAAATTTCCAAAATCCGAAGGTTCTTTTTTTGTTCATTTATCTTCAATATACATTCCAGGCCGCGTCCGGCAAATGCCACGGTAATCACTTTATAATACACTCTTTTACCGATTACCAGGCAAATATCCACGGTTACGATTTTTTTTACGCGTCACGGGAACGAATCGTGGATGAACTACCTCTATCGGCCTCGAACACGACCGTTCCCCGAGACGAAGAAATTCAGACGAGATCCAAATCAAGCTAATTTTTTCTCGACTACCAATGCGAAGCTCCGGGTCGACCACTAAGACTCTTACTAAGATTTCAACGTCAATTTCCGCATCTCGGATTGTGATCCGAGATACGGAACTACTGCGTTGCCAGGAATTTCCTATCGGCGCGTTTCTCATTCGACCTGCTTAATCGACACCCTGCTCGGATGGAAATCGTCACACGGTCGGTATGATACCGACTTAGGGACGGTGTTTCAAGGATTCCGAGAATTCTATGGCTCCTCAGAGACACCTCAAGACGCTTGTGGCGTCCTAGAGTAACGAGCTGTGCATTGAATCAAGCGTGCTTTAGAAAAGATGCGAGATGTTCGGAGTCACAGTTCCAAAAGTACCCGACGGAAGGCTCGACTTCGTTCGCTATGTCGTAAAACGAGAACGATAACCCCCCTTGAGTTGTTCGAAGCCTGTCTCTGTAGACTTGGATGGCCGAACAGAGCGGGGAAACTCTTCAACAGCCTCTGAATTGCTCATGAATGCACGCAAAAGCCTTTGTTTTCGAAGAAGCCGAATGACTCTTGCAAGGTCCAAAAAGTTTAACGAAGACATGCGAAGGCTTCGATGCGTAACGGAGATCACGTACATAAACACGCGAGAAAAGGATGTTCGGATCGCCCAGCGATCTAATTTCCTTTGAGAAATGAAAACGACGACTTAGACATTGAATTAGGCGAAATGAATTAATGCGATCGAGATATCACAGCGTCGAAAACTGTCGCTGGATTCCGATGGACAGATTTTCAAAGGTGCCTCGGAGAGTTCGGATTCTTTTCTTAGAATACGTAAACGGTTCAGAAAGACGTCCGGCGTGGCTGAGCGCGTGAGGAAAGAGGGACGAGAGTGGGAGATGTGCCGAGGATGGACAGCGTCTCCGATGACGACGCGATCGTTACTGACGAGTTCCTTGAAAAATATTTTCTGAGTCACGATCATCGGTGTTTGCGAGCGTGAAGTTGCCGCGATTCTGTTTCGTTATCGTGGGCGCGGCGTCGTGTGACTTCGCTCGACGGCAGAGAACGGGAATTTTGCAATGATTCGTTGGATCGTGACGCATCGTTAGGATGCTTTCTCGCTTGCTATAAATTGCACGTGCCGAAAGTGATCGAACACCAGTTTCCAATCACCGGCCCTCCAGAGCAGACCTCCGAAAAATCATGAAGGTGGCACAGGTAATGTGGAGCAGCTAAATTTGCCTCGGAGATAATTTCGCGAATAAGAAATCGCAAGGTGAATCCACGAGCTAGTCCGTCCTCCTGGATCTCCGAAAAATTCCGCGACGAACATTTCCGTAACAATTTACTGTCATTTTGAATCGGCAGTCACGGTCGAGTGTGGCCAGAGCACCTCGCTAGATCGAGAGGCGACGCACGAAGGAGATTCTAAGAGAAGTAATTTCGATATGTTTCAGATCCTGTTGACCGTTGCCCTCGCAGCTTCCTGCTTCGCCAGTGGACATCATGGAGGACACTTGGACAATTACGTAAGATATATCGCTATCACATCTCGGTGAATGGATGCTATGGACGATTAAAACTAATACGTTGATACTTATCTTCAGGCCCATCCCAAGTACAACTTCGATTACGGCGTGAGCGATCACAAAACCGGAGACGCCAAGAGCCAGTGGGAAACCAGGGACGGAGACGTGGTCAAGGGTGCATACAGCCTGCACGAAGCCGATGGCACCATCAGAACCTTGGAGTACACCGCCGACGACCACAACGGATTCAACGCAGTGGTGAATCGAGCTGGTAAGGCTGTGCACCCACAGCACTATGCCCACGGAGGTCACTACGGAGGCGCTGGCTACGGATCTGGTCACTATGGCGGTGCATCCTCCCACTCCAACTCCAACAACGTCGCCATCGGTCACGGCTACGCCGGAGCCTCCTTCGCACACTCCAACATCGCTCACGGTATCCCCGCCTACGCTGGACGTGGAGTCTACGGTGCTGGACTTTACCACGGAGGAGCAAGCTCTTTCGCCAACGGAAACAACTTCGCCTACGGACACGGAGGGCACTACTGAAGGAAAATCCCGTTATCCTGCAAAAGAGATCAAAAATCTCTCGATTCATCTGCGGACATCTCTCTGACCACGTTGTTAATGCATTCCTCGACCCGCGAATAAAACTTATTCCTTACATAACCTCGTCCTTTTATTTCCCATCCATCGACGAATGAATCTGGACCGGAAGAGAATTACCTTTCTAAAACAATACTGAGAATTCCATACAACATTCGTAGCACGCATTTTTAAAAGCAAGAGTACGTTGCTGATGACCTAGGATTTCCTTAAGCAAAACGAAAAGGCATGCGAGTACTGTAATTCGACGGTGAAATCGAAAGGATCGATACCCAAGCTCGAGGATCTCGGGAGAAATATTTAACATGTGATTTTATCGGCGCCAAGAGAAGGTGGCGCTGGCCCGGTGGTAGCGTGCCCGATTCCAAATCTAAAGGTCCTGAGTTCAACTCCGAAGAACATCCAAAAATTTCCGAAGAATTCCAAAAGTGTCCGAAGAATTCCAAAATTTCCAAAATCCGAAGGTTCTTTTTTTGTTCATTTATCTTCAATATACATTCCAGGCCGCGTCCGGCAAATGCCACGGTAATCACTTTATATACACTCTTTTACCGATTACCAGGCAATTATCCACGGTTACGATTTTTTTTACGCGTCACGGGAACGAATCGTGGATGAACTACCTCTATCGGCCACGAACACAACCGTTCCCCGAGACGAAGAAATTCAGACGAGATCCAAATCAAGCTTATTTTTTCTCGACTACCAAGGCGAAGCTCCGGGTCGACCACTAAGACTCTTACTGAGATTTCAACGTCAATTTCCGCATCTCGGATTGTGATCCGAGATACGGAACTACTGCGTTGCCAGGAATTTCCTATCGGCGCGTTTCTCATTCGACCTGCTTAATCGACACCCTGCTCGGATGGAAATCGTCACACTGTCGGTATGATACCGACTTAGGGACGGTGTTTCAAGTGTTCCGAGAATTCTATGGCTCCTCAGAGACACCTCAAGACGCTTGTGGCGTCCTAGAGTAACGAGCTGTGCATTGAATCAAGCGTGCTTTAGAAAAGATGCGAGATGTTCGGAGTCACAGTTCCAAAAGTACCCGACGGAAGGCTCGACTTCGTTCGCTATGTCGTAAAACGAGAACGATAACCCCCCTTGAGTTGTTCGAAGCCTGTCTCTGTAGACTTGGATGGCCGAACAGAGCGGGGAAACTCTTCAACAGCCTCTGAATTGCTCATGAATGCACGCAAAAGCCTTTGTTTTCGAAGAAGCCGAATGACTCTTGCAAGGTCCAAAAAGTTTAACGAAGACATGCGAAGGTTTCGATGCGTAACGGAGATCACGTACGTAAATACGCGAGAAAAGGATGTTCGGATCGCCCAGCGATCTAATTACCTTTGAGAAATGAAAACGATGACTTAGACATTGAATTAGGCGAAATGAATTAATGCGATCGAGATATCACAGCGTCGAAAACTGTCGCTGGATTCCGATGGACAGATTTTCAAAGGTGCCTCGGAGAGTTCGGATTCTTTTCTTAGAATACGTAAACGGTTCAGAAAGACGTCCGGCGTGGCTGAGCGCGTGAGGAAAGAGGGACGAGAGTGGGAGATGTGCCGAGGATGGACAGCGTCTCCGATGACGACGCGATCGTTACTGACGAGTTCCTTGAAAAATATTTTCTGAGTCACGATCATCGGTGTTTGCGAGCGTGAAGTTGCCGCGATTCTGTTTCGTTATCGTGGGCGCGGCGTCGTGTGACTTCGCTCGACGGCAGAGAACGGGAATTTTGCAATGATTCGTTGGATCGTGACGCATCGTTAGGATGCTTTCTCGCTTGCTATAAATTGCACGTGCCGAAAGTGATCGAACACCAGTTTCCAATCACCGGCCCTCCAGAGCAGACCTCCGAAAAATCATGAAGGTGGCACAGGTAATGTGGAGCAGCTAAATTTGCCTCGGAGATAATTTCGCGAATAAGAAATCGCAAGGTGAATCCACGAGCTAGTCCGTCCTCCTGGATCTCCGAAAAATTCCGCGACGAACATTTCCGTAACAATTTACTGTCATTTTGAATCGGCAGTCACGGTCGAGTGTGGCCAGAGCACCTCGCTAGATCGAGAGGCGACGCACGAAGGAGATTCTAAGAGAAGTAATTTCGATATGTTTCAGATCCTGTTGACCGTTGCCCTCGCAGCTTCCTGCTTCGCCAGTGGACATCATGGAGGACACTTGGACAATTACGTAAGATATATCGCTATCACATCTCGGTGAATGGATGCTATGGACGATTAAAACTAATACGTTGATACTTATCTTCAGGCCCATCCCAAGTACAACTTCGATTACGGCGTGAGCGATCACAAAACCGGAGACGCCAAGAGCCAGTGGGAAACCAGGGACGGAGACGTGGTCAAGGGTGCATACAGCCTGCACGAAGCCGATGGCACCATCAGAACCTTGGAGTACACCGCCGACGACCACAACGGATTCAACGCAGTGGTGAATCGAGCTGGTAAGGCTGTGCACCCACAGCACTATGCCCACGGAGGTCACTACGGAGGCGCTGGCTACGGATCTGGTCACTATGGCGGTGCATCCTCCCACTCCAACTCCAACAACGTCGCCATCGGTCACGGCTACGCCGGAGCCTCCTTCGCACACTCCAACATCGCTCACGGTATCCCCGCCTACGCTGGACGTGGAGTCTACGGTGCTGGACTTTACCACGGAGGAGCAAGCTCTTTCGCCAACGGAAACAACTTCGCCTACGGACACGGAGGGCACTACTGAAGGAAAATCCCGTTATCCTGCAAAAGAGATCAAAAATCTCTCGATTCATCTGCGGACATCTCTCTGACCACGTTGTTAATGCATTCCTCGACCCGCGAATAAAACTTATTCCTTACATAACCTCGTCCTTTTATTTCCCATCCATCGACGAATGAATCTGGACCGGAAGAGAATTACCTTTCTAAAACAATACTGAGAATTCCATACAACATTCGTAGCACGCATTTTTAAAAGCAAGAGTACGTTGCTGATGACCTAGGATTTCCTTAAGCAAAACGAAAAGGCATGCGAGTACTGTAATTCGACGGTGAAATCGAAAGGATCGATACCCAAGCTCGAGGATCTCGGGAGAAATATTTAACATGTGATTTTACCGGCGCCAAGAGAAGGTGGCGCTGGCCCGGTGGTAGCGTGCCCGATTCCAAATCTAAAGGTCCTGAGTTCAACTCCGAAGAACATCCAAAAATTTCCGAAGAATTCCAGAAGTGTCCGAAGAATTCCAAAATTTCCAAAATCCGAAGGTTCTTTTTTTGTTCATTTATCTTCAATATACATTCCAGGCCGCGTCCGGCAAATGCCACGGTAATCACTTTATATACACTCTTTTACCGATTACCAGGCAATTATCCACGGTTACGATTTTTTTTACGCGTCACGGGAACGAATCGTGGATGAACTACCTCTATCGGCCACGAACACGACCGTTCCCCGAGACGAAGAAATTCAGACGAGATCCAAATCAAGCTTATTTTTTCTCGACTACCAAGGCGAAGCTCCGGGTCGACCACTAAGACTCTTACTGAGATTTCAACGTCAATTTCCGCTTCTCGGATTGTGATCCGAGATACGGAACTACTGCGTTGCCAGGAATTTCCTATCGGCGCGTTTCTCATTCGACCTGCTTAATCGACACCCTGCTCGGATGGAAATCGTCACACTGTCGGTATGATACCGACTTAGGGACGGTGTTTCAAGTGTTCCGAGAATTCTATGGCTCCTCAGAGACACCTCAAGACGCTTGTGGCGTCCTAGAGTAACGAGCTGTGCATTGAATCAAGCGTGCTTTAGAAAAGATGCGAGATGTTCGGAGTCACAGTTCCAAAAGTACCCGACGGAAGGCTCGACTTCGTTCGCTATGTCGTAAAACGAGAACGATAACCCCCCTTGAGTTGTTCGAAGCCTGTCTCTGTAGACTTGGATGGCCGAACAGAGCGGGGAAACTCTTCAACAGCCTCTGAATTGCTCATGAATGCACGCAAAAGCCTTTGTTTTCGAAGAAGTCGAATGACTCTTGCAAGGTCCAAAAAGTTTAACGAAGACGTGCGAAGGTTTCGATGCGTAACGGAGATCACGTACGTAAATACGCGAGAAAAGGATGTTCGGATCGCCCAGCGATCTAATTACCTTTGAGAAATGAAAACGACGACTTAGACATTGAATTAGGCGAAATGAATTAATGCGATCGAGATATCACAGCGTCGAAAACTGTCGCTGGATTCCGATGGACAGATTTTCAAAGGTGCCTCGGAGAGTTCGGATTCTTTTCTTAGAATACGTAAACGGTTCAGAAAGACGTCCGGCGTGGCTGAGCGCGTGAGGAAAGAGGGACGAGAGTGGGAGATGTGCCGAGGATGGACAGCGTCTCCGATGACGACGCGATCGTTACTGACGAGTTCCTTGAAAAATATTTTCTGAGTCACGATCATCGGTGTTTGCGAGCGTGAAGTTGCCGCGATTCTGTTTCGTTATCGTGGGCGCGGCGTCGTGTGACTTCGCTCGACTGCAGAGAACGGGAATTTTGCAATGATTCGTTGGATCGTGACGCATCGTTAGCATGCTTTCTCGCTTGCTATAAATTGCACGTGCCGAAAGTGATCGAACACCAGTTTCCAATCACCGGCCCTCCAGAGCAGACCTCCGAAAAATCATGAAGGTGGCACAGGTAATGTGGAGCAGCTAAATTTGCCTCGGAGATAATTTCGCGAATAAGAAATCGCAAGGTGAATCCACGAGCTAGTCCGTCCTCCTGGATCTCCGAAAAATTCCGCAACGAACATTTCCGTAACAATTTACTGTCATTTTGAATCGGCAGTCACGGTCGAGTGTGGCCAGAGCACCTCGCTAGATCGAGAGGCGACGCACGAAGGAGATTCTAAGAGAAGTAATTTCGATATGTTTCAGATCCTGTTGACCGTTGCCCTCGCAGCTTCCTGCTTCGCCAGTGGACATCATGGAGGACACTTGGACCATTACGTAAGATATATCGCTATCACATCTCGGTGAATGGATGCTATGGACGATTAAAACTAATACGTTGATACTTATCTTCAGGCCCATCCCAAGTACAACTTCGATTACGGCGTGAGCGATCACAAAACCGGAGACGCCAAGAGCCAGTGGGAAACCAGGGACGGAGACGTGGTCAAGGGTGCATACAGCCTGCACGAAGCCGATGGCACCATCAGAACCGTGGAGTACACCGCCGACGACCACAACGGATTCAACGCAGTGGTGAATCGAGCTGGTAAGGCTGTGCACCCACAGCACTATGCCCACGGAGGTCACTACGGAGGTGCTGGCTACGGATCTGGTCACTATGGCGGTGCATCCTCCCACTCCAACTCCAACAACGTCGCCATCGGTCACGGCTACGCCGGAGCCTCCTTCGCACACTCCAACATCGCTCACGGTATCCCCGCCTACGCTGGACGTGGAGTCTACGGTGCTGGACTTTACCACGGAGGAGCAAGCTCTTTCGCCAACGGAAACAACTTCGCCTACGGACACGGAGGGCACTACTGAAGGAAAATCCCGTTATCCTGCAAAAGAGATCAAAAATCTCTCGATTCATCTGCGGACATCTCTCTGACCACGTTGTTAATGCATTCCTCGACCCGCGAATAAAACTTATTCCTTACATAACCTCGTCCTTTTATTTCCCATCCATCGACGAATGAATCTGGACCGGAAGAGAATTACCTTTCTAAAACAATACTGAGAATTCCATACAACATTCGTAGCACGCATTTTTAAAAGCAAGAGTACGTTGCTGATGACCTAGGATTTCCTTAAGCAAAACGAAAAGGCATGCGAGTACTGTAATTCGACGGTGAAATCGAAAGGATCGATACCCAAGCTCGAGGATCTCGGGAGAAATATTTAACATGTGATTTTATCGGCGCCAAGAGAAGGTTGCGCTGGCCCGGTGGTAGCGTGCCCGATTCCAAATCTAAAGGTCCTGAGTTCAACTCCGAAGAACATCCAAAAATTTCCGAAGATTTCCAAAAGTGTCCGAAGAATTCCAAAATTTCCAAAATCCGAAGGTTCTTTTTTTGTTCATTTATCTTCAATATACATTCCAGGCCGCGTCCGGCAAATGCCACGGTAATCACTTTATATACACTCTTTTACCGATTACCAGGCAATTATCCACGGTTACGATTTTTTTTACGCGTCACGGGAACGAATCGTGGATGAACTACCTCTATCGGCCACGAACACGACCGTTCCCCGAGACGAAGAAATTCAGACGAGATCCAAATCAAGCTTATTTTTTCTCGACTACCAAGGCGAAGCTCCGGGTCGACCACTAAGACTCTTACTGAGATTTCAACGTCAATTTCCGCTTCTCGGATTGTGATCCGAGATACGGAACTACTGCGTTGCCAGGAATTTCCTATCGGCGCGTTTCTCATTCGACCTGCTTAATCGACACCCTGCTCGGATGGAAATCGTCACACTGTCGGTATGATACCGACTTAGGGACGGTGTTTCAAGTGTTCCGAGAATTCTATGGCTCCTCAGAGACACCTCAAGACGCTTGTGGCGTCCTAGAGTAACGAGCTGTGCATTGAATCAAGCGTGCTTTAGAAAAGATGCGAGATGTTCGGAGTCACAGTTCCAAAAGTACCCGACGGAAGGCTCGACTTCGTTCGCTATGTCGTAAAACGAGAACGATAACCCCCCTTGAGTTGTTCGAAGCCTGTCTCTGTAGACTTGGATGGCCGAACAGAGCGGGGAAACTCTTCAACAGCCTCTGAATTGCTCATGAATGCACGCAAAAGCCTTTGTTTTCGAAGAAGCCGAATGACTCTTGCAAGGTCCAAAAAGTTTAACGAAGACATGCGAAGGTTTCGATGCGTAACGGAGATCACGTACGTAAATACGCGAGAAAAGGATGTTCGGATCGCCCAGCGATCTAATTACCTTTGAGAAATGAAAACGATGACTTAGACATTGAATTAGGCGAAATGAATTAATGCGATCGAGATATCACAGCGTCGAAAACTGTCGCTGGATTCCGATGGACAGATTTTCAAAGGTGCCTCGGAGAGTTCGGATTCTTTTCTTAGAATACGTAAACGGTTCAGAAAGACGTCCGGCGTGGCTGAGCGCGTGAGGAAAGAGGGACGAGAGTGGGAGATGTGCCGAGGATGGACAGCGTCTCCGATGACGACGCGATCGTTACTGACGAGTTCCTTGAAAAATATTTTCTGAGTCACGATCATCGGTGTTTGCGAGCGTGAAGTTGCCGCGATTCTGTTTCGTTATCGTGGGCGCGGCGTCGTGTGACTTCGCTCGACTGCAGAGAACGGGAATTTTGCAATGATTCGTTGGATCGTGACGCATCGTTAGCATGCTTTCTCGCTTGCTATAAATTGCACGTGCCGAAAGTGATCGAACACCAGTTTCCAATCACCGGCCCTCCAGAGCAGACCTCCGAAAAATCATGAAGGTGGCACAGGTAATGTGGAGCAGCTAAATTTGCCTCGGAGATAATTTCGCGAATAAGAAATCGCAAGGTGAATCCACGAGCTAGTCCGTCCTCCTGGATCTCCGAAAAATTCCGCGACGAACATTTCCGTAACAATTTACTGTCATTTTGAATCGGCAGTCACGGTCGAGTGTGGCCAGAGCACCTCGCTAGATCGAGAGGCGACGCACGAAGGAGATTCTAAGGGAAGTAATTTCGATATGTTTCAGATCCTGTTGACCGTTGCCCTCGCAGCTTCCTGCTTCGCCAGTGGACATCATGGAGGACACTTGGACCATTACGTAAGATATATCGCTATCACATCTCGGTGAATGGATGCTATGGACGATTAAAACTAATACGTTGATACTTATCTTCAGGCCCATCCCAAGTACAACTTCGATTACGGCGTGAGCGATCACAAAACCGGAGACGCCAAGAGCCAGTGGGAAACCAGGGACGGAGACGTGGTCAAGGGTGCATACAGCCTGCACGAAGCCGATGGCACCATCAGAACCGTGGAGTACACCGCCGACGACCACAACGGATTCAACGCAGTGGTGAATCGAGCTGGTAAGGCTGTGCACCCACAGCACTATGCCCACGGAGGTCACTACGGAGGTGCTGGCTACGGATCTGGTCACTATGGCGGTGCATCCTCCCACTCCAACTCCAACAACGTCGCCATCGGTCACGGCTACGCCGGAGCCTCCTTCGCACACTCCAACATCGCTCACGGTATCCCCGCCTACGCTGGACGTGGAGTCTACGGTGCTGGACTTTACCACGGAGGAGCAAGCTCTTTCGCCAACGGAAACAACTTCGCCTACGGACACGGAGGGCACTACTGAAGGAAAATCCCGTTATCCTGCAAAAGAGATCAAAAATCTCTCGATTCATCTGCGGACATCTCTCTGACCACGTTGTTAATGCATTCCTCGACCCGCGAATAAAACTTATTCCTTACATAACCTCGTCCTTTTATTTCCCATCCATCGACGAATGAATCTGGACCGGAAGAGAATTACCTTTCTAAAACAATACTGAGAATTCCATACAACATTCGTAGCACGCATTTTTAAAAGCAAGAGTACGTTGCTGATGACCTAGGATTTCCTTAAGCAAAACGAAAAGGCATGCGAGTACTGTAATTCGACGGTGAAATCGAAAGGATCGATACCCAAGCTCGAGGATCTCGGGAGAAATATTTAACATGTGATTTTATCGGCGCCAAGAGAAGGTGGCGCTGGCCCGGTGGTAGCATGCCCGATTCCGAATCTAAAGGTCCTGAGTTCAACTCCGAAGAACATCCAAAAATTTCCGAAGAATTCCAAAAGTGTCCGAAGAATTCCAAAATTTCCAAAATCCGAAGGTTCTTTCTTTGTTCATTTATCTTCCATATACATTCCAGGCCGCATCCGGCAAATGCCACGGTAATCACTTTATAATACACTCTTTTACCGATTACCAGGCAAATATCCACGGTTACGATTTTTTTTACGCGTCACGGGAACGAATCGTGGATGAACTACCTCTATCGGCCACGAACACGACCGTTCCCCGAGACGAAGAAATTCAGACGAGATCCAAATCAAGCTAATTTTTTCTCGACTACCAAGGCGAAGCTCCGGGTCGACCACTAAGACTCTTACTGAGATTTCAACGTCAATTTCCGCTTCTCGGTTTGTGATCCGAGATACGGAACTACTGCGTTGCCAGGAATTTCCTATCGGCGCGTTTCTCATTCGACCTGCTTAATCGACACCCTGCTCGGATGGAAATCGTCACACGGTCGGTATGATACCGACTTAGGGACGCTGTTTCAAGGATTCCGAGAATTCTATGGCTCCTCAGAGACACCTCAAGACGCTTGTGGCGTCCTAGAGTAACGAGCTGTGCATTGAATCAAGCGTGCTTTAGAAAAGATGCGAGATGTTCGGAGTCACAGTTCCAAAAGTACCCGACGGAAGGCTCGACTTCGTTCGCTATGTCGTAAAACGAGAACGATAACCCCCCTTGAGTTGTTCGAAGCCTGTCTCTGTAGACTTGGATGGCCGAACAGAGCGGGGAAACTCTTCAACAGCCTCTGAATTGCTCATGAATGCACGCAAAAGCTTTTGTTTTCGAAGAAGCCGAATGACTCTTGCAAGGTCCAAAAAGTTTAACGAAGACATGCGAAGGTTTCGATGCGTAACTGAGATCACGTACATGAATACGCGAGAAAAGGATGTTCGGATCGCCCAGCGATCTAATTACCTTTGAGAAATGAAAACGACGACTTAGACATTGAATGAGGCGAAATGAATTAATGCGATCGAGATATCACAGCGTCGAAAACTGTCGCTGGATTCCGATGGACAGATTTTCAAAGGTGCCTCGGAGAGTTCGGATTCTTTTCTTAGAATACGTAAACGGTTCAGAAAGACGTCCGGCGTGGCTGAGCGCGTGAGGAAAGAGGGACGAGAGTGGGAGATGTGCCGAGGATGGACAGCGTCTCCGATGACGACGCGATCGTTACTGACGAGTTCCTTGAAAAATATTTTCTGAGTCACGATCATCGGTGTTTGCGAGCGTGAAGTTGCCGTGATTCTGTTTCGTTATCGTGGGCGCGGCGTCGTGTGACTTCGCTCGACTGCAGAGAACGGGAATTTTGCAATGATTCGTTGGATCGTGACGCATCGTTAGGATGCTTTCTCGCTTGCTATAAATTGCACGTGCCGAAAGTGATCGAACACCAGTTTCCAATCACCGGCCCTCCAGAGCAGACCTCCGAAAAATCATGAAGGTGGCACAGGTAATGTGGAGCAGCTAAATTTGCCTCGGAGATAATTTCGCGAATAAGAAATCGCAAGGTGAATCCACGAGCTAGTCCGTCCTCCTGGATCTCCGAAAAATTCCGCGACGAACATTTCCGTAACAATTTACTGTCATTTTGAATCGGCAGTCACGGTCGAGTGTGGCCAGAGCACCTCGCTAGATCGAGAGGCGACGCACGAAGGAGATTCTAAGAGAAGTAATTTCGATATGTTTCAGATCCTGTTGACCGTTGCCCTCGCAGCTTCCTGCTTCGCCAGTGGACATCATGGAGGACACTTGGACCATTACGTAAGATATATCGCTATCACATCTCGGTGAATGGATGCTATGGACGATTAAAACTAATACGTTGATACTTATCTTCAGGCCCATCCCAAGTACAACTTCGATTACGGCGTGAGCGATCACAAAACCGGAGACGCCAAGAGCCAGTGGGAAACCAGGGACGGAGACGTGGTCAAGGGTGCATACAGCCTGCACGAAGCCGATGGCACCATCAGAACCGTGGAGTACACCGCCGACGACCACAACGGATTCAACGCAGTGGTGAATCGAGCTGGTAAGGCTGTGCACCCACAGCACTATGCCCACGGAGGTCACTACGGAGGTGCTGGCTACGGATCTGGTCACTATGGCGGTGCATCCTCCCACTCCAACTCCAACAACGTCGCCATCGGTCACGGCTACGCCGGAGCCTCCTTCGCACACTCCAACATCGCTCACGGTATCCCCGCCTACGCTGGACGTGGAGTCTACGGTGCTGGACTTTACCACGGAGGAGCAAGCTCTTTCGCCAACGGAAACAACTTCGCCTACGGACACGGAGGGCACTACTGAAGGAAAATCCCGTTATCCTGCAAAAGAGATCAAAAATCTCTCGATTCATCTGCGGACATCTCTCTGACCACGTTGTTAATGCATTCCTCGACCCGCGAATAAAACTTATTCCTTACATAACCTCGTCCTTTTATTTCCCATCCATCGACGAATGAATCTGGACCGGAAGAGAATTACCTTTCTAAAACAATACTGAGAATTCCATACAACATTCGTAGCACGCATTTTTAAAAGCAAGAGTACGTTGCTGATGACCTAGGATTTCCTTAAGCAAAACGAAAAGGCATGCGAGTACTGTAATTCGACGGTGAAATCGAAAGGATCGATACCCAAGCTCGAGGATCTCGGGAGAAATATTTAACATGTGATTTTATCGGCGCCAAGAGAAGGTGGCGCTGGCCCGGTGGTAGCGTGCCCGATTCCGAATCTAAAGGTCCTGAGTTCAACTCCGATGAACATCCAAAAATTTCCGAAGAATTCCAAAAGTGTCCGAAGAATTCCAAAATTTCCAAAATCCGAAGGTTCTTTTTTTGTTCATTTATCTTCAATATACATTCCAGGCCGCGTCCGGCAAATGCCACGGTAATCACTTTATAATACACTCTTTTACCGATTACCAGGCAAATATCCACGGTTACGATTTTTTTTACGCGTCACGGGAACGAATCGTGGATGAACTACCTCTATCGGCCTCGAACACGACCGTTCCCCGAGACGAAGAAATTCAGACGAGATCCAAATCAAGCTAATTTTTTCTCGACTACCAATGCGAAGCTCCGGGTCGACCACTAAGACTCTTACTGAGATTTCAACGTCAATTTCCGCATCTCGGATTGTGATCCGAGATACCGAACTACTGCGTTGCCAGGAATTTCCTATCGGCGCGTTTCTCATTCGACCTGCTTAATCGACACCCTGCTCGGATGATAATCGTCACACGGTCGGTATGATACCGACTTAGGGACGGTGTTTCAAGTGTTCCGAGAATTCTATGGCTCCTCAGAGACACCTCAAGACGCTTGTGGCGTCCTAGAGTAACGAGCTGTGCATTGAATCAAGCGTGCTTTAGAAAAGATGCGAGATGTTCGGAGTCACAGTTCCAAAAGTACCCGACGGAAGGCTCGACTTCGTTCGCTATGTCGTAAAACGAGAACGATAACCCCTCTTGAGTTGTTCGAAGCCTGTCTCTGTAGACTTGGATGGCCGAACAGAGCGGGGAAACTCTTCAACAGCCTCTGAATTGCTCATGAATGCACGCAAAAGCCTTTGTTTTCGAAGAAGCCGAATGACTCTTGCAAGGTCCAAAAAGTTTAACGAAGACATGCGAAGGTTTCGATGCGTAACGGAGATCACGTACATAAATACGCGAGAAAAGGATGTTCGGATCGCCCAGCGATCTAATTTCCTTTGAGAAATGAAAACGACGACTTAGACATTGAATGAGGCGAAATGAATTAATGCGATCGAGATATCACAGCGTCGAAAACTGTCGCTGGATTCCGATGGACAGATTTTCAAAGGTGCCTCGGAGAGTTCGGATTCTTTTCTTAGAATACGTAAACGGTTCAGAAAGACGTCCGGCGTGGCTGAGCGCGTGAGGAAAGAGGGACGAGAGTGGGAGATGTGCCGAGGATGGACAGCGTCTCCGATGACGACGCGATCGTTACTGACGAGTTCCTTGAAAAATATTTTCTGAGTCACGATCATCGGTGTTTGCGAGCGTGAAGTTGCCGCGATTCTGTTTCGTTATCGTGGGCGCGGCGTCGTGTGACTTCGCTCGACTGCAGAGAACGGGAATTTTGCAATGATTCGTTGGATCGTGACGCATCGTTAGCATGCTTTCTCGCTTGCTATAAATTGCACGTGCCGAAAGTGATCGAACACCAGTTTCCAATCACCGGCCCTCCAGAGCAGACCTCCGAAAAATCATGAAGGTGGCACAGGTAATGTGGAGCAGCTAAATTTGCCTCGGAGATAATTTCGCGAATAAGAAATCGCAAGGTGAATCCACGAGCTAGTCCGTCCTCCTGGATCTCCGAAAAATTCCGCGACGAACATTTCCGTAACAATTTACTGTCATTTTGAATCGGCAGTCACGGTCGAGTGTGGCCAGAGCACCTCGCTAGATCGAGAGGCGACGCACGAAGGAGATTCTAAGGGAAGTAATTTCGATATGTTTCAGATCCTGTTGACCGTTGCCCTCGCAGCTTCCTGCTTCGCCAGTGGACATCATGGAGGACACTTGGACCATTACGTAAGATATATCGCTATCACATCTCGGTGAATGGATGCAATGGACGATTAAAACTAATACGTTGATACTTATCTTCAGGCCCATCCCAAGTACAACTTCGATTACGGCGTGAGCGATCACAAAACCGGAGACGCCAAGAGCCAGTGGGAAACCAGGGACGGAGACGTGGTCAAGGGTGCATACAGCCTGCACGAAGCCGATGGCACCATCAGAACCGTGGAGTACACCGCCGACGACCACAACGGATTCAACGCAGTGGTGAATCGAGCTGGTAAGGCTGTGCACCCACAGCACTATGCCCACGGAGGTCACTACGGAGGTGCTGGCTACGGATCTGGTCACTATGGCGGTGCATCCTCCCACTCCAACTCCAACAACGTCGCCATCGGTCACGGCTACGCCGGAGCCTCCTTCGCACACTCCAACATCGCTCACGGTATCCCCGCCTACGCTGGACGTGGAGTCTACGGTGCTGGACTTTACCACGGAGGAGCAAGCTCTTTCGCCAACGGAAACAACTTCGCCTACGGACACGGAGGGCACTACTGAAGGAAAATCCCGTTATCCTGCAAAAGAGATCAAAAATCTCTCGATTCATCTGCGGACATCTCTCTGACCACGTTGTTAATGCATTCCTCGACCCGCGAATAAAACTTATTCCTTACATTACCTCGTCCTTTTATTTCCCATCCATCGACGAATGAATCTGGACCGGAAGAGAATTACCTTTCTAAAACAATACTGAGAATTCCATACAACATTCGTAGCACGCATTTTTAAAAGCAAGAGTACGTTGCTGATGACCTAGGATTTCCTTAAGCAAAACGAAAAGGCATGCGAGTACTGTAATTCGACGGTGAAATCGAAAGGATCGATACCCAAGCTCGAGGATCTCGGGAGAAATATTTAACATGTGATTTTATCGGCGCCAAGAGAAGGTGGCGCTGGCCCGGTGGTAGCGTGCCCGATTCCAAATCTAAAGGTCCTGAGTTCAACTCCGAAGAACATCCAAAAATTTCCGAAGAATTCCAAAAGTGTCCGAAGAATTCCAAAATTTCCAAAATCCGAAGGTTCTTTTTTTGTTAATTTATCTTCAATACACATTCCAGGCCGCGTCCGGCAAATGCCACGGTAATCACTTTATAATACACTCTTTTACCGATTACCAGGCAAATATCCACGGTTACGATTTTTTTTACGCGTCACGGGAACGAATCGTGGATGAACTACCTCTATCGGCCACGAACACGACCGTTCCCCGAGACGAAGAAATTCAGACGAGATCCAAATCAAGCTTATTTTTTCTCGACTACCAAGGCGAAGCTCCGGGTCGACCACTAAGACTCTTACTGAGATTCCAACGTCAATTTCCGTATCTCGGATCACACTACTGCGTTGCCAGGAATTTCCTATCGGCGCGTTTCTCATTCGACCTGCTTAATCGACACCCTGCTCGGATGGAAATCGTCACACGGTCGGTATGATACCGACTTAGGGACGGTGTTTCAAGGATTCCGAGAATTCTATGACTCCTCAGAGACACCTCAAGACGCTTGTGGCGTCCTAGAGTAACGAGCTGTGCATTGAATCAAGCGTGCTTTAGAAAAGATGCGAGATGTTCGGAGTCACAGTTCCAAAAGTACCCAACGAAAGGCTCGACTTCGCTCGCTATGTCGTAAAACGAGAACGATAACCCCCCTAGAGTTGTTCGAAGCCTGTCTCTGTAGACTTGGATGGCCGAACAGAGCGGGGAAACTCTTCAACAGCCTCTGAATTGCTCATGAATGCACGCAAAAGCCTTTGTTTTCGAAGAAGCCGAATGACTCTTGCAAGGTCCAAAAAGTTTAACGAAGACATGCGAAGGTTTCGATGCGTAACGGAGATCACGTACATAAATACGCGAGAAAAGGATGTTCGGATCGCCCAGCGAACTAATTTCCTTTGAGAAATGAAAACGACGACTTGGACATTGAATGAGGCGAAATGAATTAATGCGATCGAGATATCACAGCGTCGAAAACTGTCGCTGGATTCCGATGGACAGATTTTCAAAGGTGCCTCGGAGAGTTCGGATTCTTTTCTTAGAATACGTAAACGGTTCAGAAAGACGTCCGGCGTGGCTGAGCGCGTGAGGAAAGAGGGACGAGAGTGGGAGATGTGCCGAGGATGGACAGCGTCTCCGATGACGACGCGATCGTTACTGACGAGTTCCTTGAAAAATATTTTCTGAGTCACGATCATCGGTGTTTGCGAGCGTGAAGTTGCCGCGATTCTGTTTCGCTATCGTGGGCGCGGCGTCGTGTGACTTCGCTCGACTGCAGAGAACGGGAATTTTGCAATGATCCGTTGGATCGTGGCGCATCGTTAGCATGCTTTCTCGCTTGCTATAAATTGCACGTGCCGAAAGTGATCGAACACCAGTTTCTGGTGTTCGATCACTTCGATGGATCTCTGGAGAAATATTTAACATGTGATTTTATCGGCGCCAAGAGAAGGTGGCGCTGGCCCGTTGGTAGCGTGCCCGATTCCAAATCTAAAGGTCCTGAGTTCAACTCCGAAGAACATCCAAAAATTTCCGAAGAATTCCAAAAGTGTCCGAAGAATTCCAAAATTTCCAAAATCCGAAGGTTCTTTTTTTGTTCAATTATCTTCAATATACATTCCAGGCCGCGTCCGGCAAATGCCACGGTAATCACTTTATAATACACTCTTTTACCGATTACCAGGCAAATATCCACGGTTACGATTTTTTTTACGCGTCACGGGAACGAATCGTGGATGAACTACCTCTATCTTCCACGAACACGACCGTTCCCCGAGACGAAGAAATTCAGACGAGATCCAAATCAAGCTTAATTTTTCTCGACTACCAAGGCGAAGCTCCGGGTCGACGATCATCGGTGTTTGCGAGCGTGAAGTTGCCGCGATTCTGTTTCGTTATCGTGGGCGCGGCGTCGTGTGACTTCGCTCGACTGCAGAGAACGGGAATTTTGCAATGATTCGTTGGATCGTGACGCATCGTTAGCATGCTTTCTCGCTTGCTATAAATTGCACGTGCCGAAAGTGATCGAACACCAGTTTCCAATCACCGGCCCTCCAGAGCAGACCTCCGAAAAATCATGAAGGTGGCACAGGTAATGTGGAGCAGCTAAATTTGCCTCGGAGATAATTTCGCGAATAAGAAATCGCAAGGTGAATCCACGAGCTAGTCCGTCCTCCTGGATCTCCGAAAAATTCCGCGACGAACATTTCCGTAACAATTTACTGTCATTTTGAATCGGCAGTCACGGTCGAGTGTGGCCAGAGCACCTCGCTAGATCGAGAGGCGACGCACGAAGGAGATTCTAAGAGAAGTAATTTCGATATGTTTCAGATCCTGTTGACCGTTGCCCTCGCAGCTTCCTGCTTCGCCAGTGGACATCATGGAGGACACTTGGACCATTACGTAAGATATATCGCTATCACATCTCGGTGAATGGATGCTATGGACGATTAAAACTAATACGTTGATACTTATCTTCAGGCCCATCCCAAGTACAACTTCGATTACGGCGTGAGCGATCACAAAACCGGAGACGCCAAGAGCCAGTGGGAAACCAGGGACGGAGACGTGGTCAAGGGTGCATACAGCCTGCACGAAGCCGATGGCACCATCAGAACCGTGGAGTACACCGCCGACGACCACAACGGATTCAACGCAGTGGTGAATCGAGCTGGTAAGGCTGTGCACCCACAGCACTATGCCCACGGAGGTCACTACGGAGGTGCTGGCTACGGATCTGGTCACTATGGCGGTGCATCCTCCCACTCCAACTCCAACAACGTCGCCATCGGTCACGGCTACGCCGGAGCCTCCTTCGCACACTCCAACATCGCTCACGGTATCCCCGCCTACGCTGGACGTGGAGTCTACGGTGCTGGACTTTACCACGGAGGAGCAAGCTCTTTCGCCAACGGAAACAACTTCGCCTACGGACACGGAGGGCACTACTGAAGGAAAATCCCGTTATCCTGCAAAAGAGATCAAAAATCTCTCGATTCATCTGCGGACATCTCTCTGACCACGTTGTTAATGCATTCCTCGACCCGCGAATAAAACTTATTCCTTTCATAACCTCGTCCTTTTATTTCCCATCCATCGACGAATGAATCTGGACCGGAAGAGAATTACCTTTCTAAAACAATACTGAGAATTCCATACAACATTCGTAGCACGCATTTTTAAAAGCAAGAGTACGTTGCTGATGACCTAGGATTTCCTTAAGCAAAACGAAAAGGCATGCGAGTACTGTAATTCGACGGTGAAATCGAAAGGATCGATACCCAAGCTCGAGGATCTCGGGAGAAATATTTAACATGTGATTTTATCGGCGCCAAGAGAAGGTGGCGCTGGCCCGGTGGTAGCGTGCCCGATTCCAAATCTAAAGGTCCTGAGTTCAACTCCGAAGAACATCCAAAAATTTCCGAAGAATTCCAAAAGTGTCCGAAGAATTCCAAAATTTCCAAAATCCGAAGGTTCTTTTTTTGTTCATTTATCTTCAATATACATTCCAGGCCGCGTCCGGCAAATGCCACGGTAATCACTTTATAATACACTCTTTTACCGATTACCAGGCAAATATCCACGGTTACGATTTTTTTTACGCGTCACGGGAACGAATCGTGGATGAACTACCTCTATCGGCCACGAACACGACCGTTCCCCGAGACGAAGAAATTCAGACGAGATCCAAATCAAGCTTATTTTTTCTCGACTACCAAGGCGAAGCTCCGGGTCGACCACTAAGACTCTTACTGAGATTCCAACGTCAATTTCCGTATCTCGGATCACACTACTGCGTTGCCAGGAATTTCCTATCGGCGCGTTTCTCATTCGACCTGCTTAATCGACACCCTGCTCGGATGGAAATCGTCACACGGTCGGTATGATACCGACTTAGGGACGGTGTTTCAAGGATTCCGAGAATTCTATGGCTCCTCAGAGACACCTCAAGACGCTTGTGGCGTCCTAGAGTAACGAGCTGTGCATTGAATCAAGCGTGCTTTAGAAAAGATGCGAGATGTTCGGAGTCACAGTTCCAAAAGTACCCAACGAAAGGCTCGACTTCGTTCGCTATGTCGTAAAACGAGAACGATAACCCCCCTAGAGTTGTTCGAAGCCTGTCTCTGTAGACTTGGATGGCCGAACAGAGCGGGGAAACTCTTCAACAGCCTCTGAATTGCTCATGAATGCACGCAAAAGCCTTTGTTTTCGAAGAAGCCGAATGACTCTTGCAAGGTCCGAAAAGTTTAACGAAGACATGCGAAGGTTTCGATGCGTAACGGAGATCACGTACATAAATACGCGAGAAAAGGATGTTCGGATCGCCCAGCGAACTAATTTCCTTTGAGAAATGAAAACGACGACTTGGACATTGAATCAGGCGAAATGAATTAATGCGATCGAGATATCACAGCGTCGAAAACTGTCGCTGGATTCCGATGGACAGATTTTCAAAGGTGCCTCGGAGAGTTCGGAGTTCTTTTCCTAGAATACGTAAACGGTTCAGAAAGACGTCCGGCGTGGCTGAGCGCGTGAGGAAAGAGGGACGAGAGTGGGAGATGTGCCGAGGATGGACAGCGTCTCCGATGACGACGCGATCGTTACTGACGAGTTCCTTGAAAAATATTTTCTGAGTCACGATCATCGGTGTTTGCGAGCGTGAAGTTGCCGCGATTCTGTTTCGTTATCGTGGGCGCGGCGTCGTGTGACTTCGCTCGACTGCAGAGAACGGGAATTTTGCAATGGTTCGTTGGATCGTGACGCATCGTTAGCATGCTTTCTCGCTTGCTATAAATTGCACGTGCCGAAAGTGATCGAACACCAGTTTCTGGTGTTCGATCACTTCGATGGATCTCTGGAGAAATATTTAACATGTGATTTTATCGGCGCCAAGAGAAGGTGGCGCTGGCCCGTTGGTAGCGTGCCCGATTCCAAATCTAAAGGTCCTGAGTTCAACTCCGAAGAACATCCAAAAATATCCGAAGAATTCCAAAAGTGTCCGAAGAATTCCAAAATTTCCAAAATCCGAAGGTTCTTTTTTTGTTCAATTATCTTCAATATACATTCCAGGCCGCGTCCGGCAAATGCCACGGTAATCACTTTATAATACACTCTTTTACCGATTACCAGGCAAATATCCACGGTTACGATTTTTTTTACGCGTCACGGGAACGAATCGTGGATGAACTACCTCTATCTTCCACGAACACGACCGTTCCCCGAGACGAAGAAATTCAGACGAGATCCAAATCAAGCTTAATTTTTCTCGACTACCAAGGCGAAGCTCCGGGTCGACGATCATCGGTGTTTGCGAGCGTGAAGTTGCCGCGATTCTGTTTCGTTATCGTGGGCGCGGCGTCGTGTGACTTCGCTCGACTGCAGAGAACGGGAATTTTGCAATGATTCGTTGGATCGTGACGCATCGTTAGCATGCTTTCTCGCTTGCTATAAATTGCACGTGCCGAAAGTGATCGAACACCAGTTTCCAATCACCGGCCCTCCAGAGCAGACCTCCGAAAAATCATGAAGGTGGCACAGGTAATGTGGAGCAGCTAAATTTGCCTCGGAGATAATTTCGCGAATAAGAAATCGCAAGGTGAATCCACGAGCTAGTCCGTCCTCCTGGATCTCCGAAAAATTCCGCGACGAACATTTCCGTAACAATTTACTGTCATTTTGAATCGGCAGTCACGGTCGAGTGTGGCCAGAGCACCTCGCTAGATCGAGAGGCGACGCACGAAGGAGATTCTAAGAGAAGTAATTTCGATATGTTTCAGATCCTGTTGACCGTTGCCCTCGCAGCTTCCTGCTTCGCCAGTGGACATCATGGAGGACACTTGGACCATTACGTAAGATATATCGCTATCACATCTCGGTGAATGGATGCTATGGACGATTAAAACTAATACGTTGATACTTATCTTCAGGCCCATCCCAAGTACAACTTCGATTACGGCGTGAGCGATCACAAAACCGGAGACGCCAAGAGCCAGTGGGAAACCAGGGACGGAGACGTGGTCAAGGGTGCATACAGCCTGCACGAAGCCGATGGCACCATCAGAACCGTGGAGTACACCGCCGACGACCACAACGGATTCAACGCAGTGGTGAATCGAGCTGGTAAGGCTGTGCACCCACAGCACTATGCCCACGGAGGTCACTACGGAGGTGCTGGCTACGGATCTGGTCACTATGGCGGTGCATCCTCCCACTCCAACTCCAACAACGTCGCCATCGGTCACGGCTACGCCGGAGCCTCCTTCGCACACTCCAACATCGCTCACGGTATCCCCGCCTACGCTGGACGTGGAGTCTACGGTGCTGGACTTTACCACGGAGGAGCAAGCTCTTTCGCCAACGGAAACAACTTCGCCTACGGACACGGAGGGCACTACTGAAGGAAAATCCCGTTATCCTGCAAAAGAGATCAAAAATCTCTCGATTCATCTGCGGACATCTCTCTGACCACGTTGTTAATGCATTCCTCGACCCGCGAATAAAACTTATTCCTTTCATAACCTCGTCCTTTTATTTCCCATCCATCGACGAATGAATCTGGACCGGAAGAGAATTACCTTTCTAAAACAATACTGAGAATTCCATACAACATTCGTAGCACGCATTTTTAAAAGCAAGAGTACGTTGCTGATGACCTAGGATTTCCTTAAGCAAAACGAAAAGGCATGCGAGTACTGTAATTCGACGGTGAAATCGAAAGGATCGATACCCAAGCTCGAGGATCTCGGGAGAAATATTTAACATGTGATTTTATCGGCGCCAAGAGAAGGTGGCGCTGGCCCGGTGGTAGCGTGCCCGATTCCAAATCTAAAGGTCCTGAGTTCAACTCCGAAGAACATCCAAAAATTTCCGAAGAATTCCAAAAGTGTCCGAAGAATTCCAAAATTTCCAAAATCCGAAGGTTCTTTTTTTGTTCATTTATCTTCAATATACATTCCAGGCCGCGTCCGGCAAATGCCACGGTAATCACTTTATAATACACTCTTTTACCGATTACCAGGCAAATATCCACGGTTACGATTTTTTTTACGCGTCACGGGAACGAATCGTGGATGAACTACCTCTATCGGCCACGAACACGACCGTTCCCCGAGACGAAGAAATTCAGACGAGATCCAAATCAAGCTTATTTTTTCTCGACTACCAAGGCGAAGCTCCGGGTCGACCACTAAGACTCTTACTGAGATTCCAACGTCAATTTCCGTATCTCGGATCACACTACTGCGTTGCCAGGAATTTCCTATCGGCGCGTTTCTCATTCGACCTGCTTAATCGACACCCTGCTCGGATGGAAATCGTCACACGGTCGGTATGATACCGACTTAGGGACGGTGTTTCAAGGATTCCGAGAATTCTATGGCTCCTCAGAGACACCTCAAGACGCTTGTGGCGTCCTAGAGTAACGAGCTGTGCATTGAATCAAGCGTGCTTTAGAAAAGATGCGAGATGTTCGGAGTCACAGTTCCAAAAGTACCCAACGAAAGGCTCGACTTCGTTCGCTATGTCGTAAAACGAGAACGATAACCCCCCTAGAGTTGTTCGAAGCCTGTCTCTGTAGACTTGGATGGCCGAACAGAGCGGGGAAACTCTTCAACAGCCTCTGAATTGCTCATGAATGCACGCAAAAGCCTTTGTTTTCGAAGAAGCCGAATGACTCTTGCAAGGTCCGAAAAGTTTAACGAAGACATGCGAAGGTTTCGATGCGTAACGGAGATCACGTACATAAATACGCGAGAAAATGATGTTCGGATCGCCCAGCGAACTAATTTCCTTTGAGAAATGAAAACGACGACTTGGACATTGAATCAGGCGAAATGAATTAATGCGATCGAGATATCACAGCGTCGAAAACTGTCGCTGGATTCCGATGGACAGATTTTCAAAGGTGCCTCGGAGAGTTCGGAGTTCTTTTCCTAGAATACGTAAACGGTTCAGAAAGACGTCCGGCGTGGCTGAGCGCGTGAGGAAAGAGGGACGAGAGTGGGAGATGTGCCGAGGATGGACAGCGTCTCCGATGACGACGCGATCGTTACTGACGAGTTCCTTGAAAAATATTTTCTGAGTCACGATCATCGGTGTTTGCGAGCGTGAAGTTGCCGCGATTCTGTTTCGTTATCGTGGGCGCGGCGTCGTGTGACTTCGCTCGACTGCAGAGAACGGGAATTTTGCAATGGTTCGTTGGATCGTGACGCATCGTTAGCATGCTTTCTCGCTTGCTATAAATTGCACGTGCCGAAAGTGATCGAACACCAGTTTCCAATCACCGGCCCTCCAGAGCAGACCTCCGAAAAATCATGAAGGTGGCACAGGTAATGTGGAGCAGCTAAATTTGCCTCGGAGATAATTTCGCGAATAAGAAATCGCAAGGTGAATCCACGAGCTAGTCCGTCCTCCTGGATCTCCGAAAAATTCCGCGACGAACATTTCCGTAACAATTTACTGTCATTTTGAATCGGCAGTCACGGTCGAGTGTGGCCAGAGCACCTCGCTAGATCGAGAGGCGACGCACGAAGGAGATTCTAAGAGAAGTAATATCGATATGTTTCAGATCCTGTTGACCGTTGCCCTCGCAGCTTCCTGCTTCGCCAGTGGACATCATGGAGGACACTTGGACCATTACGTAAGATATATCGCTATCACATCTCGGTGAATGGATGCTATGGACGATTAAAACTAATACGTTGATACTTATCTTCAGGCCCATCCCAAGTACAACTTCGATTACGGCGTGAGCGATCACAAAACCGGAGACGCCAAGAGCCAGTGGGAAACCAGGGACGGAGACGTGGTCAAGGGTGCATACAGCCTGCACGAAGCCGATGGCACCATCAGAACCGTGGAGTACACCGCCGACGACCACAACGGATTCAACGCAGTGGTGAATCGAGCTGGTAAGGCTGTGCACCCACAGCACTATGCCCACGGAGGTCACTACGGAGGTGCTGGCTACGGATCTGGTCACTATGGCGGTGCATCCTCCCACTCCAACTCCAACAACGTCGCCATCGGTCACGGCTACGCCGGAGCCTCCTTCGCACACTCCAACATCGCTCACGGTATCCCCGCCTACGCTGGACGTGGAGTCTACGGTGCTGGACTTTACCACGGAGGAGCAAGCTCTTTCGCCAACGGAAACAACTTCGCCTACGGACACGGAGGGCACTACTGAAGGAAAATCCCGTTATCCTGCAAAAGAGATCAAAAATCTCTCGATTCATCTGCGGACATCTCTCTGACCACGTTGTTAATGCATTCCTCGACCCGCGAATAAAACTTATTCCTTACATAACCTCGTCCTTTTATTTCCCATCCATCGACGAATGAATCTGGACCGGAAGAGAATTACCTTTCTAAAACAATACTGAGAATTCCATACAACATTCGTAGCACGCATTTTTAAAAGCAAGAGTACGTTGCTGATGACCTAGGATTTCCTTAAGCAAAACGAAAAGGCATGCGAGTACTGTAATTCGACGGTGAAATCGAAAGGATCGATACCCAAGCTCGAGGATCTCGGGAGAAATATTTAACATGTGATTTTATCGGCGCCAAGAGAAGGTGGCGCTGGCCCGGTGGTAGCGTGCCCGATTCCAAATCTAAAGGTCCTGAGTTCAACTCCGAAGAACATCCAAAAATTTCCGAAGAATTCCAAAAGTGTCCGAAGAATTCCAAAATTTCCAAAATCCGAAGGTTCTTTTTTTGTTCATTTATCTTCAATATACATTCCAGGCCGCGTCCGGCAAATGCCACGGTAATCACTTTATAATACACTCTTTTACCGATTACCAGGCAAATATCCACGGTTACGATTTTTTTTACGCGTCACGGGAACGAATCGTGGATGAACTACCTCTATCGGCCACGAACACGACCGTTCCCCGAGACGAAGAAATTCAGACGAGATCCAAATCAAGCTTATTTTTTCTCGACTACCAAGGCGAAGCTCCGGGTCGACCACTAAGACTCTTACTGAGATTCCAACGTCAAGTTCCGTATCTCGGATCACACTACTGCGTTGCCAGGAATTTCCTATCGGCGCGTTTCTCATTCGACCTGCTTAATCGACACCCTGCTCGGATGGAAATCGTCACACGGTCGGTATGATACCGACTTAGGGACGGTGTTTCAAGGATTCCGAGAATTCTATGGCTCCTCAGAGACACCTCAAGACGCTTGTGGCGTCCTAGAGTAACGAGCCGTGCATTGAATCAAGCGTGCTTTAGAAAAGATGCGAGATGTTCGGAGTCACAGTTCCAAAAGTACCCAACGAAAGGCTCGACTTCGTTCGCTATGTCGTAAAACGAGAACGATAACCCCCCTAGAGTTGTTCGAAGCCTGTCTCTGTAGACTTGGATGGCCGAACAGAGCGGGGAAACTCTTCAACAGCCTCTGAATTGCTCATGAATGCACGCAAAAGCCTTTGTTTTCGAAGAAGCCGAATGACTCTTGCAAGGTCCAAAAAGTTTAACGAAGACATGCGAAGGTTTCGATGCGTAACGGAGATCACGTACATAAATACGCGAGAAAAGGATGTTCGGATCGCCCAGCGAACTAATTTCCTTTGAGAAATGAAAACGACGACTTGGACATTGAATTAGGCGAAATGAATTAATGCGATCGAGATATCACAGCGTCGAAAACTGTCGCTGGATTCCGATGGACAGATTTTCAAAGGTGCCTCGGAGAGTTCGGAGTTCTTTTCTTAGAATACGTAAACGGTTCAGAAAGACGTCCGGCGTGGCTGAGCGCGTGAGGAAAGAGGGACGAGAGTGGGAGATGTGCCGAGGATGGACAGCGTCTCCGATGACGACGCGATCGATACTGACGAGTTCCTTGAAAAATATTTTCTGAGTCACGATCATCGGTGTTTGCGAGCGTGAAGTTGCCGCGATTCTGTTTCGTTATCGTGGGCGCGGCGTCGTGTGACTTCGCTCGACTGCAGAGAACGGGAATTTTGCAATGATTCGTTGGATCGTGACGCATCGTTAGCATGCTTTCTCGCTTGCTATAAATTGCACGTGCCGAAAGTGATCGAACACCAGTTTCCAATCACCGGCCCTCCAGAGCAGACCTCCGAAAAATCATGAAGGTGGCACAGGTAATGTGGAGCAGCTAAATTTGCCTCGGAGATAATTTCGCGAATAAGAAATCGCAAGGTGAATCCACGAGCTAGTCCGTCCTCCTGGATCTCCGAAAAATTCCGCGACGAACATTTCCGTAACAATTTACTGTCATTTTGAATCGGCAGTCACGGTCGAGTGTGGCCAGAGCACCTCGCTAGATCGAGAGGCGACGCACGAAGGAGATTCTAAGAGAAGTAATATCGATATGTTTCAGATCCTGTTGACCGTTGCCCTCGCAGCTTCCTGCTTCGCCAGTGGACATCATGGAGGACACTTGGACCGTTACGTAAGATATATCGCTATCACATCTCGGTGAATGGATGCTATGGACGATTAAAACTAATACGTTGATACTTATCTTCAGGCCCATCCCAAGTACAACTTCGATTACGGCGTGAGCGATCACAAAACCGGAGACGCCAAGAGCCAGTGGGAAACCAGGGACGGAGACGTGGTCAAGGGTGCATACAGCCTGCACGAAGCCGATGGCACCATCAGGACCGTGGAGTACACCGCCGACGACCACAACGGATTCAACGCAGTGGTGAATCGAGCTGGTAAGGCTGTGCACCCACAGCACTATGCCCACGGAGGTCACTACGGAGGTGCTGGCTACGGATCTGGTCACTATGGCGGTGCATCCTCCCACTCCAACTCCAACAACGTCGCCATCGGTCACGGCTACGCCGGAGCCTCCTTCGCTACCTCCAACATCGCTCACGGTATCCCCGCCTACGCTGGACGTGGAGTCTACGGTGCTGGACTTTACCACGGAGGAGCAAGCTCTTTCGCCAACGGAAACAACTTCGCCTACGGACACGGAGGGCACTACTGAAGGAAAATCCCGTTATCCTGCAAAAGAGATCAAAAATCTCTCGATTCATCTGCGGACATCTCTCTGACCACGTTGTTAATGCATTCCTCGACCCGCGAATAAAACTTATTCCTTACATAACCTCGTCCTTTTATTTCCCATCCATCGACGAATGAATCTGGACCGGAAGAGAATTACCTTTCTAAAACAATACTGAGAATTCCATACAACATTCGTAGCACGCATTTTTAAAAGCAAGAGTACGTTGCTGATGACCTAGGATTTCCTTAAGCAAAACGAAAAGGCATGCGAGTACTGTAATTCGACGGTGAAATCGAAAGGATCGATACCCAAGCTCGAGGATCTCGGGAGAAATATTTAACATGTGATTTTATCGGCGCCAAGAGAAGGTGGCGCTGGCCCGGTGGTAGCGTGCCCGATTCCAAATCTAAAGGTCCTGAGTTCAACTCCGAAGAACATCCAAAAATTTCCGAAGAATTCCAAAAGTGTCCGAAGAATTCCAAAATTTCCAAAATTCGAAGGTTTTTTTTTTGTTCATTTATCTTCAATATACATTCCAGGCCGCGTCCGACAAATGCCACGGTAATCACTTTATAATACACTCTTTTACCGATTACCAGGCAAATATCCACGGTTAAGATTTTTTTTACGCGTCACGGGAACGAATCGTGGATGAACTACCTCTATCGGCCACGAACACGACCGTTCCCCGAGACGAAGAAATTCGGACGAGATCCAAATCAAGCCTATTTTTTCTCGACTACCAAGGCGAAGCTCCGAATCGACCACTAAGACTCTTACTGAGATTTCAACGTCAATTTCCGCATCTCGGATTGTGATCCGAGATACGGAACTACTGCGTTGCCAGGAATTTCCTATCGGCGCGTTTCTCATTCGACCTGCTTAATCGACACCCTGCTCGGATGGAAATCGTCACACGGTCGGTATGATACCGACTTAGGGACGGTGTTTCAAGGATTCCGAGAATTCTATGGCTCCTCAGAGACACCTCAAGACGCTTGTGGCGTCCTAGAGTAACGAGCTGTGCATTGAATCAAGCGTGCTTTAGAAAAGATGCGAGATGTTCGGAGTCACAGTTCCAAAAGTACCCGACGGAAGGCTCGACTTCGTTCGCTATGTCGTAAAACGAGAACGATAACCCCCCTTGAGTTGTTCGAAGCCTGTCTTGTAGACTTGGATGGCCGAACAGAGCGGGGAAACTCTTCAACAGCCTCTGAATTGCTCATGAATGCACGCAAAAGCCTTTGTTTTCGAAGAAGCCGAATGACTCTTGCAAGGTCCAAAAAGTTTAACGAAGACATGCGAAGGTTTCGATGCGTAACGGAGATCACGTACATAAATACGCGAGAAAAGGATGTTCGGATCGCCCAGCGATCTAATTTCCTTTGAGAAATGAAAACGACGACATAGACATTGAATTAGGCGAAATGAATTAATGCGATCGAGATATCACAGCGTGGAAAACTGTCGCTGGATTCCGATGGACAGATTTTCAAAGGTGCCTCGGAGAGTTCGGATTCTTTTCTTAGAATACGTAAACGGTTCAGAAAGACGTCCGGCGTGGCTGAGCGCGTGAGGAAAGAGGGACGAGAGTGGGAGATGTGCCGAGGATGGACAGCGTCTCCGATGACGACGCGATCGTTACTGACGAGTTCCTTGAAAAATATTTTCTGAGTCACGATCATCGGTGTTTGCGAGCGTGAAGTTGCCGCGATTCTGTTTCGTTATCGTGGGCGCGGCGTCGTGTGACTTCGCTCGACTGCAGAGAACGGGAATTTTGCAATGATTCGTTGGATCGTGACGCATCGTTAGGATGCTTTCTCGCTTGCTATAAATTGCACGTGCCGAAAGTGATCGAACACCAGTTTCCAATCACCGGCCCTCCAGAGCAGACCTCCGAAAAATCATGAAGGTGGCACAGGTAATGTGGAGCAGCTAAATTTGCCTCGGAGATAATTTCGCGAATAAGAAATCGCAAGGTGAATCCACGAGCTAGTCCGTCCTCCTGGATCTCCGAAAAATTCCGCGACGAACATTTCCGTAACAATTTACTGTCATTTTGAATCGGCAGTCACGGTCGAGTGTGGCCAGAGCACCTCGCTAGATCGAGAGGCGACGCACGAAGGAGATTCTAAGAGAAGTAATTTCGATATGTTTCAGATCCTGTTGACCGTTGCCCTCGCAGCTTCCTGCTTCGCCAGTGGACATCATGGAGGACACTTGGACCATTACGTAAGATATATCGCTATCACATCTCGGTGAATGGATGCTATGGACGATTAAAACTAATACGTTGATACTTATCTTCAGGCCCATCCCAAGTACAACTTCGATTACGGCGTGAGCGATCACAAAACCGGAGACGCCAAGAGCCAGTGGGAAACCAGGGACGGAGACGTGGTCAAGGGTGCATACAGCCTGCACGAAGCCGATGGCACCATCAGAACCGTGGAGTACACCGCCGACGACCACAACGGATTCAACGCAGTGGTGAATCGAGCTGGTAAGGCTGTGCACCCACAGCACTATGCCCTCGGAGGTCACTACGGAGGTGCTGGCTACGGATCTGGTCACTATGGCGGTGCATCCTCCCACTCCAACTCCAACAACGTCGCCATCGGTCACGGCTACGCCGGAGCCTCCTTCGCACACTCCAACATCGCTCACGGTATCCCCGCCTACGCTGGACGTGGAGTCTACGGTGCTGGACTTTACCACGGAGGAGCAAGCTCTTTCGCCAACGGAAACAACTTCGCCTACGGACACGGAGGGCACTACTACTACTACGAAGGAAAATCCCGTTATCCTGCAAAAGAGATCAAAAATCTCTCGATTCATCTGCGGACATCTCTCTGACCACGTTGTTAATGCATTCCTCGACCCGCGAATAAAACTTATTCCTTTCATAACCTCGTCCTTTTATTTCCCATCCATCGACGAATGAATCTGGACCGGAAGAGAATTACCTTTCTAAAACAATACTGAGAATTCCATACAACATTCGTAGCACGCATTTTTAAAAGCAAGAGTACGTTGCTGATGACCTAGGATTTCCTTAAGCAAAACGAAAAGGCATGCGAGTACTGTAATTCGACGGTGAAATCGAAAGGATCGATACCCAAGCTCGAGGATCTCGGGAGAAGTATTTAACATGTGATTTTATCGGCGCCAAGAGAAGGTGGCGCTGGCCCGGTGGTAGCGTGCCCGATTCCTAATCTAAAGGTCCTGAGTTCCACTCCGAAGAACATCCAAAAATTTCCGAAGAATTCCAAGTGTCCGAAGAATTCCAAAATTTCCAAAATCCGAAGGTTCTTTTTTTGTTCATTTATCTTCAATATACATTCCAGGCCGCGTCCGGCAAATGCCACGGTAATCACTTTATAATACACTCTTTTACCGATTACCAGGCAAATATCCACGGTTAAGATTTTTTTTACGCGTCACGGGAACGAATCGTGGATGAACTACCTCTATCGGCCACGAACACGACCGTTCCCCGAGACGAAGAAATTCGGACGAGATCCAAATCAAGCCTATTTTTTCTCGACTACCAAGGCGAAGCTCCGGGTCGACCACTAAGACTCTTACTGAGATTTCAACGTCAATTTCCGCATCTCGGATTGTGATCCGAGATACGGAACTACTGCGTTGCCAGGAATTTCCTATCGGCGCGTTTCTCATTCGACCTGCTTAATCGACACCCTGCTCGGATGGAAATCGTCACACGGTCGGTATGATACCGACTTAGGGACGGTGTTTCAAGTGTTCCGAGAATTCTATGGCTCCTCAGAGACACCTCAAGACGCTTGTGGCGTCCTAGAGTAACGAGCTGTGCATTGAATCAAGCGTGCTTTAGAAAAGATGCGAGATGTTCGGAGTCACAGTTCCAAAAGTACCCAACGAAAGGCTCGACTTCGTTCGCTATGTCGTAAAACGAGAACGATAACCCCCCTTGAGTTGTTCGAAGCCTGTCTCTGTAGACTTGGTTGGCCGAACAGAGCGGGGAAACTCTTCAACAGCCTCTGAATTGCTCATGAATGCACGCAAAAGCCTTTGTTTTCGAAGAAGCCGAATGACTCTTGCAAGGTCCGAAAAGTTTAACGAAGACATGCGAAGGTTTCGATGCGTAACGGAGATCACGTACATAAATACGCGAGAAAAGGATGTTCGGATCGCCCAGCGAACTAATTTCCTTTGAGAAATGAAAACGACGACTTAGACATTGAATTAGGCGAAATGAATTAATGCGATCGAGATATCACAGCGTGGAAAACTGTCGCTGGATTCCGATGGACAGATTTTCAAAGGTGCCTCGGAGAGTTCGGATTCTTTTCTTAGAGTACGTAAACGGTTCAGAAAGACGTCCGGCGTGGCTGAGCGCGTGAGGAAAGAGGGACGAGAGTGGGAGATGTGCCGAGGATGGACAGCGTCTCCGATGACGACGCGATCGTTACTGACGAGTTCCTTGAAAAATATTTTCTGAGTCACGATCATCGGTGTTTGCGAGCGTGAAGTTGCCGCGATTCTGTTTCGTTATCGTGGGCGCGGCGTCGTGTGACTTCGCTCGACTGCAGAGAACGGGAATTTTGCAATGATTCGTTGGATCGTGACGCATCGTTAGCATGCTTTCTCGCTTGCTATAAATTGCACGTGCCGAAAGTGATCGAACACCAGTTTCCAATCACCGGCCCTCCAGAGCAGACCTCCGAAAAATCATGAAGGTGGCACAGGTAATGTGGAGCAGCTAAATTTGCCTCGGAGATAATTTCGCGAATAAGAAATCGCAAGGTGAATCCACGAGCTAGTCCGTCCTCCTGGATCTCCGAAAAATTCCGCGACGAACATTTCCGTAACAATTTACTGTCATTTTGAATCGGCAGTCACGGTCGAGTGTGGCCAGAGCACCTCGCTAGATCGAGAGGCGACGCACGAAGGAGATTCTAAGAGAAGTAATTTCGATATGTTTCAGATCCTGTTGACCGTTGCCCTCGCAGCTTCCTGCTTCGCCAGTGGACATCATGGAGGACACTTGGACCATTACGTAAGATATATCGCTATCACATCTCGGTGAATGGATGCTATGGACGATTAAAACTAATACGTTGATACTTATCTTCAGGCCCATCCCAAGTACAACTTCGATTACGGCGTGAGCGATCACAAAACCGGAGACGCCAAGAGCCAGTGGGAAACCAGGGACGGAGACGTGGTCAAGGGTGCATACAGCCTGCACGAAGCCGATGGCACCATCAGAACCGTGGAGTACACCGCCGACGACCACAACGGATTCAACGCAGTGGTGAATCGAGCTGGTAAGGCTGTGCACCCACAGCACTATGCCCACGGAGGTCACTACGGAGGTGCTGGCTACGGATCTGGTCACTATGGCGGTGCATCCTCCCACTCCAACTCCAACAACGTCGCCATCGGTCACGGCTACGCCGGAGCCTCCTTCGCACACTCCAACATCGCTCACGGTATCCCCGCCTACGCTGGACGTGGAGTCTACGGTGCTGGACTTTACCACGGAGGAGCAAGCTCTTTCGCCAACGGAAACAACTTCGCCTACGGACACGGAGGGCACTACTGAAGGAAAATCCCGTTATCCTGCAAAAGAGATCAAAAATCTCTCGATTCATCTGCGGACATCTCTCTGACCACGTTGTTAATGCATTCCTCGACCCGCGAATAAAACTTATTCCTTACATAACCTCGTCCTTTTATTTCCCATCCATCGACGAATGAATCTGGACCGGAAGAGAATTACCTTTCTAAAACAATACTGAGAATTCCATACAACATTCGTAGCACGCATTTTTAAAAGCAAGAGTACGTTGCTGATGACCTAGGATTTCCTTAAGCAAAACGAAAAGGCATGCGAGTACTGTAATTCGACGGTGAAATCGAAAGGATCGATACCCAAGCTCGAGGATCTCGGGAGAAATATTTAACATGTGATTTTATGGGCGCCAAGAGAAGGTGGCGCTGGCCCGGTGGTAGCGTGCCCGATTCCAAATCTAAAGGTCCTGAGTTCAACTCCGAAGAACATCCAAAAATTTCCGAAGAATTCCAAAAGTGTCCGAAGAATTCCAAAATTTCCAAAATCCGAAGGTTCTTTTTTTGTTCATTTATCTTCAATATACATTCCAGGCCGCGTCCGGCAAATGCCACGGTAATCACTTTATAATACACTCTTTTACCGATTACCAGGCAAATATCCACGGTTAAGATTTTTTTTTACGCGTCACGGGAACGAATCGTGGATGAACTACCTCTATCGGCCACGAACACGACCGTTCCCCGAGACGAAGAAATTCGGACGAGATCCAAATCAAGCTTATTTTTTCTCGACTACCAAGGCGAAGCTCCGGGTCGACCAATAATACTCTTACTGAGATTTCAACGTCAATTTCCGCATCTCGGATTGTGATCCGAGATACGGAACTACTGCGTTGCCAGGAATTTCCTATCGGCGCGTTTCTCATTCGACCTGCTTAATCGACACCCTGCTCGGATGGAAATCGTCACACGGTCGGTATGATACCGACTTAGGGACGGTGTTTCAAGGATTCCGAGAATTCTATGGCTCCTCAGAGACACCTCAAGACGCTTGTGGCGTCCTAGAGTAACGAGCTGTGCATTGAATCAAGCGTGCTTTAGAAAAGATGCGAGATGTTCGGAGTCACAGTTCCAAAAGTACCCAACGAAAGGCTCGACTTCGTTCGCTATGTCGTGAAACGAGAACGATAACCCCCCTTGAGTTGTTCGAAGCCTGTCTCTGTAGACTTGGATGGCCGAACAGAGCGGGGAAACTCTTCAACAGACTCTGAATTGCTCATGAATGCACGCAAAAGCCTTTGTTTTCGAAGAAGCCGAATGACTCTTCCAAGGTTCAAAAAGTTTAACGAAGACATGCGAAGGTTTCGATGCGTAACGGAGATCACGTACATAAATACGCGAGAAAAGGATGTTCGGATCGCCCAGCGATCTAATTTCCTTTGAGAAATGAAAACGACGACTTAGACATTGAATTAGGCGAAATGAATGAATGCGATCGAGATATCACAGCGTCGAAAACTGTCGCTGGATTCCGATGGACAGATTTTCAAAGGTGCCTCGGAGAGTTCGGATTCTTTTCTTAGAATACGTAAACGGTTCAGAAAGACGTCCGGCGTGGCTGAGCGCGTGAGGAAAGAGGGACGAGAGTGGGAGATGTGCCGAGGATGGACAGCGTCTCCGATGACGACGCGATCGTTACTGACGAGTTCCTTGAAAAATATTTTCTGAGTCACGATCATCGGTGTTTGCGAGCGTGAAGTTGCCGCGATTCTGTTTCGTTATCGTGGGCGCGGCGTCGTGTGACTTCGCTCGACTGCAGAGAACGGGAATTTTGCAATGATTCGTTGGATCGTGACGCATCGTTAGCATGCTTTCTCGCTTGCTATAAATTGCACGTGCCGAAAGTGATCGAACACCAGTTTCCAATCACCGGCCCTCCAGAGCAGACCTCCGAAAAATCATGAAGGTGGCACAGGTAATGTGGAGCAGCTAAATTTGCCTCGGAGATAATTTCGCGAATAAGAAATCGCAAGGTGAATCCACGAGCTAGTCCGTCCTCCTGGATCTCCGAAAAATTCCGCGACGAACATTTCCGTAACAATTTACTGTCATTTTGAATCGGCAGTCACGGTCGAGTGTGGCCAGAGCACCTCGCTAGATCGAGAGGCGACGCACGAAGGAGATTCTAAGAGAAGTAATTTCGATATGTTTCAGATCCTGTTGACCGTTGCCCTCGCAGCTTCCTGCTTCGCCAGTGGACATCATGGAGGACACTTGGACCATTACGTAAGATATATCGCTATCACATCTCGGTGAATGGATGCTATGGACGATTAAAACTAATACGTTGATACTTATCTTCAGGCCCATCCCAAGTACAACTTCGATTACGGCGTGAGCGATCACAAAACCGGAGACGCCAAGAGCCAGTGGGAAACCAGGGACGGAGACGTGGTCAAGGGTGCATACAGCCTGCACGAAGCCGATGGCACCATCAGAACCGTGGAGTACACCGCCGACGACCACAACGGATTCAACGCAGTGGTGAATCGAGCTGGTAAGGCTGTGCACCCACAGCACTATGCCCTCGGAGGTCACTACGGAGGTGCTGGCTACGGATCTGGTCACTATGGCGGTGCATCCTCCCACTCCAACTCCAACAACGTCGCCATCGGTCACGGCTACGCCGGAGCCTCCTTCGCACACTCCAACATCGCTCACGGTATCCCCGCCTACGCTGGACGTGGAGTCTACGGTGCTGGACTTTACCACGGAGGAGCAAGCTCTTTCGCCAACGGAAACAACTTCGCCTACGGACACGGAGGGCACTACTGAAGGAAAATCCCGTTATCCTGCAAAAGAGATCAAAAATCTCTCGATTCATCTGCGGACATCTCTCTGACCACGTTGTTAATGCATTCCTCGACCCGCGAATAAAACTTATTCCTTACATAACCTCGTCCTTTTATTTCCCATCCATCGACAAATGAATCTGGACCGGAAGAGAATTACCTTTCTAAAACAATACTGAGAATTCCATACAACATTCGTAGCACGCATTTTTAAAAGCAAGAGTACGTTGCTGATGACCTAGGATTTCCTTGAGCAAAACGAAAAGGCATGCGAGTACTGTAATTCGACGGTGAAATCGAAAGGATCGATACCCAAGCTCGAGGATCTCGGGAGAAATATTTAACATGTGATTTTATCGGCGCCAAGAGAAGGTGGCGCTGGCCCGGTGGCAGCGTGCCCGATTCCAAATCTAAAGGTCCTGAGTTCAACTCCGAAGAACATCCAAAAATTTCCGAAGAATTCCAAAAGTGTCCGAAGAATTCCAAAATTTCCAAAATCCGAAGGTTCTTTTTTTGTTCATTTATCTTCAATATACATTCCAGGCCGCGTCCGGCAAATTCCACGGTAATCACTTTATAATACACTCTTTTACCGATTACCAGGAAATTATCCACGGTTAAGATTTTTTTTTACGCGTCACGGGAACGAATCGTGGATGAACTACCTCTATCGGCCACGAACACGACCGTTCCCCGAGACGAAGAAATTCAGACGAGATCCAAATCAAGCTTATATTTTCTCGACTACCAAGGCGAAGCTCCGGGTCGACCACTAAGACTCTTACTGAGATTTCAACGTCAATTTCCGCATCTCGGATTGTGATCCGAGATACGGAACTACTGCGTTGCCAGGAATTTCCTATCGGCGCGTTTCTCATTCGACCTGCTTAATCGACACCCTGCTCGGATGGAAATCGTCACACGGTCGGTATGATACCGACTTAGGGACGGTGTTTCAAGGATTCCGAGAATTCTATGGCTCCTCAGAGACACCTCAAGACGCTTGTGGCGTCCTAGAGTAACGAGCTGTGCATTGAATCAAGCGTGCTTTAGAAAAGATGCGAGATGTTCGGAGTCACAGTTCCAAAAGTACCCAACGAAAGGCTCGACTTCGTTCGCTATGTCGTAAAACGAGAACGATAACCCCCCTTGAGTTGTTCGAAGCCTGTCTCTGTAGACTTGGATGGCCGAACAGAGCGGGGAAACTCTTCAACAGCCTCTGAATTGCTCATGAATGCACGCAAAAGCCTTTGTTTTCGAAGAAGCCGAATGACTCTTGCAAGGTCCAAAAAGTTTAACGAAGACATGCGAAGGTTTCGATGCGTAACGGAGATCACGTACATAAATACGCGAGAAAAGGATGCTCGGATCGCCCAGCGAACTAATTTCCTTTGAGAAATGAAAACGACGACTTAGACATTGAATTAGGCGAAATGAATTAATGCGATCGAGATATCACAGCGTGGAAAACTGTCGCTGGATTCCGATGGACAGATTTTCAAAGGTGCCTCGGAGAGTTCGGATTCTTTTCTTAGAATACGTAAACGGTTCAGAAAGACGTCCGGGGTGGCTGAGCGCGTGAGGAAAGAGGGACGAGAGTGGGAGATGTGCCGAGGATGGACAGCGTCTCCGATGACGACGCGATCGTTACTGACGAGTTCCTTGAAAAATATTTTCTGAGTCACGATCATCGGTGTTTGCGAGCGTGAAGTTGCCGCGATTCTGTTTCGTTATCGTGGGCGCGGCGTCGTGTGACTTCGCTCGACTGCAGAGAACGGGAATTTTGCAATGATTCGTTGGATCGTGACGCATCGTTAGCATGCTTTCTCGCTTGCTATAAATTGCACGTGCCGAAAGTGATCGAACACCAGTTTCCAATCACCGGCCCTCCAGAGCAGACCTCCGAAAAATCATGAAGGTGGCACAGGTAATGTGGAGCAGCTAAATTTGCCTCGGAGATAATTTCGCGAATAAGAAATCGCAAGGTGAATCCACGAGCTAGTCCGTCCTCCTGGATCTCCGAAAAATTCCGCGACGAACATTTCCGTAACAATTTACTGTCATTTTGAATCGGCAGTCACGGTCGAGTGTGGCCAGAGCACCTCGCTAGATCGAGAGGCGACGCACGAAGGAGATTCTAAGAGAAGTAATTTCGATATGTTTCAGATCCTGTTGACCGTTGCCCTCGCAGCTTCCTGCTTCGCCAGTGGACATCATGGAGGACACTTGGACCATTACGTAAGATATATCGCTATCACATCTCGGTGAATGGATGCTATGGACGATTAAAACTAATACGTTGATACTTATCTTCAGGCCCATCCCAAGTACAACTTCGATTACGGCGTGAGCGATCACAAAACCGGAGACGCCAAGAGCCAGTGGGAAACCAGGGACGGAGACGTGGTCAAGGGTGCATACAGCCTGCACGAAGCCGATGGCACCATCAGAACCGTGGAGTACACCGCCGACGACCACAACGGATTCAACGCAGTGGTGAATCGAGCTGGTAAGGCTGTGCACCCACAGCACTATGCCCACGGAGGTCACTACGGAGGTGCTGGCTACGGATCTGGTCACTATGGCGGTGCATCCTCCCACTCCAACTCCAACAACGTCGCCATCGGTCACGGCTACGCCGGAGCCTCCTTCGCACACTCCAACATCGCTCACGGTATCCCCGCCTACGCTGGACGTGGAGTCTACGGTGCTGGACTTTACCACGGAGGAGCAAGCTCTTTCGCCAACGGAAACAACTTCGCCTACGGACACGGAGGGCACTACTGAAGGAAAATCCCGTTATCCTGCAAAAGAGATCAAAAATCTCTCGATTCATCTGCGGACATCTCTCTGACCACGTTGTTAATGCATTCCTCGACCCGCGAATAAAACTTATTCCTTACATAACCTCGTCCTTTTATTTCCCATCCATCGACGAATGAATCTGGACCGGAAGAGAATTACCTTTCTAAAACAATACTGAGAATTCCATACAACATTCGTAGCACGCATTTTTAAAAGCAAGAGTACGTTGCTGATGACCTAGGATTTCCTTGAGCAAAACGAAAAGGCATGCGAGTACTGTAATTCGACGGTGAAATCGAAAGGATCGATACCCAAGCTCGAGGATCTCGGGAGAAATATTTAACATGTGATTTTATCGGCGCCAAGAGAAGGTGGCGCTGGCCCGGTGGTAGCGTGCCCGATTCCAAATCTAAAGGTCCTGAGTTCAACTCCGAAGAACATCCAAAAATTCCGAAGAATTCCAAAAGTGTCCGAAGAATTCCCAAATTTCCAAAATTCGAAGGTTCTTTTTTTGTTCATTTATCTTCAATATACATTCCAGGCCGCGTCCGGCAAATGCCACGGTAATCACTTTATAATACACTCTTTTACCGATTACCAGGCAAATATCCACGGTTAAGATTTTTTTTACGCGTCACGGGAACGAATCGTGGATGAACTACCTCTATCGGCCACGAACACGACCGTTCCCCGAGACGAAGAAATTCGGACGAGATCCAAATCAAGCTTATTTTTTCTCGACTACCGAGGCGAAGCTCCGGGTCGACCAATAATACTCTTACTGAGATTTCAACGTCAATTTCCGCATCTCGGATTGTGATCCGAGATACGGAACTACTGCGTTGCCAGGAATTTCCTATCGGCGCGTTTCTCATTCGACCTGCTTAATCGACACCCTGCTCGGATGGAAATCGTCACACGGTCGGTATGATACCGACTTAGGGACGGTGTTTCAAGGATTCCGAGAATTCTATGGCTCCTCAGAGACACCTCAAGACGCTTGTGGCGTCCTAGAGTAACGAGCTGTGCATTGAATCAAGCGTGCTTTAGAAAAGATGCGAGATGTTCGGAGTCACAGTTCCAAAAGTACCCAACGAAAGGCTCGACTTCGTTCGCTATGTCGTAAAACGAGAACGATAACCCCCCTTGAGTTGTTCGAAGCCTGTCTCTGTAGACTTGGATGGCCGAACAGAGCGGGGAAACTCTTCAACAGCCTCTGAATTGCTCATGAATGCACGCAAAAGCCTTTGTTTTCGAAGAAGCCGAATGACTCTTGCAAGGTCCAAAAAGTTTAACGAAGACATGCGAAGGTTTCGATGCGTAACGGAGATCACGTACATAAATACGCGAGAAAAGGATGCTCGGATCGCCCAGCGAACTAATTTCCTTTGAGAAATGAAAACGACGACTTAGACATTGAATTAGGCGAAATGAATTAATGCGATCGAGATATCACAGCGTGGAAAACTGTCGCTGGATTCCGATGGACAGATTTTCAAAGGTGCCTCGGAGAGTTCGGATTCTTTTCTTAGAATACGTAAACGGTTCAGAAAGACGTCCGGCGTGGCTGAGCGCGTGAGGAAAGAGGGACGAGAGTGGGAGATGTGCCGAGGATGGACAGCGTCTCCGATGACGACGCGATCGTTACTGACGAGTTCCTTGAAAAATATTTTCTGAGTCACGATCATCGGTGTTTGCGAGCGTGAAGTTGCCGCGATTCTGTTTCGTTATCGTGGGCACGGCGTCGTGTAACTTCGCTCGACTGCAGAGAACGGGAATTTTGCAATGATTCGTTGGATCGTGACGCATCGTTAGCATGCTTTCTCGCTTGCTATAAATTGCACGTGCCGAAAGTGATCGAACACCAGTTTCCAATCACCGGCCCTCCAGAGCAGACCTCCGAAAAATCATGAAGGTGGCACAGGTAATGTGGAGCAGCTAAATTTGCCTCGGAGATAATTTCGCGAATAAGAAATCGCAAGGTGAATCCACGAGCTAGTCCGTCCTCCTGGATCTCCGAAAAATTCCGCGACGAACATTTCCGTAACAATTTACTGTCATTTTGAATCGGCAGTCACGGTCGAGTGTGGCCAGAGCACCTCGCTAGATCGAGAGGCGACGCACGAAGGAGATTCTAAGAGAAGTAATTTCGATATGTTTCAGATCCTGTTGACCGTTGCCCTCGCAGCTTCCTGCTTCGCCAGTGGACATCATGGAGGACACTTGGACCATTACGTAAGATATATCGCTATCACATCTCGGTGAATGGATGCTATGGACGATTAAAACTAATACGTTGATACTTATCTTCAGGCCCATCCCAAGTACAACTTCGATTACGGCGTGAGCGATCACAAAACCGGAGACGCCAAGAGCCAGTGGGAAACCAGGGACGGAGACGTGGTCAAGGGTGCATACAGCCTGCACGAAGCCGATGGCACCATCAGAACCGTGGAGTACACCGCCGACGACCACAACGGATTCAACGCAGTGGTGAATCGAGCTGGTAAGGCTGTGCACCCACAGCACTATGCCCACGGAGGTCACTACGGAGGTGCTGGCTACGGATCTGGTCACTATGGCGGTGCATCCTCCCACTCCAACTCCAACAACGTCGCCATCGGTCACGGCTACGCCGGAGCCTCCTTCGCACACTCCAACATCGCTCACGGTATCCCCGCCTACGCTGGACGTGGAGTCTACGGTGCTGGACTTTACCACGGAGGAGCAAGCTCTTTCGCCAACGGAAACAACTTCGCCTACGGACACGGAGGGCACTACTGAAGGAAAATCCCGTTATCCTGCAAAAGAGATCAAAAATCTCTCGATTCATCTGCGGACATCTCTCTGACCACGTTGTTAATGCATTCCTCGACCCGCGAATAAAACTTATTCCTTACATAACCTCGTCCTTTTATTTCCCATCCATCGACGAATGAATCTGGACCGGAAGAGAATTACCTTTCTAAAACAATACTGAGAATTCCATACAACATTCGTAGCACGCATTTTTAAAAGCAAGAGTACGTTGCTGATGACCTAGGATTTCCTTAAGCAAAACGAAAAGGCATGCGAGTACTGTAATTCGACGGTGAAATCGAAAGGATCGATACCCAAGCTCGAGGATCTCGGGAGAAATATTTAACATGTGATTTTATCGGCGCCAAGAGAAGGTGGCGCTGGCCCGGTTGTAGCGTGCCCGATTCCAAATCCAAAGGACCTGAGTTCAACTCCGAAGAACATCCAAAAATTCCCAAGAATTCCAAAAGTGTCCGAAGAATTCCCAAATTTCCAAAATTCGAAGGTTCTTTTTTTGTTCATTTATCTTCAATATACATTCCAGGCCGCGTCCGGCAAATTCCACGGTAATCACTTTATAATACACTCTTTTACCGATTACCAGGCAAATATCCACGGTTAAGATTTTTTTTACGCGTCACGGGAACGAATCGTGGATGAACTACCTCTATCGGCCACGAACACGACCGTTCCCCGAGACGAAGAAATTCGGACGAGATCCAAATCAAGCTTATTTTTTCTCGACTACCGAGGCAAAGCTCCGGGTCGACCAATAATACTCTTACTGAGATTTCAACGTCAATTTCCGCATCTCGGATTGTGATCCGAGATACGGAACTACTGCGTTGCCAGGAATTTCCTATCGGCGCGTTTCTCATTCGACCTGCTTAATCGACACCCTGCTCGGATGGAAATCGTCACACGGTCGGTATGATACCGACTTAGGGACGGTGTTTCAAGGATTCCGAGAATTCTATGGCTCCTCAGAGACACCTCAAGACGCTTGTGGCGTCCTAGAGTAACGAGCTGTGCATTGAATCAAGCGTGCTTTAGAAAAGATGCGAGATGTTCGGAGTCACAGTTCCAAAAGTACCCAACGAAAGGCTCGACTTCGTTCGCTATGTCGTAAAACGAGAACGATAACCCCCCTTGAGTTGTTCGAAGCCTGTCTCTGTAGACTTGGATGGCCGAACAGAGCGGGGAAACTCTTCAACAGCCTCTGAATTGCTCATGAATGCACGCAAAAGCCTTTGTTTTCGAAGAAGCCGAATGACTCTTGCAAGGTCCAAAAAGTTTAACGAAGACATGCGAAGGTTTCGATGCGTAACGGAGATCACGTACATAAATACGCGAGAAAAGGATGCTCGGATCGCCCAGCGAACTAATTTCCTTTGAGAAATGAAAACGACGACTTAGACATTGAATTAGGCGAAATGAATTAATGCGATCGAGATATCACAGCGTGGAAAACTGTCGCTGGATTCCGATGGACAGATTTTCAAAGGTGCCTCGGAGAGTTCGGATTCTTTTCTTAGAATACGTAAACGGTTCAGAAAGACGTCCGGCGTGGCTGAGCGCGTGAGGAAAGAGGGACGAGAGTGGGAGATGTGCCGAGGATGGACAGCGTCTCCGATGACGACGCGATCGTTACTGACGAGTTCCTTGAAAAATATTTTCTGAGTCACGATCATCGGTGTTTGCGAGCGTGAAGTTGCCGCGATTCTGTTTCGTTATCGTGGGCACGGCGTCGTGTAACTTCGCTCGACTGCAGAGAACGGGAATTTTGCAATGATTCGTTGGATCGTGACGCATCGTTAGCATGCTTTCTCGCTTGCTATAAATTGCACGTGCCGAAAGTGATCGAACACCAGTTTCCAATCACCGGCCCTCCAGAGCAGACCTCCGAAAAATCATGAAGGTGGCACAGGTAATGTGGAGCAGCTAAATTTGCCTCGGAGATAATTTCGCGAATAAGAAATCGCAAGGTGAATCCACGAGCTAGTCCGTCCTCCTGGATCTCCGAAAAATTCCGCGACGAACATTTCCGTAACAATTTACTGTCATTTTGAATCGGCAGTCACGGTCGAGTGTGGCCAGAGCACCTCGCTAGATCGAGAGGCGACGCACGAAGGAGATTCTAAGAGAAGTAATTTCGATATGTTTCAGATCCTGTTGACCGTTGCCCTCGCAGCTTCCTGCTTCGCCAGTGGACATCATGGAGGACACTTGGACCATTACGTAAGATATATCGCTATCACATCTCGGTGAATGGATGCTATGGACGATTAAAACTAATACGTTGATACTTATCTTCAGGCCCATCCCAAGTACAACTTCGATTACGGCGTGAGCGATCACAAAACCGGAGACGCCAAGAGCCAGTGGGAAACCAGGGACGGAGACGTGGTCAAGGGTGCATACAGCCTGCACGAAGCCGATGGCACCATCAGAACCGTGGAGTACACCGCCGACGACCACAACGGATTCAACGCAGTGGTGAATCGAGCTGGTAAGGCTGTGCACCCACAGCACTATGCCCACGGAGGTCACTACGGAGGTGCTGGCTACGGATCTGGTCACTATGGCGGTGCATCCTCCCACTCCAACTCCAACAACGTCGCCATCGGTCACGGCTACGCCGGAGCCTCCTTCGCACACTCCAACATCGCTCACGGTATCCCCGCCTACGCTGGACGTGGAGTCTACGGTGCTGGACTTTACCACGGAGGAGCAAGCTCTTTCGCCAACGGAAACAACTTCGCCTACGGACACGGAGGGCACTACTGAAGGAAAATCCCGTTATCCTGCAAAAGAGATCAAAAATCTCTCGATTCATCTGCGGACATCTCTCTGACCACGTTGTTAATGCATTCCTCGACCCGCGAATAAAACTTATTCCTTACATAACCTCGTCCTTTTATTTCCCATCCATCGACGAATGAATCTGGACCGGAAGAGAATTACCTTTCTAAAACAATACTGAGAATTCCATACAACATTCGTAGCACGCATTTTTAAAAGCAAGAGTACGTTGCTGATGACCTAGGATTTCCTTAAGCAAAACGAAAAGGCATGCGAGTACTGTAATTCGACGGTGAAATCGAAAGGATCGATACCCAAGCTCGAGGATCTCGGGAGAAATATTTAACATGTGATTTTATCGGCGCCAAGAGAAGGTGGCGCTGGCCCGGTTGTAGCGTGCCCGATTCCAAATCCAAAGGACCTGAGTTCAACTCCGAAGAACATCCAAAAATTCCCAAGAATTCCAAAAGTGTCCGAAGAATTCCCAAATTTCCAAAATTCGAAGGTTCTTTTTTTGTTCATTTATCTTCAATATACATTCCAGGCCGCGTCCGGCAAATTCCACGGTAATCACTTTATAATACACTCTTTTACCGATTACCAGGCAAATATCCACGGTTAAGATTTTTTTTACGCGTCACGGGAACGAATCGTGGATGAACTACCTCTATCGGCCACGAACACGACCGTTCCCCGAGACGAAGAAATTCGGACGAGATCCAAATCAAGCTTATTTTTTCTCGACTACCGAGGCAAAGCTCCGGGTCGACCAATAATACTCTTACTGAGATTTCAACGTCAATTTCCGCATCTCGGATTGTGATCCGAGATACGGAACTACTGCGTTGCCAGGAATTTCCTATCGGCGCGTTTCTCATTCGACCTGCTTAATCGACACCCTGCTCGGATGGAAATCGTCACACGGTCGGTATGATACCGACTTAGGGACGGTGTTTCAAGGATTCCGAGAATTCTATGGCTCCTCAGAGACACCTCAAGACGCTTGTGGCGTCCTAGAGTAACGAGCTGTGCATTGAATCAAGCGTGCTTTAGAAAAGATGCGAGATGTTCGGAGTCACAGTTCCAAAAGTACCCAACGAAAGGCTCGACTTCGTTCGCTATGTCGTAAAACGAGAACGATAACCCCCCTTGAGTTGTTCGAAGCCTGTCTCTGTAGACTTGGATGGCCGAACAGAGCGGGGAAACTCTTCAACAGCCTCTGAATTGCTCATGAATGCACGCAAAAGCCTTTGTTTTCGAAGAAGCCGAATGACTCTTGCAAGGTCCAAAAAGTTTAACGAAGACATGCGAAGGTTTCGATGCGTAACGGAGATCACGTACATAAATACGCGAGAAAAGGATGCTCGGATCGCCCAGCGAACTAATTTCCTTTGAGAAATGAAAACGACGACTTAGACATTGAATTAGGCGAAATGAATTAATGCGATCGAGATATCACAGCGTGGAAAACTGTCGCTGGATTCCGATGGACAGATTTTCAAAGGTGCCTCGGAGAGTTCGGATTCTTTTCTTAGAATACGTAAACGGTTCAGAAAGACGTCCGGCGTGGCTGAGCGCGTGAGGAAAGAGGGACGAGAGTGGGAGATGTGCCGAGGATGGACAGCGTCTCCGATGACGACGCGATCGTTACTGACGAGTTCCTTGAAAAATATTTTCTGAGTCACGATCATCGGTGTTTGCGAGCGTGAAGTTGCCGCGATTCTGTTTCGTTATCGTGGGCGCGGCGTCGTGTGACTTCGCTCGACTGCAGAGAACGGGAATTTTGCAATGATTCGTTGGATCGTGACGCATCGTTAGCATGCTTTCTCGCTTGCTATAAATTGCACGTGCCGAAAGTGATCGAACACCAGTTTCCAATCACCGGCCCTCCAGAGCAGACCTCCGAAAAATCATGAAGGTGGCACAGGTAATGTGGAGCAGCTAAATTTGCCTCGGAGATAATTTCGCGAATAAGAAATCGCAAGGTGAATCCACGAGCTAGTCCGTCCTCCTGGATCTCCGAAAAATTCCGCGACGAACATTTCCGTAACAATTTACTGTCATTTTGAATCGGCAGTCACGGTCGAGTGTGGCCAGAGCACCTCGCTAGATCGAGAGGCGACGCACGAAAGAGATTCTAAGAGAAGTAATTTCGATATGTTTCAGATCCTGTTGACCGTTGCCCTCGCAGCTTCCTGCTTCGCCAGTGGACATCATGGAGGACACTTGGACCATTACGTAAGATATATCGCTATCACATCTCGGTGAATGGATGCTATGGACGATTAAAACTAATACGTTGATACTTATCTTCAGGCCCATCCCAAGTACAACTTCGATTACGGCGTGAGCGATCACAAAACCGGAGACGCCAAGAGCCAGTGGGAAACCAGGGACGGAGACGTGGTCAAGGGTGCATACAGCCTGCACGAAGCCGATGGCACCATCAGAACCGTGGAGTACACCGCCGACGACCACAACGGATTCAACGCAGTGGTGAATCGAGCTGGTAAGGCTGTGCACCCACAGCACTATGCCCACGGAGGTCACTACGGAGGTGCTGGCTACGGATCTGGTCACTATGGCGGTGCATCCTCCCACTCCAACTCCAACAACGTCGCCATCGGTCACGGCTACGCCGGAGCCTCCTTCGCACACTCCAACATCGCTCACGGTATCCCCGCCTACGCTGGACGTGGAGTCTACGGTGCTGGACTTTACCACGGAGGAGCAAGCTCTTTCGCCAACGGAAACAACTTCGCCTACGGACACGGAGGGCACTACTGAAGGAAAATCCCGTTATCCTGCAAAAGAGATCAAAAATCTCTCGATTCATCTGCGGACATCTCTCTGACCACGTTGTTAATGCATTCCTCGACCCGCGAATAAAACTTATTCCTTACATAACCTCGTCCTTTTATTTCCCATCCATCGACGAATGAATCTGGACCGGAAGAGAATTACCTTTCTAAAACAATACTGAGAATTCCATACAACATTCGTAGCACGCATTTTTAAAAGCAAGAGTACGTTGCTGATGACCTAGGATTTCCTTAAGCAAAACGAAAAGGCATGCGAGTACTGTAATTCGACGGTGAAATCGAAAGGATCGATACCCAAGCTCGAGGATCTCGGGAGAAATATTTAACATGTGATTTTATCGGCGCCAAGAGAAGGTGGCGCTGGCTCGGTGGTAGCGTGCCCGATTCCAAATCTAAAGGTCCTGAGTTCAACTCCGAAGAACATCCAAAAATTCCGAAGAATTCCAAAAGTGTCCGAAGAATTCCCAAATTTCCAAAATTCGAAGGTTCTTTTTTTGTTCATTTATCTTCAATATACATTCCAGGCCGCGTCCGGCAAATGCCACGGTAATCACTTTATAATACACTCTTTTACCGATTACCAGGCAAATATCCACGGTTAAGATTTTTTTTACGCGTCACGGGAACGAATCGTGGATGAACTACCTCTATCGGCCACGAACACGACCGTTCCCCGAGACGAAGAAATTCGGACGAGATCCAAATCAAGCTTATTTTTTCTCGACTACCGAGGCGAAGCTCCGGGTCGACCAATAATACTCTTACTGAGATTTCAACGTCAATTTCCGCATCTCGGATTGTGATCCGAGATACGGAACTACTGCGTTGCCAGGAATTTCCTATCGGCGCGTTTCTCATTCGACCTGCTTAATCGACACCCTGCTCGGATGGAAATCGTCACACGGTCGGTATGATACCGACTTAGGGACGGTGTTTCAAGGATTCCGAGAATTCTATGGCTCCTCAGAGACACCTCAAGACGCTTGTGGCGTCCTAGAGTAACGAGCTGTGCATTGAATCAAGCGTGCTTTAGAAAAGATGCGAGATGTTCGGAGTCACAGTTCCAAAAGTACCCAACGAAAGGCTCGACTTCGTTCGCTATGTCGTAAAACGAGAACGATAACCCCCCTTGAGTTGTTCGAAGCCTGTCTCTGTAGACTTGGATGGCCGAACAGAGCGGGGAAACTCTTCAACAGCCTCTGAATTGCTCATGAATGCACGCAAAAGCCTTTGTTTTCGAAGAAGCCGAATGACTCTTGCAAGGTCCAAAAAGTTTAACGAAGACATGCGAAGGTTTCGATGCGTAACGGAGATCACGTACATAAATAAATGAGAAAAGGATGTTCGGATCGCCCAGCGAACTAATTTCCTTTGAGAAATGAAAACGACGACTTAGACATTGAATTAGGCGAAATGAATTAATGCGATCGAGATATCACAGCGTGGAAAACTGTCGCTGGATTCCGATGGACAGATTTTCAAAGGTGCCTCGGAGAGTTCGGATTCTTTTCTTAGAATACGTAAACGGTTCAGAAAGACGTCCGGCGTGGCTGAGCGCGTGAGGAAAGAGGGACGAGAGTGGGAGATGTGCCGAGGATGGACAGCGTCTCCGATGACGACGCGATCGTTACTGACGAGTTCCTTGAAAAATATTTTCTGAGTCACGATCATCGGTGTTTGCGAGCGTGAAGTTGCCGCGATTCTGTTTCGTTATCGTGGGCGCGGCGTCGTGTGACTTCGCTCGACTGCAGAGAACGGGAATTTTGCAATGATTCGTTGGATCGTGACGCATCGTTAGCATGCTTTCTCGCTTGCTATAAATTGCACGTGCCGAAAGTGATCGAACACCAGTTTCCAATCACCGGCCCTCCAGAGCAGACCTCCGAAAAATCATGAAGGTGGCACAGGTAATGTGGAGCAGCTAAATTTGCCTCGGAGATAATTTCGCGAATAAGAAATCGCAAGGTGAATCCACGAGCTAGTCCGTCCTCCTGGATCTCCGAAAAATTCCGCGACGAACATTTCCGTAACAATTTACTGTCATTTTGAATCGGCAGTCACGGTCGAGTGTGGCCAGAGCACCTCGCTAGATCGAGAGGCGACGCACGAAGGAGATTCTAAGAGAAGTAATTTCGATATGTTTCAGATCCTGTTGACCGTTGCCCTCGCAGCTTCCTGCTTCGCCAGTGGACATCATGGAGGACACTTGGACCATTACGTAAGATATATCGCTATCACATCTCGGTGAATGGATGCTATGGACGATTAAAACTAATACGTTGATACTTATCTTCAGGCCCATCCCAAGTACAACTTCGATTACGGCGTGAGCGATCACAAAACCGGAGACGCCAAGAGCCAGTGGGAAACCAGGGACGGAGACGTGGTCAAGGGTGCATACAGCCAGCACGAAGCCGATGGCACCATCAGAACCGTGGAGTACACCGCCGACGACCACAACGGATTCAACGCAGTGGTGAATCGAGCTGGTAAGGCTGTGCACCCACAGCACTATGCCCACGGAGGTCACTACGGAGGTGCTGGCTACGGATCTGGTCACTATGGCGGTGCATCCTCCCACTCCAACTCCAACAACGTCGCCATCGGTCACGGCTACGCCGGAGCCTCCTTCGCACACTCCAACATCGCTCACGGTATCCCCGCCTACGCTGGACGTGGAGTCTACGGTGCTGGACTTTACCACGGAGGAGCAAGCTCTTTCGCCAACGGAAACAACTTCGCCTACGGACACGGAGGGCACTACTGAAGGAAAATCCCGTTATCCTGCAAAAGAGATCAAAAATCTCTCGATTCATCTGCGGACATCTCTCTGACCACGTTGTTAATGCATTCCTCGACCCGCGAATAAAACTTATTCCTTACATAACCTCGTCCTTTTATTTCCCATCCATCGACGAATGAATCTGGACCGGAAGAGAATTACCTTTCTAAAACAATACTGAGAATTCCATACAACATTCGTAGCACGCATTTTTAAAAGCAAGAGTACGTTGCTGATGACCTAGGATTTCCTTAAGCAAAACGAAAAGGCATGCGAGTACTGTAATTCGACGGTGAAATCGAAAGGATCGATACCCAAGCTCGAGGATCTCGGGAGAAATATTTAACATGTGATTTTATCGGCGCCAAGAGAAGGTGGCGCTGGCCCGGTGGTACCGTGCCCAATTCCAAATCTAAAGGTCCTGAGTTCAACTCCGAAGAACATCCAAAAATTTCCGAAGAATTCCAAAAGTGTCCGAAGAATTCCAAAATTTCCAAAATCCGAAGGTTCTTTTTTTGTTCATTTATCTTCAATATACATTCCAGGCCGCGTCCGGCAAATTCCACGGTAATCACTTTATAATACACTCTTTTACCGATTACCAGGCAAATATCCACGGTTAAGATTTTTTTTACGCGTCACGGGAACGAATCGTGGATGAACTACCTCTATCGGCCACGAACACGACCGTTCCCCGAGACGAAGAAATTCGGACGAGATCCAAATCAAGCTTATTTTTTCTCGACTACCGAGGCAAAGCTCCGGGTCGACCAATAATACTCTTACTGAGATTTCAACGTCAATTTCCGCATCTCGGATTGTGATCCGAGATACGGAACTACTGCGTTGCCAGGAATTTCCTATCGGCGCGTTTCTCATTCGACCTGCTTAATCGACACCCTGCTCGGATGGAAATCGTCACACGGTCGGTATGATACCGACTTAGGGACGGTGTTTCAAGGATTCCGAGAATTCTATGGCTCCTCAGAGACACCTCAAGACGCTTGTGGCGTCCTAGAGTAACGAGCTGTGCATTGAATCAAGCGTGCTTTAGAAAAGATGCGAGATGTTCGGAGTCACAGTTCCAAAAGTACCCAACGAAAGGCTCGACTTCGTTCGCTATGTCGTAAAACGAGAACGATAACCCCCCTTGAGTTGTTCGAAGCCTGTCTCTGTAGACTTGGATGGCCGAACAGAGCGGGGAAACTCTTCAACAGCCTCTGAATTGCTCATGAATGCACGCAAAAGCCTTTGTTTTCGAAGAAGCCGAATGACTCTTGCAAGGTCCAAAAAGTTTAACGAAGACATGCGAAGGTTTCGATGCGTAACGGAGATCACGTACATAAATACGCGAGAAAAGGATGCTCGGATCGCCCAGCGAACTAATTTCCTTTGAGAAATGAAAACGACGACTTAGACATTGAATTAGGCGAAATGAATTAATGCGATCGAGATATCACAGCGTGGAAAACTGTCGCTGGATTCCGATGGACAGATTTTCAAAGGTGCCTCGGAGAGTTCGGATTCTTTTCTTAGAATACGTAAACGGTTCAGAAAGACGTCCGGCGTGGCTGAGCGCGTGAGGAAAGAGGGACGAGAGTGGGAGATGTGCCGAGGATGGACAGCGTCTCCGATGACGACGCGATCGTTACTGACGAGTTCCTTGAAAAATATTTTCTGAGTCACGATCATCGGTGTTTGCGAGCGTGAAGTTGCCGCGATTCTGTTTCGTTATCGTGGGCGCGGCGTCGTGTGACTTCGCTCGACTGCAGAGAACGGGAATTTTGCAATGATTCGTTGGATCGTGACGCATCGTTAGCATGCTTTCTCGCTTGCTATAAATTGCACGTGCCGAAAGTGATCGAACACCAGTTTCCAATCACCGGCCCTCCAGAGCAGACCTCCGAAAAATCATGAAGGTGGCACAGGTAATGTGGAGCAGCTAAATTTGCCTCGGAGATAATTTCGCGAATAAGAAATCGCAAGGTGAATCCACGAGCTAGTCCGTCCTCCTGGATCTCCGAAAAATTCCGCGACGAACATTTCCGTAACAATTTACTGTCATTTTGAATCGGCAGTCACGGTCGAGTGTGGCCAGAGCACCTCGCTAGATCGAGAGGCGACGCACGAAGGAGATTCTAAGAGAAGTAATTTCGATATGTTTCAGATCCTGTTGACCGTTGCCCTCGCAGCTTCCTGCTTCGCCAGTGGACATCATGGAGGACACTTGGACCATTACGTAAGATATATCGCTATCACATCTCGGTGAATGGATGCTATGGACGATTAAAACTAATACGTTGATACTTATCTTCAGGCCCATCCCAAGTACAACTTCGATTACGGCGTGAGCGATCACAAAACCGGAGACGCCAAGAGCCAGTGGGAAACCAGGGACGGAGACGTGGTCAAGGGTGCATACAGCCTGCACGAAGCCGATGGCACCATCAGAACCGTGGAGTACACCGCCGACGACCACAACGGATTCAACGCAGTGGTGAATCGAGCTGGTAAGGCTGTGCACCCACAGCACTATGCCCACGGAGGTCACTACGGAGGTGCTGGCTACGGATCTGGTCACTATGGCGGTGCATCCTCCCACTCCAACTCCAACAACGTCGCCATCGGTCACGGCTACGCCGGAGCCTCCTTCGCACACTCCAACATCGCTCACGGTATCCCCGCCTACGCTGGACGTGGAGTCTACGGTGCTGGACTTTACCACGGAGGAGCAAGCTCTTTCGCCAACGGAAACAACTTCGCCTACGGACACGGAGGGCACTACTGAAGGAAAATCCCGTTATCCTGCAAAAGAGATCAAAAATCTCTCGATTCATCTGCGGACATCTCTCTGACCACGTTGTTAATGCATTCCTCGACCCGCGAATAAAACTTATTCCTTACATAACCTCGTCCTTTTATTTCCCATCCATCGACGAATGAATCTGGACCGGAAGAGAATTACCTTTCTAAAACAATACTGAGAATTCCATACAACATTCGTAGCACGCATTTTTAAAAGCAAGAGTACGTTGCTGATGACCTAGGATTTCCTTAAGCAAAACGAAAAGGCATGCGAGTACTGTAATTCGACGGTGAAATCGAAAGGATCGATACCCATGCTCGAGGATCTCGGGAGAAATATTTAACATGTGATTTTATCGGCGCCAAGAGAAGGTGGCGCTGGCCCGGTTGTAGCGTGCCCGATTCCAAATCTAAAGGTCCTGAGTTCAACTCCGAAGAACATCCAAAAATTCCGAAGAATTCCAAAAGTGTCCGAAGAATTCCCAAATTTCCAAAATCCGAAGGTTCTTTTTTTGTTCATTTATCTTCAATATACATTCCAGGCCGCGTCCGGCAAATTCCACGGTAATCACTTTATAATACACTCTTTTACCGATTACCAGGCAAATATCCACGGTTAAGATTTTTTTTACGCGTCACGGGAACGAATCGTGGATGAACTACCTCTATCGGCCACGAACACGACCGTTCCCCGAGACGAAGAAATTCGGACGAGATCCAAATCAAGCTTATTTTTTCTCGACTACCGAGGCGAAGCTCCGGGTCGACCAATAATACTCTTACTGAGATTTCAACGTCAATTTCCGCATCTCGGATTGTGATCCGAGATACGGAACTACTGCGTTGCCAGGAATTTCCTATCGGCGCGTTTCTCATTCGACCTGCTTAATCGACACCCTGCTCGGATGGAAATCGTCACACGGTCAGTATGATACCGACTTAGGGACGGTGTTTCAAGGATTCCGAGAATTCTATGGCTCCTCAGAGACACCTCAAGACGCTTGTGGCGTCCTAGAGTAACGAGCTGTGCATTGAATCAAGCGTGCTTTAGAAAAGATGCGAGATGTTCGGAGTCACAGTTCCAAAAGTACCCAACGAAAGGCTCGACTTCGTTCGCTATGTCGTAAAACGAGAACGATAACCCCCCTTGAGTTGTTCGAAGCCTGTCTCTGTAGACTTGGATGGCCGAACAGAGCGGGGAAACTCTTCAACAGCCTCTGAATTGCTCATGAATGCACGCAAAAGCCTTTGTTTTCGAAGAAGCCGAATGACTCTTGCAAGGTCCAAAAAGTTTAACGAAGACATGCGAAGGTTTCGATGCGTAACGGAGATCACGTACATAAATACGCGAGAAAAGGATGCTCGGATCGCCCAGCGAACTAATTTCCTTTGAGAAATGAAAACGACGACTTAGACATTGAATTGGGCGAAATGAATTAATGCGATCGAGATATCACAGCGTGGAAAACTGTCGCTGGATTCCGATGGACAGATTTTCAAAGGTGCCTCGGAGAGTTCGGATTCTTTTCTTAGAATACGTAAACGGTTCAGAAAGACGTCCGGCGTGGCTGAGCGCGTGAGGAAAGAGGGACGAGAGTGGGAGATGTGCCGAGGATGGACAGCGTCTCCGATGACGACGCGATCGTTACTGACGAGTTCCTTGAAAAATATTTTCTGAGTCACGATCATCGGTGTTTGCGAGCGTGAAGTTGCCGCGATTCTGTTTCGTTATCGTGGGCGCGGCGTCGTGTGACTTCGCTCGACTGCAGAGAACGGGAATTTTGCAATGATTCGTTGGATCGTGACGCATCGTTAGCATGCTTTCTCGCTTGCTATAAATTGCACGTGCCGAAAGTGATCGAACACCAGTTTCCAATCACCGGCCCTCCAGAGCAGACCTCCGAAAAATCATGAAGGTGGCACAGGTAATGTGGAGCAGCTAAATTTGCCTCGGAGATAATTTCGCGAATAAGAAATCGCAAGGTGAATCCACGAGCTAGTCCGTCCTCCTGGATCTCCGAAAAATTCCGCGACGAACATTTCCGTAACAATTTACTGTCATTTTGAATCGGCAGTCACGGTCGAGTGTGGCCAGAGCACCTCGCTAGATCGAGAGGCGACGCACGAAGGAGATTCTAAGAGAAGTAATTTCGATATGTTTCAGATCCTGTTGACCGTTGCCCTCGCAGCTTCCTGCTTCGCCAGTGGACATCATGGAGGACACTTGGACCATTACGTAAGATATATCGCTATCACATCTCGGTGAATGGATGCTATGGACGATTAAAACTAATACATTGATACTTATCTTCAGGCCCATCCCAAGTACAACTTCGATTACGGCGTGAGCGATCACAAAACCGGAGACGCCAAGAGCCAGTGGGAAACCAGGGACGGAGACGTGGTCAAGGGTGCATACAGCCAGCACGAAGCCGATGGCACCATCAGAACCGTGGAGTACACCGCCGACGACCACAACGGATTCAACGCAGTGGTGAATCGAGCTGGTAAGGCTGTGCACCCACAGCACTATGCCCACGGAGGTCACTACGGAGGTGCTGGCTACGGATCTGGTCACTATGGCGGTGCATCCTCCCACTCCAACTCCAACAACGTCGCCATCGGTCACGGCTACGCCGGAGCCTCCTTCGCACACTCCAACATCGCTCACGGTATCCCCGCCTACGCTGGACGTGGAGTCTACGGTGCTGGACTTTACCACGGAGGAGCAAGCTCTTTCGCCAACGGAAACAACTTCGCCTACGGACACGGAGGGCACTACTGAAGGAAAATCCCGTTATCCTGCAAAAGAGATCAAAAATCTCTCGATTCATCTGCGGACATCTCTCTGACCACGTTGTTAATGCATTCCTCGACCCGCGAATAAAACTTATTCCTTACATAACCTCGTCCTTTTATTTCCCATCCATCGAGGAATGAATCTGGACCGGAAGAGAATTACCTTTCTAAAACAATACTGAGAATTCCATACAACATTCGTAGCACGCATTTTTAAAAGCAAGAGTACGTTGCTGATGACCTAGGATTTCCTTAAGCAAAACGAAAAGGCATGCGAGTACTGTAATTCGACGGTGAAATCGAAAGGATCGATACCCAAGCTCGAGGATCTCGGGAGAAATATTTAACATGTGATTTTATCGGCGCCAAGAGAAGGTGGCGCTGGCCCGGTGGTAGCGTGCCCGATTCCAAATCTAAAGGTCCTGAGTTCAACTCCGAAGAACATCCAAAAATTCCGAAGAATTCCAAAAGTGTCCGAAGAATTCCCAAATTTCCAAAATTCGAAGGTTCTTTTTTTGTTCATTTATCTTCAATATACATTCCAGGCCGCGTCCGGCAAATGCCACGGTAATCACTTTATAATACACTCTTTTACCGATTACCAGGCAAATATCCACGGTTAAGATTTTTTTTACGCGTCACGGGAACGAATCGTGGATGAACTACCTCTATCGGCCACGAACACGACCGTTCCCCGAGACGAAGAAATTCGGACGAGATCCAAATCAAGCTTATTTTTTCTCGACTACCGAGGCGAAGCTCCGGGTCGACCAATAATACTCTTACTGAGATTTCAACGTCAATTTCCGCATCTCGGATTGTGATCCGAGATACGGAACTACTGCGTTGCCAGGAATTTCCTATCGGCGCGTTTCTCATTCGACCTGCTTAATCGACACCCTGCTCGGATGGAAATCGTCACACGGTCGGTATGATACCGACTTAGGGACGGTGTTTCAAGGATTCCGAGAATTCTATGGCTCCTCAGAGACACCTCAAGACGCTTGTGGCGTCCTAGAGTAACGAGCTGTGCATTGAATCAAGCGTGCTTTAGAAAAGATGCGAGATGTTCGGAGTCACAGTTCAAAAAGTACCCGACGGAAGGCTCGACTTCGTTCGCTATGTCGTAAAACGAGAACGATAACCCCCCTTGAGTTGTTCGAAGCCTGTCTCTGTAGACTTGGATGGCCGAACAGAGCGGGGAAACTCTTCAACAGCCTCTGAATTGCTCATGAATGCACGCAAAAGCCTTTGTTTTCGAAGAAGCCGAATGACTCTTCCAAGGTTCAAAAAGTTTAACGAAGACATGCGAAGGTTTCGATGCGTAACGGAGATCACGTACGTAAATACGCGAGAAAAGGATGTTCGGATCGCCCAGCGATCTAATTTCCTTTGAGAAATGAAAACGACGACTTAGACATTGAATTAGGCGAAATGAATGAATGCGATCGAGATATCACAGCGTCGAAAACTGTCGCTGGATTCCGATGGACAGATTTTCAAAGGTGCCTCGGAGAGTTCGGATTCTTTTCTTAGAATACGTAAACGGTTCAGAAAGACGTCCGGCGTGGCTGAGCGCGTGAGGAAAGAGGGACGAGAGTGGGAGATGTGCCGAGGATGGACAGCGTCTCCGATGACGACGCGATCGTTACTGACGAGTTCCTTGAAAAATATTTTCTGAGTCACGATCATCGGTGTTTGCGAGCGTGAAGATTCTGTTTCGTTATCGTGGGCGCGGCGTCGTGTGACTTCGCTCGACTGCAGAGAACGGGAATTTTGCAATGATTCGTTGGATCGTGACGCATCGTTAGCATGCTTTCTCGCTTGCTATAAATTGCACGTGCCGAAAGTGATCGAACACCAGTTTCCAATCACCGGCCCTCCAGAGCAGACCTCCGAAAAATCATGAAGGTGGCACAGGTAATGTGGAGCAGCTAAATTTGCCTCGGAGATAATTTCGCGAATAAGAAATCGCAAGGTGAATCCACGAGCTAGTCCGTCCTCCTGGATCTCCGAAAAATTCCGCGACGAACATTTCCGTAACAATTTACTGTCATTTTGAATCGGCAGTCACGGTCGAGTGTGGCCAGAGCACCTCGCTAGATCGAGAGGCGACGCACGAAGGAGATTCTAAGAGAAGTAATTTCGATATGTTTCAGATCCTGTTGACCGTTGCCCTCGCAGCTTCCTGCTTCGCCAGTGGACATCATGGAGGACACTTGGACCATTACGTAAGATATATCGCTATCACATCTCGGTGAATGGATGCTATGGACGATTAAAACTAATACGTTGATACTTATCTTCAGGCCCATCCCAAGTACAACTTCGATTACGGCGTGAGCGATCACAAAACCGGAGACGCCAAGAGCCAGTGGGAAACCAGGGACGGAGACGTGGTCAAGGGTGCATACAGCCTGCACGAAGCCGATGGCACCATCAGAACCGTGGAGTACACCGCCGACGACCACAACGGATTCAACGCAGTGGTGAATCGAGCTGGTAAGGCTGTGCACCCACAGCACTATGCCCACGGAGGTCACTACGGAGGTGCTGGCTACGGATCTGGTCACTATGGCGGTGCATCCTCCCACTCCAACTCCAACAACGTCGCCATCGGTCACGGCTACGCCGGAGCCTCCTTCGCACACTCCAACATCGCTCACGGTATCCCCGCCTACGCTGGACGTGGAGTCTACGGTGCTGGACTTTACCACGGAGGAGCAAGCTCTTTCGCCAACGGAAACAACTTCGCCTACGGACACGGAGGGCACTACTGAAGGAAAATCCCGTTATCCTGCAAAAGAGATCAAAAATCTCTCGATTCATCTGCGGACATCTCTCTGACCACGTTGTTAATGCATTCCTCGACCCGCGAATAAAACTTATTCCTTACATAACCTCGTCCTTTTATTTCCCATCCATCGACGAATGAATCTGGACCGGAAGAGAATTACCTTTCTAAAACAATACTGAGAATTCCATACAACATTCGTAGCACGCATTTTTAAAAGCAAGAGTACGTTGCTGATGACCTAGGATTTCCTTAAGCAAAACGAAAAGGCATGCGAGTACTGTAATTCGACGGTGAAATCGAAAGGATCGATACCCAAGCTCGAGGATCTCGGGAGAAATATTTAACATGTGATTTTATGGGCGCCAAGAGAAGGTGGCGCTGCCCCGGTGGTAGCGTGCCCGATTCCAAATCTAAAGGTCCTGAGTTCAACTCCGAAGAACATCCAAAAATTTCCGAAGAATTCCAAAAGTGTCCGAAGAATTCCAAAATTTCCAAAATCCGAAGGTTCTTTTATTGTTCATTTATCTTCAATATACATTCCAGGCCGCGTCCGGCATATGCCACGGTAATCACTTTATAATACACTCTTTTACCGATTACCAGGTATTTTTTTACGCGTCACGGGAACGAACCGTGGATGAACTACCTCTATCGGCCTCGAACACGACCGTTCCCCGAGACGAAGAAATTCAGACGAGATCCAAATCAAGCTTATTTTTTCTCGACTACCAAGGCGAAGCTCCGGGTCGACCACTAAGACTCTTACTGAGATTTCAACGTCAATTTCCGCATCTCGGATTGTGATCCGAGATACGGAACTACTGCGTTGCCAGGAATTTCCTATCGGCGCGTTTCTCATTCGACCTGCTTAATCGACACCCTGCTCGGATGGAAATCGTCACACGGTCGGTATGATACCGACTTAGGGACGGTGTTTCAAGGATTCCGAGAATTCTATGGCTCCTCAGAGACACCTCAAGACGCTTGTGGCGTCCTAGAGTAACGAGCTGTGCATTGAATCAAGCGTGCTTTAGAAAAGATGCGAGATGTTCGGAGTCACAGTTCCAAAAGTACCCGACGGAAGGCTCGACTTCGTTCGCTATGTCGTAAAACGAGAACGATAACCCCCCTTGAGTTGTTCGAAGCCTGTCTTGTAGACTTGGATGGCCGAACAGAGCGGGGAAACTCTTCAACAGCCTCTGAATTGCTCATGAATGCACGCAAAAGCCTTTGTTTTCGAAGAAGCCGAATGACTCTTGCAAGGTCCAAAAAGTTTAACGAAGACCTGCGAAGGTTTCGATGCGTAACGGAGATCACGTACATAAATACGCGAGAAAAGGATGTTCGGATCGCCCAGCGATCTAATTTCCTTTGAGAAATGAAAACGACGACTTAGACATTGAATTAGGCGAAATGAATGAATGCGATCGAGATATCACAGCGTCGAAAACTGTCGCTGGATTCCGATGGACAGATTTTCAAAGGTGCCTCGGAGAGTTCGGATTCTTTTCTTAGAATACGTAAACGGTTCAGAAAGACGTCCGGCGTGGCTGAGCGCGTGAGGAAAGAGGGACGAGAGTGGGAGATGTGCCGAGGATGGACAGCGTCTCCGATGACGACGCGATCGTTACTGACGAGTTCCTTGAAAAATATTTTCTGAGTCACGATCATCGGTGTTTGCGAGCGTGAAGATTCTGTTTCGTTATCGTGGGCGCGGCGTCGTGTGACTTCGCTCGACTGCAGAGAACGGGAATTTTGTAATGATTCGTTGGATCGTGACGCATCGTTAGCATGCTTTCTCGCTTGCTATAAATTGCACGTGCCGAAAGTGATCGAACACCAGTTTCCAATCACCGGCCCTCCAGAGCAGACCTCCGAAAAATCATGAAGGTGGCACAGGTAATGTGGAGCAGCTAAATTTGCCTCGGAGATAATTTCGCGAATAAGAAATCGCAAGGTGAATCCACGAGCTAGTCCGTCCTCCTGGATCTCCGAAAAATTCCGCGACGAACATTTCCGTAACAATTTACTGTCATTTTGAATCGGCAGTCACGGTCGAGTGTGGCCAGAGCACCTCGCTAGATCGAGAGGCGACGCACGAAGGAGATTCTAAGAGAAGTAATTTCGATATGTTTCAGATCCTGTTGAGCGTTGCCCTCGCAGCTTCCTGCTTCGCCAGTGGACATCATGGAGGACACTTGGACCATTACGTAAGATATATCGCTATCACATCTCGGTGAATGGATGCTATGGACGATTAAAACTAATACGTTGATACTTATCTTCAGGCCCATCCCAAGTACAACTTCGATTACGGCGTGAGCGATCACAAAACCGGAGACGCCAAGAGCCAGTGGGAAACCAGGGACGGAGACGTGGTCAAGGGTGCATACAGCCTGCACGAAGCCGATGGCACCATCAGAACCGTGGAGTACACCGCCGACGACCACAACGGATTCAACGCAGTGGTGAATCGAGCTGGTAAGGCTGTGCACCCACAGCACTATGCCCACGGAGGTCACTACGGAGGTGCTGGCTACGGATCTGGTCACTATGGCGGTGCATCCTCCCACTCCAACTCCAACAACGTCGCCATCGGTCACGGCTACGCCGGAGCCTCCTTCGCACACTCCAACATCGCTCACGGTATCCCCGCCTACGCTGGACGTGGAGTCTACGGTGCTGGACTTTACCACGGAGGAGCAAGCTCTTTCGCCAACGGAAACAACTTCGCCTACGGACACGGAGGGCACTACTGAAGGAAAATCCCGTTATCCTGCAAAAGAGATCAAAAATCTCTCGATTCATCTGCGGACATCTCTCTGACCACGTTGTTAATGCATTCCTCGACCCGCGAATAAAACTTATTCCTTACATAACCTCGTCCTTTTATTTCCCATCCATCGACGAATGAATCTGGACCGGAAGAGAATTACCTTTCTAAAACAATACTGAGAATTCCATACAACATTCGTAGCACGCATTTTTAAAAGCAAGAGTACGTTGCTGATGACCTAGGATTTCCTTAAGCAAAACGAAAAGGCATGCGAGTACTGTAATTCGACGGTGAAATCGAAAGGATCGATACCCAAGCTCGAGGATCTCGGGAGAAATATTTAACATGTGATTTTATCGGCGCCAAGAGAAGGTGGCGCTGGCCCGGTGGTAGCGTGCCCGATTCCAAATCTAAAGGTCCTGAGTTCAACTCCGAAGAACATCCAAAAATTTCCGAAGAATTCCAAAAGTGTCCGAAGAATTCCAAAATTTCCAAAATCCGAAGGTTCTTTTATTGTTCATTTATCTTCAATATACATTCCAGGCCGCGTCCGGCATATGCCACGGTAATCACTTTATAATACACTCTTTTACCGATTACCAGGTATTTTTTTACGCGTCACGGGAACGAACCGTGGATGAACTACCTCTATCGGCCTCGAACACGACCGTTCCCCGAGACGAAGAAATTCAGACGAGATCCAAATCAAGCTTATTTTTTCTCGACTACCAAGGCGAAGCTCCGGGTCGACCACTAAGACTCTTACTGAGATTTCAACGTCAATTTCCGCATCTCGGATTGTGATCCGAGATACGGAACTACTGCGTTGCCAGGAATTTCCTATCGGCGCGTTTCTCATTCGACCTGCTTAATCGACACCCTGCTCGGATGGAAATCGTCACACGGTCGGTATGATACCGACTTAGGGACGGTGTTTCAAGGATTCCGAGAATTCTATGGCTCCTCAGAGACACCTCAAGACGCTTGTGGCGTCCTAGAGTAACGAGCTGTGCATTGAATCAAGCGTGCTTTAGAAAAGATGCGAGATGTTCGGAGTCACAGTTCCAAAAGTACCCGACGGAAGGCTCGACTTCGTTCGCTATGTCGTAAAACGAGAACGATAACCCCCCTTGAGTTGTTCGAAGCCTGTCTTGTAGACTTGGATGGCCGAACAGAGCGGGGAAACTCTTCAACAGCCTCTGAATTGCTCATGAATGCACGCAAAAGCCTTTGTTTTCGAAGAAGCCGAATGACTCTTGCAAGGTCCAAAAAGTTTAACGAAGACCTGCGAAGGTTTCGATGCGTAACGGAGATCACGTACATAAATACGCGAGAAAAGGATGTTCGGATCGCCCAGCGATCTAATTTCCTTTGAGAAATGAAAACGACGACTTAGACATTGAATTAGGCGAAATGAATGAATGCGATCGAGATATCACAGCGTCGAAAACTGTCGCTGGATTCCGATGGACAGATTTTCAAAGGTGCCTCGGAGAGTTCGGATTCTTTTCTTAGAATACGTAAACGGTTCAGAAAGACGTCCGGCGTGGCTGAGCGCGTGAGGAAAGAGGGACGAGAGTGGGAGATGTGCCGAGGATGGACAGCGTCTCCGATGACGACGCGATCGTTACTGACGAGTTCCTTGAAAAATATTTTCTGAGTCACGATCATCGGTGTTTGCGAGCGTGAAGATTCTGTTTCGTTATCGTGGGCGCGGCGTCGTGTGACTTCGCTCGACTGCAGAGAACGGGAATTTTGTAATGATTCGTTGGATCGTGACGCATCGTTAGCATGCTTTCTCGCTTGCTATAAATTGCACGTGCCGAAAGTGATCGAACACCAGTTTCCAATCACCGGCCCTCCAGAGCAGACCTCCGAAAAATCATGAAGGTGGCACAGGTAATGTGGAGCAGCTAAATTTGCCTCGGAGATAATTTCGCGAATAAGAAATCGCAAGGTGAATCCACGAGCTAGTCCGTCCTCCTGGATCTCCGAAAAATTCCGCGACGAACATTTCCGTAACAATTTACTGTCATTTTGAATCGGCAGTCACGGTCGAGTGTGGCCAGAGCACCTCGCTAGATCGAGAGGCGACGCACGAAGGAGATTCTAAGAGAAGTAATTTCGATATGTTTCAGATCCTGTTGAGCGTTGCCCTCGCAGCTTCCTGCTTCGCCAGTGGACATCATGGAGGACACTTGGACCATTACGTAAGATATATCGCTATCACATCTCGGTGAATGGATGCTATGGACGATTAAAACTAATACGTTGATACTTATCTTCAGGCCCATCCCAAGTACAACTTCGATTACGGCGTGAGCGATCACAAAACCGGAGACGCCAAGAGCCAGTGGGAAACCAGGGACGGAGACGTGGTCAAGGGTGCATACAGCCTGCACGAAGCCGATGGCACCATCAGAACCGTGGAGTACACCGCCGACGACCACAACGGATTCAACGCAGTGGTGAATCGAGCTGGTAAGGCTGTGCACCCACAGCACTATGCCCACGGAGGTCACTACGGAGGTGCTGGCTACGGATCTGGTCACTATGGCGGTGCATCCTCCCACTCCAACTCCAACAACGTCGCCATCGGTCACGGCTACGCCGGAGCCTCCTTCGCACACTCCAACATCGCTCACGGTATCCCCGCCTACGCTGGACGTGGAGTCTACGGTGCTGGACTTTACCACGGAGGAGCAAGCTCTTTCGCCAACGGAAACAACTTCGCCTACGGACACGGAGGGCACTACTGAAGGAAAATCCCGTTATCCTGCAAAAGAGATCAAAAATCTCTCGATTCATCTGCGGACATCTCTCTGACCACGTTGTTAATGCATTCCTCGACCCGCGAATAAAACTTATTCCTTACATAACCTCGTCCTTTTATTTCCCATCCATCGACGAATGAATCTGGACCGGAAGAGAATTACCTTTCTAAAACAATACTGAGAATTCCATACAACATTCGTAGCACGCATTTTTAAAAGCAAGAGTACGTTGCTGATGACCTAGGATTTCCTTAAGCAAAACGAAAAGGCATGCGAGTACTGTAATTCGACGGTGAAATCGAAAGGATCGATACCCAAGCTCGAGGATCTCGGGAGAAATATTTAACATGTGATTTTATCGGCGCCAAGAGAAGGTGGCGCTGGCCCGGTGGTAGCGTGCCCGATTCCAAATCTAAAGGTCCTGAGTTCAACTCCGAAGAACATCCAAAAATTTCCGAAGAATTCCAAAAGTGTCCGAAGAATTCCAAAATTTCCAAAATCCGAAGGTTCTTTTATTGTTCATTTATCTTCAATATACATTCCAGGCCGCGTCCGGCATATGCCACGGTAATCACTTTATAATACACTCTTTTACCGATTACCAGGTATTTTTTTACGCGTCACGGGAACGAACCGTGGATGAACTACCTCTATCGGCCTCGAACACGACCGTTCCCCGAGACGAAGAAATTCAGACGAGATCCAAATCAAGCTTATTTTTTCTCGACTACCAAGGCGAAGCTCCGGGTCGACCACTAAGACTCTTACTGAGATTTCAACGTCAATTTCCGCATCTCGGATTGTGATCCGAGATACGGAACTACTGCGTTGCCAGGAATTTCCTATCGGCGCGTTTCTCATTCGACCTGCTTAATCGACACCCTGCTCGGATGGAAATCGTCACACGGTCGGTATGATACCGACTTAGGGACGGTGTTTCAAGGATTCCGAGAATTCTATGGCTCCTCAGAGACACCTCAAGACGCTTGTGGCGTCCTAGAGTAACGAGCTGTGCATTGAATCAAGCGTGCTTTAGAAAAGATGCGAGATGTTCGGAGTCACAGTTCCAAAAGTACCCGACGGAAGGCTCGACTTCGTTCGCTATGTCGTAAAACGAGAACGATAACCCCCCTTGAGTTGTTCGAAGCCTGTCTTGTAGACTTGGATGGCCGAACAGAGCGGGGAAACTCTTCAACAGCCTCTGAATTGCTCATGAATGCACGCAAAAGCCTTTGTTTTCGAAGAAGCCGAATGACTCTTGCAAGGTCCAAAAAGTTTAACGAAGACCTGCGAAGGTTTCGATGCGTAACGGAGATCACGTACATAAATACGCGAGAAAAGGATGTTCGGATCGCCCAGCGATCTAATTTCCTTTGAGAAATGAAAACGACGACTTAGACATTGAATTAGGCGAAATGAATGAATGCGATCGAGATATCACAGCGTCGAAAACTGTCGCTGGATTCCGATGGACAGATTTTCAAAGGTGCCTCGGAGAGTTCGGATTCTTTTCTTAGAATACGTAAACGGTTCAGAAAGACGTCCGGCGTGGCTGAGCGCGTGAGGAAAGAGGGACGAGAGTGGGAGATGTGCCGAGGATGGACAGCGTCTCCGATGACGACGCGATCGTTACTGACGAGTTCCTTGAAAAATATTTTCTGAGTCACGATCATCGGTGTTTGCGAGCGTGAAGATTCTGTTTCGTTATCGTGGGCGCGGCGTCGTGTGACTTCGCTCGACTGCAGAGAACGGGAATTTTGTAATGATTCGTTGGATCGTGACGCATCGTTAGCATGCTTTCTCGCTTGCTATAAATTGCACGTGCCGAAAGTGATCGAACACCAGTTTCCAATCACCGGCCCTCCAGAGCAGACCTCCGAAAAATCATGAAGGTGGCACAGGTAATGTGGAGCAGCTAAATTTGCCTCGGAGATAATTTCGCGAATAAGAAATCGCAAGGTGAATCCACGAGCTAGTCCGTCCTCCTGGATCTCCGAAAAATTCCGCGACGAACATTTCCGTAACAATTTACTGTCATTTTGAATCGGCAGTCACGGTCGAGTGTGGCCAGAGCACCTCGCTAGATCGAGAGGCGACGCACGAAGGAGATTCTAAGAGAAGTAATTTCGATATGTTTCAGATCCTGTTGACCGTTGCCCTCGCAGCTTCCTGCTTCGCCAGTGGACATCATGGAGGACACTTGGACCATTACGTAAGATATATCGCTATCACATCTCGGTGAATGGATGCTATGGACGATTAAAACTAATACGTTGATACTTATCTTCAGGCCCATCCCAAGTACAACTTCGATTACGGCGTGAGCGATCACAAAACCGGAGACGCCAAGAGCCAGTGGGAAACCAGGGACGGAGACGTGGTCAAGGGTGCATACAGCCTGCACGAAGCCGATGGCACCATCAGAACCGTGGAGTACACCGCCGACGACCACAACGGATTCAACGCAGTGGTGAATCGAGCTGGTAAGGCTCTGCACCCACAGCACTATGCCCACGGAGGTCACTACGGAGGTGCTGGCAACGGATCTGGTCACTATGGCGGTGCATCCTCCCACTCCAACTCCAACAACGTCGCCATCGGTCACGGCTACGCCGGAGCCTCCTTCGCACACTCCAACATCGCTCACGGTATCCCCGCCTACGCTGGACGTGGAGTCTACGGTGCTGGACTTTACCACGGAGGAGCAAGCTCTTTCGCCAACGGAAACAACTTCGCCTACGGACACGGAGGGCACTACTGAAGGAAAATCCCGTTATCCTGCAAAAGAGATCAAAAATCTCTCGATTCATCTGCGGACATCTCTCTGACCACGTTGTTAATGCATTCCTCGACCCGCGAATAAAACTTATTCCTTACATAACCTCGTCCTTTTATTTCCCATCCATCGACGAATGAATCTGGACCGGAAGAGAATTACCTTTCTAAAACAATACTGAGAATTCCATACAACATTCGTAGCACGCATTTTTAAAAGCAAGAGTACGTTGCTGATGACCTAGGATTTCCTTAAGCAAAACGAGAAGGCATGCGAGTACTGTAATTCGACGGTGAAATCGAAAGGATCGATACCCAAGCTCGAGGATCTCGGGAGAAATATTTAACATGTGATTTTATCGGCGCCAAGAGAAGGTGGCGCTGGCCCGGTGGTAGCGTGCCCGATTCCAAATCTAAAGGTCCTGAGTTCAACTCCGAAGAACATCCAAAATTGTCCGAAGAATTCCAAAATTTCCAAAATCCGAAGGTTCTTTTATTGTTCATTTATCTTCAATATACATTCCAGGCCGCGTCCGGCATATGCCACGGTAATCACTTTATAATACACTCTTTTACCGATTACCAGGTATTTTTTTACGCGTCACGGGAACGAACCGTGGATGAACTACCTCTATCGGCCTCGAACACGACCGTTCCCCGAGACGAAGAAATTCAGACGAGATCCAAATCAAGCTTATTTTTTCTCGACTACCAAGGCGAAGCTCCGGGTCGACCACTAAGACTCTTACTGAGATTTCAACGTCAATTTCCGCATCTCGGATTGTGATCCGAGATACGGAACTACTGCGTTGCCAGGAATTTCCTATCGGCGCGTTTCTCATTCGACCTGCTTAATCGACACCCTGCTCGGATGGAAATCGTCACACGGTCGGTATGATACCGACTTAGGGACGGTGTTTCAAGGATTCAGAGAATTCTATGGCTCCTCAGAGACACCTCAAGACGCTTGTGGCGTCCTAGAGTAACGAGCTGTGCATTGAATCAAGCGTGCTTTAGAAAAGATGCGAGATGTTCGGAGTCACAGTTCCAAAAGTACCCGACGGAAGGCTCGACTTCGTTCGCTATGTCGTAAAACGAGAACGATAACCCCCCTTGAGTTGTTCGAAGCCTGTCTCTGTAGACTTGGATGGCCGAACAGAGCGGGGAAACTCTTCAACAGCCTCTGAATTGCTCATGAATGCACGCAAAAGCCTTTGTTTTCGAAGAAGCCGAATGACTCTTGCAAGGTCCAAAAAGTTTAACGAAGACCTGCGAAGGTTTCGATGCGTAACGGAGATCACGTACATAAATACGCGAGAAAAGGATGTTCGGATCGCCCAGCGATCTAATTTCCTTTGAGAAATGAAAACGACGACTTAGACATTGAATTAGGCGAAATGAATGAATGCGATCGAGATATCACAGCGTCGAAAACTGTCGCTGGATTCCGATGGACAGATTTTCAAAGGTGCCTCGGAGAGTTCGGATTCTTTTCTTAGAATACGTAAACGGTTCAGAAAGACGTCCGGCGTGGCTGAGCGCGTGAGGAAAGAGGGACGAGAGTGGGAGATGTGCCGAGGATGGACAGCGTCTCCGATGACGACGCGATCGTTACTGACGAGTTCCTTGAAAAATATTTTCTGAGTCACGATCATCGGTGTTTGCGAGCGTGAAGATTCTGTTTCGTTATCGTGGGCGCGGCGTCGTGTGACTTCGCTCGACTGCAGAGAACGGGAATTTTGCAATGATTCGTTGGATCGTGACGCATCGTTAGGATGCTTTCTCGCTTGCTATAAATTGCACGTGCCGAAAGTGATCGAACACCAGTTTCCAATCACCGGCCCTCCGGAGCAGACCTCCGAAAAATCATGAAGGTGGCACAGGTAATGTGGAGCAGCTAAATTTGCCTCGGAGATAATTTCGCGAATAAGAAATCGCAAGGTGAATCCACGAGCTAGTCCGTCCTCCTGGATCTCCGAAAAATTCCGCGACGAACATTTCCGTAACAATTTACTGTCATTTTGAATCGGTAGTCACGGTCGAGTGTGGCCAGAGCACCTCGCTAGATCGAGAGGCGACGCACGAAGGAGATTCTAAGAGAAGTAATTTCGATATGTTTCAGATCCTGTTGAGCGTTGCCCTCGCAGCTTCCTGCTTCGCCAGTGGACATCATGGAGGACACTTGGACCATTACGTAAGATATATCGCTATCACATCTCGGTGAATGGATGCTATGGACGATTAAAACTAATACGTTGATACTTATCTTCAGGCCCATCCCAAGTACAACTTCGATTACGGCGTGAGCGATCACAAAACCGGAGACGCCAAGAGCCAGTGGGAAACCAGGGACGGAGACGTGGTCAAGGGTGCATACAGCCTGCACGAAGCCGATGGCACCATCAGAACCGTGGAGTACACCGCCGACGACCACAACGGATTCAACGCAGTGGTGAATCGAGCTGGTAAGGCTGTGCACCCACAGCACTATGCCCACGGAGGTCACTACGGAGGTGCTGGCAACGGATCTGGTCACTATGGCGGTGCATCCTCCCACTCCAACTCCAACAACGTCGCCATCGGTCACGGCTACGCCGGAGCCTCCTTCGCACACTCCAACATCGCTCACGGTATCCCCGCCTACGCTGGACGTGGAGTCTACGGTGCTGGACTTTACCACGGAGGAGCAAGCTCTTTCGCCAACGGAAACAACTTCGCCTACGGACACGGAGGGCACTACTGAAGGAAAATCCCGTTATCCTGCAAAAGAGATCAAAAATCTCTCGATTCATCTGCGGACATCTCTCTGACCACGTTGTTAATGCATTCCTCGACCCGCGAATAAAACTTATTCCTTACATAACCTCGTCCTTTTATTTCCCATCCATCGACGAATGAATCTGGACCGGAAGAGAATTACCTTTCTAAAACAATACTGAGAATTCCATACAACATTCGTAGCACGCATTTTTAAAAGCAAGAGTACGTTGCTGATGACCTAGGATTTCCTTAAGCAAAACGAGAAGGCATGCGAGTACTGTAATTCGACGGTGAAATCGAAAGGATCGATACCCAAGCTCGAGGATCTCGGGAGAAATATTTAACATGTGATTTTATCGGCGCCAAGAGAAGGTGGCGCTGGCCCGGTGGTAGCGTGCCCGATTCCAAATCTAAAGGTCCTGAGTTCAACTCCGAAGAACATCCAAAAGTGTCCGAAGAATTCCAAAATTTCCAAAATCCGAAGGTTCTTTTATTGTTCATTTATCTTCAATATACATTCCAGGCCGCGTCCGGCATATGCCACGGTAATCACTTTATAATACACTCTTTTACCGATTACCAGGTATTTTTTTACGCGTCACGGGAACGAACCGTGGATGAACTACCTCTATCGGCCTCGAACACGACCGTTCCCCGAGACGAAGAAATTCAGACGAGATCCAAATCAAGCTTATTTTTTCTCGACTACCAAGGCGAAGCTCCGGGTCGACCACTAAGACTCTTACTGAGATTTCAACGTCAATTTCCGCATCTCGGATTGTGATCCGAGATACGGAACTACTGCGTTGCCAGGAATTTCCTATCGGCGCGTTTCTCATTCGACCTGCTTAATCGACACCCTGCTCGGATGGAAATCGTCACACGGTCGGTATGATACCGACTTAGGGACGGTGTTTCAAGGATTCCGAGAATTCTATGGCTCCTCAGAGACACCTCAAGACGCTTGTGGCGTCCTAGAGTAACGAGCTGTGCATTGAATCAAGCGTGCTTTAGAAAAGATGCGAGATGTTCGGAGTCACAGTTCCAAAAGTACCCGACGGAAGGCTCGACTTCGTTCGCTATGTCGTAAAACGAGAACGATAACCCCCCTTGAGTTGTTCGAAGCCTGTCTTGTAGACTTGGATGGCCGAACAGAGCGGGGAAACTCTTCAACAGCCTCTGAATTGCTCATGAATGCACGCAAAAGCCTTTGTTTTCGAAGAAGCCGAATGACTCTTGCAAGGTCCAAAAAGTTTAACGAAGACCTGCGAAGGTTTCGATGCGTAACGGAGATCACGTACATAAATACGCGAGAAAAGGATGTTCGGATCGCCCAGCGATCTAATTTCCTTTGAGAAATGAAAACGACGACTTAGACATTGAATTAGGCGAAATGAATGAATGCGATCGAGATATCACAGCGTCGAAAACTGTCGCTGGATTCCGATGGACAGATTTTCAAAGGTGCCTCGGAGAGTTCGGATTCTTTTCTTAGAATACGTAAACGGTTCAGAAAGACGTCCGGCGTGGCTGAGCGCGTGAGGAAAGAGGGACGAGAGTGGGAGATGTGCCGAGGATGGACAGCGTCTCCGATGACGACGCGATCGTTACTGACGAGTTCCTTGAAAAATATTTTCTGAGTCACGATCATCGGTGTTTGCGAGCGTGAAGATTCTGTTTCGTTATCGTGGGCGCGGCGTCGTGTGACTTCGCTCGACTGCAGAGAACGGGAATTTTGCAATGATTCGTTGGATCGTGACGCATCGTTAGCATGCTTTCTCGCTTGCTATAAATTGCACGTGCCGAAAGTGATCGAACACCAGTTTCCAATCACCGGCCCTCCGGAGCAGACCTCCGAAAAATCATGAAGGTGGCACAGGTAATGTGTAGCAGCTAAATTTGCCTCGGAGATAATTTCGCGAATAAGAAATCGCAAGGTGAATCCACGAGCTAGTCCGTCCTCCTGGATCTCCGAAAAATTCCGCGACGAACATTTCCGTAACAATTTACTGTCATTTTGAATCGGCAGTCACGGTCGAGTGTGGCCAGAGCACCTCGCTAGATCGAGAGGCGACGCACGAAGGAGATTCTAAGAGAAGTAATTTCGATATGTTTCAGATCCTGTTGACCGTTGCCCTCGCAGCTTCCTGCTTCGCCAGTGGACATCATGGAGGACACTTGGACCATTACGTAAGATATATCGCTATCACATCTCGGTGAATGGATGCTATGGACGATTAAAACTAATACGTTGATACTTATCTTCAGGCCCATCCCAAGTACAACTTCGATTACGGCGTGAGCGATCACAAAACCGGAGACGCCAAGAGCCAGTGGGAAACCAGGGACGGAGACGTGGTCAAGGGTGCATACAGCCTGCACGAAGCCGATGGCACCATCAGAACCGTGGAGTACACCGCCGACGACCACAACGGATTCAACGCAGTGGTGAATCGAGCTGGTAAGGCTGTGCACCCACAGCACTATGCCCACGGAGGTCACTACGGAGGTGCTGGATACAGATCTGGTCACTATGGCGGTGCATCCTCCCACTCCAACTCCAACAACGTCGCCATCGGTCACGGCTACGCCGGAGCCTCCTTCGCACACTCCAACATCGCTCACGGTATCCCCGCCTACGCTGGACGTGGAGTCTACGGTGCTGGACTTTACCACGGAGGAGCAAGCTCTTTCGCCAACGGAAACAACTTCGCCTACGGACACGGAGGGCACTACTGAAGGAAAATCCCATTATCCTGCAAAAGAGATCAAAAATCTCTCGATTCATCTGCGGACATCTCTCTGACCACGTTGTTAATGCATTCCTCGACCCGCGAATAAAACTTATTCCTTACATAACCTCGTCCTTTTATTTCCCATCCATCGACGAATGAATCTGGACCGGAAGAGAATTACCTTTCTAAAACAATACTGAGAATTTCATACAACATTCGTAGCACGCATTTTTAAAAGCAAGAGTACGTTGCTGATGACCTAGGATTTCCTTAAGCAAAACGAAAAGGTATGCGAGTACTGTAATTCGACGGTGAAATCGAAAGGATCGATACCCAAGCTCGAGGATCTCGGGAGAAATATTTAACATGTGATTTTACCGGCGCCAAGAGAAGGTGGCGCTGGCCCGGTGGTAGCGTGCCCGATTCCAAATCTAAAGGTCCTGAGTTCAGCTCCGAAGAACATCCAAAAGTGTCCGAAGAATTCCAAAATTTCCAAAATCCGAAGGTTCTTTTATTGTTCATTTATCTTCAATATACATTCCAGGCCGCGTCCGGCATATGCCACGGTAATCACTTTATAATACACTCTTTTACCGATTACCAGGTATTTTTTTACGCGTCACGGGAACGAACCGTGGATGAACTACCTCTATCGGCCTCGAACACGACCGTTCCCCGAGACGAAGAAATTCAGACGAGATCCAAATCAAGCTTATTTTTTCTCGACTACCAAGGCGAAGCTCCGGGTCGACCACTAAGACTCTTACTGAGATTTCAACGTCAATTTCCGCATCTCGGATTGTGATCCGAGATACGGAACTACTGCGTTGCCAGGAATTTCCTATCGGCGCGTTTCTCATTCGACCTGCTTAATCGACACCCTGCTCGGATGGAAATCGTCACACGGTCGGTATGATACCGACTTAGGGACGGTGTTTCAAGGATTCCGAGAATTCTATGGCTCCTCAGAGACACCTCAAGACGCTTGTGGCGTCCTAGAGTAACGAGCTGTGCATTGAATCAAGCGTGCTTTAGAAAAGATGCGAGATGTTCGGAGTCACAGTTCCAAAAGTACCCGACGGAAGGCTCGACTTCGTTCGCTATGTCGTAAAACGAGAACGATAACCCCCCTTGAGTTGTTCGAAGCCTGTCTTGTAGACTTGGATGGCCGAACAGAGCGGGGAAACTCTTCAACAGCCTCTGAATTGCTCATGAATGCACGCAAAAGCCTTTGTTTTCGAAGAAGCCGAATGACTCTTGCAAGGTCCAAAAAGTTTAACGAAGACCTGCGAAGGTTTCGATGCGTAACGGAGATCACGTACATAAATACGCGAGAAAAGGATGTTCGGATCGCCCAGCGATCTAATTTCCTTTGAGAAATGAAAACGACGACTTAGACATTGAATTAGGCGAAATGAATGAATGCGATCGAGATATCACAGCGTCGAAAACTGTCGCTGGATTCCGATGGACAGATTTTCAAAGGTGCCTCGGAGAGTTCGGATTCTTTTCTTAGAATACGTAAACGGTTCAGAAAGACGTCCGGCGTGGCTGAGCGCGTGAGGAAAGAGGGACGAGAGTGGGAGATGTGCCGAGGATGGACAGCGTCTCCGATGACGACGCGATCGTTACTGACGAGTTCCTTGAAAAATATTTTCTGAGTCACGATCATCGGTGTTTGCGAGCGTGAAGATTCTGTTTCGTTATCGTGGGCGCGGCGTCGTGTGACTTCGCTCGACTGCAGAGAACGGGAATTTTGTAATGATTCGTTGGATCGTGACGCATCGTTAGCATGCTTTCTCGCTTGCTATAAATTGCACGTGCCGAAAGTGATCGAACACCAGTTTCCAATCACCGGCCCTCCAGAGCAGACCTCCGAAAAATCATGAAGGTGGCACAGGTAATGTGGAGCAGCTAAATTTGCCTCGGAGATAATTTCGCGAATAAGAAATCGCAAGGTGAATCCACGAGCTAGTCCGTCCTCCTGGATCTCCGAAAAATTCCGCGACGAACATTTCCGTAACAATTTACTGTCATTTTGAATCGGCAGTCACGGTCGAGTGTGGCCAGAGCACCTCGCTAGATCGAGAGGCGACGCACGAAGGAGATTCTAAGAGAAGTAATTTCGATATGTTTCAGATCCTGTTGAGCGTTGCCCTCGCAGCTTCCTGCTTCGCCAGTGGACATCATGGAGGACACTTGGACCATTACGTAAGATATATCGCTATCACATCTCGGTGAATGGATGCTATGGACGATTAAAACTAATACGTTGATACTTATCTTCAGGCCCATCCCAAGTACAACTTCGATTACGGCGTGAGCGATCACAAAACCGGAGACGCCAAGAGCCAGTGGGAAACCAGGGACGGAGACGTGGTCAAGGGTGCATACAGCCTGCACGAAGCCGATGGCACCATCAGAACCGTGGAGTACACCGCCGACGACCACAACGGATTCAACGCAGTGGTGAATCGAGCTGGTAAGGCTGTGCACCCACAGCACTATGCCCACGGAGGTCACTACGGAGGTGCTGGCTACGGATCTGGTCACTATGGCGGTGCATCCTCCCACTCCAACTCCAACAACGTCGCCATCGGTCACGGCTACGCCGGAGCCTCCTTCGCACACTCCAACATCGCTCACGGTATCCCCGCCTACGCTGGACGTGGAGTCTACGGTGCTGGACTTTACCACGGAGGAGCAAGCTCTTTCGCCAACGGAAACAACTTCGCCTACGGACACGGAGGGCACTACTGAAGGAAAATCCCGTTATCCTGCAAAAGAGATCAAAAATCTCTCGATTCATCTGCGGACATCTCTCTGACCACGTTGTTAATGCATTCCTCGACCCGCGAATAAAACTTATTCCTTACATAACCTCGTCCTTTTATTTCCCATCCATCGACGAATGAATCTGGACCGGAAGAGAATTACCTTTCTAAAACAATACTGAGAATTCCATACAACATTCGTAGCACGCATTTTTAAAAGCAAGAGTACGTTGCTGATGACCTAGGATTTCCTTAAGCAAAACGAAAAGGCATGCGAGTACTGTAATTCGACGGTGAAATCGAAAGGATCGATACCCAAGCTCGAGGATCTCGGGAGAAATATTTAACATGTGATTTTACCGGCGCCAAGAGAAGGTGGCGCTGGCCCGGTGGTAGCGTGCCCGATTCCAAATCTAAAGGTCCTGAGTTCAACTCCGAAGAACATCCAAAAGTGTCCGAAGAATTCCAAAATTTCCAAAATCCGAAGGTTCTTTTATTGTTCATTTATCTTCAATATACATTCCAGGCCGCGTCCGGCATATGCCACGGTAATCACTTTATAATACACTCTTTTACCGATTACCAGGTATTTTTTTACGCGTCACGGGAACGAACCGTGGATGAACTACCTCTATCGGCCTCGAACACGACCGTTCCCCGAGACGAAGAAATTCAGACGAGATCCAAATCAAGCTTATTTTTTCTCGACTACCAAGGCGAAGCTCCGGGTCGACCACTAAGACTCTTACTGAGATTTCAACGTCAATTTCCGCATCTCGGATTGTGATCCGAGATACGGAACTACTGCGTTGCCAGGAATTTCCTATCGGCGCGTTTCTCATTCGACCTGCTTAATCGACACCCTGCTCGGATGGAAATCGTCACACGGTCGGTATGATACCGACTTAGGGACGGTGTTTCAAGGATTCCGAGAATTCTATGGCTCCTCAGAGACACCTCAAGACGCTTGTGGCGTCCTAGAGTAACGAGCTGTGCATTGAATCAAGCGTGCTTTAGAAAAGATGCGAGATGTTCGGAGTCACAGTTCCAAAAGTACCCGACGGAAGGCTCGACTTCGTTCGCTATGTCGTAAAACGAGAACGATAACCCCCCTTGAGTTGTTCGAAGCCTGTCTTGTAGACTTGGATGGCCGAACAGAGCGGGGAAACTCTTCAACAGCCTCTGAATTGCTCATGAATGCACGCAAAAGCCTTTGTTTTCGAAGAAGCCGAATGACTCTTGCAAGGTCCAAAAAGTTTAACGAAGACATGCCAAGGTTTCGATGCGTAACGGAGATCACGTACATAAATACGCGAGAAAAGGATGTTCGGATCGCCCAGCGATCTAATTTCCTTTGAGAAATGAAAACGACGACTTAGACATTGAATTAGGCGAAATGAATGAATGCGATCGAGATATCACAGCGTCGAAAACTGTCGATGGATTCCGATGGACTGATTTTCAAAGGTGCCTCGGAGAGTTCGGATTCTTTTCTTAGAATACGTAAACGGTTCAGAAAGACGTCCGGCGTGGCTGAGCGCGTGAGGAAAGAGGGACGAGAGTGGGAGATGTGCCGAGGATGGACAGCGTCTCCGATGACGACGCGATCGTTACTGACGAGTTCCTTGAAAAATATTTTCTGAGTCAGGATCATCGGTGTTTGCGAGCGTGAAGATTCTGTTTCGTTATCGTGGGCGCGGCGTCGTGTGACTTCGCTCGACTGCAGAGAACGGGAATTTTGCAATGATTCGTTGGATCGTGACGCATCGTTAGGATGCTTTCTCGCTTGCTATAAATTGCACGTGCCGAAAGTGATCGAACACCAGTTTCCAATCACCGGCCCTCCAGAGCAGACCTCCGAAAAATCATGAAGGTGGCACAGGTAATGTGGAGCAGCTAAATTTGCCTCGGAGATAATTTCGCGAATAAGAAATCGCAAGGTGAATCCACGAGCTAGTCCGTCCTCCTGGATCTCCGAAAAATTCCGCGACGAACATTTCCGTAACAATTTACTGTCATTTTGAATCGGCAGTCACGGTCGAGTGTGGCCAGAGCACCTCGCTAGATCGAGAGGCGACGCACGAAGGAGATTCTAAGAGAAGTAATTTCGATATGTTTCAGATCCTGTTGACCGTTGCCCTCGCAGCTTCCTGCTTCGCCAGTGGACATCATGGAGGACACTTGGACCATTACGTAAGATATATCGCTATCACATCTCGGTGAATGGATGCTATGGACGATTAAAACTAATACGTTGATACTTATCTTCAGGCCCATCCCAAGTACAACTTCGATTACGGCGTGAGCGATCACAAAACCGGAGACGCCAAGAGCCAGTGGGAAACCAGGGACGGAGACGTGGTCAAGGGTGCATACAGCCTGCACGAAGCCGATGGCACCATCAGAACCGTGGAGTACACCGCCGACGACCACAACGGATTCAACGCAGTGGTGAATCGAGCTGGTAAGGCTGTGCACCCACAGCACTATGCCCACGGAGGTCACTACGGAGGTGCTGGCTACGGATCTGGTCACTATGGCGGTGCATCCTCCCACTCCAACTCCAACAACGTCGCCATCGGTCACGGCTACGCCGGAGCCTCCTTCGCACACTCCAACATCGCTCACGGTATCCCCGCCTACGCTGGACGTGGAGTCTACGGTGCTGGACTTTACCACGGAGGAGCAAGCTCTTTCGCCAACGGAAACAACTTCGCCTACGGACACGGAGGGCACTACTGAAGGAAGATCCCGTTATCCTGCAAAAGAGATCAAAAATCTCTCGATTCATCTGCGGACATCTCTCTGACCACGTTGTTAATGCATTCCTCGACCCGCGAATAAAACTTATTCCTTACATAACCTCGTCCTTTTATTTCCCATCCATCGACGAATGAATCTGGACCGGAAGAGAATTACCTTTCTAAAACAATACTGAGAATTCCATACAACATTCGTAGCACGCATTTTTAAAAGCAAGAGTACGTTGCTGATGACCTAGGATTTCCTTAAGCAAAACGAAAAGGCATGCGAGTACTGTAATTCGACGGTGAAATCGAAAGGATCGATACCCAAGCTCGAGGATCTCGGGAGAAATATTTAACATGTGATTTTATCGGCGCCAAGAGAAGGTGGCGCTGGCCCGGTGGTAGCGTGCCCGATTCGAAATCTAAAGGTCCTGAGTTCAACTCCGAAGAACATCCAAAAATTTTCCGAAGAATTCCAAAAGTGTCCGAAGAATTCCAAAATTTCCAAAATCCGAAGGTTCTCTTTTTGTTCATATATCTTCAATATACATTCCAGGCCGCGTCCGGCATATGCCACAGTAATCACTTTATAATACACTCTTTTACCGATTACCAGGCAAATATCCACGGTTACGATTTTTTTTACGCGTCACGGGAACGAATCGTGGATGAACTACCTCTATCGGCCTCGAACACGACCGTTCCCCGAGACGAAGAAATTCAGACGAGATCCAAATCAAGCTTATTTTTTCTCGACTACCAAGGCGAAGCTCCGGGTCGACCACTAAGACTCTTACTGAGATTTCAACGTCAATTTCCGCATCTCGGATTGTGATCCGAGATACGGAACTACTGCGTTGCCAGGAATTTCCTATCGGCGCGTTTCTCATTCGACCTGCTTAATCGACACCCTGCTCGGATGGAAATCGTCACACGGTCGGTATGATACCGACTTAGGGACGGTGTTTCAAGGATTCCGAGAATTCTATGGCTCCTCAGAGACACCTCAAGACGCTTGTGGCGTCCTAGAGTAACGAGCTGTGCATTGAATCAAGCGTGCTTTAGAAAAGATGCGAGATGTTCGGAGTCACAGTTCCAAAAGTACCCGACGGAAGGCTCGACTTCGTTCGCTATGTCGTAAAACGAGAACGATAACCCCCCTTGAGTTGTTCGAAGCCTGTCTTGTAGACTTGGATGGCCGAACAGAGCGGGGAAACTCTTCAACAGCCTCTGAATTGCTCATGAATACACACAAAAGCCTTTGTTTTCGAAGAAGCCGAATGACTCTTGCAAGGTCCAAAAAGTTTAACGAAGACATGCCAAGGTTTCGATGCGTAACGGAGATCACGTACATAAATACGCGAGAAAAGGATGTTCGGATCGCCCAGCGATCTAATTTCCTTTGAGAAATGAAAACGACGACTTAGACATTGAATTAGGCGAAATGAATGAATGCGATCGAGATATCACAGCGTCGAAAACTGTCGCTGGATTCCGATGGACAGATTTTCAAAGGTGCCTCGGAGAGTACGGATTCTTTTCTTAGAATACGTAAACGGTTCAGAAAGACGTCCGGCGTGGCTGAGCGGGTGAGGAAAGAGGGACGAGAGTGGGAGATGTGCCGAGGATGGACAGCGTCTCCGATGACGACGCGATCGTTACTGACGAGTTCCTTGAAAAATATTTTCTGAGTCACGATCATCTGTGTTTGCGAGCGTGAAGTTGCCGCGATTCTGTTTCGTTATCGTGGGCGCGGCGTCGTGTGACTTCGCTCGACTGCAGAGAACGGGAATTTTGCAATGATTCGTTGGATCGTGACGCATCGTTAGCATGCTTTCTCGCTTGCTATAAATTGCACGTGCCGAAAGTGATCGAACACTAGTTTCCAATCACCGGCCCTCCAGAGCAGACCTCCGAAAAATCATGAAGGTGGCACAGGTAATGTGGAGCAGCTAAATTTGCCTCGGAGATAATTTCGCGAATAAGAAATCGCAAGGTGAATCCACGAGCTAGTCCGTCCTCCTGGATCTCCGAAAAATTCCGCGACGAACGTTTCCGTAACAATTTACTGTCATTTTGAATGGTAGTCACGGTCGAGTGTGGCCAGAGCACCTCGCTAGATCGAGAGGCGACGCACGAAGAAGATTCTAAGAGAAGTATTTTCGATATGTTTCAGATCCTGTTGACCGTTGCCCTCGCAGCTTCCTGCTTCGCCAGTGGACATCATGGAGGACACTTGGACCATTACGTAAGATATATCGCTATCACATCTCGGTGAATGGATGCTATGGACGATTAAAACTAATACGTTGATACTTATCTTCAGGCCCATCCCAAGTACAACTTCGATTACGGCGTGAGCGATCACAAAACCGGAGACGCCAAGAGCCAGTGGGAAACCAGGGACGGAGACGTGGTCAAGGGTGCATACAGCCTGCACGAAGCCGATGGCACCATCAGAACCGTGGAGTACACCGCCGACGACCACAACGGATTCAACTCAGTGGTGAATCGAGCTGGTAAGGCTGTGCACCCACAGCACTATGCCCACGGAGGTCACTACGGAGGTGCTGGCTACGGATCTGGTCACTATGGCGGTGCATCCTCCCACTCCAACTCCAACAACGTCGCCATCGGTCACGGCTACGCCGGAGCCTCCTTCGCACACTCCAACATCGCTCACGGTATCCCCGCCTACGCTGGACGTGGAGTCTACGGTGCTGGACTTTACCACGGAGGAGCAAGCTCTTTCGCCAACGGAAACAACTTCGCCTACGGACACGGAGGGCACTACTGAAGGAAAATCCCGTTATCCTGCAAAAGAGATCAAAAATCTCTCGATTCATCTGCGGACATCTCTCTGACCACGTTGTTAATGCATTCCTCGACCCGCGAATAAAACTTATTCCTTACATAACCTCGTCCTTTTATTTCCCATCCATCGACGAATGAATCTGGACCGGAAGGGAATTACCTTTCTAAAACAATACTGAGAATTCCATACAACATTCGTAGCACGCATTTTTAAAAGCAAGAGTACGTTGCTGATGACCTAGGATTTCCTTAAGCAAAACGAAAAGGCATGCGAGTACTGTAATTCGACGGTGAAATCGAAAGGATCGATACCCAAGCTCGAGGATCTCGGGAGAAATATTTAACTTGTGATTTTATCGGCGCCAAGAGAAGGTGGCGCTGGCCCGGTGGTAGCGTGCCCGATTCCAAATCTAAAGGTCCTGAGTTCAACTCCGAAGAACATCCAAAAATTTCCGAAGAATTCCAAAAGTGTCCGAAGAATTCCAAAATTTCCAAAATCCGAAGGTTTTTTTTTTGTTCATTTATCTTCAATATACATTCCAGGCCGCGTCCGGCAAATGCCACGGTAATCACTTTATAATACACTCTTTTACCGATTACCAGGCAAATATCCACGGTTACGATTTTTTTTACGCGTCACGGGAACGAATCGTGGATGAACTACCTCTATCGGCCTCGAACACGACCGTTCCCCGAGACGAAGAAATTCAGACGAGATCCAAATCAAGCTTATTTTTTCTCGACTACCAAGGCGAAGCTCCGGGTCGACCACTAAGACTCTTACTGAGATTTCAACGTCAATTTCCGCATCTCGGATTGTGATCCGAGATACGGAACTACTGCGTTGCCAGGAATTTCCTATCGGCGCGTTTCTCATTCCACCTGCTTAATCGACACCCTGCTCGGATGGAAATCGTCACACGGTCGGTATGATACCGACTTAGGGACGGTGTTTCAAGGATTCCGAGAATTCTATGGCTCCTCAGAGACACCTCAAGACGCTTGTGGCGTCCTAGAGTAACGAGCTGTGCATTGAATCAAGCGTGCTTTAGAAAAGATGCGAGATGTTCGGAGTCACAGTTCCAAAAGTACCCGACGGAAGGCTCGACTTCGTTCGCTATGTCGTAAAACGAGAACGATAACCCCCCTTGAGTTGTTCGAAGCCTGTCTCTGTAGACTTGGATGGCCGAACAGAGCGGGGAAACTCTTCAACAGCCTCTGAATTGCTCATGAATGCACGCAAAAGCCTTTGTTTTCAAAGAAGCCGAATGACTCTTGCAAGGTCCAAAAAGTTTAACGAAGACATGCGAAGGTTTCGATGCGTAACGGAGATCACGTACATAAATACGCGAGAAAAGGATGTTCGGATCGCCCAGCGATCTAATTTCCTTTGAGAAATGAAAACGACGACTTAGACATTGAATTAGGCGAAATGAATGAATGCGATCGAGATATCACAGCGTCGAAAACTGTCGCTGGATTCCGATGGACAGATTTTCAAAGGTGCCTCGGAGAGTACGGATTCTTTTCTTAGAATACGTAAACGGTTCAGAAAGACGTCCGGCGTGGCTGAGCGCGTGAGGAAAGAGGGACGAGAGTGGGAGATGTGCCGAGGATGGACAGCGTCTCCGATGACGACGCGATCGTTACTGACGAGTTCCTTGAAAAATATTTTCTGAGTCACGATCATCTGTGTTTGCGAGCGTGAAGTTGCCGCGATTCTGTTTCGTTATCGTGGGCGCGGCGTCGTGTGACTTCGCTCGACTGCAGAGAACGGGAATTTTGCAATGATTCGTTGGATCGTGACGCATCGTTAGCATGCTTTCTCGCTTGCTATAAATTGCACGTGCCGAAAGTGATCGAACACCAGTTTCCAATCACCGGCCCTCCAGAGCAGACCTCCGAAAAATCATGAAGGTGGCACAGGTAATGTGGAGCAGCTAAATTTGCCTCGGAGATAATTTCGCGAATAAGAAATCGCAAGGTGAATCCACGAGCTAGTCCGTCCTCCTGGATCTCCGAAAAATTCCGCGACGAACATTTCCGTAACAATTTACTGTCATTTTGAATCGGCAGTCACGGTCGAGTGTGGCCAGAGCACCTCGCTAGATCGAGAGGCGACGCACGAAGGAGATTCTAAGAGAAGTAATTTCGATATGTTTCAGATCCTGTTGACCGTTGCCCTCGCAGCTTCCTGCTTCGCCAGTGGACATCATGGAGGACACTTGGACCATTACGTAGGATATATCGCTATCACATCTCGGTGAATGGATGCTATGGACGATTAAAACTAATACGTTGATACTTATCTTCAGGCCCATCCCAAGTACAACTTCGATTACGGCGTGAGCGATCACAAAACCGGAGACGCCAAGAGCCAGTGGGAAACCAGGGACGGAGACGTGGTCAAGGGTGCATACAGCCTGCACGAAGCCGATGGCACCATCAGAACCGTGGAGTACACCGCCGACGACCACAACGGATTCAACGCAGTGGTGAATCGAGCTGGTAAGGCTGTGCACCCACAGCACTATGCCCACGGAGGTCACTACGGAGGTGCTGGCTACGGATCTGGTCACTATGGCGGTGCATCCTCCCACTCCAACTCCAACAACGTCGCCATCGGTCACGGCTACGCCGGAGCCTCCTTCGCACACTCCAACATCGCTCACGGTATCCCCGCCTACGCTGGACGTGGAGTCTACGGTGCTGGACTTTACCACGGAGGAGCAAGCTCTTTCGCCAACGGAAACAACTTCGCCTACGGACACGGAGGGCACTACTGAAGGAAAATCCCGTTATCCTGCAAAAGAGATCAAAAATCTCTCGATTCATCTGCGGACATCTCTCTGACCACGTTGTTAATGCATTCCTCGACCCGCGAATAAAACTTATTCCTTACATAACCTCGTCCTTTTATTTCCCATCCATCGACGAATGAATCTGGACCGGAAGGGAATTACCTTTCTAAAACAATACTGAGAATTCCATACAACATTCGTAGCACGCATTTTTAAAAGCAAGAGTACGTTGCTGATGACCTAGGATTTCCTTAAGCAAAACGAAAAGGCATGCGAGTACTGTAATTCGACGGTGAAATCGAAAGGATCGATACCCAAGCTCGAGGATCTCGGGAGAAATATTTAACATGTGATTTTATCGGCGCCAAGAGAAGGTGGCGCTGGCCCGGTGGTAGCGTGCCCGATTCCAAATCTAAAGGTCCTGAGTTCAACTCCGAAGAACATCCAAAAATTTCCGAAGAATTCCAAAAGTGCCCGAAGTATTCCAAAATTTCCAAAATCCGAAGGTTCTTTTTTTGTTCATTTATCTTCAATATACATTGCAGGCCGCGTCCGGCAAATGCCACGGTAATCACTTTATAATACACTCTTTTACCGATTACCAGGCAAATATCCACGGTTACGATTTTTTTTACGCGTCACGGGAACGAATCGTGGATGAACTACCTCTATCGGCCACGAACACGACCGTTCCCCGAGACGAAGAAATTCAGACGAGATCCAAATCAAGCTTATTTTTTCTCGACTGCCAAGGCGAAGCTCCGGGTCGACCACTAAGACTCTTACTGAGATTTCAACGTCAATTTCCGCATCTCGGATTGTGATCCGAGATACGGAACTACTGCGTTGCCAGGAATTTCCTATCGGCGCGTTTCTCATTCGACCTGCTTAATCGACACCCTGCTCGGATGGAAATCGTCACACGGTCGGTATGATACCGACTTAGGGACGGTGTTTCAAGGATTCCGAGAATTCTATGGCTCCTCAGAGACACCTCAAGACGCTTGTGGCGTCCTAGAGTAACGAGCTGTGCATTGAATCAAGCGTGCTTTAGAAAAGATGCGAGATGTTCGGAGTCACAGTTCCAAAAGTACCCGACGGAAGGCTCGACTTCGTTCGCTATGTCGTAAAACGAGAACGATAACCCCCCTTGAGTTGTTCGAAGCCTGTCTCTGTAGACTTGGATGGCCGAACAGAGCGGGGAAACTCTTCAACAGCCTCTGAATTGCTCATGAATGCACGCAAAAGCCTTTGTTTTCGAAGAAGCCGAATGACTCTTGCAAGGTCCAAAAAGTTTAACGAAGACCTGCGAAGGTTTCGATGCGTTACGGAGATCACGTACATAAATACGCGAGAAAAGGATGTTCGGATCGCCCAGCGATCTAATTTCCTTTGAGAAATGAAAACGACGACTTAGACATTGAATTAGGCGAAATGAATGAATGCGATCGAGATATCACAGCGTCGAAAACTGTCGCTGGATTCCGATGGACAGATTTTCAAAGGTGCCTCGGAGAGTTCGGATTCTTTTCTTAGAATACGTAAACGGTTCAGAAAGACGTCCGGCGTGGCTGAGCGCGTGAGGAAAGAGGGACGAGAGTGGGAGATGTGCCGAGGATGGACAGCGTCTCCGATGACGACGCGATCGTTACTGACGAGTTCCTTGAAAAATATTTTCTGAGTCACGATCATCGGTGTTTGCGAGCGTGAAGTTGCCGCGATTCTGTTTCGTTATCGTGTGCGCGGCGTCGTGTGACTTCGCTCGACTGCAGAGAACGGGAATTTTGCAATGATTCGTTGGATCGTGACGCATCGTTAGCATGCTTTCTCGCTTGCTATAAATTGCACGTGCCGAAAGTGATCGAACACCAGTTTCCAATCACCGGCCCTCCAGAGCAGACCTCCGAAAAATCATGAAGGTGGCACAGGTAATGTGGAGCAGCTAAATTTGCCTCGGAGATAATTTCGCGAATAAGAAATCGCAAGGTGAATCCACGAGCTAGTCCGTCCTCCTGGATCTCCGAAAAATTCCGCGACGAACATTTCCGTAACAATTTACTGTCATTTTGAATCGGCAGTCACGGTCGAGTGTGGCCAGAGCACCTCGCTAGATCGAGAGGCGACGCACGAAGAAGATTCTAAGAGAAGTATTTTCGATATGTTTCAGATCCTGTTGACCGTTGCCCTCGCAGCTTCCTGCTTCGCCAGTGGACATCATGGAGGACACTTGGACCATTACGTAAGATATATCGCTATCACATCTCGGTGAATGGATGCTATGGACGATTAAAACTAATACGTTGATACTTATCTTCAGGCCCATCCCAAGTACAACTTCGATTACGGCGTGAGCGATCACAAAACCGGAGACGCCAAGAGCCAGTGGGAAACCAGGGACGGAGACGTGGTCAAGGGTGCATACAGCCTGCACGAAGCCGATGGCACCATCAGAACCGTGGAGTACACCGCCGACGACCACAACGGATTCAACTCAGTGGTGAATCGAGCTGGTAAGGCTGTGCACCCACAGCACTATGCCCACGGAGGTCACTACGGAGGTGCTGGCTACGGATCTGGTCACTATGGCGGTGCATCCTCCCACTCCAACTCCAACAACGTCGCCATCGGTCACGGCTACGCCGGAGCCTCCTTCGCACACTCCAACATCGCTCACGGTATCCCCGCCTACGCTGGACGTGGAGTCTACGGTGCTGGACTTTACCACGGAGGAGCAAGCTCTTTCGCCAACGGAAACAACTTCGCCTACGGACACGGAGGGCACTACTGAAGGAAAATCCCGTTATCCTGCAAAAGAGATCAAAAATCTCTCGATTCATCTGCGGACATCTCTCTGACCACGTTGTTAATGCATTCCTCGACCCGCGAATAAAACTTATTCCTTACATAACCTCGTCCTTTTATTTCCCATCCATCGACGAATGAATCTGGACCGGAAGGGAATTACCTTTCTAAAACAATACTGAGAATTCCATACAACATTCGTAGCACGCATTTTTAAAAGCAAGAGTACGTTGCTGATGACCTAGGATTTCCTTAAGCAAAACGAAAAGGCATGCGAGTACTGTAATTCGACGGTGAAATCGAAAGGATCGATACCCAAGCTCGAGGATCTCGGGAGAAATATTTAACTTGTGATTTTATCGGCGCCAAGAGAAGGTGGCGCTGGCCCGGTGGTAGCGTGCCCGATTCCAAATCTAAAGGTCCTGAGTTCAACTCCGAAGAACATCCAAAAATTTCCGAAGAATTCCAAAAGTGTCCGAAGAATTCCAAAATTTCCAAAATCCGAAGGTTTTTTTTTTGTTCATTTATCTTCAATATACATTCCAGGCCGCGTCCGGCAAATGCCACGGTAATCACTTTATAATACACTCTTTTACCGATTACCAGGCAAATATCCACGGTTACGATTTTTTTTACGCGTCACGGGAACGAATCGTGGATGAACTACCTCTATCGGCCTCGAACACGACCGTTCCCCGAGACGAAGAAATTCAGACGAGATCCAAATCAAGCTTATTTTTTCTCGACTACCAAGGCGAAGCTCCGGGTCGACCACTAAGACTCTTACTGAGATTTCAACGTCAATTTCCGCATCTCGGATTGTGATCCGAGATACGGAACTACTGCGTTGCCAGGAATTTCCTATCGGCGCGTTTCTCATTCCACCTGCTTAATCGACACCCTGCTCGGATGGAAATCGTCACACGGTCGGTATGATACCGACTTAGGGACGGTGTTTCAAGGATTCCGAGAATTCTATGGCTCCTCAGAGACACCTCAAGACGCTTGTGGCGTCCTAGAGTAACGAGCTGTGCATTGAATCAAGCGTGCTTTAGAAAAGATGCGAGATGTTCGGAGTCACAGTTCCAAAAGTACCCGACGGAAGGCTCGACTTCGTTCGCTATGTCGTAAAACGAGAACGATAACCCCCCTTGAGTTGTTCGAAGCCTGTCTCTGTAGACTTGGATGGCCGAACAGAGCGGGGAAACTCTTCAACAGCCTCTGAATTGCTCATGAATGCACGCAAAAGCCTTTGTTTTCAAAGAAGCCGAATGACTCTTGCAAGGTCCAAAAAGTTTAACGAAGACATGCGAAGGTTTCGATGCGTAACGGAGATCACGTACATAAATACGCGAGAAAAGGATGTTCGGATCGCCCAGCGATCTAATTTCCTTTGAGAAATGAAAACGACGACTTAGACATTGAATTAGGCGAAATGAATGAATGCGATCGAGATATCACAGCGTCGAAAACTGTCGCTGGATTCCGATGGACAGATTTTCAAAGGTGCCTCGGAGAGTACGGATTCTTTTCTTAGAATACGTAAACGGTTCAGAAAGACGTCCGGCGTGGCTGAGCGCGTGAGGAAAGAGGGACGAGAGTGGGAGATGTGCCGAGGATGGACAGCGTCTCCGATGACGACGCGATCGTTACTGACGAGTTCCTTGAAAAATATTTTCTGAGTCACGATCATCTGTGTTTGCGAGCGTGAAGTTGCCGCGATTCTGTTTCGTTATCGTGGGCGCGGCGTCGTGTGACTTCGCTCGACTGCAGAGAACGGGAATTTTGCAATGATTCGTTGGATCGTGACGCATCGTTAGCATGCTTTCTCGCTTGCTATAAATTGCACGTGCCGAAAGTGATCGAACACCAGTTTCCAATCACCGGCCCTCCAGAGCAGACCTCCGAAAAATCATGAAGGTGGCACAGGTAATGTGGAGCAGCTAAATTTGCCTCGGAGATAATTTCGCGAATAAGAAATCGCAAGGTGAATCCACGAGCTAGTCCGTCCTCCTGGATCTCCGAAAAATTCCGCGACGAACATTTCCGTAACAATTTACTGTCATTTTGAATCGGCAGTCACGGTCGAGTGTGGCCAGAGCACCTCGCTAGATCGAGAGGCGACGCACGAAGGAGATTCTAAGAGAAGTAATTTCGATATGTTTCAGATCCTGTTGACCGTTGCCCTCGCAGCTTCCTGCTTCGCCAGTGGACATCATGGAGGACACTTGGACCATTACGTAGGATATATCGCTATCACATCTCGGTGAATGGATGCTATGGACGATTAAAACTAATACGTTGATACTTATCTTCAGGCCCATCCCAAGTACAACTTCGATTACGGCGTGAGCGATCACAAAACCGGAGACGCCAAGAGCCAGTGGGAAACCAGGGACGGAGACGTGGTCAAGGGTGCATACAGCCTGCACGAAGCCGATGGCACCATCAGAACCGTGGAGTACACCGCCGACGACCACAACGGATTCAACGCAGTGGTGAATCGAGCTGGTAAGGCTGTGCACCCACAGCACTATGCCCACGGAGGTCACTACGGAGGTGCTGGCTACGGATCTGGTCACTATGGCGGTGCATCCTCCCACTCCAACTCCAACAACGTCGCCATCGGTCACGGCTACGCCGGAGCCTCCTTCGCACACTCCAACATCGCTCAAGGTATCCCCGCCTACGCTGGACGTGGAGTCTACGGTGCTGGACTTTACCACGGAGGAGCAAGCTCTTTCGCCAACGGAAACAACTTCGCCTACGGACACGGAGGGCACTACTGAAGGAAAATCCCGTTATCCTGCAAAAGAGATCAAAAATCTCTCGATTCATCTGCGGACATCTCTCTGACCACGTTGTTAATGCATTCCTCGACCCGCGAATAAAACTTATTCCTTACATAACCTCGTCCTTTTATTTCCCATCCATCGACGAATGAATCTGGACCGGAAGGGAATTACCTTTCTAAAACAATACTGAGAATTCCATACAACATTCGTAGGACGCATTTTTAAAAGCAAGAGTACGTTGCTGATGACCTAGGATTTCCTTAAGCAAAACGAAAAGGCATGCGAGTACTGTAATTCGACGGTGAAATCGAAAGGATCGATACCCAAGCTCGAGGATCTCGGGAGAAATATTTAAAATGTGATTTTATCGGCGCCAAGAGAAGGTGGCGCTGGCCCGGTGGTAGCGTGCCCGATTCCAAATCTAAAGGTCCTGAGTTCAACTCCGAAGAACATCCAAAAATTTCCGAAGAATTCCAAAAGTGCCCGAAGTATTCCAAAATTTCCAAAATCCGAAGGTTCTTTTTTTGTTCATTTATCTTCAATATACATTGCAGGCCGCGTCCGGCAAATGCCACGGTAATCACTTTATAATACACTCTTTTACCGATTACCAGGCAAATATCCACGGTTACGATTTTTTTTACGCGTCACGGGAACGAATCGTGGATGAACTACCTCTATCGGCCACGAACACGACCGTTCCCCGAGACGAAGAAATTCAGACGAGATCCAAATCAAGCTTATTTTTTCTCGACTGCCAAGGCGAAGCTCCGGGTCGACCACTAAGACTCTTACTGAGATTTCAACGTCAATTTCCGCATCTCGGATTGTGATCCGAGATACGGAACTACTGCGTTGCCAGGAATTTCCTATCGGCGCGTTTCTCATTCGACCTGCTTAATCGACACCCTGCTCGGATGGAAATCGTCACACGGTCGGTATGATACCGACTTAGGGACGGTGTTTCAAGGATTCCGAGAATTCTATGGCTCCTCAGAGACACCTCAAGACGCTTGTGGCGTCCTAGAGTAACGAGCTGTGCATTGAATCAAGCGTGCTTTAGAAAAGATGCGAGATGTTCGGAGTCACAGTTCCAAAAGTACCCGACGGAAGGCTCGACTTCGTTCGCTATGTCGTAAAACGAGAACGATAACCCCCCTTGAGTTGTTCGAAGCCTGTCTCTGTAGACTTGGATGGCCGAACAGAGCGGGGAAACTCTTCAACAGCCTCTGAATTGCTCATGAATGCACGCAAAAGCCTTTGTTTTCGAAGAAGCCGAATGACTCTTGCAAGGTCCAAAAAGTTTAACGAAGACCTGCGAAGGTTTCGATGCGTTACGGAGATCACGTACATAAATACGCGAGAAAAGGATGTTCGGATCGCCCAGCGATCTAATTTCCTTTGAGAAATGAAAACGACGACTTAGACATTGAATTAGGCGAAATGAATGAATGCGATCGAGATATCACAGCGTCGAAAACTGTCGCTGGATTCCGATGGACAGATTTTCAAAGGTGCCTCGGAGAGTTCGGATTCTTTTCTTAGAATACGTAAACGGTTCAGAAAGACGTCCGGCGTGGCTGAGCGCGTGAGGAAAGAGGGACGAGAGTGGGAGATGTGCCGAGGATGGACAGCGTCTCCGATGACGACGCGATCGTTACTGACGAGTTCCTTGAAAAATATTTTCTGAGTCACGATCATCGGTGTTTGCGAGCGTGAAGTTGCCGCGATTCTGTTTCGTTATCGTGTGCGCGGCGTCGTGTGACTTCGCTCGACTGCAGAGAACGGGAATTTTGCAATGATTCGTTGGATCGTGACGCATCGTTAGCATGCTTTCTCGCTTGCTATAAATTGCACGTGCCGAAAGTGATCGAACACCAGTTTCCAATCACCGGCCCTCCAGAGCAGACCTCCGAAAAATCATGAAGGTGGCACAGGTAATGTGGAGCAGCTAAATTTGCCTCGGAGATAATTTCGCGAATAAGAAATCGCAAGGTGAATCCACGAGCTAGTCCGTCCTCCTGGATCTCCGAAAAATTCCGCGACGAACATTTCCGTAACAATTTACTGTCATTTTGAATCGGCAGTCACGGTCGAGTGTGGCCAGAGCACCTCGCTAGATCGAGAGGCGACGCACGAAGAAGATTCTAAGAGAAGTATTTTCGATATGTTTCAGATCCTGTTGACCGTTGCCCTCGCAGCTTCCTGCTTCGCCAGTGGACATCATGGAGGACACTTGGACCATTACGTAAGATATATCGCTATCACATCTCGGTGAATGGATGCTATGGACGATTAAAACTAATACGTTGATACTTATCTTCAGGCCCATCCCAAGTACAACTTCGATTACGGCGTGAGCGATCACAAAACCGGAGACGCCAAGAGCCAGTGGGAAACCAGGGACGGAGACGTGGTCAAGGGTGCATACAGCCTGCACGAAGCCGATGGCACCATCAGAACCGTGGAGTACACCGCCGACGACCACAACGGATTCAACTCAGTGGTGAATCGAGCTGGTAAGGCTGTGCACCCACAGCACTATGCCCACGGAGGTCACTACGGAGGTGCTGGCTACGGATCTGGTCACTATGGCGGTGCATCCTCCCACTCCAACTCCAACAACGTCGCCATCGGTCACGGCTACGCCGGAGCCTCCTTCGCACACTCCAACATCGCTCACGGTATCCCCGCCTACGCTGGACGTGGAGTCTACGGTGCTGGACTTTACCACGGAGGAGCAAGCTCTTTCGCCAACGGAAACAACTTCGCCTACGGACACGGAGGGCACTACTGAAGGAAAATCCCGTTATCCTGCAAAAGAGATCAAAAATCTCTCGATTCATCTGCGGACATCTCTCTGACCACGTTGTTAATGCATTCCTCGACCCGCGAATAAAACTTATTCCTTACATAACCTCGTCCTTTTATTTCCCATCCATCGACGAATGAATCTGGACCGGAAGGGAATTACCTTTCTAAAACAATACTGAGAATTCCATACAACATTCGTAGCACGCATTTTTAAAAGCAAGAGTACGTTGCTGATGACCTAGGATTTCCTTAAGCAAAACGAAAAGGCATGCGAGTACTGTAATTCGACGGTGAAATCGAAAGGATCGATACCCAAGCTCGAGGATCTCGGGAGAAATATTTAACTTGTGATTTTATCGGCGCCAAGAGAAGGTGGCGCTGGCCCGGTGGTAGCGTGCCCGATTCCAAATCTAAAGGTCCTGAGTTCAACTCCGAAGAACATCCAAAAATTTCCGAAGAATTCCAAAAGTGTCCGAAGAATTCCAAAATTTCCAAAATCCGAAGGTTTTTTTTTTGTTCATTTATCTTCAATATACATTCCAGGCCGCGTCCGGCAAATGCCACGGTAATCACTTTATAATACACTCTTTTACCGATTACCAGGCAAATATCCACGGTTACGATTTTTTTTACGCGTCACGGGAACGAATCGTGGATGAACTACCTCTATCGGCCTCGAACACGACCGTTCCCCGAGACGAAGAAATTCAGACGAGATCCAAATCAAGCTTATTTTTTCTTGACTACCAAGGCGAAGCTCCGGGTCGACCACTAAGACTCTTACTGAGATTTCAACGTCAATTTCCGCATCTCGGATTGTGATCCGAGATACGGAACTACTGCGTTGCCAGGAATTTCCTATCGGCGCGTTTCTCATTCCACCTGCTTAATCGACACCCTGCTCGGATGGAAATCGTCACACGGTCGGTATGATACCGACTTAGGGACGGTGTTTCAAGGATTCCGAGAATTCTATGGCTCCTCAGAGACAACTCAAGACGCTTGTGGCGTCCTAGAGTAACGAGCTGTGCATTGAATCAAGCGTGCTTTAGAAAAGATGCGAGATGTTCGGAGTCACAGTTCCAAAAGTACCCGACGGAAGGCTCGACTTCGTTCGCTATGTCGTAAAACGAGAACGATAACCCCCCTTGAGTTGTTCGAAGCCTGTCTCTGTAGACTTGGATGGCCGAACAGAGCGGGGAAACTCTTCAACAGCCTCTGAATTGCTCATGAATGCACGCAAAAGCCTTTGTTTTCAAAGAAGCCGAATGACTCTTGCAAGGTCCAAAAAGTTTAACGAAGACATGCGAAGGTTTCGATGCGTAACGGAGATCACGTACATAAATACGCGAGAAAAGGATGTTCGGATCGCCCAGCGAACTAATTTCCTTTGAGAAATGAAAACGACGACTTAGACATTGAATTAGGCGAAATGAATGAATGCGATCGAGATATCACAGCGTCGAAAACTGTCGCTGGATTCCGATGGACAGATTTTCAAAGGTGCCTCGGAGAGTACGGATTCTTTTCTTAGAATACGTAAACGGTTCAGAAAGACGTCCGGCGTGGCTGAGCGCGTGAGGAAAGAGGGACGAGAGTGGGAGATGTGCCGAGGATGGACAGCGTCTCCGATGACGACGCGATCGTTACTGACGAGTTCCTTGAAAAATATTTTCTGAGTCACGATCATCTGTGTTTGCGAGCGTGAAGTTGCCGCGATTCTGTTTCGTTATCGTGGGCGCGGCGTCGTGTGACTTCGCTCGACTGCAGAGAACGGGAATTTTGCAATGATTCGTTGGATCGTGACGCATCGTTAGCATGCTTTCTCGCTTGCTATAAATTGCACGTGCCGAAAGTGATCGAACACCAGTTTCCAATCACCGGCCCTCCAGAGCAGACCTCCGAAAAATCATGAAGGTGGCACAGGTAATGTGGAGCAGCTAAATTTGCCTCGGAGATAATTTCGCGAATAAGAAATCGCAAGGTGAATCCACGAGCTAGTCCGTCCTCCTGGATCTCCGAAAAATTCCGCGACGAACATTTCCGTAACAATTTACTGTCATTTTGAATCGGCAGTCACGGTCGAGTGTGGCCAGAGCACCTCGCTAGATCGAGAGGCGACGCACGAAGGAGATTCTAAGAGAAGTAATTTCGATATGTTTCAGATCCTGTTGACCGTTGCCCTCGCAGCTTCCTGCTTCGCCAGTGGACATCATGGAGGACACTTGGACCATTACGTAGGATATATCGCTATCACATCTCGGTGAATGGATGCTATGGACGATTAAAACTAATACGTTGATACTTATCTTCAGGCCCATCCCAAGTACAACTTCGATTACGGCGTGAGCGATCACAAAACCGGAGACGCCAAGAGCCAGTGGGAAACCAGGGACGGAGACGTGGTCAAGGGTGCATACAGCCTGCACGAAGCCGATGGCACCATCAGAACCGTGGAGTACACCGCCGACGACCACAACGGATTCAACGCAGTGGTGAATCGAGCTGGTAAGGCTGTGCACCCACAGCACTATGCCCACGGAGGTCACTACGGAGGTGCTGGCTACGGATCTGGTCACTATGGCGGTGCATCCTCCCACTCCAACTCCAACAACGTCGCCATCGGTCACGGCTACGCCGGAGCCTCCTTCGCACACTCCAACATCGCTCACGGTATCCCCGCCTACGCTGGACGTGGAGTCTACGGTGCTGGACTTTACCCCGGAGGAGCAAGCTCTTTCGCCAACGGAAACAACTTCGCCTACGGACACGGAGGGCACTACTGAAGGAAAATCCCGTTATCCTGCAAAAGAGATCAAAAATCTCTCGATTCATCTGCGGACATCTCTCTGACCACGTTGTTAATGCATTCCTCGACCCGCGAATAAAACTTATTCCTTACATAACCTCGTCCTTTTATTTCCCATCCATCGACGAATGAATCTGGACCGGAAGGGAATTACCTTTCTAAAACAATACTGAGAATTCCATACAACATTCGTAGCACGCATTTTTAAAAGCAAGAGTACGTTGCTGATGACCTAGGATTTCCTTAAGCAAAACGAAAAGGCATGCGAGTACTGTAATTCGACGGTGAAATCGAAAGGATCGATACCCAAGCTCGAGGATCTCGGGAGAAATATTTAACATGTGATTTTATCGGCGCCAAGAGAAGGTGGCGCTGGCCCGGTGGTAGCGTGCCCGATTCCAAATCTAAAGGTCCTGAGTTCAACTCCGAAGAACATCCAAAAATTTCCGAAGAATTCCAAAAGTGCCCGAAGTATTCCAAAATTTCCAAAATCCGAAGGTTCTTTTTTTGTTCATTTATCTTCAATATACATTGCAGGCCGCGTCCGGCAAATGCCACGGTAATCACTTTATAATACACTCTTTTACCGATTACCAGGCAAATATCCACGGTTACGATTTTTTTTACGCGTCACGGGAACGAATCGTGGATGAACTACCTCTATCGGCCACGAACACGACCGTTCCCCGAGACGAAGAAATTCAGACGAGATCCAAATCAAGCTTATTTTTTCTCGACTGCCAAGGCGAAGCTCCGGGTCGACCACTAAGACTCTTACTGAGATTTCAACGTCAATTTCCGCATCTCGGATTGTGATCCGAGATACGGAACTACTGCGTTGCCAGGAATTTCCTATCGGCGCGTTTCTCATTCGACCTGCTTAATCGACACCCTGCTCGGATGGAAATCGTCACACGGTCGGTATGATACCGACTTAGGGACGGTGTTTCAAGGATTCCGAGAATTCTATGGCTCCTCAGAGACACCTCAAGACGCTTGTGGCGTCCTAGAGTAACGAGCTGTGCATTGAATCAAGCGTGCTTTAGAAAAGATGCGAGATGTTCGGAGTCACAGTTCCAAAAGTACCCGACGGAAGGCTCGACTTCGTTCGCTATGTCGTAAAACGAGAACGATAACCCCCCTTGAGTTGTTCGAAGCCTGTCTCTGTAGACTTGGATGGCCGAACAGAGCGGGGAAACTCTTCAACAGCCTCTGAATTGCTCATGAATGCACGCAAAAGCCTTTGTTTTCGAAGAAGCCGAATGACTCTTGCAAGGTCCAAAAAGTTTAACGAAGACCTGCGAAGGTTTCGATGCGTTACGGAGATCACGTACATAAATACGCGAGAAAAGGATGTTCGGATCGCCCAGCGATCTAATTTCCTTTGAGAAATGAAAACGACGACTTAGACATTGAATTAGGCGAAATGAATGAATGCGATCGAGATATCACAGCGTCGAAAACTGTCGCTGGATTCCGATGGACAGATTTTCAAAGGTGCCTCGGAGAGTTCGGATTCTTTTCTTAGAATACGTAAACGGTTCAGAAAGACGTCCGGCGTGGCTGAGCGCGTGAGGAAAGAGGGACGAGAGTGGGAGATGTGCCGAGGATGGACAGCGTCTCCGATGACGACGCGATCGTTACTGACGAGTTCCTTGAAAAATATTTTCTGAGTCACGATCATCGGTGTTTGCGAGCGTGAAGTTGCCGCGATTCTGTTTCGTTATCGTGTGCGCGGCGTCGTGTGACTTCGCTCGACTGCAGAGAACGGGAATTTTGCAATGATTCGTTGGATCGTGACGCATCGTTAGCATGCTTTCTCGCTTGCTATAAATTGCACGTGCCGAAAGTGATCGAACACCAGTTTCCAATCACCGGCCCTCCAGAGCAGACCTCCGAAAAATCATGAAGGTGGCACAGGTAATGTGGAGCAGCTAAATTTGCCTCGGAGATAATTTCGCGAATAAGAAATCGCAAGGTGAATCCACGAGCTAGTCCGTCCTCCTGGATCTCCGAAAAATTCCGCGACGAACATTTCCGTAACAATTTACTGTCATTTTGAATCGGCAGTCACGGTCGAGTGTGGCCAGAGCACCTCGCTAGATCGAGAGGCGACGCACGAAGGAGATTCTAAGAGAAGTATTTTCGATATGTTTCAGATCCTGTTGACCGTTGCCCTCGCAGCTTCCTGCTTCGCCAGTGGACATCATGGAGGACACTTGGACCATTACGTAAGATATATCGCTATCACATCTCGGTGAATGGATGCTATGGACGATTAAAACTAATACGTTGATACTTATCTTCAGGCCCATCCCAAGTACAACTTCGATTACGGCGTGAGCGATCACAAAACCGGAGACGCCAAGAGCCAGTGGGAAACCAGGGACGGAGACGTGGTCAAGGGTGCATACAGCCTGCACGAAGCCGATGGCACCATCAGAACCGTGGAGTACACCGCCGACGACCACAACGGATTCAACGCAGTGGTGAATCGAGCTGGTAAGGCTGTGCACCCACAGCACTATGCCCACGGAGGTCACTACGGAGGTGCTGGCAACGGATCTGGTCACTATGGCGGTGCATCCTCCCACTCCAACTCCAACAACGTCGCCATCGGTCACGGCTACGCCGGAGCCTCCTTCGCACACTCCAACATCGCTCACGGTATCCCCGCCTACGCTGGACGTGGAGTCTACGGTGCTGGACTTTACCACGGAGGAGCAAGCTCTTTCGCCAACGGAAACAACTTCGCCTACGGACACGGAGGGCACTACTGAAGGAAAATCCCGTTATCCTGCAAAAGAGATCAAAAATCTCTAAATTCATCTGCGGACATCTCTCTGACCACGTTGTTAATGCATTCCTCGACCCGCGAATAAAACTTATTCCTTACATAACCTCGTCCTTTTATTTCCCATCCATCGACGAATGAATCTGGACCGGAAGGGAATTACCTTTCTAAAACAATACTGAGAATTCCATACAACATTCGTAGCACGCATTTTTAAAAGCAAGAGTACGTTGCTGATGACCTAGGATTTCCTTAAGCAAAACGAAAAGGCATGCGAGTACTGTAATTCGACGGTGAAATCGAAAGGATCGATACCCAAGCTCGAGGATCTCGGGAGAAATATTTAACATGTGATTTTATCGGCGCCAAGAGAAGGTGGCGCTGGCCCGGTGGTAGCGTGCCCGATTCCAAATCTAAAGGTCCTGAGTTCAACTCCGAAGAACATCCAAAAATTTCCGAAGAATTCCAAAAGTGCCCGAAGTATTCCAAAATTTCCAAAATCCGAAGGTTCTTTTTTTGTTCATTTATCTTCAATATACATTGCAGGCCGCGTCCGGCAAATGCCACGGTAATCACTTTATAATACACTCTTTTACCGATTACCAGGCAAATATCCACGGTTACGATTTTTTTTACGCGTCACGGGAACGAATCGTGGATGAACTACCTCTATCGGCCACGAACACGACCGTTCCCCGAGACGAAGAAATTCAGACGAGATCCAAATCAAGCTTATTTTTTCTCGACTGCCAAGGCGAAGCTCCGGGTCGACCACTAAGACTCTTACTGAGATTTCAACGTCAATTTCCGCATCTCGGATTGTGATCCGAGATACGGAACTACTGCGTTGCCAGGAATTTCCTATCGGCGCGTTTCTCATTCGACCTGCTTAATCGACACCCTGCTCGGATGGAAATTGTCACACGGTCGGTATGATACCGACTTAGGGACGGTGTTTCAAGGATTCAGAGAATTCTATGGCTCCTCAGAGACACCTCAAGACGCTTGTGGCGTCCTAGAGTAACGAGCTGTGCATTGAATCAAGCGTGCTTTAGAAAAGATGCGAGATGTTCGGAGTCACAGTTCCAAAAGTACCCGACGGAAGGCTCGACTTCGTTCGCTATGTCGTAAAACGAGAACGATAACCCCCCTTGAGTTGTTCGAAGCCTGTCTCTGTAGACTTGGATGGCCGAACAGAGCGGGGAAACTCTTCAACAGCCTCTGAATTGCTCATGAATGCACGCAAAAGCCTTTGTTTTCGAAGAAGCCGAATGACTCTTGCAAGGTCCAAAAAGTTTAACGAAGACATGCGAAGGTTTCGATGCGTAACGGAGATCACGTACATGAATACGCGAGAAAAAGATGTTCGGATCGCCCAGCGAACTTATTTCCTTTGAGAAATGAAAACGACGACTTAGACATTGAATTAGGCGAAATGAATTAATGCGATCGAGATATCACAGCGTCGAAAACTGTCGCTGGATTCCGATGGACTGATTTTCAAAGGTGCCTCGGAGAGTTCGGATTCTTTTCTTAGAATACGTAAACGGTTCAGAAAGACGTCCGGCGTGGCTGAGCGCGTGAGGAAAGAGGGACGAGAGTGGGAGATGTGCCGAGGATGGACAGCGTCTCCGATGACGACGCGATCGTTACTGACGAGTTCCTTGAAAAATATTTTCTGAGTCACGATCATCGGTGTTTGCGAGCGTGAAGTTGCCGCGATTCTGTTTCGTTATCGTGGGCGCGGCGTCGTGTGACTTCGCTCGAATGCAGAGAACGGGAATTTTGCAATGATTCGTTGGATCGTGACGCATCGTTAGCATGCTTTCTCGCTTGCTATAAATTGCACGTGCCGAAAGTGATCGAACACCAGTTTCCAATCACCGGCCCTCCAGAGCAGACCTCCGAAAAATCATGAAGGTGGGACAGGTAATGTGGAGCAGCTAAATTTGCCTCGGAGATAATTTCGCGAATAAGAAATCGCAAGGTGAATCCACGAGCTAGTCCGTCCTCCTGGATGTCCGAAAAATTCCGCGACGAACATTTCCGTAACAATTTACTGTCATTTTGAATCGGCAGTCACGGTCGAGTGTGGCCAGAGCACCTCGCTAGATCGAGAGGCGACGCACGAAGGAGATTCTAAGAGAAGTAATTTCGATATGTTTCAGATCCTGTTGACCGTTGCCCTCGCAGCTTCCTGCTTCGCCAGTGGACATCATGGAGGACACTTGGACCATTACGTAAGATATATCGCTATCACATCTCGGTGAATGGATGCTATGGACGATTAAAACTAATACGTTGATACTTATCTTCAGGCCCATCCCAAGTACAACTTCGATTACGGCGTGAGCGATCACAAAACCGGAGACGCCAAGAGCCAGTGGGAAACCAGGGACGGAGACGTGGTCAAGGGTGCATACAGCCTGCACGAAGCCGATGGCACCATCAGAACCGTGGAGTACACCGCCGACGACCACAACGGATTCAACGCAGTGGTGAATCGAGCTGGTAAGGCTGTGCACCCACAGCACTATGCCCACGGAGGTCACTACGGAGGTACTGGCTACGGATCTGGTCACTATGGCGGTGCATCCTCCCACTCCAACTCCAACAACGTCGCCATCGGTCACGGGTACGCCGGAGCCTCCTTCGCACACTCCAACATCGCTCAAGGTATCCCCGCCTACGCTGGACGTGGAGTCTACGGTGCTGGACTTTACCACGGAGGAGCAAGCTCTTTCGCCAACGGAAACAACTTCGCCTACGGACACGGAGGGCACTACTGAAGGAAAATCCCGTTATCCTGCAAAAGAGATCAAAAATCTCTCGATTCATCTGCGGACATCTCTCTGACCACGTTGTTAATGCATTCCTCGACCCGCGAATAAAACTTATTCCTTACATAACCTCGTCCTTTTATTTCCCATCCATCGACGAATGAATCTGGACCGGAAGAGAATTACCTTTATAAAACAATACTGAAAATTCCATACAACATTCGTAGCACGCATTTTTAAAAGCAAGAGTACGTTGCTGATGACCTAGGATTTCCTTAAGCAAAACGAAAAGGCATGCGAGTACTGTAATTCGACGGTGAAATCGAAAGGATCGATACCCAAGCTCGAGGATCTCGGGAGAAATATTTAACATGTGATTTTATCGGCGCCAAGAGAAGGTGGCGCTGGCCCGGTGGTAGCGTGCCCGATTCCAAATCTAAAGGTCCTGAGTTCAACTCCGAAGAACATTCAAAAATTTCCGAAGAATTCCAAAAGTGTCCGAAGAATTCCAAAATTTCCAAAATCCGAAGGTTCTTTTTTTGTTCATTTATCTTCAATATACATTCCAGGCCGCGTCCGGCAAATGCCACGGTAATCACTTTATAATACACTCTTTTACCGATTACCAGGCAAATATCCACGGTTACGATTTTTTTTACGCGTCACGGGAACGAATCGTGGGTGAACTACCTCTATCGGCCACGAACACGACCGTTCCCCGAGACGAAGAAATTCAGACGAGATCCAAATCAAGCTTATTTTTTCTCGACTACCAAGGCGAAGCTCCGGGTCGACCACTAAGACTCTTACTGAGATTTCAACGTCAATTTCCGCATCTCGGATTGTGATCCGAGATACGGAACTACTGCGTTGCCAGGAATTTCCCATCGGCGCGTTTCTCATTCGACCTGCTTAATCGACACCCTGCTCGGATGGAAATCGTCACACGGTCGGTATGATACCGACTTAGGGACGGTGTTTCAAGGATTCCGAGAATTCTATGGCTCCTCAGAGACACCTCAAGACGCTTGTGGCGTCCTAGAGTAACGAGCTGTGCATTGAATCAAGCGTGCTTTAGAAAAGATGCGAGATGTTCGGAGTCACAGTTCCAAAAGTACCCGACGGAAGGCTCGACTTCGTTCGCTATGTCGTAAAACGAGAACGATAACCCCCCTTGAGTTGTTCGAAGCCTGTCTCTGTAGACTTGGATGGCCGAACAGAGCGGGGAAACTCTTCAACAGCCTCTGAATTGCTCATGAATGCACGCAAAAGCTTTTGTTTTCGAAGAAGCCGAATGACTCTTGCAAGGTCCAAAAAGTTTAACGAAGACATGCGAAGGTATCGATGCGTAACGGAGATCACGTACGTAAATACGCGAGAAAAGGATGTTCGGATCGCCCAGCGAACTAATTTCCTTTGAGAAATGAAAACGACGACTTGGACATTGAATTAGGCGAAATGAATTAATGCGATCGAGATATCACAGCGTCGAAAACTATCGCTGGATTCCAATGGACAGATTTTCAAATGTGCCTCGGAGAGTTCGGATTCTTTTCTTAGAATACGTAAACGGTTCAGAAAGACGTCCGGCGTGGCTGAGCGCGTGAGGAAAGAGGGACGAGAGTGGGAGATGTGCCGAGGATGGACAGCGTCTCCGATGACGACGCGATCGTTACTGACGAGTTCCTTGAAAAATATTTTCTGAGTCACGATCATCGGTGTTTGCGAGCGTGAAGTTGCCGCGATTCTGTTTCGTTATCGTCGGCGCGGCGTCGTGTGACTTCGCTCGACTGCAGAGAACGGGAATTTTGCAATGATTCGTTGGATCGTGACGCATCGTTAGGATGCTTTCTCGCTTGCTATAAATTGCACGTACCGAAAGTGATCGAACACCAGTTTCCAATCACCGGCCCTCCAGAGCAGACCTCCGAAAAATCATGAAGGTGGCACAGGTAATTTGGAGCAGCTAAATTTGCCTCGGAGATAATTTCGCGAATAAGAAATCGCAAGGTGAATCCACGAGCTAGTCCGTCCTCCTGGATCTCCGAAAAATTCCGCGACGAACATTTCCGTAACAATTTACTGTCATTTTGAATCGGCAGTCACGGTATCTCGATCGAGTGTGGCCAGAGTACCTCGCTAGATCGAGAGGCGACGCACGAAGGAGATTCTAAGAGAAGTAATTTCGATATGTTTCAGATCCTGTTGACCGTTGCCCTCGCAGCTTCCTGCTTCGCCAGTGGACATCATGGAGGACACTTGGACCATTACGTAAGATATATCGCTATCACATCTCGGTGAATGGATGCTATGGACGATTAAAACTAATACGTTGATACTTATCTTCAGGCCCATCCCAAGTACAACTTCGATTACGGCGTGAGCGATCACAAAACCGGAGACTCCAAGAGCCAGTGGGAAACCAGGGACGGAGACGTGGTCAAGGGTGCATACAGCCTGCACGAAGCCGATGGCACCATCAGAACCGTGGAGTACACCGCCGACGACCACAACGGATTCAACGCAGTGGTGAATCGAGCTGGTAAGGCTGTGCACCCACAGCACTATGCCCACGGAGGTCACTACGGAGGTGCTGGCTACGGACCTGGTCACTATGGCGGTGCATCCTCCCACTCCAACTCCAACAACGTCGCCATCGGTCACGGCTACGCCGGAGCCTCCTTCGCACACTCCAACATCGCTCACGGTATCCCCGCCTACGCTGGACGTGGAGTCTACGGTGCTGGACTTTACCACGGAGGAGCAAGCTCTTTCGCCAACGGAAACAACTTCGCCTACGGACACGGAGGGCACTACTGAAGGAAAATCCCGTTATCCTGCAAAAGAGATCAAAAATCTCTCGATTCATCTGCGGACATCTCACTGACCACGTTGTTAATGCATTCCTCGACCCGCGAATAAAACTTATTCCTTACATAACCTCGTCCTTTTATTTCCCATCCATCGACGAATGAATCTGGACCGGAAGAGAATTACCTTTCTAAAACAATACTGAGAATTCCATACAACATTCGTAGCACGCATTTTTAAAAGCAAGAGTACGTTGCTGATGACCTAGGATTTCCTTAAGCAAAACGAAAAGGCATGCGAGTACTGTAATTCGACGGTGAAATCGAAAGGATCGATACCCAAGCTCGAGGATCTCGGGAGAAATATTTAACATGTGATTTTATCGGCGCCAAGAGAAGGTGGCGCTGGCCCGGTGGTAGCGTGCCCGATTCCAAATCTAAAGGTCCGGAGTTCAACTCCGAAGAACATCCAAAAATTTCCGAAGAATTCCAAAAGTGTCCGAAGAATTCCAAAATTTCCAAAACCGAAGGTTCTTTTTTTGTTCATTTATCTTCAATATACATTTTAGGCCGCATCCGGCAAATGCCACGGTAATCACTTTATAATACACTCTTTTACCGATTACCAGGCAAATATCCACGGTTACGATTTTTTTTACGCGTCACGGGAACGAATCGTGGATGAACTACCTCTATCGGCCTCGAACACGACCGTTCCCCGAGACGAAGAAATTCAGACGAGATCCAAATCAAGCTAATTTTTTCTCGACTACCAAGGCGAAGCTCCGGGTCGACCACTAAGACTCTTACTGAGATTTCAACGTCAATTTCCGCATCTCGGATTGTGATCCGAGATACGGAACTACTGCGTTGCCAGGAATTTCCTATCGGCGCGTTTCTCATTCGACCTGCTTAATCGAAACCCTGCTCGGATGGAAATCGTCACACGGTCGGTATGATACCGACTTAGGGACGGTGTTTCAAGGATTCCGAGAATTCTATGGCTCCTCAGAGACACCTCAAGACGCTTGTGGCGTCCTAGAGTAACGAGCTGTGCATTGAAATAAGCGTGCTTTAGAAAAGATGCGAGATGTTCGGAGTCACAGTTCCAAAAGTACCCGACGGAAGGCTCGACTTCGTTCGCTATGTCGTAAAACGAGAACGATAACCCCCCTTGAGTTGTTCGAAGCCTGTCTCTGTAGACTTGGATGGCCGAACAGAGCGGGGAAACTCTTCAACAGCCTCTGAATTGCTCATGAATGCACGCAAAAGCCTTTGTTTTCGAAGAAGCCGAATGACTCTTGCAAGGTCCAAAAAGTTTAACGAAGACATGCCAAGGTTTCGATGCGTAACGGAGATCACGTACATAAATACGCGAGAAAAGGATGTTCGGATCGCCCAGCGATCTAATTTCCTTTGAGAAATGAAAACGACGACTTAGACATTGAATTAGGCGAAATGAATGAATGCGATCGAGATATCACAGCGTCGAAAACTGTCGCTGGATTCCGATGGACAGATTTTCAAAGGTGCCTCGGAGAGTACGGATTCTTTTCTTAGAATACGTAAACGGTTCAGAAAGACGTCCGGCGTGGCTGAGCGGGTGAGGAAAGAGGGACGAGAGTGGGAGATGTGCCGAGGATGGACAGCGTCTCCGATGACGACGCGATCGTTACTGACGAGTTCCTTGAAAAATATTTTCTGAGTCACGATCATCTGTGTTTGCGAGCATGAAGTTGCCGCGATTCTGTTTCGTTATCGTGGGCGCGGCGTCGTGTGACTTCGCTCGACTGCAGAGAACGGGAATTTTGCAATGATTCGTTGGATCGTGACGCATCATTAGCATGCTTTCTCGCTTGCTATAAATTGCACGTGCCGAAAGTGATCGAACACCAGTTTCCAATCACCGGCCCTCCAGAGCAGACCTCCGAAAAATCATGAAGGTGGCACAGGTAATGTGGAGCAGCTAAATTTGCCTCGGAGATAATTTCGCGAATAAGAAATCGCAAGGTGAATCCACGAGCTAGTCCGTCCTCCTGGATGTCCGAAAAATTCCGCGACGAACGTTTCCGTAACAATTTACTGTCATTTTGAATGGTAGTCACGGTCGAGTGTGGCCAGAGCACCTCGCTAGATCGAGAGGCGACGCACGAAGGAGATTCTAAGTGAAGTAATTTCGATATGTTTCAGATCCTGTTGACCGTTGCCCTCGCAGCTTCCTGCTTCGCCAGTGGACATCATGGAGGACACTTGGACCATTACGTAAGATATATCGCTATCACATCTCGGTGAATGGATGCTATGGACGATTAAAACTAATACGTTGATACTTATCTTCAGGCCCATCCCAAGTACAACTTCGATTACGGCGTGAGCGATCACAAAACCGGAGACGCCAAGAGCCAGTGGGAAACCAGGGACGGAGACGTGGTCAAGGGTGCATACAGCCTGCACGAAGCCGATGGCACCATCAGAACCGTGGAGTACACCGCCGACGACCACAACGGATTCAACTCAGTGGTGAATCGAGCTGGTAAGGCTGTGCACCCACAGCACTATGCCCACGGAGGTCACTACGGAGGTGCTGGCTACGGATCTGGTCACTATGGCGGTGCATCCTCCCACTCCAACTCCAACAACGTCGCCATCGGTCACGGCTACGCCGGAGCCTCCTTCGCACACTCCAACATCGCTCACGGTATCCCCGCCTACGCTGGACGTGGAGTCTACGGTGCTGGACTTTACCACGGAGGAGCAAGCTCTTTCGCCAACGGAAACAACTTCGCCTACGGACACGGAGGGCACTACTGAAGGAAAATCCCGTTATCCTGCAAAAGAGATCAAAAATCTCTCGATTCATCTGCGGACATCTCTCTGACCACGTTGTTAATGCATTCCTCGACCCGCGAATAAAACTTATTCCTTACATAACCTCGTCCTTTTATTTCCCATCCATCGACGAATGAATCTGGACCGGAAGGGAATTACCTTTCTAAAACAATACTGAGAATTCCATACAACATTCGTAGCACGCATTTTTAAAAGCAAGAGTACGTTGCTGATGACCTAGGATTTCCTTAAGCAAAACGAAAAGGCATGCGAGTACTGTAATTCGACGGTGAAATCGAAAGGATCGATACCCAAGCTCGAGGATCTCGGGAGAAATATTTAACATGTGATTTTATCGGCGCCAAGAGAAGGTGGCGCTGGCCCGGTGGTAGCGTGCCCGATTCCAAATCTAAAGGTCCTGAGTTCAACTCCGAAGAACATCCAAAAATTTCCGAAGAATTCCAAAAGTGCCCGAAGTATTCCAAAATTTCCAAAATCCGAAGGTTCTTTTTTTGTTCATTTATCTTCAATATACATTGCAGGCCGCGTCCGGCAAATGCCACGGTAATCACTTTATAATACACTCTTTTACCGATTACCAGGCAAATATCCACGGTTACGATTTTTTTTACGCGTCACGGGAACGAATCGTGGATGAACTACCTCTATCGGCCACGAACACGACCGTTCCCCGAGACGAAGAAATTCAGACGAGATCCAAATCAAGCTGATTTTTTCTCGACTGCCAAGGCGAAGCTCCGGGTCGACCACTAAGACTCTTACTGAGATTTCAACGTCAATTTCCGCATCTCGGATTGTGATCCGAGATACGGAACTACTGCGTTGCCAGGAATTTCCTATCGGCGCGTTTCTCATTCGACCTGCTTAATCGACACCCTGCTCGGATGGAAATCGTCACACGGTCGGTATGATACCGACTTAGGGACGGTGTTTCAAGGATTCCGAGAATTCTATGGCTCCTCAGAGACACCTCAAGACGCTTGTGGCGTCCTAGAGTAACGAGCTGTGCATTGAATCAAGCGTGCTTTAGAAAAGATGCGAGATGTTCGGAGTCACAGTTCCAAAAGTACCCGACGGAAGGCTCGACTTCGTTCGCTATGTCGTAAAACGAGAACGATAACCCCCCTTGAGTTGTTCGAAGCCTGTCTCTGTAGACTTGGATGGCCGAACAGAGCGGGGAAACTCTTCAACAGCCTCTGAATTGCTCATGAATGCACGCAAAAGCCTTTGTTTTCGAAGAAGCCGAATGACTCTTGCAAGGTCCAAAAAGTTTAACGAAGACATGCGAAGGTTTCGATGCGTAACGGAGATCACGTACATGAATACGCGAGAAAAAGATGTTCGGATCGCCCAGCGAACTTATTTCCTTTGAGAAATGAAAACGACGACTTGGACATTGAATTAGGCGAAATGAATTAATGCGATCGAGATATCACAGCGTCGAAAACTGTCGCTGGATTCCGATGGACTGATTTTCAAAGGTGCCTCGGAGAGTTCGGATTCTTTTCTTAGAATACGTAAACGGTTCAGAAAGACGTCCGGCGTGGCTGAGCGCGTGAGGAAAGAGGGACGAGAGTGGGAGATGTGCCGAGGATGGACAGCGTCTCCGATGACGACGCGATCGTTACTGACGAGTTCCTTGAAAAATATTTTCTGAGTCACGATCATCGGTGTTTGCGAGCGTGAAGTTGCCGCGATTCTGTTTCGTTATCGTGGGCGCGGCGTCGTGTGACTTCGCTCGAATGCAGAGAACGGGAATTTTGCAATGATTCGTTGGATCGTGACGCATCGTTAGCATGCTTTCTCGCTTGCTATAAATTGCACGTGCCGAAAGTGATCGAACACCAGTTTCCAATCACCGGCCCTCCAGAGCAGACCTCCGAAAAATCATGAAGGTGGGACAGGTAATGTGGAGCAGCTAAATTTGCCTCGGAGATAATTTCGCGAATAAGAAATCGCAAGGTGAATCCACGAGCTAGTCCGTCCTCCTGGATGTCCGAAAAATTCCGCGACGAACATTTCCGTAACAATTTACTGTCATTTTGAATCGGCAGTCACGGTCGAGTGTGGCCAGAGCACCTCGCTAGATCGAGAGGCGACGCACGAAGGAGATTCTAAGAGAAGTAATTTCGATATGTTTCAGATCCTGTTGACCGTTGCCCTCGCAGCTTCCTGCTTCGCCAGTGGACATCATGGAGGACACTTGGACCATTACGTAAGATATATCGCTATCACATCTCGGTGAATGGATGCTATGGACGATTAAAACTAATACGTTGATACTTATCCTCAGGCCCATCCCAAGTACAACTTCGATTACGGCGTGAGCGATCACAAAACCGGAGACGCCAAGAGCCAGTGGGAAACCAGGGACGGAGACGTGGTCAAGGGTGCATACAGCCTGCACGAAGCCGATGGCACCATCAGAACCGTGGAGTACACCGCCGACGACCACAACGGATTCAACGCAGTGGTGAATCGAGCTGGTAAGGCTGTGCACCCACAGCACTATGCCCACGGAGGTCACTACGGAGGTGCTGGCTACGGATCTGGTCACTATGGCGGTGCATCCTCCCACTCCAACTCCAACAACGTCGCCATCGGTCACGGGTACGCCGGAGCCTCCTTCGCACACTCCAACATCGCTCACGGTATCCCCGCCTACGCTGGACGTGGAGTCTACGGTGCTGGACTTTACCACGGAGGAGCAAGCTCTTTCGCCAACGGAAACAACTTCGCCTACGGACACGGAGGGCACTACTGAAGGAAAATCCCGTTATCCTGCAAAAGAGATCAAAAATCTCTCGATTCATCTGCGGACATCTCTCTGACCACGTTGTTAATGCATTCCTCGACCCGCGAATAAAACTTATTCCTTACATAACCTCGTCCTTTTATTTCCCATCCATCGACGAATGAATCTGGACCGGAAGAGAATTACCTTTCTAAAACAATACTGAAAATTCCATACAACATTCGTAGCACGCATTTTTAAAAGCAAGAGTACGTTGCTGATGACCTAGGATTTCCTTAAGCAAAACGAAAAGGCATGCGAGTACTGTAATTCGACGGTGAAATCGAAAGGATCGATACCCAAGCTCGAGGATCTCGGGAGAAATATTTAACATGTGATTTTATCGGCGCCAAGAGAAGGTGGCGCTGGCCCGGTGGTAGCGTGCCCGATTCCAAATCTAAAGGTCCTGAGTTCAACTCCGAAGAACATCCAAAAATTTCCGAAGAATTCCAAAAGTGTCCGAAGAATTCCAATATTTCCAAAATCCGAAGGTTCTTTTTTTGTTCATTTATCTTCAATATACATTCCAGGCCGCGTCCGGCAAATGCCACGGTAATCACTTTATATACACTCTTTTACCGATTACCAGGCAAATATCCACGGTTACGATTTTTTTTACGCGTCACGGGAACGAATCGTGGATGAACTACCTCTATCGGCCACGAACACGACCGTTCCCCGAGACGAAGAAATTCAGACGAGATCCAAATCAAGCTTATTTTTTCTCGACTACCAAGGCGAAGCTCCGGGTCGACCACTAAGACTCTTACTGAGATTTCAACGTCAATTTCCGCATCTCGGATTGTGATCCGAGATACGGAACTACTGCGTTGCCAGGAATTTCCCATCGGCGCGTTTCTCATTCGACCTGCTTAATCGACACCCTGCTCGGATGGAAATCGTCACACGGTCGGTATGATACCGACTTAGGGACGGTGTTTCAAGGATTCCGAGAATTCTATGGCTCCTCAGAGACACCTCAAGACGCTTGTGGCGTCCTAGAGTAACGAGCTGTGCATTGAATCAAGCGTGCTTTAGAAAAGATGCGAGATGTTCGGAGTCACAGTTCCAAAAGTACCCGACGGAAGGCTCGACTTCGTTCGCTATGTCGTAAAACGAGAACGATAACCCCCCTTGAGTTGTTCGAAGCCTGTCTCTGTAGACTTGGATGGCCGAACAGAGCGGGGAAACTCTTCAACAGCCTCTGAATTGCTCATGAATGCACGCAAAAGCTTTTGTTTTCGAAGAAGCCGAATGACTCTTGCAAGGTCCAAAAAGTTTAACGAAGACATGCGAAGGTATCGATGCGTAACGGAGATCACGTACGTAAATACGCGAGAAAAGGATGTTCGGATCGCCCAGCGAACTAATTTCCTTTGAGAAATGAAAACGACGACTTGGACATTGAATTAGGCGAAATGAATTAATGCGATCGAGATATCACAGCGTCGAAAACTATCGCTGGATTCCAATGGACAGATTTTCAAATGTGCCTCGGAGAGTTCGGATTCTTTTCTTAGAATACGTAAACGGTTCAGAAAGACGTCCGGCGTGGCTGAGCGCGTGAGGAAAGAGGGACGAGAGTGGGAGATGTGCCGAGGATGGACAGCGTCTCCGATGACGACGCGATCGTTACTGACGAGTTCCTTGAAAAATATTTTCTGAGTCACGATCATCGGTGTTTGCGAGCGTGAAGTTGCCGCGATTCTGTTTCGTTATCGTCGGCGCGGCGTCGTGTGACTTCGCTCGACTGCAGAGAACGGGAATTTTGCAATGATTCGTTGGATCGTGACGCATCGTTAGGATGCTTTCTCGCTTGCTATAAATTGCACGTACCGAAAGTGATCGAACACCAGTTTCCAATCACCGGCCCTCCAGAGCAGACCTCCGAAAAATCATGAAGGTGGCACAGGTAATTTGGAGCAGCTAAATTTGCCTCGGAGATAATTTCGCGAATAAGAAATCGCAAGGTGAATCCACGAGCTAGTCCGTCCTCCTGGATCTCCGAAAAATTCCGCGACGAACATTTCCGTAACAATTTACTGTCATTTTGAATCGGCAGTCACGGTATCTCGATCGAGTGTGGCCAGAGTACCTCGCTAGATCGAGAGGCGACGCACGAAGGAGATTCTAAGAGAAGTAATTTCGATATGTTTCAGATCCTGTTGACCGTTGCCCTCGCAGCTTCCTGCTTCGCCAGTGGACATCATGGAGGACACTTGGACCATTACGTAAGATATATCGCTATCACATCTCGGTGAATGGATGCTATGGACGATTAAAACTAATACGTTGATACTTATCTTCAGGCCCATCCCAAGTACAACTTCGATTACGGCGTGAGCGATCACAAAACCGGAGACGCCAAGAGCCAGTGGGAAACCAGGGACGGAGACGTGGTCAAGGGTGCATACAGCCTGCACGAAGCCGATGGCACCATCAGAACCGTGGAGTACACCGCCGACGACCACAACGGATTCAACGCAGTGGTGAATCGAGCTGGTAAGGCTGTGCACCCACAGCACTATGCCCACGGAGGTCACTACGGAGGTGCTGGCTACGGATCTGGTCACTATGGCGGTGCATCCTCCCACTCCAACTCCAACAACGTCGCCATCGGTCACGGCTACGCCGGAGCCTCCTTCGCACACTCCAACATCGCGCACGGTATCCCCGCCTACGCTGGACGTGGAGTCTACGGTGCTGGACTTTACCACGGAGGAGCAAGCTCTTTCGCCAACGGAAACAACTTCGCCTACGGACACGGAGGGCACTACTGAAGGAAAATCCCGTTATCCTGCAAAAGAGATCAAAAATCTCTCGATTCATCTGCGGACATCTCTCTGACCACGTTGTTAATGCATTCCTCGACCCGCGAATAAAACTTATTCCTTACATAACCTCGTCCTTTTATTTCCCATCCATCGACGAATGAATCTGGACCGGAAGAGAATTACCTTTCTAAAACAATACTGAGAATTCCATACAACATTCGTAGCACGCATTTTTAAAAGCAAGAGTACGTTGCTGATGACCTAGGATTTCCTTAAGCAAAACGAAAAGGCATGCGAGTACTGTAATTCGACGGTGAAATCGAAAGGATCGATACCCAAGCTCGAGGATCTCGGGAGAAATATTGAACATGTGATTTTATCGGCTTCAAGAGAAGGTGGCGCTGTTCCGGTGGTAGCGTGCCCGATTCCAAATCTAAAGGTCCTGAGTTCAACTCCGAAGAACATCCAAAAATTTCCGAAGAATTCCAAAAGTGTCCGAAGAATTCCAAAATTTTCAAAATCCGAAGGTTCTTTTTTTGTTCATTTATCTTCAATATACATTCCAGGCCGCGTCCGGCAAATGCCACGGTAATCACTTTATAATACACTCTTTTTCCGATTACCAGGCAAATATTCACGGTTACGAATTTTTTTACGCGTCACGGGAACGAATCGTGGATGAACTACCTCTATCGGCCACGAACACGACCGTTCCCCGAGACGAAGAAATTCAGACGAGATCCAAATCAAGCTAATTTTTTCTCGACTACCAAGGCGAAGCTCCGGGTCGACCACTAAGACTCTTACTGAGATTTCAACGTCAATTTCCGCATCTCGGATTGTGATCCGAGATACGGAACTACTGCGTTGCCAGGAATTTCCTATCGGCGCGTTTCTCATTCGACCTGCTTAATCGACACCCTGCTCGGATGGAAATCGTCACACGGTCGGTATGATACCGACTTAGGGACGGTGTTTCAAGGATTCCGAGAATTCTATGGCTCCTCAGAGGCACCTCAAGACGCTTGTGGCGTCCTAGAGTAACGAGCTGTGCATTGAATCAAGCGTGCTTTAGAAAAGATGCGAGATGTTCGGAGTCACAGTTCCAAAAGTACCCGACGAAAGGCTCGACTTCGTTCGCTATGTCGTAAAACGAGAACGATAACCCCACTTGAGTTGTTCGAAGCCTGTCTCTGTAGACTTGGATGGCCGAACAGAGCGGGGAAACTCTTCAACAGCCTCTGAATTGCTCATGAATGCACGCAAAAGCCTTTGTTTTCGAAGAAGCCGAATGACTCTTGCAAGGTCCAAAAAGTTTAACGAAGACATGCGAAGGTTTCGATGCGTAGCGGAGATCACGTACATAAATACGCGAGAAAAGGATGTTCGGATCGCCCAGCGATCTAATTTCCTTTGAGAAATGAAAACGACGACTTAGACATTGAATTAGGCGAAATGAATTAATGCGATCGAGATATCACAGCATCGAAAACTGTCGATGGATTCCGATGGACAGATTTTCAAAGGTGCCTCGGAGAGTACGGATTCTTTTCTTAGAATACGTAAACGGTTCAGAAAGACGTCCGGCGTGGCTGAGCGCGTGAGGAAAGAGGGACGAGAGTGGGAGATGTGCCGAGGATGGACAGCGTCTCCGATGACGACGCGATCGTTACTGACGAGTTCCTTGAAAAATATTTTCTGAGTCACGATCATCGGTGTTTGCGAGCGTGAAGTTGCCGCGATTCTGTTTCGTTATCGTGGTCGCGGCGTCGTGTGACTTCGCTCGACTGCAGAGAACGGGAATTTTGCAATGATTCGTTGGATCGTGACGCATCGTTAGCATGCTTTCCCGCTTGCTATAAATTGCACGTGCCGAAAGTGATCTAACACCAGTTTCCAATCACCGGCCCTCCAGAGCAGACCTCCGAAAAATCATGAAGGTGGCACAGGTAATGTGGAGCAGCTAAATTTGCCTCGGAGATAATTTCGCGAATAAGAAATCGCAAGGTGAATCCACGAGCTAGTCCGTCCTCCTGGATGTCCGAAAAATTCCGCGACGAACATTTCCGTAACAATTTACTGTCATTTTGAATCGGCAGTCACGGTCGAGTGTGGCCAGAGCACCTCGCTAGATCGAGAGGCGACGCACGAAGGAGATTCTAAGAGAAGTAATTTCGATATGTTTCAGATCCTGTTGACCGTTGCCCTCGCAGCTTCCTGCTTCGCCAGTGGACATCATGGAGGACACTTGGACCATTACGTAAGATATATCGCTATCACATCTCGGTGAATGGATGCTATGGACGATTAAAACTAATACGTTGATACTTATCCTCAGGCCCATCCCAAGTACAACTTCGATTACGGCGTGAGCGATCACAAAACCGGAGACGCCAAGAGCCAGTGGGAAACCAGGGACGGAGACGTGGTCAAGGGTGCATACAGCCTGCACGAAGCCGATGGCACCATCAGAACCGTGGAGTACACCGCCGACGACCACAACGGATTCAACGCAGTGGTGAATCGAGCTGGTAAGGCTGTGCACCCACAGCACTATGCCCACGGAGGTCACTACGGAGGTGCTGGCTACGGATCTGGTCACTATGGCGGTGCATCCTCCCACTCCAACTCCAACAACGTCGCCATCGGTCACGGGTACGCCGGAGCCTCCTTCGCACACTCCAACATCGCTCACGGTATCCCCGCCTACGCTGGACGTGGAGTCTACGGTGCTGGACTTTACCACGGAGGAGCAAGCTCTTTCGCCAACGGAAACAACTTCGCCTACGGACACGGAGGGCACTACTGAAGGAAAATCCCGTTATCCTGCAAAAGAGATCAAAAATCTCTCGATTCATCTGCGGACATCTCTCTGACCACGTTGTTAATGCATTCCTCGACCCGCGAATAAAACTTATTCCTTACATAACCTCGTCCTTTTATTTCCCATCCATCGACGAATGAATCTGGACCGGAAGAGAATTACCTTTATAAAACAATACTGAAAATTCCATACAACATTCGTAGCACGCATTTTTAAAAGCAAGAGTACGTTGCTGATGACCTAGGATTTCCTTAAGCAAAACGAAAAGGCATGCGAGTACTGTAATTCGACGGTGAAATCGAAAGGATCGATACCCAAGCTCGAGGATCTCGGGAGAAATATTTAACATGTGATTTTATCGGCGCCAAGAGAAGGTGGCGCTGGCCCGGTGGTAGCGTGCCCGATTCCAAATCTAAAGGTCCTGAGTTCAACTCCGAAGAACATCCAAAAATTTCCGAAGAATTCCAAAAGTGTCCGAAGAATTCCAAAATTTCCAAAATCCGAAGGTTCTTTTTTTGTTCATTTATCTTCAATATACATTCCAGGCCGCGTCCGGCAAATGCCACGGTAATCACTTTATAATACACTCTTTTACCGATTACCAGGCAAATATCCACGGTTACGATTTTTTTTACGCGTCACGGGAACGAATCGTGGGTGAACTACCTCTATCGGCCACGAACACGACCGTTCCCCGAGACGAAGAAATTCAGACGAGATCCAAATCAAGCTTATTTTTTCTCGACTACCAAGGCGAAGCTCCGGGTCGACCACTAAGACTCTTACTGAGATTTCAACGTCAATTTCCGCATCTCGGATTGTGATCCGAGATACGGAACTACTGCGTTGCCAGGAATTTCCTTTCGGCGCGTTTCTCATTCGACCTGCTTAATCGACACCCTGCTCGGATGGAAATCGTCACACGGTCGGTATGATACCGACTTAGGGACGGTGTTCCAAGGATTCCGAGAATTCTATGGCTCCTCAGAGACACCTGAAGACGCTTGTGGCGTCCTAGAGTAACGAGCTGAGCATTGAATCAAGCGTGCTTTAGAAAAGATGCGAGGTGTTCGGAGTCACAGTTCCAAAAGTACCCAACGAAAGGCTCGACTTCGTTCGCTATGTCGTAAAACGAGAACGATAACCCCCCTTGAGTTGTTCGAAGCCTGTCTCTGTAGACTTGGATGGCCGAACAGAGCGGGGAAACTCTCCAACAGCCTCTGAATTGCTCATGAATGCACGCAAAAGCCTTTGTTTTTGAAGAAGCCGAATGACTCTTGCAAGGTCTAAAAAGTTTAACGAAGACATGCGAAGGTTTCGATGCGTAACGGAGATCACGTACGTAAATACGCGAGAAAATGATGTTCGGATCGCCCAGCGATCTAATTTCCTTTGAGAAATGAAAACGACGACTGAGACATTGAATTAGGCGAAATGAATTAATGCGATCGAGATATCACAGCGTGGAAAACTGTCGCTGGATTCCGACGGACAGATTTTCAAAGGTGCCTCGGAGAGTTCGGATTCTTTTCTTAGAATACGTAAACGGTTCAGAAAGACGTCCGGCGTGGCTGAGCGCGTGAGGAAAGAGGGACGAGAGTGGGAGATGTGCCGAGGATGGACAGCGTCTCCGATGACGACGCGATCGTTACTGACGAGTTCCTTGAAAAATATTTTCTGAGTCACGATCATCGGTGTTTGCGAGCGTGAAGTTGCCGCGATTCTGTTTCGTTATCGTGGTCGCGGCGTCGTGTGACTTCGCTCGACTGCAGAGAACGGGAATTTTGCAATGATTCGTTGGATCGTGACGCATCGTTAGCATGCTTTCCCGCTTGCTATAAATTGCACGTGCCGAAAGTGATCTAACACCAGTTTCCAATCACCGGCCCTCCAGAGCAGACCTCCGAAAAATCATGAAGGTGGCACAGGTAATGTGGAGCAGCTAAATTTGCCTCGGAGATAATTTCGCGAATAAGAAATCGCAAGGTGAATCCACGAGCTAGTCCGTCCTCCTGGATGTCCGAAAAATTCCGCGACGAACATTTCCGTAACAATTTACTGTCATTTTGAATCGGCAGTCACGGTCGAGTGTGGCCAGAGCACCTCGCTAGATCGAGAGGCGACGCACGAAGGAGATTCTAAGAGAAGTAATTTCGATATGTTTCAGATCCTGTTGACCGTTGCCCTCGCAGCTTCCTGCTTCGCCAGTGGACATCATGGAGGACACTTGGACCATTACGTAAGATATATCGCTATCACATCTCGGTGAATGGATGCTATGGACGATTAAAACTAATACGTTGATACTTATCCTCAGGCCCATCCCAAGTACAACTTCGATTACGGCGTGAGCGATCACAAAACCGGAGACGCCAAGAGCCAGTGGGAAACCAGGGACGGAGACGTGGTCAAGGGTGCATACAGCCTGCACGAAGCCGATGGCACCATCAGAACCGTGGAGTACACCGCCGACGACCACAACGGATTCAACGCAGTGGTGAATCGAGCTGGTAAGGCTGTGCACCCACAGCACTATGCCCACGGAGGTCACTACGGAGGTGCTGGCTACGGATCTGGTCACTATGGCGGTGCATCCTCCCACTCCAACTCCAACAACGTCGCCATCGGTCACGGCTACGCCGGAGCCTCCTTCGCACACTCCAACATCGCTCACGGTATCCCCGCCTACGCTGGACGTGGAGTCTACGGTGCTGGACTTTACCACGGAGGAGCAAGCTCTTTCGCCAACGGAAACAACTTCGCCTACGGACACGGAGGGCACTACTGAAGGAAAATCCCGTTATCCTGCAAAAGAGATCAAAAATCTCTCGATTCATCTGCGGACATCTCTCTGACCACGTTGTTAATGCATTCCTCGACCCGCGAATAAAACTTATTCCTTACATAACCTCGTCCTTTTATTTCCCATCCATCGACGAATGAATCTGGACCGGAAGAGAATTACCTTTCTAAAACAATACTGAGAATTCCATACAACATTCGTAGCACGCATTTTTAAAAGCAAGAGTACGTTGCTGATGACCTAGGATTTCCTTAAGCAAAACGAAAAGGCATGCGAGTACTGTAATTCGACGGTGAAATCGAAAGGATCGATACCCAAGCTCGAGGATCTCGGGAGAAATATTTAACATGTGATTTTATCGGCGCCAAGAGAAGGTGGCGCTGGCCCGGTGGTAGCGTGCCCGATTCCAAATCTAAAGGTCCTGAGTTCAACTCCGAAGAACATCCAAAAATTTCCGAAGAATTCCAAAAGTGTCCGAAGAATTCCAATATTTCCAAAATCCGAAGGTTATTTTTTTTTTCATTTATCTTCAATATACATTCCAGGCCGCGTCCGGCAAATGCCACGGTAATCACTTTATAATACACTCTTTTTCCGATTACCAGGCAAATATCCACGGTTACGATTTTTTTTACGCGTCACGGGAACGAATCGTGGATGAACTACCTCTATCGGCCACGAACACGACCGTTCCCCGAGACGAAGAAATTCAGACGAGATCCAAATCAAGCTTATTTTTTCTCGACTACCAAGGCGAAGCTCCGGGTCGACCACTAAGACTCTTACTGAGATTTCAACGTCAATTTCCGCATCTCGGATTGTGATCCGAGATACGGAACTACTGCGTTGCCAGGAATTTCCTTTCGGCGCGTTTCTCATTCGACCTGCTTAATCGACACCCTGCTCGGATGGAAATCGTCACACGGTCGGTATGATACCGACTTAGGGACGGTGTTCCAAGGATTCCGAGAATTCTATGGCTCCTCAGAGACACCTGAAGACGCTTGTGGCGTCCTAGAGTAACGAGCTGAGCATTGAATCAAGCGTGCTTTAGAAAAGATGCGAGGTGTTCGGAGTCACAGTTCCAAAAGTACCCAACGAAAGGCTCGACTTCGTTCGCTATGTCGTAAAACGAGAACGATAACCCCCCTTGAGTTGTTCGAAGCCTGTCTCTGTAGACTTGGATGGCCGAACAGAGCGGGGAAACTCTCCAACAGCCTCTGAATTGCTCATGAATGCACGCAAAAGCCTTTGTTTTTGAAGAAGCCGAATGACTCTTGCAAGGTCTAAAAAGTTTAACGAAGACATGCGAAGGTTTCGATGCGTAACGGAGATCACGTACGTAAATACGCGAGAAAAGGATGTTCGGATCGCCCAGCGAACTAATTTCCTTTGAGAAATGAAAACGACGACTTAGACATTGAATTAGGCGAAATGAATTAATGCGATCGAGATATCACAGCGTCGAAAACTGTCGCTGGATTCCGATGGACAGATTTTCAAAGGTGCCTCGGAGAGTTCGGATTCTTTTCTTAGAATACGTAAACGGTTCAGAAAGACGTCCGGCGTGGCTGAGCGCGTGAGGAAAGAGGGACGAGAGTGGGAGATGTGCCGAGGATGGACAGCGTCTCCGATGACGACGCGATCGTTACTGACGAGTTCCTTGAAAAATATTTTCTGAGTCACGATCATCGGTGTTTGCGAGCGTGAAGTTGCCGCGATTCTGTTTCGTTATCGTGGGCTCGGCGTCGTGTGACTTCGCTCGACTGCAGAGAACGGGAATTTTGCAATGATTCGTTGGATCGTGACGCATCGTTAGCATGCTTTCTCGCTTGCTATAAATTGCACGTGCCGAAAGTGATCGAACACCAGTTTCCAATCACCGGCCCTCCAGAGCAGACCTCCGAAAAATCATGAAGGTGGCACAGGTAATGTGGATCAGCTAAATTTGCCTCGGAGATAATTTCGCGAATAAGAAATCGCAAGGTGAATCCACGAGCTAGTCCGTCCTCCTGGATCTCCGAAAAATTCCGCGACGAACATTTCCGTAACAATTTACTGTCATTTTGAATCGGCAGTCACGGTCGAGTGTGGCCAGAGCACCTCGCTAGATCGAGAGGCGACGCACGAAGGAGATTCTAAGAGAAGTAATTTCGATATGTTTCAGATCCTGTTGACCGTTGCCCTCGCAGCTTCCTGCTTCGCCAGTGGACATCATGGAGGACACTTGGACCATTACGTAAGATATATCGCTATCACATCTCGGTGAATGGATGCTATGGACGATTAAAACTAATACGTTGATACTTATCTTCAGGCCCATCCCAAGTACAACTTCGATTACGGCGTGAGCGATCACAAAACCGGAGACGCCAAGAGCCAGTGGGAAACCAGGGACGGAGACGTGGTCAAGGGTGCATACAGCCTGCACGAAGCCGATGGCACCATCAGAACCGTGGAGTACACCGCCGACGACCACAACGGATTCAACGCAGTGGTGAATCGAGCTGGTAAGGCTGTGCACCCACAGCACTATGCCCACGGAGGTCACTACGGAGGTGCTGGCTACGGATCTGGTCACTATGGCGGTGCATCCTCCCACTCCAACTCCAACAACGTCGCCGTCGGTCACGGCTACGCCGGAGCCTCCTTCGCACACTCCAGCATCGCTCACGGTTTCCCCGCCTACGCAGGACGTGGAGTCTACGGTGCTGGACTTTACCACGGAGGAGCAAGCTCTTTCGCCAACGGAAACAACTTCGCCTACGGACACGGAGGGCACTACTGAAGGAAAATCCCGTTATCCTGCAAAAGAGAATCTCTCGATTCATCTGCGGACATCTCTCTGACCACGTTGTTAATGCATTCCTCGACCCGCGAATAAAACTTATTCCTTACATAACCTCGTCCTTTTATTTCCCATCCATCGACGAATGAATCTGGACCGGAAGAGAATTACCTTTCTAAAACAATACTGAGAATTCCATACAACATTCGTAGCACGCATTTTTAAAAGCAAGAGTACGTTGCTGATGACCTAGGATTTCCTTAAGCAAAACGAAAAGGCATGCGAGTACTGTAATTCGACGGTGAAATCGAAAGGATCGATACCCAAGCTCGAGGATCTCGGGAGAAATATTTAACATGTGATTTTATCGGTGCCAAGAGAAGGTGGCGCTGGCCCGGTGGTAGCGTGCCCGATTCCAAATCTAAAGGTCCTGAGTTCAACTCCGAAGAACATCCAAAAATTTCCGAAGAATTCCAAAAGTGTCCGAAGAATTCCAAAATCCGAAGGTTCTTTTTTTGTTCATTTATCTTCAATATACATTCCAGTCCGCGTCCGGCAAATGCCACGGTAATCACTTTATATACACTCATTTACCGATTACCAGGCAAATATCCACGGTTACGATTTTTTTTACGCGTCACGGGAACGAATCGTGGATGAACTACCTCTATCGGCCACGAACACGACCGTTCCCCGAGACGAAGAAATTCAGACGAGATCCAAATCAAGCTTGTTTTTTCTCGACTACCAAGGCGAGGCTCCGGGTCGACCACTAAGACTCTTACTGAGATTTCAACGTCAATTTCCGCATCTCGGATTGTGATCCGAGATACGGAACTACTGCGTTGCCAGGAATTTCCTATCGGCGCGTTTCTCATTCGACCTGCTTAATCGACACCCTGCTCGGATGAAAATCGTCACACGGTCGGTATGATACCGACTTAGGGACGGTGTTTCAAGGAATCCGAGAATTCTATGGCTCCTCAGAGACACCTCAAGACGCTTGTGGCGTCCTAGAGTAACGAGCCGTGCATTGAATCAAGCGTGCTTTAGAAAAGATGCGAGATGTTCGGAGTCACAGTTCCAAAAGTACCCAACGAAAGGCTCGACTTCGTTCGCTATGTCGTAAAACGAGAACGATAACCCCCCTTGAGTTGTTCGAAGCCTGTCTCTGTAGACTTGGATGGCCGAACAGAGCGGGGAAACTCTTCAACAGCCTCTGAATTGCTCATGAATGCACGCAAAAGCCTTTGTTTTCGAAGAAGCCGAATGACTCTTGCAAGGTCCAAAAAGTTTAACGAAGACATGCGAAGGTTTCGATGCGTAACGGAGATCACGTACGTAAATACGCGAGAAAAGGATGTTCGGATCGCCCAGCGAACTAATTTCCTTTGAGAAATGAAAACGACGACTTAGACATTGAATTAGGCGAAATGAATTAATGCGATCGAGATATCACAGCGTCGAAAACAGTCGCTGGATTCCGATGGACAGATTTTCAAAGGTGCCTCGGAGAGTTCGGATTCTTTTCTTAGAATACGTAAACGGTTCAGAAAGACGTCCGGCGTGGCTGAGCGCGTGAGGAAAGAGGGACGAGAGTGGGAGATGTGCCGAGGATGGACAGCGTCTCCGATGACGACGCGATCGTTACTGACGAGTTCCTTGAAAAATATTTTCTGAGTCACGATCATCGGTGTTTGCGAGCGTGAAGTTGCCGCGATTCTGTTTCGTTATCGTGGGCTCGGCGTCGTGTGACTTCGCTCGACTGCAGAGAACGGGAATTTTGCAATGATTCGTTGGATCGTGACGCATCGTTAGCATGCTTTCTCGCTTGCTATAAATTGCACGTGCCGAAAGTGATCGAACACCAGTTTCCAATCACCGGCCCTCCAGAGCAGACCTCCGAAAAATCATGAAGGTGGCACAGGTAATGTGGATCAGCTAAATTTGCCTCGGAGATAATTTCGCGAATAAGAAATCGCAAGGTGAATCCACGAGCTAGTCCGTCCTCCTGGATGACCGAAAAATTCCGCGACGAACATTTCCGTAACAATTTACTGTCATTTTGAATCGGCAGTCACGGTCGAGTGTGGCCAGAGCACCTCGCTAGATCGAGAGGCGACGCACGAAGGAGATTCTAAGAGAAGTAATTTCGATATGTTTCAGATCCTGTTGACCGTTGCCCTCGCAGCTTCCTGCTTCGCCAGTGGACATCATGGAGGACACTTGGACCATTACGTAAGATATATCGCTATCACATCTCGGTGAATGGATGCTATGGACGATTAAAACTAATACGTTGATACTTATCTTCAGGCCCATCCCAAGTACAACTTCGATTACGGCGTGAGCGATCACAAAACCGGAGACGCCAAGAGCCAGTGGGAAACCAGGGACGGAGACGTGGTCAAGGGTGCATACAGCCTGCACGAAGCCGATGGCACCATCAGAACCGTGGAGTACACCGCCGACGACCACAACGGATTCAACGCAGTGGTGAATCGAGCTGGTAAGGCTGTGCACCCACAGCACTATGCCCACGGAGGTCACTACGGAGGTGCTGGCTACGGATCTGGTCACTATGGCGGTGCATCCTCCCACTCCAACTCCAACAACGTCGCCGTCGGTCACGGCTACGCCGGAGCCTCCTTCGCACACTCCAACATCGCTCACGGTATCCCCGCCTACGCAGGACGTGGAATCTACGGTGCTGGACTTTACCACGGAGGAGCAAGCTCTTTCGCCAACGGAAACAACTTCGCCTACGGACACGGAGGGCACTACTGAAGGAAAATCCCGTTATCCTGCAAAAGAGAATCTCTCGATTCATCTGCGGACATCTCTCTGACCACGTTGTTAATGCATTCCTCGACCCGCGAATAAAACTTATTCCTTACATAACCTCGTCCTTTTATTTCCCATCCATCGACGAATGAATCTGGACCGGAAGAGAATTACCTTTCTAAAACAATACTGAGAATTCCATACAACATTCGTAGCACGCATTTTTAAAAGCAAGAGTACGTTGCTGATGACCTAGGATTTCCTTAAGCAAAACGAAAAGGCATGCGAGTACTGTAATTCGACGGTGAAATCGAAAGGATCGATACCCAAGCTCGAGGATCTCGGGAGAAATATTTAACATGTGATTTTATCGGCGCCAAGAGAAGGTGGCGCTGGCCCGGTGGTAGCGTGCCCGATTCCAAATCTAAAGGTCCTGAGTTCAACTCCGAAGAATATCCAAAAATTTCCGAAGAATTCCAAAAGTGTCCGAAGAATTCCAAAATCCGAAGGTTCTTTTTTTGTTCATTTATCTTCAATATACATTCCAGTCCGCGTCCGGCAAATGCCACGGTAATCACTTTATATACACTCATTTACCGATTACCAGAAAAATATCCACGGTTACGATTTTTTTTACGCGTCACGGGAACGAATCGTGGATGAACTACCTCTATCGGCCACGAACACGACCGTTCCCCGAGACGAAGAAATTCAGACGAGATCCAAATCAAGCTTGTTTTTTCTCGACTACCAAGGCGAGGCTCCGGGTCGACCACTAAGACTCTTACTGAGATTTCAACGTCAATTTCCGCATTCGGATTGTGATCCGAGATACGGAACTACTGCGTTGCCAGGAATTTCCTATCGGCGCGTTTCTCATTCGACCTGCTTAATCGACACCCTGCTCGGATGAAAATCGTCACACGGTCGGTATGATACCGACTTAGGGACGGTGTTTCAAGGAATCCGAGAATTCTATGGCTCCTCAGAGACACCTCAAGACGCTTGTGGCGTCCTAGAGTAACGAGCCGTGCATTGAATCAAGCGTGCTTTAGAAAAGATGCGAGATGTTCGGAGTCACAGTTCCAAAAGTACCCAACGAAAGGCTCGACTTCGTTCGCTATGTCGTAAAACGAGAACGATAACCCCCCTTGAGTTGTTCGAAGCCTGTCTCTGTAGACTTGGATGGCCGAACAGAGCGGGAAAACTCTTCAACAGCCTCTGAATTGCTCATGAATGCACGCAAAAGCCTTTGTTTTCGAAGAAGCCGAATGACTCTTGCAAGGTCCAAAAAGTTTAACGAAGACATGCGAAGGTTTCGATGCGTAGCGGAGATCACGTACGTAAATACGCGAGAAAAGGATGTTCGGATCGCCCAGCGAACTAATTTCCTTTGAGAAATGAAAACGACGACTTAGACATTGAATTAGGCGAAATGAATTAATGCGATCGAGATATCACAGCGTCGAAAACAGTCGCTGGATTCCGATGGACAGATTTTCAAAGGTGCCTCGGAGAGTTCGGATTCTTTTCTTAGAATACGTAAACGGTTCAGAAAGACGTCCGGCGTGGCTGAGCGCGTGAGGAAAGAGGGACGAGAGTGGGAGATGTGCCGAGGATGGACAGCGTCTCCGATGACGACGCGATCGTTACTGACGAGTTCCTTGAAAAATATTTTCTGAGTCACGATCATCGGTGTTTGCGAGCGTGAAGTTGCCGCGATTCTGTTTCGTTATCGTGGGCGCGGCGTCGTGTGACTTCGCTCGACTGCAGAGAACGGGAATTTTGCAATGATTCGTTGGATCGTGACGCATCGTTAGCATGCTTTCTCGCTTGCTATAAATTGCACGTGCCGAAAGTGATCGAACACCAGCTTCCAATCACCGGCCCTCCGGAGCAGACCTCCGAAAAATCATGAAGGTGGCACAGGTAATGTGGATCAGCTAAATTTGCCTCGGAGATAATTTCGCGAATAAGAAATCGCAAGGTGAATCCACGAGCTAGTCCGTCCTCCTGGATCTCCGAAAAATTCCGCGACGAACATTTCCGTAACAATTTACTGTCATTTTGAATCGGCAGTCACGGTCGAGTGTGGCCAGAGCACCTCGCTAGATCGAGAGGCGACGCACGAAGGAGATTCTAAGAGAAGTAATTTCGATATGTTTCAGATCCTGTTGACCGTTGCCCTCGCAGCTTCCTGCTTCGCCAGTGGACATCATGGAGGACACTTGGACCATTACGTAAGATATATCGCTATCACATCTCGGTGAATGGATGCTATGGACGATTAAAACTAATACGTTGATACTTATCCTCAGGCCCATCCCAAGTACAACTTCGATTACGGCGTGAGCGATCACAAAACCGGAGACGCCAAGAGCCAGTGGGAAACCAGGGACGGAGACGTGGTCAAGGGTGCATACAGCCTGCACGAAGCCGATGGCACCATCAGAACCGTGGAGTACACCGCCGACGACCACAACGGATTCAACGCAGTGGTGAATCGAGCTGGTAAGGCTGTGCACCCACAGCACTATGCCCACGGAGGTCACTACGGAGGTGCTGGCTACGGATCTGGTCACTATGGCGGTGCATTCTCCCACTCCAACTCCAACAACGTCGCCGTCGGTCACGGCTACGCCGGAGCCTCCTTCGCACACTCCAACATCGCTCACGGTATCCCCGCCTACGCAGGACGTGGAATCTACGGTGCTGGACTTTACCACGGAGGAGCAAGCTCTTTCGCCAACGGAAACAACTTCGCCTACGGACACGGAGGGCACTACTGAAGGAAAATCCCGTTATCATGCAAAAGAGAATCTCTCGATTCATCTGCGGACATCTCTCTGACCACGTTGTTAATGCATTCCTCGACCCGCGAATAAAACTTATTCCTTACATAACCTCGTCCTTTTATTTCCCATCCATCGACGAATGAATCTGGACCGGAAGAGAATTACCTTTCTAAAACAATACTGAGAATTCCATACATCATTCGTAGCACGCATTTTTAAAAGCAAGAGTACGTTGCTGATGACCTAGGATTTCCTTAAGCAAAACGAAAAGGCATGCGAGTACTGTAATTCGACGGTGAAATCGAAAGGATCGATACCCAAGCTCGAGGATCTCGGGAGAAATATTTAACATGTGATTTTATCGGCGCCAAGAGAAGGTGGCGCTGGCCCGGTGGTAGCGTGCCCGATTCCAAATCTAAAGGTCCTGAGTTCAACTCCGAAGAACATCCAAAAATTTCCGAAGAATTCCAAAAGTGTCCGAAGAATTCCAAAATTTCCAAAATCCGAAGGTTCTTTTTTTGTTCATTTATCTTCAATATACATTCCAGTCCGCGTCCGGCAAATGCCACGGTAATCACTTTATATACACTCATTTACCGATTACCAGGCAAATATCCACGGTTACGATTTTTTTTACGCGTCACGGGAACGAATCGTGGATGAACTACCTCTATCGGCCACGAACACGACCGTTCCCCGAGACGAAGAAATTCAGACGAGATCCAAATCAAGCTTATTTTTTCTCGACTACCAAGGCGAGTCTCCGGGACGACCACTAAGACTCTTACTGAGATTTCAACGTCAATTTCCGCATTCGGATTGTGATCCGAGATACGGAACTACTGCGTTGCCAGGAATTTCCTATTGGCGCGTTTCTCATTCGACCTGCTTAATCGACACCCTGCTCGGATGGAAATCGTCACACGGTCGGTATGATACCGACTTAGGGACGGTGTTTCAAGGATTCCGAGAATTCTATGGCTCCTCAGAGACACCTCAAGACGCTTGTGGCGTCCTAGAGTAACGAGCCGTGCATTGAATCAAGCGTGCTTTAGAAAAGATGCGAGATGTTCGGAGTCACAGTTCCAAAAGTACCCAACGAAAGGCTCGACTTCGTTCGCTATGTCGTAAAACGAGAACGATAACCCCCCTTGAGTTGTTCGAAGCCTGTCTCTGTAGACTGGGATGGCCGAACAGAGCGGGGAAACTCTTCAACAGCCTCTGAATTGCTCATGAATGCACGCAAAAGCCTTTGTTTTCGAAGAAGCCGAATGACTCTTGCAAGGTCCAAAAAGTTTAACGAAGACATGCGAAGGTTTCGATGCGTAACGGAGATCACGTACGTAAATACGCGAGAAAAGGATGTTCGGATCGCCCAGCGAACTAATTTCCTTTGAGAAATGAAAACGACGACTTAGACATTGAATGAGGCGAAATGAATTAATGCGATCGAGATATCACAGCGTCGAAAACTGTCGCTGGATTCCGATGGACAGATTTTCAAAGGTGCCTCGGAGAGTTCGGATTCTTTTCTTAGAATACGTAAACGGTTCAGAAAGACGTCCGGCGTGGCTGAGCGCGTGAGGAAAGAGGGACGAGAGTGGGAGATGTGCCGAGGATGGACAGCGTCTCCGATGACGACGCGATCGTTACTGACGAGTTCCTTGAAAAATATTTTCTGAGTCACGATCATCGGTGTTTGCGAGCGTGAAGTTGCCGCGATTCTGTTTCGTTATCGTGGGCTCGGCGTCGTGTGACTTCGCTCGACTGCAGAGAACGGGAATTTTGCAATGATTCGTTGGATCGTGACGCATCGTTAGCATGCTTTCTCGCTTGCTATAAATTGCACGTGCCGAAAGTGATCGAACACCAGTTTCCAATCACCGGCCCTCCAGAGCAGACCTCCGAAAAATCATGAAGGTGGCACAGGTAATGTGGATCAGCTAAATTTGCCTCGGAGATAATTTCGCGAATAAGAAATCGCAAGGTGAATCCACGAGCTAGTCCGTCCTCCTGGATCTCCGAAAAATTCCGCGACGAACATTTCCGTAACAATTTACTGTCATTTTGAATCGGCAGTCACGGTCGAGTGTGGCCAGAGCACCTCGCTAGATCGAGAGGCGACGCACGAAGGAGATTCTAAGAGAAGTAATTTCGATATGTTTCAGATCCTGTTGACCGTTGCCCTCGCAGCTTCCTGCTTCGCCAGTGGACATCATGGAGGACACTTGGACCATTACGTAAGATATATCGCTATCACATCTCGGTGAATGGATGCTATGGACGATTAAAACTAATACGTTGATACTTATCTTCAGGCCCATCCCAAGTACAACTTCGATTACGGCGTGAGCGATCACAAAACCGGAGACGCCAAGAGCCAGTGGGAAACCAGGGACGGAGACGTGGTCAAGGGTGCATACAGCCTGCACGAAGCCGATGGCACCATCAGAACCGTGGAGTACACCGCCGACGACCACAACGGATTCAACGCAGTGGTGAATCGAGCTGGTAAGGCTGTGCACCCACAGCACTATGCCCACGGAGGTCACTACGGAGGTGCTGGCTACGGATCTGGTCACTATGGCGGTGCATCCTCCCACTCCAACTCCAACAACGTCGCCGTCGGTCACGGCTACGCCGGAGCCTCCTTCGCACACTCCAACATCGCTCACGGTATCCCCGCCTACGCAGGACGTGGAATCTACGGTGCTGGACTTTACCACGGAGGAGCAAGCTCTTTCGCCAACGGAAACAACTTCGCCTACGGACACGGAGGGCACTACTGAAGGAAAATCCCGTTATCCTGCAAAAGAGAATCTCTCGATTCATCTGCGGACATCTCTCTGACCACGTTGTTAATGCATTCCTCGACCCGCGAATAAAACTTATTCCTTACATAACCTCGTCCTTTTATTTCCCATCCATCGACGAATGAATCTGGACCGGAAGAGAATTACCTTTCTAAAACAATACTGAGAATTCCATACAACATTCGTAGCACGCATTTTTAAAAGCAAGAGTACGTTGCTGATGACCTAGGATTTCCTTAAGCAAAACGAAAAGGCATGCGAGTACTGTAATTCGACGGTGAAATCGAAAGGATCGATACCCAAGCTCGAGGATCTCGGGAGAAATATTTAACATGTGATTTTATCGGCGCCAAGAGAAGGTGGCGCTGGCCCGGTGGTAGCGTGCCCGATTCCAAATCTAAAGGTCCTGAGTTCAACTCCGAAGAACATCCAAAAATTTCCGAAGAATTCCAAAAGTGTCCGAAGAATTCCAAAATTTCCAAAATCCGAAGGTTCTTTTTTTGTTCATTTATCTTCAATATACATTCCAGTCCGCGTCCGGCAAATGCCACGGTAATCACTTTATATACACTCATTTACCGATTACCAGGCAAATATCCACGGTTACGATTTTTTTTACGCGTCACGGGAACGAATCGTGGATGAACTACCTCTATCGGCCTCGAACACGACCGTTCCCCGAGACGAAGAAATTCAGACGAGATCCAAATCAAGCTTATTTTTTCTCGACTACCAAGGCGAGGCTCCGGGTCGACCACTAAGACTCTTACTGAGATTTCAACGTCAATTTCCGCATTCGGATTGTGATCCGAGATACGGAACTACTGCGTTGCCAGGAATTTCCTATCGGCGCGTTTCTCATTCGACCTGCTTAATCGACACCCTGCTCGGATGGAAATCGTCACACGGTCGGTATGATACCGACTTAGGGACGGTGTTTCAAGGATTCCGAGAATTCTATGGCTCCTCAGAGACACCTCAAGACGCTTGTTGCGTCCTAGAGTAACGAGCCGTGCATTGAATCAAGCGTGCTTTAGAAAAGATGCGAGATGTTCGGAGTCACAGTTCCAAATGTACCCAACGAAAGGCTCGACTTCGTTCGCTATGTCGTAAAACGAGAACGATAACCCCCCTTGAGTTGTTCGAAGCCTGTCTCTGTAGACATGGATGGCCGAACAGAGCGGGGAAACTCTTCAACAGCCTCTGAATTGCTCATGAATGCACGCAAAAGCCTTTGTTTTCGAAGAAGCCGAATGACTCTTGCAAGGTCCAAAAAGTTTAACGAAGACATGCGAAGGTTTCGATGCGTAACGGAGATCACGTACGTAAATACGCGAGAAAAGGATGTTCGGATCGCCCAGCGAACTAATTTCCTTTGAGAAATGAAAACGACGACTTAGACATTGAATTAGGCGAAATGAATTAATGCGATCGAGATATCACAGCGTCGAAAACTGTCGCTGGATTCCGACGGACAGATTTTCAAAGGTGCCTCGGAGAGTTCGGATTCTTTTCTTAGAATACGTAAACGGTTCAGAAAGACGTCCGGCGTGGCTGAGCGCGTGAGGAAAGAGGGACGAGAGTGGGAGATGTGCCGAGGATGGACAGCGTCTCCGATGACGACGCGATCGTTACTGACGAGTTCCTTGAAAAATATTTTCTGAGTCACGATCATCGGTGTTTGCGAGCGTGAAGTTGCCGCGATTCTGTTTCGTTATCGTGGGCGCGGCGTCGTGTGACTTCGCTCGACTGCAGAGAACGGGAATTTTGCAATGATTCGTTGGATCGTGACGCATCGTTAGCATGCTTTCTCGCTTGCTATAAATTGCACGTGCCGAAAGTGATCGAACACCAGTTTCCAATCACCGGCCCTCCAGAGCAGACCTCCGAAAAATCATGAAGGTGGCACAGGTAATGTGGAGCAGCTAAATTTGCCTCGGAGATAATTTCGCGAATAAGAAATCGCAAGGTGAATCCACGAGCTAGTCCGTCCTCCTGGATCTCCGAAAAATTCCGCGACGAACATTTCCGTAACAATTTACTGTCATTTTGAATCCGCAGTCACGGTATCTCGATCGAGTGTGGCCAGAGCACCTCGCTAGATCGAGAGGCGACGCACGAAGGAGATTCTAAGAGAAGTAATTTCGATATGTTTCAGATCCTGTTGACCGTTGCCCTCGCAGCTTCCTGATTCGCCAGTGGACATCATGGAGGACACTTGGACCTTTTCGTAAGATATATCGCTATCACATCTCGGTGAATGGATGCTATGGACGATTAAAACTAATACGTTGATACTTATCTTCAGGCCCATCCCAAGTACAACTTCGATTACGGCGTGAGCGATCACAAAACCGGAGACGCCAAGAGCCAGTGGGAAACCAGGGACGGAGACGTGGTCAAGGGTGCATACAGCCTGCACGAAGCCGATGGCACCATCAGAACCGTGGAGTACACCGCCGACGACCACAACGGATTCAACGCAGTGGTGAATCGAGCTGGTAAGGCTGTGCACCCACAGCACTATGCCCACGGAGGTCACTACGGAGGTGCTGGCTACGGATCTGGTCACTATGGCGGTGCATCCTCCCACTCCAACTCCAACAACGTCGCCGTCGGTCACGGCTACGCCGGAGCCTCCTTCGCACACTCCAACATCGCTCACGGTATCCCCGCCTACGCAGGACGTGGAGTCTACGGTGCTGGACTTTACCACGGAGGAGCAAGCTCTTTCGCCAACGGAAACAACTTCGCCTACGGACACGGAGGGCACTACTGAAGGAAAATCCCGTTATCCTGCAAAAGAGAATCTCTCGATTCATCTGCGGACATCTCTCTGACCACGTTGTTAATGCATTCCTCGACCCGCGAATAAAACTTATTCCTTACATAACCTCGTCCTTTTATTTCCCATCCATCGACGAATGAATCTGGACCGGAAGAGAATTACCTTTCTAAAACAATACTGAGAATTCCATACAACATTCGTAGCACGCATTTTTAAAAGCAAGAGTACGTTGCTGATGACCTAGGATTTCCTTAAGCAAAACGAAAAGGCATGCGAGTACTGTAATTCGACGGTGAAATCGAAAGGATCGATACCCAAGCTCGAGGATCTCGGGAGAAATATTTAACATGTGATTTTATCGGCGCCAAGAGAAGGTGGCGCTGGCCCGGTGGTAGCGTGCCCGATTCCAAATCTAAAGGTCCTGAGTTCAACTCCGAAGAACATCCAAAAATTTCCGAAGAATTCCAAAAGTGTCCGAAGAATTCCAAAATTTCCAAAATCCGAAGGTTCTTTTTTTGTTCATTTATCTTCAATATACATTCCAGTCCGCGTCCGGCAAATGCCACGGTAATCACTTTATATACACTCATTTACCGATTACCAGGCAAATATCCACGGTTACGATTTTTTTTACGCGTCACGGGAACGAATCGTGGATGAACTACCTCTATCGGCCACGAACACGACCGTTCCCCGAGACGAAGAAATTCAGACGAGATCCAAATCAAGCTTATTTTTTCTCGACTACCAAGGCGAGGCTCCGGGTCGACCACTAAGACTCTTACTGAGATTTCAACGTCAATTTCCGCATTCGGATTGTGATCCGAGATACGGAACTACTGCGTTGCCAGGAATTTCCTATCGGCGCGTTTCTCATTCGACCTGCTTAATCGACACCCTGCTCGGATGGAAATCGTCACACGGTCGGTATGATACCGACTTAGGGACGGTGTTTCAAGGATTCCGAGAATTCTATGGCTCCTCAGAGACACCTCAAGACGCTTGTTGCGTCCTAAAGTAACGAGCCGTGCATTGAATCAAGCGTGCTTTAGAAAAGATGCGAGATGTTCGGAGTCACAGTTCCAAATGTACCCAACGAAAGGCTCGACTTCGTTCGCTATGTCGTAAAACGAGAACGATAACCCCCCTTGAGTTGTTCGAAGCCTGTCTCTGTAGACTTGGATGGCCGAACAGAGCGGGGAAACTCTTCAACAGCCTCTGAATTGCTCATGAATGCACGCAAAAGCCTTTGTTTTCGAAGAAGCCGAATAACTCTTGCAAGGTCCAAAAAGTTTAACGAAGACATGCGAAGGTTTCGATGCGTAACGGAGATCACGTACGTAAATACGCGAGAAAAGGATGTTCGGATCGCCCAGCGAACTAATTTCCTTTGAGAAATGAAAACGACGACTTAGACATTGAATTAGGCGAAATGAATTAATGCGATCGAGATATCACAGCGTCGAAAACTGTCGCTGGATTCCGACGGACAGATTTTCAAAGGTGCCTCGGAGAGTTCGGATTCTTTTCTTAGAATACGTAAACGGTTCAGAAAGACGTACGGCGTGGCTGAGCGCGTGAGGAAAGAGGGACGAGAGTGGGAGATGTGCCGAGGATGGACAGCGTCTCCGATGACGACGCGATCGTTACTGACGAGTTCCTTGAAAAATATTTTCTGAGTCACGATCATCGGTGTTTGCGAGCGTGAAGTTGCCGCGATTCTGTTTCGTTATCGTGGGCGCGGCGTCGTGTGACTTCGCTCGACTGCAGAGAACGGGAATTTTGCAATGATTCGTTGGATCGTGACGCATCGTTAGGATGCTTTCTCGCTTGCTATAAATTGCACGTGCCGAAAGTGATCGAACACCAGTTTCCAATCACCGGCCCTCCAGAGCAGACCTCCGAAAAATCATGAAGGTGGCACAGGTAATGTGGAGCAGCTAAATTTGCCTCGGAGATAATTTCGCGAATAAGAAATCGCAAGGTGAATCCACGAGCTAGTCCGTCCTCCTGGATCTCCGAAAAATTCCGCGACGAACATTTCCGTAACAATTTACTGTCATTTTGAATCCGCAGTCACGGTATCTCGATCGAGTGTGGCCAGAGCACCTCGCTAGATCGAGAGGCGACGCACGAAGGAGATTCTAAGAGAAGTAATTTTGATATGTTTCAGATCCTGTTGACCGTTGCCCTCGCAGCTTCCTGATTCGCCAGTGGACATCATGGAGGACACTTGGACCTTTTCGTAAGATATATCGCTATCACATCTCGGTGAATGGATGCTATGGACGATTAAAACTAATACGTTGATACTTATCTTCAGGCCCATCCCAAGTACAACTTCGATTACGGCGTGAGCGATCACAAAACCGGAGACGCCAAGAGCCAGTGGGAAACCAGGGACGGAGACGTGGTCAAGGGTGCATACAGCCTGCACGAAGCCGATGGCACCATCAGAACCGTGGAGTACACCGCCGACGACCACAACGGATTCAACGCAGTGGTGAATCGAGCTGGTAAGGCTGTGCACCCACAGCACTATGCCCACGGAGGTCACTACGGAGGGATTTGCTACGGATCTGGTCACTATGGCGGTGCATCCTCCCACTCCAACTCCAACAACGTCGCCGTCGGTCACGGCTACGCCGGAGCCTCCTTCGCACACTCCAACATCGCTCACGGTATCCCCGCCTACGCAGGTCGTGGAGTCTACGGTGCTGGACTTTACCACGGAGGAGCAAGCTCTTTCGCCAACGGAAACAACATCGCCTACGGACACGGAGGGCACTACTGAAGGAAAATCCCGTTATCCTGCAAAAGAGAATCTCTCGATTCATCTGCGGACATCTCTCTCACCACGTTGTTAATGCATTCCTCGACCCGCGAATAAAACTTATTCCTTACATAACCTCGTCCTTTTATTTCCCATCCATCGACGAATGAATCTGGACCGGAAGAGAATTACCTTTCTAAAACAATACTGAGAATTCCATACAACATTCGAAGCACGCATTTTTAAAAGCAAGAGTACGTTGCTGATGACCTAGGATTTCCTTAAGCGAAACGAAAAGGCATGCGAGTACTGTAATTCGACGGTGAAATCGAAAGGATCGATACCCAAGCTCGAGGATCTCGGGAGAAATATTTAACATGTGATTTTATCGGCGCCAAGAGAAGGTGGCGCTGGCCCGGTGGTAGCGTGCCCGATTCCAAATCTAAAGGTCCTGAGTTCAACTCCGAAGAACATCCAAAAATTTCCGAAGAATTCCAAAAGTGTCCGAAGAATTCCAAAATTTCCAAAATCCGAAGGTTCTTTTTTTGTTCATTTATCTTCAATATACATTCCAGTCCGCGTCCGGCAAATGCCACGGTAATCACTTTATAATACACCCTTTAACCGATTACCAGGCAAATATCCACGGTTACGATTTTTTTTACGCGTCACGGGAACGAATCGTGGATGAACTACCTCTATCGGCCACGAACACGACCGTTCCCCGAGACGAAGAAATTCAGACGAGACCCAAATCAAGCTTATTTTTTCTCGACTACCAAGGCGAGGCTCCGGGTCGACCACTAAGACTCTTACTGAGATTTCAACGTCAATTTCCGCATCTCGGATTGTGATCCGAGATACGGAACTACTGCGTTGCCAGGAATTTCCTATCGGCGCGTTTCTCATTCGACCTGCTTAATCGACACCCTGCTCGGATGGAAATCGTCACACGGTCGGTATGATACCGACTTAGGGACGGTGTTACAAGCATTCCGAGAATTCTATGGCTCCTCAGAGACACCTCAAGACGCTTGTGGCGTCCTAGAGTAACGAGCCGTGCATTGAATCAAGCGTGCTTTAGAAAAGATGCGAGATGTTCGGAGTCACAGTTCCAAAAGTACCCAACGAAAGGCTCGACTTCGTTCGCTATGTCGTAAAACGAGAACGATAACCCCCCTTGAGTTGTTCGAAGCCTGTCTCTGTAGACTTGGATGGCCGAACAGAGCGGGGAAACTCTTCAACAGCCTCTGAATTGCTCATGAATGCACGCAAAAGCCTTTGTTTTCAAAGAAGCCGAATGACTCTTGCAAGGTCCAAAAAGTTTAACGAAGACATGCGAAGGTTTCGATGCGTAACGGAGATCACGTACGTAAATACGCGAGAAAAGGATGTTTGGATCGCCCAGCGAACTAATTTCCTTTGAGAAATGAAAACGACGACTTAGACATTGAATTAGGCGAAATGAATTAATGCGATCGAGATATCACAGCGTCGAAAACTGTCGCTGGATTCCGATGGACAGATTTTCAAAGGTGCCTCGGAGAGTTCGGATTCTTTTCTTAGAATACGTAAACGGTTCAGAAAGACGTCCGGCGTGGCTGAGCGCGTGAGGAAAGAGGGACGAGAGTGGGAGATGTGCCGAGGATGGACAGCGTCTCCGATGACGACGCGATCGTTACTGACGAGTTCCTTGAAAAATATTTTCTGAGTCACGATCATCGGTGTTTGCGAGCGTGAAGTTGCCGCGATTCTGTTTCGTTATCGTGGGCGCGGCGTCGTGTGACTTCGCTCGACTGCAGAGAACGGGAATTTTGCAATGATTCGTTGGATCGTGACGCATCGTCAGCATGCTTTCTCGCTTGCTATAAATTGCACGTGCCGAAAGTGATCGAACACCAGTTTCCAATCACCGGCCCTCCAGAGCAGACCTCCGAAAAATCATGAAGGTGGCACAGGTAATGTGGAGCAGCTAAATTTGCCTCGGAGATAATTTCGCGAATAAGAAATCGCAAGGTGAATCCACGAGCTAGTCCGTCCTCCTGGATCTCCGAAAAATTCCGCGACGAACATTTCCGTAACAATTTACTGTCATTTTGAATCGGCGGTCACGGTCGAGTGTGGCCAGAGCACCTCGCTAGATCGAGAGGCGACGCACGAAGGAGATTCTAAGAGAAGTAATTTCGATATGTTTCAGATCCTGTTGACCGTTGCCCTCGCAGCTTCCTGCTTCGCCAGTGGACATCATGGAGGACACTTGGACCATTACGTAAGATATATCGCTATCACATCTCGGTGAATGGATGCTATGGACGATTAAAACTAATACGTTGATACTTATCTTCAGGCCCATCCCAAGTACAACTTCGATTACGGCGTGAGCGATCACAAAACCGGAGACGCCAAGAGCCAGTGGGAAACCAGGGACGGAGACGTGGTCAAGGGTGCATACAGCCTGCACGAAGCCGATGGCACCATCAGAACCGTGGAGTACACCGCCGACGACCACAACGGATTCAACGCAGTGGTGAATCGAGCTGGTAAGGCTGTGCACCCACAGCACTATGCCCACGGAGGTCACTACGGATGTGCTGGCTACGGATCTGGTCACTATGGCGGTGCATCCTCCCACTCCAACTCCAACAACGTCGCCATCGGTCACGGCTACGCCGGAGCCTCCTTCGCACACTCCAACATCGCTCACGGTATCCCCGCCTACGCAGGTCGTGGAGTCTACGGTGCTGGACTTTACCACGGAGGAGCAAGCTCTTTCGCCAACGGAAACAACTTCGCCTACGGACACGGAGGGCACTACTGAAGGAAAATCCCGTTATCCTGCAAAAGAGAATCTCTCGATTCATCTGCGGACATCTCTCTGACCACGTTGTTAATGCATTCCTCGACCCGCGAATAAAACTTATTCCTTACATAACCTCGTCCTTTTATTTCCCATCCATCGACGAATGAATCTGGACCGGAAGAGAATTACCTTTCTAAAACAATACTGAGAATTCCATACAACATTCGTAGCACGCATTTTTAAAAGCAAGAGTACGTTGCTGATGACCTAGGATTTCCTTAAGCAAAACGAAAAGGCATGCGAGTACTGTAATTCGACGGTGAAATCGAAAGGATCGATACCCAAGCTCGAGGATCTCGGGAGAAATATTTAACATGTGATTTTATCGGCGCCAAGAGAAGGTGGCGCTGGCCCGGTGGTAGCGTGCCCGATTCCAAATCTAAAGGTCCTGAGTTCAACTCCGAAGAACATCCAAAAATTTCCGAAGAATTCCAAAAGTGTCCGAAGAATTCCAAAATCCGAAGGTTCTTTTTTTGTTCATTTATCTTCAATATACATTCCAGTCCGCGTCCGGCAAATGCCACGGTAATCACTTTATAATACACCCTTTAACCGATTACCAGGCAAATATCCACGGTTACGATTTTTTTTACGCGTCACGGGAACGAATTGTGGATGAACTACCTCTATCGGCCACGAACACGACCGTTCCCCGAGACGAAGAAATTCAGACGAGACCCAAATCAAGCTTATTTTTTCTCGACTACCAAGGCGAGGCTCCGGGTCGACCACTAAGACTCTTACTGAGATTTCAACGTCAATTTCCGCATCTCGGATTGTGATCCGAGATACGGAACTACTGCGTTGCCAGGAATTTCCTATCGGCGCGTTTCTCATTCGACCTGCTTAATCGACACCCTGCTCGGATGGAAATCGTCACACGGTCGGTATGATACCGACTTAGGGACGGTGTTTCAAGCATTCCGAGAATTCTATGGCTCCTCAGAGACACCTCAAGACGCTTGTGGCGTCCTAGAGTAACGAGCCGTGCATTGAATCAAGCGTGCTTTAGAAAAGATGCGAGATGTTCGGAGTCACAGTTCCAAATGTACCCAACGAAAGGCTCGACTTCGTTCGCTATGTCGTAAAACGAGAACGATAACCCCCCTTGAGTTGTTCGAAGCCTGTCTCTGTAGACATGGATGGCCGAACAGAGCGGGGAAACTCTTCAACAGCCTCTGAATTGCTCATGAATGCACGCAAAAGCCTTTGTTTTCGAAGAAGCCGAATGACTCTTGCAAGGTCCAAAAAGTTTAACGAAGACATGCGAAGGTTTCGATGCGTAACGGAGATCACGTACGTAAATACGCGAGAAAAGGATGTTCGGATCGCCCAGCGAACTAATTTCCTTTGAGAAATGAAAACGACGACTTAGACATTGAATTAGGCGAAATGAATTAATGCGATCGAGATATCACAGCGTCGAAAACTGTCGCTGGATTCCGACGGACAGATTTTCAAAGGTGCCTCGGAGAGTTCGGATTCTTTTCTTAGAATACGTAAACGGTTCAGAAAGACGTCCGGCGTGGCTGAGCGCGTGAGGAAAGAGGGACGAGAGTGGGAGATGTGCCGAGGATGGACAGCGTCTCCGATGACGACGCGATCGTTACTGACGAGTTCCTTGAAAAATATTTTCTGAGTCACGATCATCGGTGTTTGCGAGCGTGAAGATTCTGTTTCGTTATCGTGGGCGCGGCGTCGTGTGACTTCGCTCGACTGCAGAGAACGGGAATTTTGCAATGATTCGTTGGATCGTGACGCCACGTTAGCATGCTTTCTCGCTTGCTATAAATTGCACGTGCCGAAAGTGATCGAACACCAGTTTCCAATCACCTGCCCTCCAGAGCAGACCTCCGAAAAATCATGAAGGTGGCACAGGTAATGTGGAGCAGCTAAATTTGCCTCGGAGATAATTTCGCGAATAAGAAATCGCAAGGTGAATCCACGAGCTAGTCCGTCCTCCTGGATCTCCGAAAAATTCCGCGACGAACATTTCCGTAACAATTTACTGTCAATTTGAATCGGCAGTCACGGTATCTCGATCGAGTGTGGCCAGAGCACCTCGCTAGATCGAGAGGCGACGCACGAAGGAGATTCTAAGAGAAGTAATTTCGATATGTTTCAGATCCTGTTGACCGTTGCCCTCGCAGCTTCCTGCTTCGCCAGTGGACATCATGGAGGACACTTGGACCATTACGTAAGATATATCGCTATCACATCTCGGTGAATGGATGCTATGGACGATTAAAACTAATACGTTGATACTTATCTTCAGGCCCATCCCAAGTACAACTTCGATTACGGCGTGAGCGATCACAAAACCGGAGACGCCAAGAGCCAGTGGGAAACCAGGGACGGAGACGTGGTCAAGGGTGCATACAGCCTGCACGAAGCCGATGGCACCATCAGAACCGTGGAGTACACCGCCGACGACCACAACGGATTCAACGCAGTGGTGAATCGAGCTGGTAAGGCTGTGCACCCACAGCACTATGCCCACGGAGGTCACTACGGAGGTGCTGGCTACGGATCTGGTCACTATGGCGGTGCATCCTCCCACTCCAACTCCAACAACGTCGCCGTCGGTCACGGCTACGCCGGAGCCTCCTTCGCACACTCCAACATCGCTCACGGTATCCCCGCCTACGCAGGTCGTGGAGTCTACGGTGCTGGACTTTACCACGGAGGAGCAAGCTCTTTCGCCAACGGAAACAACTTCGCCTACGGACACGGAGGGCACTACTGAAGGAAAATCCCGTTATCCTGCAAAAGAGAATCTCTCGATTCATCTGCGGACATCTCTCTGACCACGTTGTTAATGCATTCCTCGACCCGCGAATAAAACTTATTCCTTACATAACCTCGTCCTTTTATTTCCCATCCATCGACGAATGAATCTGGACCGGAAGAGAATTACCTTTCTAAAACAATACTGAGAATTCCATACAACATTCCTAGCACGCATTTTTAAAAGCAAGAGTACGTTGCTGATGACCTAGGATTTCCTTAAGCAAAACGAAAAGGCATGCGAGTACTGTAATTCGACGGTGAAATCGAAAGGATCGATACCCAAGCTCGAGGATCTCGGGAGAAATATTTAACATGTGATTTTATCGGCGCCAAGAGAAGGTGGCGCTGGCCCGGTGGTAGCGTGCCCGATTCCAAATCTAAAGGTCCTGAGTTCAACTCCGAAGAACATCCAAAAATTTCCGAAGAATTCCAAAAGTGTCCGAAGAATTCCAAAATCCGAAGGTTCTTTTTTTGTTCATTTATCTTCAATATACATTCCAGTCCGCGTCCGGCAAATGCCACGGTAATCACTTTATAATACACCATTTAACCGATTACCAGGCAAATATCCACGGTTACGATTTTTTTTACGCGTCACGGGAACGAATCGTGGATGAACTACCTCTATCGGCCACGAACACGACCGTTCCCCGAGACGAAGAAATTCAGACGAGACCCAAATCAAGCTTATTTTTTCTCGACTACCAAGGCGAGGCTCCGGGTCGACCACTAAGACTCTTACTGAGATTTCAACGTCAATTTCCGCATCTCGGATTGTGATCCGAGATACGGAACTACTGCGTTGCCAGGAATTTCCTATCGGCGCGTTTCTCATTCGACCTGCTTAATCGACACCCTGCTCGGATGGAAATCGTCACACGGTCGGTATGATACCGACTTAGGGACGGTGTTTCAAGCATTCCGAGAATTCTATGGCTCCTCAGAGACACCTCAAGACGCTTGTGGCGTCCTAGAGTAACGAGCCGTGCATTGAATCAAGCGTGCTTTAGAAAAGATGCGAGATGTTCGGAGTCACAGTTCCAAAAGTACCCAACGAAAGGCTCGACTTCGTTCGCTATGTCGTAAAACGAGAACGATAACCCCCCTTGAGTTGTTCGAAGCCTGTCTCTGTAGACTTGGATGGCCGAACAGAGCGGGGAAACTCTTCAACAGCCTCTGAATTGCTCATGAGTGCACGCAAAAGCCTTTGTTTTCGAAGAAGCCGAATGACTCTTGCAAGGTCCAAAAAGTTTAACGAAGACATGCGAAGGTTTCGATGCGTAACGGAGATCACGTACGTAAATACGCGAGAAAAGGATGTTCGGATCGCCCAGCGAACTAATTTCCTTTGAGAAATGAAAACGACGACTGAGACATTGAATTAGGCGAAATGAATTAATGCGATCGAGATATCACAGCGTCGAAAACTGTCGCTGGATTCCGACGGACAGATTTTCAAAGGTGCCTCGGAGAGTTCGGATTCTTTTCTTAGAATACGTAAACGGTTCAGAAAGACGTCCGGCGTGGCTGAGCGCGTGAGGAAAGAGGGACGAGAGTGGGAGATGTGCCGAGGATGGACAGCGTCTCCGATGACGACGCGATCGTTACTGACGAGTTCCTTGAAAAATATTTTCTGAGTCACGATCATCGGTGTTTGCGAGCGTGAAGTTGCCGCGATTCTGTTTCGTTATCGTGGGCGCGGCGTCGTGTGACTTCGCTCGACTGCAGAGAACGGGAATTTTGCAATGATTCGTTGGATCGTGACGCATCGTTAGCATGCTTTCTCGCTTGCTATAAATTGCACGTGCCGAAAGTGATCGAACACCAGTTTCCAATCACCGGCCCTCCAGAGCAGACCTCCGAAAAATCATGAAGGTGGCACAGGTAATGTGGATCAGCTAAATTTGCCTCGGAGATAATTTCGCGAATAAGAAATCGCAAGGTGAATCCACGAGCTAGTCCGTCCTCCTGGATCTCCGAAAAATTCCGCGACGAACATTTCCGTAACAATTTACTGTCATTTTGAATCGGCGGTCACGGTCGAGTGTGGCCAGAGCACCTCGCTAGATCGAGAGGCGACGCACGAAGGAGATTCTAAGAGAAGTAATTTCGATATGTTTCAGATCCTGTTGACCGTTGCCCTCGCAGCTTCCTGCTTCGCCAGTGGACATCATGGAGGACACTTGGACCATTACGTAAGATATATCGCCATCACATCTCGGTGAATGGATGCTATGGACGATTAAAACTAATACGTTGATACTTATCTTCAGGCCCATCCCAAGTACAACTTCGATTACGGCGTGAGCGATCACAAAACCGGAGACGCCAAGAGCCAGTGGGAAACCAGGGACGGAGACGTGGTCAAGGGTGCATACAGCCTGCACGAAGCCGATGGCACCATCAGAACCGTGGAGTACACCGCCGACGACCACAACGGATTCAACGCAGTGGTGAATCGAGCTGGTAAGGCTGTGCACCCACAGCACTATGCCCACGGAAGTCACTACGGAGGTGCTGGCTACGGATCTGGTCACTATGGCGGTGCATCCTCCCACTCCAACTCCAACAACGTCGCCGTCGGTCACGGCTACGCCGGAGCCTCCTTCGCACACTCCAACATCGCTCACGGTATCCCCGCCTACGCAGGTCGTGGAGTCTACGGTGCTGGACTTTACCACGGAGGAGCAAGCTCTTTCGCCAACGGAAACAACTTCGCCTACGGACACGGAGGGCACTACTGAAGGAAAATCCCGTTATCCTGCAAAAGAGAATCTCTCGATTCATCTGCGGACATCTCTCTGACCACGTTGTTAATGCATTCCTCGACCCGCGAATAAAACTTATTCCTTACATAACCTCGTCCTTTTATTTCCCATCCATCGACGAATGAATCTGGACCGGAATAGAATTACCTTTCTAAAACAATACTGAGAATTCCATACAACATTCGTAGCACGCATTTTTAAAAGCAAGAGTACGTTGCTGATGACCTAGGATTTCCTTAAGCAAAACGAAAAGGCATGCGAGTACTGTAATTCGACGGTGAAATCGAAAGGATCGATACCCAAGCTCGAGGATCTCGGGAGAAATATTTAACATGTGATTTTATCGGCGCCAAGAGAAGGTGGCGCTGGCCCGGTGGTAGCGTGCCCGATTCCAAATCTAAAGGTCCTGAGTTCAACTCCGAAGAACATCCAAAAATTTCCGAAGAATTCCAAAAGTGTCCGAAGAATTCCAAAATCCGAAGGTTCTTTTTTTGTTCATTTATCTTCAATATACATTCCAGTCCGCGTCCGGCAAATGCCACGGTAATCACTTTATAATACACCCTTTAACCGATTACCAGGCAAATATCCACGGTTACGATTTTTTTTACGCGTCACGGGAACGAATCGTGGATGAACTACCTCTATCGGCCACGAACACGACCGTTCCCCGAGACGAAGAAATTCAGACGAGACCCAAATCAAGCTTATTTTTTCTCGACTACCAAGGCGAGGCTCCGGGTCGACCACTAAGACTCTTACTGAGATTTCAACGTCAATTTCCGCATCTCGGATTGTGATCCGAGATACGGAACTACTGCGTTGCCAGGAATATCCTATCGGCGCGTTTCTCATTCGACCTGCTTAATCGACACCCTGCTCGGATGGAAATCGTCACACGGTCGGTATGATACCGACTTAGGGAAGGTGTTTCAAGCATTCCGTGAATTCTATGGCTCCTCAGAGACACCTCAAGACGCTTGTGGCGTCCTAGAGTAACGAGCCGTGCATTGAATCAAGCGTGCTTTAGAAAAGATGCGAGATGTTCGGAGTCACAGTTCCAAAAGTACCCAACGAAAGGCTCGACTTCGTTCGCTATGTCGTAAAACGAGAACGATAACCCCCCTTGAGTTGTTCGAAGCCTGTCTCTGTAGACTTGGATGGCCGAACAGAGCGGGGAAATCCTTCAACAGCCTCTGAATTGCTCATGAATGCACGCAAAAGCCTTTGTTTTCGAAGAAGCCGAATGACTCTTGCAAGGTCCAAAAAGTTTAACGAAGACATGCGAAGGTTTCGATGCGTAACGGAGATCACGTACGTAAATACGCGAGAAATGGATGTTCGGATCGCCCAGCGAACTAATTTCCTTTGAGAAATGAAAACGACGACTGAGACATTGAATTAGGCGAAATGAATTAATGCGATCGAGATATCACAGCGTCGAAAACTGTCGCTGGATTCCGACGGACAGATTTTCAAAGGTGCCTCGGAGAGTTCGGATTCTTTTCTTAGAATACGTAAACGGTTCAGAAAGACGTCCGGCGTGGCTGAGCGCGTGAGGAAAGAGGGACGAGAGTGGGAGATGTGCCGAGGATGGACAGCGTCTCCGATGACGACGCGATCGTTACTGACGAGTTCCTTGAAAAATATTTTCTGAGTCACGATCATCGGTGTTTGCGAGCGTGAAGTTGCCGCGATTCTGTTTCGTTATCGTGGGCGCGGCGTCGTGTGACTTCGCTCGACTGCAGAGAACGGGAATTTTGCAATGATTCGTTGGATCGTGACGCATCGTTAGCATGCTTTCTCGCTTGCTATAAATTGCACGTGCCGAAAGTGATCGAACACCAGTTTCCAATCACCTGCCCTCCAGAGCAGACCTCCGAAAAATCATGAAGGTGGCACAGGTAATGTGGATCAGCTAAATTTGCCTCGGAGATAATTTCGCGAATAAGAAATCGCAAGGTGAATCCACGAGCTAGTCCGTCCTCCTGGATCTCCGAAAAATTCCGCGACGAACATTTCCGTAACAATTTACTGTCATTTTGAATCGGCGGTCACGGTCGAGTGTGGCCAGAGCACCTCGCTAGATCGAGAGGCGACGCACGAAGGAGATTCTAAGAGAAGTAATTTCGATATGTTTCAGATCCTGTTGACCGTTGCCCTCGCAGCTTCCTGCTTCGCCAGTGGACATCATGGAGGACACTTGGACCATTACGTAAGATATATCGCTATCACATCTCGGTGAATGGATGCTATGGACGATTAAAACTAATACGTTGATACTTATCTTCAGGCCCATCCCAAGTACAACTTCGATTACGGCGTGAGCGATCACAAAACCGGAGACGCCAAGAGCCAGTGGGAAACCAGGGACGGAGACGTGGTCAAGGGTGCATACAGCCTGCACGAAGCCGATGGCACCATCAGAACCGTGGAGTACACCGCCGACGACCACAACGGATTCAACGCAGTGGTGAATCGAGCTGGTAAGGCTGTGCACCCACAGCACTATGCCCACGGAGGTCACTCCGGAGGTGCTGGCTACGGATCTGGTCACTATGGCGGTGCATCCTCCCACTCCAACTCCAACAACGTCGCCGTCGGTCACGGCTACGCCGGAGCCTCCTTCGCACACTCCAACATCGCTCACGGTATCCCCGCCTACGCAGGTCGTGGAGTCTACGGTGCTGGATTTTACCACGGAGGAGCAAGCTCTTTCGCCAACGGAAACAACTTCGCCTACGGACACGGAGGGCACTACTGAAGGAAAATCCCGTTATCCTGCAAAAGAGAATCTCTCGATTCATCTGCGGACATCTCTCTGACCACGTTGTTAATGCATTCCTCGACCCGCGAATAAAACTTATTCCTTACATAACCTCGTCCTTTTATTTCCCATCCATCGACGAATGAATCTGGACCGGAAGAGAATTACCTTTCTAAAACAATACTGAGAATTCCATACAACATTCGTAGCACGCATTTTTAAAAGCAAGAGTACGTTGCTGATGACCTAGGATTTCCTTAAGCAAAACGAAAAGGCATGCGAGTACTGTAATTCGACGGTGAAATCGAAAGGATCGATACCCAAGCTCGAGGATCTCGGGAGAAATATTTAACATGTGATTTTATCGGCGCCAAGAGAAGGTGGCGCTGGCCCGGTGGTAGCGTGCCCGATTCCAAATCTAAAGGTCCTGAGTTCAACTCCGAAGAACATCCAAAAATTTCCGAAGAATTCCAAAAGTGTCCGAAGAATTCCAAAATTTCCAAAATCCGAAGGTTCTTTTTTTGTTCATTTATCTTCAATATACATTCCAGTCCGCGTCCGGCAAATGCCACGGTAATCACTTTATAATACACCCTTTAACCGATTACCAGGCAAATATCCACGGTTACGATTTTTTTTACGCGTCACGGGAACGAATCGTGGATGAACTACCTCTATCGGCCACGAACACGACCGTTCCCCGAGACGAAGAAATTCAGACGAGACCCAAATCAAGCTTATTTTTTCTCGACTACCAAGGCGAGGCTCCGGGTCGACCACTAAGACTCTTACTGAGATTTCAACGTCAATTTCCGCATCTCGGATTGTGATCCGAGATACGGAACTACTGCGTTGCCAGGAATTTCCTATCGGCGCGTTTCTCATTCGACCTGCTTAATCGACACCCTGCTCGGATGGAAATCGTCACACGGTCGGTATGATACCGACTTAGGGACGGTGTTTCAAGTGTTCCGAGAATTCTATGGCTCCTCAGAGACACCTCAAGACGCTTGTTGCGTCCTAGAGTAACGAGCTGTGCATTGAATCAAGCGTGCTTTAGAAAAGATGCGAGATGTTTGGAGTCACAGTTCCAAAAGTACCCAACGAAAGGCTCGACTTCGTTCGCTATGTCGTAAACGAAAACGATAACCCCCCTTGAGTTGTTCGAAGCCTGTCTCTGTAGACTTGGATGGCCGAACAGAGCGGGGAAACTCTTCAACAGCCTCTGAATTGCTCATGAATGCACGCAAAAGCCTTTGTTTTCGAAGAAGCCGAATGACTCTTGCAAGGTCCAAAAAGTTTAACGAAGACATGCGAAGGTTTCGATGCGTAACGGAGATCACGTACGTAAATACGCGAGAAAATGATGTTCGGATCGCCCAGCGATCTAATTTCCTTTGAGAAATGAAAACGACGACTGAGACATTGAATTAGGCGAAATGAATTAATGCGATCGAGATATCACAGCGTGGAAAACTGTCGCTGGATTCCGACGGACAGATTTTCAAAGGTGCCTCGGAGAGTTCGGATTCTTTTCTTAGAATACGTAAACGGTTCAGAAAGACGTCCGGCGTGGCTGAGCGCGTGAGGAAAGAGGGACGAGAGTGGGAGATGTGCCGAGGATGGACAGCGTCTCCGATGACGACGCGATCGTTACTGACGAGTTCCTTGAAAAATATTTTCTGAGTCACGATCATCGGTGTTTGCGAGCGTGAAGTTGCCGCGATTCTGTTTCGTTATCGTGGGCGCGGCGTCGTGTGACTTCGCTCGACTGCAGAGAACGGGAATTTTGCAATGATTCGTTGGATCGTGACGCATCGTTAGCATGCTTTCTCGCTTGCTATAAATTGCACGTGCCGAAAGTGATCGAACACCAGTTTCCAATCACCGGCCCTCCAGAGCAGACCTCCGAAAAATCATGAAGGTGGCACAGGTAATGTGGATCAGCTAAATTTGCCTCGGAGATAATTTCGCGAATAAGAAATCGCAAGGTGAATCCACGAGCTAGTCCGTCCTCCTGGATCTCCGAAAAATTCCGCGACGAACATTTCCGTAACAATTTACTGTCATTCTGAATCGGCGGTCACGGTCGAGTGTGGCCAGAGCACCTCGCTAGATCGAGAGGCGACGCACGAAGGATATTCTAAGAGAAGTAATTTCAATATGTTTCAGATCCTGTTGACCGTTGCCCTCGCAGCTTCCTGCTTCGCCAGTGGACATCATGGAGGACACTTGGACCATTACGTAAGATATATCGCTATCACATCTCGGTGAATGGATGCTATGGACGATTAAAACTAATACGTTGATACTTATCTTCAGGCCCATCCCAAGTACAACTTCGATTACGGCGTGAGCGATCACAAAACCGGAGACGCCAAGAGCCAGTGGGAAACCAGGGACGGAGACGTGGTCAAGGGTGCATACAGCCTGCACGAAGCCGATGGCACCATCAGAACCGTGGAGTACACCGCCGACGACCACAACGGATTCAACGCAGTGGTGAATCGAGCTGGTAAGGCTGTGCACCCACAGCACTATGCCCACGGAGGTCACTCCGGAGGTGCTGGCTACGGATCTGGTCACTATGGCGGTGCATCCTCCCACTCCAACTCCAACAACGTCGCCATCGGTCACGGCTACGCCGGAGCCTCCTTCGCACACTCTAACATCGCTCACGGTATCCCCGCCTACGCTGGACGTGGAGTCTACGGTGCTGGACTTTACCACGGAGGAGCAAGCTCTTTCGCCAACGGAAACAACTTCGCCTACGGACACGGAGGGCACTACTGAAGGAAAATCCCGTTATCCTGCAAAAGAGAATCTCTCGATTCATCTGCGGACATCTCTCTGACCACGTTGTTAATGCATTCCTCGACCCGCGAATAAAACTTATTCCTTACATAACCTCGTCCTTTTATTTCCCATCCATCGACGAATGAATCTGGACCGGAAGAGAATTACCTTTCTAAAACAATACTGAGAATTCCATACAACATTCCTAGCACGCATTTTTAAAAGCAAGAGTACGTTGCTGATGACCTAGGATTTCCTTAAGCAAAACGAAAAGGCATGCGAGTACTGTAATTCGACGGTGAAATCGAAAGGATCGATACCCAAGCTCGAGGATCTCGGGAGAAATATTTAACATGTGATTTTATCGGCTTCAAGAGAAGGTGGCGCTGGCCCGGTGGTAGCGTGCCCGATTCCAAATCTAAAGGTCCTGAGTTCAACTCCGAAGAACATCCAAAAATTTCCGAAGAATTCCAAAAGTGTCCGAAGAATTCCAAAATTTCCAAAATCCGAAGGTTCTTTTTTTGTTCATTTATCTTCAATATACATTCCAGGCCGCGTCCGGCAAATGCCACGGTAATCACCTTATAATACACTCTTTTACCGATTACCAGGTATTTTTTTTACGCGTCACGGGAACGAATCGTGGATGAACTACCTCTATCGGCCACGAACACGACCGTTCCCCGAGACGAAGAAATTCAGACGAGATCCAAATCAAGCTTATTTTTTCTCGACTACCAAGGCGAAGCTCCGGGTCGACCACTAAGACTCTTACTGAGATTTCAACGTCAATTTCCGCATCTCGGATTGTGATCCGAGATACGGAACTACTGCGTTGCCAGGAATTTCCTATCGGCGCGTTTCTCATTCGACCTGCTTAATCGACACCCTGCTCGGATGGAAATCGTCACACGGTCGGTATGATACCGACTTAGGGACGGTGTTTCAAGGATTCCGAGAATTCTATGGCTCCTCAGAGACACCTCAAGACGCTTGTGGCGTCCTAGAGTAACGAGCTGTGCATTGAATCAAGCGTGCTTTAGAAAAGATGCGAGATGTTCGGAGTCACAGTTCCAAAAGTACCCAACGAAAGGCTCGACTTCGTTCGCTATGTCGTAAAACGAGAACGATAACCCCCCTTGAGTTGTTCGAAGCCTGTCTCTGTAGACTTGGATGGCCGAACAGAGCGGGGAAACTCTTCAACAGCCTCTGAATTGCTCATGAATGCACGCAAAAGCCTTTGTTTTCGAAGAAGCCGAATGACTCTTGCAAGGTCCAAAAAGTTTAACGAAGACATGCGAAGGTTTCGATGCGTAACGGAGATCACGTACGTAAATACGCGAGAAAAGGATGTTCGGATCGCCCAGCGAACTAATTTCCTTTGAGAAATGAAAACGACGACTTAGACATTGAATTAGGCGAAATGAATTAATGCGATCGAGATATCACAGCGTCGAAAACTGTCGCTGGATTCCGATGGACAGATTTTCAAAGGTGCCTCGGAGAGTTCGGATTCTTTTCTTAGAATACGTAAACGGTTCAGAAAGACGTCCGGCGTGGCTGAGCGCGTGAGGAAAGAGGGACGAGAGTGGGAGATGTGCCGAGGATGGACAGCGTCTCCGATGACGACGCGATCGTTACTGACGAGTTCCTTGAAAAATATTTTCTGAGTCACGATCATCGGTGTTTGCGAGCGTGAAGTTGCCGCGATTCTGTTTCGTTATCGTGGGCGCGGCGTCGTGTGACTTCGCTCGACTGCAGAGAACGGGAATTTTGCAATGATTCGTTGGATCGTGACGCCACGTTAGCATGCTTTCTCGCTTGCTATAAATTGCACGTGCCGAAAGTGATCGAACACCAGTTTCCAATCACCTGCCCTCCAGAGCAGACCTCCGAAAAATCATGAAGGTGGCACAGGTAATGTGGAGCAGCTAAATTTGCCTCGGAGATAATTTCGCGAATAAGAAATCGCAAGGTGAATCCACGAGCTAGTCCGTCCTCCTGGATCTCCGAAAAATTCCGCGACGAACATTTCCGTAACAATTTACTGTCAATTTGAATCGGCAGTCACGGTATCTCGATCGAGTGTGGCCAGAGCACCTCGCTAGATCGAGAGGCGACGCACGAAGGAGATTCTAAGAGAAGTAATTTCGATATGTTTCAGATCCTGTTGACCGTTGCCCTCGCAGCTTCCTGCTTCGCCAGTGGACATCATGGAGGACACTTGGACCATTACGTAAGATATATCGCTATCACATCTCGGTGAATGGATGCTATGGACGATTAAAACTAATACGTTGATACTTATCTTCAGGCCCATCCCAAGTACAACTTCGATTACGGCGTGAGCGATCACAAAACCGGAGACGCCAAGAGCCAGTGGGAAACCAGGGACGGAGACGTGGTCAAGGGTGCATACAGCCTGCACGAAGCCGATGGCACCATCAGAACCGTGGAGTACACCGCCGACGACCACAACGGATTCAACGCAGTGGTGAATCGAGCTGGTAAGGCTGTGCACCCACAGCACTATGCCCACGGAGGTCACTCCGGAGGTGCTGGCTACGGATCTGGTCACTATGGCGGTGCATCCTCCCACTCCAACTCCAACAACGTCGCCATCGGTCACGGCTACGCCGGAGCCTCCTTCGCACACTCCAACATCGCTCACGGTATCCCCGCCTACGCTGGACGTGGAGTCTACGGTGCTGGACTTTACCACGGAGGAGCAAGCTCTTTCGCCAACGGAAACAACTTCGCCTACGGACACGGAGGGCACTACTGAAGGAAAATCCCGTTATCCTGCAAAAGAGAATCTCTCGATTCATCTGCGGACATCTCTCTGACCACGTTGTTAATGCATTCCTCGACCCGCGAATAAAACTTATTCCTTACATAACCTCGTCCTTTTATTTCCCATCCATCGACGAATGAATCTGGACCAGAAGAGAATTACCTTTCTAAAACAATACTGAGAATTCCATACAACATTCGTAGCACGCATTTTTAAAAGCAAGAGTACGTTGCTGATGACCTAGGATTTCCTTAAGCAAAACGAAAAGGCATGCGAGTACTGTAATTCGACGGTGAAATCGAAAGGATCGATACCCAAGCTCGAGGATCTCGGGAGAAATATTTAACATGTGATTTTATCGGCGCCAAGAGAAGGTGGCGCTGGCCCGGTGGAAGCGTGCCCGATTCCAAATCTAAAGGTCCTGAGTTCAACTCCGAAGAACATCCAAAAATTTCCGAAGAATTCCAAAAGTGTCCGAAGAATTCCAAAATTTCCAAAATCCGAAGGTTCTTTTTTTGTTCATTTATCTTCAATATACATTCCAGGCCGCGTCCGGCAAATGCCACGGTAATCACTTTATAATACACTCTTTTACCAGGCAAATATCCACGGTTACGATTTTTTTTACGCGTCACGGGAACGAATCGTGGATGAACTACCTCTATCGGCCACGAACACGACCGTTCCCCGAGACGAAGAAATTCAGACGAGATCCAAATCAAGCTTATTTTTTCTCGACTACCAAGGCGAAGCTCCGGGTCGACCACTAAGACTCTTACTGAGATTTCAACGTCAATTTCCGCATCTCGGATTGTGATCCGAGATACGGAACTACTGCGTTGCCAGGAATTTCCTATCGGCGCGTTTCTCATTGGACCTGCTTAATCGACACCCTGCTCGGATGGAAATCGTCACACGGTCGGTATGATACCGACTTAGGGACGGTGTTTCAAGTGTTCCGAGAATTCTATGGCTCCTCATAGACACCTCAAGACGCTTGTGGCGTCCTAGAGTAACGAGCTGTGCATTGAAATAAGCGTGCTTTAGAAAAGATGCGAGATGTTCGGAGTCACAGTTCCAAAAGTACCCGACGGAAGGCTCGACTTCGTTCGCTATGTCGTAAAACGAGAACGATAACCCCCCTTGAGTTGTTCGAAGCCTGTCTCTGTAGACTTGGATGGCCGAACAGAGCGGGGAAACTCTTCAACAGCCTCTGAATTGCTCATGAATGCACGCAAAAGCCTTTGTTTTCGAAGAAGCCGAATGACTCTTGCAAGGTCCAAAAAGTTTAACGAAGACATGCGAAGGTTTCGATGCGTAACGGAGATCACGTACGTAAATACGCGAGAAAAGGATGTTCGGATCGCCCAGCGAACTAATTTCCTTTGAGAAATGAAAACGACGACTTAGACATTGAATTAGGCGAAATGAATTAATGCGATCGAGATATCACAGCGTCGAAAACTGTCGCTGGATTCCGATGGACAGATTTTCAAAGGTGCCTCGGAGAGTTCGGATTCTTTTCTTAGAATACGTAAACGGTTCAGAAAGACGTCCGGCGTGGCTGAGCGCGTGAGGAAAGAGGGACGAGAGTGGGAGATGTGCCGAGGATGGACAGCGTCTCCGATGACGACGCGATCGTTACTGACGAGTTCCTTGAAAAATATTTTCTGAGTCACGATCATCGGTGTTTGCGAGCGTGAAGATTCTGTTTCGTTATCGTGGGCGCGGCGTCGTGTGACTTCGCTCGACTGCAGAGAACGGGAATTTTGTAATGATTCGTTGGATCGTGACGCCACGTTAGCATGCTTTCTCGCTTGCTATAAATTGCACGTGCCGAAAGTGATCGAACACCAGTTTCCAATCACCTGCCCTCCAGAGCAGACCTCCGAAAAATCATGAAGGTGGCACAGGTAATGTGGAGCAGCTAAATTTGCCTCGGAGATAATTTCGCGAATAAGAAATCGCAAGGTGAATCCACGAGCTAGTCCGTCCTCCTGGATCTCCGAAAAATTCCGCGACGAACATTTCCGTAACAATTTACTGTCAATTTGAATCGGCAGTCACGGTATCTCGATCGAGTGTGGCCAGAGCACCTCGCTAGATCGAGAGGCGACGCACGAAGGAGATTCTAAGAGAAGTAATTTCGATATGTTTCAGATCCTGTTGACCGTTGCCCTCGCAGCTTCCTGCTTCGCCAGTGGACATCATGGAGGACACTTGGACCATTACGTAAGATATATCGCTATCACATCTCGGTGAATGGATGCTATGGACGATTAAAACTAATACGTTGATACTTATCTTCAGGCCCATCCCAAGTACAACTTCGATTACGGCGTGAGCGATCACAAAACCGGAGACGCCAAGAGCCAGTGGGAAACCAGGGACGGAGACGTGGTCAAGGGTGCATACAGCCTGCACGAAGCCGATGGCACCATCAGAACCGTGGAGTACACCGCCGACGACCACAACGGATTCAACGCAGTGGTGAATCGAGCTGGTAAGGCTGTGCACCCACAGCACTATGCCCACGGAGGTCACTACGGAGGTGCTGGCTACGGATCTGGTCACTATGGCGGTGCATCCTCCCACTCCAACTCCAACAACGTCGCCATCGGTCACGGCTACGCCGGAGCCTCCTTCGCACACTCCAACATCGCTCACGGTATCCCCGCCTACGCTGGACGTGGAGTCTACGGTGCTGGACTTTACCACGGAGGAGCAAGCTCTTTCGCCAACGGAAACAACTTCGCCTACGGACACGGAGGGCACTACTGAAGGAAAATCCCGTTATCCTGCAAAAGAGAATCTCTCGATTCATCTGCGGACATCTCTCTGACCACGTTGTTAATGCATTCCTCGACCCGCGAATAAAACTTATTCCTTACATAACCTCGTCCTTTTATTTCCCATCCATCGACGAATGAATCTGGACCGGAAGAGAATTACCTTTCTAAAACAATACTGAGAATTCCATACAACATTCGTAGCACGCATTTTTAAAAGCAAGAGTACGTTGCTGATGACCTAGGATTTCCTTAAGCAAAACGAAAAGGCATGCGAGTACTGTAATTCGACGGTGAAATCGAAAGGATCGATACCCAAGCTCGAGGATCTCGGGAGAAATATTTAACATGTGATTTTATCGGCGCCAAGAGAAGGTGGCGCTGGCCCGGTGGAAGCGTGCCCGATTCCAAATCTAAAGGTCCTGAGTTCAACTCCGAAGAACATCCAAAAATTTCCGAAGAATTCCAAAAGTGTCCGAAGAATTCCAAAATTTCCAAAATCCGAAGGTTCTTTTTTTGTTCATTTATCTTCAATATACATTCCAGGCCGCGTCCGGCAAATGCCACGGTAATCGCTTTATAATACACTCTTTTACCAGGCAAATATCCACGGTTACGATTTTTTTTACGCGTCACGGGAACGAATCGTGGATGAACTACCTCTATCGGCCACGAACACGACCGTTCCCCGAGACGAAGAAATTCAGACGAGATCCAAATCAAGCTTATTTTTTCTCGACTACCAAGGCGAAGCTCCGGGTCGACCACTAAGACTCTTACTGAGATTTCAACGTCAATTTCCGCATCTCGGATTGTGATCCGAGATACGGAACTACTGCGTTGCCAGGAATTTCCTATCGGCGCGTTTCTCATTGGACCTGCTTAATCGACACCCTGCTCGGATGGAAATCGTCACACGGTCGGTATGATACCGACTTAGGGACGGTGTTTCAAGTGTTCCGAGAATTCTATGGCTCCTCATAGACACCTCAAGACGCTTGTGGCGTCCTAGAGTAACGAGCTGTGCATTGAATCAAGCGTGCTTTAGAAAAGATGCGAGATGTTCGGAGTCACAGTTCCAAAAGTACCCAACGAAAGGCTCGACTTCGTTCGCTATGTCGTAAAACGAGAACGATAACCCCCCTTGAGTTGTTCGAAGCCTGTCTCTGTAGACTTGGATGGCCGAACAGAGCGGGGAAACTCTTCAACAGCCTCTGAATTGCTCATGAATGCACGCAAAAGCCTTTGTTTTCGAAGAAGCCGAATGACTCTTGCAAGGTCCAAAAAGTTTAACGAAGACATGCGAAGGTTTCGATGCGTAACGGAGATCACGTACGTAAATACGCGAGAAAAGGATGTTCGGATCGCCCAGCGAACTAATTTCCTTTGAGAAATGAAAACGACGACTTAGACATTGAATTAGGCGAAATGAATTAATGCGATCGAGATATCACAGCGTCGAAAACTGTCGCTGGATTCCGATGGACAGATTTTCAAAGGTGCCTCGGAGAGTTCGGATTCTTTTCTTAGAATACGTAAACGGTTCAGAAAGACGTCCGGCGTGGCTGAGCGCGTGAGGAAAGAGGGACGAGAGTGGGAGATGTGCCGAGGATGGACAGCGTCTCCGATGACGACGCGATCGTTACTGACGAGTTCCTTGAAAAATATTTTCTGAGTCACGATCATCGGTGTTTGCGAGCGTGAAGTTGCCGCGATTCTGTTTCGTTATCGTGGGCGCGGCGTCGTGTGACTTCGCTCGACTGCAGAGAACGGGAATTTTGCAATGATTCGTTGGATCGTGACGCCACGTTAGCATGCTTTCTCGCTTGCTATAAATTGCACGTGCCGAAAGTGATCGAACACCAGTTTCCAATCACCTGCCCTCCAGAGCAGACCTCCGAAAAATCATGAAGGTGGCACAGGTAATGTGGAGCAGCTAAATTTGCCTCGGAGATAATTTCGCGAATAAGAAATCGCAAGGTGAATCCACGAGCTAGTCCGTCCTCCTGGATCTCCGAAAAATTCCGCGACGAACATTTCCGTAACAATTTACTGTCAATTTGAATCGGCAGTCACGGTATCTCGATCGAGTGTGGCCAGAGCACCTCGCTAGATCGAGAGGCGACGCACGAAGGAGATTCTAAGAGAAGTAATTTCGATATGTTTCAGATCCTGTTGACCGTTGCCCTCGCAGCTTCCTGCTTCGCCAGTGGACATCATGGAGGACACTTGGACCATTACGTAAGATATATCGCTATCACATCTCGGTGAATGGATGCTATGGACGATTAAAACTAATACGTTGATACTTATCTTCAGGCCCATCCCAAGTACAACTTCGATTACGGCGTGAGCGATCACAAAACCGGAGACGCCAAGAGCCAGTGGGAAACCAGGGACGGAGACGTGGTCAAGGGTGCATACAGCCTGCACGAAGCCGATGGCACCATCAGAACCGTGGAGTACACCGCCGACGACCACAACGGATTCAACGCAGTGGTGAATCGAGCTGGTAAGGCTGTGCACCCACAGCACTATGCCCACGGAGGTCACTCCGGAGGTGCTGGCTACGGATCTGGTCACTATGGCGGTGCATCCTCCCACTCCAACTCCAACAACGTCGCCATCGGTCACGGCTACGCCGGAGCCTCCTTCGCACACTCCAACATCGCTCACGGTATCCCCGCCTACGCTGGACGTGGAGTCTACGGTGCTGGACTTTACCACGGAGGAGCAAGCTCTTTCGCCAACGGAAACAACTTCGCCTACGGACACGGAGGGCACTACTGAAGGAAAATCCCGTTATCCTGCAAAAGAGAATCTCTCGATTCATCTGCGGACATCTCTCTGACCACGTTGTTAATGCATTCCTCGACCCGCGAATAAAACTTATTCCTTACATAACCTCGTCCTTTTATTTCCCATCCATCGACGAATGAATCTGGACCGGAAGAGAATTACCTTTCTAAAACAATACTGAGAATTCCATACAACATTCGTAGCACGCATTTTTAAAAGCAAGAGTACGTTGCTGATGACCTAGGATTTCCTTAAGCAAAACGAAAAGGCATGCGAGTACTGTAATTCGACGGTGAAATCGAAAGGATCGATACCCAAGCTCGAGGATCTCGGGAGAAATATTTAACATGTGATTTTATCGGCGCCAAGAGAAGGTGGCGCTGGCCCGGTGGTAGCGTGCCCGATTCCAAATCTAAAGGTCCTGAGTTCAACTCCGAAGAACATCCAAAAATTTCCGAAGAATTCCAAAAGTGTCCGAAGAATTCCAAAATTTCCAAAATCCGAAGGTTCTTTTTTTGTTCATTTATCTTCAATATACATTCCAGGCCGCGTCCGGCAAATGCCACGGTAATCACCTTATAATACACTCTTTTACCGATTACCAGGTATTTTTTTTACGCGTCACGGGAACGAATCGTGGATGAACTACCTCTATCGGCCACGAACACGACCGTTCCCCGAGACGAAGAAATTCAGACGAGATCCAAATCAAGCTTATTTTTTCTCGACTACCAAGGCGAAGCTCCGGGTCGACCACTAAGACTCTTACTGAGATTTCAACGTCAATTTCCGCATCTCGGATTGTGATCCGAGATACGGAACTACTGCGTTGCCAGGAATTTCCTATCGGCGCGTTTCTCATTCGACCTGCTTAATCGACACCCTGCTCGGATGGAAATCGTCACACGGTCGGTATGATACCGACTTAGGGACGGTGTTTCAAGGATTCCGAGAATTCTATGGCTCCTCAGAGACACCTCAAGACGCTTGTGGCGTCCTAGAGTAACGAGCTGTGCATTGAATCAAGCGTGCTTTAGAAAAGATGCGAGATGTTCGGAGTCACAGTTCCAAAAGTACCCAACGAAAGGCTCGACTTCGTTCGCTATGTCGTAAAACGAGAACGATAACCCCCCTTGAGTTGTTCGAAGCCTGTCTCTGTAGACTTGGATGGCCGAACAGAGCGGGGAAACTCTTCAACAGCCTCTGAATTGCTCATGAATGCACGCAAAAGCCTTTGTTTTCGAAGAAGCCGAATGACTCTTGCAAGGTCCAAAAAGTTTAACGAAGACATGCGAAGGTTTCGATGCGTAACGGAGATCACGTACATAAATACGCGAGAAAAGGATGTTCGGATCGCCCAGCGAACTAATTTCCTTTGAGAAATGAAAACGACGACTTAGACATTGAATTAGGCGAAATGAATTAATGCGATCGAGATATCACAGCGTCGAAAACTGTCGCTGGATTCCGATGGACAGATTTTCAAAGGTGCCTCGGAGAGTTCGGATTCTTTTCTTAGAATACGTAAACGGTTCAGAAAGACTTCCGGCGTGGCTGAGCGCGTGAGGAAAGAGGGACGAGAGTGGGAGATGTGCCGAGGATGGACAGCGTCTCCGATGACGACGCGATCGTTACTGACGAGTTCCTTGAAAAATATTTTCTGAGTCACGATCATCGGTGTTTGCGAGCGTGAAGATTCTGTTTCGTTATCGTGGGCGCGGCGTCGTGTGACTTCGCTCGACTGCAGAGAACGGGAATTTTGTAATGATTCGTTGGATCGTGACGCCACGTTAGCATGCTTTCTCGCTTGCTATAAATTGCACGTGCCGAAAGTGATCGAACACCAGTTTCCAATCACCTGCCCTCCAGAGCAGACCTCCGAAAAATCATGAAGGTGGCACAGGTAATGTGGAGCAGCTAAATTTGCCTCGGAGATAATTTCGCGAATAAGAAATCGCAAGGTGAATCCACGAGCTAGTCCGTCCTCCTGGATCTCCGAAAAATTCCGCGACGAACATTTCCGTAACAATTTACTGTCAATTTGAATCGGCAGTCACGGTATCTCGATCGAGTGTGGCCAGAGCACCTCGCTAGATCGAGAGGCGACGCACGAAGGAGATTCTAAGAGAAGTAATTTCGATATGTTTCAGATCCTGTTGACCGTTGCCCTCGCAGCTTCCTGCTTCGCCAGTGGACATCATGGAGGACACTTGGACCATTACGTAAGATATATCGCTATCACATCTCGGTGAATGGATGCTATGGACGATTAAAACTAATACGTTGATACTTATCTTCAGGCCCATCCCAAGTACAACTTCGATTACGGCGTGAGCGATCACAAAACCGGAGACGCCAAGAGCCAGTGGGAAACCAGGGACGGAGACGTGGTCAAGGGTGCATACAGCCTGCACGAAGCCGATGGCACCATCAGAACCGTGGAGTACACCGCCGACGACCACAACGGATTCAACGCAGTGGTGAATCGAGCTGGTAAGGCTGTGCACCCACAGCACTATGCCCACGGAGGTCACTACGGAGGTGCTGGCTACGGATCTGGTCACTATGGCGGTGCATCCTCCCACTCCAACTCCAACAACGTCGCCATCGGTCACGGCTACGCCGGAGCCTCCTTCGCACACTCCAACATCGCTCACGGTATCCCCGCCTACGCTGGACGTGGAGTCTACGGTGCTGGACTTTACCACGGAGGAGCAAGCTCTTTCGCCAACGGAAACAACTTCGCCTACGGACACGGAGGGCACTACTGAAGGAAAATCCCGTTATCCTGCAAAAGAGAATCTCTCGATTCATCTGCGGACATCTCTCTGACCACGTTGTTAATGCATTCCTCGACCCGCGAATAAAACTTATTCCTTACATAACCTCGTCCTTTTATTTCCCATCCATCGACGAATGAATCTGGACCGGAAGAGAATTACCTTTCTAAAACAATACTGAGAATTCCATACGACATTCCTAGCACGCATTTTTAAAAGCAAGAGTACGTTGCTGATGACCTAGGATTTCCTTAAGCAAAACGAAAAGGCATGCGAGTACTGTAATTCGACGGTGAAATCGAAAGGATCGATACCCAAGCTCGAGGATCTCGGGAGAAATATTTAACATGTGATTTTATCGGCGCCAAGAGAAGGTGGCGCTGGCCCGGTGGAAGCGTGCCCGATTCCAAATCTAAAGGTCCTGAGTTCAACTCCGAAGAACATCCAAAAATTTCCGAAGAATTCCAAAAGTGTCCGAAGAATTCCAAAATTTCCAAAATCCGAAGGTTCTTTTTTTGTTCATTTATCTTCAATATACATTCCAGGCCGCGTCCGGCAAATGCCACGGTAATCACTTTATAATACACTCTTTTACCGATTACCAGGCAAATATCCACGGTTACGATTTTTTTTACGCGTCACGGGAACGAATCGTGGATGAACTACCTCTATCGGCCACGAACACGACCGTTCCCCGAGACGAAGAAATTCAGACGAGATCCAAATCAAGCTTATTTTTTCTCGACTACCAAGGCGAAGCTCCGGGTCGACCACTAAGACTCTTACTGAGATTCCAACGTCAATTTCCGTATCTCGGATCACACTACTGCGTTGCCAGGAATTTCCTATCGGCGCGTTTCTCATTCGACCTGCTTAATCGACACCCTGCTCGGATGGAAATCGTCACACGGTCGGTATGATACCGACTTAGGGACGGTGTTTCAAGGATTCCGAGAATTCTATGGCTCCTCAGAGACACCTCAAGACGCTTGTGGCGTCCTAGAGTAACGAGCTGTGCATTGAATCAAGCGTGCTTTAGAAAAGATGCGAGATGTTCGGAGTCACAGTTCCAAAAGTACCCAACGAAAGGCTCGACTTCGTTCGCTATGTCGTAAAACGAGAACGATAACCCCCCTAGAGTTGTTCGAAGCCTGTCTCTGTAGACTTGGATGGCCGAACAGAGCGGGGAAACTCTTCAACAGCCTCTGAATTGCTCATGAATGCACGCAAAAGCCTTTGTTTTCGAAGAAGCCGAATGACTCTTGCAAGGTCCGAAAAGTTTAACGAAGACATGCGAAGGTTTCGATGCGTAACGGAGATCACGTACATAAATACGCGAGAAAAGGATGTTCGGATCGCCCAGCGAACTAATTTCCTTTGAGAAATGAAAACGACGACTTGGACATTGAATTAGGCGAAATGAATTAATGCGATCGAGATATCACAGCGTCGAAAACTGTCGCTGGATTCCGATGGACAGATTTTCAAAGGTGCCTCGGAGAGTTCGGAGTTCTTTTCTTAGAATACGTAAACGGTTCAGAAAGACGTCCGGCGTGGCTGAGCGCGTGAGGAAAGAGGGACGAGAGTGGGAGATGTGCCGAGGATGGACAGCGTCTCCGATGACGACGCGATCGTTACTGACGAGTTCCTTGAAAAATATTTTCTGAGTCACGATCATCGGTGTTTGCGAGCGTGAAGTTGCCGCGATTCTGTTTCGTTATCGTGGGCGCGGCGTCGTGTGACTTCGCTCGACTGCAGAGAACGGGAATTTTGCAATGATTCGTTGGATCGTGACGCATCGTTAGCATGCTTTCTCGCTTGCTATAAATTGCACGTGCCGAAAGTGATCGAACACCAGTTTCCAATCACCGGCCCTCCAGAGCAGACCTCCGAAAAATCATGAAGGTGGCACAGGTAATGTGGAGCAGCTAAATTTGCCTCGGAGATAATTTCGCGAATAAGAAATCGCAAGGTGAATCCACGAGCTAGTCCGTCCTCCTGGATCTCCGAAAAATTCCGCGACGAACATTTCCGTAACAATTTACTGTCATTTTGAATCGGCAGTCACGGTATCTCGATCGAGTGTGGCCAGAGCACCTCGCTAGATCGAGAGGCGACGCACGAAGGAGATTCTAAGAGAAGTAATTTCGATATGTTTCAGATCCTGTTGACCGTTGCCCTCGCAGCTTCCTGCTTCGCCAGTGGACATCATGGAGGACACTTGGACCATTACGTAAGATATATCGCTATCACATCTCGGTGAATGGATGCTATGGACGATTAAAACTAATACGTTGATACTTATCTTCAGGCCCATCCCAAGTACAACTTCGATTACGGCGTGAGCGATCACAAAACCGGAGACGCCAAGAGCCAGTGGGAAACCAGGGACGGAGACGTGGTCAAGGGTGCATACAGCCTGCACGAAGCCGATGGCACCATCAGAACCGTGGAGTACACCGCCGACGACCACAACGGATTCAACGCAGTGGTGAATCGAGCTGGTAAGGCTGTGCACCCACAGCACTATGCCCACGGAGGTCACTACGGAGGTGCTGGCTACGGATCTGGTCACTATGGCGGTGCATCCTCCCACTCCAACTCCAACAACGTCGCCATCGGTCACGGCTACGCCGGAGCCTCCTTCGCACACTCCAACATCGCTCACGGTATCCCCGCCTACGCTGGACTTGGAGTCTACGGTGCTGGACTTTACCACGGAGGAGCAAGCTCTTTCGCCAACGGAAACAACTTCGCCTACGGACACGGAGTGCACTACTGAAGGAAAATCCCGTTATCCTGCAATAGAGATCAAAAATCTCTCGATTCATCTGCGGACATCTCTCTGACCACGTTGTTAATGCATTCCTCGACCCGCGAATAAAACTTATTCCTTACATAACCTCGTCCTTTTATTTCCCATCCATCGACGAATGAATCTGGACCGGAAGAGAATTACCTTTCTAAAACAATACTGAGAATTCCATACAACATTCGTAGCACGCATTTTTAAAAGCAAGAGTACGTTGCTGATGACCTAGGATTTCCTTAAGCGAAACGAAAAGGCATGCGAGTACTGTAATTCGACGGTGAAATCGAAAGGATCGATACCCAAGCTCGAGGAGCTCGGGAGAAATATTTAACATGTGATTTTATCGGCGCCAAGAGAAGGTGGCGCTGGCCCGGTGGTAGCGTGCCCGATTCCAAATCTAAAGGTCCTGAGTTCAACTCCGAAGAACATCCAAAAATTTCCGAAGAATTCCAAAAGTGTCCGAAGAATTCCAAAATTTCCAAAATCCGAAGGTTCTTTTTTTGTTCATTTATCTTCAATATACATTCCAGGCCGCGTCCGGCAAATGCCACGGTAATCACTTTATAATACACTCTTTTACCGATTACCAGGCAAATATCCACGGTTACGATTTTTTTTACGCGTCACGGGAACGAATCGTGGATGAACTACCTCTATCGGCCACGAACACGACCGTTCCCCGAGACGAAGAAATTCAGACGAGATCCAAATCAAGCTTATTTTTTCTCGACTACCAAGGCGAAGCTCCGGGTCGACCACTAAGACTCTTACTGAGATTCCAACGTCAATTTCCGTATCTCGGATCACACTACTGCGTTGCCAGGAATTTCCTATCGGCGCGTTTCTCATTCGACCTGCTTAATCGACACCCTGCTCGGATGGAAATCGTCACACGGTCGGTATGATACCGACTTAGGGACGGTGTTTCAAGGATTCCGAGAATTCTATGGCTCCTCAGAGACACCTCAAGACGCTTGTGGCGTCCTAGAGTAACGAGCTGTGCATTGAATCAAGCGTGCTTTAGAAAAGATGCGAGATGTTCGGAGTCACAGTTCCAAAAGTACCCAACGAAAGGCTCGACTTCGTTCGCTATGTCGTAAAACGAGAACGATAACCCCCCTAGAGTTGTTCGAAGCCTGTCTCTGTAGACTTGGATGGCCGAACAGAGCGGGGAAACTCTTCAACAGCCTCTGAATTGCTCATGAATGCACGCAAAAGCCTTTGTTTTCGAAGAAGCCGAATGACTCTTGCAAGGTCCGAAAAGTTTAACGAAGACATGCGAAGGTTTCGATGCGTAACGGAGATCACGTACATAAATACGCGAGAAAAGGATGTTCGGATCGCCCAGCGAACTAATTTCCTTTGAGAAATGAAAACGACGACTTGGACATTGAATTAGGCGAAATGAATTAATGCGATCGAGATATCACAGCGTCGAAAACTGTCGCTGGATTCCGATGGACAGATTTTCAAAGGTGCCTCGGAGAGTTCGGAGTTCTTTTCTTAGAATACGTAAACGGTTCAGAAAGACGTCCGGCGTGGCTGAGCGCGTGAGGAAAGAGGGACGAGAGTGGGAGATGTGCCGAGGATGGACAGCGTCTCCGATGACGACGCGATCGTTACTGACGAGTTCCTTGAAAAATATTTTCTGAGTCACGATCATCGGTGTTTGCGAGCGTGAAGTTGCCGCGATTCTGTTTCGTTATCGTGGGCGCGGCGTCGTGTGACTTCGCTCGACTGCAGAGAACGGGAATTTTGCAATGATTCGTTGGATCGTGACGCATCGTTAGCATGCTTTCTCGCTTGCTATAAATTGCACGTGCCGAAAGTGATCGAACACCAGTTTCCAATCACCGGCCCTCCAGAGCAGACCTCCGAAAAATCATGAAGGTGGCACAGGTAATGTGGAGCAGCTAAATTTGCCTCGGAGATAATTTCGCGAATAAGAAATCGCAAGGTGAATCCACGAGCTAGTCCGTCCTCCTGGATCTCCGAAAAATTCCGCGACGAACATTTCCGTAACAATTTACTGTCATTTTGAATCGGCAGTCACGGTATCTCGATCGAGTGTGGCCAGAGCACCTCGCTAGATCGAGAGGCGACGCACGAAGGAGATTCTAAGAGAAGTAATTTCGATATGTTTCAGATCCTGTTGACCGTTGCCCTCGCAGCTTCCTGCTTCGCCAGTGGACATCATGGAGGACACTTGGACCATTACGTAAGATATATCGCTATCACATCTCGGTGAATGGATGCTATGGACGATTAAAACTAATACGTTGATACTTATCTTCAGGCCCATCCCAAGTACAACTTCGATTACGGCGTGAGCGATCACAAAACCGGAGACGCCAAGAGCCAGTGGGAAACCAGGGACGGAGACGTGGTCAAGGGTGCATACAGCCTGCACGAAGCCGATGGCACCATCAGAACCGTGGAGTACACCGCCGACGACCACAACGGATTCAACGCAGTGGTGAATCGAGCTGGTAAGGCTGTGCACCCACAGCACTATGCCCACGGAGGTCACTACGGAGGTGCTGGCTACGGATCTGGTCACTATGGCGGTGCATCCTCCCACTCCAACTCCAACAACGTCGCCATCGGTCACGGCTACGCCGGAGCCTCCTTCGCACACTCCAACATCGCTCACGGTATCCCCGCCTACGCTGGACTTGGAGTCTACGGTGCTGGACTTTACCACGGAGGAGCAAGCTCTTTCGCCAACGGAAACAACTTCGCCTACGGACACGGAGTGCACTACTGAAGGAAAATCCCGTTATCCTGCAATAGAGATCAAAAATCTCTCGATTCATCTGCGGACATCTCTCTGACCACGTTGTTAATGCATTCCTCGACCCGCGAATAAAACTTATTCCTTACATAACCTCGTCCTTTTATTTCCCATCCATCGACGAATGAATCTGGACCGGAAGAGAATTACCTTTCTAAAACAATACTGAGAATTCCATACAACATTCGTAGCACGCATTTTTAAAAGCAAGAGTACGTTGCTGATGACCTAGGATTTCCTTAAGCGAAACGAAAAGGCATGCGAGTACTGTAATTCGACGGTGAAATCGAAAGGATCGATACCCAAGCTCGAGGATCTCGGGAGAAATATTTAACATGTGATTTTATCGGCGCCAAGAGAAGGTGGCGCTGGCCCGGTGGTAGCGTGCCCGATTCCAAATCTAAAGGTCCTGAGTTCAACTCCGAAGAACATCCAAAAATTTCCGAAGAATTCCAAAAGTGTCCGAAGAATTCCAAAATTTCCAAAATCCGAAGGTTCTTTTTTTGTTCATTTATCTTCAATATACATTCCAGGCCGCGTCCGGCAAATGCCACGGTAATCACTTTATAATACACTCTTTTACCGATTACCAGGCAAATATCCACGGTTACGATTTTTTTTACGCGTCACGGGAGCGAATCGTGGATGAACTACCTCTATCGGCCACGAACACGACCGTTCCCCGAGACGAAGAAATTCAGACGAGATCCAAATCAAGCTTATTTTTTCTCGACTACGAAGGCGAAGCTCCGGGTCGACCACTAAGACTCTTACTGAGATTTCGACGTCAATTTCCGTATCTCGGATCACACTACTGCGTTGCCAGGAATTTCCTATCGGCGCGTTTCTCATTCGACCTGCTTAATCGACACCCTGCTCGGATGGAAATCGTCACACGGTCGGTATGATACCGACTTAGGGACGGTGTTTCAAGGATTCCGAGAATTCTATGGCTCCTCAGAGACAACTCAAGACGCTTGTGGCGTCCTAGAGTAACGAGCTGTGCATTGAATCAAGCGTGCTTTAGAAAAGATGCGAGATGTTCGGAGTCACAGTTCCAAAAGTACCCAACGAAATGCTCGACTTCGTTCGCTATGTCGTAAAACGAGAAAGATAACCCGCCTAGAGTTGTTCGAAGCCTGTCTCTGTAGACTTGGATGGCCGAACAGAGCGGGGAAACTCTTCAACATCATCTGAATTGCTCATGAATGCACGCAAAAGCCTTTGTTTTCGATGAAGTCGAATGACTCTTGCAAGGTCCAAAAAGTTTAACGAAGACATGCGAAGGTTTCGATGCGTAACGGAGATCACGTACATAAATACGCGAGAAAAGGAAAGGTTCGGATCGCCCAGCGAACTAATTTCCTTTGAGAAATGGAAACGACGACTTAGACATTGAATTAGGCGAAATGAATTAATGCGATCGAGATATCACAGCGTCGAAAACTGTCGCTGGATTCCGATGGACAGATTTTCAAAGGTGCCTCGGAGAGTTCGGATTCTTTTCTTAGAATACGTAAACGGTTCAGAAAGACGTCCGGCGTGGCTGAGCGCGTGAGGAAAGAGGGACGAGAGTGGGAGATGTGCCGAGGATGGACAGCGTCTCCGATGACGACGCGATCGTTACTGACGAGTTCCTTGAAAAATATTTTCTGAGTCACGATCATCGGTGTTTGCGAGCGTGAAGTTGCCGCGATTCTGTTTCGTTATCGTGGGCGCGGCGTCGTGTGACTTCGCTCGACTGCAGAGAACGGGAATTTTGCAATGATTCGTTGGATCGTGACGCATCGTTAGCATGCTTTCTCGCTTGCTATAAATTGCACGTGCCGAAAGTGATCGAACACCAGTTTCCAATCACCGGCCCTCCAGAGCAGACCTCCGAAAAATCATGAAGGTGGCACAGGTAATGTGGAGCAGCTAAATTTGCCTCGGAGATAATTTCGCGAATAAGAAATCGCAAGGTGAATCCACGAGCTAGTCCGTCCTCCTGGATCTCCGAAAAATTCCGCGACGAACATTTCCGTAACAATTTACTGTCCTTTTGAATCGGCAGTCACGGTCGAGTGTGGCCAGAGCACCTCGCTAGATCGAGAGGCGACGCACGAAGGAGATTCTAAGAGAAGTAATTTCGATATGTTTCAGATCCTGTTGACCGTTGCCCTCGCAGCTTCCTGCTTCGCCAGTGGACATCATGGAGGACACTTGGACCATTACGTAAGATATATCGCTATCACATCTCGGTGAATGGATGCTATGGACGATTAAAACTAATACGTTGATACTTATCTTCAGGCCCATCCCAAGTACAACTTCGATTACGGCGTGAGCGATCACAAAACCGGAGACGCCAAGAGCCAGTGGGAAACCAGGGACGGAGACGTGGTCAAGGGTGCATACAGCCTGCACGAAGCCGATGGCACCATCAGAACCGTGGAGTACACCGCCGACGACCACAACGGATTCAACGCAGTGGTGAATCGAGCTGGTAAGGCTGTGCACCCACAGCACTATGCCCACGGAGGTCACTACGGAGGTGCTGGCTACGGATCTGGTCACTATGGCGGTGCATCCTCCCACTCCAACTCCAACAACGTCGCCATCGGTCACGGCTACGCCGGAGCCTCCTTCGCACACTCCAACATCGCTCACGGTATCCCCGCCTACGCTGGACGTGGAGTCTACGGTGCTGGACTTTACCACGGAGGAGCAAGCTCTTTCGCCAACGGAAACAACTTCGCCTACGGACACGGAGGGCACTACTGAAGGAAAATCCCGTTATCCTGCAAAAGAGATCAAAAATCTCTCGATTCATCTGCGGACATCTCTCTGACCACGTTGTTAATGCATTCCTCGACCCGCGAATAAAACTTATTCCTTACATAACCTCGTCCATTTATTTCCCATCCATCGACGAATGAATCTGGACCGGAAGAGAATTACCTTTCTAAAACAATACTGAGAATTCCATACAACATTCGTAGCACGCATTTTTAAAAGCAACAGTACGTTGCTGATGACCTAGGATTTCCTTAAGCGAAACGAAAAGGCATGCGAGTACTGTAATTCGACGGTGAAATCGAAAGGATCGATACCCAAGCTCGAGGATCTCGGGAGAAATATTTAACATGTGATTTTATCGGCGCCAAAAGAAGGTGGCGCTGGACCGGTGGTAGCGTGCCCGATTCCAAATCTAAAGGTCCTGAGTTCAACTACGAAGAACATCCAAAAATTTCCGAAGAATTCCAAAAGTGTCCGAAGAATTCCAAAATTTCCAAAATCCGAAGGTTTATTTTTTGTTCATTTATCTTCAATATACATTCCAGGCCGCGTCCGGCAAACGCCACGGTAATCACTTTATAATACACTCTTTTACCGATTACCAGGCAAATATCCACGGTTACGATTTTTTTTACGCGTCACGGGAACGAATCGTGGATGAACTACCTCTATCGGCCACGAACACGACCGTTCCCCGAGACGAAGAAATTCAGACGAGATCCAAATCAAGCTTATTTTTTCTCGACTACCAAGGCGAAGCTCCGGGTCGACCACTAAGACTCTTACTGAGATTCCAACGTCAATTTCCGTATCTCGGATCACACTACTGCGTTGCCAGGAATTTCCTATCGGCGCGTTTCTCATTCGACCTGCTTAATCGACACCCTGCTCGGATGGAAATCGTCACACGGTCGGTATGATACCGACTTAGGGACGGTGTTTCAAGGATTCCGAGAATTCTATGGCTCCTCAGAGACACCTCAAGACGCTTGTGGCGTCCTAGAGTAACGAGCTGTGCATTGAATCAAGCGTGCTTTAGAAAAGATGCGAGATGTTCGGAGTCACAGTTCCAAAAGTACCCAACGAAAGGCTCGACTTCGTTCGCTATGTCGTAAAACGAGAACGATAACCCCCCTTGAGTTGTTCGAAGCCTGTCTCTGTAGACTTGGATGGCCGAACAGAGCGGGGAAACTCTTCAACATCCTCTGAATTGCTCATGAATGCACGCAAAAGCCTTTGTTTTCGAAGAAGCCGAATGACTCTTGCAAGGTCCAAAAAGTTTAACGAAGACATGCGAAGGTTTCGATGCGTAACGGAGATCACGTACATAAATACGCGAGAAAAGGAAAGGTTCGGATCGCCCAGCGAACTAATTTCCTTTGAGAAATGGAAACGACGACTTAGACATTGAATTAGGCGAAATGAATTAATGCGATCGAGATATCACAGCGTCGAAAACTGTCGCTGGATTCCGATGGACAGATTTTCAAAGGTGCCTCGGAGAGTTCGGATTCTTTTCTTAGAATACGTAAACGGTTCAGAAAGACGTCCGGCGTGGCTGAGCGCGTGAGGAAAGAGGGACGAGAGTGGGAGATGTGCCGAGGATGGACAGCGTCTCCGATGACGACGCGATCGTTACTGACGAGTTCCTTGAAAAATATTTTCTGAGTCACGATCATCGGTGTTTGCGAGCGTGAAGTTGCCGCGATTCTGTTTCGTTATCGTGGGCGCGGCGTCGTGTGACTTCGCTCGACTGCAGAGAACGGGAATTTTGCAATGATTCGTTGGATCGTGACGCATCGTTAGCATGCTTTCTCGCTTGCTATAAATTGCACGTGCCGAAAGTGATCGAACACCAGTTTCCAATCACCGGCCCTCCAGAGCAGACCTCCGAAAAATCATGAAGGTGGCACAGGTAATGTGGAGCAGCTAAATTTGCCTCGGAGATAATTTCGCGAATAAGAAATCGCAAGGTGAATCCACGAGCTAGTCCGTCCTCCTGGATCTCCGAAAAATTCCGCGACGAACATTTCCGTAACAATTTACTGTCATTTTGAATCGGCAGTCACGGTCGAGTGTGGCCAGAGCACCTCGCTAGATCGAGAGGCGACGCACGAAGGAGATTCTAAGAGAAGTAATTTCGATATGTTTCAGATCCTGTTGACCGTTGCCCTCGCAGCTTCCTGCTTCGCCAGTGGACATCATGGAGGACACTTGGACCATTACGTAAGATATATCGCTATCACATCTCGGTGAATGGATGCTATGGACGATTAAAACTAATACGTTGATACCTATCTTCAGGCCCATCCCAAGTACAACTTCGATTACGGCGTGAGCGATCACAAAACCGGAGACGCCAAGAGCCAGTGGGAAACCAGGGACGGAGACGTGGTCAAGGGTGCATACAGCCTGCACGAAGCCGATGGCACCATCAGAACCGTGGAGTACACCGCCGACGACCACAACGGATTCAACGCAGTGGTGAATCGAGCTGGTAAGGCTGTGCACTATGCCCACGGAGGTCACTACGGAGGTGCTGGCTACGGATCTGGTCACTATGGCGGTGCATCCTCCCACTCCAACTCCAACAACGTCGCCATCGGTCACGGCTACGCCGGAGCCTCCTTCGCACACTCCAACATCGCTCACGGTATCCCCGCCTACGCTGGACGTGGAGTCTACGGTGCGGGACTTTACCACGGAGGAGCAAGCTCTTTCGCCAACGGAAACAACTTCGCCTACGGACACGGAGGGCACTACTGAAGGAAAATCCCGTTATCCTGCAAAAGAGATCAAAAATCTCTCGATTCATCTGCGGACATCTCTCTGACCACGTTGTTAATGCATTCTTCGACCCGCGAATAAAACTTATTCCTTACATAACCTCGTCCTTTTATTTCCCATCCATCGACGAATGAATCTGGACCGGAAGAGAATTACCTTTCTAAAACAATACTGAGAATTCCATACAACATTCGTAGCACGCATTTTTAAAAGCAAGAGTACGTTGCTGATGACCTAGGATTTCCATAAGCGAAACGAAAAGGCATGCGAGTACTGTAATTCGACGGTGAAATCGAAAGGATCGATACCCAAGCTCGAGGATCTCGGGAGAAATATTTAACATGTGATTTTATCGGCGCCAAAAGAAGGTGGCGCTGGCCCGATGGTAGCGTGCCCGATTCCAAATCTAAAGGTCCTGAGTTCAACTCCGAAGAACATCCAAAAATTTCCGAAGAATTCCAAAAGTGTCCGAAGAATTCCAAAATCCGAAGGTTTTTTTTTTTGTTCATTTATCTTCAATATACATTCCAGGCCGCGTCCGGCAAACGCCACGGTAATCACTTTATAATACACTCTTTTACCGATTACCAGGCAAATATCCACGGTTACGATTTTTTTTACGCGTCACGGGAACGAATCGTGGATGAACTACCTCTATCGGCCACGAACACGACCGTTCCCCGAGACGAAGAAATTCAGACGAGATCCAAATCAAGCTTATTTTTTCTCGACTACGAAGGCGAAGCTCCGGGTCGACCACTAAGACTCTTACTGAGATTTCAACGTCAATTTCCGTATCTCGGATCACACTACTGCGTTGCCAGGAATTTCCTATCGGCGCGTTTCTCATTCGACCTGCTTAATCGACACCCTGCTCGGATGGAAATCGTCACACGGTCGGTATGATACCGACTTAGGGACGGTGTTTCAAGGATTCCGAGATTTCTATGGCTCCTCAGAGACAACTCAAGACGCTTGTGGCGTCCTAGAGTAACGAGCTGTGCATTGAATCAAGCGTGCTTTAGAAAAGATGCGAGATGTTCGGAGTCACAGTTCCAAAAGTACCCAACGAAAGGCTCGACTTCGTTCGCTATGTCGTAAAACGAGAACGATAACCCCCCTTGAGTTGTTCGAAGCCTGTATCTGTAGACTTGGATGGCCGAACAGAGCGGGGAAACTCTTCAACATCCTCTGAATTGCTCATGAATGCACGCAAAAGCCTTTGTTTTCGAAGAAGCCGAATGACTCTTGCAAGGTCCAAAAAGTTTAACGAAGACATGCGAAGGTTTCGATGCGTAACGGAGATCACGTACATAAATACGCGAGAAAAGGAAAGGTTCGGATCGCCCAGCGAACTAATTTCCTTTGAGAAATGGAAACGACGACTTAGACATTGAATTAGGCGAAATGAATTAATGCGATCGAGATATCACAGCGTCGAAAACTGTCGCTGGATTTCGATGGACAGATTTTCAAAGGTGCCTCGGAGAGTTCGGATTCTTTTCTTAGAATACGTAAACGGTTCAGAAAGACGTCCGGCGTGGCTGAGCGCGTGAGGAAAGAGGGACGAGAGTGGGAGATGTGCCGAGGATGGACAGCGTCTCCGATGACGACGCGATCGTTACTGACGAGTTCCTTGAAAAATATTTTCTGAGTCACGATCATCGGTGTTTGCGAGCGTGAAGTTGCCGCGATTCTGTTTCGTTATCGTGGGCGCGGCGTCGTGTGACTTCGCTCGACTGCAGAGAACGGGAATTTTGCAATGATTCGTTGGATCGTGACGCATCGTTAGCATGCTTTCTCGCTTGCTATAAATTGCACGTGCCGAAAGTGATCGAACACCAGTTTCCAATCACCGGCCCTCCAGAGCAGACCTCCGAAAAATCATGAAGGTGGCACAGGTAATGTGGAGCAGCTAAATTTGCCTCGGAGATAATTTCGCGAATAAGAAATCGCAAGGTGAATCCACGAGCTAGTCCGTCCTCCTGGATCTCCGAAAAATTCCGCGACGAACATTTCCGTAACAATTTACTGTCCTTTTGAATCGGCAGTCACGGTCGAGTGTGGCCAGAGCACCTCGCTAGATCGAGAGGCGACGCACGAAGGAGATTCTAAGAGAAGTAATTTCGATATGTTTCAGATCCTGTTGACCGTTGCCCTCGCAGCTTCCTGCTTCGCCAGTGGACATCATGGAGGACACTTGTACCATTACGTAAGATATATCGCTATCACATCTCGGTGAATGGATGCTATGGACGATTAAAACTAATACATTGATACTTATCTTCAGGCCCATCCCAAGTACAACTTCGATTACGGCGTGAGCGATCACAAAACCGGAGACGCCAAGAGCCAGTGGGAAACCAGGGACGGAGACGTGGTCAAGGGTGCATACAGCCTGCACGAAGCCGATGGCACCATCAGAACCGTGGAGTACACCGCCGACGACCACAACGGATTCAACGCAGTGGTGAATCGAGCTGGTAAGGCTGTGCACCCACAGCACTATGCCCACGGAGGTCACTACGGAGGTGCTGGCTACGGATCTGGTCACTATGGCGGTGCATCCTCCCACTCCAACTCCAACAACGTCGCCATCGGTCACGGCTACGCCGGAGCCTCCTTCGCACACTCCAACATCGCTCACGGTATCCCCGCCTACGCTGGACGTGGAGTCTACGGTGCTGGACTTTACCACGGAGGAGCAAGCTCTTTCGCCAACGGAAACAACTTCGCCTACGGACACGGAGGGCACTACTGAAGGAAAATCCCGTTATCCTGCAAAAGAGATCAAAAATCTCTCGATTCATCTGCGGACATCTCTCTGACCACGTTGTTAATGCATTCCTCGACCCGCGAATAAAACTTATTCCTTACATAACCTCGTCCTTTTATTTCCCATCCATCGACGAATGAATCTGGACCGGAAGAGAATTACCTTTCTAAAACAATACTGAGAATTCCATACAACATTCGTAGCACGCATTTTTAAAAGCAAGAGTACGTTGCTGATGACCTAGGATTTCCTTAAGCGAAACGAAAAGGCATGCGAGTACTGTAATTCGACGGTGAAATCGAAAGGATCGATACCCAAGCTCGAGGATCTCGGGAGAAATATTTAACATGTGATTTTATCGGCGCCAAAATAAGGTGGCGCTGGCCCGGTGGTAGCGTGCCCGATTCCAAATCTAAAGGTCCTGAGTTCAACTCCGAAGAACATCCAAAAATTTCCGAAGAATTCCAAAAGTGTCCGAAGAATTCCAAAATCCGAAATTTTTTTTTTGTTCATTTATCTTCAATATACATTCCAGGCCGCGTCCGGCAAATGCCACGGTAATCACTTTATAATACACTCTTTTACCGATTACCAGGCAAATATCCACGGTTACGATTTTTTTTACGCGTCACGGGAGCGAATCGTGGATGAACTACCTCTATCGGCCACGAACACGACCGTTCCCCGAGACGAAGAAATTCAGACGAGATCCAAATCAAGCTTATTTTTTCTCGACTACGAAGGCGAAGCTCCGGGTCGACCACTAAGACTCTTACTGAGATTTCGACGTCAATTTCCGTATCTCGGATCACACTACTGCGTTGCCAGGAATTTCCTATCGGCGCGTTTCTCATTCGACCTGCTTAATCGACACCCTGCTCGGATGGAAATCGTCACACGGTCGGTATGATACCGACTTAGGGACGGTGTTTCAAGGATTCCGAGAATTCTATGGCTCCTCAGAGACAACTCAAGACGCTTGTGGCGTCCTAGAGTAACGAGCTGTGCATTGAATCAAGCGTGCTTTAGAAAAGATGCGAGATGTTCGGAGTCACAGTTCCAAAAGTACCCAACGAAATGCTCGACTTCGTTCGCTATGTCGTAAAACGAGAAAGATAACCCGCCTAGAGTTGTTCGAAGCCTGTCTCTGTAGACTTGGATGGCCGAACAGAGCGGGGAAACTCTTCAACATCATCTGAATTGCTCATGAATGCACGCAAAAGCCTTTGTTTTCGATGAAGTCGAATGACTCTTGCAAGGTCCAAAAAGTTTAACGAAGACATGCGAAGGTTTCGATGCGTAACGGAGATCACGTACATAAATACGCGAGAAAAGGAAAGGTTCGGATCGCCCAGCGAACTAATTTCCTTTGAGAAATGGAAACGACGACTTAGACATTGAATTAGGCGAAATGAATTAATGCGATCGAGATATCACAGCGTCGAAAACTGTCGCTGGATTCCGATGGACAGATTTTCAAAGGTGCCTCGGAGAGTTCGGATTCTTTTCTTAGAATACGTAAACGGTTCAGAAAGACGTCCGGCGTGGCTGAGCGCGTGAGGAAAGAGGGACGAGAGTGGGAGATGTGCCGAGGATGGACAGCGTCTCCGATGACGACGCGATCGTTACTGACGAGTTCCTTGAAAAATATTTTCTGAGTCACGATCATCGGTGTTTGCGAGCGTGAAGTTGCCGCGATTCTGTTTCGTTATCGTGGGCGCGGCGTCGTGTGACTTCGCTCGACTGCAGAGAACGGGAATTTTGCAATGATTCGTTGGATCGTGACGCATCGTTAGCATGCTTTCTCGCTTGCTATAAATTGCACGTGCAGAAAGTGATCGAACACCAAGTTCCAATCACCGGCCCTCCAGAGCAGACCTCCGAAAAATCATGAAGGTGGCACAGGTAATGTGGAGCAGCTAAATTTGCCTCGGAGATAATTTCGCGAATAAGAAATCGCAAGGTGAATCCACGAGCTAGTCCGTCCTCCTGGATCTCCGAAAAATTCCGCGACGAACATTTCCGTAACAATTTACTGTCCTTTTGAATCGGCAGTCACGGTCGAGTGTGGCCAGAGCACCTCGCTAGATCGAGAGGCGACGCACGAAGGAGATTCTAAGAGAAGTAATTTCGATATGTTTCAGATCCTGTTGACCGTTGCCCTCGCAGCTTCCTGCTTCGCCAGTGGACATCATGGAGGACACTTGGACCATTACGTAAGATATATCGCTATCACATCTCGGTGAATGGATGCTATGGACGATTAAAACTAATACGTTGATACTTATCTTCAGGCCCATCCCAAGTACAACTTCGATTACGGCGTGAGCGATCACAAAACCGGAGACGCCAAGAGCCAGTGGGAAACCAGGGACGGAGACGTGGTCAAGGGTGCATACAGCCTGCACGAAGCCGATGGCACCATCAGAACCGTGGAGTACACCGCCGACGACCACAACGGATTCAACGCAGTGGTGAATCGAGCTGGTAAGGCTGTGCACCCACAGCACTATGCCCACGGAGGTCACTACGGAGGTGCTGGCTACGGATCTGGTCACTATGGCGGTGCATCCTCCCACTCCAACTCCAACAACGTCGCCATCGGTCACGGCTACGCCGGAGCCTCCTTCGCACACTCCAACATCGCTCACGGTATCCCCGCCTACGCTGGACGTGGAGTCTACGGTGCTGGACTTTACCACGGAGGAGCAAGCTCTTTCGCCAACGGAAACAACTTCGCCTACGGACACGGAGGGCACTACTGAAGGAAAATCCCGTTATCCTGCAAAAGAGATCAAAAATCTCTCGATTCATCTGCGGACATCTCTCTGACCACGTTGTTAATGCATTCCTCGACCCGCGAATAAAACTTATTCCTTACATAACCTCGTCCTTTTATTTCCCATCCATCGACGAATGAATCTGGACCGGAAGAGAATTACCTTTCTAAAACAATACTGAGAATTCCATACAACATTCGTAGCACGCATTTTTAAAAGCAAGAGTACGTTGCTGATGACCTAGGATTTCCTTAAGCGAAACGAAAAGGCATGCGAGTACTGTAATTCGACGGTGAAATCGAAAGGATCGATACCCAAGCTCGAGGATCTCGGGAGAAATATTTAACATGTGATTTTATCGGCGCCAAAATAAGGTGGCGCTGGCCCGGTGGTAGCGTGCCCGATTCCAAATCTAAAGGTCCTGAGTTCAACTCCGAAGAACATCCAAAAATTTCCGAAGAATTCCAAAAGTGTCCGAAGAATTCCAAAATCCGAAGGTTTTTTTTTTGTTCATTTATCTTCAATATACATTCCAGGCCGCGTCCGGCAAATGCCACGGTAATCACTTTATAATACACTCTTTTACCGATTACCAGGCAAATATCCACGGTTACGATTTTTTTTACGCGTCACGGGAGCGAATCGTGGATGAACTACCTCTATCGGCCACGAACACGACCGTTCCCCGAGACGAAGAAATTCAGACGAGATCCAAATCAAGCTTATTTTTTCTCGACTACCAAGGCGAAGCTCCGGGTCGACCACTAAGACTCTTACTGAGATTCCAACGTCAATTTCCGTATCTCGGATCACACTACTGCGTTGCCAGGAATTTCCTATCGGCGCGTTTCTCATTCGACCTGCTTAATCGACACCCTGCTCGGATGGAAATCGTCACACGGTCGGTATGATACCGACTTAGGGACGGTGTTTCAAGGATTCCGAGAATTCTATGGCTCCTCAGAGACACCTCAAGACGCTTGTGGCGTCCTAGAGTAACGAGCTGTGCATTGAATCAAGCGTGCTTTAGAAAAGATGCGAGATGTTCGGAGTCACAGTTCCAAAAGTACCCAACGAAAGGCTCGACTTCGTTCGCTATGTCGTAAAACGAGAACGATAACCCCCCTAGAGTTGTTCGAAGCCTGTCTCTGTAGACTTGGATGGCCGAACAGAGCGGGGAAACTCTTCAACAGCCTCTGAATTGCTCATGAATGCACGCAAAAGCCTTTGTTTTCGAAGAAGCCGAATGACTCTTGCAAGGTCCGAAAAGTTTAACGAAGACATGCGAAGGTTTCGATGCGTAACGGAGATCACGTACATAAATACGCGAGAAAAGGATGTTCGGATCGCCCAGCGAACTAATTTCCTTTGAGAAATGAAAACGACGACTTGGACATTGAATTAGGCGAAATGAATTAATGCGATCGAGATATCACAGCGTCGAAAACTGTCGCTGGATTCCGATGGACAGATTTTCAAAGGTGCCTCGGAGAGTTCGGAGTTCTTTTCTTAGAATACGTAAACGGTTCAGAAAGACGTCCGGCGTGGCTGAGCGCGTGAGGAAAGAGGGACGAGAGTGGGAGATGTGCCGAGGATGGACAGCGTCTCCGATGACGACGCGATCGTTACTGACGAGTTCCTTGAAAAATATTTTCTGAGTCACGATCATCGGTGTTTGCGAGCGTGAAGTTGCCGCGATTCTGTTTCGTTATCGTGGGCGCGGCGTCGTGTGACTTCGCTCGACTGCAGAGAACGGGAATTTTGCAATGATTCGTTGGATCGTGACGCATCGTTAGCATGCTTTCTCGCTTGCTATAAATTGCACGTGCCGAAAGTGATCGAACACCAGTTTCCAATCACCGGCCCTCCAGAGCAGACCTCCGAAAAATCATGAAGGTGGCACAGGTAATGTGGAGCAGCTAAATTTGCCTCGGAGATAATTTCGCGAATAAGAAATCGCAAGGTGAATCCACGAGCTAGTCCGTCCTCCTGGATGTCCGAAAAATTCCGCGACGAACATTTCCGTAACAATTTACTGTCATTTTGAATCGGCAGTCACGGTCGAGTGTGGCCAGAGCACCTCGCTAGATCGAGAGGCGACGCACGAAGGAGATTCTAAGAGAAGTAATTTCGATATGTTTCAGATCCTGTTGACCGTTGCCCTCGCAGCTTCCTGCTTCGCCAGTGGACATCATGGAGGACACTTGGACCATTACGTAAGATATATCGCTATCACATCTCGGTGAATGGATGCTATGGACGATTAAAACTAATACGTTGATACTTATCTTCAGGCCCATCCCAAGTACAACTTCGATTACGGCGTGAGCGATCACAAAACCGGAGACGCCAAGAGCCAGTGGGAAACCAGGGACGGAGACGTGGTCAAGGGTGCATACAGCCTGCACGAAGCCGATGGCACCATCAGAACCGTGGAGTACACCGCCGACGACCACAACGGATTCAACGCAGTGGTGAATCGAGCTGGTAAGGCTGTGCACCCACAGCACTATGCCCACGGAGGTCACTACGGAGGTGCTGGCTACGGATCTGGTCACTATGGCGGTGCATCCTCCCACTCCAACTCCAACAACGTCGCCATCGGTCACGGCTACGCCGGAGCCTCCTTCGCACACTCCAACATCGCTCACGGTATCCCCGCCTACGCTGGACTTGGAGTCTACGGTGCTGGACTTTACCACGGAGGAGCAAGCTCTTTCGCCAACGGAAACAACTTCGCCTACGGACACGGAGTGCACTACTGAAGGAAAATCCCGTTATCCTGCAATAGAGATCAAAAATCTCTCGATTCATCTGCGGACATCTCTCTGACCACGTTGTTAATGCATTCCTCGACCCGCGAATAAAACTTATTCCTTACATAACCTCGTCCTTTTATTTCCCATCCATCGACGAATGAATCTGGACCGGAAGAGAATTACCTTTCTAAAACAATACTGAGAATTCCATACAACATTCGTAGCACGCATTTTTAAAAGCAAGAGTACGTTGCTGATGACCTAGGATTTCCTTAAGCGAAACGAAAAGGCATGCGAGTACTGTAATTCGACGGTGAAATCGAAAGGATCGATACCCAAGCTCGAGGATCTCGGGAGAAATATTTAACATGTGATTTTATCGGCGCCAAGAGAAGGTGGCGCTGGCCCGGTGGTAGCGTGCCCGATTCCAAATCTAAAGGTCCTGAGTTCAACTCCGAAGAACATCCAAAAATTTCCGAAGAATTCCAAAAGTGTCCGAAGAATTCCAAAATTTCCAAAATCCGAAGGTTCTTTTTTTGTTCATTTATCTTCAATATACATTCCAGGCCGCGTCCGGCAAATGCCACGGTAATCACTTTATAATACACTCTTTTACCGATTACCAGGCAAATATCCACGGTTACGATTTTTTTTACGCGTCACGGGAACGAATCGTGGATGAACTACCTCTATCGGCCACGAACACGACCGTTCCCCGAGACGAAGAAATTCAGACGAGATCCAAATCAAGCTTATTTTTTCTCGACTACCAAGGCGAAGCTCCGGGTCGACCACTAAGACTCTTACTGAGATTTCAACGTCAATTTCCGTATCTCGGATCACACTACTGCGTTGCCAGGAATTTCCTATCGGCGCGTTTCTCATTCGACCTGCTTAATCGACACCCTGCTCGGATGGAAATCGTCACACGGTCGGTATGATACCGACTTAGGGACGGTGTTTCAAGGATTCCGAGAATTCTATGGCTCCTCAGAGACACCTCAAGACGCTTGTGGCGTCCTAGAGTAACGAGCTGTGCATTGAATCAAGCGTGCTTTAGAAAAGATGCGAGATGTTCGGAGTCACAGTTCCAAAAGTACCCAACGAAAGGCTCGACTTCGTTCGCTATGTCGTAAAACGAGAACGATAACCCCCCTAGAGTTGTTCGAAGCCTGTCTCTGTAGACTTGGATGGCCGAACAGAGCGGGGAAACTCTTCAACAGCCTCTGAATTGCTCATGAATGCACGCAAAAGCCTTTGTTTTCGAAGAAGCCGAATGACTCTTGCAAGGTCCGAAAAGTTTAACGAAGACATGCGAAGGTTTCGATGCGTAACGGAGATCACGTACATAAATACGCGAGAAAAGGATGTTCGGATCGCCCAGCGAACTAATTTCCTTTGAGAAATGAAAACGACGACTTGGACATTGAATTAGGCGAAATGAATTAATGCGATCGAGATATCACAGCGTCGAAAACTGTCGCTGGATTCCGATGGACAGATTTTCAAAGGTGCCTCGGAGAGTTCGGAGTTCTTTTCTTAGAATACGTAAACGGTTCAGAAAGACGTCCGGCGTGGCTGAGCGCGTGAGGAAAGAGGGACGAGAGTGGGAGATGTGCCGAGGATGGACAGCGTCTCCGATGACGACGCGATCGTTACTGACGAGTTCCTTGAAAAATATTTTCTGAGTCACGATCATCGGTGTTTGCGAGCGTGAAGTTGCCGCGATTCTGTTTCGTTATCGTGGGCGCGGCGTCGTGTGACTTCGCTCGACTGCAGAGAACGGGAATTTTGCAATGATCCGTTGGATCGTGGCGCATCGTTAGCATGCTTTCTCGCTTGCTATAAATTGCACGTGCCGAAAGTGATCGAACACCAGTTTCCAATCACCGGCCCTCCAGAGCAGACCTCCGAAAAATCATGAAGGTGGCACAGGTAATGTGGAGCAGCTAAATTTGCCTCGGAGATAATTTCGCGAATAAGAAATCGCAAGGTGAATCCACGAGCTAGTCCGTCCTCCTGGATCTCCGAAAAATTCCGCGACGAACATTTCCGTAACAATTTACTGTCATTTTGAATCGGCAGTCACGGTCGAGTGTGGCCAGAGCACCTCGCTAGATCGAGAGGCGACGCACGAAGGAGATTCTAAGAGAAGTAATTTCGATATGTTTCAGATCCTGTTGACCGTTGCCCTCGCAGCTTCCTGCTTCGCCAGTGGACATCATGGAGGACACTTGGACCATTACGTAAGATATATCGCTATCACATCTCGGTGAATGGATGCTATGGACGATTAAAACTAATACGTTGATACTTATCTTCAGGCCCATCCCAAGTACAACTTCGATTACGGCGTGAGCGATCACAAAACCGGAGACGCCAAGAGCCAGTGGGAAACCAGGGACGGAGACGTGGTCAAGGGTGCATACAGCCTGCACGAAGCCGATGGCACCATCAGAACCGTGGAGTACACCGCCGACGACCACAACGGATTCAACGCAGTGGTGAATCGAGCTGGTAAGGCTGTGCACCCACAGCACTATGCCCACGGAGGTCACTACGGAGGTGCTGGCTACGGATCTGGTCACTATGGCGGTGCATCCTCCCACTCCAACTCCAACAACGTCGCCATCGGTCACGGCTACGCCGGAGCCTCCTTCGCACACTCCAACATCGCTCACGGTATCCCCGCCTACGCTGGACGTGGAGTCTACGGTGCTGGACTTTACCACGGAGGAGCAAGCTCTTTCGCCAACGGAAACAACTTCGCCTACGGACACGGAGGGCACTACTGAAGGAAAACCCCGTTATCCTGCAAAAGAGATCAAAAATCTCTCGATTCATCTGCGGACATCTCTCTGACCACGTTGTTAATGCATTCCTCGACCCGCGAATAAAACTTATTCCTTACATAACCTCGTCCTTTTATTTCCCATCCATCGACGAATGAATCTGGACCGGAAGAGAATTACCTTTCTAAAACAATACTGAGAATTCCATACAACATTCGTAGCACGCATTTTTAAAAGCAAGAGTACGTTGCTGATGACCTAGGATTTCCTTAAGCGAAACGAAAAGGCATGCGAGTACTGTAATTCGACGGTGAAATCGAAAGGATCGATACCCAAGCTCGAGGATCTCGGGAGAAATATTTAACATGTGATTTTATCGGCGCCAAGAGAAGGTGGCGCTGGCCCGGTGGTAGCGTGCCCGATTCCAAATCTGAAGGTCCTGAGTTCAACTCCGAAGAACATCCAAAAATTTCCGAAGAATTCCAAAAGTGTCCGAAGATTTCCAAAATTTCCAAAATCCGAAGGTTCTTTTTTTGTTCATTTATCTTCAATATACATTCCAGGCCGCGTCCGGCAAATGCCACGGTAATCATTTTATAATACACTCTTTTACCGATTACCAGGCAAATATCCACGGTTACGATTTTTTTTACGCGTCACGGGAACGAATCGTGGATGAACTACCTCTATCGGCCACGAACACGACCGTTCCCCGAGACGAAGAAATTCAGACGAGATCCAAATCAAGCTTATTTTTTCTCGACTACCAAGGCGAAGCTCCGGGTCGACCACTAAGACTCTTACTGAGATTCCAACGTCAATTTCCGTATCTCGGATCACACTACTGCGTTGCCAGGAATTTCCTATCGGCGCGTTTCTCATTCGACCTGCTTAATCGACACCCTGCTCGGATGGAAATCGTCACACGGTCGGTATGATACCGACTTAGGGACGGTGTTTCAAGGATTCCGAGAATTCTATGGCTCCTCAGAGACACCTCAAGACGCTTGTGGCGTCCTAGAGTAACGAGCTGTGCATTGAATCAAGCGTGCTTTAGAAAAGATGCGAGATGTTCGGAGTCACAGTTCCAAAAGTACCCAACGAAAGGCTCGACTTCGTTCGCTATGTCGTAAAACGAGAACGATAACCCCCCTAGAGTTGTTCGAAGCCTGTCTCTGTAGACTTGGATGGCCGAACAGAGCGGGGAAACTCTTCAACAGCCTCTGAATTGCTCATGAATGCACGCAAAAGCCTTTGTTTTCGAAGAAGCCGAATGACTCTTGCAAGGTCCGAAAAGTTTAACGAAGACATGCGAAGGTTTCGATGCGTAACGGAGATCACGTACATAAATACGCGAGAAAAGGATGTTCGGATCGCCCAGCGAACTAATTTCCTTTGAGAAATGAAAACGACGACTTGGACATTGAATTAGGCGAAATGAATTAATGCGATCGAGATATCACAGCGTCGAAAACTGTCGCTGGATTCCGATGGACAGATTTTCAAAGGTGCCTCGGAGAGTTCGGAGTTCTTTTCTTAGAATACGTAAACGGTTCAGAAAGACGTCCGGCGTGGCTGAGCGCGTGAGGAAAGAGGGACGAGAGTGGGAGATGTGCCGAGGATGGACAGCGTCTCCGATGACGACGCGATCGTTACTGACGAGTTCCTTGAAAAATATTTTCTGAGTCACGATCATCGGTGTTTGCGAGCGTGAAGTTGCCGCGATTCTGTTTCGTTATCGTGGGCGCGGCGTCGTGTGACTTCGCTCGACTGCAGAGAACGGGAATTTTGCAATGATTCGTTGGATCGTGACGCATCGTTAGCATGCTTTCTCGCTTGCTATAAATTGCACGTGCCGAAAGTGATCGAACACCAGTTTCCAATCACCGGCCCTCCAGAGCAGACCTCCGAAAAATCATGAAGGTGGCACAGGTAATGTGGAGCAGCTAAATTTGCCTCGGAGATAATTTCGCGAATAAGAAATCGCAAGGTGAATCCACGAGCTAGTCCGTCCTCCTGGATCTCCGAAAAATTCCGCGGCGAACATTTCCGTAACAATTTACTGTCATTTTGAATCGGCAGTCACGGTATCTCGATCGAGTGTGGCCAGAGCACCTCGCTAGATCGAGAGGCGACGCACGAAGGAGATTCTAAGAGAAGTAATTTCGATATGTTTCAGATCCTGTTGACCGTTGCCCTCGCAGCTTCCTGCTTCGCCAGTGGACATCATGGAGGACACTTGGACCATTACGTAAGATATATCGCTATCACATCTCGGTGAATGGATGCTATGGACGATTAAAACTAATACGTTGATACTTATCTTCAGGCCCATCCCAAGTACAACTTCGATTACGGCGTGAGCGATCACAAAACCGGAGACGCCAAGAGCCAGTGGGTAACCAGGGACGGAGACGTGGTCAAGGGTGCATACAGCCTGCACGAAGCCGATGGCACCATCAGAACCGTGGAGTACACCGCCGACGACCACAACGGATTCAACGCAGTGGTGAATCGAGCTGGTAAGGCTGTGCACCCACAGCACTATGCCCACGGAGGTCACTACGGAGGTGCTGGCTACGGATCTGGTCACTATGGCGGTGCATCCTCCCACTCCAACTCCAACAACGTCGCCATCGGTCACGGCTACGCCGGAGCCTCCTTCGCACACTCCAACATCGCTCACGGTATCCCCGCCTACGCTGGACGTGGAGTCTACGGTGCTGGACTTTACCACGGAGGAGCAAGCTCTTTCGCCAACGGAAACAACTTCGCCTACGGACACGGAGGGCACTACTGAAGGAAAATCCCGTTATCCTGCAAAAGAAAATCTCTCGATTCATCTGCGGACATCTCTCTGACCACGTTGTTAATGCATTCCTCGACCCGCGAATAAAACTTATTCCTTACATAACCTCGTCCTTTTATTTCCCATCCATCGACGAATGAATCTGGACCGGAAGAGAATTACCTTTCTAAAACAATACTGAGAATTCCATACAACATTCGTAGCACGCATTTTTAAAAGCAAGAGTACGTTGCTGATGACCTAGGATTTCCTTAAGCGAAACGAAAAGGCATGCGAGTACTGTAATTCGACGGTGAAATCGAAAGGATCGATACCCAAGCTCGAGGAGCTCGGGAGAAATATTTAACATGTGATTTTATCGGCGCCAAGAGAAGGTGGCGCTGGCCCGGTGGTAGCGTGCCCGATTCCAAATCTGAAGGTCCTGAGTTCAACTCCGAAGAACATCCAAAAATTTCCGAAGAATTCCAAAAGTGTCCGAAGAATTCCAAAATTTCCAAAATCCGAAGGTTCTTTTTTTGTTCATTTATCTTCAATATACATTCCAGGCCGCGTCCGGCAAATGCCACGGTAATCACTTTATAATACACTCTTTTACCGATTACCAGGCAAATATCCACGGTTACGATTTTTTTTACGCGTCACGGGAGCGAATCGTGGATGAACTACCTCTATCGGCCACGAACACGACCGTTCCCCGAGACGAAGAAATTCAGACGAGATCCAAATCAAGCTTATTTTTTCTCGACTACCAAGGCGAAGCTCCGGGTCGACCACTAAGACTCTTACTGAGATTCCAACGTCAATTTCCGTATCTCGGATCACACTACTGCGTTGCCAGGAATTTCCTATCGGCGCGTTTCTCATTCGACCTGCTTAATCGACACCCTGCTCGGATGGAAATCGTCACACGGTCGGTATGATACCGACTTAGGGACGGTGTTTCAAGGATTCCGAGAATTCTATGGCTCCTCAGAGACACCTCAAGACGCTTGTGGCGTCCTAGAGTAACGAGCTGTGCATTGAATCAAGCGTGCTTTAGAAAAGATGCGAGATGTTCGGAGTCACAGTTCCAAAAGTACCCAACGAAAGGCTCGACTTCGTTCGCTATGTCGTAAAACGAGAACGATAACCCCCCTAGAGTTGTTCGAAGCCTGTCTCTGTAGACTTGGATGGCCGAACAGAGCGGGGAAACTCTTCAACAGCCTCTGAATTGCTCATGAATGCACGCAAAAGCCTTTGTTTTCGAAGAAGCCGAATGACTCTTGCAAGGTCCGAAAAGTTTAACGAAGACATGCGAAGGTTTCGATGCGTAACGGAGATCACGTACATAAATACGCGAGAAAAGGATGTTCGGATCGCCCAGCGAACTAATTTCCTTTGAGAAATGAAAACGACGACTTGGACATTGAATTAGGCGAAATGAATTAATGCGATCGAGATATCACAGCGTCGAAAACTGTCGCTGGATTCCGATGGACAGATTTTCAAAGGTGCCTCGGAGAGTTCGGAGTTCTTTTCTTAGAATACGTAAACGGTTCAGAAAGACGTCCGGCGTGGCTGAGCGCGTGAGGAAAGAGGGACGAGAGTGGGAGATGTGCCGAGGATGGACAGCGTCTCCGATGACGACGCGATCGTTACTGACGAGTTCCTTGAAAAATATTTTCTGAGTCACGATCATCGGTGTTTGCGAGCGTGAAGTTGCCGCGATTCTGTTTCGTTATCGTGGGCGCGGCGTCGTGTGACTTCGCTCGACTGCAGAGAACGGGAATTTTGCAATGATCCGTTGGATCGTGGCGCATCGTTAGCATGCTTTCTCGCTTGCTATAAATTGCACGTGCCGAAAGTGATCGAACACCAGTTTCCAATCACCGGCCCTCCAGAGCAGACCTCCGAAAAATCATGAAGGTGGCACAGGTAATGTGGAGCAGCTAAATTTGCCTCGGAGATAATTTCGCGAATAAGAAATCGCAAGGTGAATCCACGAGCTAGTCCGTCCTCCTGGATCTCCGAAAAATTCCGCGACGAACATTTCCGTAACAATTTACTGTCATTTTGAATCGGCAGTCACGGTATCTCGATCGAGTGTGGCCAGAGCACCTCGCTAGATCGAGAGGCGACGCACGAAGGAGATTCTAAGAGAAGTAATTTCGATATGTTTCAGATCCTGTTGACCGTTGCCCTCGCAGCTTCCTGCTTCGCCAGTGGACATCATGGAGGACACTTGGACCATTACGTAAGATATATCGCTATCACATCTCGGTGAATGGATGCTATGGACGATTAAAACTAATACGTTGATACTTATCTTCAGGCCCATCCCAAGTACAACTTCGATTACGGCGTGAGCGATCACAAAACCGGAGACGCCAAGAGCCAGTGGGAAACCAGGGACGGAGACGTGGTCAAGGGTGCATACAGCCTGCACGAAGCCGATGGCACCATCAGAACCGTGGAGTACACCGCCGACGACCACAACGGATTCAACGCAGTGGTGAATCGAGCTGGTAAGGCTGTGCACCCACAGCACTATGCCCACGGAGGTCACTACGGAGGTGCTGGCTACGGATCTGGTCACTATGGCGGTGCATCCTCCCACTCCAACTCCAACAACGTCGCCATCGGTCACGGCTACGCCGGAGCCTCCTTCGCACACTCCAACATCGCTCACGGTATCCCCGCCTACGCTGGACGTGGAGTCTACGGTGCTGGACTTTACCACGGAGGAGCAAGCTCTTTCGCCAACGGAAACAACTTCGCCTACGGACACGGAGGGCACTACTGAAGGAAAATCCCGTTATCCTGCAAAAGAAAATCTCTCGATTCATCTGCGGACATCTCTCTGACCACGTTGTTAATGCATTCCTCGACCCGCGAATAAAACTTATTCCTTACATAACTTCGTCCTTTTATTTCCCATCCATCGACGAATGAATCTGGACCGGAAGAGAATTACCTTTCTAAAACAATACTGAGAATTCCATACAACATTCGTAGCACGCATTTTTAAAAGCAAGAGTACGTTGCTGATGACCTAGGATTTCCTTAAGCGAAACGAAAAGGCATGCGAGTACTGTAATTCGACGGTGAAATCGAAAGGATCGATACCCAAGCTCGAGGATCTCGGGAGAAATATTTAACATGTGATTTTATCGGCGCCAAGAGAAGGTGGCGCTGGCCCGGTGGTAGCGTGCCCGATTCCAAATCTAAAGGTCCTGAGTTCAACTCCGAAGAACATCCAAAAATTTCCGAAGAATTCCAAAAGTGTCCGAAGAATTCCAAAATTTCCAAAATCCGAAGGTTCTTTTTTTGTTCATTTATCTTCAATATACATTCCAGGCCGCGTCCGGCAAATGCCACGGTAATCACTTTATAATACACTCTTTTACCGATTACCAGGCAAATATCCACGGTTACGATTTTTTTTACGCGTCACGGGAACGAATCGTGGATGAACTACCTCTATCGGCCACGAACACGACCGTTCCCCGAGACGAAGAAATTCAGACGAGATCCAAATCAAGCTTATTTTTTCTCGACTACCAAGGCGAAGCTCCGGGTCGACCACTAAGACTCTTACTGAGATTCCAACGTCAATTTCCGTATCTCGGATCACACTACTGCGTTGCCAGGAATTTCCTATCGGCGCGTTTCTCATTCGACCTGCTTAATCGACACCCTGCTCGGATGGAAATCGTCACACGGTCGGTATGATACCGACTTAGGGACGGTGTTTCAAGGATTCCGAGAATTCTATGGCTCCTCAGAGACACCTCAAGACGCTTGTGGCGTCCTAGAGTAACGAGCTGTGCATTGAATCAAGCGTGCTTTAGAAAAGATGCGAGATGTTCGGAGTCACAGTTCCAAAAGTACCCAACGAAAGGCTCGACTTCGTTCGCTATGTCGTAAAACGAGAACGATAACCCCCCTAGAGTTGTTCGAAGCCTGTCTCTGTAGACTTGGATGGCCGAACAGAGCGGGGAAACTCTTCAACAGCCTCTGAATTGCTCATGAATGCACGCAAAAGCCTTTGTTTTCGAAGAAGCCGAATGACTCTTGCAAGGTCCGAAAAGTTTAACGAAGACATGCGAAGGTTTCGATGCGTAACGGAGATCACGTACATAAATACGCGAGAAAAGGATGTTCGGATCGCCCAGCGAACTAATTTCCTTTGAGAAATGAAAACGACGACTTGGACATTGAATTAGGCGAAATGAATTAATGCGATCGAGATATCACAGCGTCGAAAACTGTCGCTGGATTCCGATGGACAGATTTTCAAAGGTGCCTCGGAGAGTTCGGAGTTCTTTTCTTAGAATACGTAAACGGTTCAGAAAGACGTCCGGCGTGGCTGAGCGCGTGAGGAAAGAGGGACGAGAGTGGGAGATGTGCCGAGGATGGACAGCGTCTCCGATGACGACGCGATCGTTACTGACGAGTTCCTTGAAAAATATTTTCTGAGTCACGATCATCGGTGTTTGCGAGCGTGAAGTTGCCGCGATTCTGTTTCGTTATCGTGGGCGCGGCGTCGTGTGACTTCGCTCGACTGCAGAGAACGGGAATTTTGCAATGATTCGTTGGATCGTGACGCATCGTTAGCATGCTTTCTCGCTTGCGATAAATTGCACGTGCCGAAAGTGATCGAACACCAGTTTCCAATCACCGGCCCTCCAGAGCAGACCTCCGAAAAATCATGAAGGTGGCACAGGTAATGTGGAGCAGCTAAATTTGCCTCGGAGATAATTTCGCGAATAAGAAATCGCAAGGTGAATCCACGAGCTAGTCCGTCCTCCTGGATCTCCGAAAAATTCCGCGACGAACATTTCCGTAACAATTTACTGTCATTTTGAATCGGCAGTCACGGTATCTCGATCGAGTGTGGCCAGAGCACCTCGCTAGATCGAGAGGCGACGCACGAAGGAGATTCTAAGAGAAGTAATTTCGATATGTTTCAGATCCTGTTGACCGTTGCCCTCGCAGCTTCCTGCTTCGCCAGTGGACATCATGGAGGACACTTGGACCATTACGTAAGATATATCGCTATCACATCTCGGTGAATGGATGCTATGGACGATTAAAACTAATACGTTGATACTTATCTTCAGGCCCATCCCAAGTACAACTTCGATTACGGCGTGAGCGATCACAAAACCGGAGACGCCAAGAGCCAGTGGGAAACCAGGGACGGAGACGTGGTCAAGGGTGCATACAGCCTGCACGAAGCCGATGGCACCATCAGAACCGTGGAGTACACCGCCGACGACCACAACGGATTCAACGCAGTGGTGAATCGAGCTGGTAAGGCTGTGCACCCACAGCACTATGCCCACGGAGGTCACTACGGAGGTGCTGGCTACGGATCTGGTCACTATGGCGGTGCATCCTCCCACTCCAACTCCAACAACGTCGCCATCGGTCACGGCTACGCCGGAGCCTCCTTCGCACACTCCAACATCGCTCACGGTATCCCCGCCTACGCTGGACGTGGAGTCTACGGTGCTGGACTTTACCACGGAGGAGCAAGCTCTTTCGCCAACGGAAACAACTTCGCCTACGGACACGGAGGGCACTACTGAAGGAAAATCCCGTTATCCTGCAAAAGAGATCAAAAATCTCTCGATTCATCCGCGGACATCTCTCTGACCACGTTGTTAATGCATTCCTCGACCCGCGAATAAAACTTATTCCTTACATAACCTCGTCCTTTTATTTCCCATCCATCGACGAATGAATCTGGACCGGAAGAGAATTACCTTTCTAAAACAATACTGAGAATTCCATACAACATTCGTAGCACGCATTTTTAAAAGCAAGAGTACGTTGCTGATGACCTAGGATTTCCTTAAGCGAAACGAAAAGGCATGCGAGTACTGTAATTCGACGGTGAAATCGAAAGGATCGATACCCAAGCTCGAGGAGCTCGGGAGAAATATTTAACATGTGATTTTATCGGCGCCAAGAGAAGGTGGCGCTGGCCCGGTGGTAGCGTGCCCGATTCCAAATCTAAAGGTCCTGAGTTCAACTCCGAAGAACATCCAAAAATTTCCGAAGAATTCCAAAAGTGTCCGAAGAATTCCAAAATTTCCAAAATCCGAAGGTTCTTTTTTTGTTCATTTATCTTCAATATACATTCCAGGCCGCGTCCGGCAAATGCCACGGTAATCACTTTATAATACACTCTTTTACCGATTACCAGGCAAATATCCACGGTTACGATTTTTTTTACGCGTCACGGGAACGAATCGTGGATGAACTACCTCTATCGGCCACGAACACGACCGTTCCCCGAGACGAAGAAATTCAGACGAGATCCAAATCAAGCTTATTTTTTCTCGACTACCAAGGCGAAGCTCCGGGTCGACCACTAAGACTCTTACTGAGATTCCAACGTCAATTTCCGTATCTCGGATCACACTACTGCGTTGCCAGGAATTTCCTATCGGCGCGTTTCTCATTCGACCTGCTTAATCGACACCCTGCTCGGATGGAAATCGTCACACGGTCGGTATGATACCGACTTAGGGACGGTGTTTCAAGGATTCCGAGAATTCTATGGCTCCTCAGAGACACCTCAAGACGCTTGTGGCGTCCTAGAGTAACGAGCTGTGCATTGAATCAAGCGTGCTTTAGAAAAGATGCGAGATGTTCGGAGTCACAGTTCCAAAAGTACCCAACGAAAGGCTCGACTTCGTTCGCTATGTCGTAAAACGAGAACGATAACCCCCCTAGAGTTGTTCGAAGCCTGTCTCTGTAGACTTGGATGGCCGAACAGAGCGGGGAAACTCTTCAACAGCCTCTGAATTGCTCATGAATGCACGCAAAAGCCTTTGTTTTCGAAGAAGCCGAATGACTCTTGCAAGGTCCGAAAAGTTTAACGAAGACATGCGAAAGTTTCGATGCGTAACGGAGATCACGTACATAAATACGCGAGAAAAGGATGTTCGGATCGCCCAGCGAACTAATTTCCTTTGAGAAATGAAAACGACGACTTGGACATTGAATTAGGCGAAATGAATTAATGCGATCGAGATATCACAGCGTCGAAAACTGTCGCTGGATTCCGATGGACAGATTTTCAAAGGTGCCTCGGAGAGTTCGGAGTTCTTTTCTTAGAATACGTAAACGGTTCAGAAAGACGTCCGGCGTGGCTGAGCGCGTGAGGAAAGAGGGACGAGAGTGGGAGATGTGCCGAGGATGGACAGCGTCTCCGATGACGACGCGATCGATACTGACGAGTTCCTTGAAAAATATTTTCTGAGTCACGATCATCGGTGTTTGCGAGCGTGAAGTTGCCGCGATTCTGTTTCGTTATCGTGGGCGCGGCGTCGTGTGACTTCGCTCGACTGCAGAGAACGGGAATTTTGCAATGATTCGTTGGATCGTGACGCATCGTTAGCATGCTTTCTCGCTTGCTATAAATTGCACGTGCCGAAAGTGATCGAACACCAGTTTCCAATCACCGGCCCTCCAGAGCAGACCTCCGAAAAATCATGAAGGTGGCACAGGTAATGTGGAGCAGCTAAATTTGCCTCGGAGATAATTTCGCGAATAAGAAATCGCAAGGTGAATCCACGAGCTAGTCCGTCCTCCTGGATCTCCGAAAAATTCCGCGACGAACATTTCCGTAACAATTTACTGTCATTTTGAATCGGCAGTCACGGTATCTCGATCGAGTGTGGCCAGAGCACCTCGCTAGATCGAGAGGCGACGCACGAAGGAGATTCTAAGAGAAGTAATTTCGATATGTTTCAGATCCTGTTGACCGTTGCCCTCGCAGCTTCCTGCTTCGCCAGTGGACATCATGGAGGACACTTGGACCATTACGTAAGATATATCGCTATCACATCTCGGTGAATGGATGCTATGGACGATTAAAACTAATACGTTGATACTTATCTTCAGGCCCATCCCAAGTACAACTTCGATTACGGCGTGAGCGATCACAAAACCGGAGACGCCAAGAGCCAGTGGGAAACCAGGGACGGAGACGTGGTCAAGGGTGCATACAGCCTGCACGAAGCCGATGGCACCATCAGAACCGTGGAGTACACCGCCGACGACCACAACGGATTCAACGCAGTGGTGAATCGAGCTGGTAAGGCTGTGCACCCACAGCACTATGCCCACGGAGGTCACTACGGAGGTGCTGGCTACGGATCTGGTCACTATGGCGGTGCATCCTCCCACTCCAACTCCAACAACGTCGCCATCGGTCACGGCTACGCCGGAGCTTCCTTCGCACACTCCAACATCGCTCACGGTATCCCCGCCTACGCTGGACTTGGAGTCTACGGTGCTGGACTTTACCACGGAGGAGCAAGCTCTTTCGCCAACGGAAACAACTTCGCCTACGGACACGGAGGGCACTACTGAAGGAAAATCCCGTTATCCTGCAAAAGAGATCAAAAATCTCTCGATTCATCTGCGGACATCTCTCTGACCACGTTGTTAATGCATTCCTCGACCCGCGAATAAAACTTATTCCTTACATAACCTCGTCCTTTTATTTCCCATCCATCGACGAATGAATCTGGACCGGAAGAGAATTACCTTTCTAAAACAATACTGAGAATTCCATACAACATTCGTAGCACGCATTTTTAAAAGCAAGAGTACGTTGCTGATGACCTAGGATTTCCTTAAGCGAAACGAAAAGGCATGCGAGTACTGTAATTCGACGGTGAAATCGAAAGGATCGATACCCAAGCTCGAGGATCTCGGGAGAAATATTTAACATGTGATTTTATCGGCGCCAAGAGAAGGTGGCGCTGGCCCGGTGGTAGCGTGCCCGATTCCAAATCTAAAGGTCCTGAGTTCAACTCCGAAGAACATCCAAAAATTTCCGAAGAATTCCAAAAGTGTCCGAAGAATTCCAAAATTTCCAAAATCCGAAGGTTCTTTTTTTGTTCATTTATCTTCAATATACATTCCAGGCCGCGTCCGGCAAATGCCACGGTAATCACTTTATAATACACTCTTTTACCGATTACCAGGCAAATATCCACGGTTACGATTTTTTTTACGCGTCACGGGAACGAATCGTGGATGAACTACCTCTATCGGCCACGAACACGACCGTTCCCCGAGACGAAGAAATTCAGACGAGATCCAAATCAAGCTTATTTTTTCTCGACTACCAAGGCGAAGCTCCGGGTCGACCACTAAGACTCTTACTGAGATTCCAACGTCAATTTCCGTATCCCGGATCACACTACTGCGTTGCCAGGAATTTCCTATCGGCGCGTTTCTCATTCGACCTGCTTAATCGACACCCTGCTCGGATGGAAATCGTCACACGGTCGGTATGATACCGACTTAGGGACGGTGTTTCAAGGATTCCGAGAATTCTATGGCTCCTCAGAGACACCTCAAGACGCTTGTGGCGTCCTAGAGTAACGAGCTGTGCATTGAATCAAGCGTGCTTTAGAAAAGATGCGAGATGTTCGGAGTCACAGTTCCAAAAGTACCCAACGAAAGGCTCGACTTCGTTCGCTATGTCGTAAAACGAGAACGATAACCCCCCTAGAGTTGTTCGAAGCCTGTCTCTGTAGACTTGGATGGCCGAACAGAGCGGGGAAACTCTTCAACAGCCTCTGAATTGCTCATGAATGCACGCAAAAGCCTTTGTTTTCGAAGAAGCCGAATGACTCTTGCAAGGTCCGAAAAGTTTAACGAAGACATGCGAAGGTTTCGATGCGTAACGGAGATCACGTACATAAATACGCGAGAAAAGGATGTTCGGATCGCCCAGCGAACTAATTTCCTTTGAGAAATGAAAACGACGACTTGGACATTGAATTAGGCGAAATGAATTAATGCGATCGAGATATCACAGCGTCGAAAACTGTCGCTGGATTCCGATGGACAGATTTTCAAAGGTGCCTCGGAGAGTTCGGAGTTCTTTTCTTAGAATACGTAAACGGTTCAGAAAGACGTCCGGCGTGGCTGAGCGCGTGAGGAAAGAGGGACGAGAGTGGGAGATGTGCCGAGGATGGACAGCGTCTCCGATGACGACGCGATCGTTACTGACGAGTTCCTTGAAAAATATTTTCTGAGTCACGATCATCGGTGTTTGCGAGCGTGAAGTTGCCGCGATTCTGTTTCGTTATCGTGGGCGCGGCGTCGTGTGACTTCGCTCGACTGCAGAGAACGGGAATTTTGCAATGATTCGTTGGATCGTGACGCATCGTTAGCATGCTTTCTCGCTTGCGATAAATTGCACGTGCCGAAAGTGATCGAACACCAGTTTCCAATCACCGGCCCTCCAGAGCAGACCTCCGAAAAATCATGAAGGTGGCACAGGTAATGTGGAGCAGCTAAATTTGCCTCGGAGATAATTTCGCGAATAAGAAATCGCAAGGTGAATCCACGAGCTAGTCCGTCCTCCTGGATCTCCGAAAAATTCCGCGACGAACATTTCCGTAACAATTTACTGTCATTTTGAATCGGCAGTCACGGTATCTCGATCGAGTGTGGCCAGAGCACCTCGCTAGATCGAGAGGCGACGCACGAAGGAGATTCTAAGAGAAGTAATTTCGATATGTTTCAGATCCTGTTGACCGTTGCCCTCGCAGCTTCCTGCTTCGCCAGTGGACATCATGGAGGACACTTGGACCATTACGTAAGATATATCGCTATCACATCTCGGTGAATGGATGCTATGGACGATTAAAACTAATACGTTGATACTTATCTTCAGGCCCATCCCAAGTACAACTTCGATTACGGCGTGAGCGATCACAAAACCGGAGACGCCAAGAGCCAGTGGGAAACCAGGGACGGAGACGTGGTCAAGGGTGCATACAGCCTGCACGAAGCCGATGGCACCATCAGAACCGTGGAGTACACCGCCGACGACCACAACGGATTCAACGCAGTGGTGAATCGAGCTGGTAAGGCTGTGCACCCACAGCACTATGCCCACGGAGGTCACTACGGAGGTGCTGGCTACGGATCTGGTCACTATGGCGGTGCATCCTCCCACTCCAACTCCAACAACGTCGCCATCGGTCACGGCTACGCCGGAGCCTCCTTCGCACACTCCAACATCGCTCACGGTATCCCCGCCTACGCTGGACGTGGAGTCTACGGTGCTGGACTTTACCACGGAGGAGCAAGCTCTTTCGCCAACGGAAACAACTTCGCCTACGGACACGGAGGGCACTACTGAAGGAAAATCCCGTTATCCTGCAAAAGAGATCAAAAATCTCTCGATTCATCCGCGGACATCTCTCTGACCACGTTGTTTATGCATTCCTCGACCCGCGAATAAAACTTATTCCTTACATAACCTCGTCCTTTTATTTCCCATCCATCGACGAATGAATCTGGACCGGAAGAGAATTACCTTTCTAAAACAATACTGAGAATTCCATACAACATTCGTAGCACGCATTTTTAAAAGCAAGAGTACGTTGCTGATGACCTAGGATTTCCTTAAGCGAAACGAAAAGGCATGCGAGTACTGTAATTCGACGGTGAAATCGAAAGGATCGATACCCAAGCTCGAGGAGCTCGGGAGAAATATTTAACATGTGATTTTATCGGCGCCAAGAGAAGGTGGCGCTGGCCCGGTGGTAGCGTGCCCGATTCCAAATCTAAAGGTCCTGAGTTCAACTCCGAAGAACATCCAAAAATTTCCGAAGAATTCCAAAAGTGTCCGAAGAATTCCAAAATTTCCAAAATCCGAAGGTTCTTTTTTTGTTCATTTATCTTCAATATACATTCCAGGCCGCGTCCGGCAAATGCCACGGTAATCACTTTATAATACACTCTTTTACCGATTACCAGGCAAATATCCACGGTTACGATTTTTTTTACGCGTCACGGGAACGAATCGTGGATGAACTACCTCTATCGGCCACGAACACGACCGTTCCCCGAGACGAAGAAATTCAGACGAGATCCAAATCAAGCTTATTTTTTCTCGACTACCAAGGCGAAGCTCCGGGTCGACCACTAAGACTCTTACTGAGATTCCAACGTCAATTTCCGTATCTCGGATCACACTACTGCGTTGCCAGGAATTTCCTATCGGCGCGTTTCTCATTCGACCTGCTTAATCGACACCCTGCTCGGATGGAAATCGTCACACGGTCGGTATGATACCGACTTAGGGACGGTGTTTCAAGGATTCCGAGAATTCTATGGCTCCTCAGAGACACCTCAAGACGCTTGTGGCGTCCTAGAGTAACGAGCTGTGCATTGAATCAAGCGTGCTTTAGAAAAGATGCGAGATGTTCGGAGTCACAGTTCCAAAAGTACCCAACGAAAGGCTCGACTTCGTTCGCTATGTCGTAAAACGAGAACGATAACCCCCCTAGAGTTGTTCGAAGCCTGTCTCTGTAGACTTGGATGGCCGAACAGAGCGGGGAAACTCTTCAACAGCCTCTGAATTGCTCATGAATGCACGCAAAAGCCTTTGTTTTCGAAGAAGCCGAATGACTCTTGCAAGGTCCGAAAAGTTTAACGAAGACATGCGAAGGTTTCGATGCGTAACGGAGATCACGTACATAAATACGCGAGAAAAGGATGTTCGGATCGCCCAGCGAACTAATTTCCTTTGAGAAATGAAAACGACGACTTGGACATTGAATTAGGCGAAATGAATTAATGCGATCGAGATATCACAGCGTCGAAAACTGTCGCTGGATTCCGATGGACAGATTTTCAAAGGTGCCTCGGAGAGTTCGGAGTTCTTTTCTTAGAATACGTAAACGGTTCAGAAAGACGTCCGGCGTGGCTGAGCGCGTGAGGAAAGAGGGACGAGAGTGGGAGATGTGCCGAGGATGGACAGCGTCTCCGATGACGACGCGATCGTTACTGACGAGTTCCTTGAAAAATATTTTCTGAGTCACGATCATCGGTGTTTGCGAGCGTGAAGTTGCCGCGATTCTGTTTCGTTATCGTGGGCGCGGCGTCGTGTGACTTCGCTCGACTGCAGAGAACGGGAATTTTGCAATGATTCGTTGGATCGTGACGCATCGTTAGCATGCTTTCTCGCTTGCTATAAATTGCACGTGCCGAAAGTGATCGAACACCAGTTTCCAATCACCGGCCCTCCAGAGCAGACCTCCGAAAAATCATGAAGGTGGCACAGGTAATGTGGAGCAGCTAAATTTGCCTCGGAGATAATTTCGCGAATAAGAAATCGCAAGGTGAATCCACGAGCTAGTCCGTCCTCCTGGATCTCCGAAAAATTCCGCGACGAACATTTCCGTAACAATTTACTGTCATTTTGAATCGGCAGTCACGGTATCTCGATCGAGTGTGGCCAGAGCACCTCGCTAGATCGAGAGGCGACGCACGAAGGAGATTCTAAGAGAAGTAATTTCGATATGTTTCAGATCCTGTTGACCGTTGCCCTCGCAGCTTCCTGCTTCGCCAGTGGACATCATGGAGGACACTTGGACCATTACGTAAGATATATCGCTATCACATCTCGGTGAATGGATGCTATGGACGATTAAAACTAATACGTTGATACTTATCTTCAGGCCCATCCCAAGTACAACTTCGATTACGGCGTGAGCGATCACAAAACCGGAGACGCCAAGAGCCAGTGGGAAACCAGGGACGGAGACGTGGTCAAGGGTGCATACAGCCTGCACGAAGCCGATGGCACCATCAGAACCGTGGAGTACACCGCCGACGACCACAACGGATTCAACGCAGTGGTGAATCGAGCTGGTAAGGCTGTGCACCCACAGCACTATGCCCACGGAGGTCACTACGGAGGTGCTGGCTACGGATCTGGTCACTATGGCGGTGCATCCTCCCACTCCAACTCCAACAACGTCGCCATCGGTCACGGCTACGCCGGAGCCTCCTTCGCACACTCCAACATCGCTCACGGTATCCCCGCCTACGCTGGACGTGGAGTCTACGGTGCTGGACTTTACCACGGAGGAGCAAGCTCTTTCGCCAACGGAAACAACTTCGCCTACGGACACGGAGGGCACTACTGAAGGAAAATCCCGTTATCCTGCAAAAGAGATCAAAAATCTCTCGATTCATCCGCGGACATCTCTCTGACCACGTTGTTTATGCATTCCTCGACCCGCGAATAAAACTTATTCCTTACATAACCTCGTCCTTTTATTTCCCATCCATCGACGAATGAATCTGGACCGGAAGAGAATTACCTTTCTAAAACAATACTGAGAATTCCATACAACATTCGTAGCACGCATTTTTAAAAGCAAGAGTACGTTGCTGATGACCTAGGATTTCCTTAAGCGAAACGAAAAGGCATGCGAGTACTGTAATTCGACGGTGAAATCGAAAGGATCGATACCCAAGCTCGAGGAGCTCGGGAGAAATATTTAACATGTGATTTTATCGGCGCCAAGAGAAGGTGGCGCTGGCCCGGTGGTAGCGTGCCCGATTCCAAATCTAAAGGTCCTGAGTTCAACTCCGAAGAACATCCAAAAATTTCCGAAGAATTCCAAAAGTGTCCGAAGAATTCCAAAATTTCCAAAATCCGAAGGTTCTTTTTTTGTTCATTTATCTTCAATATACATTCCAGGCCGCGTCCGGCAAATGCCACGGTAATCACTTTATAATACACTCTTTTACCGATTACCAGGCAAATATCCACGGTTACGATTTTTTTTACGCGTCACGGGAACGAATCGTGGATGAACTACCTCTATCGGCCACGAACACGACCGTTCCCCGAGACGAAGAAATTCAGACGAGATCCAAATCAAGCTTATTTTTTCTCGACTACCAAGGCGAAGCTCCGGGTCGACCACTAAGACTCTTACTGAGATTCCAACGTCAATTTCCGTATCTCGGATCACACTACTGCGTTGCCAGGAATTTCCTATCGGCGCGTTTCTCATTCGACCTGCTTAATCGACACCCTGCTCGGATGGAAATCGTCACACGGTCGGTATGATACCGACTTAGGGACGGTGTTTCAAGGATTCCGAGAATTCTATGGCTCCTCAGAGACACCTCAAGACGCTTGTGGCGTCCTAGAGTAACGAGCTGTGCATTGAATCAAGCGTGCTTTAGAAAAGATGCGAGATGTTCGGAGTCACAGTTCCAAAAGTACCCAACGAAAGGCTCGACTTCGTTCGCTATGTCGTAAAACGAGAACGATAACCCCCCTAGAGTTGTTCGAAGCCTGTCTCTGTAGACTTGGATGGCCGAACAGAGCGGGGAAACTCTTCAACAGCCTCTGAATTGCTCATGAATGCACGCAAAAGCCTTTGTTTTCGAAGAAGCCGAATGACTCTTGCAAGGTCCGAAAAGTTTAACGAAGACATGCGAAGGTTTCGATGCGTAACGGAGATCACGTACATAAATACGCGAGAAAAGGATGTTCGGATCGCCCAGCGAACTAATTTCCTTTGAGAAATGAAAACGACGACTTGGACATTGAATTAGGCGAAATGAATTAATGCGATCGAGATATCACAGCGTCGAAAACTGTCGCTGGATTCCGATGGACAGATTTTCAAAGGTGCCTCGGAGAGTTCGGATTCTTTTCTTAGAATACGTAAACGGTTCAGAAAGACGTCCGGCGTGGCTGAGCGCGTGAGGAAAGAGGGACGAGAGTGGAAGATGTGCCGAGGATGGACAGCGTCTCCGATGACGACGCGATCGTTACTGACGAGTTCCTTGAAAAATATTTTCTGAGTCACGATCATCGGTGTTTGCGAGCGTGAAGTTGCCGCGATTCTGTTTCGTTATCGTGGGCGCGGCGTCGTGTGACTTCGCTCGACTGCAGAGAACGGGAATTTTGCAATGATCCGTTGGATCGTGGCGCATCGTTAGCATGCTTTCTCGCTTGCTATAAATTGCACGTGCCGAAAGTGATCGAACACCAGTTTCCAATCACCGGCCCTCCAGAGCAGACCTCCGAAAAATCATGAAGGTGGCACAGGTAATGTGGAGCAGCTAAATTTGCCTCGGAGATAATTTCGCGAATAAGAAATCGCAAGGTGAATCCACGAGCTAGTCCGTCCTCCTGGATCTCCGAAAAATTCCGCGACGAACATTTCCGTAACAATTTACTGTCATTTTGAATCGGCAGTCACGGTATCTCGATCGAGTGTGGCCAGAGCACCTCGCTAGATCGAGAGGCGACGCACGAAGGAGATTCTAAGAGAAGTAATTTCGATATGTTTCAGATCCTGTTGACCGTTGCCCTCGCAGCTTCCTGCTTCGCCAGTGGACATCATGGAGGACACTTGGACCATTACGTAAGATATATCGCTATCACATCTCGGTGAATGGATGCTATGGACGATTAAAACTAATACGTTGATACTTATCTTCAGGCCCATCCCAAGTACAACTTCGATTACGGCGTGAGCGATCACAAAACCGGAGACGCCAAGAGCCAGTGGGAAACCAGGGACGGAGACGTGGTCAAGGGTGCATACAGCCTGCACGAAGCCGATGGCACCATCAGAACCGTGGAGTACACCGCCGACGACCACAACGGATTCAACGCAGTGGTGAATCGAGCTGGTAAGGCTGTGCACCCACAGCACTATGCCCACGGAGGTCACTACGGAGGTGCTGGCTACGGATCTGGTCACTATGGCGGTGCATCCTCCCACTCCAACTCCAACAACGTCGCCATCGGTCACGGCTACGCCGGAGCCTCCTTCGCACACTCCAACATCGCTCACGGTATCCCCGCCTACGCTGGACTTGGAGTCTACGGTGCTGGACTTTACCACGGAGGAGCAAGCTCTTTCGCCAACGGAAACAACTTCGCCTACGGACACGGAGGGCACTACTGAAGGAAAATCCCGTTATCCTGCAAAAGAGATCAAAAATCTCTCGATTCATCTGCGGACATCTCTCTGACCACGTTGTTAATGCATTCCTCGACCCGCGAATAAAACTTATTCCTTACATAACCTCGTCCTTTTATTTCCCATCCATCGACGAATGAATCTGGACCGGAAGAGAATTACCTTTCTAAAACAATACTGAGAATTCCATACAACATTCGTAGCACGCATTTTTAAAAGCAAGAGTACGTTGCTGATGACCTAGGATTTCCTTAAGCGAAACGAAAAGGCATGCGAGTACTGTAATTCGACGGTGAAATCGAAAGGATCGATACCCAAGCTCGAGGATCTCGGGAGAAATATTTAACATGTGATTTTATCGGCGCCAAGAGAAGGTGGCGCTGGCCCGGTGGTAGCGTGCCCGATTCCAAATCTAAAGGTCCTGAGTTCAACTCCGAAGAACATCCAAAAATTTCCGAAGAATTCCAAAAGTGTCCGAAGAATTCCAAAATTTCCAAAATCCGAAGGTTCTTTTTTTGTTCATTTATCTTCAATATACATTCCAGGCCGCGTCCGGCAAATGCCACGGTAATCACTTTATAATACACTCTTTTACCGATTACCAGGCAAATATCCACGGTTACGATTTTTTTTACGCGTCACGGGAACGAATCGTGGATGAACTACCTCTATCGGCCACGAACACGACCGTTCCCCGAGACGAAGAAATTCAGACGAGATCCAAATCAAGCTTATTTTTTCTCGACTACCAAGGCGAAGCTCCGGGTCGACCACTAAGACTCTTACTGAGATTCCAACGTCAATTTCCGTATCTCGGATCACACTACTGCGTTGCCAGGAATTTCCTATCGGCGCGTTTCTCATTCGACCTGCTTAATCGACACCCTGCTCGGATGGAAATCGTCACACGGTCGGTATGATACCGACTTAGGGACGGTGTTTCAAGGATTCCGAGAATTCTATGGCTCCTCAGAGACACCTCAAGACGCTTGTGGCGTCCTAGAGTAACGAGCTGTGCATTGAATCAAGCGTGCTTTAGAAAAGATGCGAGATGTTCGGAGTCACAGTTCCAAAAGTACCCAACGAAAGGCTCGACTTCGTTCGCTATGTCGTAAAACGAGAACGATAACCCCCCTAGAGTTGTTCGAAGCCTGTCTCTGTAGACTTGGATGGCCGAACAGAGCGGGGAAACTCTTCAACAGCCTCTGAATTGCTCATGAATGCACGCAAAAGCCTTTGTTTTCGAAGAAGCCGAATGACTCTTGCAAGGTCCGAAAAGTTTAACGAAGACATGCGAAGGTTTCGATGCGTAACGGAGATCACGTACATAAATACGCGAGAAAAGGATGTTCGGATCGCCCAGCGAACTAATTTCCTTTGAGAAATGAAAACGACGACTTGGACATTGAATTAGGCGAAATGAATTAATGCGATCGAGATATCACAGCGTCGAAAACTGTCGCTGGATTCCGATGGACAGATTTTCAAAGGTGCCTCGGAGAGTTCGGATTCTTTTCTTAGAATACGTAAACGGTTCAGAAAGACGTCCGGCGTGGCTGAGCGCGTGAGGAAAGAGGGACGAGAGTGGAAGATGTGCCGAGGATGGACAGCGTCTCCGATGACGACGCGATCGTTACTGACGAGTTCCTTGAAAAATATTTTCTGAGTCACGATCATCGGTGTTTGCGAGCGTGAAGTTGCCGCGATTCTGTTTCGTTATCGTGGGCGCGGCGTCGTGTGACTTCGCTCGACTGCAGAGAACGGGAATTTTGCAATGATCCGTTGGATCGTGGCGCATCGTTAGCATGCTTTCTCGCTTGCTATAAATTGCACGTGCCGAAAGTGATCGAACACCAGTTTCCAATCACCGGCCCTCCAGAGCAGACCTCCGAAAAATCATGAAGGTGGCACAGGTAATGTGGAGCAGCTAAATTTGCCTCGGAGATAATTTCGCGAATAAGAAATCGCAAGGTGAATCCACGAGCTAGTCCGTCCTCCTGGATCTCCGAAAAATTCCGCGACGAACATTTCCGTAACAATTTACTGTCATTTTGAATCGGCAGTCACGGTATCTCGATCGAGTGTGGCCAGAGCACCTCGCTAGATCGAGAGGCGACGCACGAAGGAGATTCTAAGAGAAGTAATTTCGATATGTTTCAGATCCTGTTGACCGTTGCCCTCGCAGCTTCCTGCTTCGCCAGTGGACATCATGGAGGACACTTGGACCATTACGTAAGATATATCGCTATCACATCTCGGTGAATGGATGCTATGGACGATTAAAACTAATACGTTGATACTTATCTTCAGGCCCATCCCAAGTACAACTTCGATTACGGCGTGAGCGATCACAAAACCGGAGACGCCAAGAGCCAGTGGGAAACCAGGGACGGAGACGTGGTCAAGGGTGCATACAGCCTGCACGAAGCCGATGGCACCATCAGAACCGTGGAGTACACCGCCGACGACCACAACGGATTCAACGCAGTGGTGAATCGAGCTGGTAAGGCTGTGCACCCACAGCACTATGCCCACGGAGGTCACTACGGAGGTGCTGGCTACGGATCTGGTCACTATGGCGGTGCATCCTCCCACTCCAACTCCAACAACGTCGCCATCGGTCACGGCTACGCCGGAGCCTCCTTCGCACACTCCAACATCGCTCACGGTATCCCCGCCTACGCTGGACTTGGAGTCTACGGTGCTGGACTTTACCACGGAGGAGCAAGCTCTTTCGCCAACGGAAACAACTTCGCCTACGGACACGGAGGGCACTACTGAAGGAAAATCCCGTTATCCTGCAAAAGAGATCAAAAATCTCTCGATTCATCTGCGGACATCTCTCTGACCACGTTGTTAATGCATTCCTCGACCCGCGAATAAAACTTATTCCTTACATAACCTCGTCCTTTTATTTCCCATCCATCGACGAATGAATCTGGACCGGAAGAGAATTACCTTTCTAAAACAATACTGAGAATTCCATACAACATTCGTAGCACGCATTTTTAAAAGCAAGAGTACGTTGCTGATGACCTAGGATTTCCTTAAGCGAAACGAAAAGGCATGCGAGTACTGTAATTCGACGGTGAAATCGAAAGGATCGATACCCAAGCTCGAGGATCTCGGGAGAAATATTTAACATGTGATTTTATCGGCGCCAAGAGAAGGTGGCGCTGGCCCGGTGGTAGCGTGCCCGATTCCAAATCTAAAGGTCCTGAGTTCAACTCCGAAGAACATCCAAAAATTTCCGAAGAATTCCAAAAGTGTCCGAAGAATTCCAAAATTTCCAAAATCCGAAGGTTCTTTTTTTGTTCATTTATCTTCAATATACATTCCAGGCCGCGTCCGGCAAATGCCACGGTAATCACTTTATAATACACTCTTTTACCGATTACCAGGCAAATATCCACGGTTACGATTTTTTTTACGCGTCACGGGAACGAATCGTGGATGAACTACCTCTATCGGCCACGAACACGACCGTTCCCCGAGACGAAGAAATTCAGACGAGATCCAAATCAAGCTTATTTTTTCTCGACTACCAAGGCGAAGCTCCGGGTCGACCACTAAGACTCTTACTGAGATTCCAACGTCAATTTCCGTATCTCGGATCACACTACTGCGTTGCCAGGAATTTCCTATCGGCGCGTTTCTCATTCGACCTGCTTAATCGACACCCTGCTCGGATGGAAATCGTCACACGGTCGGTATGATACCGACTTAGGGACGGTGTTTCAAGGATTCCGAGAATTCTATGGCTCCTCAGAGACACCTCAAGACGCTTGTGGCGTCCTAGAGTAACGAGCTGTGCATTGAATCAAGCGTGCTTTAGAAAAGATGCGAGATGTTCGGAGTCACAGTTCCAAAAGTACCCAACGAAAGGCTCGACTTCGTTCGCTATGTCGTAAAACGAGAACGATAACCCCCCTAGAGTTGTTCGAAGCCTGTCTCTGTAGACTTGGATGGCCGAACAGAGCGGGGAAACTCTTCAACAGCCTCTGAATTGCTCATGAATGCACGCAAAAGCCTTTGTTTTCGAAGAAGCCGAATGACTCTTGCAAGGTCCGAAAAGTTTAACGAAGACATGCGAAGGTTTCGATGCGTAACGGAGATCACGTACATAAATACGCGAGAAAAGGATGTTCGGATCGCCCAGCGAACTAATTTCCTTTGAGAAATGAAAACGACGACTTGGACATTGAATTAGGCGAAATGAATTAATGCGATCGAGATATCACAGCGTCGAAAACTGTCGCTGGATTCCGATGGACAGATTTTCAAAGGTGCCTCGGAGAGTTCGGAGTTCTTTTCTTAGAATACGTAAACGGTTCAGAAAGACGTCCGGCGTGGCTGAGCGCGTGAGGAAAGAGGGACGAGAGTGGGAGATGTGCCGAGGATGGACAGCGTCTCCGATGACGACGCGATCGTTACTGACGAGTTCCTTGAAAAATATTTTCTGAGTCACGATCATCGGTGTTTGCGAGCGTGAAGTTGCCGCGATTCTGTTTCGTTATCGTGGGCGCGGCGTCGTGTGACTTCGCTCGACTGCAGAGAACGGGAATTTTGCAATGATCCGTTGGATCGTGGCGCATCGTTAGCATGCTTTCTCGCTTGCTATAAATTGCACGTGCCGAAAGTGATCGAACACCAGTTTCCAATCACCGGCCCTCCAGAGCAGACCTCCGAAAAATCATGAAGGTGGCACAGGTAATGTGGAGCAGCTAAATTTGCCTCGGAGATAATTTCGCGAATAAGAAATCGCAAGGTGAATCCACGAGCTAGTCCGTCCTCCTGGATCTCCGAAAAATTCCGCGACGAACATTTCCGTAACAATTTACTGTCCTTTTGAATCGGCAGTCACGGTCGAGTGTGGCCAGAGCACCTCGCTAGATCGAGAGGCGACGCACGAAGGAGATTCTAAGAGAAGTAATTTCGATATGTTTCAGATCCTGTTGACCGTTGCCCTCGCAGCTTCCTGCTTCGCCAGTGGACATCATGGAGGACACTTGGACCATTACGTAAGATATATCGCTATCACATCTCGGTGAATGGATGCTATGGACGATTAAAACTAATACGTTGATACTTATCTTCAGGCCCATCCCAAGTACAACTTCGATTACGGCGTGAGCGATCACAAAACCGGAGACGCCAAGAGCCAGTGGGAAACCAGGGACGGAGACGTGGTCAAGGGTGCATACAGCCTGCACGAAGCCGATGGCACCATCAGAACCGTGGAGTACACCGCCGACGACCACAACGGATTCAACGCAGTGGTGAATCGAGCTGGTAAGGCTGTGCACCCACAGCACTATGCCCACGGAGGTCACTACGGAGGTGCTGGCTACGGATCTGGTCACTATGGCGGTGCATCCTCCCACTCCAACTCCAACAACGTCGCCATCGGTCACGGCTACGCCGGAGCCTCCTTCGCACACTCCAACATCGCTCACGGTATCCCCGCCTACGCTGGACTTGGAGTCTACGGTGCTGGACTTTACCACGGAGGAGCAAGCTCTTTCGCCAACGGAAACAACTTCGCCTACGGACACGGAGGGCACTACTGAAGGAAAATCCCGTTATCCTGCAAAAGAGATCAAAAATCTCTCGATTCATCTGCGGACATCTCTCTGACCACGTTGTTAATGCATTCCTCGACCCGCGAATAAAACTTATTCCTTACATAACCTCGTCCTTTTATTTCCCATCCATCGACGAATGAATCTGGACCGGAAGAGAATTACCTTTCTAAAACAATACTGAGAATTCCATACAACATTCGTAGCACGCATTTTTAAAAGCAAGAGTACGTTGCTGATGACCTAGGATTTCCTTAAGCGAAACGAAAAGGCATGCGAGTACTGTAATTCGACGGTGAAATCGAAAGGATCGATACCCAAGCTCGAGGATCTCGGGAGAAATATTTAACATGTGATTTTATCGGCGCCAAGAGAAGGTGGCGCTGGCCCGGTGGTAGCGTGCCCGATTCCAAATCTAAAGGTCCTGAGTTCAACTCCGAAGAACATCCAAAAATTTCCGAAGAATTCCAAAAGTGTCCGAAGAATTCCAAAATTTCCAAAATCCGAAGGTTCTTTTTTTGTTCATTTATCTTCAATATACATTCCAGGCCGCGTCCGGCAAATGCCACGGTAATCACTTTATAATACACTCTTTTACCGATTACCAGGCAAATATCCACGGTTACGATTTTTTTTACGCGTCACGGGAACGAATCGTGGATGAACTACCTCTATCGGCCACGAACACGACCGTTCCCCGAGACGAAGAAATTCAGACGAGATCCAAATCAAGCTTATTTTTTCTCGACTACCAAGGCGAAGCTCCGGGTCGACCACTAAGACTCTTACTGAGATTCCAACGTCAATTTCCGTATCTCGGATCACACTACTGCGTTGCCAGGAATTTCCTATCGGCGCGTTTCTCATTCGACCTGCTTAATCGACACCCTGCTCGGATGGAAATCGTCACACGGTCGGTATGATACCGACTTAGGGACGGTGTTTCAAGGATTCCGAGAATTCTATGGCTCCTCAGAGACACCTCAAGACGCTTGTGGCGTCCTAGAGTAACGAGCTGTGCATTGAATCAAGCGTGCTTTAGAAAAGATGCGAGATGTTCGGAGTCACAGTTCCAAAAGTACCCAACGAAAGGCTCGACTTCGTTCGCTATGTCGTAAAACGAGAACGATAACCCCCCTAGAGTTGTTCGAAGCCTGTCTCTGTAGACTTGGATGGCCGAACAGAGCGGGGAAACTCTTCAACAGCCTCTGAATTGCTCATGAATGCACGCAAAAGCCTTTGTTTTCGAAGAAGCCGAATGAATCTTGCAAGGTCCGAAAAGTTTAACGAAGACATGCGAAGGTTTCGATGCGTAACGGAGATCACGTACATAAATACGCGAGAAAAGGATGTTCGGATCGCCCAGCGAACTAATTTCCTTTGAGAAATGAAAACGACGACTTGGACATTGAATTAGGCGAAATGAATTAATGCGATCGAGATATCACAGCGTCGAAAACTGTCGCTGGATTCCGATGGACAGATTTTCAAAGGTGCCTCGGAGAGTTCGGAGTTCTTTTCTTAGAATACGTAAACGGTTCAGAAAGACGTCCGGCGTGGCTGAGCGCGTGAGGAAAGAGGGACGAGAGTGGGAGATGTGCCGAGGATGGACAGCGTCTCCGATGACGACGCGATCGTTACTGACGAGTTCCTTGAAAAATATTTTCTGAGTCACGATCATCGGTGTTTGCGAGCGTGAAGTTGCCGCGATTCTGTTTCGTTATCGTGGGCGCGGCGTCGTGTGACTTCGCTCGACTGCAGAGAACGGGAATTTTGCAATGATCCGTTGGATCGTGGCGCATCGTTAGCATGCTTTCTCGCTTGCTATAAATTGCACGTGCCGAAAGTGATCGAACACCAGTTTCCAATCACCGGCCCTCCAGAGCAGACCTCCGAAAAATCATGAAGGTGGCACAGGTAATGTGGAGCAGCTAAATTTGCCTCGGAGATAATTTCGCGAATAAGAAATCGCAAGGTGAATCCACGAGCTAGTCCGTCCTCCTGGATCTCCGAAAAATTCCGCGACGAACATTTCCGTAACAATTTACTGTCCTTTTGAATCGGCAGTCACGGTCGAGTGTGGCCAGAGCACCTCGCTAGATCGAGAGGCGACGCACGAAGGAGATTCTAAGAGAAGTAATTTCGATATGTTTCAGATCCTGTTGACCGTTGCCCTCGCAGCTTCCTGCTTCGCCAGTGGACATCATGGAGGACACTTGGACCATTACGTAAGATATATCGCTATCACATCTCGGTGAATGGATGCTATGGACGATTAAAACTAATACGTTGATACTTATCTTCAGGCCCATCCCAAGTACAACTTCGATTACGGCGTGAGCGATCACAAAACCGGAGACGCCAAGAGCCAGTGGGAAACCAGGGACGGAGACGTGGTCAAGGGTGCATACAGCCTGCACGAAGCCGATGGCACCATCAGAACCGTGGAGTACACCGCCGACGACCACAACGGATTCAACGCAGTGGTGAATCGAGCTGGTAAGGCTGTGCACCCACAGCACTATGCCCACGGAGGTCACTACGGAGGTGCTGGCTACGGATCTGGTCACTATGGCGGTGCATCCTCCCACTCCAACTCCAACAACGTCGCCATCGGTCACGGCTACGCCGGAGCCTCCTTCGCACACTCCAACATCGCTCACGGTATCCCCGCCTACGCTGGACTTGGAGTCTACGGTGCTGGACTTTACCACGGAGGAGCAAGCTCTTTCGCCAACGGAAACAACTTCGCCTACGGACACGGAGGGCACTACTGAAGGAAAATCCCGTTATCCTGCAAAAGAGATCAAAAATCTCTCGATTCATCTGCGGACATCTCTCTGACCACGTTGTTAATGCATTCCTCGACCCGCGAATAAAACTTATTCCTTACATAACCTCGTCCTTTTATTTCCCATCCATCGACGAATGAATCTGGACCGGAAGAGAATTACCTTTCTAAAACAATACTGAGAATTCCATACAACATTCGTAGCACGCATTTTTAAAAGCAAGAGTACGTTGCTGATGACCTAGGATTTCCTTAAGCGAAACGAAAAGGCATGCGAGTACTGTAATTCGACGGTGAAATCGAAAGGATCGATACCCAAGCTCGAGGATCTCGGGAGAAATATTTAACATGTGATTTTATCGGCGCCAAGAGAAGGTGGCGCTGGCCCGGTGGTAGCGTGCCCGATTCCAAATCTAAAGGTCCTGAGTTCAACTCCGAAGAACATCCAAAAATTTCCGAAGAATTCCAAAAGTGTCCGAAGAATTCCAAAATTTCCAAAATCCGAAGGTTCTTTTTTTGTTCATTTATCTTCAATATACATTCCAGGCCGCGTCCGGCAAATGCCACGGTAATCACTTTATAATACACTCTTTTACCGATTACCAGGCAAATATCCACGGTTACGATTTTTTTTACGCGTCACGGGAACGAATCGTGGATGAACTACCTCTATCGGCCACGAACACGACCGTTCCCCGAGACGAAGAAATTCAGACGAGATCCAAATCAAGCTTATTTTTTCTCGACTACCAAGGCGAAGCTCCGGGTCGACCACTAAGACTCTTACTGAGATTCCAACGTCAATTTCCGTATCTCGGATCACACTACTGCGTTGCCAGGAATTTCCTATCGGCGCGTTTCTCATTCGACCTGCTGAATCGACACCCTGCTCGGATGGAAATCGTCACACGGTCGGTATGATACCGACTTAGGGACGGTGTTTCAAGGATTCCGAGAATTCTATGGCTCCTCAGAGACACCTCAAGACGCTTGTGGCGTCCTAGAGTAACGAGCTGTGCATTGAATCAAGCGTGCTTTAGAAAAGATGCGAGATGTTCGGAGTCACAGTTCCAAAAGTACCCAACGAAAGGCTCGACTTCGTTCGCTATGTCGTAAAACGAGAACGATAACCCCCCTAGAGTTGTTCGAAGCCTGTCTCTGTAGACTTGGATGGCCGAACAGAGCGGGGAAACTCTTCAACAGCCTCTGAATTGCTCATGAATGCACGCAAAAGCCTTTGTTTTCGAAGAAGCCGAATGACTCTTGCAAGGTCCGAAAAGTTTAACGAAGACATGCGAAGGTTTCGATGCGTAACGGAGATCACGTACATAAATACGCGAGAAAAGGATGTTCGGATCGCCCAGCGAACTAATTTCCTTTGAGAAATGAAAACGACGACTTGGACATTGAATTAGGCGAAATGAATTAATGCGATCGAGATATCACAGCGTCGAAAACTGTCGCTGGATTCCGATGGACAGATTTTCAAAGGTGCCTCGGAGAGTTCGGAGTTCTTTTCTTAGAATACGTAAACGGTTCAGAAAGACGTCCGGCGTGGCTGAGCGCGTGAGGAAAGAGGGACGAGAGTGGGAGATGTGCCGAGGATGGACAGCGTCTCCGATGACGACGCGATCGATACTGACGAGTTCCTTGAAAAATATTTTCTGAGTCACGATCATCGGTGTTTGCGAGCGTGAAGTTGCCGCGATTCTGTTTCGTTATCGTGGGCGCGGCGTCGTGTGACTTCGCTCGACTGCAGAGAACGGGAATTTTGCAATGATTCGTTGGATCGTGACGCATCGTTAGCATGCTTTCTCGCTTGCTATAAATTGCACGTGCCGAAAGTGATCGAACACCAGTTTCCAATCACCGGCCCTCCAGAGCAGACCTCCGAAAAATCATGAAGGTGGCACAGGTAATGTGGAGCAGCTAAATTTGCCTCGGAGATAATTTCGCGAATAAGAAATCGCAAGGTGAATCCACGAGCTAGTCCGTCCTCCTGGATCTCCGAAAAATTCCGCGACGAACATTTCCGTAACAATTTACTGTCATTTTGAATCGGCAGTCACGGTATCTCGATCGAGTGTGGCCAGAGCACCTCGCTAGATCGAGAGGCGACGCACGAAGGAGATTCTAAGAGAAGTAATTTCGATATGTTTCAGATCCTGTTGACCGTTGCCCTCGCAGCTTCCTGCTTCGCCAGTGGACATCATGGAGGACACTTGGACCATTACGTAAGATATATCGCTATCACATCTCGGTGAATGGATGCTATGGACGATTAAAACTAATACGTTGATACTTATCTTCAGGCCCATCCCAAGTACAACTTCGATTACGGCGTGAGCGATCACAAAACCGGAGACGCCAAGAGCCAGTGGGAAACCAGGGACGGAGACGTGGTCAAGGGTGCATACAGCCTGCACGAAGCCGATGGCACCATCAGAACCGTGGAGTACACCGCCGACGACCACAACGGATTCAACGCAGTGGTGAATCGAGCTGGTAAGGCTGTGCACCCACAGCACTATGCCCACGGAGGTCACTACGGACGTGCTGGCTACGGATCTGGTCACTATGGCGGTGCATCCTCCCACTCCAACTCCAACAACGTCGCCATCGGTCACGGCTACGCCGGAGCCTCCTTCGCACACTCCAACATCGCTCACGGTATCCCCGCCTACGCTGGACTTGGAGTCTACGGTGCTGGACTTTACCACGGAGGAGCAAGCTCTTTCGCCAACGGAAACAACTTCGCCTACGGACACGGAGGGCACTACTGAAGGAAAATCCCGTTATCCTGCAAAAGAGATCAAAAATCTCTCGATTCATCTGCGGACATCTCTCTGACCACGTTGTTAATGCATTCCTCGACCCGCGAATAAAACTTATTCCTTACATAACCTCGTCCTTTTATTTCCCATCCATCGACGAATGAATCTGGACCGGAAGAGAATTACCTTTCTAAAACAATACTGAGAATTCCATACAACATTCGTAGCACGCATTTTTAAAAGCAAGAGTACGTTGCTGATGACCTAGGATTTCCTTAAGCGAAACGAAAAGGCATGCGAGTACTGTAATTCGACGGTGAAATCGAAAGGATCGATACCCAAGCTCGAGGATCTCGGGAGAAATATTTAACATGTGATTTTATCGGCGCCAAGAGAAGGTGGCGCTGGCCCGGTGGTAGCGTGCCCGATTCCAAATCTAAAGGTCCTGAGTTCAACTCCGAAGAACATCCAAAAATTTCCGAAGAATTCCAAAAGTGTCCGAAGAATTCCAAAATTTCCAAAATCCGAAGGTTCTTTTTTTGTTCATTTATCTTCAATATACATTCCAGGCCGCGTCCGGCAAATGCCACGGTAATCACTTTATAATACACTCTTTTACCGATTACCAGGCAAATATCCACGGTTACGATTTTTTTTACGCGTCACGGGAACGAATCGTGGATGAACTACCTCTATCGGCCACGAACACGACCGTTCCCCGAGACGAAGAAATTCAGACGAGATCCAAATCAAGCTTATTTTTTCTCGACTACCAAGGCGAAGCTCCGGGTCGACCACTAAGACTCTTACTGAGATTCCAACGTCAATTTCCGTATCTCGGATCACACTACTGCGTTGCCAGGTATTTCCTATCGGCGCGTTTCTCATTCGACCTGCTGAATCGACACCCTGCTCGGATGGAAATCGTCACACGGTCGGTATGATACCGACTTAGGGACGGTGTTTCAAGGATTCCGAGAATTCTATGGCTCCTCAGAGACACCTCAAGACGCTTGTGGCCTCCTAGAGTAACGAGCTGTGCATTGAATCAAGCGTGCTTTAGAAAAGATGCGAGATGTTCGGAGTCACAGTTCCAAAAGTACCCAACGAAAGGCTCGACTTCGTTCGCTATGTCGTAAAACGAGAACGATAACCCCCCTAGAGTTGTTCGAAGCCTGTCTCTGTAGACTTGGATGGCCGAACAGAGCGGGGAAACTCTTCAACAGCCTCTGAATTGCTCATGAATGCACGCAAAAGCCTTTGTTTTCGAAGAAGACGAATGACTCTTGCAAGGTCCGAAAAGTTTAACGAAGACATGCGAAGGTTTCGATGCGTAACGGAGATCACGTACATAAATACGCGAGAAAAGGATGTTCGGATCGCCCAGCGAACTAATTTCCTTTGAGAAATGAAAACGACGACTTGGACATTGAATTAGGCGAAATGAATTAATGCGATCGAGATATCACAGCGTCGAAAACTGTCGCTGGATTCCGATGGACAGATTTTCAAAGGTGCCTCGGAGAGTTCGGAGTTCTTTTCTTAGAATACGTAAACGGTTCAGAAAGACGTCCGGCGTGGCTGAGCGCGTGAGGAAAGAGGGACGAGAGTGGGAGATGTGCCGAGGATGGACAGCGTCTCCGATGACGACGCGATCGATACTGACGAGTTCCTTGAAAAATATTTTCTGAGTCACGATCATCGGTGTTTGCGAGCGTGAAGTTGCCGCGATTCTGTTTCGTTATCGTGGGCGCGGCGTCGTGTGACTTCGCTCGACTGCAGAGAACGGGAATTTTGCAATGATTCGTTGGATCGTGACGCATCGTTAGCATGCTTTCTCGCTTGCTATAAATTGCACGTGCCGAAAGTGATCGAACACCAGTTTCCAATCACCGGCCCTCCAGAGCAGACCTCCGAAAAATCATGAAGGTGGCACAGGTAATGTGGAGCAGCTAAATTTGCCTCGGAGATAATTTCGCGAATAAGAAATCGCAAGGTGAATCCACGAGCTAGTCCGTCCTCCTGGATCTCCGAAAAATTCCGCGACGAACATTTCCGTAACAATTTACTGTCATTTTGAATCGGCAGTCACGGTATCTCGATCGAGTGTGGCCAGAGCACCTCGCTAGATCGAGAGGCGACGCACGAAGGAGATTCTAAGAGAAGTAATTTCGATATGTTTCAGATCCTGTTGACCGTTGCCCTCGCAGCTTCCTGCTTCGCCAGTGGACATCATGGAGGACACTTGGACCATTACGTAAGATATATCGCTATCACATCTCGGTGAATGGATGCTATGGACGATTAAAACTAATACGTTGATACTTATCTTCAGGCCCATCCCAAGTACAACTTCGATTACGGCGTGAGCGATCACAAAACCGGAGACGCCAAGAGCCAGTGGGAAACCAGGGACGGAGACGTGGTCAAGGGTGCATACAGCCTGCACGAAGCCGATGGCACCATCAGAACCGTGGAGTACACCGCCGACGACCACAACGGATTCAACGCAGTGGTGAATCGAGCTGGTAAGGCTGTGCACCCACAGCACTATGCCCACGGAGGTCACTACGGAGGTGCTGGCTACGGATCTGGTCACTATGGCGGTGCATCCTCCCACTCCAACTCCAACAACGTCGCCATCGGTCACGGCTACGCCGGAGCCTCCTTCGCACACTCCAACATCGCTCACGGTATCCCCGCCTACGCTGGACTTGGAGTCTACGGTGCTGGACTTTACCACGGAGGAGCAAGCTCTTTCGCCAACGGAAACAACTTCGCCTACGGACACGGAGGGCACTACTGAAGGAAAATCCCGTTATCCTGCAAAAGAGATCAAAAATCTCTCGATTCATCTGCGGACATCTCTCTGACCACGTTGTTAATGCATTCCTCGACCCGCGAATAAAACTTATTCCTTACATAACCTCGTCCTTTTATTTCCCATCCATCGACGAATGAATCTGGACCGGAAGAGAATTACCTTTCTAAAACAATACTGAGAATTCCATACAACATTCGTAGCACGCATTTTTAAAAGCAAGAGTACGTTGCTGATGACCTAGGATTTCCTTAAGCGAAACGAAAAGGCATGCGAGTACTGTAATTCGACGGTGAAATCGAAAGGATCGATACCCAAGCTCGAGGATCTCGGGAGAAATATTTAACATGTGATTTTATCGGCGCCAAGAGAAGGTGGCGCTGGCCCGGTGGTAGCGTGCCCGATTCCAAATCTAAAGGTCCTGAGTTCAACTCCGAAGAACATCCAAAAATTTCCGAAGAATTCCAAAAGTGTCCGAAGAATTCCAAAATTTCCAAAATCCGAAGGTTCTTTTTTTGTTCATTTATCTTCAATATACATTCCAGGCCGCGTCCGGCAAATGCCACGGTAATCACTTTATAATACACTCTTTTACCGATTACCAGGCAAATATCCACGGTTACGATTTTTTTTACGCGTCACGGGAACGAATCGTGGATGAACTACCTCTATCGGCCACGAACACGACCGTTCCCCGAGACGAAGAAATTCAGACGAGATCCAAATCAAGCTTATTTTTTCTCGACTACCAAGGCGAAGCTCCGGGTCGACCACTAAGACTCTTACTGAGATTCCAACGTCAATTTCCGTATCTCGGATCACACTACTGCGTTGCCAGGAATTTCCTATCGGCGCGTTTCTCATTCGACCTGCTGAATCGACACCCTGCTCGGATGGAAATCGTCACACGGTCGGTATGATACCGACTTAGGGACGGTGTTTCAAGGATTCCGAGAATTCTATGGCTCCTCAGAGACACCTCAAGACGCTTGTGGCGTCCTAGAGTAACGAGCTGTGCATTGAATCAAGCGTGCTTTAGAAAAGATGCGAGATGTTCGGAGTCACAGTTCCAAAAGTACCCAACGAAAGGCTCGACTTCGTTCGCTATGTCGTAAAACGAGAACGATAACCCCCCTAGAGTTGTTCGAAGCCTGTCTCTGTAGACTTGGATGGCCGAACAGAGCGGGGAAACTCTTCAACAGCCTCTGAATTGCTCATGAATGCACGCAAAAGCCTTTGTTTTCGAAGAAGCCGAATGACTCTTGCAAGGTCCGAAAAGTTTAACGAAGACATGCGAAGGTTTCGATGCGTAACGGAGATCACGTACATAAATACGCGAGAAAAGGATGTTCGGATCGCCCAGCGAACTAATTTCCTTTGAGAAATGAAAACGACGACTTGGACATTGAATTAGGCGAAATGAATTAATGCGATCGAGATATCACAGCGTCGAAAACTGTCGCTGGATTCCGATGGACAGATTTTCAAAGGTGCCTCGGAGAGTTCGGAGTTCTTTTCTTAGAATACGTAAACGGTTCAGAAAGACGTCCGGCGTGGCTGAGCGCGTGAGGAAAGAGGGACGAGAGTGGGAGATGTGCCGAGGATGGACAGCGTCTCCGATGACGACGCGATCGTTACTGACGAGTTCCTTGAAAAATATTTTCTGAGTCACGATCATCGGTGTTTGCGAGCGTGAAGTTGCCGCGATTCTGTTTCGTTATCGTGGGCGCGGCGTCGTGTGACTTCGCTCGACTGCAGAGAACGGGAATTTTGCAATGATTCGTTGGATCGTGACGCATCGTTAGCATGCTTTCTCGCTTGCTATAAATTGCACGTGCCGAAAGTGATCGAACACCAGTTTCCAATCACCGGCCCTCCAGAGCAGACCTCCGAAAAATCATGAAGGTGGCACAGGTAATGTGGAGCAGCTAAATTTGCCTCGGAGATAATTTCGCGAATAAGAAATCGCAAGGTGAATCCACGAGCTAGTCCGTCCTCCTGGATCTCCGAAAAATTCCGCGACGAACATTTCCGTAACAATTTACTGTCCTTTTGAATCGGCAGTCACGGTCGAGTGTGGCCAGAGCACCTCGCTAGATCGAGAGGCGACGCACGAAGGAGATTCTAAGAGAAGTAATTTCGATATGTTTCAGATCCTGTTGACCGTTGCCCTCGCAGCTTCCTGCTTCGCCAGTGGACATCATGGAGGACACTTGGACCATTACGTAAGATATATCGCTATCACATCTCGGTGAATGGATGCTATGGACGATTAAAACTAATACGTTGATACTTATCTTCAGGCCCATCCCAAGTACAACTTCGATTACGGCGTGAGCGATCACAAAACCGGAGACGCCAAGAGCCAGTGGGAAACCAGGGACGGAGACGTGGTCAAGGGTGCATACAGCCTGCACGAAGCCGATGGCACCATCAGAACCGTGGAGTACACCGCCGACGACCACAACGGATTCAACGCAGTGGTGAATCGAGCTGGTAAGGCTGTGCACCCACAGCACTATGCCCACGGAGGTCACTACGGAGGTGCTGGCTACGGATCTGGTCACTATGGCGGTGCATCCTCCCACTCCAACTCCAACAACGTCGCCATCGGTCACGGCTACGCCGGAGCCTCCTTCGCACACTCCAACATCGCTCACGGTATCCCCGCCTACGCTGGACTTGGAGTCTACGGTGCTGGACTTTACCACGGAGGAGCAAGCTCTTTCGCCAACGGAAACAACTTCGCCTACGGACACGGAGTGCACTACTGAAGGAAAATCCCGTTATCCTGCAATAGAGATCAAAAATCTCTCGATTCATCTGCGGACATCTCTCTGACCACGTTGTTAATGCATTCCTCGACCCGCGAATAAAACTTATTCCTTACATAACCTCGTCCTTTTATTTCCCATCCATCGACGAATGAATCTGGACCGGAAGAGAATTACCTTTCTAAAACAATACTGAGAATTCCATACAACATTCGTAGCACGCATTTTTAAAAGCAAGAGTACGTTGCTGATGACCTAGGATTTCCTTAAGCGAAACGAAAAGGCATGCGAGTACTGTAATTCGACGGTGAAATCGAAAGGATCGATACCCAAGCTCGAGGAGCTCGGGAGAAATATTTAACATGTGATTTTATCGGCGCCAAGAGAAGGTGGCGCTGGCCCGGTGGTAGCGTGCCCGATTCCAAATCTAAAGGTCCTGAGTTCAACTCCGAAGAACATCCAAAAATTTCCGAAGAATTCCAAAAGTGTCCGAAGAATTCCAAAATTTCCAAAATCCGAAGGTTCTTTTTTTGTTCATTTATCTTCAATATACATTCCAGGCCGCGTCCGGCAAATGCCACGGTAATCACTTTATAATACACTCTTTTACCGATTACCAGGCAAATATCCACGGTTACGATTTTTTTTACGCGTCACGGGAACGAATCGTGGATGAACTACCTCTATCGGCCACGAACACGACCGTTCCCCGAGACGAAGAAATTCAGACGAGATCCAAATCAAGCTTATTTTTTCTCGACTACCAAGGCGAAGCTCCGGGTCGACCACTAAGACTCTTACTGAGATTCCAACGTCAATTTCCGTATCTCGGATCACACTACTGCGTTGCCAGGAATTTCCTATCGGCGCGTTTCTCATTCGACCTGCTGAATCGACACCCTGCTCGGATGGAAATCGTCACACGGTCGGTATGATACCGACTTAGGGACGGTGTTTCAAGGATTCCGAGAATTCTATGGCTCCTCAGAGACACCTCAAGACGCTTGTGGCGTCCTAGAGTAACGAGCTGTGCATTGAATCAAGCGTGCTTTAGAAAAGATGCGAGATGTTCGGAGTCACAGTTCCAAAAGTACCCAACGAAAGGCTCGACTTCGTTCGCTATGTCGTAAAACGAGAACGATAACCCCCCTAGAGTTGTTCGAAGCCTGTCTCTGTAGACTTGGATGGCCGAACAGAGCGGGGAAACTCTTCAACAGCCTCTGAATTGCTCATGAATGCACGCAAAAGCCTTTGTTTTCGAAGAAGCCGAATGACTCTTGCAAGGTCCGAAAAGTTTAACGAAGACATGCGAAGGTTTCGATGCGTAACGGAGATCACGTACATAAATACGCGAGAAAAGGATGTTCGGATCGCCCAGCGAACTAATTTCCTTTGAGAAATGAAAACGACGACTTGGACATTGAATTAGGCGAAATGAATTAATGCGATCGAGATATCACAGCGTCGAAAACTGTCGCTGGATTCCGATGGACAGATTTTCAAAGGTGCCTCGGAGAGTTCGGAGTTCTTTTCTTAGAATACGTAAACGGTTCAGAAAGACGTCCGGCGTGGCTGAGCGCGTGAGGAAAGAGGGACGAGAGTGGGAGATGTGCCGAGGATGGACAGCGTCTCCGATGACGACGCGATCGTTACTGACGAGTTCCTTGAAAAATATTTTCTGAGTCACGATCATCGGTGTTTGCGAGCGTGAAGTTGCCGCGATTCTGTTTCGTTATCGTGGGCGCGGCGTCGTGTGACTTCGCTCGACTGCAGAGAACGGGAATTTTGCAATGATTCGTTGGATCGTGACGCATCGTTAGCATGCTTTCTCGCTTGCTATAAATTGCACGTGCCGAAAGTGATCGAACACCAGTTTCCAATCACCGGCCCTCCAGAGCAGACCTCCGAAAAATCATGAAGGTGGCACAGGTAATGTGGAGCAGCTAAATTTGCCTCGGAGATAATTTCGCGAATAAGAAATCGCAAGGTGAATCCACGAGCTAGTCCGTCCTCCTGGATCTCCGAAAAATTCCGCGACGAACATTTCCGTAACAATTTACTGTCATTTTGAATCGGCAGTCACGGTATCTCGATCGAGTGTGGCCAGAGCACCTCGCTAGATCGAGAGGCGACGCACGAAGGAGATTCTAAGAGAAGTAATTTCGATATGTTTCAGATCCTGTTGACCGTTGCCCTCGCAGCTTCCTGCTTCGCCAGTGGACATCATGGAGGACACTTGGACCATTACGTAAGATATATCGCTATCACATCTCGGTGAATGGATGCTATGGACGATTAAAACTAATACGTTGATACTTATCTTCAGGCCCATCCCAAGTACAACTTCGATTACGGCGTGAGCGATCACAAAACCGGAGACGCCAAGAGCCAGTGGGAAACCAGGGACGGAGACGTGGTCAAGGGTGCATACAGCCTGCACGAAGCCGATGGCACCATCAGAACCGTGGAGTACACCGCCGACGACCACAACGGATTCAACGCAGTGGTGAATCGAGCTGGTAAGGCTGTGCACCCACAGCACTATGCCCACGGAGGTCACTACGGAGGTGCTGGCTACGGATCTGGTCACTATGGCGGTGCATCCTCCCACTCCAACTCCAACAACGTCGCCATCGGTCACGGCTACGCCGGAGCCTCCTTCGCACACTCCAACATCGCTCACGGTATCCCCGCCTACGCTGGACTTGGAGTCTACGGTGCTGGACTTTACCACGGAGGAGCAAGCTCTTTCGCCAACGGAAACAACTTCGCCTACGGACACGGAGTGCACTACTGAAGGAAAATCCCGTTATCCTGCAATAGAGATCAAAAATCTCTCGATTCATCTGCGGACATCTCTCTGACCACGTTGTTAATGCATTCCTCGACCCGCGAATAAAACTTATTCCTTACATAACCTCGTCCTTTTATTTCCCATCCATCGACGAATGAATCTGGACCGGAAGAGAATTACCTTTCTAAAACAATACTGAGAATTCCATACAACATTCGTAGCACGCATTTTTAAAAGCAAGAGTACGTTGCTGATGACCTAGGATTTCCTTAAGCGAAACGAAAAGGCATGCGAGTACTGTAATTCGACGGTGAAATCGAAAGGATCGATACCCAAGCTCGAGGAGCTCGGGAGAAATATTTAACATGTGATTTTATCGGCGCCAAGAGAAGGTGGCGCTGGCCCGGTGGTAGCGTGCCCGATTCCAAATCTAAAGGTCCTGAGTTCAACTCCGAAGAACATCCAAAAATTTCCGAAGAATTCCAAAAGTGTCCGAAGAATTCCAAAATTTCCAAAATCCGAAGGTTCTTTTTTTGTTCATTTATCTTCAATATACATTCCAGGCCGCGTCCGGCAAATGCCACGGTAATCACTTTATAATACACTCTTTTACCGATTACCAGGCAAATATCCACGGTTACGATTTTTTTTACGCGTCACGGGAGCGAATCGTGGATGAACTACCTCTATCGGCCAAGAACACGACCGTTCCCCGAGACGAAGAAATTCAGACGAGATCCAAATCAAGCTTATTTTTTCTCGACTACCAAGGCGAAGCTCCGTGTCGACCAGTAAGACTCTTACTGAGATTTCAACGTCAATTTCCGTATCTCGGATCACACTACTGCGTTGCCAGGAATTTCCTATCGGCGCGTTTCTCATTCGACCTGCTTAATCGACACCCTGCTCGGATGGAAATCGTCACACGGTCGGTATGATACCGACTTAGGGACGGTGTTTCAAGGATTCCGAGAATTCTATGGCTCCTCAGAGACAACTCAAGACGCTTGTGGCGTCCTAGAGTAACGAGCTGTGCATTGAATCAAGCGTGCTTTAGAAAAGATGCGAGATGTTCGGAGTCACAGTTCCAAAAGTACCCAACGAAAGGCTCGACTTCGTTCGCTATGTCGTAAAACGAGAAAGATAACCCGCCTAGAGTTGTTCGAAGCCTGTCTCTGTAGACTTGGATGGCCGAACAGAGCGGGGAAACTCTTCAACATCCTCTGAATTGCTCATGAATGCACGCAAAAGCCTTTGTTTTCGAAGAAGCCGAATGACTCTTGCAAGGTCCAAAAAGTTTAACGAAGACATGCGAAGGTTTCGATGCGTAACGGAGATCACGTACATAAATACGCGAGAAAAGGAAAGGTTCGGATCGCCCCGCGAACTAATTTCCTTTGAGAAATGGAAACGACGACTTGGACATTGAATTAGGCGAAATGAATTAATGCGATCGAGATATCACAGCGTCGAAAACTGTCGCTGGATTCCGATGGACAGATTTTCAAAGGTGCCTCGGAGAGTTCGGAGTTCTTTTCTTAGAATACGTAAACGGTTCAGAAAGACGTCCGGCGTGGCTGAGCGCGTGAGGAAAGAGGGACGAGAGTGGGAGATGTGCCGAGGATGGACAGCGTCTCCGATGACGACGCGATCGTTACTGACGAGTTCCTTGAAAAATATTTTCTGAGTCACGATCATCGGTGTTTGCGAGCGTGAAGTTGCCGCGATTCTGTTTCGTTATCGTGGGCGCGGCGTCGTGTGACTTCGCTCGACTGCAGAGAACGGGAATTTTGCAATGATTCGTTGGATCGTGACGCATCGTTAGCATGCTTTCTCGCTTGCTATAAATTGCACGTGCCGAAAGTGATCGAACACCAGTTTCCAATCACCGGCCCTCCAGAGCAGACCTCCGAAAAATCATGAAGGTGGCACAGGTAATGTGGAGCAGCTAAATTTGCCTCGGAGATAATTTCGCGAATAAGAAATCGCAAGGTGAATCCACGAGCTAGTCCGTCCTCCTGGATCTCCGAAAAATTCCGCGACGAACATTTCCGTAACAATTTACTGTCCTTTTGAATCGGCAGTCACGGTCGAGTGTGGCCAGAGCACCTCGCTAGATCGAGAGGCGACGCACGAAGGAGATTCTAAGAGAAGTAATTTCGATATGTTTCAGATCCTGTTGACCGTTGCCCTCGCAGCTTCCTGCTTCGCCAGTGGACATCATGGAGGACACTTGGACCATTACGTAAGATATATCGCTATCACATCTCGGTGAATGGATGCTATGGACGATTAAAACTAATACGTTGATACTTATCTTCAGGCCCATCCCAAGTACAACTTCGATTACGGCGTGAGCGATCACAAAACCGGAGACGCCAAGAGCCAGTGGGAAACCAGGGACGGAGACGTGGTCAAGGGTGCATACAGCCTGCACGAAGCCGATGGCACCATCAGAACCGTGGAGTACACCGCCGACGACCACAACGGATTCAACGCAGTGGTGAATCGAGCTGGTAAGGCTGTGCACCCACAGCACTATGCCCACGGAGGTCACTACGGAGGTGCTGGCTACGGATCTGGTCACTATGGCGGTGCATCCTCCCACTCCAACTCCAACAACGTCGCCATCGGTCACGGCTACGCCGGAGCCTCCTTCGCACACTCCAACATCGCTCACGGTATCCCCGCCTACGCTGGACGTGGAGTCTACGGTGCTGGACTTTACCACGGAGGAGCAAGCTCTTTCGCCAACGGAAACAACTTCGCCTACGGACACGGAGGGCACTACTGAAGGAAAATCCCGTTATCCTGCAAAAGAGATCAAAAATCTCTCGATTCATCTGCGGACATCTCTCTGACCACGTTGTTAATGCATTCCTCGACCCGCGAATAAAACTTATTCCTTACATAACCTCGTCCTTTTATTTCCCATCCATCGACGAATGAATCTGGACCGGAAGAGAATTACCTTTCTAAAACAATACTGAGAATTCCATACAACATTCGTAGCACGCATTTTTAAAAGCAAGAGTACGTTGCTGATGACCTAGGATTTCCTTAAGCGAAACGAAAAGGCATGCGAGTACTGTAATTTGACGGTGAAATCGAAAGGATCGATACCCAAGCTCGAGGATCTCGGGAGAAATATTTAACATGTGATTTTATCGGCGCCAAAAGAAGGTGGCGCTGGCCCGGTGGTAGCGTGCCCGATTCCAAATCTAAAGGTCCTGAGTTCAACTGCGAAGAACATCCAAAAATTTCCGAAGAATTCCAAAAGTGTCCGAAGAATTCCAAAATTTCCAAAATCCGAAGGTTTATTTTTTGTTCATTTATCTTCAATATACATTCCAGGCCGCGTCCGGCAAACGCCACGGTAATCACTTTATAATACACTCTTTTACCGATTACCAGGCAAATATCCACGGTTACGATTTTTTTTACGCGTCACGGGAACGAATCGTGGATGAACTACCTCTATCGGCCACGAACACGACCGTTCCCCGAGACGAAGAAATTCAGACGAGATCCAAATCAAGCTTATTTTTTCTCGACTACCAAGGCGAAGCTCCGGGTCGACCACTAAGACTCTTACTGAGATTTCAACGTCAATTTCCGTATCTCGGATCACACTACTGCGTTGCAAGGAATTTCCTATCGGCGCGTTTCTCATTCGACCTGCTTAATCGACACCCTGCTCGGATGGAAATCGTCACACGGTCGGTATGATACCGACTTAGGGACGGTGTTTCAAGGATTCCGAGAATTCTATGGCTCCTCAGAGACACCTCAAGACGCTTGTGGCGTCCTAGAGTAACGAGCTGTGCATTGAATCAAGCGTGCTTTAGAAAAGATGCGAGATGTTCGGAGTCACAGTTCCAAAAGTACCCAACGAAAGGCTCGACTTCGTTCGCTATGTCGTAAAACGAGAACGATAACCCCCCTTGAGTTGTTCGAAGCCTGTCTCTGTAGACTTGGATGGCCGAACAGAGCGGGGAAACTCTTCAACATCCTCTGAATTGCTCATGAATGCACGCAAAAGCCTTTGTTTTCGAAGAAGCCGAATGACTCTTGCAAGGTCCAAAAAGTTTAACGAAGACATGCGAAGGTTTCGATGCGTAACGGAGATCACGTACATAAATACGCGAGAAAAGGAAAGGTTCGGATCGCCCAGCGAACTAATTTCCTTTGAGAAATGGAAACGACGACTTAGACATTGAATTAGGCGAAATGAATTAATGCGATCGAGATATCACAGCGTGGAAAACTGTCGCTGGATTCCGATGGACAGATTTTCAAAGGTGCCTCGGAGAGTTCGGATTCTTTTCTTAGAATACGTAAACGGTTCAGAAAGACGTCCGGCGTGGCTGAGCGCGTGAGGAAAGAGGGACGAGAGTGGGAGATGTGCCGAGGATGGACAGCGTCTCCGATGACGACGCGATCGTTACTGACGAGTTCCTTGAAAAATATTTTCTGAGTCACGATCATCGGTGTTTGCGAGCGTGAAGTTGCCGCGATTCTGTTTCGTTATCGTGGGCGCGGCGTCGCGTGACTTCGCTCGACTGCAGAGAACGGGAATTTTGCAATGATTCGTTGGATCGTGACGCATCGTTAGCATGCTTTCTCGCTTGCTATAAATTGCACGTGCCGAAAGTGATCGAACACCAGTTTCCAATCACCGGCCCTCCAGAGCAGACCTCCGAAAAATCATGAAGGTGGCACAGGTAATGTGGAGCAGCTGAATTTGCCTCGGAGATAATTTCGCGAATAAGAAATCGCAAGGTGAATCCACGAGCTAGTCCGTCCTCCTGGATCTCCGTAAAATTCCGCGACGAACATTTCCGTAACAATTTACTGTCCTTTTGAATCGGCAGTCACGGTCGAGTGTGGCCAGAGCACCTCGCTAGATCGAGAGGCGACGCACGAAGGAGATTCTAAGAGAAGTAATTTCGATATGTTTCAGATCCTGTTGACCGTTGCCCTCGCAGCTTCCTGCTTCGCCAGTGGACATCATGGAGGACACTTGGACCATTACGTAAGATATATCGCTATCACATCTCGGTGAATGGATGCTATGGACGATTAAAACTAATACGTTGATACCTATCTTCAGGCCCATCCCAAGTACAACTTCGATTACGGCGTGAGCGATCACAAAACCGGAGACGCCAAGAGCCAGTGGGAAACCAGGGACGGAGACGTGGTCAAGGGTGCATACAGCCTGCACGAAGCCGATGGCACCATCAGAACCGTGGAGTACACCGCCGACGACCACAACGGATTCAACGCAGTGGTGAATCGAGCTGGTAAGGCTGTGCACCCACAGCACTATGCCCACGGAGGTCACTACGGAGGTGCTGGCTACGGATCTGGTCACTATGGCGGTGCATCCTCCCACTCCAACTCCAACAACGTCGCCATCGGTCACGGCTACGCCGGAGCCTCCTTCGCACACTCCAACATCGCTCACGGTATCCCCGCCTACGCTGGACGTGGAGTCTACGGTGCTGGACTTTACCACGGAGGAGCAAGCTCTTTCGCCAACGGAAACAACTTCGCCTACGGACACGGAGGGCACTACTGAAGGAAAATCCGGTTATCCTGCAAAAGAGATCAAAAATCTCTCGATTCATCTGCGGACATCTCTCTGACCACGTTGTTAATGCATTCCTCGACCCGCGAATAAAACTTATTCCTCACATAACCTCGTCCTTTTATTTCCCATCCATCGACGAATGAATCTGGACCGGAAGAGAATTACCTTTCTAAAACAATACTGAGAATTCCATACAACATTCGTAGCACGCATTTTTAAAAGCAAGAGTACGTTGCTGATGACCAAGGATTTCCTTAAGCAAAACGAAAAGGCATGCGAGTACTGTAATTCGACGGTGAAATCGAAAGGATCGATACCCAAGCTCGAGGATCTCGGGAGAAATATTTAACATGTGATTTTATCGGCGCCAAGAGAAGGTGACGCCGGCCCGGTGGTAGCGTGCCAAATTCCAAATCTAAAGGTCCTGAGTTCAACTCCGAAGAACATCCAAAAATTTCCGAAGAATTCCAAAAGTGTCCGAAGAATTCCAAAATTTCCAAAATCCGAAGGTTCTTTTTTTGTTCATTTATCTTCAATATACATTCCAGGCCGCGTCCGGCAAATGCCACGGTAATCACTTTATAATACACTCTTTTACCGATTACCAGGCAAATATCCACGGTTACGATTTTTTTTTTACGCGGCACGGGAACGAATCGTGGATGAACTACCTCTATCGGCCACGAACACGACCGTTCCCCGAGACGAAGAAATTCAGACGAGATCCAAATCAAGCTTATTTTTTCTCGACTACCAAGGCGAAGCTCCGGGTCGACCACTAAGACTCTTACTGAGATTCCAACGTCAATTTCCGTATCTCGGATCACACTACTGCGTTGCCAGGTATTTCCTATCGGCGCGTTTCAAATTCGACCTGCTTAATCGACACCCTGCTCGGATGGAAATCGTCACACGGTCGGTATGATAACGACTTAGGGACGGTGTTTCAAGGATTCCGAGAATTCTATGGCTCCTCAGAGACACCTCAAGACGCTTGTGGCGTCCTAGAGTAACGAGCTGTGCATTGAATCAAGCGTGCTTTAGAAAAGATGCGAGATGTTCGGAGTCACAGTTCCAAAAGTACCCAACGAAAGGCTCGACTTCGTTCGCTATGTCGTAAAACGAGAACGATAACCCTCCTAGAGTTGTTCGAAGCCTGTCTCTGTAGACTTGGATGGCCGAACAGAGCGGGGAAACTCTTCAACAGCCTCTGAATTGATCATGAATGCACGCAAAAGCCTTTGTTTTCGAAGAAGCCGAATGACTTTTGCAAGGTCCAAAAAGTTTAACGAAGACATGCGAAGGTTTCGATGCGTAACGGAGATCACGTACATAAATACGCGAGAAAAGGATGTTCGGATCGCCCAGCGAACTAATTTCCTTTGAGAAACGAAAAGGACGACTTAGACATTGAATTAGGGGAAATGAGTTAAGCGATCGAGATATCACAGCGTCGAAAACTGTCGCTGGATTCCGATGGACAGATTTTCAATGGTGCCTCGGAGAGTTCGGATTCTTTTCTTAGAATACGTAAACGGTTCGGAAAGACGTCCGGCGTTGCCGAGCGCGTGAGGAAAGAGGGACGAGAGTGGGAGATGTGCCGAGGATGGACAGCGTCTCCGATGACGACGCGATCGTTACTGACGAGTTCCTTGAAAAATATTTTCTGAGTCACGATCATCGGTGTTTGCGAGCGTGAAGTTACCGCGATTCTGTTTCGTTATCGTGGGCGCGGCGTCGTGTGACTTCGCTCGACTGCAGAGAACGGGAATTTTGCAATGATTCGTTGGATCGTGACGCATCGTTAGCATGCTTTCTCGCTTGCTATAAATTGCACGTGCCGAAAGTAATCGAACACCAGTTTCCAATCACCGGCCCTCCAGAGCAGACCTCCGAAAAATCATGAAGGTGGCACAGGTAATGTGGAGCAGCTAAATTTGCCTCGGAGATAATTTCGCGAATGAGAAATCGCAAGGTGAATCCACGAGCTAGTCCGTCCTCCTGGATCACCGAAAAATTCCGCGATGAACATTTCCGTAACAATTTACTGTCATTTTGAATCGGCAGTCACGGTATCTCGATCGAGTGTGGCCAGAGCACCTCGCTAGATCGAGAGGCGACGCACGAAGGAGATTCTAAGAGAAGTAATTTCGATATGTTTCAGATCCTGTTGACCGTTGCCCTCGCAGCTTCCTGCTTCGCCAGTGGACATCATGGAGGACACTTGGACCATTACGTAAGATATATCGCTATCACATCTCGGTGAATGGATGCTATGGACGATTAAAACTAATACGTTGATACTTATCTTCAGGCCCATCCCAAGTACAACTTCGATTACGGCGTGAGCGATCACAAAACCGGAGACGCCAAGAGCCAGTGGGAAACCAGGGACGGAGACGTGGTCAAGGGTGCATACAGCCTGCACGAAGCCGATGGCACCATCAGAACCGTGGAGTACACCGCCGACGACCACAACGGATTCAACGCAGTGGTGAATCGAGCTGGTAAGGCTGTGCACCCACAGCACTATGCCCACGGAGGTCACTACGGAGGTGCTGGCTACGGATCTGGTCACTATGGCGGTGCATCCTCCCACTCCAACTCCAACAACGTCGCCATCGGTCACGGCTACGCCGGAGCCTCCTTCGCACACTCCAACATCGCTCACGGTATCCCCGCCTACGCTGGACGTGGAGTCTACGGTGCTGGACTTTACCACGGAGGAGCAAGCTCTTTCGCCAACGGAAACAACTTCGCCTACGGACACGGAGGGCACTACTGAAGGAAAATCCCGTTATCCTGCAAAAGAGATCAAAAATCTCTCGATTCATCTGCGGACATCTCTCTGACCACGTTGTTAATGCATTCCTCGACCCGCGAATAAAACTTATTCCTCACATAACCTCGTCCTTTTATTTCCCATCCATCGACGAATGAATCTGGACCGGACCTTTCAAAAACAATACTGAGAATTCCATACAACATTCGTAGCACGCATTTTTAAAAGCAAGAGTACGTTGCTGATGACCTAGGATTTCCTTAAGCGAAACGAAAAGGCATGCGAGTACTGTAATTCGACGATGAAATCGAAAGGATCGATACCCAAGCTCGAGGATCTCGGGAGAAATATTTAACATGTGATTTTATCGGCGCCAAGAGAAGGTGGCGCTGGCCCGGTGGTAGCGTGCCCGATTCCAAATCTAAAGGTCCTGAGTTCAACTCCGAAGAACATCCAAAAATTTCCGAAGAATTTCAAAAGTGTCCGAAGAATTCCAAAATTTCCAAAATCCGAAGGTTCTTTTTTTGTTCATTTATCTTCAATATACATTCCAGGCCGCGTCCGGCAAATGCCACGGTAATCACTTTATAATACACTCTTTTACCGATTACCAGGCAAATATCCACGGTTACGATTTTTTTTTTACGCGGCACGGGAACGAATCGTGGATGAACTACCTCTATCGGCCACGAACACGACCGTTCCCCGAGACGAAGAAATTCAGACGAGATCCAAATCAAGCTTATTTTTTCTCGACTACCAAGGCGAAGCTCCGGGTCGACCACTAAGACTCTTACTGAGATTCCAACGTCAATTTCCGTATCTCGGATCACACTACTGCGTTGCCAGGTATTTCCTATCGGCGCGTTTCAAATTCGACCTGCTTAATCGACACCCTGCTCGGATGGAAATCGTCACACGGTCGGTATGATACCGACTTAGGGACGGTGTTTCAAGGATTCCGAGAATTCTATGGCTCCTCAGAGACACCTCAAGACGCTTGTGGCGTCCTAGAGTAACGAGCTGTGCATTGAATCAAGCGTGCTTTAGAAAAGATGCGAGATGTTCGGAGTCACAGTTCCAAAAGTACCCAACGAAAGGCTCGACTTCGTTCGCTATGTCGTAAAACGAGAACGATAACCCTCCTAGAGTTGTTCGAAGCCTGTCTCTGTAGACTTGGATGGCCGAACAGAGCGGGGAAACTCTTCAACAGCCTCTGAATTGCTCATGAATGCACGCAAAAGCCTTTGTTTTCGAAGAAGCCGAATGACTTTTGCAAGGTCCAAAAAGTTTAACGAAGACATGCGAAGGTTTCGATGCGTAACGGAGATCACGTACATAAATACGCGAGAAAAGGATGTTCGGATCGCCCAGCGAACTAATTTCCTTTGAGAAACGAAAACGACGACTTAGACATTGAATTAGGGGAAATGAGTTAAGCGATCGAGATATCACAGCGTCGAAAACTGTCGCTGGATTCCGATGGACAGATTTTCAATGGTGCCTCGGAGAGTTCGGATTCTTTTCTTAGAATACGTAAACGGTTCGGAAAGACGTCCGGCGTTGCCGAGCGCGTGAGGAAAGAGGGACGAGAGTGGGAGATGTGCCGAGGATGGACAGCGTCTCCGATGACGACGCGATCGTTACTGACGAGTTCCTTGAAAAATATTTTCTGAGTCACGATCATCGGTGTTTGCGAGCGTGAAGTTGCCGCGATTCTGTTTCGTTATCGTGGGCGCGGCGTCGTGTGACTTCGCTCGACTGCAGAGAACGGGAATTTTGCAATGATTCGTTGGATCGTGACGCATCGTTAGCATGCTTTCTCGCTTGCTATAAATTGCACGTGCCGAAAGTGATCGAACACCAGTTTCCAATCACCGGCCCTCCAGAGCAGACCTCCGAAAAATCATGAAGGTGGCACAGGTAATGTGGAGCAGCTAAATTTGCCTCGGAGATAATTTCGCGAATGAGAAATCGCAAGGTGAATCCACGAGCTAGTCCGTCCTCCTGGATCTCCGAAAAATTCCGCGACGAACATTTCCGTAACAATTTACTGTCATTTTGAATCGGCAGTCACGGTATCTCGATCGAGTGTGGCCAGAGCTACTCGCTAGATCGAGAGGCGACGCACGAAGGAGATTCTAAGAGAAGTAATTTCGATATGTTTCAGATCCTGTTGACCGTTGCCCTCGCAGCTTCCTGCTTCGCCAGTGGACATCATGGAGGACACTTGGACCATTACGTAAGATATATCGCTATCACATCTCGGTGAATGGATGCTATGGACGATTAAAACTAATACGTTGATACTTATCTTCAGGCCCATCCCAAGTACAACTTCGATTACGGCGTGAGCGATCACAAAACCGGAGACGCCAAGAGCCAGTGGGAAACCAGGGACGGAGACGTGGTCAAGGGTGCATACAGCCTGCACGAAGCCGATGGCACCATCAGAACCGTGGAGTACACCGCCGACGACCACAACGGATTCAACGCAGTGGTGAATCGAGCTGGTAAGGCTGTGCACTATGCCCACGGAGGTCACTACGGAGGTGCTGGCTACGGATCTGGTCACTATGGCGGTGCATCCTCCCACTCCAACTCCAACAACGTCGCCATCGGTCACGGCTACGCCGGAGCCTCCTTCGCACACTCCAACATCGCTCACGGTATCCCCGCCTACGCTGGACGTGGAGTCTACGGTGCTGGACTTTACCACGGAGGAGCAAGCTCTTTCGCCAACGGAAACAACTTCGCCTACGGACACGGAGGGCACTACTGAAGGAAAATCCCGTTATCCTGCAAAAGAGATCAAAAATCTCTCGATTCATCTGCGGACATCTCTCTGACCACGTTGTTAATGCATTCCTCGACCCGCGAATAAAACTTATTCCTCACATAACCTCGTCCTTTTATTTCCCATCCATCGACGAATGAATCTGGACCGGAAGAGAATTACCTTTCAAAAACAATACTGAGAATTCCATACAACATTCGTAGCACGCATTTTTAAAAGCAAGAGTACGTTGCTGATGACCTAGGATTTCCTTAAGCGAAACGAAAAGGCATGCGAGTACTGTAATTCGACGATGAAATCGAAAGGATCGATACCCAAGCTCGAGGATCTCGGGAGAAATATTTAACATGTGATTTTATCGGCGCCAAGAGAAGGTGGCGCTGGCCCGGTGGTAGCGTGCCCGATTCCAAATCTAAAGGTCCTGAGTTCAACTCCGAAGAACATCCAAAAATTTCCGAAGAATTTCAAAAGTGTCCGAAGAATTCCAAAATTTCCAAAATCCGAAGGTTCTTTTTTTGTTCATTTATCTTCAATATACATTCCAGGCCGCGTCCGGCAAATGCCACGGTAATCACTTTATAATACACTCTTTTACCGATTACCAGGCAAATATCCACGGTTACGATTTTTTTTTTACGCGGCACGGGAACGAATCGTGGATGAACTACCTCTATCGGCCACGAACACGACCGTTCCCCGAGACGAAGAAATTCAGACGAGATCCAAATCAAGCTTATTTTTTCTCGACTACCAAGGCGAAGCTCCGGGTCGACCACTAAGACTCTTACTGAGATTCCAACGTCAATTTCCGTATCTCGGATCACACTACTGCGTTGCCAGGTATTTCCTATCGGCGCGTTTCAAATTCGACCTGCTTAATCGACACCCTGCTCGGATGGAAATCGTCACACGGTCGGTATGATACCGACTTAGGGACGGTGTTTCAAGGATTCCGAGAATTCTATGGCTCCTCAGAGACACCTCAAGACGCTTGTGGCGTCCTAGAGTAACGAGCTGTGCATTGAATCAAGCGTGCTTTAGAAAAGATGCGAGATGTTCGGAGTCACAGTTCCAAAAGTACCCAACGAAAGGCTCGACTTCGTTCGCTATGTCGTAAAACGAGAATGATAACCCTCCTAGAGTTGTTCGAAGCCTGTCTCTGTAGACTTGGATGGCCGAACAGAGCGGGGAAACTCTTAAAACAGCCTCTGAATTGCTCATGAATGCACGCAAAAGCCTTTGTTTTCGAAGAAGCCGAATGACTCTTGCAAGGTCCAAAAAGTTTAACGAAGACATGCGAAGGTTTAGATGCGTAACGGGATCACGTACATAAATACGCGAGAAAAGGATGTTCGGATCGCCCAGCGAACTAATTTCCTTTGAGAAACGAAAAGGACGACTTAGACATTGAATTAGGGGAAATGAGTTAAGCGATCGAGATATCACAGCGTCGAAAACTGTCGCTGGATTCCGATGGACAGATTTTCAAAGGTGCCTCGGAGAGTTCGGATTCTTTTCTTAGAATACGTAAACGGTTCGGAAAGACGTCCGGCGTGGCCGAGCGCGTGAGGAAAGAGGGACGAGAGTGGGAGATGTGCCGAGGATGGACAGCGTCTCCGATGACGACGCGATCGTTACTGACGAGTTCCTTGAAAAATATTTTCTGAGTCACGATCATCGGTGTTTGCGAGCGTGAAGTTGCCGCGATTCTGTTTCGTTATCGTGGGCGCGGCGTCGCGTGACTTCGCTCGACTGCAGAGAACGGGAATTTTGCAATGATTCGTTGGATCGTGACGCATCGTTAGCATGCTTTCTCGCTTGCTATAAATTGCACGTGCCGAAAGTGATCGAACACCAGTTTCCAATCACCGGCCCTCCAGAGCAGACCTCCGAAAAATCATGAAGGTGGCACAGGTAATGTGGAGCAGCTAAATTTGCCTCGGAGATAATTTCGCGAATGAGAAATCGCAAGGTGAATCCACGAGCTAGTCCGTCCTCCTGGATCACCGAAAAATTCCGCGACGAACATTTCCGTAACAATTTACTGTCATTTTGAATCGGCAGTCACGGTATCTCGATCGAGTGTGGCCAGAGCACCTCGCTAGATCGAGAGGCGACGCACGAAGGAGATTCTAAGAGAAGTAATTTCGATATGTTTCAGATCCTGTTGACCGTTGCCCTCGCAGCTTCCTTCTTCGCCAGTGGACATCATGGAGGACACTTGGACCATTACGTAAGATATATCGCTATCACATCTCGGTGAATGGATGCTATGGACGATTAAAACTAATACGTTGATACTTATCTTCAGGCCCATCCCAAGTACAACTTCGATTACGGCGTGAGCGATCACAAAACCGGAGACGCCAAGAGCCAGTGGGAAACCAGGGACGGAGACGTGGTCAAGGGTGCATACAGCCTGCACGAAGCCGATGGCACCATCAGAACCGTGGAGTACACCGCCGACGACCACAACGGATTCAACGCAGTGGTGAATCGAGCTGGTAAGGCTGTGCACTATGCCCACGGAGGTCACTACGGAGGTGCTGGCTACGGATCTGGTCACTATGGCGGTGCATCCTCCCACTCCAACTCCAACAACGTCGCCATCGGTCACGGCTACGCCGGAGCCTCCTTCGCACACTCCAACATCGCTCACGGTATCCCCGCCTACGCTGGACGTGGAGTCTACGGTGCTGGACTTTACCACGGAGGAGCAAGCTCTTTCGCCAACGGAAACAACTTCGCCTACGGACACGGAGGGCACTACTGAAGGAAAATCCCGTTATCCTGCAAAAGAGATCAAAAATCTCTCGATTCATCTGCGGACATCTCTCTGACCACGTTGTTAATGCATTCCTCGACCCGCGAATAAAACTTATTCCTCACATAACCTCGTCCTTTTATTTCCCATCCATCGACGAATGAATCTGGACCGGAAGAGAATTACCTTTCTAAAACAATACTGAGAATTCCATACAACATTCGTAGCACGCATTTTTAAAAGCAAGAGTACGTTGCTGATGACCTAGGATTTCCTTAAGCGAAACGAAAAGGCATGCGAGTACTGTAATTCGACGGTGAAATCGAAAGGATCGATACCCAAGCTCGAGGATCTCGGGAGAAATATTTAACATGTGATTTTATCGGCGCCAAGAGAAGGTGGCGCTGGCCCGGTGGTAGCGTGCCCGATTCCAAATCTAAAGGTCCTGAGTTCAACTCCGAAGAACATCCAAAAATTTCCGAAGAATTCCAAAAGTGTCCGAAGAATTCCAAAATTTCCAAAATCCGAAGGTTCTTTTTTTGTTCATTTATCTTCAATATACATTCCAGGCCGCGTCCGGCAAATGCCACGGTAATCACTTTATAATACACTCTTTTACCGATTACCAGGCAAAAATCCACGGTTACGATTTTTTTTTACGCGGCACGGGAACGAATCGTGGATGAACTACCTCTATCGGCCACGAACACGACCGTTCCCCGAGAAGAAGAAATTCAGACGAGATCCAAATCAAGCTTATTTTTTCTCGACTACCAAGGCGAAGCTCCGGGTCGACCACTAAGACTCTTACTGAGATTCCAACGTCAATTTCCGTATCTCGGATCACACTACTGCGTTGCCAGGTATTTCCTATCGGCGCGTTTCAAATTCGACCTGCTTAATCGACACCCTGCTCGGATGGAAATCGTCACACGGTCGGTATGATACCGACTTAGGGACGGTGTTTCAAGGATTCCGAGAATTCTATGGCTCCTCAGAGACACCTCAAGACGCTTGTGGCGTCCTAGAGTAACGAGCTGTGCATTGAATCAAGCGTGCTTTAGAAAAGATGCGAGATGTTCGGAGTCACAGTTCCAAAAGTACCCAACGAAAGGCTCGACTTCGTTCGCTATGTCGTAAAACGAGAATGATAACCCTCCTAGAGTTGTTCGAAGCCTGTCTCTGTAGACTTGGATGGCCGAACAGAGCGGGGAAACTCTTAAAACAGCCTCTGAATTGCTCATGAATGCACGCAAAAGCCTTTGTTTTCGAAGAAGCCGAATGACTCTTGCAAGGTCCAAAAAGTTTAACGAAGACATGCGAAGGTTTCGATGCGTAACGGGATCACGTACATAAATACGCGAGAAAAGGATGTTCGGATCGCCCAGCGAACTAATTTCCTTTGAGAAACGAAAAGGACGACTTAGACATTGAATTAGGGGAAATGAGTTAAGCGATCGAGATATCACAGCGTCGAAAACTGTCGCTGGATTCCGATGGACAGATTTTCAAAGGTGCCTCGGAGAGTTCGGATTCTTTTCTTAGAATACGTAAACGGTTCGGAAAGACGTCCGGCGTGGCCGAGCGCGTGAGGAAAGAGGGACGAGAGTGGGAGATGTGCCGAGGATGGACAGCGTCTCCGATGACGACGCGATCGTTACTGACGAGTTCCTTGAAAAATATTTTCTGAGTCACGATCATCGGTGTTTGCGAGCGTGAAGTTGCCGCGATTCTGTTTCGTTATCGTGGGCGCGGCGTCGCGTGACTTCGCTCGACTGCAGAGAACGGGAATTTTGCAATGATTCGTTGGATCGTGACGCATCGTTAGCATGCTTTCTCGCTTGCTATAAATTGCACGTGCCGAAAGTGATCGAACACCAGTTTCCAATCACCGGCCCTCCAGAGCAGACCTCCGAAAAATCATGAAGGTGGCACAGGTAATGTGGAGCAGCTAAATTTGCCTCGGAGATAATTTCGCGAATGAGAAATCGCAAGGTGAATCCACGAGCTAGTCCGTCCTCCTGGATCACCGAAAAATTCCGCGACGAACATTTCCGTAACAATTTACTGTCATTTTGAATCGGCAGTCACGGTATCTCGATCGAGTGTGGCCAGAGCACCTCGCTAGATCGAGAGGCGACGCACGAAGGAGATTCTAAGAGAAGTAATTTCGATATGTTTCAGATCCTGTTGACCGTTGCCCTCGCAGCTTCCTGCTTCGCCAGTGGACATCATGGAGGACACTTGGACCATTACGTAAGATATATCGCTATCACATCTCGGTGAATGGATGCTATGGACGATTAAAACTAATACGTTGATACTTATCTTCAGGCCCATCCCAAGTACAACTTCGATTACGGCGTGAGCGATCACAAAACCGGAGACGCCAAGAGCCAGTGGGAAACCAGGGACGGAGACGTGGTCAAGGGTGCATACAGCCTGCACGAAGCCGATGGCACCATCAGAACCGTGGAGTACACCGCCGACGACCACAACGGATTCAACGCAGTGGTGAATCGAGCTGGTAAGGCTGTGCACTATGCCCACGGAGGTCACTACGGAGGTGCTGGCTACGGATCTGGTCACTATGGCGGTGCATCCTCCCACTCCAACTCCAACAACGTCGCCATCGGTCACGGCTACGCCGGAGCCTCCTTCGCACACTCCAACATCGCTCACGGTATCCCCGCCTACGCTGGACGTGGAGTCTACGGTGCTGGACTTTACCACGGAGGAGCAAGCTCTTTCGCCAACGGAAACAACTTCGCCTACGGACACGGAGGGCACTACTGAAGGAAAATCCCGTTATCCTGCAAAAGAGATCAAAAATCTCTCGATTCATCTGCGGACATCTCTCTGACCACGTTGTTAATGCATTCCTCGACCCGCGAATAAAACTTATTCCTCACATAACCTGGTCCTTTTATTTCCCATCCATCGACGAATGAATCTGGACCGGAAGAGAATTACCTTTCTAAAACAATACTGAGAATTCCATACAACATTCGTAGCACGCATTTTTAAAAGCAAGAGTACGTTGCTGATGACCTAGGATTTCCTTAAGCGAAACGAAAAGGCATGCGAGTACTGTAATTCGACGGTGAAATCGAAAGGATCGATACCCAAGCTCGAGGATCTCGGGAGAAATATTTAACATGTGATTTTATCGGCGCCAAGAGAAGGTGGCGCCGGCCCGGTGGTAGCGTGCCCGATTCCAAATCTAAAGGTCCTGAGTTCAACTCCGAAGAACATCCAAAAATTTCCGAAGAATTCCAAAAGTGTCCGAAGAATTCCAAAATTTCCAAAATCCGAAGGTTCTTTTTTTGTTCATTTATCTTCAATATACATTCCAGGCCGCGTCCGGCAAATGCCACGGTAATCACTTTATAATACACTCTTTTACCGATTACCAGGCAAATATCCACGGTTACGATTTTTTTTTACGCGGCACGGGAACGAATCGTGGATGAACTACCTCTATCGGCCACGAACACGACCGTTCCCCGAGACGAAGAAATTCAGACGAGATCCAAATCAAGCTTATTTTTTCTCGACTACCAAGGCGAAGCTCCGGGTCGACCACTAAGACTCTTACTGAGATTCCAACGTCAATTTCCGTATCTCGGATCACACTACTGCGTTGCCAGGTATTTCCTATCGGCGCGTTTCAAATTCGACCTGCTTAATCGACACCCTGCTCGGATGGAAATCGTCACACGGTCGGTATGATACCGACTTAGGGACGGTGTTTCAAGGATTCCGAGAATTCTATGGCTCCTCAGAGACACCTCAAGACGCTCGTGGCGTCCTAGAGTAACGAGCTGTGCATTGAATCAAGCGTGCTTTAGAAAAGATGCGAGATGTTCGGAGTCACAGTTCCAAAAGTACCCAACGAAAGGCTCGACTTCGTTCGCTATGTCGTAAAACGAGAACGATAACCCCCCTTGAGTTGTTCGAAGCCTGTCTCTGTAGACTTGGATGGCCGAACAGAGCGGGGAAACTCTTCAACAGCCTCTGAATTGCTCATGAATGCACGCAAAAGCCTTTGTTTTCGAAGAAGCCGAATGACTTTTGCAAGGTCCAAAAAGTTTAACGAAGACATGCGAAGGTTTCGATGCGTAACGGAGATCACGTACATAAATACGCGAGAAAAGGATGTTCGGATCGCCCAGCGAACTAATTTCCTTTGAGAAACGAAAACGACGACTTAGACATTGAATTAGGGGAAATGAGTTAAGCGATCGAGATATCACAGCGTCGAAAACTGTCGCTGGATTCCGATGGACAGATTTTCAATGGTGCCTCGGAGAGTTCGGATTCTTTTCTTAGAATACGTAAACGGTTCGGAAAGACGTCCGGCGTTGCCGAGCGCGTGAGGAAAGAGGGACGAGAGTGGGAGATGTGCCGAGGATGGACAGCGTCTCCGATGACGACGCGATCGTTACTGACGAGTTCCTTGAAAAATATTTTCTGAGTCACGATCATCGGTGTTTGCGAGCGTGAAGTTGCCGCGATTCTGTTTCGTTATCGTGGGCGCGGCGTCGTGTGACTTCGCTCGACTGCAGAGAACGGGAATTTTGCAATGATTCGTTGGATCGTGACGCATCGTTAGCATGCTTTCTCGCTTGCTATAAATTGCACGTGCCGAAAGTGATCGAACACCAGTTTCCAATCACCGGCCCTCCAGAGCAGACCTCCGAAAAATCATGAAGGTGGCACAGGTAATGTGGAGCAGCTAAATTTGCCTCGGAGATAATTTCGCGAATGAGAAATCGCAAGGTGAATCCACGAGCTAGTCCGTCCTCCTGGATCTCCGAAAAATTCCGCGACGAACATTTCCGTAACAATTTACTGTCATTTTGAATCGGCAGTCACGGTATCTCGATCGAGTGTGGCCAGAGCACCTCGCTAGATCGAGAGGCGACGCACGAAGGAGATTCTAAGAGAAGTAATTTCGATATGTTTCAGATCCTGTTGACCGTTGCCCTCGCAGCTTCCTGCTTCGCCAGTGGACATCATGGAGGACACTTGGACCATTACGTAAGATATATCGCTATCACATCTCGGTGAATGGATGCTATGGACGATTAAAACTAATACGTTGATACTTATCTTCAGGCCCATCCCAAGTACAACTTCGATTACGGCGTGAGCGATCACAAAACCGGAGACGCCAAGAGCCAGTGGGAAACCAGGGACGGAGACGTGGTCAAGGGTGCATACAGCCTGCACGAAGCCGATGGCACCATCAGAACCGTGGAGTACACCGCCGACGACCACAACGGATTCAACGCAGTGGTGAATCGAGCTGGTAAGGCTGTGCACCCACAGCACTATGCCCACGGAGGTCACTACGGAGGTGCTGGCTACGGATCTGGTCACTATGGCGGTGCATCCTCCCACTCCAACTCCAACAACGTCGCCATCGGTCACGGCTACGCCGGAGCCTCCTTCGCACACTCCAACATCGCTCACGGTATCCCCGCCTACGCTGGACGTGGAGTCTACGGTGCTGGACTTTACCACGGAGGAGCAAGCTCTTTCGCCAACGGAAACAACTTCGCCTACGGACACGGAGGGCACTACTGAAGGAAAATCCCGTTATCCTGCAAAAGAGATCAAAAATCTCTCAATTCATCTGCGGACATCTTTCTGACCACGTTGTTAATGCATTCCTCGACCCGCGAATAAAACTTATTCCTCACATAACCTCGTCCTTTTATTTCCCATCCATCGACGAATGAATCTGGACCGGACCTTTCTAAAACAATACTGAGAATTCCATACAACATTCGTAGCATGCATTTTTAAAAGCAAGAGTACGTTGCTGATGACCTAGGATTTCCTTAAGCGAAACGAAAAGGCATGCGAGTACTGTAATTCGACGGTGAAATCGAAAGGATCGATACCCAAGCTCGAGGATCTCGGGAGAAATATTTAACATGTGATTTTATCGGCGCCAAGAGAAGGTGGCGCCGGCCCGGTGGTAGCGTGCCCGATTCCAAATCTAAAGGTCCTGAGTTCAACTCCGAAGAACATCCAAAAATTTCCGAAGAATTCCAAAAGTGTCCGAAGAATTCCAAAATTTCCAAAATCCGAAGGTTCTTTTTTTGTTCATTTATCTTCAATATACATTCCAGGCCGCGTCCGGCAAATGCCACGGTAATCACTTTATAATACACTCTTTTACCGATTACCAGGCAAATATCCACGGTTACGATTTTTTTTTACGCGGCACGGGAACGAATCGTGGATGAACTACCTCTATCGGCCACGAACACGACCGTTCCCCGAGACGAAGAAATTCAGACGAGATCCAAATCAAGCTTATTTTTTCTCGACTACCAAGGCGAAGCTCCGGGTCGACCACTAAGACTCTTACTGAGATTCCAACGTCAATTTCCGTATCTCGGATCACACTACTGCGTTGCCAGGTATTTCCTATCGGCGCGTTTCAAATTCGACCTGCTTAATCGACACCCTGCTCGGATGGAAATCGTCACACGGTCGGTATGATACCGACTTAGGGACGGTGTTTCAAGGATTCCGAGAATTCTATGGCTCCTCAGAGACACCTCAAGACGCTTGTGGCGTCCTAGAGTAACGAGCTGTGCATTGAATCAAGCGTGCTTTAGAAAAGATGCGAGATGTTCGGAGTCACAGTTCCAAAAGTACCCAAAGAAAGGCTCGAGTTCGTTCGCTATGTCGTAAAACGAGAACGATAACCCTCCTAGAGTTGTTCGAAGCCTGTCTCTGTAGACTTGGATGGCCGAACAGAGCGGGGAAACTCTTCAACAGCCTCTGAATTGCTCATGAATGCACGCAAAAGCCTTTGTTTTCGAAGAAGCCGAATGACTTTTGCAAGGTCCAAAAAGTTTAACGAAGACATGCGAAGGTTTCGATGCGTAACTGAGATCACGTACATAAATACGCGAGAAAAGGATGTTCGGATCGCCCAGCGAACTAATTTCCTTTGAGAAACGAAAACGACGACTTAGACATTGAATTAGGGGAAATGAGTTAAGCGATCGAGATATCACAGCGTCGAAAACTGTCGCTGGATTCCGATGGACAGAATTTCAATGGTGCCTCGGAGAGTTCGGATTCTTTTCTTAGAATACGTAAACGGTTCGGAAAGACGTCCGGCGTTGCCGAGCGCGTGAGGAAAGAGGGACGAGAGTGGGAGATGTGCCGAGGATGGACAGCGTCTCCGATGACGACGCGATCGTTACTGACGAGTTCCTTGAAAAATATTTTCTGAGTCACGATCATCGGTGTTTGCGAGCGTGAAGTTGCCGCGATTCTGTTTCGTTATCGTGGGCGCGGCGTCGTGTGACTTCGCTCGACTGCAGAGAACGGGAATTTTGCAATGATTCGTTGGATCGTGACGCATCGTTAGCATGCTTTCTCGCTTGCTATAAATTGCACGTGCCGAAAGTGATCGAACACCAGTTTCCAATCACCGGCCCTCCAGAGCAGACCTCCGAAAAATCATGAAGGTGGCACAGGTAATGTGGAGCAGCTAAATTTGCCTCGGAGATAATTTCGCGAATGAGAAATCGCAAGGTGAATCCACGAGCTAGTCCGTCCTCCTGGATCTCCGAAAAATTCCGCGACGAACATTTCCGTAACAATTTACTGTCATTTTGAATCGGCAGTCACGGTATCTCGATCGAGTGTGGCCAGAGCACCTCGCTAGATCGAGAGGCGACGCACGAAGGAGATTCTAAGAGAAGTAATTTCGATATATTTCAGATCCTGTTGACCGTTGCCCTCGCAGCTTCCTGCTTCGCCAGTGGACATCATGGAGGACACTTGGACCATTACGTAAGATATATCGCTATCACATCTCGGTGAATGGATGCTATGGACGATTAAAACTAATACGTTGATACTTATCTTCAGGCCCATCTCAAGTACAACTTCGATTACGGCGTGAGCGATCACAAAACCGGAGACGCCAAGAGCCAGTGGGAAACCAGGGACGGAGACGTGGTCAAGGGTGCATACAGCCTGCACGAAGCCGATGGCACCATCAGAACCGTGGAGTACACCGCCGACGACCACAACGGATTCAACGCAGTGGTGAATCGAGCTGGTAAGGCCGTGCACCCACAGCACTATGCCCACGGAGGTCACTACGGAGGTGCTGGCTACGGATCTGGTCACTATGGCGGTGCATCCTCCCACTCCAACTCCAACAACGTCGCCATCGGTCACGGCTACGCCTGAGCCTCCTTCGCACACTCCAACATCGCTCACGGTATCCCCGCCTACGCTGGACGTGGAGTCTACGGTGCTGGACTTTACCACGGAGGAGCAAGCTCTTTCGCCAACGGAAACAACTTCGCCTACGGACACGGAGGGCACTACTGAAGGAAAATCCCGTTATCCTGCAAAAGAGATCAAAAATCTCTCGATTCATCTGCGGACATCTCTCTGACCACGTTGTTAATGCATTCCTCGACCCGCGAATAAAACTTATTCCTCACATAACATCGTCCTTTTATTTCCCATCCATCGACGAATGAATCTGGACCGGAAGAGAATTACCTTTCTAAAACAATACTGAGAATTCCATACAACATTCGTAGCACGCATTTTTAAAAGCAAGAGTACGTTGCTGATGACCTAGGATTTCCTTAAGCGAAACGAAAAGGCATGCGAGTACTGTAATTCGACGGTGAAATCGAAAGGATCGATACCCAAGCTCGAGGATCTCGGGAGAAATATTTAACATGTGATTTTATCGGCGCCAAGAGAAGGTGGCGCCGGCCCGGTGGTAGCGTGCCCGATTCCAAATCTAAAGGTCCTGAGTTCAACTCCGAAGAACATCCAAAAATTTCCGAAGAATTCCAAAAGTGTCCGAAGAATTCCAAAATTTCCAAAATCCGAAGGTTCTTTTTTTGTTCATTTATCTTCAATATACATTCCAGGCCGCGTCCGGCAAATGCCACGGTAATCACTTTATAATACACTCTTTTACCGATTACCAGGCAAAAATCCACGGTTACGATTTTTTTTTACGCGGCACGGGAACGAATCGTGGATGAACTACCTCTATCGGCCACGAACACGACCGTTCCCCGAGAAGAAGAAATTCAGACGAGATCCAAATCAAGCTTATTTTTTCTCGACTACCAAGGCGAAGCTCCGGGTCGACCACTAAGACTCTTACTGAGATTCCAACGTCAATTTCCGTATCTCGGATCACACTACTGCGTTGCCAGGTATTTCCTATCGGCGCGTTTCAAATTCGACCTGCTTAATCGACACCCTGCTCGGATGGAAATCGTCACACGGTCGGTATGATACCGACTTAGGGACGGTGTTTCAAGGATTCCGAGAATTCTATGGCTCCTCAGAGACACCTCAAGACGCTCGTGGCGTCCTAGAGTAACGAGCTGTGCATTGAATCAAGCGTGCTTTAGAAAAGATGCGAGATGTTCGGAGTCACAGTTCCAAAAGTACCCAACGAAAGGCTCGACTTCGTTCGCTATGTCGTAAAACGAGAACGATAACCCCCCTTGAGTTGTTCGAAGCCTGTCTCTGTAGACTTGGATGGCCGAACAGAGCGGGGAAACTCTTCAACAGCCTCTGAATTGCTCATGAATGCACGCAAAAGCCTTTGTTTTCGAAGAAGCCGAATGACTTTTGCAAGGTCCAAAAAGTTTAACGAAGACATGCGAAGGTTTCGATGCGTAACGGAGATCACGTACATAAATACGCGAGAAAAGGATGTTCGGATCGCCCAGCGAACTAATTTCCTTTGAGAAACGAAAACGACGACTTAGACATTGAATTAGGGGAAATGAGTTAAGCGATCGAGATATCACAGCGTCGAAAACTGTCGCTGGATTCCGATGGACAGATTTTCAATGGTGCCTCGGAGAGTTCGGATTCTTTTCTTAGAATACGTAAACGGTTCGGAAAGACGTCCGGCGTTGCCGAGCGCGTGAGGAAAGAGGGACGAGAGTGGGAGATGTGCCGAGGATGGACAGCGTCTCCGATGACGACGCGATCGTTACTGACGAGTTCCTTGAAAAATATTTTCTGAGTCACGATCATCGGTGTTTGCGAGCGTGAAGTTGCCGCGATTCTGTTTCGTTATCGTGGGCGCGGCGTCGTGTGACTTCGCTCGACTGCAGAGAACGGGAATTTTGCAATGATTCGTTGGATCGTGACGCATCGTTAGCATGCTTTCTCGCTTGCTATAAATTGCACGTGCCGAAAGTGATCGAACACCAGTTTCCAATCACCGGCCCTCCAGAGCAGACCTCCGAAAAATCATGAAGGTGGCACAGGTAATGTGGAGCAGCTAAATTTGCCTCGGAGATAATTTCGCGAATGAGAAATCGCAAGGTGAATCCACGAGCTAGTCCGTCCTCCTGGATCTCCGAAAAATTCCGCGACGAACATTTCCGTAACAATTTACTGTCATTTTGAATCGGCAGTCACGGTATCTCGATCGAGTGTGGCCAGAGCACCTCGCTAGATCGAGAGGCGACGCACGAAGGAGATTCTAAGAGAAGTAATTTCGATATGTTTCAGATCCTGTTGACCGTTGCCCTCGCAGCTTCCTGCTTCGCCAGTGGACATCATGGAGGACACTTGGACCATTACGTAAGATATATCGCTATCACATCTCGGTGAATGGATGCTATGGACGATTAAAACTAATACGTTGATACTTATCTTCAGGCCCATCCCAAGTACAACTTCGATTACGGCGTGAGCGATCACAAAACCGGAGACGCCAAGAGCCAGTGGGAAACCAGGGACGGAGACGTGGTCAAGGGTGCATACAGCCTGCACGAAGCCGATGGCACCATCAGAACCGTGGAGTACACCGCCGACGACCACAACGGATTCAACGCAGTGGTGAATCGAGCTGGTAAGGCTGTGCACCCACAGCACTATGCCCACGGAGGTCACTACGGAGGTGCTGGCTACGGATCTGGTCACTATGGCGGTGCATCCTCCCACTCCAACTCCAACAACGTCGCCATCGGTCACGGCTACGCCGGAGCCTCCTTCGCACACTCCAACATCGCTCACGGTATCCCCGCCTACGCTGGACGTGGAGTCTACGGTGCTGGACTTTACCACGGAGGAGCAAGCTCTTTCGCCAACGGAAACAACTTCGCCTACGGACACGGAGGGCACTACTGAAGGAAAATCCCGTTATCCTGCAAAAGAGATCAAAAATCTCTCGATTCATCTGCGGACATCTCTCTGACCACGTTGTTAATGCATTCCTCGACCCGCGAATAAAACTTATTCCTCACATAACCTCGTCCTTTTATTTCCCATCCATCGACGAATGAATCTGGACCGGACCTTTCTAAAACAATACTGAGAATTCCATACAACATTCGTAGCACGCATTTTTAAAAGCAAGAGTACGTTGCTGATGACCTAGGATTTCCTTAAGCGAAACGAAAAGGCATGCGAGTACTGTAATTCGACGGTGAAATCGAAAGGATCGATACCCAAGCTCGAGGATCTCGGGAGAAATATTTAACATGTGATTTTATCGGCGCCAAGAGAAGGTGGCGCCGGCCCAGTGGTAGCGTGCCCGATTCCAAATCTAAAGGTCCTGAGTTCAACTCCGAAGAACATCCAAAAATTTCCGAAGAATTCCAAAAGTGTCCGAAGAATTCCAAAATTTCCAAAATCCGAGGGTTCTTTTTTTGTTCATTTATCTTCAATATACATTCCAGGCCGCGTCCGGCAAATGCCACGGTAATCACTTTATAATACACTCTTTTACCGATTACCAGGCAAATATCCACGGTTACGATTTTTTTTTACGCGGCACGGGAACGAATCGTGGATGAACTACCTCTATCGGCCACGAACACGACCGTTCCCCCAAGACGAAGAAATTCAGACGAGATCCAAATCAAGCTTATTTTTTCTCGACTACCAAGGCGAAGCTCCGGGTCGACCACTAAGACTCTTACTGAGATTTCAACGTCAATTTCCGTATCTCGGATCACACTACTGCGTTGCCAGGTATTTCCTATCGGCGCGTTTCAAATTCGACCTGCTTAATCGACACCCTGCTCGGATGGAAATCGTCACACGGTCGGTATGATACCGACTTAGGGACGGTGTTTCAAGGATTCCGAGAATTCTATGGCTCCTCAGAGACACCTCAAGACGCTCGTGGCGTCCTAGAGTAACGAGCTGTGCATTGAATCAAGCGTGCTTTAGAAAAGATGCGAGATGTTCGGAGTCACAGTTCCAAAAGTACCCAACGAAAGGCTCGACTTCGTTCGCTATGTCGTAAAACGAGAACGATAACCCCCCTTGAGTTGTTCGAAGCCTGTCTCTGTAGACTTGGATGGCCGAACAGAGCGGGGAAACTCTTCAACAGCCTCTGAATTGCTCATGAATGCACGCAAAAGCCTTTGTTTTCGAAGAAGCCGAATGACTTTTGCAAGGTCCAAAAAGTTTAACGAAGACATGCGAAGGTTTCGATGCGTAACGGAGATCACGTACATAAATACGCGAGAAAAGGATGTTCGGATCGCCCAGCGAACTAATTTCCTTTGAGAAACGAAAACGACGACTTAGACATTGAATTAGGGGAAATGAGTTAAGCGATCGAGATATCACAGCGTCGAAAACTGTCGCTGGATTCCGATGGACAGATTTTCAATGGTGCCTCGGAGAGTTCGGATTCTTTTCTTAGAATACGTAAACGGTTCGGAAAGACGTCCGGCGTTGCCGAGCGCGTGAGGAAAGAGGGACGAGAGTGGGAGATGTGCCGAGGATGGACAGCGTCTCCGATGACGACGCGATCGTTACTGACGAGTTCCTTGAAAAATATTTTCTGAGTCACGATCATCGGTGTTTGCGAGCGTGAAGTTGCCGCGATTCTGTTTCGTTATCGTGGGCGCGGCGTCGTGTGACTTCGCTCGACTGCAGAGAACGGGAATTTTGCAATGATTCGTTGGATCGTGACGCATCGTTAGCATGCTTTCTCGCTTGCTATAAATTGCACGTGCCGAAAGTGATCGAACACCAGTTTCCAATCACCGGCCCTCCAGAGCAGACCTCCGAAAAATCATGAAGGTGGCACAGGTAATGTGGAGCAGCTAAATTTGCCTCGGAGATAATTTCGCGAATGAGAAATCGCAAGGTGAATCCACGAGCTAGTCCGTCCTCCTGGATCACCGAAAAATTCCGCGACGAACATTTCCGTAACAATTTACTGTCATTTTGAATCGGCAGTCACGGTATCTCGATCGAGTGTGGCCAGAGCACCTCGCTAGATCGAGAGGCGACGCACGAAGGAGATTCTAAGAGAAGTAATTTCGATATGTTTCAGATCCTGTTGACCGTTGCCCTCGCAGCTTCCTGCTTCGCCAGTGGACATAATGGAGGACACTTGGACCATTACGTAAGATATATCGCTATCACATCTCGGTGAATGGATGCTATGGACGATTAAAACTAATACGTTGATACTTATCTTCAGGCCCATCCCAAGTACAACTTCGATTACGGCGTGAGCGATCACAAAACCGGAGACGCCAAGAGCCAGTGGGAAACCAGGGACGGAGACGTGGTCAAGGGTGCATACAGCCTGCACGAAGCCGATGGCACCATCAGAACCGTGGAGTACACCGCCGACGACCACAACGGATTCAACGCAGTGGTGAATCGAGCTGGTAAGGCTGTGCACCCACAGCACTATGCCCACGGAGGTCACTACGGAGGTGCTGGCTACGGATCTGGTCACTATGGCGGTGCATCCTCCCACTCCAACTCCAACAACGTCGCCATCGGTCACGGCTACGCCGGAGCATCCTTCGCACACTCCAACATCTCTCACGGTATCCCCGCCTACGCTGGACGTGGAGTCTACGGTGCTGGACTTTACCACGGAGGAGCAAGCTCTTTCGCCAACGGAAACAACTTCGCCTACGGACACGGAGGGCACTACTGAAGGAAAATCCCGTTATCCTGCAAAAGAGATCAAAAATCTCTCGATTCATCTGCGGACATCTCTCTGACCACGTTGTTAATGCATTCCTTGACCCGCGAATAAAAATTATTCCTCACATAACCTCGTCCTTTTATTTCCCATCCATCGACGAATGAATCTGGACCGGAAGAGAGTTACATTTCAAAAACAATACTGAGAATTCCATACAACATTCGTTGCACGCATTTTTAAAAGCAAGAGTACGTTTCTGATGACCTAGGATTTCCTTAAGCGAAACGAAAAGGCATGCGAGTACTGTAATTCGACGGTGAAATCGAAAGGATCGATACCCAAGCTCGAGGATCTCGGGAGAAATATTTAACATGTGATTTTATCGGCTCCAAGAGAAGGTGGCGCTGGCCCGGTGGTAGCGTGCCCGATTCCAAATCTAAAGGTCCTGAGTTCAACTCCGAAGAACATCCAAAAATTTCCGAAGAATTCCAAAAGTGTCCGAAGAATTCCAAAATTTCCAAAATCCGAAGGTTCTTTTTTTGTTCATTTATCTTCAATATACATTCCAGACCGCGTCCGGCAAATGCCACGGTAATCACTTTATAATACACTCTTTTACCGATTACCAGGCAAATATCCACGGTTACGATTTTTTTTTACGCGGCACGGGAACGAATCGTGGATGAACTACCTCTATCGGCCACGAACACGACCGTTCCCCGAGAAGAAGAAATTCAGACGAGATCCAAATCAAGCTTATTTTTTCTCGACTACCAAGGCGAAGCTCCGGGTCGACCACTAAGACTCTTACTGAGATTTCAACGTCAATTTCCGTATCTCGGATCACACTACTGCGTTGCCAGGTATTTCCTATCGGCGCGTTTCAAATTCGACCTGCTTAATCGACACCCTGCTCGGATGGAAATCGTCACACGGTCGGTATGATACCGACTTAGGGACGGTGTTTCAAGGATTCCGAGAATTCTATGGCTCCTCAGAGACACCTCAAGACGCTCGTGGCGTCCTAGAGTAACGAGCTGTGCATTGAATCAAGCGTGCTTTAGAAAAGATGCGAGATGTTCGGAGTCACAGTTCCAAAAGTACCCAACGAAAGGCTCGACTTCGTTCGCTATGTCGTAAAACGAGAACGATAACCCCCCTTGAGTTGTTCGAAGCCTGTCTCTGTAGACTTGGATGGCCGAACAGAGCGGGGAAACTCTTCAACAGCCTCTGAATTGCTCATGAATGCACGCAAAAGCCTTTGTTTTCGAAGAAGCCGAATGACTTTTGCAAGGTCCAAAAAGTTTAACGAAGACATGCGAAGGTTTCGATGCGTAACGGAGATCACGTACATAAATACGCGAGAAAAGGATGTTCGGATCGCCCAGCGAACTAATTTCCTTTGAGAAACGAAAACGACGACTTAGACATTGAATTAGGGGAAATGAGTTAAGCGATCGAGGTATCACAGCGTCGAAAACTGTCGCTGGATTCCGATGGACAGATTTTCAATGGTGCCTCGGAGAGTTCGGATTCTTTTCTTAGAATACGTAAACGGTTCGGAAAGACGTCCGGCGTTGCCGAGCGCGTGAGGAAAGAGGGACGAGAGTGGGAGATGTGCCGAGGATGGACAGCGTCTCCGATGACGACGCGATCGTTACTGACGAGTTCCTTGAAAAATATTTTCTGAGTCACGATCATCGGTGTTTGCGAGCGTGAAGTTGCCGCGATTCTGTTTCGTTATCGTGGGCGCGGCGTCGTGTGACTTCGCTCGACTGCAGAGAACGGGAATTTTGCAATGATTCGTTGGATCGTGACGCATCGTTAGCATGCTTTCTCGCTTGCTATAAATTGCACGTGCCGAAAGTGATCGAACACCAGTTTCCAATCACCGGCCCTCCAGAGCAGACCTCCGAAAAATCATGAAGGTGGCACAGGTAATGTGGAGCAGCTAAATTTGCCTCGGAGATAATTTCGCGAATGAGAAATCGCAAGGTGAATCCACGAGCTAGTCCGTCCTCCTGGATCTCCGAAAAATTCCGCGACGAACATTTCCGTAACAATTTACTGTCATTTTGAATCGGCAGTCACGGTATCTCGATCGAGTGTGGCCAGAGCACCTCGCTAGATCGAGAGGCGACGCACGAAGGAGATTCTAAGAGAAGTAATTTCGATATGTTTCAGATCCTGTTGACCGTTGCCCTCGCAGCTTCCTGCTTCGCCAGTGGACATAATGGAGGACACTTGGACCATTACGTAAGATATATCGCTATCACATCTCGGTGAATGGATGCTATGGACGATTAAAACTAATACGTTGATACTTATCTTCAGGCCCATCCCAAGTACAACTTCGATTACGGCGTGAGCGATCACAAAACCGGAGACGCCAAGAGCCAGTGGGAAACCAGGGACGGAGACGTGGTCAAGGGTGCATACAGCCTGCACGAAGCCGATGGCACCATCAGAACCGTGGAGTACACCGCCGACGACCACAACGGATTCAACGCAGTGGTGAATCGAGCTGGTAAGGCTGTGCACCCACAGCACTATGCCCACGGAGGTCACTACGGAGGTGCTGGCTACGGATCTGGTCACTATGGCGGTGCATCCTCCCACTCCAACTCCAACAACGTCGCCATCGGTCACGGCTACGCCGGAGCCTCCTTCGCACACTCCAACATCGCTCACGGTATCCCCGCCTACGCTGGACGTGGAGTCTACGGTGCTGGACTTTACCACGGAGGAGCAAGCTCTTTCGCCAACGGAAACAACTTCGCCTACGGACACGGAGGGCACTACTGAAGGAAAATCCCGTTATCCTGCAAAAGAGATCAAAAATCTCTCGATTCATCTGCGGACATCTCTCTGACCACGTTGTTAATGCATTCCTCGACCCGCGAATAAAACTTATTCCTCACATAACCTCGTCCTTTTATTTCCCATCCATCGACGAATGAATCTGGACCGGAAGAGAATTACCTTTCTAAAACAATACTGAGAATTCCATACAACATTCGTAGCACGCATTTTTAAAAGCAAGAGTACGTTGCTGATGACCTAGGATTTCCTTAAGCGAAACGAAAAGGCATGCGAGTACTGTAATTCGACGGTGAAATCGAAAGGATCGATACCCAAGCTCGAGGATCTCGGGAGAAATATTTAACATGTGATTTTATCGGCGCCAAGAGAAGGTGGCGCCGGCCCGGTGGTAGCGTGCCCGATTCCAAATCTAAAGGTCCTGAGTTCAACTCCGAAGAACATCCAAAAATTTCCGAAGAATTCCAAAAGTGTCCGAAGAATTCCAAAATTTCCAAAATCCGAAGGTTCTTTTTTTGTTCATTTATCTTCAATATACATTCCAGGCCGCGTCCGGCAAATGCCACGGTAATCACTTTATAATACACTCTTTTACCGATTACCAGGCAAATATCCACGGTTACGATTTTTTTTTACGCGGCACGGGAACGAATCGTGGATGAACTACCTCTATCGGCCACGAACACGACCGTTCCCCCAAGACGAAGAAATTCAGACGAGATCCAAATCAAGCTTATTTTTTCTCGACTACCAAGGCGAAGCTCCGGGTCGACCACTAAGACTCTTACTGAGATTTCAAAGTCAATTTCCGTATCTCGGATCACACTACTGCGTTGCCAGGTATTTCCTATCGGCGCGTTTCAAATTCGACCTGCTTAATCGACACCCTGCTCGGATGGAAATCGTCACACGGTCGGTATGATACCGACTTAGGGACGGTGTTTCAAGGATTCCGAGAATTCTATGGCTCCTCAGAGACACCTCAAGACGCTCGTGACGTCCTAGAGTAACGAGCTGTGCATTGAATCAAGCGTGCTTTTGAAAAGATGCGAGATGTTCGGAGTCACAGTTCCAAAAGTACCCAACGAAAGGCTCGACTTCGTTCGCTATGTCGTAAAACGAGAACGATAACCCCCCTTGAGTTGTTCGAAGCCTGTCTCTGTAGACTTGGATGGCCGAACAGAGCGGGGAAACTCTTCAACAGCCTCTGAATTGCTCATGAATGCACGCAAAAGCCTTTGTTTTCGAAGAAGCCGAATGACTTTTGCAAGGTCCAAAAAGTTTAACGAAGACATGCGAAGGTTTCGATGCGTAACGGAGATCACGTACATAAATACGCGAGAAAAGGATGTTCGGATCGCCCAGCGAACTAATTTCCTTTGAGAAACGAAAACGACGACTTAGACATTGAATTAGGGGAAATGAGTTAAGCGATCGAGATATCACAGCGTCGAAAACTGTCGCTGGATTCCGATGGACAGATTTTCAATGGTGCCTCGGAGAGTTCGGATTCTTTTCTTAGAATACGTAAACGGTTCGGAAAGACGTCCGGCGTTGCCGAGCGCGTGAGGAAAGAGGGACGAGAGTGGGAGATGTGCCGAGGATGGACAGCGTCTCCGATGACGACGCGATCGTTACTGACGAGTTCCTTGAAAAATATTTTCTGAGTCACGATCATCGGTGTTTGCGAGCGTGAAGTTGCCGAGATTCTGTTTCGTTATCGTGGGCGCGGCGTCGTGTGACTTCGCTCGACTGCAGAGAACGGGAATTTTGCAATGATTCGTTGGATCGTGACGCATCGTTAGCATGCTTTCTCGCTTGCTATAAATTGCACGTGCCGAAAGTGATCGAACACCAGTTTCCAATCACCGGCCCTCCAGAGCAGACCTCCGAAAAATCATGAAGGTGGCACAGGTAATGTGGAGCAGCTAAATTTGCCTCGGAGATAATTTCGCGAATGAGAAATCGCAAGGTGAATCCACGAGCTAGTCCGTCCTCCTGGATCACCGAAAAATTCCGCGACGAACATTTCCGTAACAATTTACTGTCATTTTGAATCGGCAGTCACGGTATCTCGATCGAGTGTGGCCAGAGCACCTCGCTAGATCGAGAGGCGACGCACGAAGGAGATTCTAAGAGAAGTAATTTCGATATGTTTCAGATCCTGTTGACCGTTGCCCTCGCAGCTTCCTGCTTCGCCAGTGGACATCATGGAGGACACTTGGACCATTACGTAAGATATATCGCTATCTCATCTCGGTGAATGGATGCTATGGACGATTAAAACTAATATGTTGATACTTATCTTCAGGCCCATCCCAAGTACAACTTCGATTACGGCGTGAGCGATCACAAAACCGGAGACGCCAAGAGCCAGTGGGAAACCAGGGACGGAGACGTGGTCAAGGGTGCATACAGCCTGCACGAAGCCGATGGCACCATCAGAACCGTGGAGTACACCGCCGACGACCACAACGGATTCAACGCAGTGGTGAATCGAGCTGGTAAGGCTGTGCACCCACAGCACTATGCCCACGGAGGTCACTACGGAGGTGCTGGCTACGGATCTGGTCACTATGGCGGTGCATCCTCCCACTCCAACTCCAACAACGTCGCCATCGGTCACGGCTACGCCTGAACCTCCTTCGCACACTCCAACATCGCTCACGGTATCCCCGCCTACGCTGGACGTGGAGTCTACGGTGCTGGACTTTACCACGGAGGAGCAAGCTCTTTCGCCAACGGAAACAACTTCGCCTACGGACACGGAGGGCACTACTGAAGGAAAATCCCGTTATCCTGCAAAAGAGATCAAAAATCTCTCGATTCATCTGCGGACATCTCTCTGACCACGTTGTTAATGCATTCCTCGACCCGCGAATAAAACTTATTCCTCACATAACCTCGTCCTTTTATTTCCCATCCATCGACGAATGAATCTGGACCGGAAGAGAATTACCTTTCTAAAACAATACTGAGAATTCCATACAACATTCGTAGCACGCATTTTTAAAAGCAAGAGTACGTTGCTGATGACCTAGGATTTCCTTAAGCGAAACGAAAAGGCATGCGAGTACTGTAATTCGACGGTGAAATCGAAAGGATCGATACCCAAGCTCGAGGATCTCGGGAGAAATATTTAACATGTGATTTTATCGGCGCCAAGAGAAGGTGGCGCTGGCCCGGTGGTAGCGTGCCCGATTCCAAATCTAAAGGTCCTGAGTTCAACTCCGAAGAACATCCAAAAATTTCCGAAGAATTCCAAAAGTGTCCGAAGAATTCCAAAATTTCCAAAATCCGAAGGTTCTTTTTTTGTTCATTTATCTTCAATATACATTCCAGGCCGCGTCCGGCAAATGCCACGGTAATCACTTTATAATACACTCTTTTACCGATTACCAGGCAAATATCCACGGTTACGATTTTTTTTTACGCGGCACGGGAACGAATCGTGGATGAACTACCTCTATCGGCCACGAACACGACCGTTCCCCCAAGACGAAGAAATTCAGACGAGATCCAAATCAAGCTTATTTTTTCTCGACTACCAAGGCGAAGCTCCGGGTCGACCACTAAGACTCTTACTGAGATTTCAACGTCAATTTCCGTATCTCGGATCACACTACTGCGTTGCCAGGTATTTCCTATCGGCGCGTTTCAAATTCGACCTGCTTAATCGACACCCTGCTCGGATGGAAATCGTCACACGGTCGGTATGATACCGACTTAGGGACGGTGTTTCAAGGATTCCGAGAATTCTATGGCTCCTCAGAGACACCTCAAGACGCTTGTGGCGTCCTAGAGTAACGAGCTGTGCATTGAATCAAGCGTGCTTTAGAAAAGATGCGAGATGTTCGGAGTCACAGTTCCAAAAGTACCCAACGAAAGGCTCGACTTCGTTCGCTATGTCGTAAAACGAGAACGATAACCCCCCTTGAGTTGTTCGAAGCCTGTCTCTGTAGACTTGGATGGCCGAACAGAGCGGGGAAACTCTTCAACAGCCTCTGAATTGCTCATGAATGCACGCAAAAGCCTTTGTTTTCGAAGAAGCCGAATGACTTTTGCAAGGTCCAAAAAGTTTAACGAAGACATGCGAAGGTTTCGATGCGTAACGGAGATCACGTACATAAATACGCGAGAAAAGGATGTTCGGATCGCCCAGCGAACTAATTTCCTTTGAGAAACGAAAACGACGACTTAGACATTGAATTAGGGGAAATGAGTTAAGCGATCGAGATATCACAGCGTCGAAAACTGTCGCTGGATTCCGATGGACAGATTTTCAATGGTGCCTCGGAGAGTTCGGATTCTTTTCTTAGAATACGTAAACGGTTCGGAAAGACGTCCGGCGTTGCCGAGCGCGTGAGGAAAGAGGGACGAGAGTGGGAGATGTGCCGAGGATGGACAGCGTCTCCGATGACGACGCGATCGTTACTGACGAGTTCCTTGAAAAATATTTTCTGAGTCACGATCATCGGTGTTTGCGAGCGTGAAGTTGCCGCGATTCTGTTTCGTTATCGTGGGCGCGGCGTCGTGTGACTTCGCTCGACTGCAGAGAACGGGAATTTTGCAATGATTCGTTGGATCGTGACGCATCGTTAGCATGCTTTCTCGCTTGCTATAAATTGCACGTGCCGAAAGTGATCGAACACCAGTTTCCAATCACCGGCCCTCCAGAGCAGACCTCCGAAAAATCATGAAGGTGGCACAGGTAATGTGGAGCAGCTAAATTTGCCTCGGAGATAATTTCGCGAATGAGAAATCGCAAGGTGAATCCACGAGCTAGTCCGTCCTCCTGGATCACCGAAAAATTCCGCAACGAACGTTTCCGTAACAATTTACTGTCATTTTGAATCGGCAGTCACGGTATCTCGATCGAGTGTGGCCAGAGCACCTCGCTAGATCGAGAGGCGACGCACGAAGGAGATTCTAAGAGAAGTAATTTCGATATGTTTCAGATCCTGTTGACCGTTGCCCTCGCAGCTTCCTGCTTCGCCAGTGGACATCATGGAGGTCACTTGGACCATTACGTAAGATATATCGCTATCACATCTCGGTGAATGGATGCTATGGACGATTAAAACTAATACGTTGATACTTATCTTCAGGCCCATCCCAAGTACAACTTCGATTACGGCGTGAGCGATCACAAAACCGGAGACGCCAAGAGCCAGTGGGAAACCAGGGACGGAGACGTGGTCAAGGGTGAATACAGCCTGCACGAAGCCGATGGCACCATCAGAACCGTGGAGTACACCGCCGACGACCACAACGGATTCAACGCAGTGGTGAATCGAGCTGGTAAGGCTGTGCACCCACAGCACTATGCCCACGGAGGTCACTACGGAGGTGCTGGCTACGGATCTGGTCACTATGGCGGTGCATCCTCCCACTCCAACTCCAACAACGTCGCCATCGGTCACGGCTACGCCTGAGCCTCCTTCGCACACTCCAACATCGCTCACGGTATCCCCGCCTACGCTGGACGTGGAGTCTACGGTGCTGGACTTTACCACGGAGGAGCAAGCTCTTTCGCCAACGGAAACAACTTCGCCTACGGACACGGAGGGCACTACTGAAGGAAAATCCCGTTATCCTGCAAAAGAGATCAAAAATCTCTCGATTCATCTGCGGACATCTCTCTGACCACGTTGTTAATGCATTCCTCGACCCGCGAATAAAACTTATTCCTCACATAACCTCGTCCTTTTATTTCCCATCCATCGACGAATGAATCTGGACCAGAAGAGAATTACCTTTCTAAAACAATACTGAGAATTCCATACAACATTCGTAGCACGCATTTTTAAAAGCAAGAGTACGTTGCTGATGACCTAGGATTTCCTTAAGCGAAACGAAAAGGCATGCGAGTACTGTAATTCGAAGGTGAAATCGAAAGGATCGATACCCAAGCTCGAGGATCTCGGGAGAAATATTTAACATGTGATATTATCGGCGCCAAGAGAAGGTGGCGCTGGCCCGATGGTAGCGTGCCCGATTCCAAATCTAAAGGTCCTGAGTTCAACTCCGAAGAACATCCAAAAATTTCCGAAGAATTCCAAAAGTGTCCGAAGAATTCCAAAATTTCCAAAATCCGAAGGTTCTTTTTTTGTTCATTTATCTTCAATATACATTCCAGGCCGCGTCCGGCAAATGCCACGGTAATCACTTTATAATACACTCTTTTACCGATTACCAGGCAAATATCCACGGTTACGATATTTTTTTTACGCGGCACGGGAACGAATCGTGGATGAACTACCTCTATCGGCCACGAACACGAACGTTCCCCGAGAAGAAGAAATTCAGACGAGATCCAAATCAAGCTTATTTTTTCTCGACTACCAAGGCGAAGCTCCGGGTCGACCACTAAGACTCTTACTGAGATTCCAACGTCAATTTCCGTATCTCGGATCACACTACTGCGTTGCCAGGTATTTCCTATCGGCGCGTTTCAAATTCGACCTGCTTAATCGACACCCTGCTCGGATGGAAATCGTCACACGGTCGGTATGATACCGACTTAGGGACGGTGTTTCAAGGATTCCGAGAATTCTATGGCTCCTCAGAGACACCTCAAGACGCTTGTGGCGTCCTAGAGTAACGAGCTGTGCATTGAATCAAGCGTGCTTTAGAAAAGATGCGAGATGTTCGGAGTCACAGTTCCAAAAGTACCCAACGAAAGGCTCGACTTCGTTCGCTATGTCGTAAAACGAGAACGATAACCCCCCTTGAGTTGTTCGAAGCCTGTCTCTGTAGACTTGGATGGCCGAACAGAGCGGGGAAACTCTTAAAACAGCCTCTGAATTGCTCATGAATGCACGCAAAAGCCTTTGTTTTCGAAGAAGCCGAATGACTTTTGCAAGGTCCAAAAAGTTTAACGAAGACATGCGAAGGTTTCGATGCGTAACGGAGATCACGTACATAAATACGCGAGAAAAGGATGTTCGGATCGCCCAGCGAACTAATTTCCTTTGAGAAACGAAAACGACGACTTAGACATTGAATTAGGGGAAATGAGTTAAGCGATCGAGATATCACAGCGTCGAAAACTGTCGCTGGATTCCGATGGACAGATTTTCAATGGTGCCTCGGAGAGTTCGGATTCTTTTCTTAGAATACGTAAACGGTTCGGAAAGACGTCCGGCGTTGCCGAGCGCGTGAGGAAAGAGGGACGAGAGTGGGAGATGTGCCGAGGATGGACAGCGTCTCCGATGACGACGCGATCGTTACTGACGAGTTCCTTGAAAAATATTTTCTGAGTCACGATCATCGGTGTTTGCGAGCGTGAAGTTGCCGCGATTCTGTTTCGTTATCGTGGGCGCGGCGTCGTGTGACTTCGCTCGACTGCAGAGAACGGGAATTTTGCAATGATTCGTTGGATCGTGACGCATCGTTAGCATGCTTTCTCGCTTGCTATAAATTGCACGTGCCGAAAGTGATCGAACACCAGTTTCCAATCACCGGCCCTCCAGAGCAGACCTCCGAAAAATCATGAAGGTGGCACAGGTAATGTGGAGCAGCTAAATTTGCCTCGGAGATAATTTCGCGAATAAGAAATCGCAAGGTGAATCCACGAGCTAGTCCGTCCTCCTGGATCTCCGAAAAATTCCGCGACGAACATTTCCGTAACAATTTACTGTCATTTTGAATCGGCAGTCACGGTCGAGTGTGGCCAGAGCACCTCGCTAGATCGAGAGGCGACGCACGAAGGAGATTCTAAGAGAAGTAATTTCGATATGTTTCAGATCCTGTTGACCGTTGCCCTCGCAGCTTCCTGCTTCGCCAGTGGACATCATGGAGGACACTTGGACCATTACGTAAGATATATCGCTATCACATCTCGGTGAATGGATGCTATGGACGATTAAAACTAATACGTTGATACTTATCTTCAGGCCCATCCCAAGTACAACTTCGATTACGGCGTGAGCGATCACAAAACCGGAGACGCCAAGAGCCAGTGGGAAACCAGGGACGGAGACGTGGTCAAGGGTGCATACAGCCTGCACGAAGCCGATGGCACCATCAGAACCGTGGAGTACACCGCCGACGACCACAACGGATTCAACGCAGTGGTGAATCGAGCTGGTAAGGCTGTGCACCCACAGCACTATGCCCACGGAGGTCACTACGGAGGTGCTGGCTACGGATCTGGTCACTTTGGCGGTGCATCCTCCCACTCCAACTCCAACAACGTCGCCATCGGTCACGGCTACGCCGGAGCCTCCTTCGCACACTCCAACATCGCTCACGGTATCCCCGCCTACGCTGGACGTGGAGTCTACGGTGCTGGACTTTACCACGGAGGAGCAAGCTCTTTCGCCAACGGAAACAACTTCGCCTACGGACACGGAGGGCACTACTGAAGGAAAATCCCGTTATCCTGCAAAAGAGATCAAAAATCTCTCGATTCATCTGCGGACATCTCTCTGACCACGTTGTTAATGCATTCCTCGACCCGCGAATAAAACTTATTCCTCACATAACCTCGTCCTTTTATTTCCCATCCATCGACGAATGAATCTGGACCGGAACTTTCTAAAACAATACTGAGAATTCCATACAACATTCGTAGCACGCATTTTTAAAAGCAAGAGTACGTTGCTGATGACCTAGGATTTCCTTAAGCGAAACGAAAAGGCATGCGAGTACTGTAATTCGACGGTGAAATCGAAAGGATCGATACCCAAGCTCGAGGATCTCGGGAGAAATAATTAACATGTGATTTTATCGGCGCCAAGAGAAGGTGGCGCTGGCCCGGTGGTAGCGTGACCGATTCCAAAGCTAAAGGTCCTGAGTTCAACTCCGAAGAACATCCAAAAATTTCCGAAGAATTCCAAAAGTGTCCGAAGAATTCCAAAATTTCCAAAATCCGAAGGTTCTTTTTTTGTTCATTTATCTTCAATATACATTCCAGGCCGCGTCCGGCAAATGCCACGGTAATCACTTTATAGTACACTCTTTTACCGATTACCAGGCAAATATCCACGGTTACGATTTTTTTTACGCGTCACGGGAACGAATCGTGGATGAACTACCTCTATCGGCCACGAACACGACCGTTCCCCGAGACGAAGAAATTCAGACGAGATCCAAATCAAGCTTATTTTTTCTCGACTACCAAGGCGAAGCTCCGGGTCGACCATTAAGACTCTTACTGAGATTTCAACGTCAATTTCCGCATCTCGGATTGTGATCCGAGATACGGAACTACTGCGTTGCCAGGAATTTCCTATCGGCGCGTTTCTCATTCGACCTGCTTAATCGACACCCTGCTCGGATGGAAATCGTCACACGGTCGGTATGATACCGACTTAGGGACGGTGTTTCAAGGATTCCGAGAATTCTATGGCTCCTCAGAGACACCTCAAGACGCTTGTGGCGTCCTAGAGTAACGAGCTGTGCATTGAATGAAGCGTGCTTTAGAAAAGATGCGAGATGTTGGGAGTCACAGTTCCAAAAGTACCCAACGAAAGGCTCGACTTCGTTCGCTATGTCGTAAAACGAGAACGATAACCCCCCTTGAGTTGTTCGAAGCCTGTCTCTGTAGACTTGGATGGCCGAACAGAGCGGGGAAACTCTTCAACAGCCTCTGAATTGCTCATGAATGCACGCAAAAGCCTTTGTTTTCGAAGAAGCCGAATGACTCTTGCAAGGTCCAAAAAGTTTAACGAAGACATGCGAAGGTTTCGATGCGTAACGGAGATAACGTACATAAATACGCGAGAAAAGGATGTTCGGATCGCCCAGCGAACTAATTTCCTTTGAGAAATGAAAACGACGACTTAGACATTGAATTAGGCGAAATGAATTAATGCGATCGAGATATCACAGCGTCGAAAACTGTCGCTGGATTCCGATGGACAGATTTTCAAAGGTGCCTCGGAGAGTTCGGATTCTTTTCTTAGAATACGTAAACGGTTCAGAAATACGTCCGGCGTGGCTGAGCGCGTGAGGAAAGAGGGACGAGAGTGGGAGATGTGCCGAGGATGGACAGCGTCTCCGATGACGACGCGATCGTTACTGACGAGTTCCTTGAAAAATACTTTCTGAGTCACGATCATCGGTGTTTGCGAGAGTGAAGTTGCCGCGATTCTGTTTCGTTATCGTGGGCGCGGCGTCGTGTGACTTCGCTCGACTGCAGAGAACGGGAATTTTGCAATGATTCGTTGGATCGTGACGCATCGTTAGCATGCTTTCTCGCTTGCTATAAATTGCACGTGCCGAAAGTGATCGAACACCAGTTTCCAATCACCGGCCCTCCAGAGCAGACCTCCGAAAAATCATGAAGGTGGCACAGGTAATGTGGAGCAGCTAAATTTGCCTCGGAGATAATTTCGCGAATAAGAAATCGCAAGGCGAATCCACGAGCTAGTCCGTCCTCCTGGATCTCCGAAAAATTCCGCGACGAACATTTCCGTAACAATTTACTGTCATTTTGAATCGGCAGTCACGGTATCTCGATCGAGTGTGGCCAGAGCACCTCGCTAGATCGAGAGGCGACGCCCGAAGGAGATTCTAAGAGAAGTAATTTCGATATGTTTCAGATCCTGTTGACCGTTGCCCTCGCAGCTTCCTGCTTCGCCAGTGGACATCATGGAGGACACTTGGACCATTACGTAAGATATATCGCTATCACATCTCGGTGAATGGATGCTATGGACGATTAAAACTAATACGTTGATACTTATCTTCAGGCCCATCCCAAGTACAACTTCGATTACGGCGTGAGCGATCACAAAACCGGAGACGCCAAGAGCCAGTGGGAAACCAGGGACGGAGACGTGGTCAAGGGTGCATACAGCCTGCACGAAGCCGATGGCACCATCAGAACCGTGGAGTACACCGCCGACGACCACAACGGATTCAACGCAGTGGTGAATCGAGCTGGTAAGGCTGTGCACCCACAGCACTATGCCCACGGAGGTCACTACGGAGGTGCTGGCTACGGATCTGGTCACTATGGCGGTGCATCCTCCCACTCCAACTCCAACAACGTCGCCATCGGTCACGGCTACGCCGGAGCCTCCTTCGCACACTCCAACATCGCTCACGGTATCCCCGCCTACGCTGGACGTGGAGTCTACGGTGCTGGACTTCTCCACGGAGGAGCAAGCTCTTTCGCCAACGGAAACAACTTCGCCTACGGACACGGAGGGCACTACTGAAGGAAAATCCCGTTATCCTGCAAAAGAGGTCAAAAATCTCTCGATTCATCTGCGGACATCTCTCTGACCACGTTGTTGATGCATTCCTCGACCCGCGAATAAAACTTATTCCTTACATAACCTCGTCCTTTTATTTCCCATCCATCGACGAATGAATCTGGACCGGAACTTTCTAAAACAATACTGAGAATTCCATACAACATTCGTAGCACGCATTTTTAAAAGCAAGAGTACGTTGCTGATGACCTAGGATTTCCTTAAGCAAAACGAAAAGGCATGCGAGTACTGTAATTCGACGGTGAAATCGAAAGGATCGATACCCAAGCTCGAGGATCTCGGGAGAAATATTTAACATGTGATTTTATCGGCGCCAAGAGAAGGTGGCGCTGGCCCGGTGGTAGCGTGCCCGATTCCAAATCTAAAGGTCCTGAGTTCAACTCCGAAGAACATCCAAAAATTTCCGAAGAATTCCAAAATCCGAAGGTTCTTTTTTTGTTCATTTATCTTCAATATACATTCCAGGCCGCGTCCGGCAAATGCCACGGTAATCACTTTATAATACACTCTTTTACCGATTACCAGGCAAATATCCACGGTTACGATTTTTTTTACGCGTCACGGGAACGAATCGTGGATGAACTACCTCTATCGGCCACGAACACGACCGTTCCCCGAGACGAAGAAATTCAGACGAGATCCAAATCAAGCTTATTTTTTCTCGACTACCAAGGCGAAGCTCCGGGTCGACCATTAAGACTCTTACTGAGATTTCAACGTCAATTTCCGCATCTCGGATTGTGATCCGAGATACGGAACTACTGCGTTGCCAGGAATTTCCTATCGGCGCGTTTCTCATTCGACCTGCTTAATCGACACCCTGCTCGGATGGAAATCGTCACACGGTCGGTATGATACCGACTTAGGGACGGTGTTTCAAGGATTCCGAGAATTCTATGGCTCCTCAGAGACACCTCAAGACGCTTGTGGCGTCCTAGAGTAACGAGCTGTGCATTGAATCAAGCGTGCTTTAGAAAAGATGCGAGATGTTCGGAGTCACAGTTCCAAAAGTACCCAACGAAAGGCTCGACTTCGTTCGCTATGTCGTAAAACGAGAACGATAACCCCCCTTGAGTTGTTCGAAGCCTGTCTCTGTAGACTTGGATGGCCGAACAGAGCGGGGAAACTCTTCAACAGCCTCTGAATTGCTCATGAATGCACGCAAAAGCCTTTGTTTTCGAAGAAGCCGAATGACTCTTGCAAGGTCCAAAAAGTTTAACGAAGACATGCGAAGGTTTCGATGCGTAACGGAGATAACGTACATAAATACGCGAGAAAAGGATGTTCGGATCGCCCAGCGAACTAATTTCCTTTGAGAAATGAAAACGACGACTTAGACATTGAATTAGGCGAAATGAATTAATGCGATCGAGATATCACAGCGTCGAAAACTGTCGCTGGATTCCGATGGACAGATTTTCAAAGGTGCCTCGGAGAGTTCGGATTCTTTTCTTAGAATACGTAAACGGTTCAGAAAGACGTCCGGCGTGGCTGAGCGCGTGAGGAAAGAGGGACGAGAGTGGGAGATGTGCCGAGGATGGACAGCGTCTCCGATGACGACGCGATCGTTACTGACGAGTTCCTTGAAAAATATTTTCTGAGTCACGATCATCGGTGTTTGCGAGCGTGAAGTTGCCGCGATTCTGTTTCGTTATCGTGGGCGCGGCGTCGTGTGACTTCGCTCGACTGCAGAGAACGGGAATTTTGCAATGATTCGTTGGATCGTGACGCATCGTTAGCATGCTTTCTCGCTTGCTATAAATTGCACGTGCTGAAAGTGATCGAACACCAGTTTCCAATCACCGGCCCTCCAGAGCAGACCTCCGAAAAATCATGAAGGTGGCACAGGTAATGTGGAGCAGCTAAATTTGCCTCGGAGATAATTTCGCGATTAAGAAATCGCAAGGCGAATCCACGAGCTAGTCCGTCCTCCTGGATCTCCGAAAAATTCCGCGACGAACATTTCCGTAACAATTTACTGTCATTTTGAATCGGCAGTCACGGTATCTCGATCGAGTGTGGCCAGAGCACCTCGCTAGATCGAGAGGCGACGCCCGAAGGAGATTCTAAGAGAAGTAATTTCGATATGTTTCAGATCCTGTTGACCGTTGCCCTCGCAGCTTCCTGCTTTGCCAGTGGACATCATGGAGGACACTTGGACCATTACGTAAGATATATCGCTATCACATCTCGGTGAATGGATGCTATGGACGATTAAAACTAATACGTTGATACTTATCTTCAGGCCCATCCCAAGTACAACTTCGATTACGGCGTGAGCGATCACAAATCCGGAGACGCCAAGAGCCAGTGGGAAACCAGGGACGGAGACGTGGTCAAGGGTGCATACAGCCTGCACGAAGCCGATGGCACCATCAGAACCGTGGAGTACACCGCCGACGACCACAACGGATTCAACGCAGTGGTGAATCGAGCTGGTAAGGCTGTGCACCCACAGCACTATGCCCACGGAGGTCACTACGGAGGTGCTGGCTACGGATCTGGTCACTATGGCGGTGCATCCTCCCACTCCAACTCCAACAACGTCGCCATCGGTCACGGCTACGCCGGAGCCTCCTTCGCACACTCCAACATCGCTCACGGTATCCCCGCCTACGCTGGACGTGGAGTCTACGGTGCTGGACTTTACCACGGAGGAGCAAGCTCTTTCGCCAACGGAAACAACTTCGCCTACGGACACGGAGGGCACTACTGAAGGAAAATCCCGTTATCCTGCAAAAGAGATCAAAAATCTCTCGATACATCTGCGGACATCTCTCTGACCACGTTGTTGATGCATTCCTCGACCCGCGAATAAAACTTATTCCTTACATAACCTCGTCCTTTTATTTCCCATCCATCGACGAATGAATCTGGACCGGAACTTTCTAAAACAATACTGAGAATTCCATACAACATTCGTAGCACGCATTTTTAAAAGCAAGAGTACGTTGCTGATGACCTAGGATTTCCTTAAGCAAAACGAAAAGGCATGCGAGTACTGTAATTCGACGGTGAAATCGAAAGGATCGATACCCAAGCTCGAGGATCTCGGGAGAAATATTTAACATGTGATTTTATCGGCGCCAAGAGAAGGTGGCGCTGGCCCGGTGGTAGCGTGCCCGATTCCAAATCTAAAGGTCCTGAGTTCAACTCCGAAGAACATCCAAAAATTTCCGAAGAATTCCAAAATCCGAAGGTTCTTTTTTTGTTCATTTATCTTCAATATACATTCCAGGCCGCGTCCGGCAAATGCCACGGTAATCACTTTATAATACACTCTTTTACCGATTACCAGGCAAATATCCACGGTTACGATTTTTTTTACGCGTCACGGGAACGAATCGTGGATGAACTACCTCTATCGGCCACGAACACGACCGTTCCCCGAGACGAAGAAATTCAGACGAGATCCAAATCAAGCTTATTTTTTCTCGACTACCAAGGCGAAGCTCCGGGTCGACCATTAAGACTCTTACTGAGATTTCAACGTCAATTTCCGCATCTCGGATTGTGATCCGAGATACGGAACTACTGCGTTGCCAGGAATTTCCTATCGGCGCGTTTCTCATTCGACCTGCTTAATCGACACCCTGCTCGGATGGAAATCGTCACACGGTCGGTATGATACCGACTTAGGGACGGTGTTTCAAGGATTCCGAGAATTCTATGGCTCCTCAGAGACACCTCAAGACGCTTGTGGCGTCCTAGAGTAACGAGCTGTGCATTGAATCAAGCGTGCTTTAGAAAAGATGCGAGATGTTCGGAGTCACAGTTCCAAAAGTACCCAACGAAAGGCTCGACTTCGTTCGCTATGTCGTAAAACGAGAACGATAACCCCCCTAGAGTTGTTCGAAGCCTGTCTCTGTAGACTTGGATGGCCGAACAGAGCGGGGAAACTCTTCAACAGCCTCTGAATTGCTCATGAATGCACGCAAAAGCCTTTGTTTTCGAAGAAGCCGAATGACTCTTGCAAGGTCCGAAAAGTTTAACGAAGACATGCGAAGGTTTCGATGCGTAACGGAGATCACGTACATAAATACGCGAGAAAAGGATGTTCGGATCGCCCAGCGAACTAATTTCCTTTGAGAAATGAAAACGACGACTTAGACATTGAATTAGGCGAAATGAATTAATGCGATCGAGATATCACAGCGTCGAAAACTGTCGCTGGATTCCGATGGACAGATTTTCAAAGGTGCCTCGGAGAGTTCGGAGTTCTTTTCTTAGAATACGTAAACGGTTCAGAAAGACGTCCGGCGTGGCTGAGCGCGTGAGGAAAGAGGGACGAGAGTGGGAGATGTGCCGAGGATGGACAGCGTCTCCGATGACGACGCGATCGTTACTGACGAGTTCCTTGAAAAATATTTTCTGAGTCACGATCATCGGTGTTTGCGAGCGTGAAGTTGCCGCGATTCTGTTTCGTTATCGTGGGCGCGGCGTCGTGTGACTTCGCTCGACTGCAGAGAACGGGAATTTTGCAATGATCCGTTGGATCGTGGCGCATCGTTAGCATGCTTTCTCGCTTGCTATAAATTGCACGTGCCGAAAGTGATCGAACACCAGTTTCCAATCACCGGCCCTCCAGAGCAGACCTCCGAAAAATCATGAAGGTGGCACAGGTAATGTGGAGCAGCTAAATTTGCCTCGGAGATAATTTCGCGAATAAGAAATCGCAAGGTGAATCCACGAGCTAGTCCGTCCTCCTGGATCTCCGAAAAATTCCGCGACGAACATTTCCGTAACAATTTACTGTCATTTTGAATCGGCAGTCACGGTATCTCGATCGAGTGTGGCCAGAGCACCTCGCTAGATCGAGAGGCGACGCACGAAGGAGATTCTAAGAGAAGTAATTTCGATATGTTTCAGATCCTGTTGACCGTTGCCCTCGCAGCTTCCTGCTTCGCCAGTGGACATCATGGAGGTCACTTGGACCATTACGTAAGATATATCGCTATCACATCTCGGTGAATGGATGCTATGGACGATTAAAACTAATACGTTGATACTTATCTTCAGGCCCATCCCAAGTACAACTTCGATTACGGCGTGAGCGATCACAAAACCGGAGACGCCAAGAGCCAGTGGGAAACCAGGGACGGAGACGTGGTCAAGGGTGAATAAAGCCTGCACGAAGCCGATGGCACCATCAGAACCGTGGAGTACACCGCCGACGACCACAACGGATTCAACGCAGTGGTGAATCGAGCTGGTAAGGCTGTGCACCCACAGCACTATGCCCACGGAGGTCACTACGGAGGTGCTGGCTACGGATCTGGTCACTATGGCGGTGCATCCTCCCACTCCAACTCCAACAACGTCGCCATCGGTCACGGCTACGCCGGAGCCTCCTTCGCACACTCCAACATCGCTCACGGTATCCCCGCCTACGCTGGACGTGGAGTCTACGGTGCTGGACTTTACCACGGAGGAGCAAGCTCTTTCGCCAACGGAAACAACTTCGCCTACGGACACGGAGGGCACTACTGAAGGAAAATCCCGCTATCCTGCAAAAGAGATCAAAAATCTCTCGATTCATCTGCGGACATCTCTCTGACCACGTTGTTAATGCATTCCTCGACCCGCGAATAAAACTTATTCCTTACATAACCTCGTCCTTTTATTTCCCATCCATCGACGAATGAATCTGGACCGGAAGAGAATTACCTTTCTAAAACAATACTGAGAATTCCATACAACATTCGTAGCACGCATTTTTAAAAGCAAGAGTACGTTGCTGATGACCTAGGATTTCCTTAAGCGAAAGGAAAAGGCATGCGAGTACTGTAATTCGACGGTGAAATCGAAAGGATCGATACCCAAGCTCGAGGATCTCGGGAGAAATATTTAACATGTGATTTTATCGGCGCCAAGAGAAGGTGGCGCTGGCCCGGTGGTAGCGTACCCGATTCCAAATCTAAAGGTCCTGAGTTCAACTCCGAAGAACATCCAAAAATTTCCGAAGAATTCCAAAAGTGTCCGAAGAATTCCAAAATCCGAAGGTTCTTTTTTTGTTCATTTATCTTCAATATACATTCCAGGCCGCGTCCGGCAAATGCCACGGTAATCACTTTATAATACACTCTTTTACCGATTACCAGGCAAATATCCACGGTTACGATTTTTTTTACGCGTCACGGGAACGAATCGTGGATGAACTACCTCTATCGGCCACGAACACGACCGTTCCCCGAGACGAAGAAATTCAGACGAGATCCAAATCAAGCTTATTTTTTCTCGACTACCAAGGCGAAGCTCCGGGTCGACCACTAAGACTCTTACTGAGATTCCAACGTCAATTTCCGTATCTCGGATCACACTACTGCGTTGCCAGGAATTTCCTATCGGCGCGTTTCTCATTCGACCTGCTTAATCGACACCCTGCTCGGATGGAAATCGTCACACGGTCGGTATGATACCGACTTAGGGACGGTGTTTCAAGGATTCCGAGAATTCTATGGCTCCTCAGAGACACCTCAAGACGCTTGTGGCGTCCTAGAGTAACGAGCTGTGCATTGAATCAAGCGTGCTTTAGAAAAGATGCGAGATGTTCGGAGTCACAGTTCCAAAAGTACCCAACGAAAGGCTCGACTTCGTTCGCTATGTCGTAAAACGAGAACGATAACCCCCCTAGAGTTGTTCGAAGCCTGTCTCTGTAGACTTGGATGGCCGAACAGAGCGGGGAAACTCTTCAACAGCCTCTGAATTGCTCATGAATGCACGCAAAAGCCTTTGTTTTCGAAGAAGCCGAATGACTCTTGCAAGGTCCGAAAAGTTTAACGAAGACATGCGAAGGTTTCGATGCGTAACGGAGATCACGTACATAAATACGCGAGAAAAGGATGTTCGGATCGCCCAGCGAACTAATTTCCTTTGAGAAATGAAAACGACGACTTGGACATTGAATTAGGCGAAATGAATTAATGCGATCGAGATATCACAGCGTGGAAAACTGTCGCTGGATTCCGATGGACAGATTTTCAAAGGTGCCTCGGAGAGTTCGGATTCTTTTCTTAGAATACGTAACCGGTTCAGAAAGACGTCCGGCGTGGCTGAGCGCGTGAGGAAAGAGGGACGAGAGTGGGAGATGTGCCGAGGATGGACAGCGTCTCCGATGACGACGCGATCGTTACTGACGAGTTCCTTGAAAAATATTTTCTGAGTCACGATCATCGGTGTTTGCGAGCGTGAAGTTGCCGCGATTCTGTTTCGTTATCGTGGGCGCGGCGTCGTGTGACTTCGCTCGACTGCAGAGAACGGGAATTTTGCAATGATTCGTTGGATCGTGACGCATCGTTAGCATGCTTTCTCGCTTGCTATAAATTGCACGTGCCGAAAGTGATCGAACACCAGTTTCCAATCACCGGCCCTCCAGAGCAGACCTCCGAAAAATCATGAAGGTGGCACAGGTAATGTGGAGCAGCTAAATTTGCCTCGGAGATAATTTCGCGAATAAGAAATCGCAAGGTGAATCCACGAGCTAGTCCGTCCTCCTGGATCTCCGAAAAATTCCGCGACGAACATTTCCGTAACAATTTACTGTCATTTTGAATCGGCAGTCACGGTATCTCGATCGAGTGTGGCCAGAGCACCTCGCTAGATCGAGAGGCGACGCCCGAAGGAGATTCTAAGAGAAGTAATTTCGATATGTTTCAGATCCTGTTGACCGTTGCCCTCGCAGCTTCCTGCTTCGCCAGTGGACATCATGGAGGACACTTGGACCATTACGTAAGATATATCGCTATCACATCTCGGTGAATGGATGCTATGGACGATTAAAACTAATACGTTGATACTTATCTTCAGGCCCATCCCAAGTACAACTTCGATTACGGCGTGAGCGATCACAAAACCGGAGACGCCAAGAGCCAGTGGGAAACCAGGGACGGAGACGTGGTCAAGGGTGCATACAGCCTGCACGAAGCCGATGGCACCATCAGAACCGTGGAGTACACCGCCGACGACCACAACGGATTCAACGCAGTGGTGAATCGAGCTGGTAAGGCTGTGCACCCACAGCACTATGCCCACGGAGGTCACTACGGAGGTGCTGGCTACGGATCTGGTCACTATGGCGGTGCATCCTCCCACTCCAACTCCAACAACGTCGCCATCGGTCACGGCTACGCCGGAGCCTCCTTCGCACACTCCAACATCGCTCACGGTATCCCCGCCTACGCTGGACGTGGAGTCTACGGTGCTGGACTTTACCACGGAGGAGCAAGCTCTTTCGCCAACGGAAACAACTTCGCCTACGGACACGGAGGGCACTACTGAAGGAAAATCCCGTTATCCTGCAAAAGAGATCAAAAATCTCTCGATTCATCTGCGGACATCTCTCTGACCACGTTGTTAATGCATTCCTCGACCCGCGAATAAAACTTATTCCTTACATAACCTCGTCCTTTTATTTCCCATCCATCGACGAATGAATCTGGACCGGAAGAGAATTACCTTTCTAAAACAATACTGAGAATTCCATACAACATTCGTAGCACGCATTTTTAAAAGCAAGAGTACGTTGCTGATGACCTAGGATTTCCTTAAGCGAAAGGAAAAGGCATGCGAGTACTGTAATTCGACGGTGAAATCGAAAGGATCGATACCCAAGCTCGAGGATCTCGGGAGAAATATTTCACATGTGATTTTATCGGCGCCAAGAGAAGGTTGCGCTGGCCCGGTGGTAGCGTGCCCGATTCCAAATCTAAAGGTCCTGAGTTCAACTCCGAAGAACATCCAAAAATTTCCGAAGAATTCCAAAAGTGTCCGAAGAATTCCAAAATCCGAAGGTTCTTTTTTTGTTCATTTATCTTCAATATACATTCCAGGCCGCGTCCGGCAAATGCCACGGTAATCACTTTATAATACACTCTTTTACCGATTACCAGGCAAATATCCACGGTTACGATTTTTTTTACGCGTCACGGGAACGAATCGTGGATGAACTACCTCTATCGGCCACGAACACGACCGTTCCCCGAGACGAAGAAATTCAGACGAGATCCAAATCAAGCTTATTTTTTCTCGACTACCAAGGCGAAGCTCCGGGTCGACCACTAAGACTCTTACTGAGATTCCAACGTCAATTTTTGTATCTCGGATCACACTACTGCGTTGCCAGGAATTTCCTATCGGCGCGTTTCTCATTCGACCTGCTTAATCGACACCCTGCTCGGATGGAAATCGTCACACGGTCGGTATGATACCGACTTAGGGACGGTGTTTCAAGGATTCCGAGAATTCTATGGCTCCTCAGAGACACCTCAAGACGCTTGTGGCGTCCTAGAGTAACGAGCTGTGCATTGAATCAAGCGTGCTTTAGAAAAGATGCGAGATGTTCGGAGTCACAGTTCCAAAAGTACCCAACGAAAGGCTCGACTTCGTTCGCTATGTCGTAAAAGGAGAACGATAACCCCCCTAGAGTTGTTCGAAGCCTGTCTCTGTAGACTTGGATGGCCGAACAGAGCGGGGAAACTCTTCAACAGCCTCTGAATTGCTCATGAATGCACGCAAAAGCCTTTGTTTTCGAAGAAGCCGAATGACTCTTGCAAGGTCCGAAAAGTTTAACGAAGACATGCGAAGGTTTCGATGCGTAACGGAGATCACGTACATAAATACGCGAGAAAAGGATGTTCGGATCGCCCAGCGAACTAATTTCCTTTGAGAAATGAAAACGACGAATTGGACATTGAATTAGGCGAAATGAATTAATGCGATCGAGATATCACAGCGTCGAAAACTGTCGCTGGATTCCGATGGACAGATTTTCAAAGGTGCCTCGGAGAGTTCGGATTCTTTTCTTAGAATACGTAACCGGTTCAGAAAGACGTCCGGCGTGGCTGAGCGCGTGAGGAAAGAGGGACGAGAGTGGGAGATGTGCCGAGGATGGACAGCGTCTCCGATGACGACGCGATCGTTACTGACGAGTTCCTTGAAAAATATTTTCTGAGTCAGGATCATCGGTGTTTGCGAGCGTGAAGATTCTGTTTCGTTATCGTGGGCGCGGCGTCGTGTGACTTCGCTCGACTGCAGAGAACGGGAATTTTGCAATGATTCGTTGGATCGTGACGCATCGTTAGGATGCTTTCTCGCTTGCTATAAATTGCACGTGCCGAAAGTGATCGAACACCAGTTTCCAATCACCGGCCCTCCAGAGCAGACCTCCGAAAAATCATGAAGGTGGCACAGGTAATGTGGAGCAGCTAAATTTGCCTCGGAGATAATTTCGCGAATAAGAAATCGCAAGGTGAATCTACGAGCTAGTCCGTCCTCCTGGATCTCCGAAAAATTCCGCGACGAACATTTCCGTAACAATTTACTGTCATTTTGAATCGGCAGTCACGGTATCTCGATCGAGTGTGGCCAGAGCACCTCGCTAGATCGAGAGGCGACGCCCGAAGGAGATTCTAAGAGAAGTAATTTCGATATGTTTCAGATCCTGTTGACCGTTGCCCTCGCAGCTTCCTGCTTCGCCAGTGGACATCATGGAGGACACTTGGACCATTACGTAAGATATATCGCTATCACATCTCGGTGAATGGATGCTATGGACGATTAAAACTAATACGTTGATACTTATCTTCAGGCCCATCCCAAGTACAACTTCGATTACGGCGTGAGCGATCACAAAACCGGAGACGCCAAGAGCCAGTGGGAAACCAGGGACGGAGACGTGGTCAAGGGTGCATACAGCCTGCACGAAGCCGATGGCACCATCAGAACCGTGGAGTACACCGCCGACGACCACAACGGATTCAACGCAGTGGTGAATCGAGCTGGTAAGGCTGTGCACCCACAGCACTATGCCCACGGAGGTCACTACGGAGGTGCTGGCTACGGATCTGGTCACTATGGCGGTGCATCCTCCCACTCCAACTCCAACAACGTCGCCATCGGTCACGGCTACGCCGGAGCCTCCTTCGCACACTCCAACATCGCTCACGGTATCCCCGCCTACGCTGGACGTGGAGTCTACGGTGCTGGACTTTACCACGGAGGAGCAAGCTCTTTCGCCAACGGAAATAACTTCGCCTACGGACACGGAGGGCACTACTGAAGGAAAATCCCGTTATCCTGCAAAAGAGATCAAAAATCTCTCGATTCATCTGCGGACATCTCTCTGACCACGTTGTTAATGCATTCCTCGACCCGCGAATAAAACTTATTCCTTACATAACCTCGTCCTTTTATTTCCCATCCATCGACGAATGAATCTGGACCGGAAGAGAATTACCTTTCTAAAACAATACTGAGAATTCCATACAACATTCGTAGCACGCATTTTTAAAAGCAAGAGTACGTTGCTGATGACCTAGGATTTCCTTAAGCGAAAGGAAAAGGCATGCGAGTACTGTAATTCGACGGTGAAATCGAAAGGATCGATACCCAAGCTCGAGGATCTCGGGAGAAATATTTAACATGTGATTTTATCGGCGCCAAGAGAAGGTGGCGCTGGCCCGGTGGTAGCGTGCCCGATTCCAAATCTAAAGGTCCTGAGTTCAACTCCGAAGAACATCCAAAAATTTCCGAAGAATTCCAAAATCCGAAGGTTCTTTTTTTGTTCATTTATCTTCAATATACATTCCAGGCCGCGTCCGGCAAATGCCACGGTAATCACTTTATAATACACTCTTTTACCGATTACCAGGCAAATATCCACGGTTACGATTTTTTTTACGCGTCACGGGAACGAATCGTGGATGAACTACCTCTATCGGCCACGAACACGACCGTTCCCCGAGACGAAGAAATTCAGACGAGATCCAAATCAAGCTTATTTTTTCTCGACTACCAAGGCGAAGCTCCGGGTCGACCACTAAGACTCTTACTGAGATTCCAACGTCAATTTCCGTATCTCGGATCACACTACTGCGTTGCCAGGAATTTCCTATCGGCGCGTTTCTCATTCGACCTGCTTAATCGACACCCTGCTCGGATGGAAATCGTCACACGGTCGGTATGATACCGACTTAGGGACGGTGTTTCAAGGATTCCGAGAATTCTATGGCTCCTCAGAGACACCTCAAGACGCTTGTGGCGTCCTAGAGTAACGAGCTGTGCATTGAATCAAGCGTGCTTTAGAAAAGATGCGAGATGTTCGGAGTCACAGTTCCAAAAGTACCCAACGAAAGGCTCGACTTCGTTCGCTATGTCGTAAAACGAGAACGATAACCCCCCTAGAGTTGTTCGAAGCCTGTCTCTGTAGACTTGGATGGCCGAACAGAGCGGGGAAACTCTTCAACAGCCTCTGAATTGCTCATGAATGCACGCAAAAGCCTTTGTTTTCGAAGAAGCCGAATGACTCTTGCAAGGTCCGAAAAGTTTAACGAAGACATGCGAAGGTTTCGATGCGTAACGGAGATCACGTACATAAATACGCGAGAAAAGGATGTTCGGATCGCCCAGCGAACTAATTTCCTTTGAGAAATGAAAACGACGACTTGGACATTGAATTAGGCGAAATGAATTAATGCGATCGAGATATCACAGCGTCGAAAACTGTCGCTGGATTCCGATGGACAGATTTTCAAAGGTGCCTCGGAGAGTTCGGATTCTTTTCTTAGAATACGTAACCGGTTCAGAAAGACGTCCGGCGTGGCTGAGCGCGTGAGGAAAGAGGGACGAGAGTGGGAGATGTGCCGAGGATGGACAGCGTCTCCGATGACGACGCGATCGTTACTGACGAGTTCCTTGAAAAATATTTTCTGAGTCACGATCATCGGTGTTTGCGAGCGTGAAGTTGCCGCGATTCTGTTTCGTTATCGTGGGCGCGGCGTCGTGTGACTTTGCTCGACTGCAGAGAACGGGAATTTTGCAATGATTCGTTGGATCGTGACGCATCGTTAGCATGCTTTCTCGCTTGCTATAAATTGCACGTGCCGAAAGTGATCGAACACCAGTTTCCAATCACCGGCCCTCCAGAGCAGACCTCCGAAAAATCATGAAGGTGGCACAGGTAATGTGGAGCAGCTAAATTTGCCTCGGAGATAATTTCGCGAATAAGAAATCGCAAGGTGAATCCACGAGCTAGTCCGTCCTCCTGGATCTCCGAAAAATTCCGCGACGAACATTTCCGTAACAATTTACTGTCATTTTGAATCGGCAGTCACGGTATCTCGATCGAGTGTGGCCAGAGCACCTCGCTAGATCGAGAGGCGACGCACGAAGGAGATTCTAAGAGAAGTAATTTCGATATGTTTCAGATCCTGTTGACCGTTGCCCTCGCAGCTTCCTGCTTCGCCAGTGGACATCATGGAGGACACTTGGACCATTACGTAAGATATATCGCTATCACATCTCGGTGAATGGATGCTATGGACGATTAAAACTAATACGTTGATACTTATCTTCAGGCCCATCCCAAGTACAACTTCGATTACGGCGTGAGCGATCACAAAACCGGAGACGCCAAGAGCCAGTGGGAAACCAGGGACGGAGACGTGGTCAAGGGTGCATACAGCCTGCACGAAGCCGATGGCACCATCAGAACCGTGGAGTACACCGCCGACGACCACAACGGATTCAACGCAGTGGTGAATCGAGCTGGTAAGGCTGTGCACCCACAGCACTATGCCCACGGAGGTCACTACGGAGGTGCTGGCTACGGATCTGGTCACTATGGCGGTGCATCCTCCCACTCCAACTCCAACAACGTCGCCATCGGTCACGGCTACGCCGGAGCCTCCTTCGCACACTCCAACATCGCTCACGGTATCCCCGCCTACGCTGGACGTGGAGTCTACGGTGCTGGACTTTACCACGGAGGAGCAAGCTCTTTCGCCAACGGAAATAACTTCGCCTACGGACACGGAGGGCACTACTGAAGGAAAATCCCGTTATCCTGCAAAAGAGATCAAAAATCTCTCGATTCATCTGCGGACATCTCTCTGACCACGTTGTTAATGCATTCCTCGACCCGCGAATAAAACTTATTCCTTACATAACCTCGTCCTTTTATTTCCCATCCATCGACGAATGAATCTGGACCGGAAGAGAATTACCTTTCTAAAACAATACTGAGAATTCCATACAACATTCGTAGCACGCATTTTTAAAAGCAAGAGTACGTTGCTGATGACCTAGGATTTCCTTAAGCGAAAGGAAAAGGCATGCGAGTACTGTAATTCGACGGTGAAATCGAAAGGATCGATACCCAAGCTCGAGGATCTCGGGAGAAATATTTAACATGTGATTTTATCGGCGCCAAGAGAAGGTGGCGCTGGCCCGGTGGTAGCGTGCCCGATTCCAAATCTAAAGGTCCTGAGTTCAACTCCGAAGAACATCCAAAAATTTCCGAAGAATTCCAAAATCCGAAGGTTCTTTTTTTGTTCATTTATCTTCAATATACATTCCAGGCCGCGTCCGGCAAATGCCACGGTAATCACTTTATAATACACTCTTTTACCGATTACCAGGCAAATATCCACGGTTACGATTTTTTTTACGCGTCACGGGAACGAATCGTGGATGAACTACCTCTATCGGCCACGAACACGACCGTTCCCCGAGACGAAGAAATTCAGACGAGATCCAAATCAAGCTTATTTTTTCTCGACTACCAAGGCGAAGCTCCGGGTCGACCACTAAGACTCTTACTGAGATTCCAACGTCAATTTCCGTATCTCGGATCACACTACTGCGTTGCCAGGAATTTCCTATCGGCGCGTTTCTCATTCGACCTGCTTAATCGACACCCTGCTCGGATGGAAATCGTCACACGGTCGGTATGATACCGACTTAGGGACGGTGTTTCAAGGATTCCGAGAATTCTATGGCTCCTCAGAGACACCTCAAGACGCTTGTGGCGTCCTAGAGTAACGAGCTGTGCATTGAATCAAGCGTGCTTTAGAAAAGATGCGAGATGTTCGGAGTCACAGTTCCAAAAGTACCCAACGAAAGGCTCGACTTCGTTCGCTATGTCGTAAAACGAGAACGATAACCCCCCTAGAGTTGTTCGAAGCCTGTCTCTGTAGACTTGGATGGCCGAACAGAGCGGGGAAACTCTTCAACAGCCTCTGAATTGCTCATGAATGCACGCAAAAGCCTTTGTTTTCGAAGAAGCCGAATGACTCTTGCAAGGTCCGAAAAGTTTAACGAAGACATGCGAAGGTTTCGATGCGTAACGGAGATCACGTACATAAATACGCGAGAAAAGGATGTTCGGATCGCCCAGCGAACTAATTTCCTTTGAGAAATGAAAACGACGACTTGGACATTGAATTAGGCGAAATGAATTAATGCGATCGAGATATCACAGCGTCGAAAACTGTCGCTGGATTCCGATGGACAGATTTTCAAAGGTGCCTCGGAGAGTTCGGATTCTTTTCTTAGAATACGTAACCGGTTCAGAAAGACGTCCGGCGTGGCTGAGCGCGTGAGGAAAGAGGGACGAGAGTGGGAGATGTGCCGAGGATGGACAGCGTCTCCGATGACGACGCGATCGTTACTGACGAGTTCCTTGAAAAATATTTTCTGAGTCACGATCATCGGTGTTTGCGAGCGTGAAGTTGCCGCGATTCTGTTTCGTTATCGTGGGCGCGGCGTCGTGTGACTTTGCTCGACTGCAGAGAACGGGAATTTTGCAATGATTCGTTGGATCGTGACGCATCGTTAGCATGCTTTCTCGCTTGCTATAAATTGCACGTGCCGAAAGTGATCGAACACCAGTTTCCAATCACCGGCCCTCCAGAGCAGACCTCCGAAAAATCATGAAGGTGGCACAGGTAATGTGGAGCAGCTAAATTTGCCTCGGAGATAATTTCGCGAATAAGAAATCGCAAGGTGAATCCACGAGCTAGTCCGTCCTCCTGGATCTCCGAAAAATTCCGCGACGAACATTTCCGTAACAATTTACTGTCATTTTGAATCGGCAGTCACGGTATCTCGATCGAGTGTGGCCAGAGCACCTCGCTAGATCGAGAGGCGACGCACGAAGGAGATTCTAAGAGAAGTAATTTCGATATGTTTCAGATCCTGTTGACCGTTGCCCTCGCAGCTTCCTGCTTCGCCAGTGGACATCATGGAGGACACTTGGACCATTACGTAAGATATATCGCTATCACATCTCGGTGAATGGATGCTATGGACGATTAAAACTAATACGTTGATACTTATCTTCAGGCCCATCCCAAGTACAACTTCGATTACGGCGTGAGCGATCACAAAACCGGAGACGCCAAGAGCCAGTGGGAAACCAGGGACGGAGACGTGGTCAAGGGTGCATACAGCCTGCACGAAGCCGATGGCACCATCAGAACCGTGGAGTACACCGCCGACGACCACAACGGATTCAACGCAGTGGTGAATCGAGCTGGTAAGGCTGTGCACCCACAGCACTATGCCCACGGAGGTCACTACGGAGGTGCTGGCTACGGATCTGGTCACTATGGCGGTGCATCCTCCCACTCCAACTCCAACAACGTCGCCATCGGTCACGGCTACGCCGGAGCCTCCTTCGCACACTCCAACATCGCTCACGGTATCCCCGCCTACGCTGGACGTGGAGTCTACGGTGCTGGACTTTACCACGGAGGAGCAAGCTCTTTCGCCAACGGAAACAACTTCGCCTACGGACACGGAGGGCACTACTGAAGGAAAATCCCGCTATCCTGCAAAAGAGATCAAAAATCTCTCGATTCATCTGCGGACATCTCTCTGACCACGTTGTTAATGCATTCCTCGACCCGCGAATAAAACTTATTCCTTACATAACCTCGTCCTTTTATTTCCCATCCATCGACGAATGAATCTGGACCGGAAGAGAATTACCTTTCTAAAACAATACTGAGAATTCCATACAACATTCGTAGCACGCATTTTTAAAAGCAAGAGTACGTTGCTGATGACCTAGGATTTCCTTAAGCGAAAGGAAAAGGTATGCGAGTACTGTAATTCGACGGTGAAATCGAAAGGATCGATACCCAAGCTCGAGGATCTCGGGAGAAATATTTAACATGTGATTTTATCGGCGCCAAGAGAAGGTGGCGCTGGCCCGGTGGTAGCGTGCCCGATTCCAAATCTAAAGGTCCTGAGTTCAACTCCGAAGAACATCCAAAAATTTCCGAAGAATTCCAAAAGTGTCCGAAGAATTCCAAAATCCGAAGGTTCTTTTTTTGATCATTTATCTTCAATATACATTCCAGGCCGCGTCCGGCAAATGCCACGGTAATCACTTTATAGTACACTCTTTTACCGATTACCAGGCAAATATCCACGGTTACGATTTTTTTTACGCGTCACGGGAACGAATCGTGGATGAACTACCTCTATCGGCCACGAACACGACCGTTCCCCGAGACGAAGAAATTCAGACGAGATCCAAATCAAGCTTATTTTTTCTCGACTACCAAGGCGAAGCTCCGGGTCGACCACTAAGACTCTTACTGAGATTTCAACGTCAATTTCCGTATCTCGGATCACACTACTGCGTTGCCAGGAATTTCCTATCGGCGCGTTTCTCATTCGACCTGCTTAATCGACACCCTGCTCGGATGGAAATCGTCACACGGTCGGTATGATACCGACTTAGGGACGGTGTTTCAAGGATTCCGAGAATTCTATGGCTCCTCAGAGACACCTCAAGACGCTTGTGGCGTCCTAGAGTAACGAGCTGTGCATTGAATCAAGCGTGCTTTAGAAAAGATGCGAGATGTTCGGAGTCACAGTTCCAAAAGTACCCAACGAAAGGCTCGACTTCGTTCGCTATGTCGTAAAACGAGAACGATAACCCCCCTAGAGTTGTTCGAAGCCTGTCTCTGTAGACTTGGATGGCCGAACAGAGCGGGGAAACTCTTCAACAGCCTCTGAATTGCTCATGAATGCACGCAAAAGCCTTTGTTTTCGAAGAAGCCGAATGACTCTTGCAAGGTCCGAAAAGTTTAACGAAGACATGCGAAGGTTTCGATGCGTAACGGAGATCACGTACATAAATACGCGAGAAAAGGATGTTCGGATCGCCCAGCGAACTAATTTCCTTTGAGAAATGAAAACGACGACTTGGACATTGAATTAGGCGAAATGAATTAATGCGATCGAGATATCACAGCGTCGAAAACTGTCGCTGGATTCCGATGGACAGATTTTCAAAGGTGCCTCGGAGAGTTCGGAGTTCTTTTCTTAGAATACGTAAACGGTTCAGAAAGACGTCCGGCGTGGCTGAGCGCGTGAGGAAAGAGGGACGAGAGTGGGAGATGTGCCGAGGATGGACAGCGTCTCCGATGACGACGCGATCGTTACTGACGAGTTCCTTGAAAAATATTTTCTGAGTCACGATCATCGGTGTTTGCGAGCGTGAAGTTGCCGCGATTCTGTTTCGTTATCGTGGGCGCGGCGTCGTGTGACTTCGCTCGACTGCAGAGAACGGGAATTTTGCAATGATACGTTGGATCGTGGCGCATCGTTAGCATGCTTTCTCGCTTGCTATAAATTGCACGTGCCGAAAGTGATCGAACACCAGTTTCCAATCACCGGCCCTCCAGAGCAGACCTCCGAAAAATCATGAAGGTGGCACAGGTAATGTGGAGCAGCTAAATTTGCCTCGGAGATAATTTCGCGAATAAGAAATCGCAAGGCGAATCCACGAGCTAGTCCGTCCTCCTGGATCTCCGAAAAATTCCGCGACGAACATTTCCGTAACAATTTACTGTCATTTTGAATCGGCAGTCACGGTATCTCGATCGAGTGTGGCCAGAGCACCTCGCTAGATCGAGAGGCGACGCCCGAAGGAGATTCTAAGAGAAGTAATTTCGATATGTTTCAGATCCTGTTGACCGTTGCCCTCGCAGCTTCCTGCTTCGCCAGTGGACATCATGGAGGACACTTGGACCATTACGTAAGATATATCGCTATCACATCTCGGTGAATGGATGCTATGGACGATTAAAACTAATACGTTGATACTTATCTTCAGGCCCATCCCAAGTACAACTTCGATTACGGCGTGAGCGATCACAAAACCGGAGACGCCAAGAGCCAGTGGGAAACCAGGGACGGAGACGTGGTCAAGGGTGCATACAGCCTGCACGAAGCCGATGGCACCATCAGAACCGTGGAGTACACCGCCGACGACCACAACGGATTCAACGCAGTGGTGAATCGAGCTGGTAAGGCTGTGCACCCACAGCACTATGCCCACGGAGGTCACTACGGAGGTGCTGGCTACGGATCTGGTCACTATGGCGGTGCATCCTCCCACTCCAACTCCAACAACGTCGCCATCGGTCACGGCTACGCCGGAGCCTCCTTCGCACACTCCAACATCGCTCACGGTATCCCCGCCTACGCTGGACGTGGAGTCTACGGTGCTGGACTTTACCACGGAGGAGCAAGCTCTTTCGCCAACGGAAACAACTTCGCCTACGGACACGGAGGGCACTACTGAAGGAAAATCCCGCTATCCTGCAAAAGAGATCAAAAATCTCTCGATTCATCTGCGGACATCTCTCTGACCACGTTGTTAATGCATTCCTCGACCCGCGAATAAAACTTATTCCTTACATAACCTCGTCCTTTTATTTCCCATCCATCGACGAATGAATCTGGACCGGAAGAGAATTACCTTTCTAAAACAATACTGAGAATTCCATACAACATTCGTAGCACGCATTTTTAAAAGCAAGAGTACGTTGCTGATGACCTAGGATTTCCTTAAGCGAAAGGAAAAGGTATGCGAGTACTGTAATTCGACGGTGAAATCGAAAGGATCGATACCCAAGCTCGAGGATCTCGGGAGAAATATTTAACATGTGATTTTATCGGCGCCAAGAGAAGGTGGCGCTGGCCCGGTGGTAGCGTGCCCGATTCCAAATCTAAAGGTCCTGAGTTCAACTCCGAAGAACATCCAAAAATTTCCGAAGAATTCCAAAAGTGTCCGAAGAATTCCAAAATCCGAAGGTTCTTTTTTTGATCATTTATCTTCAATATACATTCCAGGCCGCGTCCGGCAAATGCCACGGTAATCACTTTATAGTACACTCTTTTACCGATTACCAGGCAAATATCCACGGTTACGATTTTTTTTACGCGTCACGGGAACGAATCGTGGATGAACTACCTCTATCGGCCACGAACACGACCGTTCCCCGAGACGAAGAAATTCAGACGAGATCCAAATCAAGCTTATTTTTTCTCGACTACGAAGGCGAAGCTCCGGGTCGACCACTAAGACTCTTACTGAGATTTCAACGTCAATTTCCGTATCTCGGATCACACTACTGCGTTGCCAGGAATTTCCTATCGGCGCGTTTCTCATTCGACCTGCTTAATCGACACCCTGCTCGGATGGAAATCGTCACACGGTCGGTATGATACCGACTTAGGGACGGTGTTTCAAGGATTCCGAGAATTCTATGGCTCCTCAGAGACACCTCAAGACGCTTGTGGCGTCCTAGAGTAACGAGCTGTGCATTGAATCAAGCGTGCTTTAGAAAAGATGCGAGATGTTCGGAGTCACAGTTCCAAAAGTACCCAACGAAAGGCTCGACTTCGTTCGCTATGTCGTAAAACGAGAACGATAACCCCCCTAGAGTTGTTCGAAGCCTGTCTCTGTAGACTTGGATGGCCGAACAGAGCGGGGAAACTCTTCAACAGCCTCTGAATTGCTCATGAATGCACGCAAAAGCCTTTGTTTTCGAAGAAGCCGAATGACTCTTGCAAGGTCCGAAAAGTTTAACGAAGACATGCGAAGGTTTCGATGCGTAACGGAGATCACGTACATAAATACGCGAGAAAAGGATGTTCGGATCGCCCAGCGAACTAATTTCCTTTGAGAAATGAAAACGACGACTTGGACATTGAATTAGGCGAAATGAATTAATGCGATCGAGATATCACAGCGTGGAAAACTGTCGCTGGATTCCGATGGACAGATTTTCAAAGGTGCCTCGGAGAGTTCGGATTCTTTTCTTAGAATACGTAACCGGTTCAGAAAGACGTCCGGCGTGGCTGAGCGCGTGAGGAAAGAGGGACGAGAGTGGGAGATGTGCCGAGGATGGACAGCGTCTCCGATGACGACGCGATCGTTACTGACGAGTTCCTTGAAAAATATTTTCTGAGTCACGATCATCGGTGTTTGCGAGCGTGAAGTTGCCGCGATTCTGTTTCGTTATCGTGGGCGCGGCGTCGTGTGACTTCGCTCGACTGCAGAGAACGGGAATTTTGCAATGATACGTTGGATCGTGGCGCATCGTTAGCATGCTTTCTCGCTTGCTATAAATTGCACGTGCCGAAAGTGATCGAACACCAGTTTCCAATCACCGGCCCTCCAGAGCAGACCTCCGAAAAATCATGAAGGTGGCACAGGTAATGTGGAGCAGCTAAATTTGCCTCGGAGATAATTTCGCGAATAAGAAATCGCAAGGCGAATCCACGAGCTAGTCCGTCCTCCTGGATCTCCGAAAAATTCCGCGACGAACATTTCCGTAACAATTTACTGTCATTTTGAATCGGCAGTCACGGTATCTCGATCGAGTGTGGCCAGAGCACCTCGCTAGATCGAGAGGCGACGCCCGAAGGAGATTCTAAGAGAAGTAATTTCGATATGTTTCAGATCCTGTTGACCGTTGCCCTCGCAGCTTCCTGCTTCGCCAGTGGACATCATGGAGGACACTTGGACCATTACGTAAGATATATCGCTATCACATCTCGGTGAATGGATGCTATGGACGATTAAAACTAATACGTTGATACTTATCTTCAGGCCCATCCCAAGTACAACTTCGATTACGGCGTGAGCGATCACAAATCCGGAGACGCCAAGAGCCAGTGGGAAACCAGGGACGGAGACGTGGTCAAGGGTGCATACAGCCTGCACGAAGCCGATGGCACCATCAGAACCGTGGAGTACACCGCCGACGACCACAACGGATTCAACGCAGTGGTGAATCGAGCTGGTAAGGCTGTGCACCCACAGCACTATGCCCACGGAGGTCACTACGGAGGTGCTGGCTACGGATCTGGTCACTATGGCGGTGCATCCTCCCACTCCAACTCCAACAACGTCGCCATCGGTCACGGCTACGCCGGAGCCTCCTTCGCACACTCCAACATCGCTCACGGTATCCCCGCCTACGCTGGACGTGGAGTCTACGGTGCTGGACTTTACCACGGAGGAGCAAGCTCTTTCGCCAACGGAAACAACTTCGCCTACGGACACGGAGGGCACTACTGAAGGAAAATCCCGTTATCCTGCAAAAGAGATCAAAAATCTCTCGATTCATCTGCGGACATCTCTCTGACCACGTTGTTAATGCATTCCTCGACCCGCGAATAAAACTTATTCCTTACATAACCTCGTCCTTTTATTTCCCATCCATCGACGAATGAATCTGGACCGGAAGAGAATTACCTTTCTAAAACAATACTGAGAATTCCATACAACATTCGTAGCACGCATTTTTAAAAGCAAGAGTACGTTGCTGATGACCTAGGATTTCCTTAAGCGAAAGGAAAAGGTATGCGAGTACTGTAATTCGACGGTGAAATCGAAAGGATCGATACCCAAGCTCGAGGATCTCGGGAGAAATATTTAACATGTGATTTTATCGGCGCCAAGAGAAGGTGGCGCTGGCCCGGTGGTAGCGTGCCCGATTCCAAATCTAAAGGTCCTGAGTTCAACTCCGAAGAACATCCAAAAATTTCCGAAGAATTCCAAAAGTGTCCGAAGAATTCCAAAATCCGAAGGTTCTTTTTTTGATCATTTATCTTCAATATACATTCCAGGCCGCGTCCGGCAAATGCCACGGTAATCACTTTATAGTACACTCTTTTACCGATTACCAGGCAAATATCCACGGTTACGATTTTTTTTACGCGTCACGGGAACGAATCGTGGATGAACTACCTCTATCGGCCACGAACACGACCGTTCCCCGAGACGAAGAAATTCAGACGAGATCCAAATCAAGCTTATTTTTTCTCGACTACGAAGGCGAAGCTCCGGGTCGACCACTAAGACTCTTACTGAGATTTCAACGTCAATTTCCGTATCTCGGATCACACTACTGCGTTGCCAGGAATTTCCTATCGGCGCGTTTCTCATTCGACCTGCTTAATCGACACCCTGCTCGGATGGAAATCGTCACACGGTCGGTATGATACCGACTTAGGGACGGTGTTTCAAGGATTCCGAGAATTCTATGGCTCCTCAGAGACACCTCAAGACGCTTGTGGCGTCCTAGAGTAACGAGCTGTGCATTGAATCAAGCGTGCTTTAGAAAAGATGCGAGATGTTCGGAGTCACAGTTCCAAAAGTACCCAACGAAAGGCTCGACTTCGTTCGCTATGTCGTAAAACGAGAACGATAACCCCCCTAGAGTTGTTCGAAGCCTGTCTCTGTAGACTTGGATGGCCGAACAGAGCGGGGAAACTCTTCAACAGCCTCTGAATTGCTCATGAATGCACGCAAAAGCCTTTGTTTTCGAAGAAGCCGAATGACTCTTGCAAGGTCCGAAAAGTTTAACGAAGACATGCGAAGGTTTCGATGCGTAACGGAGATCACGTACATAAATACGCGAGAAAAGGATGTTCGGATCGCCCAGCGAACTAATTTCCTTTGAGAAATGAAAACGACGACTTGGACATTGAATTAGGCGAAATGAATTAATGCGATCGAGATATCACAGCGTCGAAAACTGTCGCTGGATTCCGATGGACAGATTTTCAAAGGTGCCTCGGAGAGTTCGGAGTTCTTTTCTTAGAATACGTAAACGGTTCAGAAAGACGTCCGGCGTGGCTGAGCGCGTGAGGAAAGAGGGACGAGAGTGGGAGATGTGCCGAGGATGGACAGCGTCTCCGATGACGACGCGATCGTTACTGACGAGTTCCTTGAAAAATATTTTCTGAGTCACGATCATCGGTGTTTGCGAGCGTGAAGTTGCCGCGATTCTGTTTCGTTATCGTGGGCGCGGCGTCGTGTGACTTCGCTCGACTGCAGAGAACGGGAATTTTGCAATGATACGTTGGATCGTGGCGCATCGTTAGCATGCTTTCTCGCTTGCTATAAATTGCACGTGCCGAAAGTGATCGAACACCAGTTTCCAATCACCGGCCCTCCAGAGCAGACCTCCGAAAAATCATGAAGGTGGCACAGGTAATGTGGAGCAGCTAAATTTGCCTCGGAGATAATTTCGCGAATAAGAAATCGCAAGGCGAATCCACGAGCTAGTCCGTCCTCCTGGATCTCCGAAAAATTCCGCGACGAACATTTCCGTAACAATTTACTGTCATTTTGAATCGGCAGTCACGGTATCTCGATCGAGTGTGGCCAGAGCACCTCGCTAGATCGAGAGGCGACGCCCGAAGGAGATTCTAAGAGAAGTAATTTCGATATGTTTCAGATCCTGTTGACCGTTGCCCTCGCAGCTTCCTGCTTCGCCAGTGGACATCATGGAGGACACTTGGACCATTACGTAAGATATATCGCTATCACATCTCGGTGAATGGATGCTATGGACGATTAAAACTAATACGTTGATACTTATCTTCAGGCCCATCCCAAGTACAACTTCGATTACGGCGTGAGCGATCACAAATCCGGAGACGCCAAGAGCCAGTGGGAAACCAGGGACGGAGACGTGGTCAAGGGTGCATACAGCCTGCACGAAGCCGATGGCACCATCAGAACCGTGGAGTACACCGCCGACGACCACAACGGATTCAACGCAGTGGTGAATCGAGCTGGTAAGGCTGTGCACCCACAGCACTATGCCCACGGAGGTCACTACGGAGGTGCTGGCTACGGATCTGGTCACTATGGCGGTGCATCCTCCCACTCCAACTCCAACAACGTCGCCATCGGTCACGGCTACGCCGGAGCCTCCTTCGCACACTCCAACATCGCTCACGGTATCCCCGCCTACGCTGGACGTGGAGTCTACGGTGCTGGACTTTACCACGGAGGAGCAAGCTCTTTCGCCAACGGAAACAACTTCGCCTACGGACACGGAGGGCACTACTGAAGGAAAATCCCGTTATCCTGCAAAAGAGATCAAAAATCTCCCGATTCATCTGCGGACATCTCTCTGACCACGTTGTTAATGCATTCCTCGACCCGCGAAGAAAACTTATTCCTTACATAACCTCGTCCTTTTATTTCCCATCCATCGACGAATGAATCTGGACCGGAAGAGAATTACCTTTCTAAAACAATACTGAGAATTCCATACAACATTCGTAGCACGCATTTTTAAAAGCAAGAGTACGTTGCTGATGACCTAGGATTTCCTTAAGCGAAACGAAAAGGCATGCGAGTACTGTAATTCGACGGTGAAATCGAAAGGATCGATACCCAAGCTCGAGGATCTCGGGAGAAATATTTAACATGTGATTTTATCGGCGCCAAGAGAAGGTGGCGCTGGCCCGGTGGTAGCGTGCCCGATTCCAAATCTAAAAGTCCTGAGTTCAACTCCGAAGAACATCCGAAAAATTCCGAAGAATTCCAAAAGTGTCCGAAGAATTCCAAAATCCGAAGGTTCTTTTTTTGTTCATTTATCTTCAATATACATTCCAGGCCGCGTCCGGCAAATGCCACGGTAATCACTTTATAATACACTCTTTTACCGATTACCAGGCAAATATCCACGGTTACGATTTTTTTTACGCGTCACGGGAACGAATCGTGGATGAACTACCTCTATCGGCCACGAACACGACCGTTCCCCGAGACGAAGAAATTCAGACGAGATCCAAATCAAGCTTATTTTTTCTCGACTACCAAGGCGAAGCTCCGGGTCGACCACTAAGACTCTTACTGAGATTCCAACGTCAATTTCCGTATCTCGGATCACACTACTGCGTTGCCAGGAATTTCCTATCGGCGCGTTTCTCATTCGACCTGCTTAATCGACACCCTGCTCGGATGGAAATCGTCACACGGTCGGTATGATACCGACTTAGGGACGGTGTTTCAAGGATTCCGAGAATTCTATGGCTCCTCAGAGACACCTCAAGACGCTTGTGGCGTCCTAGAGTAACGAGCTGTGCATTGAATCAAGCGTGCTTTAGAAAAGATGCGAGATGTTCGGAGTCACAGTTCCAAAAGTACCCAACGAAAGGCTCGACTTCGTTCGCTATGTCGTAAAACGAGAACGATAACCCCCCTAGAGTTGTTCGAAGCCTGTCTCTGTAGACTTGGATGGCCGAACAGAGCGGGGAAACTCTTCAACAGCCTCTGAATTGCTCATGAATGCACGCAAAAGCCTTTGTTTTCGAAGAAGCCGAATGACTCTTGCAAGGTCCGAAAAGTTTAACGAAGACATGCGAAGGTTTCGATGCGTAACGGAGATCACGTACATAAATACGCGAGAAAAGGATGTTCGGATCGCCCAGCGAACTAATTTCCTTTGAGAAATGAAAACGACGACTTGGACATTGAATTAGGCGAAATGAATTAATGCGATCGAGATATCACAGCGTCGAAAACTGTCGCTGGATTCCGATGGACAGATTTTCAAAGGTGCCTCGGAGAGTTCGGAGTTCTTTTCTTAGAATACGTAAACGGTTCAGAAAGACGTCCGGCGTGGCTGAGCGCGTGAGGAAAGAGGGACGAGAGTGGGAGATGTGCCGAGGATGGACAGCGTCTCCGATGACGACGCGATCGTTACTGACGAGTTCCTTGAAAAATATTTTCTGAGTCACGATCATCGGTGTTTGCGAGCGTGAAGTTGCCGCGATTCTGTTTCGTTATCGTGGGCGCGGCGTCGTGTGACTTCGCTCGACTGCAGAGAACGGGAATTTTGCAATGATACGTTGGATCGTGGCGCATCGTTAGCATGCTTTCTCGCTTGCTATAAATTGCACGTGCCGAAAGTGATCGAACACCAGTTTCCAATCACCGGCCCTCCAGAGCAGACCTCCGAAAAATCATGAAGGTGGCACAGGTAATGTGGAGCAGCTAAATTTGCCTCGGAGATAATTTCGCGAATAAGAAATCGCAAGGCGAATCCACGAGCTAGTCCGTCCTCCTGGATCTCCGAAAAATTCCGCGACGAACATTTCCGTAACAATTTACTGTCATTTTGAATCGGCAGTCACGGTATCTCGATCGAGTGTGGCCAGAGCACCTCGCTAGATCGAGAGGCGACGCCCGAAGGAGATTCTAAGAGAAGTAATTTCGATATGTTTCAGATCCTGTTGACCGTTGCCCTCGCAGCTTCCTGCTTCGCCAGTGGACATCATGGAGGACACTTGGACCATTACGTAAGATATATCGCTATCACATCTCGGTGAATGGATGCTATGGACGATTAAAACTAATACGTTGATACTTATCTTCAGGCCCATCCCAAGTACAACTTCGATTACGGCGTGAGCGATCACAAATCCGGAGACGCCAAGAGCCAGTGGGAAACCAGGGACGGAGACGTGGTCAAGGGTGCATACAGCCTGCACGAAGCCGATGGCACCATCAGAACCGTGGAGTACACCGCCGACGACCACAACGGATTCAACGCAGTGGTGAATCGAGCTGGTAAGGCTGTGCACCCACAGCACTATGCCCACGGAGGTCACTACGGAGGTGCTGGCTACGGATCTGGTCACTATGGCGGTGCATCCTCCCACTCCAACTCCAACAACGTCGCCATCGGTCACGGCTACGCCGGAGCCTCCTTCGCACACTCCAACATCGCTCACGGTATCCCCGCCTACGCTGGACGTGGAGTCTACGGTGCTGGACTTTACCACGGAGGAGCAAGCTCTTTCGCCAACGGAAACAACTTCGCCTACGGACACGGAGGGCACTACTGAAGGAAAATCCCGTTATCCTGCAAAAGAGATCAAAAATCTCCCGATTCATCTGCGGACATCTCTCTGACCACGTTGTTAATGCATTCCTCGACCCGCGAAGAAAACTTATTCCTTACATAACCTCGTCCTTTTATTTCCCATCCATCGACGAATGAATCTGGACCGGAAGAGAATTACCTTTCTAAAACAATACTGAGAATTCCATACAACATTCGTAGCACGCATTTTTAAAAGCAAGAGTACGTTGCTGATGACCTAGGATTTCCTTAAGCGAAAGGAAAAGGCATGCGAGTACTGTAATTCGACGGTGAAATCGAAAGGATCGATACCCAAGCTCGAGGATCTCGGGAGAAATATTTAACATGTGATTTTATCGGCGCCAAGAGAAGGTGGCGCTGGCCCGGTGGTAGCGTGCCCGATTCCAAATCTAAAAGTCCTGAGTTCAACTCCGAAGAACATCCGAAAAATTCCGAAGAATTCCAAAAGTGTCCGAAGAATTCCAAAATCCGAAGGTTCTTTTTTTGTTCATTTATCTTCAATATACATTCCAGGCCGCGTCCGGCAAATGCCACGGTAATCACTTTATAATACACTCTTTTACCGATTACCAGGCAAATATCCACGGTTACGATTTTTTTTACGCGTCACGGGAACGAATCGTGGATGAACTACCTCTATCGGCCACGAACACGACCGTTCCCCGAGACGAAGAAATTCAGACGAGATCCAAATCAAGCTTATTTTTTCTCGACTACCAAGGCGAAGCTCCGGGTCGACCACTAAGACTCTTACTGAGATTCCAACGTCAATTTCCGTATCTCGGATCACACTACTGCGTTGCCAGGAATTTCCTATCGGCGCGTTTCTCATTCGACCTGCTTAATCGACACCCTGCTCGGATGGAAATCGTCACACGGTCGGTATGATACCGACTTAGGGACGGTGTTTCAAGGATTCCGAGAATTCTATGGCTCCTCAGAGACACCTCAAGACGCTTGTGGCGTCCTAGAGTAACGAGCTGTGCATTGAATCAAGCGTGCTTTAGAAAAGATGCGAGATGTTCGGAGTCACAGTTCCAAAAGTACCCAACGAAAGGCTCGACTTCGTTCGCTATGTCGTAAAACGAGAACGATAACCCCCCTAGAGTTGTTCGAAGCCTGTCTCTGTAGACTTGGATGGCCGAACAGAGCGGGGAAACTCTTCAACAGCCTCTGAATTGCTCATGAATGCACGCAAATGCCTTTGTTTTCGAAGAAGCCGAATGACTCTTGCAAGGTCCGAAAAGTTTAACGAAGACATGCGAAGGTTTCGATGCGTAACGGAGATCACGTACATAAATACGCGAGAAAAGGATGTTCGGATCGCCCAGCGAACTAATTTCCTTTGAGAAATGAAAACGACGACTTGGACATTGAATTAGGCGAAATGAATTAATGCGATCGAGATATCACAGCGTCGAAAACTGTCGCTGGATTCCGATGGACAGATTTTCAAAGGTGCCTCGGAGAGTTCGGATTCTTTTCTTAGAATACGTAACCGGTTCAGAAAGACGTCCGGCGTGGCTGAGCGCGTGAGGAAAGAGGGACGAGAGTGGGAGATGTGCCGAGGATGGACAGCGTCTCCGATGACGACGCGATCGTTACTGACGAGTTCCTTGAAAAATATTTTCTGAGTCACGATCATCGGTGTTTGCGAGCGTGAAGTTGCCGCGATTCTGTTTCGTTATCGTGGGCGCGGCGTCGTGTGACTTCGCTCGACTGCAGAGAACGGGAATTTTGCAATGATTCGTTGGATCGTGACGCATCGTTAGCATGCTTTCTCGCTTGCTATAAATTGCACGTGCCGAAAGTGATCGAACACCAGTTTCCAATCACCGGCCCTCCAGAGCAGACCTCCGAAAAATCATGAAGGTGGCACAGGTAATGTGGAGCAGCTAAATTTGCCTCGGAGATAATTTCGCGAATAAGAAATCGCAAGGCGAATCCACGAGCTAGTCCGTCCTCCTGGATCTCCGAAAAATTCCGCGACGAACATTTCCGTAACAATTTACTGTCATTTTGAATCGGCAGTCACGGTATCTCGATCGAGTGTGGCCAGAGCACCTCGCTAGATCGAGAGGCGACGCACGAAGGAGATTCTAAGAGGAGTAATTTCGATATGTTTCAGATCCTGTTGACCGTTGCCCTCGCAGCTTCCTGCTTCGCCAGTGGACATCATGGAGGACACTTGGACCATTACGTAAGATATATCGCTATCACATCTCGGTGAATGGATGCTATGGACGATTAAAACTAATACGTTGATACTTATCTTCAGGCCCATCCCAAGTACAACTTCGATTACGGCGTGAGCGATCACAAAACCGGAGACGCCAAGAGCCAGTGGGAAACCAGGGACGGAGACGTGGTCAAGGGTGCATACAGCCTGCACGAAGCCGATGGCACCATCAGAACCGTGGAGTACACCGCCGACGACCACAACGGATTCAACGCAGTGGTGAATCGAGCTGGTAAGGCTGTGCACCCACAGCACTATGCCCACGGAGGTCACTACGGAGGTGCTGGCTACGGATCTGGTCACTATGGCGGTGCATCCTCCCACTCCAACTCCAACAACGTCGCCATCGGTCACGGCTACGCCGGAGCCTCCTTCGCACACTCCAACATCGCTCACGGTATCCCCGCCTACGCTGGACGTGGAGTCTACGGTGCTGGACTTTACCACGGAGGAGCAAGCTCTTTCGCCAACGGAAACAACTTCGCCTACGGACACGGAGGGCACTACTGAAGGAAAATCCCGTTATCCTGCAAAAGAGGTCAAAAATCTCTCGATTCATCTGCGGACATCTCTCTGACCACGTTGTTAATGCATTCCTCGACCCGCGAATAAAACTTATTCCTTACATAACCTCGTCCTTTTATTTCCCATCCATCGACGAATGAATCTGGACCGGAAGAGAATTACCTTTCTAAAACAATACCGAGAATTCCATACAACATTCGTAGCACGCATTTTTAAAAGCAAGAGTACGTTGCTGATGACCTAGGATTTCCTTAAGCGAAACGAAAAGGCATGCGAGTACTGTAATTCGACGGTGAAATCGAAAGGATCGATACCCAAGCTCGAGGATCTCGGGAGAAATATTTAACATGTGATTTTATCGGCGCCAAGAGAAGGTGGCGCTGGCCCGGTGGTAGCGTGCCCGATTCCAAATCTAAAGGTCCTGAGTTCAACTCCGAAGAACATCCAAAAATTTCCGAAGAATTCCAAAAGTGTCCGAAGAATTCCAAAATCCGAAGGTTCTTTTTTTGTTCATTTATCTTCAATATACATTCCAGGCCGCGTCCGGCAAATGCCACGGTAATCACTTTATAATACACTCTTTTACCGATTACCAGGCAAATATCCACGGTTACGATTTTTTTTACGCGTCACGGGAACGAATCGTGGATGAACTACCTCTATCGGCCACGAACACGACCGTTCCCCGAGACGAAGAAATTCAGACGAGATCCAAATCAAGCTTATTTTTTCTCGACTACCAAGGCGAAGCTCCGGGTCGACCATTAAGACTCTTACTGAGATTCCAACGTCAATTTCCGTATCTCGGATCACACTACTGCGTTGCCAGGAATTTCCTATCGGCGCGTTTCTCATTCGACCTGCTTAATCGACACCCTGCTCGGATGGAAATCGTCACACGGTCGGTATGATACCGACTTAGGGACGGTGTTTCAAGGATTCCGAGAATTCTATGGCTCCTCAGAGACACCTCAAGACGCTTGTGGCGTCCTAGAGTAACGAGCTGTGCATTGAATCAAGCGTGCTTTAGAAAAGATGCGAGATGTTCGGAGTCACAGTTCCAAAAGTACCCAACGAAAGGCTCGACTTCGTTCGCTATGTCGTAAAAGGAGAACGATAACCCCCCTTGAGTTGTTCGAAGCCTTTCTCTGTAGACTTGGATGGCCGAACAGAGCGGGGAAACTCTTCAACAGCCTCTGAATTGCTCATGAATGCACGCAAAAGCCTTTGTTTTCGAAGAAGCCGAATGACTCTTGCAAGGTCCAAAAAGTTTAACGAAGACATGCGAAGGTTTCGATGCGTAACGGAGATCACGTACATAAATACGCGAGAAAAGGATGTTCGGATCGCCCAGCGAACTAATTTCCTTTGAGAAATGAAAACGACGACTTAGACATTGAATTAGGCGAAATGAATTAATGCGATCGAGATATCACAGCGTCGAAAACTGTCGCTGGATTCCGATGGACAGATTTTCAAAGGTGCCTCGGAGAGTTCGGATTCTTTTCTTAGAATACGTAAACGGTTCAGAAAGACGTCCGGCGTGGCTGAGCGCGTGAGGAAAGAGGGACGAGAGTGGGAGATGTGCCGAGGATGGACAGCGTCTCCGATGACGACGCGATCGTTACTGACGAGTTCCTTGAAAAATATTTTCTGAGTCACGATCATCGGTGTTTGCGAGCGTGAAGTTGCCGCGATTCTGTTTCGTTATCGTGGGCGCGGCGTCGTGTGACTTCGCTCGACTGCAGAGAACGGGAATTTTGCAATGATTCGTTGGATCGTGACGCATCGTTAGCATGCTTTCTCGCTTGCTATAAATTGCACGTGCCGAAAGTGATCGAACACCAGTTTCCAATCACCGGCCCTCCAGAGCAGACCTCCGAAAAATCATGAAGGTGGCACAGGTAATGTGGAGCAGCTAAATTTGCCTCGGAGATAATTTCGCGAATGAGAAATCGCAAGGTGAATCCACGAGCTAGTCCGTCCTCCTGGATCTCCGAAAAATTCCGCGACGAACATTTCCGTAACAATTTACTGTCATTTTGAATCGGCAGTCACGGTATCTCGATCGAGTGTGGCCAGAGCACCTCGCTAGATCGAGAGGCGACGCACGAAGGAGATTCTAAGAGAAGTAATTTCGATATATTTCAGATCCTGTTGACCGTTGCCCTCGCAGCTTCCTGCTTCGCCAGTGGACATCATGGAGGACACTTGGACCATTACGTAAGATATATCGCTATCACATCTCGGTGAATGGATGCTATGGACGATTAAAACTAATACGTTGATACTTATCTTCAGGCCCATCCCAAGTACAACTTCGATTACGGCGTGGGCGATCACAAAACCGGAGACGCCAAGAGCCAGTGGGAAACCAGGGACGGAGACGTGGTCAAGGGTGCATACAGCCTGCACGAAGCCGATGGCACCATCAGAACCGTGGAGTACACCGCCGACGACCACAACGGATTCAACGCAGTGGTGAATCGAGCTGGTAAGGCTGTGCACCCACAGCACTATGCCCACGGAGGTCACTACGGAGGTGCTGGCTACGGATCTGGTCACTATGGCGGTGCATCCTCCCACTCCAACTCCAACAACGTCGCCATCGGTCACGGCTACGCCGGAGCCTCCTTCGCACACTCCAACATCGCTCACGGTATCCCCGCCTACGCTGGACGTGGAGTCTACGGTGCTGGACTTTACCACGGAGGAGCAAGCTCTTTCGCCAACGGAAACAACTTCGCCTACGGACACGGAGGGCACTACTGAAGGAAAATCCCGTTATCCTGCAAAAGAGATCAAAAATCTCTCGATTCATCTGCGGACATCTCTCTGACCACGTTGTTAATGCATTCCTCGACCCGCGAATAAAACTTATTCCTTACATAACCTCGTCCTTTTATTTCCCATCCATCGACGAATGAATCTGGACCGGAAGAGAATTACCTTTCTAAAACAATACTGAGAATTCCATACAACATTCGTAGCACGCATTTTTAAAAGCAAGAGTACGTTGCTGATGACCTAGGATTTCCTTAAGCGAAACGAAAAGGCATGCGAGTACTGTAATTCGACGGTGAAATCGAAAGGATCGATACCCAAGCTCGAGGATCTCGGGAGAAATATTTAACATGTGATTTTATCGGCGCCAAGAGAAGGTGGCGCTGGCCCGGTGGTAGCGTGCCCGATTCCAAATCTAAAGGTCCTGAGTTCAACTCAGAAGAACATCCAAAAATTTCCGAAGAATTCCAAAAGTGTCCGAAGAATTCCAAAATCCGAAGGTTCTTTTTTTGTTCATTTATCTTCAATATACATTCCAGGCCGCGTCCGGCAAATGCCACGGTAATCACTTTATAATACACTCTTTTACCGATTACCAGGCAAATATCCACGGTTACGATTTTTTTTACGCGTCTCGGGAACGAATCGTGGATGAACTACCTCTATCGGCCACGAACACGACCGTTCCCCGAGACGAAGAAATTCAGACGAGATCCAAATCAAGCTTATTTTTTCTCGACTACCAAGGCGAAGCTCCGGGTCGACCACTAAGACTCTTACTGAGATTCCAACGTCAATTTCCGTATCTCGGATCACACTACTGCGTTGCCAGGAATTTCCTATCGGCGCGTTTCTCATTCGACCTGCTTAATCGACACCCTGCTCGGATGGAAATCGTCACACGGTCGGTATGATACCGACTTAGGGACGGTGTTTCAAGGATTCCGAGAATTCTATGGCTCCTCAGAGACACCTCAAGACGCTTGTGGCGTCCTAGAGTAACGAGCTGTGCATTGAATCAAGCGTGCTTTAGAAAAGATGCGAGATGTTCGGAGTCACAGTTCCAAAAGTACCCAACGAAAGGCTCGACTTCGTTCGCTATGTCGTAAAACGAGAACGATAACCCCCCTTGAGTTGTTCGAAGCCTGTCTCTGTAGACTTGGATGGCCGAACAGAGCGGGGAAACTCTTCAACAGCCTCTGAATTGCTCATGAATGCACGCAAAAGCCTTTGTTTTCGAAGAAGCCGAATGACTCTTGCAAGGTCCGAAAAGTTTAACGAAGACATGCGAAGGTTTCGATGCGTAACGGAGATCACGTACATAAATACGCGAGAAAAGGATGTTCGGATCGCCCAGCGAACTAATTTCCTTTGAGAAATGAAAACGACGACTTGGACATTGAATTAGGCGAAATGAATTAATGCGATCGAGATATCACAGCGTCGAAAACTGTCGCTGGATTCCGATGGACAGATTTTCAAAGGTGCCTCGGAGAGTTCGGAGTTCTTTTCTTAGAATACGTAAACGGTTCAGAAAGACGTCCGGCGTGGCTGAGCGCGTGAGGAAAGAGGGACGAGAGTGGGAGATGTGCCGAGGATGGACAGCGTCTCCGATGACGACGCGATCGTTACTGACGAGTTCCTTGAAAAATATTTTCTGAGTCACGATCATCGGTGTTTGCGAGCGTGAAGTTGCCGCGATTCTGATTCGTTATCGTGGGCGCGGCGTCGTGTGACTTCGCTCGACTGCAGAGAAAGGGAATTTTGCAATAATTCGTTGGATCGTGACGCATCGTTAGCATGCTTTCTCGCTTGCTATAAATTGCACGTGCCGAAAGTGATCGAACACCAGTTTCCAATCACCGGCCCTCCAGAGCAGACCTCCGAAAAATCATGAAGGTGGCACAGGTAATGTGGAGCAGCTAAATTTGCCTCGGAGATAATTTCGCGAATAAGAAATCGCAAGGTGAATCCACGAGCTAGTCCGTCCTCCTGGATCTCCGAAAAATTCCGCGACGAACATTTCCGTAACAATTTACTGTCATTTTGAATCGGCAGTCACGGTATCTCGATCGAGTGTGGCCAGAGCAAATCGCTAGATCGAGAGGCGACGCACGAAGGAGATTCTAAGAGAAGTAATTTCGATATGTTTCAGATCCTGTTGACCGTTGCCCTCGCAGCTTCCTGCTTCGCCAGTGGACATCATGGAGGACACTTGGACCATTACGTAAGATATATCGCTATCACATCTCGGTGAATGGATGCTATGGACGATTAAAACTAATACATTGATACTTATCTTCAGGCCCATCCCAAGTACAACTTCGATTACGGCGTGAGCGATCACAAAACCGGAGACGCCAAGAGCCAGTGGGAAACCAGGGACGGAGACGTGGTCAAGGGTGCATACAGCCTGCACGAAGCCGATGGCACCATCAGAACCGTGGAGTACACCGCCGACGACCACAACGGATTCAACGCAGTGGTGAATCGAGCTGGTAAGGCTGTGCACCCACAGCACTATGCCCACGGAGGTCACTACGGAGGTGCTGGCTACGGATCTGGTCACTATGGCGGTGCATCCTCCCACTCCAACTCCAACAACGTCGCCATCGGTCACGGCTACGCCGGAGCCTCCTTCGCACACTCCAACATCGCTCACGGTATCCCCGCCTACGCTGGACGTGGAGTCTACGGTGCTGGACTTTACCACGGAGGAGCAAGCTCTTTCGCCAACGGAAACAACTTCGCCTACGGACACGGAGGGCACTACTGAAGGAAAATCCCGTTATCCTGCAAAAGAGAATCTCTCGATTCATCTGCGGACATCTCTCTGACCACGTTGTTGATGCATTCCTCGACCCGCGAATAAAACTTATTCCTTACATAACCTCGTCCTTTTATTTCCCATCCATCGACGAATGAATCTGGACCGGAACTTTCTAAAACAATACTGAGAATTCCATACAACATTCGTAGCACGCATTTTTAAAAGCAAGAGTACGTTGCTGATGACCTAGGATTTCCTTAAGCAAAACGAAAAGGCATGCGAGTACTGTAATTCGACGGTGAAATCGAAAGGATCGATACCCAAGCTCGAGGATCTCGGGAGAAATATTTAACATGTGATTTTATCGGCGCCAAGAGAAGGTGGCGCTGGCCCGGTGGTAGCGTGCCCGATTCCAAATCTAAAGGTCCTGAGTTCAACTCCGAAGAACATCCGAAAATTTCCGAAGAATTCCAAAAGTGTCCGAAGAATTCCAAAATCCGAAGGTTCTTTTTTTGTTCATTTATCTTCAATATACATTCCAGGCCGCGTCCGGCAAATGCCACGGTAATCACTTTATAATACACTCTTTTACCGATTACCAGGCAAATATCCACGGTTACGATTTTTTTTACGCGTCACGGGAACGAATCGTGGATGAACTACCTCTATCGGCCACGAACACGACCGTTCCCCGAGACGAAGAAATTCAGACGAGATCCAAATCAAGCTTATTTTTTCTCGACTACCAAGGCGAAGCTCCGGGTCGACCACTAAGACTCTTACTGAGATTCCAACGTCAATTTCCGTATCTTGGATCACACTACTGCGTTGCCAGGAATTTCCTATCGGCGCGTTTCTCATTCGACCTGCTTAATCGACACCCTGCTCGGATGGAAATCGTCACACGGTCGGTATGATACCGACTTAGGGACGGTGTTTCAAGGATTCCGAGAATTCTATGGCTCCTCAGAGACACCTCAAGACGCTTGTGGCGTCCTAGAGTAACGAGCTGTGCATTGAATCAAGCGTGCTTTAGAAAAGATGCGAGATGTTCGGAGTCACAGTTCCAAAAGTACCCAACGAAAGGCTCGACTTCGTTCGCTATGTCGTAAAACGAGAACGATAACCCCCCTAGAGTTGTTCGAAGCCTGTCTCTGTAGACTTGGATGGCCGAACAGAGCGGGGAAACTCTTCAACAGCCTCTGAATTGCTCATGAATGCACGCAAATGCCTTTGTTTTCGAAGAAGCCGAATGACTCTTGCAAGGTCCGAAAAGTTTAACGAAGACATGCGAAGGTTTCGATGCGTAACGGAGATCACGTACATAAATACGCGAGAAAAGGATGTTCGGATCGCCCAGCGAACTAATTTCCTTTGAGAAATGAAAACGACGACTTGGACATTGAATTAGGCGAAATGAATTAATGCGATCGAGATATCACAGCGTCGAAAACTGTCGCTGGATTCCGATGGACAGATTTTCAAAGGTGCCTCGGAGAGTTCGGATTCTTTTCTTAGAATACGTAACCGGTTCAGAAAGACGTCCGGCGTGGCTGAGCGCGTGAGGAAAGAGGGACGAGAGTGGGAGATGTGCCGAGGATGGACAGCGTCTCCGATGACGACGCGATCGTTACTGACGAGTTCCTTGAAAAATATTTTCTGAGTCACGATCATCGGTGTTTGCGAGCGTGAAGTTGCCGCGATTCTGTTTCGTTATCGTGGGCGCGGCGTCGTGTGACTTCGCTCGACTGCAGAGAACGGGAATTTTGCAATGATTCGTTGGATCGTGACGCATCGTTAGCATGCTTTCTCGCTTGCTATAAATTGCACGTGCCGAAAGTGATCGAACACCAGTTTCCAATCACCGGCCCTCCAGAGCAGACCTCCGAAAAATCATGAAGGTGGCACAGGTAATGTGGAGCAGCTAAATTTGCCTCGGAGATAATTTCGCGAATAAGAAATCGCAAGGTGAATCCACGAGCTAGTCCGTCCTCCTGGATCTCCGAAAAATTCCGCGACGAACATTTCCGTAACAATTTACTGTCATTTTGAATCGGCAGTCACGGTATCTCGATCGAGTGTGGCCAGAGCACCTCGCTAGATCGAGAGGCGACGCACGAAGGAGATTCTAAGAGAAGTAATTTCGATATGTTTCAGATCCTGTTGACCGTTGCCCTCGCAGCTTCCTGCTTCGCCAGTGGACATCATGGAGGACACTTGGACCATTACGTAAGATATATCGCTATCACATCTCGGTGAATGGATGCTATGGACGATTAAAACTAATACGTTGATACTTATCTTCAGGCCCATCCCAAGTACAACTTCGATTACGGCGTGAGCGATCACAAAACCGGAGACGCCAAGAGCCAGTGGGAAACCAGGGACGGAGACGTGGTCAAGGGTGCATACAGCCTGCACGAAGCCGATGGCACCATCAGAACCGTGGAGTACACCGCCGACGACCACAACGGATTCAACGCAGTGGTGAATCGAGCTGGTAAGGCTGTGCACCCACAGCACTATGCCCACGGAGGTCACTACGGAGGTGCTGGCTACGGATCTGGTCACTATGGCGGTGCATCCTCCCACTCCAACTCCAACAACGTCGCCATCGGTCACGGCTACGCCGGAGCCTCCTTCGCACACTCCAACATCGCTCACGGTATCCCCGCCTACGCTGGACGTGGAGTCTACGGTGCTGGACTTTACCACGGAGGAGCAAGCTCTTTCGCCAACGGAAACAACTTCGCCTACGGACACGGAGGGCACTACTGAAGGAAAATCCCGCTATCCTGCAAAAGAGATCAAAAATCTCTCGATTCATCTGCGGACATCTCTCTGACCACGTTGTTAATGCATTCCTCGACCCGCGAATAAAACTTATTCCTTACATAACCTCGTCCTTTTATTTCCCATCCATCGACGAATGAATCTGGACCGGAAGAGAATTACCTTTCTAAAACAATACTGAGAATTCCATACAACATTCGTAGCACGCATTTTTAAAAGCAAGAGTACGTTGCTGATGACCTAGGATTTCCTTAAGCGAAAGGAAAAGGCATGCGAGTACTGTAATTCGACGGTGAAATCGAAAGGATCGATACCCAAGCTCGAGGATCTCGGGAGAAATATTTAACATGTGATTTTATCGGCGCCAAGAGAAGGTGGCGCTGGCCCGGTGGTAGCGTGCCCGATTCCAAATCTAAAGGTCCTGAGTTCAACTCCGAAGAACATCCAAAAATTTCCGAAGAATTCCAAAAGTGTCCGAAGAATTCCAAAATCCGAAGGTTCTTTTTTTGTTCATTTATCTTCAATATACATTCCAGGCCGCGTCCGGCAAATGCCACGGTAATCACTTTATAATACACTCTTTTACCGATTACCAGGCAAATATCCACGGTTACGATTTTTTTTACGCGTCTCGGGAACGAATCGTGGATGAACTACCTCTATCGGCCACGAACACGACCGTTCCCCGAGACGAAGAAATTCAGACGAGATCCAAATCAAGCTTATTTTTTCTCGACTACCAAGGCGAAGCTCCGGGTCGACCACTAAGACTCTTACTGAGATTCCAACGTCAATTTCCGTATCTCGGATCACACTACTGCGTTGCCAGGAATTTCCTATCGGCGCGTTTCTCATTCGACCTGCTTAATCGACACCCTGCTCGGATGGAAATCGTCACACGGTCGGTATGATACCGACTTAGGGACGGTGTTTCAAGGATTCCGAGAATTCTATGGCTCCTCAGAGACACCTCAAGACGCTTGTGGCGTCCTAGAGTAACGAGCTGTGCATTGAATCAAGCGTGCTTTAGAAAAGATGCGAGATGTTCGGAGTCACAGTTCCAAAAGTACCCAACGAAAGGCTCGACTTCGTTCGCTATGTCGTAAAACGAGAACGATAACCCCCCTAGAGTTGTTCGAAGCCTGTCTCTGTAGACTTGGATGGCCGAACAGAGCGGGGAAACTCTTCAACAGCCTCTGAATTGCTCATGAATGCACGCAAAAGCCTTTGTTTTCGAAGAAGCCGAATGACTCTTGCAAGGTCCGAAAAGTTTAACGAAGACATGCGAAGGTTTCGATGCGTAACGGAGATCACGTACATAAATACGCGAGAAAAGGATGTTCGGATCGCCCAGCGAACTAATTTCCTTTGAGAAATGAAAACGACGACTTGGACATTGAATTAGGCGAAATGAATTAATGCGATCGAGATATCACAGCGTCGAAAACTGTCGCTGGATTCCGATGGACAGATTTTCAAAGGTGCCTCGGAGAGTTCGGATTCTTTTCTTAGAATACGTAACCGGTTCAGAAAGACGTCCGGCGTGGCTGAGCGCGTGAGGAAAGAGGGACGAGAGTGGGAGATGTGCCGAGGATGGACAGCGTCTCCGATGACGACGCGATCGTTACTGACGAGTTCCTTGAAAAATATTTTCTGAGTCACGATCATCGGTGTTTGCGAGCGTGAAGTTGCCGCGATTCTGTTTCGTTATCGTGGGCGCGGCGTCGTGTGACTTCGCTCGACTGCAGAGAACGGGAATTTTGCAATGATTCGTTGGATCGTGACGCATCGTTAGCATGCTTTCTCGCTTGCTATAAATTGCACGTGCCGAAAGTGATCGAACACCAGTTTCCAATCACCGGCCCTCCAGAGCAGACCTCCGAAAAATCATGAAGGTGGCACAGGTAATGTGGAGCAGCTAAATTTGCCTCGGAGATAATTTCGCGAATAAGAAATCGCAAGGTGAATCCACGAGCTAGTCCGTCCTCCTGGATCTCCGAAAAATTCCGCGACGAACATTTCCGTAACAATTTACTGTCATTTTGAATCGGCAGTCACGGTATCTCGATCGAGTGTGGCCAGAGCACCTCGCTAGATCGAGAGGCGACGCACGAAGGAGATTCTAAGAGAAGTAATCTCGATATGTTTCAGATCCTGTTGACCGTTGCCCTCGCAGCTTCCTGCTTCGCCAGTGGACATCATGGAGGACACTTGGACCATTACGTAAGATATATCGCTATCACATCTCGGTGAATGGATGCTATGGACGATTAAAACTAATACGTTGATACTTATCTTCAGGCCCATCCCAAGTACAACTTCGATTACGGCGTGAGCGATCACAAAACCGGAGACGCCAAGAGCCAGTGGGAAACCAGGGACGGAGACGTGGTCAAGGGTGCATACAGCCTGCACGAAGCCGATGGCACCATCAGAACCGTGGAGTACACCGCCGACGACCACAACGGATTCAACGCAGTGGTGAATCGAGCTGGTAAGGCTGTGCACCCACAGCACTATGCCCACGGAGGTCACTACGGAGGTGCTGGCTACGGATCTGGTCACTATGGCGGTGCATCCTCCCACTCCAACTCCAACAACGTCGCCATCGGTCACGGCTACGCCGGAGCCTCCTTCGCACACTCCAACATCGCTCACGGTATCCCCGCCTACGCTGGACGTGGAGTCTACGGTGCTGGACTTTACCACGGAGGAGCAAGCTCTTTCGCCAACGGAAACAACTTCGCCTACGGACACGGAGGGCACTACTGAAGGAAAATCCCGTTATCCTGCAAAAGAGATCAAAAATCTCTCGATTCATCTGCGGACATCTCTCTGACCACGTTGTTAATGCATTCCTCGACCCGCGAATAAAACTTATTCCTTACATAACCTCGTCCTTTTATTTCCCATCCATCGACGAATGAATCTGGACCGGAAGAGAATTACCTTTCTAAAACAATACTGAGAATTCCATACAACATTCGTAGCACGCATTTTTAAAAGCAAGAGTACGTTGCTGATGACCTAGGATTTCCTTAAGCGAAACGAAAAGGCATGCGAGTACTGTAATTCGACGGTGAAATCGAAAGGATCGATACCCAAGCTCGAGGATCTCGGGAGAAATATTTAACATGTGATTTTATCGGCGCCAAGAGAAGGTGGCGCTGGCCCGGTGGTAGCGTGCCCGATTCCAAATCTAAAGGTCCTGAGTTCAACTCCGAAGAACATCCAAAAATTTCCGAAGAATTCCAAAAGTGTCCGAAGAATTCCAAAATCCGAAGGTTCTTTTTTTGTTCATTTATCTTCAATATACATTCCAGGCCGCGTCCGGCAAATGCCACGGTAATCACTTTATAATACACTCTTTTACCGATTACCAGGCAAATATCCACGGTTACGATTTTTTTTACGCGTCACGGGAACGAATCGTGGATGAACTACCTCTATCGGCCACGAACACGACCGTTCCCCGAGACGAAGAAATTCAGACGAGATCCAAATCAAGCTTATTTTTTCTCGACTACCAAGGCGAAGCTCCGGGTCGACCACTAAGACTCTTACTGAGATTCCAACGTCAATTTTTGTATCTCGGATCACACTACTGCGTTGCCAGGAATTTCCTATCGGCGCGTTTCTCATTCGACCTGCTTAATCGACACCCTGCTCGGATGGAAATCGTCACACGGTCGGTATGATACCGACTTAGGGACGGTGTTTCAAGGATTCCGAGAATTCTATGGCTCCTCAGAGACACCTCAAGACGCTTGTGGCGTCCTAGAGTAACGAGCTGTGCATTGAATCAAGCGTGCTTTAGAAAAGATGCGAGATGTTCGGAGTCACAGTTCCAAAAGTACCCAACGAAAGGCTCGACTTCGTTCGCTATGTCGTAAAAGGAGAACGATAACCCCCCTAGAGTTGTTCGAAGCCTGTCTCTGTAGACTTGGATGGCCGAACAGAGCGGGGAAACTCTTCAACAGCCTCTGAATTGCTCATGAATGCACGCAAAAGCCTTTGTTTTCGAAGAAGCCGAATGACTCTTGCAAGGTCCGAAAAGTTTAACGAAGACATGCGAAGGTTTCGATGCGTAACGGAGATCACGTACATAAATACGCGAGAAAAGGATGTTCGGATCGCCCAGCGAACTAATTTCCTTTGAGAAATGAAAACGACGACTTGGACATTGAATTAGGCGAAATGAATTAATGCGATCGAGATATCACAGCGTCGAAAACTGTCGCTGGATTCCGATGGACAGATTTTCAAAGGTGCCTCGGAGAGTTCGGATTCTTTTCTTAGAATACGTAACCGGTTCAGAAAGACGTCCGGCGTGGCTGAGCGCGTGAGGAAAGAGGGACGAGAGTGGGAGATGTGCCGAGGATGGACAGCGTCTCCGATGACGACGCGATCGTTACTGACGAGTTCCTTGAAAAATATTTTCTGAGTCACGATCATCGGTGTTTGCGAGCGTGAAGTTGCCGCGATTCTGTTTCGTTATCGTGGGCGCGGCGTCGTGTGACTTCGCTCGACTGCAGAGAACGGGAATTTTGCAATGATTCGTTGGATCGTGACGCATCGTTAGCATGCTTTCTCGCTTGCTATAAATTGCACGTGCCGAAAGTGATCGAACACCAGTTTCCAATCACCGGCCCTCCAGAGCAGACCTCCGAAAAATCATGAAGGTGGCACAGGTAATGTGGAGCAGCTAAATTTGCCTCGGAGATAATTTCGCGAATAAGAAATCGCAAGGTGAATCCACGAGCTAGTCCGTCCTCCTGGATCTCCGAAAAATTCCGCGACGAACCTTTCCGTAACAATTTACTGTCATTTTGAATCGGCAGTCACGGTATCTCGATCGAGTGTGGCCAGAGCACCTCGCTAGATCGAGAGGCGACGCACGAAGGAGATTCTAAGAGAAGTAATTTCGATATGTTTCAGATCCTGTTGACCGTTGCCCTCGCAGCTTCCTGCTTCGCCAGTGGACATCATGGAGGACACTTGGACCATTACGTAAGATATATCGCTATCACATCTCGGTGAATGGATGCTATGGACGATTAAAACTAATACGTTGATACTTATCTTCAGGCCCATCCCAAGTACAACTTCGATTACGGCGTGAGCGATCACAAAACCGGAGACGCCAAGAGCCAGTGGGAGACCAGGGACGGAGACGTGGTCAAGGGTGCATACAGCCTGCACGAAGCCGATGGCACCATCAGAACCGTGGAGTACACCGCCGACGACCACAACGGATTCAACGCAGTGGTGAATCGAGCTGGTAAGGCTGTGCACCCACAGCACTATGCCCACGGAGGTCACTACGGAGGTGCTGGCTACGGATCTGGTCACTATGGCGGTGCATCCTCCCACTCCAACTCCAACAACGTCGCCATCGGTCACGGCTACGCCGGAGCCTCCTTCGCACACTCCAACATCGCTCACGGTATCCCCGCCTACGCTGGACGTGGAGTCTACGGTGCTGGACTTTACCACGGAGGAGCAAGCTCTTTCGCCAACGGAAACAACTTCGCCTACGGACACGGAGGGCACTACTGAAGGAAAATCCCGTTATCCTGCAAAAGAGATCAAAAATCTCTCGATTCATCTGCGGACATCTCTCTGACCACGTTGTTAATGCATTCCTCGACCCGCGAATAAAACTTATTCCTTACATAACCTCGTCCTTTTATTTCCCATCCATCGACGAATGAATCTGGACCGGAAGAGAATTACCTTTCTAAAACAATACTGAGAATTCCATACAACATTCGTAGCACGCATTTTTAAAAGCAAGAGTACGTTGCTGATGACCTAGGATTTCCTTAAGCGAAACGAAAAGGCATGCGAGTACTGTAATTCGACGGTGAAATCGAAAGGATCGATACCCAAGCTCGAGGATCTCGGGAGAAATATTTAACATGTGATTTTATCGGCGCCAAGAGAAGGTGGCGCTGGCCCGGTGGTAGCGTACCCGATTCCAAATCTAAAGGTCCTGAGTTCAACTCCGAAGAACATCCAAAAATTTCCGAAGAATTCCAAAAGTGTCCGAAGAATTCCAAAATCCGAAGGTTCTTTTTTTGTTCATTTATCTTCAATATACATTCCAGGCCGCGTCCGGCAAATGCCACGGTAATCACTTTATAATACACTCTTTTACCGATTACCAGGCAAATATCCACGGTTACGATTTTTTTTACGCGTCACGGGAACGAATCGTGGATGAACTACCTCTATCGGCCACGAACACGACCGTTCCCCGAGACGAAGAAATTCAGACGAGATCCAAATCAAGCTTATTTTTTCTCGACTACCAAGGCGAAGCTCCGGGTCGACCACTAAGACTCTTACTGAGATTCCAACGTCAATTTCCGTATCTCGGATCACACTACTGCGTTGCCAGGAATTTCCTATCGGCGCGTTTCTCATTCGACCTGCTTAATCGACACCCTGCTCGGATGGAAATCGTCACACGGTCGGTATGATACCGACTTAGGGACGGTGTTTCAAGGATTCCGAGAATTCTCTGGCTCCTCAGAGACACCTCAAGACGCTTGTGGCGTCCTAGAGTAACGAGCTGTGCATTGAATCAAGCGTGCTTTAGAAAAGATGCGAGATGTTCGGAGTCACAGTTCCAAAAGTACCCAACGAAAGGCTCGACTTCGTTCGCTATGTCGTAAAAGGAGAACGATAACCCCCCTAGAGTTGTTCGAAGCCTGTCTCTGTAGACTTGGATGGCCGAACAGAGCGGGGAAACTCTTCAACAGCCTCTGAATTGCTCATGAATGCACGCAAAAGCCTTTGTTTTCGAAGAAGCCGAATGACTCTTGCAAGGTCCGAAAAGTTTAACGAAGACATGCGAAGGTTTCGATGCGTAACGGAGATCACGTACATAAATACGCGAGAAAAGGATGTTCGGATCGCCCAGCGAACTAATTTCCTTTGAGAAATGAAAACGACGACTTGGACATTGAATTAGGCGAAATGAATTAATGCGATCGAGATATCACAGCGTCGAAAACTGTCGCTGGATTCCGATGGACAGATTTTCAAAGGTGCCTCGGAGAGTTCGGATTCTTTTCTTAGAATACGTAAACGGTTCAGAAAGACGTCCGGCGTGGCTGAGCGCGTGAGGAAAGAGGGACGAGAGTGGGAGATGTGCCGAGGATGGACAGCGTCTCCGATGACGACGCGATCGTTACTGACGAGTTCCTTGAAAAATATTTTCTGAGTCACGATCATCGGTGTTTGCGAGCGTGAAGTTGCCGCGATTCTGTTTCGTTATCGTGGGCGCGGCGTCGTGTGACTTCGCTCGACTGCAGAGAACGGGAATTTTGCAATGATTCGTTGGATCGTGACGCATCGTTAGCATGCTTTCTCGCTTGCTATAAATTGCACGTGCCGAAAGTGATCGAACACCAGTTTCCAATCACCGGCCCTCCAGAGCAGACCTCCGAAAAATCATGAAGGTGGCACAGGTAATGTGGAGCAGCTAAATTTGCCTCGGAGATAATTTCGCGAATAAGAAATCGCAAGGTGAATCCACGAGCTAGTCCGTCCTCCTGGATCTCCGAAAAATTCCGCGACGAACATTTCCGTAACAATTTACTGTCATTTTGAATCGGCAGTCACGGTATCTCGATCGAGTGTGGCCAGAGCACCTCGCTAGATCGAGAGGCGACGCACGAAGGAGATTCTAAGAGAAGTAATTTCGATATGTTTCAGATCCTGTTGACCGTTGCCCTCGCAGCTTCCTGCTTCGCCAGTGGACATCATGGAGGACACTTGGACCATTACGTAAGATATATCGCTATCACATCTCGGTGAATGGATGCTATGGACGATTAAAACTAATACGATGATACTTATCTTCAGGCCCATCCCAAGTACAACTTCGATTACGGCGTGAGCGATCACAAAACCGGAGACGCCAAGAGCCAGTGGGAAACCAGGGACGGAGACGTGGTCAAGGGTGCATACAGCCTGCACGAAGCCGATGGCACCATCAGAACCGTGGAGTACACCGCCGACGACCACAACGGATTCAACGCAGTGGTGAATCGAGCTGGTAAGGCTGTGCACCCACAGCACTATGCCCACGGAGGTCACTACGGAGGTGCTGGCTACGGATCTGGTCACTATGGCGGTGCATCCTCCCACTCCAACTCCAACAACGTCGCCATCGGTCACGGCTACGCCGGAGCCTCCTTCGCACACTCCAACATCGCTCACGGTATCCCCGCCTACGCTGGACGTGGAGTCTACGGTGCTGGACTTTACCACGGAGGAGCAAGCTCTTTCGCCAACGGAAACAACTTCGCCTACGGACACGGAGGGCACTACTGAAGGAAAATCCCGTTATCCTGCAAAAGAGATCAAAAATCTCTCGATTCATCTGCGGACATCTCTCTGACCACGTTGTTAATGCATTCCTCGACCCGCGAATAAAACTTATTCCTTACATAACCTCGTCCTTTTATTTCCCATCCATCGACGAATGAATCTGGACCGGAAGAGAATTACCTTTCTAAAACAATACTGAGAATTCCATACAACATTCGTAGCACGCATTTTTAAAAGCAAGAGTACGTTGCTGATGACCTAGGATTTCCTTAAGCGAAACGAAAAGGCATGCGAGTACTGTAATTCGACGGTGAAATCGAAAGGATCGATACCCAAGCTCGAGGATCTCGGGAGAAATATTTAACATGTGATTTTATCGGCGCCAAGAGAAGGTGGCGCTGGCCCGGTGGTAGCGTGCCCGATTCCAAATCTAAAGGTCCTGAGTTCAACTCCGAAGAACATCCAAAAATTTCCGAAGAATTCCAAAAGTGTCCGAAGAATTCCAAAATTTCCAAAATCCGAAGGTTCTTTTTTTGTTCATTTATCTTCAATATACATTCCAGGCCGCGTCCGGCAAATGCCACGGTAATCACTTTATAATACACTCTTTTACCGATTACCAGGCAAATATCCACGGTTACGATTTTTTTTACGCGTCACGGGAACGAATCGTGGATGAACTACCTCTATCGGCCACGAACACGACCGTTCCCCGAGACGAAGAAATTCAGACGAGATCCAAATCAAGCTTATTTTTTCTCGACTACCAAGGCGAAGCTCCGGGTCGACCACTAAGACTCTTACTGAGATTCCAACGTCAATTTCCGTATCTCGGATCACACTACTGCGTTGCCAGGAATTTCCTATCGGCGCGTTTCTCATTCGACCTGCTTAATCGACACCCTGCTCGGATGGAAATCGTCACACGGTCGGTATGATACCGACTAAAGGAACGGTGTTTCAAGGATTCCGAGAATTCTCTGGCTCCTCAGAGACACCTCAAGACGCTTGTGGCGTCCTAGAGTAACGAGCTGTGCATTGAATCAAGCGTGCTTTAGAAAAGATGCGAGATGTTCGGAGTCACAGTTCCAAAAGTACCCAACGAAAGGCTCGACTTCGTTCGCTATGTCGTAAAACGAGAACGATAACCCCCCTTGAGTTGTTCGAAGCCTGTCTCTGTAGACTTGGATGGCCGAACAGAGCGGGGAAACTCTTCAACAGCCTCTGAATTGCTCATGAATGCACGCAAAAGCCTTTGTTTTCGAAGAAGCCGAATGACTCTTGCAAGGTCCGAAAAGTTTAACGAAGACATGCGAAGGTTTCGATGCGTAACGGAGATCACGTACGTAAATACGCGAGAAAAGGATGTTCGGATCGCCCAGCGATCTAATTTCCTTTGAGAAATGAAAACGACGACTTGGACATTGAATTAGGCGAAATGAATTAATGCGATCGAGATATCACAGCGTCGAAAACTGTCGCTGGATTCCGATGGACAGATTTTCAAAGGTGCCTCGGAGAGTTCGGATTCTTTTCTTAGAATACGTAAACGGTTCAGAAAGACGTCCGGCGTGGCTGAGCGCGTGAGGAAAGAGGGACGAGAGTGGGAGATGTGCCGAGGATGGACAGCGTCTCCGATGACGACGCGATCGTTACTGACGAGTTCCTTGAAAAATATTTTCTGAGTCACGATCATCGGTGTTTGCGAGCGTGAAGTTGCCGCGATTCTGTTTCGTTATCGTGGGCGCGGCGTCGTGTGACTTCGCTCGACTGCAGAGAACGGGAATTTTGCAATGATTCGTTGGATCGTGACGCATCGTTAGCATGCTTTCTCGCTTGCTATAAATTGCACGTGCCGAAAGTGATCGAACACCAGTTTCCAATCACCGGCCCTCCAGAGCAGACCTCCGAAAAATCATGAAGGTGGCACAGGTAATGTGGAGCAGCTAAATTTGCCTCGGAGATAATTTCGCGAATGAGAAATCGCAAGGTGAATCCACGAGCTAGTCCGTCCTCCTGGATCTCCGAAAAATTCCGCGACGAACATTTCCGTAACAATTTACTGTCATTTTGAATCGGCAGTCACGGTATCTCGATCGAGTGTGGCCAGAGCACCTCGCTAGATCGAGAGGCGACGCACGAAGGAGATTCTAAGAGAAGTAATTTCGATATATTTCAGATCCTGTTGACCGTTGCCCTCGCAGCTTCCTGCTTCGCCAGTGGACATCATGGAGGACACTTGGACCATTACGTAAGATATATCGCTATCACATCTCGGTGAATGGATGCTATGGACGATTAAAACTAATACGTTGATACTTATCTTCAGGCCCATCCCAAGTACAACTTCGATTACGGCGTGGGCGATCACAAAACCGGAGACGCCAAGAGCCAGTGGGAAACCAGGGACGGAGACGTGGTCAAGGGTGCATACAGCCTGCACGAAGCCGATGGCACCATCAGAACCGTGGAGTACACCGCCGACGACCACAACGGATTCAACGCAGTGGTGAATCGAGCTGGTAAGGCTGTGCACCCACAGCACTATGCCCACGGAGGTCACTACGGAGGTGCTGGCTACGGATCTGGTCACTATGGCGGTGCATCCTCCCACTCCAACTCCAACAACGTCGCCATCGGTCACGGCTACGCCGGAGCCTCCTTCGCACACTCCAACATCGCTCACGGTATCCCCGCCTACGCTGGACGTGGAGTCTACGGTGCTGGACTTTACCACGGAGGAGCAAGCTCTTTCGCCAACGGAAACAACTTCGCCTACGGACACGGAGGGCACTACTGAAGGAAAATCCCGTTATCCTGCAAAAGAGATCAAAAATCTCTCGATTCATCTGCGGACATCTCTCTGACCACGTTGTTAATGCATTCCTCGACCCGCGAATAAAACTTATTCCTTACATAACCTCGTCCTTTTATTTCCCATCCATCGACGAATGAATCTGGACCGGAAGAGAATTACCTTTCTAAAACAATACTGAGAATTCCATACAACATTCGTAGCACGCATTTTTAAAAGCAAGAGTACGTTGCTGATGACCTAGGATTTCCTTAAGCGAAACGAAAAGGCATGCGAGTACTGTAATTCGACGGTGAAATCGAAAGGATCGATACCCAAGCTCGAGGATCTCGGGAGAAATATTTAACATGTGATTTTATCGGCGCCAAGAGAAGGTGGCGCTGGCCCGGTGGTAGCGTGCCCGATTCCAAATCTAAAGGTCCTGAGTTCAACTCAGAAGAACATCCAAAAATTTCCGAAGAATTCCAAAAGTGTCCGAAGAATTCCAAAATCCGAAGGTTCTTTTTTTGTTCATTTATCTTCAATATACATTCCAGGCCGCGTCCGGCAAATGCCACGGTAATCACTTTATAATACACTCTTTTACCGATTACCAGGCAAATATCCACGGTTACGATTTTTTTTACGCGTCTCGGGAACGAATCGTGGATGAACTACCTCTATCGGCCACGAACACGACCGTTCCCCGAGACGAAGAAATTCAGACGAGATCCAAATCAAGCTTATTTTTTCTCGACTACCAAGGCGAAGCTCCGGGTCGACCACTAAGACTCTTACTGAGATTCCAACGTCAATTTCCGTATCTCGGATCACACTACTGCGTTGCCAGGAATTTCCTATCGGCGCGTTTCTCATTCGACCTGCTTAATCGACACCCTGCTCGGATGGAAATCGTCACACGGTCGGTATGATACCGACTTAGGGACGGTGTTTCAAGGATTCCGAGAATTCTATGGCTCCTCAGAGACACCTCAAGACGCTTGTGGCGTCCTAGAGTAACGAGCTGTGCATTGAATCAAGCGTGCTTTAGAAAAGATGCGAGATGTTCGGAGTCACAGTTCCAAAAGTACCCAACGAAAGGCTCGACTTCGTTCGCTATGTCGTAAAACGAGAACGATAACCCCCCTTGAGTTGTTCGAAGCCTGTCTCTGTAGACTTGGATGGCCGAACAGAGCGGGGAAACTCTTCAACAGCCTCTGAATTGCTCATGAATGCACGCAAAAGCCTTTGTTTTCGAAGAAGCCGAATGACTCTTGCAAGGTCCGAAAAGTTTAACGAAGACATGCGAAGGTTTCGATGCGTAACGGAGATCACGTACATAAATACGCGAGAAAAGGATGTTCGGATCGCCCAGCGAACTAATTTCCTTTGAGAAATGAAAACGACGACTTGGACATTGAATTAGGCGAAATGAATTAATGCGATCGAGATATCACAGCGTCGAAAACTGTCGCTGGATTCCGATGGACAGATTTTCAAAGGTGCCTCGGAGAGTTCGGAGTTCTTTTCTTAGAATACGTAAACGGTTCAGAAAGACGTCCGGCGTGGCTGAGCGCGTGAGGAAAGAGGGACGAGAGTGGGAGATGTGCCGAGGATGGACAGCGTCTCCGATGACGACGCGATCGTTACTGACGAGTTCCTTGAAAAATATTTTCTGAGTCACGATCATCGGTGTTTGCGAGCGTGAAGTTGCCGCGATTCTGATTCGTTATCGTGGGCGCGGCGTCGTGTGACTTCGCTCGACTGCAGAGAAAGGGAATTTTGCAATAATTCGTTGGATCGTGACGCATCGTTAGCATGCTTTCTCGCTTGCTATAAATTGCACGTGCCGAAAGTGATCGAACACCAGTTTCCAATCACCGGCCCTCCAGAGCAGACCTCCGAAAAATCATGAAGGTGGCACAGGTAATGTGGAGCAGCTAAATTTGCCTCGGAGATAATTTCGCGAATAAGAAATCGCAAGGTGAATCCACGAGCTAGTCCGTCCTCCTGGATCTCCGAAAAATTCCGCGACGAACATTTCCGTAACAATTTACTGTCATTTTGAATCGGCAGTCACGGTATCTCGATCGAGTGTGGCCAGAGCAAATCGCTAGATCGAGAGGCGACGCACGAAGGAGATTCTAAGAGAAGTAATTTCGATATGTTTCAGATCCTGTTGACCGTTGCCCTCGCAGCTTCCTGCTTCGCCAGTGGACATCATGGAGGACACTTGGACCATTACGTAAGATATATCGCTATCACATCTCGGTGAATGGATGCTATGGACGATTAAAACTAATACATTGATACTTATCTTCAGGCCCATCCCAAGTACAACTTCGATTACGGCGTGAGCGATCACAAAACCGGAGACGCCAAGAGCCAGTGGGAAACCAGGGACGGAGACGTGGTCAAGGGTGCATACAGCCTGCACGAAGCCGATGGCACCATCAGAACCGTGGAGTACACCGCCGACGACCACAACGGATTCAACGCAGTGGTGAATCGAGCTGGTAAGGCTGTGCACCCACAGCACTATGCCCACGGAGGTCACTACGGAGGTGCTGGCTACGGATCTGGTCACTATGGCGGTGCATCCTCCCACTCCAACTCCAACAACGTCGCCATCGGTCACGGCTACGCCGGAGCCTCCTTCGCACACTCCAACATCGCTCACGGTATCCCCGCCTACGCTGGACGTGGAGTCTACGGTGCTGGACTTTACCACGGAGGAGCAAGCTCTTTCGCCAACGGAAACAACTTCGCCTACGGACACGGAGGGCACTACTGAAGGAAAATCCCGTTATCCTGCAAAAGAGAATCTCTCGATTCATCTGCGGACATCTCTCTGACCACGTTGTTGATGCATTCCTCGACCCGCGAATAAAACTTATTCCTTACATAACCTCGTCCTTTTATTTCCCATCCATCGACGAATGAATCTGGACCGGAACTTTCTAAAACAATACTGAGAATTCCATACAACATTCGTAGCACGCATTTTTAAAAGCAAGAGTACGTTGCTGATGACCTAGGATTTCCTTAAGCAAAACGAAAAGGCATGCGAGTACTGTAATTCGACGGTGAAATCGAAAGGATCGATACCCAAGCTCGAGGATCTCGGGAGAAATATTTAACATGTGATTTTATCGGCGCCAAGAGAAGGTGGCGCTGGCCCGGTGGTAGCGTGCCCGATTCCAAATCTAAAGGTCCTGAGTTCAACTCCGAAGAACATCCGAAAATTTCCGAAGAATTCCAAAAGTGTCCGAAGAATTCCAAAATCCGAAGGTTCTTTTTTTGTTCATTTATCTTCAATATACATTCCAGGCCGCGTCCGGCAAATGCCACGGTAATCACTTTATAATACACTCTTTTACCGATTACCAGGCAAATATCCACGGTTACGATTTTTTTTACGCGTCACGGGAACGAATCGTGGATGAACTACCTCTATCGGCCACGAACACGACCGTTCCCCGAGACGAAGAAATTCAGACGAGATCCAAATCAAGCTTATTTTTTCTCGACTACCAAGGCGAAGCTCCGGGTCGACCACTAAGACTCTTACTGAGATTCCAACGTCAATTTCCGTATCTCGGATCACACTACTGCGTTGCCAGGAATTTCCTATCGGCGCGTTTCTCATTCGACCTGCTTAATCGACACCCTGCTCGGATGGAAATCGTCACACGGTCGGTATGATACCGACTTAGGGACGGTGTTTCAAGGATTCCGAGAATTCTATGGCTCCTCAGAGACACCTCAAGACGCTTGTGGCGTCCTAGAGTAACGAGCTGTGCATTGAATCAAGCGTGCTTTAGAAAAGATGCGAGATGTTCGGAGTCACAGTTCCAAAAGTACCCAACGAAAGGCTCGACTTCGTTCGCTATGTCGTAAAACGAGAACGATAACCCCCCTAGAGTTGTTCGAAGCCTGTCTCTGTAGACTTGGATGGCCGAACAGAGCGGGGAAACTCTTCAACAGCCTCTGAATTGCTCATGAATGCACGCAAATGCCTTTGTTTTCGAAGAAGCCGAATGACTCTTGCAAGGTCCGAAAAGTTTAACGAAGACATGCGAAGGTTTCGATGCGTAACGGAGATCACGTACATAAATACGCGAGAAAAGGATGTTCGGATCGCCCAGCGAACTAATTTCCTTTGAGAAATGAAAACGACGACTTGGACATTGAATTAGGCGAAATGAATTAATGCGATCGAGATATCACAGCGTCGAAAACTGTCGCTGGATTCCGATGGACAGATTTTCAAAGGTGCCTCGGAGAGTTCGGATTCTTTTCTTAGAATACGTAACCGGTTCAGAAAGACGTCCGGCGTGGCTGAGCGCGTGAGGAAAGAGGGACGAGAGTGGGAGATGTGCCGAGGATGGACAGCGTCTCCGATGACGACGCGATCGTTACTGACGAGTTCCTTGAAAAATATTTTCTGAGTCACGATCATCGGTGTTTGCGAGCGTGAAGTTGCCGCGATTCTGTTTCGTTATCGTGGGCGCGGCGTCGTGTGACTTCGCTCGACTGCAGAGAACGGGAATTTTGCAATGATTCGTTGGATCGTGACGCATCGTTAGCATGCTTTCTCGCTTGCTATAAATTGCACGTGCCGAAAGTGATCGAACACCAGTTTCCAATCACCGGCCCTCCAGAGCAGACCTCCGAAAAATCATGAAGGTGGCACAGGTAATGTGGAGCAGCTAAATTTGCCTCGGAGATAATTTCGCGAATAAGAAATCGCAAGGTGAATCCACGAGCTAGTCCGTCCTCCTGGATCTCCGAAAAATTCCGCGACGAACATTTCCGTAACAATTTACTGTCATTTTGAATCGGCAGTCACGGTATCTCGATCGAGTGTGGCCAGAGCACCTCGCTAGATCGAGAGGCGACGCACGAAGGAGATTCTAAGAGAAGTAATTTCGATATGTTTCAGATCCTGTTGACCGTTGCCCTCGCAGCTTCCTGCTTCGCCAGTGGACATCATGGAGGACACTTGGACCATTACGTAAGATATATCGCTATCACATCTCGGTGAATGGATGCTATGGACGATTAAAACTAATACGTTGATACTTATCTTCAGGCCCATCCCAAGTACAACTTCGATTACGGCGTGAGCGATCACAAAACCGGAGACGCCAAGAGCCAGTGGGAAACCAGGGACGGAGACGTGGTCAAGGGTGCATACAGCCTGCACGAAGCCGATGGCACCATCAGAACCGTGGAGTACACCGCCGACGACCACAACGGATTCAACGCAGTGGTGAATCGAGCTGGTAAGGCTGTGCACCCACAGCACTATGCCCACGGAGGTCACTACGGAGGTGCTGGCTACGGATCTGGTCACTATGGCGGTGCATCCTCCCACTCCAACTCCAACAACGTCGCCATCGGTCACGGCTACGCCGGAGCCTCCTTCGCACACTCCAACATCGCTCACGGTATCCCCGCCTACGCTGGACGTGGAGTCTACGGTGCTGGACTTTACCACGGAGGAGCAAGCTCTTTCGCCAACGGAAACAACTTCGCCTACGGACACGGAGGGCACTACTGAAGGAAAATCCCGCTATCCTGCAAAAGAGATCAAAAATCTCTCGATTCATCTGCGGACATCTCTCTGACCACGTTGTTAATGCATTCCTCGACCCGCGAATAAAACTTATTCCTTACATAACCTCGTCCTTTTATTTCCCATCCATCGACGAATGAATCTGGACCGGAAGAGAATTACCTTTCTAAAACAATACTGAGAATTCCATACAACATTCGTAGCACGCATTTTTAAAAGCAAGAGTACGTTGCTGATGACCTAGGATTTCCTTAAGCGAAAGGAAAAGGCATGCGAGTACTGTAATTCGACGGTGAAATCGAAAGGATCGATACCCAAGCTCGAGGATCTCGGGAGAAATATTTAACATGTGATTTTATCGGCGCCAAGAGAAGGTGGCGCTGGCCCGGTGGTAGCGTGCCCGATTCCAAATCTAAAGGTCCTGAGTTCAACTCCGAAGAACATCCAAAAATTTCCGAAGAATTCCAAAAGTGTCCGAAGAATTCCAAAATCCGAAGGTTCTTTTTTTGTTCATTTATCTTCAATATACATTCCAGGCCGCGTCCGGCAAATGCCACGGTAATCACTTTATAATACACTCTTTTACCGATTACCAGGCAAATATCCACGGTTACGATTTTTTTTACGCGTCTCGGGAACGAATCGTGGATGAACTACCTCTATCGGCCACGAACACGACCGTTCCCCGAGACGAAGAAATTCAGACGAGATCCAAATCAAGCTTATTTTTTCTCGACTACCAAGGCGAAGCTCCGGGTCGACCACTAAGACTCTTACTGAGATTCCAACGTCAATTTCCGTATCTCGGATCACACTACTGCGTTGCCAGGAATTTCCTATCGGCGCGTTTCTCATTCGACCTGCTTAATCGACACCCTGCTCGGATGGAAATCGTCACACGGTCGGTATGATACCGACTTAGGGACGGTGTTTCAAGGATTCCGAGAATTCTATGGCTCCTCAGAGACACCTCAAGACGCTTGTGGCGTCCTAGAGTAACGAGCTGTGCATTGAATCAAGCGTGCTTTAGAAAAGATGCGAGATGTTCGGAGTCACAGTTCCAAAAGTACCCAACGAAAGGCTCGACTTCGTTCGCTATGTCGTAAAAGGAGAACGATAACCCCCCTAGAGTTGTTCGAAGCCTGTCTCTGTAGACTTGGATGGCCGAACAGAGCGGGGAAACTCTTCAACAGCCTCTGAATTGCTCATGAATGCACGCAAAAGCCTTTGTTTTCGAAGAAGCCGAATGACTCTTGCAAGGTCCGAAAAGTTTAACGAAGACATGCGAAGGTTTCGATGCGTAACGGAGATCACGTACATAAATACGCGAGAAAAGGATGTTCGGATCGCCCAGCGAACTAATTTCCTTTGAGAAATGAAAACGACGACTTGGACATTGAATTAGGCGAAATGAATTAATGCGATCGAGATATCACAGCGTCGAAAACTGTCGCTGGATTCCGATGGACAGATTTTCAAAGGTGCCTCGGAGAGTTCGGATTCTTTTCTTAGAATACGTAACCGGTTCAGAAAGACGTCCGGCGTGGCTGAGCGCGTGAGGAAAGAGGGACGAGAGTGGGAGATGTGCCGAGGATGGACAGCGTCTCCGATGACGACGCGATCGTTACTGACGAGTTCCTTGAAAAATATTTTCTGAGTCACGATCATCGGTGTTTGCGAGCGTGAAGTTGCCGCGATTCTGTTTCGTTATCGTGGGCGCGGCGTCGTGTGACTTCGCTCGACTGCAGAGAACGGGAATTTTGCAATGATTCGTTGGATCGTGACGCATCGTTAGCATGCTTTCTCGCTTGCTATAAATTGCACGTGCCGAAAGTGATCGAACACCAGTTTCCAATCACCGGCCCTCCAGAGCAGACCTCCGAAAAATCATGAAGGTGGCACAGGTAATGTGGAGCAGCTAAATTTGCCTCGGAGATAATTTCGCGAATAAGAAATCGCAAGGTGAATCCACGAGCTAGTCCGTCCTCCTGGATCTCCGAAAAATTCCGCGACGAACATTTCCGTAACAATTTACTGTCATTTTGAATCGGCAGTCACGGTATCTCGATCGAGTGTGGCCAGAGCACCTCGCTAGATCGAGAGGCGACGCACGAAGGAGATTCTAAGAGAAGTAATCTCGATATGTTTCAGATCCTGTTGACCGTTGCCCTCGCAGCTTCCTGCTTCGCCAGTGGACATCATGGAGGACACTTGGACCATTACGTAAGATATATCGCTATCACATCTCGGTGAATGGATGCTATGGACGATTAAAACTAATACGTTGATACTTATCTTCAGGCCCATCCCAAGTACAACTTCGATTACGGCGTGAGCGATCACAAAACCGGAGACGCCAAGAGCCAGTGGGAAACCAGGGACGGAGACGTGGTCAAGGGTGCATACAGCCTGCACGAAGCCGATGGCACCATCAGAACCGTGGAGTACACCGCCGACGACCACAACGGATTCAACGCAGTGGTGAATCGAGCTGGTAAGGCTGTGCACCCACAGCACTATGCCCACGGAGGTCACTACGGAGGTGCTGGCTACGGATCTGGTCACTATGGCGGTGCATCCTCCCACTCCAACTCCAACAACGTCGCCATCGGTCACGGCTACGCCGGAGCCTCCTTCGCACACTCCAACATCGCTCACGGTATCCCCGCCTACGCTGGACGTGGAGTCTACGGTGCTGGACTTTACCACGGAGGAGCAAGCTCTTTCGCCAACGGAAACAACTTCGCCTACGGACACGAAGGGCACTACTGAAGGAAAATCCCGTTATCCTGCAAAAGAGGTCAAAAATCTCTCGATTCATCTGCGGACATCTCTCTGACCACGTTGTTAATGCATTCCTCGACCCGCGAATAAAACTTATTCCTTACATAACCTCGTCCTTTTATTTCCCATCCATCGACGAATGAATCTGGACCGGAAGAGAATTACCTTTCTAAAACAATACTGAGAATTCCATACAACATTCGTAGCACGCATTTTTAAAAGCAAGAGTACGTTGCTGATGACCTAGGATTTCCTTAAGCGAAACGAAAAGGCATGCGAGTACTGTAATTCGACGGTGAAATCGAAAGGATCGATACCCAAGCTCGAGGATCTCGGGAGAAATATTTAACATGTGATTTTATCGGCGCCAAGAGAAGGTGGCGCTGGCCCGGTGGTAGCGTGCCCGATTCCAAATCTAAAGGTCCTGAGTTCAACTCCGAAGAACATCCAAAAATTTCCGAAGAATTCCAAAAGTGTCCGAAGAATTCCAAAATCCGAAGGTTCTTTTTTTGTTCATTTATCTTCAATATACATTCCAGGCCGCGTCCGGCAAATGCCACGGTAATCACTTTATAATACACTCTTTTACCGATTACCAGGCAAATATCCACGGTTACGATTTTTTTTACGCGTCACGGGAACGAATCGTGGATGAACTACCTCTATCGGCCACGAACACGACCGTTCCCCGAGACGAAGAAATTCAGACGAGATCCAAATCAAGCTTATTTTTTCTCGACTACCAAGGCGAAGCTCCGGGTCGACCACTAAGACTCTTACTGAGATTCCAACGTCAATTTTTGTATCTCGGATCACACTACTGCGTTGCCAGGAATTTCCTATCGGCGCGTTTCTCATTCGACCTGCTTAATCGACACCCTGCTCGGATGGAAATCGTCACACGGTCGGTATGATACCGACTTAGGGACGGTGTTTCAAGGATTCCGAGAATTCTATGGCTCCTCAGAGACACCTCAAGACGCTTGTGGCGTCCTAGAGTAACGAGCTGTGCATTGAATCAAGCGTGCTTTAGAAAAGATGCGAGATGTTCGGAGTCACAGTTCCAAAAGTACCCAACGAAAGGCTCGACTTCGTTCGCTATGTCGTAAAAGGAGAACGATAACCCCCCTAGAGTTGTTCGAAGCCTGTCTCTGTAGACTTGGATGGCCGAACAGAGCGGGGAAACTCTTCAACAGCCTCTGAATTGCTCATGAATGCACGCAAAAGCCTTTGTTTTCGAAGAAGCCGAATGACTCTTGCAAGGTCCGAAAAGTTTAACGAAGACATGCGAAGGTTTCGATGCGTAACGGAGATCACGTACATAAATACGCGAGAAAAGGATGTTCGGATCGCCCAGCGAACTAATTTCCTTTGAGAAATGAAAACGACGACTTGGACATTGAATTAGGCGAAATGAATTAATGCGATCGAGATATCACAGCGTCGAAAACTGTCGCTGGATTCCGATGGACAGATTTTCAAAGGTGCCTCGGAGAGTTCGGATTCTTTTCTTAGAATACGTAACCGGTTCAGAAAGACGTCCGGCGTGGCTGAGCGCGTGAGGAAAGAGGGACGAGAGTGGGAGATGTGCCGAGGATGGACAGCGTCTCCGATGACGACGCGATCGTTACTGACGAGTTCCTTGAAAAATATTTTCTGAGTCACGATCATCGGTGTTTGCGAGCGTGAAGTTGCCGCGATTCTGTTTCGTTATCGTGGGCGCGGCGTCGTGTGACTTCGCTCGACTGCAGAGAACGGGAATTTTGCAATGATTCGTTGGATCGTGACGCATCGTTAGCATGCTTTCTCGCTTGCTATAAATTGCACGTGCCGAAAGTGATCGAACACCAGTTTCCAATCACCGGCCCTCCAGAGCAGACCTCCGAAAAATCATGAAGGTGGCACAGGTAATGTGGAGCAGCTAAATTTGCCTCGGAGATAATTTCGCGAATAAGAAATCGCAAGGTGAATCCACGAGCTAGTCCGTCCTCCTGGATCTCCGAAAAATTCCGCGACGAACCTTTCCGTAACAATTTACTGTCATTTTGAATCGGCAGTCACGGTATCTCGATCGAGTGTGGCCAGAGCACCTCGCTAGATCGAGAGGCGACGCACGAAGGAGATTCTAAGAGAAGTAATTTCGATATGTTTCAGATCCTGTTGACCGTTGCCCTCGCAGCTTCCTGCTTCGCCAGTGGACATCATGGAGGACACTTGGACCATTACGTAAGATATATCGCTATCACATCTCGGTGAATGGATGCTATGGACGATTAAAACTAATACGTTGATACTTATCTTCAGGCCCATCCCAAGTACAACTTCGATTACGGCGTGAGCGATCACAAAACCGGAGACGCCAAGAGCCAGTGGGAGACCAGGGACGGAGACGTGGTCAAGGGTGCATACAGCCTGCACGAAGCCGATGGCACCATCAGAACCGTGGAGTACACCGCCGACGACCACAACGGATTCAACGCAGTGGTGAATCGAGCTGGTAAGGCTGTGCACCCACAGCACTATGCCCACGGAGGTCACTACGGAGGTGCTGGCTACGGATCTGGTCACTATGGCGGTGCATCCTCCCACTCCAACTCCAACAACGTCGCCATCGGTCACGGCTACGCCGGAGCCTCCTTCGCACACTCCAACATCGCTCACGGTATCCCCGCCTACGCTGGACGTGGAGTCTACGGTGCTGGACTTTACCACGGAGGAGCAAGCTCTTTCGCCAACGGAAACAACTTCGCCTACGGACACGGAGGGCACTACTGAAGGAAAATCCCGTTATCCTGCAAAAGAGATCAAAAATCTCTCGATTCATCTGCGGACATCTCTCTGACCACGTTGTTAATGCATTCCTCGACCCGCGAATAAAACTTATTCCTTACATAACCTCGTCCTTTTATTTCCCATCCATCGACGAATGAATCTGGACCGGAAGAGAATTACCTTTCTAAAACAATACTGAGAATTCCATACAACATTCGTAGCACGCATTTTTAAAAGCAAGAGTACGTTGCTGATGACCTAGGATTTCCTTAAGCGAAACGAAAAGGCATGCGAGTACTGTAATTCGACGGTGAAATCGAAAGGATCGATACCCAAGCTCGAGGATCTCGGGAGAAATATTTAACATGTGATTTTATCGGCGCCAAGAGAAGGTGGCGCTGGCCCGGTGGTAGCGTGCCCGATTCCAAATCTAAAGGTCCTGAGTTCAACTCCGAAGAACATCCAAAAATTTCCGAAGAATTCCAAAAGTGTCCGAAGAATTCCAAAATTTCCAAAATCCGAAGGTTCTTTTTTTGTTCATTTATCTTCAATATACATTCCAGGCCGCGTCCGGCAAATGCCACGGTAATCACTTTATAATACACTCTTTTACCGATTACCAGGCAAATATCCACGGTTACGATTTTTTTTACGCGTCACGGGAACGAATCGTGGATGAACTACCTCTATCGGCCACGAACACGACCGTTCCCCGAGACGAAGAAATTCAGACGAGATCCAAATCAAGCTTATTTTTTCTCGACTACCAAGGCGAAGCTCCGGGTCGACCACTAAGACTCTTACTGAGATTCCAACGTCAATTTCCGTATCTCGGATCACACTACTGCGTTGCCAGGAATTTCCTATCGGCGCGTTTCTCATTCGACCTGCTTAATCGACACCCTGCTCGGATGGAAATCGTCACACGGTCGGTATGATACCGACTAAAGGAACGGTGTTTCAAGGATTCCGAGAATTCTCTGGCTCCTCAGAGACACCTCAAGACGCTTGTGGCGTCCTAGAGTAACGAGCTGTGCATTGAATCAAGCGTGCTTTAGAAAAGATGCGAGATGTTCGGAGTCACAGTTCCAAAAGTACCCAACGAAAGGCTCGACTTCGTTCGCTATGTCGTAAAACGAGAACGATAACCCCCCTTGAGTTGTTCGAAGCCTGTCTCTGTAGACTTGGATGGCCGAACAGAGCGGGGAAACTCTTCAACAGCCTCTGAATTGCTCATGAATGCACGCAAAAGCCTTTGTTTTCGAAGAAGCCGAATGACTCTTGCAAGGTCCGAAAAGTTTAACGAAGACATGCGAAGGTTTCGATGCGTAACGGAGATCACGTACGTAAATACGCGAGAAAAGGATGTTCGGATCGCCCAGCGATCTAATTTCCTTTGAGAAATGAAAACGACGACTTGGACATTGAATTAGGCGAAATGAATTAATGCGATCGAGATATCACAGCGTCGAAAACTGTCGCTGGATTCCGATGGACAGATTTTCAAAGGTGCCTCGGAGAGTTCGGATTCTTTTCTTAGAATACGTAAACGGTTCAGAAAGACGTCCGGCGTGGCTGAGCGCGTGAGGAAAGAGGGACGAGAGTGGGAGATGTGCCGAGGATGGACAGCGTCTCCGATGACGACGCGATCGTTACTGACGAGTTCCTTGAAAAATATTTTCTGAGTCACGATCATCGGTGTTTGCGAGCGTGAAGTTGCCGCGATTCTGTTTCGTTATCGTGGGCGCGGCGTCGTGTGACTTCGCTCGACTGCAGAGAACGGGAATTTTGCAATGATTCGTTGGATCGTGACGCATCGTTAGCATGCTTTCTCGCTTGCTATAAATTGCACGTGCCGAAAGTGATCGAACACCAGTTTCCAATCACCGGCCCTCCAGAGCAGACCTCCGAAAAATCATGAAGGTGGCACAGGTAATGTGGAGCAGCTAAATTTGCCTCGGAGATAATTTCGCGAATGAGAAATCGCAAGGTGAATCCACGAGCTAGTCCGTCCTCCTGGATCTCCGAAAAATTCCGCGACGAACATTTCCGTAACAATTTACTGTCATTTTGAATCGGCAGTCACGGTATCTCGATCGAGTGTGGCCAGAGCACCTCGCTAGATCGAGAGGCGACGCACGAAGGAGATTCTAAGAGAAGTAATTTCGATATATTTCAGATCCTGTTGACCGTTGCCCTCGCAGCTTCCTGCTTCGCCAGTGGACATCATGGAGGACACTTGGACCATTACGTAAGATATATCGCTATCACATCTCGGTGAATGGATGCTATGGACGATTAAAACTAATACGTTGATACTTATCTTCAGGCCCATCCCAAGTACAACTTCGATTACGGCGTGGGCGATCACAAAACCGGAGACGCCAAGAGCCAGTGGGAAACCAGGGACGGAGACGTGGTCAAGGGTGCATACAGCCTGCACGAAGCCGATGGCACCATCAGAACCGTGGAGTACACCGCCGACGACCACAACGGATTCAACGCAGTGGTGAATCGAGCTGGTAAGGCTGTGCACCCACAGCACTATGCCCACGGAGGTCACTACGGAGGTGCTGGCTACGGATCTGGTCACTATGGCGGTGCATCCTCCCACTCCAACTCCAACAACGTCGCCATCGGTCACGGCTACGCCGGAGCCTCCTTCGCACACTCCAACATCGCTCACGGTATCCCCGCCTACGCTGGACGTGGAGTCTACGGTGCTGGACTTTACCACGGAGGAGCAAGCTCTTTCGCCAACGGAAACAACTTCGCCTACGGACACGGAGGGCACTACTGAAGGAAAATCCCGTTATCCTGCAAAAGAGATCAAAAATCTCTCGATTCATCTGCGGACATCTCTCTGACCACGTTGTTAATGCATTCCTCGACCCGCGAATAAAACTTATTCCTTACATAACCTCGTCCTTTTATTTCCCATCCATCGACGAATGAATCTGGACCGGAAGAGAATTACCTTTCTAAAACAATACTGAGAATTCCATACAACATTCGTAGCACGCATTTTTAAAAGCAAGAGTACGTTGCTGATGACCTAGGATTTCCTTAAGCGAAACGAAAAGGCATGCGAGTACTGTAATTCGACGGTGAAATCGAAAGGATCGATACCCAAGCTCGAGGATCTCGGGAGAAATATTTAACATGTGATTTTATCGGCGCCAAGAGAAGGTGGCGCTGGCCCGGTGGTAGCGTGCCCGATTCCAAATCTAAAGGTCCTGAGTTCAACTCAGAAGAACATCCAAAAATTTCCGAAGAATTCCAAAAGTGTCCGAAGAATTCCAAAATCCGAAGGTTCTTTTTTTGTTCATTTATCTTCAATATACATTCCAGGCCGCGTCCGGCAAATGCCACGGTAATCACTTTATAATACACTCTTTTACCGATTACCAGGCAAATATCCACGGTTACGATTTTTTTTACGCGTCTCGGGAACGAATCGTGGATGAACTACCTCTATCGGCCACGAACACGACCGTTCCCCGAGACGAAGAAATTCAGACGAGATCCAAATCAAGCTTATTTTTTCTCGACTACCAAGGCGAAGCTCCGGGTCGACCACTAAGACTCTTACTGAGATTCCAACGTCAATTTCCGTATCTCGGATCACACTACTGCGTTGCCAGGAATTTCCTATCGGCGCGTTTCTCATTCGACCTGCTTAATCGACACCCTGCTCGGATGGAAATCGTCACACGGTCGGTATGATACCGACTTAGGGACGGTGTTTCAAGGATTCCGAGAATTCTATGGCTCCTCAGAGACACCTCAAGACGCTTGTGGCGTCCTAGAGTAACGAGCTGTGCATTGAATCAAGCGTGCTTTAGAAAAGATGCGAGATGTTCGGAGTCACAGTTCCAAAAGTACCCAACGAAAGGCTCGACTTCGTTCGCTATGTCGTAAAACGAGAACGATAACCCCCCTTGAGTTGTTCGAAGCCTGTCTCTGTAGACTTGGATGGCCGAACAGAGCGGGGAAACTCTTCAACAGCCTCTGAATTGCTCATGAATGCACGCAAAAGCCTTTGTTTTCGAAGAAGCCGAATGACTCTTGCAAGGTCCGAAAAGTTTAACGAAGACATGCGAAGGTTTCGATGCGTAACGGAGATCACGTACATAAATACGCGAGAAAAGGATGTTCGGATCGCCCAGCGAACTAATTTCCTTTGAGAAATGAAAACGACGACTTGGACATTGAATTAGGCGAAATGAATTAATGCGATCGAGATATCACAGCGTCGAAAACTGTCGCTGGATTCCGATGGACAGATTTTCAAAGGTGCCTCGGAGAGTTCGGAGTTCTTTTCTTAGAATACGTAAACGGTTCAGAAAGACGTCCGGCGTGGCTGAGCGCGTGAGGAAAGAGGGACGAGAGTGGGAGATGTGCCGAGGATGGACAGCGTCTCCGATGACGACGCGATCGTTACTGACGAGTTCCTTGAAAAATATTTTCTGAGTCACGATCATCGGTGTTTGCGAGCGTGAAGTTGCCGCGATTCTGATTCGTTATCGTGGGCGCGGCGTCGTGTGACTTCGCTCGACTGCAGAGAAAGGGAATTTTGCAATAATTCGTTGGATCGTGACGCATCGTTAGCATGCTTTCTCGCTTGCTATAAATTGCACGTGCCGAAAGTGATCGAACACCAGTTTCCAATCACCGGCCCTCCAGAGCAGACCTCCGAAAAATCATGAAGGTGGCACAGGTAATGTGGAGCAGCTAAATTTGCCTCGGAGATAATTTCGCGAATAAGAAATCGCAAGGTGAATCCACGAGCTAGTCCGTCCTCCTGGATCTCCGAAAAATTCCGCGACGAACATTTCCGTAACAATTTACTGTCATTTTGAATCGGCAGTCACGGTATCTCGATCGAGTGTGGCCAGAGCAAATCGCTAGATCGAGAGGCGACGCACGAAGGAGATTCTAAGAGAAGTAATTTCGATATGTTTCAGATCCTGTTGACCGTTGCCCTCGCAGCTTCCTGCTTCGCCAGTGGACATCATGGAGGACACTTGGACCATTACGTAAGATATATCGCTATCACATCTCGGTGAATGGATGCTATGGACGATTAAAACTAATACATTGATACTTATCTTCAGGCCCATCCCAAGTACAACTTCGATTACGGCGTGAGCGATCACAAAACCGGAGACGCCAAGAGCCAGTGGGAAACCAGGGACGGAGACGTGGTCAAGGGTGCATACAGCCTGCACGAAGCCGATGGCACCATCAGAACCGTGGAGTACACCGCCGACGACCACAACGGATTCAACGCAGTGGTGAATCGAGCTGGTAAGGCTGTGCACCCACAGCACTATGCCCACGGAGGTCACTACGGAGGTGCTGGCTACGGATCTGGTCACTATGGCGGTGCATCCTCCCACTCCAACTCCAACAACGTCGCCATCGGTCACGGCTACGCCGGAGCCTCCTTCGCACACTCCAACATCGCTCACGGTATCCCCGCCTACGCTGGACGTGGAGTCTACGGTGCTGGACTTTACCACGGAGGAGCAAGCTCTTTCGCCAACGGAAACAACTTCGCCTACGGACACGGAGGGCACTACTGAAGGAAAATCCCGTTATCCTGCAAAAGAGAATCTCTCGATTCATCTGCGGACATCTCTCTGACCACGTTGTTGATGCATTCCTCGACCCGCGAATAAAACTTATTCCTTACATAACCTCGTCCTTTTATTTCCCATCCATCGACGAATGAATCTGGACCGGAACTTTCTAAAACAATACTGAGAATTCCATACAACATTCGTAGCACGCATTTTTAAAAGCAAGAGTACGTTGCTGATGACCTAGGATTTCCTTAAGCAAAACGAAAAGGCATGCGAGTACTGTAATTCGACGGTGAAATCGAAAGGATCGATACCCAAGCTCGAGGATCTCGGGAGAAATATTTAACATGTGATTTTATCGGCGCCAAGAGAAGGTGGCGCTGGCCCGGTGGTAGCGTGCCCGATTCCAAATCTAAAGGTCCTGAGTTCAACTCCGAAGAACATCCGAAAATTTCCGAAGAATTCCAAAAGTGTCCGAAGAATTCCAAAATCCGAAGGTTCTTTTTTTGTTCATTTATCTTCAATATACATTCCAGGCCGCGTCCGGCAAATGCCACGGTAATCACTTTATAATACACTCTTTTACCGATTACCAGGCAAATATCCACGGTTACGATTTTTTTTACGCGTCACGGGAACGAATCGTGGATGAACTACCTCTATCGGCCACGAACACGACCGTTCCCCGAGACGAAGAAATTCAGACGAGATCCAAATCAAGCTTATTTTTTCTCGACTACCAAGGCGAAGCTCCGGGTCGACCACTAAGACTCTTACTGAGATTCCAACGTCAATTTCCGTATCTCGGATCACACTACTGCGTTGCCAGGAATTTCCTATCGGCGCGTTTCTCATTCGACCTGCTTAATCGACACCCTGCTCGGATGGAAATCGTCACACGGTCGGTATGATACCGACTTAGGGACGGTGTTTCAAGGATTCCGAGAATTCTATGGCTCCTCAGAGACACCTCAAGACGCTTGTGGCGTCCTAGAGTAACGAGCTGTGCATTGAATCAAGCGTGCTTTAGAAAAGATGCGAGATGTTCGGAGTCACAGTTCCAAAAGTACCCAACGAAAGGCTCGACTTCGTTCGCTATGTCGTAAAACGAGAACGATAACCCCCCTAGAGTTGTTCGAAGCCTGTCTCTGTAGACTTGGATGGCCGAACAGAGCGGGGAAACTCTTCAACAGCCTCTGAATTGCTCATGAATGCACGCAAATGCCTTTGTTTTCGAAGAAGCCGAATGACTCTTGCAAGGTCCGAAAAGTTTAACGAAGACATGCGAAGGTTTCGATGCGTAACGGAGATCACGTACATAAATACGCGAGAAAAGGATGTTCGGATCGCCCAGCGAACTAATTTCCTTTGAGAAATGAAAACGACGACTTGGACATTGAATTAGGCGAAATGAATTAATGCGATCGAGATATCACAGCGTCGAAAACTGTCGCTGGATTCCGATGGACAGATTTTCAAAGGTGCCTCGGAGAGTTCGGATTCTTTTCTTAGAATACGTAACCGGTTCAGAAAGACGTCCGGCGTGGCTGAGCGCGTGAGGAAAGAGGGACGAGAGTGGGAGATGTGCCGAGGATGGACAGCGTCTCCGATGACGACGCGATCGTTACTGACGAGTTCCTTGAAAAATATTTTCTGAGTCACGATCATCGGTGTTTGCGAGCGTGAAGTTGCCGCGATTCTGTTTCGTTATCGTGGGCGCGGCGTCGTGTGACTTCGCTCGACTGCAGAGAACGGGAATTTTGCAATGATTCGTTGGATCGTGACGCATCGTTAGCATGCTTTCTCGCTTGCTATAAATTGCACGTGCCGAAAGTGATCGAACACCAGTTTCCAATCACCGGCCCTCCAGAGCAGACCTCCGAAAAATCATGAAGGTGGCACAGGTAATGTGGAGCAGCTAAATTTGCCTCGGAGATAATTTCGCGAATAAGAAATCGCAAGGTGAATCCACGAGCTAGTCCGTCCTCCTGGATCTCCGAAAAATTCCGCGACGAACATTTCCGTAACAATTTACTGTCATTTTGAATCGGCAGTCACGGTATCTCGATCGAGTGTGGCCAGAGCACCTCGCTAGATCGAGAGGCGACGCACGAAGGAGATTCTAAGAGAAGTAATTTCGATATGTTTCAGATCCTGTTGACCGTTGCCCTCGCAGCTTCCTGCTTCGCCAGTGGACATCATGGAGGACACTTGGACCATTACGTAAGATATATCGCTATCACATCTCGGTGAATGGATGCTATGGACGATTAAAACTAATACGTTGATACTTATCTTCAGGCCCATCCCAAGTACAACTTCGATTACGGCGTGAGCGATCACAAAACCGGAGACGCCAAGAGCCAGTGGGAAACCAGGGACGGAGACGTGGTCAAGGGTGCATACAGCCTGCACGAAGCCGATGGCACCATCAGAACCGTGGAGTACACCGCCGACGACCACAACGGATTCAACGCAGTGGTGAATCGAGCTGGTAAGGCTGTGCACCCACAGCACTATGCCCACGGAGGTCACTACGGAGGTGCTGGCTACGGATCTGGTCACTATGGCGGTGCATCCTCCCACTCCAACTCCAACAACGTCGCCATCGGTCACGGCTACGCCGGAGCCTCCTTCGCACACTCCAACATCGCTCACGGTATCCCCGCCTACGCTGGACGTGGAGTCTACGGTGCTGGACTTTACCACGGAGGAGCAAGCTCTTTCGCCAACGGAAACAACTTCGCCTACGGACACGGAGGGCACTACTGAAGGAAAATCCCGCTATCCTGCAAAAGAGATCAAAAATCTCTCGATTCATCTGCGGACATCTCTCTGACCACGTTGTTAATGCATTCCTCGACCCGCGAATAAAACTTATTCCTTACATAACCTCGTCCTTTTATTTCCCATCCATCGACGAATGAATCTGGACCGGAAGAGAATTACCTTTCTAAAACAATACTGAGAATTCCATACAACATTCGTAGCACGCATTTTTAAAAGCAAGAGTACGTTGCTGATGACCTAGGATTTCCTTAAGCGAAAGGAAAAGGCATGCGAGTACTGTAATTCGACGGTGAAATCGAAAGGATCGATACCCAAGCTCGAGGATCTCGGGAGAAATATTTAACATGTGATTTTATCGGCGCCAAGAGAAGGTGGCGCTGGCCCGGTGGTAGCGTGCCCGATTCCAAATCTAAAGGTCCTGAGTTCAACTCCGAAGAACATCCAAAAATTTCCGAAGAATTCCAAAAGTGTCCGAAGAATTCCAAAATCCGAAGGTTCTTTTTTTGTTCATTTATCTTCAATATACATTCCAGGCCGCGTCCGGCAAATGCCACGGTAATCACTTTATAATACACTCTTTTACCGATTACCAGGCAAATATCCACGGTTACGATTTTTTTTACGCGTCTCGGGAACGAATCGTGGATGAACTACCTCTATCGGCCACGAACACGACCGTTCCCCGAGACGAAGAAATTCAGACGAGATCCAAATCAAGCTTATTTTTTCTCGACTACCAAGGCGAAGCTCCGGGTCGACCACTAAGACTCTTACTGAGATTCCAACGTCAATTTCCGTATCTCGGATCACACTACTGCGTTGCCAGGAATTTCCTATCGGCGCGTTTCTCATTCGACCTGCTTAATCGACACCCTGCTCGGATGGAAATCGTCACACGGTCGGTATGATACCGACTTAGGGACGGTGTTTCAAGGATTCCGAGAATTCTATGGCTCCTCAGAGACACCTCAAGACGCTTGTGGCGTCCTAGAGTAACGAGCTGTGCATTGAATCAAGCGTGCTTTAGAAAAGATGCGAGATGTTCGGAGTCACAGTTCCAAAAGTACCCAACGAAAGGCTCGACTTCGTTCGCTATGTCGTAAAAGGAGAACGATAACCCCCCTAGAGTTGTTCGAAGCCTGTCTCTGTAGACTTGGATGGCCGAACAGAGCGGGGAAACTCTTCAACAGCCTCTGAATTGCTCATGAATGCACGCAAAAGCCTTTGTTTTCGAAGAAGCCGAATGACTCTTGCAAGGTCCGAAAAGTTTAACGAAGACATGCGAAGGTTTCGATGCGTAACGGAGATCACGTACATAAATACGCGAGAAAAGGATGTTCGGATCGCCCAGCGAACTAATTTCCTTTGAGAAATGAAAACGACGACTTGGACATTGAATTAGGCGAAATGAATTAATGCGATCGAGATATCACAGCGTCGAAAACTGTCGCTGGATTCCGATGGACAGATTTTCAAAGGTGCCTCGGAGAGTTCGGATTCTTTTCTTAGAATACGTAACCGGTTCAGAAAGACGTCCGGCGTGGCTGAGCGCGTGAGGAAAGAGGGACGAGAGTGGGAGATGTGCCGAGGATGGACAGCGTCTCCGATGACGACGCGATCGTTACTGACGAGTTCCTTGAAAAATATTTTCTGAGTCACGATCATCGGTGTTTGCGAGCGTGAAGTTGCCGCGATTCTGTTTCGTTATCGTGGGCGCGGCGTCGTGTGACTTCGCTCGACTGCAGAGAACGGGAATTTTGCAATGATTCGTTGGATCGTGACGCATCGTTAGCATGCTTTCTCGCTTGCTATAAATTGCACGTGCCGAAAGTGATCGAACACCAGTTTCCAATCACCGGCCCTCCAGAGCAGACCTCCGAAAAATCATGAAGGTGGCACAGGTAATGTGGAGCAGCTAAATTTGCCTCGGAGATAATTTCGCGAATAAGAAATCGCAAGGTGAATCCACGAGCTAGTCCGTCCTCCTGGATCTCCGAAAAATTCCGCGACGAACATTTCCGTAACAATTTACTGTCATTTTGAATCGGCAGTCACGGTATCTCGATCGAGTGTGGCCAGAGCACCTCGCTAGATCGAGAGGCGACGCACGAAGGAGATTCTAAGAGAAGTAATCTCGATATGTTTCAGATCCTGTTGACCGTTGCCCTCGCAGCTTCCTGCTTCGCCAGTGGACATCATGGAGGACACTTGGACCATTACGTAAGATATATCGCTATCACATCTCGGTGAATGGATGCTATGGACGATTAAAACTAATACGTTGATACTTATCTTCAGGCCCATCCCAAGTACAACTTCGATTACGGCGTGAGCGATCACAAAACCGGAGACGCCAAGAGCCAGTGGGAAACCAGGGACGGAGACGTGGTCAAGGGTGCATACAGCCTGCACGAAGCCGATGGCACCATCAGAACCGTGGAGTACACCGCCGACGACCACAACGGATTCAACGCAGTGGTGAATCGAGCTGGTAAGGCTGTGCACCCACAGCACTATGCCCACGGAGGTCACTACGGAGGTGCTGGCTACGGATCTGGTCACTATGGCGGTGCATCCTCCCACTCCAACTCCAACAACGTCGCCATCGGTCACGGCTACGCCGGAGCCTCCTTCGCACACTCCAACATCGCTCACGGTATCCCCGCCTACGCTGGACGTGGAGTCTACGGTGCTGGACTTTACCACGGAGGAGCAAGCTCTTTCGCCAACGGAAACAACTTCGCCTACGGACACGAAGGGCACTACTGAAGGAAAATCCCGTTATCCTGCAAAAGAGGTCAAAAATCTCTCGATTCATCTGCGGACATCTCTCTGACCACGTTGTTAATGCATTCCTCGACCCGCGAATAAAACTTATTCCTTACATAACCTCGTCCTTTTATTTCCCATCCATCGACGAATGAATCTGGACCGGAAGAGAATTACCTTTCTAAAACAATACTGAGAATTCCATACAACATTCGTAGCACGCATTTTTAAAAGCAAGAGTACGTTGCTGATGACCTAGGATTTCCTTAAGCGAAACGAAAAGGCATGCGAGTACTGTAATTCGACGGTGAAATCGAAAGGATCGATACCCAAGCTCGAGGATCTCGGGAGAAATATTTAACATGTGATTTTATCGGCGCCAAGAGAAGGTGGCGCTGGCCCGGTGGTAGCGTGCCCGATTCCAAATCTAAAGGTCCTGAGTTCAACTCCGAAGAACATCCAAAAATTTCCGAAGAATTCCAAAAGTGTCCGAAGAATTCCAAAATCCGAAGGTTCTTTTTTTGTTCATTTATCTTCAATATACATTCCAGGCCGCGTCCGGCAAATGCCACGGTAATCACTTTATAATACACTCTTTTACCGATTACCAGGCAAATATCCACGGTTACGATTTTTTTTACGCGTCACGGGAACGAATCGTGGATGAACTACCTCTATCGGCCACGAACACGACCGTTCCCCGAGACGAAGAAATTCAGACGAGATCCAAATCAAGCTTATTTTTTCTCGACTACCAAGGCGAAGCTCCGGGTCGACCACTAAGACTCTTACTGAGATTCCAACGTCAATTTTTGTATCTCGGATCACACTACTGCGTTGCCAGGAATTTCCTATCGGCGCGTTTCTCATTCGACCTGCTTAATCGACACCCTGCTCGGATGGAAATCGTCACACGGTCGGTATGATACCGACTTAGGGACGGTGTTTCAAGGATTCCGAGAATTCTATGGCTCCTCAGAGACACCTCAAGACGCTTGTGGCGTCCTAGAGTAACGAGCTGTGCATTGAATCAAGCGTGCTTTAGAAAAGATGCGAGATGTTCGGAGTCACAGTTCCAAAAGTACCCAACGAAAGGCTCGACTTCGTTCGCTATGTCGTAAAAGGAGAACGATAACCCCCCTAGAGTTGTTCGAAGCCTGTCTCTGTAGACTTGGATGGCCGAACAGAGCGGGGAAACTCTTCAACAGCCTCTGAATTGCTCATGAATGCACGCAAAAGCCTTTGTTTTCGAAGAAGCCGAATGACTCTTGCAAGGTCCGAAAAGTTTAACGAAGACATGCGAAGGTTTCGATGCGTAACGGAGATCACGTACATAAATACGCGAGAAAAGGATGTTCGGATCGCCCAGCGAACTAATTTCCTTTGAGAAATGAAAACGACGACTTGGACATTGAATTAGGCGAAATGAATTAATGCGATCGAGATATCACAGCGTCGAAAACTGTCGCTGGATTCCGATGGACAGATTTTCAAAGGTGCCTCGGAGAGTTCGGATTCTTTTCTTAGAATACGTAACCGGTTCAGAAAGACGTCCGGCGTGGCTGAGCGCGTGAGGAAAGAGGGACGAGAGTGGGAGATGTGCCGAGGATGGACAGCGTCTCCGATGACGACGCGATCGTTACTGACGAGTTCCTTGAAAAATATTTTCTGAGTCACGATCATCGGTGTTTGCGAGCGTGAAGTTGCCGCGATTCTGTTTCGTTATCGTGGGCGCGGCGTCGTGTGACTTCGCTCGACTGCAGAGAACGGGAATTTTGCAATGATTCGTTGGATCGTGACGCATCGTTAGCATGCTTTCTCGCTTGCTATAAATTGCACGTGCCGAAAGTGATCGAACACCAGTTTCCAATCACCGGCCCTCCAGAGCAGACCTCCGAAAAATCATGAAGGTGGCACAGGTAATGTGGAGCAGCTAAATTTGCCTCGGAGATAATTTCGCGAATAAGAAATCGCAAGGTGAATCCACGAGCTAGTCCGTCCTCCTGGATCTCCGAAAAATTCCGCGACGAACCTTTCCGTAACAATTTACTGTCATTTTGAATCGGCAGTCACGGTATCTCGATCGAGTGTGGCCAGAGCACCTCGCTAGATCGAGAGGCGACGCACGAAGGAGATTCTAAGAGAAGTAATTTCGATATGTTTCAGATCCTGTTGACCGTTGCCCTCGCAGCTTCCTGCTTCGCCAGTGGACATCATGGAGGACACTTGGACCATTACGTAAGATATATCGCTATCACATCTCGGTGAATGGATGCTATGGACGATTAAAACTAATACGTTGATACTTATCTTCAGGCCCATCCCAAGTACAACTTCGATTACGGCGTGAGCGATCACAAAACCGGAGACGCCAAGAGCCAGTGGGAGACCAGGGACGGAGACGTGGTCAAGGGTGCATACAGCCTGCACGAAGCCGATGGCACCATCAGAACCGTGGAGTACACCGCCGACGACCACAACGGATTCAACGCAGTGGTGAATCGAGCTGGTAAGGCTGTGCACCCACAGCACTATGCCCACGGAGGTCACTACGGAGGTGCTGGCTACGGATCTGGTCACTATGGCGGTGCATCCTCCCACTCCAACTCCAACAACGTCGCCATCGGTCACGGCTACGCCGGAGCCTCCTTCGCACACTCCAACATCGCTCACGGTATCCCCGCCTACGCTGGACGTGGAGTCTACGGTGCTGGACTTTACCACGGAGGAGCAAGCTCTTTCGCCAACGGAAACAACTTCGCCTACGGACACGGAGGGCACTACTGAAGGAAAATCCCGTTATCCTGCAAAAGAGATCAAAAATCTCTCGATTCATCTGCGGACATCTCTCTGACCACGTTGTTAATGCATTCCTCGACCCGCGAATAAAACTTATTCCTTACATAACCTCGTCCTTTTATTTCCCATCCATCGACGAATGAATCTGGACCGGAAGAGAATTACCTTTCTAAAACAATACTGAGAATTCCATACAACATTCGTAGCACGCATTTTTAAAAGCAAGAGTACGTTGCTGATGACCTAGGATTTCCTTAAGCGAAACGAAAAGGCATGCGAGTACTGTAATTCGACGGTGAAATCGAAAGGATCGATACCCAAGCTCGAGGATCTCGGGAGAAATATTTAACATGTGATTTTATCGGCGCCAAGAGAAGGTGGCGCTGGCCCGGTGGTAGCGTACCCGATTCCAAATCTAAAGGTCCTGAGTTCAACTCCGAAGAACATCCAAAAATTTCCGAAGAATTCCAAAAGTGTCCGAAGAATTCCAAAATCCGAAGGTTCTTTTTTTGTTCATTTATCTTCAATATACATTCCAGGCCGCGTCCGGCAAATGCCACGGTAATCACTTTATAATACACTCTTTTACCGATTACCAGGCAAATATCCACGGTTACGATTTTTTTTACGCGTCACGGGAACGAATCGTGGATGAACTACCTCTATCGGCCACGAACACGACCGTTCCCCGAGACGAAGAAATTCAGACGAGATCCAAATCAAGCTTATTTTTTCTCGACTACCAAGGCGAAGCTCCGGGTCGACCACTAAGACTCTTACTGAGATTCCAACGTCAATTTCCGTATCTCGGATCACACTACTGCGTTGCCAGGAATTTCCTATCGGCGCGTTTCTCATTCGACCTGCTTAATCGACACCCTGCTCGGATGGAAATCGTCACACGGTCGGTATGATACCGACTTAGGGACGGTGTTTCAAGGATTCCGAGAATTCTCTGGCTCCTCAGAGACACCTCAAGACGCTTGTGGCGTCCTAGAGTAACGAGCTGTGCATTGAATCAAGCGTGCTTTAGAAAAGATGCGAGATGTTCGGAGTCACAGTTCCAAAAGTACCCAACGAAAGGCTCGACTTCGTTCGCTATGTCGTAAAAGGAGAACGATAACCCCCCTAGAGTTGTTCGAAGCCTGTCTCTGTAGACTTGGATGGCCGAACAGAGCGGGGAAACTCTTCAACAGCCTCTGAATTGCTCATGAATGCACGCAAAAGCCTTTGTTTTCGAAGAAGCCGAATGACTCTTGCAAGGTCCGAAAAGTTTAACGAAGACATGCGAAGGTTTCGATGCGTAACGGAGATCACGTACATAAATACGCGAGAAAAGGATGTTCGGATCGCCCAGCGAACTAATTTCCTTTGAGAAATGAAAACGACGACTTGGACATTGAATTAGGCGAAATGAATTAATGCGATCGAGATATCACAGCGTCGAAAACTGTCGCTGGATTCCGATGGACAGATTTTCAAAGGTGCCTCGGAGAGTTCGGATTCTTTTCTTAGAATACGTAAACGGTTCAGAAAGACGTCCGGCGTGGCTGAGCGCGTGAGGAAAGAGGGACGAGAGTGGGAGATGTGCCGAGGATGGACAGCGTCTCCGATGACGACGCGATCGTTACTGACGAGTTCCTTGAAAAATATTTTCTGAGTCACGATCATCGGTGTTTGCGAGCGTGAAGTTGCCGCGATTCTGTTTCGTTATCGTGGGCGCGGCGTCGTGTGACTTCGCTCGACTGCAGAGAACGGGAATTTTGCAATGATTCGTTGGATCGTGACGCATCGTTAGCATGCTTTCTCGCTTGCTATAAATTGCACGTGCCGAAAGTGATCGAACACCAGTTTCCAATCACCGGCCCTCCAGAGCAGACCTCCGAAAAATCATGAAGGTGGCACAGGTAATGTGGAGCAGCTAAATTTGCCTCGGAGATAATTTCGCGAATAAGAAATCGCAAGGTGAATCCACGAGCTAGTCCGTCCTCCTGGATCTCCGAAAAATTCCGCGACGAACATTTCCGTAACAATTTACTGTCATTTTGAATCGGCAGTCACGGTATCTCGATCGAGTGTGGCCAGAGCACCTCGCTAGATCGAGAGGCGACGCACGAAGGAGATTCTAAGAGAAGTAATTTCGATATGTTTCAGATCCTGTTGACCGTTGCCCTCGCAGCTTCCTGCTTCGCCAGTGGACATCATGGAGGACACTTGGACCATTACGTAAGATATATCGCTATCACATCTCGGTGAATGGATGCTATGGACGATTAAAACTAATACGATGATACTTATCTTCAGGCCCATCCCAAGTACAACTTCGATTACGGCGTGAGCGATCACAAAACCGGAGACGCCAAGAGCCAGTGGGAAACCAGGGACGGAGACGTGGTCAAGGGTGCATACAGCCTGCACGAAGCCGATGGCACCATCAGAACCGTGGAGTACACCGCCGACGACCACAACGGATTCAACGCAGTGGTGAATCGAGCTGGTAAGGCTGTGCACCCACAGCACTATGCCCACGGAGGTCACTACGGAGGTGCTGGCTACGGATCTGGTCACTATGGCGGTGCATCCTCCCACTCCAACTCCAACAACGTCGCCATCGGTCACGGCTACGCCGGAGCCTCCTTCGCACACTCCAACATCGCTCACGGTATCCCCGCCTACGCTGGACGTGGAGTCTACGGTGCTGGACTTTACCACGGAGGAGCAAGCTCTTTCGCCAACGGAAACAACTTCGCCTACGGACACGGAGGGCACTACTGAAGGAAAATCCCGTTATCCTGCAAAAGAGATCAAAAATCTCTCGATTCATCTGCGGACATCTCTCTGACCACGTTGTTAATGCATTCCTCGACCCGCGAATAAAACTTATTCCTTACATAACCTCGTCCTTTTATTTCCCATCCATCGACGAATGAATCTGGACCGGAAGAGAATTACCTTTCTAAAACAATACTGAGAATTCCATACAACATTCGTAGCACGCATTTTTAAAAGCAAGAGTACGTTGCTGATGACCTAGGATTTCCTTAAGCGAAACGAAAAGGCATGCGAGTACTGTAATTCGACGGTGAAATCGAAAGGATCGATACCCAAGCTCGAGGATCTCGGGAGAAATATTTAACATGTGATTTTATCGGCGCCAAGAGAAGGTGGCGCTGGCCCGGTGGTAGCGTGCCCGATTCCAAATCTAAAGGTCCTGAGTTCAACTCCGAAGAACATCCAAAAATTTCCGAAGAATTCCAAAAGTGTCCGAAGAATTCCAAAATCCGAAGGTTCTTTTTTTGTTCATTTATCTTCAATATACATTCCAGGCCGCGTCCGGCAAATGCCACGGTAATCACTTTATAATACACTCTTTTACCGATTACCAGGCAAATATCCACGGTTACGATTTTTTTTACGCGTCACGGGAACGAATCGTGGATGAACTACCTCTATCGGCCACGAACACGACCGTTCCCCGAGACGAAGAAATTCAGACGAGATCCAAATCAAGCTTATTTTTTCTCGACTACCAAGGCGAAGCTCCGGGTCGACCACTAAGACTCTTACTGAGATTCCAACGTCAATTTCCGTATCTCGGATCACACTACTGCGTTGCCAGGAATTTCCTATCGGCGCGTTTCTCATTCGACCTGCTTAATCGACACCCTGCTCGGATGGAAATCGTCACACGGTCGGTATGATACCGACTAAAGGAACGGTGTTTCAAGGATTCCGAGAATTCTCTGGCTCCTCAGAGACACCTCAAGACGCTTGTGGCGTCCTAGAGTAACGAGCTGTGCATTGAATCAAGCGTGCTTTAGAAAAGATGCGAGATGTTCGGAGTCACAGTTCCAAAAGTACCCAACGAAAGGCTCGACTTCGTTCGCTATGTCGTAAAACGAGAACGATAACCCCCCTTGAGTTGTTCGAAGCCTGTCTCTGTAGACTTGGATGGCCGAACAGAGCGGGGAAACTCTTCAACAGCCTCTGAATTGCTCATGAATGCACGCAAAAGCCTTTGTTTTCGAAGAAGCCGAATGACTCTTGCAAGGTCCGAAAAGTTTAACGAAGACATGCGAAGGTTTCGATGCGTAACGGAGATCACGTACGTAAATACGCGAGAAAAGGATGTTCGGATCGCCCAGCGATCTAATTTCCTTTGAGAAATGAAAACGACGACTTGGACATTGAATTAGGCGAAATGAATTAATGCGATCGAGATATCACAGCGTCGAAAACTGTCGCTGGATTCCGATGGACAGATTTTCAAAGGTGCCTCGGAGAGTTCGGATTCTTTTCTTAGAATACGTAAACGGTTCAGAAAGACGTCCGGCGTGGCTGAGCGCGTGAGGAAAGAGGGACGAGAGTGGGAGATGTGCCGAGGATGGACAGCGTCTCCGATGACGACGCGATCGTTACTGACGAGTTCCTTGAAAAATATTTTCTGAGTCACGATCATCGGTGTTTGCGAGCGTGAAGTTGCCGCGATTCTGTTTCGTTATCGTGGGCGCGGCGTCGTGTGACTTCGCTCGACTGCAGAGAACGGGAATTTTGCAATGATTCGTTGGATCGTGACGCATCGTTAGCATGCTTTCTCGCTTGCTATAAATTGCACGTGCCGAAAGTGATCGAACACCAGTTTCCAATCACCGGCCCTCCAGAGCAGACCTCCGAAAAATCATGAAGGTGGCACAGGTAATGTGGAGCAGCTAAATTTTCCTCGGAGATAATTTCGCGAATAAGAAATCGCAAGGTGAATCCACGAGCTAGTCCGTCCTCCTGGATCTCCGAAAAATTCCGCGACGAACATTTCCGTAACAATTTACTGTCATTTTGAATCGGCAGTCACGGTATCTCGATCGAGTGTGGCCAGAGCACCTCGCTAGATCGAGAGGCGACGCACGAAGGAGATTCTAAGAGAAGTAATCTCGATATGTTTCAGATCCTGTTGACCGTTGCCCTCGCAGCTTCCTGCTTCGCCAGTGGACATCATGGAGGACACTTGGACCATTACGTAAGATATATCGCTATCACATCTCGGTGAATGGATGCTATGGACGATTAAAACTAATACGTTGATACTTATCTTCAGGCCCATCCCAAGTACAACTTCGATTACGGCGTGAGCGATCACAAAACCGGAGACGCCAAGAGCCAGTGGGAAACCAGGGACGGAGACGTGGTCAAGGGTGCATACAGCCTGCACGAAGCCGATGGCACCATCAGAACCGTGGAGTACACCGCCGACGACCACAACGGATTCAACGCAGTGGTGAATCGAGCTGGTAAGGCTCTACGCCCACAGCACTATGCCCACGGAGGTCACTACGGAGGTGCTGGCTACGGATCTGGTCACTATGGCGGTGCATCCTCCCACTCCAACTCCAACAACGTCGCCATCGGTCACGGCTACGCCGGAGCCTCCTTCGCACACTCCAACATCGCTCACGGTATCCCCGCCTACGCTGGACGTGGAGTCTACGGTGCTGGACTTTACCACGGAGGAGCAAGCTTTTTCGCCAACGGAAACAACTTCGCCTACGGACACGGAGGGCACTACTGAAGGAAAATCCCGTTATCCTGCAAAAGAGATCAAAAATCTCTCGATTCATCTGCGAACATCTCTCTGACCACGTTGTTAATGCATTCCTCGACCCGCGAATAAAACTTATTCCTTACATAACCTCGTCCTTTTATTTCCCATCCATCGACGAATGAATCTGGACCGGAAGAGAATTACCTTTCTAAAACAATACTGAGAATTCCATACAACATTCGTAGCACGCATTTTTAAAAGCAAGAGTACGTTGCTGATGACCTAGGATTTCCTTAAGCGAAACGAAAAGGCATGCGAGTACTGTAATTCGACGGTGAAATCGAAAGGATCGATACCCAAGCTCGAGGATCTCGGGAGAAATATTTAACATGTGATTTTATCGGCGCCAAGAGAAGGTGGCGCTGGCCCGGTGGTAGCGTGCCCGATTCCAAATCTAAAGGTCCTGAGTTCAACTCCGAAGAACATCCAAAAATTTCCGAAGAATTCCAAAAGTGTCCGAAGAATTCCAAAATCCGAAGGTTCTTTTTTTGTTCATTTATCTTCAATATACATTCCAGGCCGCGTCCGGCAAATGCCACGGTAATCACTTTATAATACACTCTTTTACCGATTACCAGGCAAATATCCACGGTTACGATTTTTTTTACGCGTCTCGGGAACGAATCGTGGATGAACTACCTCTATCGGCCACGAACACGACCGTTCCCCGAGACGAAGAAATTCAGACGAGATCCAAATCAAGCTTATTTTTTCTCGACTACCAAGGCGAAGCTCCGGGTCGACCACTAAGACTCTTACTGAGATTCCAACGTCAATTTCCGTATCTCGGATCACACTACTGCGTTGCCAGGAATTTCCTATCGGCGCGTTTCTCATTCGACCTGCTTAATCGACACCCTGCTCGGATGGAAATCGTCACACGGTCGGTATGATACCGACTTAGGGACGGTGTTTCAAGGATTCCGAGAATTCTATGGCTCCTCAGAGACACCTCAAGACGCTTGTGGCGTCCTAGAGTAACGAGCTGTGCATTGAATCAAGCGTGCTTTAGAAAAGATGCGAGATGTTCGGAGTCACAGTTCCAAAAGTACCCAACGAAAGGCTCGACTTCGTTCGCTATGTCGTAAAACGAGAACGATAACCCCCCTTGAGTTGTTCGAAGCCTGTCTCTGTAGACTTGGATGGCCGAACAGAGCGGGGAAACTCTTCAACAGCCTCTGAATTGCTCATGAATGCACGCAAAAGCCTTTGTTTTCGAAGAAGCCGAATGACTCTTGCAAGGTCCGAAAAGTTTAACGAAGACATGCGAAGGTTTCGATGCGTAACGGAGATCACGTACGTAAATACGCGAGAAAAGGATGTTCGGATCGCCCAGCGATCTAATTTCCTTTGAGAAATGAAAACGACGACTTGGACATTGAATTAGGCGAAATGAATTAATGCGATCGAGATATCACAGCGTCGAAAACTGTCGCTGGATTCCGATGGACAGATTTTCAAAGGTGCCTCGGAGAGTTCGGAGTTCTTTTCTTAGAATACGTAAACGGTTCAGAAAGACGTCCGGCGTGGCTGAGCGCGTGAGGAAAGAGGGACGAGAGTGGGAGATGTGCCGAGGATGGACAGCGTCTCCGATGACGACGCGATCGTTACTGACGAGTTCCTTGAAAAATATTTTCTGAGTCACGATCATCGGTGTTTGCGAGCGTGAAGTTGCCGCGATTCTGTTTCGTTATCGTGGGCGCGGCGTCGTGTGACTTCGCTCGACTGCAGAGAACGGGAATTTTGCAATGATTCGTTGGATCGTGACGCATCGTTAGCATGCTTTCTCGCTTGCTATAAATTGCACGTGCCGAAAGTGATCGAACACCAGTTTCCAATCACCGGCCCTCCAGAGCAGACCTCCGAAAAATCATGAAGGTGGCACAGGTAATGTGGAGCAGCTAAATTTGCCTCGGAGATAATTTCGCGAATAAGAAATCGCAAGGTGAATCCACGAGCTAGTCCGTCCTCCTGGATCTCCGAAAAATTCCGCGACGAACATTTCCGTAACAATTTACTGTCATTTTGAATCGGCAGTCACGGTATCTCGATCGAGTGTGGCCAGAGCAAATCGCTAGATCGAGAGGCGACGCACGAAGGAGATTCTAAGAGAAGTAATTTCGATATGTTTCAGATCCTGTTGACCGTTGCCCTCGCAGCTTCCTGCTTCGCCAGTGGACATCATGGAGGACACTTGGACCATTACGTAAGATATATCGCTATCACATCTCGGTGAATGGATGCTATGGACGATTAAAACTAATACATTGATACTTATCTTCAGGCCCATCCCAAGTACAACTTCGATTACGGCGTGAGCGATCACAAAACCGGAGACGCCAAGAGCCAGTGGGAAACCAGGGACGGAGACGTGGTCAAGGGTGCATACAGCCTGCACGAAGCCGATGTCACCATCAGAACCGTGGAGTACACCGCCGACGACCACAACGGATTCAACGCAGTGGTGAATCGAGCTGGTAAGGCTGTGCACCCACAGCACTATGCCCACGGAGGTCACTACGGAGGTGCTGGCTACGGATCTGGTCACTATGGCGGTGCATCCTCCCACTCCAACTCCAACAACGTCGCCATCGGTCACGGCTACGCCGGAGCCTCCTTCGCACACTCCAACATCGCTCACGGTATCCCCGCCTACGCTGGACGTGGAGTCTACGGTGCTGGACTTTACCACGGAGGAGCAAGCTCTTTCGCCAACGGAAACAACTTCGCCTACGGACACGGAGGGCACTACTGAAGGAAAATCCCGTTATCCTGCAAAAGAGAATCTCTCGATTCATCTGCGGACATCTCTCTGACCACGTTGTTGATGCATTCCTCGACCCGCGAATAAAACTTATTCCTTACATAACCTCGTCCTTTTATTTCCCATCCATCGACGAATGAATCTGGACCGGAACTTTCTAAAACAATACTGAGAATTCCATACAACATTCGTAGCACGCATTTTTAAAAGCAAGAGTACGTTGCTGATGACCTAGGATTTCCTTAAGCAAAACGAAAAGGCATGCGAGTACTGTAATTCGACGGTGAAATCGAAAGGATCGATACCCAAGCTCGAGGATCTCGGGAGAAATATTTAACATGTGATTTTATCGGCGCCAAGAGAAGGTGGCGCTGGCCCGGTGGTAGCGTGCCCGATTCCAAATCTAAAGGTCCTGAGTTCAACTCCGAAGAACATCCAAAAATTTCCGAAGAATTCCAAAAGTGTCCGAAGAATTCCAAAATCCGAAGGTTCTTTCTTTGTTCATTTATCTTCAATATACATTCCAGGCCGCGTCCGGCAAATGCCACGGTAATCACTTTATAATACACTCTTTTACCGATTACCAGGCAAATATCCACGGTTACGATTTTTTTTACGCGTCACGGGAACGAATCGTGGATGAACTACCTCTATCGGCCACGAACACGACCGTTCCCCGAGACGAAGAAATTCAGACGAGATCCAAATCAAGCTTATTTTTTCTCGACTACCAAGGCGAAGCTCCGGGTCGACCACTAAGACTCTTACTGAGATTCCAACGTCAATTTCCGTATCTCGGATCACACTACTGCGTTGCCAGGAATTTCCTATCGGCGCGTTTCTCATTCGACCTGCTTAATCGACACCCTGCTCGGATGGAAATCGTCACACGGTCGGTATGATACCGACTAAAGGAACGGTGTTTCAAGGATTCCGAGAATTCTCTGGCTCCTCAGAGACACCTCAAGACGCTTGTGGCGTCCTAGAGTAACGAGCTGTGCATTGAATCAAGCGTGCTTTAGAAAAGATGCGAGATGTTCGGAGTCACAGTTCCAAAAGTACCCAACGAAAGGCTCGACTTCGTTCGCTATGTCGTAAAACGAGAACGATAACCCCCCTAGAGTTGTTCGAAGCCTGTCTCTGTAGACTTGGATGGCCGAACAGAGCGGGGAAACTCTTCAACAGCCTCTGAATTGCTCATGAATGCACGCAAAAGCCTTTGTTTTCGAAGAAGCCGAATGACTCTTGCAAGGTCCGAAAAGTTTAACGAAGACATGCGAAGGTTTCGATGCGTAACGGAGATCACGTACATAAATACGCGAGAAAAGGATGTTCGGATCGCCCAGCGAACTAATTTCCTTTGAGAAATGAAAACGACGACTTGGACATTGAATTAGGCGAAATGAATTAATGCGATCGAGATATCACAGCGTCGAAAACTGTCGCTGGATTCCGATGGACAGATTTTCAAAGGTGCCTCGGAGAGTTCGGATTCTTTTCTTAGAATACGTAAACGGTTCAGAAAGACGTCCGGCGTGGCTGAGCGCGTGAGGAAAGAGGGACGAGAGTGGGAGATGTGCCGAGGATGGACAGCGTCTCCGATGACGACGCGATCGTTACTGACGAGTTCCTTGAAAAATATTTTCTGAGTCACGATCATCGGTGTTTGCGAGCGTGAAGTTGCCGCGATTCTGTTTCGTTATCGTGGGCGCGGCGTCGTGTGACTTCGCTCGACTGCAGAGAACGGGAATTTTGCAATGATTCGTTGGATCGTGACGCATCGTTAGCATGCTTTCTCGCTTGCTATAAATTGCACGTGCCGAAAGTGATCGAACACCAGTTTCCAATCACCGGCCCTCCAGAGCAGACCTCCGAAAAATCATGAAGGTGGCACAGGTAATGTGGAGCAGCTAAATTTGCCTCGGAGATAATTTCGCGAATAAGAAATCGCAAGGTGAATCCACGAGCTAGTCCGTCCTCCTGGATCTCCGAAAAATTCCGCGACGAACATTTCCGTAACAATTTACTGTCATTTTGAATCGGCAGTCACGGTCGAGTGTGGCCAGAGCACCTCGCTAGATCGAGAGGCGACGCACGAAGGAGATTCTAAGAGAAGTAATTTCGATATGTTTCAGATCCTGTTGACCGTTGCCCTCGCAGCTTCCTGCTTCGCCAGTGGACATCATGGAGGACACTTGGACCATTACGTAAGATATATCGCTATCACATCTCGGTGAATGGATGCTATGGACGATTAAAACTAATACGTTGATACTTATCTTCAGGCCCATCCCAAGTACAACTTCGATTACGGCGTGAGCGATCACAAAACCGGAGACGCCAAGAGCCAGTGGGAAACCAGGGACGGAGACGTGGTCAAGGGTGCATACAGCCTGCACGAAGCCGATGGCACCATCAGAACCGTGGAGTACACCGCCGACGACCACAACGGATTCAACGCAGTGGTGAATCGAGCTGGTAAGGCTGTGCACCCACAGCACTATGCCCACGGAGGTCACTACGGAGGTGCTGGCTACCGATCTGGTCACTATGGCGGTGCATCCTCCCACTCCAACTCCAACAACGTCGCCATCGGTCACGGCTACGCCGGAGCCTCCTTCGCACACTCCAACATCGCTCACGGTATCCCCGCCTACGCTGGACGTGGAGTCTACGGTGCTGGACTTTACCACGGAGGAGCAAGCTCTTTCGCCAACGGAAACAACTTCGCCTACGGACACGGAGGGCACTACTGAAGGAAAATCCCGCTATCCTGCAAAAGAGATCAAAAATCTCTCGATTCATCTGCGGACATCTCTCTGACCACGTTGTTAATGCATTCCTCGACCCGCGAATAAAACTTATTCCTTACATAACCTCGTCCTTTTATTTCCCATCCATCGACGAATGAATCTGGACCGGAAGAGAATTACCTTTCTAAAACAATACTGAGAATTCCATACAACATTCGTAGCACGCATTTTTAAAAGCAAGAGTACGTTGCTGATGACCTAGGATTTCCTTAAGCGAAACGAAAAGGCATGCGAGTACTGTAATTCGACGGTGAAATCGAAAGGATCGATACCCAAGCTCGAGGATCTCGGGAGAAATATTTAACATGTGATTTTATCGGCGCCAAGAGAAGGTGGCGCTGGCCCGGTGGTAGCGTGCCCGATTCCAAATCTAAAGGTCCTGAGTTCAACTCCGAAGAACATCCAAAAATTTCCGAAGAATTCCAAAAGTGTCCGAAGAATTCCAAAATCCGAAGGTTCTTTCTTTGTTCATTTATCTTCAATATACATTCCAGGCCGCGTCCGGCAAATGCCACGGTAATCACTTTATAATACACTCTTTTACCGATTACCAGGCAAATATCCACGGTTACGATTTTTTTTACGCGTCACGGGAACGAATCGTGGATGAACTACCTCTATCGGCCACGAACACGACCGTTCCCCGAGACGAAGAAATTCAGACGAGATCCAAATCAAGCTTATTTTTTCTCGACTACCAAGGCGAAGCTCCGGGTCGACCACTAAGACTCTTACTGAGATTCCAACGTCAATTTCCGTATCTCGGATCACACTACTGCGTTGCCAGGAATTTCCTATCGGCGCGTTTCTCATTCGACCTGCTTAATCGACACCCTGCTCGGATGGAAATCGTCACACGGTCGGTATGATACCGACTTAGGGACGGTGTTTCAAGGATTCCGAGAATTCTATGGCTCCTCAGAGACACCTCAAGACGCTTGTGGCGTCCTAGAGTAACGAGCTGTGCATTGAATCAAGCGTGCTTTAGAAAAGATGCGAGATGTTCGGAGTCACAGTTCCAAAAGTACCCAACGAAAGGCTCGACTTCGTTCGCTATGTCGTAAAACGAGAACGATAACCCCCCTAGAGTTGTTCGAAGCCTGTCTCTGTAGACTTGGATGGCCGAACAGAGCGGGGAAACTCTTCAACAGCCTCTGAATTGCTCATGAATGCACGCAAAAGCCTTTGTTTTCGAAGAAGCCGAATGACTCTTGCAAGGTCCGAAAAGTTTAACGAAGACATGCGAAGGTTTCGATGCGTAACGGAGATCACGTACATAAATACGCGAGAAAAGGATGTTCGGATCGCCCAGCGAACTAATTTCCTTTGAGAAATGAAAACGACGAATTGGACATTGAATTAGGCGAAATGAATTAATGCGATCGAGATATCACAGCGTCGAAAACTGTCGCTGGATTCCGATGGACAGATTTTCAAAGGTGCCTCGGAGAGTTCGGATTCTTTTCTTAGAATACGTAACCGGTTCAGAAAGACGTCCGGCGTGGCTGAGCGCGTGAGGAAAGAGGGACGAGAGTGGGAGATGTGCCGAGGATGGACAGCGTCTCCGATGACGACGCGATCGTTACTGACGAGTTCCTTGAAAAATATTTTCTGAGTCACGATCATCGGTGTTTGCGAGCGTGAAGTTGCCGCGATTCTGTTTCGTTATCGTGGGCGCGGCGTCGTGTGACTTCGCTCGACTGCAGAGAACGGGAATTTTGCAATGATTCGTTGGATCGTGACGCATCGTTAGCATGCTTTCTCGCTTGCTATAAATTGCACGTGCCGAAAGTGATCGAACACCAGTTTCCAATCACCGGCCCTCCAGAGCAGACCTCCGAAAAATCATGAAGGTGGCACAGGTAATGTGGAGCAGCTAAATTTGCCTCGGAGATAATTTCGCGAATAAGAAATCGCAAGGTGAATCCACGAGCTAGTCCGTCCTCCTGGATCTCCGAAAAATTCCGCGACGAACATTTCCGTAACAATTTACTGTCATTTTGAATCGGCAGTCACGGTATCTCGATCGAGTGTGGCCAGAGCACCTCGCTAGATCGAGAGGCGACGCCCGAAGGAGATTCTAAGAGAAGTAATTTCGATATGTTTCAGATCCTGTTGACCGTTGCCCTCGCAGCTTCCTGCTTCGCCAGTGGACATCATGGAGGACACTTGGACCATTACGTAAGATATATCGCTATCACATCTCGGTGAATGGATGCTATGGACGATTAAAACTAATACGTTGATACTTATCTTCAGGCCCATCCCAAGTACAACTTCGATTACGGCGTGAGCGATCACAAAACCGGAGACGCCAAGAGCCAGTGGGAAACCAGGGACGGAGACGTGGTCAAGGGTGCATACAGCCTGCACGAAGCCGACGGCACCATCAGAACCGTGGAGTACACCGCCGACGACCACAACGGATTCAACGCAGTGGTGAATCGAGCTGGTAAGGCTTTGCACCCACAGCACTATGCCCACGGAGGTCACTACGGAGGTGCTGGCTACGGATCTGGTCACTATGGCGGTGCATCCTCCCACTCCAACTCCAACAACGTCGCCATCGGTCACGGCTACGCCGGAGCCTCCTTCGCACACTCCAACATCGCTCACGGTATCCCCGCCTACGCTGGACGTGGAGTCTACGGTGCTGGACTTTACCACGGAGGAGCAAGCTCTTTCGCCAACGGAAACAACTTCGCCTACGGACACGGAGGGCACTACTGAAGGAAAATCCCGCTATCCTGCAAAAGAGATCAAAAATCTCTCGATTCATCTGCGGACATCTCTCTGACCACGTTGTTAATGCATTCCTCGACCCGCGAATAAAACTTATTCCTTACATAACCTCGTCCTTTTATTTCCCATCCATCGACGAATGAATCTGGACCGGAAGAGAATTACCTTTCTAAAACAATACTGAGAATTCCATACAACATTCGTAGCACGCATTTTTAAAAGCAAGAATACGTTGCTGATGACCTAGGATTTCCTTAAGCGAAACGAAAAGGCATGCGAGTACTGTAATTCGACGGTGAAATCGAAAGGATCGATACCCAAGCTCGAGGATCTCGGGAGAAATATTTAACATGTGATTTTATCGGCGCCAAGAGAAGGTGGCGCTGGCCCGGTGGTAGCGTGCCCGATTCCAAATCTAAAGGTCCTGAGTTCAACTCCGAAGAACATCCGAAAATTTGCGAAGAATTCCAAAAGTGTCCGAAGAATTCCAAAATTTCCAAAATCCGAAGGTTCTTTTTTTGTTCATTTATCTTCAATATACATTCCAGGCCGCGTCCGGCAAATGCCACGGTAATCACTTTATAATACACTCTTTTACCGATTACCAGGCAAATATCCACGGTTACGATTTTTTTTACGCGTCACGGGAACGAATCGTGGATGAACTACCTCTATCGGCCACGAACACGACCGTTCCCCGAGACGAAGAAATTCAGACGAGATCCAAATCAAGCTTATTTTTTCTCGACTACCAAGGCGAAGCTCCGGGTCGACCACTAAGACTCTTACTGAGATTCCAACGTCAATTTCCGTATCTCGGATCACACTACTGCGTTGCCAGGAATTTCCTATCGGCGCGTTTCTCATTCGACCTGCTTAATCGACACCCTGCTCGGATGGAAATCGTCACACGGTCGGTATGATACCGACTTAGGGACGGTTTTTCAAGGATTCCGAGAATTCTATGGCTCCTCAGAGACACCTCAAGACGCTTGTGGCGTCCTAGAGTAACGAGCTGTGCATTGAATCAAGCGTGCTTTAGAAAAGATGCGAGATGTTCGGAGTCACAGTTCCAAAAGTACCCAACGAAAGGCTCGACTTCGTTCGCTATGTCGTAAAACGAGAACGATAACCCCCCTAGAGTTGTTCGAAGCCTGTCTCTGTAGACTTGGATGGCCGAACAGAGCGGGGAAACTCTTCAACAGCCTCTGAATTGCTCATGAATGCACGCAAAAGCCTTTGTTTTCGAAGAAGCCGAATGACTCTTGCAAGGTCCTAAAAGTTTAACGAAGACATGCGAAGGTTTCGATGCGTAACGGAGATCACGTACATAAATACGCGAGAAAAGGATGTTCGGATCGCCCAGCGAACTAATTTCCTTTGAGAAATGAAAACGACGACTTGGACATTGAATTAGGCGAAATGAATTAATGCGATCGAGATATCACAGCGTCGAAAACTGTCGCTGGATTCCGATGGACAGATTTTCAAAGGTGCCTCGGAGAGTTCGGAGTTCTTTTCTTAGAATACGTAAACGGTTCAGAAAGACGTCCGGCGTGGCTGAGCGCGTGAGGAAAGAGGGACGAGAGTGGGAGATGTGCCGAGGATGGACAGCGTCTCCGATGACGACGCGATCGTTACTGACGAGTTCCTTGAAAAATATTTTCTGAGTCACGATCATCGGTGTTTGCGAGCGTGAAGTTGCCGCGATTCTGTTTCGTTATCGTGGGCGCGGCGTCGTGTAACTTGGTCGACTGCAGAGAACGGGAATTTTGCAATGATTCGTTGGATCGTGGCGCATCGTTAGCATGCTTTCTCGCTTGCTATAAATTGCACGTGCCGAAAGTGATCGAACACCAGTTTCCAATCACCGGCCCTCCAGAGCAGACCTCCGAAAAATCATGAAGGTGGCACAGGTAATGTGGAGCAGCTAAATTTGCCTCGGAGATAATTTCGCGAATAAGAAATCGCAAGGTGAATCCACGAGCTAGTCCGTCCTCCTGGATCTCCGAAATATTCCGCGACGAACATTTCCGTAACAATTTACTGTCATGTTGAATCGGCAGTCACGGTATCTCGATCGAGTGTGGCCAGAGCACCTCGCTAGATCGAGAGGCGACGCACGAAGGAGATTCTAAGAGAAGTAATTTCGATATGTTTCAGATCCTGTTGACCGTTGCCCTCGCAGCTTCCTGCTTCGCCAGTGGACATCATGGAGGACACTTGGACCATTACGTAAGATATATCGCTATCACATCTCGGTGAATGGATGCTATGGACGATTAAAACTAATACATTGATACTTATCTTCAGGCCCATCCCAAGTACAACTTCGATTACGGCGTGAGCGATCACAAAACCGGAGACGCCAAGAGCCAGTGGGAAATCAGGGACGGAGACGTGGTCAAGGGTGCATACAGCCTGCACGAAGCCGATGGCACCATCAGAACCGTGGAGTACACCGCCGACGACCACAACGGATTCAACGCAGTGGTGAATCGAGCTGGTAAGGCTGTGCACCCACAGCACTATGCCCACGGAGGTCACTACGGAGGTGCTGGCTACGGATCTGGTCACTATGGCGGTGCATCCTCCCACTCCAACTCCAACAACGTCGCCATCGGTCACGGCTACGCCGGAGCCTCCTTCGCACACTCCAACATCGCTCACGGTATCCCCGCCTACGCTGGACGTGGAGTCTACGGTGCTGGACTTTACCACGGAGGAGCAAGCTCTTTCGCCAACGGAAACAACTTCGCCTACGGACACGGAGGGCACTACTGAAGGAAAATCCCGCTATCCTGCAAAAGAGAATCTCTCGATTCATCTGCGGACATCTCTCTGACCACGTTGTTAATGCATTCCTCGACCCGCGAATAAAACTTATTCCTTACATAACCTCGTCCTTTTATTTCCCATCCATCGACGAATGAATCTGGACCGGAAGAGAATTACCTTTCTAAAACAATACTGAGAATTCCATACAACATTCGTAGCACGCATTTTTAAAAGCAAGAGTACGTTGCTGATGACCTAGGATTTCCTTAAGCGAAAGGAAAAGGCATGCGAGTATTTTAATTCGTCTCGAAAGGTTCAGCGTAAAACCATACGATTTGTAAAGAATTGCAATGATAAAAAGGCTAGTTTAGTCAAACTACTGCCAGTCTTTAGCTAAGAAATATAGGCAGATATTCGATTTACAGTTAGATTGCGTTTATTTGATGATATTAGGGAAAGTACGTTTTCGGGTGACGTGATTGGAACTAACGCTGCCAAGGCTGATCTCATCATGCGCGTAAAACGCGAAATAAATTCTTGGACGAATACATGCAAGAGTCTCTTTCTCCCGCGCACGATATGCGATAGTAATAGGCGAATATACGTGATAATATAAAATAGGTATTTACACCCCCGTCGAAAAACGGCTTGAACGGAAATTATGTACATTTAGATGTAGATGTAAAAATTTTCTAGTGATTGCAAGACCTTACAGTACAAGATTTCCAAAACGTATTTGCAAATCTGGTTCAAATATTTTAATTTTTTTCTTTTTACTCATTTATTTATTCATTGCATCTACAATTCTATCCTTCCCTGCAATTTATGAACCTATATATGGAAGTCGGTCACTTTATGAATGTAAGAGAAGCATTTATCATCGACTTAGTTAATAGATGAGCAGTATTTGATATTAACTCATCACAACTATATTCATCATAACACTTCTTTCCAGGTACCCTTATAAGAAACCACTCAGGTGAACATCCTCCCTTACTGTGCACTCCTTTTTCCTCAACTCATTTCTCATCTTCTTCAACCCTCTTTCCTTACCTTTCCTCGCCAATTTTCATCTTTTTTTGTTTTTGGATACAGTTAGTCAGTGCATCCGTTACCCCTTTCTTCCCTATATCTTCTTGTTCCTGCTTCAGCATTTCATACACGTTTCGGATGTATTGTCCAAGAAAGGGACACCTTATCTCTCTTTTCGTGGAAGAAGAAATGTTTTCTTTTGTCTGAAGAATGAAGTCTAGTCTGAGAATGAGTGGAATTTCATAGAGGAGGTTGGAAGGGAAACGGAAGGATAGTGTTTGTTTGGATAAAAGCAGATGAAAGAATAGTAAATAAAATATAGATGGCATAGATCAAATGTAGTTAAAACAGAAAAATTCCGGAAATTTTCCAAGGAGAAATGCGAGACAAAAGACAGCGGACGGACAATGTCAATGGTTATAAAAGCCTAATGAAAATATTCACAAAATGGGAATATGGAGACAGTAATAAATAGTAGTCTATATTATTAAATTTATAGGTAATGATTCCATAGCAAATTCCTCCTATTATCTCATTTAAAATTTATAGTAATATACTTAACACACTGTCATATAGTGAAATTATCATGATGATTTTTGCACAAAATATTTCCTTTCTATTTTAGACATATTTTTATTAAATTTCTTGTCGTCTCCCTTATTCTTTCTATAGATGTTTACTTTAAAAGGAAAAAAAAATAGATTGAAGATTTTTGCGTATTTTCCATCATTATGCATTTTATTTTAGATTTTCTAACTGAACACAAGCTTTAACTTTTCTCAAATTCATACGTATAAGGTGAAATTCATTCAATGAAATTGAAAATCACTCGCAATACATACTGAAAAGTTTAAGACGTGATATATATAGGGTCATTATCATCATTAGTGTGACTAATTGCGCTTTTAATATGAATTAGAAAGAATTGCTTTCTTATCAACGGTTTACAATCATTTAGCATATAAGAGGTAAACTAAGAAGCAATGAAAAAAAGACTTTTGAAATATTTCCTCCAATGCCATGAAAAATTAGGAAGGTTTTGATTAATGAGGCCAAAGGAATAATGTACAAAGCTACGATAAATTGTAAGTAAATAATGAGGGTAAATTGTTTAAACAGCAATTAGGTTAAGTTGGAAAAATGATTATGAGATGAAATTTGAGAAAAAAATAATCGAGGTACCTTGAAAATCAGTGGCATATCAAGGGTTAAGCCTTCGATGATCAATAAATCCAAAGAAATATATCTCACTTCTGTTTGAGTCTACCTAAACGTCAAGTATTGGAACTGGAAGGAAACTAAAAAATGAGCCTTGATTGAGCCCTCCCTCATTGATGGCCAAGAAAATGAAAATAATAAGAAATTGAAGTATTCAAAAGTAAAATTTTAAAGAAGCTGGTATGAGAAATAAATTTACAGAGCTTCAGAGATGGGAGAGAATTTTGATTTGCTTCCATGTTATTAAAAATTTATATGATTCACTGGGCAGCGAAAACCTTTTCTTAAAGCTTAAGGAAAGAGTAGAATTCAAAGAATTTACATCTTATCAAAGAAAATAATTCCCACGAAAGAAGTTTTTTATTTAAATATCCAAAATTTCTCTTCAAATAATTTCAATTTCTAGAAAACGGCAGACTCCTTGACATTTTCCTTAACTAGTTTGAAATATGTTCTCTTAATATTACTACTGAATTTGAAACATATTTACATGTATATTTTATAGGATTTTTTCTTTTTTCCTTTATAGTATGGCATGGATTTCTATTGTGTTTTTATTATTTTCTCCTTACATTCCCACGAAATACACCAATGCTCCAAAATTATTTAGCTGAATAAACTAATAAATTTTCAATGAAGCCTTTCATGTTAGGTAAATAGGAATTCCATTGTTTAAATGAGAATGATATAAATTAAATTTTTTGCCTTTACATATGGTTGAAACTGTTACAAACATCTGATATTAAAGCTTCAAGGATTTCTAAATTCTGATCATGTATTATTTATGAGAGGCTAATTGTAATTTAACACTTTTTGCGTGTAATTCTTTTAACTATTTTTATTAGTTCATTGCAATTGAAAATTTTCATGAACAAATTGAGTTTCTTAATTTTAGGTAAAAAAATTGCACGCAATATAGAAACTTGAAAACTGATAAGACATAAAGGAAAGCTCTTAATGTTGATGCTTTCTATATTCCAAAAATTATAAACAACTCTTTGGGTAAAAGGGGCAAGTTCATCTATTAACACATCCTGCGGAAGGAATGTGGAAGAAGAAAGAAAGTGAACTTCTCCGGCGCAACAGTATGAACGCAGCTATGCCTATGTCTAAGGATGGACCACAGATGGACTCGCTTTATACGCTCGTGATGTATTGCGTGCGTTGCATTATTAAATGATTGCAAAATGTTGATATTTATGATAAAATTTTCATAAAATTATATAAATGAATTCTTAACTAAAATATTTAGTTTGTTCTGCTTTTCTGATGAAAGCACGTTTCCATCTTACCTAATATGATACGATTATACTCAACAAAAAATCTATATTGAATATACGGAGAGTAGAAATTTTTCGTCAAAAAATATTGAAAATGAATTGCTTGGGGGTTACTTAGCGGCTATTTTTGATTCTGACTTTTTGAATCATATATTAATAATATTTATCGAATTAAATATACTCTATAAAACAGAGTTTGAACACTAGTGGTGAGAATGGTAATGAAAAATACATTTAAAATTTTATAAAAACAAATTATCAAACTTTTCCTAATAAATTCAATCGCATAGAAATTTTTTTGCGTAGCGTAGTTAATCAAAGAAAGCAAACAGAATAAAAGTTATCCAAATCATCCATAAGTGATGATTTGGATGAACTCGGTTTCGTGTATTTGTATTGTTGTAGTATCTTAACATAGACAAATGTTTTTGAATGCCGAAGGCATTTTACAGAAACATTTCTCATTGCAATAAAAATCTTGTCTGGATATTAGTAGCGCAGGTAAGAAAAAAGTTTAATAGAATACTTTGTGAAATTAGCTCGCAAAAAATGTAACTATCTGAATACAGATTATTTTATTGTCGTATTAGTGAATTGAATGATTATAATTTTTGGCGGTGCAGACTCCAAACCTCTTGAAAAGATTAGTTCTTTCTTCTTAATATTCTTTATCGTTTAAACACTTTTTATAATACAATTAGTTATAGAACTTCACTCTTTACTACTACTAAAACATTAATATGATTCAAGGAATTACATCTAGGATATTGATCCTGATTTCCATTTCAATAAAAAATATCCATCTTTTCCGCGTATTCCCATCCTCTCATTCAGAGATGTTTATATCCCCTCCCCCTCTCCGGCGATCTGTCATCTTCATTTCCTCAGATCCTCATCGACATTCATTTTATTCCCTCTTATTGCACGCGTAATATTCTTCTTTTCCTTCCCGTTATTCCCATCCCTTAATTTATCGCCTTTTCTTTGGCTTCGAAGCAGGCAATTTCCCGTCTCCTTCCCGGGTCACATCTAAAATCCGGAAAGAGATGAATGAGGTACAAAGCGATGACTTGGAGGTAAGGAACCATTATTCCACACCCAGACAAAGATTCCTTCGCCCTCTTCCTCACAGACGCTATTTTTCGTAGAAGCGCGGAGCCGCAAACTGCTGAAAAGGTCGTCCCTCAAATATGCAGAAGGAAAGTTGGGAGGAGTAGCTGAGATGAATGAGTGCACATGATAAAGAGATGAAAGAAGAGGAAGGCTGCGCGGAATTAGAAAGGGTTCGGGGAGTTGGAAGGATGGTTATCAACAGGGAAATCAACGATGACAATGGTAGTCATAGGGCTGTTGATGGAAAGTTATGATCTGTACACGTGATTAATCGTGGTATAAAAGGTTACTTCGATAATATAAATGGTTTTACATCGTACAGAATTTCCCCAAACCAAAGGTTGCTTAGGTATTTACCAAGGTTCTCATATGAATTGTTAAAATTTTCTAAGGCGATTCTAATTTCTTGAGTGTCCTTTGATGAAATAGATACAAGCCGGTTGTTTTAACCCAGTTATCATCGAATCTATGGCTCGATTTCCCTTTGAGGTACAATTCCTAGTAAGGAAGCGTTTACATTAGGGACAAGTGTTCCGTTGGTCCCATCCCACGATGCCATAATTGGCTTTTCTAAACGCCGATACCTCATAATTCAGATGCCCGACCCTATTCATCGTGATACCAGGCGAGCATTGATAAATGTTGGCCCCCACTGGGAATCGAATCTGGGCCGCTCTAACCAAAGGAGTAGACGCTACAGACGTATAATTGTAGGAGCCAAAAGATTCTGAAACATTTTGATGAATCTTAACTTTATGGTTATGAGTTATAACATAATTTTATGGTTTCCTATTACTTTGCAACTGCACGATGTTTAATGTAAATGACAGAGAATATAATAAGAAGAATATACTAAACTCAAGTTTTTATATTAATGAAATACGATAAAGAGCAAGTTAAGTTTTAAAATGAAAATAAAAATGCGAAATTTCATAACCTTTCAGTTTATATTAAAAAATTAATCGTTATTTTTGCACATGGAGGAAATTTTGAAAATTGTTATCAATCTGAAAGAACGTTATCTATGAAATTTATACTTGTAGCAGGAAATCCTACTTTTATCTTAAGACAAAATTGATGCTTCAAAAATAAATGCAATAATTAATGTTCGAAGATACCTTCTACTGAACATGAGGAGGATCAGCGAGAGTCAAATTTATTTGCTAGAGAAAGTTTTAGATATAAAAATTTTAATGGGAAACGTCTTGGAGATTAGCGAGGAGCGATTTGAAACTTTCCAATTCCAATGGTTCATTCATTCCTTCCACAATGATAGTTACAGCTTTTATTGATGAAATTATATTACTTGACGCTTTTATTTGTTAAAATTAGTTCCCATAAATGTACATACTTTAGGACCATTTCACGGTCGTTCAAACCATATAAGTCGAGAAATTTAAATCATCGTTAATAATAATACCCTCGATTATGAAAACGATCATAATATTACTAGTTCATATTGATGAATGTATTTGAGGTGAATTCTCATTGAGGTTATTAAAAATGTCACTTTGTCACAATTGTATTTAAGAATGCTCCTTTTTGTTTTTTTCATTTTGAAGAGAGATCTTTCACTTCGTTAAATTCAATAATAATAATTAATAAAATAAATAATAAATGCATAAATAGTATTGTTTAGAATGAGTTAATCAAATTAATACTTCATGTACAGGCTAAAAGGAAAAAGAGAAAATTTAATGAAATTATTTGCTTTCCTTTGATGGATGGTTAATAAGTAGCCTCTTAATTAATAATCAAAATAATTAAAATATTCAACGGAAAAATTAAATACGTTTTCCTCCGTTCTCACTCTAAGGAAAGATCTGTGGCCATACACAGGAAATAATAAATTTAGTGTACTTGATGTGTATTAGTAACATATCTATTAAAATACACACTTCAGTTCACTCTCTAAACGAGACATAAATCTACATGCTGCTACTTCTACAGTCTCTCGGCTCACGTTACGTGATTGAATTCAGAATGGAAGTACGTTCCGATTCTATGAACTTCGATCTTTTATCGATGCCATTCAAGTGCGAATTTTATCTTTCAATGACAACGCCATAGAAGTATGACGTGCGCGCTGTCATAGAACTTGAGATTCTTTTCATATTCTCGCCGTGATACTGCCCCCATGTACTGCCATCGCGAACTTAAGAAGAGCTAGGTCAAACGAGGGCTACAGTGAACGGACATGAATGCGTCCCCCATCTCAATGCCTTCTCTTCCCTTATCGGGAAGGGAGAAATCATCTGTTACAGATAACGGACGTAGCTCGTGTTCCTAAAACGGGCACATTATACACACCATCGCTATATCTCGCTCTCTGGAGATGTACTGAAGCTATCTCGATACATTCATTGCTCTGTCTAGGTAGTGAATTGTTAAGAAAGGATTCGCACAAGAAATTTATCGCTTATCAATGAAGTAAAATCTGAGATATTTTTCAGTTCCGGTGATTAATTATCAAACTCAAATCTTTCGTCTATCTGATTTCTCATCCCAATTATAGAAATAAATTAATAATTGTGTTTTTTGACCTCTCTAGGGAACTTTAATTATAAATTTTATTAATTATTAATAAAAATGCATATTAATGGTTCGGTATAATAAAAAAGTTGTTCTGGTTAAATTTCTCCGTTTAATATTCTACTGTAAATAGCTCTTAAAATTTAGCATTGATCATGAAAGTTGTCCTATTAATAATGAGCAAATACAGATACAATTGGCGAAAAATGTTTGATATTGCAAGAACAACGAGAAATTGATGATGAACGAAGGTAATTGTCAAAAGTACCTGATATAGAGTGAATGATAATAAATAAATAATAGAAGTTTTTAATAAGAAATTGGGTTAAAAATAATTCAAAAAGGTTTATTATTCATCTGCGACTCAAGCAGAACAACGAGGGAGTGCCTCGGTCCTCATAGATTGACATGCACAACCAGAAATAAAAAATAAATCCTTTCGTCGTGCGTTCAAAACATACACCGTGATTCGAGCATTTTTTCCTTTTCCATATTTAACTCTCTCTCTGCTGCCGACGACTGCCAGCACTTCTCGACAGCCACAGATGGTCCAGCGAATCAGCTCTGGAGCAAAAGGGATGAGGGCTTACCTTTGGAGGATATAACCTCTGCGGGAGGGACGGTCTCTTGGGGGGAGTGCCTCTTGATGGATAGGGGTGTGCGTGAGAGCGGGCAAAGACTAGAAAGGGAAGCGTTGATGGAAGGCTGGTGGTAGAGGACTATCTGCGGGCGTCGGAATTGGAGGAGTGTGTTTTCGGCCGAGTCGAGTGGGCCGAATTCCCCGCTATTCATTTTTTCGCTCCATCGCGTTCTCGTGTTTTATTCTGGGACACGGCCGCGTTGGAATATGCGGAAGCAGAGGAGAGGGGGAGGATAAGAGAAGGAAGAAAGGGGATGAAGAGCAGATAAGAGGAATTAGAGAAAAGAGGAGTTTAAATGTGAAGGGTGCGATGTTTTGACAGAAGAGTCCAAAATATTTGACCAGAATATGTTTTCGTTGTGGTTTGTTGTTTCCATTGCTGCTGATCTAAGTACTGGTTTGGGAAGAATAGAAGTTACGCATTTTTCATTGTCCGACAAGATTTGGAATGGATTTTTTTCGAATTCTACAAGTGTAAGATATAGATTCGTAGTACAGGACGAGGTAAATATTATCTTAAATTTATATCTTCGTGCTCAGACACGAATTGTGCAGGCTTATTCAGGAATCCCGTGCTATTTACTCTTTAAAATCATGGATGAAAATAATCTCACTACTTATATATTTTTATAAAAAACTTGTGTAATTTACAAGTATATTGAGACATTCAAGATGTCTATCTAAATATGAAACTAGTGGCACCTTCTTTTACAGATATTCTGAATACTAACAAAGAAGTGATTTTTCCCTTCACGGCTTCATTCTGCAGAGTTAGGCTGCACAACGTTAAATTTAATTTGATAGTCTAGTTTTCATTAAAGGATTCCTTATTTCTGTTAATGCATGAATCATGCTGTCATAATACTGAAACAGCTTTTAAATATTGTTAATAAATATTCATTGGAAGTTCAAGAAGAAAGAAAAATGTATTTTCTTTTATTTAATTTTTGAAAAGTCCTCGCTATCTGAAAATCTAAACGCTAAATGGAAAAATTGCACTCTTTACAAATCTTTCTTTATCTTGCTTTTAATTTTGCCTTGTCGATGAAAACATCTATTAGTCCCTTTTCCGTCGAAGCCGCAACGTTTATTATTCAACGGTGATGTGAAAATTTTAGCTAATGAGCCATAAACCCTACCTTGATAAACGTGTTCAGAAGCTTTTCAGCAATCCTAAAGTTACGTATTTTCGATTATAAGAATAAATACTCATAATGAAATCACACAAGAGGCGCAAGAATGAAAGAATTTTTAAGAAACATTTGTCTAAGTTGAAAATAAAACAACGTATCCAAATGTTTGATCTGCGATTACCATCTGCACTACGTTCCAAGCAGGTACTTAGTCACAATTCTTATGAAAATTACATTAAACCAATTTTATCCCTTCTTTTTGCGTGTAATTCAACTTTCTAAAGCGATTTAGGTCATCATCTATCAATGACTTCCATAACTTATGTACAATATCATATTAATTATAAAATATATATTACATATTATTATTGTACGTGATTGCCCACTAAATCTTACCTTACTGACCCTACCTAGCATGGATTCGGTTCAAGGAGGCCCTAAAAGTCTACTTCCCCCGTAAGAACGCATGGAGACGATTTTTGACAATTAAAAAAAAAATATTTTCCGGGCACTTAGAACAATAAAATTTCATGTGACTATACACAATATACTTCTTTAAACAAAAATGTTACTAGTTTTCTTCTTTTGGTCATTAGTTTGATCCCAGGAGGTGTTTTATTTTCAATTTTAAAAAGATCATATACATCCTAATATTTCATATAGATCAATCAAATTTCGAACGCTAATAAACGCTAATATACTCTACATAGTAAAAATCAACAGTTGTCTATGTGCAACATGTTCGATTCTAGAACGACCCGTAATCTCGAATTTCCCCATAAGAAATGTATGAGTTAGAGTTCCGAAAAGTTTTTACGGTACATTCCGATAGTGTAGAAGATTTTAATTTCACCCTTGCATCGTAAAACCGCATTTCTACATAAAGCCTCCGTAGAAATGTCGTAAATGCTCACTGGTTCGATTCTAGGGAGTGTTTAGTATATGTCCATAAGAAATACATAGGGAATTAAGGACTTGTTTTGAGGCATTTCCTTAAGGTGTTTGAATTCAAAAATTGGAGTGTTTATAAAGACAATCATACTCAAGCGAATAATAAAAGTATTTTTGCAGAATGTACTAGGTTCGACGCTGGGGTGGGAATAATTCTGCCGTAAGAAATGCATGGGAAGACGATGTCAATGCATAAATGTGCTCTGATAATTTCGTTTAGTTTATCTTTAGCAATGTGTACGAAGCTTAACCTCCCGAAAAATTTTATTTTCATTAAAAATTATATTGTAGTAATACTAGCTGTTAGCAAGCACACCTTTACTCGTACCACATTAAAACTATAATTTCTATATTATAATACAAATCTAATCTAATTAAAGAGACACGTATTTATCGAATCAGTTTTCGTTCTATTTTCTCCCAGCCCTAGCTACATCCTGTCCCCTTCGTCTTAATCATTATATCCATTCCTTGAGAACAACAACTTTATTTCTTGTTTCCGATCCTAAAACTTCTTTTCCAGATGTTTCCAATACTCACTTCGCCGCATCCGTTTCTTTTCTTGTCGTATTTCATCTCAGTTCTGTTCTTCCATCGCCACGTAGAGGTTTCCCATTTATCATTTAGGTGTGTCTCGCTTCGATAAATAAATTCTCATTTTTCTGTCACCTTTCATCCTACGCTGCTTGCCTCGATATATGCGTAATAACCGTCACTTTGAGAAATCAGCGCTTTCGCATCACTTACGCCAACATTCATTTGTTTTCTTCGCTATATTCAATTTAGACCTTTTACTTCCCTTAATATCACACGTATTTCTATTTGAAGGCATACTTTCGTTTTCATCGATAACAAAGAAATAATAGATTGTAATTCGCGAGGGCAAGGGGAATTGAATATCGATAAAGTAACCTTTAAATCAGAAAATCAATAACGTAGAGAACAAGCGATGCATTAACACAATTATCCTACTACTTACTCTGAAATACTACAATTTTTAATATATAGATAATTAGCAAGTCTTAGAGTATCTCTAATGGAGTAAAGCAAAATGTATTATTTTAACTCAGGCATTATACATAAGAACTCTTACCTTAGACTTGAGTCAACTATATTTGAATACTTAGTGCGATTTCTTAGGCGACCTTGAACGCAATGGAGAATAAAAATTTTGCTCATGCATGTTTGAGATATTGATCCATTTAGATATAATTTTGAGTACCATGGAGAGGGAATTTAACGCTAAATATCTTGATTATTTAACGAGACAGACTGATGTCTTATTTAGCGTCTCTTCACCAGTTTGATTATGAATCGAATCCTCAATAGAGGTTAACACATTCCCCATTATCTTCAAGCAACGAAGAAAACTGAAAGACGCAAGCGATCTTTATATAACTTTGGCAGGGGATGTTAGCGCCAAGGAAAATGCAGACCTTCTCCAAGGCAGTATCTTCAAGATGGTCCCATAGAAGCGAGTAAAACTTCGACGTACCGCATTCGACTAAAATAGCGATGGATGGTAATATTGTAAGAGAAAAGGCTCCCGATACGGGAGAGGAGGAGCTTTTCCGAAGGGACAACCGAGAAAGGTGTTTGGAGATTAGTTGGAAGAGGAAGGGGATCTAGAAGAAATACTTTGCGGAGTTGAGGGGGTGTGTTTTCGCTCCTCTCCAACGAAGGAGGAGTACCCTTATCGCTTGGTTACGGGAAGTGAACCACGGAAGTTGAGTCCTTTACTCGGAAATTGTGCGGCGAAGTTAGAGCCGGTGAGGATAAGAGACGCGAAGGAAGTGGAATGGGGAATATAGTATGGGACGGAAGGCCCAAGTAGTTGGGCTTGAATGGAAAACTTATCTCCTACTCTGAAAAAAAGGTGTTTGTTATCGGGAGTCGGAAGGGAGGTGAAGTGTATTAGGCAAAACTACAGCGGATCGAAGAAATTTTTCTCAAAATTAATGATTGATTTTTCGTAGCTTCCGTTGCGGTCTTATTTCTGTTACTCAGCAACCGAATATACCTTAACAGCGGGTGGCCGTTCCTAAGTGGGTCGAGAATGTTTATTTGCAATGCATTCCAATTTTGAGGTATACAAGTTTACAAGGTGTTTATGTGAACCTGATACGAAGAATTTCAAGTTTCCGGAATGGAGCCGTAGTTAAAAAAAGTGAAACTCGTAGTAATTTAGCACAATACTGAATTCTTCAGTCGATCATTCGTTCTTATGATGCCGAGAAACCGGTCGCGGTTTTTTAATCGCTGCAATTCGTATAACTGTACAAGTTATATTTTAAGTTTATAGTTCGCAACAATTTTTTCAGCTATTTATAGTGAGCGGTTTTGCTAGAGGTTAATCGACGGGCACAATGGTTGCTTTCGGCCCCTTACGTGAAGAAATAGTGGAAAGTAAGACGAGGTGAGAGAGACGACGTCTTACGTTGAAGTTACGCCTTAACACGTTCATTTTGACCGAAATCATGTTGTTTTCGAAGTTAGTGAACGTATTTTAGTACTTTTAATGTAAGACATAATAGTCTTCATGGTATTCTATCAATATCAGTGGAGGTTTTGGGGTATTATGGTCCTGACTAAATACTAATCAACTATTGCATTACTTTATTCTCTTCAAAAAGATTACTAACGTATTCCTAGAGCCTAATTTTAGTCCAGAAAAATAAACAAATACAGATGTAATATTTTTTTAAATTTACCAATATCAAGCTTGGATTATTAATTAATTACGCGTTCAAAAATCAAAGTATTATCCATTATAACATTCTACCATCTCAATATATTTTAGGGATTATTCTTTTCGTAGAAACAAAGATACTTGGAATATTAAAAAAAAGAAGGAAACAGTAGTCCATACGTATATTTCGGAAAATGAAATTTCTCATTTTTAATGATTCCAGTTGAAATTAAAAATGCAAAAAAAATTCGATTTCGAAAATTGAGCAAAAAATAAAAATCGCTCTCTTGAAATATACACCTGATATGTGCCGGAAGTCGCTTTGTGAGGTAACTGCGTAAATGGATGACAGTCGAGACATTGAAACTGATATGAGACGGAAGAGTGGTACGTTTTGTTTAGAAGTCGAGTTGAATTCACTGCACGAGGAAAACGTTAAAATTTCCGCTTTACGAATCAGGAGATCAAGCGAAACCTTTATGTGAGTTGCTCACAGGGAATAAAAGATGCGGGCGTATTGAGAGGAAACAGAAGTTTCGTAGTTAGGAAAAAAAGGAGGTTGAAACTATGCTGGAATTCGCGCGAGTTTGTCGGAATCATAGATTTGAAGAGTTGATTGATGATTCGCAGATATGAAGAGGACTTAGGCAAGCGGAAATCATTTCCAGATTCGCGGATCGAATTCCTTCATTAAATTCCGAGTGCTGTTATTGTGGATGCCGCTTTGGTGGAGAGGCAGTGTGATTGACGTGGATATGAAGGCTTGAGCGGAAATAGCTTGAGAAAGAGGAGGATGTGGGAGGAGTGGTAATTCGGTTTCTCAGATAATTCCCTCGAATTTTATACGTAATTAAATGTTTCAATGGCACGTAAAATGGGGGAAATGGTAATTATTTCGAGTTATTTGGTTGAATTTTAAAACGCAAAAGGGCGATCATTAGGAATAATATATACGGTTTCGTACTATAAAATTACATCTTATATTACGAAACCGGTTGCGAATATACCAATTTTCTGTGGAAATTTACAGTTGTTTTTATTACTATGGCATTCCACGAAGTCACGCCATCTCACATTGATTTAATCATTAGGAAATTTTGTAACAATAAAAATATAAGAAAATTAACGCTTGAATATTTGGTATAAAATAATTAAATTTTTAGATCGGATGTTAAAATTTTTGATTCTACATATTTTCGATATATATATATATATATGTATATATGATGAATTAAAATAGAAAGTGAGGATTCTAGCTACATTATAGCTATTTCGAAACTGATTCTCTCTCCATTATTTCGAAAGTATCTTTTCCATTTATTCCCATTCGTTTTAAGAGACGATATTCCACTCTCCATTATCCAATCGATATATTACTCTCGAAGTGAAGAACTCGCGTGAAGAATTCGAAATTCATGGAACGAAAGCGTAGGATGAGCATAAATCATGAGAAAGTGATGGCTTTCCCTTTTTCCGCACACTCTGTTAATGCCTTCTTTTGGCCGCTTATCGGCTCTATGCCTCGGTCAAGGTTATGGGAAGTGGAGCGTCGAATCGGGGGGATGCATGTTTTCGTAATGAAGCATTGGTCCTGCCCACTTTTGTACCTTGGTTACCAGGTGAAATGCACGTTCTTTAGAAAGTTTTAGAGTTTAGTAGAGTGATAATTTCGGAAAAGGAAACAGCAGTTTTTGCCTCATTAAGCAAACTTTTAATTACGTTGCGCAGGAACGAGTACTGAACTAAATGATAGATTTCTTTTGCCTGGGAAAAGATATTTGATAGTAAAACTTGTTGGGGTGAAAATGGTTTATCTTGTAGTACATTATAAACTTTTATTAAAATTTTTATAAATGAATATCTTCTAATTTTTATGTTTAAGTATTTTATTCTTTTCATGAAGGTAACGGATACAAATTTTGTATTACCTCATTTGAATTCCTCCTTGTGGTGAATTTTACTTTATTTGTACGTCTCAAAAAACTTATTTGCCAGAAAGGTTCTCACAGGTTGCAAAAAAATGTCATGGTTAAATTGAGTATCCTTTCTCATATTTTTCCAAATTAGCAGTTTATCATTATTATTAGTGTCAAATTAGTTAAAAATTATTATTGCAATGAATTTATTTAAGCTTTTCCTTTTGTGTCTACAAAGATAATAAATTTTTTCGTCTTACCTCACTCATTCACACGTTCACAGTATATTCACAGCCTTATTTAACGGAGCTTTCCGCTTGTAAATCGACGCAGAGCTTCAGCGAAACTAAAATAAGTTTCCCATAACGCCTCACTGATTCTTACCCTCTTTTTTGCCCTCGCTCAGCAACCCCTGGCATACCGCATGCTCATCTCCTCATATTTTTCCACTAAACCATCATCGGAAATTCCAAGTGGGCCCGTTTGGTTTGCTAAAGCAAACTCCCCGTATTTCCTTTTGTAAGAGGTGGTTGAACAGGACAGCGATCGGACCGCCCGATCTTTCTCCACTTCTGCGGAGGACGAAAGGATATCGAGATAGAGTCGAATGAATTTTTCAGTTACGCGTTTGAGTGACACAAGGATATCTGAAGATACGGGGATCACTTAAGAGTAGGGTGAATAAAACGCCATGTTTTACCCTACCTTTTTATGACAGAAATCAATTCTTCTTAATTAATTGAAATACTTTTTCCGACATTTATCATCTATAGCAGCTCATGATTTTTGTGAAGAACTGGGCTTTTAGCAAAATAACGTATTTAATCGTTCAACTGAAATATCATATATTATTAGTATCAGATGTATTGTATCCGTAAGTGGCTTAAAATACTTATAATAATTTTGTAATCATTTCAACTTATGGTCCATATTCTTTTCAATGTTAAGAAAGTATAGAAGTGAGAAGAACTGCTAATATATACATAACGATTGGTTCGACTCCAAAAATGGAAAATGGTGTTTAATTGATAAAAGATAAAATAGAAGTGAAGAATAGGATCTCATAGGTTTCTCAAATTAATTTTTTAACGTTGTTTCTAAAGGAATGATTATGTGAATTAGGTAATATTTTACGAGTCATTAACATCAGTTCTGGAGTTATTAGAATACTAATCAGTTGCTACCCCTACACCTGTAGGTTGTATACTTACCCACGAACTTAGATAGACTGTCTATAATAGGCTTTAAGAAGGAGCATCTTGAGCTTAGGATATGTAGCTTAGTTCACTTCCAAAGTTAGTTCAATTTCCGTGGATATCCTTCGCTTTTATTTAATCTAATCCGGGTAAACTCTGATGCTTGGCACAAAGTTACTTCTAAATACATTCCTTGTGTCTTAACAATGTAAGATGATGTATACATATTGCATTTGCATTACGTAGTTTTATTTTTAACTTTAATAATAAGGAGTTAGTAATGTTTTATTCCACTATGAAGTCACGTTATTATAGCAAAGCTTTCATTTCTAGTAACTGGTTTCTTCAGTACTTAATAGACCGTTCAGCAGAATACACAGAGTTAAAATAAAATATTTAAGAATGAATAAAATTTGTTTTTCGATTAAACGAACGCAGTATCTTCACTTTTTTATTAGTGATACAATATCAAAGTCTTGTGGAAACATCAATATTAGCCAGAAGCATATGAAATTCATCGAAAACGAAGAGAGTGAATAGTTAGGTTCAATACATTAGTAATAATTCCTTGGATACAAATACCAGTTGAACGTATTTCTTTTATTCCGCCAAGAAAACGTTTTCCATATTTTCGAGGGATGAGTTCGAATTTCTTTCGAAACCTGAAAAGTCGATGGATGCCAAAACTTCTCGAACACATTTCACTCTCTTTTTCTCTGAGCTTTTCTGGCTCAAGTTACGGAAATAGTTTCCTTAATTGGAAAACCATGAAGACGAACAACTCCTGATCTTCCCTTTCACTTCTCAAAAGTAAGCGGAAGAATTGGAAGTCCCTCTGACCTCTCGTTTCTTACTCATCATTTGAACTCGCGCTTTTTCCGACTCCAAAATCCCATTTTCAAGTCTCTCGACTAACCTCTGCAAATGAATCAGATTTCTCGTAACTTTGGCGTCTGGAAGAAGAACGTATATAGAAAGGAACGGATTGAAACCGATTGGTAAATGAAAACTTTCTTGGTAACAAATCTTTGAACATTTTTTGTCTCCTTACTTCACAAGCAGGATTTTGAATTTAATTATTCATTGCCGCTCTTTTTAGTTGCGTTCAATTCATTCTGATTGAGTTTTTAAATACAAGAGGGTTTGATTTTATAACGATCTATCGTAAAACATGATTTTTTTCTCTCGAGAAAATTTCTATCAATTGAAAATTCATATAAAATTGATTGTCTCATTTAATTACGGGATCATGGTCATTTAATATCACAGATTCAAAAACAACATCTTCATAGGGAAGTTTAATATGTTTTTTATCTCTACATGGTATGGATTAGAATTTCTTTCGATGAACAAAATCCGCACAATTCTATAAAACGCCATTAAATGTGCATTGGGAGAAGTATGGTCAACTTGTTTCGGTGCAAAGGCTATCATCAGATATTTCATTCTATAACTGCAAAATGTTCTGCCGTTAAGTTTGGCGGAATCTACATCTGCATCCACATAAGTACCCTGTAAGCCGCCTTTCGGCGTGTGGCAGGGGGTGTAAACACCTATTTTAATTTATCGCGTATTTTAGTCTATTATTATCGCATATCGTGCGCAGGAAGAAGGAATTTTGAAAGCGATTCCTTTCATCTATTTACGCGCATTATCGGATCGGCCTAGAAAGCAGGGTGGTCGCATAATTTAAATTACGTCTTCCGAAAACGTACTTTCTCTAAACTTTTCTAATAAACGCAATCTGGCTGTAAATCTTCTATCTGCTAATGTTTCCCAACCTGCGTCTGATAATAGTTTCGTTTCGCTTGCCTTCTTATTGTAGCAATTCTTTACAAATCTTATTGCTTTACGTTGAACCTTTTCTAGTTCGCGGGTACTAATTTCGTCCGCGGGATCCCAAATACTAGATGAGTATTCTAGTTGTGGTCTCACTAACGCGAAGTAACAACGCTCTCTCACTCTTTCGTCGCATCTACCTACAATACGCCTAATGAAGCCGAGTTTTCTATTTGCTTTACCGCATATATTCCGTATGTGTGTGCTCAAATTTAAGTTATTTGTGAGAGCAATTCCGAGATATTTAACCGAGTCTACTACATTAACATCTAATTCGTTAATTTGGTACGCTATATTCATACGCATTTGTTTTCGAATTTGATGAATCATAAGATAAGCATTATTTAGTTGACAAATATGGAATAGTAAGATGTTAAAATGTTTTATATTAATTATAAGAAAGCATTAGAGTTTTATGATATTTCAATTCATCAATTTTGTGCAAGTCTCGCAACGTTTAAAAATACGGTATTATATAGTTCATACCAACACCCATCATATGTATCTGAAACATCATCAGTGAAATTTCCTCCCCCTGTTTAGCTGGAAAATGGAGCAAAATAATTTTATGATCCTGCGCTGTATGAGCAGCATGCATATAACTTACACAACAGTGATAAGGAAGAAAAGGATGTGCTGTGAAGAGGCTCTATCTTCGAAGAAATTAATTCGTAATGATTCGTGCAATTCCTCTCAATGATCGCATACCCCTCATCCACAATTTACACGGCTCGATAACCGCATCCTACAATAAACATTTACTAATATCATAGTCTGGAAACGAAAGCTGTATCGCGCAATCAAGTACACACTATTCGAGCGTATACTATGTTAATTATGAATAATTAAGATTGAAATATAACTTTGCTAATGACTGTTGCGCACGTTATATGCATGAAAGGGTTTAGAAAATCGGCTGATGTTCATTTTTAGGCTTTAATCGTTTCCAAAAAAGAAAATTCATTCGTTAGTTGTGACATTTCCGCATTCCTTCGGAAATATACTCACTCGAGCTTTAAAAATTAATGGCTGATTTATACAGATTGATTTTATATTTTTAGCTCATTATTGGAATTATTAGTGTGCATCTAATGCCTTTGCAACATTAAGTTACCAATACGAATCGTCAATTTTTTTAGTTATGAAAGACTTGATTCATATAATTATAATGCTATTTCACAACATAATTCCTGAATAAATTTCTGGCCAAGGGAATTATGCGTTGCAAGTATTGCATACATAGATTTTTTTCTATTTTTACCGATTAAGGCGATTTTTCAAAAGAGTTTAAAAACTCATTGCATACCCTTAATCTGAATTTATCATAGTTTCCAAAATTTAAATCAATAGCGATGAATAATAACATCCAATTAACTAATCATATTACCTTTCATTCATGATATTGTAAGCATAACACGACATAATTCGTATATAATAGGTATTTTCATCAAATACTCGATGTATCCCAGTCTTCTAGATCAATATTTGTATCCGATCAGGGTTAAATTTACTGGGTTTGTTACACTATTCTTCAAATAGCTCTCATGTCATAATAGACAACAAACTTTATGTGAACATGATGTCAAATAAGTTTTTTTTAATTCATCAGCACGTGATTGATTTGGTATATTTTCTTAGAGAAAAAACTTCAAGCTTTTCCTCACGGGACGGAGTGCTTTGAATGACCAAAGAAGATTAGTTTAGTCGGATAGCATTGGTACGGTGGCTGCAGGGAATGGAATGCGAGCGGGAGCACCACACAATCCCTTGGAAACGCAATCACTTCCGATTATGTAATTAGCAGAAATGGCCCTCGGCAGAGAACCTGAGGGCTGCCCTTCTCCACTTGATAGCACTGATCTCCGTCAGGAGGTCGCTTACGCGTTTAACCCCGGGGTACAGATTCAGATCTTAATCATCACGCAAGCTGACCTTGCCCATTCACTTTTACGGCTCTGATTAACTGTAAATGTAAGACAACAACATACGCTGGGGAACTAATACAAATATGACTCAAACCGTGCAATTAAGGATTGAATATCATTTATTCGCACACAATCCATCATAAATGTAGGGGGATAAGCAGGTATATTTAAATGTTTTTATATGCATAATAAACTATTTCATCATATTATGTGGTATAATAATAAAAATAACTTAGTAAATTTCCACAGAAAATTGTTATATTTGCAACCGGTTTCGTAATATAAAATTAGATCCTCAGGTAATTTTATATTACGAAACCGGTTTCAAATATAACAATTTTCTGTGGAAATTTACTAAGTTATTTTTATTATTATGGCATTCCACGATGTCACGCATTCACACATTGATTTCATTATGTGGTATAAATTAACATGGCATTAATTGCTAATTAAGAGCTAAAAAATTTCTTCTTTACCATTAGTAGAGTACGAAGGTATAAATTTTAAACCGTTATCAAGCGATCGATAACAGTTTTATTTTATTGATCCAAGATGAATGAAAGAAGTTTACAATAATATTATAGAAATTAATTAATTAATTTGGATACATTTTTTTGGATAGAATGACCACTAAGAGTTACTTAATGAGTAAATTGGTCGAAGGTGGGAAGGCTACTGAAAAATTTGCTAATCTCAAGCAAAATACTCAAAATACAAGTATGTGAGGTTTCGGAGAAAAAAAAGAGCTGTAAACATAAATTTAATAATCGAATCTTACACGCAAACAAGTCCGAGTTTATCGAAAATGCATTGAATTAAAGTGATATGTAAAACCATCTATTTTTACATATCTCAATTATGAAATATGTAATAGAAGGGCGACTACAATATATTATTTTTTGTTTATCTGCTCCCCTTTGTGTGCCCTAAAGGAAGCTTTTTTTATCAAGAGTGAAGGCATCTCAGAGAGTACCAATTTTAACTTCACTCGGAAGTGCTTCGTATTTTTTGGACAGAGGAAGACAGCTTCCAGTTCTTCGACGTGAAAGCTGCTGTCATGGGCATTAGATGTAAGGGAAACGGCATATCCAAATCATTCTTTCCTCTTCCGACCTCATATTTTGCCCTTTTCTCATCCCTTCAATGAACTCTACTTATTTATGCCAGATTTTTACTTTCACTCTCATTTCCAGATTCAACGCCCTGAAAAATATTAACTCGGGAGTTTTAGCTCACTCACTCCATTAACTGCAATGCATTCTGTACTGTCGCTACTATGACTTTATTTATGGAACATGATAATATTATATAAACACTAATCGAATAGCTATGTTAACTAAGTTGATTATTTTGCTTAAAATTTTTAAAGTTGTGTTTCTAAGAATACACAGAGTTATTTGCGTTTTGTTAGTTACGCAAGGGTTATTCCGTTGATTTTATTGAATTAATATTACGTTAATTCTAATAAAATTAGATAATGGTGACCTATAAAATTATATTATTATGTATGGATGTATTTTGAAAATTTATTAGTTTTTCATAAAAGAAGTTGGGATTTGTGATATAAAAGTACACAAAGACTAATTGGAAGAGAGAAACTGGACAATTATCGAACTCAGTTCCCCAGCTTACCAGAAAACTGGGTTCAAGTCCCTTCAGGTCTATAGTTATATATTATCTTGTGTAATATTGTATGTACTTAGATTTCTTATCAAGTATATACAAATAAACTATCCATTAATATGTAAATTATAATCAAGTGAACAAATTTTATATCCTGTAACGCTATAATTACCATTCCTTTAACTTTAAAAATATAATATCAAAAAATAACTCTGCATTATAAATGACAGGTTCTTGAAATTATCCAAATATTACCTTGAGGCTAAAATTTGGTATTCTTCCTCTCCATTAACTATCTATAAGCTTTGTTTCCCAAAAATCAATTTTTGGCAAATTTCTCCACTTAATTCAGCTTATTTGATCCAATATAATAGCCCCACATTAAGGTTATCCATGTAGGGATCAAAATACGCCTCCAATAGTTTAACTGCTGCTCCGAGATTAGCTTTGGAAATCGAGAAATTCTCCGGACGCGAAATCGGGAAGTTTATAGAGTATCGGGGGCATAAATGGAGATAAATAGAGAACGGCCTATGAATAAAACAATATTGTATCCTCGGGCACGTCTCTAAATTCCCAGGCTCAAGAAGCGTTCTTACTCGATTCCCCCACATCGCCAGCATTTCATCCCATCGCCTCGGGTAGCCTTATGGAGTAAAGTGGTGGAATGATGGAAAGATCTATGGGCCATGAAGAGCTAAGAGGGAAGTGAGATAGAAGAGAGGATGAAGGTGGTTGGAGGAAGAGAAGATGAATTATGAAGGGAGGAACTTTTAAAATAAAAGGATGCTGAATAGAGCGATATGGATTGAAAGGTATCATATTTTAATACTGACTGTCCATCAGAGCGAAAACGAAAGATATAAAAGTATTAGGCGAAAAATGAAGGACCCTCGTTTTTCGTTTTCTCTCAACGTAAGTTCTTCCGAGTCCAACGGTGCTATTACGTGGAGATTTTAAAACCAAGCTATTGATTTATTAAGAATACAATCATTTATTTTCTTTTTATCATTCTTGAAAATAATCGATAATTATTCTTTTAGAATCTTTTAAGATGCCTTTTTTAAGAATAGTGTCGAGGCAATTTTATTTCATGATAAATTTCAGTTTAGTAAAATTACCTCGAAGTTATTCTGGGTTGATAATACAAATGTTCTGCGCATTACGTTTAATTATCCCCAACAAAATATACATGTATAATGGCTGTGCATAAAACGAAAAACTACACAATTGTTTTCTCACTTTTAAGGTTATAATTAAAAGGTATTAATATCTTTTCATTGGATAGATAGCGTTTTTCTTTATGAAGATATCGAAATCTTTTTCTCCATCTAACAATTGCCCTCATTGAAATTTTGAGAATAGAAGATAGTAAAAAATTCAAATGGAGGAATAATGCTGTCAAGCTCTTTATACTCAGAGTATACATATTATTGGTATACATGCTTTCCAAGTATAGCGATGTGTTGTTTTTGAATTTTGAAGTTATCACCGGACATTTGTCCACTTGTATGTTATGCCACTGTATGATAAAAATAGTAAATTTGTCGTACTGTAATTAAGTATTTTTTTATTTTAATTTTAGAAATTAAATTTAAACTTACTTAATGATTGAATATTAACAATTCACAATTGCCGCTCGATGTTGGTTAGTATTAGGGTAATCGTAATTAGTACGATTTTTCTCCCGAACATCGAGATCAAATGAAATTTGTGTAATGCTAAAGAAAGGAATTTTAGATTGGGTGGTTGGGTCAGGAAATGAGGCAGAAAAGAGAGGAAATGCGATAAGGAATAATAGGGGATACAAGGAGGGGGTTGAAGAATGAAAACGGCCAATGGTCGAGGGAAGCCCATAAAGGGAGATGTTTAGGAATTCTGTTGATCGGGAAGCAAAGATGGTATTTTCCGATCGACCAAAGATTGAGTGAGAGATAAAGGAGTTGGTCGGATGGGATTCTCAAGATGTCCATATTTCAACTCGGAGGAGATCAGTGCTCTATGATTTGCAGCTTTCGAGAATAAAAATACAATCTTGGAGAAATTTGTCTCACTGACTGACCGTCTAAATGTTGGCGTTGCAGAGTGACAGGTAATATTATTTTCTTTTATTTTACTTTATGCATAGTAGATCAAATGCTCTCGACATGCTAATTGATACATTTTACGAATCGAAAAGTGTTACCTTCTAAGTAAATTATTCTTACTATCACTACCCTAAATATTAAAGTTTAAAAAAATTAACAATAAAAATATTTTATACTGCGCCCTTATAATGGCTTTTCTTTAAAGTATTTCGATCTCAAATTTGTCAAGTATAAAAGTACCTCGAAAAAAATGCTTTAAATACTTTAATACTTATATCATACATTATCTAATCGCTTCAAGATATTAACAGATTTTACTAGATTACTACAAATCTTTATTAGTTACGCATATAAGATAAGTAGTTCAAGGTACGACTAGACAAGTTAGGATTAGACAAGTAATTCATATTTCACTTTATACTCCGAAATTCTCTTAAATATTATTGCCTCATCACCTACGTTCCAAAATTTTCCCTGATATCGACATGGAAAGGAAATATCAATATGAAAGTATGCGAAGCTTTCAGTTTAGTATGCTTGTCATCCGGTGTTTATGTTCAGAGTACAAAGTAAGTAGCGTGAAAATATCGAATACGTTTCCTCCAGTTGTGTACTTTGCACGGGACGGATACAGAATGAGGAAAAAGGAGCGCTGTATCTTTTTATGAGAGCTACCTTCACTGAGAGCCTCAGATTAATTTTCCCTGAGAAATTCTCATGCTGAGTGGAGAGAGTGGAGTATCTCGTGCAATATCACGCACTGCGAATAAAATTGCTCTAGACCACGTTCTGCACACATGCAGTTGAATTCAGAGTATGCTTTTTACAGTGCTTGAAGCACGTGTGTCTAGAAGAAATTATACCCCTTTTGCAAAACGTGAGAATGCGAATCAATAACGTGGAAGAATAATAATAAGAGAAGTTGGATGGAGGAAAGGGAACAATTCAGGCCGAGGTGGTAGAATTACAATAAGAAAAGTTCTGTGCTAGATTTGCATTTGTAGCATCGAGAAAAAATGTTATAAAGAAAAGGATATTTTGCAAATGAAAAGTGATTGATTGATCGTACAGCAAAATTATGAAGCTATATTAATCTTCAAGTACATTTCATATTAAATGACTTAAAATATTACCAATGTACGAGTATCTGTCTTATATTTGTCAAATGTATTTACTCCAACGTTTAGATATTATCATAAATTTCTTCTACGCTAAAATTTGAAAATATTTCATACATTTTCTAACCAGCAACACAGTTGATCTTTTTAGTTTGGTTTATATAAATGGTGTGTTGAAATTTAGTAATCTAATTTTTATTTATCTACTTACTTCATAATGAAAAAATACCTTTAATCAATAAGCATAAAGAACTTTAAATTAATGATTTTTTGTGCTAATACTGCACTCGTCATATTCATTTCTGCCTACATCCCCTTGCCTTTTTTCTAAACTCTAGAATATCAGTCTTGTGTCCCTCTTCTTATGCAACTTATTCTGAATAGATGCACGTTTTCTATTTTCCAACATCTCCCACCTATCTCACCCATCCGTCTGTTTCCCACTTTCACCCTCTTGAAAGCTTCATACTCACATACATTGGGTTCCACAAGTTCCTCTTCTAGGCCCCCTCCACTTTACGCACCTCCCCCCCGAGAAGATGGGCGGATGCTTTCTTTGGACGATATATCCAAGACGTGCTCGGAATACGAATGGGCAGAGAGAACCACAGAGGGGCACTAAATTGTTGTATCTTGAGACAAAAAGTGGTGAAGAAAGGTATATTGAGGGGGATAGAGAAGATGACTGAGGAGGTGAAATAAGAAATAATGCACAGTGCTGAAAGATGGAAACTGTAAGGACTCTCCATTTGGTAGGCGCCAAACTGAGACCTCGTGAACATGTTTAGGTAGCAAATCTCTTCGCATAAATTTTCAGTGCTTGAAATCGATTTTTTGGGGTGATCAGAAAATATCTGTGTCACACATACAGTAATATGTATATGGCTATGTCCATCGTAAAAAATTACTGTTAAATATACTCTGCAAGTCTCCAATCTGCAATATAGTTACTTTTCTAAAATCTTTAGCAATGTAATATATATAATAAGAATTTTTCCTTAATCTAATATATGTCAATATCTCTTTCATTTCCCCATTATGGTTTTAATGTCCTTTTAAAAAACATAAAAGGTGATACATATAACCGATATATGTTTCTTTGACAAAAGTTCACGAATACATCCGGCTGATGAATGCTGGTTTAATAATATATAAATCAGCCAAACGTTCATCATGGATTATATTTGCAATGTTCGGTTTATATAAAAAAATATATTCTGAAGCGGAAATTTTTTGAGAACGCTTTTCATTTTCAAAATCCAATGCCATACATTGCTCACTCTTTTTTCATTACCACATTTCTATACTTTCTAGTATATTAGCTTATCAATTTCAAATAAGAAAAGTAACGTAAGTTAATTATTCTGTTAAACTCATTCGCCTCATTTTACTTTAAGGTCGAGAAAAAAATTATGCCTTCGGAAAAATAATCCATGGATTTCCGGAAATCTATTTCAATACTCCATCGTACATTCGATTTTACTTTCCAGATGTCACGCCCAAAGAACGCTGTTTTTCTTTTTGCGACATTGTATGTTTTTTCCTCGGCCACTTATCTCTATTCGATATTCGTTTTCTCCCTATTTCAATCTTCTGCATGTCAGTAAAAACTTGCAAGAAAGAAGATCGGTTCTGCCCCATATAAATCTCCCTTTTTCCCCATTCTCTCTGCATACTAAGTTCTGCCAACCCACCTTCCTTTCCCCTGCAGTTAGCTGGAGGGAAGGATGGTCGGTACGTGGCTTAGGAATGCGGAACGAAGGCAGGCACTGGAATATGAAGCAGCGTAAGAAGTTTCGATGGGGAGAGAAAAAGAGGAATGGACATGGCTTGCAAGGTCGCGATAAACTTGAGGACTAAATCCGTCGGAGTTAGGGTGAAAAGAGGGCGCGTAAGATTTTCTTTCCACCCAAATTTAGTTCGCGACCCAACTCTGCCCTTCGGTAAAATGCATGCAATGGTTACGCTTTAGTTTCCTCGGTTGTTATGGGAACCTAACTTCATTCGGGTGTCTGTTGGTAAGCAAAACTCCTGCTTATGCTTTCTTATTTCGCAGAGTCGTTCTTCTGGAAAATTGGCCGTAAACTCGCAAGCGAATGGATGCTCAAGTTGACCGATTTCATGCTCTTTTTACAAGCTTGCGAGTTTACCAAGCAACGCAATTCCGTGAGTAAGCTTTTATGATCGCAGGGAAATTATTTATGGTAGATCTTTGTCGAACTTTATTACGCAAAGCAAGAGCTTTCAAGAATGCTGATGAAGAGGATATAAGCCTTCGCAAAACATTGACTGTTGTTTTTAAAGCACGTTAATACGTAGCATTGGCTATTGTTATTAAAATTCTATAACTAAATCTAATGTAGATAGTGTAGGATAGACAACAGTTCGATACTAATAGCAGATTTATTGAATATAAGCTCGTAAATAAATGTTTGAAAAATACTAAAAGCCATCATGAATACTAGGCATACTAATGTACTATTGAATATTCTTATTCAAATTCTACATGTGCCTGTCCTACAGAAAAACAAATGGATACAATTAATCACATTATTTCAACAACTTTTTTGATTAAATTTTCACAGACGGATATTTATTTTACGGGTTAGTAATTTAAGTTTTAATAATCGATTGTGATAATGCCTCGTAAACCTAGAGACCAGTGGACCGTGTAAATTCCCTCTTAATCACTCGATTCACTCCCGGGAGATGATTGAGTTAAATGATGCCAGAAAATCGAGATTTTTAGAGTCATCCAGAAACGCTGATCTTCTGCAGAATGTAATCGGTACTCTAGCGAAAATGAGCTCACGATGAAATATTTTCCTCAAAGCTCTCAAAAGTGATTCTGGTGACATTCGTTCGACTATCTCTCGCTTATCCAAGATCGATAAAATTTTTTACTAACCATAGCGGGCAATGTCAAACCAACCCATCGTTAATTTCCACAGTTACACTCTAATTCTCCGGACAAGAGGCAACTGAAGCGCGCCGATCTGAAGCGAAAGAGAAAAATGTTATTTAGAGAAGTATATAATAACGGACATGTTTTGTTACCGTGGTCAGCAGCTGGAGCGTGAATGGTGCACGGCGACGCTCAATCTGTCCGATTTACTGCAACAGAGCGTCCCCTATCGGCTAATAGATAACACACACTCGTCCTCCAATGTTTTTCTTTCTATTTATTGCTATGTATCTTCTCCCGATTTTTATCGCGGTATGATTACTTCTATTACTACTGGAATTAGATATACGGTTGCAAGTCCCAATACAGTCATATGAACATCCAAACTAAAGAGACATCACTTTTGTCACCTCTTTCTCTATAATACTTTTTATCGTTCAAATCAATAAGAAAAATTAGTAGCTAGTTACTTAGCGAAACCGGTCGAGAAATAACAGTGTGGAAGTAAACAAAGTATATCATTTCTGAATTAGAATCTGAGATGTCCTTCCACAAGTTTACGCCTCAACATATAGCTTTTAATATGGGAAATATATGAGCCTAAATTTCTAATATATAATATTACATTTCTAGTACAATCAATCAAGTACTTATTATATAGATACACTCAACAAACTCAGAGAGTGAATATTCAAGAAGGACATATTCCATATTACGCGTCCTCCCTGCTATGTTAGCCGCTCGTTTACAATTAATAAGATAAATGAAATACATTGCAATTCCAATACATTTGGAAATTTATTTTTCCATCGAAAGGAACGTGATAGTATTAAAATAACTTTGTAGATTTCCACAGAAAATTGTTATATTTGCAACCGGTTTTGTAATATAAAATTACATCCTCAGGCGGTAATAAAAATAACTTTGTAGATTTCCACAGAAAATTGTTATATTTGCAACCGGTTTCGTAATATAATTGGATGAGGATGTAATTTTATATTACGAAACCGGTTGCAAATATAACAATTTTCTGTGGAAATCTACAAAGTTATTTTTATTACTATGGCATTCCACGAAGTCACGCCTTCTCACATTGATTTCAACGTGATAGTATCGTTAAGTTAGTTAGAATCGAGTTGCTAGCATCCCTGCCACGCACTGTAAGCTCATGGTGTAATCATGCAGACATACACATTCATGCACAAAATTAATTAATATGTAAATTACTATTAACATGTTTAATTCGTTATATTATCTTTCTTCTGACATATTTAGTTACAATTATATATGACAGAAAGTTATATATGTGTGTATATATATGTATATTAAAGATTAATGAATATATAATATACATATATTTGCAGTATTTGAATGTGGAAAATTCTCACATGGAATACAAAGTTTCATGTTCTAATTGAGGTATTTTCTAGATGACTAAGACTAATACATTTCAATTTCGCTTAAGCTATTCAATAATGATAAACTTATTATATTTCTATCGGTAAATGAATCGTTTTTACTCCCCTTTATTTAAACGTCTTCGAAAGGGGTAGTTTTTCTATGAAAAAGGTTTAAAAGTTTCTAATCCGTTCAATAATTTAATTTACTACTTTGATCTTTTTACTTTTCTATTACTATACTATTACTATTAAATTTTAAGGTGATTAGTGTTCGACGGAATGTGAAACTTTAAAGTCCCAATTTAACTATATATAATGTGTATTGCAACGATACGGGAAACGATGGATTTCAATAGATTTTATTTTTACTCAAATATCTCAGAGTTCGTTCCCTTGATTTATACATTCCAAAACCTGAATGGCCCTCGTTGGAGTTCTGTTAAGAGAAATATCGACATTCACGAAGATTTGATTCATTATTTCGAAAATGAATCCGTGGATGGAATGAAAAATCGAATAATATCCAATCGGATCTGACTCTTAATCAAGGTCACTTGAACATGAATGATCGCACATTAGTGAAATCGATCCTTCAGCATTTCATTATATGGCGTAAAGCTAAAAACGATCTTCCTTCAATACCTTTCCCCTAATTATCTCCGGAATCGACCAAATGACATTAAAATACATTGAGGCTGTGATGAGGGTCTAAATACGGAGCGAGTGCGCGAAAATTGAAAAGGGAATTTTGGAAGGATGCCCCACAGTTGAATGATGCTCCGACGGGGAATTTTAAGTAGAGAAGGGTTCGGATGGGAATAGCGATGGAATTTCCGGCATTTATCGTTTCCCGCGGGAAAAATGCTTGTCAATTATTGTCAGTATTCCTCTCAAAATCCTTAATTCTAATCTTTCATCGTTAATGCGTAGAAAACCAATTTCTCCCATCCCACCGTAATTTTTTTCTAAGGTTCATAGTAATTTATAAATAGAAAGATTTGAAAGTGGAACTATGCGATAGTATTAAGATATTAGATATCAAAAAATCTAGATTTTTTTTTCATAGCGCACGGTACTTAAATGACAACCAAACCCAGACTAACTAATTAACTAACATAGTAATTAACCCTATAATATATATTCTTTATGAAGAGCAGATTTGGGACTGAAAAGAAAAGAAATATTTTCTTTGAACCCCGTCAATATAAGATATAATATTAAATGACAATATGTTACGAAATTAACTTAAATCGGAAAGATTTGGTTTTGGAATTCAAAAACCTTGGGAAAAAATATCCTCTGCAGGAAATTCTTCTTCTTTTTTAAAATATTTAATATCCGCTTATCAACATCCTTGATAATCAGCCAAATTCTACTGTCAAATCTATTATATATAGATGCTTTGGGGGATATATATATTATATTTATACATACAAACACTCACACATATATATGTATACATAAGAGGTTACGAATGTCATTACCAAACCGCTGGGGCCACGGGCTCGCCGATTTATTTGCGTAATGGCTATCCGAATTTTACCTAGAAAAAAATCGGAAACCTACGCTCCAAAGTCGGATTTTCCATAAGAATGCATAGGGTCGATTTTTGACAATTAAAAAAAGCACTTTCCGAGCAATTAGAATAACAAAATTTCCTGTGGCTATACCTGATATATATTTCTACGGAAAACGCTATATTTTTGGTACAATTGATCGTGGGTTCGATGCCAGGAATGGAAATATTTTCAAATTTTGAAAAATCAGATCTATCTTAATATGATAGATATATGATTCAAACTTCTTAAACTTATAGATATGCGTATAATTTTGTTAGAAAAAATCAATTGTTAATATATAAGACATGGGTTCGATTCCAGAGCGACCCGTTATCTCGATTTTTCCATGAGAAATAACAATAAGAAAAATAAAAAATATGCATTGTTTAATATAATTGGTTTAATTGTACTTCTTTGCACTTTAAAGAGTGGACTTTTTTCACAATGTTAAACAGAAGTGAAAAATGGCGACATATATAGAAATATGCATTATTTTTTTGCATTTCGCAAGTAATACTCAATAATTAAGAGGAATAATATATTGCTATATATCTTTCGCAGGGTTAAGAGGGGAATATTAATCTCTGGTAAAGTACTTGTACGCCTACATTAAAGTAATTCAGGGCAAAAATAATTCAAATGATTAACATTTATTTAAGCTTCTTATTTAAGCTAAGACTTCTCATAATATTTCCCGCTACTGAGCTCAAGGTGCATTGCAAACAACTCGTAGTTTACCTTTAACTAAAATTCTACACAAAATGCCTTAAAAAAGTGAGGTCACCAAGATAAGAAAAAAATAGGTCTAAACTCGAGGTGGTTCAAATGGCACGTTTAAGGAGTAAATTCCTGCAGGTTAATACTGGTGAAGAAGATACAATATATGTATACCTCTCAATAAAAAGTAATATCCAGAGTACTACTGTCAAAAAAAAGCAAAGGCCGATGCGTGACTATATATATATGTCAGACGCTTAGCTGGGGAGAGGGTCTATGAGAAAATTTTCATATAAAAACTATGATAACCAAAGAATTAACCTAAAGTATTTAAATAGTAATATAGTAATTTCATTTTAAAAATCAGTTACGAGAAAATAACAGGAAGAATGAGAATCGATTCGAGGTTTAAAGTTAAAAGTAGTAACAAAAGTAAATATAAATAGGTAAATGTACAAATGAGTAAGCAAATATTCTAACACAAAGTAATATCCGTATGCGACGATAAAAATTACCTACTAAACACACTCAATACCAATTTTCTACCTTAACCCTTTCGCTGCAGCTGAATAATCGGTTCCCTTCGTCCTCTATGTGGGGGAGAGGATTCCTAAGCCTTAAGTTACGTTACGTTATCTGTAATACGCTCATGTTTACGTAGTAAAATTAGTAAGAATAAAACAGATTCCAAAAAACATTGTAAAAGAAATAATTTATAAAGAATATTCACGAAAATTTTATATAACTTTCAAAGTGTGTAAATCTTCAAAACATTTAATAAATCAGAAAGCCTTATAACCGTCCTTACAACAGCACCTCGTTTACCTTCGCTTCTTAGGCCTACCTTTTGCACATTTACATACGCAGCATGGTCTTACTCCCTTTGCCTTTTCTTCGGCTGGAAGCAAAGAACAGAGAAAACACCTTTCAGTTGATCTCTCCGGGCACCGTTGATCTCCGCAGCTTCCTGCTTCGCATTCCCCGGCGGACATTACGGAGGACACTTGGATCATTATGTAAGGGAACGTTTCTTTCTATCGCCTGCTGATGTGAAAATATCGGACGGAATTTAACATTCGCTTCATTTCAGGCCCATCCCAGGTACAACTTCGATTACGGCATAAAGATTACGCATATAGATAGACTAAATTAGATATAAACTTCGATTACGGCGTGAGCGATCACAAAACCGGAGACGCCAAGAGCCAGTGGGAGACCAGGGACGGAGACGTGGTCAAGGGTGCATACAGCCTGCACGAAGCCGACGGCACCATCAGAACCGTGGAATACACCGCCGACCACCACAACGGGTTCAACGCAGTGGTGAAGCGAGCTGGTAAAGCAGTGCACCCACAGCACTATGCCCACGGAGGTCACTACGGAGGTGCTGGATACGGATCTGGTCACTACGGCGGTGCATCCTCCCACGCCAACTCCAACAACGTCGCCATCGGCCACGCCTACGCCGGACACGGTTACCACGGAGGATTCGCCAATGGCAACTACGGACACTACTGAATGAATTTCGTCACGCCAGTCCGAGTTGGAGACTCCTGCGGAAGAGAATGTAGTGGTTATCTCCGAATGAAAAGTTTTGATTCCGTCCATCGACTTGGAAATAAATTAAATTATAATACATAAAGCACCTCGTCTTCATTCTCAAATCCCTATCTCGAATTCGCCACGGACTCGGAGAAAGCGTACATTAACGAAATATAATTTTTCCATAATTATTCTACTCGCACAAAATTACAGCCCGTCTTCGGAGTACGAAACTCGTGCTTTCTTATCCGTTTTCAACGCGACATAATGTGTTGTTGAAATTTTTGTCCCAACACGTCTCTTGAAACGAGGACGGTTTTACTTCAGCCATGATGCAGGAAATGCAGATTTTATTGCGAAAGAGATCCGGCGACTTCGGTGGGCAGTAAAGTCAGAACAGTCTGGGATGAGACGGCGCTTGCCAAAGAAAACGTCTCCAGAAAGACCGTGCTACGGGTGGCGGTTAAAAACCTGTACGCAGATAAATGCTCGGTTCTCCCTTGATGCGATTAAAACCTGGATAGGATGGGCGCTCCTCAAAATTTCGACAAGAAGATATTCGCATATTGATAGAGTCGCACCTAAACTCACATCGTCAAGGTGATTCCGTGCGTGGAGAGTTGAAAATAGGTCGATTCGGAAACGATCGATTGGTGATATTCTTTTTTCGTTGCCAATTTTCCCCTCTAACTTGAACGCCCATGCATCTTGACGCAAGGCATTTCCTTGCCACGATTTATCGAAATCACAGCCAAGAAGAACCTACGACATTCTCGGGAACCTTCATTTCGATCGACATTACACGCATCAGATGTTACGGAGTAAGCCCATTTTAAGGGTGGTGTGTAATGAAAAATGTTCCTTTGTGCAATGAGCGCATCCGCAAGCCAGAGAAAACGAAAGGCATTCCTCGGGCGCAAGAAATCGTCGGTTTTCAACACGGGCTCCCTTTGGGCATGCGTCGGGAGGTGTCGAAAAACATAACGATAATTATTTGAGGTAAGGAGAGCAACGTCAGAGAGCGAACGACTGAGTTTGGAATTCAATATTTATTTAAGAAACGAATATGAAAGGAGTTCAACGGGAGGTACATCGTAAATGGGATGGGTCGACGGACTTAGTAGTGTCCTCCGTGTCCATAGGCGAAGTTGTGTCCATTGGCGAATCCAGCGTAGGCGTGACCGATGGCGACGTTGTTGGCGTTGGCGTGGGAGGATGCACCGCCGTAGTGAGCATATCCGTATCCAGCTCCTCCGTAGTGTCCTCCGTGGGCATATTGCTGAGGGTGCACTGCCTTACCAGCTCGCTTCACCACTGCGTTGAACCCGTTGTGGTCGTCGGCGGTGTATTCCACGGTTCTGATGGTGCCGTCGGCTTCGTGCAGGCTGTATGCACCCTTGACCACGTCTCCGTCCCTGGTCTCCCACTGGCTCTTGGCGTCTCCGGTTTTGTGATCGCTCACGCCGTAATCGAAGTTGTACCTGGGATGGGCCTGAAATGAAGCGAAGGTTAAATCCCGTCCGATATTTTCACATCAGCAGGCGATAGAAAGAAACGTTCCCTTACATAATGATCCAAGTGTCCTCCGTAATGTCCGCCGGGGAATGCGAAGCAGGAAGCTGCGAGTGCAAGGGTGAGTAAGACCTGAGAGGAAATCATGCCTTGAGTAAAATGCGCTGCCTATCATCAGGATATGGTTATTTTCGTTATTTTCTCACCTGGGCCGCTTTCATGGTTGTGCAGTGGGAACAGCTGGAGTTGAGACTGATGGTAAGCCCTTTCATGCCGTTTCCATTTATAGTCGTCGTGTTGCAAAATGGAAATGATCGGGTGGGTGTGGGTTCTGCTAGAGAGAGCGTACTGGAACGCGGAATTCGGTAACAGTGAATTTTCCACTCGCATATTTTTAACGTCCGTGATTGAATGCGAACGGAAATAATTTTCATACAATAGCTACGATTCTTCACGGACGACTTCCTTCTTAAGTGGAATGCCTTTAAAAATTATGTTCGCAGTGTCACTTTTCAGATAGATCCATTACCATGCGACGTTTGACTTAGAAATCTCGATTCGAGCCGATCGACGGTAATTTCATTCCGGTTCATTTATTTGCCTTCATCCTCCGACACATCCAATTAAGAATTTGTAAACAATCCATACTTGGCTGAACCCGCGAATTTTATTTCCACACGCCCTCACCCACCCTCCATCCTATAAATGGCAAACGTGACGGAGTACTAATCACCAGTTCCCGATCGCCAGCCCTCCGAAGCAGACCTCAGAAGAACAATGAAGGTGGCACAGGTAAGATAAAAAAAACTCTTAAGGCATCACCGCTCTATTTGAATCGGATCTGGATAGGAATGACCATTTCCGGAAGATGAGTATAGAACACTGATTGATGCACGAAAAACTATCGATGGAGAGAAGGAACGTAAGTTTTATAAATTTCCGCAAGCAAAGCCGTTTGACTAGATCCACACAGCGACGGAAGGGAAGGATTCCGAAAATATTATAATCAAGGAGATGTTACATCAGACCATGCCATTCCCGCTTGCCTGAAATTCACGCTTCTTTTTTACACGTTTCAGATCCTCTTAACCGTTGCCCTCGCAGCTTCTTGCTTCGCTAGTGGACATCATGGGGACGGAGGTCACTTGGATTACTACGTAAGATTTTTCCATATCATACGGTGTGCATTCAATGAATGGATCTGAGAGAATATCTCGATTCCCCTTCAGGCCCATCCCAGGTACAACTTCGATTACGGCGTGAGCGATCACAAAACCGGAGACGCCAAGAGCCAGTGGGAGACCAGGGACGGAGACGTGGTCAAGGGTGCATACAGCCTGCACGAAGCCGACGGCACCATCAGAACCGTGGAATACACCGCCGACCACCACAACGGGTTCAACGCAGTGGTGAAGCGAGCTGGTAAAGCAGTGCACCCACAGCACTATGCCCACGGAGGTCAATACGGAGGTGCTGGATACGGATCTGGTCACTACGGCGGTGCATCCTCCCACGCCAACTCCAACAACGTCGCCATCGGCCACGCCTACGCCGGACACGGTTACCACGGAGGATTCGCCAATGGCAACTACGGACACTACTGAATGAATTTCGTCACGCCAGTCCGAGTTGGAGACTCCTGCGGAAGAGAATGTAGTGGTTATCTCCGAATGAAAAGTTTTGATTCCGTCCATCGACTTGGAAATAAATTAAATTATAATACATAAAGCACCTCGTCTTCATTCTCAAATCCCTATCTCGAATTCGCCACGGACTCGGAGAAAGCGTACATTAACGAAATATAATTTTTCCATAATTATTCTACTCGCACAAAATTACAGCCCGTCTTCGGAGTACGAAACTCGTGCTTTCTTATCCGTTTTCAACGCGACATAATGTGTTGTTGAAATTTTTGTCCCAACACGTCTCTTGAAACGAGGACGGTTTTACTTCAGCCACGATGCAGGAAATGCAGATTTTATTGCGAAAGAGATCCGGCGACTTCGGTGGGCAGTAAAGTCAGAACAGTCTGGGATGAGACGGCGCTTGCCAAAGAAAACGTCTCCAGAAAGACCGTGCTACGGGTGGCGGTTAAAAACCTGTACGCAGATAAATGCTCGGTTCTCCCTTGATGCGATTAAAACCTGGATAGGATGGGCGCTCCTCAAAATTTCGACAAGAAGATATTCGCATATAGATAGAGTCGCACCTAAACTCACATCGTCAAGGTGATTCCGTGCGTGGAGGGTTGAAAATAGGTCGATTCGGAAACGATCGTTTGGTGATATTCTTTTTTCGTTGCCAATTTTCCCCTCTAACTTGATCGCCCATGCATCTTGACGCAAGGCATTTCCTTGCCACGATTTATCGAAATCACAGCCAAGAAGAACCTACGACATTCTCGGGAACCTTCATTTCGATCGACATTACACGCATCAGATGTTACGGAGTAAGCCCATTTTAAGGGTGGTGTGTAATGAAAAATGTTCCTTTGTGCGATGAGCGCATCCGCAAGCCAGAGAAAACGAAAGGCATTCCTCGGGCGCAAGAAATCGTCGGTTTTCAACACGGGCTCCCTTTGGGCATGCGTCGGGAGGTGTCGAAAAACATAACGATAATTATTTGAGGTAAGGAGAGCAACGTCAGAGAGCGAACGACTGAGTTTGGAATTCAATATTTATTTAAGAAACGAATATGAAAGGAGTTCAACGGGAGGTACATCGTAAATGGGATGGGTCGACGGACTTAGTAGTGTCCTCCGTGTCCATAGGCGAAGTTGTGTCCATTGGCGAATCCAGCGTAGGCGTGACCGATGGCGACGTTGTTGGCGTTGGCGTGGGAGGATGCACCGCCGTAGTGAGCATATCCGTATCCAGCTCCTCCGTAGTGTCCTCCGTGGGCATATTGCTGAGGGTGCACTGCCTTACCAGCTCGCTTCACCACTGCGTTGAACCCGTTGTGGTCGTCGGCGGTGTATTCCACGGTTCTGATGGTGCCGTCGGCTTCGTGCAGGCTGTATGCACCCTTGACCACGTCTCCGTCCCTGGTCTCCCACTGGCTCTTGGCGTCTCCGGTTTTGTGATCGCTCACGCCGTAATCGAAGTTGTACCTGGGATGGGCCTGAAATGAAGCGAAGGTTAAATCCCGTCCGATATTTTCACATCAGCAGGCGATAGAAAGAAACGTTCCCTTACATAATGATCCAAGTGTCCTCCGTAATGTCCGCCGGGGAATGCGAAGCAGGAAGCTGCGAGTGCAAGGGTGAGTAAGACCTGAGAGGAAATCATGCCTTGAGTAAAATGCGCTGCCTATCATCAGGATATGGTTATTTTCGTTATTTTCTCACCTGGGCCGCTTTCATGGTTGTGCAGTGGGAACAGCTGGAGTTGAGACTGATGGTAAGCCCTTTCATGCCGTTTCCATTTATAGTCGTCGTGTTGCAAAATGGAAATGATCGGGTGGGTGTGGGTTCTGCTAGAGAGAGCGTACTGGAACGCGGAATTCGGTAACAGTGAATTTTCCACTCGCATATTTTTAACGTCCGTGATTGAATGCGAACGGAAATAATTTTCATACAATAGCTACGATTCTTCACGGACGACTTCCTTCTTAAGTGGAATGCCTTTAAAAATTATGTTCGCAGTGTCACTTTTCAGATAGATCCATTACCATGCGACGTTTGACTTAGAAATCTCGATTCGAGCCGATCGACGGTAATTTCATTCCGGTTCATTTATTTGCCTTCATCCTCCGATACATCCAATTAAGAATTTGTAAACAATCCATACTTGGCTGAACCCGCGAATTTTATTTCCACACGCCCTCACCCACCCTCCATCCTATAAATGGCAAACGTGACGGAGTACTAATCACCAGTTCCCGATCGCCAGCCCTCCGAAGCAGACCTCAGAAGAACAATGAAGGTGGCACAGGTAAGATAAAAAAAAACTCTTAAGGCATCACCGCTCTATTTGAATCGGATCTGGATAGGAATGACCATTTCCGGAAGATGAGTATAGAACACTGATTGATGCACGAAAAACTATCGATGGAGAGAAGGAACGTAAGTTTTATAAATTTCCGCAAGCAAAGCCGTTTGACTAGATCCACACAGCGACGGAAGGGAAGGATTCCGAAAATATTATAATCAAGGAGATGTTACATCAGACCATGCCATTCCCGCTTGCCTGAAATTCACGCTTCTTTTTTACACGTTTCAGATCCTCTTAACCGTTGCCCTCGCAGCTTCTTGCTTCGCTAGTGGACATCATGGGGACGGAGGTCACTTGGATTACTACGTAAGATTTTTCCATATCATACGGTGTGCATTCAATGAATGGATCTGAGAGAATATCTCGATTCCCCTTCAGGCCCATCCCAGGTACAACTTCGATTACGGCGTGAGCGATCACAAAACCGGAGACGCCAAGAGCCAGTGGGAGACCAGGGACGGAGACGTGGTCAAGGGTGCATACAGCCTGCACGAAGCCGACGGCACCATCAGAACCGTGGAATACACCGCCGACCACCACAACGGGTTCAACGCAGTGGTGAAGCGAGCTGGTAAAGCAGTGCACCCACAGCACTATGCCCACGGAGGTCAATACGGAGGTGCTGGATACGGATCTGGTCACTACGGCGGTGCATCCTCCCACGCCAACTCCAACAACGTCGCCATCGGCCACGCCTACGCCGGACACGGTTACCACGGAGGATTCGCCAATGGCAACTACGGACACTACTGAATGAATTTCGTCACGCCAGTCCGAGTTGGAGACTCCTGCGGAAGAGAATGTAGTGGTTATCTCCGAATGAAAAGTTTTGATTCCGTCCATCGACTTGGAAATAAATTAAATTATAATACATAAAGCACCTCGTCTTCATTCTCAAATCCCTATCTCGAATTCGCCACGGACTCGGAGAAAGCGTACATTAACGAAATATAATTTTTCCATAATTATTCTACTCGCACAAAATTACAGCCCGTCTTCGGAGTACGAAACTCGTGCTTTCTTATCCGTTTTCAACGCGACATAATGTGTTGTTGAAATTTTTGTCCCAACACGTCTCTTGAAACGAGGACGGTTTTACTTCAGCCACGATGCAGGAAATGCAGATTTTATTGCGAAAGAGATCCGGCGACTTCGGTGGGCAGTAAAGTCAGAACAGTCTGGGATGAGACGGCGCTTGCCAAAGAAAACGTCTCCAGAAAGACCGTGCTACGGGTGGCGGTTAAAAACCTGTACGCAGATAAATGCTCGGTTCTCCCTTGATGCGATTAAAACCTGGATAGGATGGGCGCTCCTCAAAATTTCGACAAGAAGATATTCGCATATAGATAGAGTCGCACCTAAACTCACATCGTCAAGGTGATTCCGTGCGTGGAGGGTTGAAAATAGGTCGATTCGGAAACGATCGTTTGGTGATATTCTTTTTTCGTTGCCAATTTTCCCCTCTAACTTGATCGCCCATGCATCTTGACGCAAGGCATTTCCTTGCCACGATTTATCGAAATCACAGCCAAGAAGAACCTACGACATTCTCGGGAACCTTCATTTCGATCGACATTACACGCATCAGATGTTACGGAGTAAGCCCATTTTAAGGGTGGTGTGTAATGAAAAATGTTCCTTTGTGCGATGAGCGCATCCGCAAGCCAGAGAAAACGAAAGGCATTCCTCGGGCGCAAGAAATCGTCGGTTTTCAACACGGGCTCCCTTTGGGCATGCGTCGGGAGGTGTCGAAAAACATAACGATAATTATTTGAGGTAAGGAGAGCAACGTCAGAGAGCGAACGACTGAGTTTGGAATTCAATATTTATTTAAGAAACGAATATGAAAGGAGTTCAACGGGAGGTACATCGTAAATGGGATGGGTCGACGGACTTAGTAGTGTCCTCCGTGTCCATAGGCGAAGTTGTGTCCATTGGCGAATCCAGCGTAGGCGTGACCGATGGCGACGTTGTTGGCGTTGGCGTGGGAGGATGCACCGCCGTAGTGAGCATATCCGTATCCAGCTCCTCCGTAGTGTCCTCCGTGGGCATATTGCTGAGGGTGCACTGCCTTACCAGCTCGCTTCACCACTGCGTTGAACCCGTTGTGGTCGTCGGCGGTGTATTCCACGGTTCTGATGGTGCCGTCGGCTTCGTGCAGGCTGTATGCACCCTTGACCACGTCTCCGTCCCTGGTCTCCCACTGGCTCTTGGCGTCTCCGGTTTTGTGATCGCTCACGCCGTAATCGAAGTTGTACCTGGGATGGGCCTGAAATGAAGCGAAGGTTAAATCCCGTCCGATATTTTCACATCAGCAGGCGATAGAAAGAAACGTTCCCTTACATAATGATCCAAGTGTCCTCCGTAATGTCCGCCGGGGAATGCGAAGCAGGAAGCTGCGAGTGCAAGGGTGAGTAAGACCTGAGAGGAAATCATGCCTTGAGTAAAATGCGCTGCCTATCATCAGGATATGGTTATTTTCGTTATTTTCTCACCTGGGCCGCTTTCATGGTTGTGCAGTGGGAACAGCTGGAGTTGAGACTGATGGTAAGCCCTTTCATGCCGTTTCCATTTATAGTCGTCGTGTTGCAAAATGGAAATGATCGGGTGGGTGTGGGTTCTGCTAGAGAGAGCGTACTGGAACGCGGAATTCGGTAACAGTGAATTTTCCACTCGCATATTTTTAACGTCCGTGATTGAATGCGAACGGAAATAATTTTCATACAATAGCTACGATTCTTCACGGACGACTTCCTTCTTAAGTGGAATGCCTTTAAAAATTATGTTCGCAGTGTCACTTTTCAGATAGATCCATTACCATGCGACGTTTGACTTAGAAATCTCGATTCGAGCCGATCGACGGTAATTTCATTCCGGTTCATTTATTTGCCTTCATCCTCCGATACATCCAATTAAGAATTTGTAAACAATCCATACTTGGCTGAACCCGCGAATTTTATTTCCACACGCCCTCACCCACCCTCCATCCTATAAATGGCAAACGTGACGGAGTACTAATCACCAGTTCCCGATCGCCAGCCCTCCGAAGCAGACCTCAGAAGAACAATGAAGGTGGCACAGGTAAGATAAAAAAAAAAAACTCTTAAGGCATCACCGCTCTATTTGAATCGGATCTGGATAGGAATGACCATTTCCGGAAGATGAGTATAGAACACTGATTGATGCACGTAAACTATCGATGGAGAGAAGGAACGTAAGTTTTATAAATTTCCGCAAGCAAAGCCGTTTGACTAGATCCACACAGCGACGGAAGGGAAGGATTCCGAAAATATTATAATCAAGGAGATGTTACATCAGACCATGCCATTCCCGCTTGCCTGAAATTCACGCTTCTTTTTTACACGTTTCAGATCCTCTTAACCGTTGCCCTCGCAGCTTCTTGCTTCGCTAGTGGACATCATGGGGACGGAGGTCACTTGGATTACTACGTAAGATTTTTCCATATCATACGGTGTGCATTCAATGAATGGATCTGAGAGAATATCTCGATTCCCCTTCAGGCCCATCCCAGGTACAACTTCGATTACGGCGTGAGCGATCACAAAACCGGAGACGCCAAGAGCCAGTGGGAGACCAGGGACGGAGACGTGGTCAAGGGTGCATACAGCCTGCACGAAGCCGACGGCACCATCAGAACCGTGGAATACACCGCCGACCACCACAACGGGTTCAACGCAGTGGTGAAGCGAGCTGGTAAAGCAGTGCACCCACAGCACTATGCCCACGGAGGTCACTACGGAGGTGCTGGATACGGATCTGGTCACTACGGCGGTGCATCCTCCCACGCCAACTCCAACAACGTCGCCATCGGCCACGCCTACGCCGGACACGGTTACCACGGAGGATTCGCCAATGGCAACTACGGACACTACTGAATGAATTTCGTCACGCCAGTCCGAGTTGGAGACTCCTGCGGAAGAGAATGTAGTGGTTATCTCCGAATGAAAAGTTTTGATTCCGTCCATCGACTTGGAAATAAATTAAATTATAATACATAAAGCACCTCGTCTTCATTCTCAAATCCCTATCTCGAATTCGCCACGGACTCGGAGAAAGCGTACATTAACGAAATATAATTTTTCCATAATTATTCTACTCGCACAAAATTACAGCCCGTCTTCGGAGTACGAAACTCGTGCTTTCTTATCCGTTTTCAACGCGACATAATGTGTTGTTGAAATTTTTGTCCCAACACGTCTCTTGAAACGAGGACGGTTTTACTTCAGCCACGATGCAGGAAATGCAGATTTTATTGCGAAAGAGATCCGGCGACTTCGGTGGGCAGTAAAGTCAGAACAGTCTGGGATGAGACGGCGCTTGCCAAAGAAAACGTCTCCAGAAAGACCGTGCTACGGGTGGCGGTTAAAAACCTGTACGCAGATAAATGCTCGGTTCTCCCTTGATGCGATTAAAACCTGGATAGGATGGGCGCTCCTCAAAATTTCGACAAGAAGATATTCGCATATAGATAGAGTCGCACCTAAACTCACATCGTCAAGGTGATTCCGTGCGTGGAGGGTTGAAAATAGGTCGATTCGGAAACGATCGTTTGGTGATATTCTTTTTTCGTTGCCAATTTTCCCCTCTAACTTGATCGCCCATGCATCTTGACGCAAGGCATTTCCTTGCCACGATTTATCGAAATCACAGCCAAGAAGAACCTACGACATTCTCGGGAACCTTCATTTCGATCGACATTACACGCATCAGATGTTACGGAGTAAGCCCATTTTAAGGGTGGTGTGTAATGAAAAATGTTCCTTTGTGCGATGAGCGCATCCGCAAGCCAGAGAAAACGAAAGGCATTCCTCGGGCGCAAGAAATCGTCGGTTTTCAACACGGGCTCCCTTTGGGCATGCGTCGGGAGGTGTCGAAAAACATAACGATAATTATTTGAGGTAAGGAGAGCAACGTCAGAGAGCGAACGACTGAGTTTGGAATTCAATATTTATTTAAGAAACGAATATGAAAGGAGTTCAACGGGAGGTACATCGTAAATGGGATGGGTCGACGGACTTAGTAGTGTCCTCCGTGTCCATAGGCGAAGTTGTGTCCATTGGCGAATCCAGCGTAGGCGTGACCGATGGCGACGTTGTTGGCGTTGGCGTGGGAGGATGCACCGCCGTAGTGAGCATATCCGTATCCAGCTCCTCCGTAGTGTCCTCCGTGGGCATATTGCTGAGGGTGCACTGCCTTACCAGCTCGCTTCACCACTGCGTTGAACCCGTTGTGGTCGTCGGCGGTGTATTCCACGGTTCTGATGGTGCCGTCGGCTTCGTGCAGGCTGTATGCACCCTTGACCACGTCTCCGTCCCTGGTCTCCCACTGGCTCTTGGCGTCTCCGGTTTTGTGATCGCTCACGCCGTAATCGAAGTTGTACCTGGGATGGGCCTGAAATGAAGCGAAGGTTAAATCCCGTCCGATATTTTCACATCAGCAGGCGATAGAAAGAAACGTTCCCTTACATAATGATCCAAGTGTCCTCCGTAATGTCCGCCGGGGAATGCGAAGCAGGAAGCTGCGAGTGCAAGGGTGAGTAAGACCTGAGAGGAAATCATGCCTTGAGTAAAATGCGCTGCCTATCATCAGGATATGGTTATTTTCGTTATTTTCTCACCTGGGCCGCTTTCATGGTTGTGCAGTGGGAACAGCTGGAGTTGAGACTGATGGTAAGCCCTTTCATGCCGTTTCCATTTATAGTCGTCGTGTTGCAAAATGGAAATGATCGGGTGGGTGTGGGTTCTGCTAGAGAGAGCGTACTGGAACGCGGAATTCGGTAACAGTGAATTTTCCACTCGCATATTTTTAACGTCCGTGATTGAATGCGAACGGAAATAATTTTCATACAATAGCTACGATTCTTCACGGACGACTTCCTTCTTAAGTGGAATGCCTTTAAAAATTATGTTCGCAGTGTCACTTTTCAGATAGATCCATTACCATGCGACGTTTGACTTAGAAATCTCGATTCGAGCCGATCGACGGTAATTTCATTCCGGTTCATTTATTTGCCTTCATCCTCCGACACATCCAATTAAGAATTTGTAAACAATACATACTTGGCTGAACCCGCGAATTTTATTTCCACACGCCCTCACCCACCCTCCATCCTATAAATGGCAAACGTGACGGAGTACTAATCACCAGTTCCCGATCGCCAGCCCTCCGAAGCAGACCTCAGAAGAACAATGAAGGTGGCACAGGTAAGATAAAAAAAACTCTTAAGGCATCACCGCTCTATTTGAATCGGATCTGGATAGGAATGACCATTTCCGGAAGATGAGTATAGAACACTGATTGATGCACGAAAAACTATCGATGGAGAGAAGGAACGTAAGTTTTATAAATTTCCGCAAGCAAAGCCGTTTGACTAGATCCACACAGCGACGGAAGGGAAGGATTCCGAAAATATTATAATCAAGGAGATGTTACATCAGACCATGCCATTCCCGCTTGCCTGAAATTCACGCTTCTTTTTTACACGTTTCAGATCCTCTTAACCGTTGCCCTCGCAGCTTCTTGCTTCGCTAGTGGACATCATGGGGACGGAGGTCACTTGGATTACTACGTAAGATTTTTCCATATCATACGGTGTGCATTCAATGAATGGATCTGAGAGAATATCTCGATTCCCCTTCAGGCCCATCCCAGGTACAACTTCGATTACGGCGTGAGCGATCACAAAACCGGAGACGCCAAGAGCCAGTGGGAGACCAGGGACGGAGACGTGGTCAAGGGTTCATACAGCCTGCACGAAGCCGACGGCACCATCAGAACCGTGGAATACACCGCCGACCACCACAACGGGTTCAACGCAGTGGTGAAGCGAGCTGGTAAAGCAGTGCACCCACAGCACTATGCCCACGGAGGTCACTACGGAGGTGCTGGATACGGATCTGGTCACTACGGCGGTGCATCCTCCCACGCCAACTCCAACAACGTCGCCATCGGCCACGCCTACGCCGGACACGGTTACCACGGAGGATTCGCCAATGGCAACTACGGACACTACTGAATGAATTTCGTCACGCCAGTCCGAGTTGGAGACTCCTGCGGAAGAGAATGTAGTGGTTATCTCCGAATGAAAAGTTTTGATTCCGTCCATCGACTTGGAAATAAATTAAATTATAATACATAAAGCACCTCGTCTTCATTCTCAAATCCCTATCTCGAATTCGCCACGGACTCGGAGAAAGCGTACATTAACGAAATATAATTTTTCCATAATTATTCTACTCGCACAAAATTACAGCCCGTCTTCGGAGTACGAAACTCGTGCTTTCTTATCCGTTTTCAACGCGATATAATGTGTTGTTGAAATTTTCGTCCCAACACGTCTCTTGAAACGAGGACGGTTTTACTTCAGCCACGATGCAGGAAATGCAGATTTTATTGCGAAAGAGATCCGGCGACTTCGGTGGGCAGTAAAGTCAGAACAGTCTGGGATGAGACGGCGCTTGCCAAAGAAAACGTCTCCAGAAAGACCGTGCTACGGGTGGCGGTTAAAAACCTGTACGCAGATAAATGCTCGGTTCTCCCTTGATGCGATTAAAACCTGGATAGGATGGGCGCTCCTCAAAATTTCGACAAGAAGATATTCGCATATAGATAGAGTCGCACCTAAACTCACATCGTCAAGGTGATTCCGTGCGTGGAGGGTTGAAAATAGGTCGATTCGGAAACGATCGTTTGGTGATATTCTTTTTTCGTTGCCAATTTTCCCCTCTAACTTGATCGCCCATGCATCTTGACGCAAGGCATTTCCTTGCCACGATTTATCGAAATCACAGCCAAGAAGAACCTACGACATTCTCGGGAAACCTTCATTTCGAACGACATTGCACGCATCAGATGTTACGGAGTAAGCCCATTTTAAGGGTGGTGTGTAATGAAAAATGTTCCTTTGTGCAATAAGCGCATCCGCAAGCGAGAGAAAACGAAAGGCATTCCTCGGGCGCAAGAAATCGGCGGTTTTCAACACGGGCTCCCTTTGGGCACGCGTCGGGAGGTGTCGAAAAACATAACGATAATTATTTGAGGTAAGGAGAGCAACGTCAGAGAGCGAACGACTGAGTTTGGAATTCAATATTTATTTAAGAAACGAATATGAAAGGAGTTCAACGGGAGGTACATCGTAAATGGGATGGGTCGACGGACTTAGTAGTGTCCTCCGTGTCCATAGGCGAAGTTGTGTCCATTGGCGAATCCAGCGTAGGCGTGACCGATGGCGACGTTGTTGGCGTTGGCGTGGGAGGATGCACCGCCGTAGTGAGCATATCCGTATCCAGCTCCTCCGTAGTGTCCTCCGTGGGCATATTGCTGAGGGTGCACTGCCTTACCAGCTCGCTTCACCACTGCGTTGAACCCGTTGTGGTCGTCGGCGGTGTATTCCACGGTTCTGATGGTGCCGTCGGCTTCGTGCAGGCTGTATGCACCCTTGACCACGTCTCCGTCCCTGGTCTCCCACTGGCTCTTGGCGTCTCCGGTTTTGTGATCGCTCACGCCGTAATCGAAGTTGTACCTGGGATGGGCCTGAAATGAAGCGAAGGTTAAATCCCGTCCGATATTTTCACATCAGCAGGCGATAGAAAGAAACGTTCCCTTACATAATGATCCAAGTGTCCTCCGTAATGTCCGCCGGGGAATGCGAAGCAGGAAGCTGCGAGTGCAAGGGTGAGTAAGACCTGAGAGGAAATCATGCCTTGAGTAAAATGCGCTGCCTATCATCAGGATATGGTTATTTTCGTTATTTTCTCACCTGGGCCGCTTTCATGGTTGTGCAGTGGGAACAGCTGGAGTTGAGACTGATGGTAAGCCCTTTCATGCCGTTTCCATTTATAGTCGTCGTGTTGCAAAATGGAAATGATCGGGTGGGTGTGGGTTCTGCTAGAGAGAGCGTACTGGAACGCGGAATTCGGTAACAGTGAATTTTCCACTCGCATATTTTTAACGTCCGTGATTCAATGCGAACGGAAATAATTTTCATACAATAGCTACGATTCTTCACGGACGACTTCCTTCTTAAGTGGAATGCCTTTAAAAATTATGTTCGCAGTGTCACTTTTCAGATAGATCCATTACCATGCGACGTTTGACTTAGAAATCTCGATTCGAGCCGATCGACGGTAATTTCATTCCGGTTCATTTATTTGCCTTCATCCTCCGACACATCCAATTAAGAATTTGTAAACAATACATACTTGGCTGAACCCGCGAATTTTATTTCCACACGCCCTCACCCACCCTCCATCCTATAAATGGCAAACGTGACGGAGTACTAATCACCAGTTCCCGATCGCCAGCCCTCCGAAGCAGACCTCAGAAGAACAATGAAGGTGGCACAGGTAAGATAAAAAAAACTCTTAAGGCATCACCGCTCTATTTGAATCGGATCTGGATAGGAATGACCATTTCCGGAAGATGAGTATAGAACACTGATTGATGCACGAAAAACTATCGATGGAGAGAAGGAACGTAAGTTTTATAAATTTCCGCAAGCAAAGCCGTTTGACTAGATCCACACAGCGACGGAAGGGAAGGATTCCGAAAATATTATAATCAAGGAGATGTTACATCAGACCATGCCATTCCCGCTTGCCTGAAATTCACGCTTCTTTTTTACACGTTTCAGATCCTCTTAACCGTTGCCCTCGCAGCTTCTTGCTTCGCTAGTGGACATCATGGGGACGGAGGTCACTTGGATTACTACGTAAGATTTTTCCATATCATACGGTGTGCATTCAATGAATGGATCTGAGAGAATATCTCGATTCCCCTTCAGGCCCATCCCAGGTACAACTTCGATTACGGCGTGAGCGATCACAAAACCGGAGACGCCAAGAGCCAGTGGGAGACCAGGGACGGAGACGTGGTCAAGGGTGCATACAGCCTGCACGAAGCCGACGGCACCATCAGAACCGTGGAATACACCGCCGACCACCACAACGGGTTCAACGCAGTGGTGAAGCGAGCTGGTAAAGCAGTGCACCCACAGCACTATGCCCACGGAGGTCACTACGGAGGTGCTGGATACGGATCTGGTCACTACGGCGGTGCATCCTCCCACGCCAACTCCAACAACGTCGCCATCGGCCACGCCTACGCCGGACACGGTTACCACGGAGGATTCGCCAATGGCAACTACGGACACTACTGAATGAATTTCGTCACGCCAGTCCGAGTTGGAGACTCCTGCGGAAGAGAATGTAGTGGTTATCTCCGAATGAAAAGTTTTGATTCCGTCCATCGACTTGGAAATAAATTAAATTATAATACATAAAGCACCTCGTCTTCATTCTCAAATCCCTATCTCGAATTCGCCACGGACTCGGAGAAAGCGTACATTTACGAAATATAATTTTTCCATAATTATTCTACTCGCACAAAATTACAGCCCGTCTTCGGAGTACGAAACTCGTGCTTTCCTCTCCGTTTTCAACGCGATATAATGTGTTGTTGAAATTTTCGTCCCAACACGTCTCTTGAAACGAGGACGGTTTTACTTCAGCCACGATGCAGGAAATGCAGATTTTATTGCGAAAGAGATCCGGCGACATCGGTTGGCAGTGAAGTCAGAACATTCTGGGATGAGACGGCGCTTGCCAAAGAAAACGTCTCCAGAAAGACCGTGCTACGGGTGGCGGTTAAAAACCTGTACGTAGATAAATGCTCGGTTCTCCCTTGATGCGATTAAAACCTGGATAGGATGGGCGCTCCTCAAAATTTCGACAAGAAGATATTCGCATATAGATAGAGTCGCACCTAAACTCACGTCGTCAAGGTGATTCCGTGCGTGGAGAGTTGAAAATAGGTCGATTCGGAAACGATCGTTTGGTGATATTCTTTCCGTTGCCAATTTTCCCCTCTAACTTGATCGCCCACGCATCTTGACGTAAGGCATTTCCTTGCCACGTTTTATCGAAATCACAGCCAAGAAGAACCTACGACATTCTCGGGAAACCTTCATTTCGAACGACATTACACGCATCAGATGTTACGGAGTAAGCCCATTTTAAGGGTGGTGTGTAATGAAAAATGTTCCTTTGTGCAATGAGCGCATCCGCAAGCCAGAGAAAACGAAAGGCATTCCTCGGGCGCAAGAAATCGTCGGTTTTCAACACGGGCTCCCTTTGGGCATGCGTCGGGAGGTGTCGAAAAACATAACGATAATTATTTGAGGTAAGGAGAGCAACGTCAGAGAGCGAACGACTGAGTTTGGAATTCAATATTTATTTAAGAAACGAATATGAAAGGAGTTCAACGGGAGGTACATCGTAAATGGGATGGGTCGACGGACTTAGTAGTGTCCTCCGTGTCCATAGGCGAAGTTGTGTCCATTGGCGAATCCAGCGTAGGCGTGACCGATGGCGACGTTGTTGGCGTTGGCGTGGGAGGATGCACCGCCGTAGTGAGCATATCCGTATCCAGCTCCTCCGTAGTGTCCTCCGTGGGCATATTGCTGAGGGTGCACTGCCTTACCAGCTCGCTTCACCACTGCGTTGAACCCGTTGTGGTCGTCGGCGGTGTATTCCACGGTTCTGATGGTGCCGTCGGCTTCGTGCAGGCTGTATGCACCCTTGACCACGTCTCCGTCCCTGGTCTCCCACTGGCTCTTGGCGTCTCCGGTTTTGTGATCGCTCACGCCGTAATCGAAGTTGTACCTGGGATGGGCCTGAAATGAAGCGAAGGTTAAATCCCGTCCGATATTTTCACATCAGCAGGCGATAGAAAGAAACGTTCCCTTACATAATGATCCAAGTGTCCTCCGTAATGTCCGCCGGGGAATGCGAAGCAGGAAGCTGCGAGTGCAAGGGTGAGTAAGACCTGAGAGGAAATCATGCCTTGAGTAAAATGCGCTGCCTATCATCAGGATATGGTTATTTTCGTTATTTTCTCACCTGGGCCGCTTTCATGGTTGTGCAGTGGGAACAGCTGGAGTTGAGACTGATGGTAAGCCCTTTCATGCCGTTTCCATTTATAGTCGTCGTGTTGCAAAATGGAAATGATCGGGTGGGTGTGGGTTCTGCTAGAGAGAGCGTACTGGAACGCGGAATTCGGTAACAGTGAATTTTCCACTCGCATATTTTTAACGTCCGTGATTGAATGCGAACGGAAATAATTTTCATACAATAGCTACGATTCTTCACGGACGACTTCCTTCTTAAGTGGAATGCCTTTAAAAATTATGTTCGCAGTGTCACTTTTCAGATAGATCCATTACCATGCGACGTTTGACTTAGAAATCTCGATTCGAGCCGATCGACGGCAATTTCATTCCGGTTCATTTATTTGCCTTCATTCTCCGATACATCCAATTAAGAATTTGTAAACAATCCATACTTGGCTGAACTCGCGAATTTTATTTCCACACGCCCTCACCCACCCTCCATCCTATAAATGGCAAACGTGACGGAGTACTAATCACCAGTTCCCGATCGCCAGCCCTCCGAAGCAGACCTCAGAAGAACAATGAAGGTGGCACAGGTAAGATAAAAAAAAAACTCTTAAGGCATCACCGCTCTATTTGAATCGGATCTGGATAGGAATGACCATTTCCGGAAGATGAGTATAGAACACTGATTGATGCACGTAAACTATTGATGGAGAGAAGGAACGTAAGTTTTATAAATTTTCGCAAGCAAAGCCGTTTGACTAGATCCACACAGCGACGGAAGGGAAGGATTCCGAAAATATTATAATCAAGGAGATGTTACAGCAGACCATGCCATTCCCGCTTGCCTGAAATTCACGCTTCTTTTTTACACGTTTCAGATCCTCTTAACCGTTGCCCTCGCAGCTTCTTGCTTCGCTAGTGGACATCATGGGGACGGAGGTCACTTGGATTACTACGTAAGATTTTTCCATATCATATGGTGTGCATTCAATGAATGGATCTGAGAGAATATCTCGATTCCCCTTCAGGCCCATCCCAGGTACAACTTCGATTACGGCGTGAGCGATCACAAAACCGGAGACGCCAAGAGCCAGTGGGAGACCAGGGACGGAGACGTGGTCAAGGGTGCATACAGCCTGCACGAAGCCGACGGCACCATCAGAACCGTGGAATAGACCGCCGACCACCACAACGGGTTCAACGCAGTGGTGAAGCGAGCTGGTAAGGCAGTGCACCCTCAGCAATATGCCCACGGAGGACACTACGGAGGAGCTGGATACGGATATGCTCACTACGGCGGTGCATCCTCCCACGCCAACGCCAACAACGTCGCCATCGGCCACTCCTACGCCGGACACGGTTACCACGGAGGATTCGCCAATGGCAACTACGGACACTACTGAATGAATTTCGTCACGCCAGTCCGAGTTGGAGACTCCTGCGGAAGAGAATGTAGTGGTTATCTCCGAATGAAAAGTTTTGATTCCGTCCATCGACTTGGAAATAAATTAAATTATAATACATAAAGCACCTCGTCTTCATTCTCAAATCCCTATCTCGATTTCGCCACGGACTCGGAGAAAGCGTACATTTACGAAATATAATTTTTCCATAATTATTCTACTCGCACAAAATTACAGCCCGTCTTCGGAGTACGAAACTCGTGCTTTCCTATCCGTTTTCAACGCGATATAATGTGTTGTTGAAATTTTCGTCCCAACACGTCTCTTGAAACGAGGACGGTTTTACTTCAGCCACGATGCAGGAAATGCAGATTTTATTGCGAAAGAGATCCGGCGACTTCGGTTGGCAGTAAAGTCAGAACATTCTGGGATGAGACGGCGCTTGCCAAAGAAAACGTCTCCAGAAAGACCGTGCTACGGGTGGCGGTTAAAAACCTGTACGTAGATAAATGCTCGGTTCTCCCTTGATGCGATTAAAACCTGGATAGGATGGGCGCTCCTCAAAATTTCTACAAGAAGATATTCGCATATAGATAGAGTCGCACCTAGACTCACATCGTCAAGGTGATTCCGTGCGTGGAGAGTTGAAAATAGGTCGATTCGGAAACGATCGTTTGGTGATATTCTTTCCGTTGCCAATTTTCCCCTCTAACTTGATCGCCCATGCATCTTGACGTAAGGCATTTCCTTGCCACGATTTATCGAAATCACAGCCAAGAAGAACCTACGACATTCTCGGGATACCTTCATTTCGAACGACATTGCACGCATCAGATGTTACGGAGTAAGCCCATTTTAAGGGTGGTGTGTAATGAAAAATGTTCCTTTGTGCAATAAGCGCATCCGCAAGCCAGAGAAAACGAATGGCATTCCTCGGGCGCAAGAAATCGGCGGTTTTCAACACGGGCTCCCTTTGGGCATGCGTCGGGAGGTGTCGAAAAACATAACGATAATTATTTGAGGTAAGGAGAGCAACGTCAGAGAGCGAACGACTGAGTTTGGAATTCAATATTTATTTAAGAAACGAATATGAAAGGAGTTCAACGGGAGGTACATCGTAAATGGGATGGGTCGACGGACTTAGTAGTGTCCTCCGTGTCCATTGGCGAATCCAGCGTAGGCGTGACCGATGGCGACGTTGTTGGCGTTGGCGTGGGAGGATGCACCGCCGTAGTGAGCATATCCGTATCCAGCTCCTCCGTAGTGTCCTCCGTGGGCATATTGCTGAGGGTGCACTGCCTTACCAGCTCGCTTCACCACTGCGTTGAACCCGTTGTGGTCGTCGGCGGTGTATTCCACGGTTCTGATGGTGCCGTCGGCTTCGTGCAGGCTGTATGCACCCTTGACCACGTCTCCGTCCCTGGTCTCCCACTGGCTCTTGGCGTCTCCGGTTTTGTGATCGCTCACGCCGTAATCGAAGTTGTACCTGGGATGGGCCTGAAATGAAGCGAAGGTTAAATCCCGTCCGATATTTTCACATCAGCAGGCGATAGAAAGAAACGTTCCCTTACATAATGATCCAAGTGTCCTCCGTAATGTCCGCCGGGGAATGCGAAGCAGGAAGCTGCGAGTGCAAGGGTGAGTAAGACCTGAGAGGAAATCATGCCTTGAGTAAAATGCGCTGCTTATCATCAGGATATGGTTATTTTCGTTATTTTCTCACCTGGGCCGCTTTCATGGTTGTGCAGTGGGAACAGCTGGAGTTGAGACTGATGGTAAGCCCTTTCATGCCGTTTCCATTTATAGTCGTCGTGTTGCAAAATGGAAATGATCGGGTGGGTGTGGGTTCTGCTAGAGAGAGCGTACTGGAACGCGGAATTCGGTAACAGTGAATTTTCCACTCGCATATTTTTAACGTCTGTGATTGAATGAGAACGGAAATAATTTTCATACAATAGCTACGATTCTTCACGGACGACTTCCTTCTTAAGTGGGATGCCTTTAAAAATTATGTTCGCAGTGTCACTTTTCAGATAGATCCATTACCATGCGACGTTTGACTTAGAAATCTCGATTCGAGCCGATCGACGGCAATTTCATTCCGGTTCATTTATTTGCCTTCATCCTCCGATACATCCAATTAAGAATTTGTAAACAATCCATACTTGGCTGAACTCGCGAATTTTATTTCCACACGCCCTCACCCACCCTCCATCCTATAAATGGCAAACGTGACGGAGTACTAATCACCAGTTCCCGATCGCCAGCCCTCCGAAGCAGACCTCAGAAGAACAATGAAGGTGGCACAGGTAAGATAAAAAAAAAAACTCTTAAGGCATCACCGCTCTATTTGAATCGGATCTGGATAGGAATGACCATTTCCGGAAGATGAGTATAGAACACTGATTGATGCACGTAAACTATTGATGGAGAGAAGGAACGTAAGTTTTATAAATTTTCGCAAGCAAAGCCGTTTGACTAGATCCACACAGCGACGGAAGGGAAGGATTCCGAAAATATTATAATCAAGGAGATGTTACATCAGACCATGCCATTCCCGCTTGCCTGAAATTCACGCTTCTTTTTTACACGTTTCAGATCCTCTTAACCGTTGCCCTCGCAGCTTCTTGCTTCGCTAGTGGACATCATGGGGACGGAGGTCACTTGGATTACTACGTAAGATTTTTCCATATCATATGGTGTGCATTCAATGAATGGATCTGAGAGAATATCTCGATTCCCCTTCAGGCCCATCCCAGGTACAACTTCGATTACGGCGTGAGCGATCACAAAACCGGAGACGCCAAGAGCCAGTGGGAGACCAGGGACGGAGACGTGGTCAAGGGTGCATAAAGCCTGCACGAAGCCGACGGCACCATCAGAACCGTGGAATACACCGCCGACCACCACAACGGGTTCAACGCAGTGGTGAAGCGAGCTGGTAAAGCAGTGCACCCTCAGCAATATGCCCACGGAGGACACTACGGAGGAGCTGGATACGGATATGCTCACTACGGCGGTGCATCCTCCCACGCCAACGCCAACAACGTCGCCATCGGCCACGCCTACGCCGGACACGGTTACCACGGAGGATTCGCCAATGGCAACTACGGACACTACTGAATGAATTTCGTCACGCCAGTCCGAGTTGGAGACTCCTGCGGAAGAGAATGTAGTGGTTATCTCCGAATGAAAAGTTTTGATTCCGTCCATCGACTTGGAAATAAATTAAATTATAATACATAAAGTACCTCGTCTTCATTCTCAAATCCCTATCTCGATTTCGCCACGGACTCGGAGAAAGCATACATTTACGAAATATAATTTTTCCATAATTATTCTACTCGCACAAAATTACAGCCCGTCTTCGGAGTACGAAACTCGTGCTTTCCTATCCGTTTTCAACGCGATATAATGTGTTGTTGAAATTTTCGTCCCAACACGTCTCTTGAAACGAGGACGGTTTTACTTCAGCCACGATGCAGGAAATGCAGATTTTATTGCGAAAGAGATCCGGCGACTTCGGTTGGCAGTAAAGTCAGAACATTCTGGGATGAGACGGCGCTTGCCAAAGAAAACGTCTCCAGAAAGACCGTGCTACGGGTGGCGGTTAAAAACCTGTACGTAGATAAATGCTCGGTTCTCCCTTGATGCGATTAAAACCTGGATAGGATGGGCGCTCCTCAAAATTTCTACAAGAAGACATTCGCATATAGATAGAGTCGCACCTAGACTCACATCGTCAAGGTGATTCCGTGCGTGGAGAGTTGAAAATAGGTCGATTCGGAAACGATCGTTTGGTGATATTCTTTCCGTTGCCAATTTTCCCCTCTAACTTGATCGCCCATGCATCTTGACGTAAGGCATTTCCTTGCCACGATTTATCGAAATCACAGCCAAGAAGAACCTACGACATTCTCGGGATACCTTCATTTCGAACGACATTGCACGCATCAGATGTTACGGAGTAAGCCCATTTTAAGGGTGGTGTGTAATGAAAAATGTTCCTTTGTGCAATAAGCGCATCCGCAAGCCAGAGAAAACGAATGGCATTCCTCGGGCGCAAGAAATCGTCGGTTTTCAACACGGGCTCCCTTTGGGCATGCGTCGGGAGGTGTCGAAAAACATAACGATAATTATTTGAGGTAAGGAGAGCAACGTCAGAGAGCGAACGACTGAGTTTGGAATTCAATATTTATTTAAGAAACGAATATGAAAGGAGTTCAACGGGAGGTACATCGTAAATGGGATGGGTCGACGGACTTAGTAGTGTCCTCCGTGTCCATAGGCGAAGTTGTGTCCATTGGCGAATCCAGCGTAGGCGTGACCGATGGCGACGTTGTTGGCGTTGGCGTGGGAGGATGCACCGCCGTAGTGAGCATATCCGTATCCAGCTCCTCCGTAGTGTCCTCCGTGGGCATATTGCTGAGGGTGCACTGCCTTACCAGCTCGCTTCACCACTGCGTTGAACCCGTTGTGGTCGTCGGCGGTGTATTCCACGGTTCTGATGGTGCCGTCGGCTTCGTGCAGGCTGTATGCACCCTTGACCACGTCTCCGTCCCTGGTCTCCCACTGGCTCTTGGCGTCTCCGGTTTTGTGATCGCTCACGCCGTAATCGAAGTTGTACCTGGGATGGGCCTGAAATGAAGCGAAGGTTAAATCCCGTCCGATATTTTCACATCAGCAGGCGATAGAAAGAAACGTTCCCTTACATAATGATCCAAGTGTCCTCCGTAATGTCCGCCGGGGAATGCGAAGCAGGAAGCTGCGAGTGCAAGGGTGAGTAAGACCTGAGAGGAAATCATGCCTTGAGTAAAATGCGCTGCTTATCATCAGGATATGGTTATTTTCGTTATTTTCTCACCTGGGCCGCTTTCATGGTTGTGCAGTGGGAACAGCTGGAGTTGAGACTGATGGTAAGCCCTTTCATGCCGTTTCCATTTATAGTCGTCGTGTTGCAAAATGGAAATGATCGGGTGGGTATGGGTTCTGCTAGAGAGAGCGTACTGGAACGCGGAATTCGGTAACAGTGAATTTTCCACTCGCATATTTTTAACGTCTGTGATTGAATGCGAACGGAAATAATTTTCATACAATAGCTACGATTCTTCACGGACGATTTCCTTCTTAAGTGGGATGCCTTTAAAAATTATGTTCGCAGTGTCACTTTTCAGATAGATCCATTACCATGCGACGTTTGACTTAGAAATCTCGATTCGAGCCGATCGACGGCAATTTCATTCCGGTTCATTTATTTGCCTTCATCCTCCGATACATCCAATTAAGAATTTGTAAACAATCCATACTTGGCTGAACTCGCGAATTTTATTTCCACACGCCCTCACCCACCCTCCATCCTATAAATGGCAAACGTGACGGAGTACTAATCACCAGTTCCCGATCGCCAGCCCTCCGAAGCAGACCTCAGAAGAACAATGAAGGTGGCACAGGTAAGATAAAAAAAAACTCTTAAGGCATCACCGCTCTATTTGAATCGGATCTGGATAGGAATGACCATTTCCGGAAGATGAGTATAGAACACTGATTGATGCACGAAAAACTATCGATGGAGAGAAGGAACGTAAGTTTTATAAATTTTCGCAAGCAAAGCCGTTTGACTAGATCCACACAGCGACGGAAGGGAAGGATTCCGAAAATATTATAATCAAGGAGATGTTACATCAGACCATGCCATTCCCGCTTGCCTGAAATTCACGCTTCTTTTTTACACGTTTCAGATCCTCTTAACCGTTGCCCTCGCAGCTTCTTGCTTCGCTAGTGGACATCATGGGGACGGAGGTCACTTGGATTACTACGTAAGATTTTTCCATATCATATGGTGTGCATTCAATGAATGGATCTGAGAGAATATCTCGATTCCCCTTCAGGCCCATCCCAGGTACAACTTCGATTACGGCGTGAGCGATCACAAAACCGGAGACGCCAAGAGCCAGTGGGAGACCAGGGACGGAGACGTGGTCAAGGGTGCATACAGCCTGCACGAAGCCGACGGCACCATCAGAACCGTGGAATACACCGCCGACCACCACAACGGGTTCAACGCAGTGGTGAAGCGAGCTGGTAAAGCAGTGCACCCACAGCACTATGCCCACGGAGGTCACTACGGAGGTGCTGGATACGGATCTGGTCACTACGGCGGTGCATCCTCCCACGCCAACTCCAACAACGTCGCCATCGGCCACGCCTACGCCGGACACGGTTACCACGGAGGATTCGCCAATGGCAACTACGGACACTACTGAATGAATTTCGTCACGCCAGTCCGAGTTGGAGACTCCTGCGGAAGAGAATGTAGTGGTTATCTCCGAATGAAAAGTTTTGATTCCGTCCATCGACTTGGAAATAAATTAAATTATAATACATAAAGCACCTCGTCTTCATTCTCAAATCCCTATCTCGGATTCGCCACGGACTCGGAGAAAGCGTACATTAACGAAATATAATTTTTCCATAATTATTCTACTCGCACAAAATTACAGCCCGTCTTCGGAGTACGAAACTCGTGCTTTCTTATCCGTTTTCAACGCGATATGATGTGTTGTTGAAATTTTTGTCCCAACACGTCTCTTGAAACGAGGACGGTTTTACTTCAGCCACGATGCAGGAAATGCAGATTTTATTGCGAAAGAGATCCGGCGACTTCGGTGGGCAGTAAAGTCAGAACAGTCTGGGATGAGACGGCGCTTGCCAAAGAAAACGTCTCCAGAAAGACCGTGCTACGGGTGGCGGTTAAAAACCTGTACGCAGATAAATGCTCGGTTCTCCCTTGATGCGATTAAAACCTGGATAGGATGGGCGCTCCTCAAAATTTCGACAAGAAGATATTCGCATATTGATAGAGTCGCACCTAAACTCACATCGTCAAGGTGATTCCGTGCGCGGAGGGTTGAAAATAGGTCGATTCGGAAACGATCGTTCGGTGATATTCTTTTTTCGTTGCCAATTTTCCCCTCTAACTTGATCGCCCATGCATCTTGACGCAAGGCATTTCCTTGCCACGATTTATCGAAATCACAGCCAAGAAGAACCTACGACATTCTCGGGAACCTTCATTTCGATCGACATTACACGCATCAGATGTTACGGAGTAAGCCCATTTTAAGGGTGGTGTGTAATGAAAAATGTTCCTTTGTGCAATGAGCGCATCCGCAAGCCAGAGAAAACGAAAGGCATTCCTCGGGCGCAAGAAATCGTCGGTTTTCAACACGGGCTCCCTTTGGGCATGCGTCGGGAGGTGTCGAAAAACATAACGATAATTATTTGAGGTAAGGAGAGCAACGTCAGAGAGCGAACGACTGAGTTTGGAATTCAATATTTATTTAAGAAACGAATATGAAAGGAGTTCAACGGGAGGTACATCGTAAATGGGATGGGTCGACGGACTTAGTAGTGTCCTCCGTGTCCATAGGCGAAGTTGTGTCCATTGGCGAATCCAGCGTAGGCGTGACCGATGGCGACGTTGTTGGCGTTGGCGTGGGAGGATGCACCGCCGTAGTGAGCATATCCGTATCCAGCTCCTCCGTAGTGTCCTCCGTGGGCATATTGCTGAGGGTGCACTGCCTTACCAGCTCGCTTCACCACTGCGTTGAACCCGTTGTGGTCGTCGGCGGTGTATTCCACGGTTCTGATGGTGCCGTCGGCTTCGTGCAGGCTGTATGCACCCTTGACCACGTCTCCGTCCCTGGTCTCCCACTGGCTCTTGGCGTCTCCGGTTTTGTGATCGCTCACGCCGTAATCGAAGTTGTACCTGGGATGGGCCTGAAATGAAGCGAAGGTTAAATCCCGTCCGATATTTTCACATCAGCAGGCGATAGAAAGAAACGTTCCCTTACATAATGATCCAAGTGTCCTCCGTAATGTCCGCCGGGGAATGCGAAGCAGGAAGCTGCGAGTGCAAGGGTGAGTAAGACCTGAGAGGAAATCATGCCTTGAGTAAAATGCGCTGCCTATCATCAGGATATGGTTATTTTCGTTATTTTCTCACCTGGGCCGCTTTCATGGTTGTGCAGTGGGAACAGCTGGAGTTGAGACTGATGGTAAGCCCTTTCATTCCGTTTCCATTTATAGTCGTCGTGTTGCAAAATGGAAACGATTGGGTGGGTGTGGGTTCTGCTAGAGAGAGCGTACTGGAACGCGGAATTCGGTAACAGTGAATTTTCCACTCGCATATTTTTAACGTCCGTGATTCAATGCGAACGGAAATAATTTTCATACAATAGCTACGATTCTTCACGGACGACTTCCTTCTTAAGTGGAATGCCTTTAAAAATTATGTTCGCAGTGTCACTTTTCAGATAGATCCATTACCATGCGACGTTTGACTTAGAAATCTCGATTCGAGCCGATCGACGGTAATTTCATTCCGGTTCATTTATTTGCCTTCATCCTCCGATACATCCAATTAAGAATTTGTAAACAATCCATACTTGGCTGAACCCGCGAATTTTATTTCCACACGCCCTCACCCACCCTCCATCCTATAAATGGCAAACGTGACGGAGTACTAATCACCAGTTCCCGATCGCCAGCCCTCCGAAGCAGACCTCAGAAGAACAATGAAGGTGGCACAGGTAAGATAAAAAAAACTCTTAAGGCATCACCGCTCTATTTGAATCGGATCTGGATAGGAATGACCATTTCCGGAAGATGAGTATAGAACACTGATTGATGCACGAAAAACTATCGATGGAGAGAAGGAACGTAAGTTTTATAAATTTCCGCAAGCAAAGCCGTTTGACTAGATCCACACAGCGACGGAAGGGAAGGATTCCGAAAATATTATAATCAAGGAGATGTTACATCAGACCATGCCATTCCCGCTTGCCTGAAATTCACGCTTCTTTTTTACACGTTTCAGATCCTCTTAACCGTTGCCCTCGCAGCTTCTTGCTTCGCTAGTGGACATCATGGGGACGGAGGTCACTTGGATTACTACGTAAGATTTTTCCATATCATATGGTGTGCATTCAATGAATGGATCTGAGAGAATATCTCGATTCCCCTTCAGGCCCATCCCAGGTACAACTTCGATTACGGCGTGAGCGATCACAAAACCGGAGACGCCAAGAGCCAGTGGGAGACCAGGGACGGAGACGTGGTCAAGGGTGCATACAGCCTGCACGAAGCCGACGGCACCATCAGAACCGTGGAATACACCGCCGACCACCACAACGGGTTCAACGCAGTGGTGAAGCGAGCTGGTAAAGCAGTGCACCCACAGCACTATGCCCACGGAGGTCACTACGGAGGTGCTGGATACGGATCTGGTCACTACGGCGGTGCATCCTCCCACGCCAACTCCAACAACGTCGCCATCGGCCACGCCTACGCCGGACACGGTTACCACGGAGGATTCGCCAATGGCAACTACGGACACTACTGAATGAATTTCGTCACGCCAGTCCGAGTTGGAGACTCCTGCGGAAGAGAATGTAGTGGTTATCTCCGAATGAAAAGTTTTGATTCCGTCCATCGACTTGGAAATAAATTAAATTATAATACATAAAGCACCTCGTCTTCATTCTCAAATCCCTATCTCGGATTCGCCACGGACTCGGAGAAAGCGTACATTAACGAAATATAATTTTTCCATAATTATTCTACTCGCACAAAATTACAGCCCGTCTTCGGAGTACGAAACTCGTGCTTTCTTATCCGTTTTCAACGCGATATGATGTGTTGTTGAAATTTTTGTCCCAACACGTCTCTTGAAACGAGGACGGTTTTACTTCAGCCACGATGCAGGAAATGCAGATTTTATTGCGAAAGAGATCCGGCGACTTCGGTGGGCAGTAAAGTCAGAACAGTCTGGGATGAGACGGCGCTTGCCAAAGAAAACGTCTCCAGAAAGACCGTGCTACGGGTGGCGGTTAAAAACCTGTACGCAGATAAATGCTCGGTTCTCCCTTGATGCGATTAAAACCTGGATAGGATGGGCGCTCCTCAAAATTTCGACAAGAATATATTCGCATATAGATAGAGTCGCACCTAAACTCACATCGTCAAGGTGATTCCGTGCGCGGAGGGTTGAAAATAGGTCGATTCGGAAACGATCGTTCGGTGATATTCTTTTTTCGTTGCCAATTTTCCCCTCTAACTTGATCGCCCATGCATCTTGACGCAAGGCATTTCCTTGCCACGATTTATCGAAATCACAGCCAAGAAGAACCTACGACATTCTCGGGAACCTTCATTTCGATCGACATTACACGCATCAGATGTTACGGAGTAAGCCCATTTTAAGGGTGGTGTGTAATGAAAAATGTTCCTTTGTGCAATGAGCGCATCCGCAAGCCAGAGAAAACGAAAGGCATTCCTCGGGCGCAAGAAATCGTCGGTTTTCAACACGGGCTCCCTTTGGGCATGCGTCGGGAGGTGTCGAAAAACATAACGATAATTATTTGAGGTAAGGAGAGCAACGTCAGAGAGCGAACGACTGAGTTTGGAATTCAATATTTATTTAAGAAACGAATATGAAAGGAGTTCAACGGGAGGTACATCGTAAATGGGATGGGTCGACGGACTTAGTAGTGTCCTCCGTGTCCATAGGCGAAGTTGTGTCCATTGGCGAATCCAGCGTAGGCGTGACCGATGGCGACGTTGTTGGCGTTGGCGTGGGAGGATGCACCGCCGTAGTGAGCATTTCCGTATCCAGCTCCTCCGTAGTGTCCTCCGTGGGCATATTGCTGAGGGTGCACTGCCTTACCAGCTCGCTTCACCACTGCGTTGAACCCGTTGTGGTCGTCGGCGGTGTATTCCACGGTTCTGATGGTGCCGTCGGCTTCGTGCAGGCTGTATGCACCCTTGACCACGTCTCCGTCCCTGGTCTCCCACTGGCTCTTGGCGTCTCCGGTTTTGTGATCGCTCACGCCGTAATCGAAGTTGTACCTGGGATGGGCCTGAAATGAAGCGAAGGTTAAATCCCGTCCGATATTTTCACATCAGCAGGCGATAGAAAGAAACGTTCCCTTACATAATGATCCAAGTGTCCTCCGTAATGTCCGCCGGGGAATGCGAAGCAGGAAGCTGCGAGTGCAAGGGTGAGTAAGACCTGAGAGGAAATCATGCCTTGAGTAAAATGCGCTGCCTATCATCAGGATATGGTTATTTTCGTTATTTTCTCACCTGGGCCGCTTTCATGGTTGTGCAGTGGGAACAGCTGGAGTTGAGACTGATGGTAAGCCCTTTCATGCCGTTTCCATTTATAGTCGTCGTGTTGCAAAATGGAAACGATCGGGTGGGTGTGGGTTCTGCTAGAGAGAGCGTACTGGAACGCGGAATTCGGTAACAGTGAATTTTCCACTCGCATATTTTTAACGTCCGTGATTGAATGCGAACGGAAATAATTTTCATACAATAGCTACGATTCTTCACGGACGACTTCCTTCTTAAGTGGAATGCCTTTAAAAATTATGTTCGCAGTGTCACTTTTCAGATAGATCCATTACCATGCGACGTTTGACTTAGAAATCTCGATTCGAGCCGATCGACGGTAATTTCATTCCGGTTCATTTATTTGCCTTCATCCTCCGATACATCCAATTAAGAATTTGTAAACAATCCATACTTGGCTGAACCCGCGAATTTTATTTCCACACGCCCTCACCCACCCTCCATCCTATAAATGGCAAACGTGACGGAGTACTAATCACCAGTTCCCGATCGCCAGCCCTCCGAAGCAGACCTCAGAAGAACAATGAAGGTGGCACAGGTAAGATAAAAAAAACTCTTAAGGCATCACCGCTCTATTTGAATCGGATCTGGATAGGAATGACCATTTCCGGAAGATGAGTATAGAACACTGATTGATGCACGAAAAACTATCGATGGAGAGAAGGAACGTAAGTTTTATAAATTTCCGCAAGCAAAGCCGTTTGACTAGATCCACACAGCGACGGAAGGGAAGGATTCCGAAAATATTATAATCAAGGAGATGTTACATCAGACCATGCCATTCCCGCTTGCCTGAAATTCACGCTTCTTTTTTACACGTTTCAGATCCTCTTAACCGTTGCCCTCGCAGCTTCTTGCTTCGCTAGTGGACATCATGGGGACGGAGGTCACTTGGATTACTACGTAAGATTTTTCCATATCATATGGTGTGCATTCAATGAATGGATCTGAGAGAATATCTCGATTCCCCTTCAGGCCCATCCCAGGTACAACTTCGATTACGGCGTGAGCGATCACAAAACCGGAGACGCCAAGAGCCAGTGGGAGACCAGGGACGGAGACGTGGTCAAGGGTGCATACAGCCTGCACGAAGCCGACGGCACCATCAGAACCGTGGAATACACCGCCGACCACCACAACGGGTTCAACGCAGTGGTGAAGCGAGCTGGTAAAGCAGTGCACCCACAGCACTATGCCCACGGAGGTCACTACGGAGGTGCTGGATACGGATCTGGTCACTACGGCGGTGCATCCTCCCACGCCAACTCCAACAACGTCGCCATCGGCCACGCCTACGCCGGACACGGTTACCACGGAGGATTCGCCAATGGCAACTACGGACACTACTGAATGAATTTCGTCACGCCAGTCCGAGTTGGAGACTCCTGCGGAAGAGAATGTAGTGGTTATCTCCGAATGAAAAGTTTTGATTCCGTCCATCGACTTGGAAATAAATTAAATTATAATACATAAAGCACCTCGTCTTCATTCTCAAATCCCTATCTCGGATTCGCCACGGACTCGGAGAAAGCGTACATTAACGAAATATAATTTTTCCATAATTATTCTACTCGCACAAAATTACAGCCCGTCTTCGGAGTACGAAACTCGTGCTTTCTTATCCGTTTTCAACGCGATATGATGTGTTGTTGAAATTTTTGTCCCAACACGTCTCTTGAAACGAGGACGGTTTTACTTCAGCCACGATGCAGGAAATGCAGATTTTATTGCGAAAGAGATCCGGCGACTTCGGTGGGCAGTAAAGTCAGAACAGTCTGGGATGAGACGGCGCTTGCCAAAGAAAACGTCTCCAGAAAGACCGTGCTACGGGTGGCGGTTAAAAACCTGTACGCAGATAAATGCTCGGTTCTCCCTTGATGCGATTAAAACCTGGATAGGATGGGCGCTCCTCAAAATTTCGACAAGAATATATTCGCATATAGATAGAGTCGCACCTAAACTCACATCGTCAAGGTGATTCCGTGCGCGGAGGGTTGAAAATAGGTCGATTCGGAAACGATCGTTCGGTGATATTCTTTTTTCGTTGCCAATTTTCCCCTCTAACTTGATCGCCCATGCATCTTGACGCAAGGCATTTCCTTGCCACGATTTATCGAAATCACAGCCAAGAAGAACCTACGACATTCTCGGGAACCTTCATTTCGATCGACATTACACGCATCAGATGTTACGGAGTAAGCCCATTTTAAGGGTGGTGTGTAATGAAAAATGTTCCTTTGTGCAATGAGCGCATCCGCAAGCCAGAGAAAACGAAAGGCATTCCTCGGGCGCAAGAAATCGTCGGTTTTCAACACGGGCTCCCTTTGGGCATGCGTCGGGAGGTGTCGAAAAACATAACGATAATTATTTGAGGTAAGGAGAGCAACGTCAGAGAGCGAACGACTGAGTTTGGAATTCAATATTTATTTAAGAAACGAATATGAAAGGAGTTCAACGGGAGGTACATCGTAAATGGGATGGGTCGACGGACTTAGTAGTGTCCTCCGTGTCCATAGGCGAAGTTGTGTCCATTGGCGAATCCAGCGTAGGCGTGACCGATGGCGACGTTGTTGGCGTTGGCGTGGGAGGATGCACCGCCGTAGTGAGCATATCCGTATCCAGCTCCTCCGTAGTGTCCTCCGTGGGCATATTGCTGAGGGTGCACTGCCTTACCAGCTCGCTTCACCACTGCGTTGAACCCGTTGTGGTCGTCGGCGGTGTATTCCACGGTTCTGATGGTGCCGTCGGCTTCGTGCAGGCTGTATGCACCCTTGACCACGTCTCCGTCCCTGGTCTCCCACTGGCTCTTGGCGTCTCCGGTTTTGTGATCGCTCACGCCGTAATCGAAGTTGTACCTGGGATGGGCCTGAAATGAAGCGAAGGTTAAATCCCGTCCGATATTTTCACATCAGCAGGCGATAGAAAGAAACGTTCCCTTACATAATGATCCAAGTGTCCTCCGTAATGTCCGCCGGGGAATGCGAAGCAGGAAGCTGCGAGTGCAAGGGTGAGTAAGACCTGAGAGGAAATCATGCCTTGAGTAAAATGCGCTGCCTATCATCAGGATATGGTTATTTTCGTTATTTTCTCACCTGGGCCGCTTTCATGGTTGTGCAGTGGGAACAGCTGGAGTTGAGACTGATGGTAAGCCCTTTCATGCCGTTTCCATTTATAGTCGTCGTGTTGCAAAATGGAAATGATCGGGTGGGTGTGGGTTCTGCTAGAGAGAGCGTACTGGAACGCGGAATTCGGTAACAGTGAATTTTCCACTCGCATATTTTTAACGTCCGTGATTCAATGCGAACGGAAATAATTTTCATACAATAGCTACGATTCTTCACGGACGACTTCCTTCTTAAGTGGAATGCCTTTAAAAATTATGTTCGCAGTGTCACTTTTCAGATAGATCCATTACCATGCGACGTTTGACTTAGAAATCTCGATTCGAGCCGATCGACGGTAATTTCATTCCGGTTCATTTATTTGCCTTCATCCTCCGATACATCCAATTAAGAATTTGTAAACAATCCATACTTGGCTGAACCCGCGAATTTTATTTCCACACGCCCTCACCCACCCTCCATCCTATAAATGGCAAACGTGACGGAGTACTAATCACCAGTTCCCGATCGCCAGCCCTCCGAAGCAGACCTCAGAAGAACAATGAAGGTGGCACAGGTAAGATAAAAAAAACTCTTAAGGCATCACCGCTCTATTTGAATCGGATCTGGATAGGAATGACCATTTCCGGAAGATGAGTATAGAACACTGATTGATGCACGAAAAACTATCGATGGAGAGAAGGAACGTAAGTTTTATAAATTTCCGCAAGCAAAGCCGTTTGACTAGATCCACACAGCGACGGAAGGGAAGGATTCCGAAAATATTATAATCAAGGAGATGTTACATCAGACCATGCCATTCCCGCTTGCCTGAAATTCACGCTTCTTTTTTACACGTTTCAGATCCTCTTAACCGTTGCCCTCGCAGCTTCTTGCTTCGCTAGTGGACATCATGGGGACGGAGGTCACTTGGATTACTACGTAAGATTTTTCCATATCATATGGTGTGCATTCAATGAATGGATCTGAGAGAATATCTCGATTCCCCTTCAGGCCCATCCCAGGTACAACTTCGATTACGGCGTGAGCGATCACAAAACCGGAGACGCCAAGAGCCAGTGGGAGACCAGGGACGGAGACGTGGTCAAGGGTGCATACAGCCTGCACGAAGCCGACGGCACCATCAGAACCGTGGAATACACCGCCGACCACCACAACGGGTTCAACGCAGTGGTGAAGCGAGCTGGTAAAGCAGTGCACCCACAGCACTATGCCCACGGAGGTCACTACGGAGGTGCTGGATACGGATCTGGTCACTACGGCGGTGCATCCTCCCACGCCAACTCCAACAACGTCGCCATCGGCCACGCCTACGCCGGACACGGTTACCACGGAGGATTCGCCAATGGCAACTACGGACACTACTGAATGAATTTCGTCACGCCAGTCCGAGTTGGAGACTCCTGCGGAAGAGAATGTAGTGGTTATCTCCGAATGAAAAGTTTTGATTCCGTCCATCGACTTGGAAATAAATTAAATTATAATACATAAAGCACCTCGTCTTCATTCTCAAATCCCTATCTCGGATTCGCCACGGACTCGGAGAAAGCGTACATTAACGAAATATAATTTTTCCATAATTATTCTACTCGCACAAAATTACAGCCCGTCTTCGGAGTACGAAACTCGTGCTTTCTTATCCGTTTTCAACGCGATATGATGTGTTGTTGAAATTTTTGTCCCAACACGTCTCTTGAAACGAGGACGGTTTTACTTCAGCCACGATGCAGGAAATGCAGATTTTATTGCGAAAGAGATCCGGCGACTTCGGTGGGCAGTAAAGTCAGAACAGTCTGGGATGAGACGGCGCTTGCCAAAGAAAACGTCTCCAGAAAGACCGTGCTACGGGTGGCGGTTAAAAACCTGTACGCAGATAAATGCTCGGTTCTCCCTTGATGCGATTAAAACCTGGATAGGATGGGCGCTCCTCAAAATTTCGACAAGAAGATATTCGCATATAGATAGAGTCTCACCTAAACTCACATCGTCAAGGTGATTCCGTGCGCGGAGGGTTGAAAATAGGTCGATTCGGAAACGATCGTTTGGTGATATTCTTTTTTCGTTGCCAATTTTCCCCTCTAACTTGATCGCCCATGCATCTTGACGCAAGGCATTTCCTTGCCACGATTTATCGAAATCACAGCCAAGAAGAACCTACGACATTCTCGGGAACCTTCATTTCGATCGACATTACACGCATCAGATGTTACGGAGTAAGCCCATTTTAAGGGTGGTGTGTAATGAAAAATGTTCCTTTGTGCAATGAGCGCATCCGCAAGCCAGAGAAAACGAAAGGCATTCCTCGGGCGCAAGAAATCGTCGGTTTTCAACACGGGCTCCCTTTGGGCATGCGTCGGGAGGTGTCGAAAAACATAACGATAATTATTTGAGGTAAGGAGAGCAACGTCAGAGAGCGAACGACTGAGTTTGGAATTCAATATTTATTTAAGAAACGAATATGAAAGGAGTTCAACGGGAGGTACATCGTAAATGGGATGGGTCGACGGACTTAGTAGTGTCCTCCGTGTCCATAGGCGAAGTTGTGTCCATTGGCGAATCCAGCGTAGGCGTGACCGATGGCGACGTTGTTGGCGTTGGCGTGGGAGGATGCACCGCCGTAGTGAGCATATCCGTATCCAGCTCCTCCGTAGTGTCCTCCGTGGGCATATTGCTGAGGGTGCACTGCCTTACCAGCTCGCTTCACCACTGCGTTGAACCCGTTGTGGTCGTCGGCGGTGTATTCCACGGTTCTGATGGTGCCGTCGGCTTCGTGCAGGCTGTATGCACCCTTGACCACGTCTCCGTCCCTGGTCTCCCACTGGCTCTTGGCGTCTCCGGTTTTGTGATCGCTCACGCCGTAATCGAAGTTGTACCTGGGATGGGCCTGAAATGAAGCGAAGGTTAAATCCCGTCCGATATTTTCACATCAGCAGGCGATAGAAAGAAACGTTCCCTTACATAATGATCCAAGTGTCCTCCGTAATGTCCGCCGGGGAATGCGAAGCAGGAAGCTGCGAGTGCAAGGGTGAGTAAGACCTGAGAGGAAATCATGCCTTGAGTAAAATGCGCTGCCTATCATCAGGATATGGTTATTTTCGTTATTTTCTCACCTGGGCCGCTTTCATGGTTGTGCAGTGGGAACAGCTGGAGTTGAGACTGATGGCAAGCCCTTTCATGCCGTTTCCATTTATAGTCGTCGTGTTGCAAAATGGAAACGATCGGGTGGGTGTGGGTTCTGCTAGAGAGAGCGTACTGGAACGCGGAATTCGGTAACAGTGAATTTTCCACTCGCATATTTTTAACGTCCGTGATTCAATGCGAACGGAAATAATTTTCATACAATAGCTACGATTCTTCACGGACGACTTCCTTCTTAAGTGGAATGCCTTTAAAAATTATGTTCGCAGTGTCACTTTTCAGATAGATCCATTACCATGCGACGTTTGACTTAGAAATCTCGATTCGAGCCGATCGACGGTAATTTCATTCCGGTTCATTTATTTGCCTTCATCCTCCGATACATCCAATTAAGAATTTGTAAACAATCCATACTTGGCTGAACCCGCGAATTTTATTTCCACACGCCCTCACCCACCCTCCATCCTATAAATGGCAAACGTGACGGAGTACTAATCACCAGTTCCCGATCGCCAGCCCTCCGAAGCAGACCTCAGAAGAACAATGAAGGTGGCACAGGTAAGATAAAAAAAACTCTTAAGGCATCACCGCTCTATTTGAATCGGATCTGGATAGGAATGACCATTTCCGGAAGATGAGTATAGAACACTGATTGATGCACGAAAAACTATCGATGGAGAGAAGGAACGTAAGTTTTATAAATTTCCGCAAGCAAAGCCGTTTGACTAGATCCACACAGCGACGGAAGGGAAGGATTCCGAAAATATTATAATCAAGGAGATGTTACATCAGACCATGCCATTCCCGCTTGCCTGAAATTCACGCTTCTTTTTTACACGTTTCAGATCCTCTTAACCGTTGCCCTCGCAGCTTCTTGCTTCGCTAGTGGACATCATGGGGACGGAGGTCACTTGGATTACTACGTAAGATTTTTCCATATCATATGGTGTGCATTCAATGAATGGATCTGAGAGAATATCTCGATTCCCCTTCAGGTCCATCCCAGGTACAACTTCGATTACGGCGTGAGCGATCACAAAACCGGAGACGCCAAGAGCCAGTGGGAGACCAGGGACGGAGACGTGGTCAAGGGTGCATACAGCCTGCACGAAGCCGACGGCACCATCAGAACCGTGGAATACACCGCCGACCACCACAACGGGTTCAACGCAGTGGTGAAGCGAGCTGGTAAAGCAGTGCACCCACAGCACTATGCCCACGGAGGTCACTACGGAGGTGCTGGATACGGATCTGGTCACTACGGCGGTGCATCCTCCCACGCCAACTCCAACAACGTCGCCATCGGCCACGCCTACGCCGGACACGGTTACCACGGAGGATTCGCCAATGGCAACTACGGACACTACTGAATGAATTTCGTCACGCCAGTCCGAGTTGGAGACTCCTGCGGAAGAGAATGTAGTGGTTATCTCCGAATGAAAAGTTTTGATTCCGTCCATCGACTTGGAAATAAATTAAATTATAATACATAAAGCACCTCGTCTTCATTCTCAAATCCCTATCTCGGATTCGCCACGGACTCGGAGAAAGCGTACATTAACGAAATATAATTTTTCCATAATTATTCTACTCGCACAAAATTACAGCCCGTCTTCGGAGTACGAAACTCGTGCTTTCTTATCCGTTTTCAACGCGATATGATGTGTTGTTGAAATTTTTGTCCCAACACGTCTCTTGAAACGAGGACGGTTTTACTTCAGCCACGATGCAGGAAATGCAGATTTTATTGCGAAAGAGATCCGGCGACTTCGGTGGGCAGTAAAGTCAGAACAGTCTGGGATGAGACGGCGCTTGCCAAAGAAAACGTCTCCAGAAAGACCGTGCTACGGGTGGCGGTTAAAAACCTGTACGTAGATAAATGCTCGGTTCTCCCTTGATGCGATTAAAACCTGGATAGGATGGGCGCTCCTCAAAATTTCGACAAGAAGATATTCGCATATAGATAGAGTCTCACCTAAACTCACATCGTCAAGGTGATTCCGTGCGCGGAGGGTTGAAAATAGGTCGATTCGGAAACGATCGTTTGGTGATATTCTTTTTTCGTTGCCAATTTTCCCCTCTAACTTGATCGCCCATGCATCTTGACGCAAGGCATTTCCTTGCCACGATTTATCGAAATCACAGCCAAGAAGAACCTACGACATTCTCGGGAACCTTCATTTCGATCGACATTACACGCATCAGATGTTACGGAGTAAGCCCATTTTAAGGGTGGTGTGTAATGAAAAATGTTCCTTTGTGCAATGAGCGCATCCGCAAGCCAGAGAAAACGAAAGGCATTCCTCGGGCGCAAGAAATCGTCGGTTTTCAACACGGGCTCCCTTTGGGCATGCGTCGGGAGGTGTCGAAAAACATAACGATAATTATTTGAGGTAAGGAGAGCAACGTCAGAGAGCGAACGACTGAGTTTGGAATTCAATATTTATTTAAGAAACGAATATGAAAGGAGTTCAACGGGAGGTACATCGTAAATGGGATGGGTCGACGGACTTAGTAGTGTCCTCCGTGTCCATAGGCGAAGTTGTGTCCATTGGCGAATCCAGCGTAGGCGTGACCGATGGCGACGTTGTTGGCGTTGGCGTGGGAGGATGCACCGCCGTAGTGAGCATATCCGTATCCAGCTCCTCCGTAGTGTCCTCCGTGGGCATATTGCTGAGGGTGCACTGCCTTACCAGCTCGCTTCACCACTGCGTTGAACCCGTTGTGGTCGTCGGCGGTGTATTCCACGGTTCTGATGGTGCCGTCGGCTTCGTGCAGGCTGTATGCACCCTTGACCACGTCTCCGTCCCTGGTCTCCCACTGGCTCTTGGCGTCTCCGGTTTTGTGATCGCTCACGCCGTAATCGAAGTTGTACCTGGGATGGGCCTGAAATGAAGCGAAGGTTAAATCCCGTCCGATATTTTCACATCAGCAGGCGATAGAAAGAAACGTTCCCTTACATAATGATCCAAGTGTCCTCCGTAATGTCCGCCGGGGAATGCGAAGCAGGAAGCTGCGAGTGCAAGGGTGAGTAAGACCTGAGAGGAAATCATGCCTTGAGTAAAATGCGCTGCCTATCATCAGGATATGGTTATTTTCGTTATTTTCTCACCTGGGCCGCTTTCATGGTTGTGCAGTGGGAACAGCTGGAGTTGAGACTGATGGTAAGCCCTTTCATGCCGTTTCCATTTATAGTCGTCGTGTTGCAAAATGGAAACGATCGGGTGGGTGTGGGTTCTGCTAGAGAGAGCGTACTGGAACGCGGAATTCGGTAACAGTGAATTTTCCACTCGCATATTTTTAACGTCCGTGATTCAATGCGAACGGAAATAATTTTCATACAATAGCTACGATTCTTCACGGACGACTTCCTTCTTAAGTGGAATGCCTTTAAAAATTATGTTCGCAGTGTCACTTTTCAGATAGATCCATTACCATGCGACGTTTGACTTAGAAATCTCGATTCGAGCCGATCGACGGTAATTTCATTCCGGTTCATTTATTTGCCTTCATCCTCCGATACATCCAATTAAGAATTTGTAAACAATCCATACTTGGCTGAACCCGCGAATTTTATTTCCACACGCCCTCACCCACCCTCCATCCTATAAATGGCAAACGTGACGGAGTACTAATCACCAGTTCCCGATCGCCAGCCCTCCGAAGCAGACCTCAGAAGAACAATGAAGGTGGCACAGGTAAGATAAAAAAAACTCTTAAGGCATCACCGCTCTATTTGAATCGGATCTGGATAGGAATGACCATTTCCGGAAGATGAGTATAGAACACTGATTGATGCACGAAAAACTATCGATGGAGAGAAGGAACGTAAGTTTTATAAATTTCCGCAAGCAAAGCCGTTTGACTAGATCCACACAGCGACGGAAGGGAAGGATTCCGAAAATATTATAATCAAGGAGATGTTACATCAGACCATGCCATTCCCGCTTGCCTGAAATTCACGCTTCTTTTTTACACGTTTCAGATCCTCTTAACCGTTGCCCTCGCAGCTTCTTGCTTCGCTAGTGGACATCATGGGGACGGAGGTCACTTGGATTACTACGTAAGATTTTTCCATATCATATGGTGTGCATTCAATGAATGGATCTGAGAGAATATCTCGATTCCCCTTCAGGCCCATCCCAGGTACAACTTCGATTACGGCGTGAGCGATCACAAAACCGGAGACGCCAAGAGCCAGTGGGAGACCAGGGACGGAGACGTGGTCAAGGGTGCATACAGCCTGCACGAAGCCGACGGCACCATCAGAACCGTGGAATACACCGCCGACCACCACAACGGGTTCAACGCAGTGGTGAAGCGAGCTGGTAAAGCAGTGCACCCACAGCACTATGCCCACGGAGGTCACTACGGAGGTGCTGGATACGGATCTGGTCACTACGGCGGTGCATCCTCCCACGCCAACTCCAACAACGTCGCCATCGGCCACGCCTACGCCGGACACGGTTACCACGGAGGATTCGCCAATGGCAACTACGGACACTACTGAATGAATTTCGTCACGCCAGTCCGAGTTGGAGACTCCTGCGGAAGAGAATGTAGTGGTTATCTCCGAATGAAAAGTTTTGATTCCGTCCATCGACTTGGAAATAAATTAAATTATAATACATAAAGCACCTCGTCTTCATTCTCAAATCCCTATCTCGGATTCGCCACGGACTCGGAGAAAGCGTACATTAACGAAATATAATTTTTCCATAATTATTCTACTCGCACAAAATTACAGCCCGTCTTCGGAGTACGAAACTCGTGCTTTCTTATCCGTTTTCAACGCGATATGATGTGTTGTTGAAATTTTTGTCCCAACACGTCTCTTGAAACGAGGACGGTTTTACTTCAGCCACGATGCAGGAAATGCAGATTTTATTGCGAAAGAGATCCGGCGACTTCGGTGGGCAGTAAAGTCAGAACAGTCTGGGATGAGACGGCGCTTGCCAAAGAAAACGTCTCCAGATAGACCGTGCTACGGGTGGCGGTTAAAAACCTGTACGTAGATAAATGCTCGGTTCTCCCTTGATGCGATTAAAACCTGGATAGGATGGGCGCTCCTCAAAATTTCGACAAGAAGATATTCGCATATAGATAGAGTCTCACCTAAACTCACATCGTCAAGGTGATTCCGTGCGCGGAGGGTTGAAAATAGGTCGATTCGGAAACGATCGTTTGGTGATATTCTTTTTTCGTTGCCAATTTTCCCCTCTAACTTGATCGCCCATGCATCTTGACGCAAGGCATTTCCTTGCCACGATTTATCGAAATCACAGCCAAGAAGAACCTACGACATTCTCGGGAACCTTCATTTCGATCGACATTACACGCATCAGATGTTACGGAGTAAGCCCATTTTAAGGGTGGTGTGTAATGAAAAATGTTCCTTTGTGCAATGAGCGCATCCGCAAGCCAGAGAAAACGAAAGGCATTCCTCGGGCGCAAGAAATCGTCGGTTTTCAACACGGGCTCCCTTTGGGCATGCGTCGGGAGGTGTCGAAAAACATAACGATAATTATTTGAGGTAAGGAGAGCAACGTCAGAGAGCGAACGACTGAGTTTGGAATTCAATATTTATTTAAGAAACGAATATGAAAGGAGTTCAACGGGAGGTACATCGTAAATGGGATGGGTCGACGGACTTAGTAGTGTCCTCCGTGTCCATAGGCGAAGTTGTGTCCATTGGCGAATCCAGCGTAGGCGTGACCGATGGCGACGTTGTTGGCGTTGGCGTGGGAGGATGCACCGCCGTAGTGAGCATATCCGTATCCAGCTCCTCCGTAGTGTCCTCCGTGGGCATATTGCTGAGGGTGCACTGCCTTACCAGCTCGCTTCACCACTGCGTTGAACCCGTTGTGGTCGTCGGCGGTGTATTCCACGGTTCTGATGGTGCCGTCGGCTTCGTGCAGGCTGTATGCACCCTTGACCACGTCTCCGTCCCTGGTCTCCCACTGGCTCTTGGCGTCTCCGGTTTTGTGATCGCTCACGCCGTAATCGAAGTTGTACCTGGGATGGGCCTGAAATGAAGCGAAGGTTAAATCCCGTCCGATATTTTCACATCAGCAGGCGATAGAAAGAAACGTTCCCTTACATAATGATCCAAGTGTCCTCCGTAATGTCCGCCGGGGAATGCGAAGCAGGAAGCTGCGAGTGCAAGGGTGAGTAAGACCTGAGAGGAAATCATGCCTTGAGTAAAATGCGCTGCCTATCATCAGGATATGGTTATTTTCGTTATTTTCTCACCTGGGCCGCTTTCATGGTTGTGCAGTGGGAACAGCTGGAGTTGAGACTGATGGTAAGCCCTTTCATGCCGTTTCCATTTATAGTCGTCGTGTTGCAAAATGGAAACGATCGGGTGGGTGTGGGTTCTGCTAGAGAGAGCGTACTGGAACGCGGAATTCGGTAACAGTGAATTTTCCACTCGCATATTTTTAACGTCCGTGATTCAATGCGAACGGAAATAATTTTCATACAATAGCTACGATTCTTCACGGACGACTTCCTTCTTAAGTGGAATGCCTTTAAAAATTATGTTCGCAGTGTCACTTTTCAGATAGATCCATTACCATGCGACGTTTGACTTAGAAATCTCGATTCGAGCCGATCGACGGTAATTTCATTCCGGTTCATTTATTTGCCTTCATCCTCCGATACATCCAATTAAGAATTTGTAAACAATCCATACTTGGCTGAACCCGCGAATTTTATTTCCACACGCCCTCACCCACCCTCCATCCTATAAATGGCAAACGTGACGGAGTACTAATCACCAGTTCCCGATCGCCAGCCCTCCGAAGCAGACCTCAGAAGAACAATGAAGGTGGCACAGGTAAGATAAAAAAAACTCTTAAGGCATCACCGCTCTATTTGAATCGGATCTGGATAGGAATGACCATTTCCGGAAGATGAGTATAGAACACTGATTGATGCACGAAAAACTATCGATGGAGAGAAGGAACGTAAGTTTTATAAATTTCCGCAAGCAAAGCCGTTTGACTAGATCCACACAGCGACGGAAGGGAAGGATTCCGAAAATATTATAATCAAGGAGATGTTACATCAGACCATGCCATTCCCGCTTGCCTGAAATTCACGCTTCTTTTTTACACGTTTCAGATCCTCTTAACCGTTGCCCTCGCAGCTTCTTGCTTCGCTAGTGGACATCATGGGGACGGAGGTCACTTGGATTACTACGTAAGATTTTTCCATATCATATGGTGTGCATTCAATGAATGGATCTGAGAGAATATCTCGATTCCCCTTCAGGCCCATCCCAGGTACAACTTCGATTACGGCGTGAGCGATCACAAAACCGGAGACGCCAAGAGCCAGTGGGAGACCAGGGACGGAGACGTGGTCAAGGGTGCATACAGCCTGCACGAAGCCGACGGCACCATCAGAACCGTGGAATACACCGCCGACCACCACAACGGGTTCAACGCAGTGGTGAAGCGAGCTGGTAAAGCAGTGCACCCACAGCACTATGCCCACGGAGGTCACTACGGAGGTGCTGGATACGGATCTGGTCACTACGGCGGTGCATCCTCCCACGCCAACTCCAACAACGTCGCCATCGGCCACGCCTACGCCGGACACGGTTACCACGGAGGATTCGCCAATGGCAACTACGGACACTACTGAATGAATTTCGTCACGCCAGTCCGAGTTGGAGACTCCTGCGGAAGAGAATGTAGTGGTTATCTCCGAATGAAAAGTTTTGATTCCGTCCATCGACTTGGAAATAAATTAAATTATAATACATAAAGCACCTCGTCTTCATTCTCAAATCCCTATCTCGGATTCGCCACGGACTCGGAGAAAGCGTACATTAACGAAATATAATTTTTCCATAATTATTCTACTCGCACAAAATTACAGCCCGTCTTCGGAGTACGAAACTCGTGCTTTCTTATCCGTTTTCAACGCGATATGATGTGTTGTTGAAATTTTTGTCCCAACACGTCTCTTGAAACGAGGACGGTTTTACTTCAGCCACGATGCAGGAAATGCAGATTTTATTGCGAAAGAGATCCGGCGACTTCGGTGGGCAGTAAAGTCAGAACAGTCTGGGATGAGACGGCGCTTGCCAAAGAAAACGTCTCCAGATAGACCGTGCTACGGGTGGCGGTTAAAAACCTGTACGTAGATAAATGCTCGGTTCTCCCTTGATGCGATTAAAACCTGGATAGGATGGGCGCTCCTCAAAATTTCGACAAGAAGATATTCGCATATAGATAGAGTCTCACCTAAACTCACATCGTCAAGGTGATTCCGTGCGCGGAGGGTTGAAAATAGGTCGATTCGGAAACGATCGTTTGGTGATATTCTTTTTTCGTTGCCAATTTTCCCCTCTAACTTGATCGCCCATGCATCTTGACGCAAGGCATTTCCTTGCCACGATTTATCGAAATCACAGCCAAGAAGAACCTACGACATTCTCGGGAACCTTCATTTCGATCGACATTACACGCATCAGATGTTACGGAGTAAGCCCATTTTAAGGGTGGTGTGTAATGAAAAATGTTCCTTTGTGCAATGAGCGCATCCGCAAGCCAGAGAAAACGAAAGGCATTCCTCGGGCGCAAGAAATCGTCGGTTTTCAACACGGGCTCCCTTTGGGCATGCGTCGGGAGGTGTCGAAAAACATAACGATAATTATTTGAGGTAAGGAGAGCAACGTCAGAGAGCGAACGACTGAGTTTGGAATTCAATATTTATTTAAGAAACGAATATGAAAGGAGTTCAACGGGAGGTACATCGTAAATGGGATGGGTCGACGGACTTAGTAGTGTCCTCCGTGTCCATAGGCGAAGTTGTGTCCATTGGCGAATCCAGCGTAGGCGTGACCGATGGCGACGTTGTTGGCGTTGGCGTGGGAGGATGCACCGCCGTAGTGAGCATATCCGTATCCAGCTCCTCCGTAGTGTCCTCCGTGGGCATATTGCTGAGGGTGCACTGCCTTACCAGCTCGCTTCACCACTGCGTTGAACCCGTTGTGGTCGTCGGCGGTGTATTCCACGGTTCTGATGGTGCCGTCGGCTTCGTGCAGGCTGTATGCACCCTTGACCACGTCTCCGTCCCTGGTCTCCCACTGGCTCTTGGCGTCTCCGGTTTTGTGATCGCTCACGCCGTAATCGAAGTTGTACCTGGGATGGGCCTGAAATGAAGCGAAGGTTAAATCCCGTCCGATATTTTCACATCAGCAGGCGATAGAAAGAAACGTTCCCTTACATAATGATCCAAGTGTCCTCCGTAATGTCCGCCGGGGAATGCGAAGCAGGAAGCTGCGAGTGCAAGGGTGAGTAAGACCTGAGAGGAAATCATGCCTTGAGTAAAATGCGCTGCCTATCATCAGGATATGGTTATTTTCGTTATTTTCTCACCTGGGCCGCTTTCATGGTTGTGCAGTGGGAACAGCTGGAGTTGAGACTGATGGTAAGCCCTTTCATGCCGTTTCCATTTATAGTCGTCGTGTTGCAAAATGGAAATGATCGGGTGGGTGTGGGTTCTGCTAGAGAGAGCGTACTGGAACGCGGAATTCGGTAACAGTGAATTTTCCACTCGCATATTTTTAACGTCCGTGATTCAATGCGAACGGAAATAATTTTCATACAATAGCTACGATTCTTCACGGACGACTTCCTTCTTAAGTGGAATGCCTTTAAAAATTATGTTCGCAGTGTCACTTTTCAGATAGATCCATTACCATGCGACGTTTGACTTAGAAATCTCGATTCGAGCCGATCGACGGTAATTTCATTCCGGTTCATTTATTTGCCTTCATCCTCCGATACATCCAATTAAGAATTTGTAAACAATCCATACTTGGCTGAACCCGCGAATTTTATTTCCACACGCCCTCACCCACCCTCCATCCTATAAATGGCAAACGTGACGGAGTACTAATCACCAGTTCCCGATCGCCAGCCCTCCGAAGCAGACCTCAGAAGAACAATGAAGGTGGCACAGGTAAGATAAAAAAAACTCTTAAGGCATCACCGCTCTATTTGAATCGGATCTGGATAGGAATGACCATTTCCGGAAGATGAGTATAGAACACTGATTGATGCACGAAAAACTATCGATGGAGAGAAGGAACGTAAGTTTTATAAATTTCCGCAAGCAAAGCCGTTTGACTAGATCCACACAGCGACGGAAGGGAAGGATTCCGAAAATATTATAATCAAGGAGATGTTACATCAGACCATGCCATTCCCGCTTGCCTGAAATTCACGCTTCTTTTTTACACGTTTCAGATCCTCTTAACCGTTGCCCTCGCAGCTTCTTGCTTCGCTAGTGGACATCATGGGGACGGAGGTCACTTGGATTACTACGTAAGATTTTTCCATATCATATGGTGTGCATTCAATGAATGGATCTGAGAGAATATCTCGATTCCCCTTCAGGCCCATCCCAGGTACAACTTCGATTACGGCGTGAGCGATCACAAAACCGGAGACGCCAAGAGCCAGTGGGAGACCAGGGACGGAGACGTGGTCAAGGGTGCATACAGCCTGCACGAAGCCGACGGCACCATCAGAACCGTGGAATACACCGCCGACCACCACAACGGGTTCAACGCAGTGGTGAAGCGAGCTGGTAAAGCAGTGCACCCACAGCACTATGCCCACGGAGGTCACTACGGAGGTGCTGGATACGGATCTGGTCACTACGGCGGTGCATCCTCCCACGCCAACTCCAACAACGTCGCCATCGGCCACGCCTACGCCGGACACGGTTACCACGGAGGATTCGCCAATGGCAACTACGGACACTACTGAATGAATTTCGTCACGCCAGTCCGAGTTGGAGACTCCTGCGGAAGAGAATGTAGTGGTTATCTCCGAATGAAAAGTTTTGATTCCGTCCATCGACTTGGAAATAAATTAAATTATAATACATAAAGCACCTCGTCTTCATTCTCAAATCCCTATCTCGGATTCGCCACGGACTCGGAGAAAGCGTACATTAACGAAATATAATTTTTCCATAATTATTCTACTCGCACAAAATTACAGCCCGTCTTCGGAGTACGAAACTCGTGCTTTCTTATCCGTTTTCAACGCGATATGATGTGTTGTTGAAATTTTTGTCCCAACACGTCTCTTGAAACGAGGACGGTTTTACTTCAGCCACGATGCAGGAAATGCAGATTTTATTGCGAAAGAGATCCGGCGACTTCGGTGGGCAGTAAAGTCAGAACAGTCTGGGATGAGACGGCGCTTGCCAAAGAAAACGTCTCCAGATAGACCGTGCTACGGGTGGCGGTTAAAAACCTGTACGTAGATAAATGCTCGGTTCTCCCTTGATGCGATTAAAACCTGGATAGGATGGGCGCTCCTCAAAATTTCGACAAGAAGATATTCGCATATAGATAGAGTCTCACCTAAACTCACATCGTCAAGGTGATTCCGTGCGCGGAGGGTTGAAAATAGGTCGATTCGGAAACGATCGTTTGGTGATATTCTTTTTTCGTTGCCAATTTTCCCCTCTAACTTGATCGCCCATGCATCTTGACGCAAGGCATTTCCTTGCCACGATTTATCGAAATCACAGCCAAGAAGAACCTACGACATTCTCGGGAACCTTCATTTCGATCGACATTACACGCATCAGATGTTACGGAGTAAGCCCATTTTAAGGGTGGTGTGTAATGAAAAATGTTCCTTTGTGCAATGAGCGCATCCGCAAGCCAGAGAAAACGAAAGGCATTCCTCGGGCGCAAGAAATCGTCGGTTTTCAACACGGGCTCCCTTTGGGCATGCGTCGGGAGGTGTCGAAAAACATAACGATAATTATTTGAGGTAAGGAGAGCAACGTCAGAGAGCGAACGACTGAGTTTGGAATTCAATATTTATTTAAGAAACGAATATGAAAGGAGTTCAACGGGAGGTACATCGTAAATGGGATGGGTCGACGGACTTAGTAGTGTCCTCCGTGTCCATAGGCGAAGTTGTGTCCATTGGCGAATCCAGCGTAGGCGTGACCGATGGCGACGTTGTTGGCGTTGGCGTGGGAGGATGCACCGCCGTAGTGAGCATATCCGTATCCAGCTCCTCCGTAGTGTCCTCCGTGGGCATATTGCTGAGGGTGCACTGCCTTACCAGCTCGCTTCACCACTGCGTTGAACCCGTTGTGGTCGTCGGCGGTGTATTCCACGGTTCTGATGGTGCCGTCGGCTTCGTGCAGGCTGTATGCACCCTTGACCACGTCTCCGTCCCTGGTCTCCCACTGGCTCTTGGCGTCTCCGGTTTTGTGATCGCTCACGCCGTAATCGAAGTTGTACCTGGGATGGGCCTGAAATGAAGCGAAGGTTAAATCCCGTCCGATATTTTCACATCAGCAGGCGATAGAAAGAAACGTTCCCTTACATAATGATCCAAGTGTCCTCCGTAATGTCCGCCGGGGAATGCGAAGCAGGAAGCTGCGAGTGCAAGGGTGAGTAAGACCTGAGAGGAAATCATGCCTTGAGTAAAATGCGCTGCCTATCATCAGGATATGGTTATTTTCGTTATTTTCTCACCTGGGCCGCTTTCATGGTTGTGCAGTGGGAACAGCTGGAGTTGAGACTGATGGTAAGCCCTTTCATTCCGTTTCCATTTATAGTCGTCGTGTTGCAAAATGGAAACGATCGGGTGGGTGTGGGTTCTGCTAGAGAGAGCGTACTGGAACGCGGAATTCGGTAACAGTGAATTTTCCACTCGCATATTTTTAACGTCCGTGATTCAATGCGAACGGAAATAATTTTCATACAATAGCTACGATTCTTCACGGACGACTTCCTTCTTAAGTGGAATGCCTTTAAAAATTATGTTCGCAGTGTCACTTTTCAGATAGATCCATTACCATGCGACGTTTGACTTAGAAATCTCGATTCGAGCCGATCGACGGTAATTTCATTCCGGTTCATTTATTTGCCTTCATCCTCCGATACATCCAATTAAGAATTTGTAAACAATCCATACTTGGCTGAACCCGCGAATTTTATTTCCACACGCCCTCACCCACCCTCCATCCTATAAATGGCAAACGTGACGGAGTACTAATCACCAGTTCCCGATCGCCAGCCCTCCGAAGCAGACCTCAGAAGAACAATGAAGGTGGCACAGGTAAGATAAAAAAAACTCTTAAGGCATCACCGCTCTATTTGAATCGGATCTGGATAGGAATGACCATTTCCGGAAGATGAGTATAGAACACTGATTGATGCACGAAAAACTATCGATGGAGAGAAGGAACGTAAGTTTTATAAATTTCCGCAAGCAAAGCCGTTTGACTAGATCCACACAGCGACGGAAGGGAAGGATTCCGAAAATATTATAATCAAGGAGATGTTACATCAGACCATGCCATTCCCGCTTGCCTGAAATTCACGCTTCTTTTTTACACGTTTCAGATCCTCTTAACCGTTGCCCTCGCAGCTTCTTGCTTCGCTAGTGGACATCATGGGGACGGAGGTCACTTGGATTACTACGTAAGATTTTTCCATATCATATGGTGTGCATTCAATGAATGGATCTGAGAGAATATCTCGATTCCCCTTCAGGCCCATCCCAGGTACAACTTCGATTACGGCGTGAGCGATCACAAAACCGGAGACGCCAAGAGCCAGTGGGAGACCAGGGACGGAGACGTGGTCAAGGGTGCATACAGCCTGCACGAAGCCGACGGCACCATCAGAACCGTGGAATACACCGCCGACCACCACAACGGGTTCAACGCAGTGGTGAAGCGAGCTGGTAAAGCAGTGCACCCACAGCACTATGCCCACGGAGGTCACTACGGAGGTGCTGGATACGGATCTGGTCACTACGGCGGTGCATCCTCCCACGCCAACTCCAACAACGTCGCCATCGGCCACGCCTACGCCGGACACGGTTACCACGGAGGATTCGCCAATGGCAACTACGGACACTACTGAATGAATTTCGTCACGCCAGTCCGAGTTGGAGACTCCTGCGGAAGAGAATGTAGTGGTTATCTCCGAATGAAAAGTTTTGATTCCGTCCATCGACTTGGAAATAAATTAAATTATAATACATAAAGCACCTCGTCTTCATTCTCAAATCCCTATCTCGGATTCGCCACGGACTCGGAGAAAGCGTACATTAACGAAATATAATTTTTCCATAATTATTCTACTCGCACAAAATTACAGCCCGTCTTCGGAGTACGAAACTCGTGCTTTCTTATCCGTTTTCAACGCGATATAATGTGTTGTTGAAATTTTTGTCCCAACACGTCTCTTGAAACGAGGACGGTTTTACTTCAGCCACGATGCAGGAAATGCAGATTTTATTGCGAAAGAGATCCGGCGACTTCGGTGGGCAGTAAAGTCAGAACAGTCTGGGATGAGACGGCGCTTGCCAAAGAAAACGTCTCCAGAAAGACCGTGCTACGGGTGGCGGTTAAAAACCTGTACGCAGATAAATGCTCGGTTCTCCCTTGATGCGATTAAAACCTGGATAGGATGGGCGCTCCTCAAAATTTCGACAAGAAGATATTCGCATATAGATAGAGTCGCACCTAAACTCACATCGTCAAGGTGATTCCGTGCGCGGAGGGTTGTAAATAGGTCGATTCGGAAACGATCGTTTGGTGATATTCTTTTTTCGTTGCCAATTTTCCCCTCTTACTTGATCGCCCATGCATCTTGACGCAAGGCATTTCCTTGCCACGATTTATCGAAATCACAGCCAAGAAGAACCTACGACATTCTCGGGAACCTTCATTTCGATCGACATTACACGCATCAGATGTTACGGAGTAAGCCCATTTTAAGGGTGGTGTGTAATGAAAAATGTTCCTTTGTGCAATGAGCGCATCCGCAAGCCAGAGAAAACGAAAGGCATTCCTCGGGCGCAAGAAATCGTCGGTTTTCAACACGGGCTCCCTTTGGGCATGCGTCGGGAGGTGTCGAAAAACATAACGATAATTATTTGAGGTAAGGAGAGCAACGTCAGAGAGCGAACGACTGAGTTTGGAATTCAATATTTATTTAAGAAACGAATATGAAAGGAGTTCAACGGGAGGTACATCGTAAATGGGATGGGTCGACGGACTTAGTAGTGTCCTCCGTGTCCATAGGCGAAGTTGTGTCCATTGGCGAATCCAGCGTAGGCGTGACCGATGGCGACGTTGTTGGCGTTGGCGTGGGAGGATGCACCGCCGTAGTGAGCATATCCGTATCCAGCTCCTCCGTAGTGTCCTCCGTGGGCATATTGCTGAGGGTGCACTGCCTTACCAGCTCGCTTCACCACTGCGTTGAACCCGTTGTGGTCGTCGGCGGTGTATTCCACGGTTCTGATGGTGCCGTCGGCTTCGTGCAGGCTGTATGCACCCTTGACCACGTCTCCGTCCCTGGTCTCCCACTGGCTCTTGGCGTCTCCGGTTTTGTGATCGCTCACGCCGTAATCGAAGTTGTACCTGGGATGGGCCTGAAATGAAGCGAAGGTTAAATCCCGTCCGATATTTTCACATCAGCAGGCGATAGAAAGAAACGTTCCCTTACATAATGATCCAAGTGTCCTCCGTAATGTCCGCCGGGGAATGCGAAGCAGGAAGCTGCGAGTGCAAGGGTGAGTAAGACCTGAGAGGAAATCATGCCTTGAGTAAAATGCGCTGCCTATCATCAGGATATGGTTATTTTCGTTATTTTCTCACCTGGGCCGCTTTCATGGTTGTGCAGTGGGAACAGCTGGAGTTGAGACTGATGGTAAGCCCTTTCATGCCGTTTCCATTTATAGTCGTCGTGTTGCAAAATGGAAATGATCGGGTGGGTGTGGGTTCTGCTAGAGAGAGCGTACTGGAACGCGGAATTCGGTAACAGTGAATTTTCCACTCGCATATTTTTAACGTCCGTGATTCAATGCGAACGGAAATAATTTTCATACAATAGCTACGATTCTTCACGGACGACTTCCTTCTTAAGTGGAATGCCTTTAAAAATTATGTTCGCAGTGTCACTTTTCAGATAGATCCATTACCATGCGACGTTTGACTTAGAAATCTCGATTCGAGCCGATCGACGGTAATTTCATTCCGGTTCATTTATTTGCCTTCATCCTCCGATACATCCAATTAAGAATTTGTAAACAATCCATACTTGGCTGAACCCGCGAATTTTATTTCCACACGCCCTCACCCACCCTCCATCCTATAAATGGCAAACGTGACGGAGTACTAATCACCAGTTCCCGATCGCCAGCCCTCCGAAGCAGACCTCAGAAGAACAATGAAGGTGGCACAGGTAAGATAAAAAAAACTCTTAAGGCATCACCGCTCTATTTGAATCGGATCTGGATAGGAATGACCATTTCCGGAAGATGAGTATAGAACACTGATTGATGCACGAAAAACTATCGATGGAGAGAAGGAACGTAAGTTTTATAAATTTCCGCAAGCAAAGCCGTTTGACTAGATCCACACAGCGACGGAAGGGAAGGATTCCGAAAATATTATAATCAAGGAGATGTTACATCAGACCATGCCATTCCCGCTTGCCTGAAATTCACGCTTCTTTTTTACACGTTTCAGATCCTCTTAACCGTTGCCCTCGCAGCTTCTTGCTTCGCTAGTGGACATCATGGGGACGGAGGTCACTTGGATTACTACGTAAGATTTTTCCATATCATATGGTGTGCATTCAATGAATGGATCTGAGAGAATATCTCGATTCCCCTTCAGGCCCATCCCAGGTACAACTTCGATTACGGCGTGAGCGATCACAAAACCGGAGACGCCAAGAGCCAGTGGGAGACCAGGGACGGAGACGTGGTCAAGGGTGCATACAGCCTGCACGAAGCCGACGGCACCATCAGAACCGTGGAATACACCGCCGACCACCACAACGGGTTCAACGCAGTGGTGAAGCGAGCTGGTAAAGCAGTGCACCCACAGCACTATGCCCACGGAGGTCACTACGGAGGTGCTGGATACGGATCTGGTCACTACGGCGGTGCATCCTCCCACGCCAACTCCAACAACGTCGCCATCGGCCACGCCTACGCCGGACACGGTTACCACGGAGGATTCGCCAATGGCAACTACGGACACTACTGAATGAATTTCGTCACGCCAGTCCGAGTTGGAGACTCCTGCGGAAGAGAATGTAGTGGTTATCTCCGAATGAAAAGTTTTGATTCCGTCCATCGACTTGGAAATAAATTAAATTATAATACATAAAGCACCTCGTCTTCATTCTCAAATCCCTATCTCGGATTCGCCACGGACTCGGAGAAAGCGTACATTAACGAAATATAATTTTTCCATAATTATTCTACTCGCACAAAATTACAGCCCGTCTTCGGAGTACGAAACTCGTGCTTTCTTATCCGTTTTCAACGCGATATGATGTGTTGTTGAAATTTTTGTCCCAACACGTCTCTTGAAACGAGGACGGTTTTACTTCAGCCACGATGCAGGAAATGCAGATTTTATTGCGAAAGAGATCCGGCGACTTCGGTGGGCAGTAAAGTCAGAACAGTCTGGGATGAGACGGCGCTTGCCAAAGAAAACGTCTCCAGAAAGACCGTGCTACGGGTGGCGGTTAAAACCCTGTACGCAGATAAATGCTCGGTTCTCCCTTGATGCGATTAAAACCTGGATAGGATGGGCGCTCCTCAAAATTTCGACAAGAAGATATTCGCATATAGATAGAGTCGCACCTAAACTCACATCGTCAAGGTGATTCCGTGCGCGGAGGGTTGAAAATAGGTCGATTCGGAAACGATCGTTTGGTGATATTCTTTTTTCGTTGCCAATTTTCCCCTCTAACTTGATCGCCCATGCATCTTGACGCAAGGCATTTCCTTGCCACGATTTATCGAAATCACAGCCAAGAAGAACCTACGACATTCTCGGGAACCTTCATTTCGATCGACATTACACGCATCAGATGTTACGGAGTAAGCCCATTTTAAGGGTGGTGTGTAATGAAAAATGTTCCTTTGTGCAATGAGCGCATCCGCAAGCCAGAGAAAACGAAAGGCATTCCTCGGGCGCAAGAAATCGTCGGTTTTCAACACGGGCTCCCTTTGGGCATGCGTCGGGAGGTGTCGAAAAACATAACGATAATTATTTGAGGTAAGGAGAGCAACGTCAGAGAGCGAACGACTGAGTTTGGAATTCAATATTTATTTAAGAAACGAATATGAAAGGAGTTCAACGGGAGGTACATCGTAAATGGGATGGGTCGACGGACTTAGTAGTGTCCTCCGTGTCCATAGGCGAAGTTGTGTCCATTGGCGAATCCAGCGTAGGCGTGACCGATGGCGACGTTGTTGGCGTTGGCGTGGGAGGATGCACCGCCGTAGTGAGCATATCCGTATCCAGCTCCTCCGTAGTGTCCTCCGTGGGCATATTGCTGAGGGTGCACTGCCTTACCAGCTCGCTTCACCACTGCGTTGAACCCGTTGTGGTCGTCGGCGGTGTATTCCACGGTTCTGATGGTGCCGTCGGCTTCGTGCAGGCTGTATGCACCCTTGACCACGTCTCCGTCCCTGGTCTCCCACTGGCTCTTGGCGTCTCCGGTTTTGTGATCGCTCACGCCGTAATCGAAGTTGTACCTGGGATGGGCCTGAAATGAAGCGAAGGTTAAATCCCGTCCGATATTTTCACATCAGCAGGCGATAGAAAGAAACGTTCCCTTACATAATGATCCAAGTGTCCTCCGTAATGTCCGCCGGGGAATGCGAAGCAGGAAGCTGCGAGTGCAAGGGTGAGTAAGACCTGAGAGGAAATCATGCCTTGAGTAAAATGCGCTGCCTATCATCAGGATATGGTTATTTTCGTTATTTTCTCACCTGGGCCGCTTTCATGGTTGTGCAGTGGGAACAGCTGGAGTTGAGACTGATGGTAAGCCCTTTCATGCCGTTTCCATTTATAGTCGTCGTGTTGCAAAATGGAAACGATCGGGTGGGTGTGGGTTCTGCTAGAGAGAGCGTACTGGAACGCGGAATTCGGTAACAGTGAATTTTCCACTCGCATATTTTTAACGTCCGTGATTGAATGCGAACGGAAATAATTTTCATACAATAGCTACGATTCTTCACGGACGACTTCCTTCTTAAGTGGAATGCCTTTAAAAATTATGTTCGCAGTGTCACTTTTCAGATAGATCCATTACCATGCGACGTTTGACTTAGAAATCTCGATTCGAGCCGATCGACGGTAATTTCATTCCGGTTCATTTATTTGCCTTCATCCTCCGATACATCCAATTAAGAATTTGTAAACAATCCATACTTGGCTGAACCCGCGAATTTTATTTCCACACGCCCTCACCCACCCTCCATCCTATAAATGGCAAACGTGACGGAGTACTAATCACCAGTTCCCGATCGCCAGCCCTCCGAAGCAGACCTCAGAAGAACAATGAAGGTGGCACAGGTAAGATAAAAAAAACTCTTAAGGCATCACCGCTCTATTTGAATCGGATCTGGATAGGAATGACCATTTCCGGAAGATGAGTATAGAACACTGATTGATGCACGAAAAACTATCGATGGAGAGAAGGAACGTAAGTTTTATAAATTTCCGCAAGCAAAGCCGTTTGACTAGATCCACACAGCGACGGAAGGGAAGGATTCCGAAAATATTATAATCAAGGAGATGTTACATCAGACCATGCCATTCCCGCTTGCCTGAAATTCACGCTTCTTTTTTACACGTTTCAGATCCTCTTAACCGTTGCCCTCGCAGCTTCTTGCTTCGCTAGTGGACATCATGGGGACGGAGGTCACTTGGATTACTACGTAAGATTTTTCCATATCATATGGTGTGCATTCAATGAATGGATCTGAGAGAATATCTCGATTCCCCTTCAGGTCCATCCCAGGTACAACTTCGATTACGGCGTGAGCGATCACAAAACCGGAGACGCCAAGAGCCAGTGGGAGACCAGGGACGGAGACGTGGTCAAGGGTGCATACAGCCTGCACGAAGCCGACGGCACCATCAGAACCGTGGAATACACCGCCGACCACCACAACGGGTTCAACGCAGTGGTGAAGCGAGCTGGTAAAGCAGTGCACCCACAGCACTATGCCCACGGAGGTCACTACGGAGGTGCTGGATACGGATCTGGTCACTACGGCGGTGCATCCTCCCACGCCAACTCCAACAACGTCGCCATCGGCCACGCCTACGCCGGACACGGTTACCACGGAGGATTCGCCAATGGCAACTACGGACACTACTGAATGAATTTCGTCACGCCAGTCCGAGTTGGAGACTCCTGCGGAAGAGAATGTAGTGGTTATCTCCGAATGAAAAGTTTTGATTCCGTCCATCGACTTGGAAATAAATTAATTTATAATACATAAAGCACCTCGTCTTCATTCTCAAATCCCTATCTCGAATTCGCCACGGACTCGGAGAAAGCGTACATTAACGAAATATAATTTTTCCATAATTATTCTACTCGCACAAAATTACAGCCCGTCTTCGGAGTACGAAACTCGTGCTTTCTTATCCGTTTTCAACGCGATATAATGTGTTGTTGAAATTTTTGTCCCAACACGTCTCTTGAAACGAGGACGGTTTTACTTCAGCCACGATGCAGGAAATGCAGATTTTATTGCGAAAGAGATCCGGCGACTTCGGTGGGCAGTAAAGTCAGAACAGTCTGGGATGAGACGGCGCTTGCCAAAGAAAACGTCTCCAGAAAGACCGTGCTACGGGTGGCGGTTAAAAACCTGTACGCAGATAAATGCTCGGTTCTCCCTTGATGCGATTAAAACCTGGATAGGATGGGCGCTCCTCAAAATTTCGACAAGAAGATATTCGCATATAGATAGAGTCGCACCTAAACTCACATCGTCAAGGTGATTCCGTGCGTGGAGGGTTGAAAATAGGTCGATTCGGAAACGATCGTTCGGTGATATTCTTTTTTCGTTGCCAATTTTCCCCTCTAACTTGATCGCCCATGCATCTTGACGCAAGGCATTTCCTTGCCACGATTTATCGAAATCACAGCCAAGAAGAACCTACGACATTCTCGGGAACCTTCATTTCGATGGACATTACACGCATCAGATGTTACGGAGTAAGCCCATTTTAAGGGTGGTGTGTAATGAAAAATGTTCCTTTGTGCAATGAGCGCATCCGCAAGCCAGAGAAAACGAAAGGCATTCCTCGGGCGCAAGAAATCGTCGGTTTTCAACACGGGCTCCCTTTGGGCATGCGTCGGGAGGTGTCGAAAAACATAACGATAATTATTTGAGGTAAGGAGAGCAACGTCAGAGAGCGAACGACTGAGTTTGGAATTCAATATTTATTTAAGAAACGAATATGAAAGGAGTTCAACGGGAGGTACATCGTAAATGGGATGGGTCGACGGACTTAGTAGTGTCCTCCGTGTCCATAGGCGAAGTTGTGTCCATTGGCGAATCCAGCGTAGGCGTGACCGATGGCGACGTTGTTGGCGTTGGCGTGGGAGGATGCACCGCCGTAGTGAGCATATCCGTATCCAGCTCCTCCGTAGTGTCCTCCGTGGGCATATTGCTGAGGGTGCACTGCCTTACCAGCTCGCTTCACCACTGCGTTGAACCCGTTGTGGTCGTCGGCGGTGTATTCCACGGTTCTGATGGTGCCGTCGGCTTCGTGCAGGCTGTATGCACCCTTGACCACGTCTCCGTCCCTGGTCTCCCACTGGCTCTTGGCGTCTCCGGTTTTGTGATCGCTCACGCCGTAATCGAAGTTGTACCTGGGATGGGCCTGAAATGAAGCGAAGGTTAAATCCCGTCCGATATTTTCACATCAGCAGGCGATAGAAAGAAACGTTCCCTTACATAATGATCCAAGTGTCCTCCGTAATGTCCGCCGGGGAATGCGAAGCAGGAAGCTGCGAGTGCAAGGGTGAGTAAGACCTGAGAGGAAATCATGCCTTGAGTAAAATGCGCTGCCTATCATCAGGATATGGTTATTTTCGTTATTTTCTCACCTGGGCCGCTTTCATGGTTGTGCAGTGGGAACAGCTGGAGTTGAGACTGATGGTAAGCCCTTTCATTCCGTTTCCATTTATAGTCGTCGTGTTGCAAAATGGAAACGATCGGGTGGGTGTGGGTTCTGCTAGAGAGAGCGTACTGGAACGCGGAATTCGGTAACAGTGAATTTTCCACTCGCATATTTTTAACGTCCGTGATTCAATGCGAACGGAAATAATTTTCATACAATAGCTACGATTCTTCACGGACGACTTCCTTCTTAAGTGGAATGCCTTTAAAAATTATGTTCGCAGTGTCACTTTTCAGATAGATCCATTACCATGCGACGTTTGACTTAGAAATCTCGATTCGAGCCGATCGACGGTAATTTCATTCCGGTTCATTTATTTGCCTTCATCCTCCGATACATCCAATTAAGAATTTGTAAACAATCCATACTTGGCTGAACCCGCGAATTTTATTTCCACACGCCCTCACCCACCCTCCATCCTATAAATGGCAAACGTGACGGAGTACTAATCACCAGTTCCCGATCGCCAGCCCTCCGAAGCAGACCTCAGAAGAACAATGAAGGTGGCACAGGTAAGATAAAAAAAACTCTTAAGGCATCACCGCTCTATTTGAATCGGATCTGGATAGGAATGACCATTTCCGGAAGATGAGTATAGAACACTGATTGATGCACGAAAAACTATCGATGGAGAGAAGGAACGTAAGTTTTATAAATTTCCGCAAGCAAAGCCGTTTGACTAGATCCACACAGCGACGGAAGGGAAGGATTCCGAAAATATTATAATCAAGGAGATGTTACATCAGACCATGCCATTCCCGCTTGCCTGAAATTCACGCTTCTTTTTTACACGTTTCAGATCCTCTTAACCGTTGCCCTCGCAGCTTCTTGCTTCGCTAGTGGACATCATGGGGACGGAGGTCACTTGGATTACTACGTAAGATTTTTCCATATCATATGGTGTGCATTCAATGAATGGATCTGAGAGAATATCTCGATTCCCCTTCAGGCCCATCCCAGGTACAACTTCGATTACGGCGTGAGCGATCACAAAACCGGAGACGCCAAGAGCCAGTGGGAGACCAGGGACGGAGACGTGGTCAAGGGTGCATACAGCCTGCACGAAGCCGACGGCACCATCAGAACCGTGGAATACACCGCCGACCACCACAACGGGTTCAACGCAGTGGTGAAGCGAGCTGGTAAAGCAGTGCACCCACAGCACTATGCCCACGGAGGTCACTACGGAGGTGCTGGATACGGATCTGGTCACTACGGCGGTGCATCCTCCCACGCCAACTCCAACAACGTCGCCATCGGCCACGCCTACGCCGGACACGGTTACCACGGAGGATTCGCCAATGGCAACTACGGACACTACTGAATGAATTTCGTCACGCCAGTCCGAGTTGGAGACTCCTGCGGAAGAGAATGTAGTGGTTATCTCCGAATGAAAAGTTTTGATTCCGTCCATCGACTTGGAAATAAATTAAATTATAATACATAAAGCACCTCGTCTTCATTCTCAAATCCCTATCTCGAATTCGCCACGGACTCGGAGAAAGCGTACATTAACGAAATATAATTTTTCCATAATTATTCTACTCGCACAAAATTACAGCCCGTCTTCGGAGTACGAAACTCGTGCTTTCTTATCCGTTTTCAACGCGATATAATGTGTTGTTGAAATTTTTGTCCCAACACGTCTCTTGAAACGAGGACGGTTTTACTTCAGCCACGATGCAGGAAATGCAGATTTTATTGCGAAAGAGATCCGGCGACTTCGGTGGGCAGTAAAGTCAGAACAGTCTGGGATGAGACGGCGCTTGCCAAAGAAAACGTCTCCAGAAAGACCGTGCTACGGGTGGCGGTTAAAACCCTGTACGCAGATAAATGCTCGGTTCTCCCTTGATGCGATTAAAACCTGGATAGGATGGGCGCTCCTCAAAATTTCGACAAGAAGATATTCGCATATAGATAGAGTCGCACCTAAACTCACATCGTCAAGGTGATTCCGTGCGCGGAGGGTTGAAAATAGGTCGATTCGGAAACGATCGTTTGGTGATATTCTTTTTTCGTTGCCAATTTTCCCCTCTAACTTGATCGCCCATGCATCTTGACGCAAGGCATTTCCTTGCCACGATTTATCGAAATCACAGCCAAGAAGAACCTACGACATTCTCGGGAACCTTCATTTCGATCGACATTACACGCATCAGATGTTACGGAGTAAGCCCATTTTAAGGGTGGTGTGTAATGAAAAATGTTCCTTTGTGCAATGAGCGCATCCGCAAGCCAGAGAAAACGAAAGGCATTCCTCGGGCGCAAGAAATCGTCGGTTTTCAACACGGGCTCCCTTTGGGCATGCGTCGGGAGGTGTCGAAAAACATAACGATAATTATTTGAGGTAAGGAGAGCAACGTCAGAGAGCGAACGACTGAGTTTGGAATTCAATATTTATTTAAGAAACGAATATGAAAGGAGTTCAACGGGAGGTACATCGTAAATGGGATGGGTCGACGGACTTAGTAGTGTCCTCCGTGTCCATAGGCGAAGTTGTGTCCATTGGCGAATCCAGCGTAGGCGTGACCGATGGCGACGTTGTTGGCGTTGGCGTGGGAGGATGCACCGCCGTAGTGAGCATATCCGTATCCAGCTCCTCCGTAGTGTCCTCCGTGGGCATATTGCTGAGGGTGCACTGCCTTACCAGCTCGCTTCACCACTGCGTTGAACCCGTTGTGGTCGTCGGCGGTGTATTCCACGGTTCTGATGGTGCCGTCGGCTTCGTGCAGGCTGTATGCACCCTTGACCACGTCTCCGTCCCTGGTCTCCCACTGGCTCTTGGCGTCTCCGGTTTTGTGATCGCTCACGCCGTAATCGAAGTTGTACCTGGGATGGGCCTGAAATGAAGCGAAGGTTAAATCCCGTCCGATATTTTCACATCAGCAGGCGATAGAAAGAAACGTTCCCTTACATAATGATCCAAGTGTCCTCCGTAATGTCCGCCGGGGAATGCGAAGCAGGAAGCTGCGAGTGCAAGGGTGAGTAAGACCTGAGAGGAAATCATGCCTTGAGTAAAATGCGCTGCCTATCATCAGGATATGGTTATTTTCGTTATTTTCTCACCTGGGCCGCTTTCATGGTTGTGCAGTGGGAACAGCTGGAGTTGAGACTGATGGTAAGCCCTTTCATGCCGTTTCCATTTATAGTCGTCGTGTTGCAAAATGGAAACGATCGGGTGGGTGTGGGTTCTGCTAGAGAGAGCGTACTGGAACGCGGAATTCGGTAACAGTGAATTTTCCACTCGCATATTTTTAACGTCCGTGATTCAATGCGAACGGAAATAATTTTCATACAATAGCTACGATTCTTCACGGACGACTTCCTTCTTAAGTGGAATGCCTTTAAAAATTATGTTCGCAGTGTCACTTTTCAGATAGATCCATTACCATGCGACGTTTGACTTAGAAATCTCGATTCGAGCCGATCGACGGTAATTTCATTCCGGTTCATTTATTTGCCTTCATCCTCCGATACATCCAATTAAGAATTTGTAAACAATCCATACTTGGCTGAACCCGCGAATTTTATTTCCACACGCCCTCACCCACCCTCCATCCTATAAATGGCAAACGTGACGGAGTACTAATCACCAGTTCCCGATCGCCAGCCCTCCGAAGCAGACCTCAGAAGAACAATGAAGGTGGCACAGGTAAGATAAAAAAAACTCTTAAGGCATCACCGCTCTATTTGAATCGGATCTGGATAGGAATGACCATTTCCGGAAGATGAGTATAGAACACTGATTGATGCACGAAAAACTATCGATGGAGAGAAGGAACGTAAGTTTTATAAATTTCCGCAAGCAAAGCCGTTTGACTAGATCCACACAGCGACGGAAGGGAAGGATTCCGAAAATATTATAATCAAGGAGATGTTACATCAGACCATGCCATTCCCGCTTGCCTGAAATTCACGCTTCTTTTTTACACGTTTCAGATCCTCTTAACCGTTGCCCTCGCAGCTTCTTGCTTCGCTAGTGGACATCATGGGGACGGAGGTCACTTGGATTACTACGTAAGATTTTTCCATATCATATGGTGTGCATTCAATGAATGGATCTGAGAGAATATCTCGATTCCCCTTCAGGTCCATCCCAGGTACAACTTCGATTACGGCGTGAGCGATCACAAAACCGGAGACGCCAAGAGCCAGTGGGAGACCAGGGACGGAGACGTGGTCAAGGGTGCATACAGCCTGCACGAAGCCGACGGCACCATCAGAACCGTGGAATACACCGCCGACCACCACAACGGGTTCAACGCAGTGGTGAAGCGAGCTGGTAAAGCAGTGCACCCACAGCACTATGCCCACGGAGGTCACTACGGAGGTGCTGGATACGGATCTGGTCACTACGGCGGTGCATCCTCCCACGCCAACTCCAACAACGTCGCCATCGGCCACGCCTACGCCGGACACGGTTACCACGGAGGATTCGCCAATGGCAACTACGGACACTACTGAATGAATTTCGTCACGCCAGTCCGAGTTGGAGACTCCTGCGGAAGAGAATGTAGTGGTTATCTCCGAATGAAAAGTTTTGATTCCGTCCATCGACTTGGAAATAAATTAATTTATAATACATAAAGCACCTCGTCTTCATTCTCAAATCCCTATCTCGAATTCGCCACGGACTCGGAGAAAGCGTACATTAACGAAATATAATTTTTCCATAATTATTCTACTCGCACAAAATTACAGCCCGTCTTCGGAGTACGAAACTCGTGCTTTCTTATCCGTTTTCAACGCGATATAATGTGTTGTTGAAATTTTTGTCCCAACACGTCTCTTGAAACGAGGACGGTTTTACTTCAGCCACGATGCAGGAAATGCAGATTTTATTGCGAAAGAGATCCGGCGACTTCGGTGGGCAGTAAAGTCAGAACAGTCTGGGATGAGACGGCGCTTGCCAAAGAAAACGTCTCCAGAAAGACCGTGCTACGGGTGGCGGTTAAAAACCTGTACGCAGATAAATGCTCGGTTCTCCCTTGATGCGATTAAAACCTGGATAGGATGGGCGCTCCTCAAAATTTCGACAAGAAGATATTCGCATATAGATAGAGTCGCACCTAAACTCACATCGTCAAGGTGATTCCGTGCGTGGAGGGTTGAAAATAGGTCGATTCGGAAACGATCGTTCGGTGATATTCTTTTTTCGTTGCCAATTTTCCCCTCTAACTTGATCGCCCATGCATCTTGACGCAAGGCATTTCCTTGCCACGATTTATCGAAATCACAGCCAAGAAGAACCTACGACATTCTCGGGAACCTTCATTTCGATGGACATTACACGCATCAGATGTTACGGAGTAAGCCCATTTTAAGGGTGGTGTGTAATGAAAAATGTTCCTTTGTGCAATGAGCGCATCCGCAAGCCAGAGAAAACGAAAGGCATTCCTCGGGCGCAAGAAATCGTCGGTTTTCAACACGGGCTCCCTTTGGGCATGCGTCGGGAGGTGTCGAAAAACATAACGATAATTATTTGAGGTAAGGAGAGCAACGTCAGAGAGCGAACGACTGAGTTTGGAATTCAATATTTATTTAAGAAACGAATATGAAAGGAGTTCAACGGGAGGTACATCGTAAATGGGATGGGTCGACGGACTTAGTAGTGTCCTCCGTGTCCATAGGCGAAGTTGTGTCCATTGGCGAATCCAGCGTAGGCGTGACCGATGGCGACGTTGTTGGCGTTGGCGTGGGAGGATGCACCGCCGTAGTGAGCATATCCGTATCCAGCTCCTCCGTAGTGTCCTCCGTGGGCATATTGCTGAGGGTGCACTGCCTTACCAGCTCGCTTCACCACTGCGTTGAACCCGTTGTGGTCGTCGGCGGTGTATTCCACGGTTCTGATGGTGCCGTCGGCTTCGTGCAGGCTGTATGCACCCTTGACCACGTCTCCGTCCCTGGTCTCCCACTGGCTCTTGGCGTCTCCGGTTTTGTGATCGCTCACGCCGTAATCGAAGTTGTACCTGGGATGGGCCTGAAATGAAGCGAAGGTTAAATCCCGTCCGATATTTTCACATCAGCAGGCGATAGAAAGAAACGTTCCCTTACATAATGATCCAAGTGTCCTCCGTAATGTCCGCCGGGGAATGCGAAGCAGGAAGCTGCGAGTGCAAGGGTGAGTAAGACCTGAGAGGAAATCATGCCTTGAGTAAAATGCGCTGCCTATCATCAGGATATGGTTATTTTCGTTATTTTCTCACCTGGGCCGCTTTCATGGTTGTGCAGTGGGAACAGCTGGAGTTGAGACTGATGGTAAGCCCTTTCATTCCGTTTCCATTTATAGTCGTCGTGTTGCAAAATGGAAACGATCGGGTGGGTGTGGGTTCTGCTAGAGAGAGCGTACTGGAACGCGGAATTCGGTAACAGTGAATTTTCCACTCGCATATTTTTAACGTCCGTGATTCAATGCGAACGGAAATAATTTTCATACAATAGCTACGATTCTTCACGGACGACTTCCTTCTTAAGTGGAATGCCTTTAAAAATTATGTTCGCAGTGTCACTTTTCAGATAGATCCATTACCATGCGACGTTTGACTTAGAAATCTCGATTCGAGCCGATCGACGGTAATTTCATTCCGGTTCATTTATTTGCCTTCATCCTCCGATACATCCAATTAAGAATTTGTAAACAATCCATACTTGGCTGAACCCGCGAATTTTATTTCCACACGCCCTCACCCACCCTCCATCCTATAAATGGCAAACGTGACGGAGTACTAATCACCAGTTCCCGATCGCCAGCCCTCCGAAGCAGACCTCAGAAGAACAATGAAGGTGGCACAGGTAAGATAAAAAAAACTCTTAAGGCATCACCGCTCTATTTGAATCGGATCTGGATAGGAATGACCATTTCCGGAAGATGAGTATAGAACACTGATTGATGCACGAAAAACTATCGATGGAGAGAAGGAACGTAAGTTTTATAAATTTCCGCAAGCAAAGCCGTTTGACTAGATCCACACAGCGACGGAAGGGAAGGATTCCGAAAATATTATAATCAAGGAGATGTTACATCAGACCATGCCATTCCCGCTTGCCTGAAATTCACGCTTCTTTTTTACACGTTTCAGATCCTCTTAACCGTTGCCCTCGCAGCTTCTTGCTTCGCTAGTGGACATCATGGGGACGGAGGTCACTTGGATTACTACGTAAGATTTTTCCATATCATATGGTGTGCATTCAATGAATGGATCTGAGAGAATATCTCGATTCCCCTTCAGGCCCATCCCAGGTACAACTTCGATTACGGCGTGAGCGATCACAAAACCGGAGACGCCAAGAGCCAGTGGGAGACCAGGGACGGAGACGTGGTCAAGGGTGCATACAGCCTGCACGAAGCCGACGGCACCATCAGAACCGTGGAATACACCGCCGACCACCACAACGGGTTCAACGCAGTGGTGAAGCGAGCTGGTAAAGCAGTGCACCCACAGCACTATGCCCACGGAGGTCACTACGGAGGTGCTGGATACGGATCTGGTCACTACGGCGGTGCATCCTCCCACGCCAACTCCAACAACGTCGCCATCGGCCACGCCTACGCCGGACACGGTTACCACGGAGGATTCGCCAATGGCAACTACGGACACTACTGAATGAATTTCGTCACGCCAGTCCGAGTTGGAGACTCCTGCGGAAGAGAATGTAGTGGTTATCTCCGAATGAAAAGTTTTGATTCCGTCCATCGACTTGGAAATAAATTAAATTATAATACATAAAGCACCTCGTCTTCATTCTCAAATCCCTATCTCGAATTCGCCACGGACTCGGAGAAAGCGTACATTAACGAAATATAATTTTTCCATAATTATTCTACTCGCACAAAATTACAGCCCGTCTTCGGAGTACGAAACTCGTGCTTTCTTATCCGTTTTCAACGCGATATAATGTGTTGTTGAAATTTTTGTCCCAACACGTCTCTTGAAACGAGGACGGTTTTACTTCAGCCACGATGCAGGAAATGCAGATTTTATTGCGAAAGAGATCCGGCGACTTCGGTGGGCAGTAAAGTCAGAACAGTCTGGGATGAGACGGCGCTTGCCAAAGAAAACGTCTCCAGAAAGACCGTGCTACGGGTGGCGGTTAAAAACCTGTACGCAGATAAATGCTCGGTTCTCCCTTGATGCGATTAAAACCTGGATAGGATGGGCGCTCCTCAAAATTTCGACAAGAATATATTCGCATATAGATAGAGTTGCACCTAAACTCACATCGTCAAGGTGATTCCGTGCGTGGAGGGTTGAAAATAGGTCGATTCGGAAACGATCGTTTGGTGATATTCTTTTTTCGTTGCCAATTTTCCCCTCTAACTTGATCGCCCATGCATCTTGACGCAAGGCATTTCCTTGCCACGATTTATCGAAATCACAGCCAAGAAGAACCTACGACATTCTCGGGAACCTTCATTTCGATGGACATTACACGCATCAGATGTTACGGAGTAAGCCCATTTTAAGGGTGGTGTGTAATGAAAAATGTTCCTTTGTGCAATGAGCGCATCCGCAAGCCAGAGAAAACGAAAGGCATTCCTCGGGCGCAAGAAATCGTCGGTTTTCAACACGGGCTCCCTTTGGGCATGCGTCGGGAGGTGTCGAAAAACATAACGATAATTATTTGAGGTAAGGAGAGCAACGTCAGAGAGCGAACGACTGAGTTTGGAATTCAATATTTATTTAAGAAACGAATATGAAAGGAGTTCAACGGGAGGTACATCGTAAATGGGATGGGTCGACGGACTTAGTAGTGTCCTCCGTGTCCATAGGCGAAGTTGTGTCCATTGGCGAATCCAGCGTAGGCGTGACCGATGGCGACGTTGTTGGCGTTGGCGTGGGAGGATGCACCGCCGTAGTGAGCATATCCGTATCCAGCTCCTCCGTAGTGTCCTCCGTGGGCATATTGCTGAGGGTGCACTGCCTTACCAGCTCGCTTCACCACTGCGTTGAACCCGTTGTGGTCGTCGGCGGTGTATTCCACGGTTCTGATGGTGCCGTCGGCTTCGTGCAGGCTGTATGCACCCTTGACCACGTCTCCGTCCCTGGTCTCCCACTGGCTCTTGGCGTCTCCGGTTTTGTGATCGCTCACGCCGTAATCGAAGTTGTACCTGGGATGGGCCTGAAATGAAGCGAAGGTTAAATCCCGTCCGATATTTTCACATCAGCAGGCGATAGAAAGAAACGTTCCCTTACATAATGATCCAAGTGTCCTCCGTAATGTCCGCCGGGGAATGCGAAGCAGGAAGCTGCGAGTGCAAGGGTGAGTAAGACCTGAGAGGAAATCATGCCTTGAGTAAAATGCGCTGCCTATCATCAGGATATGGTTATTTTCGTTATTTTCTCACCTGGGCCGCTTTCATGGTTGTGCAGTGGGAACAGCTGGAGTTGAGACTGATGGTAAGCCCTTTCATGCCGTTTCCATTTATAGTCGTCGTGTTGCAAAATGGAAACGATCGGGTGGGTGTGGGTTCTGCTAGAGAGAGCGTACTGGAACGCGGAATTCGGTAACAGTGAATTTTCCACTCGCATATTTTTAACGTCCGTGATTCAATGCGAACGGAAATAATTTTCATACAATAGCTACGATTCTTCACGGACGACTTCCTTCTTAAGTGGAATGCCTTTAAAAATTATGTTCGCAGTGTCACTTTTCAGATAGATCCATTACCATGCGACGTTTGACTTAGAAATCTCGATTCGAGCCGATCGACGGTAATTTCATTCCGGTTCATTTATTTGCCTTCATCCTCCGATACATCCAATTAAGAATTTGTAAACAATCCATACTTGGCTGAACCCGCGAATTTTATTTCCACACGCCCTCACCCACCCTCCATCCTATAAATGGCAAACGTGACGGAGTACTAATCACCAGTTCCCGATCGCCAGCCCTCCGAAGCAGACCTCAGAAGAACAATGAAGGTGGCACAGGTAAGATAAAAAAAACTCTTAAGGCATCACCGCTCTATTTGAATCGGATCTGGATAGGAATGACCATTTCCGGAAGATGAGTATAGAACACTGATTGATGCACGAAAAACTATCGATGGAGAGAAGGAACGTAAGTTTTATAAATTTCCGCAAGCAAAGCCGTTTGACTAGATCCACACAGCGACGGAAGGGAAGGATTCCGAAAATATTATAATCAAGGAGATGTTACATCAGACCATGCCATTCCCGCTTGCCTGAAATTCACGCTTCTTTTTTACACGTTTCAGATCCTCTTAACCGTTGCCCTCGCAGCTTCTTGCTTCGCTAGTGGACATCATGGGGACGGAGGTCACTTGGATTACTACGTAAGATTTTTCCATATCATATGGTGTGCATTCAATGAATGGATCTGAGAGAATATCTCGATTCCCCTTCAGGTCCATCCCAGGTACAACTTCGATTACGGCGTGAGCGATCACAAAACCGGAGACGCCAAGAGCCAGTGGGAGACCAGGGACGGAGACGTGGTCAAGGGTGCATACAGCCTGCACGAAGCCGACGGCACCATCAGAACCGTGGAATACACCGCCGACCACCACAACGGGTTCAACGCAGTGGTGAAGCGAGCTGGTAAAGCAGTGCACCCACAGCACTATGCCCACGGAGGTCACTACGGAGGTGCTGGATACGGATCTGGTCACTACGGCGGTGCATCCTCCCACGCCAACTCCAACAACGTCGCCATCGGCCACGCCTACGCCGGACACGGTTACCACGGAGGATTCGCCAATGGCAACTACGGACACTACTGAATGAATTTCGTCACGCCAGTCCGAGTTGGAGACTCCTGCGGAAGAGAATGTAGTGGTTATCTCCGAATGAAAAGTTTTGATTCCGTCCATCGACTTGGAAATAAATTAAATTATAATACATAAAGCACCTCGTCTTCATTCTCAAATCCCTATCTCGAATTCGCCACGGACTCGGAGAAAGCGTACATTAACGAAATATAATTTTTCCATAATTATTCTACTCGCACAAAATTACAGCCCGTCTTCGGAGTACGAAACTCGTGCTTTCTTATCCGTTTTCAACGCGATATAATGTGTTGTTGAAATTTTTGTCCCAACACGTCTCTTGAAACGAGGACGGTTTTACTTCAGCCACGATGCAGGAAATGCAGATTTTATTGCGAAAGAGATCCGGCGACTTCGGTGGGCAGTAAAGTCAGAACAGTCTGGGATGAGACGGCGCTTGCCAAAGAAAACGTCTCCAGAAAGACCGTGCTACGGGTGGCGGTTAAAACCCTGTACGCAGATAAATGCTCGGTTCTCCCTTGATGCGATTAAAACCTGGATAGGATGGGCGCTCCTCAAAATTTCGACAAGAAGATATTCGCATATAGATAGAGTCGCACCTAAACTCACATCGTCAAGGTGATTCCGTGCGCGGAGGGTTGAAAATAGGTCGATTCGGAAACGATCGTTTGGTGATATTCTTTTTTCGTTGCCAATTTTCCCCTCTAACTTGATCGCCCATGCATCTTGACGCAAGGCATTTCCTTGCCACGATTTATCGAAATCACAGCCAAGAAGAACCTACGACATTCTCGGGAACCTTCATTTCGATGGACATTACACGCATCAGATGTTACGGAGTAAGCCCATTTTAAGGGTGGTGTGTAATGAAAAATGTTCCTTTGTGCAATGAGCGCATCCGCAAGCCAGAGAAAACGAAAGGCATTCCTCGGGCGCAAGAAATCGTCGGTTTTCAACACGGGCTCCCTTTGGGCATGCGTCGGGAGGTGTCGAAAAACATAACGATAATTATTTGAGGTAAGGAGAGCAACGTCAGAGAGCGAACGACTGAGTTTGGAATTCAATATTTATTTAAGAAACGAATATGAAAGGAGTTCAACGGGAGGTACATCGTAAATGGGATGGGTCGACGGACTTAGTAGTGTCCTCCGTGTCCATAGGCGAAGTTGTGTCCATTGGCGAATCCAGCGTAGGCGTGACCGATGGCGACGTTGTTGGCGTTGGCGTGGGAGGATGCACCGCCGTAGTGAGCATATCCGTATCCAGCTCCTCCGTAGTGTCCTCCGTGGGCATATTGCTGAGGGTGCACTGCCTTACCAGCTCGCTTCACCACTGCGTTGAACCCGTTGTGGTCGTCGGCGGTGTATTCCACGGTTCTGATGGTGCCGTCGGCTTCGTGCAGGCTGTATGCACCCTTGACCACGTCTCCGTCCCTGGTCTCCCACTGGCTCTTGGCGTCTCCGGTTTTGTGATCGCTCACGCCGTAATCGAAGTTGTACCTGGGATGGGCCTGAAATGAAGCGAAGGTTAAATCCCGTCCGATATTTTCACATCAGCAGGCGATAGAAAGAAACGTTCCCTTACATAATGATCCAAGTGTCCTCCGTAATGTCCGCCGGGGAATGCGAAGCAGGAAGCTGCGAGTGCAAGGGTGAGTAAGACCTGAGAGGAAATCATGCCTTGAGTAAAATGCGCTGCCTATCATCAGGATATGGTTATTTTCGTTATTTTCTCACCTGGGCCGCTTTCATGGTTGTGCAGTGGGAACAGCTGGAGTTGAGACTGATGGTAAGCCCTTTCATGCCGTTTCCATTTATAGTCGTCGTGTTGCAAAATGGAAACGATCGGGTGGGTGTGGGTTCTGCTAGAGAGAGCGTACTGGAACGCGGAATTCGGTAACAGTGAATTTTCCACTCGCATATTTTTAACGTCCGTGATTCAATGCGAACGGAAATAATTTTCATACAATAGCTACGATTCTTCACGGACGACTTCCTTCTTAAGTGGAATGCCTTTAAAAATTATGTTCGCAGTGTCACTTTTCAGATAGATCCATTACCATGCGACGTTTGACTTAGAAATCTCGATTCGAGCCGATCGACGGTAATTTCATTCCGGTTCATTTATTTGCCTTCATCCTCCGATACATCCAATTAAGAATTTGTAAACAATCCATACTTGGCTGAACCCGCGAATTTTATTTCCACACGCCCTCACCCACCCTCCATCCTATAAATGGCAAACGTGACGGAGTACTAATCACCAGTTCCCGATCGCCAGCCCTCCGAAGCAGACCTCAGAAGAACAATGAAGGTGGCACAGGTAAGATAAAAAAAACTCTTAAGGCATCACCGCTCTATTTGAATCGGATCTGGATAGGAATGACCATTTCCGGAAGATGAGTATAGAACACTGATTGATGCACGAAAAACTATCGATGGAGAGAAGGAACGTAAGTTTTATAAATTTCCGCAAGCAAAGCCGTTTGACTAGATCCACACAGCGACGGAAGGGAAGGATTCCGAAAATATTATAATCAAGGAGATGTTACATCAGACCATGCCATTCCCGCTTGCCTGAAATTCACGCTTCTTTTTTACACGTTTCAGATCCTCTTAACCGTTGCCCTCGCAGCTTCTTGCTTCGCTAGTGGACATCATGGGGACGGAGGTCACTTGGATTACTACGTAAGATTTTTCCATATCATATGGTGTGCATTCAATGAATGGATCTGAGAGAATATCTCGATTCCCCTTCAGGTCCATCCCAGGTACAACTTCGATTACGGCGTGAGCGATCACAAAACCGGAGACGCCAAGAGCCAGTGGGAGACCAGGGACGGAGACGTGGTCAAGGGTGCATACAGCCTGCACGAAGCCGACGGCACCATCAGAACCGTGGAATACACCGCCGACCACCACAACGGGTTCAACGCAGTGGTGAAGCGAGCTGGTAAAGCAGTGCACCCACAGCACTATGCCCACGGAGGTCACTACGGAGGTGCTGGATACGGATCTGGTCACTACGGCGGTGCATCCTCCCACGCCAACTCCAACAACGTCGCCATCGGCCACGCCTACGCCGGACACGGTTACCACGGAGGATTCGCCAATGGCAACTACGGACACTACTGAATGAATTTCGTCACGCCAGTCCGAGTTGGAGACTCCTGCGGAAGAGAATGTAGTGGTTATCTCCGAATGAAAAGTTTTGATTCCGTCCATCGACTTGGAAATAAATTAATTTATAATACATAAAGCACCTCGTCTTCATTCTCAAATCCCTATCTCGAATTCGCCACGGACTCGGAGAAAGCGTACATTAACGAAATATAATTTTTCCATAATTATTCTACTCGCACAAAATTACAGCCCGTCTTCGGAGTACGAAACTCGTGCTTTCTTATCCGTTTTCAACGCGATATAATGTGTTGTTGAAATTTTTGTCCCAACACGTCTCTTGAAACGAGGACGGTTTTACTTCAGCCACGATGCAGGAAATGCAGATTTTATTGCGAAAGAGATCCGGCGACTTCGGTGGGCAGTAAAGTCAGAACAGTCTGGGATGAGACGGCGCTTGCCAAAGAAAACGTCTCCAGAAAGACCGTGCTACGGGTGGCGGTTAAAAACCTGTACGCAGATAAATGCTCGGTTCTCCCTTGATGCGATTAAAACCTGGATAGGATGGGCGCTCCTCAAAATTTCGACAAGAAGATATTCGCATATTGATAGAGTCGCACCTAAACTCACATCGTCAAGGTGATTCCGTGCGCGGAGGGTTGAAAATAGGTCGATTCGGAAACGATCGTTCGGTGATATTCTTTTTTCGTTGCCAATTTTCCCCTCTAACTTGATCGCCCATGCATCTTGACGCAAGGCATTTCCTTGCCACGATTTATCGAAATCACAGCCAAGAAGAACCTACGACATTCTCGGGAACCTTCATTTCGATGGACATTACACGCATCAGATGTTACGGAGTAAGCCCATTTTAAGGGTGGTGTGTAATGAAAAATGTTCCTTTGTGCAATGAGCGCATCCGCAAGCCAGAGAAAACGAAAGGCATTCCTCGGGCGCAAGAAATCGTCGGTTTTCAACACGGGCTCCCTTTGGGCATGCGTCGGGAGGTGTCGAAAAACATAACGATAATTATTTGAGGTAAGGAGAGCAACGTCAGAGAGCGAACGACTGAGTTTGGAATTCAATATTTATTTAAGAAACGAATATGAAAGGAGTTCAACGGGAGGTACATCGTAAATGGGATGGGTCGACGGACTTAGTAGTGTCCTCCGTGTCCATAGGCGAAGTTGTGTCCATTGGCGAATCCAGCGTAGGCGTGACCGATGGCGACGTTGTTGGCGTTGGCGTGGGAGGATGCACCGCCGTAGTGAGCATATCCGTATCCAGCTCCTCCGTAGTGTCCTCCGTGGGCATATTGCTGAGGGTGCACTGCCTTACCAGCTCGCTTCACCACTGCGTTGAACCCGTTGTGGTCGTCGGCGGTGTATTCCACGGTTCTGATGGTGCCGTCGGCTTCGTGCAGGCTGTATGCACCCTTGACCACGTCTCCGTCCCTGGTCTCCCACTGGCTCTTGGCGTCTCCGGTTTTGTGATCGCTCACGCCGTAATCGAAGTTGTACCTGGGATGGGCCTGAAATGAAGCGAAGGTTAAATCCCGTCCGATATTTTCACATCAGCAGGCGATAGAAAGAAACGTTCCCTTACATAATGATCCAAGTGTCCTCCGTAATGTCCGCCGGGGAATGCGAAGCAGGAAGCTGCGAGTGCAAGGGTGAGTAAGACCTGAGAGGAAATCATGCCTTGAGTAAAATGCGCTGCCTATCATCAGGATATGGTTATTTTCGTTATTTTCTCACCTGGGCCGCTTTCATGGTTGTGCAGTGGGAACAGCTGGAGTTGAGACTGATGGTAAGCCCTTTCATGCCGTTTCCATTTATAGTCGTCGTGTTGCAAAATGGAAACGATCGGGTGGGTGTGGGTTCTGCTAGAGAGAGCGTACTGGAACGCGGAATTCGGTAACAGTGAATTTTCCACTCGCATATTTTTAACGTCCGTGATTGAATGCGAACGGAAATAATTTTCACACAATAGCTACGATTCTTCACGGACGACTTCCTTCTTAAGTGGAATGCCTTTAAAAATTATGTTCGCAGTGTCACTTTTCAGATAGATCCATTACCATGCGACGTTTGACTTAGAAATCTCGATTCGAGCCGATCGACGGTAATTTCATTCCGGTTCATTTATTTGCCTTCATCCTCCGATACATCCAATTAAGAATTTGTAAACAATCCATACTTGGCTGAACCCGCGAATTTTATTTCCACACGCCCTCACCCACCCTCCATCCTATAAATGGCAAACGTGACGGAGTACTAATCACCAGTTCCCGATCGCCAGCCCTCCGAAGCAGACCTCAGAAGAACAATGAAGGTGGCACAGGTAAGATAAAAAAAACTCTTAAGGCATCACCGCTCTATTTGAATCGGATCTGGATAGGAATGACCATTTCCGGAAGATGAGTATAGAACACTGATTGATGCACGAAAAACTATCGATGGAGAGAAGGAACGTAAGTTTTATAAATTTCCGCAAGCAAAGCCGTTTGACTAGATCCACACAGCGACGGAAGGGAAGGATTCCGAAAATATTATAATCAAGGAGATGTTACATCAGACCATGCCATTCCCGCTTGCCTGAAATTCACGCTTCTTTTTTACACGTTTCAGATCCTCTTAACCGTTGCCCTCGCAGCTTCTTGCTTCGCTAGTGGACATCATGGGGACGGAGGTCACTTGGATTACTACGTAAGATTTTTCCATATCATATGGTGTGCATTCAATGAATGGATCTGAGAGAATATCTCGATTCCCCTTCAGGCCCATCCCAGGTACAACTTCGATTACGGCGTGAGCGATCACAAAACCGGAGACGCCAAGAGCCAGTGGGAGACCAGGGACGGAGACGTGGTCAAGGGTGCATACAGCCTGCACGAAGCCGACGGCACCATCAGAACCGTGGAATACACCGCCGACCACCACAACGGGTTCAACGCAGTGGTGAAGCGAGCTGGTAAAGCAGTGCACCCACAGCACTATGCCCACGGAGGTCACTACGGAGGTGCTGGATACGGATCTGGTCACTACGGCGGTGCATCCTCCCACGCCAACTCCAACAACGTCGCCATCGGCCACGCCTACGCCGGACACGGTTACCACGGAGGATTCGCCAATGGCAACTACGGACACTACTGAATGAATTTCGTCACGCCAGTCCGAGTTGGAGACTCCTGCGGAAGAGAATGTAGTGGTTATCTCCGAATGAAAAGTTTTGATTCCGTCCATCGACTTGGAAATAAATTAAATTATAATACATAAAGCACCTCGTCTTCATTCTCAAATCCCTATCTCGAATTCGCCACGGACTCGGAGAAAGCGTACATTAAGGAAATATAATTTTTCCATAATTATTCTACTCGCACAAAATTACAGCCCGTCTTCGGAGTACGAAACTCGTGCTTTCTTATCCGTTTTCAACGCGATATAATGTGTTGTTGAAATTTTTGTCCCAACACGTCTCTTGAAACGAGGACGGTTTTACTTCAGCCACGATGCAGGAAATGCAGATTTTATTGCGAAAGAGATCCGGCGACTTCGGTGGGCAGTAAAGTCAGAACAGTCTGGGATGAGACGGCGCTTGCCAAAGAAAACGTCTCCAGAAAGACCGTGCTACGGGTGGCGGTTAAAAACCTGTACGCAGATAAATGCTCGGTTCTCCCTTGATGCGATTAAAACCTGGATAGGATGGGCGCTCCTCAAAATTTCGACAAGAATATATTCGCATATAGATAGAGTCGCACCTAAACTCACATCGTCAAGGTGATTCCGTGCGTGGAGGGTTGAAAATAGGTCGATTCGGAAACGATCGTTCGGTGATATTCTTTTTTCGTTGCCAATTTTCCCCTCTAACTTGATCGCCCATGCATCTTGACGCAAGGCATTTCCTTGCCACGATTTATCGAAATCACAGCCAAGAAGAACCTACGACATTCTCGGGAACCTTCATTTCGATGGACATTACACGCATCAGATGTTACGGAGTAAGCCCATTTTAAGGGTGGTGTGTAATGAAAAATGTTCCTTTGTGCAATGAGCGCATCCGCAAGCCAGAGAAAACGAAAGGCATTCCTCGGGCGCAAGAAATCGTCGGTTTTCAACACGGGCTCCCTTTGGGCATGCGTCGGGAGGTGTCGAAAAACATAACGATAATTATTTGAGGTAAGGAGAGCAACGTCAGAGAGCGAACGACTGAGTTTGGAATTCAATATTTATTTAAGAAACGAATATGAAAGGAGTTCAACGGGAGGTACATCGTAAATGGGATGGGTCGACGGACTTAGTAGTGTCCTCCGTGTCCATAGGCGAAGTTGTGTCCATTGGCGAATCCAGCGTAGGCGTGACCGATGGCGACGTTGTTGGCGTTGGCGTGGGAGGATGCACCGCCGTAGTGAGCATATCCGTATCCAGCTCCTCCGTAGTGTCCTCCGTGGGCATATTGCTGAGGGTGCACTGCCTTACCAGCTCGCTTCACCACTGCGTTGAACCCGTTGTGGTCGTCGGCGGTGTATTCCACGGTTCTGATGGTGCCGTCGGCTTCGTGCAGGCTGTATGCACCCTTGACCACGTCTCCGTCCCTGGTCTCCCACTGGCTCTTGGCGTCTCCGGTTTTGTGATCGCTCACGCCGTAATCGAAGTTGTACCTGGGATGGGCCTGAAATGAAGCGAAGGTTAAATCCCGTCCGATATTTTCACATCAGCAGGCGATAGAAAGAAACGTTCCCTTACATAATGATCCAAGTGTCCTCCGTAATGTCCGCCGGGGAATGCGAAGCAGGAAGCTGCGAGTGCAAGGGTGAGTAAGACCTGAGAGGAAATCATGCCTTGAGTAAAATGCGCTGCCTATCATCAGGATATGGTTATTTTCGTTATTTTCTCACCTGGGCCGCTTTCATGGTTGTGCAGTGGGAACAGCTGGAGTTGAGACTGATGGTAAGCCCTTTCATGCCGTTTCCATTTATAGTCGTCGTGTTGCAAAATGGAAACGATCGGGTGGGTGTGGGTTCTGCTAGAGAGAGCGTACTGGAACGCGGAATTCGGTAACAGTGAATTTTCCACTCGCATATTTTTAACGTCCGTGATTCAATGCGAACGGAAATAATTTTCATACAATAGCTACGATTCTTCACGGACGACTTCCTTCTTAAGTGGAATGCCTTTAAAAATTATGTTCGCAGTGTCACTTTTCAGATAGATCCATTACCATGCGACGTTTGACTTAGAAATCTCGATTCGAGCCGATCGACGGTAATTTCATTCCGGTTCATTTATTTGCCTTCATCCTCCGATACATCCAATTAAGAATTTGTAAACAATCCATACTTGGCTGAACCCGCGAATTTTATTTCCACACGCCCTCACCCACCCTCCATCCTATAAATGGCAAACGTGACGGAGTACTAATCACCAGTTCCCGATCGCCAGCCCTCCGAAGCAGACCTCAGAAGAACAATGAAGGTGGCACAGGTAAGATAAAAAAAACTCTTAAGGCATCACCGCTCTATTTGAATCGGATCTGGATAGGAATGACCATTTCCGGAAGATGAGTATAGAACACTGATTGATGCACGAAAAACTATCGATGGAGAGAAGGAACGTAAGTTTTATAAATTTCCGCAAGCAAAGCCGTTTGACTAGATCCACACAGCGACGGAAGGGAAGGATTCCGAAAATATTATAATCAAGGAGATGTTACATCAGACCATGCCATTCCCGCTTGCCTGAAATTCACGCTTCTTTTTTACACGTTTCAGATCCTCTTAACCGTTGCCCTCGCAGCTTCTTGCTTCGCTAGTGGACATCATGGGGACGGAGGTCACTTGGATTACTACGTAAGATTTTTCCATATCATATGGTGTGCATTCAATGAATGGATCTGAGAGAATATCTCGATTCCCCTTCAGGTCCATCCCAGGTACAACTTCGATTACGGCGTGAGCGATCACAAAACCGGAGACGCCAAGAGCCAGTGGGAGACCAGGGACGGAGACGTGGTCAAGGGTGCATACAGCCTGCACGAAGCCGACGGCACCATCAGAACCGTGGAATACACCGCCGACCACCACAACGGGTTCAACGCAGTGGTGAAGCGAGCTGGTAAAGCAGTGCACCCACAGCACTATGCCCACGGAGGTCACTACGGAGGTGCTGGATACGGATCTGGTCACTACGGCGGTGCATCCTCCCACGCCAACTCCAACAACGTCGCCATCGGCCACGCCTACGCCGGACACGGTTACCACGGAGGATTCGCCAATGGCAACTACGGACACTACTGAATGAATTTCGTCACGCCAGTCCGAGTTGGAGACTCCTGCGGAAGAGAATGTAGTGGTTATCTCCGAATGAAAAGTTTTGATTCCGTCCATCGACTTGGAAATAAATTAATTTATAATACATAAAGCACCTCGTCTTCATTCTCAAATCCCTATCTCGAATTCGCCACGGACTCGGAGAAAGCGTACATTAACGAAATATAATTTTTCCATAATTATTCTACTCGCACAAAATTACAGCCCGTCTTCGGAGTACGAAACTCGTGCTTTCTTATCCGTTTTCAACGCGATATAATGTGTTGTTGAAATTTTTGTCCCAACACGTCTCTTGAAACGAGGACGGTTTTACTTCAGCCACGATGCAGGAAATGCAGATTTTATTGCGAAAGAGATCCGGCGACTTCGGTGGGCAGTAAAGTCAGAACAGTCTGGGATGAGACGGCGCTTGCCAAAGAAAACGTCTCCAGAAAGACCGTGCTACGGGTGGCGGTTAAAACCCTGTACGCAGATAAATGCTCGGTTCTCCCTTGATGCGATTAAAACCTGGATAGGATGGGCGCTCCTCAAAATTTCGACAAGAAGATATTCGCATATAGATAGAGTCGCACCTAAACTCACATCGTCAAGGTGATTCCGTGCGCGGAGGGTTGAAAATAGGTCGATTCGGAAACGATCGTTTGGTGATATTCTTTTTTCGTTGCCAATTTTCCCCTCTAACTTGATCGCCCATGCATCTTGACGCAAGGCATTTCCTTGCCACGATTTATCGAAATCACAGCCAAGAAGAACCTACGACATTCTCGGGAACCTTCATTTCGATCGACATTACACGCATCAGATGTTACGGAGTAAGCCCATTTTAAGGGTGGTGTGTAATGAAAAATGTTCCTTTGTGCAATGAGCGCATCCGCAAGCCAGAGAAAACGAAAGGCATTCCTCGGGCGCAAGAAATCGTCGGTTTTCAACACGGGCTCCCTTTGGGCATGCGTCGGGAGGTGTCGAAAAACATAACGATAATTATTTGAGGTAAGGAGAGCAACGTCAGAGAGCGAACGACTGAGTTTGGAATTCAATATTTATTTAAGAAACGAATATGAAAGGAGTTCAACGGGAGGTACATCGTAAATGGGATGGGTCGACGGACTTAGTAGTGTCCTCCGTGTCCATAGGCGAAGTTGTGTCCATTGGCGAATCCAGCGTAGGCGTGACCGATGGCGACGTTGTTGGCGTTGGCGTGGGAGGATGCACCGCCGTAGTGAGCATATCCGTATCCAGCTCCTCCGTAGTGTCCTCCGTGGGCATATTGCTGAGGGTGCACTGCCTTACCAGCTCGCTTCACCACTGCGTTGAACCCGTTGTGGTCGTCGGCGGTGTATTCCACGGTTCTGATGGTGCCGTCGGCTTCGTGCAGGCTGTATGCACCCTTGACCACGTCTCCGTCCCTGGTCTCCCACTGGCTCTTGGCGTCTCCGGTTTTGTGATCGCTCACGCCGTAATCGAAGTTGTACCTGGGATGGGCCTGAAATGAAGCGAAGGTTAAATCCCGTCCGATATTTTCACATCAGCAGGCGATAGAAAGAAACGTTCCCTTACATAATGATCCAAGTGTCCTCCGTAATGTCCGCCGGGGAATGCGAAGCAGGAAGCTGCGAGTGCAAGGGTGAGTAAGACCTGAGAGGAAATCATGCCTTGAGTAAAATGCGCTGCCTATCATCAGGATATGGTTATTTTCGTTATTTTCTCACCTGGGCCGCTTTCATGGTTGTGCAGTGGGAACAGCTGGAGTTGAGACTGATGGTAAGCCCTTTCATTCCGTTTCCATTTATAGTCGTCGTGTTGCAAAATGGAAACGATCGGGTGGGTGTGGGTTCTGCTAGAGAGAGCGTACTGGAACGCGGAATTCGGTAACAGTGAATTTTCCACTCGCATATTTTTAACGTCCGTGATTCAATGCGAACGGAAATAATTTTCATACAATAGCTACGATTCTTCACGGACGACTTCCTTCTTAAGTGGAATGCCTTTAAAAATTATGTTCGCAGTGTCACTTTTCAGATAGATCCATTACCATGCGACGTTTGACTTAGAAATCTCGATTCGAGCCGATCGACGGTAATTTCATTCCGGTTCATTTATTTGCCTTCATCCTCCGATACATCCAATTAAGAATTTGTAAACAATCCATACTTGGCTGAACCCGCGAATTTTATTTCCACACGCCCTCACCCACCCTCCATCCTATAAATGGCAAACGTGACGGAGTACTAATCACCAGTTCCCGATCGCCAGCCCTCCGAAGCAGACCTCAGAAGAACAATGAAGGTGGCACAGGTAAGATAAAAAAAACTCTTAAGGCATCACCGCTCTATTTGAATCGGATCTGGATAGGAATGACCATTTCCGGAAGATGAGTATAGAACACTGATTGATGCACGAAAAACTATCGATGGAGAGAAGGAACGTAAGTTTTATAAATTTCCGCAAGCAAAGCCGTTTGACTAGATCCACACAGCGACGGAAGGGAAGGATTCCGAAAATATTATAATCAAGGAGATGTTACATCAGACCATGCCATTCCCGCTTGCCTGAAATTCACGCTTCTTTTTTACACGTTTCAGATCCTCTTAACCGTTGCCCTCGCAGCTTCTTGCTTCGCTAGTGGACATCATGGGGACGGAGGTCACTTGGATTACTACGTAAGATTTTTCCATATCATATGGTGTGCATTCAATGAATGGATCTGAGAGAATATCTCGATTCCCCTTCAGGCCCATCCCAGGTACAACTTCGATTACGGCGTGAGCGATCACAAAACCGGAGACGCCAAGAGCCAGTGGGAGACCAGGGACGGAGACGTGGTCAAGGGTGCATACAGCCTGCACGAAGCCGACGGCACCATCAGAACCGTGGAATACACCGCCGACCACCACAACGGGTTCAACGCAGTGGTGAAGCGAGCTGGTAAAGCAGTGCACCCACAGCACTATGCCCACGGAGGTCACTACGGAGGTGCTGGATACGGATCTGGTCACTACGGCGGTGCATCCTCCCACGCCAACTCCAACAACGTCGCCATCGGCCACGCCTACGCCGGACACGGTTACCACGGAGGATTCGCCAATGGCAACTACGGACACTACTGAATGAATTTCGTCACGCCAGTCCGAGTTGGAGACTCCTGCGGAAGAGAATGTAGTGGTTATCTCCGAATGAAAAGTTTTGATTCCGTCCATCGACTTGGAAATAAATTAAATTATAATACATAAAGCACCTCGTCTTCATTCTCAAATCCCTATCTCGAATTCGCCACGGACTCGGAGAAAGCGTACATTAACGAAATATAATTTTTCCATAATTATTCTACTCGCACAAAATTACAGCCCGTCTTCGGAGTACGAAACTCGTGCTTTCTTATCCGTTTTCAACGCGATATAATGTGTTGTTGAAATTTTTGTCCCAACACGTCTCTTGAAACGAGGACGGTTTTACTTCAGCCACGATGCAGGAAATGCAGATTTTATTGCGAAAGAGATCCGGCGACTTCGGTGGGCAGTAAAGTCAGAACAGTCTGGGATGAGACGGCGCTTGCCAAAGAAAACGTCTCCAGAAAGACCGTGCTACGGGTGGCGGTTAAAAACCTGTACGCAGATAAATGCTCGGTTCTCCCTTGATGCGATTAAAACCTGGATAGGATGGGCGCTCCTCAAAATTTCGACAAGAATATATTCGCATATAGATAGAGTAGCACCTAAACTCACATCGTCAAGGTGATTCCGTGCGTGGAGGGTTGAAAATAGGTCGATTCGGAAACGATCGTTTGGTGATATTCTTTTTTCGTTGCCAATTTTCCCCTCTAACTTGATCGCCCATGCATCTTGACGCAAGGCATTTCCTTGCCACGATTTATCGAAATCACAGCCAAGAAGAACCTACGACATTCTCGGGAACCTTCATTTCGATGGACATTACACGCATCAGATGTTACGGAGTAAGCCCATTTTAAGGGTGGTGTGTAATGAAAAATGTTCCTTTGTGCAATGAGCGCATCCGCAAGCCAGAGAAAACGAAAGGCATTCCTCGGGCGCAAGAAATCGTCGGTTTTCAACACGGGCTCCCTTTGGGCATGCGTCGGGAGGTGTCGAAAAACATAACGATAATTATTTGAGGTAAGGAGAGCAACGTCAGAGAGCGAACGACTGAGTTTGGAATTCAATATTTATTTAAGAAACGAATATGAAAGGAGTTCAACGGGAGGTACATCGTAAATGGGATGGGTCGACGGACTTATTAGTGTCCTCCGTGTCCATAGGCGAAGTTGTGTCCATTGGCGAATCCAGCGTAGGCGTGACCGATGGCGACGTTGTTGGCGTTGGCGTGGGAGGATGCACCGCCGTAGTGAGCATATCCGTATCCAGCTCCTCCGTAGTGTCCTCCGTGGGCATATTGCTGAGGGTGCACTGCCTTACCAGCTCGCTTCACCACTGCGTTGAACCCGTTGTGGTCGTCGGCGGTGTATTCCACGGTTCTGATGGTGCCGTCGGCTTCGTGCAGGCTGTATGCACCCTTGACCACGTCTCCGTCCCTGGTCTCCCACTGGCTCTTGGCGTCTCCGGTTTTGTGATCGCTCACGCCGTAATCGAAGTTGTACCTGGGATGGGCCTGAAATGAAGCGAAGGTTAAATCCCGTCCGATATTTTCACATCAGCAGGCGATAGAAAGAAACGTTCCCTTACATAATGATCCAAGTGTCCTCCGTAATGTCCGCCGGGGAATGCGAAGCAGGAAGCTGCGAGTGCAAGGGTGAGTAAGACCTGAGAGGAAATCATGCCTTGAGTAAAATGCGCTGCCTATCATCAGGATATGGTTATTTTCGTTATTTTCTCACCTGGGCCGCTTTCATGGTTGTGCAGTGGGAACAGCTGGAGTTGAGACTGATGGTAAGCCCTTTCATGCCGTTTCCATTTATAGTCGTCGTGTTGCAAAATGGAAACGATCGGGTGGGTGTGGGTTCTGCTAGAGAGAGCGTACTGGAACGCGGAATTCGGTAACAGTGAATTTTCCACTCGCATATTTTTAACGTCCGTGATTCAATGCGAACGGAAATAATTTTCATACAATAGCTACGATTCTTCACGGACGACTTCCTTCTTAAGTGGAATGCCTTTAAAAATTATGTTCGCAGTGTCACTTTTCAGATAGATCCATTACCATGCGACGTTTGACTTAGAAATCTCGATTCGAGCCGATCGACGGTAATTTCATTCCGGTTCATTTATTTGCCTTCATCCTCCGATACATCCAATTAAGAATTTGTAAACAATCCATACTTGGCTGAACCCGCGAATTTTATTTCCACACGCCCTCACCCACCCTCCATCCTATAAATGGCAAACGTGACGGAGTACTAATCACCAGTTCCCGATCGCCAGCCCTCCGAAGCAGACCTCAGAAGAACAATGAAGGTGGCACAGGTAAGATAAAAAAAACTCTTAAGGCATCACCGCTCTATTTGAATCGGATCTGGATAGGAATGACCATTTCCGGAAGATGAGTATAGAACACTGATTGATGCACGAAAAACTATCGATGGAGAGAAGGAACGTAAGTTTTATAAATTTCCGCAAGCAAAGCCGTTTGACTAGATCCACACAGCGACGGAAGGGAAGGATTCCGAAAATATTATAATCAAGGAGATGTTACATCAGACCATGCCATTCCCGCTTGCCTGAAATTCACGCTTCTTTTTTACACGTTTCAGATCCTCTTAACCGTTGCCCTCGCAGCTTCTTGCTTCGCTAGTGGACATCATGGGGACGGAGGTCACTTGGATTACTACGTAAGATTTTTCCATATCATATGGTGTGCATTCAATGAATGGATCTGAGAGAATATCTCGATTCCCCTTCAGGTCCATCCCAGGTACAACTTCGATTACGGCGTGAGCGATCACAAAACCGGAGACGCCAAGAGCCAGTGGGAGACCAGGGACGGAGACGTGGTCAAGGGTGCATACAGCCTGCACGAAGCCGACGGCACCATCAGAACCGTGGAATACACCGCCGACCACCACAACGGGTTCAACGCAGTGGTGAAGCGAGCTGGTAAAGCAGTGCACCCACAGCACTATGCCCACGGAGGTCACTACGGAGGTGCTGGATACGGATCTGGTCACTACGGCGGTGCATCCTCCCACGCCAACTCCAACAACGTCGCCATCGGCCACGCCTACGCCGGACACGGTTACCACGGAGGATTCGCCAATGGCAACTACGGACACTACTGAATGAATTTCGTCACGCCAGTCCGAGTTGGAGACTCCTGCGGAAGAGAATGTAGTGGTTATCTCCGAATGAAAAGTTTTGATTCCGTCCATCGACTTGGAAATAAATTAAATTATAATACATAAAGCACCTCGTCTTCATTCTCAAATCCCTATCTCGAATTCGCCACGGACTCGGAGAAAGCGTACATTAACGAAATATAATTTTTCCATAATTATTCTACTCGCACAAAATTACAGCCCGTCTTCGGAGTACGAAACTCGTGCTTTCTTATCCGTTTTCAACGCGATATAATGTGTTGTTGAAATTTTTGTCCCAACACGTCTCTTGAAACGAGGACGGTTTTACTTCAGCCACGATGCAGGAAATGCAGATTTTATTGCGAAAGAGATCCGGCGACTTCGGTGGGCAGTAAAGTCAGAACAGTCTGGGATGAGACGGCGCTTGCCAAAGAAAACGTCTCCAGAAAGACCGTGCTACGGGTGGCGGTTAAAAACCTGTACGCAGATAAATGCTCGGTTCTCCCTTGATGCGATTAAAACCTGGATAGGATGGGCGCTCCTCAAAATTTCGACAAGAAGATATTCGCATATAGATAGAGTCGCACCTAAACTCACATCGTCAAGGTGATTCCGTGCGCGGAGGGTTGTAAATAGGTCGATTCGGAAACGATCGTTTGGTGATATTCTTTTTTCGTTGCCAATTTTCCCCTCTAACTTGATCGCCCATGCATCTTGACGCAAGGCATTTCCTTGCCACGATTTATCGAAATCACAGCCAAGAAGAACCTACGACATTCTCGGGAACCTTCATTTCGATGGACATTACACGCATCAGATGTTACGGAGTAAGCCCATTTTAAGGGTGGTGTGTAATGAAAAATGTTCCTTTGTGCAATGAGCGCATCCGCAAGCCAGAGAAAACGAAAGGCATTCCTCGGGCGCAAGAAATCGTCGGTTTTCAACACGGGCTCCCTTTGGGCATGCGTCGGGAGGTGTCGAAAAACATAACGATAATTATTTGAGGTAAGGAGAGCAACGTCAGAGAGCGAACGACTGAGTTTGGAATTCAATATTTATTTAAGAAACGAATATGAAAGGAGTTCAACGGGAGGTACATCGTAAATGGGATGGGTCGACGGACTTAGTAGTGTCCTCCGTGTCCATAGGCGAAGTTGTGTCCATTGGCGAATCCAGCGTAGGCGTGACCGATGGCGACGTTGTTGGCGTTGGCGTGGGAGGATGCACCGCCGTAGTGAGCATATCCGTATCCAGCTCCTCCGTAGTGTCCTCCGTGGGCATATTGCTGAGGGTGCACTGCCTTACCAGCTCGCTTCACCACTGCGTTGAACCCGTTGTGGTCGTCGGCGGTGTATTCCACGGTTCTGATGGTGCCGTCGGCTTCGTGCAGGCTGTATGCACCCTTGACCACGTCTCCGTCCCTGGTCTCCCACTGGCTCTTGGCGTCTCCGGTTTTGTGATCGCTCACGCCGTAATCGAAGTTGTACCTGGGATGGGCCTGAAATGAAGCGAAGGTTAAATCCCGTCCGATATTTTCACATCAGCAGGCGATAGAAAGAAACGTTCCCTTACATAATGATCCAAGTGTCCTCCGTAATGTCCGCCGGGGAATGCGAAGCAGGAAGCTGCGAGTGCAAGGGTGAGTAAGACCTGAGAGGAAATCATGCCTTGAGTAAAATGCGCTGCCTATCATCAGGATATGGTTATTTTCGTTATTTTCTCACCTGGGCCGCTTTCATGGTTGTGCAGTGGGAACAGCTGGAGTTGAGACTGATGGTAAGCCCTTTCATGCCGTTTCCATTTATAGTCGTCGTGTTGCAAAATGGAAACGATCGGGTGGGTGTGGGTTCTGCTAGAGAGAGCGTACTGGAACGCGAAATTCGGTAACAGTGAATTTTCCACTCGCATATTTTTAACGTCCGTGATTCAATGCGAACGGAAATAATTTTCATACAATAGCTACGATTCTTCACGGACGACTTCCTTCTTAAGTGGAATGCCTTTAAAAATTATGTTCGCAGTGTCACTTTTCAGATAGATCCATTACCATGCGACGTTTGACTTAGAAATCTCGATTCGAGCCGATCGACGGTAATTTCATTCCGGTTCATTTATTTGCCTTCATCCTCCGATACATCCAATTAAGAATTTGTAAACAATCCATACTTGGCTGAACCCGCGAATTTTATTTCCACACGCCCTCACCCACCCTCCATCCTATAAATGGCAAACGTGACGGAGTACTAATCACCAGTTCCCGATCGCCAGCCCTCCGAAGCAGACCTCAGAAGAACAATGAAGGTGGCACAGGTAAGATAAAAAAAACTCTTAAGGCATCACCGCTCTATTTGAATCGGATCTGGATAGGAATGACCATTTCCGGAAGATGAGTATAGAACACTGATTGATGCACGAAAAACTATCGATGGAGAGAAGGAACGTAAGTTTTATAAATTTCCGCAAGCAAAGCCGTTTGACTAGATCCACACAGCGACGGAAGGGAAGGATTCCGAAAATATTATAATCAAGGAGATGTTACATCAGACCATGCCATTCCCGCTTGCCTGAAATTCACGCTTCTTTTTTACACGTTTCAGATCCTCTTAACCGTTGCCCTCGCAGCTTCTTGCTTCGCTAGTGGACATCATGGGGACGGAGGTCACTTGGATTACTACGTAAGATTTTCCCATATCATATGGTGTGCATTCAATGAATGGATCTGAGAGAATATCTCGATTCCCCTTCAGGCCCATCCCAGGTACAACTTCGATTACGGCGTGAGCGATCACAAAACCGGAGACGCCAAGAGCCAGTGGGAGACCAGGGACGGAGACGTGGTCAAGGGTGCATACAGCCTGCACGAAGCCGACGGCACCATCAGAACCGTGGAATACACCGCCGACGACCACAACGGGTTCAACGCAGTGGTGAAGCGAGCTGGTAAGGCAGTGCACCCTCAGCAATATGCCCACGGAGGACACTACGGAGGAGCTGGATACGGATATGCTCACTACGGCGGTGCATCCTCCCACGCCAACGCCAACAACGTCGCCATCGGTCACGCCTACGCTGGATTCGCCAATGGACACAACTTCGCCTATGGACACGGAGGACACTACTAAGTCCGTCGACCCATCCCATTTACGATGTACCTCCCGTTGAACTCCTTTCATATTCGTTTCTTAAATAAATATTGAATTCCAAACTCAGTCGTTCGCTCTCTGACGTTGCTCTCCTTACCTCAAATAATTATCGTTATGTTTTTCGACACCTCCCGACGCATGCCCAAAGGGAGCCCGTGTTGAAAACCGACGATTTCTTGCGCCCGAGGAATGCCTTTCGTTTTCTCTGGCTTGCGGATGCGCTCATTGCACAAAGGAACATTTTTCATTACACACCACCCTTAAAATGGGCTTACTCCGTAACATCTGATGCGTGTAATGTCCATCGAAATGAAGGTTCCCGAGAATGTCGTAGGTTCTTCTTGGCTGTGATTTCGATAAATCGTGGCAAGGAAATGCCTTGCGTCAAGATGCATGGGCGATCAAGTTAGAGGGGAAAATTGGCAACGAAAAAAGAATATCACCAAACGATCGTTTCCGAATCGACCTATTTTCAACCCTCCACGCACGGAATCACCTTGACGATGTGAGTTTAGGTGCGACTCTATCTATATGCGAATATATTCTTGTCGAAATTTTGAGGAGCGCCAATCCTATCCAGTATTCCAGGTTAACTCCAACAACGTCGCCATCGGCCACGCCTACGCCGGACACGGTTACCACGGAGGATTCGCCAATGGCAACTACGGACACTACTGAATGAATTTCGTCACGCCAGTCCGAGTTGGAGACTCCTGCGGAAGAGAATGTAGTGGTTATCTCCGAATGAAAAGTTTTGATTCCGTCCATCGACTTGGAAATAAATTAAATTATAATACATAAAGCACCTCGTCTTCATTCTCAAATCCCTATCTCGAATTCGCCACGGACTCGGAGAAAGCGTACATTAACGAAATATAATTTTTCCATAATTATTCTACTCGCACAAAATTACAGCCCGTCTTCGGAGTACGAAACTCGTGCTTTCTTATCCGTTTTCAACGCGATATAATGTGTTGTTGAAATTTTTGTCCCAACACGTCTCTTGAAACGAGGACGGTTTTACTTCAGCCACGATGCAGGAAATGCAGATTTTATTGCGAAAGAGATCCGGCGACTTTGGTGGGCAGTAAAGTCAGAACAGTCTGGGATGAGACGGCGCTTGCCAAAGAAAACGTCTCCAGAAAGACCGTGCTACGGGTGGCGGTTAAAAACCTGTACGCAGATAAATGCTCGGTTCTCCCTTGATGCGATTAAAACCTGGATAGGATGGGCGCTCCTCAAAATTTCGACAAGAATATATTCGCATATAGATAGAGTCGCACCTAAACTCACATCGTCAAGGTGATTCCGTGCGTGGAGGGTTGAAAATAGGTCGATTCGGAAACGATCGTTTGGTGATATTCTTTTTTCGTTGCCAATTTTCCCCTCTAACTTGATCGCCCATGCATCTTGACGCAAGGCATTTCCTTGCCACGATTTATCGAAATCACAGCCAAGAAGAACCTACGACATTCTCGGGAACCTTCATTTCGATCGACATTACACGCATCAGATGTTACGGAGTAAGCCCATTTTAAGGGTGGTGTGTAATGAAAAATGTTCCTTTGTGCAATGAGCGCATCCGCAAGCCAGAGAAAACGAAAGGCATTCCTCGGGCGCAAGAAATCGTCGGTTTTCAACACGGGCTCCCTTTGGGCATGCGTCGGGAGGTGTCGAAAAACATAACGATAATTATTTGAGGTAAGGAGAGCAACGTCAGAGAGCGAACGACTGAGTTTGGAATTCAATATTTATTTAAGAAACGAATATGAAAGGAGTTCAACGGGAGGTACATCGTAAATGGGATGGGTCGACGGACTTAGTAGTGTCCTCCGTGTCCATAGGCGAAGTTGTGTCCATTGGCGAATCCAGCGTAGGCGTGACCGATGGCGACGTTGTTGGCGTTGGCGTGGGAGGATGCACCGCCGTAGTGAGCATATCCGTATCCAGCTCCTCCGTAGTGTCCTCCGTGGGCATATTGCTGAGGGTGCACTGCCTTACCAGCTCGCTTCACCACTGCGTTGAACCCGTTGTGGTCGTCGGCGGTGTATTCCACGGTTCTGATGGTGCCGTCGGCTTCGTGCAGGCTGTATGCACCCTTGACCACGTCTCCGTCCCTGGTCTCCCACTGGCTCTTGGCGTCTCCGGTTTTGTGATCGCTCACGCCGTAATCGAAGTTGTACCTGGGATGGGCCTGAAATGAAGCGAAGGTTAAATCCCGTCCGATATTTTCACATCAGCAGGCGATAGAAAGAAACGTTCCCTTACATAATGATCCAAGTGTCCTCCGTAATGTCCGCCGGGGAATGCGAAGCAGGAAGCTGCGAGTGCAAGGGTGAGTAAGACCTGAGAGGAAATCATGCCTTGAGTAAAATGCGCTGCCTATCATCAGGATATGGTTATTTTCGTTATTTTCTCACCTGGGCCGCTTTCATGGTTGTGCAGTGGGAACAGCTGGAGTTGAGACTGATGGTAAGCCCTTTCATGCCGTTTCCATTTATAGTCGTCGTGTTGCAAAATGGAAACGATCGGGTGGGTGTGGGTTCTGCTAGAGAGAGCGTACTGGAACGCGGAATTCGGTAACAGTGAATTTTCCACTCGCATATTTTTAACGTCCGTGATTCAATGCGAACGGAAATAATTTTCATACAATAGCTACGATTCTTCACGGACGACTTCCTTCTTAAGTGGAATGCCTTTAAAAATTATGTTCGCAGTGTCACTTTTCAGATAGATCCATTACCATGCGACGTTTGACTTAGAAATCTCGATTCGAGCCGATCGACGGTAATTTCATTCCGGTTCATTTATTTGCCTTCATCCTCCGATACATCCAATTAAGAATTTGTAAACAATCCATACTTGGCTGAACCCGCGAATTTTATTTCCACACGCCCTCACCCACCCTCCATCCTATAAATGGCAAACGTGACGGAGTACTAATCACCAGTTCCCGATCGCCAGCCCTCCGAAGCAGACCTCAGAAGAACAATGAAGGTGGCACAGGTAAGATAAAAAAAACTCTTAAGGCATCACCGCTCTATTTGAATCGGATCTGGATAGGAATGACCATTTCCGGAAGATGAGTATAGAACACTGATTGATGCACGAAAAACTATCGATGGAGAGAAGGAACGTAAGTTTTATAAATTTCCGCAAGCAAAGCCGTTTGACTAGATCCACACAGCGACGGAAGGGAAGGATTCCGAAAATATTATAATCAAGGAGATGTTACATCAGACCATGCCATTCCCGCTTGCCTGAAATTCACGCTTCTTTTTTACACGTTTCAGATCCTCTTAACCGTTGCCCTCGCAGCTTCTTGCTTCGCTAGTGGACATCATGGGGACGGAGGTCACTTGGATTACTACGTAAGATTTTTCCATATCATATGGTGTGCATTCAATGAATGGATCTGAGAGAATATCTCGATTCCCCTTCAGGCCCATCCCAGGTACAACTTCGATTACGGCGTGAGCGATCACAAAACCGGAGACGCCAAGAGCCAGTGGGAGACCAGGGACGGAGACGTGGTCAAGGGTGCATACAGCCTGCACGAAGCCGACGGCACCATCAGAACCGTGGAATACACCGCCGACCACCACAACGGGTTCAACGCAGTGGTGAAGCGAGCTGGTAAAGCAGTGCACCCACAGCACTATGCCCACGGAGGTCACTACGGAGGTGCTGGATACGGATCTGGTCACTACGGCGGTGCATCCTCCCACGCCAACTCCAACAACGTCGCCATCGGCCACGCCTACGCCGGACACGGTTACCACGGAGGATTCGCCAATGGCAACTACGGACACTACTGAATGAATTTCGTCACGCCAGTCCGAGTTGGAGACTCCTGCGGAAGAGAATGTAGTGGTTATCTCCGAATGAAAAGTTTTGATTCCGTCCATCGACTTGGAAATAAATTAAATTATAATACATAAAGCACCTCGTCTTCATTCTCAAATCCCTATCTCGAATTCGCCACGGACTCGGAGAAAGCGTACATTAACGAAATATAATTTTTCCATAATTATTCTACTCGCACAAAATTACAGCCCGTCTTCGGAGTACGAAACTCGTGCTTTCTTATCCGTTTTCAACGCGATATAATGTGTTGTTGAAATTTTTGTCCCAACACGTCTCTTGAAACGAGGACGGTTTTACTTCAGCCACGATGCAGGAAATGCAGATTTTATTGCGAAAGAGATCCGGCGACTTCGGTGGGCAGTAAAGTCAGAACAGTCTGGGATGAGACGGCGCTTGCCAAAGAAAACGTCTCCAGAAAGACCGTGCTACGGGTGGCGGTTAAAAACCTGTACGCAGATAAATGCTCGGTTCTCCCTTGATGCGATTAAAACCTGGATAGGATGGGCGCTCCTCAAAATTTCGACAAGAATATATTCGCATATAGATAGAGTCGCACCTAAACTCACATCGTCAAGGTGATTCCGTGCGTGGAGGGTTGAAAATAGGTCGATTCGGAAACGATCGTTTGGTGATATTCTTTTTTCGTTGCCAATTTTCCCCTCTAACTTGATCGCCCATGCATCTTGACGCAAGGCATTTCCTTGCCACGATTTATCGAAATCACAGCCAAGAAGAACCTACGACATTCTCGGGAACCTTCATTTCGATCGACATTACACGCATCAGATGTTACGGAGTAAGCCCATTTTAAGGGTGGTGTGTAATGAAAAATGTTCCTTTGTGCAATGAGCGCATCCGCAAGCCAGAGAAAACGAAAGGCATTCCTCGGGCGCAAGAAATCGTCGGTTTTCAACACGGGCTCCCTTTGGGCATGCGTCGGGAGGTGTCGAAAAACATAACGATAATTATTTGAGGTAAGGAGAGCAACGTCAGAGAGCGAACGACTGAGTTTGGAATTCAATATTTATTTAAGAAACGAATATGAAAGGAGTTCAACGGGAGGTACATCGTAAATGGGATGGGTCGACGGACTTAGTAGTGTCCTCCGTGTCCATAGGCGAAGTTGTGTCCATTGGCGAATCCAGCGTAGGCGTGACCGATGGCGACGTTGTTGGCGTTGGCGTGGGAGGATGCACCGCCGTAGTGAGCATATCCGTATCCAGCTCCTCCGTAGTGTCCTCCGTGGGCATATTGCTGAGGGTGCACTGCCTTACCAGCTCGCTTCACCACTGCGTTGAACCCGTTGTGGTCGTCGGCGGTGTATTCCACGGTTCTGATGGTGCCGTCGGCTTCGTGCAGGCTGTATGCACCCTTGACCACGTCTCCGTCCCTGGTCTCCCACTGGCTCTTGGCGTCTCCGGTTTTGTGATCGCTCACGCCGTAATCGAATTTGTACCTGGGATGGGCCTGAAATGAAGCGAAGGTTAAATCCCGTCCGATATTTTCACATCAGCAGGCGATAGAAAGAAACGTTCCCTTACATAATGATCCAAGTGTCCTCCGTAATGTCCGCCGGGGAATGCGAAGCAGGAAGCTGCGAGTGCAAGGGTGAGTAAGACCTGAGAGGAAATCATGCCTTGAGTAAAATGCGCTGCCTATCATCAGGATATGGTTATTTTCGTTATTTTCTCACCTGGGCCGCTTTCATGGTTGTGCAGTGGGAACAGCTGGAGTTGAGACTGATGGTAAGCCCTTTCATGCCGTTTCCATTTATAGTCGTCGTGTTGCAAAATGGAAACGATCGGGTGGGTGTGGGTTCTGCTAGAGAGAGCGTACTGGAACGCGGAATTCGGTAACAGTGAATTTTCCACTCGCATATTTTTAACGTCCGTGATTGAATGCGAACGGAAATAATTTTCACACAATAGCTACGATTCTTCACGGACGACTTCCTTCTTAAGTGGAATGCCTTTAAAAATTATGTTCGCAGTGTCACTTTTCAGATAGATCCATTACCATGCGACGTTTGACTTAGAAATCTCGATTCGAGCCGATCGACGGTAATTTCATTCCGGTTCATTTATTTGCCTTCATCCTCCGATACATCCAATTAAGAATTTGTAAACAATCCATACTTGGCTGAACCCGCGAATTTTATTTCCACACGCCCTCACCCACCCTCCATCCTATAAATGGCAAACGTGACGGAGTACTAATCACCAGTTCCCGATCGCCAGCCCTCCGAAGCAGACCTCAGAAGAACAATGAAGGTGGCACAGGTAAGATAAAAAAACTCTTAAGGCATCACCGCTCTATTTGAATCGGATCTGGATAGGAATGACCATTTCCGGAAGATGAGTATAGAACACTGATTGATGCTCGAAAAACTATCGATGGAGAGAAGGAACGTAAGTTTTATAAATTTCCGCAAGCAAAGCCGTTTGACTAGATCCACACAGCGACGGAAGGGAAGGATTCCGAAAATATTATAATCAAGGAGATGTTACATCAGACCATGCCATTCCCGCTTGCCTGAAATTCACGCTTCTTTTTTACACGTTTCAGATCCTCTTAACCGTTGCCCTCGCAGCTTCTTGCTTCGCTAGTGGACATCATGGGGACGGAGGTCACTTGGATTACTACGTAAGATTTTTCCATATCATATGGTGTGCATTCAATGAATGGATCTGAGAGAATATCTCGATTCCCCTTCAGGCCCATCCCAGGTACAACTTCGATTACGGCGTGAGCGATCACAAAACCGGAGACGCCAAGAGCCAGTGGGAGACCAGGGACGGAGACGTGGTCAAGGGTGCATACAGCCTGCACGAAGCCGACGGCACCATCAGAACCGTGGAATACACCGCCGACCACCACAACGGGTTCAACGCAGTGGTGAAGCGAGCTGGTAAAGCAGTGCACCCACAGCACTATGCCCACGGAGGTCACTACGGAGGTGCTGGATACGGATCTGGTCACTACGGCGGTGCATCCTCCCACGCCAACTCCAACAACGTCGCCATCGGCCACGCCTACGCCGGACACGGTTACCACGGAGGATTCGCCAATGGCAACTACGGACACTACTGAATGAATTTCGTCACGCCAGTCCGAGTTGGAGACTCCTGCGGAAGAGAATGTAGTGATTATCTCCGAATGAAAAGTTTTGATTCCGTCCATCGACTTGGAAATAAATTAAATTATAATACATAAAGCACCTCGTCTTCATTCTCAAATCCCTATCTCGAATTCGCCACGGACTCGGAGAAAGCGTACATTAACGAAATATAATTTTTCCATAATTATTCTACTCGCACAAAATTACAGCCCGTCTTCGGAGTACGAAACTCGTGCTTTCTTATCCGTTTTCAACGCGATATAATGTGTTGTTGAAATTTTTGTCCCAACACGTCTCTTGAAACGAGGACGGTTTTACTTCAGCCACGATGCAGGAAATGCAGATTTTATTGCGAAAGAGATCCGGCGACTTCGGTGGGCAGTAAAGTCAGAACAGTCTGGGATGAGACGGCGCTTGCCAAAGAAAACGTCTCCAGAAAGACCGTGCTACGGGTGGCGGTTAAAAACCTGTACGCAGATAAATGCTCGGTTCTCCCTTGATGCGATTAAAACCTGGATAGGATGGGCGCTCCTCAAAATTTCGACAAGAATATATTCGCATATAGATAGAGTCGCACCTAAACTCACATCGTCAAGGTGATTCCGTGCGCGGAGGGTTGAAAATAGGTCGATTCGGAAACGATCGTTCGGTGATATTCTTTTTTCGTTGCCAATTTTCCCCTCTAACTTGATCGCCCATGCATCTTGACGCAAGGCATTTCCTTGCCACGATTTATCGAAATCACAGCCAAGAAGAACCTACGACATTCTCGGGAACCTTCATTTCGATCGACATTACACGCATCAGATGTTACGGAGTAAGCCCATTTTAAGGGTGGTGTGTAATGAAAAATGTTCCTTTGTGCAATGAGCGCATCCGCAAGCCAGAGAAAACGAAAGGCATTCCTCGGGCGCAAGAAATCGTCGGTTTTCAACACGGGCTCCCTTTGGGCATGCGTCGGGAGGTGTCGAAAAACATAACGATAATTATTTGAGGTAAGGAGAGCAACGTCAGAGAGCGAACGACTGAGTTTGGAATTCAATATTTATTTAAGAAACGAATATGAAAGGAGTTCAACGGGAGGTACATCGTAAATGGGATGGGTCGACGGACTTAGTAGTGTCCTCCGTGTCCATAGGCGAAGTTGTGTCCATTGGCGAATCCAGCGTAGGCGTGACCGATGGCGACGTCGTTGGCGTTGGCGTGGGAGGATGCACCGCCGTAGTGAGCATATCCGTATCCAGCTCCTCCGTAGTGTCCTCCGTGGGCATATTGCTGAGGGTGCACTGCCTTACCAGCTCGCTTCACCACTGCGTTGAACCCGTTGTGGTCGTCGGCGGTGTATTCCACGGTTCTGATGGTGCCGTCGGCTTCGTGCAGGCTGTATGCACCCTTGACCACGTCTCCGTCCCTGGTCTCCCACTGGCTCTTGGCGTCTCCGGTTTTGTGATCGCTCACGCCGTAATCGAAGTTGTACCTGGGATGGGCCTGAAATGAAGCGAAGGTTAAATCCCGTCCGATATTTTCACATCAGCAGGCGATAGAAAGAAACGTTCCCTTACATAATGATCCAAGTGTCCTCCGTAATGTCCGCCGGGGAATGCGAAGCAGGAAGCTGCGAGTGCAAGGGTGAGTAAGACCTGAGAGGAAATCATGCCTTGAGTAAAATGCGCTGCCTATCATCAGGATATGGTTATTTTCGTTATTTTCTCACCTGGGCCGCTTTCATGGTTGTGCAGTGGGAACAGCTGGAGTTGAGACTGATGGTAAGCCCTTTCATGCCGTTTCCATTTATAGTCGTCGTGTTGCAAAATGGAAACGATCGGGTGGGTGTGGGTTCTGCTAGAGAGAGCGTACTGGAACGCGGAATTCGGTAACAGTGAATTTTCCACTCGCATATTTTTAACGTCCGTGATTGAATGCGAACGGAAATAATTTTCACACAATAGCTACGATTCTTCACGGACGACTTCCTTCTTAAGTGGAATGCCTTTAAAAATTATGTTCGCAGTGTCACTTTTCAGATAGATCCATTACCATGCGACGTTTGACTTAGAAATCTCGATTCGAGCCGATCGACGGTAATTTCATTCCGGTTCATTTATTTGCCTTCATCCTCCGATACATCCAATTAAGAATTTGTAAACAATCCATACTTGGCTGAACCCGCGAATTTTATTTCCACACGCCCTCACCCACCCTCCATCCTATAAATGGCAAACGTGACGGAGTACTAATCACCAGTTCCCGATCGCCAGCCCTCCGAAGCAGACCTCAGAAGAACAATGAAGGTGGCACAGGTAAGATAAAAAAAACTCTTAAGGCATCACCGCTCTATTTGAATCGGATCTGGATAGGAATGACCATTTCCGGAAGATGAGTATAGAACACTGATTGATGCACGAAAAACTATCGATGGAGAGAAGGAACGTAAGTTTTATAAATTTCCGCAAGCAAAGCCGTTTGACTAGATCCACACAGCGACGGAAGGGAAGGATTCCGAAAATATTATAATCAAGGAGATGTTACATCAGACCATGCCATTCCCGCTTGCCTGAAATTCACGCTTCTTTTTTACACGTTTCAGATCCTCTTAACCGTTGCCCTCGCAGCTTCTTGCTTCGCTAGTGGACATCATGGGGACGGAGGTCACTTGGATTACTACGTAAGATTTTTCCATATCATATGGTGTGCATTCAATGAATGGATCTGAGAGAATATCTCGATTCCCCTTCAGGCCCATCCCAGGTACAACTTCGATTACGGCGTGAGCGATCACAAAACCGGAGACGCCAAGAGCCAGTGGGAGACCAGGGACGGAGACGTGGTCAAGGGTGCATACAGCCTGCACGAAGCCGACGGCACCATCAGAACCGTGGAATACACCGCCGACCACCACAACGGGTTCAACGCAGTGGTGAAGCGAGCTGGTAAAGCAGTGCACCCACAGCACTATGCCCACGGAGGTCACTACGGAGGTGCTGGATACGGATCTGGTCACTACGGCGGTGCATCCTCCCACGCCAACTCCAACAACGTCGCCATCGGCCACGCCTACGCCGGACACGGTTACCACGGAGGATTCGCCAATGGCAACTACGGACACTACTGAATGAATTTCGTCACGCCAGTCCGAGTTGGAGACTCCTGCGGAAGAGAATGTAGTGGTTATCTCCGAATGAAAAGTTTTGATTCCGTCCATCGACTTGGAAATAAATTAAATTATAATACATAAAGCACCTCGTCTTCATTCTCAAATCCCTATCTCGAATTCGCCACGGACTCGGAGAAAGCGTACATTAAGGAAATATAATTTTTCCATAATTATTCTACTCGCACAAAATTACAGCCCGTCTTCGGAGTACGAAACTCGTGCTTTCTTATCCGTTTTCAACGCGATATAATGTGTTGTTGAAATTTTTGTCCCAACACGTCTCTTGAAACGAGGACGGTTTTACTTCAGCCACGATGCAGGAAATGCAGATTTTATTGCGAAAGAGATCCGGCGACTTCGGTGGGCAGTAAAGTCAGAACAGTCTGGGATGAGACGGCGCTTGCCAAAGAAAACGTCTCCAGAAAGACCGTGCTACGGGTGGCGGTTAAAACCCTGTACGCAGATAAATGCTCGGTTCTCCCTTGATGCGATTAAAACCTGGATAGGATGGGCGCTCCTCAAAATTTCGACAAGAAGATATTCGCATATAGATAGAGTCGCACCTAAACTCACATCGTCAAGGTGATTCCGTGCGCGGAGGGTTGAAAATAGGTCGATTCGGAAACGATCGTTTGGTGATATTCTTTTTTCGTTGCCAATTTTCCCCTCTAACTTGATCGCCCATGCATCTTGACGCAAGGCATTTCCTTGCCACGATTTATCGAAATCACAGCCAAGAAGAACCTACGACATTCTCGGGAACCTTCATTTCGATCGACATTACACGCATCAGATGTTACGGAGTAAGCCCATTTTAAGGGTGGTGTGTAATGAAAAATGTTCCTTTGTGCAATGAGCGCATCCGCAAGCCAGAGAAAACGAAAGGCATTCCTCGGGCGCAAGAAATCGTCGGTTTTCAACACGGGCTCCCTTTGGGCATGCGTCGGGAGGTGTCGAAAAACATAACGATAATTATTTGAGGTAAGGAGAGCAACGTCAGAGAGCGAACGACTGAGTTTGGAATTCAATATTTATTTAAGAAACGAATATGAAAGGAGTTCAACGGGAGGTACATCGTAAATGGGATGGGTCGACGGACTTAGTAGTGTCCTCCGTGTCCATAGGCGAAGTTGTGTCCATTGGCGAATCCAGCGTAGGCGTGACCGATGGCGACGTTGTTGGCGTTGGCGTGGGAGGATGCACCGCCGTAGTGAGCATATCCGTATCCAGCTCCTCCGTAGTGTCCTCCGTGGGCATATTGCTGAGGGTGCACTGCCTTACCAGCTCGCTTCACCACTGCGTTGAACCCGTTGTGGTCGTCGGCGGTGTATTCCACGGTTCTGATGGTGCCGTCGGCTTCGTGCAGGCTGTATGCACCCTTGACCACGTCTCCGTCCCTGGTCTCCCACTGGCTCTTGGCGTCTCCGGTTTTGTGATCGCTCACGCCGTAATCGAAGTTGTACCTGGGATGGGCCTGAAATGAAGCGAAGGTTAAATCCCGTCCGATATTTTCACATCAGCAGGCGATAGAAAGAAACGTTCCCTTACATAATGATCCAAGTGTCCTCCGTAATGTCCGCCGGGGAATGCGAAGCAGGAAGCTGCGAGTGCAAGGGTGAGTAAGACCTGAGAGGAAATCATGCCTTGAGTAAAATGCGCTGCCTATCATCAGGATATGGTTATTTTCGTTATTTTCTCACCTGGGCCGCTTTCATGGTTGTGCAGTGGGAACAGCTGGAGTTGAGACTGATGGTAAGCCCTTTCATGCCGTTTCCATTTATAGTCGTCGTGTTGCAAAATGGAAACGATCGGGTGGGTGTGGGTTCTGCTAGAGAGAGCGTACTGGAACGCGGAATTCGGTAACAGTGAATTTTCCACTCGCATATTTTTAACGTCCGTGATTGAATGCGAACGGAAATAATTTTCACACAATAGCTACGATTCTTCACGGACGACTTCCTTCTTAAGTGGAATGCCTTTAAAAATTATGTTCGCAGTGTCACTTTTCAGATAGATCCATTACCATGCGACGTTTGACTTAGAAATCTCGATTCGAGCCGATCGACGGTAATTTCATTCCGGTTCATTTATTTGCCTTCATCCTCCGATACATCCAATTAAGAATTTGTAAACAATCCATACTTGGCTGAACCCGCGAATTTTATTTCCACACGCCCTCACCCACCCTCCATCCTATAAATGGCAAACGTGACGGAGTACTAATCACCAGTTCCCGATCGCCAGCCCTCCGAAGCAGACCTCAGAAGAACAATGAAGGTGGCACAGGTAAGATAAAAAAAACTCTTAAGGCATCACCGCTCTATTTGAATCGGATCTGGATAGGAATGACCATTTCCGGAAGATGAGTATAGAACACTGATTGATGCACGAAAAACTATCGATGGAGAGAAGGAACGTAAGTTTTATAAATTTCCGCAAGCAAAGCCGTTTGACTAGATCCACACAGCGACGGAAGGGAAGGATTCCGAAAATATTATAATCAAGGAGATGTTACATCAGACCATGCCATTCCCGCTTGCCTGAAATTCACGCTTCTTTTTTACACGTTTCAGATCCTCTTAACCGTTGCCCTCGCAGCTTCTTGCTTCGCTAGTGGACATCATGGGGACGGAGGTCACTTGGATTACTACGTAAGATTTTTCCATATCATATGGTGTGCATTCAATGAATGGATCTGAGAGAATATCTCGATTCCCCTTCAGGCCCATCCCAGGTACAACTTCGATTACGGCGTGAGCGATCACAAAACCGGAGACGCCAAGAGCCAGTGGGAGACCAGGGACGGAGACGTGGTCAAGGGTGCATACAGCCTGCACGAAGCCGACGGCACCATCAGAACCGTGGAATACACCGCCGACCACCACAACGGGTTCAACGCAGTGGTGAAGCGAGCTGGTAAAGCAGTGCACCCACAGCACTATGCCCACGGAGGTCACTACGGAGGTGCTGGATACGGATCTGGTCACTACGGCGGTGCATCCTCCCACGCCAACTCCAACAACGTCGCCATCGGCCACGCCTACGCCGGACACGGTTACCACGGAGGATTCGCCAATGGCAACTACGGACACTACTGAATGAATTTCGTCACGCCAGTCCGAGTTGGAGACTCCTGCGGAAGAGAATGTAGTGGTTATCTCCGAATGAAAAGTTTTGATTCCGTCCATCGACTTGGAAATAAATTAAATTATAATACATAAAGCACCTCGTCTTCATTCTCAAATCCCTATCTCGAATTCGCCACGGACTCGGAGAAAGCGTACATTAACGAAATATAATTTTTCCATAATTATTCTACTCGCACAAAATTACAGCCCGTCTTCGGAGTACGAAACTCGTGCTTTCTTATCCGTTTTCAACGCGATATAATGTGTTTTTGAAATTTTTGTCCCAACACGTCTCTTGAAACGAGGACGGTTTTACTTCAGCCACGATGCAGGAAATGCAGATTTTATTGCGAAAGAGATCCGGCGACTTCGGTGGGCAGTAAAGTCAGAACAGTCTGGGATGAGACGGCGCTTGCCAAAGAAAACGTCTCCAGAAAGACCGTGCTACGGGTGGCGGTTAAAAACCTGTACGCAGATAAATGCTCGGTTCTCCCTTGATGCGATTAAAACCTGGATAGGATGGGCGCTCCTCAAAATTTCGACAAGAATATATTCGCATATAGATAGAGTCGCACCTAAACTCACATCGTCAAGGTGATTCCGTGCGTGGAGGGTTGAAAATAGGTCGATTCGGAAACGATCGTTCGGTGATATTCTTTTTTCGTTGCCAATTTTCCCCTCTAACTTGATCGCCCATGCATCTTGACGCAAGGCATTTCCTTGCCACGATTTATCGAAATCACAGCCAAGAAGAACCTACGACATTCTCGGGAACCTTCATTTCGATCGACATTACACGCATCAGATGTTACGGAGTAAGCCCATTTTAAGGGTGGTGTGTAATGAAAAATGTTCCTTTGTGCAATGAGCGCATCCGCAAGCCAGAGAAAACGAAAGGCATTCCTCGGGCGCAAGAAATCGTCGGTTTTCAACACGGGCTCCCTTTGGGCATGCGTCGGGAGGTGTCGAAAAACATAACGATAATTATTTGAGGTAAGGAGAGCAACGTCAGAGAGCGAACGACTGAGTTTGGAATTCAATATTTATTTAAGAAACGAATATGAAAGGAGTTCAACGGGAGGTACATCGTAAATGGGATGGGTCGACGGACTTAGTAGTGTCCTCCGTGTCCATAGGCGAAGTTGTGTCCATTGGCGAATCCAGCGTAGGCGTGACCGATGGCGACGTTGTTGGCGTTGGCGTGGGAGGATGCACCGCCGTAGTGAGCATATCCGTATCCAGCTCCTCCGTAGTGTCCTCCGTGGGCATATTGCTGAGGGTGCACTGCCTTACCAGCTCGCTTCACCACTGCGTTGAACCCGTTGTGGTCGTCGGCGGTGTATTCCACGGTTCTGATGGTGCCGTCGGCTTCGTGCAGGCTGTATGCACCCTTGACCACGTCTCCGTCCCTGGTCTCCCACTGGCTCTTGGCGTCTCCGGTTTTGTGATCGCTCACGCCGTAATCGAAGTTGTACCTGGGATGGGCCTGAAATGAAGCGAAGGTTAAATCCCGTCCGATATTTTCACATCAGCAGGCGATAGAAAGAAACGTTCCCTTACATAATGATCCAAGTGTCCTCCGTAATGTCCGCCGGGGAATGCGAAGCAGGAAGCTGCGAGTGCAAGGGTGAGTAAGACCTGAGAGGAAATCATGCCTTGAGTAAAATGCGCTGCCTATCATCAGGATATGGTTATTTTCGTTATTTTCTCACCTGGGCCGCTTTCATGGTTGTGCAGTGGGAACAGCTGGAGTTGAGACTGATGGTAAGCCCTTTCATGCCGTTTCCATTTATAGTCGTCGTGTTGCAAAATGGAAACGATCGGGTGGGTGTGGGTTCTGCTAGAGAGAGCGTACTGGAACGCGGAATTCGGTAACAGTGAATTTTCCACTCGCATATTTTTAACGTCCGTGATTGAATGCGAACGGAAATAATTTTCACACAATAGCTACGATTCTTCACGGACGACTTCCTTCTTAAGTGGAATGCCTTTAAAAATTATGTTCGCAGTGTCACTTTTCAGATAGATCCATTACCATGCGACGTTTGACTTAGAAATCTCGATTCGAGCCGATCGACGGTAATTTCATTCCGGTTCATTTATTTGCCTTCATCCTCCGATACATCCAATTAAGAATTTGTAAACAATCCATACTTGGCTGAACCCGCGAATTTTATTTCCACACGCCCTCACCCACCCTCCATCCTATAAATGGCAAACGTGACGGATTACTAATCTCCAGTTCCCGATCGCCAGCCCTCCGAAGCAGACCTCAGAAGAACAATGAAGGTGGCACAGGTAAGATAAAAAAAAACTCTTAAGGCATCACCGCTCTATTTGAATCGGATCTGGATAGGAATGACCATTTCCGGAAGATGAGTATAGAACACTGATTGATGCACGAAAAACTATCGATGGAGAGAAGGAACGTAAGTTTTATAAATTTCCGCAAGCAAAGCCGTTTGACTAGATCCACACAGCGACGGAAGGGAAGGATTCCGAAAATATTATAATCAAGGAGATGTTACATCAGACCATGCCATTCCCGCTTGCCTGAAATTCACGCTTCTTTTTTACACGTTTCAGATCCTCTTAACCGTTGCCCTCGCAGCTTCTTGCTTCGCTAGTGGACATCATGGGGACGGAGGTCACTTGGATTACTACGTAAGATTTTTCCATATCATATGGTGTGCATTCAATGAATGGATCTGAGAGAATATCTCGATTCCCCTTCAGGCCCATCCCAGGTACAACTTCGATTACGGCGTGAGCGATCACAAAACCGGAGACGCCAAGAGCCAGTGGGAGACCAGGGACGGAGACGTGGTCAAGGGTGCATACAGCCTGCACGAAGCCGACGGCACCATCAGAACCGTGGAATACACCGCCGACCACCACAACGGGTTCAACGCAGTGGTGAAGCGAGCTGGTAAAGCAGTGCACCCACAGCACTATGCCCACGGAGGTCACTACGGAGGTGCTGGATACGGATCTGGTCACTACGGCGGTGCATCCTCCCACGCCAACTCCAACAACGTCGCCATCGGCCACGCCTACGCCGGACACGGTTACCACGGAGGATTCGCCAATGGCAACTACGGACACTACTGAATGAATTTCGTCACGCCAGTCCGAGTTGGAGACTCCTGCGGAAGAGAATGTAGTGGTTATCTCCGAATGAAAAGTTTTGATTCCGTCCATCGACTTGGAAATAAATTAAATTATAATACATAAAGCACCTCGTCTTCATTCTCAAATCCCTATCTCGAATTCGCCACGGACTCGGAGAAAGCGTACATTAACGAAATATAATTTTTCCATAATTATTCTACTCGCACAAAATTACAGCCCGTCTTCGGAGTACGAAACTCGTGCTTTCTTATCCGTTTTCAACGCGATATAATGTGTTGTTGAAATTTTTGTCCCAACACGTCTCTTGAAACGAGGACGGTTTTACTTCAGCCACGATGCAGGAAATGCAGATTTTATTGCGAAAGAGATCCGGCGACTTCGGTGGGCAGTAAAGTCAGAACAGTCTGGGATGAGACGGCGCTTGCCAAAGAAAACGTCTCCAGAAAGACCGTGCTACGGGTGGCGGTTAAAAACCTGTACGCAGATAAATGCTCGGTTCTCCCTTGATGCGATTAAAACCTGGATAGGATGGGCGCTCCTCAAAATTTCGACAAGAATATATTCGCATATAGATAGAGTCGCACCTAAACTCACATCGTCAAGGTGATTCCGTGCGTGGAGGGTTGAAAATAGGTCGATTCGGAAACGATCGTTCGGTGATATTCTTTTTTCGTTGCCAATTTTCCCCTCTAACTTGATCGCCCATGCATCTTGACGCAAGGCATTTCCTTGCCACGATTTATCGAAATCACAGCCAAGAAGAACCTACGACATTCTCGGGAACCTTCATTTCGATCGACATTACACGCATCAGATGTTACGGAGTAAGCCCATTTTAAGGGTGGTGTGTAATGAAAAATGTTCCTTTGTGCAATGAGCGCATCCGCAAGCCAGAGAAAACGAAAGGCATTCCTCGGGCGCAAGAAATCGTCGGTTTTCAACACGGGCTCCCTTTGGGCATGCGTCGGGAGGTGTCGAAAAACATAACGATAATTATTTGAGGTAAGGAGAGCAACGTCAGAGAGCGAACGACTGAGTTTGGAATTCAATATTTATTTAAGAAACGAATATGAAAGGAGTTCAACGGGAGGTACATCGTAAATGGGATGGGTCGACGGACTTAGTAGTGTCCTCCGTGTCCATAGGCGAAGTTGTGTCCATTGGCGAATCCAGCGTAGGCGTGACCGATGGCGACGTTGTTGGCGTTGGCGTGGGAGGATGCACCGCCGTAGTGAGCATATCCGTATCCAGCTCCTCCGTAGTGTCCTCCGTGGGCATATTGCTGAGGGTGCACTGCCTTACCAGCTCGCTTCACCACTGCGTTGAACCCGTTGTGGTCGTCGGCGGTGTATTCCACGGTTCTGATGGTGCCGTCGGCTTCGTGCAGGCTGTATGCACCCTTGACCACGTCTCCGTCCCTGGTCTCCCACTGGCTCTTGGCGTCTCCGGTTTTGTGATCGCTCACGCCGTAATCGAAGTTGTACCTGGGATGGGCCTGAAATGAAGCGAAGGTTAAATCCCGTCCGATATTTTCACATCAGCAGGCGATAGAAAGAAACGTTCCCTTACATAATGATCCAAGTGTCCTCCGTAATGTCCGCCGGGGAATGCGAAGCAGGAAGCTGCGAGTGCAAGGGTGAGTAAGACCTGAGAGGAAATCATGCCTTGAGTAAAATGCGCTGCCTATCATCAGGATATGGTTATTTTCGTTATTTTCTCACCTGGGCCGCTTTCATGGTTGTGCAGTGGGAACAGCTGGAGTTGAGACTGATGGTAAGCCCTTTCATGCCGTTTCCATTTATAGTCGTCGTGTTGCAAAATGGAAACGATCGGGTGGGTGTGGGTTCTGCTAGAGAGAGCGTACTGGAACGCGGAATTCGGTAACAGTGAATTTTCCACTCGCATATTTTTAACGTCCGTGATTCAATGCGAACGGAAATAATTTTCACACAATAGCTACGATTCTTCACGGACGACTTCCTTCTTAAGTGGAATGCCTTTAAAAATTATGTTCGCAGTGTCACTTTTCAGATAGATCCATTACCATGCGACGTTTGACTTAGAAATCTCGAATCGAGCCGATCGACGGTAATTTCATTCCGGTTCATTTATTTGCCTTCATCCTCCGATACATCCAATTAAGAATTTGTAAACAATCCATACTTGGCTGAACCCGCGAATTTTATTTCCACACGCCCTCACCCACCCTCCATCCTGTAAATGGCAAACGTGACGGAGTACTAATCACCAGTTCCCGATCGCCAGCCCTCCGAAGCAGACCTCAGAAGAACAATGAAGGTGGCACAGGTAAGATAAAAAAAACTCTTAAGGCATCACCGCTCTATTTGAATCGGATCTGGATAGGAATGACCATTTCCGGAAGATGAGTATAGAACACTGATTGATGCACGAAAAACTATCGATGGAGAGAAGGAACGTAAGTTTTATAAATTTCCGCAAGCAAAGCCGTTTGACTAGATCCACACAGCGACGGAAGGGAAGGATTCCGAAAATATTATAATCAAGGAGATGTTACATCAGACCATGCCATTCCCGCTTGCCTGAAATTCACGCTTCTTTTTTACACGTTTCAGATCCTCTTAACCGTTGCCCTCGCAGCTTCTTGCTTCGCTAGTGGACATCATGGGGACGGAGGTCACTTGGATTACTACGTAAGATTTTTCCATATCATATGGTGTGCATTCAATGAATGGATCTGAGAGAATATCTCGATTCCCCTTCAGGCCCATCCCAGGTACAACTTCGATTACGGCGTGAGCGATCACAAAACCGGAGACGCCAAGAGCCAGTGGGAGACCAGGGACGGAGACGTGGTCAAGGGTGCATACAGCCTGCACGAAGCCGACGGCACCATCAGAACCGTGGAATACACCGCCGACGACCACAACGGGTTCAACGCAGTGGTGAAGCGAGCTGGTAAGGCAGTGCACCCTCAGCAATATGCCCACGGAGGACACTACGGAGGAGCTGGATACGGATATGCTCACTACGGCGGTGCATCCTCCCACGCCAACGCCAACAACGTCGCCATCGGTCACGCCTACGCTGGATTCGCCAATGGACACAACTTCGCCTATGGACACGGAGGACACTACTAAGTCCGTCGACCCATCCCATTTACGATGTACCTCCCGTTGAACTCCTTTCATATTCGTTTCTTAAATAAATATTGAATTCCAAACTCAGTCGTTCGCTCTCTGACGTTGCTCTCCTTACCTCAAATAATTATCGTTATGTTTTTCGACACCTCCCGACGCATGCCCAAAGGGAGCCCGTGTTGAAAACCGACGATTTCTTGCGCCCGAGGAATGCCTTTCGTTTTCTCTGGCTTGCGGATGCGCTCATTGCACAAAGGAACATTTTTCATTACACACCACCCTTAAAATGGGCTTACTCCGTAACATCTGATGCGTGTAATGTCCATCGAAATGAAGGTTCCCGAGAATGTCGTAGGTTCTTCTTGGCTGTGATTTCGATAAATCGTGGCAAGGAAATGCCTTGCGTCAAGATGCATGGGCGATCAAGTTAGAGGGGAAAATTGGCAACGAAAAAAGAATATCACCAAACGATCGTTTCCGAATCGACCTATTTTCAACCCTCCACGCACGGAATCACCTTGACGATGTGAGTTTAGGTGCGACTCTATCTATATGCGAATATATTCTTGTCGAAATTTTGAGGAGCGCCCATCCTATCCAGTATTCCAGGTTAACTCCAAAAACGTCGCCATCGGCCACGCCTACGCCGGACACGGTTACCACGGAGGATTCGCCAATGGCAACTACGGACACTACTGAATGAATTTCGTCACGCCAGTCCGAGTTGGAGACTCCTGCGGAAGAGAATGTAGTGGTTATCTCCGAATGAAAAGTTTTGATTCCGTCCATCGACTTGGAAATAAATTAAATTATAATACATAAAGCACCTCGTCTTCATTCTCAAATCCCTATCTCGAATTCGCCACGGACTCGGAGAAAGCGTACATTAACGAAATATAATTTTTCCATAATTATTCTACTCGCACAAAATTACAGCCCGTCTTCGGAGTACGAAACTCGTGCTTTCTTATCCGTTTTCAACGCGATATAATGTGTTTTTGAAATTTTTGTCCCAACACGTCTCTTGAAACGAGGACGGTTTTACTTCAGCCACGATGCAGGAAATGCAGATTTTATTGCGAAAGAGATCCGGCGACTTCGGTGGGCAGTAAAGTCAGAACAGTCTGGGATGAGACGGCGCTTGCCAAAGAAAACGTCTCCAGAAAGACCGTGCTACGGGTGGCGGTTAAAAACCTGTACGCAGATAAATGCTCGGTTCTCCCTTGATGCGATTAAAACCTGGATAGGATGGGCGCTCCTCAAAATTTCGACAAGAATATATTCGCATATAGATAGAGTCGCACCTAAACTCACATCGTCAAGGTGATTCCGTGCGTGGAGGGTTGAAAATAGGTCGATTCGGAAACGATCGTTCGGTGATATTCTTTTTTCGTTGCCAATTTTCCCCTCTAACTTGATCGCCCATGCATCTTGACGCAAGGCATTTCCTTGCCACGATTTATCGAAATCACAGCCAAGAAGAACCTACGACATTCTCGGGAACCTTCATTTCGATCGACATTACACGCATCAGATGTTACGGAGTAAGCCCATTTTAAGGGTGGTGTGTAATGAAAAATGTTCCTTTGTGCAATGAGCGCATCCGCAAGCCAGAGAAAACGAAAGGCATTCCTCGGGCGCAAGAAATCGTCGGTTTTCAACACGGGCTCCCTTTGGGCATGCGTCGGGAGGTGTCGAAAAACATAACGATAATTATTTGAGGTAAGGAGAGCAACGTCAGAGAGCGAACGACTGAGTTTGGAATTCAATATTTATTTAAGAAACGAATATGAAAGGAGTTCAACGGGAGGTACATCGTAAATGGGATGGGTCGACGGACTTAGTAGTGTCCTCCGTGTCCATAGGCGAAGTTGTGTCCATTGGCGAATCCAGCGTAGGCGTGACCGATGGCGACGTTGTTGGCGTTGGCGTGGGAGGATGCACCGCCGTAGTGAGCATATCCGTATCCAGCTCCTCCGTAGTGTCCTCCGTGGGCATATTGCTGAGGGTGCACTGCCTTACCAGCTCGCTTCACCACTGCGTTGAACCCGTTGTGGTCGTCGGCGGTGTATTCCACGGTTCTGATGGTGCCGTCGGCTTCGTGCAGGCTGTATGCACCCTTGACCACGTCTCCGTCCCTGGTCTCCCACTGGCTCTTGGCGTCTCCGGTTTTGTGATCGCTCACGCCGTAATCGAAGTTGTACCTGGGATGGGCCTGAAATGAAGCGAAGGTTAAATCCCGTCCGATATTTTCACATCAGCAGGCGATAGAAAGAAACGTTCCCTTACATAATGATCCAAGTGTCCTCCGTAATGTCCGCCGGGGAATGCGAAGCAGGAAGCTGCGAGTGCAAGGGTGAGTAAGACCTGAGAGGAAATCATGCCTTGAGTAAAATGCGCTGCCTATCATCAGGATATGGTTATTTTCGTTATTTTCTCACCTGGGCCGCTTTCATGGTTGTGCAGTGGGAACAGCTGGAGTTGAGACTGATGGTAAGCCCTTTCATGCCGTTTCCATTTATAGTCGTCGTGTTGCAAAATGGAAACGATCGGGTGGGTGTGGGTTCTGCTAGAGAGAGCGTACTGGAACGCGGAATTCGGTAACAGTGAATTTTCCACTCGCATATTTTTAACGTCCGTGATTCAATGCGAACGGAAATAATTTTCACACAATAGCTACGATTCTTCACGGACGACTTCCTTCTTAAGTGGAATGCCTTTAAAAATTATGTTCGCAGTGTCACTTTTCAGATAGATCCATTACCATGCGACGTTTGACTTAGAAATCTCGAATCGAGCCGATCGACGGTAATTTCATTCCGGTTCATTTATTTGCCTTCATCCTCCGATACATCCAATTAAGAATTTGTAAACAATCCATACTTGGCTGAACCCGCGAATTTTATTTCCACACGCCCTCACCCACCCTCCATCCTGTAAATGGCAAACGTGACGGAGTACTAATCACCAGTTCCCGATCGCCAGCCCTCCGAAGCAGACCTCAGAAGAACAATGAAGGTGGCACAGGTAAGATAAAAAAAACTCTTAAGGCATCACCGCTCTATTTGAATCGGATCTGGATAGGAATGACCATTTCCGGAAGATGAGTATAGAACACTGATTGATGCACGAAAAACTATCGATGGAGAGAAGGAACGTAAGTTTTATAAATTTCCGCAAGCAAAGCCGTTTGACTAGATCCACACAGCGACGGAAGGGAAGGATTCCGAAAATATTATAATCAAGGAGATGTTACATCAGACCATGCCATTCCCGCTTGCCTGAAATTCACGCTTCTTTTTTACACGTTTCAGATCCTCTTAACCGTTGCCCTCGCAGCTTCTTGCTTCGCTAGTGGACATCATGGGGACGGAGGTCACTTGGATTACTACGTAAGATTTTTCCATATCATATGGTGTGCATTCAATGAATGGATCTGAGAGAATATCTCGATTCCCCTTCAGGCCCATCCCAGGTACAACTTCGATTACGGCGTGAGCGATCACAAAACCGGAGACGCCAAGAGCCAGTGGGAGACCAGGGACGGAGACGTGGTCAAGGGTGCATACAGCCTGCACGAAGCCGACGGCACCATCAGAACCGTGGAATACACCGCCGACGACCACAACGGGTTCAACGCAGTGGTGAAGCGAGCTGGTAAGGCAGTGCACCCTCAGCAATATGCCCACGGAGGACACTACGGAGGAGCTGGATACGGATATGCTCACTACGGCGGTGCATCCTCCCACGCCAACGCCAACAACGTCGCCATCGGTCACGCCTACGCTGGATTCGCCAATGGACACAACTTCGCCTATGGACACGGAGGACACTACTAAGTCCGTCGACCCATCCCATTTACGATGTACCTCCCGTTGAACTCCTTTCATATTCGTTTCTTAAATAAATATTGAATTCCAAACTCAGTCGTTCGCTCTCTGACGTTGCTCTCCTTACCTCAAATAATTATCGTTATGTTTTTCGACACCTCCCGACGCATGCCCAAAGGGAGCCCGTGTTGAAAACCGACGATTTCTTGCGCCCGAGGAATGCCTTTCGTTTTCTCTGGCTTGCGGATGCGCTCATTGCACAAAGGAACATTTTTCATTACACACCACCCTTAAAATGGGCTTACTCCGTAACATCTGATGCGTGTAATGTCCATCGAAATGAAGGTTCCCGAGAATGTCGTAGGTTCTTCTTGGCTGTGATTTCGATAAATCGTGGCAAGGAAATGCCTTGCGTCAAGATGCATGGGCGATCAAGTTAGAGGGGAAAATTGGCAACGAAAAAAGAATATCACCAAACGATCGTTTCCGAATCGACCTATTTTCAACCCTCCACGCACGGAATCACCTTGACGATGTGAGTTTAGGTGCGACTCTATCTATATGCGAATATATTCTTGTCGAAATTTTGAGGAGCGCCCATCCTATCCAGTATTCCAGGTTAACTCCAACAACGTCGCCATCGGCCACGCCTACGCCGGACACGGTTACCACGGAGGATTCGCCAATGGCAACTACGGACACTACTGAATGAATTTCGTCACGCCAGTCCGAGTTGGAGACTCCTGCGGAAGAGAATGTAGTGATTATCTCCGAATGAAAAGTTTTGATTCCGTCCATCGACTTGGAAATAAATTAAATTATAATACATAAAGCACCTCGTCTTCATTCTCAAATCCCTATCTCGAATTCGCCACGGACTCGGAGAAAGCGTACATTAACGAAATATAATTTTTCCATAATTATTCTACTCGCACAAAATTACAGCCCGTCTTCGGAGTACGAAACTCGTGCTTTCTTATCCGTTTTCAACGCGATATAATGTGTTGTTGAAATTTTTGTCCCAACACGTCTCTTGAAACGAGGACGGTTTTACTTCAGCCACGATGCAGGAAATGCAGATTTTATTGCGAAAGAGATCCGGCGACTTCGGTGGGCAGTAAAGTCAGAACAGTCTGGGATGAGACGGCGCTTGCCAAAGAAAACGTCTCCAGAAAGACCGTGCTACGGGTGGCGGTTAAAAACCTGTACGCAGATAAATGCTCGGTTCTCCCTTGATGCGATTAAAACCTGGATAGGATGGGCGCTCCTCAAAATTTCGACAAGAATATATTCGCATATAGATAGAGTCGCACCTAAACTCACATCGTCAAGGTGATTCCGTGCGTGGAGGGTTGAAAATAGGTCGATTCGGAAACGATCGTTCGGTGATATTCTTTTTTCGTTGCCAATTTTCCCCTCTAACTTGATCGCCCATGCATCTTGACGCAAGGCATTTCCTTGCCACGATTTATCGAAATCACAGCCAAGAAGAACCTACGACATTCTCGGGAACCTTCATTTCGATGGACATTACACGCATCAGATGTTACGGAGTAAGCCCATTTTAAGGGTGGTGTGTAATGAAAAATGTTCCTTTGTGCAATGAGCGCATCCGCAAGCCAGAGAAAACGAAAGGCATTCCTCGGGCGCAAGAAATCGTCGGTTTTCAACACGGGCTCCCTTTGGGCATGCGTCGGGAGGTGTCGAAAAACATAACGATAATTATTTGAGGTAAGGAGAGCAACGTCAGAGAGCGAACGACTGAGTTTGGAATTCAATATTTATTTAAGAAACGAATATGAAAGGAGTTCAACGGGAGGTACATCGTAAATGGGATGGGTCGACGGACTTAGTAGTGTCCTCCGTGTCCATAGGCGAAGTTGTGTCCATTGGCGAATCCAGCGTAGGCGTGACCGATGGCGACGTTGTTGGCGTTGGCGTGGGAGGATGCACCGCCGTAGTGAGCATATCCGTATCCAGCTCCTCCGTAGTGTCCTCCGTGGGCATATTGCTGAGGGTGCACTGCCTTACCAGCTCGCTTCACCACTGCGTTGAACCCGTTGTGGTCGTCGGCGGTGTATTCCACGGTTCTGATGGTGCCGTCGGCTTCGTGCAGGCTGTATGCACCCTTGACCACGTCTCCGTCCCTGGTCTCCCACTGGCTCTTGGCGTCTCCGGTTTTGTGATCGCTCACGCCGTAATCGAAGTTGTACCTGGGATGGGCCTGAAATGAAGCGAAGGTTAAATCCCGTCCGATATTTTCACATCAGCAGGCGATAGAAAGAAACGTTCCCTTACATAATGATCCAAGTGTCCTCCGTAATGTCCGCCGGGGAATGCGAAGCAGGAAGCTGCGAGTGCAAGGGTGAGTAAGACCTGAGAGGAAATCATGCCTTGAGTAAAATGCGCTGCCTATCATCAGGATATGGTTATTTTCGTTATTTTCTCACCTGGGCCGCTTTCATGGTTGTGCAGTGGGAACAGCTGGAGTTGAGACTGATGGTAAGCCCTTTCATGCCGTTTCCATTTATAGTCGTCGTGTTGCAAAATGGAAACGATCGGGTGGGTGTGGGTTCTGCTAGAGAGAGCGTACTGGAACGCGGAATTCGGTAACAGTGAATTTTCCACTCGCATATTTTTAACGTCCGTGATTCAATGCGAACGGAAATAATTTTCACACAATAGCTACGATTCTTCACGGACGACTTCCTTCTTAAGTGGAATGCCTTTAAAAATTATGTTCGCAGTGTCACTTTTCAGATAGATCCATTACCATGCGACGTTTGACTTAGAAATCTCGATTCGAGCCGATCGACGGTAATTTCATTCCGGTTCATTTATTTGCCTTCATCCTCCGATACATCCAATTAAGAATTTGTAAACAATCCATACTTGGCTGAACCCGCGAATTTTATTTCCACACGCCCTCACCCACCCTCCATCCTATAAATGGCAAACGTGACGGAGTACTAATCACCAGTTCCCGATCGCCAGCCCTCCGAAGCAGACCTCAGAAGAACAATGAAGGTGGCACAGGTAAGATAAAAAAAACTCTTAAGGCATCACCGCTCTATTTGAATCGGATCTGGATAGGAATGACCATTTCCGGAAGATGAGTATAGAACACTGATTGATGCACGAAAAACTATCGATGGAGAGAAGGAACGTAAGTTTTATAAATTTCCGCAAGCAAAGCCGTTTGACTAGATCCACACAGCGACGGAAGGGAAGGATTCCGAAAATATTATAATCAAGGAGATGTTACATCAGACCATGCCATTCCCGCTTGCCTGAAATTCACGCTTCTTTTTTACACGTTTCAGATCCTCTTAACCGTTGCCCTCGCAGCTTCTTGCTTCGCTAGTGGACATCATGGGGACGGAGGTCACTTGGATTACTACGTAAGATTTTTCCATATCATATGGTGTGCATTCAATGAATGGATCTGAGAGAATATCTCGATTCCCCTTCAGGCCCATCCCAGGTACAACTTCGATTACGGCGTGAGCGATCACAAAACCGGAGACGCCAAGAGCCAGTGGGAGACCAGGGACGGAGACGTGGTCAAGGGTGCATACAGCCTGCACGAAGCCGACGGCACCATCAGAACCGTGGAATACACCGCCGACCACCACAACGGGTTCAACGCAGTGGTGAAGCGAGCTGGTAAAGCAGTGCACCCACAGCACTATGCCCACGGAGGTCACTACGGAGGAGCTGGATACGGATCTGGTCACTACGGCGGTGCATCCTCCCACGCCAACTCCAACAACGTCGCCATCGGCCACGCCTACGCCGGACACGGTTACCACGGAGGATTCGCCAATGGCAACTACGGACACTACTGAATGAATTTCGTCACGCCAGTCCGAGTTGGAGACTCCTGCGGAAGAGAATGTAGTGGTTATCTCCGAATGAAAAGTTTTGATTCCGTCCATCGACTTGGAAATAAATTAAATTATAATACATAAAGCACCTCGTCTTCATTCTCAAATCCCTATCTCGAATTCGCCACGGACTCGGAGAAAGCGTACATTAACGAAATATAATTTTTCCATAATTATTCTACTCGCACAAAATTACAGCCCGTCTTCGGAGTACGAAACTCGTGCTTTCTTATCCGTTTTCAACGCGATATAATGTGTTGTTGAAATTTTTGTCCCAACACGTCTCTTGAAACGAGGACGGTTTTACTTCAGCCACGATGCAGGAAATGCAGATTTTATTGCGAAAGAGATCCGGCGACTTCGGTGGGCAGTAAAGTCAGAACAGTCTGGGATGAGACGGCGCTTGCCAAAGAAAACGTCTCCAGAAAGACCGTGCTACGGGTGGCGGTTAAAAACCTGTACGCAGATAAATGCTCGGTTCTCCCTTGATGCGATTAAAACCTGGATAGGATGGGCGCTCCTCAAAATTTCGACAAGAATATATTCGCATATAGATAGAGTCGCACCTAAACTCACATCGTCAAGGTGATTCCGTGCGTGGAGGGTTGAAAATAGGTCGATTCGGAAACGATCGTTCGGTGATATTCTTTTTTCGTTGCCAATTTTCCCCTCTAACTTGATCGCCCATGCATCTTGACGCAAGGCATTTCCTTGCCACGATTTATCGAAATCACAGCCAAGAAGAACCTACGACATTCTCGGGAACCTTCATTTCGATGGACATTACACGCATCAGATGTTACGGAGTAAGCCCATTTTAAGGGTGGTGTGTAATGAAAAATGTTCCTTTGTGCAATGAGCGCATCCGCAAGCCAGAGAAAACGAAAGGCATTCCTCGGGCGCAAGAAATCGTCGGTTTTCAACACGGGCTCCCTTTGGGCATGCGTCGGGAGGTGTCGAAAAACATAACGATAATTATTTGAGGTAAGGAGAGCAACGTCAGAGAGCGAACGACTGAGTTTGGAATTCAATATTTATTTAAGAAACGAATATGAAAGGAGTTCAACGGGAGGTACATCGTAAATGGGATGGGTCGACGGACTTAGTAGTGTCCTCCGTGTCCATAGGCGAAGTTGTGTCCATTGGCGAATCCAGCGTAGGCGTGACCGATGGCGACGTTGTTGGCGTTGGCGTGGGAGGATGCACCGCCGTAGTGAGCATATCCGTATCCAGCTCCTCCGTAGTGTCCTCCGTGGGCATATTGCTGAGGGTGCACTGCCTTACCAGCTCGCTTCACCACTGCGTTGAACCCGTTGTGGTCGTCGGCGGTGTATTCCACGGTTCTGATGGTGCCGTCGGCTTCGTGCAGGCTGTATGCACCCTTGACCACGTCTCCGTCCCTGGTCTCCCACTGGCTCTTGGCGTCTCCGGTTTTGTGATCGCTCACGCCGTAATCGAAGTTGTACCTGGGATGGGCCTGAAATGAAGCGAAGGTTAAATCCCGTCCGATATTTTCACATCAGCAGGCGATAGAAAGAAACGTTCCCTTACATAATGATCCAAGTGTCCTCCGTAATGTCCGCCGGGGAATGCGAAGCAGGAAGCTGCGAGTGCAAGGGTGAGTAAGACCTGAGAGGAAATCATGCCTTGAGTAAAATGCGCTGCCTATCATCAGGATATGGTTATTTTCGTTATTTTCTCACCTGGGCCGCTTTCATGGTTGTGCAGTGGGAACAGCTGGAGTTGAGACTGATGGTAAGCCCTTTCATGCCGTTTCCATTTATAGTCGTCGTGTTGCAAAATGGAAACGATCGGGTGGGTGTGGGTTCTGCTAGAGAGAGCGTACTGGAACGCGGAATTCGGTAACAGTGAATTTTCCACTCGCATATTTTTAACGTCCGTGATTGAATGCGAACGGAAATAATTTTCACACAATAGCTACGATTCTTCACGGACGACTTCCTTCTTAAGTGGAATGCCTTTAAAAATTATGTTCGCAGTGTCACTTTTCAGATAGATCCATTACCATGCGACGTTTGACTTAGAAATCTCGATTCGAGCCGATCGACGGTAATTTCATTCCGGTTCATTTATTTGCCTTCATCCTCCGATACATCCAATTAAGAATTTGTAAACAATCCATACTTGGCTGAACCCGCGAATTTTATTTCCACACGCCCTCACCCACCCTCCATCCTATAAATGGCAAACGTGACGGAGTACTAATCACCAGTTCCCGATCGCCAGCCCTCCGAAGCAGACCTCAGAAGAACAATGAAGGTGGCACAGGTAAGATAAAAAAAACTCTTAAGGCATCACCGCTCTATTTGAATCGGATCTGGATAGGAATGACCATTTCCGGAAGATGAGTATAGAACACTGATTGATGCACGAAAAACTATCGATGGAGAGAAGGAACGTAAGTTTTATAAATTTCCGCAAGCAAAGCCGTTTGACTAGATCCACACAGCGACGGAAGGGAAGGATTCCGAAAATATTATAATCAAGGAGATGTTACATCAGACCATGCCATTCCCGCTTGCCTGAAATTCACGCTTCTTTTTTACACGTTTCAGATCCTCTTAACCGTTGCCCTCGCAGCTTCTTGCTTCGCTAGTGGACATCATGGGGACGGAGGTCACTTGGATTACTACGTAAGATTTTTCCATATCATATGGTGTGCATTCAATGAATGGATCTGAGAGAATATCTCGATTCCCCTTCAGGCCCATCCCAGGTACAACTTCGATTACGGCGTGAGCGATCACAAAACCGGAGACGCCAAGAGCCAGTGGGAGACCAGGGACGGAGACGTGGTCAAGGGTGCATACAGCCTGCACGAAGCCGACGGCACCATCAGAACCGTGGAATACACCGCCGACCACCACAACGGGTTCAACGCAGTGGTGAAGCGAGCTGGTAAAGCAGTGCACCCACAGCACTATGCCCACGGAGGTCACTACGGAGGTGCTGGATACGGATCTGGTCACTACGGCGGTGCATCCTCCCACGCCAACTCCAACAACGTCGCCATCGGCCACGCCTACGCCGGACACGGTTACCACGGAGGATTCGCCAATGGCAACTACGGACACTACTGAATGAATTTCGTCACGCCAGTCCGAGTTGGAGACTCCTGCGGAAGAGAATGTAGTGGTTATCTCCGAATGAAAAGTTTTGATTCCGTCCATCGACTTGGAAATAAATTAAATTATAATACATAAAGCACCTCGTCTTCATTCTCAAATCCCTATCTCGAATTCGCCACGGACTCGGAGAAAGCGTACATTAACGAAATATAATTTTTCCATAATTATTCTACTCGCACAAAATTACAGCCCGTCTTCGGAGTACGAAACTCGTGCTTTCTTATCCGTTTTCAACGCGATATAATGTGTTGTTGAAATTTTTGTCCCAACACGTCTCTTGAAACGAGGACGGTTTTACTTCAGCCACGATGCAGGAAATGCAGATTTTATTGCGAAAGAGATCCGGCGACTTCGGTGGGCAGTAAAGTCAGAACAGTCTGGGATGAGACGGCGCTTGCCAAAGAAAACGTCTCCAGAAAGACCGTGCTACGGGTGGCGGTTAAAAACCTGTACGCAGATAAATGCTCGGTTCTCCCTTGATGCGATTAAAACCTGGATAGGATGGGCGCTCCTCAAAATTTCGACAAGAATATATTCGCATATAGATAGAGTCGCACCTAAACTCACATCGTCAAGGTGATTCCGTGCGTGGAGGGTTGAAAATAGGTCGATTCGGAAACGATCGTTCGGTGATATTCTTTTTTCGTTGCCAATTTTCCCCTCTAACTTGATCGCCCATGCATCTTGACGCAAGGCATTTCCTTGCCACGATTTATCGAAATCACAGCCAAGAAGAACCTACGACCGAAACGAGGACGGTTTCCTTCAGCCACGATGCAGGATATGCAGATTTTATTGCGAAAGGGATTTTGCAACTTCGGTGGACAGTAAAATTAGAACTGTTAAGGATGATACGATGCTTTTTAAGTTAACGGTTTCTTAAATATATGTAGATTATAGTATCCTCTTAAGGAAATTTTAAAGTGTGAATCATCCAATCCAAGTTTTAATTGCAATAAGTTATGATAGTTTTTTTTTAATTTCTATTCGATGAACGCTCGTTCAAATTTTGATTGAGGATTTTCACATTATTTGGTCGCATCTGTTCTTATCTCTTATTAGTAATTTTCTAAATAGCAATTTATTCGTTGGAGAGTTTAACGACCGAGGCCCTATACTTCCAGTTTTCGTGACCCGTAATTCGAAGCATCTATGTAATTGATTGACTTAGTTTTAGGTAGATTGTGATATGTATATGTCTTAAAATATCTAATAGAGTAGCCGTCCATCTTTTATGTGGATTGAACTCTATGGTGCTTTACCATTCCTGGAATTGTAGGAAGGTTTTTTGGACAACTGCAGCCTCATTAACTCGCGCTCTGTATCTTTAGCGGTGGGTCAAGAACTTGAACGGAGAAACAAATGTATATTCTTTGAAGTTATAATGGAGAAAGATTTTTCTTTGCGTGCATTCATGTATTTTGATCGTCAATGGCGAAAATTGAATATTTTAGAAGTAAATACATGCGGGTTCATACAGTCCATTTTCACAAGGTAATATTAGATTCGTTTTATTCACTCTGGTCTAAGAACAGCGAAGTTCAATCAGTGATTAATTTTTTTAGGCTTTTTTTAGACTCAATAGTGAATTTGCGGATACGGTATTCACATCCACATTTAATGTATATTCGTCTCATTACTTATACCTAACATGAAGTATGGAAATAGTTATGATTGCCATTGATAATTCGGAATGATTATTCTATCTCATATATTCGATATTCATATTGTCCTACTCTTATTTTAGCTTATTCACATTGTTAAATAACTTACTTATACGTTTATATGTATGAAGAAAATATTAGATGTAAAAATTTTACTGCATGTAATATATATAAAAAAGTGATTTTGTTCTTTATATACTTCCTATGAAAAAAATCCGGAAATAATGAATACAAACAAAGAAACGTTCCTCGGGTATCCCGGAGGACTATGGGAATAAAGCTCATGGTGCATAAACGCATGGTCTCAAATATAATACATGGGAGCGGTACCTATAACCCTTCAAGCTATTAACCAATAGATATGTATGTATAAAAATATAAACCTAAAAAATTTTACTGGTAATAATCTTACAAATTTTACTCTAAATGAAAAATTATTTACCAAAAAACTGGTCAAAGTAGTCTCAGCCCCGGTGGAGATTAATTACCCAATCTCTGAAAGGTGCTCCTTTTACTAGAAGACTTTGTTAATAACTGATACGTGTTGCGTAATTGAGGCGACCAAACTCAATCGCAAACTGCAGGTGCTTCCTACGGTTCCTTTAGGGGTCTTGAGACGTCGGACCAGCTGATACCCATTTCACCTTCGTAGCTATATATACTGGTGTCCTCGACCTTTTGGAGCAAGCGAAGATTACGGTTTTTATTTGCCCTAAAAAAACATACTCCACAATTACAATAATTAGATTTACCTTACTAGTTATACGATCGCAAACCACTTCAAATGGTTATCAGTGCTCGCTGATGATGTATAAGAGTAAAAAACAAATCCACATAGTAACTCGTAATGACAAATTTTCGTGTGATTGTCAGGTTGCATACTTCACGCTTAATTTTAACTTCTAAAGACAAAGAAAATCAATGTATATATAGTTCAACGATATGTGTAAGATAATGATATATTTTGGCATAAAAAGAATCGTATTTGGTGGGAAAGCACTGCTCTATCGTAATTTTTAGAAGAAAAATTCATGTGGAATTTTTTAAAGGGATATATTATTTAAATTATACGCTTCCCGCCATATATTTTACTTTATCGCGCAATTCGGGAAAATTTGCAGTGTTATTTTCCAAAATCGTGTTATATTGTCATGGTATCGGGAATTGAACGCTATGAGATACAAAAAAGCAACCAAAACCATTCCATTTCCTGCTTTCATTAAAATGCGTAATAATTCATGCTTCATTTAATAGTTTCTATTACCGCAATTTTTTCCGGGGAAAATTTTCCCTTTGAATTAGCTACTGGAAATACACAACAAGTTCCTCGATCGAAAATTTAATATCAAAAATGTATAATGAAGTAAATATAATAAATATAAACTCTACAAAATATAATAATTTATAACTCTCTCATTTTTGATTTTATAATTTACCAATCCCATAGCTTTTTTAAGCTTTCTTCAATTTTGCATACATTTATCCATTTGCACACCTTTGTTGGGAGCCAATTCACATCATTGCGGTGTAAGTTTTGAAATTTCCGAACTTTACTATTAACTTTGTATTTTAAAATAAAAAAGAATAATGAAGGATCGTAATTGAATTAAACGCGCGAATCACAATTAATTAATCGCTTCCTCGAAAAAGCTAATAAACGTTGAACGTAACGGAAGCAATAACCAGTATAACTTTTGAAAAATTCAGCCTCCTTCCACAACATTAATTAAATAATATGAGAAATGTAATTTCCAATTATTTGCACGTTTACGAGTCAATCACAATTTCTAAAATAGAGGGCTGATGAACTCATTTTGTTGCACCGGTGGATTTAATAAATGTATAGTTGCCTTGGTAATTGAATGAGTTAATTCCATTGAGATGAAAAAGTACGAATTTTTTTCGTGAACTACGAATTCCAAAGGTCAATGGTGCATCTAGAAAAGAGAAAATGGTGGCGGTAAGGTGAAATTGACTTGAAGTAGACTAGCCAAGGATAACTAGATACTTAAAATCAGTTGTTACGTTATCGGGAGGCAACTGTCTCTTTCATACTGTAATTAGCAGCCTTTTTTCCCGTTATTCGCCATTCGTTAACCATGTCCCATTTCTGAACCTTTTCTTTGCGTATGAACACTGCAATCACCGCTTTAATTTCCCATTAATGTTCGAGGCTCTCTGCCAATCTACCTTAAATTAATATTTCGATTAATAGGAGAGAAAATTTCCCTATTTCTTATGCCCTAAATACCAGCTCTTAACAAACCCACGCCCATTTGTTTAGCGAGCGGAGTTATTCGTAGAATTTCTTACGAAGATTTCAGGCGTGAACAAAATTTTCTCCTCGATGTGATTTTTCTTTTCCACATCATTCCCTTCCATCCATCCTCATTTATACGAGCTTTCAACGCTCTATAACTCGTCTGCTTCCCCTCTCCTCTTACCATTGTACCCATGGCACGGACTGTAAGATTACAGCCGCATCTAAATACCTTCCAAAAGTGCGGCGATCCTATCAAGATGAGGTAAGAATATAGAACTCATTTCCAAGTTGAAAATTTATTTGATAATGATGGATGCCATTACCGTACAGTGTCCTTGAAAGAAGTATTTTAAAATTTGAAATACGAATTTCTCTGTAGTAAAAATAAAAGGTTATTATTATACTGTCATTTGAGTAAAATTCATCCTCTTGATTAAATGTAAATACTCTCCATGGTGAAAAAGAATTGGGAAATTAGAATAACTAGGTCACTCGTAATTCTTTTTCTGACTTTGTTTTGAAATGCAATTCATTTGGAGTTCATTTAGGCAATCATTATGGAAACTTGAAAAAATAATCTAATGTAGTTCCAGCCAGAATAAATACGTTTTAATTTTTCTTTATCATTAATTTGACTTTTATTACCAAATTTTTTAAATCGTCATCTCCATGAAAAACGTTGATTCATAAAAATGGTGGACTAATAAACTAATCATTAAATCGCTTATCGCTGATGATAGACTATAGATGGTGCTTAATCGATCAGACACATAATTCGAACACAACGTCCCCAAATGGGATGATCCCAGTCTCTTCTCAGCACGTAAAACAGTTCGTAATCTCCTCTCATCCCTCAAACCAGCCTTTCCTTAAGGCGATAAATTATTCCCTCAACGACTTCCCCTGTAAGGACGGAAATTTTCTTGAATCAGATATAAAAGAAATTCGTTTAATGCATACTCTCATCTTTTTTATGTAGAAGCACGCGCTGACTTACCTCCGCGGGGCATTCTCATCGTGTTCGATACGTGCAAACACACTCCTCCATCGGATAATCCCGTACTCAGGGAATGGCATTTCCGCAAATAAAAACTCTTCCGAAATCCTTTCTTGCACCTCTCTAACCCCTTTTAGTTCCTTACTGCAGTCCCTGGGCTCCCTGGAGAGAACATTTTTCTTCGTTTAAATCCCATCGGAAATTCCAAGACTCGTTTGATTTCCTTCCCCTTCTCCTCCTTGGAGGTCACTTTAAAGGAGAGGTTATCACCGGGCAGCGGTCGAGGTCAAATGACCTCTCTTCCTTCACGATTCTGGTTAAATGGATCGAAAGGAGGGCTCTTTGAGGGTTACCTTAAGGGTTCAAGATGAATTTTGCATCGATCTGGATTGCGGAATCTCGTTCGGCGAAAGTGAGAACTTCGGGACTATTAAACGACTCATTCGTCCATACATGCCATGAACTGCTCCGAACATTATGTACGTATATATGATTTCATGCGAACTATTACTGAGTTACGAAATTAGTGAATTGATGAGCGTATATTTTACATACTGATGATTCAATCATAAAAATCAAGTGTCACCTAAGTCCTCGTCATCTTCGAGATGACTACTAGTTTATGCAGATAAATAAAAAATTTACGTAAATAAAAATCATGATGTTTACAACATGTTAATTTCAGTTAATAGCAATATCATTTAATTTTACTTTCAACTTACAATCTTTATCCAAATGGAGAACGAAATAATTGTGAATGCTTCATAATAAATTAGTCATATAGTTAGGATAACTAGTTGCTAAGGAAGCAACAGACTTTACATGAAGAATATGATTTGATGTATAGGGTTTATCTATAGTTACGAGGAAAGGATCATATATGATTTACTCTACGAATTCTTTATTAAATACATTTAATGGAATAACAAAACATATACGAGTTTATGCATTATTAATATTTTGAATAATTTTGGCATCACAAAAATATGTATAGTTTAGCATTATTAATAAATTCATTATTATCAATTCATTGCTATCTTTTGTCGTGACCGTGTCGTGATAGAAACATACAATAGAATATATGAATGAATTAATGAAATGGAGCATTGATGCTTTTTCCTTATACGATGGAATATCACTCGATCTACCAAACGAATGAAATTATGACCTATATTTGGAATTCCATCACCTATCGATATATAAAACAGTACCTTTAACGTAATTCATTTCAAATTCCTGATTTTTATCCTATTTTACATCGTGCATAAATCTCAGATCTACACTTCCTCATCACCTGCAGATCTGCTATTATTGGCATCGCTCGCATTCGAGGCTAAACATTCCGATCACATCTGCATCCATAATTACCGGTTTGTGCCGATCATCTTCAATGTAATCGCCATGTCGATTGAACCGAAGGAATGCGTGTGCACCGATGTGTGCCTTCCTTCGGTGTTTACACCGTGAGTGACGCTCTTGAGCACGACTGCGTGTAGACAGAGCATTGAATCTGGAGCACAACGCGTTCTTAAGTGCAATAAGTGTCATTTGGACATGGAATGGGTCTTCCTAAACTGAATCACTAACTTTTTCAGAGGCGCATAAATTATTGTTTCAAGATGCAGAATTTTTTAAATAAACCATATTGATTTTGAATAAAAAATTATTTCCCTAACCATACCTTATTTATAACGCTACGAGCCGCTTTTGAAAATATATTTACGTATTCATAATTTAGATATAAACGTATGTACAATTTTTAATTCCTTCAAGACTTCTATTAAAAACCTTCAATCAGCTGCTTTTTGTTGCAGTTAGTTCTCTATTAAAACTTAATGGTACGTTCTTACTTGAAAGGGAAAGAGCATATATTTTATTGGGGAAAAATGTAAACCTTTTAAAAAATTAATTTTTTTGTAACTTGAAAATTTAGAAATAATAAATTGCTTTAACTCTAAAAATAATCAGCTACTTAATTCCGTATTGTCTCAAGCCATAAAGATTCATCATATTTTTCTCTTTAGGTTTCAAAATAGTTTTCTAATAGAAATTTAAATTGTTCCAAAATTTTTATTGAATCCTAATGGTGTGATTAAATGAGCATACGTCTATTTCTTATTTAGTTCCGATGCTCCTTATTTTTATCAATTTATAAAAAAGTGTTTCTCGAGATCCTTGGAATAGATTTTATTTCTGGACTATTGACAAGAAGATCTTCATTGGTTTTTCAAATGCAGCGTAATTAATTGTCCGAAAATACATATAGATAGGTTCTGAATATATTCTTAAGTTGTTCATGACTTTTCGTGCAAATTCACTTATATTCTTTGTGCGTTTTCTGAGAAGTTTCTCCAGAGTAAATGATGTGAGGACATTGATAGCTAAAGAATAACTAATTAATGCTAATATTATTCAACATCACTCAAGTGAGTCAGCTCTAAATAAATTTTGAGATTATTTCTGAATTTTCGTACACTAATAATTTTTTTCTGTACATTGTGCACATTCGTGTATTTTCTGAGACGTGTCGGACGATTGACAATGAAACTTAAAAAGCAAAGAATAAGTAACTTATGGCAACATTATTCCTCTTTATAATTTGGAGAGGAAATAGCGAATGAGTTAACGGGTGAACTAAACAAGGAAAGGAGGTCCTAATGAATTAGAGCGTAAGGAATTGGAGAAACTTGTTAATGAAAACGATCGGGTAACCGGAAAGCCCCATAAAAACGTGGAGAAGCAGGTGATGGCTTTAGGATGGAATAAATAGGAAACTCCGCCAGGCGTACACGGGAAGGAAAGGGTTTGAAGAAAGGGGTTAGAGATCTCGCATTTCGGTTTTCGTATTTGGAGAGGCATTAGGTTGGGAATGAGTCGAACAGAATGTGTTCGTATCTCAGAGACCTTCCTTTGAGGCCATTAAGCTGTAAGAAAAACGACGACGACCAAAGAGACCCCGCGTCCCTTTACCTGAGGAAAACCATTACATGAAAAAACAGCATCCTTTTCCACTATCTCTCAGGTAGTTTCACCCTTAATCTTGCCTCTCCATTGCCGGTCCAGGAAAACCGTCGCCTGCCTCTTAAAGTAAACTATAACGTATACTAAGAAGTATGGGTTACCTAACCGCGTGTCCTTCAGTTTTGTAAAATCGTTAGGGTATATAGTCGATAAGTTGATGGTAGGAAAAAGTAAAAAAAGAAATTCTACTTCTTGTTTGATGAAATATGGAGGAATGAATAAATTTTGTTAAAATATTTCGGAATCCACGATACATTTACTCAGAACTGTTAGTAGTTTTAAAACTTGAGGAATGGGAAGAAGGAAGGAGTGGTAGGAATTTTAAATCACTCATTATCGAAGAATCATTTAGGATAATCGGGTACTAGGTGAAGACGTTCTATTTCCGTAGCCTTTAAAACCAAACTGTATTTTTACAGCTATTAATCGTAAATTATAATCGTATACTTTTGATTTACTGTTTCTCTAATCGTATGCTCTTTCCGATATTGATAATTATAGAACGTAACCAATTAAAAAAACTTTCTACTCTTATTTCTGTATCTTTTAAAAGTCTTTCCTAATAGAGGTTGGAGTGAAATGTACCGTTTCCATGCCTTGTAACCTTTGTATCGATGAATATCGCGCAGAACCATTTCAGGGAAGTTCAAATACTTTATGATATATTCAATTATCTATAACTGAATCTTTTACACTTATAAGAATTTTGAAACATCTTTTCCTTCTCTTATTATTTACCGTCACATTCAAAATTCCTTCTCTACGCTCCCAACTTTCTCCTCTCCGCATGAAAAACAACCAACCAACTGAGGGAAACGCTACGGAAAGCAACAAAAACTATGGTGATGTTTGTTTGCTTTAGAGTCCTTCTGTCTTAACTCTCTCTCCTTTATTTCCTTAAAGAGCGCCAAGTTGTCTCTCTCCTTAACCTCCTGCGTCACTGCGACCTTACTGAATGACTCCCTTGTTGATCACTTATTTTCCTGTTTAATGCTATACACAGTTGATATTTAACTGATACAATTATCATGTCTCATTTAATAATTTTTTATGAATATATCGCACATAAATGTGAACATTTCTCGTAAATCCGTTGTTATTGTGGTTTTCTATCCTTATTTTACTGTCTCATTAATTGTCTTATCTCATTAATAAAAAACACGTGAAACTTTACTTTTTTGACATCAGAAGTAAAAATGATAGATTAATGATTTTCTTAATGTATGTGTTATATAATATAATTTTGTATTTTTTTCTTCGACTATAATAAGAAGCTGAGTAAACGTCATTCAGCCAATTATATAGACATTTTTAAATAAACAGTATTACTTTAGTGTATATAAAAGTTCACTGTTCATATCTGCTTATATTTATCAAAGAAATTCCTATAATTTGAATGGATTGATCTCAAAAATATTTGAATTTCTGATTATTCATCACATTCCTGGAGGTCTATTAAAGGAAATTAGAAATTAAATAAATTAATCCTTTTATTAGTGTGAATTTTATTTCGATTGTTTATTGCTAAATGCGAAATTTTATGTAGTATTTTTGCTATAGATTGCGATTCTATCATGTACTTTGAACACCATACCTCTATCTTTCTAAGTGAGCTTATCATAAGCAATACTGGAAAGTTATATGAAACGTTGGAATGGAGATTTTATAGTTGCAAGAATAATGTGCATCGAATCATATAATTCAATAAATTGTTTATCGGGTACAACAGAGGATAACCACTTGTTACCTTGATAATAACCCTTTCACCTCTTAGATACTCTACCCTAACGCCAAACACTTCTTCTCTAAACTCCATCATCACCCTAACAACCGGATTTATCTACACATAAACTTTCGGCGACCCGATCGACACCTCTCCGTGGTTATTAATCCCACGTAATGATCAACTTGGCGAGGCCGTCCCAACGATCATAGTAATTGAATTTCGGTGGCTCCCAAAGCCGAACGATTTCATTAGAGACTTGCCAAATTTAGGATTATGTTTACTCAATGGCAATTTGGATGTTCAAGAGTTGCTCACCTTGATTCAATCCGATGCCGTGTTTACCTCCTGTCTTCAACCTTACAAAGAACAGTTTCACTCAATCTGAACCTTACTCTAATGTTAATTGAATTTATGTATGAAATATTTTATCTATGAAATTCTTTTGTATAATTCTATTCTATTCTGATAAACGATAATGAAACAGTTCTATTTTCCATTTATGAACGGACGCCTTTCCTTTAAATCTCGAGGATTAGAGAAATGTCACTTATTAAAACATTTTTTTTCTACGTAGATATCGTGCGAGCCAATTTTCAGTGTGTGGCAAGGGATCGCCTATTACATAAACCTTTTCTAAAGCAAAAACCATTTATTTAAAAATTATAAGCACGAGTACCCGGTAAAGCTAATCTATTCCTTTGAAATTTTCCATTATTAGAAATATTTTGACGGTAGTAATTGTTAGTGGATTAAATTTCTTTTAGGTAGATTTTCTGTAAAATTTTCATGGGACATTAAATTAATTTATTAATTTAGAAATCGTCTTTATAAATTACTTACGGAATCACAGACTCACCTGATATATTGGATCTAATATATGAGCTTATATTACTAGCGTCATTGCAAGTACTTTCGACCATAATCAGTCAGTGAAAAAAATAACAGGGAGTACTATCAATCACTGATCAAAGTTTTTAAATACTCAATGGAAGCCGTATGAGTGTAAAAGACCGTAAACTATTTTCGCAAATATAATACACTAGAGTGCCTACCCTTTAAAATATCAATATGCTTATGTAATTACCTTGAAACAGCTCTTAATTGAGAAAGTTTTAACCCAATCTGAAGCCCGAATTCAAAGAGATTCCGCGAGATTATAGCAAGAAAAGAAGGTTATATTCGCCTTTACCAAAGCTGCATTCTCCTCGTGGCGTAAAATCTCCAACCAGGTAGCTCAATTAGGATGTTATACATTTTACAAAACCCTGCCGAACGCCATATGGTGCGGGAGGCGTGAACGCAATTGAAACTCATTTATGCTGATCCATCGCTATGATCATAGCGACGTACGGAAGGAAGGGCGAAACCGCAGCATCGTCGCGTGTATCGGCGCATGAGGAAAGCTCATTATCAGACGGCAAACGATTCCTCCTACGAGGAAATAAACCGCGAGTCCTTTTATTCCCCAAAAAGAGTGAACAGGTATCCGAGAGATATCGAACCCGTGCGATTCTCAAAGAGGGATTGTTAAGAGCGGGGTAGTGAAACTTTGCAGGAAAAGTTGAGAAAAGGGAGGGAGGTTAAGGGTTAGAGGTGAAGTTATGGAATATAAGGCGGGAGTGCTGGAAGTTGTTAAATGGGCAGGGGAGGAAGTAGCGATCGAGAAAGGATGAGAAGGGTTCCTCCAAAGGGAACGTAACGTGTGAAAAAGGGGAAAGAGGGCTGCGTCGTTAGGGAAGTTCGCAATGAGCTGACAAACTGAGAGCGAGACTGCTAAAGCGGAAACTAACAGGAGTCGTTAAGGCTATATCCCACGTCCTAACAGAAAACTCTCTCTCTGCCCCATCCTTTTAAACGAGGCTTTCTTTACGTCTCACACTCCTTGTTTTATTTCCGAATGTTTCCCTCTTCAAAGTCCATTCTCGTCTCCGACTTAACGAGAGATGAGATAGGGTATGGAAAAATTTGGATGTGAATGGTGAAGCTTAAGGGAATGGCCTTTTGTGGAAAAAATGATGTCTATTGATTAATTTGATAGCCTTATTTTTCAAAAGGTTCACAGGGTGATGTAGGGTTAACGACGCTTATGGGAATAAGTGGATGTATTATTTTGTGGAGGTAGCGTTATATTTGTATTATTTTGAGCTGATTTCATTTTGCAAATACAGGAAATTATTCAAAATTTCTAACACTATGATATAATTCAACGGTCCCTGTGGCGCAGTGGATAGCGCGTTGGACTTCTAATCCAAAGGTCGTGGGTTCGAACCCCACCAGGGATGATTAACTTTTGGAATCGGGGTGAAATATTTTGAATCCAATTAGGTTTTGAATTTCATGAAATTCCGTAATTTAATCGAGGATTAGTAAAAATTTACTTTTTTAAGAAACTTATTTTATGGAATTCTAAGGAAAATGTAAATTAACTTCTGATTAGCTTTTGTAAGCTAACTTTTTGTATTCTAAATAGTTTTCTGTAAGGAGCTGAAAATCTTTAATAGTATTTCGTGCTTAGATTTGTCTATAAAGAGGTACTTTCAATTTATAGTAAGATTTCGCGTTCATCACCATAAAAATGTTCCTCGAATTATATATTTTGAAAGGTTTCAATCGATCAAGGAGGAATATCACCTCCACTAGTTAAGAGCATCGATTATCTCTCTATCCTGAGCTTTTCAGAATTATTTTACTCAATACGATGCAGTTTTTTTGCGGTAGTGTAAAAATCCCTGCAGAAATGATGAGCACTAATTATTGCTAAAATTTAGGTTAATTTATTTCTCATGGCCAGCTTAAATCGTAAATTATATACTATAATATTTAATTACGTTGTTATTTTATATGATATATTACATATTATGATATGATATTTTAATTTTCGATTGATATGTTGATGGATTAGTGATAGAAAAAATTTTTGACAAACTCCTATCCGAGATACGTTTTAGTTACCTATAAAGAGAGGAGTTACATATAAAAGAAGAGGAAGAGTAGCTTTACTGGCACATCAATTAAGGAAAACATAAATAGCATTAATGTGAATTCTCGAAAACTGTTGATCTGGTGGACTTTTTAAAGTAAATAGCGCGGGTGGAATTTTCTAATGTGTTATAGGAAATATGAAAATCTTTTAGAGAAATGGCCATCAATCATATGATAACTATAGTAAATTCTAAGATTTTTTGGGTTGAGATGCATAACATCTAATGGCAATGAATTTTAATTCTTCCGATTCAATCAGAAGTCTTTGACGTCTAGAAAATTCCAATAGTGCAACAACCAGTTAATTATTAATAATAAGACGTTTTCTTAAACTAACGCATATTGATAGTAATTCATAACTAATATATAAAACATAATAACCTAAGGTTGATTTAGTATATCCTCAATAATAAATTTTTAAAATCATTAAATATTACTTCAAAAATTCTATACGGCTGGTCATCAACGAGTATTATTAAAAATAAATATCTCATAACATATTAGTTAAAAAAAATATCCCATATAATCCATGGATAAATTTCACACTCATTTCCAGAAATGGAGATCTGAATAGAAGTTGTACTTGCCATCCCTTTCGACTTAAAAGTGGAAGGGGCGAATGAATTTACGGTTATAAGTGGATGTTAAAGAGCACCCTAAGAGGGAGAAAGGTTAAAAATCACCTGGTTATAGGTATCTCTCGTTATAGAGCGAATTAATCCACTTTTGTGATTTAAAAGCATATCATTATCAGGATCTGGAATAGTAGGGCTTGGATTTAAGCGACTAGTTAATTAAACGAGAGGAAAAAATATATCGAAGCAGAAAAGAAACTTCATCATTTATTGAAATTCTCTTTTAGCTAGAACACGAACTCATAGTGAAAGTCTTCAACTGATAATTTAATATTATTTGGTAATTTAACAAGAGATTTCATGTTTTTAATTCAAACACAGTTCGCTTTATTAATGATCTACGTATACTACTATCGCTCCTCCTGATCTGATTGCGTTAGACAGAGACTCAAAGGTGTATCAACCTCTATGCGTGTATCCTCCGTTTCTTCCAGCAGCTTATTTGGATCAAATTGGTTCTATTTTGTAGGATATTTATCATAATAATTGCTACCTCAACCGCAGATTAATATTTGCTTGACTCTTTCTCTCTTTCGTATAAGAATGGTTTAGCAATCAATTTTTTGAAACACTTAACGGTATTTACAAAATTTATCCCCCAAAGCTCCTCATCCTTCGCCGCTCCTCCTCCTAGTTGACTCCCATGAACTGTTGAAAGTCTTGAGGGGTAGAATCTCCTAATATGGCACATTATTCATCCGTTAATAGCAATGCTTTATTCTCATAGTCTCAACTCACGGCGTGACGCTGGTATTCATTCAATGCAGGTCAAAAGGAGTGGTTGGCTTTCAGTGTACTTAGCGTCCCGATACAGTGTCGTCGAGTGTCCTATCCTTTCCATTGTGCGCGTTAATGGACTTCTTGTTTGTGGGACTAAAAACGAATACAAACCTGTGGTCTTTCGGTTTTCCAGGAGCCTAAAAAAGTAGAAAAGTAGAAGAATGTGTAAATTTGAATAAAAAATTACATTGATAACTATCAAACCGCCTTGTTACGTTTGCAGAGAGAATAACTGCACCGAAGTTTCCAAATATTGGTATTATAAAAGTGTCTTATACTATCAGGAGAAAGAGACCTTTCAGTTCGGGCAATATTCCTGAAAATTACATTCGCTAAACATAGTAATGATAATGTCACAGTTTTACCATATGACTTTAAAAAATTATAATATCCCCAATTTATTTCCTACTTTAAATTGAACTATTTCCTCACAACAGCAAATATAGATCCGCTTATTAATAGCCTCTCAGTCACCGTATCGCGTATGGTATGGGGTGTGAAGATACTGATCTCTTTAATTGGCTTCTGCAGTGTTCCTTTTAACCTCACGCCATATGGCTGCTCGCGGGTATTTATGTAAAGGTATTCTATCGGAGGCTATTAATAGCTATCTCGTTATAAACTCGCGAAATTTCTTCGGTATCTGGCTTCGAGGAATATATCCCGCGAGAGTGGAAACTTACGGTTACGCGTCTTTCATCTGGAATTTATACGCATGAATTTCTCGAATAAGCTGTGCTAAATTTGGTTCTCGTACGTTTGATTCCTGCCACGAACATTGATAATCTCTGATAATGCGCTGTTATCAAACCTTTACTCTTCCTAAAGGAAGCAATCAACTCTTTGTTTACGCAATCGAATACGTTTGTCTATTACGCATGCGGCAACAGCTATGGAGAGAGGGATCCAATTAGAAACGAGTCATTACCTTGACATTCAAGGACTGACATGGAGACCTAGAGAGGGAGATGTCCTTAACTTGCGTCGAATAAACTATGATATGTATTCGCATCTAAGAATCATTAACGTTGATTTTTCGAAGCGGTATAAGATACAGAAATCCACTGTTTCATTTTGAAGTTCGTAGCCAACTCTACCGTTAATTACTAGAGTATGTTAAATATAATTCAAATGTCACAATAAACGTTAAATTTAGAGTCAAGATTAATACCTTTTAATACGTCACATATTTCTATTTATCCTTCCCATTTTTATTTGTATTTTATTGTTTGCAATTTTCCGTGTATATTTTAAAAAAGATTACATTTACTTTATATATCTTTCAGCAAATACTGTACGTATATGGGTTTTTCACACTTTAAGGTCTTTAACTGCCGTGGGCATTTTTTTCCAATCTTCACTTGCGTATATGAATTCGACAGTTAATTGTGCTTCGATTTAACTTTAATTCAGGAATAAGTAAGATGCTTAATAGGAAAGATACTTAGTAGAATTTTAAGCGTAGGATTCCGCTGCGCTTATAATCCATAGTGGTAAGGGGTTTACGGCTTTTCGCAGCGTCGTGAGAACCAAAAACCCCTTACCACCATGGAATACTAAGCAGAATATGCAATATTATTTTGTGGGTTCTACTAATTAACTATCCTTCTCAAAATGGCTAGCGTATTCCATCAGCGTAAGAATGAAAAATTTCATTTTAATGAAAGATTATATACCTTGATGAACATAGATAATTGACAGGGAAAAAATAGAAAGGAGACTTTCCAGTCTCGATTTTACCCTCAATAAAGACACATTGCTCCTATTATCACAAAATACATCCTAAATCTATGACTTTAGTGAATGAAATGTAAGATTACTAGTTCATTATGTACTTCCAAATTCCAGATTCCTTCGAGAAGTAGCATAGTGAGAATTATAAAAGCCGCTCCCGAAATATCTCCAATTTTCTTACGGCAAAATATAATGAAATATATAAAAAGAATCTCTTAAATTTATTTCCTCTTTTCCATCTAAATGTCTGCTATTTTAAATTATACTTCTTTGGCATAACTATTTTTCGTTTCCTTTTTCATATATAGGCATCCTATGTTTACTTTCTAGTCATAAACTCTATGGATCTGGGGAACGAAACTCATTCACCACCGATCCTGAATTTCTCTATCTTCACTCGTATTCCAACCTTTCTTGACCTTTTTCTTTCCTCTTAAAGCTTCTGGGAGGTCCTCTTCTAAGCCCCATTAGATCAACCAGTCGGGGATCGACCCTCGGTTATTCCCAGAACGGGAAAGATGGGTAACCCCGAACGATACATCTGAAACGTGCAAGGAATTTGAAGTCCGGTCAATGGGAAGATTTATGTGAAAAAGCGTGGAAACGTAACGCTGAATTGTGTTCCGTTTGATGGCATGAAGCGGAAAATGAGTAGAAATACGAGCATTTGATGGCGGAAGTTACGCTAAAGAAGTTAATAAGATATGCAAGATAATGCGTGGTGGGTTTCTAAATGTGTAAATTTCAGAGAAAACAGTTTCGCAAATTTTGAAGCCACTGTGTCGATGATGAAACGCCAAATGAAATTCATATTCTTCGGTGATGTAAATTACTGTTTCTCTTTCAACACACACAACATTCTGCGCTCGGTATCTTCCCAATTATGTAAGACGTAATATAAATCGTAACCTACTTGTCAATCTAAACGACATTAGTCTTAGTTTTAGAAATACGTAGCATAATTAGTTATGTTTGATAGAGAAAAATTGAAATTTTATTTTAGGCCATCTTCAGCAGAACTAAATAAAATAAACATTAGAAATATTGTTTTCTATTATATTACTCTAACTCCTCAGAAACAGCCACAGAATTTTAAATCTTTGTTTTACATCATCCCTTCTCTCTTTACCAACAAAATGTTCTCATGATGCACTTCGGTCGGTCGCAAATAAATTATATGTGGAAGTTACCAGTTTTCGTATTCTGCAATGGCTTAACATGAAGTCCGGCCTTCTAATAATTATTTCATTATTTTAAATGAGTTCCTAACGTACATTCACTCCTAATATTTAAATCAATGAAATATTTGCAGGTTATAAGGCACGAAAAACGTCCGAATTAATATTCAATTACCGAAGTATTTTCTAGTAATAACCCTCCAGATATTAATATAATACCATAGTCATCGTGATAGAAGTACTTTTCATATTTTCGCTTAGCTGCAAATTCTTACGTCGAGTTCCCCTGCTTTCCTATAAAGCGAATCGTGAGGTTCTACAAAAATTTAGAGTTATTCCAGTAGCAGCTCTTTCTCTATTTGAAGAGCATTCACCCTTTTCCCCCACAAGTAAAATGGAGTTGTCCAACGAAGCACGCATTTCTTTTTGCTATTGTTTTCTCAAAGTTCCCATTCTCACTTACTTATCTCACTCTATAACGCCTTTGGGTACAGAGGAATGAACTCAAAAAGTAGTCATGGGTCATCACGCACCTCGATGTTTTTTCCCTCTTTCTTTCCATTTTCTTTTTCTAGATATCAGCTCAATCTACGCATTCTCCAACTCAATTTTTCCGCTCCGCTTGACGCGATTCGCCGGAAGGAAGCAGAGTCGGGTTAAGTGAGTAGGAAAGGGCGAAGCATTACGAAATAATGGCATTAAAGGAGTTAGGACGAGAGGGGGATGGATCAAATAAATGGGACAAACGATTGCGTGGATGCGGACTGACCGAAATAAGAACGTGGGGAGAAAAAGGATGTGGCAATGGGTAATACAACCACAGAATTCGAAATCATGTCCATTAAAGAGAAGAATAATTAAGTTTTCAAAGTAATACTGGCTTCCACAACTATCCTGGTATCTATTGCAATAATTCAATAGAAACTAATCATGAATCATCTCAAACTTCGCACATGATTCTTTTAACTGTCACTACGTTTCTTTAATTCGAAAATTTTCATTTCACTTGGTCCCATACTTTTGCTAACAGTTAACAGGAAAATATAATTCATTTTAATTCATTTATGTAGTAAAGTTAAAAGTCATTTACTGTATACTAAATAAAAATACGAAATTATATTTAGCAATATACATTACATAACCTTTCATGAATTCTAGAAAGGGATATTAATATTTCCCCAAGTTGACGTACATAAAATTTGTTAATCAATCCGTTACGCAAAATATTATTCCAAAAGAACTGAATTTGATAAAATGGAAGCAATCCTCCCATTTTTCACTTGTCCAAAGATAGCTTCATATTATCACGAAAAAATTTGGAAAAGGACAAATTTTAAGCTATGATAAATAATAATGTGAACTAATATTGAATATTTTAGTTCGTATAATAAAGCTGTATAGTTCAATTAACATTTTGGCATTGTACTTAAGTTTTCTTTTTAATTTACACTTTTTGATTCGAAATATTTACAAATATCTAGTTCAATAACGTACATGATACCACCACCTATCTCAATTTTATTCTATATATATATATTGAAGAATTTTTTCAAAGTTTCATTGAGTGCAGAATTACAATTCTAAAAAGCTTCCCCATTATATTGATATTGCTCCGAACTAAAGAGGAAAGCACTTAAGATTTACTTACAACGAACGTGAACGCTAAAACACGTGAACTTCGTGAACATACCGCAGTGTATCGAGAGTACCCTTTGCTCTGCTCTATTTTGTTTAGATCCAAGTTTTGCTGTAATCCCATTCTCATAGGAGTGAGATCTCGACCGATACAATGCGGGCAATGGCGACAAGAGAAACGAAAATGTGGAAACAGTTCGAGGCCATTGGATTCTGAACGTTTGTCAAAGACATTCGAGAGATCACTTTTACGAGAACATATCGAACACCACCTTCTCTCGGACAAGTTACGTCGTATCCACACACAGTTGAGGTTATTTCACGCTATCTTTCCTCAGCGTTACAAGTGCAGATACACGGGAGAGGAAAGCGATTTCCGATCCGAATCTGCGATGCGTAAATGATTGGGAGACATCCGCATTCTGTGCTTGCTATGGTTGCTTAACTCGGTGTCCTAATTGGACGGAATAGCTGATTTTTTACTTGATTGAAGATTGAATTAAAAATAGTTTCCATGTCTAAGTTTCTTTGCTTTGAAGTAATAACGGAAAATTATAATGATAATGGGCACCTCACGACCTTTTCTTTCGTGTATGGAGGATTTAAAATGTGTTTTTCTTTTAAACCTAGTAAGAGCACCCTTCATGTAATCGTTATGGTTACTTCCTTGTAATATAGAATGTCAATCTTGAAGGTACACAAAAGTGGCTTAATGAGTTTCACATTGAGTTTGAAATTTTATAGGCTCACCATTATCCCCTATTTTGCGAGATATTTTCACGAAAAATCGTGGATATAAAATTTTTGTTTCAAATCCTCTAAAATTAATCAATGATTATTATTGATATGTATATAACGCCCTATGTATATGAAGCGGTACCCTTCTACGATTATGTAATCTTATCTATTATCGACTCCCACAATCTTTCAATTGATTTCACCCTATATTTTGAGAACAAATATGTCAACAACTTTTTAGTCCTCAACTTGTTGTTGCTTATTTACATAATCCACTTTGGAAAGCATTATACGGTAGCATTTGAATCGATAGAGTATGATATTTATTAGTAAGCCAAAAATTTAACATAAAGTAATATCTAATTTGCTTTCTTCTTTTATATGCAGGAAACTCATGTTTCTGTTGAAAAGAAGCTTGCAAAAGAGCAATTTGAGAGAAAGAATCTCTCTCATGACAAAAAAAAGATTTCCTTATATTAGAAAACAGGAACACTTAAAATAACTGCCGAATAGCTCATTTGCGGAACGCTACGCATCGATTCGTAATAAACATTTCTTCCTTATTTCACAATGTGTTCATGGTAGATTTAATCGGGAATAAATTAAGAAAATAGAAAACTGAGAAGAGAGAGAAATGAAATAATTGCTGGTGATGAATAATGCTCATAAATTACTCCTTAAGGTGTTACTACATAAACTAATACATGCTAATGTTCACAATAATAAAATAATCAATAATTCGCAATAATCATAACGAAATTTTATCATTGGCATCAGGTAAAACGGTTATTTTTGTTACCCGTAAATTAAGATAATAACAGAGGAAAATATTCATTATCAATTAAAGATTTCTAAAATGTAAATCATACAAGCTAAAAATAATTTATCTTTCAGTCTCTTTTGGTGAAATTGGCCCCATGTTTGATCGATAATGTCCAGGAAAGGCTGATAATTAGAAATGGCATGTTCAGTTAAACGATTAGAGTCATGTTGCCGATTGAATTGCCCAGTGACAGCACATCTGCGGTGGGCAGTGGAGGGGACTTGTGGTCACTGATGAGGTGGTAAGATGTCGGGGATGTTGGTCTCTTAAGGACTGATGAGTTGAAGCGGATAACGGGACGCCATGGGGCAGTGAGGGACCTAATTTAGGATCTTCTTAAATTGGATTTCATCCTCGCCATATTTGAATGTGAATTATTCTATCCGAAACCTCAATCCATTGTTCTGATGAACCACCGATTTTAAGAATGAAAAATATTTTCACATCTTTGGTCCCACGAAAACCCTTAATTGATATCTCTAGAGGGGTGTGAGATAATGAGAAAGCTATAGTATGATTGTAGGTAGTCTCACTTTACTAATAAACCGTATTTTGCAAGAACTTAACTCATGAATAACTTGAGAAATAATGATGAGAAGGCGTGACTTTTACAAAGTTACTTGAAATATAAAAATTTGTTTTTATTACTTAAGAAATCACATACATACATGGTATTGAATTATTTGAGTATTTTTGTTGAAATAAACTAGTTATGAAGTTTTGTATGATCTTAATAGAAGAGAGATTGAGCCTTTAGAATTCCCAACTACCCCATAAAATTAGAAAAATTCACTGTACAAGCATTGTCAAAAGGTTTGTCTTTGAAAGAAATGAAATGGAAGAAGTAAGAAGAATTCGATAACATGAAAAGCCTTTTTAACTTCGGAATTAAAACCCATAAAAGGAAAGCACCCACAAAGAAAGTTAAAGGTGGAGTTTCATAATGTAAAATTTAATTACTAAGGCAAAAACATTTGATTTCAGCTCTATGTTGGTCAAGCAAAAAAGATGATGACACACTGCTTGTCTCAACATTCCGAACTAATTCCTAAGTAAGAGTTAGAATAAAAGGTTTGCCTTTATGAGTAATTATAACAAAGTGATATTATTCTTGTAATTGTGAGTACGTAAAAACGCATGGACCTGAGAATATTGTAAAGCGACCTAATCTTATGTATGTAACATTACAACAGTTCTGAAGCGCGCATTTGTGAGCGATTTTTTATCGAGTTGTTTACAAGAAATGAACGAATTCAAATAAAAAATATACCTTATTTAAAAATAATTTATTACTGAGTTTCCTATCCAATTCTAATATATCCGAAAGGGATGGTTTTTGTGTGAAGAATGTGTTTTGATGAAGTTTTTCTTATTCATAGGTTATAATTAAGCATACGGGGATATTTAGTATTTTTGTATAATATAATCGTAAGCATAGATTGTATTACAAACCAGTTTAAAATTTAATCGGTTTAGGTATTGAGAAAAAAGGTTCTACAAACATGTCACACACATGTACGAGACATGCAAAATAGTTAGAAGTATTTAAATTTTTACTTCTTTTTGCGACCGGTCCAATCTACCTTTTCAGGTTCTTCATACATAATCGGAATATAAAAATCTGGAATCGAAATCGATTTTCTATTTATGTGTTCTGCAGTTCGAAGTTGCATGAGAACATGAGTGAAGTATGCAACCAGCTACACACACAAAATGCCTTATTAAGGAGTAGATTGGGAAGTAATAAAGTAGATTTCCTTTTTACGCCTTTAAAACATCAAAAAACTATGATGACCATTCAAAGTCCTTTGAATAAATTTAGCTAGTAAGAGCGATATAAATGTTTTAGCTGTGTATTTCCTTCTTATTTTCACAAGTGAAAACGATAGTCTTCGCTTACAACAACAAGGTCAAGGACACCAGTATATATAGCTACGAAGGTGAGCTTCCTATCAGCTGGTCCGACGTCTCATGACCCTTCCAGGAATCTTAGGAAGCACATGCAGATTGCGTTCGAGTATCGGGGTCCTCACGCAACAAGCATCAGTTATTTACAAAGTCTCCTACTAAAAGGAGCACCTTTCAGAGATTGGGTAATTAATCTCCATTGGGGCTGAGACTACTTTGACCAGTTTTTTGGTAAATAATTTAGTACATAATTTTCATTTAAAATAAAATTAGTAAGATTATTATCAGTAAAATTTTTAATTTAATATTTTGTTAATATATACATATCTATTGGTTAATAGCTTACAGGATTACTGGCACCTCTCTCATATGCATTCTATTTGAGCCCATGCGTTTATGCACCATAAGCCTTATTCCCATAGTCCTCCAGGAGAATTCAAAACCGCACTTGTGTGCAGTGAATGAATATGTAAGGAGATTAACTTCATTCTGAATGCTGAAGCACATGTAATAGTATAGAATGGTCTTCAATATCGGGAGGTTTGCGTTTTCGCTGACAATGCGCGTGCAACAGATGATAAGGGGAACCAGCAACTGTTCACTGAATCCTCAATTGGAACGATCTGTGGATTTGAGGTGTGAAGTAGACTTCTCCTTTCTTGTTTTTTGTCAATAGATGATAACCTTTTCATGGTTCGAGGAAATGTCATATATATTTCAATGACTATTTTTTTTATTCTTCTAAATGTACCTGATTTGAAAAGAAATAGGATTTTAACGGTCTTTAGTATTTTTAAAAGGGATTCGTTCCCGGAGAAGCTTGCGAATAACTGAAAAAGTATCAAAAAGCTTAGGAATGAAATATCTCACATATACCAATAAAACTTTATTTCTCTTAATATTTTTTATAATATACGAGATTTAAATGTTGTGAAAGCAGTTGAAAAGGGCATTTGATCAATTTTATTCTAATATACTTTGCAAAAGCATTGTATTAACGAATCTACTCGTAATTTCAACCATCGTCATATTGTTCGCATTCAAAATGAAGTTGTTAATGAATATTACACCGAATTATTTATTTTTTCTTTAATACTCGCTTTCTACTTTATAATTATTAAATAACTTGATATTTTTAGTAAACAAATGTACATTTACCTACGAAAATTAAGAAACAGAGACTTTATATCATGGGAACTCTAAACTTCAAACTCCATATTCAAATTCCGAAATCCAATTCGTAAAGATGTGGATGTATAAAGCAAGTTTGCAAATCATTTTCATGTACACGGATTTTATGGCGTTTCTATGTATCTATCTATCTTAAAAAACTTATAAAATTGTTTTCGTTATCTTTCATTGCAGATGCGAATTACTTTATTTCATGGCAGTAAATACTTTGGTATTTGGATACAAACAAGAGAAGAAAGAAAAAACATTTTAGAGCCTTATCTCCGAGTTGAGACAAAAGGAAATATCTTTCAGCCTTCACTGTGATTAGCATAATGCAGACGGAATTAGAATCCGACCGCTGTTTCGTATTCCAGCTCGAGAAGCGATCGTCATCTGTTTGGCTTGTTCCTACGGTTACCATCTCTCTCTTGCCCTCTCAGCATCCTAGAAACCCTTGTCGCATCAGAAACCCTCTGCGCCGAACATCGGAAAAAGAAAAGACGTTTTGGCAGGAGGTGAATGTTTGGGCTCGTTCGAGAGCACTACAGATTCCTGACTCTGTACGATTATTTTCTTTCCCACTCGATCTCAGTTCGCTTCCACTCTTTTTCCCAAGAGTTCCTTTTTACTCGTATGACTGCTTGAAAGCGGATACTGCCCTTCAAGTGTTTTAGGAGATTTAATCAGAATCGCTCGCTAGAGGATAATTTGAGAGCTGAGAAAAACATAAAACAAATAGAGAACAAAAACCATGGATTTGTATCCATTCGATGTTGTATAAAGTGGTTGTTTTCGGAGTGTATTGGAGGATCTGAAAATAAATTTAATATAAATTAAGGTGGAAGAAGGAAAAGATTAATTAATATTTTCGTACGAGCTTATTGATATTATCACAATCATAATATTTAATTTTTTAATGTTGCCCAGTTCTTTTGTTATTTCTAATTTTTTTCCTATATATGGCCAGATAAGCTAAAATTTTAAAAAATAAATGTTATAAAAATTATATTAGGATAATGGATATAAATTCAAATTTTACTCTTCGGTGGTAATGCTTAACAACTGTCAAATTGTATAAAGGCATACCTTACTGAATTCCTATTAATTTAATAACGAAAGTGTCGTGGCTAAAGGATTAAATGACGAAAGCAAACTTCAAAATTACGTTAACATTTCCATTCAGATTAAGCGCATTTGTGAACGAAGACCAACTTTTAAAATGTAATTTACTCTAAGTGAATGGCTATATAAGTACTACTAATAACAGAAATAAACAAGATCGGGGTAGGAGAAAAATTGACGATAAGACAACAGCTGGAATAAATTCTATAGTTATTATGATACTGCAAAGTTGTCATCCATGTTGGGATATAAACCGCGAACTTCAGTCCTACCCGCTTTCCTCACTGAAATAGCTACTAAGAATTTTGAAAAATTAAAGAATTAATATTAAAAGACAACCGTACGCTTTTGTAGCTCTAACCCAAAGTTTTACCCCTATACCAATAGTTCTCTCTACCCTTACTTTGATTAGTTTCCATGGACTACCAAAAAAGTATTATCAAAATTCAAGCACTGCAAACACTAATCTTCAATAACATCGGCATTGTTTCTCGGAATTCAAGGTACAGAGAAACGATCAGTGCAATTGAGGGGAGCCAATTTATGGTTAAATTAAAGCATTTTGCGCTAGAAGATTTCTTTCTTTGATATAGAAATAGAGAGGATAAACTTATGATACCTAGGGCTGCATTTTCTTCTTCTATGATAAATGTCTATGGTAATACCCCGTAACCTAAAATTGTTACGCCTTCAATAGCCTTGGTTCATTATCGAATTGCATCGTACCCAAAAATAAAGTTAAAACCAAAACAATTTCACCTCTACCACGATCCTTTTCCTTCAATTGTTACCTTAATAAAATAATCGCTCTTTTTGAAACTTCACATTACAATACGATTGCGTTCAGAGAGACGCTTCAATCACCAAGGTTACTAGCTATTATCAACCAGTGAAAGTAATCCCATCCATCTTTTTCTTTGCCGTTCTATGGGAAGTGACTTTGAGAAATCCCCCCGTTTACTGTAATTCTTAAACGGTTGGAGTTTCGTGGAATTCAACCACCCCATTTTTCTTTTCCTCTCATTCTCAATGGCCCCACATACATTACTTAACATTTTCTACCCTCTCCCGCCTCCCGAAACCCTATTTTCTTCCCCCATAACAGCCTTTTACTCCCCCTGACCGAGATCATTTTCAAAGCCAAACTCGGCCATCTCATTCCTCTTTTCTCAAAGCGCGTAAAAATGTTCCCCTCTTTCCAATAACACATTACTCCCATTCTAAGTTCCCGTCTTTTGTACAAGTCAACCTAGCTCTTAATGCCCATCGGTGGATTTCCCACGGGTAAATCACCATCTCGCTAGAATCGTACCGAGAATGTTTACTTTGGAGAGTCTATGTTGAAATATGAACGGAGATAAAGCATTTATTTACTGCATTCAATACTTAATACATTTATTATCCTTTTAGAGCTATGAACGCATTTATGTGTTTTTATCCTCCTCGTCCCATGCGCAACACACATTTAGTAACATCTCATTGGGAACTTTGCGGTAATTTTTAGGAAGTGTCGCTATATTGGAAGCTTATTTGTTTTCTGCTAGAAACGAAATTATTTCCTTTCTAAAGGCATAGCTAAATTATTTCCCTAACTTCTTTCCTAACTTAATCACTTTCTTACAACTTTTACCATTTATATCCCACAATATTTAAAAAAATGTAATTTTTTACTCCAGCATAAATAATTAAATAGATTTTAATATATTTTGTCAATCACATCAATTTAAGCAATAGATTTAAATAGTGCCTGGGACTGTATTGAAGCAAGTTCCTATAAAATACCTTTCCTTTCCTTGAAATTTCTCTGCGGATATTTTACTTGGTACCCATTTAAATCTTATGAGTTTAAAAAGATCGGGAACAATTAACACATTTCATAAAATTTAAGCTTTCGCGTGTTTCAAGCACAAACACTTATAGCTCTTTGAGAGGATACTTGGCCCATGCGGATAAGAAAGGTAGCATACCACCTTCTTTAGAGTGTAGGCCGTATTCTCAAAGCTGGACAATGAACACTCGAAAAGTGTGTTGCGGTCTCAACAGAAAAGGCTGCTGATTTACACTATTTCTACACACCTTTAAACCCTCTCATTCTGTGTATTGTGCGCAATAATTATTAAAAAATTAATTCTTCACGTAAAAAGAAGAAAAGATTTTTATATATTATATATAAGTATATATATATATATATATTTCCCAAGAAAACTTATATTATATTATATTATATTATATTATATTATATTATATTATATTATATTATATTATATTATATTATATTATATTATATTATATTATATTATATTATATTATATTGTATTATATTGTATTATATTGTATTATATTATATTATATTATATTATATTATATTATATTATATTATATTATATTATATTATATTATATTATATTATATTATATTATATTATATTATATTATATTATATTATATTATATTATATTATATTATATTATATTATATTATATTATATTATATTATATTATATTATATTATATTATATTATATTATATTATATTATATTATATTATATTATATTATATTATATTATATTATATTATATTATATTATATTATATTATATTATATTATATTATATTATATTATATTATATTATTCAATAATTTACAATGAACTGATTATTTTTAATGGGTGCCTGTTATAACTTTATTTTTAATTTAATTTGCCGGCCTCGTTGGCGGAATGGTTAGCCAGCTAATCTTCTATCGTTTAGGTAAGGAGGAAATTCTCCTCTGAGGGTCTGGATGCCTGTGTCTGTGACATCCATTGCTGAGTTCAATACCACACTTTGATTGTCCCGAAATAGGATGTTTGTGCGGTCTTTGTTAATAAATAAATAATTTTTCGTATGTAAAGAAAGATTTAAATCAGAGCCGTTGACATTATAAGAAATATTATATAATAGATAATTTTATTTTATAAATAAATATTACATGTTACTTCGTCACAACCATAATTTGTATATTAATCAACACTTCTAGGACTAATAATCTATTCAACGACGCACAATTTGTTCAATAAATCATTAAATGAAAGCTAGAACATATTTGGAATATTCATCTTTTTCTCGCCTTAATAGTAAGGTAAAAATACACGCCTCAACAATTTTATAAATAGCTAGTATGATATTGATGTTAAAATCCTAGTATTGTTTTATAAAATATTTTGGATCTTATATATATTTCAAGCATCGTGTGAGTCATGTATACAACTATATCCTCAAAAAGGGGAAGGAGAATATACAGGATGGGATAAATATTATCGACGCGATGGGCCATTTTACGAGGCATAATGGAGACGGTAAACTGGAGGCGAATAAACTGACCGATCGGTCAGAATGCTCGGCGACGTAAGGTAAGGAAAACCGCCAGACGAGCCTAAGATCCCTTAATATTATGAGTTCAGTCATCGTAAAGTTTTCCCCATTCAAAACATGTGGAGCACTTAATTCGTAAAAGAGGGAGAAAGTGAGTGCATCGTAAATATTTTACAGAGATGCGATTGATAAATAACCTTGTTCCGGGTATACGCCTTTCCTGTCGATATAGTGATAGCAGGCGTTAATTCAAAAGGAAGGGTGATGCTAGATAGAACAGTTGATATACTGTCGTGACGAAGTGTAACTCTATAGAGCAATTTGAAATCGTATAACAAGTATACAATAATAAACTTCAATACACCTAACTAAATAACCTTAACTAACAACCGCTTTTATGGTCAATGTCAATCTGTTACCTTCTCTCAATTTAGCAATACCAGATTAGCATTATATTAATTCATATTTTATCAGCCAACCAAATTCTATATGGAACCTATGTTATACCTGTATTCTGTATTCTTTTATGGCGAGCATTAGTCTCAGCTTGATATAATTTGCCTGATAATATTTCTCTGAAGGAAAAAAATTAATTATTTCGTAAAACATAATATAAAAAATACGAATAGAGAAATTGGAGTTTTGTCGAGTTAAGACTACATTTAATTCTGATTCAAACATCGGCATTACGATAAACTAAATAGTTAACACATAAACCTCGAATTTAAAGGATGTATAATCATCACTTCAAAAGAAGAAAACTTGAGACAGCAAATAAAAATACAGAAGGACGAATTCTCATTTAACATTTACGATACAGTGGAAGTGAAATTGTGTCACGGTATGAACAAAGCGGTTTGTGTTGTACATAATCGAACTTTGAAATTTGAAATACATAAACTGTGAAAGGAATAGTATTAAGTGAACTTTTTTGAAAAAATAGAAGTTGAAATTTTCTTTTCTTCATTATATTTTTTTTCATTTTTTCCGAGAATTGTCACTTAGATTCACGTAATTGAAATATTTGATGTTCCACATAACACAGGAAAACTGTAGGATACAAGTTTTTTTAATTTCTCCACTTTCTATTACTTCAAAAGGTAATGTATTCATGAAGAACAATTAATTTTAAATCATAAGCATCTTAATAATTTGAAATCGAATTAGGCGTTCAATTTAACGCCGATATATATAAAAACCATGTTTTAACTTGTAATGGACATGATATTTACGTCGAATCAAATGTGGGTTAGTTAGCACAATCACTAAATTTACAAAAATTAGAATCCTTTTCCTGAAAGAACTCACGGAAAAGCGGAAAGTGTAGATGTAGCAAATCCGTTTCAAGGGAAAGCGATCGGACAAAAGAATGGCAAATTAGAGTGGTGGCGAGTTAGGAAAGGAAATGATAAATAAAGGGGCAATAATATGAATCGAATTCCCTTTTGAGTACTTAAAAATTCCCTCGGATTGGGAAAAAGTTTGAATAAGGGAAAGTTTTACCAATGCGGTCTAGAGAAAGGGATTTGGTGGAATGGGTAAAAAATAAAGCAAAAGGTCTTCGGGCGACCGATCGTTCCTCTCTTTGTTAACGAGGATAGAGAAAAGGTTCTGAGCTCCTTTATGACACTTCCAAAGGTATAAAGACTCCGATGGGTCATATATGACGTTCAGGTTGCGTACCGTCCGAATGGGAAAAAGAGAAGATAGTATTGCTCACAAATGGGAACGTCTGAGAGTAAATCGAAATAAGATTTTTTATGAGCAATTGTGACTTTTACACACCCACGTCTCTCTTCCTTCTCAGTTCATGATATAAGTCGGATATTTGGAATAGAAAATCCCGTATTTTTAAAGGACGTGAAAAAAGGTGTGACCGGGACTCGAGCCCCTGAAATGGTGATAGGTAGTAGAGAAATATTGGGAGACCCAGGTTCGAGTCCCGGTCTTGTCAGAATTCTTTCCCATGTTTTTCCATTGGTCCTTAACCTGAGACTACTCGTATTTCAGACATCTGGTCATTCATAATTACCTTCCTAACTCAAACGTGATAGCAGTAAAATTAGAACTTTTTCTACTACGTGACTCTATAATAATTTTTTTCATTAAGTTAAATATTGGTTTCCAAGATATTTTGTTATATTTGTTTAGAGTTGTTGCAGAGTTAAGGCAAAAATTCAGAGATAAATGTGCGCGAAGATATTCCATTATGTTTCACATTCCATTTCCTTCGTTTTAGTCATAGCTCCGAGATCTTACACACTCGGATAATCTCAGTGATTCACTACTTGCGGACAGATCCACTTTTCAAAAAGACTCCAATAGTTGACCGCATAATTGCATCACCCTTCAATTCCACCGAGATTTGCCCCTTATCTCGTTACCGCAGTGATCTGGTTTGGCCTCGTTCTGAAACCAATTAACGGCTAAATCGCCGCTATTTAAAAGAGATATCCGACGCAACCAGTGGAGTAAATATCACCATGGTAGTTTGCCTTTAGCACCTCGGTAACGCGGCGTAAACAAACGCAATTTGATAAGGACTGCAATAAAGTTCGGAGTATACAAAATGCTCTTCAAAGTTTACGCGTCGAAACAATTCCGAGGGGAATATACATTACGGAACGCCTTCCAAATGGAAGGGAAAAAGCAGTGAAAGCTATACAATCGGTGGATCGCATAACCGTATTTTATCGGAATCAATGGATGCTCTCCCCTGAGCTTCGGACGAGAGCAAACAGAGGTCGTTTGCAGGCGAAAATCATTCGTTCGTAAATTTATAAACGGTGTCGCACACAATACCTCTGCTGAATTAGCATTCGGACGATTTGTCGACAGCGACGATAACGCCAACTGAAATAATTTCACACGTCAATTGTTCGCTTTAAATGTCCTTCGACGAGGAAAGCTAATGGGCTCAAAAATGTCACCTTATAGCGGCTCTAAGTAATTAATTTAATTTCCATTCGACTACGATAGCTCAACATTATGTACGTAATGGAACGAAAGTGTGTTTCAATACGGGTTTGATATATTGAGAAGTGAATCAAATAGAAAAGAATGGTATTATAAACCTCGGAACGTTTATCATCGTGCAAAATTTCGACTTCAGTACGTATATTTAGGTAGGAAAAGCTCGTTCCCAGGAGATAGCTTCGTTTAAAATACAAGAATAGAATATAAAATAGAACAAGGAATTATTACAGTTCCACAATGCAAACACGGCAATTTTAATTGTCCTCGGTTCGTGACAAATAAATTCACGTTCTGATCTGAAAGTGTGATGCAAATGATTATTCATTTTCGACTTCAGTATACATATTAAGGTAGGATCAGTCGGTTCGCAGGAGATAGCTTCGTATAAAATACAATGTACATATAATTATAACAGTTCTCACAATTCAAACAAGGCAGTTTTATCCAGAGGTGGAATGGACCTAGAAAATGTCTCACGGGACCGGGAAATTATTCCATTTTATTTTTTTAAGGCAATTTTAATTGTCCTCGGTTCGTGACAAATAAATTCACGTTCTGATCTGAAAGTACGATGCAAAGATTATTCATTTTAATTGCTTTTCATGTCTCCATTTCGATAAGGAGCTTATACCTGCTATCTCAAACTTCCATCTCCTCTTCATAGCAGCAATAAACACCTCATACGCCTTTTTCAAATGCGTCCTGGAACATTGAACCTCTCAGACCATTTCATAGGCTCTTACCGTTGTGAGGAAATGCCATATTCAGAGAGAAATGGAAAACCAATATCTATTGGGTCAGATGGACAGACAGCAGATGTGGATGCTCCACTCTTTTGAGGAGGTCACAGAAATAGTCGAACTTCTCTGGACTCTGAAAAGAAAGTGGAAATTAGGATGCTTAAGAGCCCTTCTTCCAACTTCGGTGCGGAGTAATATTTCCTGCGGTTCCAATGGTCGTTGGTTGACATTATTATTATTATTAGTGATCCATAGAGAGTCAAACACTGTTTTCCCTCAGAAAACATATTAAAATTCCATCTTAATTGCTTGAAAGTTTTAGCTGAATGAAATTCTTTGATAATACTTTAAATAGATAAAATTGAAAGCAAATTTTTGTTTAGCCATTTAAATTGCTCTAATGTCTTCAATACTTCATAATTTTTATTTCAGATAAGCTGTTTTATATAGTGATGCTATAATTTCTAAACTAAACGTAAATGATGCTTATGATTTCAGTAAGGTTTGGTATATTTTTAATTAGAAAATTTATTAGCATTTGTTTATGATAAATAAGATACATATTCATAAAAATATACTTTAACTGCTTTACTTCATCATTTTTTTAAGGAATAATTTCTTCAGAAAAGTATTGAAAAAAAATATGTGATTTAAAACTTTCTCCACTGCCTATTTACGAGTGAAATCTTTAAACCATAAGCATTAATATAGATTTTATTAAAAAATCAATATTCAGTTCAATCTGTACAGAGGATATGAAAATAAATATTCCAAGGAAAAAATCTCAATATATGTACGAAATATGAACAAGCAGAAAGAAATTGTTTATTTGTGTACGATCCATCCCACCTTTAGATTGTTAGTTTATTCATCTTAAGGTTAATCGTTTCGGTTATTTGTGAAAAAACACACCTGAACTCAATAATCGCCAATCAGCATTGATTTCTTACGTACAAAAAGACCCCATTTTACGCGGGGGATACGTTCCAATAACTTCGAGCGCTAAACGAAACAACGTATCACGTACATATGTATTAGGGATCAAAGAAAAGAACAAAGAATAAGAAAATTTGTCAGTTCTTGTCGAATTTATCACAATAAAATAAAATACAATGTTTATATCTTCATACACCTAATAACCTTGATGAGAAAAAATATATATTGGTTGTGACGCAGGAAAGCTGAGTTTGTACTTGGATTGCGACTTTGGAAAATACAGTTGCATCCTTTTTCCTGGACAAACTAACTAAAGAGCGTTGTAAAGAATACATAATATATCTACATGTTACCGCTACAAAGTCGCTATAAAGTGCATCGCTTTTGGTTGGTGCATAACCGTTACCTCTGCACACTCATAAAACAAGTATCAATATGGTGTGCGATTTAGGAGAACCCCAAAAAAACCGCGTTGTACTGAAACAGCGTTAAGCGGTGTATTAACGTACTTCAAATGTGAGGAAAATACGCGTAAAGTATACTTCTCGCTTCACACAGCGGCTTCACAGGTTCTTTTGAAACAATTATATAATGTTGATTTATACACTAAAAATTTTTATTATCAGCAAATTATTATGACCTTTTGAAGTTGTTAACTTTTATATAGTATAGTAGAATAATTTATTCATGTAACTTTAAGTTTAATATTTTAATTTGAACTCAAATTCTTACTCGTTGATTGTATCAAATTTCTCCTATACACAAGTATATATACATAAGTATATTATCAGGTTATCAGCTGGTTCGGAGTCTCAATGTCCCACATCGAAAGTCAATTGCTATGTAAATTGGATTTTACGAATTAACTCATCAGAATTGAAAATAATCACTCGCAAGTGCAACCATTCGGAGTTTGGGTTATTAATCTTCACTTGGGCTGTGACGACTTTGACCAGTTTTTTGTTAATTTATTCTTCCTTTTAATACGTAATGATTTTCCTTTTCATTTATAACTTCATTATTATTCTATTCTTTATACTTACCAATGCTTTGCTAGTTTTAATTTAGCACAACAAATACCATTCTTAACTTCCTCTTACTTTATTTAAGAAAAGCTATAAAAAAATAAATAAAGCTAATAATAATAAAGCTTCTCCTATACACAAGTATATATACATAAGTACAAGAACAAGTCATCTGCTGGTCCGGAGTCTCAATGTCTTACATCGCAAGGCAATTGCTCAGCGTAATCAGATTTAAAGGATTGATTCATCATTAAGGATATCAAGTTGCAAGTGCGGTTCCAACCATTCGAAGATTGGGTTATTAATCTTCACCCGGGCTGAGACGACTCTAACCAGTTTTTTGACTATTTATTCTTCATTATGTACGAAATAATTTTCTTGCTCATGAATTGTTCCATTCTTATTGCTTACTTATTTTACTCCGTATTATGTGAAATAAGATTTCTCTTTTATTAACTTCCAATCATTAGGTTTAAGAAAAGCTATATTACAACCGCTATAAGTTCAGATAAAAATAATTAAATATATAAATCAAATGAAATTATTCTGTTAAAAATGTTGAAAAACTCCAATTTCATTCATATTTTATTTCCACTTTATACGTAACATACATTACTGATTATTCATAAGTACGCTATTCACATAAATGAATTCACCAAAATTAATGCAAAATTGATCTTATGACATGTAGGGCGTAAAGTCTGTTCATTTATTGAGCTTAATAATTTTTTGTAAGAGATGTAAGCTTTTTTTTCGTTTTAGACATCTCTGTTTTGGTGATACTAAAGATACCGAATCGATCCATTATCGAAAATCGTATGCTCTACATTAAACTTTATTCGATATCAGTATAATAATAAAATGTGGAATAAAAGCGTCAACATAAATTGTATTTAAAAGTCCGGTCAACATTCAATCGGATGAATTGATTCGAAAAAATTTACAGCAAGAACGTGACATTCTTGCTGTAAATTTGTATTTGTACGAGACACGAATTATAGTGAAGTATGCAACCGGTCAACGCACACGAAGAGCCGTCGTAAAGAGTAATCATGTCGATTTATTTGTTACGCATGTACAACATCAGAAAACTCTTATGACCATTTGTAGTCCTTTGAATAAATTTAGCTAATAAGGGTAATATAAATGTTTTAGCTGTGTATTTTCTTCTTCTTTTCACAAGTGAAAACCATAGTCTTCGCTTGCATCAACAAGGTCAAGGACACCAGTATATATAGCTACGAAGGTGCATGCTCCATCAGCTGGTCCGACGTCTCATGACCCCTCCAGGAACCGTAGGAAGTACATGCAGCTTGCGTTCGATTTTCGCCGTCCTCACGCAACAAGCATCAGTTATATAAAAAGTCTCCGAATAAAAGGAGCATCTTTCAGGGATTGGGTAATTAATCTCCTCCGGGGCTGAGACCACTTTGACCAGTTTTTTATTTGAATTCAGCGAATAATTTTTCATTTAGAGTAAATTTAGTAAGATTATTACCAGTAAAATTTTTGAGTTTTGCTACTTTTATAACTTGTGGTCATTAAAACTCATAGGCAAGCACCTTGTCTCAGTTTTTATTTATGTTCCGTATATCTTAATTTGTACCGAAAAGAATGAGGAAATGTGATGCTTATAGCATAACTAACCTTCCCTTGAAAATAAGTAGAGGGCAGTTCATGAACTCTCTCCCTTGCTTAAGTATCGACTATAATGAGCAGCAGTTTGTGTATCACGAAATGTAAAAGAAATAACAATATTGTATTAAAAGAATTCAGATCTATCATTCTGCGAGAAACCCTGGAGAAAATGCTCTATTATAGTTTTTTTCAAACGTCTTAAAGATAAGGAATCTAAAGATGAAATTCGTTGATGAAATTGGATGTGTAGAAAAATCGACAGAGAAGAAAATTAGACCATCATGAAATAGATTCTAAGGACCTAAGTAGAGCATTATTTACTTTCCTCATTTGTCGGATAGAATTTTCATTGAATATTTATTATCTAACCTAATCCTTCACTTATGCGTATGCTAGAACTGTAATTTTTTTGACAATGATATCTCGATGGAAATATCTGAATTTTGAAATTAAAATGTGGCGTACTTGCTTATATTGAACCTTTGTCTTCGGTTCGGTTTCCTTAGGGACCATTTTATGGAATCGGCGGCTGAAACATCCACGGAGATACTGGTGGAAATACTCGAAATATAATTTCTCAAGCTCAACCCTTTGAATGGGAAAGGGTTAATCAGGTGATTTCATTACATGAAAGAGGCGCCAAAATATCCGAGTTCTGGTTACTGAATAACTTCTCATCTATACAATAAAGGCATCGAAAAAGAATTGCAAAAACATGCAATATTTTGAAATACGAGAAACTGACGTAAGGGGATAGCTACATTTTTCTTCTCCATCTTCTTTTCTACTCATTTCTTCCTCTAAAATCCTGTTAGCAAAGATGGCACCGAGTAGAAATCGTAAGAAGAATGAGTTTTTGGGATGGTTTTATTTCCCTCATTGAATTACCCTTTTTTCGACTGGCATTAGAACCAACCGCAGCTCTCCGCCGTAAACCCGCTTCCTCATATTTCCACGTCCTCATTTCTCCTTCCGATTTCCAATCAATAATACTCGGCCAAAATGGGACCTTTTTCAAATGCATTTCGTACGCCCACGTTCGTTCCATTCCGAAGCCCATTCCATAGGTTCTTACGTCCCATAGATTGCCCCTTCTCTCCTGCAGATCGAAAACCAATATTTATCGGGCAGGATGGACAGCAGCCCAGTTTCCGCTTCCGGAGGACCGCAAAAATGGGCAAACATCGCAATAGACAGGGGATATGGGTCGGTTTGAAAATACGGGAAGAGGTTTATAATACAATCCACTACGGCAAGGCAGCTTTATACATACACTGCGTACTAACAGGTATCGATAAAAAGTATGTATATATTCCTTCAAACACTTCCAATGACGGGCATTGTATTTACTTGAGAGTTGCTCTATAAACAGGTCACGTGGAGCTCCAACGATTTGGTGATACTTTTCTTGAAGAATCTTTTAAATGTAGTAGTTAATATAGTAGTTAATGTTCGAGGACGAGTTTTATTAAATAATATAATTTATTATACCCATGTCGCATTGGTCGTTCTGTTGTGTAACCAAAAATATTATTTTGATGCATTAAGTATACAATTTGGCTGTCCTAATCGAAAGCTATTATTCACCTGCTTTTAATGTTTTATTTTCAGGCAATTTAATTCGAATAAAAAATCTTGATGCCTTTAAATTGCTTTAAATTACTCTATTTCATATATCCAGCTTTCCCAACGTGTTGAGTATTTTTAAAATTTTATTAATACACAAGCTAAGCAGCCATGTTATTTTGGTAATTTATAAGAAAATTATGGTTTTTGAAATCGGTTTCATTTCCGATTCTTAAATAATTTCATAGATAGCTTTTGCATACACACCATTGATCGTTCTTCATGGGTAAGGATAGAAAATATAAGCAATGATACTAAGTTTTCACTATTCCTCCATCGAAGGAATATTTTAAAAGTTCACCGAAACAAAAAGTCCGAGTAAATATTTCCGTTCTATTCTTTTGGATTTGAGATCTCATTTTTCGTACCTTCCTTCTTCAAGGGTAATCAAACAGCCCGGTCATTCGATCGTATACGGCCTTCCTGTTTACACATAAACATCTGCCTCAGATGCCTCGATATAGCCACTTGTGCATTTCCCGTTTGTTTGCACGCTTCCTATTCCGATAAACGGTTGTCGTGCAGCACTCCATTTCTTACGAACGCGCACCTCCTCATATTCGTGGATGTGTTAAAGAGCTTCTAAAGACGATAATAAAATATGAATGAAATAATCTATGATAAAGAAATCAAATTAGATCTTCCCGTTTTTATGGGATTGGGTAAGATTGGTTGCTTCATCAAAATTTCTAGATCGGTAACGGTCTACCAAAATGCAAAATTGAATCACGAAAAGGCAACATCTCTCTTTCCAAATATAAGTTTTACTTATTAAGAATTGCATCTTAATTACATAAATTACGCAATCTACCGTTTTTAGATTCAAGATATCAAGGAACCAGACCAAACTCATTTTTTCTATCTATCGAAAACGTACGCACACAGATAGATGCGTTCCTAACAACTCAAACAACCTAGTCTCACAAAAATAACTGTTTTGCACTATGATAATCGGTCTTTTCAATATTCCCATGAAAAGAACAGAACAGATTACAACACAGAGTAGAGGCAACATGAATATAATAAATGTAACCTGAATAGACAAAACTTTTTAGAGACCAACATTATCTACAGTATTCTACGAAAGCACTAGCAAAAATTGAATTAAAGAAAACCACTTTATTAAAAAAACAACAATAAAACAAATAAAAAATTTATTTAAGTACCTTTGCACCTGACCTCTCAAATAGATTTCACATACCTTTTCAAAACACAATTTCAACCTGTCTTTGTCAAGACAAATAGCCTCCAAAATTTATTAAAGAACCCCAAAGATACTACAGAAACATGCATATATAAGTTTTTAAAATGTTAAAGATAGTGAAAAAATAGCGCAAATGAAAACGTATATGAAAGCATCTACATCTGTAAACAAACAACGAATGATGACAGCTGCCCTATGATAACGGGGCTTTAGCTGCAATAATAGACCAAAGAGAAGAGAAGAGCGTTCCATAGGTCAGTATTTAAAATATATTTGCGTCTTTTTGCTTTAGGAATTTATTTATTTTAAGATATTTTACTGATTGCAGTGTCCCCCTATATATTTTTTCTTTCATAACGAATACTTTTTGTTAATATTTAAGCATTTTTTCTTAACATTTTTTCAATTAATCGTGCTATGATCATTTTGACTGAATCGTATATAGTCGCATAGAAGTGGAACTTATTTTCAAATATTAATTTTATCACATTCTCTCATATCATAAATACAAGTGCGTATTCCAAATCGTTGCAATTTTTTTTCAGATTCCTTGTCTGAAGCTATGAAGTACTACATGTTCTTCAATCGATATTCTTGTGGCCCTTTCTCCTTTTCCAAATAAGTCAGATTACTCTCGTATTTCTTGAATGCATATTTGTTAGAGAAATTTTTTTTACTAATTATAAATCTTACTCTTGCGCAAGGAAGGGTGTCGATAAGGAAAACCATTTAGAGAGAATTCGTTATCAAAAACATTTTTGTGAGAGTTGTTTTCTTTTACGTTTTTCTGTAATATATTTTCATAATCTATTTTTGGTTTAGGATGCTAGTTTTTCACTTTTAAATGATTTTCTAAAAGGTAAATATAATAATCCGAAAGTTTCGTTGGCTCTTCCCTTAAGGGTTTGGTGCAATTGCGATATTTTGTAAATTAACAGCTTAGGAAATACATAAATATAGTAAGAAAATAGTTTGGAGTAAATTTCTAAATTCATCATGATTACTGTGTATTATATGTTTTCGAATAATTAATTTTTGTCCCTAGGACCAACGGAGTTGTATACATGCTGATGAATGCTCATGCAATTCTCTTTATAGTCGCCTCATAAGTAATTATCAAACTAATTATTTGTGATGTCCAATAATTATTCCATTACCAAATTAGAGAATTTACATGTCTCTTAATGAGAGCAATAGTTGATCATTCAACGTACCATTATAAGCTATGAGTATATATTTAAAAGAATTCCCATATTATTTGATTACTATTTACAATTAGTATTACATAATTGAATGAAAGTATAAAATAAAATCAGTTATTTTCCTCGGTTTCAGAAATGAAAATAACGACATTCTCTTCAATGCTGATCTACATTAAACAATATGATTTCCCAATTCTTAATTCGATTGTGAATAGAAAACTAATGCCATTACACTAATTTCAAATGTTATTCACACCTAGTTTCTATAAATTCTATCAATCTCATATATCATATGCATTTAACTATGCGTTGAAATTCTTTTGTACACTGCTATTATACACGGATACTTCAAATTAATTGTCTTACCCCATTTTTAAACATCATTATTCATTGATGGTTTATAAATGAAACAACTTACGTGTTATCTGTCTTCTACGAGGCACAATGTAAGCACAAGAGTGAAGCAGATGGATTCGGTGATTCCTTAGATGATTCAGTATTGCAAGCGCGTTTTACGTGTGTTTCATTCTCTTTCAAGTTTTGAGGGTTCTAACGCTTATCAGTGAGACAGTACACTAATTAATTATATCTCAATATTGTTATATTTTGAAACGCTTGGGCCATTTTCACATGTGGTATTAACTTGCTTGCTCAGTTCGTTTCAGTAATTCGATAGCCAATATGGTACTACTGTGTGCCCAAGAGTATTTTCATCTGTATTGTAAAAGCAAGCAGAGGAATTGGTTCTCTCATTGAATGAGCTGTTTACCTTACAGGTACGTACCGTTTAAGGGAAGTTGTTATCAAAAGGTAAGAGAATGAGCGTGACACAGTATTAATATCCTAAGTAGATAACTGAAGAGAGAATTTCATTGTGTCCTCTTAAAAGTTGACTGCATAATTCTCCAGCATCTGTTTTGGTACTACATATTTTTTTATTGTATAAGAGGTCGTCACAAAAAAATATTCGTTTCTCGATTTGCCAAGCTTTATTTTCTTGTGAATCAAATTTAGAAGAACATTTATGCTTAACAGGCGATGCTGTTGCAGGAAATAATTTAATTTTGAAAAACTTGAGATGTGCGCGAGGTGTAGTTCTCACGTCTCAGGTAGAATATTCTTCTCCTGTAAAATAAAAAAAAATTTTATATTGATGGAACAGAAAGTCATTCTTAGTAACATATTCTAGATTCAAGAGTTACTTACTTGCCTATAATTTCCGTCCATTGCTCAAAAACTAAAAAACCCGCGCCGTGTCCTTCAATCAATCTACCACTTTTGATCACTCTCATATCCGGTCTCTCTGTTGCCAAGTCATTTCCTGGACCATCGACTGATATTGCATCACCCAAATATCCACTGTGGCATCTTCTTCACCAACACCTCCAACGTCGAGTCAACAACGCAACTGCGCAAAAAAAAAACAGTCACTGCTTGAGAGAAAAAAAATATGAGATATATAAATTATATATACGAGTAGTATCCGTAAATTAAAGTCTCCAACGGTGGAGTAAGCTAGCGAAAATGTGAGAACTGTACCTTGTTCATGTTTACTTACTACTTGCCCATAAATGTATCCCGACAGGTTAGCACCTCTCTGCGATGGTGATTGACTACTTTTAGTCGGAAATCCTCCATTGAATAGAACATAAATTTAATGAAAATTCCTCCTCATCAAAAGAAATAAGTTCAAAACTATATGATCAGCTGGAAGAGTTAGGCTCACCGGGTTTCGGGACATAATAGTGGTGTTCAGTATCGGATAGACGCGGCAAAGAAAAATCTTTTTGATCCTTCTATCGTCCTCCTAACGTTGACGACGAGGCTTTCGAGGTACAAGTCGCAAAATGAAATTAAAAAGAGTAGGCCGCACGCACTCATTTCCCTAGGAGAAGATTTCAATCTTCCCAACATTAACTGGGCAAACATGTCCGTCACTAACAATAGTCGTGATAGAATTGCAACGCGGAAATTACTTGATTTATTCTTAGTATTCGCCTTGGAGCAGGTTAATACGGAATCAACTCGAATAACTCCCCTCGGTAAGGGTAATGTACTAGATTTTCTTGCCACAAGTCATCCTCACCTCGTTTATAAAATAGCAGTTAACGAAGGCATTTCAGACCATAAAATAATAACCGCAGTGTTTAAAGTAATTCCATCCCAAGTTACGAAGCCCCCTCGTACGTTATACATTTTAAGGAAAGGAAAGTTTCTCGCGTTTAAGGATTTCATTAAGGCAAAAAGTTATTCATACGTTAGTTTTTTTTCAAAATCACTCTGTAGAGGAAAGCTGGTTTCTCCGCATCCTTCGCGAAGGTACTTCGAAATTCGTTCCGACCAAAATATTGCGAGATCGAAAGGAACCGCGATGGGTAAAACCGAAACTATATTCTTTTCAAAGAAAACAGAAGAAAATAGAATTTTATATTCCGTCATGATGGCATTCCAAACGAATATTGACTAATACTAATATCATCGGCGTAAATATTAAGAAACCAAAACTAAAGCCAAGAACAAAGCCCACAGCGATTTCGAAGCGTACAGATCCGTAACATTGCGCGATAAGGCGAACATCCTTAATAGGCACTTTAAAAAAATGTCTCACATTAGATGACGATTGCGTTAAAGATTTTCCAACCCGCGTCATCACCAAAATGAGCAAGTTGGAATTAATTGTTACTGGAATTGGAAACTTATTATCGCAGGTTGACAGTAAGAAATCCATAAGGCATAAGTAATATGTACACTCAAAAATGAGCTAGCTCCCCTCCTCGCGTTTTTTAATTAATCGTTTGATGAATTTATAGTTCCAGCATCATAGAAGAAAGTGCTCATTACTCCAGTGCCTAAGAAAGGGCAAAATATACAAAAGAATGGTTTTATTCTAACTCCCAGCACTTGAGTAGCCGCTCTATGAAGTATTTCGGCTACTGTGGACCACTCCTGTGGGTGGGTATTGGCTAGGACAATTGAAAGAAGGGTTAGGAGTTATTAGGAGGTTTGGTTGTTGTGGGGAAATCCTCAGGGCCGTTGGTGTCTTCTGTAGCGTTGCTGGGGGGGGTGGCCTGTAAGGGAATAGCAATGGCTAGTGATGAGGGTGCAGCAGGTCTGCTGGGGCAGGCCCAGTCTGTGGTCTGGTGGGAAGTGCTTCCACAATTGGCGCATTTTTGCACCTCTGCAGAGCATTCTGTTGCCCTATGACCTCCCTCTCCGCATCAAGAACATTTAATAGATGTGCAGGCTGCCTGCCGCAGATGCTGGGTAGTGCCGGCGGGGGTCTAGATGGTTCGACTCTGCATAATCGTCCCCGAAGACAGTGTCCTTCCGCGAGGAGCTTGGCGATAGTAGGTTAGTGATCAGAGTTCACCCTGAAAAAGGAGGTAGGAGTTTCAGTGGCCCTAGAGATGATTCTGCGACATGAAGAGGAACTAAAGCAAGGAGGCTGCAACATCATTATCATCGACTTCCTCTTCTTCAATATCAAGGGGAATTCCCTTGATCACCGCGGTGTAGGTGAGTTGCCTCTCGCTCCGTGGTCTGATGGGCGTCATGGTCCTTTGTTGACCGAAGGTGACTAGTAGAGGTCCTCCTATCGCATGCTCTAATTTCCTCAATCCCTCCCCCATAAGAAGAAAGGCGTATTCTAGTTTCAAATATTAAGTTTATGCTTTTTGTATTTTTCCAGTTCCTTTTTGTTATTATTTAACTTTTATTTATATGTTTATGCATTGTGTCGTTTTGGGTGTATTAATTTATAATAATGTATATAATTGGGGCAACCTATTTACGTTAAATAAATTATTATTACTAATTAACGAAGCCAGCGCACCAGTAGATAGGAAGACAGTAAATTCTATGAAAAGGGATTTAAAGAGGATCTAAGTAATTATAGGCCAATCTCATCAATTTCACTGACGGGAGATGTAATGGAGCACATCATTGTTAGCTCACGCATCAAATTCTTAGATAGAGTTAATTATTTCGATAAGAACCAACATGGCTTCAGAAAATCTAGATCATCCGAAACTCAGCTAGCATTATTCTTTCACGATATACTTAAATCAGCCGAGAATTTGAAGCAAGTAGATGCTATATTCCTCGACTTTAAGAACGCTTTGGACACAGTCCCGCACAAGAAATTAATTTACAAGTCAAAATTAATTTGACTAAATATAGAGATAACTGACTGGAAAAGGGATCTTCTCCGCGATAGGGAACAATAACGCCTCTATGTAAGCAATCGTTTTTCGGTGTTGTCCGAGGACAGTGCAAACAATACCACCCCTTTCGCTCCGGTTGAAGCTAAGCCAGAAGAAGGTGGGGGGCTAAGGGGCTGCTAGTCATAGGGTGCTCCAACGTCCGGCGGATAATGGATCGGACTTTGGACTCAGACAATCATTTCAATCGAGAATCTGGTTTCCAACTACCAACATCATGGAAACCAATCATGACGAAGGTGGGGAATGGGAAGGCCCGTCAAGCAATCAGATGAGAAGAGTCCCAACCGTCTTCCTACAAAAGTAGGCCCAAAAAAGTTCTAGAAAACGACAACCCTGAAGATGGCTGCGGTGACAGCGGCCGAAACGTCGGTGTTTCACCATGAGAGGACCCGGTTAGAAGCCCGAGAAAATTTCATCCGGATAATAGATCCTTTACGTGCAAGGACGCACGTGAAGGAAGTTTTCGCTGATTTTTGAGTTCCGTGTTAGTGTAACAATTTTTACAAGACTCCAGAATAGAAGCAGACATATTGACTACGTTCGAACTAAGTTTCCATCTAATTCCAGCGGCGGGCAGGGTGGCTCACAGGATTTACGAGCGTTGCAGGTATTTTCTAGAATAAATGGCGCGTTTATATTTGGGAATGTTCCAAAAACAATAAATTTAAATTCAAGGAAATATTTTAATAATTTTAAACCATCCAGCTGCGTAAAGGTTCCCGTACTACTTCAAGATAACTGACAACGCGTTATTCACGACGCCCCTAGATTCGGGTCCGAGGTGATCTTAGAATCGTTTAAAGATCTGATTACAGATGCTGGTCATCGGTTCGTGAAGGACTCCTCTTGGTGTTTATGGTTTTCGTTTTCATGTCACGGCTGCGGATCTGGTGGCAAAAAAGATATTTGAGGGAAATAGAGTATTTTTAGGTTTAACATTAGGGAAGTTACGCTACCCTTTTTTTCTTGAACTGAGGGTCACAGAGTGTGGAGAGTGGACGTTGTTTTTCTGAGCTCTCGAGCGGACCCCCAGTGTGACGAGTGAACGGCAGTTGTAACCTCATCACCCGGTGTTTTGCAGTTTTTTGTGGTCAATATACCCGATCTATAGACTTTATCGGTGGTGTGGAGCAAGCTATACGGGTTCTCCCACAAGAAATTGCAGAAGAGGTGAGGGGAAAAATCGGTATGGTGCTTGAAAAAACAAAACCACCAAGACCGAATCTAACCAAGGATGAGCGTCAAGCCATCCACCAACTCCGCCAGAACACAAAAATTGTCATCCTACCAGCGGACAAAGGGAACGCCACGGTGATTTTACCATCCACAGCTTATCATGAAAAGATCAGCAATATGCTAGAAGACGAGACATACCGCACAAGATCCAGTGACCCTACGGAGTCCATCATGAGGAAGACTGTGACCTTACTCAAGAGAGCAGGGCTTCCAGAAGAAACCATCAAGAGTCTCCGGCCGCAAGCACCCGTCCCACCGAGGCTTTACGGTTTACCTAAGGTCCACAAAGAAGGTGTGCCTCTGAGACCAATTGTTAGCGCTGTAAACTCTCCCACCTATCTACTAGCCAGATACCTCGCCAAACTTCTGACGCCTCATGTTGGGAAAAGTATTCACCATGTAAAAAACTCCGCAGAATTTGTGAAAACCATCAGTCAACTAAAACTGCATCCTACTGATTTGATGGTGAGCTTTGATGTGGTCTCTCTTTTCACTAAGGTACCCATCGACGAGTCTCTCAATATTTTGAGGCCACTCTTTAACGAAGGGATTGTAAAATTGTTTGAGCATGTCCTGAGGTCGACATATTTCATTTACCAAGGCAAGACATATGAACAAGTACAAGGAGTCCCCATGGGTTCTCCCCTCTCCCCAGCTGTGGCCAATTTATTCATGGAAAATTTCGAAGAAAAAGCTCTCCGGTCGGCCAACCTCCAACCCAAATGTTTCTTCCGGTATGTGGATGACACGTTTGTGATTTGGCCTCATGGAAGGGATTCCCTCGATGGTTTTCTCAGCCACCTTAACAGCCAACATCCAAACATAAAATTTACCATGGAACTGGAGGAAAACAACTGCATCCCGTTCCTGGATATCCTCCTGAAGAGAAAACCTGATGGAACAATAAGCCACTCCGTCTATCGCAAGCCCATGCATACGGACCGATATCTGAATGCTAACAGCCACCACCATCCGGCTCAACTAAAAGGAGTGCTTTCAACCTTAATACATCGTGCCCACAGCATTTCAGACCAGGATAACCTCCCAAAGGAAATAGACCATCTCAAAAAAGGCCTTGCGAGCAAAACGGCCACAGCACCAGGAACATCAACTTGGCCCTGAAAAGGACCGTCTCGGAGCCCAACAAGACTGAGGAAGAGAAACCAATAGCCACGGCCTGCTTGCCTTATGTATCCACTTTATCCGGAAAAATCAGTAGGATCCTGGCAAAACACAAGATTAGGACGGTTCACAAACCCTTCAAAAAGATAAATTCCGTTCTAGGCAACCCCAAAGATAACCGGGGCCTTAAAACTCCTGGGGTCTACAGTATACCATGCCAATGTGGACACTCATATATTGGAGAGACTAGTAGAACAATAGAGACACGGCTAAAAGAACACGAGAGATGCTTAAGGCTCAAACAACCGGATAAATCGGCCGTAGCGGAGCATGTGTTAAATGAACGTCATGACGTGGACCTATCCAAGACGAAAATTTTATGTAAGGGTAATGGTTTCTGGGACCGCATCTACAAGGAGGCAATAGAAATTCGCCTACAGGAAAACAAAATCAACAGGGACGAAGGGATATTCCTAAGCAAAAGCTGGAACCCGACACTCCGAAAAATGCGGATTGCCAGAACAACCAATCAGACGAGAGATTGCTCCGACCAATCAGGGACGAGCAATAATGGTATATATACCCGGACAAGACAAAGAAATCGACATCCCTGAGGATGGCGACAGAGGGCGTCGCCGAAACGTCGGTATTTACCGAAGAACTAACCCGGTTGTCAACCCGTGAAGACTTCTACAGCATTATTCACCGGGAAAACATCAAATCCTGCATACCCGATCTATAGTTCCGAAGGCGTAGTGTTGAGTACAAATAAGGCTTTATTTTTCTAATATTTTTCAGGAAACTTACGTTTAGTTTTCTTATTACCAGTTTCGCAAGTCAGTGTTTAGTTTTCTCGAATTGTTAGCGTGAAGCACTAACGATGCCTCAAAATTCGGGTCCGAGGTGATCTTAGATTCTTTTAAGGATCTGATCAACGAGGCTTCCCGTGTTCAGAGTGAGACTGGCGTCCGTGTGTCACTAGGCGCTTTGCAGCATAGTCCCGCGGACGGATCGTAGTTCCGAGGTTTGGAACCGAATTATCTGCCTAAAGCGACCGCTATGGAACTTCTGTAGGGACAACGGAGTCGGTTTTGAGGATCTGAGGCCGGTCATCGATTCATGTAGGAGTCCTCTTGATCGTTCCGGCGTCCATTACACTGCCAGGGCGGCGGAGCTGGTGGCTAATAGGATATTTGAGGGAATTAGGGTTTTTTTAGGTTAAACATTAGGGAAATTACGCCACCTCATTCCTTTATAGATAGAAAGATTAGCGATCATGTAAAGGAGCTTAAAAATCTATTTTAAATAAGAAACGCGTTAATTCGATAAAAATATCCGTTAGAGATGGTGAGAAATTGCGTAGCAATAAATTTAATCCCCGTTTGTCAAGTAAATAGCGAAAGGCAAAATGATATTAGATTAGTCGTAGTAAACTGTAGAAATATTAGAAACAAGCAAGCGGAATTTTTTGATTGAACAAGCAAAACAGGAGGCGATATAATACTAGGTAGTGAGAGTTGACTGAAGAATGAAATAGCGTCTAGTGAAATCCTTCCTCCGGAATACAAAGTTTATCGTAAGGATAGAGACGAGAGATTAGGGGGAGGAGTATTTATCGCAGTGAGAAATAATCTTATAAGTCAGGCGGAAGATATACAAGGCCAGTCAGGCAGTGAGATGATTTGGTGCTCAGGGTCCGATAGGCGCGGCAAAAAAACATATTTCTGCTCCTTTTACCGCCCTCCTGATAGTAATGACGACCCAATAGATGATCTGCATCTCGCGCTTAGTAAACTCAGAAAATGCAAACCGAGAGACTCGATATTCATAGGAGGTGACTTTAATGTTCCAAACGTAAATTGGACAAACATGATCGTCGTCAGTAACAGTCGTGAAAAATATATATCGCAGAAAGTCGTCGATTTATTCTCGGTCTTCGCCCTTGAACAGGTCAATCTAGAAGCGACTCGCACGACTTCTCTCGGTAAAAGTAATATTTTAGACCTTCTAGCAACTAGTGAGCCCCATCTTGTAGATAGCATCGTTGTAAGAAGGTATATCAGACCACAAAATAATAACCGCCGTGCTAAAGATAGATGCAAACCGATTGCTGAAGCCCCCTCGTAAGATATACTTATTTCAGAAAGCCAATATCCCTGCGTTAAGAGAGTTTGTTAAGGGAGAAAAAGAATCGCTTATTCGCTTCTTTCAGCTCAACTCAGTAGACGATAGTTGGAGCGAGTTTCTCCGTATCCTTCATGAAGGCACCTCGCGATTTGTTCCGACGAAAATGGTTAGAGATCGTAAAGACCCGCGGTGGGTCAAACCTAAATTACATTCCCTCCATAGAAAACAAAGAGAGTTTCATTCCCTAATGAAGTCCTTCCCACGCGACAGTAGAGAGTACGAAGATTATCGACGCAAATATTTACATTTTAAGAGCGCTGCGAAGATTGAGGCTCGTAACGAATTAGACTTATATAGACGTGAAACATTACGTGAATCGCTAGAAAATAATCCGAAGGAATTTTGGTCGTACGTTCGAGAAACTAGAGGGAAGCAATCTACTGTTACACACCTCATCGATAGTAAAGGTTGCATCATTACCGAATCTCGCGAAAAAGCTAATATTCTCAATGAGCATTTTAGGAAATCTTTTACAACTGACAACGGTCGCGTCAGCGCTTTCCCTCCTCGTGTTTCGAAAGGAATGGGAAGTTTGGAGATAAGTGAGTCAGGCGTCAGAAATCATTTACTTCAAATAGACAGCAAGAAGTCCCCCGGGCCAGAAGGAATACCCGCTCGCGTAATATCTACCCTCGCGCATGAACTTGCTCCCCTTCTCGTCGTACTATATAATAAATCCTTAAGCGAAGGAATTATTCCATCCTCATGGAAGGAGGCGCATATCACCCCAGTACCGAAGAAAGGCCGTAAAACAAAGCCGGACGACTTCCGGCCGATATCCCTGACTTCGATATTTAGTAAAATTTTAGAGCACATAATATGTAGTTATGTAATGCGTTTCCTCAGCGACAATGCTGCTATTACGCCGAGTCAGCATGGCTTCCGCAAAGGGCGCTCTTGTGAAAGTCAGTTAGCGCTCCTCCATCACGACATAATGAGATCAGCCGACGAAGGTTTTGGGTGCGATATTCTTGGATTTTAGGAAAGCATTCGATACTGTTCCGCACGCAAAGTTACTTCATAAACTAAAAGTCTACGGTGTACACGAACATATTGTTCGTTGGATTAAGTCCATCCTGAGTGGCAGAAGCCAACGGGTGGTTTTAGATGGAGCGTTTTCGGAAGTAATGGAGGTAACGTCAGGGGTTTAACAAGTTAGTTTAATTGGACCAATTTTGTTTCTTATTTACATAAACGATATAGTAGATAGTATCGAGAGTAAAGTGCGACTATTCGCGGATGATACCCTTATATATAGGAAAATTCAGAATGAGGAAGATAAATCAATATTACAGCGCGACCTGGATGCCATTAATGAATGGTTTAACGATTGGTAATTCCAACTAAACGTAGACAAATGTGTAGCTATGAGTATGAACCGATCCCAGAACCCGACCTCTAACCAAACTTTTTACCTCTTAAGTGGAACAGAACTAGTTGTTAGTCGGCACAAACACTTGGGTGTTACATTTAGTAGTAATTTATCGTTTAAAGCTCACATTCAGGATATAGTGGGGTCGGCTGATAGGACGCTCAGACTATGTAACCGTGTACTCAAGGGATGTCAACCCAAAGTCAAAGAGGTTGCTTATTTTTCGTTAGCTCGCCCATTACTTGAATATTGTTGCGCAGTGTGTAATCCATTCGAAAAGTGTTTGATCGCTGAGTTAGGACGCGTACAGCGCAGAGCGGCTTGATCCGTTAAAGGGGTACTATAAATTTGACAGCAGTGTATCAAAAATCATTGAATCCCTCGTCTGGGATATTAGAAGAAACGTGTATAGACTCAAATTATTCGTGAAATTCTGAAGTAGTGACTTATATGATGAGATAAGAGACACTATGATACCCACGATTAGCGAATATAATTGTAGAATCCAGGCATCGAAAAAATTTCGTGAGATAATCGCTCGAACGGAAAGTTACTATCGGTCTCTGTTTCCCGATAATATAACACGCTAAGAAGGAAGAGTAGTTAGGGACCTTGTGTCCGGACACCCCCTGCCAAACGCCAAAAGGCGGTTTGCGGGGTAGTAATGTAAATGAAAAGGGCTTCCGCACAGGGTGCTCCTGTGAAAGTAGGTTAACACTCCTGTTTTCTAGTAATTCGGCTTGGGAAATACCTCAAGTTTTAAATATTAGACTCCCTTCCTGCTTATTTCGCTGTTTAGGTAACACCCAGCGAGTGGTAAATTGCGCTATTTGCAATACTAGTTTCCTATTTTTTAAGTTCGAATGAATTCTTTAGAGTTTAAAATGGTCTCGTATAGATCTTCACTTGGTGCTTTTGAAAGGCATGTGGCTGCTGACCCCTTGCGGGTACGGATCCGCTGCCACGAGAAAACTCTGGGCCAGTTCGTTCGGAACCAACGATGAGGGCTCGCCCGAAAGTTAATGCTGGATGGACAGTCGAGGAACCGACACTTGAGTGGAGGATGGCTACGAGGAGTGGCGGAGCAGCGCGTGCTGTATCGGGTACTGGGCAGCTGACGCCGAATCCTATACCAGTTCGCAATAGATTCTCAGCGCTGCAAAGTGTTGCTGAGCCCGTTCGGTTGGCCACGCCTGTCTCTCTGCCCTCCAGAGTAGCGGTCCCTATGTGATGTCAGGGTGCGGGTTTGTATTCATAGAGAGCTGAAAAGTAAATCTGATAGTGGCTCCTTTGCGGAGAGGGAGGAAGGTGACCTAAGGGTTACATCTTGCTGTATACTCTCTGGGCGCTGCGTACAAGTTCCGGGTGGTGTCCCACGTCGGGGTCAACGACGTCTGTGATCGCTCTCCCGAGGATGTTGGGTGCATTCTTTGAAGAATGCTGAATTCCGAGGTTGGGCTAGTGCGGGAGTCGTTTGTATGGACATGCGGCTATCCATTTGCAGCGTTGTGCGGGGTATGACCATGGCCATCATATTCGGAGAAAAATTAGTGGACTGAATGCGAGACTTTGGGATTCCTGTCTGGGCATGGGAGCAGACGTCATAGATCTTCGGCCGACGCTCCTGTCGTACCCAAAAGGCTTGAACCGTTCGGGAGTTTATGATACTTTCATTATACGCTGCAAGCGGGGTGGCTCATATGATATACGAGCACTGTAGACATTTTTTAGGGTAAGGGATATATAAAATACTATGAATACTCCGAATATGAGTGAATCTGAGGTACAAATAGAAACTAAATTAGTGTGTAATGCCGTCAAAAGAGATTCACAATGCGTTACTCGGTCTTCTACCAGAGTAAATAATGTATCAGTCGCGGTTGTAGGAGAATTAAAAATAAAGTTACGGATTTCTAGCATTTCATTCATAGCAAAAATCCAGATATAATTATAGGCACAAAAAGTTGGTTGTCAGACGATATTAACGACTAAGAATCATTTCCGAGAGAATTTAAGATATACCGAAAAGATGGTGAGGATAAAATAAGTGGAGGAGTATTTATAGCGGTGAAAAGCTCCCTTCATAGTAACATTCATTCGTTTCCAAAAAGCGGCACCGGGAGCGTCTGGTGCGCCAATATGCAGACGAATAAGCCCAACATGAATATATGCGCCTTATATCGCTCGCCAAACTCATCACGCCAGGTCCTCCGAAAATAAGGGAGGAAGTAATCCACTTTTCGCGAAATAACAATAGCGTAAATATTATCGGGGGCGACTTCAATCTAACGGACATAAATTGGCAAAGCCACACTGTAAAGAAAGGTGCTAGAAATAGCGACTAGGGTAGAACTATTAAATTTAATGCAAAAAAATTCGCTACGTCAGATAGTTGATGGACCTACCAGGGAATCAAACGTATTAGATTTCCTCCTCATTCACAAGCCCGAGCGTATATTAAAGACTACAGTATGTGATGGAATATCAGATCAAAGGGCAAATTATTTGTGATATGGACGTAAATTTCGTAAGACAAAATACCGAAGCGCAAAATATATCTTTATTAGAGAGCGGACTTCGAAGGACTTCGGGATGAACTTAAATCCGATTTTCCAGTATACGAAACGCGATAGAAGTTCTTAAATACTGAGGATACCTGAAAACTCTTTGTAAGTGCGCGACTTAATTCGATCCCTCTAAGCTTTCCAAATAACCAAATAAACGTAGATGGTACGAAACTAGGAAAGTTCTGAAAAAAAAAAGAGCTTTACACGCTAAATTAAAAATGATTTCATGTCCTTCAGAGAAAAACAGTAAGATTAAAATTGAATATAGAGAAACTAAATTACATGCCAAGCGAACTATGCGTGAAGCCCTCCGTCGATTCAAAAAGAAGATATTAGGTGAACAACTTGACGAGGACCCTAAAGCTTTCTGGTCGTTTGTCCGTGAGGTCCAAGGTAGAATACGGACAGTAGGATCTTTAAAAAATGAAAGCGGTCTTATCTTATTTATATATAAATCTTATTAATGATGCAAAGGGCAAAGCTAACGCCCTAAATGATTATTTTCGGAGCATTTTCGCGAGTAAAAGTACATTTAATGCCGTACACAGCGTAGATACACTTCAAGCAATGCCAAAAATCGCGATAAAGGAAGAGGGAATCATCAAACTTTTGCGACAGATCGATCCGAATAAAGCCCCTGGACCAGAAGATATACCAGCTCGGATATTCAAACAGGCAGCCGAATTCGTAGCTCCCTATCTTAAATTAATATTCGAAAAATCTTTAAGCGAAGGCAGGGTCCCAAAAGATTGGAAATTAGCAAATATAACGCCTATATTCAAAAACGGGGTAAAGGACGATCCTGCAAATTACAGGCCCATCTCATTAACATCACTAAGCGGTAAATTATTGGAGCATATTATTACTAGCTCCTTAATGTGCTATCTAGAAGCGAACAATTTCTTTGCAAGAAATCAGCATGGCTTTAGAAAAACGCGATCTTGCGAGACGCAGCTCGCCTTACTAATACACGATATTCTAAAATCTGCGGAAAACAAAAGACAGGTCGATGCTATATTCCTAGACTTCCGTAAAGCCTTCGATAAGGTACCTCACCACAAATTATTGCATAAATTAAAAATCGCGGGGATCAATTCTCAAGTATTAGTGTGGATAGAACACTTCCTAAACGATAGGAAACAACGAGTAGTGCTTGACGGTATTTGCTCAAACGTAGTGGAGGTAACCTCAGGCGTTCCACAGGGTAGCGTAATCGGGCCACTCCTATTTTTAATATATATTAACGACCTCAGCAGAGAAATTAATAGCAAGGTTAGGATATTTCCGGACGATACAGTTATCTACAGGGAAATAGCTAGCAGTGAGGATAGATTAGTACTTAGGAATGATTTAGATAAAATAATGGCCTGGTGCGAAAATTGGGAATTAGAGTTAAATATTAACAAGTGTTCCGTTGTCAACTTCTTTGAACGGAAAACTACAAATAATGATTTCACCTACAGCCTCCGCGGAGAAAAGATTTCAATAGTAGAATCTGTTAAGTATCTTGGATTAACCCTGACGAATAACCTTTCATGGAATACCCACATCCGTAATACATGTGGAAAAGCTTTAAAGAAACTCGGTTTCGTTAAGAGGATAGTCGGTAAGAGCGTAGAAAAAGTTCGGGAGCGATGTTACTTTGCGCTAGTCAGACCACACCTCGAGTATGCTTGTAGTGTATGGGACCCTGCCGATAAAAGTAATATAAGTGAATTAGAAAAGGTCCAACGGAAGGCGATACGTTTTGTTAAAAATTGTTACGATAAATCGATTAGCGTAACTAAATTGCTCAAGGATGCGGGATGGGAACCATTAGAACTAAGAAGATCTAAGCGTAGATTAGATTTGCTAAAACAGATTCAAAGAAGAAACGTTCAAGGAAGACGTAGTACAGATCATGCGCCCTCCCTGCTATATAGGTCGATCAGATAGAGCGAACAAAATAAGGGAAATAGATGCGAAAACTGACTGTTTTAAAAATTCGTTTTTCCCTCGAACAGTACGAGAAAATAACCGTCTAGGAAAGTAAATTCACGGTGCATGCACCCCCTGCCACACACCGAAAGGTGGCTCGTAGGGTATGTACATAGGCTTACGTATGCAAGCATGAGAAACATCCCGTTGGAAAATGTTTTTAACCATGCAAATGCAATGTCTTACTGTGATAGCATATTTTAATGTCGTTAAGTTTGAAGAGTACGACACAAATTTATAACCATACTTAGTTTTAAATGAATTAGATTACCTTAAGAGTGTTAGTGCAGTGTAAGTATGCCTTGGTTCTGGATTGTTGCTTCCTCTTTTAATGAATTCCTTCAATTGTAGGATGCCTTTCGCAACGAGAATTTCGCCATCCTATCCAAGAGGTGAGAGTTGAGACTTCACGGAATGGATTGCAAAGCCCGTTCTTAGATGATGGAAGAAATTCTTTGAACATGTGAGTAGATTACTTTTTTCAAGGTTTGACCTGCAACTGGTCACATTGGTTCTTACATTGAAATGAATTGAAGCTATTATTTGATGAATAATGATTACAGTTATCGAATGGACAGTTTTATATTGGTGAAGGAGCAACTAAATACTTTTTGATGCAAATGAAAATGAGTAAGAAGAAAGTGCCATGAGTATTCATAATTTTTATCATTTTGTTTCTATTCCACCTGCAGTTAGGATTAGACATTTAATAGAACATCATTGGATATTAGAAAGCGCACGTTTTTAGCTCTGAACGTACTTTTTACAAATTAAGAAACAAAAATACGCTAATTTTCAGTCACAAACTTCCTTAACACTCATATTTCCGCGCAAAAGACGTATTTCACTCTGTTAGCTACGTATATTGCAGGAAAAAATAAACCGAAGCGCTCCAATTCGGTCCATTACTGCTATTATAATGATATTTCGTAGTGAAATTGCCCTATGAGTATCAATCAATATTATGGTTTGTTAAAACAAAATTGAAGCGAATTTTGTTTTAATTTTTATGCAAAATCGCATTCTAAACCGAAGTATGAGCGATTTCTTTGCGATATATCAGTAATTTAGTGGAAATTTCGCATCCTGCTGGACTTAAGTTCCAAGAGGATCCGGATACGTAACCTTAAAGATTTCCAGTTGGCACATCTGAAACTGACGATTTGGCAAACGTAAGGAAAACAAGATGACAAACCTAAGGTAAACGATTCTGCCAACCTAACATAGACCAGGAAGGATCTAGTAGTCTAGAGTGGCCGAAACGTTGGACCTGTCCACAGAATGTACCCGGTTGGTAACCCGAGAAACCTTCCTTTAACATAGACCACTTTTCAACTTTACAGTTTTTCCTTGTCAACGCGTGCGTTTTTTTGAAAAATCGCCCATTTCTGGATTCAGAACGTGATATAACGTATTCAATAAGAAGAATGCACTAAAATTTGGTAAGAATCAGCTATGATTCTTATAATACGAGACGAAATTTCCCACTCCGTGGTATGTAACGGTAATTCGCTCAATCTGATAGACAGATTAAGCTCCAAACTGCCAGAAACTGCTATGAAGCGGATGTTTCGCATGCAAATTTCCCGTTTTGTGGTTCGGAACGTAGTATTCCAGAAGTTGATGTGCAGAATGCGCTCCAATGTGGTCGAAAAGTGATATTTTACTGGTTTTCCCTGGAGGAAATGCCCGTTTTTAGTTCCGAACGTGCTTTTTCACAAATTAAGAAACAAAAACAGCTACAATTCAGTTTCCTGTCTAATTAGACATTTAATAGAATATCGTTCGTGCTATAAATTGGAGCGTACAGAGGATTAATTAGGTGTATGGCATTACCACAGCCTGACGTTTATCCACCTACACTTCCATTAGCAACAAATGAAAAGCACTTTTTCCCGCTATGCAGAACTTGTGCGGAAAATGAGAGCAAAGAGGAAGAGTGTACCCATTCGGATTCTGAGACCTGGGTGTCCAAAGATGTGGAAGTTGTTGAGGTATAAGATATTGAGAGTGAACGATATCTTCCATCAGTCTGAAAAAATTGTGTTTTTACCGGAGAAGAACCTTTTAAGGAATGCATGAACTGTTTTCTAAAGAAGAAGCGGGAGTAGAGTAGGTATCCGGTATGATAGAGGAAGGATGAATACCCGTCCCTATATATCAAGGCATTTCTCGAGAAAGAGGACAACTCTGGAGGAAGATAAAATTAGGAGGAATTCAGGGCCGCGCCAGTTGGCGAAACTCTTGATGATCGGCTTCTAGGGACGTCTCAGAAGAAAGGAGAATCTCCTATTTTAGTGGCGAAAAATAAGGTTTCGTGAACCAGTATAAATATCTAGGTGTCGTTTTCAGTAGTAACTTATCGTTCAAACACACATCCAAAGCGTCTTTGCTGGAATAAATGTCGAAGTAATAAACTGAATAAAAAATTTTCTCTCCGACAGAGAACAGCGAGTAGTGATAGATGGGGTCAGCTCTAACCCCGTTAAAGTGACATCGGGAGTACCACAGGGTAGCGTAATAGGTCCCTTACTCTTTTTAGTTTACATTAACGATCTTGGTAGTCTCATTAACAGTAACGTTAGACTATTTGCAGACGATACGGTTATTTACAGAAAAATAGAAAGTAGAGAGGACAGGTTAGCTCTATCGAAAGATTTAGATAATATCGGGAAATGGTGCGATGACTGGGAATTAGAGCTCAATATTCATAAATGCTCAGTAGTTAACTTCTTTAAGAAAAAGTCCCCTACCGAAGACTTTCTATATAGCATTCAAGGGAAAAATATAGCAATAGGGGAATCTGTAAAATATCTGGGAGTTACGCTGACGAATGACTTAAATTGGAGTGCCCACATCCGTAACATATGTGGTCGAGCACTAAGAAAACTCGGTTTCGTCAAAAGAATAGTAGGTAGGAGCGATGAAAAGGTTCGAGAACGATGTTACTTCACGTTAGTTAGGCCTCACCTCGAGTACGCGTGCAGCATATGGAACCCTGCAAATAAAGACTGCATTCGGGAATTAGAAAAGGTCCAGCGTAAGGCGATACGCTTTGTAAAAAATTCATATGATAAAACAGCGAGCGTAACGCAAATGCTAAAGGAAGCCGGTTGGGAATTACTAGAAGAGAGAAGGTCGAGCCAAAGAATTAAATTATTAGATAAATTCAGGGAGAGCTCCTTTATAGAAGACGTGGAAAGTATAATGCGTCCACCTTGTTATATAGGCCGATCGGATAATGCGAGAAAGATCAGAGAAATAGATGCGCGAACGGAGCGTTTCAAAAATTCATTTTTTCCGCGGACTATTCGCGAAAATAATCGCATAGTGAAATAGAGTCATGGTGCATGCACCCCCTGCCAAACGCCGAAAGGCGGCTCGCAGGGTAAATATGTAGATGTAGATGTAGTAGAATTAGCTGATCGGATGACGCGGCTATGTAACCGCATTCTTAGAAGCAGTCAGCCAGTAGTCAAAGAGGTGGCTTAATTCTCATTAGTTCGTCCGCTGCTGGAGTAATGCTGCGCGGTGTGGAGTCCGCACGAGAAGGATTTAACCATGGAACTAGAGCATGTACGGCGTAGAGCCGCTCGTTTAGTTGAGGGAGACTACGGGTTCGATCGCAGTGTATCAGTGATGATTAAAACCCACGGCTGAACATGTTGAGGAGAGAAGAATGAAATGCAGAGTAAAACTTCCTGAAAAATCCCAAGGTGATTTACACAATGGGACACGTGATATCATAATTCCTGTAATTAGTGATCGTAATTTTCGGAACCAATCGTCAAAGGTATTTCGGGAGCTTTGGATGGATCACTGGTCTTTTCCCGGATAGTAGTAGAAGAATGAACACGATCAATAGATTGGTGTATTCACATTTCCTGCCATACGCCATAAGGCGGTTCACGGGGTATTCATGTTGATGTGTGAATGCAAATTAGCGAACTAACATTTTCTGACGAAGAAAAATTATTATGGAAAATCTTGAATTATGTGAAAGTGTACGACAGGTCATTAAAGTTATGCGAATGTAAAGTTGTCACACCAGCTTCCATATAATACAGCCAGATTATTTCCGAGAGCTGAACAGGAGGGTGCTGTATTGAGTGTAGTGAGAGCTCCAGCTGACAGCGGTTGTCGATTGTGGAGAATTATCTTGGTGATATGACAGACGAAATCGTGCAGGGTGGAATGGACTGCCTTATCGCAGAGTTTATTTGGGGTGGGCCGAAAAAGGAAGGATTTAAGATACTCTCCTGGTTTGTAAAGTCCGCGAAATAATCATTACTAGGTCGAACGAGGGAGATGTATCTTTTGATACCTTAAAGTGCACGTTTATGGAAAATGGCCCGCCTAATACTGAGGGGAGTTCCCTCGCAATCCTCTTCTCATGCCCCAATCTCATGGAGAGAGCGAGGAAGCTCTTCCAGAAGACCCGTCTCTCCAAGATCCCCCTGGTCGCTGAGATAAATCAGAATGAACCATATATTAGGCGAGACTGGCATAGAAGACCATTCGCCTCCTTGGGGATGGCACTTTGGCCTCTAAAGAAGCGCCGTAAGAATTGAGGGCGCTTCGGCCTAAATAGCGCAGGCGGTTACGCCTAAAAGAAGTTCAAGTGAACAGGAAGCAAGAAACGAAACGGAATTTCAGAGCCAAAGGGCTGTGGAAATTCAACAATGTCCCCAAATAGGGATCGGGACAAGAACGAGCATGAGGGAGATGGGGAGAAAGGGAATATCCTGTCGCGAGAGCATACACCCCGTGTGTTTCTACAATTTGGGGAAATATATACTCAGATACTCAGGATATATAACAACGAAACCATCCACTAATCATACGTGAAACTAAGAGACCAACTCAATAAGGCGAAAGACACTTGGTGTTTACAGCATTCCGTGCCAATAAGGAATGGTTTGCAGTGGTGAAACCAGCAGAAAAATAGGGGCTAGATGAACGAACATAAAACATGCCTCAGATTAAACCACCCAGAAATGTTGGCGGTCGCTGAAATATTTTCCAAGGACTGGGAGTGTGTAGGCGTGACAAGAAAGGACGGGGGTAGGTTTGTGTGTGCGGTTAAGAAAATTTAAAGAGCGTTAATTAGTATTTGATAACGCACATGAGCTTAAAATTACAGTTATAGACAGAATAAGAAAAATGTGGGTAGCCTGAGCCTATAGACCTCCTGGCGCGTAATTGGGAAGTGAGATAAACCCCCCAACCTAAATTGCCCGCTAATTCTACCCTTTAAATACGCTCATGCAAAACTTTACTGTGTATGATGATGCTAAGACATTTAGGAGAACGGGTTGCGTAATAAAAATAGTGTGGAAGTAAATGAAGTATCATTTGATAAAGACTTTGACAATACCTGCTAAAGTATCGCATATGGACACTTATGCAGCCCAAAAGGTGGTATGAGACGCCTCCGGGGAGGGTATGAACCATGTTTTCCGCTGAGGAATCGCGAGGAAATGATGCCGGTACATGGACAGCGAGCCAAGACAGCTATTTGGAGGATCATGAGATAGCGTACAGTTTTAAGGGACGACAGATGACCACGGGCCAGGGAGGACGTAGAGAGTAGAAAGGGCAGGAGTAACCCGTGTAGGCTTCATTTTTCTATAAATCATTCATTTGTTGTGAACAGCATTTCGAAAAGCCTTATTCTGTCAATACAGTGCAAGTTTTTCCATCGAGGAAACAGCTTAACTCGTTGAACCTTGTCGTGAACATTATGGAGGTCAGTTCGGGATACGACAACAAGCCACAAGGCTGTTTTCGAGGTATTCGTGTAAAAAGGTAATGTAAACTTGAACACCAACTCAATATCCAAATTCAAAAGCAGTCTGAACCTTTGAAGAATACCATTCCTCTTATTTTTACCCCTAACCCATACTATTTTTTCGACTTCGTCGGATAGTATAAAGTTCTTTAACCAACGCAGCATATAGCTCGTATCCTCTATGATCAAATAATTGAATATACGAAACGCTAGCAAAGGAAATGAAAACGGAATTTTTAAAAAGGAAAAAGAAATGCAATTTTAGTAGGGGGGTAAGTCATAAATCCACAACATTCCGCCACAAAAGATCGTAGGAACCCAGCTACCACCAGCTAAGCGTACCTCCTCTCCTGCAGCGAATGCTAGGCTATGTACATCGCACAGTGCGGCCGCAGCCTTTCGACCCGAGCCGCCGAGTATCGAGCCTGTCTCCGCAGGAAGCAATGATTACCATCCTTTTCCTTCGCTCTCCACCTACTAGAGTCAAGGCTCAATAGCACGTTTTCTCCAAAGATCCTCCAGGAAAAAAAGAGAACGTTGACTTAACTTCTTGGAAATTATAGAAATAACCGATTATCCGGACAAATCCTCGCTCACCAACGATATCACCATCCCCCACTTCTGCCTCTCAAATAGGCTCCGCCCCATACCTCATAACCTTCACCTAAACATCCACCCCCATTCCTACCCTCTAAATACCCTAATTAAAAAATTTCCTGTATCTGAGGATACTAGCCATTTAACGAAACCGGTCGTGAAATAAAAGTGTGGAAGTAAACGAAGTGAATCATTGCGAAGTCAATCAAATTAGACCCCTCCCCCATTGATCCACCTGTTGAAAAATAAAAACATACAATAAAGACACGCATTATAAGATACACAAAATAAAAATAACATATCAATATAGGCACTCTATGAATTTTATTCGTCAAGAATTTAGTAGGTAAGAGCAGAGGGAAAAAACGTTCGAGTAAAAGATTAGGTTCAACGATAGAGGGTTGTGCAATTCTTAAGATAATTCACATAACGCATTACTATGATGTTTGAGGCAGATTGGGAGTGAACTTTATAACAAAGGATTAAGTTTCTTCGTTTAATTACGAGAATGCGCGGTCTCAGTAGGCGAATCCGATACAATGCGTCATGGTCGCCACATTTGCCTAATAGGAAACTACGAACAAAATTACGGAAAAAATGCTTGCACAAGTCGCTTTGGTAAATCATTTTTCTCGCGTGCGGTACGTGAAAGAGTGAGCTTGGAGTCCCGTGTGTGCCAGATATAAAGCTAAGCAATAAATGGATTAGTGCGAGATTGAGCGCCGCATTTAAAAAGTGAAATTCAATATTCTACGCGAAATACACGTTAATTAATAAGCAAAATATCCGAGAAAATTTTCAGGGATTTTTTTTCGTCAAATCCGATATGAAAAAATTACCAACTATTTCATTAAAATCGCACTGACGTACGTATACTTTTCATTCGATCCGGATAAGGCTTATTTTTATTAATAACTCATGAATGTACTCACCAACGCCGTAAGTAAATCGGTTGCTTATTACTAAACCAGCTAACGAACGTTGAGCGCTGTAGTTCGAGGACCTCAACTGCAACGCGGCTTCGAATTTACGCTATCTTCGGAGTAGACTATCAGACCTTCAACCACCTGTTGATCCTCTTGCAGCATTTTCACTATTTAATAATAAAAAACGTTACAATTAAAAAATTATTAAATGGTTGCCAAGGAATTGGGCGTTATTTAAAATGTTGAATAAACAAAAGTATGCGTATGCAATTAATGCGAGAGGGTTATAGTGGCCCATTACCACCTGGTCGAATGATCAAATCGCAGCGAATTTGAATGTAATAAATAAATGACAGAATCTAATACTTATACATGTTATGTTAAAGAAAATATAACTGAATAATATATAAATATAATTGAATTTTAATGATGAATATAGTTGAGACTTTATTAGAGTATTATTTATTATATTCATTTAATATTTTTTGTATTAAATTCAGTTTAGAGGTTATTTTCATCATGCTCAGACATTATATAATATTAGACGTTATATGATGGATTGTAATCTATATAGAAGGAGTCATCTTCATAAAAATTTTTCGTCTGATCTGAATTTGCTTGCGAAGTCGAACTCGAAAAATTTAAACATGAAACATAAAATTCAAAAATGAAAAATCTTAATTCGAAGGTGAATAAATCGAGTACATGATTTAGATAATTACACAATGGATTGGTTTTTGTTTGGGTAGAGACAACCGAAATATAACTATCATAAATTAGCAATAAAGCCACTGATCAAGTAAAAAACCTTAAATATAGAAATACGGATCATATTACTATATTGTGGCACCAAAAGTATGAAGTATGCATTTTTAAATCGACAAGGAAAATAATAAGCTCCAGCTACTATACACACCTTTTTAATATGATCGATCCAAACTCAAAGAAGTTGCGTAATATTGATTTGCCGGACAAGCAACGATGATATATCCGAAAATTCTTTGCAACGTTCTCCACCATACTTTTCGTCTTCACACTATCACCGCTGCCGACGAACTGAATCCTTATGCACTCGTTCAAAATTCTTATATACGTGTCTGCTACACTAGCGCCACCACCGAATCACTTATGAGGCAAGAGCGAATAGTATTTTAACTGTATACAACCATCATTCCGATAGCATTTACAATTTTCATTCAAAATCGCCATACCTTTATTATAGCGCATACTCAACCGTGAAGAATGTGATTAAGGATAGGGAAACCTGTTAAAGAATAAGCGAAATGTCTCGCCGATAACCTTGAGCGGCATTTGAAGAAATTCTATCGGTTAGAGAATGCGAACAGCACCTCCTCCTTCCTCTGCGGTCATCTTCAGGGTTATTGAGTATATTTAAAAGCCATGGAGGAAGCGACCAAAAATTCGGTGGAAGTCGACTCAACGACCAACCAAGGCTGTTCAACCAAAAGAATTTCTTCCCTTCTATACGCCGAGAAATGACGAGGTTTTTCTTGAGTGACGCTAATTAGAAAGTGATAATGCAGCCGAGTACTGAATACTTTCACGTGAGGCAGCGAAACTCGACGAGATAAGCATACAGTTGTGATAAGCAGCAGAAATTCCCGTTGGATGGTCATTCTTCTGTTCAGAACTTCACTCTCTCGCTCCGTATGTTTCTTAAAATCGAGTGATTAGGCTACCCTTCCTTTATGGTTAACTGACTGTAATTTTCTCGCGAAAGATGCAACTTAAGATTAAGAATAAGACACCCGCATTCTATTTCTGTATAACTAAAATACATCGTTTCTCATCCTCCGATTCCTATTTCGCAATCAGCAAATTTCTCCAATTTACGAGTCACTCATAGATCTCATAGGATTACAGTTCGTTCTCAGTACGCGTATTCACCTGGTTTCTGCTTCGCATTCAAATAGAATGAGAATCGTTCCAATTTGATCAGAAGGATGAATTTAGATCGGTACTCTTACCGCAGCCCGTTTTCTCTATCCTTCTCACACGAAAGTTTCATGGGAGAGAATTCGGTTCAATTGAACGACGTGCTGAGTCCTATTATAAAAATAACGTATTAAGTGAAGGGCATGCAGAACAATAGAAAGTTTTTTTTCACTGAAAATTAATCGCCATAGTTCATCACGAGTATAGAGATGATATACATAACTTCGTCATCGAGAATAGAAAAATAAAATGCCATATTCCAAGAGTAGTTTCTCAGATCAAGAAAAGATCTAATAGAATATAATGGAAAACAGTCAAATATTCTAAGCTAAGAAAAGTTTCCCGTTGTTCAAAACAAGAACATGTAATATAAAATATTTAATGATACTAAGTGCTAGGAAATGTAGTTTTTAAACAGAGGATGAGTTTTGTACTAAAAATAATGACATAAATGACATCCGCTTACAAAAAAGAGTATGATGTTTGTCAATGTATTTAGGAGAGAATAAAATCCTACGAAATCAATCCAGTCATCCTTAATTTTACGAAGCACCTGTTGGAATGCAACTAGTCACATCGGAATTTTTTTTGCTTCACGGGGTGGTGTCCTCGAGCTTTCCAAAACAATTCAAATCCTTACTCTGGTGAAATTGAGTGCATCTCCTTCGTAAAATAAAAACTCTTCGCTTTCAAATTCCAAGCAAACCATCTCCATCCCATGGCCGTTACGCATGGAAATGGATGCACCCCACGAGATATTTTTGGGATGAGGGTTTTCTTTCATCGACACACCTGGAGGACCACTTTCGAGGAAAGGGGTAAATCTTTCTAGAGGCTCACCTTTTTTTCGTTCGCATTTAACAGCTTCTCCCACCTGCCCGAGAAAGGTGCTAGAGTTCCGCAAATGTATATGACAATTAGATAACCTATCGCACCCTTCCACAGAATTCAAAATTTTCCGCACAAAGTTTTTTCTTCGTCAGAAGATGTAAAGTTTGCTAATGAAACATGACGCAATAAAAAATTTCCGTAAAATTGCGGGAAAGGTTAGTTCATTATGAGGCACTTCCTCTATATGACCCCTTCTCAAACAGAGTTCACAAATTTCGTTGATATGAAATAACTTATCGAAAATATATTTTAAGACATGTCATGGATCATTTCTCACATTCTCTGAAGTTATTCTTTCGATTTGTGGTTCGGTTCATCGGAAATACGTTTATAATTACAACTCATTCTTCAACGATTTGCACTTCTCAAATGAAACATTTGGTTATACTCACAGACCAAGCAATGTAATTAAAAGAAAGTTTAAAAATAAAAGTTTAATTATTCTGTTCTATAGACAACAAAGGTTTTGTTGGTAAACTGAATAAATAATTTTTTGGGCATTTGTTTTAATTAAATTAATTTCATAAAACAAATCCCTGTTTTACTTTTAACGAATTCACTTCTACGACTATATGAGATGTTCAGATGAAAATAAATTGTATCATAATGAAGAATGTCATTCCTTGATTTCAATGTCGATAAACAAATGTGTTATCAGTGCCCAGAAACATAATTGAAATCCTATATTGCCGCAGCTTTACATAAAGAAAACCATACGGAGATCTCGGTATGTATTATGAGAGATATATGAGGTTATATTAATTTTATTATGAAATGAATGTGAGAAGGCGTGACTTCGTGGAATGCCATAGTAATAAAAACAACTTTTTAAATTTCCACGGAAAATTTTCTGTGGAAATTCACAAAGTTGTTTTTATTAATTTTATTACTTTATTAATTTAAAAATTATGTATTCTTTAAAAAGCTATACTTAATTAGTCATAAAGCAATTTAAACAGGAAGATTTTAACTTTTAGAAGTAATAATATAAGATAATATCTATGAGAATATAGATTAAAACATGTGCCAGAGTAGTATGGACCCTATGGACGATGCAAACCAATTTTGTATTCATGTTCAATTGCTTTCATGTGAGAATTTTACTTTACAAATTTTACAATTGATGGCAATTCCCGTGAAAAATTTTCTCATATATATTCGTAATTAATCAACATTGCTTCACTCACCCGTTCGGAAGAAATCGGCAGATTGCTTTTACATCAAATAAAGAGAAAAGAAGACCTCGAGAAAGATGGTATCTCAGAGAAAGGGACGGGTTTCCTTTGGCCATTCCTTCATCTTTCTCCCAAGCACTTTCTTCTCTTAACATCGACGCGATTCCAACCTCTTTTTGTCACGTATATTCCTCCTAACCACATTCATTAGTGACACAAATGAGCTACATTTCCCAGCTCCCTTTCCTGATACTCTAAATAAGTTGGAGAGCTACTCTCTGTTGCCACCGTTACGTTTTTCCTCCGAAACCTTTTGCCTTATTTCAGCGGGGGAAAGGGATAAACCCATGGATCAGAGGAAAGTGTTTCTTGCATGGAAAAATCGGTGGAACACAAATGGAACGGTGGAATAGAATTGGTAAAACGTCAGTAGCCTAAGTTCGGCTCTCATGCTTTTTTTCTTGTCTTAATTACAATTCTCGTTGCCGTAAAACATCCCAATTACAAATATGAGCGAATCTTAAAAATGGATTTTGTGTTTCAGGAAATGAGAGATGTCTAAAAACTCCAAATGAGAGAGCTTTTCAATACATCATACGATGATTGAATTGATTTGAATTATAAGGTAGATAAAGGATATTCTAGAGAAGTATTCTAAAACAATATTTTTTTTGCGCCTTCGTACCTGAGCATAGCTGAAAATGCGAGTGTTACCGGAATACACATTTACATAAATATCTCGTTAACCGTCTTTTAGCTTGGGGATTTAATACACCGAGATCTCAAACTCCTTTTATTCACGCGGCCTTTCCAAACTCTTGCCAAAAGATTCCCGAAAACTCCTCATCCGATTTACCTTTCTTCGTTATTCGTAATAGATTCTGATTCGCAATTCATCGAGAAAATGTGGAACTACAATAAGACAAAAGTACTTTCAAACACTTCATGTGGGCTCAAATCCTGAAAGAACGCGATTCTATCCTATCATTAATAGCTCATTCGTATTTATACGTTTATCCAAATATTAATTACCTGTAATACTAATGGTATTCAATTGAAGAGAGAAATTTTGGGTAAGGAATTGCTTTACGAATTTTCAAAGAATTACTGCCATGAAAAAAATTATAGAATGTTAAGAAGACAAGGAGGCTTTATTCTCTTGGTAAAATGTTATTAAGTACTGGTCCCGTGAAAATTATGTACTTAGTTTATTTAATGGATTTAATACCTTGAATAATAAATGTGGGTAGGAGAATTTCTATCATTCATGTTTCTAACGATTAAAAATCAACTGCAGCTACATTTACTCCTTTTATACAATTCACTATCAAACTGAAAATCGTATTTCGCTTTGAATTCGGTTAAATGATTTGAAAATTGAACTTACCGTGTTTCCAAAACTTGGGGTGCGAAATCTTTCTGCAGCTTCGTCGACCAGCATGGCTGGGACGGTGGATCAAGGTGCAGCTAGGTGGACGGTTGCAAGCGAACAAGGGAACAATAAAGGATGCCCGACTTTTTTTACCCCTCCCCAATTCCTCATATCCTTGCTCCTGACCAATCGGAAGCACCAGGTGGTCTGTTCCTTCGTAAGAACCCTCATAGAAGAGATACAAGAATGTATGTGCTCAAAAATGTGGCGAGGAATACTTTTAGTTTAACGACTGATTGTATTACGTAACTATGCATTGGCTATTAGAGAATTAGCGACAAATACCAAGTGACTGCATCCGAATTGCTAAATAGATGTTTAGGAAAGAAGAGTAAGAGTGATTATTTATTTTGAATCTCAGTACTGTGTAAACGCATTCAATATTGGATCATCCAAAATCAATTTCATTTTATTAAAGTTGAGTTCATTTAGTTAACTATTAAGTTCATTTGAATTCTTTTGTACGTACACTCTTCAATTTCCCACAAATATTACTCTCAATTCATTTTCCAATTTCATTTGTCACTGACTGAGATCATCTCTGGAGGCATTAAGGATTCCACTTCAGAATTTATATCAAAGAGAGCGTTAATTGCTTTTATCAAATCCAATAAGTTATAAGAATGAGAATGAGTCACTCGTTTTTATGGAGTTGAACTCCTTCGGAAGTCCTGTATCGATGAGTTATTAATGATGCTACATTTATTGTTATTTTGTTTTTATATTCCTTCAAATATTATGAAGTCTAAATCTACATCAAATACGATGAGTGACTTGTTTCGTGTTCGACTTCTTAAAATTATCAATGAACCTTCAATGGCTGAGTATATTATTAGTTCTTGTTCACGGACACGCTTCATTGCATTGCTCATTCTACAGCGTGTAACGTGGAACGTAACGAGATGTAAGACAAAACTCATTGAAAACCACTTTAGTACGAGGAGAGCATGATGGGATAGACTCCTTTTGATCCCATCGAAGGTACACCCTACTTAAAGTTTCCACGTAAAATTGTTACGCCTGAATTTCGACATATGCATTCCCAATTCGGATCGGAGGGTTTTCAGGTCGTTTCTGTGATGGAATTGGAAAAGAGAGCATCGCTTCGCGCATTTCAAGAATAGTTTACCTCCGAAAGGGCGTGGAAGAGCAGTGCGGTTGCCACACCGGGATGGAATACTAATCACCTCGGAGGGAAAAACAATTTCCTTTGACGAAGGAGAGGAAGAAGTGGAACGAAAGCAAGTCCCGGTATAATTTGAAGCGGCCCATAACGAATAAATACGTGCTCGTATTGAAACGAGGCCTTTTAAGTCTGCAGATATTGACGAATGTCGTTATACAAATACGGTTCCCAGAATAGAAACCGGTAGTGCGTCAATCAGAAGAAGCCGCGTGGTCTATATTCCTTAGTTAACCTCTCACATACGCTCATATATAATGTTATATTTATACAATAAAATATTTATAATCATTTCTTGAATAATATATGCATTTTATTAGAGTACGATAATTAATTTCCCGCATTAACTAATACCTTACAGTAATTGAAAATGAGAAGTTCCTATAGAAAAATGACCCATACGGGAAAGGATTTTTCAATGAATCAAGATAAAAACAGCGTAATTTTAATCATTGTTGATTGAAGTTGGTACCTAAAGCGAGCACACTGTAACAAGCAAGTATCACTGTTACCAGAACGAATTCAATGATTTTGATGGCTGATATATATGTGTATATGTACTGTCGCAAATATATCGTGAGTTAATTTGCGAAAAATGATGATTTTTAACTCGATATACGAGGTTGAGTATATTCAACATTTCATTATTACATTAAATGTAAATTTACTGCAGAGAATCTTAAACAATTTATATATGTATAGTGTTTTTGTATATCTACCTTTATAAGAACAAAGAATAACTCGTACGCTATGGGACATATACGAATGTACGTATTATAGCTACACATATAGTCTTATCGTTGAAATAATCGAATGTCATCTTCCCCATCCGTTTTCTCCAGCCTCTCTATCCTAGACTATATTTCAACCTTTCCAAACGTCTTCATTTTTCCGTTTCCATTCTTCTGACATCAAGTTCCTCTTACTTATTTCCCGTCCAATCTTCCATTTCCCACGAGAAACATATTGTCTTTATTAAACAGTTCCCTTGGGCGCTCAGAGAGTGGTCGAAGGGCACTCGACGGCGGAAACATATGAGTAAAAGGGGAACACTTCACCATCCATTTAATGAAGCCACGGGGAAAAGTGAAGGATTGTTTATAACGCGATGAGCAAAGAAGCGGATTTTCCTCCACGATTGTTGTGTAAGAGGAAAAAATCATTGGAGGGAAAAAAATGACAGATGGATTCAGGAAAAAGGGGAAATACCAATATTTTTGCAGAGAAATGTTTATATGTATTGTTCGTAGCAAAGGATATTCAGCACTATATTGTACTATATAGAAATTAATAATAAACAAAATTTATTTCGTGTATATAACTTACTATTCAGTAGAGATTAATTTAAAAATTTGCGGTGAATATTTAGAAATTGAAATTGATAAAAAATGATTTCTACTCACATTATTTATAGTAGTGTTTTTACTTATCAGTTTTTACATATCCTTTATACATTATTATACCCTCAATTTCGTTTTATAACGTTTTCTGGACATTTTGCGGATTCCAATATCTAACCTAACTCCATTAACTCCAATAATAACCTAAACTTGTAATATACATCATTAAATCAATAATTTGATATTTCCAATCAACATAAATGTAGTAAACAATAATGTGCACTATAGTTTTATCAAAAATATTTCGTTACGTTATTCATTTTCTCTAAACCTCCAAACTCCTGCTTATACCCTCCAAAGGTATAGGTCTGCATATGCATATAATTTACGTAATTAAAGAAAAAATAATTAAGACAGTACAATAAAGATCGCTAAATAAAACTGGAATAGATTCTATATATTTTCACAACCAATACGAATTTATGCTCGACAAATATTTTTTTGAAGGATCATTTGGCGAAATTTAGTTCTCTATATTTATCATACCATCCATTCTCTCAGATTAAATTTTAAATTATTCCTTACGTCACCGTAAAAGGTTACCATGTGAACGATTCTCTAAATCTATACTTTTACAATTTCCACAGGAAGTACTCCCGAATAGGATACTGAATTGGGAAAGCGTTCAATTTTCATTTTTGAGGAACATCGACATGCTTGGATACATCTCTCTGATCTGTACGTTTAATTTTGATCGCACAGTTCAGCGGAGAGAAGAATTCGGTGCACGGAATAGATGCGACAGAACGGACATGGCGTGAAGAAGTATCATTCGTGGAAACTTCCTATGGAGCGGAAAAGGATGGGAAATTCGTAGGGCGAATTGAGAGGGGAGGTAAAAAAGGTTTTCCGATATTGAATATGCGGACGCCTCCTTCGATAGATGTCGATTGGGAAGGATGAATGAGAATTGGTTAGTGAGTAGAAACGGTACCCTTTCCTACCTTTCCTCCCACCTGCCCTCTTTCCGAGAGATTCAGTCTTACGTACTTCCTGTATTTGTCCTTGACACACTTGGGTAAATGGTCCCTACTCCATAAGGGACGTTTAGGTTACCTTCCTCCAATAATACGAACGCAGGGGGAACCATTATTAACAGTACCTTTGTGAGTTGAAGATAGATAAGGTTGTCTCATTGATAGAATCACATAAACACCTTATGTTTGCTTATATGCCTGTGTTAGTGATAGTTGTGCGCTATGTAATCAAAATTCTATCTAAAGTATTCAAAAAGAAGCTTATTAAAACGGTATTTTACGGTATTATTTAGGTGTTAACAATATAATAATTTATAAAAATTTATAAGTTTCTTTTTCATTTCTTTTATACTGAATGAAATATTTCGTAAGATCTCCGACATTTCAACGCTAAAATATCTGCAAAATTTCGTAATGAGTAATTGAGATTTGGAATTGGGAGCCATATCGTGATTTCAGAATGGATCCTTTCAGCCTTATTTTTTCAGTTCAACCGCATCTTCCTAAACATCTACTTTGTCTTTGATGGATTAAGAACTCTTCTTCGCTATGAAAGATTCCATTTTATTCATCTTCAAGCTCTTGTGTGTTGGTGTCAAATCAATGCATCACTTTATCACCTCACGAACCCACGCTTCAAAAATCTTCCTTCTTAAATCACATATACTCCACACCTCAAGTAAAACCATTCCTGGAATTTATAGATAGAATCCTTCTTAAGTAAAAATGGTAGTTTACCAACATCAAATTGTCTTCATATTGTTTTTCCCCTCTCCCCCATATACGGCTATACGTCTTCCTCCCCCTCCACAAACTCGATCTCTTCATCACCGTCTTCAAATTCTCTTTCCTTACATATCACCGCTTGAACACACCCTCCATCTTCTCACAAACCTGAACCTCCCTTAACACTATTTCGAACACAATCTCTTCACTTGTATTCGCACGTCACTCGAAAACGACTTTGAACACCTATAGAACGAGCATCCTCGTCATAACGTATGAAGACGCCCGCTATAGAATCGAACACGTCCTTGGGAAATGTGCTTCGACACAGTTCTGAGTTTACGTCCTTCATACGCGAATTCTTTAGTTTTGAGACTAAGACGAGTTGATTCAGTGACCGTCTGCGGTTTTATTGTTTTTTGGTGTAACGAAAGTATGTCAGTTTTTTGTTTGATTTTTGTTGAATAAATATTCTAAGGGAATTAAATAAAAAAAGTCGGGTTGCTAATGAAATATAAGATGATTTACCTGTAAATGCTTTAAAAATTCACAGTTTATATCATATAAAATGGATATTTTCAGGTTTACTGGAAAATTAGTCAGTGTTAATATGAATAAGCTCAATATCAACAGTATCGCAAACTGAGAATGAAATTTCTTTCGTTTCCCATTCCCCTATTCTGTAAATTCCTTTTGCATGCGTATAGCTCCACAGCAATACTATTATTTCTCGTATGTACGTACATAAAAGGCGTCATCTGGCGGGAGGTCAAAAGGTGCACATATGCAGCACCTCCGTTCATATCGTTCTTCCTATATACATTAAAATACAATTTCTTGCAAATGGATGGTTCTTAATATGCAGAGAGAAGCATGCAAGTAGGAATGTTATGGTTTGAAGAACCATTTATTATTTATAACCGAAAAAATACATATGATATTAAAAGGCGAATATATGTAATAAGAAGGTTAGGTAGTATATTAAATGAGTGAACAATTACATACAATCAATGGAAGGAATAAATGTTGGACGTGCATTTTCGGAAACAAGAGTCCGGAAACGGAGCAAGATTTTTCCTTTCATTACGTGTTAACGAGAGCACTTCCGCAAGTTAAACGCAGCGTCCCAAATAAGCTTCTGGAGGAAGAAGGCCAAATAGACGCGTGAGGTAAGAGAACAGCAGTAAACGAAGTTTTAATGCCGCCTTGATTCCGAAGAGAAACCAGATGGGTTGCTAGGGAAACATGTTCATTGGAAAGAACCATTGGAGTCTTGTTATCTCTTTGGGTGCAGAGGGTGCTATCGGATATCGGTCCCAACCAAGATCGATCTAAAGAGGTGAAATGAACGGTGTACCTCAGCTGCCCACCGATCCTGGGCACAAAGGTCAAAGCAGTTCCCTTCCTAATTCTCCTTTATTCGCAATTTAAAAATTTCCACCTCGGATTTTTTTGTTTATTTTTATATTTGAAAAAATAAACCTAAATGTAGGCTTACTCGTAATAGTAGGTATTGAGAATTTAAAAAGACAACTTTGAATCTTATTTCGGCAAAATCCTCTGTTAAAATTATCAAGTGTCATTTTGGAATCGTTTCCGTAATGAGTTTAATTGTAGCAATATTTTTATATGTGAGATTCAGTTTCTTAAATTTTTTAGAATTCATTTCATAACTTGCAAAAAATCTTTGTGTAAATTTATACAATACGAATTCGTTTTTTACTACCTCGTGGAATTCAATAAGTATTCTGGAAAGAAAGATCTTAATTGATTTTGTCAACAAACCCACGTTCAATTTTCATAACAATCTCTTTAATTGAATCCTTTACTTTTATTTCAATTCCCTCGCTTTGATTTTTCTTTTCTTCTCCTCCTTTCTGTATAACCTCCCATCTGCCTTTCACTCCACCGCATATCAGTTGCAATGGTGACGCCATATTGCGATTTCCCTTTTCCTCCTTAATGGTCTTCCTTTTTTTATCGAAACACTCCTTGCGGAGGCTCATTCCCTTTCCAAGGCAATTTAGGGAAAAAACGAGACTTTTTCCTTAAGGTAAGATCTCCGGATGCGATATGCTGGAAGTATCTGCCAAAGATCGAAAGCTTGTAAAGGCGCTGGGGGAGAAATTCAAGACCTTCACGTTCGTTTTTTATTTTGGTAACTATTCCGTGAACTATGAACGAAATTGGATTATGCGAAAGCGTCGTATATTTGGACGAATGATTTTTTCAGACTTTTGAACAGGTACGGAATGGAGAAGCTCTGATATGAACGTTATGAAAATGTAGCTTACGATCTGTGCAACCAATACGTGAAAATGCTACTGCACTTCTGTATTGGTTGTTAATGTTTGAGACTGAGATTCTAATATGGATGAAAACGTAATCATAGTATCATGTAAACATACGAAAACTTGACATCCATAATTTTTTACGAGTTAAAGCTCGCGAAAAATATTTGATTATGTCAGATATTCACACAATCCGTAATAAAAAAGGAAAAGAAAGGAAAAGGATGTTTACCAAGAAATGATTTTCAAGAAATAAAATATTTTCCTTGTGTTACACAACTGATTTTAATGTTCCTCTGTTACATTCAGCGGATAATGGAAGCGTGACGTTAATTATTTTAAAAGGGATTAAAATGGTCGATAAAAACTGTATCTCATAACATAATCCACTAGTCATATCCGTGGTATACTAACACCGCATTTTCAGTAACGAAAATCTTCGTATTATAATGATTTATCGCTTTATAAATAGGAAACTCATTGCTTGTGCTAGAAAATAATCGAAGTCGATACGAATCAATATGGAAATTATCCATAGTAAAATAGAAAATATGCATCGACCGCTGTCTAAATTACAACACGCATAATTATGTTATCCAACGGAGCAATGTGATTGGTGATGCGATTCTTTCCGCTTTCCTAATTACGTTGCCAATCGAAGTCATCCCAATTACTTCGCATCGGCAATAGATATCGTGAAAATGATTCGTAGAAAACGTCTATCGTTGGAGACGTATGCGGGTTGAATTCCATAAATTTGAATCACCGTACATCGGATTCATTAAAGAGAAATGAGTGATTCGGCAATCCAATTAAGATTTATGATGACTATTAACTAAAAGAAATTTAGTGCATTCTAATAAAATGAATAGTTTTTTTAATTATCGTAAAAACTCATTACCCACTCGGGTTATGATAAAAGTCATTAAAATTTTACATATAATGCATTAAATAATTAAATTTTATGCATCTTCAAATAAGACGTACGCTGAATGTTTTATATTACCTTTTCCATTCTATTGAATCGTAAAAGCCAATGTAACATTATATTTTTCTGCAAGAGTCATTCGATCAGACTTCAGCCATTGCTTATGTATAGTTGTTATTATAAAATAAACTAAAATTTGTTAAAATTATATATTATAGTATATATAGTTACGTTTATATATATATAGCTTATATATAGCATATATATATAGCTTATATATAGCATATATATATAGCTTATATATAGTTACGTTTTAATAATATATATTATAAGAAAGAGGCATTGGTTATATAAGATAATTATAATTTTAGTAAATGATATATTGCACACAATGCTAAAGAAATAGCAATTTCTATATCTTTTAAAACGTTTATATTTTATAAATAACTAATATTCTGAAATTAAAGATTTTATCATACCATCTATTTTTCGTTTTTCAATTTTAAACAATTGTCTTGAAGAGATTTATTGAAATAAATATAATTAAGAAAAAAAGCTCTATTAAGATATTATTTAACTGATAATAAATCAAGCATTAACATTTAAAGCGAATTGTTCGCAAGAGTTAGAAACTTTAGAAAGAATTAAAAACTAACGCATCCTTCGTTAGAACAATGTGAAAGATAAAAGAAGATGAGTTTCCCTCGCCCTTAGATATGAGTAAAATCTCAAGGGGAGTTTATGAGTGTTCAGAGAGATTAAGGCTCGTTATAAAAGGGTGGTCCTGATACGGCCAGTGCGTGTAATCGGTGAGTAGATAGAGGGATAAATGAAAGGCGTAAAAGCTAACTGTTGAGGGAGAAATAAACAAAGCGTCATATCTTCTTTCTGCTGATATCTCGATCCACACCTATATATCAGTAAAAACAGCGTACATTATATGTACATAATAAACTTTATTTATTCATAACTTTATTGATTTAGTATACCGACAAGTTTATAATAATGGATGAACTGTTTTCTCTATATAAATCGATCAAAATAAAGCATTGTCTTGTGACTGTAATTATCATCGTTTTAAATTATTCGAACAGCTATACGTAGATGTAGATAACTAGAAGGCTATAGATGATTTGAAAGTTACGCATGTTAATGAATTATCAAAAAATTAAAAGATTTGTTTTAGCTAATAAGAGACATGTTTCTTGTTACGAATGAGTACGAAATATAACACTTGTATAACATTAGAATAATACGCCTAATTTAGAAAGTAAATCTTAAAGCAGGAAACAATTTTGTTATCGAACATCAGAGTTGATGTTTAGTGATGAGTAGAAGTGCTTAGTGCTTGAATGTAGATTGATAGATTAGCGATTGAATAAAATGCTGCGGTTAGTGTTAAGGGTTTACTCTAATGGATTAGATGTTACATGGAGATTCAGTGGGAAGATAATTTAAAGTTTGTTCGTGTAAAAGAGTACCTCTGTACGGCAGTAATTGGGCTGATGTGGGGAAAGGGGTTATCCCAGGGGAGGACGTCGTCCGATCCAATTTCAATCTCTCTTTCCTACGTCACTCTCCAACCGATACAAGGATAACACTTTCTCTCACATTAACACTTATTATACATGAATCGGGATTTTATTTACTAAGATTCATTCAATTTACGTTCTATTCCAGGAAAACTGTGATTGGAGTAAAATCAAGGTGCAATTTCAGCTCCACTGTAGTTTAATATGCAAAGGTAAATCGAGATAGATTAATCACGTTATATGTAAGCTCATATAAAGCGTGATACTTGTAATCTAATTTGCGTAAAAGATTTTTGTTATCTTTGTGCTGTTATACGTAAGCGAAGGACGGTAGCAGTTCTACCAACAGAAAAGAATCTCTGCCTAAAATTGCTGAAAATTAACATTGTCAATTTTAACATGGTACAAATCTTCATTAACTCATGCTATCGGTACTTCATAAAGAATAAATACTAATTTTCTGTACTCTTTCTTTCCCTGTCATTCACTCTTTCTTCATTCTACGCTTTCTTCGAAAACGTTTGTATTCATTTCCAGCCGAACGCATATCACCTGGAGACACCGTATTGCATCTTTCCCCTCTAATACAGACTTATAACTCTTTTTCTATCCAGAGTATGCCATCTTCCCCTTGTATTCCTCTTTCTTCCTTTGACGCCAGCTGCTGCCACATGAGTCACTGCACCTCTCTGCACGCCTAAATATTCTCCTTCCGGAAGGCACCTTGCCTTCCTCGGCAGGGGGTCAAAAGGGATGTCCTGCCTTCATTAGGTTTCTATTCCCATGCAAAAGGCCAAACTGAACTTTTTCCCCTCCATCCACACTTTCTTTCCTTTATATAATTATATTCATTTTCTTTTGGAACATATAAATTATATTTGTACCTAAGATTGAGCTTGACATATTTTATTCACCAATTCAGTAATTTAATACATTTCTAATTAAAGTAAAGCAGTAAAAATCTATATTATGTACGCTATGAATTTCTCATGTAGTCAAGTTTCATTCCGATTCTTTTGTAGAATTTTTAATTCCCAGCAAAAATCAGATCAATTTTAATGTTGCATTTGATACACAAAATGAATTAATACATTTCATTAAATTTTCTCTTAAATTATTGAAATGTTTTTAAAAAATTTATCAAAATTGTTTTTATATTAATTCAGTAGCTCTTTTTTACACTTCTTATTTATAATTATATCGTATTATAAATATAAAGATAATTCTATCTCAAAATACGTAAAATTCGCAATGAATCACTTCATGATTTGTCTTTGCGGTTATATGCATATTACACACTCATATTCCTTCAAACCGAATAGTTATGTAAACTTGATAAGATAAGAGTATTGATCCATTTATTGTCAGTACTTTAGGTGGGGATTACGAATTATCTATCTTTGTCTAACTGAAGAAAATCAAATTGCATTCACAAGAGCAATTTGCTATAAATCCATCGCAAGAGAAAGAGGAATGAAGAATAGTTAAATCACGCTATCGTATATGCACCAGAATAGGTAATCTCAGTTTCAGAACGAGTAAACGTGAGTCAATACCATGCAGAGGACAATAAATTCGGAAATGGCTGGAACAGAAGGAAGGTGTCCACATAAATCATTCATACGAGTATATGAAAAAATGTCGTTCTCAGTGAGTAACGATAGTTGCTCTCGAGTTGAAGTACGACAAAAAGCAAAATCTAATGTTTACAAGCTATTTTACTAGCTTCACCTTAGGTTTCATTTCAAAAGGAATTTTTTCCAGTTATACTTGCAAGGAAGAAGGTCGGTTTGAGACATATATATAGCAATTAATTTTACATATTTATTACTCACTCTATTTCATAGAATGTTATGCCTAACAGTTATGTATATACATAGGTATATTTTTACCCAATAATTTATGATCATACTCTGTGAATTGAACATTATCTGATGTATTTAATTTACTTAATTTTTAAAATAATTCATTATGTCTTTCATATATACTAATAAGTTTATTTTCTCAACTTTTAAGCAATATTTTTCCTCAAAATTATTAGCATAGCTTCCATGTTCTTTTACTTTTAAGAATGACTTCCTTGTTCAATTTCACAACGATATCTTTAATTATTTGACATAGCCCCCAACAAACCTCCTTTTCTGGACAATTACAGCGAGGCACGTAAATCAACGACGTTTGTACATAATCCATATCCTGAGAAAAAATTTCCTCCTCATCCTCCTCATTCAAACTCAGAATCTATGCATCATCAAACGATACAAGAAAAGTATCTGAATGTTACAATGTTTAATAATAATGTTTTTTTATGTTATTCGCATTTTCTGCTTACATGAACGCTAGAATTTGATATGCTCCATAGAACCTCTAAATATAAGACGATATGGATTTTACTTGCTTCGCCTTTTCTATGATAAGATTAGTAAAAGGATTTCGTGATAAAATTCAAGCGTCACGGTCAGACGACCTCCGTCAAATTCAATTTTCGGATGGCCGAACCTTAACTAGATCAAGTCCATATTCAAAGGTTCGAAGTTATTTCATCAAATAGATGCACGACTCGGAAGTTCTTCCATCCAAGGCACCGCTTTTTCTTGATTTGATCTTTTCCACGGCTCGCATAAACATGACGTCAGCGCCTTGCATTGACTTTAGAATTCTCTCAAGAAAACCTCTGAATTCGTTCCTTTAAAATTTTCATTCCGAGAGCACGCCTTTCCGAAAATACATTTAAATCTCATTTTCAAAAGTGACGTTTGGAAGAATTTGCTCCGCAGAAAATTTTCTGGAAGCGGTTGCCAAAAAAAAAGACTCAACCCAAACATTTCTAATGCGATTTTTTTATTCTTTTTCGAAGCAATAGAAATAGAATCTCGAGATTTTTTTAACAGAAATTATCTTGTTACTTTGTAGAACACGCGAAGATTTTTTTTGCTTGCTCGCTTGATTACCTGAATTGGAGGAAATAACATTCATCAAGTAAAGACTGCATCCATGCCAACTTCGAATCGATGCATTGAAGTGGATGAAAAAGTCACTCTTCTAATCGAATTCATTCTTATCTGATTTCGAATCTTTGCTAGATTGGAAATTCCCAATATTCCGATGGAGTAAAGCAGAAACGAGATTATCAAAGCGAAGCAGTTCGAATACTTATGATTTCAATGCAAAATTCAAATAAGTTCCTGAATACCGTTGCCCTGGTAAACAAATAGGAAATACAAGAAAATTCGATAACACCATCTGCTTCATTAAAATAATAAAAATTACCTCTTTTTTAAAACAGACTGAAGATTCCAGTACGTGACACGTATCATAAATAAATTAAATATTCTATCTTATTTTTTAAATTAAAGATCTATCAATCAATATTCAAATTATTCTTATCACCAGACCATTATCTTGGATTAAAATCGATAAGTTATATAAATCTCAATTAAAGATATAAATTAAAGCTAAAAAGAAGTATTAATTGAAATTTTAAAAGCAGGTGCGTATCTAGATTCAACGCACTTCAATGAGTAAAGAGAATTTACTGCATGTGAAGCAGTGATATATGACTGACCCTTCAGCTTTTACTGCCTCGCAGATCATTACGTAGAACATCAAATGACTCAAAAGTCGATAAAGCTGTTCTTTTTAATGTTTGTATTCTTTCTTTCATGTGTAAATAACAGACAAACACAACAGAGATACTTAAATTTTTAAAGGCAACTTACCTATTGAACTTATTGTTAATATTAAAAAGACTACAGGTTACGATAATGATCAAGCAATATGTAAACATTTCAGAAATTGTAAGGAAAGAAATTCTTCATTTAAAAAATCTTTCACTATAGATTTAGCGAAACTGATGTGTTAAAAGAAGGTGGAGGAGTGCCAAGTGCTTCGCCAAACCCCCGCACCTGAGTTATGAATTTCGAAAATATCTCGGCCTTCTGCAGGGAATTTCAACTTGGCCCTTAAAAATATTTCCGCGAGATCGCGTTTGTTTATCAAAGTTTTTTGATAAAAATAGAAGAATTTTATGTTTCGTGTTTCCAGTCTATGAAGAACAACCAGATGCTATTCATATCGTTGATGGATCCAAGGTAATTGAACGTACGTCTCTTGAAAGTTCTCTTTTTTAATTTCTTGAAGAAAAAAAGAAAACTAATAGCGACACGTATAAATTTAAAAAGATCTCAGAAATACATGTGCAAAGACAAAGATTATTATAGCTAAATTGATTGAAATCCTTATGACATAATGAGGCCACTTTCCTGATACATAACGTTAGATTTGAAGTGAAAGAATGATCTGGGAACCTATCCTTCACAGAATTCAGGGAATAAGGCTTCATTTATGAAACATGTATCAGTTCGATGATCTAGAAAAGTAAATATTTCAATTAGTTTTTCAGAGCTGACGTTCAAAAGAAAATTGAGTTAAAGCATCCGTTTGGAATTCAGACAATCTGAGTTTCGTACCTAAAAACTCACTCTATTTTCTTTAGTTACTCTTCATTTCAGAAGAAGGATAGTGTTCCTTAGAAAAAAACATTGAGTGTAGAAAATCAAAGCGAGTTCTACTAAATCTCTCTGGCATCTCCTCGCTTCCAAGAAAAAATTAAAGCGATGTCAACTCTCAAACGCGACGTAAGATCAAGCCCAAAGGACTTTTTAGCTCTGATTTTTTTAAAGGGAAATCTCAGGGAAGGGGAATATTAAAACCTCTCGGAATTAACTTTAAACACTTCGCTTGCGGCCAGAAACGAAGTTAAGCGTAATTTATTTAGGCGAGTATAATGCGCTAGTTTTTAGGAGTCTGCGAAGGTGGAGGGGGAAAGCATCTTCACTGCGCCCGCGCGGAAGTGTAGGGGTGCGGGTGGGTGGAGGCAGCTGCTGTAGCGCCGTAGAGATGGGTGTGGAGACAAGAGAAGGTATTTTGGAGTAGGGGAGATCGGACCGGCGTTTTCGTCTCCGCTTCCAGTGAGCTTTCGCGCGTCGGTCGGAGCGAACCGGGAAGCGGAAGAACCTAAAGACACAGGAGCCCCATCGTTTAAGGGAGAGGGGGGAATTAGCCATCTCCCGTCGGTTTCCTCCCTCCCCCCTCCAGAGGGCGTCTGTTTGTTTCATCCGCAGGGATATTAAGGATTTCCGTGGTTGTTGTGGCGGAGAAGGTGCGAGCATGCTTCCCGATGGCAGATTCCGGCGACGCCATCCGAGGGTAAAACAAGAGGGCACCGGTAAACCGACCTCGGAACCGCCGATGTGAACCGGTAACACCGGAGGGAAATACCGGAGTATTTGGCGAACTGATACCGTGATTGAAGTTGTACGTTAAGTTTCTGAATTCTGAAATCCACCGAGATTAACAGTTAAGTTGTGGGCAATGCAGACTTGATTTGGAGGATGATATGAGCTTAACAACGAAAGAAGACTTTTCTAAATAATTCAACAATTCAAAAGTACCAATTCATTCGGAAAGGATAAAGTATTTGTTGATTATCGAGAAGTTCGGGATATAAACATATAACACGGAACTGGAGTATTAGGCAGTGTGGTGCGTATGAGGGAAGCCTTCTACGGGAGTTGTTAAACGGTGCAGAATAAGTAGGGTTTCCTTTGACGATCCTGGAGACAAACTGTGAGATAGTGGTGTTTCCAAGGGATAAATTGCGATCTTAGTGAAGAAGGCGCCGGAAGGATGGCTGAGAAGACGGCGCGAGGCGCGGCTGTAAAACGGAGCGGAGGAGTGTGGAAAGGAGCTCTCGTGTGGACTGCATGCACCCTCCTGCACGCTCACCTCACAGGTGGGTGGCTATCGGTGGCCCTAACAGTATTGTTTCTTGCTAGGCTTCTGGAAGAAGTCTAAAACCGATTCTTATAAGGAGCTTTCCAGTCCTCGTGGGTATCATAGCGTTGAGAAAACAAAGGGATGTTTGGTCAAAGAGACCGGAGGCGTAGTGACGCTATCGAAACAATGCAAGCGATCGCATTATTACGAAAATGCGGGTTGAATTATTGTTTGTATAATATTTATCAAACATAACAACGCCGTTACTTTGAGGTATTAAAATATATCGAGAAAGGAAGTGAAACGATAGCGTTAATAAAGTTAAGTGTAAAGAGTAAATGCATCGGAAACGCATTTTCTTGAGTGAAAAACGCTCGCGTAAAACTCTGTTACAGAGTTCCTGTTACTCTGTCAATGTAAAAAATATTTTTATTTATGACTTACTATTACGTAAAAACGGAAAAAAAATTAATGGAAAATTATTACGAAATTTGCTATTTGATATCGTGTTACATTTTTCACTTACTAAAAGAGCCACCTGTGTACGTAAATTTAAGGTATCCGACGAAATGAATAAATTACTTTTTCCGAGAAATGGCGTAATCAAGATATTTAACAGCTATTCGATTCGAGGTCTCAAGTCAAAGAAATTATGGCCTTTCGTCATTTACATCTTCATACCTTTAATTTCATATTCTTAGACTCAAATTTCTACTGCTTTTTTTTCTAATTACGCCGTCAAGGTGAATTTAAAGGGGTTTTAATCTGATGCGGTCTCATAAAATAGAGGATTTATCGCAAACGAAGAGCATTCTCCCCTGGCACTACCGGAAGGTGTCTCGCAGGCTATCTTCATGGACGAAGGCCGGAAATCGTAAAAAGGTGTGTATTGTATTCGTAAAGAAGTTGAAAAAGAAATGCGGGTAACGAGGAGGAATACATTTCAAGCTTCACCACCTTTCTTTGACAAAGTACTGCATATCTGTGATCGTAAAAAATATGTCGTGTAATTAAGCGACGTAATTCAATATTCTGATAAAATGTGTAAAATGAACTTTTGAATAAGTAATCCTTTGAAGGCTCTCGTTTCGGATGTACATTTGCATAAAAATGAAAAGAGTTCTTATCTTGCGACGCGAGTTTGTAAAAAAGTGTCGATTTGAGAATTCACTAACGCCGCATGCATGCGACTACATCAGCATGCTAAGTTCATTGAATATATAACTGGTAAATCTGCTTTCGAATTTGGTATTCCGGAGTGTCTAGACTGAATTTACAACCCATTAAGAATGGTCATAAAAGGTGCAATTTTCATAAAATTAAAAATGATAATGTGAAAGAGTGGTTTAGATCGGAATCTACAGGATGGTACGAAAAGTTTGTGTTTGAAATGGAAGGAAAGGAGAAGAAGATGAAAATTTTCAAATTGCTTAGAGAGGGAAACTTTAAAAGAAATTAAAATTTTATAATTCAATTTTACTTTCGGTTGATTACATTTTCTTATAGTAAATAATGCGCACGAAATATTAAAATTACGGCATATCACCCATCAATTCCGTAGAAAAATGAAAGATAATTCTGAAAGTTATTTCAACTTCTTTTATTATATACTTTCCTTTATATATGTATTGCTTCTCCTTCCCGTTAACTGTAATTTGATCTTAAGAGAAGGTTTCACATACAAAAGATAAAGTGTTCAGTTATAACCGTAAAATGTGCACATCTAGCCAATATAATATTGAATAGAAATTATATTTAAGATATCAGAAGATGCTAACAGAGTAGATGGATGAATTCTTTCAAGAATAGCAAATCTGAATTTTTCTAACGGAGTTCTGAGAAATCATCCTCACAAAATCATATTTCTGAAATCGAAGAGCGAGTTTGAAGTTGAAGGAAACTTAAGCTCCAGTTGTTTTCCAGCATTTTAAACTGTGAATTAGAAGCACATAAAAATTAGTTTAAATTTATGCAGAAGAGCATTATGTTCTCATATTTGAAATAATAAATGCAAAAATGCTATCATTGACTCCGTACAAATAATTTTCTGCAGCTCAAAATTTCAGCATGGAAAGCTTAAAATATTAAATGATTTTAAAAAAAGATGATGATGCTTCCGTAAAACTAAATCCAGTCACCTCTTATCATAATGGATTTCATCTTCATCGATTTGAAAATTCAGCGAGATAATATCTTACTTCCACTCGTTCTTTGTAAGGCTTAAACTTCGCTAAAAGCAAAACGTCTGTATCCTATTTTAGGAGTAAAAATCGGAGACGTAGGTGTCAGAACATCCACCCCTTCCTTTCACCGCAATTAAAACGACACCCTTCTCTCCATAACCTACCCTCTCAGCTTGCACATTCTCCCTATTCACCCCCAACAGCGCATTCTATTCTCATTCCAACCTTCCTTGGTATAGAACGCCTCTACTGGCGACAAATCACTACCTCACGTTGAAAATAACCCCACACTTACCTCACACCGCTGCTTGCCATAGCATAAAACAGGCTTTAAGAATTCTACATCGAAGACGATCTTTTGATAGATTAAGAACATATCGATTTCCCATCTTCAGTTACATTTTAAACTTTTGTATTGTGTTGTCAACATAAATTAGCTTGATAGTTCTCAATTTATAAACTGTCACGCGTCAAATCAAATGACTAGCGTATTGGCTCTATTATTGCCGAATAGATGTTTATCCCCTTGTTATTCTACGGTTATGAACCACGGAGAAAAATCCTCGCTTGGTAGTATAGAATTATATTTCATATATTCCTAAAGGTAAAGATAATATTTTATTTAAAGATTTATTTTTTATCAACACCGTGATATCCATCTTCTACTAATGCATTACCCTTTCGTCATATATTTTGTCACCCAAACGTTACTTTTTTATGCAAGGACCCTTTTCCACATGATTCATGAGTCCCAAATGCCCAAGACAGCGTTATTGTTTCGATAAATATGCAACCGGAGCCAAGAGCGTACGATCAGCACCCATTTAACACCAGCGCACTGATTTCCTCAACTTTTGGTCTTACGAGTGTTGGCACTTCTCCCGCGCAATCACCAATTTCCCTACGTTGCCCTCCATCGATCTTAGATGCGCTATAGATATTCATAAAAGAAAGAAACATTTTCAACATATTAACCCACATAAACTTGCATAGGGATGGTGTTGAATATTAGTCAATTATTAGTCAATATTGTCATTTAACTTAAAAATCATATAATTAAACAAGTTAATCATTTAGATTTTACACATGTATGATTATAAATATTCATTCAATATAACCGTTTTTGAATCATAGATATGGAAAGATGCCGTATTTTTTTCTGGGTACTTCATCATCATATCAAACATCATTCACGAGAGATGCTTTCATTTCAAAACCCTACATGTAGAATACACATTACATCCCAAAAAACAATCTACTAGTTAAGTTTACAGAACTGTTTACGACAGTTTTTGAAAGGGCGACCAAGAAACAAAACAAATATCAAATTTGTTTTATGGAAAGAAACAAAGAATAATATGATGTATACCATAAAATGCTGCAGTGTACTATTTCGTCTAAAACATTCGAGTAAATCACAAAAGCCTAACGCTCAATTTCCTATACAATATGCCTACTAGTTCATTTTAAGACCCTTGTATATTTACATGTGTACCAAACATTTGCATTCTAATTACACGAAAGAATCCGAGACCTGAAATAAAAAAAGAATCAAGATTTTCGTTCTAAATTCCCTTTTTTTATTAACGACGCGATGGTGCGCTTAGCCGCGTAAATGAAAAATCGGTTTCCAAATCAAAATATCGACTTAAAAGGATTTATTGTGCGCGTGGTGAAAAGCTCGATTCGATATCTCAAATAAATGTATTTCCATACTTCGGATATCGGAGATGCAGATCAGTTCCTTTGGCGCATAAAATTTTCTTTCGTCCGAATCAAAATGCACGGATTCCACTTTTTTATCTCAACCGCTGGAATTTCTATGACTAATCCGTATGCGATTTAAAGTGAAGTTCGATATTAAAGGGAACAGTTTGGATTGCTCAGAAATGTTCCGCAGAAAGAAATAATCCACGTGATAATTCATGGATCATTTAGAAAGGAAAATGGTTTTAATTTCACGGAGGTTGATATTTTCAGGGTTCAATTATCTCTGTTTTACAACTTCATTATAAATATTTATATTCACTCCATTATTCTTCGGCTACGTTTTCCTTTCACAGCGTGTTTATTTTTCACTTCGGATACAGGAACTCAGAATTGTGATTCCTAAATCTAATTTCCATTTTTCCTTTCTTATTAATTACCCAATTTCAAATCCCTTCTCGCTTCCTGACCCTTACGTAACCGAATGCTGCTATATTGTTTCGTTTCCATGTAATCTAAGCGGCGTAACAATGTAACCTAGCGAGATCAAAGTTGTGACGAGTAATATACATAGATCAATACAAGCCTTTTAAACTTTTAGCAACTAATCCATTTTTATAATAAATACGACGAATAAAGTGTTTTGCTATAAACATCAAAATTAACAAAAAACTGCTTAACATTCATGTAAATGAAGCTTTCGACCATCCTCATAAAGTTTTCGATCTTAAGAAAATCTTGGATTAAAGCATGGTTATGGACAAAAGCATTACTTTATGAGTACTAAGATATGTTTTATGGTAGATTAGCTTAATTTTGCAATTAATGGCCAGAAACACAAGGTAATTGAAAGGTAAGATGTTATTAGAATAATCGATTTGTGCAAATGTAACATATTCTCCATCAATATATTTGGAACGTTTAACAAAAGAGATCAAATAGAATAGAAAATACTGCAAGATCTTTTCCAATAGGAAATTGATTCCTTTCAAATAGAAACTAAGCATATTTCATGCATGTCAGTGTTAAATGAGAGTATTCTTAATATAGATATTTCTTCTAATAAATTGACCTGATTCTGGCATTCTAATTTCATATTCTTGACGGACGGAGATTAGCAAGAGTAATGTAAGATTTCTGTACATTTAAAAGTCCCTTTTACTCTCTGGTTTTCATAAACGTAAATATAGATCCAATGGTACATCCTTTCTAAACACATTCACTTTCTACTTTTCTTAAACCAAAAAGAGATCTCTTACTATAGTATCGCCGTTGCGTCCCCATGGAGAGGGACATTGGGAGGTTCACTTAGGGCCCCTCGATAGCCCCTTCTACTCGGTGGACCCTTAAGGCCCCACTATAAGGCGACCCATTAATCATCGTCCTTTTGTGGACAGCGCTTTCTCATCGCTGCACAGAGTTCGGAAAACTGAAAACGACCTCTAATGGCCAAAAAAGGAAACACACGACCTTTCCATTCCGTGTCCATCGGATTCATTTTTCACCCCTTTTGAGATGGAATTAGCTCCAAATAACTTCCCCATAATAAAGCCATAATCGCCTGCTTACAAGATGGAAGTGCTTTAGATAAAAGAACGTGGTCTTTATTTAATCAAGCTGTCGTATTTCATTTCCTTTAAATGTTCCGAGAATGAGTCGATTCCAATTTGCGTTGCATTGGATGAAGAATTCGGAAGGTATTAGTAATCTACAAATACTTTGCGTACTTTGAATTCCAAAGTTTTAAAGTCTCTAGAAGATTGCTATAGGAGTCCATAAATGGCAGTTTCATCCATTCCCAGTGAACTGCTATAGGTCTGACGACTGCAGTAGAATGCGATCGGCGCAGAGAAATTAAAATGAGCACAAATGGGAAGTAACCGGAAAGCTATTCTTTGGAGAGGCTTCTTTTGCATTGCAACAATCAGTTTTTTTAGTGAGGAAGACCACTAGCGTGTTTTTGTAATTAAAAGAGTAATAAATTACTTAGATTAATTGCATACGCAAGGTTTTTAAAGGTATACCCCGCATCTGAAACTCATTTGCATTCCATGCACACAATCATTAGAGCAGTACAAATTGAGTCATTTATTTACAGCATCATAAAATGAAGTAGTTTATCAGGAATTATTCTCGTTTCTTTATTGGAAATTGCGTGTAATCATCACAATTTTTGATTAGTGCCGAAAAAATCTTACACAGAAAAAAAGACGTATAATAAATATGTTGTACATAACAATTGCATTATAGTTATTAAAATCAATACTGTTGGAAAATTTTAATTTCAGTTTTATTTATAATCTATTACTTAATCCATTTTAATCGCTTTCAAATATCTTAAAAGATTATAATAACATTTAAACAAGTTGTTATTATTTAATATAATAATATTAAATTAAATTTCACAATCTCTAAAAGTATATTAAGATTAACGTATTTTGAAAATAGTCTCATTTAATACCTGTGTTTAAGTCATTGGTTTGGAATCCCAATTCTATGGGATCAATTAATCAATCCCAGGATAATGGAATCTTGAAAAAAAAAATCCAATATTATATTCTCATTCACGATCATCCACATTATTTTAATCATGCTATGAGGTAATTTAAACTGCTATAAGTAAAAACTCCATCGCGTGAAACTTTAAAACCTTTTCACTTTATGATTTGGTTTTAAACATGGCTATAGTTTAAGTTTTTTCTCTAAATGTTAATATTTCTACAAAACATTCAAGGATATTCTTCACTGTTGCTGTTGAATCAAAGAACGATTCACCAAAACTGTTTGTTTAAAATATATATTCCATATATATATATTCCATATATATATATATTCCATATATATTTTTACTATGCATAAATAGCAGTGAATATAATCAAACCGAGCTAAAACTAACCTTACGAGTTAAATAAAGAGTATTTTAAGATTCGTGCCACTAGACCGCGTTAAGAACTAAGTCACAGTTGACGATATATCACCTGACAAATCTTCCCGTAAAATCGCAGCTCTTGAGGGTGTTATCTGCTTTGACCTCTCACACTTGACGGCAAACTCCTAGTGTCCTTGCTTACAACGGAACCATTTCCGGCACCATTCTAATTGCGAAGGAATAACGCCCTTGCTAAGTCACTACACAACTGACTCACTTCACACAGCGGACCTGAGTTTGCTTCCGTTTCTAACGCTCGTGAATTCAAATAAACCTCTTCAAAACACATCGGACCGACGCTAAATAGTCCAAGGACCTTCAAAACAAGAACACGGAAATATTTAAGAGCATATGAGGCAGAATCCTTCAACAAGACTACTTTAATCTGGGACAAGCTGTGTGACTGATATGTCCTTAATAATCATATAAAGTTCTACTTTAATCATTACTCAAGATATAATTCTTCGATTTTCCTAGTAAAAGGTTTAGGAAAGATGAATAAGGAATCTTGAAGAGGCAAGCTTTATAAGAAATATATTATTTTTCAACTAACTCTATTCAGGAAATTTTTCATTCATTTAAATTGCTATTTCCACGAAAATTAATTTACTTTCCCAGTCAATTAGAGCGCCATCCTTTTATTGTTTATTCTATTTCTCAGAGATTATAAATTTTTCCTTCATTTGTTTTATAGCTACTTAATGAAGGATTTATTTATTTTGTCTCTAATTCAGACGTTACATTGTGGTTATATCCTGACACTTATTCCCTTTTTCATTACCACGACTAAATTGACGGATTGAGTGCATCAATCAAGTGGTAAAGTAAAGCATTTTCAGGAAGGTTGAGTGCAATACACATACAAAGTATACAATATTAAGCTGTTCTGCAAATGTCAAAGGATCATTACTTATTCGACTTCTTCTCAACGAAAGAAATCACCTTAAAATGTGCGACAGTGTTACAAGTGACGTACAGCATACGAGCCTCATCGATTTCCGATTAATCTCAGAACAGTTTACATTCATTTTTTACATCTCACATCGTTTTTCTCACTGTATTCCGAGATAAATATTTGGGTAAGAGCGATGCAGATGATTCGAGTAAACAGACATGTTTGCTTACATTTTATATCGATTATTTGATAAGCAGTTTATTCGTAAACCCTTGGTGAAACTGAGAATCTTCATCTTAATACCTATCAACTCTACACAAAGTTTAAGTCGTGATATAATGGCGAAGAATATATAATTCTCAAATCAAGGTGATGCGCATTTTCAGTAATTTACCTCCGGACAAAGGAGAGATAAAATATCTGTAGAAGGAATCGCTTTTCCGGAACTAGATCTACAAATCGGCGAAAACGTTTTAATTCGAACTCCGAATGGCGACACATATAGATGGAAGCAGCGACAAATCGCGTGTTTTCGCCTTAATAAATCACGACGTATGTGTGGGAGTATTCCAAACGAGACACGTTCGTTGCCGAGTATCCATTACGAACAGAGCGTAAAGAGATTGGATAAAATGTTACTTTTACCGTCACCTTGACTCAGATACTGCATATTGCGTCCTTGGTCGGAAATGAAGACTTGGAATTTCACTACTGAAATATGCTTCCTTTTAATGGAGAACACAAGGGTTATGCTCATTCGAATGAAGACATTGTAATGCATTGGAAGCTAAATATGCTAAATATGTCCTTACAGATATATCATCGATATTTAGGTTTAGTGCGGATAGTATATTTATTATTTAATTCTAAAAATCTCTAACTCGATTAGAAATTAAAAAAGAAAATTTATAATATATTTCCAGAAGGATTTAACTGAACTTCAACCGAATATTTCTATTAGGAAGTTTTAAGTATAATTAATTTTGATGTAAATTAAACATTTAAATTTTTCTCTCAGAAATTTAATAGCATTCAAACCAAATTTACTCATCACCTTCACTGATTTTGAATTCAAATTATAAGATATTTTCAAGCTCTGCATTTGGTGAACGAAAAGTAAACACTGTGAACTCTTATAATATTTCGATGAAGAGAATTTGATCTGTGATGTATGTAAGTTACTTCTTACATTAAATTTTTATGATCCTCGTACATCTTCTTTTGATATTAAGTTGTGAGCATGCAGCTTAATGCATGTGGAACAATATTGATAAACAAGATCCTACTTCAGTCCAAAAAAAGACTTTCATCAATCCGTGAATGAAGAGTGGAATCGAATGCAGTAGTGCAGTTAATTGTCTTTAGAGAAGAGGGTGTCAACTTCCTCCGGTAGATCTCGTTTCTCGCCTTTAAATAACTATCTGCAGGATAAAAAGGGAGCCATAAAACACTCCCTTGCGTGTTCCCTTTGTCCAGAAGGCTTCCAAGTATGAATGAGCCATTGTCATGTCCTTGGACACTACGTTTCGCCTTCTCTTTGAAACCTTTCTACGGCAACGAAGAGTTTGTACGAAACTAATGGATGGAATTCGAGATCATACTTCTGGATATAATTTACTAGTACTATCGAACTTAAAACAGTCTAGAAAAATGAGTTATTAATTAATAATATTCATTTGGTAAACAATATATATTTATAACTATTTATGTAAAGATCCTCATCGCTATACGAAATCATAAATCGTTGCATTGTTAATTTGCAGAAAGATTCTTATGAACTAACACAATCAAAATATCTCGAATTTCTCTAAATGATACGAAAATTAATGCATATATAGTGCTAATTAGTTCAAAAACACTTAGATTAGAACTCTTTTTAATCAACATTTATATTTTCTTGGTTATTTTTGTTAATTCACTAATTAGTTCCTATTCATTTACTTTCATTTGTTTCTACCTTATAAATTTTAATTTCTTATTATTCTTCCCATAAATTTTAATCAATAGTTTTTACATTATAGCATTGAAACTGCATTTCGAATGCATGCACTTTAATTGGGAATCATAGTAGTATTTTGAGTGGTATCGTTGTGTATGAATGTAAATTCACGGAACTCTACGTTATTATTCTATTGTTGCTATTTTACAGCAAGATACGCGAAACGACTTGTTGATTACGAGTGACATATTCGGTCTTTAAGTGTTCTTTTTCATGAGTTACATAAGATTTAATTTGAAGTCACCACCTTTAATTTTCACTCATCGAAATGTCCCCTTTTGTTCCAGAGTAAGGGAACAGAACGACACCTTTCGCCCTTTCTGTGCAACCCACACATCCTCTAATCCCCTAATTAAAACAATGGCACTAATCCTTTGCCTCCGAATGCGTTGAAAATAACACACACACTCATTCCTTCCATTATCCAATTAGCACAAAACACCGCAGGATAAAAAGGCCATTTTGTGGATGTACGACGTGTCGCGGTGAAGGGATGACACACCCTTTTACTACCACATCGCTGATATTAGTGATAATCGCGCGGTGGGCCGTTTGTCGCCAACTAGCGCCCACTTGGATGCTGCGGCGGAATTTAGCACCATGTACTGTGGCTGGTTCCTAGAGTTAACCTACATCTTAATCTCTCGATTCGGAAACAGCCTAGATAGGGTGATTTAATAGCCACGACTTCGTGTAACTGCACGATCTTTGAATTGATTGAATGTTTTTTGCTACGATTTTTGAAATCTCAAGCGTTGATATATACATTTAAACTATTATTGAGTATTTGACGTATCATAACTGTAAAAGAATTCATCGAGAGTAAGAAAATATTTAAAAAACATACATCTATAATTTAACCTGAATATTGGAAACGAATTTTTTTTCACTTATGATCAGCTGAAAACATTCGAGTCTATAACAGACATAATCTGGTCTCCATTTGACAGTCTTATTTAAGAATTTGAGATTAATTTTAAAATTAATTGTTGTGCTGTTGTAAAATTAATTTACATGATAATATTGCTAAAAATTCAAAATATTTCGAAAATGTCAACTTAATTTATGAAAACTTGTATAGGTACCCAAGAAAATGGACGCTATATTTTTTTATAAATAAGTCACATATATTGATGATGTGCAACATAAAGTGCAAGCTGCGTTCTATAAATATAATAAATATACCCTTAGAATCTGAATAAATTGGAAGTCTATTAATATAAGAAGCCCGAAAAGGTTAGGTAAATAAGCTGCCAGAAGATACTTCAGAGTTCTACAGGTGTTAATTGTGGGCGTTATGAGAGAAACACCACTCTGCTCACTCTTCTGTGTGTCCTAAACTAACTGATGCAGACTGGGGTCATCTGTCCGAAGTTGTTTGCTCTGCAGACTCCCTGAGAGCTTATCTGGCAATGGACACTCTGGACAATTCCCATCTTCAATACGTCTATTCAAGATTCACCACTTCCTTTGAAGTGAAGGAAATGTAATACAAGAGTGATTGACCTTTTATAAAGAAGAAGTAACAATATATTAGGGTGTCTAAAATTTATGCAAATTATATTCTTAGGAAAGAAATAAAATCTTTAAATTTAAGATACTTTTCCCTTGAAATTAGCATCAATATTGATCCATAGAAGGGTCCATCCACCCCACATAAGTCTGCACTGCAAAGCGGATTAGATTTCGTGTTTCACAACGTATTGTGAGTGGTTACAATGTTACTGATTTATGCGAATAATCAGCTGATTTTCTTAAACATATTGGTCGAAAATGATAATGAGTTACCAAAATTGATATTTTCAAACTCTATATGGTAGCTTACTATTAGAGATAAGTTAATGTTCATTTTAAAACCAAAGATTAATATATTAAATTAAAATTAACAGAAAAATAGATATAAAATTTTATGTTCAATAGTACCCTCTAAGTTTACAAAAAAATGTCCAAAGAGATATTATAAGTATTTCATTATATTTACTTCCCCCGAATAAGTATATAACTTTTATATTAAACTATTTCAATATTAATGAATTATAAACTTATAGATATAATTCAGGTATCTTTATGATAAAGTATATTATATTTAGAAGCTAGTAAAGGCTATGTTTCCAAATCAAGAGATTTTGAATGAATTGAAGTTCTAAAAAGGGTTGTGGAAAACTCCTAAAGAATTAAATCGAGAGAAGAATGTATGCAAATGAGGATTGCATGAAAAAACAGCTGAGGGATGGAGTGAGTTGAATAAAAGGGTTTAAGTGGATTGAGGTAGGTGGAGTATGGATTGGGCATTCGGGGCATAAGGATTTGAAAGGATATGAAGGGTCGATAAAAGGGTTTAAAAGGCAAAAGGATATAAGTTGGAAGGGGAGTGAGGCAGATTGGAAGAGAATCAAGGGAAAGACTCTAAGGTTGCTGAATCAAGATTAACCAAACCCTTACAGTATATGGAAGTATTTTGTAAAGGAGAGATACAACGTATGATTATGTAAATTTATGGGAAAATATATATCGTTCATATAAGGAATATTATTCATAACTAAAATATATGCTTACTCAGAAGATAGATATTTCTTCAAAAGGGTAAATTTATAAACATAGATACATGAATATTATTAAAATACTAAAACTTTTAAGTCGTCGAATTGAGAGTTTATCAGAGGTTTTGTACGTAAGTTTAGATGTTACTTTACTAGCATACAATTGGTAATGGTATGGTAATTAAATGGTAATTATAAATATAAAAATTAATCCCAAATATATTATAAACTAAAATATAAATACGATAATAGGTATATGAATTTTATAATGTATAAACCAATTATTGATCAGAAATAACATAGAATGCACTGAATGTTTTATTCCAAATAATTCCTAGAAATAGATTCAAGCGAGAGGAATATTTTACAGCACGCACTAGTCGTAAATTTTTCAGAATAAAAAGTGTATTAAATGAATAAATCTCTAAATAGATTAATTGAGTGTGGCGATGTATACAGATAGATCTATTCCATAGAAACGGTTAAGTTCCCATTGTGTAGGAAATAATTAACTGGACACCACGGGAGAGATGCACGACCTCGGTGGATGCAGTGACCTAGCTCGGTGTAGCTGACATGTCCACTTCCATTAGGACTGATTGGGCCTCGCATAATTTTGCTAGGTCAAAATGTACCACCCCTACGATGGAGAGAGAATTCAAAGAGGATAAAAAAGGCATTGGGAAAGGTCCTCAAAGTGAATGAGGTAAAAAAAGATTGTGAAAAGGTCTGATGATAATTGCGATGTGAATAGGTAAGTTATGATTGAAGGTATTCGGAGATGAGAATTGCACATAGAAACAAGGAAAGGAAAAAGGGAATATTGACATCACTTCCTCAAACCCTTTGAGACTTTGCTCCGGAATTATTCATAAATCAGGTTTCAAAGAGAAAAAAGGAAATTGAATTATAACATCATCTCGATACAAACAATAAACCAAATTTATCGTAGAAAACTTAGACATTTCTGTACTGTATACAGTACATACTGTATTCAATATTAATTTATCTTTTATTGTATCATCCTTGTTGTGAATGCCAGAACTACTCTATTGTTTCTGAAAGGGAAATGGGATTTCGATGTATTATTATTATTATATCATACAAATCTAAGGAGTCACATTTATTAGCTGAATAACTTTGATTGGAAATGTATATTGAACGTTTGAAAAATAAGTTAAATATGAGAATTGCTTAGGAGATATAAAACAGAAAATGGTAACTGAGCGTGCGATAGATTCCTCGTCATGACAATCGTCCTTTCCAATTACGAAAGCAGAACTTGGAGAGAAATGAGGAAGAAGATTAGCTTCGATTGGATAAACAAGTTACCGTGACGTAGTGTGACGATTAACCCTCATTTCTCTCCGACACAAGGTGAATTCCGTGATTGTAACGACATATGGTGAAATGAAAGGTGTATGACTGTGATTCACTTTCGAACACCTGTTTTACCCCCATGTTTCTATGGTGACGTATAAACCTACGCTGTGGTAACACTTAAGTCATACAAATAAGCATTAAAGTTAATTTTATGAATCAATTTAAATCCTACTGCAAGTTTTCTATTGTTATTATGAACGAATTATCCTTATCGTATATTTTGCTATTTCTTAATATATTTAATTAATCTGATACTTTTTAAATAATCTAAAAATCAAAGATTAAAAGCGTACATAATTTAAGCCCAAATCACGACCTTTAAAAAGAAAGTGATCCCAGGCCTTCTAATGGTTACAGATTATCATAAAATGCCATCAAGGGAGAAGTGTATCACTTATCCTCTTCTGAAGCAATTAATTAACTCATTAAAGACTTAAGGTGAAGTCTAGCAAAGACTTTAAGCCGTGATAAGTTTATGATTACTCTAGGTGAAGTTTAGTTGGAGTGAAATGTAAATTTACATAATTTCAATATAACGCTTCTTTAAGTACTTGGTTTTAAGATACATGGGTAATGATTGATATAATGTGCATAATATGAAAACATTGCTCTTTAACATAAATGATTTAAGCAGAAAGAGTTATCTCCTAAACTCTTCACATGAGAAAATAACAACAAATTACATTCAGCTTATACTTAGTCTTAATAGGTTCGTAAAGGATGAATATACATGTGGAATAATTTCGACGAGTATAAAACCTCAAAGAATTTTATACTGACTTTTTTGTATAATATAAAATAGAAAAACGATTCAGATTCAACAAAGATTATTAACCTTCATAAAAATAATATGATTATCCATTGCTAAGCTGTGGAATGAACAACAGATACATTAAACAATAAACAATGGACGTCAATTTGAAATTTCAAAGGAAATTCGCTTGATATCGATATAATCAAGCATGAAAAATTGTATATTATTAATTATTATGATTATATTTATCATCATAAATTTAGTTATTCTATATAAATATATATTTTCATCATATAAACCAAACGAAACTTAGATGTGGATAATATTAAATGTATCATGAAGTAAACTCAGATGGACAATCACTTGTTAAATCGTATCATTGAATTCAAGTGTATGTACATCCTTACGTCTCCACCTTATGCTGTCCCTTCTTAACCATTATCTCCACTCCCTTGTTTGCTTCAAAAGGCCTTCCGACGCACAGCTCGTTAACATATCCCTCCTCTATCACGATTTCTCCAGTTCGGGAAACCATCCGTCTTCTTCCCTTTCGACCTCTCATTGTGTCTTTCTTCCATCAACACCATCCATCTTCCATTGTTTTCCTTTTATTAGTTTCCATCTTTTTATAATAAGCACTCTTTCCCCCTTTACGTCAAATGTCCTTTCATCAGTTACTATGGTTATTTATTATTCACGAAATACTATTTTTTTATTTTTGGAGACGAATTACTTCGTAAGCTTACGAAATTTCGTACGTTAAACAGACTCTTCACAACAAATTTAAATGTTTATATATAGTAATCATCAAAATATGAAAGAGTTTCATAAAGAGACGTATGGATAATTTTGATTAATTTTATACTAAAACAGGAATTCAAATTTAGGTCCCAAAGTAAATAACTAAGAAATTCAATATTCTTACGATAAATTTTTCGTATCTTCAGGGAGTGTTATAAAAGAGCTTCGATTCATAGATTTAATTTAACCTGATTTATCATTTCAAGGATGGAACTTCCTGTAAAAATTGTTATTTGCTCATCAAGAAATAAATTCAGTTAAATTTTATCAAAATTGTTCACTATCAACATATGATGAATACATTAACGTTGGAAATAATTTTTAAGGTGCATCTAGGGGACATTGAAAGAAACATATATGAGTTTAGGAAAGAGTGCAACCAACACCTGACTCCATCGAGCTTAAATGGAGAAGAAAATTATAAATTCCCGTAGAATTCTTTTCGCTCCACATTCTCTCGTGCATTCAAAATTACGAGAATAATTTTATCCCATTTTACATGCACTGCGCGCTCCTTGAACTGGGCCAAGGTTAGAAGGTGGTGACAGTGAGACAGGATTCTAAGGAAAGGTCAGTAGATTTGGGTGATTGGATAAAACGAAGGAAAAGAGACAGGAATCCGATGATTGCAAATGACGTGTTTGTATTCTGGAGCATTACTTGGGTGTCTGATAGAGTGTTTGGTGATAGTAGAATGTTTAGTGGAAGTGACGGGTGGAATTCGTATTGAACGTGTCCAAAGATGAATGAGTTGATCTATGAAAGATCGACTCTTCATGATCAGATAGGGTTCTATAGGAGTGTAGACGAATTCAATTATGGGGATTCGGACAGATAAAGAAAGGTGTAATAGAGGCGAGGTTTGAAGGCGTTGCACAAAGGTAATGCGTAAGGTTTGAAATAGAGATAACTCCATATCCCGCACGCGTGACAAATGAAGGCCAGAGAGTGTCACTGCTTTCCATCATTTATTTACTCAATTTTCGTTTTTTTTCGGTTCGGTGCCAACTTTATGACAGCCTTTGATTATAGCGAGAAGACCATGATGCGCGCTGAATTATAAATTGGGTCTCCAAAATCAAAACTTGACTCTGGATTCGCCTTAATTGGGGGAGAGAATGGATCCAAATGTTCTTTTTTTATTTTGGAAAAGCGCACACATCAACTTAGGTGCATGATTGATAATGTACGGGGCGTGATAGACTGGAAATTCGGAATTTTGGTCCGAAAATTTGAGATAAAATTTGACCATCTCGGTACTACCGTAATGGAACAGAAAATTTTGAAAAGGTCAACAATTAAATATTTTCCCTGATAATAAAACATAGAAACTGAACTATAGAACCAAGCATACGTCCCCAATATTGTGAAGATCTATGAAGTTAATTTTCTAATTCCCTCATTATTTTTAGATTTTTGTTATAATTATTTATGATAATTAATTTATTTTCAATACGATGACTTTTTTACATTTAAAAATCTTCATATCCGTTAAATCGAAATTTTTATATATGAAAAGGATAAATATTTTATCGATTTAAAGTATGTTAAATGGTAAATTGCCATACTTCCACCAATTCAATTGGAATTTATAAATTATCATGATGCAAAATTAGCATGATGCGACTTTTGTACTTTTAATATTCTTCTAAAAACTTTTTTTTAATGTTTAAATGTTAATGCAGTTAATCGGTATAAAGTTAAAAAGGTCTAAATTCTATATTAAATTCATTTTAAATTTTAATCCTAACATATTAACTTCATATTATTTTAGTAGAATACGATTAATTTTTAACCTTATAATTGATAATATAATCTGATCCTATTCAAGGAATAAAATAGTTGGCTTGTAAAATCAAAATTTTCCGATTATTCCATATTATTAAATAAAAGAATTCACTACAAACATTTAGATTTTTTCTCTTAAATTGTAAGTTCTGAACTACGAACATAGCCTTCGAAGCGTAATCCCTTGTTATCCGGAGGACCGGCACTAGAGGAATTCAAATGCGTAGACGCAATAGACTCTGAGGCCAATAAGCGACGTGGTATGTGCGGAACAAGACATGTTGGTGTCACAACAGCGGTCTTCATTAGTTCGGCTTTCAGAGGACGAGATTAAACCCGAACAAGTTATTCGTGGGAATAGATCGGTCCCATCTGGTTGCTAAGGTAAAAGTGAATCTCTGGAAAAGGGATTCACGAATGGAAAACACCCACGACTATAATACGACGTATCTTTATTCAGCGACATCTCCACTAATGATCTTATCAGAGTCGTAAACCTGTAATCTCAGAAAGGAGAAAGTGTCGTGAATGTGAACCGGATTACTGATCGTGAGATTAGAGAGGTTTACAGTTACGTATTAGTTAATCTCAAGCGAAATCGGAAGATTACAAGCAGAGCTATTGCAAATAGAGAAGCCGTTTAGTCTCTGCGTTACTATTATGAAGCATTTTTCAAAGGAAATGCGACTTCCTCCACACGCATTAAATCAAAAGTGGAGAGAGGGTACATAGGTTTCTATAGGAACTACGGATTTCTTTCCTGAAATTTCCTCGTTGATTTTCCTAATCCAGTATGCTTATGTAAAAGGCCTTGCAAAATTTAAACTTAAGTAACCTAGTTGAAATTTACATTAAATAATTACAAAATAAAACGTACTGTTCTTTGTGAACAATGGAGTTTAGCAGTCTCATTTACAAAAATGCTTGTATGTATATACTTATTTATAGGCAACAGTAAAATGTTAAACCTTTTAATACAGTATAGAAAGCTCAGACGGAACTGAAATAGAGAATAAACGAGAGGAAAAGCATTGCAATAAATGTAATGAAGAGAATAGTAACAAAAGTTTCGAGTCTAAGATTTGCTGAATTGACCCATTCCTTCTCACCATTTGTAGGTCAATGTTATCTTGTTTCAGGAGCGTAAAGCATTCATTCTCACATTTACGTATCTAGAGTAAGTAATTAAAGGAAATACTATGGGATTCTCCCCTTTGAGAGCACAAAACGGAAGATAAGAAAAGCAATCGTGAGATATTCCAATCGGAATTAAATTATCGCCTTAGGAACGGTTTGATTGATACTTCCAGGTACGAATCGTTAATCCAATTAGAACATCTCAAGCGAAAAAGCACCTTTGGAGTGGACCTCGTGTCAGAGTAAAACGTACGCAATCTAATTTCTTCATCTCACGTGAGAGATAAGGGGAGTTGCCCAGGGCGTTCTTCTCGGGAAAATATGGCAAAAACAAATGGCGGTGAAAGAGCATCGCCGTTTGACGCGTCGCTGGGGAATCTGGCGTAATGGATTCCCTGAGGCTTCACAAAGACGTCTCCAAAATGTACTTGGTTTTAAATAAGGAGGACACGAGAGGAGGTCGAACAAAACCAAAGAGTCTAGAATGGATAATATCTAATGAGATGCAAAGGGATCGTACAAAAGCGGTTCTATAGAAACAGTCGTCAAGGCGGAATTAACGCCAGCAATAGGGGAATTACTTTAGAATGTTGCATAATGAAATGAATGAATTAAGCATGTTCAACACTCTAAAAAATTAAAATAATTTAATTAATAAATTACCGTATATGAATTAGTTTCCAAATAAATGTTTTCAGGTACCAGATGTTTCAATTGAATGCACATTTATTGGTACACAAGAGGTGATTTTAATCGCGAAAATGAATTCTTATGTTAAGCAAATTTATAGATAGGATCATTATTAAATATCATGATTAAGGGAAATTTTATTCCTCAAAGTAAGATATTTATCTCTATTTACCCTTGTTTCAAATACGGAATTTCTATAACTCGCCCTATCAGTAAATTTCTTTCTATAAAAACGTTATGGATTTAGAAAACAGAAGCTTCTATAGTATAGTATACAAAGATAAAACCTGCAAAGGAGATGAGGATTTACAAAAAGGATTCTGAAAAGACAAAAATGAATAGATTATCGTGAAGTATTAGTAGGAAAAATTCGATGAAAGAGGATAACATTTGGATGATTTCACATTATATTTTTCCATCTTTTTCTCTCTATTGAACCTGAGGATCAAGTCGGATTTTTGCGTACGTTTTTTCAGCAGAAAGCCACGAAAATTCCGAGAAAATAAATAGTATATGAGGATTATAAGGGAGAACGTAATCTGACTCAACCAAAGGGTAATATTTCACATCGTCGCAAATATGAAACGCCCACAAAGCAAAGGAAGGATGTAATTCATCCACTGAGAGTTATGATTAAAGAGATTATGCAATTAAAGGGTGTACTAGAAGAAAGGGGTAATTGCACCAATTGCGTGATAATCACAAACAGAATAGAACAGATGAAATCACACTTGGTTTGCGAACTTGTGATAATTGTATGGTGTCCTGCACGAGGCGATGTTCAAAACTTTTTCTTCGCAGTGTAAGGTGGAAAATAGCAGGCACAAACGAGGTAGTTTTCTGGAAACATGACATTATCTAAGGCGAATCGCTTAAGCTGTATCTGAAACCGTGGCTTTGCATTAAAATTAGACTTCAAAGCGAATGCTCTGAAAGCATGGATTCCTCGTTACTATGGTTTCGTCTTTAGACTGCAGATGACACATTTTCGATTATCTAACTCGAGCATAATTCTACGTCAAAAGCGCACATAAACTACGGTGAGTTTATTTAACTTAAAGGGAAACGTTTATCTCTTAAACACCTAAATACTAGGTAATCGAGCGTTTTGAGAATTTATTTCACAAAATTTAAACTTCATTTCTGTTAATTTTAATTCAATTTCTATAAGCATAAATTATCTGGAAAACTCCTGACTTTGTCTCTTTTTCTGTTATCTATTCCTTAAACTTTTGATTGAGATATATTCAATCATATTATAATGTTCAAATTTAAGTGAATGAAGTGAATTTGAATTGTAGAAGTTTCTTTATTAAACTGTGTGTTACTTTTATAATCGATGATTTCGTTTCTTTGAGATATATTGTCAAGATATTAGTAGTAATAATAAACATGATTATTTTGCGTAATTGGTACCGTAGAGCCCCATCTTCCATTTAATGCGTTGATTCAAGTTGAGAAAATATAATTGGTAAGGGAATAAACTCAATAATGATTAATAATATAAATATGAGATAGAAATTTTCTACATTATGCTAAATATTTCAACAATATTCTTTTACTGTTTAAAGTATACGTTGTAAGTGCTGAAAATCATGTCTATAAAGGTATCATATATAAATATGTCCTAGATATGTTTAGAGATATTAAAAGTAGATTTAAAAGTAAAATTCGCGTACGGTCCAGTCCATAATTCTATGGCTAAAATAGGAAAATAAATATCTTCTACACCAAATAATCTACACAAATTTTATTTATTCAAATACCACATATCCTTTCCTAAACTATATCTAATCATTTCAACACCTCTAGGACATTGGCATCTCAAAATAAGATTCAAACACAATACTCTCCTTCTTCCCTTAAATTCCGGGTATTTGTAGTCTCAGAAGAGAGAACACAGCAATTTGAAATCCTTCTGCTTTTAGGGTGTTCATCGGAGGGAATATGCATCCATAGAAACAGCGTTTCGAGGTTACGGCGAGTAAACGGAGAGGCTAAAATGACCGGAATGGATCCCTTTTTTATTTTCCGCCATCAAGGGATCTCTTTTTACTCTTCAAAGAAACCCTTTACATAGATTCCTCTTCAAACCCTTCCCTCATTCAGCGGAAAATACAGGGATATACCGCTTTCTCAGAGTAATCTGAAGATACACGACCGCATCTCCGAGAGATAAGGAATGCTTTCAAGGGAAGCTTTTGAATTTAAAGAAAGAGGTGGGAAAAAGCGCTTGAGACGGCGTGACGTCTCCACGGAGGGAGGATACACCCACGAGATGCAAGAACCGTGGGGGTTAGATAGAGAAGGGTTTAACCTCCCCCACACTTTATACGTTCTCTGGGCATCGAGTAAAAGACGAGAGGTTAAGATTCGGAGGTTGAATGAGGGACGGTTTCCATGGCAAACGGTTGCGAAGAGGGAACCATGGGGATGAAGAGTGCGGTATCTACAATAAGAAACGTCCTTTCATCGCATAGTAACTGCTTGTATCGAGGGGAGGAAAAGGGAATATCCCTATTACGTTCTCCCTTATTCTTCATCGCAAAACGAGCTCTTCAGGAGTCGTTACTCTTCCTTACCTCGCCGGTTATGCCTATTAACCCTAAGCCCTTATTAGGTCAATGTCTGAGGACGTCATTAGCACTAACGCAAGTGTGTCTTACGAACGAGATCACTTACACCTATTCTTTCCTCTATCTTGTTAATTATTTTCTTGGTCTGTTCCTTTTACCTTTTATCTAGGGAATCTAATGCACATAATTTACTAAATGAAATTATGTGAATTTATGAAGGATGAAGTCTATTTTTATTTTTTTCCGAAAGAGAGTATGTTTTATTGATTTTTAGAAGTAGTGTGTAGTCAAGTTAATGCTTATAAAAATGCTTCTTTATTTATTAAGGGAAAAATTTAGTCTATAGAGACCACTTTCACATTTAACTCAAGAAAGGACAAACTTAATGACAATCCAATCCTCGAGAGTACAGTCAGCTACAAGTACAGTAAGCACTCAGCCACCGAGGACGGCAAAAAATTCCTCCCCGGCGGGGAATCGAACCCCGGTCTCCCGCGTGACAGGCGGGGATACTGACCACTATACTACCGAGGATTACAGTATAGAAGGGGAAAAAGAAAATAAAATTGTAGGACGAATAGAAGTAAATATGTGACAAATATTACCAGTTTTATAATACAGTTTTACATTGAGATTAATATTTATATATAAAGGACACAAATTATTCATAATATTTACCGTCAGATAATAAATTATTTATAATTCAATGGTTGTGTACTTGGAGTAATTTACTTGTTTACTTGTGTGAGTTTATACGCTGTCTTGCAAGTAACTAAAACATCAGATCTTTCAACGTGTTGAGGCCAAAAGATTAATTAACGGTCGAATTTGGGTCCGAAGTTCCCTTTGTTGAGAGGAATTCAAGCGTTAACTGTCGTATTCAAGTGTTCTCTCTCATTCGGCGATTCAAAACGGGGTCCTTTTACATCGCACGCATACTCCCGCTAATGACCACGTCACACTACTCTCGACATTTAATTGGCCGTGATGACTAAGAACCGATTGATTCATAGATGCCATCAAAACAACACGAGGGAAAAAGAGGTTTTTGGATGGCATCAAACGTTAGCCGATCCAGGAGTCATTGTTATGGGGGTTACGTTGTTGTCAGGGGATACGTCAAATGAGATGGTTAGATGAAATGCCAGGAAGGTTGAAATGCAAGAGAAGTGACAAAGAGAGGGCACGTATGTGGAAGAGACGCTAGAACACTACTTTAATGCCAAAATAGAAGAAGTGGGTATAGAAAGGTGATAACACATAGGATCACAGAAAACGAAGCATAAGCCACATATTGAACATAGTACGAGATAATTGTGAATGGCATCAGAATATAATTCAACCTGATGACGAAATGCTTGAGATAACTCGTAAATAATTAAACTTTAAAAAATGCTTATAAAACTGAATCCCTATTCCACGAGAAAATTGGGGAATATAATACGTACAAATACATCATCAAAAATAGATATCTGAAGAGAAATTTGTATTCCATAGAGTATATGGTAGGTGAATGATGCAAAATTCATAAAATTCTGAATTATCGTACTTCTAAAGCTTTGAATATAAATTATCCATGATTTCAACATTTTCATGCTTCATTCGTATTATCAATTATCTTCGAATTGTTGGAATATTAATGGAACATAGAAATAAATGGAAATTAGATTTAATTTATTCCATCGTTATTTTCAATTCTCAAATAAATTCAAAATACAACAATAATCGATAATATTTTTATTAATCTGGGTATTTGTTAAGAGGAATTTAAATCGAAATAGAACAAAATATAGACGTGAGGATTGAATAGAATTCAATCCTTTGATTCTAATTGAGGACGAATAATTAAAAACAGATCGATTAGCATTTGTATGATGCATTAAAACTATTTGCGCTCGTCAAATAATTTACATTTTGGGATATTATACGTGAAGATTTTAATTACAAAATAATCATTCATGAAAGCTGCGAGCAAATAAGGTCAAGTTATACATTAACAAGTTGATTCTGATATACATTTGATCATACATTGGTTCACACATTTGATCATACGTTTGATTATGATGCAGTTTCATCGTGTGAAAGAAGCCATATTTTCTTTGAAGAAAATTATATCAAAGCAGCGAGGCTTTAGTAAGATGAGAATTGCAATGGATATAGGTAAGAATATCTGTGTTCAAATGGAAAAATTGATGTCAACAAAATATTTTAAAGTTACTTACTTTCTGAATTCATTTTTAAGCTCTTTTACGTGTTGAATTACTCTCAAAATAAATCAAATTTCTTCGTGTAACATTCTCAAAGGCGCCTTGTAAAGAACGAATGTAGGTTCTGATATTCCCACTAGGATACAACTGCTTCTTTATGTCTAGACAGAATGAGTCAAAGAGTACAAAGGATGTTGACGATCGAGTCTTCTTTCGCACAGAAAGTAGAGAAGTACAAAACCGTCTACAATAGATGCAGAAATGTAATAATCGCGTTGCACATGCAGATCGTGGGGTGAACTCCAGAACTTTCCCATCGGCTATCGGTTCGATTGTTGGGTACGTTGGATGGCCTCCAAGGAGAGATGGCTTAACCGCCGAAGGAATCAATCGCAACACGTTAACTGGGGCGAGTGAAAATGATTGAATAGCATTGAGTGGAAAATGCCAATAGGGAGTGCGGTCGACCTGAAAATGACACATAAGCGATGTCCAAAGATTCTATACAATCACAGAGAAAGGAATAATGTTCACAAACGTCACACTTCGGAAATAAATTGAATTTGAGTCTGAATGTACAGAACGGACTTGATGTTAAAGCTAGAAAAAGTTGATAAATTTTGATAGATGTTTTCGTATAAATGCTTAAAAGGTTGAATCGTGACTTAGAGAATCTTAAAAGATTAATGATGAAGAAGTATCGATTTAAAATTATACATAACAATTATCTATGCGTAAAAACATCTTAAACACCATATATAATATTTTTATGGTATTCTACAATATTTGCTTCGTTTAAACAATACATCTCAACTTTAGATGATGATGCATTCTTTAACAACATTCAATAACTGAAGCAATATATTATATCCGTACCTTTGTATCTTCTTCCGTGTTAGACAAGTAAGGAATTGTTTTTAAGCATCCATATTTATGAGGGGACACTAAAGCCTTTTCGACCTGAATAGAGAGAGTAAACACCAAAGAAATTGATGGGAGATATTTAAAAGAATCTAGAATAATACACACACAGTCTCCCATACAAAGGGATTTATTTTCCCCCAACACGTGGACTTCTGAAAGAAAAATGTTCTCACCAAACATACAAGATGCGTTTTATGTTGTTATTGTACCTTAAGTATAAATAAACAAACAGTTTTGCATTTTCAATAGTTCATTTGTAGGTGTAGTTTAAAAAAATAAAGAAGCACACAGTATCTATAGCAACCTCAAAGGAGAAACACGAGCATAGGCCATGAATACAGAGAAAAGGGTTGTGCATATTGGAAAGATGATGAATGGAGGGAAAAAAGCACGCTTTGGAGATCAGACGTGAATGGTTTGCGTGTAGATGAAGTAAAAAGGACGTGCGATGCGATAAGAGTTTTACGGTCTCTTAAAAGAGAAATAAACAGGAGGGGAAATAAGATGAAGGTGTTCAAGGTGCTGATTTAAAGGTCTCAAACGAAGCAAAGAGTGGTTTTCGAACTATAAAATGGTGGAATGGGAAGACAAAGAGGCACGTGTGGTGAATGGAGTGGAAAGAGAAGGGGAAGGAAAACAAGACAGAACCAAGGGCATCCAATCATAGTGCATCAACGCGTAACAAGAATCAAAGGTTATCGATAGATATATAGTTTACTGAACGAATTGTAAACTCTCACCTTATTACATCTAGATCATTACTCCTTTTGAATATAACTTTCAATTCAAACTGTTCAGTACTTTGATCGTCGTTAAGAAGAGAATAAGTCAAATGATTTATACGATGACGCGTATATTATTCTGGATTTCGTATATATTGTATGACTCCGGTTTCTCTTTCAGTTAAGACACGATATGAGAAATAATTTAGTACATCAATTGAAAAGATAGAAATGAAATAATGCTTCTGGAATTAAAACACTATTGACGATCTGAATGAGTTAGGAGTTATTTAAAGTAAATGTGATTTTCTTTAATATTTAATTAGCAAAAAGAAATAAGAAAAATTTTAAATTATAATCATTAGGTATTTGAAGAAATGATCATGCATATGCAACACTCTTTTCCTTTGTCCATTCCTTTCTGGGACGGTCTATATTAATATATTATTTATTTTTACATTTTTAATAACTTCAATATTACGAAAAACTTATTTTCAAATCCCAATTCCCTAATTCATTAATTTCCTTCTCGAAAGTATAAAAGATTTGGTATAATTTCGCAATCGTAACGTATTTAGAAAGAATCGGATTATTTTAGACCGGCATTCGATTGTGATTCCAACTAAAACAGAACATCAGTTTGTTGACTAGTGCTCTCGGCACAACGAAATAGAGCAGAAGAACGCGCTGTGGGCGAAGGTAGTAAAGTCCCATCGGTTAGTTGATGGCAGAGCCATGACTAAGTTCGCGGACGATGAAAGAAATACTGAGAGCGAATTGAGGGCGGACTACGCTAAACTACGTAGTGAACAGCAATGGAGCCATTTTCTAGCTGCAAATACGAGAAATTGCCAAAGGGCATATCTCTTGAATACGCATCTGAAAATCATACAAACTGTCGGTATAGTGGATTTGTGTACGCAAAATAGTTTCATTCACTATTAAATAATAGTCAAATATAGCACTGGATTAAGTACGCTTATTGCAGAATTGTTATTTATTACTTACTTATTTTACTGTCATTTGATATATTTCTCATTGCCTTTACTATTAATATCAAATACGTCTTATGACGTAAATTTGACTTTTTGGCGTCTAATTGAATTCAAATCGAATTCAACAAGCTAAAAAGTGACATTCAAAACAATTTGGTTTGCGGAAACAAAAAATTATCGTAATGAATTCGGACCCTAAAATTTTTAGGTACAGTAACCATATTTGGATATGTTGGGAATTACGTATGCAATTGACGCCTTTAAATTGGATCTCTATCACGTTATGAGCCCCGTTGCCAGGCACGAGGTGTAAAAGGGGAGAATTTGAAACAATTTTCGGTGTTACACCTTCATTTAATTACAGACCAAATGTCCGTCGATTGATATTGAATAAAGGGACAATGAAAACGTGTTTATTCGCCCCCAAACGGCCATCGTCGGAATCATTGTCTCGACCAATGGAAGCAAAAAGGGAGAAATGCATTTCCACTCCAAAGGAATATCGATAAGACGTAATGACGTTCAAGGGGACTGAGGTAACAGTTAGATTAGACTCGCTCCAGAGATTCCAAGGAAATCATTTCCGAAGATGTGAAATGCTCGAATAACAGATAATAATTCAAGCGAGTTATCTTTGTCGTAAAGGAGTCCTTCAGAGGGGAAGGCTTCTAATGATTGCCCAAATCTCTGCTGGGGTGCCCATTATGGATGAGAGGGCTTATATAATCTCTTTAAATGTAACGAAAGCTCCCATGCTCTTTTAATGGCAAATGAAGTGTACTTATTCTAGATAAAACTATCCCCATGATGGGTTAAAACCCTCGCTTGAGAAAAATATCTTGGGTCAGCCACTTTGTAGTGGAATCAGCACTTATACATTCGTCAGAGTATCATTGGGTGCAACTTCTCCTTATCCAAAATCTCGGGTTGATTGTTAAAGAAGTTGAAAGACCAGAAGCAGCATATTTCAATCGTTGATATTTTAATGTTGCTGTTCCAGAGTTAGAGTATTATAATTTAAAAAGTATCTAATCTAAAGTCTATTTTAATAATTAATTAATGACTCATTTGTTCATTAATTAATGGAGAACAATCGAAAATGGTTTAGGTTAACAAACCTTTATTACGATAATGATGGAAATTATGATATCTTACGAGTTATAAAAACTGAAATAAAACTCAGGGTAGTTACCCCTGCCACACGCCGAAAAGTGTCAGGGTATATGTATAGAAACGGAAATAATTATATTTATAGACTAACTCAAGCTTTCGTAGACACTACAACTTACTCACAAGAACAGCTTACAAGTAGAGGAAGGTAATTATCTATTTTTTACCAAAATACAGGGATGGAAAATTGATGATGATTTAAAATTTTTAATTTTTAGAAAATATTAGTCTTTCTTGAACCGCATTCTCCTTTGCTTCAAGCTTTTATACACCCAAGAGAGAAAATTCATTGCTTCATTTCACCCTTGCCATTCAACTGAAAAAATTTAAACGGACTTTTATTTACTTTTCTTTTTCTCGTGTGAAGAATAAACAAATTGGAGCGAACGACATTGTTGGCTGAATGTACTGATCGATAACGGGAAATTGGAACTTCTCACAAAAGTGATTCATTTCCACCTTCAATGTTTTCTTTGTCAAAAAATTATTATTTTAAAATGTTGATTTGATCGAGAATTAATTATGTGGATATCAATGCGCTCCGTTTCAAAACATTTTAAATTATGATTTCAAAATAAGCCATCCCGCATTTTTATATTAATTTAAAAATTAGTTTTGTCTTAAAATAACATTTCTGCATCAACGTATACATCATTTAATTTAATGAAATAAAATAGATGACCATTCTTATTATAAAAAACAGTAAATCTCTCTTTTGAACGACAATTGACCTTTTTTATCCAGTTGTAGATCAAAGATAAATTAATTTATTGAATACAGAGTCCACAAATATCCACATTTTTGGGTGTATACTATGCGGTATTCAAAACAGCAATGGACGTTCTCTAACATTCAAACTCTGAGAGGAAAATTCCCTCCTCAGGCTAGTAAGCAAACGTAATAAAAATATAACTTTATTATACAAAAATAGACTTAATTGATATAATGGAACATTTAAAATCATCTTAGATCACGTAAATTACGACTCAAATCTGCAACAATACTCAAATTATCATAAACATATATATTAACCTAAACATATTTAATCATAGATTAACATGGTATGTATACCATCCTTTGTACATTTAAACATATCGTGAATTCCGCGAAGCATAGTGTAGTTTAAGAATTAAATTTACTATAGTGAAACAACAAGCCATTTCTGTATTATTAAATTTCGCAGAACAACATTATCATGGAGAATTAGAAATCCGATTTTTATCGCCTCGCTAATCTCTCTAATCTAGTTATAATCCGGTTGTCTTTCTTTCGTGAATATCCCCAATCGCTAAAGTGAACATATATTTGCACGCTTTCAGATTTAGTTGGAATATTAACTGGTATATTTAAAATCCGATTCTTTCTAAAATACTTAAGCGAGGGGTTTTTAAAAAGATATGAAAGTAGCTTTTTTGCGTAATATCACACGAGTGGGTCCCAAGTTAATATTCAATATAGAATCATCTCCATTAATCTTTCCGGCTCTCCCAAAAATGTCGAGTTAATAAGAAATGGGGCAAAAAACGGCATTTGGGTGAGGATGGGATTATTTTCGAAATGAATAAGTCAGAATAGGAAGTGAAAGAGGGAATTTCCCGAAAGAGAATTAGCGAGAGTATATGGAAAAATAATCTGAGAGGGAAAGAGAAATACGCTAAAAGTGCGTGAAAAGAAAACAGCGAATTATTAACTGCCAATTCTAAAAGGAATATAATTTAACGGACGAATAACCATGTTAACAGAAAAGGAAGGTAATGAAAAGGTAACAAAATATTATCTTCCCTTATCGAATAAGAATTACGTTCTGAATTGACAGTTCATCGGAAAATAAATTAGGAAAAGAAATTATTGACGCTACGTCATTCATTTTCTTATGTAATTAATTATCATTCCATTCAGAGAGCAAAAGAAAGGTTCCAATTTCACGTTCATTAATGACATTAACAAATATACTGACTTTACTGGTAACTATTCTTCCAACCTAATCCGTAACTATGGTTACAACTTTTTAAATAAAAATGAAGAGTCAGTTGTTTACTATAATATATAAAAGTCTAGCGTCCCTTCCCATTCAATATCGTGCTTATATAAAAATAAGAAAACAATTTCTGAAGAACAAAAGCTTGGCTTAGGAAGCCCTGATCCCTGGATTTATTATGTTCTTTCGATTGCGTATTTCTCAAGAGAATGCGGCCGCAGAAAGACGATTGTGCTAACCAAATAAATCCATAGCTTGTTTTTTGATCTTTTTGAAACTTCTTCCTCATCGTATTCACATTTAAATAAGTAGATGGAATGAGTGGGTTATGTGAATTTGTAAGAGATATTTAACTATTTCAAGAGCACATTTGTATGAAAGCAAAATTGGTAAACTACGAAAAATGAAGTACAATCGTAAATTTCGAGAACAAAATTCAAAAAATATTTCAAGTGTCCATAATTATAGCATGAATGAAGGATTACGAAAAGCTTTGATGAAGAACAAGAAACGGAGAAATATAAATGTGTCATTTTAGTTAAAACCGCTAAATTTCAATTGTTCTTCGTGTTTACCTTTCATCTTCTACTTTCATAGATAGAAAACGGTCGATATTAAAAATACAATTAGTTAGCTATATAAAATACCTAGAGTAACGAATCTTAATAAAAATCTAAAGTTCAATAAATAAGGGATTATATTTTTATCAGAATTAAATACATTGTAAAGACAGTGCAAACACAATGTGCACTCCTTCACTGCTATTTAATATTTATTCCTCTTTTCTACTTTTACTAATTGTTCGCCCTATGAACTTTGTTCAACTATGAAATCAATTCTAAGTTAAAGTTTACGCTTGTTTGCAGTCACTCCAATTGTCATTTTTAGTTCACAGATTTGCAAGAAATCCAGTTAATCGTTTCTGAATCTATTCGAGAATTCGCTAATCAACTTAAAAGACTTAAATGAAAATCAAAACAGAATGAACTTCAACTCTCAAATCCTCACGCCACACGCAAATGTAACTGCTTGTGACGTGAAAACAACAGCAAAAACAAGATCTCTTACCAATTAAATGAGGATTTGAAGGAGAAGTTATCATCCAAGGAGAGCACAGTTCTCAGACGAACTTTCTCCAGAAGCAGACGGGGATTAGAGTCTCAAGGGCGATTCCTTCTGAGGAAGATTCGGATTTCTGCTGCTGACTGCTCGGTTTGTTTTGGCAACGGCTTGCTTACAACAGAGAAATACTTGCGTACACATTGACGATCAACGGGGTTTGGTATTGATACGATTCCAAAGGAAACATCTCTTGCAATATCTAAATGATAGAAATACGTTATTCCATCGACAAGAGTTTTAAATTATAATTATAATAATCCATTAAGTAAGAGCTTTTCATAACAAAATGGGCTATAGACGACTGAATCAGCTATATTATTTATTAATTTGAAGGGCTGTATAATGATACTTATAATAAATTTATAAATAATTGCAATTTACGAGTAACACATGCTTAAATAGAGAACCTTTTATATAAGTTAGATATAGATGCTTAAAAGCTAGAGATAATGTAATTTGGATTGATTTTCTTTTTGAAAAAAATTAATGATCTAAATGATTTTGATAAATTTTTTTTAAATTTTATATTTATTTACGCAATATTTATATTACTTACGTATAAATTACTCGAATTAATAATGGAGAATTTCTTATTAAAATATGATGCATATTAATCGCCCTATTCGTAAACAGAGTTCCGTAACGAGGAAATGGATTTGATGGAAAATAAAACAATATATATTTGCTAATATTTATAATAATTATTATAATTTTTGCTGAATGAATGCAATTACTTATTATGTTTCCCAAAAATTCTTAAATCAACATAACAAAAATTAGAATTAATACAGTAATATTGTTCCGTTATGTCAGTTTATAATACGAAAAAAATACTAAATTAGATGAACGAGTATAATGAAAATTAATCATTTCCATTTGCTAATTCTACTGCTATATCAAGAAATAACTGCTCATCGCTTAGAAATTCCTAATTGTTATTTTATCCTATTCCTTGCCAACTACTCTGACAGAAGATTCTTTTACAGTAAAAGCTCACGCAATAATCTATGTCACTTAGAAACAGATACGAATAATTCGTCCGAGTGAACGAAGGCTTTTATACCTCTCCCAAGTGGATTCCGCAAATCGCATTGAAGGAAGAAGAGAGGCTTCGGTCGTCAATAAACGAAAAGAGATGATTGGTTCTTGGAGAGTGCGTGATACAAAAACAGAAAGAGGCAATTACGATGGAAGAGCTACGCGAACTCGATACAGAGAAAGGGATGGGGTTTAAAATTTATGCACAAAACAGTCTAGAATATGTATAAAATGATTGGTCTGACGAGCGAACAGAATATACGACTTTTTTAACACGGTATATATTGATTCCGATATTATCACTAATCGAAATGCTCTTTTATATACTGAAAATTACAAATACATCTTTACTCATATAAACTATAAATTCATTTTTCTACTTCCAACGCCTTCTAATGTATTTTAGGATAACTAAGCAGTTTATCAAACAATGTTAAGGAATTCTTTCTTTTTAATTTTCAGTAGATCCCTTATGATTGGAATACCCTTCCCAAAAAGGACACAAATTGATTAAAATTATTAAAAATTAACGAAACGATAATTTTCGACATATTTACACATCCGTGTTAAATAATCAACTTCATTCTTAAATAAAAGAAGATCATCGGAATGTGGAAAATAGGATATTGATAATAAAGGCTGAGTATAAATAGTTTACTTCTCACATCAATTCTGAAAAAAAAATATTTGCTGAAATCCTCATCACAAACTCTTTTTTTACAAAAAAGTCTTGGAAGATAAAGTATGGACGATATGAAGATGAAGATTGTAATTTTGATAATTTTAAATGAAACCACTTTCACAACCAATCCACTGATAGCTCGCAACGTAAGATAATTTCAAATAAGCTGCCGCACAGCTGAGAACTACGGGATGCTGTAGACGTTCTCAATTCACTGTTAACGATAATATCAAAAGGTTCTAAATAACCTAATATTGATTGTGTGCATTTACAGAATGCAATGTTTGTAACAATCTGAAGATGAAGACTCATTTACGAGAATTCTGATACAAACTTTTAGCAACTCTTCCTGTAGTGTAGGAGTTCATTAGAAATGCAGTATGCCTACAGAAAACTAATAGAATTTGCATCGGTCTACTTTAGGATGTCGAGATAGAGTGAATATATTTACCGTATCATTCAAAGTCTGATTAAATATAAAGCTCACTTGCAAATAAATAATAAGAAGCGTTTTATTGAAGAAGTTATGTTAATGCACAAGTATTTTCCTCAAGTACAAAGTTCCTAGAGGTTTCAATTTCACTGTGGACATAAAAAAGAAACTAGATAAGAAGTAAAAGAAGAGAAAGGACTATTATTGAAGCCAATAACGACGGAGATGTGTAGAAAGGAAGTCGGTGTACTCAAGAGAGGTAAATTAGAATCGAGAAAGTAATGAGAAAAATTAAATGAAGGTCAGAAGGAAGAAAATGAGGTGAAAAATTGGATAAACACAAAAAGGAGGGGAACTTGAATGCTACGTTTGAATGAGCTTTCAAAAGTGCTCAAAACAGCCGGGAGGGGCGTGGCGATCTTCTTGGGAATTCAGGCGTTATCTCAGAGGTGTACCAATACGCACGCACACTCAATGCTTTTCAGAGAACTTTAGCCCAAGGGCAGATTCTCTTAAAGGTGTTCCGCATCCTTCACAATATTATCGCCGTGTATTTATCAAATTTTCCTGAATCTGAGTGTAATGTTGTCAAAAACAGTTTGGGTGCTTTCCTGCAGGTGCGATAATTTAACTTTCGAAAAACACGGATACTAGATATCAAATTCAGGAATATATTTCGTTGAATGGTAAGTATGCCTCTTTGTACATTAGATATTGAATCTTATTAGTATCATTACGGTCTCAATGCAAATCATGAGTAGATCGATAGATTTACGAAATGAGTTACTGAAATTTAGAATTTACGAAATTTGTATCGTCTATTCTAAATTTATCAATTTATAAACTATATATTATAATATCTGAACTTTAGCTTAACCTTAAACAAGAAATTTGTATAAATTTGTACATCTTCACTTAATGCAATTTTAATTATAATCCTTGCTAAATTAAAATTAATTACATTTAACGAATTACTTGCGCTAATAGTTCAAAAGTATATCCTCAATTCTATTTTTTGGTAGTAACATACAATTTAGTGGCGAGGAAATAAAATAAAAATAAGTACATCAAGAGAACATAGTAATATCACCTTTAGTTATGTTCTACTGTCCTGCTGTTGGAACTGAGATAAAATATTTAAAAATAACCAACCGTTCCCGGGAAATAGTATTTTCCTCTTGTGCTTTGGAAGGAAACGAAGTCAAACGCACGTTCTCAGAATGTTTCCAATTCTTCCTTTTGAGAGTCGTCCCCTAATCATTTTATTGAATTGTAGCGACACCATTGGTCAATTTCCGGACAATGAGAAGAAAGGTCAAGGACGCGTGAGATAGACCGAAGTATCGGATGCTAGGAAAAGGGGAGTGAAAGCTTCCGTAGGCCAAAGAGATTGAAAAAAAGGGTTTGAAAAGAGGTCGGTTAGGGGAATGAAAAGAAAAGGTAGGGTCACATGCAAACTTAATGCGGCGTGCTTCTTTCAAGAAGAACCTCATCAAAGTAGAGGCAAACGATGCCACGATGTTAAAAGGTATTGCTATTGAAAGGTGACAGTTTTTAGAAAAACACGCGAGAGATGACTATACATCTAACTGCGCTTGTTTTGTTGCGCGGAAAAATATTTGCTGGAGCTTTGCTTCAATGGAAAAGGATCAAAGAGCGCAGAATACAACAAGGGAGAACTTTTATGCAAAGTATTTTCCCCATTCTTTGATTAAGCGTATTTTTCAGAAATGAAATTCTACGTAAAATACTCCTGTTTTGGTGAAATTTTTTCTATCAAAAAGTTTTGAGGCTGAAAGGAAAGTAAAGGCTATGATACATTACAGTAGCTCGAAAAATATTAGAATAACAATGATCATTTCATCAATGGAAATATTTAAATATATCTACAAATTCTATTTGCAAGGAAAAGGAGTATTCACTTGTTTAATGAAAAGATATTTAGGGTTGTTGCTGTAGTCAAGATATTTATTTTTAGATAAATGTTGAGTTGCTCGCAGTGTATTTACAAATACATAAGGAAGAATTGAAATATAGATTAAGTTATCCTTTTATGAATTATTTACTCAACTTTATCACCTTGATATAAATTGGTTCTGTATATGATAAAAATTATTAGTACATCTCTTTATAAAATAATCTTTTTCAAAGGAGAGAATATTTATTCATTGAACGCATCGTAATGATTTCATAGTTACATAAATCCTTACTTCCTTATTTAACTTTGCACAATGTACATTAATATGGACGAACAAATAAGAAGAGACATTGTTACGTAAACAAGGAGAACCACAATTGATTTTCCCTAATAACTCTTTTGAGATCAAGTTCTTTCGCATCTTTTGAATGTCATCGGTATCAGAGGATTTCAATATCCATTTCCCGTCACTAATGCCGTTTTCACTGCGAGATTATTCCTCTGATTGAGAGATATCCGATTCAATTTCAACTCTCTCTCTAAACGAAACGTTTGGATGAATCTCCAATTTGAGTGGAGGGATTACAGTCTGTTTACTTAATCTTTGTTCTCTTCCCGTACATTTCAGATTAATAAAATAATAAAGGAACAATACATTTTGACGATTGTTAAGAAATCGCAGAAGCTTAAATTCATACAGTCGATAAGGATTGACATATTTATTGAAAATAAATTATTGAATTGAATAATATAATAATAATAAATTGAAATTAAATTAAATTATCTGCTTAGCTTTAAATTTTAGGATGTATCAATCAATATTTCTCTCTAAAAATAATTACTATCTCACAAATTTCAGCTTTTAATAAATTAACGAGTTGAACTACATCATGTTTACATTAAGAGAATAGGGCAAGAATATCACATTTAGATAGAATAAATAAATCTCAGAATTTGAATTTAATCGAAATAAATGTATACATGAGAATGATGTTTGACGATAATTATATTTAAAAGGTACAGTTTTTATATAACATACATGATTTATACTAAAAGAAAAGAATATTAGTTCCATCCCACACGTATATGAAGTATATATTAATCTTAAAGTAAGTTAAATTGTGTTATTAATAGCAAAAATTCATGATTCAGACTAAAGCCATAACATCTGAATTGTCTGAATATTGAATATATAGACAAAGTACGAGTAAATTAGAAATTACTCACACAAAAAAGAAAGAGATATCGGGAAAGTAAGCTATATTAGGATTCTGTAATTTAACTACCATTTAATATCAAATAAATTAGCCAATCAGTTATTACACAATTCTATGTATTCCCAAAAGAGAATGATAATTTCAAGTTATCTTGAATTTCTGAATCTATATTCACTCTTATATCTGTAAACTATCACCTTTAATTCCATCATATCCATGCTTTGTAGAGAGCTATGAAAAACTCAAACATCTTTGGATAGAAATAGATTTTGTACGACTTAAATTTTAATAAAATGAATGAGGGAAATAAGTTTCCTGACACGCAATGAATAAGGCATTGAAGACGGTGGCGTGCAGCGCAGTTAAAAGGGAGCTGTGGTTTGGGCGCAGGAATAACAATTAGGCCGATGGAGGAATAATGGATGGACCACAGGGTAAAAAGTGAATGTTGTAGGCCAAGGCAACGCTCCAGGTGATCGTCGACCGCGAAATGAACTAAACCAAGCTCCGTATACGGTGCACGAGGTTTGGGATTAAATTCCCTATATACTATAGCGAAGGTCTTTCTGAAATAACCGTGAGTTTCCGGTTGACCATAATATATTTTCGTACGAAAAAGAGAAGATTTGTAATATACGGGGTAGCCAAGCCCAGCTGGCAACGTTGCAGTGAAAGGACAGATAAAACCACATACAAACTTTCATTATTCAGGTGTAAGTATTTTTCAAGCAACTAGTGCTTGTTGAAAATTTATGATCATACATAAATGACAACATATTTTGATAAATATATATAATTGATATGAAAGAAATTCTTTAAGGCTCCGAAATAATTACAAATACAAAGGTTATAAAGTAATATTTCAACAAAGTTTTGCGATAAAATGGAAATATTAGAATATACATCTCTTCTAATATATATAATAATACCTTATAATAAAACCTTAATCTAAGAGACAATAAATTGAGTATTGAATTCACATGAGAAATGTATTATCTTTCGCTATTCCATCTGATATTTAAACGTCGTTAGATAACAGTGGTAATCGAGTAATAATTGGAGCATCCATTACTTTAGCTTCACATCTTTTATCTGAAACCTATTACACGATTTCTGAATACATATCGAGATTTTTTGACTTTAAACTTTAATACCCTTATGATATCAAGCTCATTAGCGCATCGAATGAAATGTTTGAAATTCTCCGCTGTTTACCAAGTAATCCAATCAATATTATCAAATGGAGAAATTGAGCATTAAACTTTAATGCGTGGGATTGTTTGTGTTTGCATCAACTCAATCAACTCCAGAAGGAATCTGCTGACCATAATGTGAGCAAAATTGTCGGTCAACAATGGCACTGAAACACCTTTGAGTAATATCGAACCTCGGCCATTTAAATTATCTACGCACTAATTACAGCTCGATATAATTAGAATATAATTGAATAAAATAAATCGCAATATATTAAGTTCTATTTTTGGCAAACCCATTAAAATAATTTATTACGTATGTAATGGTGATTTAGAAAATATTTCAGAACATCTTACTCGAAAATTCTTGGGTTACACGTTGAACGAATTTTATGTAATTCCAAATAAAATTTACGAACTTTTGATTCTTTTAGACTGAATGAATTGTTCGTCAAAATCATTTCCACATTCGGAAGCAGTTTTTCTCGCCTCGTCCCATTACAGGCTGCTCCGTAAATCAGATACCTCGGGAAATGTCATCAGGAGAAATAAAAGAAATTAAGAGATCCATTATTCAGATTCACTGCGCGGACAGTTTCCTTTCGCAGAGGAAAAATCGCCAGCTACGAAACACGTCAGTAGAAATTTACGGCCGAATCTTCTGTTTATACCCATTCCATGTTTATCCTCCGTAAGTGATGGTTGCCAAAAAAGCAACTCTTCGACAAAAAATGGAATTTATATCTTTTGTTTTTCGTCCGATGCCTACTAATTGTTACTGATCCTTTGTCCGTAAAATGGAGGCTGAGTGGGAAGATCTCGCGAAATAATTCCCAAAGTGGAGGGGATAAGGGAGGTTTCCATGGCAATGCAGGAGTGGCACTTATCCGGAGGGGGAGATGAAGACGGGTCCACTTGTACTCCATATATCGAGTGATATCACGCGTCGCCTCGAGCCAAAGTTACCCTTCGCGTGGCCTTGTTCTGATGACGTAGCACGCATTTCAGAGAATGATGGATTAAGGGGTTAGTCTACTCGAAAATGCGGATTCACGATTTGGTTATGGAAATTTTCATTTTACACTGAAGGAGGTATGATGATGATCACGGCTGTGCCTTGCCTTATCAGAGACTTTTTTGTCTTACGTTCTCGAATTTTAATTACAAAGACAGGGTACTTCATCACACTTGTATGCAAATGGCTCCGCTCTACTTCGTTATGTTTCAATTTAATTCCGCTCATTTTTAAATGGATATTTGTTGGAAAAAAATTATTTCAATAAATGGTAATTGTTATGCTAGATTGAAAAATTTCTGAGCTAATTATAAATGTAAAAATTAACGATTGGAGATTAAAAGTAGATTATAATATTTTAAGTTTCATAGTGACCATCTAAAGCTGTAGTAAGAATCAATAGGAAACTCTTTATACTTCCTAGTTTCTTCCTACAATTATTAAAGTAATCATGTTTTATTAATATATGTTATTTTTATTATTTATTAATCTATCAAAAGCAAATCGTCTCACTTTTCTCTTAACTCATTTTTTTCATTTTATAAAAGGCTGTATCAAAGGGTTAATTATATATAGGTAATCAATATCTTAATAGTGTTTAAATGCTAAACCCGCAAGGAATCTATGCTTTAAAGGATAAGTCATAAGATTAATATGTATAATTTATAGACCTAATTGCATTAATAAGTTTCTATTGATATGCAATTAAATTTAACGTAATTTCTAAATTTCCTTTCAGAGAGATCCGAAACTTAATTTCTTACATACAAGTTAATAATAGTAATGTATTCTTTCAATATTTAAATACAATTTTCAGGATAACTCGTTAAATATTTGTATTTCCTCAAGGCAATACAATAAAGATAGCCCTGAGAGTAATCTAAATTTACATTTCCTTCCATTCTATTTTTGTATTAAGATCTGAGGACCATCTCATTCCATTTCTTATTCAGTTCGCTTCACATTCATTCCATTACCATCTCCTCAAACTGACTCAATTGGACGTACCAAACTCCCCATAAATTTTTATTTCCCTTAATCTTTCATTAGCTCCATGTTCCACTTGTTCTTCCTCTCACTTTTTCCTCAAAGGGAAAATTAGATGAGACTAGACCAACCCACAACCCTCCTTAGAGAGCATTTGAGTGGGAAACAACCTTTCAGACCTTCCATTTATACTCTCCAATGACGTATTCTTGCTGACCCCAACAGGAATCTGTTTCCACAGCAACCCTTACATATGTTTGACCATACGTAACCATATGAATACACAAATTACCTTAATTATCAAACAAATGAATCCTCAGGTGTTCCACAACTAAACTTGTTTCTTCTGAGATGGAGAGGCAATTCAGCAATTTTGCAAGAGAAAGTGTGATGGATGTAAGCTATGCAAAACGTAAATGTCTAACTTTAGTATAAAAATATTCCATTTTTCAATTTTAATAAAACGAATAAATTACATACCTGCTGAATGTTAATTATAATCGTTGAGTATAAAATTTATTATATCGAAAAGGAGCTTACGTATGTATTTTCACAGCGTTACAATCTGGCTTTATAAGTACTCAGAAGTGTAACAGGAAAATTGTAAAGTATAGGAAGCTAAAAAAATGATAAACTAGAAAACCCTGTTTTAACAAAACCAAATAACTTAATAAACTTAAATCTATAAAAAAATGTTCGCTAAAATAAATTTTATGTAATGAGATAATATATGTGTTATAAAGAAAATAAAGTTAGACGAAAATTATAAACACCTAAAGGGAATATGTTATGTATTAAAGAGGATGATACATCCCATGGTCATAAATATTTAACAACCATAGTTGATAAAACAAGTAAATAATTCATAAAAGTATCCCGCTTTCGTACTGCAGGTGTGAGAATTTCTGTAAAATTTCGTAACGTAATACGCCTCGCTAATTTTCAAATGTCACGCAACAGGCCACGTTTGAGTTTCCGTAGACGAGTGAATTCAAAACGCTTTTAATTAAATTTCGCAGTGTGATGAAATTTTCCAAGTGAAATAAAATTTTCGAATGCTCCACTTCAGATAAAAAAGCGTCTTCGAATAAATGTCAAACGGAGAGGTTGAGGAAAGAAAATAGGGAATAATAAAAATATCTTTTCCTAGGTCGCGTCTGTTTAGTAAGAGAATTCACCTCTCAAAGATGAGAGTTGTCATCTTTTCGATGAAAATTAAATGAGAATACTTCTAGAGTGCTTCGTAAGTGAATAGAGAGTCCTATGATTTTAAGGGAATCGTGAATTAACTGAAGGAGGTGAAAAAAGGCAAGGAGGAAACAAAAATATGGACAACTTGAACAGTATTTAAAACTTATTTTATGATACTTAAAAGATAATAATAGAATACGGTGAATTAAATCTGTATTACTGCCACACTGTGTCAATAATAATTCAAATTACAATATTACATTAAAGTTTGGAGGAAGAAATATTAAAATAATAATGTCTGGGGATAGCATAATGTGATGAAAAGACTTCGTAATTACAAAGAATATTACTAAGTTTTTTCATTATAACTATGGCTTTCCACGAAGTCACACTTTCTAATATGGATTTCAATCTGGCGATATCTATTGGAACTTTTCCTTATATTAATCAAATCATCTCTTGCATGAGTAATGACATTTCACGAATCATGTAAAATTCTGATAGTGTAGGTTACTTAAGCCTTATTTTCCTCACAGACATGAAAGCAACGGTTAGAATTCTTTAAAATCATTCATATAAAGTGGATGCAAAAAAGTTTATCGAGTCGTGATTTCTTAATACTTATCTTAATACAATGTTATAGGTAAACGTTATAAATAGTGATTTCTTGAAACTAGATTAAATAAATTAATCTTCAAATGTTAAATAGAAGTTAAAAATATCTCATTCGAACACACAACATAATTTCAACCTAGCTAAATTTCAAAAATTCACTATAAACTACGTTCCCTATCCTAAATCTGAAATGTATTCTATTTAAATATTACATCAGCGTACATACGCATTCGAATTAAATCTTTACTAGAGCATTCAAAATTATAATGACATAAAGAGATCTTTGTTTTCAATTAAAACCCGCCAGATGTAAGTGACACCTTTTCCGGCAGAGGGCTAAAGCCACCTTCGTCTTAACTTTGCCCTGCTTTGTCCAACACCACTTTAACTTCTCTGACATTTTCTCCTGACGTAAATCTACATTTCATGAAACTCCTTCAAACCGCATTCTCTGGGTCAGAATTCCCATTTCCTATTACATCGGTGTCCAGTTGAGCCAATTTAACATGCTTGAGATTCAAATATACATCGAGCAAATCATATCCATGTATATCACAATTTTCATTTCAAGCTTTCTATCTTAATTTAAATTTATATATATTAATTTGATAATTAATATTTGGGAATATAATGAATAAGCCAAATTATAAATTATAGTATAATAAACAGTAAAGTCCCATTATATCTTATGGTGCTCAAAGGTGCCCCATTGTGTCCCTGGTGTACATAACAAATTTTGTAAAACTTTCTAAGTAGCATTTATTTCTAATTTTAAAAATAACTCGCAGATGAAATTATTAATTATTCTTAATTTTATAGATCATTAAATAATACTTTTTACTTAAAAATATGTATTATTATATATTATTAAATAAAATAAAATAATATATGTATTAAATTTTATATATATATAAATTTCTTCGCTAAGTTTTATCTGTATTCCAAACTCTAGAATCTAAAGAATATGGATTTTTATAAACTACATGACTGAGTCAATATTTCAGTGACAAACGGTTTTAATAGAAAACACGCAGAAAAAAAGAGTTGGGTATTCAATATTTTTCGGAATGAGGTATTGTCTATGAATGTAGTTGCTAAGAAACGCGAAATACACGAGGAAAAAGGCAGAAAAAAGGCGGAAAATACCCAAAGAGAAAGGGAAAGTGTAGGGAGAAAAACAATGCAAGTAAAATTAGGAGGGATTGGAACGCAAAGAGATGGGGAAACAAATAAAAAGACAGCGACAGATTGGAAAATGGCCAATTTAGAAGAATATTGAAAGTGGAGATGAATTGGTAAGGGATACCAGGAAAGGGAACGTTGGAGAAAGTAAAAGGAGATATGAGATTCAGAGAAATGGATACGGAAAAATCGAAAGAGGAAGATCAAATTACGAAAATATCTCAACACTGAAAATCTTGTACAATATGATTCTACTTTTCCGATACTGTCTCTATTCTTATATTTAAAATGGAAACTTAAAAGGAAAGGATTTTTTTTCCGATATTGCCTCTATTCTTTTGTTTAAAATAGAAAATAGTTGGAAAGGAAATTTCCTAACAAAAACACAAAATCTTTCCTTAAGCAAGTTTGACAATTGTGTAGAAAATGTTACAATATTTTGTCATTTGATAAAAGAACTTTGGTTGGTGTATTTGTGTGATTTTCAGAGACTAAAATCTACGCCGAATAAAGGGAATGTATGGTGAAAATTTCCCGGGGATGGTAGAGGAGTAGGGCCACGCCCCACCCAGGGTCCACCAGATATCGTGGTCCCATCGCTATTGGGACATCCGCTGCCCTTCCTAATATATTTCTGCCCTCTGCAGTTTGATACCTCCGGACGTTTCCTCTTCCCGCACACTGAGATATTACTTCAGATGTCTCTATATCTTTCTGATATTCGAGATTGAATGGACGGCGGTGATGTGAGGGAAGCTCCATCAAAGGTCCATTGCCCAATGATGGAATAAGATATTTTTTTAAATAAAGAATGGCAATACCATCTGAAGATTATGTTTCTATATTAATCACATTATTATCACGTTGAATATTAAATTCAGATATATCTCTATACTTTAAAGAATAGGAACAGAATGCTGTCCATTGAAGTACTTACGAGTACTTCACGTATATTAAAATAAGTAATAATATATAGAAAACTTTAAAGAATCATTATGCAAATTTATTATATATGTATTCCAAACATTTTATATTTGGAATTTTACAGTAAAATAAAGTTTTCTGAGGACTTAATCGTTTACTTTCACGATATTTCGCTTACCAACATTAAATTTATTACAATCAAAGCTTCTAAATAGTGCTAAGCAACCTTCACAAGTAATGGACGACAATTAATATAAAATAGATGTACAGTTCAACACTTCTTATAATATTATGAATTCGTGCTAGAACTTATTACGGGACGGGAATAAGGCAACAGAGATATAATCACGGTCCTTAGGACTACATCACCTCTGTTCAGAATGCATAGATATCTTGCAGACTAGAACTTTGCATCTCTGAGTATTAGGCCATCTCCGAATTACCTTTACCATTTTGTACAAATGAGAAGAATAAAAGAATTTCTGTAGCAACACCTCTTATCTGAGCAGCGAAATGCTGAAATTAGTCTGACAATAGAACTGCACCTTCCTTTGACCCCAAATCATTCCCTTTATGTCTCATTATTATCGCCCACTGTCCTTTTGGCCAACCCTTTGACTCTATATAATAGCTTTCTTTTCCGAGCCATTTGCCTTCAACACAACCTCCATCCATTCCAGGCCTTTTCATGTAAATGCTGAAATAACCATCACAGCAGAATAGGAAAAGATTCAAAATCTGACCATAGAGATCTTTTAAAGGTGAAACAGCCCGAATCTAATCGTAAAACTCCTTTTAAAGGCTTAAATGATTGATTGTACACTATAATTAAAACAGTAGATGAAAACGTTACAAATTGTATATATTATTTAAAGTTTTTCTCAAACGAGATAAAATGATTTCACATTCTCTTAGGCCATTTAACTATAATTTTGTTAAATAGAGAGGATTTTTCACAAACAAAACTAAGGCTAATACATTTCTTTAATTTCCAATGAGATGAAGAATATATAGATTTATTACTCCATACTATTCATATTTTTAACTTTCTACCAATAAGGAAATGTTTTCCTTGAATATCATTCATTAAATAAATATTTCGGACTCCGCATAAATATCATAAATGATTTAGGGTAACATTGAATGAGACTGTATTTTATAAACTATGTAAGACATTTTTGTTGATGGTAAAGTAAAAATCTTCTGAAGAAAGCGAAGTATTAATACCAGTTATTGCATTTTAAAGGTAAACTAGTTAAATTAGCTGTAATAAGAATTAACGTAATGCATCTTAGAGATTGGATTTGAAACAGTTTGTTGTCCTTGACGACGGTATCATTCATCGCTCAAAATTCCTTATTATCATAAAGCATAGCTATTTCTTAACGTCTTTCCCTTCCTGATTCGCGCATTTCTCTTTCCACCCAACCACCTTCTGTATACGGAAAGAAGTGACGAAATCACTGAAGGTAACGCAAGAACTCCATGTAAAATGCAACGAAATCTCTCAATTAAAGTGGGGATGTTTGCGGGTCATACAGCCTCAGGTCAGTAAAAGTTTGAAGAGAGTTAAGTACATTTACAGGATAAGACGTCGAGGAATAATTCATACGTCTGAACAGATTCATCAAGAGAAAAAAATGAGACCTGCATAAACTGAAAAGTAAAATGAGGAAGGATCCGGAGTGCAGTAACTTCAGTCGTTAAATATTCAAAATTCAGTAACGTAAAGCTTTTTTTAAATTCAAATTTTCCAGTGAAGTTTTCGAGCTATTCTCGAAAGCCAAAGAGAAATTTCATGCTCCAATAACTGAACTCTTAAAACTCTTAACGCGTAAGATAATGCATTCATGGGACTGATACTAAGATTCTTTATGAGAAAATGAATCACACCTTACGTAAGCCTCTTGAATAAACTTTTTAAAATAGATATTCGACTACGGAACGAGATTATCGTATATTAAAATAGTAACGAAATCTATCTGGTTCATTCGAAAGCCTATAATAGATGAGTGTCGAAACAAATTCTTGCGATATGAAAGTCTTTTAAAATGATAAGACTGGGGAAAGAGGAGATCGGAATATTTGCAAGGGAAAAAGGTATCCGCGATTTAATTTAGAAACTCTTGGGAAAGATGACCATTCTATTTGTGACAGAAAGCTAAATAGCAGACGGAATTAATGAATCGCTTTAAAGGAAGACCATTGAAGAAGATTTTCAAGAGATATTTGGCTGATGCAAAGGGTTGAACGCTGTAGCCCTCGAGGAGAAAGCAAAATTCGAAGGAAATGAAAAATTTGGTCAAGCGGATGTTTGAAAATTAAACGGATGGAGTAAGGCTGGCATCTCTTGGGAATTTGAGCTTAATATAGGAGAAAATATGACGATTTCCAAATGTGAGAGCAAAGGGATACGAAATAAAACGAATGTCCTGACTGGGAGCTACACAGTAACCCTTCAAAATAATCAGTGATTTGCCAAAACCTTAGGCTTTTATTTTGGGAAAGTTTAATTAATGGATCCCTGAGGATAGAGTATAAATGAAGGATACACGATGAAAGGAAGTTTGTGTAGAATCTACAATTCAAATTAGACTTTTTAAAAATGTAAAAGAGAAATTTGGCTAATGGCCATTTTATTTGCAGAACAGACTATTTTCCTAAACATAGACTTTTAAAGGGTATATAAACGATTCAGTTTAAAAACACGATTCTAATAAACAGACGAAAAAATCTGCAATTAAAAATTTTAAATGGTCAACACATTTCTGATTGATACAATTAGAGCAAAACTGATTCATTAGTCGATTGATTAAAAAGCTGGTCAATTAAAAAGACTGCATATATCCCATAAGCTATTCTTCCTGTATCAGGTTTGATTTTTATCTCAAAGAATAACCATTAAATAATTTAATTGATTTCTCCAGATATTGAATAAAGACATCGTCTATAATTGGAGAATGGCTCGAATTAAATGGACATAAACGCATTCATTTTAAACTGGGTTAATCCGTAATAATTGGATTACGGAACTACTCTGGCATTGACGAATGCGCAATAGAAGCAGAAGAGTTATGCCGAAGTGCAAAGAGGGAATCAAAGTGTATGTAATTGCGAGCCAGAATGTTTCCCATAAATTTCTACTCCGTGATTAGCAATAAAAGGAAAACAACGGAAACTCATAAGGTGAGGGTATAATCTACGGCATCCGAACAAAAAAACCATAAATATCTTCCCTCGATGATATCTCCGCCGGAGTTATTGACTGCACCATAAATCTCTCCATAGCAACGGGGAGATGCACAATAAAATTTATGGATAACGATGTTACATCGAGGGGCTTATCATTATCAGACTTTTACGTCCAAATTAGAGGTATGGGATTAAACGTAACAAAATCGGAGGTCTGTTAAAGAAGGAATGGCAGATGGTTCCGAAAGCGTATTGGATAAGGGAGAGCTTAGAAATATACCAAAGCTGCGCAGTTTTAGCATTTTGGAACGCGGAAAAAAATGAAGTTTATTTAGAACGCCTTCATGCTCTCTCCGCAGGGAGTGATTGCAGTGAAAGCAAGGACATATTACTCCTAGGAATATTATCTCCCATCATAAATCATGAGAGATTCGGTAGGTTGTAGGAGATTAGCTCGTAGGATGCTTAATTTTTATGGAGCAGTATCCCTAGCTTTGCTAAAAGCCTTCTTTAATCCCATCCGTATATTACAGTTTCCACATCTACAACTTTCCAACCATTTCCAAATAGGAAAATTCTTAATCTTCTATAAAGGAAACTCGTTGTATTTTCACAGCTTTTCGGTGATCAAACGAAAATGCTATAATTTGTCGCAGTACCTGGAATCCTTCCTTTTTGATTTTGGATGTTAATCCATCTAATTATCTGAATGTTATAGATTTTATAATGATTAAGCTTTCCTTAGGTTTTATGATTCTTTTATCTTTGTAAGGTATGGACCGATTTAATCAGGTAAATGACTCGTCTATCGTTTTTGATTCGACCTTGAGGCTGAATTTACGAATGTTTAGCACCTAATAACAATAAATAAAAGTCTTTATTCACACATAAAACTAGAGTTATTTATATCATTGTTGAATTCACTTATTACCAAGGCCCTATCTCAGAGACTGGCACTGATTCGTACAGAATAAGAAATTAAAACTCAAGTTAAGGCAAATAACAACACTGCGACTAAATACTCCGCGAAAATATTGCAACTAACTCTTGATCAATTAATTTGAGAAGATTAATATTAATATATGCTAAATTAAGATAAATATGAATGAGTTAATGATATGGATATTATTGAATTGTACTTTTTCAAAAATTTTAAATTATAATAAAAATGAACCTAAGCGTAGCACGTATGGGTATGATATATCTCTGAATTACAGTATAATAGAAAAATATAAGAAAAATAGACAGCAATGTAATATAATACATAGAATTTCTTATTTATGAAGTAAAATTGCTCTGCAAGAAAAAAAAATTAAAGGTAATGCACATAACATTTGATATGATGCATGTATAATTAAAAGAATTATTTTCCAAATTCAAATTCGATAGAGCGTTATTAATTTTAGCTCAAATGATGAATTAAAATGATATCTAAACACACGTATTTTTTCATATTAACTTGTTGATAAACATTAGACAGCAAAAATTCAACAAATAAAATTACTTTTTTTTGGCAATTAGATCAATATTTATAAATGAAGATGGGAAGGGAAAAATCCGACCGAATTTTGTCATTTTATGTTGTTTTTATCATAATCGATAGACCAATGTGCAGAAGACATTATATTCCTCCAAATGGTCTCATTCCAAGTTCCTCTCCCAACTGTCCGAGGACTTTTACGGCTCTTTCCAATTCAGTCAGCGCATTTTGGTTCCAAAAGCTATTTGTCCCAAGAACACGGTCCAAATGCCTCCGTTTAATCCCTCAATCGCAGGCTTTTTTTCTCGTTACCTCAGGTGAACATAAAAAAGACGATCGTGTAGGCGCCATCAACGGATTAGTGTTTTTTTCGGAAGAAAATCATTTGTAATGCGGTTGGGTGTGGAAACCGCTGCTATGTGTTTTGAAAGAGGTGTAAATGGGGTCGGAAGTTCTCATCAAATGGCAAAAATCGTGACCTTAGGATCTCATTGTTCATCGGTTAATCCTGCATTCCTACGGGCCATCTATCATCACGAGCGTGAAATGCTCGGAACGCGCGTTACTACGATTCCCCCGCAATATTTCACTCGTTACGTAATCCTACGTTCTAATTTGTAAGTATTGGACAACTTCTTTCAAACCGTTCTACTTTTTCTCTTTGCTGGTGCATATTTAAGTTTCCGTCCAGTCACTTAAATATAACTGGTAAAATATTTTGTTGATGGCTGAAAATAAATCTTTACTAAAGGAAAGGATTTTAGGTATAATATGCTTACTATACTACATTGCAATTTGGATCGAGTCTAGCATCCTCTCTATGGAGTTGATTAAGTAATTCAACCTTTTTTAGCTGAAAATATTTTAACAGAGAGTTATACATAAATTTGTAAAATATTGCATATTTAAGTTTCCGTCCAGTCACTTAAATATAACTGGTAAAATATTTTGTTGATGGCTGAAAATAAATCTTTACTAAAGGAAAGGATTTTAGGTATAATTTTAGGTATATATTTTTGAATGTACTTTTGCGTGTAATTCTCCTTAACAAATTAAACCTACTATCCTTGGTTGACCTTTCTCATGTATCTAAATGGTTATTTGTGACCAATGATTTATTCCTCTGATTTGAAATTTTAAGTCCTCACTGCCAAAAACTATTACACTAATAAGATACAAATAATAAATTTAATCTTTTTTAATTGAGTTCAGGTTAATGAAAAGACTAAATCTAAAATTCTATTTAAATATATAGTAATTTCTTTAATTATCTTGAAGTATGACTAAAACCATAACTACAGAATGCTCCATTATTGAGAGTAAAGATATAATTATTTTTTCCGTAATTCACTTTTGCAAGAGCCCCTCTGCATTGATCGTTTTTATTGATTCTAAACTTCAGACTCTTTTATTACCTATGTATTTGTTTGATCATTCACTCTGCCTAAATAGGAAAAAAGTAAACGTCCTCGAAAATTAGCAATGACACCGCTTTAAATTTTACTTTGATTTTTATTTAATATTAACTCTTTCGGAAATTCAATAGACAAGAAAAGGATATGGGTAAATGCCTAAAATATTTACATTTTTGCCAGGATAAGGATACAGAGAAAAGTTTTAAGAGTTGAGTGGAGGCCAAAACAGTGGGGATTGTTATTTATTTGTACCGACAGGCAGATCCTACTTCGTCGATAATATCGGATTCGAATCCTTTCTCTTTCTGGTGTTGATTCCAACGATAGACGAAATTCACGATCCATCCTTTCTCTTTGTTTATTTTATTCCTTACGTATCAAACGTGACACCGTTTTTGCGGGAGGCTTTTGTTTCAAACTAGATTTTCCACCGAACGACGGATCGCTCCTCAAGTGTCACGTGACCCAACGAAGATCCGGAGATGCATTGACTCCAGCGAAAAAAGAGTGGTTACTAAGAGACAACGGAACGTTGAAATTTCAGAGCTTCAATTTGGAGAGATTTATTTTAAGAGCCTTACTTTTGAGCTGTACTTCTCAAATAGATAGGTTATTTGTTTTTATTATTTTTTACCAAAGCTGAGGCCAACTTAAAATCAAATAAATACTATCTTGGAAATGATTTGATTTTTCTTACAACATTAACTATAATTCCAAACTATACTGTTTATTACACTTATTTCACACTTTAAAATGTTTTAATACGTGTATAATTATGTACAATACCACGTTAATAAAATAATAACATTTTATTATAATCTTTATGAAGCGAATTTATAATACTCTTACGTAACAAATTCCATAAAGAATTTCACATTTAATTTTGATATAATAGATGCTAAAGAGAAATAGGAACTCGATTCGTTAAATTGAGATTAAGCCATCAATCCTATTGGTCGATCTCGTAATACGCTTTCAGATTTAATTCACGCAATTAATTTTCACGTTAATGAAACGTGGCTCGAACGGATTGGAAAAATTGTGGAAGTTGGACCATTTCGTTTCTCATCTCTCCTCTAAGATGAAATTTTACACTCAATCCCCCAAAGTATTAATATACTTGGAACAAAGAAACAGGAGAAGAGAAAACTTTGTTGATAAAAATTTTTAGAGCTCTCTTATAGAAGGAAGAAGCCGTATCCATGGGCATCTACGGATATTGGAGAATGCTCGTGGGAAATAAAATCTTTTTTAACAAGTTTCCGAAGAAAATATGAAACTGAACAATCTCCATGATATCAGATAAAAAATGGATGATTATAGGAATTCTTTTAAGAAAAAATTTGGAAATTATAAGAAATGAGCAAATCTTGTAAGCGATGTTTGTTACAACTACATAGGTTTTCATTAATTAATTTTTATTGAATAGAACTTAAGATAAGAAAAAGCTAAATGAGTAGAGTAAAATCCTTTTCTTGAGATTAAAATGTGGAATGGAATTAGGGTCATACTTTGATGATTAGTATTTTCATCTTTTGCTACTTTGCAGTGTGGATATTGATGCTCTTAAATCCAACTATTTCTACAATAAAATATAATAAATAGATAGCTTAGAAAAAAGCAAAAAATTATGTGAATGAACATGATAAATAAATATATATTATAATAAATATAATTTAAGTAAATAGATCATGAAAATTTTCCACAGCAGGGAAATACCTACCCGAGGGATAACGTGAATAACCTACGCAGCCTAATGATATAATATAACTTTGTTGATAAATTACGTTATTACAGATAGGAGGTGGGATAAGCTATGTTATGAGCTATATGTACACATCAATTTATCGAATGTATGTAAGTTAATGTCATCAAGTATCGTTATTAATGCGTTTTCAAGATTATAGGTATAATGATTGGATATAACTATTCTGCCTAAAGGAACAAGTGCTATCTAATTATTATTTAAACTTTTTTGTAATGGAGTTATTTTAACTGATCCATCTTTGCCATTCTGTGAAAAGCCGGATAAATATTTCCGTTGAACTCAGATCCGATTGGCATGCTCCCCTTTAAGCGAAAACACGGAGGAACTTTTGGAATTCAGATGCGAAAAGAATGCAATGGAATCAAATGAGTAGAAAAGGGGTCATGTGATGACGATGGTGGCGTCTGTCATATTAAAATTCGTGGGACTATTGGCTGTCAATTCAGTTATATAGGGGAGCATGTGGCGGTCCAAGTGAGAGGAGTTGGAATTAGAGAGAAAGTGGTGAAATAAAAGAATAGAGAATTCAGAAAATAAGAAGAGGACGTGTAACGATGTGTGGATCCCACAAGAGGGGGATTGGAAAGTTTGCCGATGGGAAGAGAATGGGAAGCGCCATACGCTGCCTCCATTCTCAGGTATCACTCGAAAATGAAAGCGAGCTGTGATGGGGAAAATATAAAACGTAGAGAAAGACCATAAAAACTCTCGAAATTTTTTACGGATTGTTGTAATTTTTTAATTTTCGAAATTTTTGGTAGTTTGAAACATTTTTGTGGAAGATGGAGAGAAATTTTGAGAGAGGAATAACAAAAAGAAGGATTTTCGGATAAAAATTGAAGTCTTCACTCGGTAACATATTTCTAATTAATATTCGAAGAGAAACATTCTCAAATATTGGGAGGATTGAGTTTTTATAATATACACATATATATAATATAAGATAAAACAAAGATTAAAAATTTAGATAAAAATATTATAATTCGAACCATTAACATAGTCTTACGATAACCAGAATTTACAGGTAAAGGAAGCACAAAAAATTAAGAAAATATTCTGCTGAATTAAGCGTAAAGAAAGTATAAGACATAGAAATGAAACATTCATGCAGAAGGTAGCTGTTCGTGATAAGAGTCAGTAAAATAATTACTGTATGATTAACGTGATATCGTATTTAAAATATTTATATTCAAGAAATTTATGCTGTAATTGAGCATGTAAACAAGTTCATTTAGACCATGTAACACCGTTCGGGTTATAGTTATGAGTTATAGTTCTGAGAGTTCTTTTTAATGGGCATTGTTAATGGAGGCATGTTTTAAACCATTCTATGAAATAAAACGGAACCTTTAAATTAAATACGGAAAAGACTATCTTGAAATTATACGAGATTTTGAATTCTCTTCCCAATTAATTTCTGAGAAAAGGGAATTTTAATTATGCACGGAAGATATTTAACAAGGAAAATAAAGGCTGAAATTTGAAAGGGCTGAATTATATGGGTGTAATCTGTGAGGTGCAGCTAACTTAAGAAGAAACGAGGGAAAGGGGAGTGCGTCGCGAATGAGACAAATGACGACTCAGTTTTGAAATTCTTTTTAAAGGGGCGAGTGGAAGAGTAGAAAGTTTCCGAGAAGTAGAATTAATTGAAGTTTTCGTTACATATCGCAATCATACGTATTCATGTCTCTTCCCTACATCATATACTCACTATTTCATTTGATGTAACGCAGACAACATGTTACGAAAAAATCGACATGTTTATCTCTCCCTAATGAACTTACAACATTAACATGACTTGAACGAACGTTGGCAGTTTATAAAATACGCAGTTTCAATATTGATACTCGTAATTCTGATGATTTATGTTTTCAATTACATTCATTCGGTTTGGTTTTAGATTTACTACGCCTAGAAATTACGTTATACCCATATTTCTCAAAAGTAAATTGGTTCAAAACCTTCTCAATTTTCCTCCACACGTAAACAGGGGATACGCATATCTTCTGAGTGACGCGAATCCAATTAGTAGCCCTGTATCACCTGACGGAAGCTAAAACAACTAAAATTAGTACTAGCCGAGAAGAAAACAGAATTCCCTCTCATTTCTTCCAGAATTTTCTTGCGAGGCTTCACTCCGGTGTTTCCCATTTCCTTTGAGTCGTCCGAGGAAAATAATTGGCTGAGCTGGTCTGACGCGGAGTTCTTTAACGAAGGTCAGGTGCTTCCCAATGGCCAAGGGTAACAATCCCACCGTACCATCACCGAGCCGAGACGGGTTCAATGTGATTCTTACGTAACCGACGCAGGAAGAGCGTGGGCTGCATTTAGAATTAGCGGTTGTTAGAATTACCATGACAATGCGGCGAGGTATGATTGTTGATGGTGAGAGACTCCCTTGAGACAATAGCTCTATGAAGAAGGACAAATATGTTTTATTGAAGAGATATTTATGTAATAATATCCTCAAAGAGTAACTTTTCAATTGCAAAAATTGGAATAAATTATATCTGCAATATTGATTTTTTTCTTACGCCTTTTTCAAAAGAATTTTCATTATTAGAAACAAACCCTTCTTAGTTAAACGTAACTGTAAACTAAAAGAATTTACATGATACATAGAAGATCCTAAAATGCTGATTATTACTCCCTACACTCATACATTAAGATGTATAATACAAGCAGAATACGTTTCATTATAAAACCAAGATTTTTTTCGTTAAATATTTAGAATGTAATCTATACCAATGTCTTTAGAATAAATGTCAGTTTTATTTATTCAACCCAAGTTTCTATAGAAAGCTCTAGATTTTTTTATTTTCCAACCTCTTAGTAAATAGAATGCACGTCACGTATATCGTTCCCAATCAACTTTTTTCTTTTTCAAATTAAGAGCGATCTTTCAGCTCTTGTGCATTCTTGCGTGCATCTCAATATTTCCCAAAGAAATCCCTCCGCGTCTCTCTCCTTCCCTCTTTTATTTTGCAGAAGATCCTTAGCGATGCAGACTCCGTCTGGAATTATTATCTCAGCATCTCTGTTAATTGATTCGCGCGAGAGACTTTGCATTCCAAATGTAATTATCGAAGAAGGTGGCATAAGGCGAAGTATTTATTTCGCGCTGAATGCAACGCAGAGCACAGAGGTGTATTAGTACTGTCGATACTATTCAATTATGCTCTCGAATAATCATGGAAAATTGAGGTTTCTCGTCGGAATCGGAATACAGAGTATATTCAGTTGTATCCTCAGAAATTGTACCTGAACTTATTGCATTATATTGTCTGAGTACGAAAAGCAGTTGCTCTTCAGAATATATACGAGAGTTGGAAGTCATGGTCAATTAAAGAAGGATTCAAGTAAGGGAAGGAATCAAGGCGAAGACTATATAAACCAATTCAGTAATGCAAACGAAGGTGTCAAGAAAATTAGACTCTTATCGTAAGTAATATACCAGAATCTCTGAGGCTTTAGATGTTTGGAGAAGTATCAACCATAGGGTAGATATTGTTGCAATAATTATCATAGCAAAAGAGAAAGCTTACTTCGAGACGAAAGAAAATGAGTAGAGAAGTACCACAGGCAAAGGCATTCAATTGAATCACTCACATAAAAGCATCAGGCGTCTTGTAAGCTCAGGAATAAGAAAAGTCAGAATTATCACGATGACTCCGTGCAACAAGACAACAAGATTGATTGATGACAAAGGTTGAACAGATGCGAAATTGTCCCAGGTATGCATACTTGCCTTCAAATCGGGAGAGCTGGGTTCGAGCCTCAGTTGTCGCAAATTTATAATTCTATTTCAAACTGTCATCCTCTAAGTACCTAAACTATTGTAAATGAGTAGAATCAAATCAAATGTAATCAGGAAAGAAAGAGGAACCCAAACGCTTTCTAGATACCAAGAACTCATCGTCAAGCAAGGGTTAGAAAAAATAAATTAGATACGTCAACATAGAGGTAACAGAGAAAACAGAAATATCCGGGATAGAAATAATAAACGTTAAATAGCATACAGAATGTATATACGCACTTTGTATATACTGTGCATGTGTATACTATGGAGATAAGCAATTGTGAGAGCATGGGCGATTATATCTATAAATGAAACATAAAGACAGATGCTGCGTCGCACACATTGGGAGACCGTTCCTTTTAAAGTCACGCTAGAAGCTCGTCCATCTCTAGCGTTTTATTAAACGATGACTGCAATAAACTATCCGTAGAACGTTAAGTTTTAACTACTTGTCTGGATTCGCCGTTAAATTTCCATCGGGATATTCTGCACGAATATTTCCCATAAACGAGGACCATGGACAGTTGATGACGCTGCGGTCTGTGTTTTCAGGGACTTCTGATTGCGTCTCGAAACGGAGAAATAAAGGCTTCCATGGGAGTATGAGAGAATTTTAATGCCAATATTCCGAAAGATTTTTATAGATGGACTATTACTATCTTTATTGGTAGTTTACAACAGCGCACGGAAGAAGAATATCGAATCGAGCTGAAACACAAAGGAGGGTGAATTGTGGATTCCAAGTATTTTATTAGTCACCAAAGTATATTAATTTAAGTGGAAGACACTTTATTGATGCAAGAAAATCGTTTAATTCATTCGTTAAATGTTACATTTCTGAGATTTATAAATTAGCTCTTCGTATTTATTTGCATATAGTTATTTCTACGATGGCTTAATTTTCGCAGAAGACATTATCAATACTTGCGATGATGATATTTTAACGAAGAAAAAGTATTTTTTTCTCCAGGAACCTATAATTACTATGAAAATCGGTATTTATATCATTATCGTATCAGCAATATGGTCAGAAATAAATATGACTGCCCTTTTTTCAAGATGTCTTTAAAAATTGTTGTCTTATACTTTACATCCCTACCCATTTCCACAAAAAATATTACGAATTATTTGAGATAGAATAGTACCACTCCTCAGCTAAGGTAATAGCAATCTATTCAAATAAACTACAAATCTATAAATAAACAGGATGAATGATTATGGAACGGTGTAGGCGAACAAAAACTGAGTTGCAGTCAACAACCGTATATCACTTAACCCTCACTTTTGGCCCAGCACTTTCATTCCTTCATAATTACGCCTACAAATGATTCCATGGAGCAAGATTTAAAGGGATGTTGGGAGTGATTACAGAGTGAAGACGATTTGAAATAAACGTTTAGGGCAGTTAATAGTCTGTGTTTGCGACAGGAAACCCTGAAGCAGTGTATTTCAAACTGCTTTGAGTGCGTAGATTTGTCGTACCTTTCTGCGTTTTAATTAAAATGGGTGTAGCTCAAAGCTGACGTGCCTCTGTATTCGTATACGTCCTAACCAATTACAGAAGGAAAATTTCATTTACTACCCTCTTCAAATAGGATGTATTTGCTAGGGATCAACGATAAAAATATCGTGAGATGGATTTTAAAAGAAATGAATTATTGATGTATCAGAGAGGTTTGGAATTACGTCTCAAAGATAAAATAAATGTTTCATGCCATAGATATCCAAATTAATTCCAAATGGAACATTCGACACTTTGACAAACACTTTGTAATTGCAACCCCATCATTACGCACTGTAGTTTATCTAAAAGAGATACTGAAATAATTCGTTCGGAGTCACGTACTTCGATACAATGGCTAATTCATACGTTTCATCCTTTTAGAGGCTTTGAAAACTCACTTATAACTGCGTTTGATCTGCATTCCAATTTCCTACTCGTCAAAGAGGCATACTTTCTCGTCTTTTGCAGCTGCTACTTTCACTGTCACATCCCACAAGGCATTGCACTCAAACAAAAGACTGTCTCCATGCGTTTGTGTGGACTATCACTCGGAAGAGATGGTATTTTTCAAGAGTATATTAGTCAGAAACGCGGAGAACGAAAGCCCAGGGGCAGAACAAAGAAACATAATACGAGAAGAAATAAAAGAGTAAAGAAGAAACACGATTAGGCTTTAAAAGGACAAAATCGGAAGAGGTGAATAAAAGATATTCGTGGAAAAGGCAAGTTCTCTTTTCGCGATTCCGAAACATTTATGCTCCTTTTAATGCGAAGGAGGAATGACAACAACCTGAGGAAGATGTTTCGCAGAAGACATCAAATAATAAAGGAAGAGCAATTCCTTTCAAACAAGAGCGAGAAATCAGTTGAATTATTTAAAGGATTTCTCGACTAATTCGAGCATTATTCAAGTTGTGTTGACTCGGCGAAAGAGTTGTTCTGCTGCAGAAGACCTTTGCCTTCTAAATATGAGAAAAGCCTTCGGGCGTGAACGTCATCCATCTTTCAGCAAATTCTTTCATCTTATAATTTGAGCAACCCCGTCTCATTAGTATTTTAAAAGACAGAAAAATTAACTATCTCTCATTAAAGAACAGCGGTTATGAATTCATCCCCTCTATTTGCAAAGCAAGAAACACGTTTATAAAGACGGGATGAGAAGCTCGCGTTTGTAAGATGCAGTCAGTACGTAATAAAAGTTGTTTTTAACTTTTTATTATAGAATTTTCGGAAAACCAATCGGTTCTTGTAGTAATTTAAATGTGTTAAATAAATTAGAGAAATGAAAAATTAACATTTGTAATATTTTTTATCTTCCCAGTAATTAAAGTAATTATCAGGTTAAAAGAAAAAGTCGACCCTTTTAGAATACTATGAACCATTGTTCATCCTACGACTCTGAATGGTTCTTTCAATTGGAATTCGTAATCACTAAAAGAACGACACCTCACATTAAATGCACCCCTGGGTTTTTCAATAGGTGTAATCATCGCAATTAATGAAGTATTAGCATATTAAAACAATAATATCACACGTTACCTTTTTTGGCTACGATACGTTTCATTAGGTGGCGTAAACTGAAGAAGAAAAAGACTGAAGAGTTCATAATATATATTATATAATAATAATAGTAATATATTCTAGTGACTCACACTCTAAATTATCACAACCTGAAAGTCAGCTGCTGCTTTGCAGATATTAAAAACAATATTTTCCAACTCACTGCAAGATCAGAAAACAATCCGAGTCGATTTGTGCCTCCTACATTCAAATATCCCTGCATTCAGACTTCCCGTGAATCACCTCAAAGGCAGATTCTTTCGTTTGCATTCTCCCCTCGTATTCCAACGGACGCGATTGTTTTCTTCCTTTATAGAGCCTCATTCGCATAACTTTCTTCAAGGACTTCAATCTCTTTTCTCCTAAACACGACACATAAAACATCCATCGAGCGTGATGGCGATTGCATCTGAAATGGGATATTTGCTATTGTAATGTCTTTAAGGATTGTTTTCCACTCTAAGGGAGGGGATCTTCAAGAGCCACTCGGAAGGAATAAGATGAGATTTGCCCACAAAGAGGTCTCTTTTTATCCAATTTTCACTCCCTAGAGTTATCTCACTTGAGGCATTAAACTCCCTTTTTACTTCTTACGAACTCGATTGAAACCTCAAGTGGCTTATTTATGTGCGATATTACACATTGTTGATCGGATAGTTTTCATAAATCTTTCGAATCTTAGGGTCAGTCAACACTCTCCCAGATATGTCTCAATAATTTAAGTAATTTAGTAAGTAGAATTAATTGCATATTACGATTGCAAAAGTCCGAAAATACATAACCCGGTTATAACCCGTAGAAACCTTTTCAAATGATTATGTTGGTTCAAATAATGCAAAAAGGAAGCGTAGTATAAATTATCGGAATTGAAGATAGTATAATATAATAGAATAATTATCTGTTATAGTTCAGTAAAAGTCGTAAGCTATCGATGGCTTCAGTGCCCAAATACTTGCTTACTTCATTATATTATTTCATATATTCAAATCATTGTTTTATATAACATTAGAATTTAACAGAATTTAAAACTGAATATTCATTTTAAAAAAGGAATAATAAAGTTAAATCCGAAATCTAGAGTTCGTGTCACAAATGAAAAATCCGCTGTGTAATTGTAGCATATATTTTAAAGTTTTCGAGAGAGACGCATATTATTTCCTAAAATAGAGATAAAAAATTCGGGATTCCCATTGATGAATAGAGAGAAAATGAAGAAACGAAGTCAAGTTTGCCGTTGGGAAGAACTCTGCATGACAGCTTGACAAATCCCGACCACCGCCATGAATGTAACTCATACATAAAAGAAGGAGTTCCAGAACACGCGTGTTCGTGTTAATTAAATCTAAGAGTGGGACGTCGTCAAACATCCTATCCCTTGATGAAGTACCTTGAATTATTACATATGCAATGAAATAATCATAACATACAGCTTTTTCAACCGCTGATGAAATAAAATATGGATCTATTGCTTTAGAAGTACATTGGAAATTTAATCAAAAATATTCTTACGCATAATAGCATATTCAGTGCATAAATATAGTGCCCTCTATAACTCAACAGTGCAAAATCTTCGTCCCCTTTTCTGTTTTAAATCTTTCTTCTCTCTTCTTTAGGAGCCCTTCATCTTGAATTGCTTCTCCCACTCCATCCTTAACCTTCCCTTTAACACCCTGAATACACTCTCAGAATCTTTTCCCACCCTTACACTCTTTTTCTTCACTTTAAGAGAATCAGAAAGGAATTCTTCATGTTGCAACGTAATCAACCCTCAAACATCTTAAATTGTGGCGAACTAATTATTATAGTATATTTTTATAACTACGAAAATTGTTATAATTTGTGATCGTTATGGATTATTTATTTTGGCAAGTTTTAGTTCATTTGTGTCAATTTAATCATTTTACACTTAAGGATTATTTGAATAATCTATCTTTTCCGAGACCCATTTCTTTAACTAGGACGAGCTAATTCACAAAGTAATGGCGATTAATATACGGGGCTTATCAAATTAACCCTAAGATATGAAAAATGTTTTAAATACATTTAGAAACTCCCTCGTAACATTTAAGTATATTGTTCTAAAATTGAGAAAAAGAACTTCACTATATGTATGAGTTACATTCAAGCACAGCACTTAAACTTTCTAAGATTTAGTGAAAGTTAAGGCTTAAGCGATATTTCATGATGAGATTTGATTCGAGGGGATTAATAATTCTCAGAGGAAACGCTGAAGTATAAAGTGGCAATCTGCTTGACATTTCACCGGAAACCGTTTTCATACGATGACAAGTCTTTGTCCACATTGTCAAGATCGATGCGAACATCTGGAGAATATACCCCCGATGCTCCCTCACTGACATTTAAATCAGGAGAATATACGCTTTGAGGGGATAACGACTTCAGGAATTCGGGTTATTCTCCCGAGGGATATCTTGAAGAGGGAAATCGGATATATACTACACGATTTCCGAATCATAATCACATTTCTGTGATTTCCAATATACATCGTTATCTCTAATATTTACAGTATCTGGCAATTTTGAGTTCCAATCACAGTCGTTTTAGGTAAAAGGTGGAGAAATAGATGGTGAAAGTTATGTTTTAGGGAGATATCAGCTATGGATTTTCAGTATTTAATATCTCCGCGAATCAATGTAATATCCGGATGTTATGAAATCACACTCAATCAATCTCCATGATGAAGGAAACAATATGCATATCTGGATGAGTATTAATTATTGAAAATTATGAATGAAATAAAATTGATTGTTTCCCAAATGAAATAATGTACGATATATAATTAAGCTCAATTTTATTGATGCAATTCATTTGGAATTTCATTTATCACTCAATCGTTAAAGTCATCCTCTATGTAAATTTCAATTTTTGAAATTAATTAATGAGAATGATATTTAATCATAATTACAATACAGCGATATTCTGTTAGGAAAGGAAGGAAGATTCTATTATATTTTATTTTTGGTACGTACTATACAGATATAATGTATTTAATCACATTTTCAAATTATTCATCATAATTATTAGTATATACTAATTTCCTGTTCAAGAAAAGGAATAGTTTTAATCGTCGACATGTATTTCACAATCAGATGATACTAAGAGGTTTAGTCATCATTATCTTTCACTTCTCTCCACTGACTTCCTCATTATTGCTAAGGGTCGATGAATGAGTGGAAGCCATATCTGAAAGGACATTTCCCCTGTGGTTGCTAATGCCCTCTGAAATAGATCGGAAGGAACCTAATCTTACGAAAGGACGCTTTCCGAGAGCGTAGAAAGATAATGTGAGAGAAAGAGATACTTTCTGAGAATATGTTCGCAAATCATACCTGTGGTCATTACTATATCCAATTAGCAGAGTGAGTAATTAAGTCATCTTGACCAAACCAAATGAACACCTCTGATATCACCAATTTGTAACGCAATAAGGATGTTAACTGGATCATGAGAAATCTTAAGAATCCAATAATGCAATGGATGCATCACACAGACTCCATTCAGGAACACCAAGGATTTGGACCGAGGATTGCATCTTTCAGAGACACTCACAAACATCAGGTGAAGGCTTCTTAGGATAGAAAACAGTCGAGACTACGTTTCGATGGCAACGCGTTCGTTAATTAAAGGGATTTATTCATTTTCTTCACTTAGTGTGTTGATGTAGTCGTATGGGCGAATGCAGTATACTCAATGAAATGCACATGAATTCTTCATTGAGCTCTCTAATGTAGGAATGGGGTTAGTGAGAGGTATTTCAACTGGAAACGAATTTGCGTAAATTAAAGGATTCAGAGCAACGTTTACATTATGCTATAAATGTATTGGTTTCATAAACTTGGAGATTATTATTTTAGTATATTATATTATGCTTTACGAAAACAATTATGGCTTAGAAATAGATACGTCAAAATTACGACAAGCGTTTTTCTTCCCTACTTTAAACAATAGCATGAACATTTATCTTAATTTTATTTCACTTTCATTTATCCTCTTCTATTACTAGAATCTTTCGATTCCATATCTCATATTTCTCTATAGATTCCTTCGTCGACCACTTCACCCCTTCAGATCATTCCTCTTTCATCGAATCTCAAACACTTCCTAATCCCTTATACAGAATCATTAGACCCATCTCCTCCTTATTCCACAAATGATTCCAATATCACTTCCCTCTATTCACACGCTCTTCTTAATATCCGATCGCCAAAGCAAATGATGAATTCCCAATGCAACGCTATCTCATTTCAACACTCGCATAGAATGCCGCATCTATTAATCTAAAAAGAGGAGCTCATCACGGAAGATGATGTCGTAAAAGAGTTTAATGCGTTGCTTTGAATGGATGGGCATTTGCGAATGGAAGCGAAATGTTTCTCTTCGTTATCGAGAAGTTGATATCGCCCTTAGTTACCATGGAGACTTTATGATTTTTAAACATAATTACGTTTTTATCAAAAAAATGACTTTATAGGATTCGTAGAGCATATCATTAAATGGCAATCGATTTCAATATACTCAGTTATGGATGTACTCAGTAATATAATTTGATTGAATGAGTTAACCGACGATTAAAACAAAGGTTAAAACGTATCGACCAAATGATTTACTGAGGATAACAATGAATTCATAGTTGTAAGAGGGGGAATGAGTAATTAAGAGTCAATATTTTTTAAATATTTATCAAAAATATTTTTATATTCATCTATGCCAAGATACGGTTCTTTTGAATTCTTTAGTATATTATAAATTATTCAGAAAATAAAAAGCAAATATTTATTCATATTCACCTTTTAATAAAGATATTCTTGAACATGAAATTCATGCGCGTAATATCCATTAACTACTTACAGCACCTTTATCATGAAAGCCTGATCAATAACTTAAACAGTTAAGACGGTTGAATTCTTGTTTCAATTTTAAGTTTAGCATTAAGAGAGTCATTGTAAATCGAAATAAAAGATGGAAAAGCCTTTGGAATCCTATTCGACTAGTTTAACCACTCCTTCGAGAATGTAGGCTAATGACTTATCAAGAAGTTACGTTGAAATAAACTAGGAAGAGAGATTTAGTGGATAGAGATATTTCGAACGAGATAAATGTGCCAAATAGAGGATATGTGCTAGAGAAATAGTTCCCGTACTGTAAGATAGTAAGAACAAATAGCGAAGACACAAACGTATTTATTACCTAGCGATGTGGAATGAATTCGTGTGAGATGAGCAGTGATGTTTAATTCACCTATCACATCTCACCACTGACAAAAACGGAAGCAAGTGACCACAGATTAAAAATGCAAAGAGCTTCCAAAATCGCTTTTATTTACCAAAAATGGCGTCCGACGTATGAAGTCGTATAGTTCAGACTCGGACGTTGAGAATCGCTTAAAAAACAAAAACCTCGCCTTCCGCCATAAAGATACATCCCCTTTCGAATGCTTTTTTCTCCGTTAAGATTACGTCCATTTTTTCAACGCCGTTGTTAACGGAAACGGTTGTTTAATAACCCCACCCGAGTAACCTTCGTCCATAAATTGCGACCCAAATTCAGTTGTGAAAGTTATCTTTCGCCTCTCCACACATTGAACAGAGGCGATTTTTCACTCTCATCGGAACTGTTCTTCGTGTAGAGTAAGTAACCTAATTCTATTTGACTCATAGTGTGCTTCATTAGATGGTTTATTTCACTTACTCGTCTTATAAAGAAGAAATTGTTAGCAATTTTCCCTCATAATTAAGTTACTATTTATTCTTTAGTCCTTAAAATATTTAGGGAATGCCCATGTCCCGTCATGAACCTTAAAAATATATTCCTTGTAGACCGGTATTCTTGCTAATGGAACGAAAGAGTGACCTTTTTAAAGAACACATTTATACTGAATGCACCAAATCCTCGTTCATTGTTTATAAATATTAAATTAAGCTTTACGTAAAAATATAACATTATCTTACATAAAGCCTCGTCATTATGTTCGTATGAAATCGAGAAACGTCATTTACTGTGGTGTTGTCCTACTCCTGAAGTGTGCACAATGCGAAAGAATGTGTCGTCCGCTTAGAACTCCATAATATGAGGGATTCTTTTACTTGTGTTCGCAATTAATGAGACACGTGATTATATCCGACATCAAAGGGAACGAAGATATAACGAATGTGCAAACAGCGAACATGGCCGCCGCGCGAACGAGTAAAAAAACCCGCTTCGGCCATTGGTCTCTTGAATATTTTAAACGCGGACGGGATAAAGTGGCGCGAGTGAATTATTTGCATATGAAAATGATAAATTGATCGGAAAACACTTTTGGACGTGTTTCACGTGCATTTTTATGGGAAGGAGAAACTAGTTAAGGGAAAGTAATTAACGGGGAAGGATTTATTTTTGATGGGAAAATCAAATATTGACCAGGGATCGTAAACGATTCGAACTTTCTTTAATTCGTGGTTGGACCATGAAATAAAACGTTACGATTTTGATTCTTATGAGAAAAATAAACGTTTAGTTAAGGTTTAAACGTTATCCGAATTCCATAGCATTAAAGAATCATATGTCTTTAATTATTTATATCACTGTTTAACTATTAAGAATTATAAGTTAATCTATTCGCATGCAAAAGTTATTATTCGCAACTTTAGCGATTTAAACTTGATGTCAAATTCCAGCTAGTGTATAATTCTACATTTAACCCTACAACATATTAATTTCTTATACAAAAATGACCATTTTGTGTATAAATCAAGTAATTTATTAAACATATTAAACAGTTAAGTAAATTCACTATGGATAATTGAAACACACAGCTTTCCATTGAACTTAGAACATCATCAGATAAAGAATAAACAAGCTCACGAGATCCAGAAAGATTTTTTTTAAGGAATATTGATATATTGTCCAAGGCTATTGTACATAGAAGCACAAGCATTTTATTCTCAGTAAGACTTTTCCAACAAAACAGAGTGTACTTTTTCCCATCAATTTCTGGGTTTTTTCCGCCTAGGAGAGTTGGTGGCAAAAAGAAACGAAGAAAGTTATTTACAAGGTCAATAAAACTTGAGAAACGTTCGAGTCTGAAAGGAGTCGTGATATAAACTCCTGCATCGTCGCAAGTTACCCTTGGAAGAAATACATTCGACCCTTAGTAAAATTTAAATTATTTTTGGGGACCTTAGAGAAGTCAAAGAAGGTGCCTTACTTAAGTGAAAACCACAATAGATTGGAATTCGACCGCATACATTATAGAGGTAAGGTATGTATCACAGTACAATGTACAGTCACACGTTAACGCATGACTTACAAACGGTAATTTTAAGAATAAAAACAATATATCTACAATATGTACAGTATGTAATATGTACATTACATAGTTACTTAATATACAGTACAGATTAAACTGTGATCTCTATAGTGACTTTGATATTTCAAATTGAAGCTGATCGTATAACTTCATATTCATATTCCATTATTAATAAAGCTATTGATCTATATAGAGAAAGGAAACAAAAACGTATAATAATAATTTTCGAGTAAAAATGAACATTATCAGACATCCAAAAAGAGCATACGAGGGTAAGGTGATAAGTTCTCCACATGAAACAGGCAGACTTATGTTTATTCGGAGAACAATTGTATTTCTTTTTCCTTTATCTGTAGTTATTGTACTTTTTTAGCTCTCGTAGTTGATAAGTTCCATTCAACATAAAATATCATGTTTACAGCTATCATATCGAAATATAGCACACTTTTACACGAGCAGAAAATGCCTCCAATCATAAAACACGCATTTTCTCCCTCAGATTCCAATGAGTAAACAATAAAGGTGCGCGTGTACCGAGGAATCGTGAAAGTCGTTTACCTGGAGAGAATAAAGGAGAAGGGAGACAAGTGGCGCCACGAGATGAAATGGGCAAAGGGAGAAACTCCGGAGAGGGTTTTGGGAAGGATGGAGTAGAGGCAACGTCAGGTGTGAATGCAATAAGTTAAGGAGTCAGATTCCAAGCGAAGATGGATGGAGAGGGGAATTGTAAATAGAGAGGCAAGAAGACTTCAAAATAATTGGATCCCAAAGTGCACGCAGTTGACCACCTGTGAAAATAAATTGAGAATTTCTCCGAGAAACTCCACGATTTAAAAAAATCACGTCTGCCTCTCTCTGTTGCAGATATACGCTGCGAATTAAAATAGCACGAGGATATTTTTAGAGCTTAAAAATAAGCTTCTTTCGGAGCTAATGAAGTTATTATAAATAAAACTAAAAAGAATAGTAATGATAGGATAATCACGCAGTAATTATATTATTTTAGAGAATATTATTATCCGTGGATTAACATATGTTAATTGTATCGCAAAAGGAGGGATATAATGAAAAGAAGGGTAATATTTAATTGTTACATTCCACAAAGTCGATCTTATGTAAAATGACCCTAAAGTGAAATGTGAAGGAAATGAAGTGACAGTCCTTTAATAAATCAAAGAAACACTTTTCTAAATTCTTTTAATTAAACTTATAATGATAAGTATGCACATTCTATCAGTCTATATATATATATATATATATATATATATATATATATATATATATATATATATATATATATATATATAGACAAATTTCTTATTCATTTCAAAAAACTGAAAAATCTCCTACCCAACCAATCATAAATCAATAAAACTACAATATGGTAAAGTAAAAAATTAAACTGATATTATATCTAATTATCAGAGATATTCACTAATAGCTTAGAACTTGCCAATATATATCGGGGTGGGCACAGTTACTTAGAACTCTTGTATATATCATTCACATGTGATTTAATTTAACGTTGGAGGTTTAATTTCATCCCTTCTCAACATTCACAAACCAATGGAGAATATATAAAATACAAGGTAAGAAATGGAAAAGTGGTGCTTTGGGAAGGAATACGAAGGGGAAAATGTAAATAAGAGAAGGTTTCCGATGCAATCGAGGCTTGGATCAGTTAGTGGTCTCTGGTGTCAGAGTATGGGAAGGGAAAAGTTCCGCATTCTCCAATCCGCACTGGGAAAGAGAAGATGAAACCCGTGTTGAGTTCGGGTGAATTCACGCGTCACTAAGAGCACAGGTAACAGTGACACCTGGCGGAGAAGAGGCTTTTTGTAAGCAAATACACTCACGCGTTCACTTTTCCATTAGATTTATACATTGCCGTTAATATTTGAAATACCTCTCTAGGATTGAAACCATAGCAACTCGGTCTTAGATTAAACCGTTGTATCATGCAGCATAGGAATAGCGAGAAGTTTCAGCTATTAGAGAGTAACGTTCGAGGTTTCGAGCACGTATGTAAAAGAGAAAAATTCCCAGAAAATTCCTCCGAAAAGGTAATTAGAGCTAGAGATAACAATTCGATAGATTTTATTCGGTCACAAACAACAGAGCTAAATTAAACTATTGACTAAGAGTTATATTACAATATTTGAATATTTAAATTACGTTGAATTTAAATCATCAAAATTTTATTGGATATAATCGAAATTGATTGGAATATTTTAAACTATTTTAAATACTCCCAGTATTACTTAGAAAGTTATTTATTTAAAGCATTATAATTTTAATAAGTACTGCTACAAATATATAAGTAATGGCAGGATAGATTAAATTGTATAAAATCACATCTTACATCCATTAATGCCATCTTTGGATATTTCCTCCGTTATTTATTTTAAGCTGTTCGAAAATATTTACGATTTATGAAAACCCACCACTTTCTCTATTATTACAATTGTGTATATTCTACGTATTTTCCTTTCCAATCTCATAAACTAAGTCGATCTTCAGGTTTGTTTACATTATATTCTCGATTTCAATGCGTGCGTGATAGAAACATTCTCGGCTGAAACCCACGCAAATACGAGTATACGTAAATAACATTCGCTCGACCTTTGCATTCTGGGAAATCCTTCTATACGTTCTTTTGACATTTCCTTTCTCTAACGTTTCTTCCTTGGAAAATATAACGGAATACGATCCCAGCCTTTGGAATTTTTCTCTACTTCATATTCGGATGAAGATGCTGTAACAAAGAAAATGTTTTATTTGATAATTTAAAGAAGAGTATTACATTTCCATTGAACGATTTTCACGCACGTAGAAATATTCTAAGAATAAAAGAATAAGATTGATCTTTATAAATTCTCTCAGGGATAATCGTTCATGATTTTTATAAAAACTCTTTTTAACGATTTTATAATAATTAGTTATAGCATTAAGCCATGCTATAGAAATTATTAGAATAGCTTTATTAATTCCAGTTACTCTGAATAGAGCGGTCTAAAATTTCCAGGTATGAATTTTAAATAAAGGGGTTTAATTAGTCGCACTTCGTATGATATTACCCTCTATTCAGCAAATTACTTGAATTGAATTTCGCTTCATCATAATTTTAATGCTACGATCATTAATTTTCAGCCCATTGTGTTATAACGTTTTCGGGTATTCCTATTGTGTATGTATCGAACATTGGAATTTGAATTTCGTTCACTAACCTTTAATAAAGAGTAAATCTGCAATTATACCCTTTCAGAATTCAATCTGACAAATTATTTTGCACACTAAATCTTAATCGGAATATATTATTAAGGTTCATTGCCCTCCCTGACTGATGGTTAAAGAGAATTAAACATTAACTGGGAGCGTGAAGCAATTGTGCAAAACGTAAGGCGTGCCTATAATTTAAATTTACCGATAATTCAGAGGCAAATAGATTTAGGTTAAACTCATTACTTTGCTCACGCATAGAGTAACCCTAATTAATCCCTTATATTTATTTATTTCATAGCAATAGAGACCATATTAAACCTTTCTAGAAATATTTTATTGATTCTCATATATTTTTAAATATATACTTCTAAAGGAATAATGGTTTATACATTTTTATAATAAAAAATAACTTTATGATAAAGTTTCCTTCGTATTTCAATCAACTCAAATCTGTAACGAGAAGAATATTACTATTTACTGTGATACTTCTGAAGAAATGGTATATTTAGAAGAATGTATATCAAAAGGTTAGGTAAATTCAAAGGGAAAATGTAAACATAGATAAACCATCACAACACAAATAAATTATTGCTGATATACAATCAAGTAGTTAACTAATGTTTTTGATTTTTTACTATTTTTGTAACAATGGTTTCACTACGATAAAGAATATTTCAATTTCGTCAATAATAAAACTTTGGAAACCTTTTATAATATTCAACTATTATGGTATCATTATCTAGGATTCATCAATTGAAATAATTATCGTTCAACTTATTGGAAACAACTGAGAGCTAAGAGTAGGTGATTTTCGATTAAATAACCTTACTAAGATAGTTAATATGGATAGAATTATGTATGAGGGATTACAATGATGTAAATAATATAATCGGACAAAAGTTGAATGACTAAGTTCGAATCAGAATTTTTCGTAGTCCATCATCACTCATTATCAGTTAATAATATATATGATTAATCTTGTTCGACTAAGATGCTATCCTCAATGTACACAGCTTCATTTTTAGCGCGTTTGGAGGCATGAATGTGATTCTAAGGGGTATCTTAATCACTTTTATCCAATATCGACGACGTTCATTTAACATTCACGTGACACAGCAGACTTAGCTTCTATCTCAAACAAGAAAAGCCATTCATCACTTAGGAAATCGTGTACCGGAATGAAGTAACCTTCCGAAAGGCTTTTAGATCGTCACTGACAGAATAGATGCATTTACAAGTGCTTTTGCGGATTAAGTAGCGTTTGCATAGCATTAGCACGTATGAATTTTTTATCACCAAAATATTAAAAATGTTTAGATTAGGTTTAGATGATAGAGTATAAAATGCGCTTGTTTACTGTGGTATTAATTAACTAGGATTAATTATTTTTTTAATAATACAATGTATTCGCATCGTCGAACTGAATAACCTTAAGATTTAAATTATTTTACATTTCCAATGAATATGAAAATTAGATATAATCAGAGATGTATAGCTTTCATGAATATTGAGTATGTATTAAGCCTTAAGCTCTTAAGCTAACTTCATGAAGAAAAGGATCCTGAACATCTTAAGGCAGATTCTAAGGGGCCAAGGTATCAAAACTTTGTTTCGATCCTTACAGTCAATCTAGGGGAAAATTTTCTATAGATTCAATGACTTATTTCTTGAAATAATTCTAACAAAAATTACAAGCTTTTTACTCGGATATTTTCAAATAATCTGGGATTACAATTAAGATAAAATGTATATGTAAATTCAAAAATATATTCAAGATGAATAGCCACTATTATATCATCATATACACGCAGATCACTCGATTCATTTTGTATATAATTTTTATTCATTTAAATTAAACCGAATGAGGAATATTTAACAACTTCGTTCCATGCTCTATTTGGATGTAAGTCCTCAGTTTTTTGGGAAAACACAACGCTGGGAAGAAATATGTCGAAACAAAAACCAGGAACAATTACTATAGCAACCATTACTCATCGAAATTTTTTTCGACAAATGTTATTTTTCATCCTTTGACACTCCTCTGGCACCCAAAAGAGAAATAAAATTGGAACTAAACGACGATTCAGGTCTCGATACATTCCAAAATAAAATAACCGCAGACAACCTATATTTCCGTCCGTCATTTGTCACATCTCTATGGGAAACGAGTGTTTGCGAACGGCGACGCCTGAGAACGCTGGCGTCGTCCACTTGGGGTAATTACCAAAGAGTCCCTGAAGGGAATAGGGGAAGGGTGTTAACTAATGAGTTGCCGGAGAGTAACTGTTGTTGGGCAACTACTGGGCTCCTGGGTGTTTCCATCCACCGTCTTTGGTGGCGTGTTGACGACACTGCACTAAGGACAAGAGACACACATGTGAAGGGGCTTTTGAGAAGATTTCTTGATCGGCTTAGTGGATTGGTAAGATTAGAAGGGGATGTGAATCCGATTAAAGCAGATGGAGAATGGAATGTATTAAGGTATCTGAGTTAAGTGATTTCTATTCTGGTACAGTTGTAATTGGTGGACACTTAATGTTTGCTTTCTAGGATAAATTGAATAAGGAAATATTTCAGGTCCTACAATCAACTGGGATCATCTTAATTCTTGTGAATAAACATATTTACATCTATAAAAATATATTAAATCAATGTGATTTTGTATACATCATGATTTGATTTTTCAAGTTAAACCTACAATATATTTTTTATTGAAATATCTAGCAATACACAATCCTTACGATAGTCTGCGTAAAGTCTTCCACCTAAACAACTGGGAAACTATTCTAAAATTGTTTTCTGGCTTATTTTTGATTTATATCCGACAAAAAGGTATTGATCTTCAGAATAAAAGTAACTTTCTTAAAGATATTATACTCTCAAACAGTCTGATATTGATTTTATCAATATTTTATCTCTTTTCAGGTATGTGCTTCATCCGTGATCAAACACATCATTTGTAGAAGCCGTAAGGTAAAGTTTAAAAATCAATATTCATTTTTAAATATTCTTTGATTAAATAAACAAGCATTATTGCTACGTATAAACGAAAACAAAATATCTATATTAATTTTATTCAATTTCAAGAGGAATTTTAATAGATTCTGTGAGATGTTATGAATCAAGAAAAAAAGTAGGACGGTTGTAAAATATTAATTTTCCTTTTTTTTCTGAAAAATATATCTTCTGATCACAAGTAGAAAGCGAGGTATCTACTTACTAACCTAAACACAATATAAACTGCATTTGTTCGTGCTAAAGTTTTTCTAGCGAATAGCACTCTAAAGGTGTCCATAAATAGAGAGTTCGTGAAGGAGCAGAAATTGTCTCTGGTTTAAATCAAGGCGTGATTGTGTTCGTAGATAAAGCACCCTGCTGAGAATCTCGTTTATAGAGAGGGACGAAACATTCGAAAAAAAAGACGAATCCATCGACTGTGGAACTTTCCCTCCGAAGTGCGTAAAAAAGGGAGAAACTGTCGAATGATTTGACAATAAATTTTCAAAAGTTCGCTCAACGGCTAAATGTAGTATTAATTCGGTGTGTAATTCCAGGAGGGCTGAAATAGGAGGAATCCCTTGGGAAAGAAATCGGTCGCCATGGGAGTCCCCATTCTATCCTCGCAGGTCATTAGGTGGTGGTCGTTGGAGGGAGATGGAGAGATAAGGTCACTCGGCTCGATTCTTGAGCAATCGGTCACGGCCATCCGAACTGCCCTCGGCGTATATCCTCGCAGAGCGAAACGTCACACCCTTTTCCTACTGAAATATAGCCCCTGCCATACTCCCCGATAACATCTTGCGCTCTAATAACCTCCTCTTTTTTTTCGGATAAACTTTTCGCTCCAATCGTCGAATTCTCCACTATCGAATTCATCTCTATACACTTCTCCGGTGGGACTCTCACTGTTACATAATAGGATTATAAAAGAGAGTGATAATGGATGGGATTTAGTTTCGACTAAGAAGGAACTCTCCCATCAAAATGGATATCCTTTTGTGAATGGACCCTTCTGAAGGGTTTGAGGAAAGATGTTGTCCCAACAAAGGGAAATTCGACGCAATAAGTTTGATTTTCGTGTTATTTCATCTAATTACTTGACTGAATAGATTTGGATATATTTTCATTGAACGATTTAGGTATTTGTTATCAACGATATATAGGAACGTAATCTCCTTAATAGGGTATCAATTTCTCTTTGTTCAAAAATGTTTTCCGTTCGTTTAGTACTACTGTAACTTGAAATAATTTTTTCTAAAATATCAAAATTAATTTTGCCGAATTTTTAAAGTTTATTTAACATAGTCTTATAAATTGGTAACTTCAATTGGAAATTTTCTATGTTGTCTCCTGCTTAGCTAAAACGAGAAATAGTTTTTATTTTCTAATGTTTTCTAATGATTTATAGTTAGTCTTACTAATTTTCTACGATTGTTATTAACACCAATACTAATACATATCACACATCAAGAAATTTCATTATACTTACCAACAAAATTTCCCTTTTTAAAACTAAAATTTTACTTTTCATATGATTTCAGTGATGAAACTTTGAACACTGCTAATTAGTCTTAACGCTCACCGAAACTCGATTTAATGTATGAAAACAAAATCACATTAAATTTATCTTGATAAATGTAAACAAACAGTACCATCCAATTTCTGGTCTATCCCAACAAATTTCGTTTTACGTTCATTTGCTTTAATTCTCTAAACAGATCGCGAATTTTTCCTCGATGTTTGCCTGTTGCAGATTCCTTCCTGAGGACCATAATCCAAGGCCTTCCATCGCGAAGAGTTGTTTACAGAAAGGGATATTGACTACATTTCATCTTCGAGTATCACAATCCCCGATAAATATCAATCAATGAATGATATCCGGCGAGTGGTTTACCTCCGAGATCCTAAATCAACAACCTAATCAATCCATTACCCATCATGCTTCATTTAACACCCCTTCCGCACCATATACTCTTCTTTAACTCCTGTCTTCACTTATCCTTCTTGCATCCCCTTTCACTGTACTGCTAATGAATCCTCTCTCCCCCTTACACTCCCCTACCAATTCCCCTCTTAATCTTCACCCCTCCATTTTTCCAATGCGATTCTCCTTCTACTCCATTACGAGACCTCGGCATTTATCAATCCCTTCCATTTTTCGTTTAATTCCAATCTTACGAGAGAATCTCGCGAATGCGTTTTAGAATCTTTTGTGAGAGTCGATGAATATTAAAAAGGTTATCGTTCGTGGAGAAAGATGAAATACGATCGACAAAGAACTAATAGAAGCGTGTGGTCAATGATGAATGAATGATGATGAATGCATAGCTTATTCGAATACGTGTCGTTTATGAATTACGATAAATTTATACCAAATATAAAAGAAGTGATGGATTAATGTAAGCCTTCGTGAAATAGTACACATAAACACTCTTACTAATATTTCTAACGCTAGAATTCCAAGAATTCTTAAAAATATATAAATTTGAAAACATTTTGATTGGTAGGTACATAGCTTAACTGACCACGTAGATTTGAATGTATCATTAACCATTATTTTGATAACACACCCTCGAATTCAACTTCAAAGCATTTTATCGATTATAGTGATTTTATATTCACGTGCTGTTCCGAGTTTGTGTTTTCGTCAACACGAAATTTCTAAAATTAGCTAAAACACGAACATTTCCACTCGCTATATTCCTTTCAAAGTTATTCTAAATGATCCATGCGTATCACAGTAAATGATTTTTCCTTTCTTTCGAATAACATTCATCGAACATGAATGGAGCAGGTCATGAAAGGACATGTATTTTTTGGGCGTTGCCACGTAATATTCCGCAGAAACTTATTCTCTCACGAAGTGACTCGCAATCCTCTCCAACGAACATAATTGAAGTTTCACTTTAATTAAAATCCCAGAAAATTAGAAAGGGACGTAAGATCTACCGAAAAATATAATTCCCTGCAAGCAAATACTTCAGCCATTGGATTAACTCCACTCGAATTTCATTACGAATGAAGACTCTTGACGGAATAACTTCTCGAGAATCGATCCCCTTCAAATGTTTTTCGCATTCCCAACCTTCGCTTGTTTTCGCATGACATTATTAATGCCTTCTCAAGGTTTCCATTAATCCCAACTCTCATTCTTACGTACATCTCTCCGCGACCACCTCATTACTACCTGAGTGTGTCGGCCATTCTGAATCTCAGCTCGTTATTCCTCTCTTGCCTCATTGGGTCCACTCTAACCACTCTCCCCACGACGTCTTCATCTTCTAAGACTTCTCTCTTTAATCACATCGCTATTCCCACTCTAATCTTATTCCTACAGATTATCTTCCCTCCGTCTTTTTTGTCCATCTCAAATTCCTTCTTTAGCATTCTTGACTCTTAGAAAAGTACATTCCCTTAGAGATTTCCATCGAGGATTCGATAAGAGTGAATGCGAAACAGAATTAGGCTTACGCCTATTGATCCAAAAATAATTTAAGTTACGAAATTTTCAGCGACTGTTTAATTTCGAAATAGGAAATTTTGAAATACAAGAAAACTCAATTTACAAAAAATTTTTACTATGTAAATAATTTTTAGAAATTTCAGCTTGATAAAGTATCTTTCAAATACGAATTTTATGGAATTATTCTTAAAATATTGAATATTCATTAGCGTGAAAATCATAAATCAAGCGTTTCGAAAAACAATGGAATGTTATTATTAACTAATATACCGTTTATTTTGAATGATTGGTTCAATTGTATGAACTTTAAGTGTAATTTTTTTCTTCTCTCGAATCAGATGCAGCAATCAAATCTTAAACCTCATTTAGCTTGCATGATAACGATGAAAGTTTAAAAATAATTAAGAATAGTTTCTATTTAACAAAAAATTAAATAATAAATTCTTAACATTAATAAGTCTTAATAATTTTTAACAAAGTTAAAGCTGTCATTCTTATAGATGTAATCTTAAAAACCGATCTCAGAAAACTTATATCATCTATTATAGAATAAATACTAAATACCCCTTATAAATCCATATAGTATTACATTAATGACAGGGAACTTTACTTTGAAAAGAATTACCATCTTCTTTTAGACAATCGAGGTAAAATGATTTATTTCATAAGATTAAAGTACAAGTAGAAAAATATTTCCCATCAATGGTCCAAGTAGAATTTCATTTCTGTGCAAAGAGCTAAACTTTATGATTTTCAACTCTTAATGGCTAATGGGAACAAATGCATTACTTTCCAACTGTTACACGTCTTCATGTCGCGATTCTATCGTTGAAACTTCATTGCATGAAAGTATTTGCTAGAACTCCCAAAGGACGAATTGATAAAGCTATTTGAGGGCCAATTACGAATGTGTCTCGATAGCGAATTGCCTTCATAATCTCTCCTTTTCAGAGCACGCGACTTGAGAGCTAAGTTAGCGAACTAATACCCAATGGATTCCCTCTTCCAGTGTTTCTTTTTGCTCGTGAATTCTCTATGACCTATTTTAGTGTCTATCCAATCAGATTATGAAGTCACAAGGAGCGAAAAATCCTTCTTCTTCGACTAATTACTTCCGAATCTTTCAAAGGTGGAATCGTACGCATTGAATGAGAACAGTTTCTTGTGCTTTACTTGTTTCTAGCTCTTTTAAACTTCAATTATTCTATGATATTCATTATTTATCAATTTTAATATAAAATAAAAGTACGTTACGAGAAAAAGGTTTATGCTTTATATATCATTTCAAGTAATTTTAATAAAGCTGCATTCCACCTGAAGAAGATTGAAATGAATAGTTGAATACGTTGTCCTGCATATTTAATGTATTAGATATTTCTATCAAAAGGCAACATCGTAATATAGATAGATATAATAGAATGTGAATATGAAAATATCAATTTTTAATTTGGATTCAAATTGTAACGAAATCTCTAAAAAAAGGAATATATAAGTGATTAGCTTACTTATACTTTTTAACAGATATGGTTCAATTTCGATTCACTACAAATATACATTAAAAATTTGACTTATAATTATTAAATTTCAGATGTTAAAAAGTATAAAATTATTAATATCGAGGGAGTCTTTCATTATCGTGGATCAAAATATGCTTATGCGGAATTTAAAATAATGAAAGCTTAAAGTGATAAGTTAGACCAAATCGTAATTCGGAATAGAGTATAACCGAGTCAGAAAAATCTCCTGCATGATGAAACGAGGCTACCAGAATGTCGCCCCTCATATAAAAATCCTTTTCATAGAAAGAGAAAGTTTCAAGTCTCCTTAGCATTCAAGGCGAGAAATGGGATAGACTTCCTTCTCACCTACACTTTTCAAATCCCTTTGTACACATTTTCCTTTGGAACAAATAAATTCGACTCCCATTTATGTCCCTCTGTGATTTAGAAAAAGATAGTTCTGATTCTATGCCATCTCAACCATCCCTTCCTTTCATACCACCATCATAATCCGCTCAAAATATATTCAGCCTCTCAGAGGACCCTAGCGATTACAGACCCCTTCAAATCTCTTCCAATCCAGATTATGATTTCCTATGTGATGGCTGTCATTAAAACGGGGATTATCCACGTATTCTCATGCAAAATTCCACTGCATTTGCATCTTCTACAAATGGAACGGTCATTGTTTTATTCTTTCTGAATCTACTAACCTGAAATAAATTGTTTCTTTAGGCGAATTGAGATGCTACATTCCCATGGTCTTCACTTTCCCCGTGTATTACTCTTTTCACAGCTGTCAGTGATAAGTCGATATCCACTGTCTTCACCTCGCGAATTGTCGCGAAATCTGTTTTGACGGTCCTTCTATTAATGCGCGAAAGTCGCAAACTTTCGAATCTTGAGCTGAAATCGATGGCTGAAAACAGTAGGAAACTCCACTTTGCTGCGAATGAATCTCTCCGGAAAGTATTACGACCTTTACTTCTAATTTAATTTGGCAGTGGAAGAGGTCCGGAAACTTTCGAATGCCCTCTCAAGAGACTTTAGATGGAACTCGTAAAATTAAAACACTTAATGACATAACTCTAATGCGAAATGATGGTTTTTAATCCATCCCCTAGTCCATCGAGTCTGTTACATTTCAGCGTCTCTATTTTCAGTTTATTTAATTGATTTTTAAATAAAATATAACGACGCCAAAGTCAAAAAATTCTGCTCTCTCCTCTTCATCTCAGTCCATTAACGCTTTGATTTTTTTCTCAGTAATGCAAAAGCAAAATTGAAGTTCTGTAAAAAGCTTTCATTTATTTTGAAGCAAAAAGACTCGCCTGTTCCTGAACATTTTTTATGTAAAATATTGAAAGTAAAATAGGGTACAAAATGGATACAATTAATTACTTTTGAAACATGTTTTGTGATTTAAAATTTTTAATTCTGCATCGCGTACTAATTTCTGTATTGCTATTAACATATAGCGTTAATGTATTATCCTCTCATCCTAATTTCTACTCCAGATATCTCTCGAAAGAAGTGGAAGAATCTATTTTTATATCAGAACGATCAATACTCTCATACTTTCATTTCTTAAATAAAGCGAGAGCACATCAGTTGGATGTGAACTTATAGAATAGAATTTATAATAATGCATATATATTTTTTATTATTCATAGCTTCACATGAGGACCATCAAAGGCTAAGGAAGGTAAAAATAGTAAAAAGTATATGTTTTGAGATAAATAGTATACAACATTTAATTATATATTTTCATTAATTATGTGAGGTATGTAAAGAAGATGACATATAAAATTAATATGTTTAAGCGTTACTTTGTGGAATGAAACATACTGAATAAATGATTCAGTACTTTCCACGGATAAGGGTTCATGGTTTTTATTTATCCGTGGAAAGTTCGGAGTCACTTATTCAGTAGAAGATGACATACTTTAAGTAAAAATCGACTTTTATTACTGTTTTAAAAATCTCGTTCAGTAATCGTTGAGGGAACATAATGTGAATGAATATTTATCTAAATAAGAGGACACAAACAGAAAAATTAAAACCTAAATGCAATCTAAAAAAATACAATTCCATATCGAGCAACGATGAGATAGCTAATATTTAAATATGCGGCGCGGAATTTCATTTTTTTATACTATCAATCAAACTAATGAATTTTGAGAACGGAAAGATTAAAAGTTAAACATCGATTGGTGAAACCATTAACTTGGAATTCTTTTATAGATTATTGTGAATTATGTACCCAAAATATAATTATCAAAAGGTTAGAGGTAATAGGTGTGTGTTTTTGGTGTAAACTGAATGAAATTGGCTCGATTCGTAAATACACAGATGAGAAAACACAGCAGTTGGTAGGAGAGAAAGGTTTTTGATTGAAGCCATAAAACGATGCAAAAGGATTTAAATAGGTCAAATATCGAGAAAAAAATCCTTTTGCTAAATGTAGTACCTGATGGTGGGGTCAAAGGTTAAAGGCAAAGAATAGACAAAGCCCGCTTCATTTACGTGAATATAAATTTGATAGCATAAACGAAGTAAAAATAAACAGTGTTAATTATAGAGAATTATAACTGATTTACGATCGATTCCAAATGGAAATATTGATTCTATCGAGTCATTCATACATTTTTTGGGAAAAACTATGTCAAAGTATGGACCAGTGTTCTGAATTTAATGAAACATTCACCTATACTCTTTCGCTCCTTAAACTATATACATTAGCGATTTATCGATTAATATATTAAAAAGATAGATGATGAAATGAAATACGAAGATCTATTTCCAAATGAAATGAGTCTATTTAAATAGCCATTTGTCTATAACAACTCCAATACTGAGCCTTTAAATTCATCATCTACTAAATCTCTATTGACGCTTTATTTTGAGATTACAAAGGTTACGAGTGCTGTCTAAACGGTGTCGTATATAAACAAGTTTGTGATGAAATGGGATCTTTTGCATGGATAAGGGTTTAGCAAAATCCACTTTAGAGAGCAAATATCATTAAAGGCCACTATGGTTTTCATTGCACATCAATAGAAGATACTAATAGCCTTTTCTCCCAATAGATCTTTTGCTGTGAAAGCTCATCATCCAAAGTAATTGGCAAACAGGTTTTCAAATTAACGACGATTGTAAATGTTTGTGTGATTCTGAATGTGAGAGAAAGAATGGAATGCCATGCAAATTGACTTTATCTTCGATTGACGGACATTTTTGGTTCAAAGAGCATGAAAATAGCATTCTTCATTATAAAAACTATTTAAAATATTATTATTTCCTATTATAACTTATTTATTTCCTATTATAAAAAACCTCTTAACATAATCTACCATAGTAACATTCACACAGACGTACACAATCGCTGTTTATTCATAATTAACTATACGTATTTTCATCGTCACAAAGCCTATCTGATCATGAATAATATTTATCGGAGAAGCTGTTTATTTATTAATTAATCAATCAACCTACCAGGACGTAGATCAATCGAGATACAAAAAGAGACGAAATTCATCCAGAAATACCCCAAAAGAATGCTTTTTGAATGAGGCCTTACATCCATAAAAAAGCGTGGCACACATTCAATCACCATTCAAAAAATCTCAGCCGAGGTCACATATCGAGTTAATTAATCTGCTTGTTTCGCTCTCCGAAAACGCTTGGCAATCCAAACAGCCATTCAATGTTTTTTTTCCAAAGGGACTGCGTTCGATTGAACGGGGTCCCGTGAGACATCCACGGTGATGAGGAATGTGTCAGAGGACGTTAAGGAGACAATATACACTTGGAGATGCGGAAAAGTTGTCGAAAGGACAATACGTCGACAGACAATTAAGCGACAAGGAACAAAATCATGAAAATTATAAGTTTAAATCACATTAATATAAAATATGATTTGCTTGTTATTATTCAATATTCATAAATATACTATATAGCAACTGCTAATTAAAACAACTTTTTTTCTTATGGAATGAATGAAGTCATAAAGGTAGTTAAATGGAAAAGGTACAGATAGAGGATAGTTGAAATTCTGAATTTAGCTTGAATCTGATGATCTACATATAATGCCCCTATTAGGAGGATGTAAAATATTTTAATTTCAGCTTGTTGAATGACTAGACAATCTCTGTAGGAGATTCTCTAGTCATTCTCCTAGTCTATGAACTGTATTAAGAAGGTATTCAAAGTAAAAGGGAAGCTTTTCCGCTGCATATTAAGAATAAATGGAGCTATGAAAAGAAAAATGACATTTTTTGACCTAAGGATTTTCTACTTTTCCGTTTGCATTGAACATATTTTCGTATCCTTCCAAGAATCGCATCTCCTGTGAAGAGGAAGACCTTCATTCCCTCCAACGAGTCCTTAAAATACTATTTCCTTTCTGCACGAAGCTCTTTTTATAGGCAAATTCCAGCAGCATAAGAACACTGCCCCACTTGTGTCCGCGAACAGGTTCCGAATGTCGTAAATACCTTCTTGGACGTCCTCTTGGCTCAGTTACTAATGCTCTCGGATGACCTTTGGCACTCTTGAACTGATCACGCACGCCACGAGTTTAAAAGGAACGCTGGGGACAATTTAGAGCACAAAAATCAACGGAAGAGATTGTTTGATTTGAAAGAGTCCGAAGTCACGCCAAGTCGATTGCCCGAGAAATAGTTGGAAATGCGAATGGTAAATAAATGAAGTAACATGGAGAAATTATTAATTATTATATTATGTAATATTATATTAATATGACAGATTAATTTGCAAGATTTGAAATATTAGAAGGAATTGTGAACTAAAAGTAATAATCAAAAAGTAAAGAAAACAAAAAGGAACGAAACAAAAGAAAAAGAGGCGATTGGAAAAGTAAATATCTAAGGTGAGCTTAAGTGGTTGGTTGGGAAGAAACGGAAGTATTGCAGAGATGGAAGTTCTGAAGAAGGATAAAGGAGATCGAGGGGAAGCATTCAGACAATAGACCGATGACATCGTATTCGGACAAAAGGACGCTCTGTAATTCTCCTTCAGCAATGTTTACCTAAGCCAACATAAATCGTTCGGGTGAGTTTCTTTTTCTTGCTCCATTCTCTCATGAAAGTTGATATAAAAAAGGCATCTGTGTTTTGTCTCTTTTCCGTAATTTATTGAGAAAACAGTTCAAGTAAACTGGTGGAGAATCGAGTTAACAAGCAATATATTTGTTTTATCAATCGTTGCTATCGATAAATAAAGTGTATACGACACAATTATCCACAAGCAGAGATTTTGATCTTCCATAGAACATCACTTGAGATTTGGCAATATTATATTTATTGAGGAATACTAAGCTAGAAAAATAACTTCGCATGGACTGTTTACTATATACTTCGAGATCTTTACCAATTTATTGCATTTTACTTTTTACAACTATCAATAATCGACGCTAAGAAGAAGTGCGAATAGATTTAATAAGACTCTTTCTTTTCCAGTTATCTTTATGTTAACTTAAAGAAAAATAATAGAAGAATAAAGTTTTGTCACCTAAGCTACTAAATCAAATTTTAGAATATTATATACAAATATCGACACGTATTTCATAATAATCTTCTTTGTACATGCCTGATAAAAGGATTGATTTCCCCGTCATTTTCGTTAAATGAAATAGATCTTAACTATAATGTTTGGCAAAATGGCTACATTTTCATAATAATTTCACCATAAAGAGTTACGAGGAGCCATTGTAAAATGCTGTATCAACTTGGCAGTCTTCCTTAAAATTATTTTTAGCCAATGCGTCCCTTTCGAAATTTCCCTTCTCCTGCGCCCATAAATTCCTGCAGCACGCAGATGTCTCCGGAGAACAGATGCGTGCCAGAGTATATCCAAAATCGGCGGATAATACAGATGAAATCTCCGAGCGCAAAGAGAATTTTACTCTTCAGAGAACCTTAACATCCGTGATTATTTGGAACCCTCCGTCAAACAATGCCTTCTGCAGATCGCCAATTATACGTCTGCAGAATGAACGCCTGCTAATGCAATGTATCTTAGGAAGTGAAACTCCGTTGGAAAAGACGCATTCTCGTGGAGGGGAATGATGCAGAAGGGGGAAATCGGATGAGAGAAAGGCCGTAATCCACGGGATTCTACCCGATACGTGGCCAAGCCTTGGAATAATGACCGTCTTTAATGACCGCACCGGACGTCGGGTTTGACCAAGGGATGGAGTTGCTCTCCTATTTGCTTCTCCTTCCTTTGTCTCACTTCCTACCGCCATTTTCCTTGATCTTGGGTCCGCCCTTTTCTCCTTTAATTCTAAACCCAAAGGATTCGGCGACCCGTAACGTATTTCCAGGGTATAGACGCCACCTATCGGAAGAGGAATTACGTGACACCGAGTGACAGTGAATGAGAAGTGCACATGCTCCAAGAATTCCATTGGAAACGTATCATCTCCTTCATTTGTAACTAATTTCCATGGGAGCCTATCTATTATATATTTTTGTTTCAAAATGACAGATGCGTATCCTCTTTGTAATAGAAATGATTGAGGAACCTTTCTAAATTCAAATATGGTTGCTATAATATATATGAAAATCAATAGATTAAAGAAATGAATTTTTATGTATATCTAATCAAATGATTAAGATATCGATGGTTAGAGTATAGATATTATAGATTAGAATATTATGAATCTATAGACCTATGTATAAAGATTTATTTAGGGGCACAAAACAGATATATTGGATGAATTACTCAACAGAAATGAAAATGGTACCAAAAAACAGGCTATAATATAGTGAAAATTTTCAAATTATATTAGTCAATATATAAAATTAGGAGTAAATTTAATAGAAAATACTTCTAAACGTAGGAAAAAAAATATCCAATTTTTGAAGATAATAAATGATAATTAAAGTTTATATCATCGAAAATCTTTAGAAATTTAATTGAAAGAAGTATTGGAAATACAATAAAAATAAAATAAGTCGTATCCTTTTATTGTGTAATGATTTTTAAATAAATGAAGTCGGTTATGTTTCCTGTTATATTTAAGCAAGTCAGGGGATTGTACTATCTAGCTCACATTGTCAATAATCGGATAAAACAACCATTCAAAAATTGCATATACACCTTCCTTAGGTATTAATAAAACTGCTTTTATGACGGATATAGATGCATTTCCATTAAAATGACGATTTGGGTCGTTCAGCGAACATTTGGATGAGTAAGCCAAAGCAGCGAAATCCTAGCAATTTATACTTCGCTCCGTAAATTTTAAGAGCTATTGCTTATTGAACTGGATTCCAATGCAGTCATATAAGTTTCATCTCTCAATTTCCAAATTCTATCCTTTTTATCCTTTTTCTGTTTCCTTTCTGCATAAATGTTTTCAATCGATTGCTCATCTCATTGTTGAGGTCATTTAGAATAGTTGTCGAGGATGAAGTATGGCATTCTTTTCATAAACAACTAGAGTGGTGATTATATATTTTTATGAAAAATGATATAAATCAAATTCCTGAAAAGGTTTTGCACCATAGTCGATAAATCATGTCGTTATGGTAACTCAAAAAAATAACTCTTAATAATAATTGTAGCTCGACTTTCTTGCCAATAGTTATCGAAACGACAATCTATACAACTGAATGCAGACTTTCTTGATGGAATGAAATGTATTTCTAAGACAATTACATAATAAGTATTAATTATCAATTATTATTCACCATGATGGAATGGAACTAAATAGTAATTCACAAATATGTTTTCCATTTACATTATTAGTAATATTCCATAATTTGTGATTTTACTCAATCTCAAACTTTTTAATTACTTCCCTTTTTATATTTGTTTCACTTGAAAACAAGGAGATAACATTTTATTAAAATTTCCTAATATTAATCAAATGCAATCTTTCTTAATATTTGAGGACTCGAAGTAGATTGCTGAATGAGGGGTTGGAAACTCAAGTGGAAAGATAGGGTGATAAAAAAATAAGAAAGCTATTCATAGAATTGAATTGATAATAAAATTAAATTCATCATAAAGTGGTATTGCTAAGAAGGATCTAAAATACTGTTCATACAGTGGTAACACTAACTAGCAAGTCCTTGTAGTACAGTAGACTCTCGATAATTCGAACCTCGGTAATTCGAAAACCTCTATAATTCGAAGAAAACCCTCGGTCCCCTGAGAGAACCTCTATAATTCGAAGAAAATCAATGTATTTTGGTCCCCTCGATAATTCGAAGTGAAGCTAGACCGGCCCACTCCACAATTCGAAAAATTAGTCATTTTATGGAAAGTGTCGAGGCAATTTTTCCAAGAATTTACCTTTATTGGCTAATTATGAAGCGAAAGATATCTTTAATTGTGATGAAACAGGGCTGTTTTATAAATAATTACCTGATCGTACCTTGGCATTTAAGGATGACACCAGTCATGGAGGCAAACACAGCAAAGAGAGGGTTACAATATTATTGGCAGCCAATATGGATGGATCACAGAAATTTCGACCTTTTATGATAGGAAAATTTGCTAAGCCTCGATGTTTAAAAATATGAAATCTCTTCCGCTAATCTACAGATCAAATAAGAAGGCGTACAGCAGTATTGTTTTCTAAATGGACAATGAGCATTGATGCTGAAGAGAAGAGAAAACTGAATGGGAAGAGAAAAACGAAAAATTTTGATGTTTATCGATAATTACTCAGCCCATAAAGATGTCCCTTAACTTGAAAATATAGAGCTGAAATATTTACCCCGTAACACAACTTCAATTCTTCAACCCCTAGATCAAGGAATTGTTAAAAATTTTAAAACCGTGTATCGAAAAGAAGTGGTTAGAACTGTAATAGACACAATGGAAAATGGAAATAACCTGTGCAGCATTTCAATGCTTACTGCAATGGAAATGGCTCACAAAGTATGGGAAGATGTTAGCTTACAGACAATCGCAAATTGTTTTAAAGCCTGCGGATTCATCAAGGATTAGGAATGCAAGGACGGAAATGATATGGTTCAACAAGATCTGCAAGATGAGGGACCTTTTTGAGTGCTTGGAACAGACTTCCAGAGGTTCCCATAACTTTCAACGATGTTAATATTGACAATAATGTTGCCACAGCGGGTACATTGTCTGATGAAGACATTATGAAACAGTCAATTGTGGTCAGTCAACAGATTTCTGACAGTGAAGATGAAGACGACGATGTTCCGAAGGTGTATTCTAAGGAAGCAACCTTTTTTTTAAGAGGGTTGCGTCGTTTCTTCGAACAATCCGAAATGGATAACATCCAACCTGGTTGTGTGTTTAAAGCAGTGAGCACTTTGGAAAATGCTGTGGACCAGATTGCAGCCAACCAAGCGACCCAAACGAAAATAACCGATTTTTTTATGAAGAATTGATACAACTTTTTTATAATAAATAAATTGATCGACATGTATTATTATAATATGTATTTTTTTTTCTACCAGCATTCACAATCTTATACAATGACAAATAGAATGTAACTTTCTTCAATTCGAATTTTTCTTTCAGCCCCTCTTTAATTCGAACCCTCGCTATTTCGAAAAACTCGATAATTCGAATTTTTTGTTTGGTCCCTATAAATTCGAATTATCGAGAGTCTACTGTATATAGAAATTTAAATAAGGAAAACATATCTAGTCATTGTTATCCTTAACTAAAGACGTTGATATTCTCTATACTTTGAAGAGTAATTTCAAGATGTTTAATTATAATGTGATACAGTAGTTATCGATTTCTTAAACTATTAATTTTCCATTTCAATAGCAAACATTGTGAGCTAAGCATTGAATTACCAGCTATTACACGATTATTTCAATATTGATCATAATTATAATCTAAACCTTAAATATAACTTTTACGTAAATATATTTTGAATATACCATAACACAGCAATTCTGAATAAATAAATAGTCAATAAACGATTTATATAATAAAGACTAATTCCTTTTATCTTCGGTAGTTATAACAGCATGACAAAAATGCAACCAAAGGAAAAAATCGAGTTATCTCTTTAGATAGAATGGGTCCAAAACCGCACGTTTCCTCTATTAAGCGATAGCCAATTACAGTTGCCTACGCAATTCGCTCTAAACACAGATAACAACGCCAGGAGCGCCCATACGTTCGTGGAGCAAATTAATAAGTTCGAAGGAGAGGAGGGGAGGTCAACTTCCAAGAAATCTCATTTTAAATAAACGCTTTTTAGCAATTGCAAAAAACCTGCTGAATCTCCTTAAAGCAGCGAAAAAAAGAATAGACATATTTTTATTATAATTATTGATTACTTTTAAGCATTAAGTTCAGTAATCAGGTATGTCCTATTTCTAATGATGAGAGAAAACTGATGATGTAAATTTTTCATAGAACACTCAAAAACAATTTAATTACAAAACTTCGATAATGGAAGATTCATCCTGATCCAGCAATCAGCGAAAAATTAATGTTGGCAGAAAATTAAAGATTTAAACACTGAAAATGCGAACTCAACATTCTGCTCTTTCTGTTTTCACTTCAGAAAAAAAATATAATATTATTTATTCGCCGAGAAAATTCTGACGTTTGCTTACTTCTTTCCCTTTTCGACGGTGAAAAATCAGCAAAGGCTGCGCTATGTGCAAATTTGATCAAGATTCGTCTGATTCATCAAGATAAAAGATGAAAAATAAACAGAATCGAGGAGAGGAAAAATTCGGAGAAAGTTCAAGTAAATATTCGAGATAAGGCCTTGAGGTCCTAAAGAATAAGCACGGTCAGAGATATAAGATTTATATAATCTACTCATTTAGGACGTAACTTTCGTCTCCCATTCCTCCGTAAGAATCGTCCAAATACGTCCAGAAAATTTCATACCATTCATACAAAATTATTTATTCAAATGTTTCGATGTTGCTATCCCTTAAGCCTTTACTTTAATTAATATGATGCACTGAGAAATATCGAAATAAAAAGTATCGATATATGGTATGGATATTTTATAATAACTATAGTACAATGGTATTCATGCTGTTACTATAATATACATGTTCATTCCCAATATTTTTAATTCCATTGATAAATAAGAGAACTAAAAATAAACTTCCTGTCGTCATCTTTGGATAACAAGGGAGTTAAATTAACATTCATACACACTATTATATAAATTACCAAAAAATATAGTCGTATATATACAAAAAATATACTTCTGTAAAGCAATACATGAAGTTAATGATCACATCAGGTGTATCTGTACCTCAGAATAATCTCTTCTTCAAACAAACCGATTGGCATTGAAATGTACTTGATTATAATACAGCATGTGGAATCGTGTTTAGCGTTATGAGATGAAAACACCTGCAGGGAATGGATGGAGAATGTGATATGATCTAACTTCATTCAACCAAATCAGGGAAACCGTTGAACCCTTTATCATCTCACTGACCTCTCACATCTAATTCAGCCTCTGCCATCAGCGTGGATCTCATTTAGCCTTATCTCACAGCCGCTCCCTAATTAACCGCACCTCGCTTCATTTTGCCCAAACACCATCTTCGTGTTTTCTCCAATTGTCTGCACACCGAAACTTGCATCTGATAAATACTATATCGGCCGATACATTCTCATATCAAATTTGCATCTGCGAGAAATTCTAAGTCTAATTCGCATACTCCTTACCGTTTGATAACGTTACGCTGCCGTAACTTACAGCAAATATAAGTCGTGATTCCAATTCTTGCGAACTAACTGCTCGTTTCCCTTCTTATCAATTCCGTATTCGGCAAAGTTGTTTCCTGCTTTAGGTAGCATCGATGTGCTGTCTGAATTCTGTGATAAGCAAAAAGGCATTTTAGACATTTTCTCTACTACATTAAACGAATGACTAGTCTTCCCCGAGGTTATACATGACAAAACTATGGCAAAATTTAATATCCGCCAGCCCAATAAAAACTTACCAAGATCTTTACCTTTATCTAAAGGAAGCTGTTTATGAATCTACGCATCATCTAACCAAAATTGACTTTATAGATAGAACTACAAAACCTAATTGTGTTTCTAAATTGAAAAATGTCGAGTGTATGATGCGATCACTCAAATAAGTCAATTAAGAAATAAATAATATCTTTCCTCAGTTGCCCTTCTAACTTATGAAAGCTATTTGGCTAATGCAGAAACTTCAGTTAGGACGTACATGTGGGACTTAACCTTCAATTAAACTAGATGTCTCCCAGTAGAAAATGATCCTTTAAACTTTCTACGGAGGTGGCTACAATTTAGAAAGGTCTGGTGCATATCAACTTGGGTTCTATCAGTGAAAGGTGCTTTAGTAAACAACGGTAGTTTGGTTAAAAGGACTCGTCCTGAAAGATGCATGAAAGTGAGAGCTATATTCACAAGCTGAATGTAATAAAAGGATATAATAAGAATAGTAAAGTTAAAATTAAATTAGCTTTTTATCATCATTAGCTTTTTAAAGTGAAATTCCAAATAAAGTTTCGTAATTAAACGAATTCAAATCTCTTTAATGCAAAATATAATACTAACAGTAATTTTAAACTATAACTTCTTCTAAATGTTCTATTAACAGTAAAAAGTACGAATATTGTATAATAAATACGTAGAAAAGTTTTAAGATAAGTGACGTTTATAATAAACGAACATTTTAAAAAGCTATGCCTTTTTCGAAATTACGATTTTCTTATAAAATACGAATCAAAGCTCTATCTTTAATGATATTTCACCCAATTAGCATCTAAATCTAAAGTTAATATAGAATTCAAATTAGAAATGCCTCCAATACTTTCTATAGGGCAATATTCCCAACACTAATCCATTAATTGTAATTTATTTCTACAACTTAGATTTTAATTAAACGCCAGCTATACATCTCATTCTGTATTTGGAGTAAAGTCAGGACAACTCTTATCCATTTGTTTCCATTCTCGGAAATCTTTTCCACTCTCACTCGTTTCTTTTAAGACTTTGAATGCGTAAGTCACTTAAATCGTCACTAATTCTCGCTATTTTTAAACACACCCTTTCACTGCCTCAGATGCCTTCCCACAATTCCATTTAAACCTCAATAAGGATTTAACACGCGGGCACATTCGCCGAATTCTCTCGAGCGAACCTCTTCTTAACCGGTAACCGTAATCACTTTTCCCGTGAAATTCCCCTTTCTTTACCCTTTTACGCCCTTTCGACCTCCTCCCATTATTCCCAGGATCATTATTTTTCTCGCCTCCGTAACCAACTTCCATTTCTTTCCACTTAATGCCTCCTATAGGACACCGTTAAAACCCCGTCGATCGATAACAGGTGGTTCGCGGGGGAACGACCGGCCACTTCTTACGAACTTAAAGAATTAGAGACATCCGTGTGGAGGAAAGATCTTACACGAAAAAAGGAGCATCGGTAATTGCTACGTCCTACGCGACAAGGCGCCTTGGAGAAAAAAAAGAGAGGGAGAGTTCTGAACGTAAACAAACTAATGAAATTATCCCCCGGAGAACACGGGCTGAGCTCATCAGGGATTTGTTTATACGATTGAGAGACGTGATGAGCTGTGAATGTTTGTATTAATACTTCAAAGGAGTTCTTATATTCTATTTTTTTATCGATAATTTGAAGTGGTAGAAGATTGAATATCTTTTTCCGATCTGAAGATTTGAAACGACATGATTAGCTGACTTCGATAACTAAATCAGCAAGGAACTAGAGGAATCGTAACTGTTACGTCTGCCTCCTTATCATCATACCAGGCTACTGAATTGCACCTTCTATTTAATAGAAGTATTTAATAATATATATTAATAAATGATATACGAATAAATGATAGGAATCTAGGACACGGTTTACCTCACTCACATTGCACATTATACTCACATTGCAAAATTTGCCTGAACAGCTCAAGTAATTATCCTCGACAACTCGTACCATATAGCTCGACAACTATATACTCCTTTCATATAAGCTCATAAAACATTCTTTTCGTACACTCATAACTGTAAGGAAACTTTGGTATAACTTAAAGGAAAAATAATTTTATTGGCTTAATTAGTACGATACAACTGAAAGAAATAAGAGTCTAATTAAATCCAGATGAAGCTCCTCAATTCCAAAAATAGGGCGGATTAGTTACTAATGTCGAGTTAAATCAATTAAAAACTATCTTTTCTGTTACATTATTGAATGATGTACATTTCTAGGCACATATTGACATTTAAGATCGTCTCATCTAGTACACTAAAGCATAAACCAGGAAATAAGGAAATACTTCAAGACTATTGCGTTGCTATGGAGTGGTATGAGTCCCATCTCCTCCGATTCGAATTTCCTTTAGAGAGAGCGTCACTCCCGAAGCTCCAGAACAAATTACGAGTGTCAATATGCTGAGGTCATTGTCTGGACCTCTTTTGTTACCTCTAGTGACCTCTCTGCAGGCATCCGGAGAATTATTTGTTCGATATCAACTGAAGGTTAAGTAGATGTCATCTCCTCTATTGAAAGAGTCAAAAGTTAAGTTTCTCTACACTTCATTCACGTTAAAGAATCGGTCATAGATATTTATATGTATATGTGATAACCCATATTAATCGAAAGGTTATATATATTTTTTTAAGAGGAAAAAGTAATTTGTTATAAATTTCTCTGTTAGATATCATAATTCTTTGAATCGTAGTCTTAAATTCCTCAGTGAATCGAGAAACCTTTTCCCGATCACACTCTTCCGTATGGTCCTTTTCCCATATCGGCTTTTAAATCCCCGTTCCCTCGTCTTTTTCTTTCCGATATCGCTCATTAAGTCCATTGGAGTTCACAAGGAGACTTAAGTTTGCTCCTTCCTTCGATACGTACAAATCCCTTTGGACGTTCACTTATGTCAACCTACCGTGTCTTCCTCTCTGTAAATTCGCTGCCTCGTACCCCCTTTTACTTCAATTTGAAAGCATTAAATGGAAATTAAACTTGAACTAAAATACACTAATAAAACCAAAGTTTATTGGTGGTACTTAGTATTAGTTTTAGTTTACACCGTTTCCATACATAAATTACCAATTACATATCTTAAGAAGGATTTTCATGAGGTAAAATGGAGGTTTAGTCATAGCATATTTCTAACGAGATGCTGAGGTTGTATATTTTCATACGTATGATATTCTTATGGCAGATATGAATACAAGGGAATTTCATAGTTGTTCTGTATGGGATGGATATTACTGTTCAATACCTTGAAAAAATTCGAAACCAGTATCTCTATTCGGTAGAATAAAGAATTTAGATGTATCTTGATTTAATGAGATTGAATATTAATTATGTATTTTGTTGTAAGTTTGATTAAGTCACCGTATAAAAATATCATCCATGAGCAAGAAAAAATACACAATTTTAGGAAACCTTTAATATGATCTATGAAATATATTTATAACCTCAAGCAATAATATGTTTTTGAAATTAAAATTATCAGTAGTGGATAGTTTAAAAAATATTTCTTGAAAACCCATTTAAAAAATTAGAAGATTTACCAAATATGTAGAGAAATATACACGCAAAATCTACATACTTGGGTCGAATAATTTAGATTTGGGAAACAGAAATCCTCCTGTTTAAGTTAACAAACTGATTTTTGCTAATATTCAAAGTATTCATATCTTAAGATATCTATACATCATCCTCAAAAGATTACTAAATTAAACAGTATATAAGAGAACAATTACAGAATTTAAAAGAACAATTTCTCATCGCGAAACCATAAAATTGCGTTTTCAGGATACGTTAAAATTCATTTCTTAAGAACAAACTTAAGTGAAGTTTATTTTATATGTTAACATCTCGAGAGAAGAATATTTCCCCTCTTCTCCTCATTTCCTTTCTTTCATCTTTCTTCCTTTAACCCTTTGACTCTCTAATCTCTCCAGTACCGATTATCCCCTCTCTCGCACTTAATCTCTTTCTTTTATTAACGCCAACCAGAGAAGCCTTTCTTAATGAACTGCCCTATTCTTGCCCTCTCTCCCTCTCGTTCCATCCGCTGGAAAACCGCTCCTTACACATTACGTTCTCGTTTATAATAATAGTTAACTGAGATAGCTCAAAATCTTTTTTTTCATTTTCACAATCATATCCTTTCACATGAAATCCCTTTCCTTGTAGGTTTGCCTTACTTTTTGAAAAAACTCGAAAGCCATGCGATGGAAATACTCGTAGATAACTGTCTCTTCAATCATTATTAGAAGAGGAAAAAGGAGACAATTTCTAAAGTTCTCTTGATTCTAAGATTTTGTTAGGATATATAGATATAGTAATTACTTAATAAGCATTATATTATGCTCCTATTTTCTTGGCACACTAAGTAAATCTACATAAATGATTATTATATTTAACGTTGTGTGAAAAGATATTTGTTTTCCACTCTTCATCATTCAAAAAAAATTATAATTAGTTATGAAACTGAGTGTTTAATTTAAATTTCCAATCCATATCAATGTTAAAAGTTTTATCCTCTGCCATAAAGTAATTCTTTGCCTTCTTTAAACTAATGTATTATTCACAGTGATGAAATCATGGCTACTGATTAATTAAATAACGAATACCAAACTATTACCCACGCCATAAACAGCTGTCGTTAAAAGATACAAACACAGAGTTACTCGGAAATTAAGAACTGCGTAGAATGGTAATCAACAGCCTCTGTTAATATGAGAAAACTACTCGGAATTGCTACAGAATTAGTACCTACAGAATGGAACGAGCTTAACCTACTGTGAAAAAGAGTTGTTTCTCCGGTTTGTAATAGGATCCCAAAACAAAGTTACCCTCTGCATCGCAGTAATTAAGGAGCATTGCTGGCCACACTTCCCTCCGAATTAATCGTGGAGTGCAGTGGAGATCACAGGGGAAAAAGATGCTGCGGACATCCCCGGATTAGGGAAGAGGAGGAAGAAGCAAAGGTCCATGCCAATAGAGAGAGGCTGCGGAAATAAAAGAACTTCCGGTAACGAAGAGAATGCTACGGCTTTAAGTGGGAATTATTCTATTTCAGAATCAAAGAAAAGAGTTATTAACATAGGCTCGCTCTGAAATTATAATTAAGATTCGATTAAAATGGTCGTATTTGGCGATAAAAAGGTAATGATAAAAATATTTGGCAAACAGGAGTGAAAGATAAAAGCCTTTCTTCAGTACAATTTAATAATCCAGTATCGTATCGTAAAACAATTATATCCCTCTATCTCCAAATGTCAAGTTTTGCAGCAGTTATTTTTTTCCGCAAATTATATTTGGAATTATATATGGGGAAACCATTTTAGGACAAGATGCATATAAATAAAAAACCCATTTCATTTTCTAATGGATTTATCTTCACATTGAATTTTAGAAATAGATTTAGATTGGCTGAGTAAATTTAAAGGGATAATACAACGCTTATTTTTCTTTAAGTACTTTTTCTCTATTTGACAAAGCACTGATTCGATTTTATCATTGTAAAAGCTGATATTTCTATAAAATGAATAATAAAAAGGAATTTTATAGCATATTTTAAGAGACATAGGTGTATGAGTTTCAAGAAAAGGACGATCCCACTGTATATTACTTTCACAGTAGAAATTCATATATAAAAATGAGATTGAAAACCAGGGGGCAAAATTTGGTGATAAATATTGAAGAATAAAGTACGTATACATATACGTGCATACAATTGCATACACCTGAACTGTTTTTCACACATTTACTTTAAGGTCCATTTTAGATTCTTTTTTTTCGGATTTTTTTCATCTGAGGCTGCCGTATAGTATTTATTAGTACACAACTGTGATGCACATTCATCGCCAAATCAAGTGTCACAACCATGTTAAGGAAGATATACAGACAATTGAAACATCAAAATACGTCCTACCTTTCCTATGTTCACAAAAGAGGGAAGTGTGAGTGAATGAGTAGAATGAATGGATGGAAAAACGAAGGGAAATGGTGAAAAGAGAAAGAGAGTGGAATTCGGGAGGCGTGACGGGTAAAAACGAGCTCCAGCTGTTTTACGAGGTGGTTGCTGGATGATGGCGCGGCGTAGAGGGGAAGTCGTATGGATGCGGTACTTTATCCTTTTAAAAAGACTTTTTTGCCGCTCATTACTGTAATGGTGGCGAACAGATGAATCTAGGAACTACTTTTTTTTAGTAGCGAAAGATTGAATTTTTCCGTTTCCTCCTGTGAACTCTTAAATTTTCGCGCAAGAACATATTCCATCTCTCCATTGGCCTTTCAAAACATTCCCGCTTACAATATACATATATTTCATGTCACCCTTGAGAGCACTGGAGGTAATGCAGCTCAAGGAAAGGTTGGTCGAAGGTTAGCCTTGGGGAAAGATTTCCTCTGCAGGCAAATTTTAGGTGTGAGATAATACAGAAGCGGGAGAGTCAATAAATGAAGCGCAAGGGATGAATAACGATCCGGAGTGCGCCATGGATAAAAATGGCGATAAAATTTTTGTGGGTGTTCAATTTATACTTAACGATCGAACGCAAATATTATTGTATTCGATTACGCTCCATTCTGTTTGGTAAAAGAGTGAACGAAGCTATAGTATGCGAATCGTACCTTCTGATTTAGCTAATAGTTTTCACTGATAATTTAGAGTTGTTTTTATAATTAGCAACTCCAACAACATTTAAAAATCACTTTACGACGTTGAACGGGTCTATTTCAATTTACTATTGAATAAAACTTTGTGAATGGATTTTACAATTATAATAACTTCGGATTTAATAAACTCTCTCCTTCCTTCCTACTTGAAAAACACTTTGATATTAACAGAAATGCAAACAATTTACTTAATAGTCAAATCTGAATGGCATATTCATCCATTAAAAACATTTCCACATTTAAAATACATATACATTAATAAAATATACAGCCGAATAAGATGAGTCAATTACAGTAGAGATAATATAAGGAAATATAAACACTATACAGAATATAGGTAGAGCTTTAGATCAATTCAAAGTTAAGCCGACGAAATTTCAATGTATTCCAAACAAACCTTTTATATCGTATTTGAGAAACAATTTCACTTAATTTCTGAGAGCGCAGAATTAATCACTCTATCTATGACTTAATTGAAAATTAATAGGTCACTCTAGAGAAAATATTAAATTAGGAGGTCAAGATGTGTAAACAGTATCAATAGCAAAGAAAAAAAGGACAATATGGGTCGCAAAAATAATATTACAAATTCTAGAAAGGGACATGAGGTTATATGATAACCCAAAAGAAAACTTGAAAGGAGAGAAACAGGATATAGGAGGACAAAGGATAGAGAAGGATAAAGGAGACGAGGTCAGCGACTAGAATGAGAGAGAAAGGACGGTGGGATTTATTCCAGTTGGAGAGGGGCTCCAGAGTGGCGACGTTAGCGCCTCATAACTGAACGATAATTCTACTCGAGAAACGGCCATTTTGTGAAGTATTAAAGAGTGCTTGGTAGCGAGAGAATAATGTCATGGCAACGGACAACAAAGATCAAAATATGAGAATACTCATCACGGTGCAACGCCACCGTGTTTGTCAGCGGCAAACAAAACGCAGTCGAACAAACAGAACTACTCGTCGCCTGCACTCCATTTTCAGTTTGAATTAATATTGCTAAGGGGGCGAGAATATTGTTTAATGTTGATGAATGGGTTTCATGCACGGTGTTTTTCCCTTTCCCAAAGCTCTTGTGGAATTAGAAAACAATCATTCCAACATTCATGAGAAGAAAGCAATGTTATATTAGTTGTTTTAATTAAATTTATATAAATTCTAAAATTTTTCCTATTTAAACTATTAATATCGTCATGGATGACTTGAATATTTATGAATAACATTATTCAGTTTTGTATTGACTATAATGTTATAAATATTCTATAATATAAATAAAATACTACTTGAAATATTTATTAACTTTCGTTTATTTTTGATTTTATAAAGACTTGTACTTGAGGATCAAGATTGATTTCTTTTTCCGAATTATTGAACACTTTCATAATAAATTAGCGATTGATAAAAATTAAAGAGGTAAGAAATCTATATTCTGTTGCATTCAATATAGCTTATAACTCAAAAATTTCAATAAACAGTAAGCAAAGGAGATTTGAAGTAGGCAAGGTTCATCGGATGTTCAATAGCCCCTGGCGCCCGCATCTTATGCAACCCGCATAACTAGTTTTGTTGCCTATGTTCCAGGATAACATACGAAAAAGCCAAGAATTATAGGGGAAGTTATATCCTCATAGAAATTGTTGTGAAAGGGGGAAGGTGAATCAATCAAACTGTAAAGAATATTATATATAATATAATGTCCGCACCCAATGAATTAACTTCTGAGAGTAGCTTTAATTGCTCAATCAATATTGTAAATTAGCTCGTGATGTAGAGATACTATTTAAGAGTTTGGGTTTAACGATTTGTTTTCCGCAGATAAAAATTATCCACCGATTCCATTAAACGTTGCGTAATTTTATGATACTGTATTTTATAAATATAAAGGAAAAATGTTTATTGATATCTGATACTCGGAAATGTGAATTTAATCATATCAAAGCATCTCAAAATTTATTAACAGTTCTACCATAATTAATCTTAAGTTTCATTTCAATAATTTATATTTCAGTAGCTCTATGTAGTTCACCTTTAAAGACCTTCAAAGTTTTATTTTGATGCAGTATGGGAAAATATCATAAGGAATACTTTCACACGCAGTTCCAAAGGTAAGTTCTACAACCCCTACACCTAAGTTTCATTACAGACATTGAAAGCGCTACCAGCTGCTCTCACATAATCTGTTTCTGAAGATATCCAGCAAGTTCATAGGATTTTACGATATCTTGCTAGCTTCGAGATGAATTCCTTTCTAATTGGGTCATTGGCCTTGGAGGGACGACAATTACACCATTCTTTCCGTTATTAGTTGAACAGTTTAGAGTTTCCGCATTGATTGAACGTATTTTCACTACATATCTAAAATTCAATGATTATTCAGTATTTTTTCTTCCAAATATGACCTCCTTATTTAGAAGAGCTACACTTATCCTTACGTATTTTATCATATTATTTCGCTTACTTATCGACTCGTAACTTATAAAATAAATGGTAATTGGACATTCAATTGTAACAGTTCTCTCCGAAGAATTGTTCCTAAACATAAATTATCTCATTATTTTCTTGTCTTATTCATCATGAAATGCTGAATGAACAATTAACCTTTTATTTTAAATTTATGTATTATATTTTCGATACATGACGCTGTTCTACTCATCTCAAAGTAAAGTGTCCGAAAAGAATCGATCCCAGTTCAACTTAACCATGCAAACACGTTACCCATTTTTATTCACATCGCACCGCAATCATCAGACCCAAGAACAAGAAACGATCATTTTCGGTTCAAGAGAATCGAATGAAAAGCTGCCTAAAATGAAAAGTTTTAAAGAACTTATCGCTCGGGGGAGGTTAAGTGCCGCTCGACAGAATCTTTATCGAAGAAGAATCCTTAGCCAATCCTCTTATTTCTCCTTTCACTTCCATTTCCATTTCTCAGAAACGTCTCTCTAACTCTTTCTCAACTCTATTTATATCATTCTGAGACTTCGTTCGATCGTTAGTGGATGAAGGAAAAATAAGTTCCACGGATTCTAAATCTTTTCCCTTAGGATAGTAGGAAGCTGATTTTAGGGTATGCTAGAAGAAATTCATTTCAAATCCAAGATATTTGAATTTTAAGATTCGTTCATCAAACTCCTGTGTACGAGATGAATTGTAACATTAAATTATTTTTAAGAAATGGATTAGGAGACCTTCGAGGTTTTCCAAGGGATTATTTTGATAGACCATCGATTTTAAGTCCCACGAGTCACAATCAGGTAGATATAGTTATAAAGTTTCTAATAAAAACTAAAAAGAAGGTTATGATAGCAATGGATTTCCAATAAGTAAAGCTGCATCGATTACAAGATCATTTTCTACGCAGAAATTCAAGAAGAAAACTGTATGATAATTAGTGTAATTATAGTATTATGCACCATACACAAGATCGAGGATTTTATAGGGATACGTGAATAATAATGAGATTCAGAGGGAAATAAAAAAATCTGCAGTAGTTTTGTATGGAATATAGTTAATGAATAAGGAAACTTGGTCGCAATCAGCATAGTTCATCGTGCTTGAAACGTAGCATCCTGTTAGGAGACTATAAGTGGTAGTGAAGTAGGGGATATATCCCTAATTCAGCTAAAGCGGTTAGATTCAATCTCATCCCCGAACTGAATGCCTTGATTTCCTTATCTCTGCATCATTCATTTCTGTCTCTCTCCCAGATTTTCCGGACGGAGAGCCCATAATCACGGCAGAGATGTTCTCAGCGGGGAAAGCGCGTGATTTGCATGGCGACACAATCGCATCCCCCGGTCGAGCTCACCTGATCGGTGACCGTGAAAAACAGGTGAGGTAGCTAGGAAAGGAATCCCATTAAAAAAATATATAGGTATTAGGCGGTACAGATAGAAGAATACTTTAATCACACTTCTCGCCAAGATAACTTTTCCGATAGGAATGAATAGCAAATAATTTAGTACGAGTAAAGTAGACGTAAATAAATAGATAGATATCCGACCCGATATAACCAATGATTAGTGAAGTCTATAATAAAAGTTTATATCTCTAGAGTAGATTATAGTTTTCCAAAACTTCCGATATATATATTCAGAAACTGGTCTTAAAGCTTTAACTATTTCCCTCGTCTCGTGAATGTCTCTTTATTTTTGATCGAATGAGACTGTATTATGAGTCTTAAATACTTATTCGAAAAATATTCGACGTATTACGTTTATTCTCCTTGTTTCTTAATTCATTCTTACTCTCTTGCTTATAATTTAGGATGTATTTTCTTTGTACTCAAATTCATGATTATAGATCTACAATCTTTCTTCATACGACTCATTGAGAATATTCATTACATTTTGTATCTACGTGATATAAAATATATATTAGTCGTTTTTTATGATTTCCCTATTCTCACAATTTTCCTGTTTCATCGATCTAAAGGAGGACTTCAGTGTCACCTTACAAAATTAATGAAGGTCTATGCACTCATTTAATTTCAAGCTCATTAAAAATCGACAGAAATTAACTAATTTGAAAGCGATATTTTTTTAGATAACTTCTTTATGATCAACTTCAGGTGCAAATTACTAGGATAATTTGTATGGATAAAACACATTAATCTTACTGTTCATTGATCCCCTAACCAATAATTTAATGACACTCACCAAGAGTTTGTTTAAAATGCTGATGTTCTAATTAACGCTTGTTTGAAATTTAATTAACAACAGGTGGTAGTTTTGAAAAATAACCAAAATGTCATCAACTACATTAACAGACGCATGAAACCACTTAAGGGGATTCGAGTTTAATTTAATTATGATGGAGGACTTCGTATTTTTATTTATTGCGTTGATTTTATTCCTTTTTCATGTCTATTAAATCATTAATTGCATAATGGAAATATCCCTTGTATTTTTTCCTAAGCATCACCATTAATTGAAAGGAAAAATATTACGAAATTAAAGAAAAACTTATTAATCTTGCACAGTATTAAAGGTAACTATCTACGTTGACACATCACCTTTATCGTAGGTATATCTAGTCTCTAGACTATTCTCCTCAAATATATTCTTAAATTAATATTCTGTGAAAACCTAAAAAAGTTTTTCATTCATTTATGGCTCTATTCCATCAAGTAGATCTTGTTAATATGTGATTTATAATAATTCAGAATTTTAGATGATGAAGGCAACTGTTGATAAGCTAGCAATTTTGTATTAGAGAATTAGAAATCCACATATAGAAATTGCACCATTACCATTAAATAATTAGAAAAACCGTGTATAAATATTCGTAAAATAATTTCCATATCTAAGCTTATATGTCCAAATTGTCGTTTACTTTCTCCAGAAAAAGTTTATTTTATGAACTAGTTTGTCTTCGCATATATCACAGATCTTTGACGCATTATCGGAACGGCCTCGTATCGGACTAAATGGCATATAACGACCGATTCAAAAAGATGATTTCTATAATTTTGCAATGTTATACCTTACCTCAAATCATTTTAATTTCCTATTTTCACCCTGAAGCAGTTTTTCGTAATTTTATTAATTTTTTGTAGAACCTACTGCTATATAACGTCACCTTTTTTCACGCGCTAATAGAGTGTTTTTCTGCTGGATTTCATTCTCTGTACGCTCTAGTTAAGCTGTTACCAGCGGTAAATAACATCGCTTATAATTGTTAGAAAATAAACGACTCTCAGCTGGCGAAGAAGGATTAATTAAAATCGCAAGGTTGCATAAACAAATGAGAGGGAAGGAGAAGTGTGAGATGAAGGACTTTTTAAGCGACTGGTGTTGAACCAATTGCCGAGCAACGCGTTACCCAGGTTATCCAAGCTATTTGTAAGAGCTTTTAAAGACGTCATCTCACACTTTAAAAGAAACCGTACCATTGCTATTAAATAAAACGACATATCCCTTCCATCGTGCCTCAGTTATTTAGAATTCCTCTTTTCCATTTCAGATAGGTTTTCTCTATTTCCACTTATGATGAGGGATATATTCTAGGAATGTTATCCAATGGTCTTTATTTTATTACACGTGTGGAGATTTTGCTTTTTTATATCATGTTTGGGGACTAAAGATCACTCGTGCAGATGCAAGTTTATGCGAAGTATTTCATATCCGAGATTAAGAACTCAAGATTTCATGCCACACACATTTAAACCTTTAAATAAAACTAATCTAAAATACAAGTATTCTTATAAGAAAAGGGAAAAGTGTCCTTTATTTTGCCAGATGTATGGTAAGAATTCTTTTTCCTGCCTTTATACAACGAGTTACTTGGCTTTATGGAAACCATGATTAAGATCTTTAGTAATACTATAATATATGATAAATATATAAAATTCATATACATAAAAAAGAGAATCCGAATAAATTACTTATCCAAACATTAAAATGGTTTGTTTATTTTTCAATTCAGGTATTACATGTCATCTCCTTAAAATTCCCTTTTCAATATTTTCTCTACAAAGAATATAAGCCCCAATTCTATTAAACATCTTTTTAGATTGCTTCAATACTCTCGGTTATAGCTTTTAAAAATTAATAGCTTTGAGGACTCAAAGTATACAATGAGAACGTAATAAATTGTCTTTGTAAGATTTAAATGCTATTTATATATCTGATTATTTATAGTTTTTTTGTTCATTCCCGAAAGGTTCCTTATTTCAAATTATTACTTTGTTTAATCGAATACATTTGTCAAACTTACAAAAATTTAATACTTAAATGCATTTATTAATATAAATATTCAAATTTTTAATGGTTTTAAACTTTTCAATCAATTTAAACCCTCAGATGTAGTTTTTTTATTAATTCGTCGTAGCAACGAATCCTTCCAAAAGGATTTCATCCGAATGTCTTTATTCCTCTGATCAATCAAACTTCTCTCGAGGGAATCAATCATCGCAAATTTAATTCATTTCGAGGACAGACATCTAAAAAAAGCGATAAAAAAGAAAGATTCGAATTACAGAGGATGTCCGATGATTGGGACGCGGAGGCGACGAAGGCAGTGGAAATCGCTGAAACGTGCGATTCGACTGCGATAATTTTCTCTCTCGATCTCATTGGAAAACACTTTCGTTAATGAAGAGACGAATTGCGGTTCGAAGGGAGGGGGCGATGAGCAACGATATCTCCGAGGAAAGGTAAGGAATCATCGAATATTTCGAGCGGAAATGAACGAACAGAAGTAATGAGACAATATCGGAGAGTCTTCCTTTATTAAGTCAAAATTATTCGCTGGAAAGGGAATGGAAAAATTGGTGCCGAAAAATAGCTTGTCTTGAAGCAACATCCACTGTTATTTTTCTCTCTTGAGATTGAGAAGTCACGCTTCATTACTTATCGTTGCTCAATTCGGTTTCCATAGTAACTTTGATGTATTAGTGGAAACAAATTTTTGAGCTAAAAATTAAGAAACGATATTTAATTTCTTTGTTTGGTGATAATCCAGGATCTAGTGGGAACGGTTTAAAAATAAATTGCCTCCTGTGAGGTTTGAACTCACGACCCCTGGTTTACGAGACCAGTGCTCTACCACTGAGCTAAAGAGGCGCATAGTGTAAAGCAGTGAAGAGTAGATTCATATTCAAAATCTCTTTCCTTCAAGATGCTGTTTACTATAATTTTTTTCTGAATGTTATAATACATTAAATTACCTCTTACTAAAAAGGAACGAACTGCTTTTACTGAGCGGGTCAACATCGTACACTGAATTATCTTTCACTCAAGTTTACTTAAAATTTCTTTTGAGATACTATTACATGTTTTTATAATGCAGAATATTATTAATTAATAAATCTGCATTAACAAAAATTAAGCTATTGTTATCATTATGTGTTTCTAAATAATAAATAGTTTAAAAAATATAATTCAATATACGATTTGCAATAGATATCATACTCTTCTATTATTTAAACAATATTCATTATTTATTCATACAGCTGACAAAATATTTCATAAATAATTCAATTACAAGATAAAAAACAAAATGATTAAATAAAATACAAAAGCTCTTTCGCGAAATTGATCTTACAATTGATACCTTAAGAATAATGAGAATTTTTTCTATGATTAAAGTCATAGAGTATTTACAACGAGCGTTTAGGATCAAGTTTTATAGAAATGTTAATCGAAACATTATTTCTTAACTTAAATCTGGATATGCAGAAACTTGTATGAACTTATGTTGAATTAATGCGTACTTCCATTGCACTTTATGAATTTGAACAATCTATTTTCTCGTTCAACAGAAGTATGCGGTTTGAGAAATGTGCGGGTGGTTTCGCCGGGTGCGGTAGCGGTGGGAGAAACGGTGTATCTCGAATGCCAGTACGATCTTGAGGGAGCAGTGCTGTACGCCATTAAGTGGTATAAGGGCAAGAAAGAGTTTTACCGCTATCTTCCCAAGGAGAATCCACCCACAAAAGTGTTTCCACTACCAGGGATAAACGTGGATGTGAGTATGAAAAGTTAATTTGAGATGTACTGAATAAATCAGTTGAAAGTAGCGAAAAATGAAATTTCTTCTAAACTTTCTGACCCTAAACAGCGGTACTTGCAGATGGAAATAAATCCAACTTATTATACTCTACACTAGGGAAGCCAAATTCACCTTTCTTGCGTCTCAAAATTTTTTCAATAGAATTTCTTCTGGGTGTATATAACATTAAATTTTCTTTTAACTTTTGAGAGACTGAACTCAAACTAAGTCAGATATTTAAAAGTTCATCCCGTACATTGATTTTCAATAAAGAACATCTTTCCTGAATACTTACTTTAGATTTTGACCATAGGAATCGTATTAGTAATATAAATTTTAGTAATTCTTTATATATATATATATATAATTAACTATATATCTAATTTTTCTCCTCTCATTTTAAGTGAATCTCCCTGTTATAACCTTTTCACTTTAAACAGATTTCCGAGAGCGACTCTCACCATGTGGTCCTGAGAGATGCTGGCTTCTCACTCACTGGGCGATATCGCTGCGAAGTGTCTGCAGATGCTCCATCTTTCGACACCGCACTTGTCGCTGCGTCTCTAGTCATTGTTGGTAAGTTGGGATTTATTTATCTATTTCACCAGGCAACCGTTTGCAATAGTGCTTCTTTTTACTCTCCCTTGTTGTTTGACCTTCAAATTTCACTTTTACCATTTAAAGGGAGTAAAGTTTCACCATGATTAGGGTTAGATTAGTTTTGTAATTTTCATTATGTTTCTAACTGATAAGGGCAAAATAAATTCAAATAAAATTGTGTAATATTTGAAATATATTATATTCAAGGTGAGGAATTTCATCTCGAGCTTAGAGTTGAGATAATTCCATATTATGATAATAAAATAGTAAAGTTAGAAAATATTTGCGTCATATTTGAAAACTCCTTTTAATCTATTCGTACATCTATTCTTCATACTTTTAAAATATTGATTCCCATCTTTATGGGCCAAGTACTCTTCTGCGTTTGAATGAACTGTGACATTAATTACGCATTAATAATTGAATTTGAAATTTGTATTAACGAGATGTAAAGTTATTTTGGAAGGATGTGGAAATTGAACGGAATAAGTTGCATGAGAGGGTATGAGAGAAAGAAAGAAGGGCATTGCTTGAGATGACAATATATCCACGGAAGAGGAGATTCCATTGACTGTTGGAAATTTTCCACCTGAAGAGAGGCAAAATTTTCCTGCTCATTCCTTTGCCGATTCCATTTGAACCTTCGCATCGTACCGCAAACTCGAGCTTTTCCATTTTCATTTTCCATTAAACTGATACCTTTGTGTTGTCATAAATATCTCATTAGTCGAGACGGAAAGCTCGGTTGGGTGGAACGTGGTCTTTGCGGATCCATTCAAGTTGAAAATTAATGATCTTCTTTTGAGCCTTACAAAGACGTCGATGCTTATTGTCTTCGAAAGATCTGGAATTAGGCATTCGGAGGGAAACCTATCGAATGCAACTTATTTTATTCGAGGATGGCTCTTGAAATTAATATTTCCAGAGAAAATAGAGGGAAACCAAAGAATGTTTGGAATGCGATTTCCTTTCGAATCCATCGAGGTTCTAAATGTTATAAATACCAATAGCACGATACAATGGATGGAATGAATATCTAAAATATGTTCTAATGGAATTTTAAATATATTTTGAAAGAGAATGTTTATTTACATTTATAAAATTGAATTTAGTTCGTTTAATACTAATATAATTCATTCCTTATATATGCGATTTCATAATCACCCTTAAAATATAAGGATCGAAACAACTTTGCTGCGATAACCATTAACTATGATTGATGGAAATGTAGGGGATACGTATTAGAAGAGCGAAAAATAAAGTTCTATTGAAAGTTTCTGCCATTAAGTAGATATCTAAAAACGTTCGCATTCCCTTAAATCGTTCATAATTATTGCAAGGATAGTTAATTTCATAAATAAAGATATCTCTTATAAAATACATTTATAACTACAAAAATTTAAGCCTATGAAATATATATCCATTATTTTCTAAAAGCAATGACGAACTAAAAATAAGACATTATAGCTGATAACTTATTGCTGATTTATAATTGTCAACCGTAGCTAAAGCACTGCCCACTTTATATTGTTTGAAAATATTGAAAATAGGGGGCTTATAATAGCTAATTAAGAAATAGATTTTAATGAACTTCGAAAAACGGATATATTAGAAAAAGTTTAAAATAGACTCCGCTTAAGAAAATTAATTTGGTACAATAGGATAGTCAAAGAACTCTGAAATATATAGTACAGAAGAGAACTTAAAGAAGAAACTCTCATTCCATTAATGGTGATGTTAACTTTAATTAAAAGACTGCGCCACTCTGCTCAAGCCTAATCGTACCATTCATTTCCGTTGATCTCTTAAACAAAGCATCAATCACTTGTCTCTCAGATTTCCCGGACGGGGAGCCTATAATCACCGCGGAGAGGTCGTCGTACGCAGTGGGTGAAACGGTTCGCGCAAACTGCACTGCACAGCGATCTTTCCCGCCAGTCAACCTCACGTGGTCGGTGAACGGCAAACAGGTGAGATTTCAAGCCTAAGTTTATGGCCTAACACTGGTTACAATAAATTAGCAAATTTTGTATAAACTTGGCAAATTTATTCTACAACTTGTTTAATAGATAAATAGATAAAATAACAAAAATATCTACCAAATTTTACTTTCACTAGTCAATAAGTACGTGTATCCATCTGAGGAATGCTGATAAACAGAACTTTTACCACAATCCTTCATCAACAGTCCCAATAAAACCCATCCGTCCCTAACCTAACCTATCACCTCATGGTTAGAATCTTTCCCCCCATCGGTATTTTTATTCACATATGGTATTTTCACAAAGATTCCAATTCCCAACGTCCTTTCTGCAGGTGCGTGGAAGGCACGTCCGGCGCTATCCCCTGAGGCGCGACGAGGGCAACGCGACCACCACCACCCTTGGTCTGGAGGTAGAAGCTGCAAGCAGCACGTTCAGGAGGGGACGCCTAACCCTCCGCTGCCAGGCAACGCTCCTCTCGGCTTACAACGCCTCTGCAGAGTTGGTCATCGAGGAAGAGAGGCCGAGGCTGGCCTCCGTCCTCGGCACCAGGGAATCCTCTTCCGCCCCGGCTTCCGGTCCCGTCCCTGCTCCTCCAACCACCGCATCCGCCTCCACGGATGCTCTCCATAGATCTACACAACGAGCGATATTTATAGCTGCAATTGTTGCTCTAGCAGGTACGCTGTTGCTTTTATGCATTGATAATGATTACATCCAGTATAATACGTTATTAAAATAATTACAGCCAATATATTATAATAATTCTTACTATCTAAATATCGAACCCGGTCCATCGGAAATTATGATTAGCTTATAATTAAGTCACCAGTTAGCATTTCTTTGATAAACTTCAATTTTTTAAATCGTTTTCTAGCTACACTTAGTCCTAAATATGTGATTTTCTCACATCTGCATTCAGTCTTTGTGTCTTTTCGATTGGTTTTCACTAGAAAAATTCATTTACATTTACTTAAATACCCTGCAGACCTCCGCGCGGCGTAAAAAAGGACATTTTAATACCCCTAAAATATTAAACATTCACACATTCTATAATGTACTGAAAAAGAGAATTGTACTAGTATTCTATTCCTAGAAATCTGTCACGAAATTCTTTCGATATCTGGCCTCGAATTTTACGTTTGCTAAACGTAGGACACATCAATTCTATATGTGTATCTATGTATACTTGTGTCACGTTCATTTGTATGTTAATTACGATAATTATCTTCACAAACGTGAATAGTTCTACTAATGCTTCTACTAAATCTGGAAATAAAAATATTGCGCATAATAAACATCAGGAACTCATACTGCTTTCATCTTAATTGCTTTCTAATAATCATGTTTAATAATAAAATCTTTCGCTTTATTAAGTGATTTCTAATGCATGCTTATATACTCCTTTTGTATACTCAATCTTCCGTTGAATAGCAATCAGTGGTTTTGCTGCAAGGAAGGGTAATCACCACGTGGTATTCGTCCGGAAAATGTTATCAAAAAGGTTCCACAATGCGAATCTCGTAATGTTCACACCCGACATAGCTGGCACACAGCCTTAAAGCCTCCAATAAAAGCCTTTGATTGACACATTGCGAAGGTTAAAAGCCAATGGATGGCATGTGGATGAAAAGGGCAAGAGGAATGTTTGGAACAAGCGAGGCGATGGGTAGAAGTGGAATAGGAGTGGGGTGACAAAACCGAAGTATGAAATTGGTTGAGATAAAAAGGGGTCCAAAAGGGGTCCAAGGGTTTATTGAAAAGGGGTTGCGATAAAAGGGGACGGGTCGAAGGAGATGGGAATTGGGGCGGATACGAGAGCCTCTCGCATAGCTTTGCGTTTCCACGAAAGCGCAAAGTTCCTTACCTTTTATTCGATTTAGCTTTTGTCGAGGTGAAAAAAGAAAATTTTTCGAATGAATTTTCTCGAAAGAAATCGATTTGTGATTCTAGTTTAAAACTAAACCTGATGATACTTTTCTTTTTGTTTGATTGATACACTGTAGAGTATATCCTTAATAGCTTTTCACTCTGGAACGATTTCAATCCGTTATGCAAATTTTTAACTTCAAGGAGTGCAAGTAAAACAAACGGTATGAATTTCCACTTATATTATATATTATGGTTTTCGTATATCATGGAAAAATTGGGAAACATCTTCCGATCTATTTGTTAAAGTAATTGTAAGAGAAAAATTATGATTAAATATTAAGTAAGGAAAAACAAATTCTAAAAGTTCACAAAGTAAAATTAAACTCCGGAAAAAGATCAACAAACCCATAAAGTAATCTGAATGTTAATTTATATCACAGAGGCGAAAACTCTAAACATAACTGAATTTCAAATATATACTGACAAAAATATTGTAGACCTCAAGATACAAACTTAATTTTTTTCGCTCGTACTTTATTATAGATCAATATTTTAGTAATACTATTTAGTAATAATAGTGTTTGGAAAATAGTACAATTCATGATCATAATACATAGTAATTAAAAATAATCTTGCAACATTGATATGCCTATGCATGGAAAATATTCGTGACTTTTTTGTATTTATAATTATTTTTTATCTTGCAGTTTACATAATGGGAAATTATTGCTGATTGTTGTAATTTCCCAATGATCTACTTACTTCAAAATGAAACAGTTTTTAAGGTAAGGACCTCTTTCTGAAACAATCCAACTTGTTTCAAAGACACCTGTCTACACCCTTCCAGTAAATAATTTAATTAACTAATGAATAAATTCATGACATTTGAAATGTAGTAATGTATATATCATATAAATTCAAGATTTTATGAATTTCTTCCTTCAGGGTTTATAAATTTTATTGAGCTGAACTAGTAAACATAGCCGTACATTTTTTGTATTTTTCGTTAATAGAATATATACGCATATATTTTATTTAAAATCAGAATACTATGATTTATTTGTAACATGCAAAACAGATGACTCCATAAATTGTGAAATACTAAATTCTAACTGTCCTTAGGAGTATAATAATTATGATAGATAAACAACATGGACTCTCCAAATTTCCCTACTTTACAAAGTATTTTATCAGCAGTTTATCTCTTTCAGGAAGGGCAACTCAGTTTCTATGTTGGAGTAAGACAGTGAAAACTTTGTCTGAAAGCATCGATATCATTTCGCAAGAGTATGATGGCTCAAAAAGAAACCACTGACGGCAGGGATATCAATTCCTTAAACCAAAAGGATACAAGAACAAGCTTATACCCTCAAGTGAAAGTTTGAAAATGAATCTCGTATTAAAAGGACATATTGTGAATGTTTAGGTGATAATGGAAGCTGATGTGCTTTCATCTCGAACTTTGAATATAGTGAAAAAAAACTGTGGTTTGTTGAATAGGATGAAAATTTTATGGTATTTATAGTTTTACAGCTCTCTTTTTATGTTTATTTGATGCGTTCTGATTTTTGTATTGCAAATAGTGAAATGCGAGTGAATAGTGCATTTCAAAACCACGTGAAATGACGTTTTGCTCAATGTCAGTCACTGAAATACGTGTTTGTGCGAATTAAAACGTCTTCGAAGAAAATTTGTAACGGAAAATATAAACTGTCGAGATCTCTTTGGAAGGGGAAATGTGTGTTAGATTTAGATGAATAAATATTTATATTTGTATATAACAATGTCTTTTATTTTTTCCCAAAAATCCTGTTCCGAAATTATCCTGTTCGGTATCTCATTAAAAGTTGATATTTTCTCATGTTAATTACTTCGGAAAGATAATCAGTTAAAAAGTGCAAATTTTCACTCTTTCAAACTTATATCTTATGAAGAATATGATGCATGTATTTGTGGAATACAGGAAACCTAACTCATTGAAAAATCACTGGTTTGAATCATAAAATATGAGCTTTAAATAAACATGAATCAAAATTACTGTAATATTCTCCATTTATAAGATATTATTTATTATTAAAGCAGATATGAAATGATTATATATTTTATTTTATACATTCTCAGAGAAATCAAATATAAGAAATGTTAAGTGTAGCCCATAATACAATCAGTTAACAAATTACATAATCTCGCTACTAAATGAAATAATTTAATGCTGTAGGAATGACAATAATTTGATCTCTATTTTGTTGATAATGCTTCTTAAGATTGAAGAATGTTATGATTGATTGAATGTTCAACGACTCACCTATAAATTAACGCAAAAATATTACACCATAATAAATACATAACCCATCGATTATATATGCAAATCATATATTTTTATAATTTCAAATTTTAAGTCAAAATGCTTATTGTTGAGAATACAATAGATTGACTATGAGGAAAATTTCTTCGTATTTTTATACGTATCAATATATATTTTCTAAATAATTTTTAGTGTATTCTCAATCTATAATTTCATTGAATTCATATCAATACTATTTTTCAACATTATATATGTCCTATAAATTCAAATTAAAACGCTTGGGATACTAGTTTTTCATTATGTTATTCCTCCTTGAAGTTTTCTTTCACGTGTACTAAGAGTATGTCATTATTGTAATTCGAGTACTCACAGGTAGGCACTCTGCAAATGCATTCCCTTCAAAGAGGATCGCTGGAATTCCAGAATTAGTCTCCGAGGAATTCTGAGACGATGTTCAGCGAGAGAAATGGCTTATTTTCCCTTATTCAACCACTTTGAATATAGCCGTACGATTTGGGATTCCCCAGCAGTTGAGCTAGAGATGTCTCAAGATAGAGCAGATGGGCTTGTTAAAATAAACATCAGCTTCGCTTGAAGTGTTTCAGCCACGCTCGAGTGCATTGGATAATATTCGCTCAAAAATAGAAGAATCTGTTTTATTATTCGATTCAATCTACCGCTGGAATCGAATAATTCATAGGTATAGATCTCGTCCAACACGTAGTTTCTATTTGAGGTATATTTCATTATTATTTTCAGTGTTTGCGTTTTCTCATCCGTAACGAAGAGTGAATTCCTTTCATAGCCTATTATATTCAATACCTTCCCTTTCACAAGATCCTATATCGCTTAGGAATAGGAATTCAATATATATCAGATGCATGAGATGAACGAAGATATCACAGATGTTCTACCTTTGACCTCCTGCCAGATGACGCCTTGTACGTATTGTATCGTAAGATCTGATGGAGTTGTTATGATCCAATGAGAACGTAGAAAATAATGTACGAATATGTGGGTTTACGATGAGAAAGATGTTCAATTCACAGTTACAAATTTGTTTCTCTAGAATCATTTTTGAATAGTTATGGGAATGTGTTATTTAGGTATTATATTCATTATTTACTGTTTTATTAATTAACGGTAAAAAATTAAATACTTTTAAAAATTCCATTGATGATTTATTAAAATTAGCAACTTGTTCATTTATGAATAAGAAAACAATTAGTGGTGACAACTCTAAGACTGGAAATTTATTAATTCCATGGAAATGGTAGCGTCGAATGATATTCTTTAATTATTTATTGATTTTTCTCTATATTCACCAAAGAGCTTTTTCTGCGACGAACGATTTTTCATCATAATCACTGGAAAAAAGAAGAAGGATAAACCGATTAGTAGGCATCTTCCGGGTTATAAACGGAGGCAAGGCATGGACAGAATGAAAAGACAGTATATAGGAAGCAAATCACATAGCTCGTGGGGAACATATATATAAGTTAAGGCTCAGAAAACAATGGCAAGACCTCGTGAAGTTTTCTTTTGTAAACAGAGGGATGAAAGAAATTGGAATAGGGCAACTGAAGGTTTCCTCAAACCCTACTTAAAAAGAAAGAAAACAATTAGAAAAACAGGTTTTATATTATTGTTAAATGTTATATGATAGTATTTGACTGCTTGTCATTTTAAAGTTACCACCGAACACTTTTCCGATCGTAACTTTTCGTATTCGTATAAATAAAAAATTGTGCTAGAAAGAAAAAAAGGCCCAAGTAAGATAAGGTTGATATACGAGTAAAACAGATAGCCGGATTAGATCATGTATGGAAATATACAGGTCGAATCTTGAATAAAAGGAAGTAGCGTAGGCACGTATTTATTTATCCGTCGCATTGAATCTCCGACATGCTTTCGCCTCACTTCTCCCTTTCCTTCGTCAACGGAAATTGTTTTTCCTTCTGCGAGTGATTAGTATTCATTGCTCGCCTCCTCCACGCCCTCCAAAGATATTCTCCATGCGCCTCGGGTGTGTGCGTCTCCCTACCAACACAATCACATGCATGACCTGGATACACCCTTGGCCCTATCGCTGATACATATATATTGAAACTTACGCTTAATTATTTCACGTAGACCAACGGAAAAGGGTAAGCAAGGGGGAGATATACACGGATTTATTTTACTTCGCTATCTTTAAACTTCGAGACAATTTTTTTTCCTCGATTTATTGCGTTCTAATTTATTAGTCGTAAATAAACTCGGTTTAACGATATATATAAACGAAGTTAGGAACCATTTTGCGTAGTTTTAGTAAAATTGGTCGCAGTACTCGACTACCTGAACTCGTTTGTTCCTTTTCTCTTGGTTTCCTACGTAAGCCAACTCCTTACCAACCCATTGATTACTCTTTTTCTATACAAAAATGGACACTCATTTGTTTTGACAGTTAAAATTCGGTTCCCTTTATTCCCGCTTACAATTTAGAATCAATTTTTGTGGATTTATTTTATAATTGCCGTTACTATTAAACATTCTTGAGTAAATTGCGATCGTATTTTTGGCAATGTAGTTGCGTATTCAACAGCAATAAAGAAATTTACGTCTTCATTAATTTAACTAGACCGGTTTACTCTTCATTCAACTGCATCAGTAAATCCGACACACCGTGAAGATATAAATAGCTTTGATTTTAGCGAATGGAAAATGTAAAGAATAATAATTATATAATTATAATAATTATATTAATAATAATATATTGTGTTCCATGAGAAATATGTTTATCAAACTTTGTTATTGAGTGATTGTAAAATTTAAAGTAGTGGACACCTGTTCATTTCTAAATTTTTTGGAAACTCTACGAAAAAAAGGTAGCGTTTCTTAAAATAAAATAGAACCAGAATGGATTTCTAGATGGACTGAAATATTTATCGCTATCAAGAGTTTCCCCTCTCCTAGAAACACTGATAAACCGGCTTGCACATTGGTCGAGTCCCTTTTCTTCGAAAGCAACTCGAATATACATCCGTAAAGTGCCACAAACAGATCCGAGGGTGGGATTTTATGGGCGTGGGCGGACGAGACGTGGCTAAGGTCAAAGAAAGAATGGTTCCGTTAGATCAACGATTTCTTGCAGTTGGGGTAGTGTCTACCCACGAGGGGCAGCTGGGACAATAAGGGAAGAAACATTAGTTGCAACCGACTGAGAATTCCCAACTTGACCGTCTCTAATGACTTCTTGGAGAAGGGTCATTCCAACACTTTCGTGAAAGCCTTCATGGAGAAAAGCTTAATGTCGAGGAAAAGCTAAGGAAAGAATTGCTACGAATTTGATTGATGATTTAACGCAATGCGATTTTTCTCATCTGAATATGGTTTCAAAAGTATCGATATTAAATTTTTATGCTGCATGAGTAGTTATTTCATCGATTAAATGACATAATTAATGGTAAAGCGGGATATCAACGGATATGTTTTAATGATGGATTCAGGTAGATTTTTTTAAATTATAACATCCGAGGAACATTAATGGGTATCTCTTCCAAAATTTATTTTATTTTTGCAATTACGAATACAAAGGAAAATCATTTTAACTCTTGAGGCACTTCCTGAATTTATTTTGCTTTGAAATTTGGAGAATTTATAAAAACGATGATACTTATACGAATGATGAAAATATTTTAAAAGAAATATACTCAGTATCTACGCCCGAGCGGGAAGAATGCTTCCATAAGAAATTAATGAGAAATCGAACTTAATTTGAAATAGCCAGACGTAATGTCTTTTAATATAGGTAGAGTAGTATGTGCACATTATAGATATTCGAAATTCTTTTTTTTATTCAAATATATATAAATAAATAGAAGAAGATTAAGGCAGATTAAGATATATATATTGGTATATCCCTCCGAAGCAGCTATATACATAATAGATTAAACAAAACTTTTACACTGAAATATTTGTCACACTTGCATGATTCTTCTTCATGGCAAAGCAAAAAATTCCATTACTTTACAAAGTATAAAGAGATGTTGAAACAAAAGAAACCCCTGAATATTTGAAAATCTTTGTCGTCATCTTATTTTATTATTATTTCGCTCTTTTTTGATATTGTCTTCCGAGAGAAGATATATTCGTTACTTTTGACCACGTTCCTATTCAGATGCGTCTTAAACAGGAGGAAGCAATTACTTTAGAAGAAAGAGATTCACATTCGTTTGTTAGATTGCATTCCTTTTTGTGCGGCACGTCATACATCTCTCGGTGTTCAAAGGGCTGAAATATAAGTCCTTTTCAGAGAAAGAGACGTAAAACTGCAGTGTCCGAAAGGCGAAAGTGCTGAGAAGGGACTCCGGGGTTGGGAAATAATGAAAGAGGGTTCAAGAAGAATGTGACCAAGGTCGAGGCAACGTAATGCCACCTCGTAGACAAAGGGCTGTCCAAGTTCAAACCACCGCCCTTTCTCCGACAGAAGAACACTCTCATTAGCCTGAGTTCAAGGATAAAACGTCACATCGATAAACCGCAAGGTCGGATAAATTTCGACAATAATCGTGATGAAATTCATGATCATTAACTCGCTTTTAAATCGACGAATTATTCAGTTTACGACCGCAATAAAAGTGGGTAAGATTCGAATGTGACGGAAACTTTGACCTGCAGTGTTTTTTTCTGTTCTTTTTTATTTCAGTCGTGAACTGAATATATTATTCGAGTTTCAAAATTAAATTTATATCTAGACGTGTTAATCATTAGTATGGTTTCAATAGAAATATTAACATTTTTTATTCCTCTCCATGATTATCCTCATATTTCCTTTAAAAAAATTCTTTGGGTTCATTCAATAAACGTTTCCAAACTATAAACAATTAAGTATAAATAACTTTTGAAAACTATTAATTATTTAAAAAAAGAAATAGAAAGAATTGAGTCATTGAGGAAGCAAATATGCATTGATTGATTCATTAGAATTATTAAAATTAGATTCGAATTCTTTCAGGAGAGTATCGAAGTATTTTACTAAGTATTTAATAGATCAAAAGAAAAGAAAGAGTAATTATATTAACGTAGAAGATTCATTTTTAATCCAAAGCGACGAAGTATAAATTATTCTTCCGATTTGTGGATTCGATATTAATGAAATGACATTGGTTGCAAAGGAAGGTTTTCCCATTCCCTCCACGTACGTAATATTTATCCGACCAATGCGACGTTCTGGTGCCAACGATGAGGACATCTGTTTAAACGCAAGGTGTCTAACCCGAGCACGACAGGTGACACTCGCATTAGGGTTTCACTGTCTGAAACGAAAGCGATTACAAGTTCCAGGAAAGGGGAGAAAGCATAGCAACGATGCCATCCCATGACACAACAATGAAAGCTTAAGAGACACCGATACGCAGTGATATGTATCCAAGGATGATACACAGAAAAAAGGTATATATTATAAGGAGGGAGAGGGGGGTGGTAAAACAAACAAAGGAATTCATTAAAAGGCCTCCACTGTGTCTTTATAATTCATCCTTGAATAAAATAGGTATCCTTGTTATTAAGAATCTCGTTAAATGAAAATGAAACGTAAATTCCTCGTTGGCTAATTGGCTTACGTAACTCCTTTTTCTTTGATGAAGTAATAGGTTATATGTTTTGCATTAAAAATTTAGAATCAAAAAGTAAGAATGTTGCTGACTTTCGTGAAAAAAGAAGTTTTTAAACCGAGCCTTTCTCACTTAATGTACGCTTAATGCAAAGGAAATAAGTTGTTAAAATACGTTATCCCTGCTTGGAAATCTTTCAGTTACTTAGAAAGTTTTAACTTTGAAAGAGAAAAACTAAGGAAATAGAAGATAGCATTTATTACTTTTAAAACTAAAACAAAATGGAGGTTTAATAAACGAATCGATCAGAGTAAGAAAATAATGAAAAATGATTCCATTCACAAACACTGTGATTTAATTTCAAATTCTTAAGTTATGAAGGATGTCGTAAATTATGAGGTAAAATTTAGGTGTGATGATAATGAAATGGGCATGTACAATCAAGGGCTATTTATTTAAATTTTAGGCCTTAATCTCTGTGATATAACAAAGAATGTCATTTCTCATCTGGATTGAAAAAATAAATAAGAAATATTTGCGACATAATTCCGCATTATATTTCAGCTCGTTTGCTACTTTCTCTTCTCGATTGAAGTTATTTATTGGCTACAATATTTCCGTTGGAATTGCAATTAACGATATCAATACCAATCAGAAAAGTATTTGGATATTTTTATTAGAACAGAGGACACAATTTCAGATCAAAGCTAACCGTTCGAGAGCTGATATAACTGGTGATCCACAATTTTCTCGATCTACAAAACTCTCTTTCCTCTGATCCATGGGTTTATCCCTTTCCCCCGCTGTGAAATAAGGCAAAAGGTTTCGGAGGAAAAACGTAACGGTGGCAACAGAGAGTAGCTCTCCAACTTATTTAGAGTATCAGGAAAGGGAGCTGGGAAATGTAGCTCATTTGTGTCACTAATGAATGTGGTTAGGAGGAATATACGTGACAAAAAGAGGTTGGAATCGCGTCGATGTGAAGAAAAGAAAGTGCTTGGGAGAAAGATGAAGAAGAAGGAATGGTAAGCAAAAGGATATCCGTCCCTTTCTCTGAGATACCATCTTTCTCGAAGTCTTTTTTTCTCGTTTGCTTCGCAAGGCTCCATTCCCTCGTTATTTATTTTCTTCCTTTAATTCCCGCGTATTTGATGTAAAGGCAAGCTGCCGTTTTAATTAGAATGGAATGGTGACTAGAGGGAGGGGAACAGTTAATGAAAAACAAGATTTGGATTTAAACGTCTTCGTCGGTTAGCGAAAAGGAATGCACCGATGGTACTTCTGCGGCTGGAGTTTTGATTAAACGTGGAACAATCTTGGTGGGGTTTTATAAATGCATCAGGATCGCCATAATTAGGGATGAATGCTATGAATTCTACGAAGCCACCACCGAAAAAAGTTTGAATTTACTTTCGAATGTATCCTCTTTCTGTGCACCAAAATATACCTCGGTGGGTTTTTGAAAGGATTTATCCTTCGTTTCCAAATTATGAACCAATGATATTGTAGTGATGATTTTCTAAAATTCTAATGATTGCATCAATGTTAACAATTGTTTACGTAATAAAATCAACATTATGGAAATATATACATGTATACATTTAATGGTAGGATGGAATCAAATAGATTTTCTCAGGGCTCAATCTTCAATGACGATGGCTATGATTCAGTTTATTTATTGATGAATAGTCTTGTCTCACAACAAGGAATTTATAAAAATGAATGATAAAACATGAATTTTGCCTTTTAAAAATGATCAGTTTAAAATTATAACAAGAAAAAATCATAATGAATTTTTCAAAAATATATTTTACTCAGATGCTCGATTATATGCTTTTTAATTACTTTACCTAAAAAATCAATCTTAGAAACCAATTTATTAATGTATTCAATGCTTAATACTCCACTCTTATAAAGATATAAACCTAAGCCCTCAATACCTTTAACAAAAATTTCTCAGTTTCCTACTTACTGTAGTAGGAAACTGAGAAAGTAGGCTTCTCTTCACAAAATTGAACTTTATTACGTCATATGAATCCTGAATCCCTAAACCTTGATCATGAATAATACAGTATATCCTGTCAAAGTATATTCTATCATTTTCCTTTGCATCCATATGTATATAATCCACCATTAAAGCCCTTAATGTAAATTCATCACCGCCTAGCATCTACACTCACCACATCCCAATGGTGCTTTTTCTCTCTACGAGGCTTCCTAAAGACTTGTCTTTTGCATCTGATGTTGTGCTGTAATTAATTGCCCAAGGACATTCTTGAAATGAAATTTCGGATAGAAAAGTACGAAAAGGAAGGCTTTTGGGAAACTCGGCTGAAAAATTAAAATAAAGATGAAATCTGCGTTGGAGGAAGTTGGGAAGAACGCTTTGGGAGGGGCGGAGGATTCGCTGCAGGAAATTGTAACTGGATAGAGGTTGAAAAGAACTGGGTTAAAAGACTTAAAAAACTAAAATTAATATCTTTAAAAAAGAGTGTCATAATTGAATGTAGTTTATCTGAATGAAATACTGAAAATTGTAACTCACTGGAAGTTTATTTGCGAGCAATAAAGAGAAAGATTTCACACGTGAGGGAGCAAGTGGAACGATAACAATTAAAGGAGAGAGTTTAGGGGCACGGAAGTAAAATTTTAAAAATTTTGGACATAATAAAAGAATACGCTAAAGTTTTTAAATGAAGATTCCAGAATTTAACTCTTAATATATAATAAGGGTAAGTTAATGGAAAATTATGGATAATTAACATACTGAGGACCTATTGAATCACTGTTTAAATGGAATTGAATCTTTAGGAATATGAATGCAGAATCATGTACGAAATACATGGAAATGAAAAAAAATGTTGGTAACGATAAACATTAGAGTACGAAGAAACTCAATAAATTTCATATAATAACTCGTGATAAATTTTATTGTATGGAATGAGGTAAAAACCTACGAGTGAACACCTCATAAGCTGTCATTAAGTATATAAAAAAATTATTATATACGATATGATCATACCATATGATTCACTCTAATTACCTCTACTATTATGATGCTATTCACGTAAAAGGAAGGACAGAGAAATTCATCACATCACAAAGATCATCACAAAAGATGGTAGCTATTCATTGAATTTCTATAGAGATAGCATTATAGACACTCATCGGGTAAACAATTCGGTATTTCGAGATTTTCAGTCTCCATACCATAAAGTTCTTTTCGGGACATAGATGTATGCTTCGCGTCACAGTTTTTCAAAGCGAAAAAATCATTTTGGATATATTTGCGAATCCATCACAATAAATACATAAGAAGAAACTTAATATACCAGAGTAGGGCATAAAAATTAACTGCCGACGATACAACTGGGATAGAGGCAACAGTTGGAAGCGGACGAAAATTAAAGTGTTCGGAAAAGGATGTTAGCTCGTGGAACGAGAGGAAGGACGGTGGAAGGAAGTTTATCTATGGGTCGGTGATCGATTTAAGTCGACGAAATTATTCCTTAATTAAGGCTTGAGTATTTAATGAAGCCTCACCCCCAATCCAAGCGGATAAATAGAGGCGGGGGTAGAGATAAGGGAAGGAGAGCTTACGTAGGAGAAGCAACGGGTTCAGAATATTCTCGCCTCTGAACGGAGATCTCACACGAAGACATCAGAATACCGTTTCCTCTATTTCAGCACACGCTAGATCCCTTCCCCGCTGAGGTTTTTGCTTCTCTAAGCTTAATGTAAGCGGCAACCCTCCCCTGACTTCGGACGATGTTTCTTTGTTTGTGCCATCGTCCTACTGCTTAATGGATTACCTGCGATGGGATGGGTGTACGATTCTACGGAGGGAGGGGGTGTATGGGAAACAAATCCACGTGATAAGTACGGTTAGAGAAGGATGGAAATCGCACGGGATGCGAAACGGTTATCCGCTTTCGAGAATGCCTCGATTATGGGAGTTTCTATGGAAAGGTTTGCGCCTTTTTTTGCAAGAGAGATAGATAAATGGGAGAGTGAAGATAAATCGTAAATGAATATCCGATATTTAGGAGATTAAACAGAGATCTGAAGTGTTATAAGTCTAAAAGCAATTTCTCTAATGATTTAATACGATTATAAGTTCTTCATAATTTTGTGAATATTTCGTTAAGTCAGTATAATTTTTGAGGTCTTTACTTCGACAAATAGAAGATCTCCAGTGGGTGTTAGTGAATTTCTTTACGTTAACGGAGAAGTTATTTTAAATTAAATATCCCCTATGATAAGGTTTACCAATCATTACAAATTTTCTATTACTCTATCAAACGTTAAATATTTTATTAATGACGCATTTAATTAATTTATTAATTAACTATTTATTCATAGAGTGATGTTGAACACGGAGAACACTTGTCGTTTATAGTTGCCCCCCTTAACGTGAGCATTATTCGTCCCAAGTATGGCTTTCCACTCAATAACGCCGTAGATTTTCAAGAGCGAATTTAATAGTTATCGGATAGTCCGATATCCTATTCCTCACGCATTAAAGGACTCCCTTGCACGTCAGAGCAGTATAGTACATAAACCCACGAGTATGCATCCCCATGCCAACCGCCAATCAGCGACTGGCAGCATAAAATTCCAGCATTCGTAAGGTCATTCGTTGCAGTTAGGGGACCCTTGGTGGAATGTTTTCCATTTCGTGTGAAAGGAAAATCCCCTCGGCGTCCGCGCATAAATTCTTGAAGGAATCAATGCCTCCCAAGGTTGTCACTCTAATTCGATTAGCACATTCGCGGCTGTTGCAGTGGTAATTCAGATGAACGTGGATGTTCACGGACGTGTCCTTACCCACGAATCATGTCTCTGCGAGAGGTCGCTTTTCAAATTAAGTCCGTAACTCAGTGCGATTGGGAGCTGTGGGTGAAACCCAAATGCCCAGGGTCGTCTGATTTGAAGGCGTATAGTGCGTTAGGCACTTGGCGTAGAGTGATAGACTGACTATAGAAGATCCAGCGCTCTCTGGAATTGGTTCGCTGATTTGATGGTAATTTCGTGTAACGGAGTGTGATTTTAGGAATACACTCCGGAGAAGGGTTAGCAAAAGTAAAAAGATTAATTGAAGAAATAGTGGAGATTATCATGAATGATTGTTTAATTTTTTATGGCTCCTAGTCGTTCTAAGTTCATAAGCTATTTTGTTTACATGCATTACCCATTAAAATGACGTCTTTTAGTGGAACTTTTACCTTTACATGCAGTTATCTACAGTGTGTGTATACGGTTCACAAGAAAAGGTTAATAATTTTTAGTAAAAATAAAATATGAAGGGTAAAAACCGTATCATTAACACTATATAAATGTATCTTGAATCTTATATCCCTTTGCTTTTTGTTTATTCAAATAGAAAGAATAGCGGAATCTTATTATTTATATCCTAATTTCTAGGAACTTGATGATAAAATAGGAGATTAGCTTTAAAAAATGTAATTTATTTAATTCTTACGATAGAATACACTACGATGATTTTCATTCCACTTATTAGAATAAAGTTCAGGAATTAATTTCTTCTCTTGAATACTTTAAAATAATTATTAAGAATGCTGGCCAATGCTGGAAATGGCAGAAATTAATTAACTAATTGTACTTGGAAATGACGTAAGACTATTTATTGCTTATTTTCATTTCTTTTTTTAGTTAAATGAGATAGGAACAAAGTTCGTACATCATCTAAAGCTGTCAATTAGAATTTAGGGACATGACTTACTATACGGGTTTTAATTATTCGGAGGACATAAATATATTAACTATAATATAACTGTAGAATTAAATACAAAAATATTTTAAATGACTTTAATCTGATGTAAATTTTCACTATGTGATTAAATATTTTTCATTTGTTAGTAATATAAAATGGATCAAAGCTCTCGCATATAGAGTAATTTGATTTAATTTACTTACACACGCCATTATTTAAAATTCATTTTACTGAGAATGATATTAAAATTCTTGCTATCTCAGTTTTTCGCATTTTTCCCTTTGATTAATATTAATTAATCGGAGTTTGATTACAGTATGTCCCAAATGATTATATCATACAATTATTTTAAAATCATTTCCAGCGTCACAGGAGATTCGAAATAATGATTTTTTTTGTAATCCAGTTATTAATTTCGGGGAAAAATTAAATAGTGGAATTCCGCACGCAATATTGCATGATGTATTAAGGATTTTACGGGACTTATTCCGGCAGATCTATGTTTGTCAGTCAATTAAATAGAATAATGGGATGCAATAAATTATAGCATGAATACATATTCGACTATATATTTGATAATATAAACCCGTCATATTTACTATTCAATTCTCAATACATTATGAATTAATTTAAGAAGATATTCATTATTATCTCTTTGTCAACCTGGAATAAAATTCTTAATTATTTTTGAAAATATATTAGATTCAGTTATTGCCATTATTTTTCAATGTCTTCGATATTTTTAAGTTTGAATTTTCTAACAAGAATTCATCATTAAATTTGGTTGGGAATGTTACGAGATAGTATCATTCCTCATTCATCTTAGAGATAATAGTTTGAATAAAATCAGCTGTAATTAATCGTATAAAATTTAATATGTATATCAAAAACATGTTATTGGTATATATTTAATAGTTCAAAAATAGTAACATTAAAATATTAAATAGTGCAGTTGTTCAATATACACAAAAAATGTAATAAAAATTCAAAATATTTGCAAAAAAGCAATAGATTTATAATCTTAAATCAATAATGATATTTAATAAATAATGAGCAATAACATATAGCATGATTTTGTCCAGTTTTTGTAGAGACCAGTCACCTTTTTGAAAAACAATTCTATAGTTGTAACTAAGTATTAAAAATAATACGAGAAAGCTCAACTTTGTGGAAAAGAGTCATTATTAGAGGAAATAAAACTCTTTGTAACTTCCTTTAATGTATTATTTAGAAGTTACAAAGAGATATTATTTCTTTTAATTATAACTAAGTTTTCTTCGTTAATTTTGTATGTCTCTGTGATAAGAAGTTGAGGTTGATTACATCAGACATAACACATCGAACTTTTCACGATAAGTCGATCAATTTACTAAACTGATTCGCACATTTTTCGTATATAAGAAACATTAACATCATTCTTCCTATTCATAAATATAAATTTAACATCTCAAGAGAAGGAAACTACAACCGTCTACGTTTTATCTGACAGCTTACATCTAATTTTCTTCTCTCTATTCGCATACATATCTTACGTCTCTATCTACGGCTCATGTTTTAATGCGAGGCCAAAAGTCCTTCATTACGAGAGCTATCCTTCATAAATACTAAGTGCGCTTAGAGCTAGCTTCACACCTTCAATCCTTGATTAACGGACTGTGTATGATAATTAGGGATTGTTTCAACTCTCGCGCTTTGAATTTAATCCTAATTGCATCCGACTGCCTTTCAATTCGAAGAAATAAAAACAACTCACAAAGGAACGGTTCGATGCGGTAGTTTTGTTTATTCCCCCGCAGTTTACTCATCGGTTGGTCTTAACGTGCGCTCCGCCAGCCAATTATAAAGGCAACAGATGAGCTCGTCACGTAATGACCTTTGACCCGCTCCCGAGCGAAGGACGTAAGCAGCGGATGCTATGAAAGATGGGGAACTGGGTCAGAGGTTACGCTCAGCTTTGGAGCACTCTTCATGGTCGTGCAAAGGAAATTAAGGCATAACAAGATGCTTCCAATAGGGTTTGTATGCTAGACGCACGGAGGTTAAATTCGGGAGGAAGGGACATGATAAATATGCATCAGTCAAGCGGTGCGTTGTAAGTAATTAAAATTAACATTCGTTTTTTAGCTTATAATTATAATAATCAAACGGCGATGAAATAAAAGATCGTGGTGTTACGCGTTTTACTCGTAACATTTAAAAATATTACGTGTATATCCTTACGACTAAACACATATTCGATTACATTTACATATACAGTATATCTTTATTATTATTATTTATTACCTTTACAAATATTTACCGTAGTCTTGCAATTGCAAATTAAGGAACTGTTTGCATGGCATTTTCAACTTTAATACCTCATGGAACTCTTACATTCGCACAAATAAACAGTTCTTAAAGCCCTTGAATAAAGTACCATCTTTTTAAATGTTCGCATGGGAAACAGTATTTCTGCAATTTGGTAACAAGTTCTTTCATTTTTAAAGTAAACAAGAATCCTTTCCAGGAGTTTGAAATCATCTGCTTTTCTGAGAGTTTTTTATTTAAAGAAAATCCACGTTCATCTAAATTCCTCACCTGCACCAACCTATATTTATTTATATATATACAACCCTACTCCTTCACGACCCTTCCTTTCCCTGTCATTCACTCGGTCCCTTCCCAGATTACGTTTTGTTTGACGCTTTCAGATTCGTACGTGATCTGATAGACTCAACCAACCTTACGTTCCTCGAATTGCATAGAATCCCGTACTTTCCTTATCATATAAATATATTTTGGAAATAATGTTATATTAACATGTACTTATATTAACATATATTTACAGGCTAAAGTACGCCATCAAAATAAACAAAACTCTTACTTATTCCATCGAATTTCCAGCAGATCATCGTATGAGTATTACGAGCTTTTTACAGCAAAATTAATTGATGCTGTTATTTTTATCAAAATGCAGTGTTTCTCATTTCTGAAAGACATCCACAAAGAATAATCATTGACCTATTTATTTGGACCATTGTTACCCATAATCATATCATCATCACCCAGGTTCTTAAAAAATAAGTATTAATATTAAAGGGCCCGCTTCAATTAAGCATATCTGTATTCACTTATGAAAAACCTAGGAAAATTGACTCTTAAGACTTAAAATGTTACATCCTAAGATATCGTAGAGAGATGAAAATTTCCTACTTAATTCTTTTTAACCTTTTGTATAGTTAAATTAAGTAATCAGTTTCATATACACTGTAGCAATTGAAACATTTGTATTGGCATATACACTACATTTTATCACATTGCAAGGTATTTCCGATTTGAAATTGATTCAATCGGCCGAATGGCTCGGCATCAGTGAATTTACTTTCTATGCCCTTTCAAAAGTTAGGCATAAGCAGTCCCTGGAGACTGAGCATGGCAACGGCTTGAATCGCATGTCAAATTCATCTCCCTGGAGACCACGGGAAGGTAAACAGAGGCAGGAGGTTGAAAAAGAAAAGTAGAAAGGAAAATGTGGGAGAAGTGTGGGCTACGGAATAGTTGAACATTGTATTCTCATGGGAGAAGAAGATGGAGGAAAAGTCAACAGGTATCTTTAAAAAGACTCACCGGAACAGATATGCCTCGTCTAAAACGAAAAAAGAACCTCTTAGCTTTTAAAAAGTAGCTTTTTCCAAAAATATTATTAGGCTCAGTAAATAAACAGAATTTACGCCAAATGTCATATGATCATGTTTGCATTAATTTTGGTAAATTCATTTACAAGCATAGCAAATTTATGAATGATCATGAATGTATGTTACGTATAAAGTGAACGATTTAAAATGAATGTAATTGGAGTATTTCTTTATTTTTAACATAATATCTCATTTCAATATAAATTTAATTATTTTTATCTCAACTTTTAAATATTTTTAGACAAAGCTTTTCTTAAACCAAATAAGGAGTTATGAATGGTATTTCTTGTCCTAAATTAAAACTAGCAAAGAATTGCTAAGTATAAAGAATAGAATAATGAAGCAATAATAATGAATTAATTAATGAAAAAGAAAATCGTTACGTATTAAAGGAAGAATAAATTAACAAAAAACTGGTCAAAGTCGTCTCAGCCCAGGTGAAGATTAATAACCCAATCTCCGAATGGTTGGAACCGCACTTACGAGTGATTATTTTCAATTCTGATGAGTTAATTCGTAAAATCCATTTTCTCATAGCAATTGACTCTCGGTTTGGGACACTGAGACTCCGGACCAGCTGATAACTTGATCATATACTTATGTATATATACTTGTGTATAGGAGAAATTTGATACATTCAACGAGTAAGAATTTGAGTTGAAATTAAACTATTATACTTAAAGTAACATGAATAAATTATTATACTAACTACTATATAAAAGTAAACAACTTCGAACGGTCATAATAATTTGCTGATAATACAAATTCTTAGTGTAAAAATCAACATTATATAATTGTTTCAAAAGAATCTGTGAAGCCGCTGTGTGAAGCGAGAAGTATACTTTACGCCTGTGTTCCTCACTTTGAAAATTATGTCGGAAATCAATGCAGATTGGCGATTATTGACTTCAAGTGTTTTAACCTGTGTTTCTTCACAAATAACCAAAACGATTAACCTTAAAGTGAATAAACAGACAATCGAATGGTGGGATGGATCTTACGCAAAAAAAAAACAATTTAAAGTATTTAATTAACAATAATTAAGTATTTCTTTCTGCTTGCTCATATTTCGTACATATATTGAAATATTTTCCTTGGAATATTTCTTTTCATATCCTCTGTACAGATTGAACTGAATATTGATTTTTTAATAAAATCTATATTAATGCTTATGCTTTAAAGATTTCACTCGGAAATAGGCAGTTGGGAAAGTTTTAAATCATATATTATTTTTCAATACTTTCCTGCAGAAATTATTCCTTAAAAAATGAGGAAGTAAAGCAGTTAAAGTATATTTTTATGAATATGTATCTTATTTATCATAAACAAATGCTGATAAATTTTTCTAATTAAAAATATACCAAACCTTACTCAAATCATTAGCATTATTTACGTTTAGTTTATAAATAATAGTATCAAAATATAAAACAGCTTATCTGAAATAAAAATTATGAAGTATTGAAGACATTAGAGCAATTTAAATGGCTAAGCAAATTATTTGCTTTCAATTTTATCTATTTAAAGTATTATCAAAGAATTTCATTCAGCTAAAACTTTCAAGCAATTAAGATGGAATTTAAATATGTTTTCTGAGGGTAAACAGTGTTTGACACTCTATGGATCACTAATAATAATAATAATATGCAGAAATCGATCACTGGAACCGCAGGAAATATTACTCCGCACCGAAGTTGGAAGGGCTCTTAAGCATCCTAATTTCCACCTTCTTTTCAGAGTCCAGAGAAGTTCGACTATTTCTGTGACCTCCTCAAAAGAGTGGAGCATCCACATCTGCTGTCTGTCCATCTGACCCAATAGATATTGGTTTTCCATTTCTCTCTGAATATGGCATTTCCTCACAACGGTAAGAGCCTATGAAATGGTCTGAGAGGTTCAATGTTCCAGGACGCATTTGAAAAAGGCGTATGAGGTGTTTATTGCTGCTATGAAGAGGAGATGGAAGTTTAGAGATAGCAGGTGTATGCTCCTTATAGAAATCGAGAGATGAAAAGCAATTAAAATGAATAATCATTTGCATCACACTTGCAGATCAGAACGTGATTTTATTTGTTACGAACCGAGGACAATTAAAACCGCCATGTTTGAATTGTGGGAACTGTAATAATTCCTTGTTCTATTTTATATTCTATTCTTGTATTTTAAACGAAGCTATCTCCTGGGAACGAGCTGTTCCTACCTAAATATAATACTGAAGTCGAAATTTTGCACGATGATAAACGTTCTGTAGATTATAATACCATTCTTTTCTATTTGATTCACTTCTCAATATATCAAACCCGTATTGAAATACACCTTCGTTCCATTACGTACATAATGTTGAGCTATCGTGGTCGAATGGAAATTAAATTAATTACTTAGAGCCGCTGTAAGGTGACATTTTTGAGCCCATTAGCTTTCCTCGTCGAAGGACATTTAAAGCGAACAATTGACGTGTGAAATTATTTCAGTTGGCGTTATCGTCGCTGTCGACAAATCGTCCGAATGCTAATTCAGCAGAGGTATTGTGTGCGACACCGTTTATAAATTTACGAACGAATGATTTTCGCCTGCAAACGACCTCTGTTTGCTCTCGTCCGAAGCTCATGGGAGAGCATCCATTGATTCCGATAAAATACGGTTATGCGATCCACCGATTGTATAGCTTTCACTGCTTTTTCCCTTCCATTTGGAAGGCGTTCCGTAATGTATATTCCCCTCGGAATTGTTTCGAGGCGTAAACTTTGAAGAGCATTTTGTATACTCCGAACTTTATTGCAGTCCTTATCAAATTGCGTTTGTTTACGCCGCGTTACCGAGGTGCTAAAGGCAAACTACCATGGTGATATTTACTCCACTGGTTGCGTCGGATATCTCTTTTAAATAGCGGCGATTTGGTAATCAATTGGTTTCCAAACGAGGCCGTTTCAGTTCACTGTGTGGACCAGATAAGAGGAACCATTCGCTGAAATAAAAAGGATAGATACCATAGCGGATTCGGGGATTTAAATTTTTAGAATGCACAGAGGTTGAAGCCGTTGAAAAAGTACTGAGAAGATGAGTCTAGATTATCACAAAAGCTGAAAGTATGGGTTTCCGAAACGTATGGACGTAAAAAATATGATAATTGTCTTTAATTGAATCAATCCTTAGTTTCGCATGGTAATAATATTATAATAATTCACTTTGAAATATTCTCAGCTGGTTGCACGTTACTCCGTATTGTTAAATACGATTATCTTTAATTAGCTCTATAGCAATTTAGAAAATAATTTGTGATAGGTGTTGCTATAAATTTTATCAATTTTCAGTCTAGACTGAATAAAATTATACAAGAAAAATATTCGATATAATTCAACGATTAAATTTTCCTTTGAAGAGCTTTTATCAACGTTTGAAGCTAATCCGAAACTCGGTAAAGTTTATCTTTAACTAAATTATAATAGTATAAATTGATAATAAAAGTTTTTCCGCGTTATATGCAACGTTATGATTAGTCGAGAAAAAGTAGTATAAGTAAATTTAACTCGTCTTGATCGAATCTTTATAACATTTATCAATGTCTTTCCAATATAAATTTAGCTTTCTAATATTCTTATATACGCGAGTGAATGTGTATGAGTAAAAAAAAAGATATATTTATTACTCACAGATATTAAACTTTAGATTTCTGCTGATGTTATTGATTATGTTTTTAGTTTATCATATCTGCACGTCATGTACATGAAAACATCAGGAGCTCAATCGGCATACTTCGTATTATAGCAAAAAGCCTCTTTCCAGTCCTTCAACTCCTCCATTTGCGGATAGTCTATTTTCTTCACACAATAAACAGTATCCACAACAACTGAGTTCAATAGGACCCATCAGAGTCTTTTTCCCGTAGAAGTGCCATAAAGGAGCTACGAGCCCTTTTTCCCTTTACTCGTTAACAAAGAGAAAAACGGTCTATAGACACGGAGTCCAGGATCCGGTTGCCATCTGACCTTCAGACGTTCCTAATTCCCCATCCTAAAGACCTCTTCTTTAAATCCTTCACAAAAGGTCAAGTGAAAACTTTCACTTTTTCAAAGTTCCTCCTGTAATCCGGAAGAGTTTTAAGATTACCCTTGAAAAAGGTTTACTCATCTATCCCTATTTGAAACTTTCAAAACATGGAAAAGATGAGAAGTATTCGAAATTTTAATCCCTTTTAAATTTTTTATATATATTACCTCTTTGGAGGTTTTAGTTTAACTACCAGAATTTAGCTCGATACGGTACCATATTGCCGATCATTATGTAATTATTCTTATCAATTGTAATTGTTTATTGTCGTAGGAGGAAGACAGTTTGATTTCCTACAAGTTGGAAACATATATATTATCAATTCATTTTTATCTTCACATAATTATTCCACAAACACCCACTTTTGTACCATTATTGTGTGGTCATAACAAATGTTATTTAATTTCTCAACCTTGATTACGAATAGGAAGATGATTTTGTTCAAATCAAGCAATTTCATTTCATCATCAGACCAATTTGTGGCTTCATTAGCCAGCAGGAATCTGCACATGTACTAGAAATCCTACAGTGCGAGTCCATGGCAATGGTCAAACTAGTAAACTTATAGAGGAACATTAAACCATCATGAAACACAGAGTTTTACGAACGTTTGTTGATCGATAACATTTGAGGCGTAGTTCGTTCACCCTCTTATTTTATTAAGTTAACGCCAATGGTATCTTTATTTTGCCGGAATACAATAAAGTTATGAAAAAGCTATATTTATACACCGTCGCACCATAAAGAATTAACGGTTCCACTTTCCCTACTGCTTTTAGCGATTTAAGTGCAACATCTGCTTCGAAACAGTCAAACTTTACGATATCGAGGCTAATAATAGTCTGATAAGGACCGCCAGCGATCTCCAGAATGATCGTGTGGCGGTTTCCTTACCTAACGCTTCGTATAAACTCCAAGTTTCCGATCGTTCGGTCAGTTTATTTATCTCGATTTTATTTGGCCATTACTTCTCGTAAATATGCCCACTCATCCATCTATTATTTAACCTCCATCATTCCTTTAGGAACTTATTTTAATTATTCAAAACTTCACAATTATAAAAACAATCTTTCGCAAAATTTATCTTAATTATGTTTACGTAAGCAAAACGGTTACTAAGAATTGAGCACAGTTATCATTTAAGCATTAGGTGAAAAGGAATTTAACGAAACCACGTTTTAGTGATAAATAATTATAGACTGACGTGAAACTAAATAATGATAACAGTCCCTAATTTCGAAAATTAAAAAGGCGTATCTTTCAATTCTATTCTAATTTTATTTTTTCGATTTATCCTCAAATAGAAGTAGCCTAGGAAATCGAATGAAACAAAAGGTAAAATTTGATAATTTAAAGTAAATTCTTATATAAAAGCTAATATAAAAGTAATATTCTAAAATGAAATTCACTCTCTCGTCTTCTCTCCTTCGGCTATTTGTGATTTTTAGTAAAATCAGATTTCTTTATCAAAATTTTTTATAAGTCCATAAATCTGACAAATCTTTAAAGGACTTATTAGAATTGATCATTTTCCGAATGTTTTCACATTTTGATGTAACGATGAATATGTTTGAAATGCATCAGTTGAAAATCTTGCTTATTAAATCAATAAATCTCTAGAAAAAGGAAAGCGGATTCCAAGGAAAAATCGACTAGGAAAACTATTCGACGAGAATCTTATTAAAGCCTTTATACACGTACAATTAATTTACGAGCACTTCCTTTTCCTTGATGGAGAATGAATCAATAAAGGAAAACTCTGATTTTAAATATATAACTGCTTCATTAGATACTTAGAGTTTGAAACTAATGTTCAATACTAGAAAACTTTTAATCATTTCATTCAGTGGTAACTGAATATCCGACAAGAAACCCTAATCTAAAACATAATATCCTTAGCACTAATTCTAACAGGAAGGATCAAGAAAAAGCTAACTTACAATTAAACGTGCCTATTTTTTTTTATTTACCTTTTCTGTGCAATTTCCAAAGACGGTGCATATTATAGCTTCATCCTGATAGCATTCCATTTACTTCTTCCTTATTTCAAATTTTTTGTGCTCTAAGCATACAAAACAATCGCAGTATGAATTGCCACATCAAAAGAAAAGCTTCTGCATTTGAAATTTCGAGCGTTGAAATCTCCAGCGGTCGTTGATATCCCTGTCGTCGTCTACAATTGCAAAAATAAGTTTAAAGATTGGAAGACTTGTTTGAAGTAATCCAGAAGTGAAATAAAATTCTTCAAAATCTTTTTATAGAAGCCGTCATCCATTTATAATGTGTATTTTAATCTTTTTAAACTATTTCCTATATATTTCATTTATAAAAGTTGAAAAAAAAAGAAAAAACAGAACTAACTTTTCAGCCTCCTCAGAGTAAAATATTTCCATCCCTGGCGGGATTCGAACCCACGACTTTTGGATTAGAAGTCCAACGCGCTATCCACTGCGCCACAGGGACATACATGATTATAGCCAGTCATGGCCCTTACTTCGATCCATTATCAGCGTAAGTACAATGTACTAGCATGAAACCTTTTCTATGCATAAAATAAATGTCTGTATGCAATATAATGTGCTAAATTTTATTTGAAACCACCTCAAGAGTTACTATTTCCTCAGCATATGTTGGCTTTGCATAGTATTTTTTTGTTCCTTCTAAAATGTGCACTTCGTGGATTTTTGTAGATTGTGCCTCCTCGAGTCTTTCCTAGATTTGATGGAAAATAATAAAACATTTCACAATTTTCTTCTTGTTTATCCTTCCAAAGATGGGTACATATTTAAAGGTGTACAAAATCATATTATCCGCATCATACTTGAGAATTTTACTATCCACTTTAGAGTAAGAATTACGCCTATCAGTAGCACTGGAATAAATGCGCTCTTTTATCGGTATAGACATTCGAATAGGCCTTAGCAAAAGTAAAAACAATTTACATTTAAACTGGATTAGTACAATTTTATCATTACTCCTCACTGGTCATAATTAAAGTGGTTACGATTCTAAGTGTATTCAGCCTTTTCATCAGTTGAGGTTAGGATTGGAGACATGTAAGATCATTACTAATAAATTTTCTAGGTTTTTGAATACATTGCATGGATTAAAGTTTCTGGAAAGATAATCGTGGTTAACAATGTGTACTTAATGAAAAAAAGAAAAATCATTAGAACTCAATAACTAATTTACACCTTTCCTTCCTGAGCAGAAATACACTTTCGGGACCAAATAAGATTAGATATTTAGGGCTTCCTTAAGGATAATTAATCTTTGTGGGAAATAAAATTAGAGTATAGGAAAATATACGAACATTGTTGTGCGAACTGTTTTTATCACTGGAGATGAATGGTAAAACAGAAATTTTGGAGAGAATATGCTAGGCCCTAAAATATATAGTTCTTATCTGCTTTAATTTTTATAAAATTGATCCATCCCTGGTTCGAACCCACGACCTTTGGATTAGAAGTCCAACGCGCTATCCTCTGCGCCACAGGGACATATTTGTACATACCTCTGTGGGCATTATTTATTTCACTATTTATTTCACTAATTGATTTAATAGAATTCCGTTTTAATGATATTGATTTATTAGGTTACGCTTTGAAAAACCTTCATTCATTGTTCTTCATACAACTTGAATGTGAGTTATACAGAAATACACTTCAGAGTGTATCATTTATTGTCTTGTTATCCATTATTTTTACAACCAACAGCCATCAATTTCTTTACATTTGATTGCCATTCCTCGAACTTTACGGATCGTCCTTATGGAGTCTGTCAAATTAAAGCGGATCTTGAGAGAATAGTTCTTCGGATCGACAGATACGAATTCAGAGATATATGAATCCTCTCCGCACTTCTTCCGCATGTCCTCAAGAAAAACTACTCTCTCCGAACACTCTCCCGGACATTCTGCAAAATTAACACAATCTGAGTAAAAATACGCGCCGGTCGAGTTTACGGAAGTAATCTTGGAGGACGAGAAGAGACACGTTGTAATACTGGCTATCATAGTGTTCATTGGTAGGTAGGTACTCTAGGGATTCCTCTACTGTATTCCAGCTAGTAAACACTACGTCCTTTTTGACAGATATCACTCTCGATAGTTCAACGTGGGTTGATGAAAATGAGTTCTTTTTTTTCTCTCAATATTGAGCATTGAGTTAGATCCTTCCTCATTCCTCAGCATAAGTTTTGCCAGCTGTAGCTTTCCCGGATTACTCTTGATATTTTACTCATCAAGAGGAATTCTCTCTATTCGGAACTGGAGATATATTGGCCCCGATCTTCATCCGTCAGACACCGTACGGAAAATGCAATTTGGCTTTGGTTCTTTTAATTAATATGTCCCTGTGGCGCAGTGGATAGCGCGTTGGACTTCTAATCCAAAGGTCGTGGGTTCGACCCCCACCAGGGATGGTATATTCTTTTAGAAATATTTAGAAAATATTTTAAGGCATAAACAATTTTTAAAATATTGCCTCATACAGCAGAAAATATTCTCAGAACTTCTAATTTTTTGAGGAATATTATTCAATCACATTTTTAGGCTTCTCATCAAGAGTATAATAAATCATTACTGGGACATTAATATTTCAAAGACAAATTTCACATATTTTTATTTACTACGAACAATCCATATATTTCGTACTTGATTTAGTGATACTTCGTTAAAATATTGTCTCTATCCTTTCCTCTCTTGTTCATAATAGCATTTCCTGTTTTAATCGTTTCTTAAATAATGAATAAAATTATATAAATCCTTAATAGTTTTGATCCACTTCGTCTCTCCCATTCCAAACGAACCTCGATAATTATCAGTCCCGTACTTTCGTTAATTTATCTCTTGAATTTGCATCAACAATCAACTTGATTCATTACTTTTAAATAACCCTCTGAAACGACAATACGGGAATGTAAAGATGTTGATTTTAAAACATTGAATCAGAAAAATAAATTTGCAATTTTCCGAAAGCCATTCACAGAAAACATATCAAAAGAAAAGATGCAAAAGCTAGCCGTAGTGCCATGAACCCAGGAGGAAATTAACCCAACCTCCGGTGGGTCGGGCCGTCGCCCATTTGCACTTCTCCCACCACGGAGAACATGCGGTTTGGTGAGGTGGCGCTCACCGGTGGTGATAATCGAACATGGGACTACAGGCCAACTGGTGGAATGGTGAAAGGATTCAAATATATAATGTTGAGAGAGGGTACTTATGAATGCATTCGATGACTATCTGCTTTTGTCATTTATTATGGAAAACATTAACATTAAGTACGTATTACTAACTCGTTTTAGCTATGTCGAGGTACATCCCTTCAAACTGCCATCTTTCTATTTCGAATCTGTTGATATTTTAACAGTAAATACAAATCAACGCTATAATTTTTCAATCCGAGTTCCGGTTATAGCTATTTATTTCTTTTAAGTTTCGTTAACAGTGAACGCATTCAAAGTGAATTCAATAATTTAAATAATAAAATAAAAATACAACATATACAAAAAAATAATCCTAACGATATAATCATAGTGCGAATTATTTTCATCTACATCTACATATTTACCCTGCGAGCCGCCTTTCGGCGTTTGGCAGGGGGTGCATGCACCATGACTCTATTTCACTATGCGATTATTTTCGCGAATAGTCCGCGGAAAAGTGAATTTTTAAAACGCTCCGTTCGCGCATCTATTTCTCTGATCTTTCTCGCATTATCCGATCGGCCTATATAACAAGGTGGACGCATTATACTTTCCACGTCTTCTATAAAGGAGCTCTCCCTGAATTTATCTAATAATTTAATTCTTTGGCTCGACCTTCTCTCTTCTAGTAATTCCCACCCGGCGTCCTTTAGCATTTGCGTTACGCTCGCTGTTTTATCATATGAATTTTTTACAAAGCGTGGACCTTTTCTAATTCCCGAATGCAGTCTTTATTTGCAGGGTCCCATATGCTGCACGCGTACTCGAGGTGAGGCCTAACTAACGTGAAGTAACATCGTTCGCGAACCTTTTCATCGCTCCTACCGACTATTCTTTTGACGAAACCGAGTTTTCTTAGTGCTCGACCACATATGTTACGGATGTGGGCACTCCAATTTAAGTTATTCGTCAGCGTAACTCCCAGATATTTTACAGATTCCCCTATTGCTATATTTTTCCCTTGAATGCTATATAGAAAGTCTTCGGTAGTGGACTTTTTCCTAAAGAAGTTAACTACTGAGCATTTATGAATATTGAGCTCTAATTCCCAGTCATCGCACCATTTCCCGATGATATCTAAATCTTTCGATAGAGCTAACCTGTCCTCTCTACTTTCTATTTTTCTGTAAATAACCGTATCGTCTGCAAATAGTCTAACCTTACTGTTAATGAGACTACCAAGATCGTTAATGTAAACTAAAAAGAGTAAGGGCCCTATTACGCTACCCTGTGGTACTCCCGATGTCACTTTAACGGGGTTAGAGCTGACCCCATCTATCACTACTCGCTGTTCTCTGTCGGAGAGAAAATTTTTTATCCAGTTTATTACTTCGACATTTATTCCAGCAACTTTTAATTTGTATAGCAACTTCTGATGAGGGACCTTGTCAAACGCTTTTCGAAAATCTAAAAATATTGCATCCACTTGCTTATTCTTTTCGGCTGATGTTAAAATGTCGTGGACCAATAATGCAAGCTGAGTCTCACAAGATCGCGTCTTAGGAAAACCGTGTTGGTTCCTAAAAATGAATTAAGAAGTTTCAAGGAATCCCATTAAAGAACTAATGATTATATGCTCCATTACCTTACCGTTTAGTGACGTTAGTGATATTGGTCTGTAATTCGATGGGTCATCCTTTTCTCCGCTTTTAAATATTGGAGTGAAAAAATTTTAAGTAGTTTTGTAATGTAGAGTATAATAATATCCATAATTAATATAACCCAACTTTCTTTTATGAATAGTATTTGATTAGTTTTAAATATATGAGTTTTTATTTTAGGGAAATTTTTTTTATTTCCATCAAGATATTTGCTAATGCAAATAATACTTACTTTTTATTAATATTTCATAACTTTAATGTTTCAGCTTTTATTTTAAGACCTATAAATAAAGATATTACCTCAAAAAATATATGCTGGTTGAAGAGATGTTTTTTATTCTGTCCATTGATTGAATATCATATTGCGTCAACCAAAGAATATGTATTTTAAAAGACCCAAATTACATCCAACAATACGACTACCCATATATATCGGAGAAAAAATCTTCCATCTTTTAAAATAAATTTTTATAGGATATAAATTAATCTGTACATTACACCAACAAAATATTTTACAATGATTCATCTTCATAATTATAATATTAATTATGATTATATGAAATATTTTTATATATATTCATTATTTGAAGTAAACTGTGCGTGACGTTGGAATTAATTCATATCAGAAGTACTTATTTTAAAAGAGTGGAACACCTTCTGTGGAAGTGATACAAGGTTCGATTGCCTATTATGCCTCGGTTAATCCTTTCTCGTTCGCATTAAAAACTTTAATCGCAATATTGCATTCTATATAAGTTGCATTTACGAATGAGTATCATTTACTGTTGTACTTGAATTGAGATAAATGATTGATGTATCGGTGTATCCTTTTCTGGCAAAGGAGGGTGCGTTATCGTCTATTGGGAGCAGCAGATCGAGAGAAGGGCTACTTCACACCTCCTCGAATCCACAGATCGTTCCAATTGGGGATTCAGTGAACAGATGCCTTCGGTTCCCTCTTATCATCTGTTGCACGAGCATTGTCAGCGGAAATGCTGACTCTCCTTCGCTGCCCATCAGCTGTGCAGTGGACCCTCTTTGAAGACTGTCTTCCACCCTACCACGTGAGTATTTCGATATGCATCGCTCAATGTGAATCAAACGACGAGGAAAACGAATGAATTTCGGAATAACGTTAGAGTAAATGATAGCTAGATAGGAATAATCCAAGATAAAATCTCATATTACCCCGAAAAGAATTATAAAAACACGTAAACACTTCAGTTTTTACAAATTGGTACCTGAATCGTTTTTATACGCTTCTTTAATGGTGTAAAATACGTGATTAGCGATGTTCATAGATTTCATACTCTTGATATATATATATATATATATACTCGTATATAAAGTTATTTGAAATCTCAACCCAAGCATAATTAAATTAGATTCCTTGGAATAAGATTATTTAAAAGGTAAAAGTAAAACGGAGAGTTAAATTTTTTCTTCTTCGCCAGACTAGAATTTCAATACTTACTATATCATACATAAATACTATGAATGCCCATGTGCATGAGGTAAATTCAGGTTCAATGAGTATAGAGCTATCTTACGAGTACGTAGAGATGCTTCAGCTCGCGTCTCCATGTCTCCTCCAAGATTTACGACATTCAGTCCTAACTAGTTCCATGCATCTTCCTCAGTTCATCTCACACGCTAACCTATCCGGTGCCGGATTGGGTAAGCAGTAATCTCTCCATTAATCAATTTCCTAGGAGAATGTGGAAAAATGTATTCACCCCATCTTACGTACATTGTGAGCGATGCGTAGCGTAGGAAGGGTATTTTTAGCCTTCCGTGTTATTATGCTCCAGCCGACGTGCTATTCTTGGCGTCAAATTCTCATTTTTTTCCTTCTTTGGCATCTTTATCGCCTCTTGCTGCTTCCATCAACCTTAGAGACAAGAGTGGCTGTTGATGGATCACTCTTAAAAGTGATATAAACAAAGGTTGTGGATCGAGAGGGAAATAAGTGTGATGGGTTAAATAAAAAGAGTGGGAAAAGAAATTAAGAAAAGTAAAGTTTTGAAAGAATTGACAGAATAGATTTCAATAGTGAAAACTAAGATGAACAAGTTGGATAACCGAACTAAAATACGGAAATTTTAACAAAGAGGTTGATTGAAAAATTACAATTTTATAAATCTTAGTTCTCCCAATTAAAAATAAAAAATAATATCCTGATATCCATGCTTGAATAGTGTTATTGTTGTACGATTAATCTCATTTTTAAAAAAGTATTACATTCATCATTATCATGCTTCTTTATTACAAGTTTACATACATCATCTCCAGGATAAATTATCTTACGCTATAATATTGGTTTTTTTGATATTTCGCAAATACAAATAATAAAAATACCATTCATATTCAAATATATTAATGCTTGTAATATTTCATTTATGTTACATTTCATTTTTCTAAAAGTTGTATTAAATTGTAATTTTGGTTACGATATATTATTTCACTAAAAATATTTGTGTTAACTAAAATTTTTTTATAAAATATTCAGTAAATTTGAATGAGCAACTGCATTTTACGTGTAAAGCATCAACTGAATATAATTAAATTATTCTCTCAAAAGTAAATTATTACAAATTAAAGAATACATTTAAAATTGCATAAATTTTATCTCATTAGCTTTTAGCAGCTATATGAAATACTATTTGGAATGTAATATTTCGAGAGAATTATTGTTATATAAATCGAAATATAATTTCTATCATTTACATCCGTCCCTGTGGCGCAGTGGATAGCGCGTTGGACTTCTAATCCAAAGGTCGTGGGTTCGACCCCCACCAGGGATGAATATGCTATTTTTAAAAGACGGTGAATATTTTCGTTGTACGTTCCTTGCAGTCATATTATGAATAACTATCGGCCGTGACTTATTATAGAAGAATTAAATATTTTAAAATATCAGAGTCTTCTATAGAGGTCAATTATGAGTTATTATACTTTCATAAATACTTACCTCAATCGACGACTGCTGTAATAATTGTCCCCTTTAAAATTGAATCCCTCCCTGAAACATACAATTTACAAAACCAGTTTTCCTGTAGTTGTAATTTTTAGCACATCCAAAACGTAATGAAACTGTACCAGATTGGATGGCAGCGGCGATGGATTTCAAACAACCGTACATTCTGCTTTAATGAATTCTCTTTTGGAAAGTTGATGCACACTGCAGTTGTATAATAGGAGATCAAATTAATAGGACAAATTGGCGGTACAGGAGATGCAATTGGACGGGGTAATTTATCGAAGGAAATCAAAGCGTACGTTCATATCAGTTATGAGTGCGTGCAGATGAGGATCAATCGGAGGCACATGTGGAAGAACAATTCGTCCGGAAAATTCATTAAGCGTATCGCGAACAATTTGCCGTCCGCGCCGATCTGCTTATTTGAACTATCGCTGAATGGGAACATTCTGTTTTATGAGGGCAAATGAGCTCCTGAAAGGAAAAATGGATGGAAGTCATTAAGAGATGATGAAATGGTCTGAATAGATACATATAACTTCCACAGCGTTATGTGAGCCAGAAAATATTACTTTATCTAGGTGATGCCTATAAGGTGGCTTTTGTTCAAAAAGGATTGTTGGGGTTATTAAGCGAGGAATTGATGCATTATTTATATATAATTATTATATATTGCACCAATATTTTGACCCTCTATATGTCTAAAGTCTCATAAATTTGACCATACTACTAGATATATACAATTTTACAATATGATATTTTCATCATTCCTAATACTTTTAGTTAGTTGTGGGCATAAACCAGATTTTATCATCATTTAAATTTAAAACAAAATGGTGGAATATTTAACTACTTAAATTCGAAATTATTGCAAGATTAGCTAAAAATTTAACCTAATTTCAGAAGAAATCCACCACTATAATAGTTAAAGAAATAGTCCTATAAATTCGTTTACTATACATTTATGAAAAGCGAAGTCTTTGTTTAAATATTTTTAAAAATATTACTCGCCCGAAATTAAATTTTTTCTGAATATCTAAGCTAGAAATTCTATATAGAATGATAAGGTGCAAATTATCCATTAAAGCTTCTAAAGAAATATTCTTTCGATGACATTGTTAAGGTTAAATAAAACTTCAGTGTATACATTCTTCTTAAACTATCATTCACTGGAAAATTGAATTTTTTACGTAAAACGAAGACCGGATCCATTGAGTTACTTATTTATCTAAACGCACACATCGCAGTATGCACTACAATATTCCAATTCTGCCGAAACTTTCCGTGTCGAGTAAATACGAAAGGGTGGATTGAATTCGACGGCTATGCGTTCTTTGAAATGTGATAGAAACCCGTTTCAAACTGCCCAAAATAACAGAGAGGTATCTGTCTATTGTTTTCACTCGATCCTATACGAGGCGTTTCGTTTGCAAGCAAACATCTGAATCGGAGTTCTTGCCTCGATATTGGATGCCACTCTCACGAACGTGTCTAGACGTTTCGGGGCTGAAGAAGAGTGGTAATAACACGTCTATTGACAGTAAAGTTCGCCCGCACAACAGAAGTTTTAAGACTTCATGCATGCAGGATTGATCTCAGGCCTACGTATGAATTTGCAATGAAAGGTATTCGAAAGCGCTCCCAACGAGACAGCGTTTTAAAAAAGATATTTCGTTTAAATATTTTATCGTACGTATTACAAAAGATATTTAATTTGTCCTTAATATTATATTCTTTTAAATTCAAGCTTACGAATTCCGCATTATTTATTTGCAGTTTTTATAATAATAAGAAATAATGAGTAAACAGTTACTAAGGAAATAAACAGACAATTAGGACGTTGTAAAATACTTCTTCTGAAATATAATGGATCCTGAGGATTCAAAGAAAGAGGATGTATAGCATTAAAAAAAAAAACGCGTTTAAATATTCCCTCTAACAATACACACCGTAATGTCGGAATGAAGACATTAATGCACTTCTAAGGAAGTCAGAGATGAACACGGAAGAGTAACTCAGACGTTTTCCTTAGCATTTCTATTCCCGAAGCGGATTAAAAGCCTGAGTTACGGCGCTCAGGGCACAGATGTCTCCTAGAGATAGTGCTTTTGCGAGATATTTTGTGATTAATGTAAGAAAAGAGGTACGAAGATGCAGTAAAATGGAAACATTTAGTCTAAGACGCAACCTTTAGTCTTTCCTTCTTATTTTACGCTTAATTTTAGTGGCTCCTGAGTTTTGTATCTCGGAAATACTTACCAAATTTAATTTGTTATCATTATCAGAAGCTAAAATGCTATTTTATGGACCAAAAATTTGAATAACCTTTTGGAAGAATTTCTTTCTCAATGAACATCCTGTATGAACAATTCTCGGGCCTCCAACTGGGTTGAATAACTGATATTCATCAAGATTATGCTCGAAGTTCTATCGGAAAAGCTTTAGAAAGTCAATTCTCAAGGTTTTTCAGTATATATATCAAGATCTCGTGCGGAACTTTAAATCCCTTATGTGTTTCCTGCTGCAGTTTCTTATCCAACTAAAATAAACTACGAGAAAATAGATCGCTCTTTTCGGTTAAGACTTAATCTTCGATACACAGTTGTTTTCGAAAGGTTCTACACATCCAACTTCATTTAGAATTTCCCATATTCGTGCCTTCTTATACTTATATCATACACTACACTCTCAAACTTTTTTCCACCACGGATGCTCCTCTGTATATTTATTTGACTCTTTCTTTTCCGCATTTTGTCCGAAGACACAATTCAATGCTTTTCCTAAAAGCGTACATTTTCTTCGCATTCCTAACACGTTTCGGATAAATCCTGAGAGACACTCGCCGCCAATATTTTCCGTTTGGGGAGGAAGGGAATAAGGGAAGGTTTTCCACGAAGACCGGATGCGGCCTGGAGAAGAGCCCCAGAGAACCTCATAGAAGATTGGAGGGAAGGTCACGGAAGGTTGGAAAAAGAAGGCAATAGATAAGAGTAGGAAAACAGGTAGTGGAGTTAAGGTCTACATTCTGAGGGAGGTTTGACCAGGTAAGACGTGAGCGGGCTTGCAAGGGTACTAACTCGTATACTGCGGGATACATTTTTTGTCATTGGTTCAAGAAAGGAATTTGAATGAGTAAAGTGAGATTTAACTTAGAAACTAATTGAACTAAAGAGCAGATGAAGTATGGATGTGTTGGTCCATCCTGTGCGAATGGGAAATAAAAATTATTCTTATATAGATGTAATACCACGAGCAAATGATACTTATTTGCAAGTATGATAAATAGTTATTGACTTTTTCTGCTTGTGTGTATACTTGTATATGATACCATGTGTTTTCTTTGGTTTAACACTTCCAGTTCCAGATTAAAATCGTATAATAAGAGATGAATGCGTGCGATTTTTCAAATGGAGATTTAAGAAAAATTTCAGAGAAATAATAACTGCTATACCTTGAGAATGATGAGGAAAGGGTATGTAAAACTCGTGTTTGTAGATTTAGTGTGTTATAGTTAGTGAATTTTCTACGTTCGTAAGGTATTTTTTGTTTTGAAATTAATAAAGATAAAAACTAAAAGAGTTTTCCTCTATATCTTTAGTGAATCATAATGTTAAATGACTATCCTAGTAGAGGGCCAAAATTCAAGTTACAAAATTAGATACTTTATTTTTCATAGTGAATAGAGCAAAACTAGATGTAAATGCCAATCAAAAACCAAAACAGTTTTTAGTGCATACCGTTTTCTAAGTAAGAACATCAATATCTTTCTATTACTTCCGTACTCCTGAAACTATGATTTCAAGAGTTCAAGTAATTTTGGAGTATTCTAATGAAGAACCATAAGAATATACTATTAAAGTTTTGAATGTCATTGAAAAATACAGCATTACTGCATTTCTAACGAGTCGTGGAGTGCATTGATTGATGGATTCAGCCTTACGAAAACAGAGTGGATGGCTAAATAAATTAGTACTCTGCAGCGCAAACTTGTCGAGTTAAGGAGCACATTCCACGCAGATGCCATTTGGAAACAAAGTTGTGGGAGTTCACGTTGAAGTGGAAACATGAGGGTTTCTTGTGAAAGCGGCACATGTTACGCGGGTTGCGTTCGGTTTGCCGTAGGCGTACTCCTAAGTTGTCTCATTACAGGATTTTCTTGGGAGGACCCGAGTTGGGTACTCACGAAAACATTAACTGTACTCTAGACTTTCGCAACGATATCCTCCAAGATAAAGTCACACAAAATAAAATTAAAAACAATTAAATAGGTTTATATATACCATAAAATAAAATGTTATTTAGTTGAATAATTTCCGGGAATAGTTTTCTAGGATGTATTTATATTTAATAATAGTTAACATCTTTTAAATATCCTAATATTATAATGAACATTTTAAATGTTCTAATTTTAAAATTATTCTTGTTCTAGATTATGAAGATAATAAAGGAGAAAACTAATATTAAACAAATCCATTCATTTAATCAAATCATGTCTTCACATTATTTGTATTATCTTACAATTGGAATTGTACAATATTATCTGTAATCTAATACACGTTAAAATGTATCTATTGTTATTGTAATTCAACTTATACTCGAAAACAGTTGTTCCCATAAAATTAAAATAAATGATAATGATCCAAAATAATTCCATTCCAGACCGATTTCTTTAATTCTAAAGTAACATTTTCTTTTGTCAAATTCATCATTCCTTAGAAGCTATTAAAGTTGAGTTCAAATAGAAGTAACGATCCTTACGAAGATACTCTCTGGAGTCAAAAACACTCCGGTTAAAAAAAATTTCAAACATTTCGAGCCAGAGTGCCCCCTCTTAATAGTCATAAGCCACTTGAAATCTTCCTCAGTGGTCCATAGACCGAAATTCTGCCATTCCATTTTCTCGCAGAAATGATTCAAGGCATCGCAGATTATACAAGAAAGAAAGAGTTTTGAAATATTTATGCTCTCTTTTTAAAAAAAATTCTTTACGAGCGCGAGTCCGTTAAAAAAGAAAATGGAGTCGGTTATTATTTCAAACGACAATGGAAACATTTGCGGAACAGACCACATTCTTGAGGAGCGACTTCCGATTCTTTTCTATTCTCGGTGTACGAAAGAATAGGCCGCCAGAGAAAAAAAGAGAGCATCGCGTCCATTGAGACCTGGTTTCCATGGAACAGAGAGAACAAACGATTAGCTGATAAGAAAGAGGCCATGAATACTGCAGCGAGAGAGATGGAAGCTTGAATAGGAGTGATGAGGGAGGGTTTATTTTTTTCCTTTTAAGTGCTCCCGCCCCATAGGTGAGATCACCCGTCGCTCATTACAAATTCAACTGTTTCTCGGTGTTCGGTTCTGGAGACGGAATTACGTCATCGCCACACGCGAAATCGATTCTTACATCGTAAACATCGCGGATTATCGGTAGTCAGGGAAAGGGGTTTAAACTGATGGGGGTTTGAAGAAACTGCGCTGAAAGTTTGATTGGAAAAGGTGAAGAATCGAGACGTATATGCAATCGAGTGCATTTATTCTTCTGAAGGTGCACGAATGAGATATGCCTGAAAGGAATTACAGCGAAGTTCAATATAATGTATACGAAACTAAAATCGTTTATTCCAATCATACAGTCTATTTACTGTTTTTAATTTATTATAGCATGTATTGCATAAAGTAGTCACTTTAAGTAGTAAACACGTTAAACTAGCCTTGTAATAGTAAATTATTTTCCAAATCGATATCTTTAACTTATCCCAACTAATACAGAATATATTTCAGATTTCTAATGATAAATATTAACGCTCATCATAAATTAAAAATTAATAAAGGAATTATAACTTTGAAATGCTATTTGACAATCTGAAACGGATAAATTGAATCGACAAATAAAAATGAATATGGAATTTTCTCCACTGACTAATTAAAAAGTTATCATTGTAATTTTAAAGACTTTGTTATGCTACTTTCATGTTCATTCATAAATATATAGTAGCAAAACATTCTGAGATATAAAAATTCTAAGGGTTAAATTTCTCCAAAAACATCTCAAAAATAACAGTATTTTGCTATCTCAACATAATTTTATCTAGAGAAGTGTTAAAGTCATAGACACAGTCACTGGATTACGCAATTAATTATACATGATAAATTACGTAAGCACTTTACATTTTACACGTACTAAATTTGTATTATAAGTATTGAATAAGGCATACTATAAATTCGCATTTATTTTCCCAATTAAATTCTTTCATTAATCGAGATTGTTATTAGTAAAATTGTACTGAAACCGAGCAATTTGATGCAGCTTCTCTAAGCAAGATCTAATTCTCAAAGATTAGAAGCCTAGGTAACCCGGAATTTCTTCTGATAAGGGATTTTGGGAGCTAAATCCATGAGAAATTCTTTCCTCCTTTGAAGAAAAGCAGCCTTAGGATGGCAAGAAGGTAAAATTAGCTGAACCGTATTGCCCCTTAGCAACCGGATACAATTCAACCCGACTAATCTGATGAGCTAATCAAAGGGTAAGTTTGATGTGATGCTAAAAGCATGACGCTGAGCAATTAGGCACACGAGGAAAACAGCGGCAATTGCGTTACAAGGGTGGAGTGCGTATAATGTAATAAAACAATTGCAGTGGAAATTTGCTGGAAATGGTACGGGTTGGTTACAATCGTAACAAGTGAATATTATTTTTGTGCTTTTAAATTTTTTTTTAATAAGGGCGAAAAAAACTACGTTCTGAATGCGTTATATGCATGCGTTATGTGTATACAATATCTTGGATATTTCTATAACTGATATATAAGCTTTGAATTAACCTAATGATTAAAAGAGCCTTTAAAAATCTCATTCAACATCTCTCGTGACAAAATAGATGGGCACTCATTGTTAGCGCAATTTACACAGTTCCTAAGAGAGCATACCATTAGTTTTAATCGGTTTCTTTTTAAAGATTGAATGAGAAGTGAAAATGAAAAGAATAATGAGGGACTTTAGTTTATTAATACCACTTGCTCTACCTCATACGGTTGATCGTGAGGTTTTTTATGATTTAAGAGGATAAATTTTTATAAGCGTTCTTACAATTTACTGCTTCTATCGTTCCTATTTTAACAGAGGGGTTTGGGGATGGTGAGGATAGCAAAAATATTGGCATAATGTGTAAGAACTTTATTGTAATATTTATGCGTAAGAAAAAAGTCCTTAATAACTTAATGACAATTACAAAACTTCATCATGTAATATTATTTACCTATATTAAAGACAGTGTTTTTAAACGAAAAGCCTTATAAATATTCTAATGGATATTTCCTTCAGATTGGGTTCAGAATGGATTTCCTTCAGATTCAATATCTCCAAATTAATACAGGATAATGTCATGATCCATAATTCTTTACAGAGACGTTTACCTGACGTGACACAGTTTCATTTTTTCGACATTTTTCTGCCTTTAATGATACCTTATTCAAGATGTAGCATAAAATAAATATCTATGTAAATACTTTCTGAATTGTATGAAATACATTTGTTTTCATTCATTCAATATAAATGGGAATTCCATGCGGTAAATCATAACCGTTGCAGTTAAAAATAATTTCCAAGGTTTTTTATTTTCATATCACCGATTCGTATTCATACACTTACACGTAGGTGTACTGCGTAAAGATGTACATCATCTGAAGACAAGCCAGCTGTCTCATTGAACCTCTCAACAAGTCCGTTCACTCAATCCTGAAGAAGACAGAGGATCCAAAGCGATGAAAGATTACTACGCGTAAATGGTTCGCGAATCCAATCTTTCCCCCGAATGGCACCTTAAAAAACATCTCCTGAATAGGTCGTCCATTCCATTTTCCCCCTCTCAAGAGTTCATTTTCCCTTTCTTTTATTTCTCAATCTAGTTGGAATCGATTGCAGCCATCCCATTCCAACATCTGTCACCACAAAGAGGCACCCAATTGTTTCCATCATTTCTCAGATGCCTTGAATGGTTTCTGCAGAGGCGTCAAACCAGGTACTATTTATAAGACGAATCGAGAAAATTGCTAGTTCCTGTGGAAATTGATGAAAGCTGATGATCAAATGTGTGAAAATGGAGAAGACAAAAGGTGAAGTTTTAAAACTTAAAGGGAGATCTACTGGTCTCTTTAGCGCTAGTTTCTTGCGCGTAGTCAACTAAAAGTTCAGAGAGGAGTAAGTTCTCTGAGTTTCCTCTGCATTGCAAATCGTTCTTTCTTTTCAAGCTTGAAGGTTGTATACGAGGATGAGGTAACTTAGTTCTTGAGGTAATTCGATGGTAATAACCTTGGCTACTAAGGGCTTTTTATAACATTTCTAAGGGTAAAGCGATTAAAGGATTATTTGGCAGTAGAGGTATGCCAAAGAACAAGTGAAGGTATTTGTTCGTGTCTGTAATGACTGCAAAGTATATGTTATTTTTGTTTATGATGATTTTATGTATTTATTTAATATTTAGGACCTTTGTTTAAAAAGTAGTGTAAAGAAGAAGTCCACAGTCTCGGCTTTATGGCAGCTCTTCATAAAAACACAAATAAGAAACGTATAAACTGATTGTATTCTGTGGTAACGATTGTGTTTTTTTATTTCTTTCATAGTGGTAAAATAATTATCTAATTGATTTCATTATAGATAGTTAGTCTAGTCTCATTTTGAGTACGTTTACAAATTCATCCCATCCCCCTGAACCATCTGTAGTCATAGGCCAGAATTATAAACAAACTCAAATATCCCACACTATCAGACATTTTTTTATTTCTGCTGCATCTTCTTCTTGGTTTTAAACTGGCCTGAATCAGCAATACGAGCTGGCATTAAGAAGAGATAAATGAAAAATGAATGCTTCTACATTGGATGGCAAGTAATCAGCAAGTATATTTATTTTTCAAATCCATTGAAAATCGTAGGAGAGTGGTAATGAAAAATGTGTTGTTTAGAAGGCACACAAGTATTCCACAAGTGGTGAGGGGAAGTTTGTCTTTATTTGATTTAAATCTTAATAAAAAATTCATTTCAACGACTTGTAAAGGACGTTCGTTCAAATTAATGTTTAGATGAGTTGATGATGCAGACCTTAAATATCTATCTATTGGTGGAAGAGGAGTAATAAATTTTCTCAGAAATACATGGAGTGTATAGTATAGTAGTGATGTAGTAGGATATCTTTTTATATTTGACTTTTCGAAGAAGAAAATAATTTTAGAACAATGTTTCATAAGTAAAACTAGAAAATTATGTGTTATATATTATTAGTATTCTATTCTACAGAGGAGTATATCACACAGGAGGCTATTGAGGAAGAAGCAATTATAGAAATGAATGAGGGAGAAATTTGTGTAAGTAATACTGCTAAGTATGTTATGATACTTTTAGTATTGTAATTACTTATTTAAGCTGATCATTATCACTTTTTCTGTTCATCTGCATCTCAGGCAAAGGAGAAAAATTAGTTTGAAAAATCAGAGCCATTGTAGTGTAATTTTTAAATTCATTCCTCAAATGGATGCATCCTTATATCTTCATAAAATTTCTAGTTTTAAAAACACTTGCATAAAATCTGTTTTTAATAGCAGGTATTCTTAATTTTTGTGTTTTATTAGTCTGTTAATGTCATTAATTTTATAAAACATTAATTTTATTATGCAGTATTTCCTGTGTATTCATTTGTAATGATATAGAATTCAAAATATTCTCTTTTCCTGTAGTATGTTTATTAGTTTTGGAATATAAACTCTAATTTTATTATGCCAAATTAACTGACCTTGTGCTACCTTTAAAAATATATTTTATCTCTATTCAGTATGTAAGGTTTCTTTTCCATACAACTTTAAACGTTTCAATGATGTAAAATATTATGTATAAAATTATTGTAAGTATCAAAATCTCATTTAATTTTTTAGTGTACAGTACTGTATAGTATATTTTTGTGATGCTCTTCTTTCAAGTGGTTTTTGAAGGTTTCCATATAAACTTGGGTGAATACCAGGCAGATTAGCTATTTCAAATATTTGCTCCCTGGAGGTAATGTATACCAACTGGCCAAGTGCCTACCTGTAGTCTTTAGTGTGTAGTCTTTTATAGAATTTTTTTAAAAAGTGTTGTTTATTCTTTGAATTGCCTTTCTTATCTCTCAAACATCCTCATTCTTTCACCATGAATCTCTTTTCCTATCCATCTATTTTGCCCCTGCTTTCTTGTAGGCACCCTTGCTGCCATCAAGTTCCAGTTCTCTATTTTGTTTCTGCATGTTTGCATGTATGTTCCTATCATTATTATCTGTGGAGTGTTTGTTCTTTTATTATTACCCATATGAAAATGGTATTGTGGATTTTATTCATAAATAGTATATAATGAACTTTGTATTCCTGGTAAATCTTGTCATTGGAAGTCTATTAAAGTACGTTTAAAATTTAAGACTTCATTTTGTAGTATTTATATTTAAGTTGGAGTAGATTTTTGTTTTGCTAGTATTCATTCTGTACCTATCTTTTGTTTTTGGGCCAAGAATTTTCTAATGATTTTAATCTATTTTTGATATGTTATCCATGTACCTTTGGGGGTCTAGTTAATGTCTTACTTAAATATTTTACCTCCAATGATTACTATGTTAAAAGATGTGCATACACATGGATATCATGTAATAATATTAGGTATCTTTCAATATGTCCTCTTGTTTTTTGTTGTTGTATCTGTTTCTTTCTCTTTTGTCATCCAGTGGGTTAAAGGATCTTGCCTGGATTCTGTGAAGTGTGACCATATTTTGTAATTATTTTTTTCATGTCTCAGACTATTTAAGCAGAAGGAAGGTTACCTTGTTAAGAGGATATTTATAGGCAACCTTCCCCTAAACATTTTTTGAAGACTTCTATCTTCTCCATAGCTTTTGCTTATATGTCAGAAAATATGATTGTCGAGATAAGGTTTTACTTATTTTATTTAGATAGCGTAGAGAAAGCCTGAAATTTTATTTTGTATATTGATCGCCCATGTTGTATTGGCTTCCAGCGTCCTTAAATTATCAGTTATTTTATCAGTCCATAACTTTTAACAAGACTAAATTTAAAAAGAGTGAAGATAGTTTTTCCCCTGAGCATATTGTTTTAGATCCAGACGGATTCAGGAATTTCCCCTATAAATTTTATTTAAGATGTTGTGTCTGTGAATTTGAATAGTAAAATTTTGTTGTTATTCTTTGGAGATCTGGGGTTAGATAGAAAATTTTAAATAAATTATTTAAATAGAAAATTACTAATATAGAATTAAACACTACTATATCATTCATTTTTTTTTCAAGGCATCATTAAAGTACAAGTATTTATCATATTGAAGATTTTTTTATTCCAAACCCCTTAATATAAGGTAGAGGAATGCAAATAAATTCAATTTATTTGTAATTCATATTAATTTGTAATAAATTTTAAAAATGGAACTAACATTAAAGAATCAAGGATGATAAAATGAACAGTACAGTATAGAATACTATACAAAATATATCATTTAAATCCTAATTATATACTATGATATATATATAAACAAGCTGAATTGATTCCTTAACAATGTATCTATACTATATTTCCTTGTTAATTTAATTTTTAAAAAATGAATTAGTGTACATTTCACAATTTATCGTATAAGGGATTTTTTATGGTATATATTTTTTCATTCATTATCAACTATAAGAATAAAAAATAAATACACTGAAACTAGCATAATAGATTTACTTCACATCTTTTGCTGAATTATTTGATGTGTTGAACAAAAGGGTTTATCTTTTGCAAGATCTTGTTTAATGCAAGTGTTTTAATGGAGGAATGAGATTTGAGAATTTAAAGTTTGCTCATCAAAGATTCATAATAAAACTAAAAAAATATAATTGATCACTTCTTCCAATTGAATTATTTTGGAGGTATTGATTAAAGTCCTTAATCAATAGCGTTTGATAATGTATATGAAGGTAGTTACTGTATTTATTGGTACATAGTTCTTATCATATTTTGAGTTGGAATTTTGAATGAGAATACTGATTGCTCCTCATACTTCTTACTAAGTTGATTTTGAGATTACTTTTTAAAAATTAATTAAATAATAAGATTACAGTTTTTATGTTTGTTTGATATTTAATAATTATACAATCATTTTAGGTCATAAAATTATCATTGTGACAAAGTATTAATTAAAGATACCATACACGCAAAGGTACATGTCATTTTGCTCTTTTAAGTTCTTTGAAGATGCAGGAACATTTTTTCTAAAGATTTCAATTCATTGATGGAACTTTTTGAGAAAATTGTATGAGAAATAGGTCTTTTAATTAATAAACTACTCTTGACCATTGACAAAGGATATCATAATACCTATTGTTATTGTTTTTTTTTATTTTCATGTCATTTTTTAATATAAATATCTTTTCTTTGATGAATTTTGATTTTCAAAGTTCTTCTTGAGTTTAAGTTAAAAAAGTTTACATAACTAAAAAGCTTTCAAAATCTAGAGATGGGAAACTTTTTAGATGGAAAATAATGTTTTTGATGCCTTTTTATCTCACTGATATAACAAGGCCGCTTTTAATATCATATTGTAATTATCTATTGTTAGTATTATATATTTATCAATGAGCATCATCAATGAACATACCATTAAACATTAATGTGGTATCTCTTAACAAGAATTTTAATAATAATTTAATCAAAGAGTAAATTTGAAGTTTGTTCAAAAAAAGTAGATTCAAGTATATTTATTATTTTTTGAGTCTCAAGTTTCTAAAATTTACTTGAAAAAAATTTACTTATGAAAAATTAGAATAGCACTTGAAATATTTATGTAAAATAAAAATATTTCAATTCATTCTTACCTGTGAAAACAGCAGGACATTCGTTTACATTTGAAGGGCAAACAAAGATTTAGCATTATAAGTGAGATTATTTAGAATTAATTCTTCACAGATCTTTCCAATTGGAAGTTATTTTTACTAATGGAATAAAAGAATAATTTACTATTAAGTATGCTGAAAAAACATAGTATGGTTAAATAAAATTTAAAATTATCAAAATAAGTTAGAGCTTGTTGCTTTTGTGTGGTAAATAAATAGAATAAAATATGCTACTTTAATGAATGGGAATGTTTCTTTCATAGGTTTATTTGTGAATAAGTACAATTTATTCGTAAGTAAGAATAATTTAAACTTGGGAAATAAAAGGATTTTCCTTATCAAACCGAAAGCAGTGCTTGAAAAGTTGTACTTACATGCAAAACACTGTGTTTGTACAATATTTATTTTATGGTGAAACAAAATTAAATTAACTGAATTAAATTCATGAATTGTAAATTAAAAGTAACTAACACCAAAGTTTAAGGGGAGTTTAAAATATTTATTAGAGATTAGTTTAATTCAAACCTCATATAGATATATAGTTCATCCAATGAACTCAGGATGGCAGCACAATGCAGGGAGAATTAAAAGCTAGTTCAGGTTCTCTCCAGTACGTGGCAGCACAATGCAGGGAGACTTTACTGCTAGTTCAGGCTTTCTCCAGTACATGGCAGCACAATGCAGATGTACTAGTTGCGCCTGTGCTGCCACGTACTGGAAAAAACCTGAACTAGCAGTAAAGTCTCCCTGAACTGTGCTGCCACGTAGTGGAAAAAGCTGGAACTTTTAAAGGCTAGTTCAAGCTTTTCCCAGTACGTGGCAGCACAATGCAGGGATATTTTACTGATAGTTCAGGCTTTCTCCAGTACGTGGCAGCACAATGCAGGGAGACTTTACTGCTAGTTCAGGCATTTTCCAGTACGTGGCAGCACAGGCGCAACTAGTACATCTGCATTGTGCTGCCATGTACTGGAGAAAGCCTGAACTAGCAGTAAAGTCTCCCTGCATTGTGCTGCCACGTAGTGGAAAAAGCTGGAACTTTTAAAAGCTAGTTCAAGCTTTTCCCAGTACGTGGCAGCACAATGCAGGGATATTTTACTGATAGTTCAGGCATTTTCCAGTACGTGGCAGCACAGGCGCAACTAGTACATCTGCATTGTGCTGCCATGTACTGGAGAAAGCCTGAACTAGTAGTAAAGTCTCCCTGCATTGTGCTGCCACGTACTGGAGAGAACCTGAACTAGCTTTTAATTCTCCCTGCATTGTGCTGCCATCCTGAGTTCATTGGATGAACTACATATCTACATTTAGTGATGTTTGAATTATACGAATCTGAATGAACATTAATAAAAAAACCTTAGTTAATAGTCATTTAAAATTTCAGTGCTAAATATTATTAAATTATATTTGAAATTTATTTATATTTGCTTGATTAATGTAATTCGAAAAGAATACTGTATAAATCCAGAGTTACTGGCATAAGAAGTATAGTACCGTGTCCCACCCTGGTATTCAGTTTATTTCATACCCTATTTTATTTCCTGTACAGAAAGACAGCTAGTTCTAACTTATTTTTATTTGAGATAGTGTGAATCCGTCGTAATGCGACTACTACGAAGATTCATGAATTATCTCGAAGGCTGCTGGTGCCCATATGAGAACTGACTGAAGCTGTTGTTATCTGAGAGTTAACCGGAATTTTTCTAGCTCCCTTAAAATTGAGGAAAAATTCCATTTATCAATCAAATTAAAGTATGTTAATAAGATTACAGTTACATTATACATCATTATTATATTACCATAATCTACAGTCTCTGCTTATTCTATAGATCATATTTACATATAATAAAATGGAAATATTCTATCTTATAATTATACAAATTATGGCACCATTAAAATGCAATTGAATTTACACAGTCATTGTGATCTCCATTTATGCATGCACTAAAATGAATGTCATTTGTTGCTATGTTTATTTACTAAACAAAGAGAATTCAATTTGTTGCGTATTATTAATTTCTTAAAATACTGCTACATAAATATTTTTCCCCTAATAATCTTCTTCAACACTAAAAGATGGACTGACATTACAAGATATGAGGACATGATTGTTTTTAAAAATTCAAGAAGTAAAAACAAATCTTTTAATAAAATACTCAGATATACAATATTTTATACAAAAATTGTTTATAAAATTCTGTAGATTCATAAGTGAATGAACGAGATTAGAATGATAATGATTTTTAACAAAACAATGTTTTATTTATATGACTTGATATTTAGTCTTGCATTAAAATTTTTTTGATAAAAAACAAGAATCACAGGGCTTAGAGCTGCTTATTTTCTGACTTTTCTCAATAAACTGTCTGGCAATAAATACATGTACAGATGAAGTATAATTCAAAATCGGTCATTGGTTATTATATACATGAACAGGAGTCACTGCTTTCACAGTTTGGTAACTTTAAAGATTTGTAACTTGCTTTTGGTTGAATGATTTACCACCTTTGGTCCGTCCTCTGAATTCTATTACATTAGCATCAACATTTTCTTCTTGATCATCTGGTCCCAATAAATGCCCTTCCAACTCATGCTCTGAAATTTTTCCTCTTCCAAAAATTCTGTCAAAAGAGATTCCAAAATATTTTCAGTAATTTTTAATATATAAATTGGTTATAAAAGCCATTATTCATGAGAAAACTCATACTTTCAATTCAAACGTAGTAGGTAGTATGCACAACATATTATTTTAATTTACATACTCATCCTCTAACTATTCACTAAGCAAGATACTAATATTAAATTTGAATCTATAGATAACATGGCTTATAGATCCATTTCAAATTGTTCTTCTCCTCTTCCTTCACAAAAGAATATGGATAGTATAAACTTTGGATTAAATTTATCTCTTATCCATTTTTTTATAGTAACAAATTACTGATAGTTTTCAACCCTGAGTGACTTCAATGAAGGGTGACAGATAGTTAATTCCTTTATAATTAAAGAAATTACTTTAAATTACCTATTAAGTGAATATATTTCTTTCTCAATATGATTTTAAGTAGCCAGAAGCTTCATATGTTTCATAAATCTTAAAAACTTAAATATAGACATTAATATAAGAATTTCAAAAAGTACAAATATGTAGTAAGTAAGAATTATATATTTCTATATAGAACACAAACATATAAATAACAAACAAATAGTAATTAGTAAACCACAAATTTACTAAATCATTCAGGTGATATGGAAACCAAATTTAAATTTCAAGATGGGTGGATGTTCAATATTCAGCTTGACTATTACCTGCTACAATAAATGAACCTATATTGCAAATACATATTAGATCAGAAACTAATAAAAATTGTTAATAAATAAAAAACACTAAGAAAAAATATTCATTTTAAAAAGAAAATTTGCTGCAATAAACAAATACCATGCTATATTAAAGTAAATTAACTGGGAGGAAGAGACAAAATCCTTGAATACCAAGGTCAGTATCAATTTTAATTGATCTTTAGCAACATTCTAAAACAATCAGTCTGATTCAGGTAAAACAAATTATGCTTCTTTCATACTCAAATTGACAATTTTTAGAAGTTCAAAACACAAATTATATGCAAGTAATGAGTGATAGAAGAATTACTAATGGAAAATTATTTTTTAAAATATTTCAATGATAAGTTTAATTATCATATTTAATTATCACATCAATGGACTGATTCTATCTCTATTTCAAAGCGCAGTTTGACTTGATAATTCAGAGAACCCATTTTATGATTGATACCCACTAAACCAATTTTATGATCTATTGCAATAGAAATATCACTACATATACTTAAATTCAAATTTATAAAATATTATCATAAACTAAAGTAACTTAAATAAATTTTATTTTATTTTCTCTACATGTTAAATATGCTCATTTATTTTCAAATTCATTATCCTCATAACTGACAAATGTTTAAAACATAGAGGCAGTTTAATCTGATTTTATTAGCTGAAATCATAGGCTTACTTTTAGTTTGGGAAATGTAAACAAATGTAATGCAGAGTATAACATAACAGAGATGCATTATTAGAGATTTAGAGCATCCAAAATTATATCAAGTACTCATATCTCATCCACACTATATACAAAAAAATAAATAGTAATTAAGTGAGAAAAAAATAATTCATTCTTCATAGATATCAATATATCAATACAACTGTTATTAAATACCTGAATAATCCAGGTATTGAAATCAGCAAAAGTAACTTAATTGTGATCTTATTAGCAAATATACAATTTGACTCATGCAAAGTAGCATTAAAATAAAATATAACACTATATAAGTTAGGAGTAAATATAAAATTTATAATTATATCTAATAAATGAACCTAGTAATAGAACATTAGGTCAAAATTTCATTCCAACAGATTATTTAATTATGTACATAAATGGCAATACCAATACAATTCTACATTAACTGCTGCAATCATTTATAAAATATGATAGACCTTCAAGCAAAGAATGTATTTACTAAACACAATCAGTAACATACTGTTGGAAAAAGAACAGAAATTAAAGTATATATAGAGTTGACAAAGAGTTTTATGAACGTTAATTTATGAGTTGCAGGTAAGGTGTGATGAATATTCGTTATGTAAAATGTAAAATTGAAAGGAAGTTTATACGGTGAGGCCCAAGTGGGATAAGAAATGAAATGGAATACAAAATGATGAATGAAAGTACACCCACAGCATTACTATCTTAGAAGTATTAAATAACTTCAACACCTGTAGTGGTAACTGAATAGGTAAGATGCAGAATGAAAATCAACCTGAGAATGGAACGCATGAGATTGAAAACCCAGACAATCATAAAATGCAGAAATGAATTCAAGAACTATGATACATCAAAACATAGCATCGAATACAATATGCTATTCAATGCTATAATGTAATTAATCAAGGAAAATACATTAGGAAGTTAAACAATAAAGTGATTCAAGCACCTCTAGATAAAATACTGATAATAGATTTCAAATACTGAAAAGGCTATACAAAAGCTGACTGTGAAAAGAAAATTGAAAGATTATAATGCATAATTTTTTTAGGTAAAAAATCCGTGAAAAGTGATGATATACCTTTTCTTAAGGCAACTGATATCAATAGGAAAAAACAACATGTCTAATGAAAGTAGAGGAAAAATCAAGTTTAGCTAGAATGCATTCAGAAGAAAGCCACATATTCTTAAACCAAGTATGTCCATGGAATTGAAGAGAAAGGTCTTTAACAAATCCATAACATCATATCATCTAATTTATATTAACTTCAATGAAATAGTATAGGTATTGCCATTTACAACTGGAAAAAAGTAATACAGCGCTAAAATTGTACAAAATAATTTTTTATAGTTTCTGCCATCAAGAATCAGGAACTAATAAACTAACCATCTAGAAAAAATAATCAGATATATATATCAGAAATCAAGGAGCTCTATTAAAATGAACCAACATTTTAGATAAGATTATTTCTGAAAAAGCGTTACATTAATAAAATTTTCTCTGCTTTAATAACTACAAGGACATAAAATTTCCTCACCATAAATTTCATTGTGATGCAAATTAATAAATTTAAGGTAGTTTAAGTACTTCTATCCCTACTTACTGAAAGCATAAGCAAAGCAAACAAGCCATCAATATATTGAAAGTATCAATGGTTATGTAGATGCGATCTTCTCCTCCTGTCCTGTTCACTAATATTTCATGATAAACATCATTTCTTATAATAACCCAAACATTGGAAAACTGTGCATTGCAACTCTTAGCAAAGTTATTTTTTTCTAAAAATTACACACAAATTATAAACAGGAGTGAATAAACTAGTTGAAGCTTTTTTTAAAGACTGACTTAAAATATATTAAATATTTACATTTAATATTTTAAACTAAATCAATGGAAAATAAGCAAACTTGAGATAAAAATACAACAATTTTGAATATCAATGAATTATAACATTTTTCTCTAAGTAGCTGAGCTATGTTTTGGCTATAGTAAACATATTCTTGATTTTATTGCTATAAAAGGAATATAAAATTAGATTTTTACGATGAACTGGTAATCATAGAAGATCTAAAGACAAATTAAGTGAATGAAACGTATAAATTATGGACCTAAAAATCTGCATTAAGATAATTCATTATTAAAGATTCTATTGTTTGAGTATGAATCAGAGCTGAAATTAGAGGAGAAACAGTATCTTATATAAATTATTAGTTCCATCTCATCCAATCTGAAAATAAAAGGTATTAAAGTGCTCGTTGATAATAAAGTTGAGCCATGGTTTAAATACTCTGCAATCTTAAGAAGTACTACAGGAAATATGTTAATAAATAATAACTCATAATAACTGAATACCTAGGAGAAATGAAAAATTATTAGAATTACGAGACATACAAGCATAAGCAACGATTATCTAGCATAGCATGGCAAGGAATTTGTGAAAGCATGCAGAGCACCAAGAATAAAAAGGTGTAAATCCGATACCCCAAAAGCAACATAGCAGAATTATTAAAATGTTGATCAAGTCCCAATTCTTTGTAAGTAATTAACATCCACTTATTCAAACCCTAAATAAAGTGATAAAGAGGAAACCGCAAACATTCCTAAGAGAGGTTTAAATTTCAAAGAAAGAAATATAGATCAAGAATTAACCTAGGCCTAAAATTCCTGTAGGTTATCCACCTCATAAAATTATTATTCTAAAAGTAAACAATGAACACACAAAGCTTCCAGAAATTTAGATGAAAAATTCTTAAACTGATGAAATTGACAAGCAGATCAATTTTCAACAGGTCCCAACTTATTTCTGAAATACAGCATAACAGTTTCATAAAGACTTTCTCCCCTATCTTTAACTGTTACCATTTATTTTTTTTAATAGAAAAGATTTTATTTTAAAAATTAATTCAATTAATATAAAAGATAATAGTAACTATAAAATTAATAACCAAATTATTGCCAATTTGAAGAAAATTAATTACCTTTTTTCATTGCAAGCCAAACAATATCCAATATGAACCTGAAATACTTGCTGAACAAATAAAATAATTTATATTAATTGTGAAATACATACTATTTGACTGAATTTCATTACAATTTCTTATATAAGGTTGATTTTATAAATCTGCACACTAGACAGAGTGCTCCATTTTGAAAATGAATGAAAGATAAGAGCAATAAAGACAATTTTTATAGAAAAGAATGATATCCAAAACCACAAAAGTTATTAGAGATCAAGAACTAGTTATTCACAGAATATCTAATAGAGAAATCACATTTATTGTGCATTTTACAAGGTTGAATTTTATTTTTATCAAAGGAACACCAGATAGGAATTTTTGAAATAAGACAATAAAAAGAAACCATTCCAAACCATAGGATTACATTATGACTGATAAAATACATGCATGCATCGAAATTGGTTCAGTAAAAAAAGTATAGTTAAATCATTCCAAAGAAAGAAATAAAGGTTTTATAATGATTGCTTAATACAAAACCAAAAAAATGCCAAAAACCAAAAGGCATTCATTATACAGAAATTTACAAAAATTATTGTGAGGTAAAACCAAAACAAAGCCTTAGATATAGTTTTGAACTCTTTCAAAACAAAATCAAAAGCACAATATATTCTTTGAACAAAAAAAATAAAATTTCATTTATGTGTTATAAGTATAAAATGAGTATTACAACAGAATAGGTTTTTAAGTCCTATTATGAATATATAATTTTCATTATCATGCAATATGAATGTAAAAATTTTATAATTAAGCAAGATAAATTGCAACATTCTTTTAAATTTGCAGAGGACAATGTATGACACTAACTACGATCAACAATGGGATCTTATGTTTTTATTGCATACAGATATTTAGTGAACTTTAAGAGTATTCATATTAGATGATAAAGTAAAGTTACAAGTAATGTGGTGTAAGTTCATGTTAATATAAGTGCATAGGATATCATTAGTATTTTCTGACCCAGCCCAAATTAAGACTCCTCCTTGCAATTCAATAATCACAACAAGAGAAACCAAACATTTTTTTAGATAATGCCACATGCAGGAACTAAAAGTGAACTATTCAATCAGTCTATGGCTCATTTCATGCAAACTTATTTCTTTAACCAAGATCTACTCAGGTACATTCATGAGGTAACTTCAATCATATGAAAATTCATTGCAACAATTAAAAAAACAATATGTGCATTTTAATAGTATAAAGTGATGATATTGTCTTCCTTGCAGTGAACTGAAACACTGACACACAAAAATCACAGGTTAATAAAACTCCAAGGCAAAGTGTGATGAACTGGCAGCATGCTGCAACTTGATGGCTACACTCCTGGGTTACAGAGGCCCATAAAGAGCCATAAAACACTTACGAATCTCAAGTTCCATACACTTCAGTAGGATGTCACACTTTCAATGATGAACCTACATCAGCAGCAATTCTGGTTGGATAAGATTTAAATAGTTAATTTATTATAATGCAGACTCAAGGAGTATGAGAGTTGAAATCAATATACTGAAAAGATTTAGATTCAGATTAAATTTAAAATGATGATAATTTAAGAACCTTACAATATTAATTGAAGATGAGTACTTGCATAAAATAATTACATTTCAAAAGATTATTTTATTATAAGGTATTGATATAGTTTCCTGAAAGAGAAATCAAATTATTCTTTATCCTTATTTAATGAAAAATATGTGGCTAGGGGATGGCTAACTGTAGGGTAATTCGCAGACAATATTGATTCAAAATTCTAAAACTTACTTTAAACGAGTCAAAATGACTCGTAACAACAAACTAAGTAAATGTTACAAAATGTTTATCAGTGAATTACAAACAGAAAAACTGATAAAAAACAAACTTCATTTAATCCATAATTTGAAGGCGGTAAATAAATTTTATGATCTAATGAAAATTAGAACAAATAGTGTTTATATAAAAAGTCAAAAACACTCCTTAAGGGTATGTAACTAGTTTATTTAAAAATGATGAATGAATAAATTGGCATATATGCTTTCAGTTCTTTCAGAAAAACTATCTCAGAGACTTAAAGAGTAAATGATACGGTATATAGGTGAAAAAAAAGAAAATATAAGACTTCTATTATGCTAAATTTATAATCAGCATAAAATTAAACAGTAAATAAAGTATTTTGAACAAAAAGAAAAATCAATATTTTAAGGATTTAAACATTTGTTTGTTATCATCAAATGGTTTCAATTACAACATCAATATCATTTTCATTGAAAAGATGACTACTTCATTCTTGAAATTATCATTAAACTCAACTTTTAGAGTATTAAATCAATAAGAATTGAAAGTTTCCTAAATATATACTATCGATGTACTTCATAGGAAAATGTAGAATATAAATTTGAGGCAAAATTCTTTCAAAACTATCAAGTTATGATAAATAACTAAAAAATTTTTCTTAATTACCCATGCTTATACTGTTCCAATATGGCTAAATTTAGCAATCATCTTTATACTTATAAGCTGAAATAATTTTTTTTTAATCGACCATAGTGTTAGCCATTGACTGCTCTCTTTGGATTCAGTTACAAATGATGATCAAAATTTACAAATTTTAAACAAGGTCATAACAAAGATAATAATAAGGTAAGATAAAATCTTACTTGAAATTAATTTTGCAGTAACATGAGCTCATAAGGTTGTGATAAATTACATCACTTTGTATGTGAAGCTTCCAGCTGTTCATAAAAAACTGTTACCTATTCTCTACTCACAATTCATAAATAATAATTCTCAAAAAATTCCTAAATAAAAATGTGACTGCATTGCTCATGAACAGAATTTTCATTTTTCATTACCTGCTAAGAGTACTTCCACTGGATGCCCTAGCAGAAACTCCAGGCCTAAAATCTTCATCATCATCAATTCCTCTGTGAAGTGAGATTGCTGATATAGAATCTAGTTCATTGAGTGCAGCAATATGTGCTTCCATTGCAGTACGATACTCAGGTGTACTCAAAGATGCCCTTGTTGGTTTTCGATACCTTATTAGAAAGATATACAAATTGAATATTTAATAAGAAAATATTCATTACAAATATCCATAAATAAAAATTTACAAAAAATTAATTGATACCAGACAGAGTAATTTCTACTTCAGGGATTAATACTATTTCCATAGAAAATATTTAAATTTTGCAATAATATCTCAGACTCATTCTCAGAAATTATGTATCAAAAACTAACAAAAAAAGCAAATCATAAAATACATAATAAAATTTCAAAGAGAATTTCTGTATCATTTATTTAAATCAAAAGTGATTTTACTACATAAGCCAATTTCCATTTATGACCTTGAAAATTTATGATACTTCCTATTATTCACTAATAATTAACGTAGACACAGGCAAGAATAGATTCCCAAATTAATGTGAAATACAGACTTACCATAGAATAGATATTTAGCTTTACTATCATTGAAATGAGGCTATACAAAATTTTACAATGAATAAAAAACTTATGGGTTATATGATTGATAATTTTAAAAAATAAACCTTAACCTAAAGAGCCACAAATTTTATACCATAGTAAAACATTGAGCCATGAAATATTACACTCACATTTTGAGGTACAAGGAAGAAAACACCACAGAGACAGAACTCATCGCCATTGCTGCTGATGCCATCCATGGCTGAATAGATAAGTTATAATTAGAAAATTGGCATAATAAATACTTAAAAGAACAAATTGAAAGTTTTAAATTTGCATACATTTAATATTTAAACCACAATTTGTGACCAATTAAATATAAAATATTAATTATCATGAATTAATGTTATTTTTTTAAACTATCCTGAATCTAGATAATTATCTTACGTGCCTGAGATAACAAGTCTCTTAAAATGTAAATACAAGACAATTCATTAACAAAGTAATTTTACTTCCTACCTGCAACATGAATCCCAAAGGACTGAAAATTCCTGCAGCAATTGGAATACCAACAAGGTTATACATACTAGCAAATACAAAATTGTATCTTATTCTTCTGACGGTTTTCCGAGATAAATCCATGCATCCTACCACATCAAGGAGATCATTCTAGATAAAGTAAGAGGAAAAAATTTAACTTAGCAATAATACATCTCAAATCTCCAAAGTACAAGAAAATAAAAAATAAGAGCAATATTTGTAAATAAATAGCATTTGCAGTTCCTTCAACTACAGTATTGTCAATGATAATAGATAAGTTTTCTATTTAATTTTCTCAAATAAATATGCTTACCATGTTCTAAAAATGTTATTAAAGCATGTCACAAAATTGAAAACTGAGTGAAATAAACAATCATAATTCTTACCCTCATTAAAACAACATCAGCTGCTTCTACAGCAACATCAGTCCCTGAAGAAATGGCAATTCCTACATCTGCCTGGGCTAGGGCTGGAGAATCGTTAACACCATCGCCAACCATTGCAACACGAGCTCCCTTTTCTTGTAACCTCTGTATTTTGGCTACTTTATGAGAGGGTAGAACCTCGGCAAAAACCCTACTTATGCCAACCTGGAGACAAATACTCAAGATCAGTAAAAATTTAGAGTTGATAGATGGCTTGGAAATGCTAAATTATTTTCAGATAATTACCTGTCTGGCAATGGATGCAGCAGTTTTCCTATTGTCTCCAGTTAAAAGTATCACCTCCAAACCCATTCTTTTCAGAGTGTAAACTGCCAAATGTGCCTCAGGTTTTACTTTATCAGCAACAGCAATCATAGCCACTAACACACCTATCAGAATAAATTTTTCATATGATTCTTTAGTAGGTAATTATATATAAAAATTTTGGAAAAGGCATTTTTTTATTGCGACTCAATTCTCATGGAAATTATTCAGCAATCTCATATCAATGGGATTGAAAGCCTCATCACAAAGAAAACTTAGGAATATTGAGCCTAAATAATGATTTTATGTAAAAGCATATTTACCATTTACAGCACATAAGACAGCAGTATGTCCCATTTCTTCTTCATCAGTCATGCGGAGATCAACATCCATGCACATATTTATCCCATTTCTCTTCATCCATTCCCTGTTTCCAATCAAAACCTAAAAAAATGTATAAATTAGTAAAATTATGATTGAATTAAATGATTAAAATGCTTTGAAAGACATATATGACAAAAATTTGGAGAGTATATTATTACAAAAAGATTGAATTTAGTGCTACAATATGATCAGATTTGAGAAAATAATTTGGAGGAAATTAAGAAAGAAAGAAAATGAAGAGATTAAATTAAGAGCCGGATTGAATCACGAGGAAAAAATTAATTATGAGGCTCATTCTTGATTGCATTTCAATACAATTAGAAAATAAATACCTCATATGTTGCAATACTCTCTGCACCAGATGCCTTTTCTAATGAGGGTGAACTAAGGAGTATTTTCTGCAGTTCCAATGATCGTTTCTCCTGCAATACTGTTTCACTTTGGTTCATTTCTACAGATACGCCATTGACTTCAACAGATGGCCTACTAGTGCCAGCAGGTCTTCCTTCAATCAGATTTCTAGAATCAGAGAAATAATGACAAATTATGAGTTAAAATTTCAAAATTAAATCAATCCAAACAGATGTATTCAAGTCAAAATTACATACATTCCCAAAATGAGATAAAATAAAAAATATAATAGACATGAAGCTCGAATAAAAGATCCATAGCTTATTGAGGCATATAACCATTCATCACCTTCTTTGAATTTTGTTAACATACAGAAGGTTCAGGTAGGCAAGTAGGTTTTAAAAATTATCTTTAAATTGGAAAAAAAACTACCATAAATTAAATAAATTCAAATATTGCACTACCTTATTTGGTTAGTGTAGTTGGAAAGCTGCTCTGATTGAAGAGCTGAAACCATTAAGGGTTCTATGTGAGAGATGGAACACTTAAGACCACATCCAGGTACTGCCAGAAAGTTCTCACATTTTGCAGACAGCTCTGTGCCTATCGTATCCTTGACATAAGTAACGATGGCTGAAATGATATAGTAAATATAATATATTTAATAATAAAGCAGATAAAAATAAACAAATAGGAATGAATACTATTCCTATTTAACTAATTCCTTTAAAGAAGAGACTCTTACCAGAAGCAATTGGATGTTCACTGTTAGCCTCAGCAGTTCCAACTAGACATAAGAACTGGGCAAGGGAGGATATAGTTTCATCAACAAACAGGCAAATCCTTGAAACCATCGGTACTCCATGCGTGATGGTCCCAGTTTTGTCAAATACAATAGCTTTAACCTAAATTAAGAAGAATATTAATAAAACATAAGAGGACATTGATACTTATTCTTTAAAAAATGTTTTCCCTTCATGATGAACCAAATAGTTATTTTTTTTTAAATCTAGGTTGCTTCCATATTACAATTATACAATGAGTAGAAATGGACATGAACTTAGCAGTATTGCATTTACATAATTTAAAACCAAATGGAATTTTCCTATGCATTTAAATATGCTTTCATAATTGGATATTAGGAAATTGTGAATTTCTGAACGTGAGTTTTGAATATTTTACAGCAATTGAGTCTGAACAATAAATAATTGCAAACATTTTCTAAAACAAAAACATTTTAATTAAATTACAGTAATCTCAGACAGTCTCAGACATCTACAGTCTCAGAGCAATCAAATCGCGTATATCAAGAATTATGTATACAACTTATCTTTATCTTTAATAAATTCAACTTTTCAATTCTTTTATACCTTGTGAGCATTTTCTAATGGTTCAGCTCCTTTGATGAGGATTCCATTAATTGCACCAACACCTGTTCCAACCATGACAGCAGTTGGTGTTGCTAGACCAAGAGCACATGGACAGGCAATTGCCAAAACACTGAGAGCACATCGGAATGCATATTGGAATATTATTTCTTCTCTATTGAAAGCTTCTTTCTCTTCATCCTGAAATAAATAATATCAGTATTAAGTAACAAATCATTATCAAATATATATATGGATAACTTATTAGTATCATTCAATAAGTTTTTTGTACTTGTCATCCATCATATTTTAAACATTATTAAAATAAAGTTAACCAAACTTTCATTTGTTTTCATTGATCCACAAAGTAATTATTTTGAATAAAACTTAGAAGAAATGCTTTGACTCCTCATTCTATACCTTCCATCTATTTGGACTCTAATTTCAAAAGGGCCAACAATTAAAAAAAAAAGCTCTCACTAAAAATATAGAAGATGTGTTCAAACCTTGAGAGGAATGTGATTAATATCAACATAGCCACTGATTGACCATCCGATGAGAGTCACAGAAGAAACACCAATGACAAAAGGAACAAAGTATCCCGCAACTTTGTCAGCCAATTGTTGAATGGGTGCCTTAGATGTCTGAGCTTCTTCAACAAGTTTTACTATTTGTGCTAGAGTTGTAGCTTCACCTGTATGAGTTGCTTCAACCAAAAGCAAACCATTCTGATTTATAGAACCTCCAATCACTACAGAACCTGTGATAAAACATCAAATGATAAAATACTGGAATTATTGCAAAATATTATGGAGTTCAGTTGGACGTTAGTTTTTACCATCCCCTTTTACATTCAGTTCAAACAAAAATGGTATTAAATTGGTAGAGTTACTTACTGAAATATGGGCAAAATTCAAACGATATCAAAATACTTAAGTACACCCCTGCTTAAATTCTATTTCTTAAGGAAGATAAGTTTATAAAAATGTAGAAAAGATAATAGCATACCAATTTTCTTAGGAACAGGCATGGATTCTCCAGTGATAAGAGATTCATCACATGTTGATCTACCATAGATTACCTTCCCATCAACAGGTACTTTTGCACCAGGAACAACCTATTAATGTGAAAAAGCAGGATGTAGATAATTTTCTGAGAATATATTAAATAAGAAAAATATGAAATTTGTATGTGATTAAGCTTTCAAATTAATTATAACGGCTAGTTAGTACTGTTGTTTATAATTTGAAAGAATGGGTTGAATTCAAATGATTTAATTTATCAAAGGGTCTTAATTCAAAATTAGAAACTTAAGCATCTGATTCATACAAAAAACTAGAAACTTAGAAAAACTAACCTTCAGATGATCACCTCGTTGAACCAAATCTACATTGATTTGAGTCTCGCTTACCACTTGAAAATCATCACCTAACTTAACAAGCACAGCCTCAGTTGCTTTGAGAGATAATAATTTTGAAAGTGCTTCAGATGTCTTACCCTAAAATATAAAAAGGAAATTAGCTTTTTGTAATATTGAGATAAACGTACACTCTAAAAAATTAAGAGTGATTAAAACTATGTTACTTCCTCTCTCAGCAAAACCATGACTTACAAGAGTTCAATTTAGGTGCAATTTAAAATTTGGGAAATATTTAATAAACATTCAGATCCCCATTCCATCTAAAAAATCAGATAAAATCAGAAGATAAAAATAAGTATTAGGTGACTTTTTGAATTTCCAAATTTACCATGAAGATTACACCATTAGCTACTAATACAAAAAACTTATATACTTCTTGTAGAAATCATGGTCTTAAACCCAAGAGTAAGGTTTTTTCTTTCACTTGCTTTACCAAAATTGTTTTCAGTGGTATTTCTTTCAGTAGCAAATAAATCTTATAGAAATAACTGAATCATTGTTAGAGAGGAAATTTTTGCAGTGGATGACCCCATTAACTAAATAATTATGGTTTTAAATAAATGAAATGGTTTATAGTGTTGATATATTAAAAAAACTAACACATTTACTGCATACTATTCACAAAAAACACAAGAACTTTTACAACATAAGTATTTGACTAACCTTAGCTATATGTTCTAGCCAACGTCCAAGAGAAACAAAAACTAATAGCATGGGTGGAGTGTCAAAGAAAGTTTGAGGGCTGTTCTGATGTTCCATGATCATTGCTCCCAATAGCACACCAATGGAATACACATATGAAATGGTTGTTGTCATGCTGATTAGCACATCCATATTTGTAGTCTTGTGCTTCAAAGCTGCCCAAGATTGAACATAGAAGTGCCAACCACCAAAGAACTGTAATGAAAGAAATAAATAATTCATTATTTATTTCTTGGTCAGATATACTTATAAACAGATACAAAAATTGAAAATGGAATACAAACCTGTACAGGAGTGGAGAATATAAAAAGTAAGAGATTCTCCCATGAGAGTCCAGGAATAATCATGCAGCACATAGGCTCATGTGAACCATGACCAGGCATAATTAACATGAAATATGTCATCACAGTCATGCAAGGAATTCCAAAGATTAAAGAAATCATAAAAGCATTGCGCCATTTGCTGATTTCTTCTCTGTGGTCTAAATACCTCTGACCACTTTCCCACCTACAGTTAAAAAAAAATGATTATAGATTCAAATTGAATAAAATAAACATAAGTTATTAGAATTTTATTTAGGTAAACATACATATGAAGTAAATAAATTAAATATAAAACTAATTTGAAAGTGAATTGCTCTAAAATCACTTTCAGAATATCATTTCAAGTGAGAAGTAATCCATAATAATGATGAAAAAAGATAATAATAAAACATATCTATTTAAATAATGTTCTAAAAAATAATATCCAAAAATTCTAGCAAATAAAAGTAGTTCAGGTTTGGAATATAAATTTAAGAGATGAGAGGAACATTTGTTAAATTGAATCCACACACCTGTCTCTTGAGGACAACAAAGTTGCTTCAAATCCCATTCCATTTATTGCTTCAATTATGTCTCTAACACCAGTGACTTCTGTGTCAAAACGAAAAAGACCCTTTTGGGTAGTTAAGGCCACACTAGCATGTGTCACTCCAGGCAAACGAGTAACACCCCTCTCAATCTTATTCACACATGAGGCACAGGTCATTCCATTTATCTTAAATGAAAGAGATCAATTGATTAAAGGACCCAATAACTCCAACTTTAAATAATTTTCTTTCAGGAGAAATCAATTATACAGTAAGTTTCATGAATGATTTCAATGCAGAATGGTTATTTTAATATCATATAACATACCCTAAGCTCAACTCCACCTTCGCCGGTACCAGGCTCAACAACAACTGTTGCAGGAAATCCCAGTTCACTGATGGATGCTGCAATATCTTCAGGAGTTATTGCTGATGCATCATATTTTATCTCAGCTTTTGCTGCCAATAATGCAACTAAAATCTCATGGATACCTTATGAAGAAAAATATTAAGGTATTGATTTTCTTATGAACTTAAACTGGTAATATGAAAAAATATAAAAGGAAATATAATTTCTTACCATAAACTTTTTTACAATGTTTTTCAATTGCTGCCACACATGATGCACAGGTCATTCCTTTAACTTGCAGAAAGCATTTGGAAAGCTTTTTTCCATTCCCTGCAACATTTGTTTTTGCTGGAGAAAGAGATCTCTTCGCGATAGCACCTATTAATAATTGAATCACATGCTGTTTATGATATCATTCAACAAATACAATGCAAAGTACTTATGTAATACATGCTACTATTACATGTAATACATACTACTATTACATGCATGTTCATGAAGCAAGCACTCGACTGAATGAAAAATACAATGTTTATATATGGTCTTTCAATAATATTTCTTAATACAAAAAACCTTTATTGCTTCATGAAATTTTTAAATATATGATATTATTATAAAGAATGTTGAAATAATTTATGCAGCAATTTAAAATAATATTTATGTTAATTTTTGAGGTATAGCTCAGATTTCACAGATGGCATTTCATTCAATAACATGTGTGAACAACACATCTTGTAAACCTTTTATAAATACCAACCTTGTACATGTTCCAAAAAATACCTTGTTTATATCATATCACAATTATATGCAGTATTCACCATTATTAGCTAATGCAGTAATACATTTTTTTAATAAAATATAATAGCAGCAATTACTTGTTTTGTAAGAACATCCAAAAATAATATGAAGACACTGAATGCTGAAGTATTTTTCTACTTGATTATATCAATTAAATATAACAACCTTTAAATGAATATTTCACATCTGCTATTCACACTTTTAATTAAAAGAACAGGGAAATAAATTTTGATTGATCAAACTGCACAATTTAATTTATAATTTTTACTATTTTATGAAAACATTTAGATCAGGGAGAGAAATGATAAAATTATAGGGAAGAGAAATTCATAGAGCCTTGGCACTGAGCTTTTTAACTTACCATTTACAGTTCCAGGATCTTCCTTTAGACTAGCAGTATATCCTAAAGCATGAATGGATGAATTTATTTCTTCTATTGAAACAGGGAGATCAGACTGCCATTTAATTATAGCCTCGCCTTCCTTACAATTAGAATCATTCCAATTAAGTTTAACTTCTGAGGAACCATTGACAGATAAAATGGCCATTTCCACATCCTTTCCAAACGAATTCTCTTCTATAATTATACTTGACTGTAATAAATAATGTAACTAATTATTCAGTATCATATAAATCTTTTATGACAGATAAATAAGGAAAGTATAGATTATAGATAAAGTCTAGATTCACTGAAACTGAATATTCATTACTGGTTGAAAAATGAGTAATCAAAAATTCTTCTGAAAATATAGTACATATGCACACCATACATAAAGAGATAATTTGCTATTATGTTTTGGCTTCAATGAGAGGTAAGTTGAATAATAGAAAATTTTAATTATTTAAATCAAACTTTTAAAATGTCACTGCACTTATTTTATTAGAAACAGATTAAGAGAGGCTTATCTTAGCCTTTAAATCATAGGAATTAATAAGCATTTACAAATTGCACTATTTTAAATACTAAAACACCTTCTGAACCCTGATATCATGACATATCAAGAATTCTCTCCAAAACTTAACAATGATCAACACTTATGAAAATTTATTTTTTCACAGATTCAATAGCAAGTAAAAAATATTGTTTAAATTATATTTATTTGGTAAAAATTGCTTACATTGAATGCCTTAAAGAAAAGAAACCCTTTCATAAATATAAAATTAGATTGCTTTCCAAGGATTTAATAATTAAAATATTTGTTAAAATTATGAGCAAGTTATTTTACAAGGATAAAAAGAGTTGCGTAAAAATCAGTTACACAAAATGACAATAACAAATGCTTTGCAGTAAAACCCTCTCAGCTTATAATAAATTTTCATTATTTGCAACTGAACTAAAAACAAAACATTGTGCACAAAATTGCTGCTCATCATTCTAAGATTTTTCTAGTACTGATTGTACTATTTCCTGTAAATTTTTTAAATACCCTAAGCCTTAAAGTAGCAAGGGAATGATTTACACCATACAGTTCAAATATTTAGAGAAGATGAAATTTAATTATATAAGTGGTAATAGCATACAACTTCTGACTTTAATAATGAAATTATTACTTAATTAACTTATTAATTGAAATTATAATGAGGTTATATTACGAAATATGAAATTACATCCTGAGGATGTAATTTCATATTACGAAACCGGTTGCAAATATAACAATTCTCTGTGGAAATTTACAAAGTTGTTTTTATTACTCTGACTTTAATATGTGTTATTTTTCATTCAATGATGTCCTGATAAACACAATCAACTACTAATTAAATATCATGACTTTTTAACCTGACCCCTTTACAATACATCGGTGAGCATTACTTAAATGCTTCAGGATGCAGAATGGGAGTTATTATAAAATAGAGGTTTGACTTATGTTGACTTAAACTTATTAGATAAATTCAAAGAAACAAAATTTCTTGGGGATATAATGCCCCCTCCATGCTATATAGGCTATTCCAATATAGTGAGGAAAATAGGAGTATTGGATGCTAAAACTAACCATTTAAAGGAATTATTTTTCTGTGTACGATACGGAAAAGTAATCAATTATGTAAATAGAGCCTTGTTTCACATACCCCTTTCCACACTCCAAAAAAGGTGCCTAGCAGGATATTTACCTAAGGTTATAGCCTCAGTCAAGAATGTAGTATATTTAACTTCTTGTCAATGTCAATATAAAAATGTGAATATTTATAAAAATAAATAGAAAAAATTAAGAAAAATTTAAGGGTGTTAAAAGTATGTTAATGTAAGTATTAACTTAGTAAAAGTCAGGTTTTGACTTAATTTGTCAGAATATTTTTTAATAATTAAAAAAAGCTTGCATATTAAAGACATAAATAAGATGTTAAATTGTTTACTTACTGAAAGTAAGTCAGTCTTCTGGAGTCCTAGTCTAACTTCTTTAAAATGGATTGAAGTTTTACTCTTTGTGATGGGGCCTTTGTCCAACAGGGACACTGATGCTTGAAAACCAGCATCTTCAATGACTGTGCACAGAGCTTCAGGTGATGTCACAGATGGATTATATTGCACAAAAGCTAATCCTTCAGAAAGTGAAACTCGTGCTTTTAACACACCATCAGTCTGCATCAGACAACCTTCTATACTTTTAACACAAGAATTACACGTCATTCCCACAACACCAATCCGTACATCCAATGGTTCACTTTTAGAAGATGGCAGCATTGCTTCAAAGCCCATGTCTTCAATGGCATCTCGCAATTTTTCCAATGAAGTAACTGAAGGGTCATACTCGATTGTGGCATTTTTCTCTGCTAAGCTAACCTGAAATTTAATGAACAAGTTTAAACCAATGCTATGATTTACATGATGAAATAATGTGACATTACTTCTTCATGCATTTCAGTGTTAGATAAAAAACTTATTATTAAAGAATCTTTCAAATCAACACTATTAGTCTTACAACCTTGAGATTTCCAAAACCAAAGAAAGAATATACAAAACATTCCTAAGTGAAGTATGATTTCTGTATAAAATTGAGCAAAAAAACTTCATATTTAGTGTATAGGTAATGATAATGGATTTTCTAAATTTCATGGAATAGGGGAATATAATTTTTATTACCATAAAACATTCAATACCATTACCAAAGGAGTTTTTCAAACATTGTCCACATAATTAACCTCATAAAATATATATATATATATTTCATAATGTAAGTACATGATGCAGATGATAAAATAACATATTGTCCATGATTACACACACTCACCTTTATCTTATGTACTCCTGGCTCACCACTGATTTTTTCTTCAATGCTACGTACACATGATTGACATGTCATGCCATTCACCTGCAACACTCCCGTAGCTGAACTGGATTCATTGTCAGATTCATCCTGCTGCAGGGACTGATAGCCTTTGTTACCCAACATTGAGCTGATGGTAGACAAGAAAATGAATTAAATTCATATAGTTCATATACAAAAAAATAAAGGCAAAATTACACTTCAAGATTAATATAAATTAAATCCAATATTTTAACTATTTTATTTTACAAGTGAGAGGTTTAAAATATCATGATGAATGAATTCCATGAACTCAATGACTTCTAGGGGATTAAAATATGATTTCCAAGGGACAAACCTAAAATTTACTTTTAGCATCTGTTTCCGCAAATAAATAATGAATGATTTATGCTCAAATTTATGTAGACAGATTAATATACTAGTTTAGAGAAAATAATATATAAACAGAATTTTTTTCTAAATACTGCTCTTCATCTGAAGAAGTTTTTTTCAACAAATTTAACCAGTGCGATAATGAAAGATACATCTAATTATATAAATTTAATCAAACCTAATATGCATAACAGCAGAGAAAAATAAAGGATTTAATGAGTTAGGAGAATAGAACTAGTAGATTGCAAAATGCAAAATTAAATGTATGCTATAAATTTGTTGCTACACATACTCACTTCAACCTCATATAACATGATTAACTTGATACAGTAGAGGAGGGGAAATTTTATTCATAGGAAAGGTGCATATAACCTAAAGCAACATATGACAACATTAGATAGCTTAAGAAACTGCATATTTTAGTGGAATATTCAATCTCAAACGTTTAAAGAGAAATAGAGTTAAATTCAAGAGAATTGTCAACATTAAAAAATGCTATAAAATCCATGAAGTCTTCAGGTAATCAAAACTATTTTAACAGATGATACAATCAGTAGGATGTTGTTACATCGGTTAAGATTTTTATGGTTAGGAGAACTTAAAATGTCGAAGTTCAAAACTATCATACGAAAAGAGCAATTAACAAATAGAATTATTTATGAGTGCAATAAAAAGTAATTTTAGAAAAATAATTTTGGAAAATAATTGCCTATCCTAAGGGTTAACTTACGGCAACGGTTCTGATGCTCAGGGACTCAAAAGTCTTAAATCAACCGTCAGAAATAATGCTCTAAACAGAGTTCGCAAATTTTACGTCTATCCTCATCCTCTGGGTTTTCCAAGCAAAGTTCGCAACTGTAAATTTATTTCCTTCTTCCTCGTAAAAACCATTGCATAGGTTACCTTACATGATGGTCAAAAGCAAAATATTAAGAGAATAATTATTAAATTTGGCCAAATTCGTAGCCAATGTTTACAAATAACCAATTAATTTTCCGTTCCAGAAAAAATCAATATTGAAGGAGGATTTTGAATCATGTGAACGGATCTTCAAGTTCGACAGCGCGATAAAACAAAATAAATAATATTTAAATCGAACGTTTAAACATAAAAAAGATATGATGAAACAAAAGAATTCGAGAACAAGGGAAACGGAGACTAGAGGTGTCTTTCTAGATATATTTTGGGAAGACAAATAAAACATAACTGCGAAATATCAAATCTCTCTAAAAAATACAAACATTTCGCAACGAAAGATACGAAGTTAAATTCTGCCTAAACAGCTAGTTAACAAAACACACTATCTGTATAAACGGAATGAAGACAGAAAGTCCATTTAATCACAACCCTTACACCGTTAGCACCTTAAGGGAGATAGGAGGAGGCGACTAAGGCAGATTAATGGTATGCTTTTTCACTTTTTAACTGCTATAGCAACGAGACGAAAAGCAAGACTAGGACACATTCGCATAAATGCAGCACGATGACCCCACGAACAATTTTTTCGCATCATTCAATAAGGAAGGGCAGATTGAGTGCCGTTAACCTTCATCCCACACAAAAAGGGTGGGAACTCAACAGGGATGCAGAATCACTCACCACAGGAACTTTCATACATTAACACCATAAAGAAAACACTGAAACACGGGTTATTAATGATTAATAGTTATGGATGTTCTTACGAATCATACGACAATACGCCAGTCTTTCACAGAAACAAATTAAATTCAGATTGATCTCCATCAAATTAGAACGGTAAGACAAGCTTGATAGTTATCCTTAAGCATCAGAACAAGGAGGCTACAAAACACTCTTCACGAATTCCGTCAACATGAACCATCATCAGCCAAGTATCCTCTTCTGACATACCCTGATTTTGTCACATCAGCTGCACCTGATTCTTTGTCTTTCCTTTGCCTCATGAGCGGGTCAAGAATCACGGACACCAGCGACTCAAAACCGCTGGTCAAGATTCGCTTCCTTGCGGTATTCCAATTACAATAAAAAACGCGTACTGGAGAGGCAGCATGAGCACGTCCGGGATGTCACCGATCACGCAGACGTGCACGGAGGTCAGAAAACGGACGCTAATTCCGACGCCCGACAGATGCTAGTCGTGCTTCATGCGGAGAGAGCTTTCTACCGATGCTGCCCGGAGTCTTCACCACGTACGACTGACCCTACGCCCGCTCTGCAACCCCCCCAACGGTTTCCCCTCGAACGCTCATGGCCTCGTTCCGCTCACTCCCTTAGGGCCCGATTTCACTAGGGAAGTCGAAATATTGAAAAAAGTTGCAAAATGTGGAGCGAATTCAGCCTAATTAAGATGCACGGTCGGCTGAGAGGGTTTGTTCTTTAAGAAGCGGGAAGAACGAACGCTGCAGCCGAACATCGGCTTGTGATTCATCACGGATATCCTCAACCTTGAACTGTTAAGACTTCCATCGATGGTTGCCGAAATCCTCGGGGAGAGAATAAGGTTTCCAAAACGAGTGAAGAGTAAATTATTTTGCCTCTTCTGCTGCATCCTTACAACGGCTTAGGATAACCTTTAACCATTAATTCTTCCATTGGTGGTTCCACCGAGATTCAGTGAACGAAGCTTCCAATTGGAGTGAGGACGTGCTTTTCTTACCGTCCTACCATACGAGGAGGAGAATATATCCTATCCTAACCTCTTTATCATCAAACAGATGCTCCAACATCCACCGACACAATATCCATTCTTCCGCATCATTCTTACCTCACTATCTCTCGCATTTTCAAAGCTATAAACGGAACAAAGACAGCAAATCAAATGCGCGTTTCACCTGATCCTAAGACCAATAAAGTAAAGAGAAATAATTAGTTCATCAAGAGATAGGGCAGCGGGAACGGATCAAAGTTATCGGATGCGAAATGCATTAACTTAATCCACTTTCCTGATAAGACCAGGGGGTCAAATAGATAAGTTTTCTGGAACTGGGTTTCCGAGAAAAACACAGTCTATAAGAATGACACATTATTTCTATCCTCAGAGGAATCTGATAATTGAATTGCATGGAGCAGAAAATGCTTGATGGAACTGATTATTCTTGATGGCAGAGAAAGCGAGACGAAAATCTAAAAAAGAGGTCCAGTGATGAAACTTTATGCAAAATATATTCTGAAATTGTACGAATGATTAATTATGCAATATGAAAAGTGACGAAATTTTAGGACAATGGAAATGAAACAGTTTTATGTAATTGATGAACCAGATATAAAACAAAATATTAACGTAAACTGAATAAACTATTCACCCCCGAAGACTGATTGTGACAAAATTTCCAGTATTTTCGACTACCGAATGCTAACGTTTTCTGGAGTAGTACATTATTTGAAGGTTACATTACTTCGAATTGGCATTAAATATTCCGAACTATTTGGTTCATTCGTAGATTCAGTACTATAGTACACACCGCTGAGTATTATTTCGTACCCTTGAATCCTACGAGCGTGGAACACGGGAGTGCTTTCATCTCGTTACCTTCTGAGCTATTCGTAAGGTATAACCGAGAATAAGATACTTGCATCATACACCACTTTCTAGTGTACTGACAAGTGATACAGAACCGTTATTTCAGAAAGTCAAAAGAAACACAATGGTTTCCTTATTAACTTGAATGGGCGGCTAAAGAATAAAAAGACTTCCATATGAATACAAGTAGAGCGTACATTTCACATCACCTCTCAAGATAACGAAGGAATTATGAGCCCTTTTTGTTCGTAAGAGACCTTGCGGTAATCCGTCACACGACAACTGAAGTTCCAGAGGATGTAAACAATGAGAATTTGTCATCAGATGCCTTATTTTGCAGAGATATGCTAATTACCAAATTGTGAAAATATTCAGGTAAGTTTGAAACACATTAATTTTTGGAGAAAGAAGAAAACTATGAAAAGAAATTACAACCGTAACTCCAAAAGTAACCTAAATTGATTCCGTAACAGATTCTTTATCTCAAAGGAAAAATATAAACAGATTTCTCTGATTTGGAATGGGAAGGAGGAAAATATATTTATTCGTTTGCTTTTAGAAATAAGTTTAAAATAAAATATGATCGTTTATCAACATAATATGGAATAAAATCCAACTCATATTTACGAAATAAGCACTCCCGAAATCCATTTTCAGTCAACAAAAGTACGTATGTTCGTACCTTTTTTCAAATATTCTAGCCTCTGAATAAAATCAGTTTTGGGATAGACAACTAAAGGCAAAAGTGAAACAAATCAATTTCAAACCATTATACTGAGAAGTTCGTTCAATGTTCAATAGAGCAAAGTATTTGCGAATTGCTTCACAAAAATTTCCAATCATCTCCTTAAACATCGTACAATGAATAAATCAGTTCTGTTTGATTTTGTATGACATCCAAAACTAATCGAACATATTTAGTTCTTACAGCCATCAATGACCATTCTATAAATCAATAAGGTTTGAAATCAGGTTCACCAAGGAGTATAGAGAGGAAAATTTATCAAAGACGACCAGTACCAACTTTTTTCACTGTGATCCACTGATCCACTCCATCCACATCCAAGATCCACTGTGGCAAAAGGAAAAAAATATTTTCGAAAAATTTTTCCTTTACGAGAAGGAATAGAAATCTGTAAGGAATTACGATAAATGTATCAAGATTGACTTTAGGAAACCGTAATTTTAATAAATAATTAACGAAGCCTTCACTTTGTGGAACTCCACTTATATTATTGTGGAATTTTTCTAAGTGAGTTATTGGCCTTCCAAATTATTATTTTATACACGCATCCAGCCTAACTCTTCATCTTCCTGAAATAACAATGAATGGTAATCTTTTAATAAATATTTTAAACAAGTGTCATTTGGAAATCCTCTTAAGCATTTGAGCTAAGTAAAAACTTTTTAAGATTGGCCAGAAGCAGTTAAAGGAAGGCAGTAAAAAAACAAACAACGTTTCCATCACAACAGCTGCTTGTCACAGATATCAAAATAAAGAGACCCTTTCAACATGAATGCTTCGAGATGCTGTCACCAAATGACGCTATTGGTGAGGCTGCAGACGAAATCAGAGCCTTGCGTTATCCGAATGCTCCAAAAGAAACTGATCGTGTCATCGTGTAGAAACGGATACGATTCCAACAAAAAATAATAAAAACACACTAAAGTAAGTTGATATTTAAGGCACTTGGTTTTAGTACATCGCCCATCATCGAAAATAATATAATATAAATAATAAAACGGCTTTATTTCAGGGCAAGGTGGAGATAGGTTCGTCTTATTTAGTAACAAGCTCTAATTCAATCGTTTTGGCCAAATATGGAAAAATGGATAGCGACAATAAAATGATTGAGGAACTTGGATGAGAAAAGATAGAAGTTAGGCGTAAAAACAAAAGGTTAGGAAATATATATAAAACTGTGATAGGAAAGCCTTCGTTGAAGGAGTTAAAACACAGACTTCGGAAACCTGACTATCTAGGAAGAAATGATCATATACATAAAATTGCCACTCTGAAACAGAAAACGGACGTCTATAAATATTCTTTTCTAAATCGAGGAGTAGTTGAATGGAACAATTTACCTGGAGAGTTATTGGAGCCTTTTCCTCATACTTACAATGTATTTGTGAATAGGATTAAGAGGATTAAATAATTCTAGTTTTGTAGACCATGCATCATCACATTTTGCAAATATTATGTAACATTTTCTCTTTGAATGTACTTAGTTATACTTTGTTTGATGTACAGCCTTCGGGAGGTTTCCCTCTCGACTAGGGCGAATGCCAGGTAGTATTACTTATGTCCCCCTGAAAATGTAAGCTACCACCTGACCTGGTGCCTATTTGTAGTTCTAATATATAATAATAATATATCATTGAAGTTTTAAAAAAAGTCCATTTAGTCCGAAGATTCTTTGGAAAATATAATATTTAGATCGAAACTAAAGTAAGAGAATTCGGTTATTATTAAAGGAAGAACAAGGTCTAAAAATCATCGGAAAAATGTGAATGATATAATTTTTTAAGAAAAATTCGTCTATTCTAGTAATGAGGAGGAGGATGCTACGATATTCTACCAGCATCTGAACCAAATGCACCCAAACGAATTTTTGTAAATAAAAAACCCAAAGAAATAATTTAAAACCGATACGTCGTGTTATCAACTCCCTTTCATCATTAGCAAGTTCATGGCTGACATCCTACGAATTTGACTGATATTTGAATATGGCTAAACCAGGAATTCATAATGATTAATTGTGAGTCGGCAATATTTTCTTCTAAAATCAGCAAGAGATTCTTATTCCCTTATTTGGAAGCTATATTTCAATGTCAAAGGAAGTTGCGAATTTGATATGAGGATTATATATTTAGACCTATATTTAGATTATATCCTAGACCCATGGGAAACCCGGATGCAAGTCGACTGCAACTTCACTTATGTTAGCAGAACGAACGAGAAAAACGTATTGCAAAGTATTATTATTGATAAAGTATATATTATTAGTATTGACGTGTAAATATAACCAGATTCATTCTAAATGAAAGCATACATTAATGTACCACAAATAGATAAGGTATTCTTATGGACAAGTCCGGCTTTTAGAGAAAATTGTTATTACAGAAATTCTCCCCATCGGGTTTCCACGGCATTCGCCCATTTACCAACAGAAGCTTGTGATATATTTATACAGCACTAGATACGTATCTGAAAAAAAACTACAAATTTAAAGCAACTGATGAGCAAAAACAATTTTCTACCTTCATTTTTCGAAGCAATGTTTTGGAATAATAAAAAATAGGCGGTCGTTTACTGATACCTTACATTTTTTATCGTAGCGAGAACTGGTAAATATGTAGTAAAATTATATTTAATGTACAAGCCAAGCCCAACATTCGTTGAGGTATTACAATAACTTGCACACCGAAAATCCTTTTCTGCTAATATAAATAAAATAAATACGAATAGACAGAAAATTCCTTGCAAGTTGTCACTACCATTAATACGCCCGAGAATGTGAAAATATCAAGAAGTTTCTCTTCTATTCTGTTAAACGATAGGAAATTTAATCTACCCACCAATCTATGATTAAATGAATATTCGATTTCTTTCATCGCACATCATCCAATAAACTCTAATAAAACAAAGCGTTTAGGACAATCGATCCGTAGGGAAAGTCAGTCAAAATTAGAAATGAGGGCATTTTTTGAAGTTTTCATTCTTTCCGAGTATGACCGTCGGTGGTTTTCTTATCGCGAAAGGAAGCAGCTCTCTGCAGAAGTCACATGTCAAAAAGTATTATGGCCGACGAAAATTACTAGTGAATACGGTGTTATAACATAAGTGAAGGTGACAAAGCACAATTTTTGAACTCGTAATCTAGCTTCAAAACCACCCTTTCCATCTAATGAAAATAAATAATGAGTAAATAAAAAAGGTCTTTCACTCTTTCTTAATATCATTTCACAAAGATTGACATAATTTTTCAGCGATTGTTTAGACACTTATGATTAACCTTGGTAAACAAACAGTACCTCAATATTTCCTTACAAAAATACTCATTGTAAGAAATGTGCTATTTATATCGAACAAAAATAATTGCCTAAAGAATGAAGCAATTTAGAGCTTGTAGCGTTGTGCACAACGAAAATGAAATGCAAAATTTAGTTCGATAACATAACGCAAACGCACTGCTTCCAGTTATAAATATATTAAGAAACCTTCGTTGACAACCAAAGATGTTTACTCTTTCGTAAGCCATTGGAGAATGATAAAAAGGGGTGTGTTTTAATCCTCGACTACTCGTTCTTCCTTTAAACCAGACTGAAATACTTTACATACTAGTCCAATAACTTCGTATAAGTGCTCCCCAAAATTATTACATTTAAGATGTAATTTAGAACACTTCAGCTACCGATTTCATTAAATAATTCTATTCGTATATGTTTAATCATGCTTAGTTCATTGTTTCTTTGAGATAACGATCAGACAACGGATAAGAAACGCAAGATTAAGGTGTGGCTGCGATATATTTCGATATAATCTCAATGAATAAATGAGATTTGGTTCGGAGAATACGTAATATCTTAAAAATAGACGGAGTACTAACGACAAAGACGTAGAAAAATCTTTAACCTATATATGACAATGGAAATCGTGAAATTACAGCTGATTTTTAGGAACATAGCTCTTTTTGCTGTAAACACGTAAAGACAAGATTGAAATCATCGAAATTTTGAACAAAAATTATACATCTACTTCGCTCTCTACCAAATACTACAACAATCGAACCAGTACAGAAGCACAGACGGGCGAAAGGTAACAAATAAAAACATGAGCTACGTTTGACAACTCACTAGCTGAAGACCGAACTGCTGCCTGAAGGTGTTCCATAAGGCGTTCGGACCGCTCCATTTAATAAAGGACTCCTTTCCGAAGGATCCATAGCGAATCATTCCTGCACTTTCGAAGTTGTAAACGCACTATGAGGAGTTTGGGGGAAGCACCCAACTTGGGTGGACACAGGAGAAGGGGAGGTAGGAAGCTGATAGAGGGACCCATAGAGGAAGCCGGGAAGGTTGCACTTGAGAGATACGGAGGAGACCTGACGAAACGATGCAATGCACTTTCATTACGAAAAGTCACAATGGAAAAGAGACGGGCATGAATGGCGAACTGGTTGATTAAACACTGAGGCAGTAATGAGTCCGATTGTCGGTTTGAACTTCATACCGTCCAAAATCAACAGCGTGTTATGGAATGAATGGAGAAGACTTAATATTTAAGGGTGGGAAATGAGGTTTATGTAGATGATTTATTTACCGATCTATACCACAATATTTGAATATTTACGGCCAAGTGAGTTTCACATGTAAGGATTTGACAAGGAGTGACCAAAATGAGAATAAATACTCAAACTTTATCATATCCTAAACATTGAAGACCAATTCTTTTTTTCTGGAATCTGTGCGTGGCTCATATTAAGGTTAAGTTATTCGGATTACCCATTTCAAAAATCTCTATGCACAAAATAACTCTTCTTGTCAATCAAAGACAAAACAACTTTTATCGCATGAAAAACTAGGTAGGTACCAATGACCGAGAAGAAAAATGAGAATAAAACAACAAAATGAACTTACGTAAACTTTTGAGCACTATCAAGAGCAATTAAAAAAAATATAATTGATAAAACGTGAGACAGCGTTATTAGCTTGAGATAAGTGAGCAAATGGAATTATGAAGCTTGATTTTTACAGTAAATATGTTCACAGTACCTGTCTTTCCAACTGAAATCACTTAATAAGAGCCAATTAATACAGCTATTACAATAGCATAAAATACTTCACATTATGAAATATGCAAATTGGAATTAGACCTACAATTTAAAACTCAATCAACATACTTTAAATAACTATGAGGAAAACTAAAATTCAATACCAGTCTACATACTGCATCTAAGATGAAGATGGGATCAACGTATACACCAATTCAGTAAAATTTCATCTACGAACTAAAAATTATTTAAGCAGAGTCGAATGTTTCAAAGATCACTTAGATATGGATAATCTTCCGTTGATTATCTGCAATGGATACAGACGTTGAGCATTAGATAAGAAAACCAAGTATGCGCGTACATGGCAGAGTACAGCAGCGCAGTACAGATAGCTTTCATTCAGAAAATCGGATGCGTGTGCAGAAATTTCCTCGGATGACGTTGTTGAAGATTGTGCTCATAATTGATAAATAAATTTATTTCCAAACTTTTAAGAATTTTATGAAAAAAATTACTATCAGGTATTGAGAAAAATTTACAAACATCAATAAGGAAACGTTTCATTGTTGACATTTATGATTCGTTTCCATAATAAAAAGTTTTCAGTATTTTTTATCAGAAGATCACGAATTGAAAACAAAAACTCATTATGAGGTTAGGCAGGTGTTTTTCAAATAAGACTCATATTTAAAACATAATATTAAGTGAACATAATTATCTTATAATTATGCTTATCCAAGACCGACAATTTAAAAGACTTATGGACTCGAGAAACTAACCTAGGATAAAAGACTTTTGTATTTGCTGATTTGAAAAAGAGACTTGGTTACATGTTACATGAGAATATACTCTTAAGATATGAATTTCATGCTATGACACTAAATCACCTATGGAAAAAAATAACTCTTTCACTACAAACTACATTCCAGTAAACTTTCATTTCATGAAAATTTTCATTTATTTTTTTCTTCTATCAGCGCTCTACTAATTGCTAGTGGTATTTGATGATGATGATTAAATTAATAGAAAAACTCTAGCTTAACTTCATTGAAAGCCTAGTGCTGATGTATAATAAGTTAAGGATAGCAATGGGAATTATGATGCCAAACGACAGAATAATGATTATCTTGAAAATTAGTTCCTTCTCTTAGTACAATGGGTCCATCAACCATTATATCTGTTTAAAAATAAGAAACTATGAAGAAAATGGACCGATTCTATTTTTCCGTTTTAAAAACACGAAACTAGAAAACTAGACCACAAAACACTGCGGTCAGGTGCCGTGGCATTTTTTATCTCCTAACCAGACACCGTTGAATGTTTATTAGTATACGGAATATTCTAGCGACAAAACAAAATGGGAAGGATATTAACTGAAAGTCTAGGATTAAGAAATATCACTCCCTAAAGCTCAGAGAACGTATTTTTAATTTATATATATTGGAAAACAAATAAATTATAATAAAATATATTTTTCGCTACAATGTTACAGTAAAATCATATTTAAATCTACCTTGGATGCTTTACTTCTCCGTATACCTAATATTTCTATTACCGACTAAACAGGATCTCCGAACTTTTTAGCTACTACTTCCATCTCGGGGCAAAACCGGTCTTCCTTTCGATCATAAAGATAAATAAACGATTCGCAGGACAGGTAACAGATTAAAATAGACTTCACCTTGAATTTATAACCTTATTCATTCATCTTTCTTGGAGATGGAGATATATATCAATGTATCCTTTACTTTTGCCCCAGTTTTGCTCAGCAACATGGTATACGAGAGAAACACGGCTATCGTGGCCATTGGCTCAATTCTTACAAAACTAAAAGTAAAATAACAACCGTATGTCTGCAGCTACAAAATTATTAATACATCGTAAAATAAAACCATTAATATGACAATATGACGAAATATTTTATGAATATCGAGATAAATTATTTAAATGGAATGCATTAATTCAGCCTCTATAAAATAAAACAATTATAATTTCAGTTCCATAAAATTTAAAAAAATTTAAGATAAATTACAAAAAGGAAATTTAAAAAAAACATTATAAACGAGCTACTACTCTCTAAAAATCATTCCGAAACGCAGAGGAATCTAAAGTAAAATTGGTTCACTACAAACTAGCAGGCCTAGTTTCCGTAAGAGATTATTAGCAGCTAATGGCGAAAGGAAAAATTCTTTAACCGCCCTTTGGACCTATCGGATGAGCGCAAATAAATGATTTATACTTGAATACACACTAAACTATTCAAATAGCAACGAATAAACAAAGTTTACAAGGGTTACGCGATAAACCGACCATTTTAATGCACATTTCGTACAAATAAATGGACCAATCGGATTAATCAAATCAGATTTAAATATAAATATGCTGAGCATAGCTACAGAACGTTCGATATGGACAAACAGCACCATCATCAGTTTCGGTGGATTGACATGGCAAGCGTGCCACATGTCAACCAACCATTTCACTATTTATCTCTTATCTACACGCGACTTCCTTCGCTGAATGCCGCTACTAGAAAATAGCGTCGCTTACGGAGAGATGATGAACTATTGCCACTGAGAGAACCGCGAGCAGAAGAATAAACATGAGTCACGTCAATGGACAGCCGAGAGATTCCTCTGAGACTGTGGAACTCGGAGGAGAGTGAGAAATACTCGAGGATCTCTGGCAGTAGCGCTCCGAGGCAATCGATGGGGATTCAAGAAAAGAAAGTTCGCTTGAGAACAAGGTTCTGTCTCAAAAGAGCTGTCCTCTCACCTATTTAAAAAAGATCGCGGGTGGAATAAACCGGTTTAAATCCACAGTTGCAATTTTTTTATTAATTAAGTAAGTTCAGTTGCTTAATCACGGTTGATTTTACGTAATAAATGAATAAACAGCTGTTGTAATAATTAGTTCAATTCCTTGGTTACCAAAGTTACTTGATGCCTTTCATTGTCAGAAAGTTGTCGATTGATCCATGTACACTAGGTTATCTTTATGTTCAATCTTTGCTAACAGCAATAATATATTTACATAAAGCCCACAGTAAGTTTTTTTTCTATTAGGAACCACATGTGACCTATGAATATACCTTTTAATTTCCGAGGTCATTTTGAAGCGAAAGTATGATCGCATGGCATAGATTTACTGCTCATTGCAGTTATTTCATCGATTTGTCACGGAATAAGTCTAGCACATTATTTTCGTGCAGTGATCCAAATATTGACGCATGCAAGACAATGACCAATACACAGCAATATGCAGGGATCAAGATATATTCGTTTTTTCATAACCGACAAATGGCTCGAGACGCAAAACCAAACTCCGTCACTTCCGTTTTCTGCATTTTTCATCCTCTTATCGCTGAATTTGTGCCTCATCACCACTCGTGATTGTGACTGTTCCAGAAACCGTTTCCACAGATTAAAAGCATTTGCGGATGCCACAGACATGGATGACTAAATCGATGCAACGAGGTTGCCATTGTGACATAATAACGAAAATCTGGAATGGAAGTCTATAGAAGATTTAAATTCCAAAATTGGTAACTATAGACGAGAGAAAAAAATTATTCTTCCAAGGAATGGTTTTACTATCAGCACCATTTGACTTATTAATCTAGGTCTCCATGATGACGTAAGAAAATTGTTTCCATAGAAACAATATTTCCCTCAGTATTATGAATTTAAGAAAAAACATTGTTGCGAAAATTAAGAACAAATTGGGTAAACGTAAATTTAAGCATTAGCAATCTTATATTTCTTTCCAATGACATTCTTTGAAGAATTAGGACCTCAAATTGTAGGTAGTTCATCAGTAAGCATCTCACAGCTAAAAAAATTTTCATCATGCAAATTAACTTTTGGAACATACGATAGAATTGAAAGAGATTGTTTACTTTTCGAATAAACATATTAGAGAAATAAAACTACCGTCCCTTAAATGATAATTATCATACATGATTACTTTCGAATGACTTATTTGAAAATATGATTTGAATATTTTTCTTCAAAAATACCAATAACGAAAGAAATATTTCCTTTGCTAATAAGGAAACATAGTGAGACAAACTATAAACCAAATACACTTTTATTCCAGTTTCAATAATCTGAAATAGGCCATTACATAATATTCTCATTCTTTTCTAAAACTCATTTCGGAAAATTTCGGGAAATTACATAATTTGAGGAACTGTTTTTAAAGACGATTCTAAAATAAATGGACAAGGTAAACTTTTACTTGACTAAATTTCCAATACGATTCTAAAAAAATCTACAAAAATTAATCATTTACGATATAGACCTTCACTATATCGCACTTACAGATATCGCCTATTCAATCAATGATTATGGTCCTCTAACTTGCAAGTATTCAAAATTTAACACGGCAGGATTTAAGTAAAGGAAATTGGTATTTTAATAGACGCTCAACATTTCAACGCCAAACTTTCGAAAAGATCGAATTCATAATAAGTCAAAGCAATTAACCTGGGGAGTGTTGTATAAAATAAGCTATATATTTAATACACTTGCATTCAAATCGTGCGGGCATTTTCTCATAACCGTTTCTTATCGAACCAAGAGCGATTAGCAGCGAAAAAAAGTGCCGTTTCCTGTTCAAAGATAGTGACCGACAGTCCGTCGCTTTTGTGTTTTAATCGCGCCGTTTATGCGACTCGAATTCAAGGTCCTTGGTACTGAAGAGAAGATTGAAAATAATCTGCTATACAGCTTCCCAAGCGCGGATTGGACATGTTGACTTCATTGCGAAGTATGTGTCCGACTTCGGATGATACGCCATCCTTCCAACGAACGAGAGTATTACTGGTTCTTATCTTTGAAACTGAATTTTGCAACAATTATAAATATGTTACATAGTAACGAAACAATCATAAAAAGTAACAATAATAGGTAACAAAAACAAGGAAAAATAAAGATTAATAAAAAATAACATTTAACAATTAATTGAGATGGCAACAATCTTTGACATCACATCGACAAAAAGCACGACAATTGCTTTAGATATGATAGAATATCTACAACAAGGAAGAAATTATAATTTTAGAAAATGGAGCTGCATTAATGCGAATACATCAATTCAAAAACTATACAATTCACAATCTTACTTTCCGGTAAATTTATGACACGAATGCTCACCGAACAATTTAAAGAGAGTAGAATTTAGGACCTATTTCACCTTAATTTTGAAATAGATTTCAAGAACGAAGAGTCCTCCAAACTGAATTAATTAATGAAAAGAATTTTAATACCATCCGAAAACGAGGTTTCGACGAAAATTTCAAACAAGAAATCATAAATTTAAATCGATCTCAATAAGAAACAGGTGCAGATACACCGGCCACATCAATTAATACTACTTTCTTGAAATTCTTCCAGTTTTGCAACATCGACGGCCGTATTTCAACCGTGAATTAGCATTCCTTTCACTTCAGCGGTTTTTGTCTAAGGATAACTAAGGAGAAACAATCTGCGATATTTACATCGACTCAAAACATGAAACTCTAAAGCAGGGATGCGCAACCTTTCCGCTATTGACGGCCGCACTACAGACTTTTTACTTCAGAAACGGCCGCCAGTAAGTCCAAGTAAACTTAATAATGCTTTATGATTTACGTAAAAATATACAAATTTCACATAAAAATGGAGTATGATATATGTGACATATTCAATTTACTGGTCTACATGTGTAAAAAAATGTCTGCGTTACTTAAGATGGTATAAAATAAAAGTTTTAGAGCAATTGTCCACACACACACGGCCGCCAAAGTACTTGCCCACGGCCGCATAGGACTGTACGGCCGCAGGTTGCGCACCCCTGCTCTGAAGGTTTTTGCATATAAAAAGTTAATTATTCTTGTATTATAAAGTTGTTAACTCCACGTAGAAGAATTTAAAGTCCTGACTCAGTTTTCAAACAATTACTTGATCAACTTCTGCACCCAAAAATTGGGTAGACACTTAAAACACACACAATATTTAAATTCTCCCTTGATTTTAAATTCTATCGTGAACGTTCGTAATTTGTAGTCATGGTAACCCTTAAACGGGTTTACTAAACGTATCAATTAATCACAGGAAGTACTCCAAAACGGCATTTAAGATATATATGAAAAAACAAAATATTTCGCATCCCTTTTAAAACACCAATATCATATTATCATAAATACCAGCATATTTAACTTGAAGGTTCCCGAACCTGATTTCGTTGAGAAACTGCCACTGATATTGTTCCTCGATTTAAGTAGGTTTGCCGGTTTCAACTTCCATAACGAGGAAGGACAGTGAAGGGGGTATGAGTGACTTGCTAATTCAACAGGAAGTGTGCCTATCAAAAGATTCCGAAAAATTTTTAAACCAACCTTTCCAACAATGAAATGTATTGTTGCTTAGCAAGGGAATAGAAAATCGTAGATCGGAACTGTGAAAAATACTGAATTTTCCAGTAAGATGAAAGCGGCAAATAATAACCTTGTACGACAAGGTCAGGTAAAAAACAGAATTTTAAAAAAATATCCCATAGTGACATAGCAAGACATGCTACTTCAATCTTACTTCTGAAAAGTAAAAATGTCAATTACACAGACCGTGAGAGCTAATCAGCCAGTTGGCATGGCAGCGTGAGAAATAACAGTTACTCTTATTCTTAAACGAATAGGTTACGAAAAAATCAGCGTAGGGTAACAATTAAGAAAGCATATCTAACACTTATAGACTTGGATACGTTAGGAAAAAACAAACAAAAATTTTAGCTACGCTATAACTTTTGATTTTATTTTATTCAAACTTAATCATGATAAAACTAAATTAAACTGGTCTCGAGGCATTTATTACTACTTAAAACACAGTAACAGCTGACTTTAATAACTACGCAATTTCATTTTAACAAACTCACACATTTTTACGAGGTAAACAGAACGTAGATTGTTTACTCCACAAAATCTTCATATTACCATAGAAAACATGCATACATACAAATCTGTCGATAAAAGGGGCATGTTATAAAATACTAAAAAGAAACGTTTCGCTCTTGATTACTCTTGCAGTATAAGGTCCACCCATTTGATATCATCTCAATGTATAAATGCATTCAGAGCGTAAATTTCTTAAGGAATCATTGATATATTTTACGCCCTCGAGGAAATAGTTCAGAAATATTTCGGAAACCATCACTAATTGAACATAGTATGCGATCGATTATAATAATCTATCCTATATCGATTATAATAAAGTCGTTTATTATAAATCGAGCTATCGATTTATAATAAATTTATGCATCGTCCTCAACTTTATTTGAATGCAGACCATGAACTTGTTGGCAGGCAAATGACGCCGTTTGGCACCTGAGGTAAATGAAGAGAGTTAATTACGCAATCCAGATAAGTAGAATACTCTGTACTTCGGGGACGAGGTAACAGTTAAGAAACAACACAAATCACTCGATGTCCAATTGTTTCCGTTCTTCACTTGCTCAACAATGCTGAATTAAGTCATGGCCAAGAATGATCAACCGAACAATGTCAATAGTTGTGTTTACACATGAATGAACTTTAATAGATGAGCTACGGCTCTTCTGCAAGATGAAAAACGCCACAGATGGTTCTAATAAATATAACATGATTTGTATCCTTACTATCCATACATAAATTTGCCATTAATGATGAAATTAGACGACATTAAACTGTAAACAAAATGTATTTGACATATGTTGTTGTTAGGAAATACACATAAGTCTTCTGAAAAGGTAAGGAATTAAATAAATGAAGAATAAAATAAAAACAAATAGATTTAGTTTCATTTGTAAAAAAAATTACGATATGAAAGTCATATTACTTTTTCAATTTGATTTGTAGATAAAGCTCAAATCCGAGCTACTGTTCCCGAAATTGCATTAAAATTTTTTGATATTAAGAGAATTTAAATGTAAATGGAATACAGCAGAAAAAAAACTAGAATGAAAACCTTTTATCCGCTTAATTCTGAGGGCGGTAAAAGGCATGATATTAATGAATAGGTTCCCATTAATTCTATACTCGACTATCTCTATATCATAAACTACGCTGCTCTTGTTTTGACATTATTATCATTTGATATAAAAAAGGCGTGAATTTCTGAAGACGATAAAAAGCGTGTTTTTTAAGGTGAACGGAAAATGCCACCGCAATTTAGATAGATGAGCTAGTGTCGAGATATTTCCACAGATTCTAGCTTGTTTAGACAACCATTGTTCCTGATAATTGGAGATAAAAGTAGACGTTTTCAGTGACACAATCGGGGAAAGTGACGCGGAAAATACTAAGGTGTTAAGCACGGTAGTCTTCCTTCCGATAAAATTGATAGAATGGAATTTTATTCATTTCCTGGTCATTTTTCCGAGTTTCGTGATTATGTGTTCTAAACCTCGAGTGATTTGATGGTTTTCAGACTCTTAAAGAGTAAAATATAAGACTATAATATTTCTCATCTTACTGAGTATTTCTAATTACGAAAACTTCTTACGTGCAATTTTAAATTGAAATAGGATACAGATTGATGATGTAAAAATATATCAGAGAATTGTACGATTTCCAAAATAAATAGTTAACCGTAAATAGTTAAAAATTATTTCCATAAAATAATACCGTAATACATTGAATTAACTTTCCGAAGCATAACTAAATCGCAACATAAGTTAGAAAAAAAGTATAATTGTAGATTTAACAGTTCAGTAACCAAGGAGATTGGGATATTCTTCTGGTGAAATCAGAAATTATTTTTTCTAATGCCAATTAATTACGATTCAACAATTTATATTTAATAAGAAGTTCACAATAAAAATACGGCTAATAAAGGACCAAAACTAGGATGTATTAATTCCAATCGAAATAAAATGAGAGGAAATCAACTTCACGAGGATGAGCTCAATATGAGTAATCGAATTGGACGATGAGGGTTTCATAACGAAGCGAATCTCATGCGCTCAATACTTTTGACCTATATGGTTATTTTCATTGCCTTCCTACGGTTAATTCGGTCTGGTTACGCAATTCGGAACTTTTTTCTTCCTCTACTGACTCCGAGTGTGACGGGATAAAATTTCCTTAGCTGGCGGAAAATTCCCTTTATGCACGTCATTTTCCAATTGTCCACAGATGAGACTCTTAGCTCCGTAACATGTTCTACATACATCAACCCATACATAAATAACGGTCTTAAGGTGTACATATATTTATATTACACGACTAAATCAAGTTTACATTATTTTCATAAATAATTTTACAGACTTAATTTCGTGTATAAATAAAAAATACAAAGATAAAAATTAAATAAAGCATTAATGAGATTTTGTAAGAGCTGTATGTCGTAGTAAATATATTTATACTTTTTCTCGAAATAAGGAAATTATATTCATTAAAACTTCGTAACTGAAATGAACATTAATCAAAGAAAATGCCAGGACACGCAAAAGTTAACCAGACTTCGCCATAGATCGTTCTTCAAAAGATTTCTATTCCGTTTCCATGAGTATTACATCGAGAGATGAGAGAGAGAGCTCTTCTTCAACGAAATTAAATTATAAATACATGTCATGAGAACTCAAGAAACCTGTTTAGGGAGGAAAAATTCAATAATGATTCTCTTACTAGTCAGGTCACATATTTTCCTCATCGAAGCTGTGATGTGTTAGGCCACATAGAAAATACAGATCCCTATCGATCTTATGAGACAATAAAATAACAATGAAATTCATAAATACATATGGTTTTAGTTACTAAAGATTGGCAATTGAACGTCTGTTAGACTTAAAATCATAGGCATGAATATTAACTAATTAAACGCATAATTTATTTATTTATTGTATATTAGAACTACAAATAGGCACCAGGCCAGGTGGTAGCTCTACATTTACAGAGAGATCCACTCTACATTTACATTTAATTACAAAAAATAAGAAAAAACTTCCTAACAGATTCAATGAGAGAAGCCAATTTTATTCCAGTCAATAATTTCCACTTCAAAATATGGGGTTGAACTATCAAATCAACATATAACATTTATTATCAACATTAAAAACCAATTAAAAGACTGACTGATTGACCATATATATTTAACTTAGTAATCACCTACGTAGAAAGAAAAGACTACCAAACCATTAGAACAATAGGTAAGTTTAACGCGAACTTAATATTAACAACAATCAGAGTCGATTGAGCTCTGTTCAAACGCTAGAATCTTAGCAACGAGTTTCCTTTCACAGCAATGAATGGAATATTCATTGGATTGCGAAACGTAAAGTGACGTCTTATTGAAGAAGGACATACGCGTATTTATCACTTGAGGGGATGAGGATCTCATACCATGAAGGGACGGCGAAATGAAAATTCCATCGCAGCCAATGGGTGGAGGGTGGTGCTTCGATGGAAGGGGTGCGATGGAGTGGAAGGAATTCTACTGCGTTTACGAGGGCGAATGAAAATCAAGCCGTTCACTTCCGTGAGGGAAAGGCGCGTCAACCGGCGACCTCTCCTAGGTGACTGTTGACGACGGGTTTCCCTAAACGACGCCTTAGCAACCGATGGAGAGGAAAAGGGGATATTTGTACGATTAGAAGCGGATGATGGATTCTGCCTGGTTCCTCGTGCACGGAATTTCTAACCGGGAACTTCTTAAAGTACAATTCTGCGATGGAATCCGGGACGATATTGGCGTTGATTACGATCTAACCTCCCTTACGCAAGCGCCTTTAATAATATATTAAACTTTTGATCCATTTTAGCACACGTTTTAGGGTATATTCTCCATAAATGTGTAGGTTTTGGTTTAATTTTGAGACGATAAAATAAATCAAATATGTATGTGCCTACCTCCAAATATTAAAATAACTTTTTTGATTATTAATCTTCAAATAATGGATATCAATTCTAAATACTTATTTTACAATACTTTTGGTATCGTTCGATGATGTAACGTTAACTCGAGTGAGTTCACATTCCTTACTTACAATCGACTATAGATAGAGAATAATATTTCAAGAGATTCACTAGAAAACTATAGACGTTCCATAAGGAAAGTTTAATTACAATGAAGTTTACGATCCTGAAAGACATTCCCGTATATCCTTATCTCCTTTGAGGGGAAAAGTTATGTAGATATATGGCTGAGCTTGAGGGAGAGAATTCTATGCATAATGTGACGCATGGCTAAGCAATTGCATGTAAAGTGATCGCGGTATAAATTGAAAGTGTAAATAAAATAGATGGGTTAAGATGATAGAGTACTAATCCTCTAAAGCGTGTTAGTACTCATAAAATGTAGTAAGATAGGAGTGATTCACTCACTAGCAGATCAGTAAAACTCCTACGTCTCAAAATCGTATGTGAATGTTAAGGACAGACCATGAAAAAGACGACAATAGATTGCCGACCTTCGAAATTTGGGTGGAGTGTAGAAAGGAAAAAGAATCGGCTTGATAGATACACAAAAAATAAGAACTGATGCGAGAAGAAAGGATTTTGATTGAAAACGAGAAAGTGACTCCACAAGAAATAGGTGAGTCATGTGTAGGAAGGATATGAAATAACAAAGAAAGGAACCGAAGTTGGAAGATGGAAGAAAACATTAAGAGGGTAATATCGGTAAGCATGTTAGTTTTTATAATGCTAGGGATGAGTTGCCAATGAGCCAGGTGAAGGATTAAAAAGGGGAACCAATAAGGAATAGTCAGGAATATAACTCGCTGAAAGGTAGAGTAGAGAAAGTATTGTCAAAATTGACATCATAGCTAAGTTCCCAACGTAGTAATGATTTACTTTCCATATAACCTCCTTGGACCCACTTTATAAACAGTGAAATATAAAGCACATCAAATACAATTCAATAAAAAACTTCTTTCAGAAGAAAATAAGTCTAAATAATACAAATTAAACATATTCAAATAAATTTGATTCCGTAAAATATCCTAAGCATCGATAAATCACGTAGGTATATATTGCATTTGGATTGTGAATTCCATTGAGTATTATAGAGCCAGAAACAATGAAGGAAATTAAAGTCTATAGGACAATAATGGCACTCGCCTTAACATAGTCACCATGGAAATGAAAGAATGTAGATGAGAATTGCTATTAAAACGAAGGAAAACAAAGTCGTTAGTTAACATCTCTGAGTTTTATCTGTCCATGATCGTGAAGCTTCGAGAGTTCGCACTGAATTTCGATGTAGGTTAAGCGAGTTGAACCGTTTTAGTGGGTCACGCAACAGGTTCGCTTTCGGCTCGATCTTCATCCCTTTAGACCCACTCTCCAATGGATGATTGGAGCAGAATGTCGGCGAACACGTTGCTTCAAGAAATCAATAAACGATGGACGGTATGAATTTGTAACCAAGGAAACCAATCAAAAAAAGCTCAAAAAGACCGATTTTCTAGCAACAGCCATGTACAATGAGCTTAACAATAAAGTGAATAATAAATAATCGACAAGGATTCGAGTATTTAAATGATTTATCGATAAAAAAACAAAATCATCATCTCCGTAACAATATATAACTGACAGTGCCACAGCAATATTGCAATAATGAATTACTTGAACTAGGTAATTATCATCTTGATTTTGCGATATAATATATTTATTAAAGGTCATTGCTGCTGAATACTGACAGAATTCAAAGTAATTTTTCGTACAAAAATCAAATATTAAGAGGAAATTAATGTTATCAAAGGAAGACCATATCCTCTAGAGATAAATTTCAGAATGAATAACGAAAAACGCCTAGAGCAACAATTTTCAATTAGTAGCCATACATAAATACGAAGTTATTATTAATCGTAAGTTTATTATTCAGTTTCTAAGAGTTGTCAAAATTAAATGTATCATGATAACAAACATACTGATGATATAGATATAATGAAAGGAAGTTTCTAAGATGTGGATAAAGGGAAGATATTATAATAAGAAGAGAGGTAGATTTTACAGCCGTCTCCATTCAGAATGCTTTGAGAGGCAATATGATTATTGCTGGAGTTAAAAGTGATAGGAAATTTCCTTCTATCATTCTACGCCTTTTGTCATTCCTAACGCTTAACTTTAAAGGCGAAAATACATTAGTTCCTGGTTATCTTCCCGGTTGACTTGGTTACCAAGAGCACGTGATACGATCTTCCGCGTCGCAAAGCATTCTGAAGAGTGAGTTGAAGTATGAAATGATTTAAGACGACATCTCCTCTGCAATTTGCACTCCAATGAGTTTGCGCCATTGCGAATGTACCGGGAAAAGGCGTACCATCATCCACTTGCCAATTATGAGTAAGTCTCAACATCGAGAGAATAATTGAGCTATAAAAATATGACGTGTATACGATTAAAATTCAAAGAAATATGAAAGAAAAAGATAGTGAAATTCATCCAACGACTATATAATGCGTCTAATTAAATAAGCCCGACAATTTTTACGCAACAATAGTCGTAACAAATACCTTTGAATTTTCCGATAAGAATACAATATCGAACGAAGATTATCACATTTACACATTTTCATTACTGATCAGTCACAGAGATTGATTTTATAGAAATTCCGAAGAGATTTTTTAGAATAAGTTATTCAAACTTCAATACTAATAAGTCGAATTATAAGAAACAATTGAACGTAACCAAACAATACGATAAATGAATCGAACGAATCAAAAATTACGTTCAACCGATTTGATAAGAATAAAGTTCACAAATACAATTATCAGATGCAATCATAACAACATTCGATTATTTCTTAACATTTTATCAAATTCCTTGCCAAAATAAACGCTATAGATCTCTTTTTCCGAGACACCTTATCTTAGGCGAGCAAAGGTCTCCATGTGGAACGTGAGAAGTAAACAAACGAATGAGTAAATTATCACGCGATAGATCTTAATGAAGAAGAGTGTTCAATACGGCAATCATATTGGTTGACTACGAATTAAAATAAATATAAATAACAGCTCCAATATGGCTAGTAGAAATTATTTAAGATCATTAATAATAGAAGAAATGGGCTAAAGAATTTCTCATGGGATTCAGAATTCAATCAGCAACAATGAACAAAACAATCGGTTTAATTATTGTATCATTCCATTATTGTCCATAGCTCAGGATAAGCGATACTATAACAAAAATACACACTTTAGAAAATAGGGTTTGCAATCAAATGTCACAGGTAAAAAATAAACGAAGATCAAAATATAGTTTAAGGTAAATAAAATGATATTGCGTAGGAGTACGAATAGTAAAAATCTTTTTCATTTCCTCTGAATAGAAATCAACCAATGAATGAAAAAGCATCAATAATGGTCCACCTAAACAGATGGGAAGCATACGTAGGTAGAGCCCGTTATGAAGATGGAAGAAGAGAAATCAAATCCGGTTTGTGGTGAATCATATGCAGGAAATACAGTCGCTGACTGTATGGACATTTCATCGAAGGCAGGAAAAACACATTTTCTCCGCCAAAGAAAGGCGAATCATCCTATTAATGCGTCTTTCAACACGATTTTGCGACAGAAGATGAAGTAAGGAAATAAAAGCCCAAAATAATCTATTCATCATAAATTTCGTACATATGCGTAAATCAAAGAGGTTCTTATTCCCCTACAAGATGAGAATCGGAAATAAATTCTGATGAATCAAATTACACATAAAAACATTAACCACAGATTTTATTTTAAGTTTCACCACAAAATATGAAGCAATACTACTTAGTCAATATTCAATTAAAGGTTTGCTTACTTGACTACGAATCAAATATGGCAAACAAAAAAGTTTGACTTCACTAGGGTGATTTTTAAACAAATTATTGCTATGTTATACATAAAGTTTTATCATTAAACGATGTTAATTACTATAGCAGCCATAAAAACGTTTGAATTGTATTCTCATTTCATTGATGCATACATATATGTAATCACAATTCGATTATTAGCTGTCAAGTTACAAGAGAAATTAGTTTTACATATAAAATACACGGAGAGAAGTTATATATCAATAAATCGCTGTCAAACCTTTTTAATTAACAAGATTCAGCCACTCCATATAAAAGAGATGTAAACTTAAAACAATAAAAGATTGAGGTTAATAAACTCCAAGAACGAAATACACATGACCTCGTCCTTAAACTGGTTACAGAGTAACGGAAAAAGATACGAGTAACGTAAGAAAGATGCAAACCACAATGTGACCTCATGAATATCTTTGTGTTTTGATTTGAATCGAGTCATTGTCAATGAATCAAAGCCAAATTGTAAATCTCATCCATGAATAATAATTTGTATATCTAATGGATTAAATTACTTAAAATTACTCGAGTTACCTAAGAAAAGCGCAAAATCATACAAATGCTTAAAAATGTACATCTGGAGGTAAACTTGCGGAGGAAATACTGTAAATATCTTTTGTAAGGTTCTGCATATCAGAATTTAGTTTTTTTAAGAAATTAGAAAATAAAATAGCTTTTAAAATCCGTTGTTCGCAAAGAATTCCTGAAATATAAACACAACATTCACAGCATTTCCCTTTTCGAAGCAATTTGAAGATAAAAAATATCACATCTATATTTTTGAAATTTGCATCGTGATAACCAAATGATAACCTGATTAAATTTTAAATCAATGAGTGAGAGAAATCGAAATTCAATTCTCTCAATTTTACTTCCGTTTGATGAAATAATAAAGTTTACTTTAAAAGGTTTTAAAATGATTGGCGAATGAATACTTAGTGACTCAGTACATTGATCTTTTGGCACAGAAGAGAAAATTGTACTTTCTATTTACTTTCCACTCAGTTTCCTTTGTGAATTTAATAATTTGAAAGCTATTTAAGCCGGAAAATCGATTTTTAATGAAAATAATTACAGTAAGTACAAAATAGCATTAATATAGTTAAGCTTAGTTAAGAAGTTTACTTTACACACCACTTTACACACAAGAACTTTACACACCACTTGTAATTTTATACAATGGAAAAAAATGAAAAACACAACAGCATCATCAATTCTGACTTTAGTTTTCTCATTGTAAGGAATCAGGTATATAAAAAGATTTCAGGTTTAACTATTCCGTACAAAATTTCAATAATTCCTGATCTCGGGTAAACTTTCGAGATGCCCAAATCCTCGATAAATTTTTCAAATTCTCACATTGTTTGAATCAACGAAAGTATTCAAAATTGAAATTCATTCCAATCATTGAAAAGATCCGACATTTTTGTTAAAATGTTTGGAAAGAGTCAAATGAGTTGAGATGCCTAAATGTAAACTGTATGTAAATCTGTCAGTAAGTCACTGGTTGTGAGCAGATCCAACTACTCGGTCCAAACAATAGATAATTAAGATCTATGCCTCACGCGAAACACAAATGAGAAAAGCTTTTAAGAAAATTATACACATGCGAAGGAAACTGTACCTCATATTAAAGCATTATGTATTGTTCTTTCTAAAAGACAGACTTCGACCACTGTAACTGAATAACTCAGTGGGTTATGTAATAGAATAGGCAAACCTAGTTCCACTGTATTCTTCAAATGTTTCCGATCATCACGTCATTCCTATTTCTCAGGAATACAAAAGATTGAGTAATTAATTTTCCCTATAAGCGTTTTCTTTGGTAAGAGAGTTCGATTACTTTATAAGTCCCTAAAATGTGTGCACTCAGAGTACGAATGCAGAAACGATTCCTTTCTAATTTACTAAAATAGTTTTATTACTTCACCACTATATTAGGAATTAATTGCAATTGACGTCACAGCACGATAAATGTTATAAAAGTAAAATTACTGAAGTGATAAGAATAAACCAATTATTAATAGAATTCTTATGCAATTATTATAAAACCCTTCTTTTTATAACATCCGATAACGATATTAAAATCATAAAATAAAAGTCGTTAGATGTGTAATTGCTTTAGAACAGATCAATTCTGCATGAAAGGATATAAAACTGTTCTCATATGAAGACCATTAGAAATCTTAATTATAGCATCGAGAAGTTGCTAAGTAAATATTTAGAAAAAATATAGACCGATACTATTAATTTAATTTTATATAGTGATGACGAGTGTAAGACAATTCTCTGTATAGAAATAAGAAAAACGAAGAAAATTTTAAATTTTTCGTTAGAGGAGAAAAGCAACAGGCGGTCGAATTGGACAGATATCTCCGAAAAACTTTCGTTTTTGATCATCCATTACGGAGTGGATGATCCATTCGAAATATTCTCGTGACGGGACGTGTCCTCCGAAAAAAATCATCCCAAAAACTGTGAAAGCGTTCGAAATCTTGAAAGCGAAAAATTAGAGTACGATTAACGTATGAAATCACATTCATCGCTTTCACTGTTTCACGGAAAAGGGTTTGTTTAAATTCCTTTCTTTTTGAATGGACCGTTCGAATATGTTAAAACCTATAATGTCATTCTGGACAACTGCATTCGAATAGCTCTTTCAAGTTTTTAACTACATAGTAAATAGACTCAGATGGATAGTAATTAAAATTAAATTTAAAAAACTCCTAAGCCGTAAAAGTAAATTTTTACAGTTTAGTACTTTTTTATATTTAATTTTAATTATTTACAAACGGTCTCCGTGTCTCGTTTTGTTTCTCTTTTATTTTTCAAATAGATAACTAGTATAACCTCCATTGCGTGTAACACATTACAATTACATTGCATGCCGTTCTTAACTAGTGATAAATTCCCGCCACCAGTTCAACCCTTTCCATTGGTGAAAAAGAACGATCAAAAACTAATTAGCTCATTGGTTACCCAAATTTTAATTCCCACAGTTTCTAATGAGGACACTTCCATTAGAATATGTAAAAAAAATTTGTATGTAAATTTCGTTCTCACTATTATTCCATTCCATCAGTCCGATTTACAATTTGAGCATGTTTAAATTGATGTTCATCCGGAAACCTACAAGACCCTTTTCCGCGTATGGTAGGTGGAAAAATTTTCGCTGCGGACAGGATTCGAACCTGCGCGGGCAATGCCCATTGGATTTCAAGTCCAACTCCTTAACCACTCGGACACCACAGCTGTGAACTCACTCAGGAAAATAATACTCACACAAAACAATGTCTTTATACAACAAATATTGCATTTAATATGGGAATTTTCCATCCAAGAAGACAAAAGTTGTAGCTAATCACCGTAGAACTATAATACCAAATGAGCAAGCTTCTACAAAAATTCTTTTCCACATTAATACCATTCCTTAATAAGATATGAAGCAGTCCTATCCAAATGAATTCAGCCGCTATTTTCCACAAAGACAAAAAACATCCATGTCTAACAGAAATCTATAATTTCATCAGTTTCTATAAAATTAACAAGAGGAAAATAAATTTCTTCTCACATTGTCATTACAAAACAATATCAAGAATGCATATTACAAAGTAACACAAAATATACTGACACCTCCGAATGAATCGACACAGGTGAAAAGCGTACCTTGCGTTCATTCGCGATATATTCGGATTCATAAAGCACGCGTATCTCGAACACTATCTCTATTCATTAAAGCTTGGCACTCGAGTTGTCTCTACGCTGTCGGCGAAACAAAGGCCAACTTGTCGCAGCGTGAACACATGGCGTCCCTCTCAAATAGTCCTAGAAATCTACTTACGTTCTCAAGCGCGGTGATTGTTACACTTTCCCGCCGTCGCCAATAGCAACGGTTCCGGAGAAAGTGAGGCAGAAGTATATCCGTAGGTTCCTCTCACACAAGCACCACTTTGGTTCGAAACGAGTCCACCGTCTGCCGATCTAACGGTTCCAAAGTGAAAGGACTGTGGGCACAAGGATTTGCTCCTTAATCAGGTTTCTGATAAACGCCGGCACGCCTACCTTGGCGCAATCCAGATTTGAAAGTAAATAGAAGGGATAGTGGAAGGCGAAACTAAAACACCTGGCTTTATTTGCAACTATAATAACAATATGGGTGCATATTGTACGGAGATGATGGTCGAGCAAAGCATACTTATCAAATTTTCCGATGCAACGAAGTAGATCAAGATCAACCGAATTGCAGAAACAATCCAGGTAAATTAATTTTCGTACACGAACAATATGTTAACGATAAACTAAAAATATAAGAACAAATGTATCGTATTGACAATGCACTCTAGTCAACAATGCTGTGACGACACAGCATTGTTGACTACACAACAATGTATTCTAGTTACACATACTGACACAACAATGAATTTGGACACGTTATCTTCTTACAATGTGTTCATATCAATTGTATAACAATATAAGAATAGAAAATAATACTTTCATATCTTATATACTGAAAAATTGATAAATGCAGAACAAGAATGCATCGCGGTGTCCATCACGTTCGCGCCAACAGGTGCAAAACAACTGCCGCAGACTATGCGGAAAAGATAAAAGCATGTGACCTCAAATAAATAAACTTAACTCATTCTTTCTGGAATATTGTACGTTGATCCTCAATGAATTTTATTTAAGGAGAAACTTAACGTTCAAAATATATTAACCGAACTTTCTGGGTTACAAGGTAAAATATAGGCAAAAGAATATTTATAAGAAAAAATACAGATCAAACAAAGTCTGCAGTTCTTTTTCCGATTATGCCCTGATAGTCTCAACTTTACGTACGTCTATATTGTTGCAGAAAATGTGAAATAATTATAGAAAATGGCAAAAATGTGTGAGGGACTAAAATATTCAATACTATTATAAATCAATGAGCCATAAATAGTCCTTTAAAGATGAACACTTCCACTGGGAGTTATATATTGCTCTGAGATTACGATATCTCGTTTTATTGAGACTTTGAAATGGAACGAATCTTCGGATATGATGATAAATAGCGGGATAGAATTCAGTATTACTAACGGTATTGAGGAAAAATAAAAATGCATCGAATAGGTGAAAACTACACAAAAAGTAAGATTCTTAGACTTTGAAACAAACTGGTGATTATATATTATTAACCTGCCATATAATATTATAAAATGATTTGATTTGTTATTACCAAAACTGAAATTATTTTTTGATAAATTCATAAACTTCTACAATGAAAATCAGATGTATTCATCTACCTATTATGTAACTGTGACAAAACAAAACTGACATAGATACCAACTTTGTTGTAAATATTGCTCATATCTTAAAGTAATTACTTACGTAGAGATGACTCTTATATCTAAATATTTTTTATTATAATAAAAGCCATTTGGCGTATTCTATACCTGATATTGTAACTACGGTGACCAAAAGTAAAGGCAAAAATCATAGACGATTACGAAATCTTGAACAGGTAACATTACACTGAATAATTAAAAATACGAGATGAAAACATAGGCAAGTGAAACAACATAAAACACCGTACATTTATCACATTTAAAAGAGTGGGGGATAATTTTGGAAACATTCAGTCAACAAATTTATTAGGTCGTAAATATTCCAAAGAAATAAAAGTGAAACAAAGATAAAATAATAGGTAAATGAAAGCACGATCTGAAATATAGGAACGTATATGAACTAATTAACTTTTCAAAGAAGGAATGATACTTGACAAGTTCCTTTAAAATCTGACCCAATGCAAATCAGAGAAGTTACAGAACACGCAGACGCAAAATTAACGCCTGTGCGTGAGGAAATAAAAGGCGCTGGAAGGCTAAGTCTGGGAATTCCGTTTCCTTAGGCAAGACTTTCCAAACTCAATGATAATATACGCACGTAACCTTGCCTTCATTTTCCTTTCTAATTCTACATTCCATATCGCCCGACTGCGTTTCTTTTGGTCACTTTTTGAGGAAATAACGTACTTTCCATCGAGGTCCTTCATCCCAAAAAATTACTCGGCCTTCTCCAATGACGACCCTGGCAGAAGGGATATCAATCATCCAAGTACGTAAATACCTTCTAAATATTATCGGACTAAGATTGCAGGGAGTTTTGTGATCATTGTCTAGTTCATATGAGCACATGCCTATATTTCTTTAATAACTGTTAGGATAATATTTGTTGAGTAATTTAGTTTGTTGAGAAATTGCTGGTAAGCACCACTTAAATGTATCTAAAGTGTTTTCTAGTTGCTAGGACACATAGGTAGCGAAACTTCTGTTGCTGCATAAATAAGAATAATATATTGTTAATGTTATACATTTTTTAACTGTAATATTACACAGTTCTATCTATAAACGATGTATAATATTGTTCTAACAATGAGTTATTTGCGTTGTAAAAATATATTGCTGTCGCAATTAATAATTTTTCGAATAACTGATAACCTACGTATGTGAATTAAAATTATTAAATTATTTAATAAATTATTTTCGAATTATAATGTCACTATGAAACAAGTATTTAAGGATTTTATAAATATAAAACATAATGCAACTAATAAAAATAGAAATTTTTCCGATACCCTTGTTGTAATATTCTCCGATCGACAAAAATGATGAAACTCAATAATAATTATTATCAATAGTTAGTGAAATACATTAAGTTCATTCTTGTGACATATAATTGTTTGGTCCTGTGCGGCTAAATATCTACCTCTTTACCTACAGTATCATGTATCAACTTTCGATACAAAAGTTGGATTCGTTTAATCCAATAATGGACACAGAAGACAATGAAAGTAGAGACAAAAACTACAGTATAATTTTTATTGATTGTAGATTCCTTTGTCATTGATTTAAAACAAAGAAATTCAATGGGGATAAAAAAAGACGACAGGAGACTTCATTGAAACATTAGGAATGTTTCCAAGGCAACAAGGCTGACACTGGCCCATAAACAGATACGTATCGATGGATGAAAGATGAAACAGATGACCACAACTCCTTAGCAGCCACGGCAACGCACGATATTCCTCTCAATTAGCGAGGGTCAAGGGAGAGATTCTTGAGCTATGAGTCACGGAAAAGTGAAGCGATGAATTTTTTTGGGTCAGACATTGATCCTACAACTGAGACTGATTTAAAAGCACTACTATACTTCACGCACTTCCCAGCTTATTTTTCTACATGGCATATATTTCCGTCTATTCATTAAATAGCTTAAGCGATGATACAATTTTTTATCGCACAAGTACAATAATAATTAGGCTAAAACGGTTTATAACATTGTTACGTCAAATATCTTTATACGTTTTATTGCGTTGCTATGTCTACAATTATGATTACAGCTTCATCCCGTAACCATGTCTACATTAGTGATAAAAATCTAGTTACGCAACTGCGCCAACAATAAAACAATTTTACACTAAATTATTACGCAATAAAAATGATTCAAAAAAATTAAGTAACACAACAAAAAATTACTGCAAAAATTTGTTACTCCGATTCATCAATATTTTACAAAAATCTCTCCAATTATTTTTTACACAATATCGGTGATGATTGCTCGTATTTCATAACAAAAATTTTTCTTAATTATAAAGTGCGTTAATATAGAAATAGTAAATGGCTAAAAATAAATCAAATGAAACTTTTGTGGAACTGAATCAAATAATGAATAAAAACTCCATTATTTAAAAGAATAGAGACTTAAAAAGAACACCGTTTACAATTATGGAGATCTGTTAGTTCATAAAGTTGAAATAATATATTGTAAAGGAGGGACAAAATTCTTGAATTCATAAGAACAATATAGTAGTACATATATAGTATTAAATGAAGAATATTCAAGAACAGTCAGGTATAAAATCAAAATTAATTAATTTGAAATATATTTTACATTCCGAAACCTCTAATAAAGTGTGGACTTTAATATAGAGTTCTAAAATGTAGGCTTAGTATTTCATGAGTTCCATAAAGATTATCTTAGATAAATTTTAGTTTATGATAAAATTGATCTTTACACCAAGAAAATATTAATTTTAGACAGACAGGTAGGTAGAGGATTAAAAATAATATTCTTAACACAAAAAATTACTAAGAAAAATTATAATCAACTTTAAAGCAACAAAGCAACTTTAATTGATTAATTTAGTTGATAAAATAAAAGTCAACTTACATCTGAAACTTCATCTTGCCTTACGTAACAACACCTAACAAAGTAAATAATGGAATAGTACTTAGAAACACTCACTTAGTACTAACTAAGACGGACTTAAGACGCTTTCGATTACTACGTCTCACATTATACTGCGTATTCACATCAAATGATGCGAGGGTTATCTTGAAATTTACAATTTCATGTACTTCCTAAATTTGTACACCAAACAGACATGAAGAAATGTAAGATAGAGATATCTCGTACGCTACCATTATCTTAATTGAGGCAATTAACAATTAGCTAGACTTATCGTAAAGTTCTGCAATGCCCTTAGAAGATCTTACCTAAGATGCACTACTCTGAAGCTGTCATAAATTGATTCTATATCAATATATGAAGTCTCACCTATTCGACCTATTTTGTTCACTTCACCTATTTTGTTTCATGCGCCTCATAATCCGGTGCGCCTAATCATCCCAGATACGCTATTAATGGTGATGCCTTTGCCCTCTGCCAGGCAAGATGGGGACCTGGGTTCGAGATCCAGTCATGTCGCTATTATTCATTTCTGTTAAACCATTGCGACCAAGTCGCACAACTGTTCAAGAAAAAATTAACATCTCCTATTCCTCTCCATGGTAACTTAATAAAAAGTACTTCGTGACAAAAAATATTAACTTAAGTAGTATTATCCATTGAACCATTAACTATGAAAAAATTACTTCCGTAAATAAATACTAATAGGACGTAATTAAACCCATAATATTTACACCATTAATAATTCGAAATCCAATGAAATACATAATACTGATCCAAAATCACCACGACTCACGCGATTGTATTATCGTACAAAAAAGAGCATCGTGATATGTAAACGACTAAAGTTCAATTGCCCCAGAAGTACAGCGTACGTGACCGGAAACTGTAACCGACAAAATACAAACAAGACGGAAAAACGAGGGACCTGCCCTTCGTCTTTTCACAGTCCTTCAAGAACGAGTTCGCCGATTCTGGAGCGAAATTCTGAACCGGGAAATGACCCTTAATCGAAGAACTGCTTTCTAACGAATTACGCAAGCGTTTCATAATGGAAATTTGATATAATCCGATAGGAAAGTATGCGTATAATGTAAAACCTGAGAGAGATGAATGCCATAATTTTATCTTAGAGTCGACATTATCATCGTTTAATCTAATGAATGAGATGCATCGATGGAAATAAAATGGCTAAGCCATAGTAGTCATCGATAATGGTTACCATGGTTACGTTTCTTTCCCTTTAACGCTATTATCTGCGGGAGACATATTACGTTAATTGTTGTAGGTGTGTTGTAGAAAGTGGCCCGGCGGTTTTCAAAATCTGATATTGGACGGATTGTTACGTCAATGATATGCTTGAGTCTTGATACGCTTGAGTCTTCGAGTAGAAAATGGTTTTCGTTCAACCACGCGCGGTATGCTAAAAAGTATACGAAAGCAAGCGAAAGATGCGGTAACTCAAATGTAGCATAATTGTTAGTCGTAATTGCGGTTTAATTAATAGATATTTGGCAGAATATATTTCTTACACGGCCTGCTTCTGCCGTATGCGGCGTAGTGATTTCGTACAGGATAATACGTTAATGGCATACAATACGGAACATATGTATAGGGATCCAACATTAAAGATGAAGAATGATACAAATAAACTAGCCAGAACACCAATAACCAATCCGCAATTAAAGATAACGGTTTTGGGTTCGAATACCGATGAAATCTTCGATACATGAAACGAACTTGGCCTTAAAAAAATATTTCCAAACATGAAAAAAATCATGAAACTACAAAAAATAATAAAAAGATAAATTAGCTGAAGTTGATAACTTTAGAATTATGGTAGTGCTTATAGAAACAAATCACAACATAGCCTTATATTGTTCTCAGAAATGGGGCAGGAGGAGAGGATAAGAAATTTTTAGCTATTTCCCAAATGAGTTTAGAAATTAACAACGTTTAGTTTCACTATCTTATCAATTGTGAAAACCAAATAGAAAACATTCTTCTAACGTTTACTTTGTGATTAGAAATGGCTTTGTACAAAAAACTACGACATTGGCAAGGTAAGGGAGTTCGGACGAATTAAGGACAAATGCGTTTTACTATGAATTTAAGAGTATACTAATAGTATGCATACATCCCTTTACTTACATGCACACACCATACTGTCTATATGAATATACTGCATATGTGAATGCATTAGACTTACTTCCATTCAATTACTTAAAAATTACCATCTAAACTTACTATTTGCGATTCAAAATATCAAATATTCTTTAAGGTACGTACTATCCCCGAAGGTAAGGCACTTTCCGCACATTTCAATCTATGTATGCTGGAAGCAGAAGGGTCAAATTTAGGAGGCAACCATACGCGGACAGTTATTTGAGCGAAAAATTTTCCATTGCAATGGACGCACAGAGAGTAAGCATCAATAAGGCAGGAAGGACAGTTAACAACAAGAAATCAAGCCAAACGACTAAACAGAACTAAGTGAAAGCTATATAGATATGTTGCTTGGGTCAAAGAATGACTAAATGACATATTTAGCTAGCGAAGGCGGCTTTTAAGGAAAAACTAGTTGTGCGGGAACGCGGGTCTTGATTTATGACGTCTGGTCTATTGGTCAGTAGTTTTAATAGCGACTTGGCATATAAGCGTTTTCCAATACCCTAGAACAGTAACATGACATTTTTTAATCCAGAAAGCCCATACTATTTTAGTTAAACTCGTTCTAATGTCAAAAAATACTTAGTTAGAGAATCATCGTTACTTAATATACAACGGAAGCTAACTGACAAATATCACTGGAGCATCCATGAAATACGTGACATGAATTAATTTGGAAGTTTACATGAATGTGGATGCATATTTGAAACTAAAAATAGTAGTAGGGAAGCCTAATAATAATAATGTATTATTGTTTACAATTTACTACCGTAGTCGCTAAGGATAGGTGTTCTATGTGTAAACAATGAACAATCATAATCAAAACGAGGGCAATTAATACCGAAACTCATCAAAGTTATAATCAACCAAGATGAGTCAATTAACACCGGTCGATACAACAATCAAACACAAGACCCTGATAATTAATACTGATCACATGGGAGATTATTAAACCAGTTACCACGGTAACATTGGTTAGAAATAACGTCTTGAATAGGGACGACTTTAGTAGCAACGGGAAACATGGTTACACGAAACTTTTCAGCCAAGACACCTCTAAAGTGAGAAGAGTAGGACAAAGTTATCCTTACCTTGGTGAGGTTCCTTTGCCAGCCGATGTCGAATCCTCCTTCCCTTCGGTTGTGGACTCCGCCGAGGGCCCTGCAACGACGAGACAAGAACTACAGTTTGGACGAACAACGACGGTTGGCGGGAAGGGTCATGGCCGCCTAATGACCCGACTTCTAAAAATGTCCCTTGTCTAAGATTTGGGCACTTTAATCTCCGAATTCCGAAGAGCACTTTCGGAGGAATCCGCTAGTCGCGCGAAAAGCGTGCTCCGTACTAGACTCGGATGCACTAAACGCGAAGATTAGATCTACGGGTTTGCTAGAGTAGGGCAGCTAAGCAATCTTACCGAAGCTACAATCGAGATAAGATTAGCCAATAGGCTGCAGGCGAAAAAAATATAAAGAGAAAAAAAGCGTGTTTTTAGTTGAGTAAGCTGAAGCTACGTGAACCGTGCGTAGTGAGATAATTTGATTCGTATTGTTTGAAGGCTCGAAAATGCAGCGTTGATACGCGGAATATAAGGTTCGAGTGCTCATTTCATTCTCTGACGACGCATGCTTTGTGCTGGATACGCGAAAAAACCCTAGAAACACGCGACAAGTTCAAAACAAGCATTTCTTAACACCCTCCGACATGAGAGTGCATTCGAATGTTGTTGTTTATATCACGCAACGCTAAAAAAAGAGAAAATTTAGTTAAATTAATGCGGCAGTACAGTAAGTGCAACTTAAATCGTTACAAATGTTGTAGCGTTTCATGCAAATTGATAGTTAAAGTAAAGAGTGATGGCTTTGTAAGCACCCTTGAGGCCATTTAGCATTGGACGCGGTCTGAATGATTTTAAACACAGCCTGATTCTTTCTTAACGCCGCACCGTGGTTAATTAGCAGTATAACAAATTGATTGGGGCCTGATCATTTTATTAACACATCGAAAGTCTTAAACAGTTCCATATTCTACTAAATGAAATACGCTACTGAAATAATCTCCTGCATTCATAATGCCTTCTTGTGTAAAAATTACAGAATTCTAGCATAAAATACAGAATTGCCGATAATTAAATTCGAATAAAAAAATAACTAAAAAAATGAATCGAAGAGAATAGGGATTCAACGTAACATAAATAAATAATAGCAACATAAGTATTTATTTTCTCATGAAACTGATCTCTAAATAAATCCTAATTTTTGTCTACCAATGTCACGTATTACCTTAATTACATACACAGTACAACAACGAAGCGGTGTACGGTAATTGTACTATTGTTTTGAATGATCATGACCGTAGGCGTTAAAAATCTAAGGCATCTCTAAGTGATTTTTTTGGCTAACGATACTAATTAACAACGTTTACGAAGGGCGTTTCCTTAGTTACCGTAAGACTTTATCTCCAAACATAACTAAGTTTGGTCCTCTAACACGCATAAACCCTTTATACTTTAATTCTCACTAAAACGACTTCCAACAATGTAATTCCCTTTGTATTTAATTTAAAACAATTCAGATAAATTGAAAATTTCGGTCAAAATATTTCACAGAATCTTCGTGATTATCAGAAAGAGACGATACAGAGCTATTTCAGTCTCGCAGATAAGAAATGCGAACGGAGTAGATGAATGATTATATAAATGACAATAATTTCAGATTAAGATCAAACAGGAATGAAATCAAATTAATTATACGATGTAGAAAAATCATTTTAAATAAATCTATTTATTAAATACTGCAATTGATACGTTGTACGCTATTTATTAAACTCAAGCAATAGATGAAAATGCATAAAAATTCGCGATACAGAATTGTGTGCGTAAGTGCTCAGAGTTTGATACTAAAAATCTAATATGATGCATTACGTAAGAGGTCCGCGGCAAAAATAAAAGATACAGTGATCTAATGCACGAGGTCCTAAAGGTCGGTGACCCAATGCAAAACAAATAAAAGGTCTTGAATCTTGACAGGAAAGCGCTAAAAAGACATCATTGTTCCTAACTCAATGCGACCTACTTTTAAATGCGGAGGGACGCATCTCGACTTTTAATTCCCAGTCATATTGTGCTGACACAATGTAGATCTACATCAGAGATTTTAGTTTAAATATGCAGAGATGACAGCATAGATTTCTGCCTTGTTGGGAAAATTTTAAGGTAAATTGCGAAAGATGAGTAAAATTTATAAGAATGATCGTATTTTTGCAAGTACATTACAACCAATAGTATCTTTGATGGAATTGGGAAGTTCAAAATTGGATCCAATTCGAACGTAATTTATGTTTATAGCACTAAAACGAAAATGGATATTTAACTGAACTCTATATACTAAGTGTAATAATATTACAAAATTAACTTCTTCTTGTGTAAATATTTACTACATATTCACCACACGTTAGAAGATAATAATACTTTACTACAATTTCACTCAATAATATCGACGAAAGAAAATAATAAAAATTGACACTGAATTAACTTTAGTACATAAATGATATACTAGATACTATAGCAATTGTAATTAAAATTTCTCACATCATATATCCGATTTTATATCGTAGCAACACTTCCGCATAACAAGTTGCTAATTCTTTCTTTTCGAAGTCAACATTTTAGATGGCCCCAATAAAAAGAAAGATCGAATTTTAGCTGTCTTTAGAACAGGTAACCTAGTTTCTCCTTCGTAAAAAACTATTCGTGAATGATCTAATATTTACGTAATACATGGAAACTTAGTTAACGCATACATGGGAACTAAGGATAAGATGAACCCTTATTCGCAGAAAGATTTTTGGCTCTCTTGGTGGCGCGTAAAAAGGACTCGGGTTTCCAAGCAGGTTACTATGGAAACCCGAGAGTCCTTCTTACATTCAGCTTCGTAGTCTATCACCATTCTTTTCTCTAATTTATTCAAAATAAAAGGGAAATCTAACTAATTCATCTCGTGCTTTGTGATTTCAACAATGGAAGAATGTCTACATCAAGATACGAGTTTAAAATGTTTAGTGACGAAAGAATTAGAAACAATACGAATGTAGCGTGACAATCCCTAAGACCACTTGTCCTACTGATGTAGCGGATTAGATGTTCCACCGACAATAGACAAGCGTTATTAGAATTGATTTACATATTTCCCACACTCGTGCCAACTAATTAAGTAAAAATCATAGAAATCGTTACAGGACGAACCCTGAGAATAGGCTTTTTCTAGCAAGATATAGATATGTTAATGATACAATACAGATTTCCGATAGAAACTCGGTAAAAATATGAACTAGTTTAATGAATAAAAATAACGACTGAATGGAAAATTATTTGTAAGGAAAATTAAATAGAAAATAAACACAGTATAGTATTACTACCATGTTCCTTTTCCATAGTAACCAAAGACGGTAACTAACCAGCGACTAACAGCCCCTCATCATTGTAAAGAAATAAGAAAATGATATAAGTCGACGTTATTTACTTTGCATAATTCCCATTCTATCCAGAGGTACACTCCACAAATTTTAAAATTTTGTTTATTCTCGCAGATTCCTCCAGACACGAATTTTCGGATGGCCAATAGCGAGTGAAAAAATGAAGATTAATCTAAAAAGATTTGATCCGTTTTGCAACAGATGTCGCCCGAAATTGATAGAATAACGCCCTCTTTCGAGATAACGAGCAAATAGCTACGTTGAGTAATGTTTGGAAGGGGGGAAGTTGTAAATAGGAAGTGTGGCATGACACTACTTCCGCGACTTGATTGCTCGGTAATTCAATGACCGCAACCGCTTTTAATAAACACTTTACAGTCACGATCTTCCGCCATTTTATCTTACGATGAATAATTCGCATTTTAAGTGATTATTAATGAAATTTAATGAATCTATGGATCACCGCTGATATGTTAGTGGTTGCAAGGATACGATGCTTACATGATACATACACAGAGGAATACATTGAGTTAGGATTATCTCTGATCTTATACTCCTTTAAAAATTTTATTGTGAAGTTACGCTGTTGAATATTTGCTTCTATTATTAATCCGTAGAATATATATTCCATTAGTACTCAATACATATTAGAAAACTTAGATAAAATGATATTACGATGTGAAAATAAATAATCAATTTTTTTCTTTCTTTCAATTATTTGATGCAAATATTCGGATTATAAATGAAAGATATTATATGAAATTAAATCGCTATCGATAAAAGATGTTCAAGCATGGGAAACCGAATCGAGAGAAATTAATAGTGATGAAGACAGATGTAAATTTTATGGCTTCTTCAAGTCTCATCTACATTCTAAATAGATAATACATACTTATACACTATAAGAAACGTATTGAAAACCTTAATTGAATTTATAGTAAATAAAACCTGGCCTGGTCCCTATTTGTATCTCTGACACACAATAAATAAATATAAAATAAATCTGAACTCTGTAATTCATAGGAATACTCAATAAAACCAATGATAAATCAATACCGCAATACAGCCAATGAAGGTCTATAATTAATCATTACTAATAATTGTCAAGTTCTAACTAAATGAATGAAAATTTGTTATTTTTAAAACTTTATCATTCGAGATGGAACAGATTGATTCACATACAAATTTTTACTACATATATAAAGACAAGGAATTTGGCGTTCGTTTTACTTTCAGATTAGATACAATCATGATAAAAATGTTGAATTCCGAGATATGAATTTATCAAGAAATAATAAGATTACGTCTCCTCACAAACCAATTCACACACTTATATACAGCCTTGAAAATAGTTCCGCTGAGAACTGCATTACGAATCAGCTCGATCCGTGTACAAAAATAGACCAGACTGCGACCCATGGATTTCGGTTAGGTTGAATATAGCTCAATTATTTGTGTTAGAAAATTCCTCCTCCTCATCTATAACATGAATTCCACAATGATCATATTTAGGTTCTATGCAATTATGGAATTTTGGGCAAAAATTTCTTGACGAATAGTAATAATAATAACGGATGAGAGAGGATAATGAAGGGAGTTTTTTTTTCAAATTTTAAGGCCATGTTTTAGGAAATACCTGCTGAATTTGAATAAAGTATTAGAATAGATTTTTCGTCTATGGTTTCTACTTTCAGGCAAAGTTGCACCTTTTTATTCAATAAGGGCGTAGCTTGACCTAGATGATCTTCCGTAAAATTTGAATTAGAGTTGGTGAATGAAATTTCTGAGCTATTATTGAAAACCGGAAAACAGAAATTCATCCTGTTATAGTAAAGTGACAACTTCCACCATCAACAAAACGATATTTCTGAAAAAAAAAAACTACTTTTTTATAATTTGTTTCCGATTCACCTAGATTGAAAAATATTTCCGTCGTCAAGTCATTTCTATTGCATTTATATAAAAAGGAATCGAATAAAATAATTCAGCTTACAAAAAAAGAAAAGTTACCTCATTCCTCATCTAGACTTACACTTTGTACCTTATTCCTTGGTACTCTACATCAACTCTTTGACTACACGATCTAAGAATAATTAAAATTATAATAAGGCTAAGAGAACTTATGTATGTATGAAATGCTTACTTATGCATTTAAATGAATTCATTTCATGCATAAACAATCATGTTTGTCTAAAGAAAGATTATCTGAACCAGATTTGTGAAGTTAAATTACTACCGAGGATGAAGATATTTTTAAAAATGTTTTTGCATGAATATTTTAGGAGTTCCAGTAAATACGGGCTTTTATAATACAGTTACACATAAATAAAGGTATTCAATTAGATTTATTTAAAATTGTGAGGAAATTAACAAAGCGATCCATAATTGAGATATTTGATTCGGAGAAATGAATCTTAACAAACAACTAGCCTTAGTTATACATAAATACATATAGTTTTCCATAACACTGATCAATAAGTGTAGAGAGAAACCATCAAAACGTTAGGCGGGTTATTGAACAGCACCGTATCCAACCAACAAACGGAAAGGAGTAGGTCAGGAATCTCGCTGCATCAAGTCTGAATGAAACTTTCTTCACTAAGCAACTATATTTAGTTCCCAAGAACAAGAAATTCCCATAGAAAAAAATACGCCGAGAAAATGAGACTTTCTCTATGAACTAGGTGATCGGGAAGGAAAATAGGGAGCGTTTGAAGTAAAGAAAGTTCAAAAAGAGAAAAGCGTTCACTGTGACATGATTCGAAAGCAATACCAATGATGGCATTCATTGGCACATTACACCACAGCTAACCATTTAACACTAGAACAGCGGGAAACGGACACCCCCCTAGAACAGCGGAAGGTGTCCTCAGGACACCTACACTTGCGCTTCTTTTAAATAGAATGAGGCAGTCGTATTTAACTTCCTAGTCTTTCCTTAAAAGCTTAAAAATGATTAACTAAGTATGGGTACTTATTTATCGGCAGATCATGTGGTAAATAGTTGCTATATTTTTAATATAGAAATTGTTGTTGAGTTCCATCCATTCCATGAGACTCATATTCCGATATAAAAATATACAGAACAGTGAAGCCAAAAATTAAGTATATGAATAAACTAATATAAAGCCTTTTCGAGATAAAATAATTATTTACTTGAATAAATTATGAAAATTACCCGATTTTATTAACAATTTACTTAGGGCACATGAAAAAATAATCTCGCGTAATAAAACTTTACCGCTTCACGTACCTTCCTTTGATTTTATTTCACAACAAAAAGACCAGAAATAGGGTTTAAGATACAAAAAAGACCTTATATGTTATTTGCATACGCAATTATATTCAATTTTCTTTTTTAGTACAATGATGCTGTCACAAAGTAATTACTCCACAGAATACATCCACGAAGCTCATAGATAAATCTTCTTGATGTTACAGTTTCTATAAACCCATTCCTTGCACTTCTTACACTTATCTGATGCTTAATTTCACTTGCATTTTCTTCTGAACAGATATCGGTGGCTTCATTGGATGATGTCTCGTGCATCCAGCGTTTACTTAGGTCCTTTTTGAGATCTCTTTGGACAGCTTCGGTTTTACCTTGTTTATCTGCGATTCGTTGCAGGAATCTATATCTGGTTATTTGGCTACTTCTTTTCTGATTGCAAATAACCTATACATTGACTTCTGCTAGATAAATTTTTATGTAAAAAGAATGCATTAGGCAACGTCGTGATTCTGCTCTCACCGTGTGCCTACGCGCCATTTGGTCCACTACGCCGCTTTTTGTACAATTATGGTACGTCACCACGTCTGATTTTCTTTTACTAAGACTGTTAAATACGACATTAGAAAGCATCTAAATCACGAGAAGAACATGTTTACTCGGTTTAATTTCATAAAGAGGGATTATTCTTCATTTTTCGACAACATCCGAATTCACAGCAGATTTTTGCTGGTTTTCAACTCCAGCGACTCTAATCACCATTTGTTCTATGTTCCAAATAAAAAATACCTGCTTTATTCAGCCCCTTAAATGGATTCTTTAACGTTAAATAATTATCGGTCATTAGATTAATTCCTTTCATAAGAAAAGGTTCCATCAATGTCATGACCACATGGTTCAGGAAAATGGCCAATGCTCAAACTCGACAACTTATGGAAATCCATTCAATGCATATTTGGAATTAAAATTCATTACTAACCGAAACTAAAGCTCATATTTATCAGGTTTATTAAGAATAAATTGTGTGAATAGACATCTACACTTTCTGGGAAAAAGCTGATCATTCACCGTTACTTGTATATCGGGTTTGTAGCAAGCGTGGCAATATTCAATGAGTCTGTTCCACAAAAGGATATGGGACAAATTTGTTAGTTGCGAAAATAGAAATGGGAAACGGATCTTACACGTGGAAATATTAGAAAATAAAAGGCAAAATTTTTCCAACTCAAATCATCATTAGAATTGCTACCTCAAATTTTTAAACATAACAATATAATTAATTAATTTTAGAGATTAGGGACAAAACAATAGCAAAAAGCAATATTATCTCAAAGTAAATTTGTAAGAGCTTATAATATAAAACAATCAAGGTTTTATCATAAGAAATAATAGTAAATATTAAGTAGGTGTCCTGAGGACACCTCCGCTGTTCTAGGGGGTATGTGGTAGGATCTCCTATGAAAATGTTCCAATAATTATAAAAATTGGTAGAAATACGCAGAATGTTAAATTATTAAAAGCCACGAAACGATTTTTTTCTATGATACAAATTACAAAAATGGTGCGTTTTTTTCATGGGCGAGGTGTCCTGAGGACACCCTCCGCTGTTCTAGTGTTAACAGAAGGGCTTTTATACATATAAATGAACATTAGAGTCAATTCATGAAAATTCAAAAGCAATAGGATGTAATAATGGTCGGAACGTAACAAAAAATATCGGAAGGAAATTAAGTTAATTTATTCAATAGCTAAAAATGTAATGAATTCGTATTTCGATGAAAGCCAATTTGATGACATATTCAACATAGGAATAATGCCCGGGGCTAAAAATAGGTCAATAATGAAAATAAATATAGATGTGAATGAACTAATATGGTATTACAGTTTCAATTATTATGCTTCCGGAAGGTCTTAAATATATAATTGCATTAAGTACGTAGTAAACAATTGGACTAACTAACAAGAATGGACTACCAGCCTGATATGCAGTCCTGAGGTGACCATTTAAGGAATTTTGCACGTAATAAACCCAGGAAACCGTCTCGAAAATACTAAATGATATCGTAAGATTAAAATCGAACATTGATTTATAGCCCTTAGCATACCAGCAACGAAAACGACTTCTAGTCATATTTAAAGCTGCAAAACAATTCACTATATTGGGTAATAGTCATCTGCTAATTAAAAAACAAATGACGAGGAAGAATTTACCAACCATCGTGACAGAAGGAGTAACAACTGAAGTCTAAGACTCGAATATTATAGGACGTTCTTTTCCAAAGAATCTCACTTAGTCATGAGGTATAAAAATCGTGCTAGACTTTGTATCCTTCACGAACGAATGAAATGAGAACGAAGGCTTTGAACCTTGAGTCGAAAGCCATTGAATGCATTCTTGCATCGGTCTTTTGATGTGGTATCTCTGGCGAATGAATGAATTCACTCATCTGCAATTAACAGACCAGAGTTCTATAAATCCTTTCGGACGTAATAATCAGCGAAAAACAAGTGGTTTCGAAATTTTACTGAAGAAGCAAATTCCACGGGAAAACTGTCGAGATAAGTGCCATATGGAATGGAAAAGTCTTTGACAATGGTACAATAGGGTCAATTCGATAGAAATTTGAGATTAGAAAAAAATGCTTGATAAATTGGAAAGTAACTCGTGACCAGCAGTGACTCAAATGGGAGTGACACTCCGACTTTTTCTTGATGGTTGAGTTACATGATCTGTGGGGAGAATCATCCCGGATAAACGGACCTTTACCATTCATCAGAAAAACAAGTTTTACGAATGAAATATCAAATAAGTAGCGTGAGAAATTGCGAGAAATACTAATAGTGAAAGCAAACCAAAGGCTACAATTTTAATAACAAATTATTTAAATGCTAAAAAGGTTAATAAATGTTTTATTTTACTAACATCTAGAAAAAATCTATAGAAATCATTTAATGACTCCCAATTGCATTTTTTTAACAAGTCGTTTCTAAATTCTTATTTATTCAATATGGCGTCATGGATATGGTATAATCAACATGTAACCTTGACGGTACACTCGATAATGTTGTATGTGAAGCAGTAAATTGCTGCGAACAGATTTGTTGCACCATCAGCGTAATAAGCCACTCTTTGAGTTGTACTCGAACAGCTCTAAATTAAAACAGGTAATTGCTTCTTACAATGCGATAAACTACTGATACAGAGGATGCTGTTTGTCATTGGCAATTTAAAAATATCACACGTATGAGTCGATTCTATGCATGAATCGAATTGATAGGATGGTATATTGAAGCTGGAATAACATACGCTAAAGATAAAACTGTGAGTGACATCTGGATGGGAAAAGCATAGCCATACGTGATAGAATAAACGTAGATTTGAATGATTGGAAATTAATGCAAATATTTACAAAGAATTTGAAATCAATTCTCTTGAAGGCTGAACTTCTGCGAAGTAAGGAAAATACGTAGGAGTTAGAAGAACTTCAAAGCCGACCAATAAGCATGAACAACGAAATTGCTAGCATAGATTACTTATTTGGCGAATACAATTTCCTTTAATGATGGAAAGAGGGATAGCTAAATGCGATAAAAACTGAGCCTAAAAAAACTAGACTTTTGAAGAAATCATGAAGAATGGTCACAACACGAAGAGTATTTTACAACCCTAATAAATGAGAAATGATTCAGAATGATTACCTATGGCAGAAAATATTTGCCGCAGAGATCTAGAAAATAACCTTCGGAAACCTCGCGGAACCGGTACCTAAGACAACTTTCCCTCTAGCCTAGTTACATAAGATAACTGGTCATAACTAAAATATTTTATTACAAAAGCAAACACTTTAATTAAATATGTGGAAATATCTACAAAACTTTGACATGCCGAGCGCAAGTAGAACAGAGTCCAGCAAATAAAAAAAACAACAGATAAAAAATTAAAAAGAGAAACTAAAAATTCATCTTTATCTTTATGAATCAATACTTATAAAACATGATGACAAATAATATGTTTATCTTATCAGCATAGAAAACAATACAATAAATGCCTAACACCAGGATTCATATTTTAAGGGAACCAATTTATAAATCGAAATCGTAACATCGAATCGAAATTTAACAGAACAGCGAACTTTTTATCCTTTTGTCTCGACTCACTCAAAAGTCAGAAATAAAATCTCCCGCCAAGCTGTAAAAATTTATAAAACTGAAAAATTCGAAAAATTCAATAAAGAAAGTATTCCTTAGACGTTGGAATCTGCTCCCGCTATATCATCTTTCCAGTAGAGCATTGTGCAGGAAAGATCTCAAGTAGGGCAAAGCTGCGTTTCCTGAATCCACAGATATCTTTCCCTCTCCACGGATATACTGACCCACAGTCTAGTCTCCATTGCTATATACACAGGCTCCCAAACACCATCAAATTAGTGCGCTGAGCTCAAGTAAGCGATTAAGCGGCCCCAGCACAGATCCGGGTTTATTTTCATATCGCGAATCCTTACCAGGGAATCCCAAGAGCGGGTCCAATCAAGAAACCATATGGCACTCCTAATATAGATAAATTGCGTATTTCCCCAGCACGAAATTAATAAGATAAATAAGAATACGAATTCCACTGATGTTAAAATGCTGGGAAAACCGAAAATTCTTGAAAGGACATTAAAAAAAAACGTGACGATGTTTGATTGTATAAGTTATTTCAGATATCTCAAACGCAGGAATACTGAGAAAAGCAATAACGGAGTAATTTTAATAATGATAATAAAACATAAATAAATAAATGAAGGCTCACAAACATTTAGAATTACGTCCATCCATACAGACAGTGAAAAGAAGAAGAAAATGAATTGAAATTAACTAGGATTTTTTCAAGATGAGTAACAGGAATACTGGTATATTGTCAGATTGAAATTAACCCTTGGATAGGGTTCATCAACGTAAGTATTTTTCTTTATATATAGAAATAATAAAATTTCCAGAACGGCGTAAAAAAACTTGGACCGTTTGACAAGGAAAAGATAACTTTAAATAAAGATTTTCTTATCTCGAACAGCCACTCAGTTACGATGAGCGGACATTCAACTCGAGCTAAGCTCACAACAACTAAAATAATTCAATATTTAAATGCTACGACATTAAAAAAATTGATAAAAAACTGCATATAATCCAAGAAAATGACAATTTGACTGTCACCTCTCTGAAATGTAGGAATATTTATAAATAAAAACGTAAAAATAGTAAACTGTAGTTAACTAGGGGTAAAAAAAATGATTTAAATTACTCTAATTCCATTGTACTTTCACTTTTGAACATTAACTTTCACAATAACACATCCAAATACCTACCTGAACCATTTCCATCCTTCGGTGGATTTCGTACGGATGCGATGAAGCCCATTTCATTGATTTTTTCTGCTACTGCATCCACAGATATCACATTTTTGTCAACTTTGACCACAGCTTCTTTGCTAGACAGCGTCACTTGGATTGAAATTACACCTGGTACTTTCCCTATGTTGGATTCGATGTTTTTCACACAGGAGTCACATGTCATGCCTTCCACCAGCAAAACTCCCGTGCTCACTTCCATGATTAGAATCTTACAGTGCCTTCCTATAAAAATATCCTGAATTTCAACTATGATCAAACAAATCAAGACAAAAGTTTTCGTTCTATAGAGATGGATTTTGGTCCCATTGTCAACATTTCACCACTTATATTGTGAATTTCACTCAAAAGAATTTCCACTTATATTTTTGCACACCATAAATGAATCTGACCGGCACGGAAAAGGTAAAATAATTAACTCAATAAGGTAAAATCCATGAATAATCTTAAGTACCCCAGTATAAACTCGCACAATCAAGAATTTTCCGATGACAGTGAAAGAATAAGCTTCTCACATCCTCAAGCACATTATATAAAAAGTTTTAAAATATCATCATGAGCAATATCATTTAAAATCGTTGAAAATAACACACACTCTCGCACGCACAGTCAACTTTGAAGCTTGAAGATCCATCGAACGAAACAGTTGCCTTCCTTTTTCTTATCGCGAGCAGCGCGCTATGTGGCTTCTGCTTGAACTGTCAGCTGCGAATTTCGCTCTTCTGCAACTCAGAGGTTTGTTTTCGTGTCGGCTGTTCAACGTGTGTAAAGTTGCATCAGTTCATGTTTGATGGTTTATTATCTCTCTTGTTCATGATTGTTGCTTCTTAATTGTGCTGAAGTGATAATCACTTTACAAAATGATATTGTACGTCCTTCTGCAGTGTCATAATGTGCCGTTCTGTACATTATTCTTAATTTTATTTCAACTAATCTTACTCTATATTTAAGGTCTTTAATATATTCTCTTATCGTGACGGGATGCTTGACTACTTTCATCTTGCTCATTGGAATCATAGTATTCCTGAAGGTCATAAAAATAGTAAGTGTCTATGTTTCCATGTACATGCAAAATGTAATAGTAAGGTATCATATTATACCGAAATACTGATTTTACAGAAAGTCAAGAAGAAAAAATCTCAGCAACCCGATGACAAGAGACCAATTGTTGGTTTATTTCACCCGTATTGTAACGCAGGAGGTGGCGGGGAGCGTGTGTTATGGTGTGCTATTAAAGCAATGCAAGCAAGGTACCGAAGAGTTTTTGATTTTTCTTGTATTTACGAAGTATTAAATGCGTCTATTTTTATGTTTTATAATGAATATCTATTATTTCAGTCACCCAGAAAGCCGGTATATTGTTTACACCGGGGACGTTGAAGTCTCACCTGATGAAATCCTTCGTCAGGCAAGTAAAAGATTTAACGTAACATTATCGGAACCGGTTGAATTCGTTTATTTAAGAAGACGAAGATGGATAGAAGCGTATATGTATCCATACTTTACGTTACTTGGCCAAAGTATAGGCTCCATGTACCTTGGATTGGAAGCTCTTTTTGCGTTAGTTCCTGGTAAGTGACGATTGTTCAAATCATAATGGCATTTAAGTTAAAAATTTACGTATTCGCATGTTGATTCTTTTAATAGATTGTAATTTTGAGAGTTTCGTATCTTAAAATATTTTTCCTTTAGATATTTTTATAGATACCACTGGACATGCATTTACTTTACCCCTGTTTCGATACTTGGGTGGATGTGAACATATTGGATGTTATGTACACTATCCGACTATTACGTCAGAAATGTTAAGACGAGTTTCATTGAGAATATCTGCCCATAACAACCGACCTACAGTCGCTAGATCTCCATTTCTAACTGCAGGAAAACTGCTTTACTATCGTCTATTTGCGCAGCTTTATTCAATGGCTGGCGGTGCAGCTGATATAGTGATGGTTAACTCATCCTGGACTGAAGATCACCTCAATCGTTTATGGAATATACCTCTTCGTACTCACAGGTACCTAACATCTCATTTATTTGATTGGAATAGTACAATTTTAAACAGTTTAAGTCTTTTAGTATATTATAGTTGACTTTGAAATTCTTTTTAAAATACAAAAGCTATCTCTCAAAGTGATACAACTATTAGTCATGAACAGAAGGAATTTTGTTTTATAAAAAAATACAATGTGTCAACAAGGTTCCCAATGCTATTGATTTTCCAATTGTGACCATATTTAATATTTAGTGTTGATATTGTGTTCTTCTCATATACGCTGAAATTTTCTATCAATAAAAATAAACCAAAAAATTAACTTAATTAGTAAATTGATAGTAGTAGATTAACTAGTATTAGTATATTTATTAGTTGATAGATAGATAATTGTCACTTTGTGAAGAAAAATCTCTTTTTACATAAATTGTTTCTCTATTGTATAGCATGAATTCAATTTAGTTAAGCTAATTGTAAATTCAAGGACATTGGTTTATAATTACTTAACTCATCACTTGTTATGATAATTAATGTGGCTTTTGTTTATATATAACTGAATCAAATTATAATATATGACAATCTACGTTTATGATATTAGAATTAGATTGTGTGAAATGTATTCATACAATTATGACCAAATTACTTTAATTTATTTTAACAATTTTATTTATTTGCAGGGTATACCCACCTTGTGATGTTGATGACTTAAAAGCTTTGCCTTTGGATAGCAAAAATAAATCTCCTTTCATTAGAATTGTATCAGTTGGGCAATTCCGTCCAGAAAAGGATCATCCTTTACAACTCCAAGCCATGTACCGGTTAAGAGAGGTTAGCATGCAATTTCCTTTTTAATGTATGGACTTTACCTCTTAAGTCTTGCTTGAAGGAATAGGTAGTGATAGTTTTATTTCTGTCCAAGCTGCTAAAATATTTTCAATATCTTTTAGTTAAAGTATTTAGTAGCATAATCCATTTTTAAGGCACAGATTTTATTCAGCTTTACAGATTACTTACTTATGTGAAATGTCTGCTTTTGGTTATTTTATCCAGACCACACGTGTTTATTGTATTTTTTTTATTGTATGACAATCAGCTTCTATAAACTTAAAGATTTAACAATTCAGTTATTTTCATTTAAATATTAATTGCGAACAAATATAATTTTTTCTTGCATCTTTAGCACATGATTTGAATATAAATAGTTCTTTCTCCTTCTGTAATTCCTGTTAAAACTATTGTACCTTTCTAACTGATTGAACATGGACTGCTCTTTTTCTATCTCATCTTTTCACCATAATCATTTGAATAAATTAAATGGGATGTCAAAGAAATGTTTATTATCACTAATATATATAGTAATATCTTACCATTATCATTTTAAATCATGATTTTAATTTGTATTTGATGTTGTTTGATATTGATTCCAATTTTTAAATATAAGATCTTATTTTCTATGTTGTAACAGATGGTGTCTGAGGACCTCTGGAATCGCATCAAGCTGGTTTTTGTTGGCTCCTGTCGTGGTTATGAAGATGAGAAAAGGGTCAAGGATATGAAAGACTTATGTCGGCACCTCTCTCTAGAAGAGAATGTTGAATTTAAAGTTAATGTTTCTTATGATGAATTAAAGGAAGAACTCACTGAAGGAATTATTGGTCTCCATGCTATGTGGAATGAGCATTTTGGAATAGGTATAGACATTTTCAACTATGGACATTTAGTAAATTTGAGAAGATGTTTCATCAACCTAAATTACAATTTGCGTGTCATATTTTGAAATTCTTTTTTATCCAGGAGTAGTAGAGTGCATGGCTGCAGGTCTCATAATGGTAGCACATAAATCTGGTGGACCAGAAGCAGATATCATTGTGGAGAATGAAGGCAGTAGGAATGGGTTTCTTGCTGCAGATGAGGTTGGATATGCACTATGCATAGCAAGAATCATAGGAATGCCACCTGCTCAAAAGAGGGCTATTCAAGATGCTGCTAGGTGAGCAGGCAATAAAATTTAATCATAGAATGAAATTATGAATTTATTGTATTACATTAAATAGTGTATAGTTTCTTGTAATTGCAGGTGCCAAAGTTAATAATCAAAAATTTGTATTTTTAATTTAAATTATTACTATCAGATAAAATAATAACTGTTATTTTCAGCTGCTTGATATTAGTGTAAAGGTTAATTAGTGAATTTGCAATATCTATGGACACTGAAAGGAGTGTAGCTCCAACTCTCTAAAAACATCCACCTTACAATTATCCTAGATTTATGAGCATATCAAATTATTATGATTTCACTTTTCTATGCCTTATAATTATTCTTGTAGAGTGTTACTCCTCTCTAACATTTTATGTTAATTTTCTTGCAGGTCATCTGTAGATAGATTTTCTGTGAAGGAATTTGAGAAAGGATTCCTAAGAGCTACTCAGCCATTTTTTGATAACAAGAAATGATAAAATACTATGAAATGAATTATGAAAAATGTGAATTGACTATTTTTATTTATTTATAATGTTAAAATAATGCTATTAAAATTTTTGTTAAAAGCCTCGAATTATGTTTACTATATTTTATAAGTGACTTATCCTATTTTCTTTTTTGCTTCTTTATATATATATGCCGTAATAATAAGCATTTATAATGGAATGAACCATTATTCTGATTGTGTGAATCATCAAAAAAGGTAATTTAAAGTTTTCAGTTTTTCTGTGAAAAATTTAATTCAATATTAATCATAAGTAAAAGTCTTATAAATTTTACTATTCAAGATTTAGTAACAAACATAATCTTTAAATATTATTTAATATAATGCATTGTAGATAAATATTCAGCACTTACTGATAATAAATAGAAAATTAGATGAAAATGTAGTCCTTCAGAGTGAGGCATGGCTGTGACTTGAGCATTAATATATCCTTTTATACTTCTATATCTTGCATGTGCTATGAATCTGCTGATATTCTTTAATGTTTCAATATATGAAATTGATGTTTCGATTTAGGATTTAAGTTCTTTACAATTGGATTGTGCCAATATACCAAAGGGATTCTATTTTATATATTCATATTTGAAGATTTCAATTGGGATAGAAATATTATTCCCAAGCTTATATGAATCAATACTCTTTATTCATGAGATTAGTGTAGGATGCATGGGCTAATAATAGAAAATGTGAAGTATAAGGAGGTATTTATCTTAGGAAAATTTTTATGCTTGTAACGTTTTTGGTGATGCCAAAATTTCTCATCAGTCTCTTGGCAAAGTAACTGTTGCAGATGTTTCTCAAATTTCCCCTCATGTCAGAAAAATATCAGTTTAACTGAGATCATGTCCAATAATATCATACAATTCTTTTGTTTTTTTCTTTGTGACATTGAAAGAATGAGGATAACTATTTTCTCACTTATTTTCAGACTTGCTCATTGTTGGACTTTAACTTGTAGTTCTTTTAACTTGTGTAGAAGGTTAGAAATTATCATCAAATTCAGTGGTGGCATTTTTATTGAGTTGATATAGGCAATTATATCTTCCCATCCTCATTACAATTTTTATATGAATCCAATCACTGTATATTCCAATATAGTTTAATAGAAGTATTTGGTCCAAGAACTTCATATCATTATAAAAAATTATAATACTCCATTTTCAATAGTTGTCTTATGACAAGAAATAGATTGGTAAAAGTTAGAACAAATAACAGATTGATACAAACATAAAAGTGGTTAGATGAACAGTTCACATTTTAATTCAAAGTGAGATCCAAGACATGAGTAAATCTGAAATGTATAATCTGAAAAAGCACTTTGTAGTGCCATGTGATAGGAGGATTTTCCATATTTCTATTGAACCTCTTAGGAATGATGAATGAACAAATATGAGAAATCTTTCAAAATTTCAGCAGTCAATTGCTAAGGATGACTTGAGACAAATTTTGGCAGCTGTTTATAGAATCTAAAGTGTAATGAATATTTATCCTTTAGAAATGCAATTATTCACAAATTCCAAAGATTTGTAATAAGTTATTTAGAGAGAAAACCAACCTTTAGGGAGAGAATGTTATGCTTCTTTATGTTTTCCAATTGTAGGTCTTTGATAATCCCTGGCTGAAAAAATTTTTGTTTAAAAAATCAATTTTGTTATACTTCTGTTCAAGGAATATAGCTAGTTTTGTTGTAATATTGTTGGTATCTAAAATAAAAGTGTATAGAGGAAGATAATGTGTTTAATTATAACTTTCCACCTACCTTAAAATAAATTTCCATTTCCTTAATACAAATTAATAATTACTTGTGAATCACTATACCTTAAACTCATGGATGAGCATATTCTTGAAGCATTGATTGAATTAATACCAAAATAACTGTTGGAGGCTAAAATAATTTTTGTATAATATTTTTCCTCTACTTTTTATTTTTTGAGAGGATTGCCTGACTTAGATGGCTCTTGAACAATTTTCCAATATTGCTTCAATGCAACTGATTGTCCTGCCATACCATTTATTTCATTACACAAATAAAACTAAAAGATTTCTTTTTAAAAGCTATATCCTTTTTCAATGATTTCTATATTGAACATGGAGTAGTGTCCAAATAGATCTTCTGGAAGATAATCCCTCCCTTCAAAATTTTATAACACAATAATGAAGATGTAAAATAAACAAACATGTAAAATAAAACTAGAGTAGATCACCCAAAAGCTAGTAAAGGTCAAAAATCCTTATTTTGAGCAACTTAAGATGGTACCTTTCCAAGTAACTATCCCTTATGTTTTGATTAACAAATTTATTCCTGAGCCATGACTTTACAGTGTGGTACATTCAATCTTTAAAATTATGTCGTCAATAAATAAACAATAAATATTATCAAATCACTGCCAACCATTCACTTATTGAGTTTTAAACCCAATTCCATCCCATCATAGGAAACAGTTTCATCTTTAAATATTTCTTTGGTTCTAATTGACTCAAACACTACTCTCCCCCTGACCAACTGAGTGCATCTGGAAGGGATATTTTATGACCTTTGGACCATTTTTTTGACATGGCGAGGTCTGGGAGGAACAATTTGATGCATATGAGTTGGAAGACAAATTGGGGGAGGCAAATGATGCTGACGTTTGGTTCCCTGACTGTGAGCCACAAGTCAGGTGATCTTGGTCCGTTTTCCAAGTAACCTTGGATACATTTTTGCAACCTTCTTGACTAGCACCTGCAGAATCCTCTTTTCTTTGGGATTCAAAATTTCCTAAATCAAAAGTCACCTGTTTAGAGGCATTTGACTGTGCTGATTCAAAGCTCTGATCTTCAGAGCTTGACGACACCATCGGCACAGTTGATCCTGCCTCTCCTGTGAATCCTATTAAAGTATGATCACCATCTGTGGAGTCTGTATGGTCAGTGGCTTGTGAACGGATAGCTAAATGACCACGTCTGCATGGAGGAGTTATATAGACACTCTCTGAACCTACTCGAGGCCCTAACACTAGACCTAAACTAGCCCTGGAGCTTATACTGGACACTTCAGAGAGCGATTCTGGAGTAGCCAAAGGTGCAAGACCTAACCAATCATCATGGTATAAGTCCACCTTCACTTGACCTGATATCCCTTTGGAGACAGGCCAATGGCTTCCCAATAAAGGAGGCCACTGGTTAGCTGATGGAGATTTGCAGAGTGGTGACTGCCTTTGGCAGACTTCTTCAAGAATGGAGGGATATTCCCATGGAGAAAGCAATGGATGAGGAGCTAGTGGAGGTGAGGTGGCAGTGGCTGTAGTTGCTGTTGCAGCCATGGTGGAAGCATAAGATGATGATGAAGAAGAAGCAGATGTAAGACCATTGTGATTTGATCCAGGAAAGATTGGTAACAAAGGCTTTGCTGGAACAGATGATGGGGTTGCAACAGCTTCTGGTCCAAAACTCGTTTCTAGACAGAGACGATGAGGAGGAGTTTTGGCTGGAGAGCTAAGTAGAAGATGGCAGCTTTCAGGATCCTCCTCTGTAGCCCCAAGACCACTGAGGGAAAGAGGTGGGTTGCAATCGCTTGTGGGGGACACAAGTCGTGCAGGCTTGGCTGGACCAGCATGGGTTATAACCTAAAAACCATGGGCAAGAAAGATTCAATTCACTTAATTGTAGACTTCTAAAAAATGTGTATACAAACCAGCTTCTTGACTTGAGAAAAATCTCCAAAAATGGATATGAAATCACAGAAGCTTTTCAGTGCCTATTAATAACTTGACATTTTCGAGGCTTTCTCTGAAGGAGTGAAAGAATGGGACATTACCTGCTCTCAGTTTGATCGTTTTCATCGACAGAGTTCTGTTGAGGGTTCCCATACCCAGAAATGACCTGGGATAGAAAATGAAAGTAAAACAGAAATGAGATAAATCTACATACATCATTCACTAAGAAAATAAATAAATGAAATTATAAAAGGAATTCAAAATAAAAATATACAAAGAACGCAATTTACAGCAGAGTTGCTAAGGTAAAGAAAGCAAACAAAAAAAATAAATACGAACAATAATGGAGACCTCATTGCCTTTTTTTAATTCATTATCTCACTCACCTTGTGCAAGGCCTCCAATACCTTGTCAGGCATGTGATCTTGTATCATTACAGGAGAGATGAGGACTTCATCAAAGTCAGTGTTGTTTGCCCACAAAGCCTGGTAGATTGGCTCATGTGTGTTAAGTACTTGTCTGAAAAAAATAGTAACGGAGAATGTTGTAAGGCTAAAGATATGCCCACAGAGTATAATTAGCAACATAAGATTGACAGGCATTCTGCAAACTCATACACACCTTACACCTATGCTAAACCACTTGCCAACAACAGCCCATATATCATGCTAGTACATGCCGAAAAATATATTCATATATTATAGATCCCTTCCCACTGTTCCTACCTACAATTAGAAACTCCCCAAATATTTTTGCATACCTTCTGCATTTAATTTAAATAACATCAAACAAGAGAGGCTACTTACAAAGCAAATAGAAAAGACATTTCTTAGAGGACAGTCTAATACAAAAATAATTATTTAAATTAATAAGATGATGAAATGATGCAGTAAGAGTTAAGTTATACTGATAAGATAATATAATTTTTAAGTAGAATGATATTGAGATTGTGATACTGTAAAATGGTATTTAAAAGACTTTGAACAAAAAATATCGTAGAAAAAAGTAATGAGTTTTTAAGTGCTCTGTATACATGATGTAAAAAAATTCAATGAACTAATGATTATTTCAAAATAAATCAATGTAATTTCCAGATTATGAATGATAAGATTTTATTATAAAATACTGTCTGTCTCTACACTGTCTTGGTAATTTAATAATATATTTTTAGTTGTACCTTTAGCAATATTTAATAGATGCATAAACTTATATCTTGTAAATAAGAATGTTTACCTTATCAAGCTGCTTCCTAAAAATTGGAGTCCTTTGCATATATTACCTATAAAAATTTAATTTCCATACATTTGATATGATCCCATGTTTTGGATTACAATAAGTAATCACATACTTTAAACAACATGCGCTAAGTTTCTCATATCTAAGAAAGCTAAATAAACATAAGAATTAGATTTTAAAATGCATTTTTGCTGCACCATATGATTCTGGAATCATAATCCTATACTACTAAGCCATTTCCATAAGTTTATCACTTAATTCTTCCTTCTTTTGTGCTAAAAGAAAGCTTTTATTTTCAGAGGCTTGACAGCTCACAAGTCAGAACCATAACCGAGTGATCAATTAATTGTAATTCAAGAATTTATTGTAAATTAAATAGTAATTAATAGCATTAAAATATAACAGCTATACCTTATCTATAACAAGCATCTGTCCTCGTGAGATTCCAAACAAAGATAAACAAATAAAAGAGAATACCTTTTCCATTAGATTTTAAGGTTTAACATTTACTTCAATCGAATTTTTTTAAATACAGTTTGAATTATGGAATTAAAAAAGTTACCCTATAAAAATAAGTCCTTATATTTTGATTCATTGCATTTAAACTGAAGTTATTACATTTTCTAATCCAACTAGCAATTATCTTGCTAACTAAGAAGGAAATAACTTTAAATGTATCAAAATAGAGGGTAACCATACAGTATATGAAAAGAGGATTAACTTGCAATTTTTTCCCTAAGCTTAGTTGACAGCTACATAATAATGGTATCTAATAGTACCTTACATTTTAAATATCCATTTTAGTTAAACTTAAGACTCTATCTAGCTCAGCATTCATTCATTATGGGTATCATCTTATTTTAAATTGATTTCAGTGACTACAAAAGAAGCCATGGGACTAAACACATTCTATTGCTTTAGGAAATTATAGAAATGAAACAATAGGGTATCTAACAGTTTGAGAAGAAATAATTGGGCAACATATACACATGTATAGGATATTACAACACTTAGAACATTGATTGTGCTCTTAATTATCTTACATCAAAATACAAGTTAGTCCTTCAACATTTACAGAGAAACATACAAACATGCATACACCCTGAATGCTAGAAACACCGTAAAGACATTAACAATTCAACAATTATTTGACTTAAATCAATACATGTGCTTTTCTTTTACAAGTTAATTGTAAATTTTTTTTAAAATGCTTATGTAAGAATTAGCCCTATGAAGTAATTATTTGGCTGAATCAGCATTGAAGCATGCTACACTGCAACACACATGCACCGCTGACGAATTAGTACAAAGATAAATACATACTTTCTTCTGTAATCAAATTTACATACCTCCACCTTTTCTCATATTTTTTCCTAAAATAAAAAACAAAAATCATATAAATTTCTATTAAGAAAAAAAAATATGTAGATCATAAAAATATTTAATCTTTGTCTCAATAAAAATTCAGCTTAAAAAAATCCCTATTAACTAAAAGATGTATTTGAAAACGTTCACTTTCCCTATCACTAAATAATTCAAATTTAATGAAATAAAAAATGAATAAATTCTAAATAAACCTTGGATATGCAGGAGATAATTGATAAAAACTATAACAATAAAATAATACAATAAAAATAAATTATTGTACAGGCCAATGCTACTATACAGCATCAACCTGTGAACTTGATTAAAATACTTTCTCATAAAGGGAACAAATATTGCCAAAAGATGTTAAAACAAGGAGATATCTTTTAAGTTTCTCTGATATTTATTTCAGCTAACATCATTTAAAATCCTGAAATAATTCTTTCAGTGAATAAGGTACAAATAAGAAATAATATATAGATAAAGTTTTTGGTAAATTCTTATAAGTAAATATTGGTATTGTATGTTCTGAACACTAAGAAATACCTCCTAAAATGATTTTCCTATATATGAATTCTCTTTTTAACATCTTTCCTTTTCAGCTTTTCAAAAGTTCAGCTTTTAACATCTTAGAGATTAATTACTTTAACATAAAGTTTTTACATGGATAGATAAATGTTGGAAAAAAGATGGAACAGTTTTCAGGAGTGGAGATTACCATCTATCTATCATTCGTGGTTGACAGAAACTTAGTCTATCTTTAAGACAATTAGAATGGATCACTCAGAATATAGCTAGCTATAAGTTTGATACCCTGAACTAAATACTGGTTATAAGGACTATACTATACAGATGTAATGGAGGTACAAAAAAATTATTCTGAAATTTGAATTATACATGAATGAATTGAATTATGAAATTGATGAATACCTCTGGGCATTCAATCAAATATATGATAAATATGAGAGAATGTAAAAAGGTGAAAGTATATTCTGAATTTTATTTAACTCATACAATGCACTTAGCAAAACTGAACATTTCATTAACCAGTTATGTTGATAAACTGTAATCAATAAATTAGACATCCTCAAAATAATATAAGCTAATTCTATCACTTCTTTTTTAGCAGAAGATTTAATTCCTTCTCTTAAAAATTGATATTCAATGCATAAAAAGCTCTCACACTATTATCCAACTAGAGCAGGATTCCCTATGTCTGCATTTCTACTTTAAACTATAAGCATTAAATTTATTCTATATCTACAGAATAAAATGCAGAAAATACCTTTAAAATAATGTAAAGACTATTAACTTACAAATTCAATTTTGTCTGTCAATAAAAAAATTATTGTTGGCCAACCATAAAAATTCTATTCTGAAACCTACTTTCCTAATTAATTCATTATGAGCAAGCCTAAGCCTTTCAGTGATGTGAGAAAGGTTTATTAAATAAATTGATAATTTTTCAGTTTAAAAGCACTACCAAAAGTATTTCACAGAGAGCTCTTTTAATTCAAACTCAAAATACTTTTTCACAACAAGCTAGTTACATAAAGATTCAAAATGCCTCAGTAAATATTTGAGATTGGAAAAATTCACATTCATTGTGAGTCACAATAGTAAGTAATTTCATTTTTAATCTCAAAAATATAATCTAAATCAAACTAATTGCTTTATGCTTATAATAAATAGTTATGCTTCAAGCTTTCTATCTAGTAAAAGCCTCAGAAAAAAAGACAAGCTTTTATGCTATAAGATATGGCTGAATGTTAATGTTAAAAAGCATTTTCTCAAATAATTATCTTGTTAAGTACCTCAATCACCATCATTTATATAAATTATTAAATTTAATTGTTATAAACATATTGTGGTAAGGAAGTTTGGATAGGGATTTCATCTATGAGTAAATACAAGTATGAATTGTCCTTGAATGTTAAACATTAGAAAAAGTTTGAAAATACAAATCAATGATGATATATATATATCTTGGTACTTACTCTCCCTTCTTTGGATGGTGTCTCACTATGTGGATGATTCGTCCAGGAGGATATAAAGGCTGATGAACAGTCAGAGCTATGGAGCTGTCTGTAGGATGAGCCTGAGAGTTACATCTTGATCTTGTCATCCCCAATTCTATATCATCCTCACTGACAACTTTCCCAGACATTTCTTCCATTGTGTTGGAGTTAGTAGAATATGGAGGAATTTCAATAGAAGATGCAGAAGATGGGTTATCTCCTGATTGACAAGCACAGCAAACCACACCTCCAGTGATAGTTTTCCACTGTAAAAGCAACACTTGATAACTCATTACTGCCTGCTTACCTATGTAATACGGTTTATACTGAAAATATACATTGGGTTGATTGATAACCACCTATATTCAAATTTATAATAACTATTTACCATACTAAGAAATTTCAATACTTGTACATTTCAAATAATAATTTCACAGAATTGAAATTTCTTTTTCCTTCATGGTCCCATTCCATAAAATTAGGCTTGAAAATATCAGATTAAAAAAATATACACATTTGGATTAATGGAAAGCATTCTTATTTCTCCGATGATGAATTGAAATAGAAAAGTTGAAATTATTACCTTATTACTTGTTCCATCAAGAAATATAAGCCTGTATCCCATTAATCTCAGGGATTACAGAATCATTATCATTATATGATTACAATATCATTAACAGATATTCAAAACACCAACCCTTGTACTTTAAAGACAGTGACTGATTTTACCCCATATAACTACCCTTGTTGACTTTCAATATAAAAAACAGTAAATTCAGGGTGCCTTCATTCACAGAGTTTTAATAATCTGTTCATTTACAGTGCATAATATGCACCTTTATTTATTATAAATATCCCTAAAGTATAATTAGTCATTAATAAAAATATATAGCAACTACTGAATACAAATTCAACTAGTGCATACTTTGGGCTGTTTACTGTGTTGAATGGCACGGATAAGATCTGTCCTCAGTGATTCTAGCTGATGCAAACCAATTCGAGGAACAACATCTTTACCAACAACTACTGAAGTGATGAATTCTTTGGTATACTCCACAGCTGGCAAACTGAAAAAAGAGAACTTAAAAATAAGGTAAAAGTTCATACAAAAAAAGAGAGTCCATCTTTATAAAACTGTATCTTTCCATTTAGTTACAAAAAGGCAAAATATAGATCCAAATTCAGCTGCAAATTTAGCAAAGAGGATATGTGTTCTTTTTCAATCTTCAAGGATTGTTTTGTAAGAAAAAAGAAAGCTATACTAGAAAAATTGTTAAAAGTTACCAAATACTTAGCAGAATTTAATGTTGAAACATCAAATTAAATCAAATTACTATACAGCCAATATTTATGATGAATATAATGAATTAATTTAAGTCTTAAAATATCACTAAGTTTATATTCAATATTGGGAATTACTTTCAATCATAGTTTAGTATTCACTGAAATATTAACATCTAAGAGTAAATAAGAGCCATCTTTATAAAATTTCACATTAAATTACACATTTTAACCAAAATACTTACATAAATTATACAATGATCAATCTAAAAATATTTTATTAATATTTCTTTGTATAAAATGAGAGAAAAACAAATTTCCAGGTTTAAGAAGCTTATAATGATGTAAATTGCAAAAAAATTGGTGGAATTTGTATTGATTTTTATGTCTAATTTAAAAGTGATTCACCATAGAAAAATAAATGAGAAAGAAAACATAATCCATGAGAGAGGTCACAGGTTCATGGGTAAAATATAAGCAAGCAAACTTATCATTAGATGGAACTTAATTGCAAGCTAAATTTTAGGTAATTTGCTAAAAGCTTCAAGATTGTCCAGAGAATCATCAGAAAAGAATTTATCAATATCCTTAAACAAGTTCTAATGATACCTTGTGAGTTCAAGAAATATATTGCTACCTTCAAATAGTAGATTGTTAATTTAAGCTTTATTAAGAATGATTCACAAACTAATAAAATGTTAAGCAATAAACCTAGTTATTTGAAACATGGAAGTGTAATTGAGTATACAAAAGCAAGATAGTAAAGAATTAATATCTCCTTTCAAAATAATATTTTAAGAAAATTATGCAATATAGAAAAGATATTTACTCTGTACTCCAAAAAGGAAAAAATGAGCTTATCAAGAACTAGAAATTAACTTTGAATTAATGGCAAAAATGTAGCAAAGTCCTTAACCAAGCCCCAAATGGCCTGCTTAAACAGACCTGAGTAATCCACCAGGAGGTGAGTAAGAGTAGCAATGAAGACCAGGAAACTCTCCTCTCATTAAAATGGCAAGAATAGCAGCTGTTCCAGCACCCAGCGAATGACCTACCAGGACCAACTCAAAACTTTGAGTACCTCTTGCTGTATCTTTGGTAAATGCACGCTCCAATATTCCCTCACTATTCAGCTTGCCTTTAATATATTCTGCTGCTTGGACCATTCCCTATTAAAGACAAAAATATGTTTTAGATGCATATGCTTTAACATGCAGAAGTACATAAATCATATGGTCTCTTACCTTATGTCCCAACCAGTCCTCCTTCATTGGTGATAAAGGTAAGGGTTCACCTTCAGCATTTAGATCTGTTATCACATCCTGGAGAAAAAGTTTTTTGTTAGAATGGAAGAAGCAATGTTATGGGTGAACTAACAAATAGAAAATAAATTTTAAGACTCAAATCACCTTCATCGATAGGGTCCCTCTAATACTGATAACAACCTTCTGTTCTAAGTAATCCACAGCAACAAAGAAAGGGGTTTCACCAACATCTACATGGTATGTGGCATATATGACATCGACATACGACTTCTCATGATTCCTATCATCATCACTATTTCCTGTTACCTTTGCTCTTGCAGCTACATTCTTTTCCATAATTTTTTGAAGTGCAACATAATTGCAGTGGCAGTTGTCCTCGACAATTTCTGGGTCTGCATTCTGATCTTTGTTTTTGTTGCAGAGTCTGCCATAACAACATGGGATGCAAGCGCAGCATCTATTGAGAAGAAGGATAATAAACTAAAATTTCATAAACACACAAAAACAAATTTTGAAACTATTAAATAATATAATAATATCAATGAAAAGTAATTTGAAAAAGTATAAAGAAAGCTATAGAGTAAAAAGTGATATCTTTAGATATGCACTATCCGACAAATTCTTTGAAAATTGTATCAAAGTATGCATTAAACCTAGTTATAATATAAGAAGAAAAAATACTAACCTCACAGAAGTACAGAGAGAACAGACAGCTGAGGCAGAGTTAGTGACAACGTACATTGGCCAACCATAGGCAGCTAGAGCATAAGACATGTAGTGTACAACCTCTTGAAAAGAAGCGAGTGTTGCAGGATCACTCAAGGCCACAAACTTTGTAGAGGATCTCACTGCTGCACCAGAGAGGAAATCATATGTACCGTCAACTCTCTGAAATTAAAAAAAATATGATGTAATACTATTAGAGAGGTTTATAAAGAAATAATTTGGAAGCATTAATAAATTAGTTGATCCTGTAGTTAATAAAACTCTACAGTTTTTAACAGTTAAATACTTGTTGAGCATTTTCATAGCTAAGCTTTCTTTCTTTCTTGTCTTTCTTTAGTGCTTTGTGTATAGAATTTCTTTTTAACCTAGTGCTTTACTAAATGCATTATCTCCATCTCTAAGTATTTCAGTATGATTCTTCTTTATTAATTAAACAATATAATTTACAAACCTCAGCACACTTATTTATTGTTTGTTCAAATATCATTCTAAAATGATAAATAAGGAATTATTAATTAGAAGACACTTCTTTCCTATTAATAATAATTTTCTGTACAAAATATAATGATAGGCAGTAAAATAATAAGAAATTTAAGGGCATGAATAGAACTAAAATGACTATATAAACTAACTAAGCCCTATATTATCACTCACCTGACCAAGAATATCTTGTCTCCTCTGTTTCTGAGACTTTCTTAAAAGAACAAGACCTGCAATTACATCTGAAGGAACAACATCCAAATCACGAAAGAAATCTGATAACAATCTTGCAATGTCTGCAAAGGAATTCTGTAAAATAAACAAGGAAAATTGTTAAATGCATGTAAAAAATCCTATAAATAATAACAGTAATATTAAAGGTTCAACACAAATTATGGTATAGTTTCTCATACAAGAGACAGAGGACTTAAATGTGGACACTTGTATAATAAGTTGAATAAAGCTATGTAATAATAAAGTATCAATACACTCTTATATAGTGAATTTACTTATACAACATCTTCCTTTCTTTATATTAAATGGAACAATTTCTTCTCCATAGAATAAGCATGATTAATTACAACTTTTAATTCAAATTAAATATATACCTTAAGGAATATGGATTGGTCATTACTAGTTACTTTACTTTAATGCTGAAAATAGAAATTTAGGAAGCAGAGATAAATTTAAAAGATTGAGAAAATTTGATAAATATAAATTATGGAATTCTTACTTCCTTCCAACATTCTAAATTAAATAGAGACAAAAAATATGCTCTTTGTCAGATTATTTCATATTTACTGTCAATCAGATATACCTAATTATTTTGAGCAAAGATTGAGACAATTTTCTACAAGGGAAATTAGAAAATAAGGTTCCTTGATAGATATAAAAGGAGGACTAAAAATACTCACCCGATTACGATCTGAATTACCCATACAGCAAAATAAAAGACGACATCGGTGATCCCAACTGTCTTGGTAGGCACGAATGACTTTTCTAAAAGATCAAAATATGCGACAATTCAAAGAAACATATTAAATTGCCTACAGAATTAGATACAAGAGAATAAGAATAAAGTATAAAATAAATTTGCTCAGAAGTTGACTTTTGCAACCTACTTTTCAAGGAGTCTTATTTATGGACATTTTAAGAGAACTGTACAATCTATTCATATCATATGTATATATCACTATCTAGCTTATGAGGCATACCTTTGTCTCCAGTTTCTATTTCGGTTGCCTGATCTTTTGTACTGGAAACGAGATTGCTGAGCATCTCGAACACTCCTCTGATACTTTTTCATTTTTACCCAGGATCTTCCTGCAGCATCATATGTACACCACACAGTGATGACTACACTGCATATGACACACCAGTTGCTTATCACCAGGCCTAGAATATGATCATAGAAAATGCATTATCATACTTGCTTCACAGAAAAAATATCTTTTAAAATATACAATAAATAATATTCAAGATTCATTAAGTATTAACAGTTCAAAATTTAAAACCTCTTAATCACTAAAATCCTTCAATTTTTTTATTATTTAAACTATATATTATTAATTAAATATTGATGAATGGGAAGATAATAATAAAAGATCATTAGCGTAATATATATATATATATATATATATATATATATATATAACGGGATGGAATAAAATATATCAATAAATACACAAAAAAGGTTTTATTCATGCTTTATTTACAGTCATCAGGAGGTACAGTGATTATCTTACCTCATTATTTGTTGATAAAAAGTTGTTAAAATTTTCAAATAAGGGATTGATATTTTGAAAATGGTGAAAAATATAACATAAAATGATAAATAATCCACATGTACGTACTAACTTGACCAATACTACTAGGTCAAATAATTTTAAAATATGTCTCAAAATTTCCTGAATTCTTAATTATTCGAGATTTTGAAATTTCATCCTCTCCTTTCCGGGACATAATGATAAAAGAAATTCTTTCTGAAGATTCAAACAAACACAAATCCCTTATCTTAAGCGATACTCGACCCCAATTCGTAACCTTTACGTTGTCAAAGACGAGAGAGTTCAAACAACACGAGAACACGTACCTGCGATCACTCAACACTCCATGAAAATAAAAAAGCCCATCTGGCGTCAAAAGCGGGAGCATTTCAGTTATTAAAAGCTCTTGGATAAATTATCTAGATGGACTACTCGACAAGATGCAATTGCTCACCTGCCGCTCGCGACTGTTTGTTTTGGCACGAATTAAGCATTGCCATGGCCATTAAGAGGAAGATCATTCCTTCGTAATCGACTGCCTCCTGTTACTTTTTATCTCGTATCATCCTTTCATTGTTTAGTCTCTCTCAGAAGGGTTATTTATCACAAATAGCTGGTATCCAAAATGAATGAAAAATCCATTTACTTGTGAGAATGTTTTCCGTAATAAGACTGATATTATCGTCCTGTAAATTCTTTGACGTTTTAATAAATTACATTTTATTTTAACATATTTAACGATTAATTGTGAGACTTATTTTCGTACATTTTCATCGATTAATTGTTATAGTTATTATTATCGATATTACTGCAATTACTTTTGTAAAATATTATATTGTAGTGATTAATACCGTTAAAATTTAACCTATGACTTTAACTGATATCTGATTTGGGAATAGGTTGATCGAATGTTAAAATTTTTCTTTCTTTTACTCTGAGGATAAAAAAAAACTTAGAGGCAAGATTTAAAAATTTCAAGTAAGAGTGTGTTTGGAAATTCTTATAGAATATTCGTTTCTTCTCAAATTTTATTCACAAAAAAACATAATGAAAAATGTGTTAAGAATTTCCCCTTTAAAATATTTAAGATAATTATTTCAAATAAAATCGGTAAAATAAAATTAAAGACTAATAGATTTAAACGAAAATTTCGTATCTAAATTGTGATAATATTCAAATAATTTAAACAAGGATACTCAAGATTTTATTAATTTTCTTCGACTACATTACTGGTAATAATGTTTTTCACGTAATTAATTTCATATAATCATTCACTTGATTTTTGGCGCCGAGGTTACAAAGGTCATGCTGAATACGCTATTTGTTTTGGCGCATTTCAATTCCAACGCGAAATGCCTCACGTCGGCTAGTTAAAACGAGGGGTTTCTCGACTGTCCCAGGTGCAAACTGAGCTTCGGATGGGTTCTGTTTAAGTTCAAAGGTCACGCTGGAGTCGGTTGACTACGATTAATCATCTATGCATCTCCCGTTGCCTGGGTTTTCCCGCAACAGAATTATGAATAAATAAATAAAAATGTCTGCTACACTAGTTTGAGTGTAATAAAATTATGGCGGAACAGATAAGAAAATTCTTGAGTCAAAAGTAAACTCTTCGAGAATTATAAAATAAAATAAAACGATATCGAAATTTTTCCTCGAGGTCATGAAACAATGGGTAAAAATTTATTGGAGTACAGTTTTAAATAGATTAATTTTTACAGAACGATACCACAACTTACATTTTACTTACAGTAATAAATAATGATTTATAATTATAAAATGTTTCAAAATCACAAGGAATTATAAAATGGAATATATCAAGGATAACATCCCTTCAAGCAGTAACAAAATAATAACTACCTAATTTTTTTCAAAAATAATATTACTTCAATTATATTTTAAATAAAAAGTAAAATAAGGGCGCATGTACGAAAAACGGAAAATAAGATGCTTTTATCGAAAAATCATAATATAAAAATTTACAGATACATGTAGTTTAAAATAAAAAGATAAGAATTATTTCTCGCATCTTAAATGTTGTAATATATTGAAATACATTGACGCAGTCATTTAGAGAGGCTTTTTATCAGCTCTCCTTAGTTACGGTTTATAAACAAAAAAACGTTATACGTTTATTAAATATGCAATAAATAGATATAAAGAACAAACGTTAACAGAAAGCATACGAAGAGCTGCAATAAATTAGAAAGGATATGGTGCTTAATATTTTATTTAAAACACCATATAGTTAGGAAATTATAAATTACCGAGGACTTTTAATGACGATAGCTAGTGAACGAAATTATATACGTATTCAAACAAAGCGAATAAAAATATAATCATAAAAATTCCGTCATAGAAAACGCACGCAAATTCGCAATCATAACATGAAACTAACAAGACAAAAGACGAAATTTCTTCGGAAATTTCAATCCTTTTCCAACCCTTCAGTTTTCGTGATACTTTTTTCGCGTACCGTGCTGGATAACCAGGGCAAAGGTCTAATCAAATCAAATGGACGCGGCGACGCAAAGAGGAGACATCCCCTCGGATGAGTACGAGGTAACGAGTTTAACCGCGAATAAAAAAAGAGGCGATACTATCCGGAGATAAGAGTGGGAAGAACGAATGAGGGATGGGGTCGAAAGTTTTGCGCGGACAGAGATGGATCACCGGCTGAGAATTGGATGGAGAAAATACGGACCGAGAGAAAAGATAATATTTCTCGCAGAGATGCCTCTAGCACGTAATTTACGACGCCGATTCGGGAAGATGGACAAGTTGTTAAAGAGAGCAAAGAATGAACTTTCACCGTGTTGGATGACATCGGCTCCCTGGTGGTGATAAAGAGAGATGATACGCCTCTAAAAGGTTCGATTGTACCGAAAGTGAACGGTCGCCGAATTTTCGCAGACGTGGCGATTTTTTGGAAACGAATCGTTCTGATCCCAATTTCTTCTGCGACCTTTTAAAGTTATGAGATTCCGATTTTGAGATGGCGGATTCCAAAGCCCTATCTACTAAATGGAGTGTGTGATATGATGAACATTACGGAATACGTCACAAATAAACTTGGGACGTATTATGATTGGAATGGCGGGAAAAGGAAGGAAATTCAACACCTGGTTAAGGTTGATGACAGGAGTGACAGGCGCCGTAGATAAAGCACGATCAATGAATGGACGTGGAGGAGAACACGTAGCTAGGACTATCGTTAGAGATCAGATGTTCTCCACCAAGCAACGAGATATGCGTGGAGACCAAGTTTAGTACCAAAAGACGGAGACGACGAAGAGAGAGAAGTTTCCACGTAAGATACGGCTGATGATGAAACTATCCATATAAATATTTATTAATTAAATTTATCATAAATGTGAGAATTATTCACGCTCAAAATTTGAAATAAATATTGAATATTTAAAATATATAAAAGAGAACAAGAAAAAAGATTTAAGGTCAAACCTCATCTGTTTTCGTGATTGGATTGTGTACTCTCTTCATTTTACAGAACTACGATCGATTGGGAAAACATTTTAGGGGAGCGATTGACAATTCTAACTTCTATTTTGAAACCCATCAATAAACATTAATGCCTTCCACGATTGATTAAGATTTTCAGTCATTCTTTACGGAAAAATAGTTTTGAAAAGGTGATCTAAACATTTCTAGTTTTAAAATAAACGTAAAATTCTGAGTAATGTTATATACCAGCAAATGATTCGGAGAATTAAAACACATCCATTCAATTCGTTTCCTAGTTAGTATTTCGGACCAAAGTTACCAAAGACGTCGAATAAGATAAACTTAAATAATTAACATTACATTACATGATGCAGAAACGGATTGAATTATTCATAAAGATTAAAAATGTTTTTTCTTTTCCAAAACCACCGATTATTTTGATAAGGACTGTATTAAAATAACATTTATTGTTTTTGCGTAAATAACAATATTCTTTGATAACCATAGCAAATCATTGTGATGTCCTGCACAATTTTGCTGTTATCTTCTCTCTATTCACCGGGAGTTCCGAAATAAAAATATTAATGAATTAATATCACGGTAAATGCATTACAATACAATCGCTCCATAAAGCAACGGATCTGGATAGCGCTACAAATGCCCAATACAAGTAAAACATTGACGCTCAGCATGCGAAACGTCACAAATATTCACGCCGTCGATTCTGATTGGACGACGCCTCAACAATCGAATCCTCGCCTCGACAAATGAGACCCCAACCAAATTAATCCTGCTTAATTAATGCCTTACAGCTCTTTCTCGAACCCGTGCCATTAAAATGCAGATCCATATGAAAACCCTTCTGAATCCATAAAGCGGAGAAAAATGGGAAGGGCGTCGAAGAGACGGGAAAATGGCGATGGGACAATCGGTGACAAAACAATGGAAGGGGGAAATACGCTGATGCTCCATTGTTACGCACCACTAGTGCCGTTTTCGCACTGAAGTGTAATGTTCCCGGGATGTGGGGGAAAATATAAAGCAAGAGACACTTAGACACGCGTCATGCGGGCCACTTTTTCCAACGGCTTCCTTCATTACGTGACATTTACCAAGGGGTCGAAATCCCCATCCACGGGCGTAATCACTCTGATTGGAAGGCAAAAAACGACGAAGGACGTCTATAAGTCAGAATACACCTCAGATACGCTCAACCGGGACTTTTTTATTACATAATGCACATACTAAGGGTATGATACACAAGGAAGATAATTAATACGTTATTTTTAAAGTCATGAGGAAAAAAGTTAAAAGACTACTTTATCATTCCATCAACCACGTATACATCCCAGGTATCTATCAATTCAGCAATACATTAGCGTGTGAATTTTCAAAATTATTTCTATGTATACAAGTAGTATTTAATTAAATTAGATAACAGTGCATAAGGACCAAAAAAAATCTTTAATATCCACACTTCTTGTACGAATGTTTATTCGCCATTAAAGTAAATCGTATTATTTCCATTTCTGCAATAAATAATTTCTGAATCCACTATCATTTTTAAAAAATCCTAGATAGATATTAACACGAGAGTAGATTGTCCATCAAGTACAATTATATGATGATACTTGACTTCGTAAAATATTGCAGCTTAGAGACGTAATTTATATGACAAAAGACGGTAGTTATTGAATTATATATTTTGGAACTAACATTAGTGTTTTCAATTAAAGTACATTCTGCATATCTTCAGAATTCTACTAGAGCACATTTAGAGAGAGAGAGAAAAAATAAAAACTTAAGTTATCCCTGAAATAAGATCAACTAAGGAATGAATGAGGAGCTCATTTAAGAAAACATCACTTTACAATTATCTTTAATATCAAAGTGTACATGCTGAAATTTTAAATAGAAATTTTCACCAAATACATCTCAACAACGTCATATTTTTCTAGAACAACCAGTCTTGAATTATTCCGCTTATTTTTCTTACGCATTCAACTTTGCGCTTTTATTTGTAATCGAATTTACACAACATAAACAATACTCATAATAGATGACCGGGTGATTTTTATACGGAAAAACTATCGACTTAATTGTCAAACATGCAATTAAAAAAAAATGCCACGAAAGCTTCATTATACATCTTTACACTCTCTATATACAGCCTTCTAATTAACCTACTTAACGCGGAGTTTTTGAAAACCGTCCATGTTATGCAGAAAAAATATTAAGACAAAGAAGCTGGCCATCCGATATTGGATAACGATGCCAATTCATGCCAAAATATAAGAAGAATACAAGCTTGTCGAAGTAGTGCAGAATACTCAGAGAATAAATGCATCAACGTGACGCTTAGTATTATTAGTTTTTGAGACTAGGTCATTTAAAAGTCATTATTGAAGATGAGATAAGTTATTATTTTAATAACGTATCTCATCTAATAAGAGATATTTAAGATCACAATGTTAATGAATAAAGAAGTTATGAGCTTTCTTCCTTGTTTACTCTTCTAATTTTTTATACTCTTACGAAACTTGAGGCTTTTTGTAATATAGGTGTTAAATATTTAACACCGTTACTTATACGATAAGGTGAACTAAGGTCATACGTTAAGGTGATTCCAGATCTCTTTCAAAAATGAGGAGATACTATCACATCACATCAAGCTATGCTCTACTTTGCACATACTCATTGATTTAATATATATGTATATTGAAGAAGATGGTCACAACTTCCGTTACACTATCTTTTTCGTCTTATTTACAAACTATTATATTTATTCTCTTAGCGAGACTAGTATATTCTTCCCTTCTTCGGATATAATCTTGCCAAATAAGCGCAATTGCATCTCTTCGTAACTAAAGGAGGAAGAATCAATGTTACGACTAGATTACAGATACCTTGCAGCTGTCTGGAGTTGACATTCCTCCTATATTTTGATCTGATTGATGAAGTTCAATGTTTCCTTGAATTGGTAAAAGTTTAGGGAAATCGAGTCCAAAATATATTTCACTAAATGATTTTTAAAAGTTTATTAACATACTTTTCATATATTATAATTATTTTTAACTTCTGTTTAATACTGTTTCATTCTGTCAAAAGCGCACCCTTTCTCATGCCAAATTAAAAAACTATTTTCCCTTACATGAAAGTCATCAACACGCCGTTATATCCGTTTCGGTGGGTACAAAAGATATCAACAAAATTAAAGTGTATCTAAGGCTGTGGATACTTAACAGTTTTTATATCCATGAAGCGAGGAGCAAAAGCTGTATTTTCATCAACGTCTCCCCACAAAAAAATAAAAAGAAGCTACCCGAATATTTGATTATCAAAGGTAGCCTAATTCCGCGTCTTCTCAGATAATAGAGTCTGGTTTATTCTAAACAGAAATCTCATTTACGGGGCTTAATTCCATTCTTTTTTGAAACGCTCCTTCCAATTTCTTCTGAGCTTTTCCTTTTTTCCATTTACCTTTCTCAATTCCACCTAATTTTTCCACAGCCGCCTCATTTCATTTTTTTTGGAACAACTCTTTCTCCATTGCGATTTTTTCGCCTCTCGTATCTCTCGCAACAATGCAAGTACGCCATCAACATCCTACTAGGTAATAATGTGGCAGATTTTTTGTAGCTTACGATTTAAAGGCGCTGATTAATCTAAGTATAGTTGATTATACGTACAGTTACAGTCACATATAATAGAACATAGTTTCTTTTTCCTATTTTCTGTAGAAGTATTTAAAGATTTCCATCCAATGTTGCAATCTAACATACGCAACATTACCAGTAATTTCTGATACCATTGAAAAGAAAAAGAGAAATACTTGCATTAAAAAAATAAAATTAAGACAAGGAGACTTCAACGACAGGCATGAACTAAAAATGTAGTTTCAAGAAACAGTCACGACACACATTTCTTCAAATGAGAAAATACGAACTTTGACTACGTTAAAAATCATCATCCATATTCTTCAAGACCAGAAAAGGTTTCTATAATAACATGGTTACCATAGTTACATTCTAAATCAAATTCCTTGAGAAAAGCGCGCCATTCCAATGCGGCACGTGGATGGAGGGAATCTTCCCGCCTTCCCATCGATCGCTTAGCGCCTCGTTCATCCAATTACGCGCCTAATAATGTGACTGGCGGGAGGGCGATGCTACTCGTTGAACCGGCCTGTAACGGAGACCGTATCGACGGGCCTTATGAAAGTGCGGGGAAATGCAGCCATAAAGAGGAGAGTTCAAGTGCACCTGGTTTGGAATATACGGGTGGAGGAGGTCTGCATTCGAGCCTTGTCCGAGTGACCCAGTGCCGAGAGGGGTGCTGCCGCAGTGGCGGGAAATGTAGCGACAATGCGTTCTCGGCCACAGAGAGGGAATTTATATCAAAATTCTTTTTCCGCTAATTTTGTGACAACTTTCAATCAGCCTTTGTCTATGTTCTGTGATCATTCCAAAGAAAAATGAAATAATATCATGAATGCAAATCCGTTGATTAAAGGAAACTAGAGATGATTCGAAGGGACAGTAGAAATTAATCGCTTGACGAAGTTAATAGAAAAAATGGTCATTTGGTCGCGTTAAAAATTTTAATAATGTATATTCTTAATTATTCTTATATAAGCACGTCTACAAAATGCTCGATATAAATCGGCGAAAGAAAGAAATGGCGTATATGTCTCTACGATGTTAAGCTAGAAATATAGGGTGCTGTGATACTATATCAGTAATAAAACTGTTAAAAGTTTAGATCAATAAAAAGTGAGAAATAACTTCTATTCCATCCGTAATCTAAAGCAAAAGAAACATAGTACATCTTGTACAAATCAAGAATAAATAAGAATACGAAATGAAAAAACACAGAGAGGACATACTTATAAGACTATATAATTTAGAAGAAAACCTTAATAAACATAGATCGATGGATGAAAGAATTTTAGTAATGCAAAATACGATCTACTTAATTGAAAACCAATTCTTTCCTGTTTGATCCCTTATAAACGGATGTGTTATATACTAAGACCGGTTTTAATTCCAAACGCAACTACTCCTGCCAAGGGAAGCCTTGAGAAGATAATCAGCAATGAATAGGATAATGAGGAATGAGGAAGTTTACCTTTGAATCCCTTACCGAGAAGCACAAGTCCATGCAAATACAGTGCACTAGCTCTATGAACTCCGCTTCACATGTAATACGATAAAATATAATTGTAAAGGATCGTCGTATCCTAGCAACCACGTCCATTTCTCAGCTCGTTTCTCATCACCAAGAAATATAAGGAATAAAATGAAGGAAGTGTACGACAGTATATAATGAAACAGTTTTACCAAAGAATCGGCGATATAATAGTATTTCTGAACGACGGCCTCGATGTAATCTCGCACGGCGGGATATTGTCGGGAGATATCATTTTGGCGGGATAAAAAACGGCGGGAAAATTGCGGGTGAAGAGGGCATTTCGGAAAAACGAAATAAGATGGAGAAGTGGATGGGCTTTGAAGAGGAAATGGAAGAAGCGAGGGAATGGATGTTTCGAAGAAAAAAAAGGGGGCGTGGATGAAAACGTGCCTTAAGAGTGTTGGATGCGGATGTAGGTTAAGCTGTGAAAGGATTCGGGCTGTTGACGATAGTGAAAGACGTGTGGAAAAAAAGTCGCGCCATTTAGAGAAACTCGAGAGCGCACGCGGTGCAGAAAAACGCGCGACATCGCTCAGAATTAATTAGAGCTATGATGTATTAATTCCACAAACGAGATATATTTCAACGCTCTTTTGAAAGCCGGAAAAATTAAACGTACACTTCAAACCAGCGCTGCTTTGGAAGTTATTATCACAAACCAAATTAGATGTTAGGGGAATGGAAATGAAGCACAGATTGTAAATTTGGAAAAAAGACGAACTCATTGTGAAGACAATATGACTCGACTTTGAATTCTTAGATTACAATACCAAGAACGACATTCGCTTTAATTAAATGCAATTCGTATATTACTCTGTAACGTAAAATAAACTCAAAGCACATTTAACATGGATATTATTTCAAATTCATACGAAGCAATATTACCAGATGCCTGATTCAAACCATGGGTATTCAACATATTACAAAAAAGATCTATTGATTCACTATAATTTACCTGCACCATTTAACATAATAACCATTTGATTAAATTATGCACCTTAAAATTATTTTAATTTACCACAACGTTATTAACCTATTACCCCAGATTATCAATAAAAATTTAACCAGAATACAAAACAATTAATTTCTCGGTAATTATTTGGCCAGGATTGTTTCGACTGAGATTTTCGTGAAATTGCGTGTGATTTAGTGAAATCCCCAATGTAGGCAGAGTTATTTGTCACAACAGAAGTCCATGATAATTAAAATAATTACCTAACATAAAATAATATTATTCCATTTTAACGAATTAATTTAAATAAAAAATGTACTAATGGCAGTAGCATTTACGTTTATAATAGATATTTTTTTTGGAAAGAGAGCTTTAATACGTAACAAAATTTTACTCTACTCAACCTTTTTGATAAGAAAGAAATCAAACTCTCAGCTCAGAAGCCAATAAAATTCTTTCCGCAGAAAATATCAAGTAATTTAGCAAAATTCCCTTTTCATTTTGTTTCCACTTTTAGATCGTGACAAAGCTGAATAAAACTCAGGGTCAAAGTCGCGCTGATTATATTACACTACTGCATAGTCATAAAACTTTACTGCCATTTATCGCGAATTCCACAATCAAATTTAATCATTATATAAAAAGAATTTTGATAGTTCAAACACGCTTGATTGCATATCAATATCATTTTGCGTGACTAATGATTGAGAAAGGTTCATAAAAGTTTAACTTTCATGCCTGATAATATGAATAGATGACGTAAATAAATATTGCATTAATATTCTCGTATGTAGCGCATATTTCGTAGTTTAAATCAGCTTAATAAGAATGCAAAATAATAATGTGATTAGATTCGGACTAAAAACATACACGGATACAATTATAGCATTAATAATTGAATAGTGATTAAAAACTGAAAAATATTCCAATTGGATTATGTACACATTTCTTGGTAAGCATGAATTCCCAATGTATTTCAACCGGAAAAAGCATACACTCTGACCCAGCAACCACATTAGTCGCCAAGGGAACGGTTTGCTTAAAGCATAGCAACGACTCCGCACGCAAACGTTTTAACGACCCCAACTCAATACAAGGAGGTCGCTATGGAGACCGTAAAAGATATCCAGATTCCAGGGAACACTTGAGAGATGATGGGAACGTATATAGAGGTAAAGTGTATCAAGGGAAAAACAGATCTGAGACGATGTTCGTACATCAGAGAAATCATTAACGAAACAAGCATGAAATATTTCTCGAGAGGCGACAATAAATAGAATCGCATTTCCTATAATATCGAACGTGGCAGTAGATGACAGAAGAGTTAACGAGATTAATTCAACTCGTCACGTGGGCTTATTTAACCAGACACGGGAGAGCGCTGATGAAAAAGGATTCTGTCCAAATAGAACACGTCGGCTATAAACCCTCCAGAGATCCGAACATTTAGCAGACGAGGATGCTATAAATCGCCAACTTGAGAGGAAAACTGAGTGCCTAAGGAAGCACAAAGGCTATAGTAGCAGTAGACTAAATCGCCTCAGGTTATAGGGAAGTTCATCTTGTGAATATATGGAGTACTACTCTATACGCTCTAAGCTCATTAAGGATTGCATCATTAAGAAATGGATTCTCGCTTAATAAAGTTTCCACGCGCATGAGATATTTGAGGAAGGAGGGAAATTAAGATCCTAAATGATGCGTATTTTTTCCTCGTAGACTCTTTAGTGTTAGCACGAATAAATTCATGATAACAAATTGACATATTAGTTAAAATACATAGATAGCTAAAGACGGAAAGCAGATTTTTTTTAGTACGTATACTTTTAAAGTTTCGGATATTCATTAAGCTTTCATTATTTAAATAAATGGAAACATTCAGACGCAAATACGACAATTGGACATAAAAATAGCAAAATAGGAAGTTTTGAGACATTTCGAAACACAGACTACGTTTAAAGAAAGTACCTAAATACCTTATAAAATATAAATAATTTTTATCATAATATTTATGTAGGTCTTCAATCATATTTATTAATTGTAAAAGTTTCACATAAGATTTCTATTTTGAAGTCAATGTAACACGTGCTCTAAATAATTCGATAGAATTATCAGTTTAACCTAGAAATACTTAACGAACTTTTATTTAATATAAAATTACTTATATCTCAGTAATGATACTTAAGATGTAAACAGATGTAATTAATTTCAGTATTCCTTAAAATATTTAATCGTTCGAAAAGATATCTAAAATAATGAAAAATTTATTCTTCCTTAGCGCATAATGTAGGATGAAGGACCGTATGATTGCGATAGTACATCATTCTAAGCCGAAAAGCGATGCTCGATTGTTTGTCAATACGATCACTGCAGAGTTGCTAAGCGATCGAGACGTATTGGACGAATTGCGCAGCACTTATAAATAGTTTTGCGCACGCGTGGGCGTTTCAATCATTACAAGATCCCATAAGAGTAGGGTCGGTAGGGAAATCCATTCTCTGATCGAAAGATCGTGTTTTCTGTACCAGGAACAGTAGAGGCAATTTGTATCTTTCCCATCCTTTTGATCTTTCAGAGTTACTTGTCACTTAGCGGAAGAATTATCATTCAGCCGAGACTAAAGATTTTGGCAGTAATGCGAGAAAAAGTAACTGTTAAAATTTCCACGTTACAGAGGAAGTGTCCTAAGTACATACAACGAAAGCTAACATGAGTAGGATGCATGACACCTAGTAAAATTAAATATCTAATAAATTTGATCTTCGACAGATTGACAAAAAACGTACATTACGTTTAAAACTATAGACTTCTTCATATAAAACGAATAAATCCTTGTATATCTTCATATGGCTTGGATGCGATAAGGGAAAACCACAATCTCGTCTCTACGCGAGTGAAAAATTGCTTCTTTTGAACAAAGATTTCGTTACAGTCCTAATAATCTGTAATAGAACGCTCAAAAATAATACAAAAAATAATTCGAATTAAAAGATTCGCATTACGAATAAAATACATTACTATTTCACCAATTTACTGGGAGGAATTTTATTTTCTAAAACTTAACGTTGTAGCACAATTGATTGATAAAAATCAAACTATTTTACGAATAATTCACTCATTGCAATAATGTTTAATACGCTGGTAATAAAAAAACGTTAAGTACAAAATATTTCGTTAAAATATACACAATCGACAACATTCAAAAACGATGTGTGTTTACTCGTTGCTTGGAAAAAAACATATCATTTCGTTTTCACATAACGATTAAAAAGCATAAATAACAAGAAGAAAACTTCAAAAATAAACATCTTTAACGGATATCCACAAATACTATTACCACGGAAAACTCCCGAAAGGAAGAAGAGAAGACAGCGCGACCTTCATTTTTGGAATCGTGAGAAATAATCTCATGGGTTGAATGCATAATAACACAAAACAAGGTTATTCAGCGTCACAGTTCACTTTGTGAACGCAAGAAACAGCGACTATAAAAAGGAACAGTATAACAGTAAACCGATAAATTTGTTACGTAATTAACGTATTCAAATCGATGGCTGATTACGTAACAAATTCATCACTCAAAAGCGAGAGAACTTAATAATGTCTGAGGAGCATAAAAGAAATACGCGCGGAGTTAATGCAGATTCTATTACGATTAAAGAGAATGCATTATATGAATGGATTCACGAAAGCGTAATGGGCCCAAAAGGATAGAAATGAGCTCAAAGAGAAGTGCGTTAGGAGAAGGTGTGGAACACGTGGGAGGAGACACGGGGATGGAAGATTGAGTTTCTCAGGTAAGGAAAAGAGGAGGTCTGAGAGATTAAGCTCAGAAGATTAGTTTAGGAGTTTCCCCGCAGGGCGGTGAGATTCTTTTAAAAGCGCAGATTAAAAGTTCCAACTCTATGACCCAAGAGCGCTCTTTATTAAGACGTAATCACACGACTCTCGCGAGAGAATGCTTGCAGAAGATTTTATAACAGCGCCTCTAGGAGGAGCTAAGATAATTATTTTTGAGGAATGCTAACTCAGGTGTTGAAAAGAGGAAAAGGATTGAAGGGTCTGCAAAGAGCCCATTAAAATTTGAATGCGAGCCGATCTAATCCGTTTAACATTATAATGGTTTCGCGATTTAATGAAATCTTATTTGACAAGAAATTTAAGGATAGCTTTAAAAGTAAACAACGTAATTTTAATCGAATTGATTAGAATAACTGTAAATTAGGATTTATTATGAAAATTGTTTATGTATTTTCTAAGAATCTTTATATCCTAAATTAGAGTGTACTGAAGTAAAGGCTAGACAATGCATTACGTAAGAATTATCACAATAGAATGAGCATCAAGCTGAGTACAAAATTCGAGTAAAATCAAGTACGGAATAATCTAGGAATTCAAACTATGAATTACTTTAACTCGCAAATGTAAATTATCAAGCAGGAATAATATTATACTTAAAACCGAATTGAAATCCATTACTCATCTTACTTTAGCTTCAATTCAATCAAAAATATGGATAAAATTGTAAGATATTCTACAAACAGCAGCCTATGAAGAAGCATAATGCTATTTCAAGGAGAAAAATAATTAGATCAACATTTTTAGGAACGTAATTCAGTTATTCAGTAAAAATAAATATCGACCTGTAACTCAGGATAATTATTACTTTCCTCGAGAGATTTGTACTCCTAAAGTATATTTTCCAATATTAGAGATTCAAAGATTAAAAATATGTTAATAATCGTTCAGTTTTGTAGAATACTAATTGTCTTTTCGTAGTTGATGATAGAGGGTATTCATAGAAACATTGAGTAAGAATTCAAATAGAAAGTACACGAGAGAATGCGCAAACATATCTCTCTAGAAGCAGGTTAGTCTGCTATGATGCATTCAAATGAAGATCTATTATATTGCCCCCACAAATCATTCCTCTAATCAGTCGAAGCTCTCATTAAAATCGAGAGGTAGCCATTATTTCATTAGGCCTCAACCAGGTTAATTGCCCCCTGACTTGCACTATCTCATTCGACTCATTGCTCTGAATTTCAATCGATTGAAAAACGCTCAGTCACTCGTCCATTAGCGGATAAATCGCAACTCTTGACATTTATAACCTTAATATCGTCTTTAATTGGAATTTTAATGATTGGAAATAAAAATAAGAAAGCCAATTTATGGGTTTTGAAAAACGCTGCTAGTTATAAATGGAACTTCAACTTTGTCAACAATTGCGAACTAGTTACTAAGCAACATCTCTTACAATCACATACTGAAAAAAATTCTTTACTGAAACTCACCAAAGATAACTGTTCCATAAATTGACTTATTATAAGTTGTGTCTCAAAGATTTTCATAAATTGACAGGAGATATATAAACAAACATATCTAATAACAATTCTTATATCTAGCCAAAGATTCGTAACATTTATCATGTAACTATCCACAGAGAAGACTAAAAATCGCTATTAATTGACGATTTGTAAATATCTATATGCTATATAGGTACATATAGCTATATGTATCGATTATTGAATTTTCTACGGCTGACCCAATTGTTTAACTTCCTCAAAGAAACAGTCCAATATTCAATTCCAGCATTTCCTTTCTCAAGAACGGATCAACCCACTCCATAAACTTGAACGAAGTTCGCGGACGCATTACATGCTGAACGAATCCTTCTGCTAGGATATTCTTCAGTGGAACATATGACCTAGTTTTCTCTCCAGGCAAGGACAAGGGCTGGATCAAACGCTGCTCAGCTGTCCTTGGAATTCATGGGAGTTCCTCTGATTACTGGGAAGTCCTGCAGATTCTCTCAATAAAGGGAACGCACGGAAACTTTGAAATAGGACGTTGATGTTGGCAATCTACATAAATTCCCTGAAAATATTCATAGCTACAATTTCCCATCTAAGGATACACGGAGATAGGACCTAAAAAAATAATTACTATGTTCTCAATAGCAAGGATTCACGAACTATTCAGTAAGTTTATTGAAGTTAAAATACTATAACGATGAACAAATATCAATAGGAGTACAAATAGTAAATACAAACATATACCGGCAAAATCATATTGATAAAGACACGAGTTTATCAGAAAATTATGCAATTAAGTGAACAGCCATACGTTGCATTATAGGAAAAAATGTAAATAGGGGAGATATCTTGGCTGTATATATGCAGATAACTCCTGAGAATTAAAGGGTAGCGAGATATTCTTTGAGTAGAAGAGTCACGGCATGATAATTTAATGGTTAAAATAAATACCAAAGGAAGAAAGAAACCTCGGCTATACTACTAACAACGCCTTTATTTTTATCCCATAGTAACAAGCCATACAACTTGAATTTCAGCGAAGAATGTCTTTATCACATCCTGTAATACGATCGCTCATTCAAACTCGTATTCATAAATTACTATCGTTATTTTTATAATTGATATCAATCTAATGCTTTTATTCATTTCTGGACAATTGTACAAAAAAGCTTTTTCCGTTGCAAAAATTAATTTGCAGACTTTTCGTGACTTACAACTGCACAGCCACAAAACCTACATTTCTACAAAATCCTCAAAATCTTTTCTGACGTGAACATGAGAGGCGCGAGATGATATGATCGACTTTGGCAGCTCGAAAAATCCTCTTCCGTCGGTTGGAAATCTTTGGTGCATCACTAAGGCCGCCTCCGCATGTTGAATATGAGGGAAGCGCAACAGACACGTGAATATTTTCTCTCGCTACTTCCACAAAGCCTCGAGAATCGTGATGCAACAAATAGTGCCCGAGGATTACCCCTGAGGTGATCGCGTGCATTCTAGAAGGAACCGGAGCAAATTAGACATCTCTATGCGGCCATTGTACGAGAAGAAACTCATGAAAAGATATTAAATTTAAAACTGCGATCAATACTCGTGAGGATACCATGGAAACCCTAAACTTGAATGCACGAAACTCTTCTTGCATTTTAAGTTTAGCACATATATAAAAAGATTTCGACTAAACAATATCACTAAGAATTGAGCATTCGGTGCAGATCATTCTGAAAAAAAGATTCCTAATCAATATTCAACACAATACACCCTTTCATATTTTTGAGATTATACTACACCCTACTCACCCTGATATCGAATTAGTTTTTATATTTATCGATAAATGAGAGGTACAAATACGCTGCCTTGACGTGCACGCTTTGTTTTTTTTTTTTGCTTATTGACGCTATGAAGTAATACTTAAGTTTATCTCTTGAAGAGCAGATGTTTCAAGTTACATTCTTGTTACTAATTACGCATTTTTAATCCATCAAATCCAGAAAAGTACATTAGTGTCCGCCAAGAAAATTTAAATGTAACCACGCCTCCGTAAACAAAAGTAAAATAAATTATGATCAATAGAAGACTCTGGGAGATATTAGGAAAAGTTACAAAAGTGGATAGACTACATAGAGATGGCAGAACAAAACTGAGACAGTATTTGGAAGAGACGAAATTTACAAAGAATACCAAGCTACTTAAACATTTGTTAATTACTCGACAGTAAAATTGCATTTGAAAGCTGTCGTGGCCGGGAGGAACATGGGAAATGATTCACGGTGGAGTGACTCCTTTCAAAATTCGGCCAAAACACGGATTTTCGGGACTTTTTACACTTCAAAGATTTTTTTAACTCTCAAATTTGTTTTTCACACTTCTCATTTTATCCGAGTGACGAATAGAAGGCCTATTCATTCTCATTTCGATTGGCTGATGCATTATGACACGTTCACTCTTTCACGCCCATGAAAAAGACATTAGTCGTTGGTGGAAGTTCAACATAATTTCGACAGCTCGTGTTTGGGAGCGGATATAATAGAGGAGCGATCACGAGTACGGCCAGAGGAAGGTAAATAGCTTTTAAGGTCAAGAGGGTAGAGATGCGGTGTAACCTATCGTCCACTGGAGAGTGGTATCCACTACGATCTGCAGTCTATTCGAAGCTGGTTTGTGTTTTTTCGCGCCGCAGTCTATTCGTGCATCCAATGTGGGCTCGGAAGCACAATTAGCATTCCACGCGAAGACTGCAACGATCCCATTCCGGCGGGACTTGGTTGGAAGCTGCAAAAGCACCATGGCTCGATGGTGCAGTTCCCAGTTCGTGCAGTTACGCCCCCTAACAACTTCCTCGTGCAGACGTTCGGGATCATTCCCAAGTTAGGGCGTCATTTCCTACCAAGCGGTGCGAGCGAAATTGGTTACTAGGGAAAATAATAATAATCAAGCTCAGGTGGTATGAGAAATTCGGAATTTGATTACAAATCGGATATTGCGACAGCTGACATAACTTAGCTCAAGGTATGTTTTTCAGAAGATGATAAGGGAAATTATTTCCAATTTAATTGCGTAACATAAGATTATGTTGATGACCAATATCACGAAGTTTGAAAGGTTGGCATTGTTTAAGTTCGGACGTTACGGAAAAATGAATCAATATTTCACCGATTAAGAAGGACGCATACATATATGTTCAGAGAACGCAATTAAATTAATTTAAAGGTAGTTTGATTGATTCAAAATTATCAGTTTCCTTCTGCAGGGCTGATAAGGAAAATATAAGAAGTGTAAATGTTAAAAATCTGAGACGGAAAATTAATTACTTTATTCATTAATCAAACAGGAATCAAATCAATTAATTAATTATCATAACAAAGTAATCTATTTAAGTTAATTTAGTTAATATCCATTTAAGTTAATTTAAGAATTTAAACACACGTACAATATCAATCATTTTCTTTCAAATGCTCCAGATAAATTGCCCATTTTACGAACTCAATTGTCATGGTAGATTAATTTCATTCCTCTGCTCTCGATTCAAAACGATTCATGGAATAATCTTTACGTAGGAAGGATGGATAAGCATCGACTCTTGGGTGTCTCAATTTCGAAAAAGAAGTTCCATAAGGAAAAATCACGAGAGAATGTAAATATTTTGAGAGAATATTTAAAGATGTATAAGTCTCTTTCGTATAAATCAAGATTCACAATAACGTAATATAAACACCAAGTTACACAAGGAGATTCCCGAAATTCGAAATTATCGTAAATCAAATTAGAATTCTACTACGAGTTGTTTGGAAAGGAATACAAATAAAGGGATAAACTCCTATCTCATAAAATGGTTTGAACAACCTCCCCCTATTTTTCATCTACACTAAAAGTGGTTTCTTCAAATTCTTTTAATGCAAAAATATACTTTAAAACCTTAACTGAAGATTTTCAAGGAAAAAAGTTTTAAAGAATTCAATCACCCTTAAAAATGACATTTCGGATGCGAACGTATATTATTTTTGAAGAATCATTCCGATACGCATTCGGATGACAAAGCGAATTCAGAAGTACCGAAATCATAATCTTTTCTTTGGATTACGGAAATTTGACATTGAATTTCTTATAGAGCTTTTTTTATGAGGTCGCTAAATCCGTTTCCTTTAGTTTTTGGAATTCTCACAAAGGAAAAGCACGATCCAGGACATACAATCAACGTTTGAAATCTATAATTCAGGAATAGGGATGATCCAAATATTTCGTATGGTTGCCTTGTGACACCAGAGAGTATCTTCTCTTTACGAGAATAATAGAAATTCCTTATTTGCAAACATTAATTCTTTTATTCTATAGTGAAAGTAATGTGTGAACCCAATCGAAGAACCATTCCCCATTTGATGAAAATTAAATTTAAAAAATCAAAAATTTATACATTAACTTGTAGCTTTTCCTTAATAAGTCGCTACTTTATATAAATTTTGTATAGCAAATAACATTATATAGTACATTGCATTCAGCAGAATAGTAAAGGGAGTTTTTCATAAATACAATTATAGATTAAATTTGGTTCATACTCAGATCGTAGAGGATTATTGATGCGTTGCTATGATATTAAGATTTATATTGTAAATTTCGTTGCGCAATCGTACCTCGAAGTACCATCGGGATGTTTAATGAGGTTTTGAGTGTTATTTTCCCCATCATTAATAAACTACAGCTTGGGCAGTTATCTTGTTCCACTGTCATAGATTAAATACAGATATATTATTTTGTTATCAATAGTTATTGGAAATAGTATCTGTCATACTCTAGGTATTTTCGCTTTCTAATTCTATAAAACGTTTGGCCAAATTCGTGTGAGATTGTACAGGAACCGTAAAAACAAAGTAAAAGAACTTTTTTTAAGCGAAAATCTATGAAATTATTTTCTACGCATTGATTTCCGCTTTTCTCAACAAAAAATTACATCCAACCCTCGAATGGAACTGCCAAAAACCGAGGACAAAAATCCACGTCTTCTCAGCGAATATATCAGACCATAGAGGCAGTTTGAGTTGAGAGAAATTCATGCGCTATGACATCCAGGACAGCTACACCAAAGTGGTTCGTTTCTCGAAAGCGCATTGCGAGCTCTCCGAAGTGGAAGCAACTTGCTAAGCGCCTATAGTTGGGTTTGACAGTGTCTTTCACTTTAAATTCCTCCCTTATCCTACCGATAGGAAGACGACTTACCAAGCAACGCCTCCTTGGCCACCTCAACTGGGCAGTCGACGTAGTGCAGACAGAGCCATACGATGCCTAGACATAGCCACACCAACTCCACGCCCATGAGACCTGTGAAAAAGGAGGCGTGTTTAGAATGATGCTTTCTTCTCTCGCGCCGTGCATTCAGATCAGTGACGTACTCGAGGAGAAGAAGGGAACGTGAATCTCTGCTTTAAAAACGTCAAAGAGGGACGTTTCCTTTAAAACTTCGAGCGATAAGGCATCCTTTTCAGTACCGTTATAGTCGACGAGTGCTTGTTTTTTTTTCTTAAGAGTAATTCCGAGAAGTAATTACCAAAAGATACGTTACGTTAAATAGTTTTATTTGTATAAGAAAAGAATTATTTTCCTTTAAAATAAAATCTTCTTCCTCCAAGTAAGAGAGTTTCATTTTAAAGTGAAATTCGTTTGAAATAGAGTCAATTATAAGCCCCCAAACTGTAATTGTTTTTGGACTCTTTAACTTTATTTTCAAAGTAAAAAGATAATAATATTCCTGAAAATATATAATTGTGAACTATTAAAAAAATACATGATTGAAAACATAAATACAATGATCATAATAAGCAAAGAATTGCTACTTAAATCATACAGAATATTATAGATAAATATTCTGTAATATAATGAGTTATTAAATGTGTGTGTGAGTGACAAAAATATAATAATCAGTAATAAAAATTATTTCCATGAAAAATTGTAAATCGCATTGTATACAATAGTCAAATACTATAATTATATCGATCTAAATATTGATGAATCTTGTAGAGGATCGGTCTGCAAAAACCTACTGAAGTACTTAATGTGTATTTAAAAATGGACATGTACATTGTATTATAGTGCAATATACAATTCAAATAGTAATATTAATACGTGTTCGTTTACAATTACAATCCCATTATCAATACAATAAGACTAAAATAATCCATTAAAACTTACTTGTTAAAATACATCAATGAATAATATGAATATAGTAATTAATATTATAGTAATAATAATAAATAAGTATAGTGTAGCATTAATAATAAATAAGTAACATAAATTTAAGTGGCACAAAAACTTTTACGTAACAAAAATCTGACGAGACGAGTAGTTCTCATGGCATCGTAATTCGTGACGTTAATCTTTCTGAACTAAATACTTCTTTGAAAATATAAACTAAAGCTATAAAGGTTGATTAGGGAAATATTCACACTTACTTCCTTCGAGAGGATTTATTGGGAGCATTTCCTCTAAACATGGATGAACATAAAAAACTTCGTTCCTCAACCATTTCAAATGGTAGACCAGACACTGATCTGTGACCAGAACGCATTCGAAACATGCATAATTTTAAGAAAATAACAATAAATAACGATGGGGTTTACTTTTAAGCAGGTTAACCCATAAAGTCTGGATAGGTTTCCACGCAGAGAAGTTGCGTGTTTATTGGCGGTGGGCGAAAACGATACCACAAATTGGTCCGCCAAAACCGATCCCCACCACTTTTCGAAGGTGTAATTGCAGGAAGCAATTCCTCGAGAAATATGACTTAACTTTGATGACGTTTCCGATTCGTGCCTATTTCAAAACCTTGAAGCATTCATTTTCCGAGAGATATTTTCGTCCGCTGCTTCTCCACAAGGAGAGGGTAAAATCAATGAAAAGAAAAAAGAAGAGGTCGTCTGCAAATTTGAGTTCATTTGTGGAGAAGAGCTTCGTAGGAATGGCTTTAATGGCCCTTCTGGGACTAACAACCAATAGTTGTCCCTATAATTTGACGTTCCATTACGGACCGGAATTGATATTCTCTAGGGACATTGGATAAGAATTTAGCGTGCATTGAACTCACGAAAGTAGGATGTTAGGGTTTCCATGAAACCTTAAACAACCAACAATTGAATCTCTTTACGTTGTCAGGAGAAGTTTGAAATGTTTCCTAAGAAACAGTATCTACGTAAAATAAAATTTATATGAAATGAATATCTCTAACAAGTGATGAAATACTTTCCTCTCATTTTTCATTCAAAAAAGTGACAAGAAATAATAAATATAAATACCCACAATTAGTGAGAATAAGAAATAAAATGTTGATCAGATATTAACATCACTATTTCACTGACGTAGTTAACATGAAGTTCTTAAATTAAAAATGAAATTGAACATTAATTTAAACTGCTGAAATGAGATTTAAAATAAATATCTAAATGCCCAATTTGTCACAGTATAAATCGGTTCTTTCAAAGTTAATTGTAATTAAATGTGCGGTTTCCTTTATTTTACATCATATTATTACATATTTACAAATCTAAATTGGGCATGGATAAATTGATTTGCGGTCACTTTAATTTGAATCCCTGCATTTATAACATTTAAATTAAAGTAGAACATTTTTAATGTTCTACATTAATTTAACCATGTTTTCTCTTTCATCATAACGTAACATTTATAGAGAAGTAGTCACTATCATTTAACTATACATTTTTCATTAAGATTAATTATTTATTAATATAACAAAAATATGTAATACGAAGAATATATTGCAGCAGAGTTTCAAGCATTTATGCACATCTATCTTGGTCTGTTGCTAAGTTACGTGGGAAAACTGAACGACAATTGGTGATTAAGATTTCAAAATAGGTCGTGTCCGAACTATTCCCATTCATCTATCCTTAGGAACATTCCCATTCGCAACACCTTCATTTATGAATACGGCCCCTTTTATATTTCAGCGGTAAATTAATCAAACTTTTTACTTCATTTTGTAACAGAAGACATATGAAAAGAAATCATTAATTAAGACAGTCACAAGAGCTTTCGTCTCATTATGCACGAGTCACGAGCAGCACCGTGGAATGTCAAGAAGATGTATTTTTCGTTCTTTTTTTTACATTTCGCTTCCGCAAACATGTCCATCCTTCATAGACAAACGATGCCCTTCCCTTTCACGACACCCTGTCCACGACATTCTGACAGATACACTCTCCCCGAATCGAAATTCTTCCGCTGGAATGAACTCGTCACCGTTTCCATGACATCCGCACAAACGTATTTTCTTCTGAGAAGAAATGGTTGAAAGATATCTGCTAGAGATATGGGTTGAAGATTTTTTAAAAGCGTATTAACGAAAGCGTGTTAACGGCAAAAAATTCGCAGCCACGCCCACTTTTACGAGAGGGAGAGATTAAAGGCTTGAAGGTGGTATTCGTAGAATTCGCAAAATATTTAGGATATCTCGCAACTATTTGGGGTAGAATTATTCTTGCGGATTTCTATATTTCAATTCTGTTTTTTTTTTTTTTTGGTGATATTATAAACGTTTTCGCATTCCTTTGTCGTTATTCATCTAATTCTATTAAAAACCTTGAGCTTGATATTTCTTATTTAAAAATTATTCTTTATGTTTGCTCTATTTACAGCTCATCAGGATCAGTTTTATACAGAAACTATAAAATTTTGTAATATATAAACTTTACCACATTCATAAAAACCAATTTTTTATCAAAGAAAACGATTCACTTTAAACTGGTAACCATTTTGATTACTGCTAACTGTTTTAAAACTGAAATCATATTGAGTGAGCTTTATAATTCTTATTAGAAAACTTTTAATAGAACATTTCTGATTTAATTATTTACCTAGCAAATTATTTCCACAATACTACCTATATCTATGGACTTGTTCACATCCAAAAGGTAGATATTTCCCCTTTACAAAAAGTTATAATATGTTACTGCAACGGCAGGATCCTAGACATTTAATAACTTCAGTAACGAAAGTATTGATAAAGATAGTACTGGTTAAACATTGCGTTTACCCTCCACTTCTTCAGTCTACATGTTCCTCATTTGCACTCAGTTCATTGGTCAGGCTATGACGCGCTCTTTGCAACCATGGTGATTAGAAAATAAATCAGACGAGGCAGTAAAAATTAAGCACACAGTCTAGCCCCTTTCATGACGCGTTTACGACCGGGAAGAACCATCGGTGTTTTTTTTGCTGCGGTCATACCTCAAGCGTGGTTTTACTCCCCTTCTGCAATGCGTCTCACTCCGTTAACCAGATTTTTTTTTTCTGTCGTTGTATGGAAAAGAAAGACTTTATAGTGGTAAACAGCGCAATGCATTTCAATGATTTTATTTTATAGTTAATAAATGAATTTTAATATTAAATTTATAAGGGATTCGTTAATTTACTATAGAGAACAATTCCACGTGAATAATTTAGCTTGTTCTTAAAAATTTATTGGAAGTAGTATTTTAAAGCATTTTCAATTATAGTGTGGTATCATACATTAGATAAATTAGGACATGGTTTAAGGTTACGTATTCAGAGAAAGAGAAAACGCTGTCAACTTTATAATTTAGCAACCCTTTAGTTAATTAATATTCAATTAACGTACTTATATAATATTATTTAAATAATTACTAATTCTGCAACTAACATTGAAAAATAACTACTACTAAATATATGATAAAGATATATGATATTAAGATAAACATCGCTAAATATGGGCGGTATTATTTTTTAATAACAACAATTTATTTTTATGTAATTATATATATCCAGAATTAATTTATACATAAAAAGAGCCATCCAAAAGAGTATATCAATAATTATCAACGAAATGACCTTGCGTTTACAACATGCGTTATTCTTTTATTGGAGGGAGAAATAAGAATAGGGTTACGATGAAAAAATTCTTCTGCATTCAACTCGATTTGTTATTGAAACGTCCCACTCTATTCGAAGCAACCAAGAGCTAAGAGAGGGAAATGAGATAAATAAGATTCATAAAGAATCAAAAGAAAGATGGATTTGATCCTTCCATTCTAATGATATATAGACCAATGCAAATGACCCTTCATATATTTGTATGATGACCCTCGATGATAAGATCTTGATGAAAAATCCAATAGCAGGACTGCTTACATCAAACTAATCTAAAGGATTATCATCATGTTATTACAATGACTATTGGAGAAACCTTCTGGATGTACAACCCTGTATATCGGGACAAAACATAGCAACAGTCACCGGTGCATCAATTGTCTCACCTAATCTGGCATATATGAGGAACTCAGAGGCAGCCCTTGGCCTCGTGTCCAGTATGGATCCCCGCATGGCCACCAGGCAGATGGCCAGCTCGGATACCAGCGCGCAGAGTGTTAGGGCCAAGGCCGCAACGGTGAGTCCTCTCAAAGGGCGAGCACAGGTGCGTACGTGCACCACATCCAGCTCACCGGTGGAGACTGCAATGGGCGGTGTGGGGTAGTCGGTGTCCGGAAGGACGGCGTAAGGCGTGGTGGTGGGTGTCGGGGCGACTGTCGACCTGGAGAGCGCCGGGCCGACGACGGCAGCCATGCGCCACACCGCAGGGGTGATGAGGGCGGTCAAGGGGTCGGAGGTGACATCGTAGAGGCGCTCTGCAGTGATGTCCGCGGTGTAAGGGAGGGATGTTGTTGGGGGGGAGACCGTTGATGACGTGGGGGCGGTGGGGGATGCTGGGGAGGGACTGTCTTCGTCCCAGTCCGAGGCCCAGAGGACGAAGGAAAGAGCTATGGCCCTGTGGAGAAAAAGGAGAAGAGCAATTGGTGATGGCGTCGATAGAAATTGAGAAGTGGATGGTCACCAAGACCGGTACTGGTCTTTTTGAAAGATTTAATGGGAATCAAGTATTATAATACGGAAAGAATTTAAGAGAAACGCATCCTATACTATATTATGTCATCCGTCCATTTCAAAATGTTACTAGGAAAAAGATTTTTATTAAAGAGATTATTATTAAATAAATGAAAAGAATTTTACCAATCCCATTAGACTCTGATTTACAAGTGTTTGATTAAAAACGATTACGAATTGAGATGAATCTCTTGCGATACACATCGGTAATATTATAAAAGAATTACTATACCATTGAGTACAAAGGCAAAATCCAGTAATGGTGAAATTTTATTGTTGCTACTACCGTTAATTCAAATTTTATCTTCGAAGACATTAAATTATCCTATTTGACACTGATCTATTTGATATGATAGACAAAGTTACACATTAGGAAAACGGAATTAAATAAAGATCCACTGGACTACAAACACGATAAACAGGAAGAGTAGTATGCTCTAAAAATGATTATTAAGTATAAGCAACATGGATATGTAACCAAATTATCGACTTTAGTATAAATTATTATGGTTCAACTGTGACGTAAAAGAGAAATAATACCCGAAGACAAAAGGTTTCCAACCCAACTTCTGAAAAATAGCATTGACATTAAAAAAACATCCAGATTTACTCAATGCGATGGGAAAAATACACCTTTCTAAATAAGTACTGACTGGTTGAGATACCATTAAAGAAGTTTATCTTCGTCGGAATGACGTAATATCATTGATTTTGCGTCATCCTTCATCGTGATTTTCAGCGAATAGCGGAATGTAAAATAAATCCGGAAAGCGATTAAAAAGACAATTGAAGTAACAAAAGCCGAAAGTTTTCCTCATAAAACTTGCTTAAGTTTACATTGTGCAGATGTTGGGGGCATCTGTACAAATAATCTTTAAGTCCAGTTTATGTTGGACTATTTCTTCCACTCAAGAGCTAGTAATAACGCGTGGATAATAACTATTTATTTAAGTTAAAAGGAAATTTATTGTGCTCTATTGTAAGGGCTACAAACATTATACGAGCGTCTTTTTGTCAATGACAGCTGCAAGATGTTCGAAATGAGTTTCCTTGAGCTATTCTCGCTAGGCTAGAAAAGATAAAAGCCAACAAAGAGGGCCTTAATGACATCAGCGCCGTACTTGACTGGAGTCGAAATAAGCGATTGTTAAAGAAGAACATACAATAAAAATCCATGTCTTTGCAGTTTAAGTAAAACATTGTCGACAAAGACAATACATTCTCATTCGATTTATTCACTCATCTTTCAAACGGATTTTTATTTCTTTGACTCCAGAAGTGTTTTCTATATTTTATATCACAATATATATTATACTCACATACATCCCATTATTTTAAAATAGAGGATTACGCGATTAGTTTAAATTGGTGATGAATGGAGTATAAATTTTGCCTTAATGTAATGGAAACTTCTGAAGCCGTAATACGTAAGTACATTACATAATACTCATACACTTAAAATTAACGTGAAAAATATTCCAAGAAGTTACAGAAAAAAGTTTAACATCAACCGTTTCATTAGTATTTTAATTCCTTATAAAATTAAAATAGAAGAAAAACATCGGATAGAAGTTTGTTAATATCTAATTTAAAATAAAATAATTAGCATCAATTCAAATTAAAGCCAATTTAATAGGCATGTCCTCAATATACAATACGAAAACCGTTCACAGTTTCGAATCACCTATTTAAATAATAGACAAAGCCTTGGCAAACAAAATTTAAAGATAATTAAAGCTCGAAAGTAATCTTCAACACCCTACATCAAACTTAACGAACAGCTGAAGGATGTCACATCAATACAGAATAAATATTACGAGATGAAGCAGGAGTAAATGTTTGACAGATACGCTTTGGGCACACATCGAGTATAATAGGAGACGACAAATATTTAAGAGGTCGCAAAACCCGTTATGAGAAACCCCTTTAAGACTAGACCTGCAAAGTGTTTATCCTTTCGCCTGAATAGGGTATGAGATGCATGTATTTTTCCCATCGATATCGCGCATGCGCAATGTGGTTCAAAGGAGATGCACTCTGCCTTGAGGGTTGCGTCGACTTTTTTTTGATTGAATACATCTACTGGAGAGAGGGAGTATTAAAGACTATGATAAAATGCATAAGTGGTAAGATAAGGAAAGTCGATTCAATTGAAGGATCACTTATCTCAACCCCTCTTTACTATACAAAGAAAATGCAACTAGAATTATAATAGAAAATTTAAAACGATTTTATCCAGATAAAAAATAAGATAAGATTCCATTAAGATGAAAGATATTAGTAGAGCAATTACCAACTGATTCTTTGATTTAATTTTATCAAAAATACTGATAAAACGGCTACATCCGAAAATGAATGTACACAAATATATGTTTATTCATATCTAACAATCGTATTGTTATTTGTAACGAGAGAACACCATGTTTAGTAAAATTTATAAGGTAAAGTTTCCTCATGAAATGTCCAATTCTAAGGAAGAAAATATACAATTAAATTCATGAACTATTAGTCTTCTAGAATGAGGAAGTCGTTCAGAAATCCACCTGATGAGTACAGGAACTTCTACTTTAATTTCATAGATTGCGATGTATCCTTAACTATTCAGTTTCTAGAGCTTTTATCCTGTTTGCGTAACTTCTCAATAATTTGATTTATTTTTCATTTTTTTAAGGATAAATCGTTCGGCAGATATACAAATAAAACATTTAATAAACTTATCTCAAGATAATCAACTGTTTTATGAAAAAATAAACCTTTTTTAATATTGATTAATAATTAAGGAAAGTGATAAAGCGGTTTAGAGAGAATAATACAGAAAAAGAATTACACCTGCTTTACAATTACCTTTCCTCCAAATAAAACATTTTGCGAATTTAATTTACGAATTTGAAATCAACCCATATATAAAGTTAATTATTTATTAGCAGAGGATTTGTTGTAAATAATGACGAAAACAGTTTTAAAGCGGAAGGACGATTTTACTAACTAAGATAATTACTATGTTGACAGTCCTTTCCACTTCTTCAAACTGCACTAGCTTAATTAAGAGTCGCATACAGAAATTTAATGAGCTTTATCTCTCAGAGGGAGTAATAAACGTACAACTGGAGATAAGCAAAAAAAGAATAATTAACAACTTCTCCATTGAGAGAGTTTTCCGGATGGATACTGAGGTGACTTTTGCGTGTCTACAACATGATCTTTAAACTTCAAATTAGGGCTGCATTAGTTCCACCATGGAGGAAATGAGACTTCATCATGGAAAAAGTAATAATTTAAAATGTTCGTAATAGTAGAACTTATTAAACCGATACTAAGCACTTATAAATTACGTTGTGATAATAACTTCTTTCCGTTTTGCAAATTCATAAGGAAAGCTGTACTTGTTACACTTTTAATTTAAGGGAGATCATAAATCTATTCAAATATAGGGTATTTAAATTCATATTACTAATTATTACTGTATATTTTACCCTAATGTTTGATGTAGAATTCTGAAATAGTGGAATGAGGAATGATTTCAATTATAGATACTATATCTGGAGTGATAATAAATAGGAAAAGAGGAAAAATTCACCAATGCACATCAAAAATTCTACTTAAAATTCCACTTCCTTCGATTGCACTAAAATATTATGAGGATTTCAATATACTATACCGATGGCTATAACTTATTCCCAATGTTCTAAGTATTCGAATTGAACCAGCTCTCTGTCTTTTAAAGGTTCAATAACAAAAGAAGGTCTGCGTAATGGTATCGCTATACTCTGCTTTCAATACCTCGCCTGTTTCATTAACAGCTGATCCCATACCATAATGCTGGCTTTTCCATTCCCTTTATTGCTCTTACGATCTCTCCGTATATCCCAATCCATTAACGCGCCCTCTTTTAACGTTACTTCCCAATGTGTCACCAACGTCCTCAGAGTGTTCTAAATTCGCTATCCTTTTAATGCTAGACACTCTCTCGTGATACGGGACCAGATTCTCCATCGGATAAATTCAAACAGAGACGGTGAGAGTGGAAAATTCTCACTATTAGGTCATCGAGTTTTGAGTCTCTCTCGTCATATCCGAAACTGAATTTCGACAGTTCAATATCTATTGTCTTAGTTTACAAATCTACAAAAATAATGACTGTTGTTTACAATACAATAAGGGACAGTTTAAATAATTATTTCCATTAGGGATTATAGTACTTTCACCATATTAATTTAATGTTTAAATAGCTTTAGTTACGTATTCTTAGCGATATATTTATGGTTGCGACTGCCAACATATTATTCCGTTGATAAATAAGCTCTAATGAATAAGCTCCTACAGTTGCTTGGTAACTGATTTTCTATAAACAAATTTTTGAAAAAAAAACATTTCGTTGCCAGGGCAAAAATAATAGATCATGTAATAAATAATTTATACAAATTATGAAAAGTATTTATAAAAAGGGTCTAATTTCTAAGAATTAAAACTAGCAAGGTGCTAGGTTCTATTAAACTAAGTAACGCTCACTTGTTTAGAGTAAGCGACTTATAAAAGGATAACCAGCGTTAGAATCCCGCTCCTGTCAGACTTTTTTCATAACTTCCCTTTTAGGGGTTCATCATGAAAAGAAACTCGGGTTTACTTTGAAAGTGGTATATCGATCCAACTTCTGAAACGCTGGTCTAATTTTTCCTGGAAAGTTAATCTAAACCAAGGGGAAATCACACGTGAAATTTTCCTCATTAGAAAATGTCGTATCTTTCAAAGTCATTCGGCCGAAGGGGGTGAGGTTGGACCTCTTTTCGGAATTCCCAATGAAAGCGTTCTTCATTTTTTTTAGCCTTCAGATTCTTTGACCTTTAGCGTGGTTCAGTGAATCATTTACTTAGGAACATTCTTTTTTATTATTTTCTTTTGCCGTTCAGCGCTGCAACTTTGAAGGCCGAGGGATTCCATGATGAGAGGGTGAATTTGGCCTTTCACGCTTAACTTAGGAGAGGGAAAAGTTAATAATCTCACGTTTATAACTTTTCCTTTATATTTTTTACGTGAGATTTCAATTTGGGTGAGTAACCACCAAAAAAGAAGCGGATTTTTCCTTGGAGTATGAGGACGAAATTATTATCTATAAGCAACCGTACGCGTTAGACGAAAGATGAGCTGTCTAGAGTACAATCAGTTATTTGCCTATTTATGCTTATAATGACGATAGAGTAACTTTAAAGCATACAATGGTGATATTAAAAATAAAAAGGAACCACTATTTTCTAAGGAACTATGTTCAATTTTAACACAAACTTATTCTATGCGGGAAAACAATATTTCGGCAGTATATGAAACTATTCGCAAGCCAGAAAGAAGTCCTGAAGTCTATAATTGGAATTGGTTCATACTTTGCAAAATTGCTCATTGTATCAAAAAAGTAAACATATTTATTACTGGGAAGTGGATATTTATTACACTGCAATACTTCCTTTGGAGATAATATATACATCAAAGTTCATGAGTTTCATAATTAATGAAAACAAGAGGTCAACTTAAGCCGTCTCATGTCGAAATTTGAAGAAAATTTCGTAATATTCTCGATTTAATAATTCTGATTGACTTGAGTGGAAGCAACAGTGTGTTATTTTAAAATTTAGCACTTTCGATCGAGTTCTTTTGACAATAATATCTACATTCTTGACTTTAACCTTAATCTTCTAAGTAATAATTATAGGGAATTTCCTCTCTTACAAAAAATGTGGTAAATTAACAATCAGTCTGTTGAAAGGTGCAATAGCGTATCCTTAAGATAGGCTATCTATTCCCATAATTACAAACAGAATCTCACACTTGAAACCAATGAAACAATTCCAGCTGGAAAGCCATTAAAACTCGATAGATTTGCAGACAGACAGAGAAGCTACACAAACAACCACCACCTCAACCATATAATCCACTTTTGCCACAGGGATTTGTATCGCTCGTGGGGCTTCTGTCAAAGATGACCTCCGGGAATCTTTGGCTTCGATAAAGAACTCCTTAATCTCGAACGCAGACTATCTGAAATCTATTAGGAACTTAATCGCAGATGACTCAGCGACCGGAGTTCTTCGGAGACATCTCTGACTTCTTGCCGCGTATCCTAATGTCAGAACCGTTTAGGGCGAAGGCATCATCGTCTCGGTGGTGATTTTTTCATCCTTTCAGAGTAAAGCGCCTCACTCTAATTGAGGAACAGACGAGGAATTGAGTCTCTCCGTTCTTATCTCTCGAAGCAAAACCGTCGTTGGCAAGGAAATCGCTTCTTTGGACTGTTCGGAAAAAGGTCAGGAGTTGCAAAGGCCAAGGGCGCGACCATTATCAGATTCGTATCCAGGACATCCGTTACGATAAATTATCCAACGGATAATTACATTCGAATTCAATAATTCGAACAACCGTTTCATTTCCGAGCAACAATGCCGTTCGAAAATGTCAATGATCTTTAATTATTGCCGTGGTAACGCTGCTATTCCATGCGTCAATCTATCGTTGCATGTGATCGGTGTGATAGAACAAGATTTCAGCGATATAGGAGAAGCTTGAATATATTCTCGTTTAGCATCTCGAACAATTCAAAGTCATAAATATAACTGATTGGTTTAGATGACAAACTTCCTTGAAAGATTTGATTATAATTATCAAATGTTCGAAGGCGTGATAAGAAGGAATGTTGTGATTAAAATGTTACAGAAACGGAGCGATACGCATTGCTTGAAGGTCGCACTGCAGCGTCGGTTAGACTGATGATATCAGATTGAAATCGCTTGAGAATTGAAACCTCAGCAGTTTGAACCCGAGGAATGAAAGTGATGATTGTTCAGCGTTCTGCCTGAAAACTGGTTCAGTATCTCAATTCTTCTAAATTCAATATTGAGCAAAGAAATCAACATACTAATTATATCAATTATTGAAAGGGTTCGAGAAAAAATTCTACAACTTCCGTAAAAGAGGAAAAAGAAAATTTTAAACAATAAAACCAAACTAGTCGTTATTATCTAATGCATTTGGAAGTCTCAAGGAAAAAAAACAGCTGATTCAACTTAATCGGAAGAATGTTAATTAAAAATGTTATATTAAGACTAGCGATGGATAATTATTATCTAGTTCTATTTTATACTTCAATAAAATCAAATCAAACCTATCAAAACCAATCTTTGGATTTCCATGGTTATGAGATAAGTCCACGAACGAATTCCTCTATAGTCACATACATCCTTACTGAATTACTACGAGGAATTCTAAAAAGGTGATATGATTTAGTCTTTGGTAATATTCAAATCCATAACTTAATAAAAATTTTGGTAACTAATGAGGAAAGAACCATCCTCTTATAACCATCTATATTTTCACCGTTTTCAGTAGAGGAGAGATAACATAGTTATCATTGCTGGAAGAATTTTCCTTATCCCTAATTAAGCCATCATCTAAATTATCTCTCTGCATCGACAAAGGTAACATTGTTTCCTCTTTATCAATAATGATTCATTAAAGTTGTTTTTAACAACTACAATCGCGTTATAGATAAACCACCCCATGGAAAAGCATTCCGACGCACACTACAAAATAATATTATCTATTTCATAGTAACTCATTTAGCTCCTAGGAGATAATAGATAAAACTTAAGAACATTTAAGTTACACCGATAGCATAATCATTGTTACTTCGTCACCGATAAGAATACAATAAAGACCGACAATGGGATACTTATTAACAATCCTTCAATAATCCCTTTAACTTGACACACTTGCAAGATTGTAACCTCAAGACTTGTAAGAGAACAAACATAAAACGAAAAGAGTTGAGAGTGATCTCTACTTCTACAAAGAAGCTACACCGGCAATGCAATGATCCGAAACGTTTCCAAGGTGTGAGTAGCTAAGCAAATTTCTCCGTATCTCCACAACGCATTATCCCACGCTGACAAGATTAGGCGGAGATGAATGATCTCCCGATGAGGTGTTCATCAGAAAGGAGGATTCGGGCAAAGTCTAACAAAGCGGACAGAACCTTCATTAAAAGTCGATGGAGCGCCCTAAACTCTTAAGTTATCGAATTACACGGGGCGGGTTACCGCTCGTGCGGTTTTTAGCCAAAGGTTTCCCGGGATACGGAGTCGGCACTCCTTTTTTCGTGAAGAGTGCAGTTATCTCCTTAAGTGGGCTGTGATAAGATCGATCGATGTGTTTCGTTTATTGAGTTTCGCTTTCCATTAAGCCCTCCGCGTGACATCAAAAGCCGGAAATGCTCCATTTCCTTCGATGATTGGATCTCTCCCAGTGCGGAATTGACAATCGCGTATCTCTCCGCGTGTGAAGCATTCTGGTGATGGAGCTTTTTCAACCACACCTCCTCCACGCCCGATGATTAGTCTCTGCATCGTTCTGCGCGATTTCCGGTTTGTATTTGGGGCATTAAACCGGAAACTACGTGTTAATTGCGATCCTGTTTTGGGATTCCAACGACGTATTCGTAAGCAATTAATTTCGTTCCGGTGTGTAACTGGCCCATTAAACCGGAAATTAAGAATGAATTCTTGTATTCTGATTCCAACAATGTGCATGTTAAGTATTCATCACTACCTGTTACTCAATGATGAATAATAATAAAATTGTAATTCCTATCACTTGTCCCAAATATGCAAATATGTTCATGCGGTTACGATTTCCAGATTCCAACAATGAATATCACTTTCATTAAATTTGTGCTGGTTTACATATCCCAAGAAAGCATATTAGTCAACAATTTATTCAGTTCCGGTTTTGAATTTCAACAATGAGTTTTTCTCTTAATTAAATTATTGTAGTATTGTTTATTATACGGTATATTTATTAGAAAATAGGGAAAATTTGAAAATTCTTTAAAATTTCTCTAGAAAAGAAGCACCTTGAGTTTTAGAGTCCAAAAATCTTTTAACTGTTCGCAAATTGTCGGATTGACTTGTAAACGCTCAAAGAGAATATGCGAGTATATCTCAGAATCGAAGTAAAAAACGCGATCCGAAACTGTACGAGACTTTGGACGAAATCAAAGTAAAACAGCGTTGATTCCTCCGTTTACCTCGTTCAGACGTCAATTAAACAGATCACTAAAATGTATCATTATCATTAACCATAATCTATCTCACTCTATAAACTATTAAACGCTCGAGAACATATTAAAACGTATAGCATGCATCGAAGCAGTAGACTTAGCTTATCTCTGTACGGTATCAGTTGGTGTCGTGACTCCAATATTTATCTCAACTTCCCAATGAAGATTCCTCAGCGTTCCTCGCACGTGTGTGCACCAGTGCAAACAATTACTGGAGCGGTTGCTATCTCTGTTGCATTAGGGTGTACGAAATTGCCTACTTGTTCACATGTGTACACAATTACCGTAATTAACTTGTCACATAATCTTAATACATTTCCAATTGTCGCTCTAATGGATTAACATTAGAAATTAATATTTAGTATTATTTATACCAATACTAAAAGCTTATGACTACAAATGCGGATCATTACAGTAGAACATGAGTATAAGGTAAAGGTGTGCATTTGCTTCAGCGGTATAATTATACGAATTTATAAAGAATATTTCCTTAAAGAAAATAACATTTTTTAGCAAAAAATTATCTGATGGTCGAAAATCACTCACACCTTAGCATGTTTCATTCCAACAAAGTCCAGTTCCACATTGATATGCTGGTAGATAAAGATATAGGTATTTTTTTCCTTTGCTAAATCATAGTAAAAAACTACTCGACACTTTGGTAACATATTAGTTGAACAGCTCAAAAAAAGATCTCAGATAATATTTCGTGTAAGATTCCTTATCTTTTACCATTAGACACATGAGAGTATTGGATACATCAAGATAAATTAAATAGCGTACTCAGCTCAATTACTCATCACAGGTGTTATTGAAACGATATGGTACAGATATCTTGATGTAATGACACGTTAAGATACGAGGAACTCCCCGCCTGTTCTCAATTTTACCGAAGAATAAATACTTCAGATAATGAAATAACTACGATCAATGCTTTTAAAACAGTAAAAGCAACTAAAATAAGATCAATAATGCAATCAAAAACTGTATATATATTAAGTTAGCGAGTATAAGAAGGCCAATAATTCAAAGCAAACATAAAATCAAGTTATATAACCATTATCGGGAGCCATAAATTTAACAGGACTCAAAAAACATTATCGGAATTGGAAAAATGTTTTCTCGACGTCTAAATTCGTCTTACTGCTGCATTTCTGCGCAAATACGTAGAGCAATAAAAGATTCTTTGTATCTGAAAGCTCTTATCAAAGTAATCCCAGCAGTGTTTAAGTCCTAAATCCTTCGGAGTAACAAAGTTTCTCGGATTCTTAACGGAAGCAAGACCAACACAATGAAGTGTGTCGTAAAATCGGATTTTATGAGTTGAAACTTATTTGCATATTCTGAAGAGGATTTAAATATAAAAAATTCTTCTCCAAATAATAAAAGTTAAGTTGTTTGTACGAGTATGTTTGCTTACAGAGGAAGAGATGTTTCAGTACTTTTATAAATTCTAAGATTCGTAAACTATGAGATATCTTTTTAAGATACGAGGTAAAGTTACTTTCACTTGACTACCCACGATTCGTTACCAGAGGAGAAGTTTTTTCACAAGAAACGCACAAGAAATTTACCTTCATCGTGATTTTTCCTTCTTTTGCAATATTATACTTAATTCACTAGCGTGTAAAAAAGTACTAAAAGGAAAGTTATTTGAAGTATTTTATAGTAATCATTCTATTCAATTTTTTAATTGATTATATAACTGTTTATTCGTTAACAATGAGCGAATTAAATGAAAATGTCTTCTACATTTGTGACTCGATACATACGTACCGTTCCCTTGACGATAGAGTCAGAGAACGAAGTTATTCAGTGCTTTTTTTCAAACAATTTCTTTCGTCGAATAGTCGAAGAATATAACCCAAAAATACAACTATATATTTAGAGAATACAGAATTTTCTGCATTGAAAATACATGAAATGGCACATAATAATTGACTTAAACAAAAGAAAACTCTTTTAAAATAAAGAAGACACATCTCCACCCTTACACTTCGCCCTAGCCTTACAAAAGTTTCCTAACACATACAAAGTATTTTTCAAAAGAAACCATGTGTTTTCGCTAAATAATTAAGCAATCAAAATCGAAGAAACACATAAAATGCACTACGACCAATTGGAAAAGTACGACGTAATATTCAGAATAAACCTTTGGGGGAATAAAATACAGCTTTTTCATTTGCTAAACAGACTTGATTTTCTTCGTTTCCAAGCAACAGTCACTCTCATAATTTATGTTCTCTGCGGTTGTAGCAGCCTAAGAGAATTTCCACTGCTATCCGATTCGAGACAGCCAACGTTCTCGCAGATGTTTCTATTACTTTTTCCCAAAGCCTCAAAACAGCAAGTCTGCCAGAAAAGAACGCCAAGAGAGGGCCTTTCCTAACCAATTACATCGGAAGAACATAAGCCGGTCCCTACGACGGAGGGCGTGAAAGTTTAATGCATTATCTCCGATGTCTGCGTCATATAAAATTCAAGCAGGGATCCCAAAAGAGGATGAAGACTTACATGTTCAGACTTCCTTTCGCATCCAACTGGGGCGAAGGACTTAGCGCTCTAAGTACAACATGGCTGACGTAATTTCAGCCCAATTCAAAAGCCAAGTAGGATTGAACGTAATACGAAGCGACTGGGCTATGCGGTATAAAAATGTGATCTGAGTAAGTTCTATTTCCTTGGGAATAACAATACAATAAAATAATCTTACACATTTACAGGCTGATAATATTAATAAGCCTGTCTCTAGGTGACTGTAAAATTGCCACTTACGTAGAAACGCAAGTAATAATTTATTTTAATTTTAATGTATTTCATTTCCTATTGTAACGATTTTGATAAATTTATTATTTATTTTTACATTTTATACTTCCAGCTGTTATTAAACAGATTTACCAGAAAATGGAGTATTATCGATGCTAAAAATATTTAACGAAATATTATAAACAATGAGCACAGACCTTTTTCAAAAATATAATATAATAATAGATGATTATTTAAAAATATACAAGAAAGGTAAAATTATATTATAAAATGAAGACTTCATAAAACGATAATCAAGATTCCTTTGCATCTCGAAAATTACGAAACATTTATAAAAGTTATATTTGGTATAGACCTAAAATAGGACGAAATCAATCAGTCTATTTTTAACTCCAATAAATACTTAACTGATATCAGAAAATATTCATCTATAAGTCTTAGCTCATCAGTTGCTTCACTTTTTAATTTCACGGGATGAGAAATTAAGTAGTTCACAATAGCTTTCCTCAGTAAGAAGTACGTAAGAAGATATAAGAAGAATAAATACCATGAAATACGAAAAATTAATAAGTAACACTTTTCGTAGCATTCCATATGAAAAGACCTTACAAAAGCCATTATTCACGTAACTCATTCCTAAGAAGCTTTCATCATCTTACCACACGGAATATACGCTTTTCTCTTCGCTAAGCCCTATTCTCCTATTTTAAGGCCTTCGTGTCTAATGGGGAAAAAAGAATGGTTCCAAGAGAAGCCTTGGGGCTGAATGCACTACAGACAGAACCCTCACTGAGTATCCAGACGCAGAACGAGTAACCATTCCTCCCATCCACCAAAAATCACCAATTCCTCATCTTCCAGAGTTGAACCACTTCCCTTCGGCAGCCATTCTGGAGTAATTTTGGCAACTGTGCCAGCGTGATTCGAGGGTAAAAAAAGGAAGTTCTTGTGACTGCCAATCTCCTCACGTGCGTTTATCTAAGGCCCCCTCACATCCGCTGCACTCTTCATCCCCTTTTACCAGAGGCCCTCCACCCTTTCTCGCTCTAATCAGCCCTTACGATCCACTCCAAATCTCGCCCTTTCACCACGGCGTGCGCAGAATAAAAGGGAAACCTCGAGGATCAAGTGGCCGAGCGGGCGTTATCGACTCAAAGGAAAAAAGAACGGGAATTGGTCTCCGGAAAATCATAGCTTTCAACCCCCGCTGCCAATTAACCCAATTCGGAGTGCGGGAGGTGTTGAAGTGGAGGAATCCGAGACTTCTGGGAGCTCGAATTTCCGTCCCATTGGAATACCCTTTCCTGACGTTGAATGCCTGTGATGGAATGAAATTTGCCACCCTTTCTGGCAAAGCCATTGGTATTTCTCCCTTTGAAAAACGCGACTGAAACCCTGAATTTATCGTAGTGAGATCTTCTCTCGTTGATTGAACCTTTATTCAAATTTCCCTGCGTGTTCCTCATTCTGTATTCACTGTTGAAGATGGCCTGAAGCTGAAACTTTCAATCAATGCCTATCAATTGCTGTGTTGATGGTATGAAGTTCACCATGGACGAAAATCGACTTTTCATGTTCCCTAATTGAAAAATTACTTGATCACGCTAAGAGCTTTGAATTATTATTATTACCTAAGCAAATTAAAATAATTACGCACTGTTATACGAAATTAAATATTTAATACTATAAATAATAAAATTATTTACCAGATAAATACAAATATTACCTACTTTACTCTCTAATAGCACATTCAAAGCGATTCAATTCAAACCCGATTCCATCTAGGAAAATTTCAACTTCGATGAGTGTTCCAAGAGAGTATAACAATATTGAATCACGTTATATTAAATGAATACTTATAAATCAACTTATATTACATGGGATACATTTGCCTTATAATTGTGCTAATTCAAATATCACATAAGCAATAATATTCCCCATTTGTTATTTTAAAATAAATATCTACCAAAGAAATTCAATAATCCTTACTAACTCAGTGAACTTTTCCAGTTCAGAGCATTTAAGTTCCCATTTAAAATTGGAAATGTACAAAAATATAACAAAATCTATTGAAGGGCGATTGAAGGAAAATGGGAATGGAAAACTGGAGTTGAAAAAACTTTGTACATTCTAGTTGGACTAGATAGTCTCTTGAAATGAGTTTTCAAAGTACCTTTCGTGCGGAAAAATCCCTACGGATGGACTTAGGATAAGTTGAGAAAACCTCGCTATAGGAACCGATTTAGGAAGAAATAGGTAAAGTAATTATATGAGATTTTGCAGAAATATCGAACATTGAGGGTCGAAAATTCATTTATAAGACGGCCAAAATTAAGGCCAGCAATATGCGAAGAATAATATAAATCTTCCAATAAAATCATTCAAAATCCAAAATGATACTTGGAAATGAATATTGTACTTCTAATGAGGAAAATTTGAAAGAAAGCTAAATAAATGTATGAATAATACGTAAAACAGTACCGAAAGAACGTAATTGAACTTCTCTTTAGATTCCTCAAATGAATTGCTTTAATGGTAGTTACCAAGCGAATAATTATTTTAATTATTAAAAATTACTAAATATCACAGTAGTATTAAAAATGACTCTACATATAGACCCTTACGTTTGTATACTCATTCATTAAGAATACTAATAATGAAATGTACGAACTGTATACAAAATTCGGTGACAATAACGTAGTATTAAAATAAACTCTGGCTTAATTAATTTTTCATAAGGTTTCAAAAGAGGGAGAATGAGAAATATTCTGACCTTAGTTTATTACGAACAGGCTGTCGACTATATCTGGGAGTGGAGTATAAAAATACCTCGATTGAGAACGGAGAATTCAAAATAGAATCATCGAATGGATTTCCTAACTTGATGGCATAATCAAAAAGTTTTCACCAAGTTATTTCGATTCGACGAGAAATCAAACGTAGTTTAGAAAATAGAGGCGAAAAAGTCCGTGGCTTATGACGTTACACCTTTTCCCGCGAGTAGCAACGCAAACACATTCCCTACCATAAACGTCCCGCATCATTGGATTGACATAAGAGTAAGATAACAGCCACGCCTACTTTTATCTCCGAAACAGAGGCGGTCATTTATTGACGTTCTTTAAAGCCCGCCGATGCCAGACTATCTTCACCATTGCGTTCACTACCGCCACGGACTCTAGGAAACCTACCGCAGCACTCCGCCCATCTCACATCCCATTCCGCCCTTTTTAATCCTCCAAGTCTTTCTCATCCGCTTCTCCTCGGAAGGAAGGAGATTCCTCAACAGCGCCGGTCCCAGACGGCTCCCCTGTGGAACACCTCCCTAAATAATTCAAAAGTGGCCCGCGCGTTCCGGCGCTTTCCGAAAACATTTCCACGGAATTTTTTCGTTAGGCTTTCTTTTTTTTCCACAATGGAAAGTGCGCGTTTTGTCGCGTCCTCTGCGAATGTCGAGGTTTTGAAAGCGGGTGGCGTGAAATATTTGTGTCAGCGGCAGTCCCTCTTAAAGTTGAGAGAGCATCAACGGCTGGGTTTTAATATTTTCCCACAAAGACCAAAGAACGCTCGTCTTACGGGTAATGGTTTTTATATGTGCTGTAAAACGTCTGAAGCCTGAAGGTCGCTTAGAGCTTCCTCCCTCGACCATTAGCTACCGATCGCTAGGGAGAAATGAGGCTTACAATACAACACCGAGGGCGAGAAAGTTTGCCCTTTCTTAACTGCGCCATAACGCAATCAACGATGCAAGTCCACATAAGTGAAGCACCATATCTCTTCCATTAGCACTTTTAACAGCGTACTATAAGGAGAACCCGTAAAAAATCCATTATTCAGCAACATTCATGTATCGTTGGCTTTTATGTGTATATAAATATATTATATTAATGCATATAAATTACAAAGTAAAATGTTTACGAAATGCAGGGAAATTTATATTTATCCTTCACAATGATATGAATGAAAAGTTATCTTTACTTGCTCATATTATCATTATATTATTTAATGTAAAAGATATACATAAAGGAATAAAGTGCCTATCATTTTTTGTACCTCATTTTTGATTCTCCTATAGTAGCCCATATTACAGTACAGTGGCTGATCAAACACCCTATCGATTGGTGAAGACTGATTAGTTCTCGATGAAAGCCATCGCTGCTTCACGAGTAAACAGTACATCGCAGTAAACGGATTACTCCAAAACGTGATAAAAATCAACAAGTATTCGGGTAGTTCTCGACGGGGTAAAAGGGTACACTTCGACGATCATTAGGCGATAAAAAAATTGCGCAACTTTTAAATTTTAAAGGATAAACAAAAGCTTATTTACACAGTCACGTTTTATGGGGCGACAGAATAAATATTTATTAAAGATCGAAAGAGGTTTAGCCGAATCGACCAGTTTTCACCATCGTAAACTAACCAGAGCTGAAAATTGTGCCAATGCATCCCATTACAGTGAGCGGATACTTGACCTCTATCGATAAAGATTCCCTACGAATCAACAAGGAAAAAATCTACTTGCAATGAAATCTAAAGAATTAGGTTATATGAATAACTTAAAATGTTTTGGTGGAGATAAAAGTAAGATAGCATAATAATTACAAATATATAACGTGAAATTCTACCTTTATTCCGTTTATTGTATTTTTTCTCGTACATTCTTGGCAAAAAGGAAAAACTATTCCTGTGAATAAATTAGAGCAAAACCATACTTTTTAATCTACATAAGATAATCAAACGAACATACACTTTGAACAAGGAGGGTGCGGTACTCAATGGATGTACACTAACATCCATAGCCTGCCACAAAAATTACCTCTACAGCCGGGATTCGAACTCGGGTCCTAAGTAGTTGGAAGGATCTCAACCACTTCACCACTTGTCAACTTGTAACAACAACAACTTGTAATACATCATAGTTACCATGAACATCACCATATAAACAAGGGCAAATAATTCAAAAAAACGCAAATAGAATCATAAAGTTTCAGTCATTCACTAATCCATTTTAAAACGTCACTCCAAGAGGAGAAGAAGCACAGACTCTTCGAACTGAAGAGTCACTCTCAGAGTAACGAACGTTTAAAAGTCGCAACTGAGAAGTTGATAAAATTTGCACCAACAAAGCAAATTCGCAAACAACTGTTTGCTCTCCACCTTTTAACCGGGATAGGGCACAACTCTAAGAAAGAAGACCTACCTCCTTCAAAGATAAGCAGTTAAGAAGTCGAACTGCGTCCATCCCATTTTTTCATTCCCCAGCGTTTATTTCATTAACGCACGCAGCTTCGTCTATATTTTATCCAGAGACGTGCAACTACACATACCCCTATGTTTCCATTAAGACCCCTTGAATTTCTCCGACAGGTGAGATACGTGTAAACAAACTCATCTGAGCGCGTTTAATTATACATGAGAAGGAGGAATAGAGAGACAGGGGGGTGTGTATGATGCGATAAACAGAGCCGTTCGTGAATCTCAAATGCTTTTACGGTTCCATAGAGATTTGGAAGCACCGCTCGAATAAATTCCTTTCCTAACATGACTATTCCTATAAATTTTTTATGCACGGCGGAGAGTATCTAATCTTTCTGAGGAAAGAAGCACGTACAAGGCAGGATCTTAAATGGGATGGATTCTCAATTCTAAATTTATTTCTATAATATACTCCACACGAATGTATAGTTATGTAAAATAAGAATAAAATAAAGTTTAGCTGATATAGTTAGCTTAGAAGGACCTTTAAAAATGTATGCCTATTAAAAATTTTACCTACTCGATAATATTGTTTGGTTAAATGTTTAGTTCTAAATTTTTACGTTAGCTAATGCTATTTATGTTATACATTTAAAGAAGAGATCAAATATAGTAGAGAAGATAAATTTCAAAATTTTTCTAATTAATAAGAATCGAATTAAGGGAAATTGTCGTTTTAAAACAACTTACTTCTTAATTATCAATTAGATAAGCGTATCTTACACAGAGAAAGAAATATCAAAATCAATTATTAATATCCTTATATAATCATACCGAGTCACTTTCTTTTAATCTCTTTGAAAATACATTAAGCTAGCAGTAAACATCATAATGCAACATGTTATTTTCATAGTAAATTCTTCTATTATAATTTTAATTAAGCCCTATTCTTATACTTTTACGATGAATATCTGCGCCATAAGTATTGATAAAACTAGCAAAATCAAATAAAATATAGATTCTACTCTTTTTCACAAAAGGAAAAATGAATTAAATTAAGTTCGCCAAAATAGGGAAAGATTCAAGTATAATGCAGTCGGTTCATAGAACTTACGGTTCTGGAATTTGATACCAATAATAGGAGTCAAATATTGCAAAAGCGGTAACACTTACCCTAAAGTTTCTTTCTTTTCTTTCACTAAATAAAGCGTTCACGGGTTCTATACCTTAAGAGTTCTAATAATGTCACCCACCCTTGAAAAACTTACAAGCTATTTACGTAAGGAATTTAGGCAAGGAGAAGAGTTGAAACTCCTTTGGGATAACATAAGGGTTAATATACATCAAGCATGGATATCCACACCTTAGTACGCAGTTGCAAATATTACTATTATAACTACAATGTATGGTAGCCATGGTGTGAACAATACCATCGCTTAGTTAGCAACCTTTTGCTCAGTTGTAACAATGAAGACAACGGTTTAATTCCTATTCAACTGTTCATTGTACTGTTCAACTGTAGGAAGGGATTTTTATTCTATGATCTTAGACCATCTGAGAGGAACGAAGAGTTCGGTTCAGAGGTCCGTCGCGCACGGTTACGCAGATAATCCAATCACCTTTTTCAAGAGCAGCCTCCCGAAGACTCATCTTTAAACTAATGATGCTGACTATTTTTAAGCCACTGAAAGAGATCCAGCTCTTGGGAAAATGAGTGGGTGTGCGGTGAAGAACAAAGACAAGGAATCAGATACGAATTCGGAGGTTCTTAAGAGGGGATGGCTATAAATAAAATCAGCCTCCCAAATTCCCCTTTAAGACCTCCCGATTCGGGATGTATAACATTGGATGAGTTACCATGGTTTCCATCTGAGGTTTAATCTCCCGAATCCTTCTTTTCAGTAAATACGATTCGCTATTCGGTGCTTCCTGAGGGAATCATCTTCAGGTTGAATACTTGTTGCTCTTATAAGCAAGTTATGAGGATTCCAATTTTTTTAATTATCTTTTTATGTTTTAAAAATATGAAGAATTAATACTTCATTCGCAGAGTGCTAAAATCTTATACATGGTTTTACTAGTATGGAAAACCGTTAGATTAAAACATATACAATTAATGATACTGAATATGAGTGTAAAATGAAAAATAAACCAATTCTGTATTTAATTAAGTAACAATTACTGATAAACGAAAAGAGGCTTCGTTAAAGACAGGTTTCGAATCTGTTTAGCGTCAGATATTATAATAAGACAATAAGCATTAAACATTAATTAACATGACACGTGCGATATACAAGTATCTCAGCTCGTTAAATCAAAGATGCAAAATTAGTACTAAATACTTGTTATTATAAATTACAAAAATAAAACCAAACTATGATTATTCAACAAAATTAATACTAGAAAATAATAAGATTAACATATGTTTAAAAAATTAATAATTAATTCTTAAGAGGGTACAAATAAACCTTTCGTAATATACATAAAATAAAAAGCAAACATTGATTCCAAAGATTAAATAAAGAAATTGCTATAAATATACGTTTTCCCATCACAGAAACATGACAGAGATAAGCTGAAATCAATCAAACTGGATTACAGCCATTAAATAATTAGAGAACCATTCAATTAACCCATTAACTCTCACGTTGAATGTAGGAGACTGTGCTAATTAATTAGCAATCAAATCATCAATAGCCGCAGAGAAGATAGCAATCATCACAAACAGATTAGATCACGTATCGAACCACAAACTATCTTGCGCTCCTAACGAATACCGTCCCTAATCGAACCAATCTTACCACCGTAATCTCTTAACGAAACAACCAATCGTAATTACCACAAGACGGGATCCCCATTCCCATTGGATAATCCAAACATTTCCCCGAAAGATGGTGTAGGATACGACCCGAGTCGGCATACTATCCTTTCGATATCCCATTACGGCGGAACCTAATTCGATCAATTGATAGGCATTGGAATCCTGTTCCGATGAGGTAGGAAGGGCGAAAGCAGATTGGGGGAAGCCTATTCTTCGAGACAAAGGTCCCCTGAAGCCACCGCATCCTATGCTAGTTTTCCCCTTGGTCGGTCTTCAATGCTAACACATGCGAAGAAGGCAAGACGAGCAAATCCCTCAGGGGTAAGACACAATGCGATGTCTTTTCGTGGAAGAGAAGCATTGAGGCGTCACCGATTCTCTTGCTGACGACAGGTTTCCATTTTGTAAGGATCGCCTCACCATGGGAACATAAAGGTTCCTTACGAAAACAGGCGCGAAATGAGATGATTCTCTTAAGAATACAATTAGCGGTGAGAGTTCCATTTGCGTAATTCGTTTCTTTTAAATGGGAAAGGGAAATGCATTTTTACCACGCTTTAAACTTGTAATTCTTAAATTGATCGTGGGAAAAATCTACAGGATTTGGATGGAGCTGATTATTTGTAAACATTTGGGTGTATTCTTTTTAAAATCCGGGCTTCATGTTATCCTTCGAAAGGCTTTAAAATATAGAAACGGAAAATATTAAGTAATTTAAAAGATTAAATTGTGGAGTTGAAAGTCTGAAAACTAATATTTCGTTGGAATTTAATTCAGTTTTGAGTGGAGGTTGTCCGCTCGTGCAGAGCAGGCTCGGTATTGTAACAAAGGGTCAACCATCAACATACTTTTTTAAAAACATTCAAGGAAAACTTACGATAAATATTACTATTCATACTCTCCATCCGCTGAAAAAATTTCAAACAGATACCATTAGTAGTTAATGAGAGGTATAGGTAAAAATAATCATGCACCGGTCTTAAAGTTAATGATCGTTAGATTCTTCAGAGTAATTGCTTAAGTTTTCATTTGTAATTTCAAAACAGGAAACACTGAATTCCATAATTTTCATCATTAACACACATAATAAATCTCTATAAGAAAAACATAAGACTTTCCAGAATTAGAGCCTGGATTATTAAGGTAAGTATTTAATCACTTTTAATTTAATGGCGTAGCAGTATGATAATTCTTTGATTTTTTTCTCGGATGTAATCAATTCCTTAATGGAAAGAAGTTATAATAAAAAGGCATCAAACAAAGAAAATAATTTCCGTGTTTTTTCACAGTATTATTGTTTCTGAACTGATAATTGAATGATTGTTTTAAAGAGTTAGAGCATTACCCATGGCCATTTCGGAGAGAGTTTCTAAAAGAAAATTAAGAAAAGAAGAATAGAGACATCACAACCATCTATAAATTGAATCTCGTTCGAATAAATAGAGGATGATGTAAACGAGTGAGAGCATTCAATTCACACGTGTATACACAATGGTATTTTGCTGTAAGATCCGCCTTGTTAGAGGTGAAGAATTGAGGCAGTGACACACGCACAACCCGTGCGTTCACCTTTCGCGAAAGCTATTCTATTTCGAACGAGAGCAAACATATCGCGAGATTCGAAAGACAGCGAAAGACTCGGAGCGATAAAAAGGAAAGTGGTGTACATCAAAGGTTCCTAAACGCACGGCGTATTTGTCAGAGAAAACAAACAAGTGAATCGGGAATAACGCGCCCTTTTCACTCCGAACAAGCGAAATTTATCGCTTTCCCGCCGATAAATATAACAGCGCTCGTGTCGATTACTCCACTCTGCGGTCAAATGCTCCCTATCCGTTACCGGAAGGAGGCCATCAAATTGAACCAAAAAGGGTCCATATATAAATATATTCGGACTTTTCCTCATTCGCCGTCAGATGTCAACTGCAGAATCCGAGGAGCTAAACTTGGCCGACAAAAAACCGTTTTGCCGGGCAAACTTTTCGGAATATTTTTTTCTCCACTCCGCATTGTTTGGAAGGGATTTCGATCTTCCACGTACACACCGTTGTCATGGAGTTTGTTTTTTAGTCCGAAATGGACCAGACGAGAAAAGGAATTGATTTAGATGCGTCAACACAGACGAGAGTATGCATTTGCGAGTAATCGGAGAATTTCAAAATGGAATTAAATTTAGAACCAACGAAAACAAACAGCTATTTAAAAGGAATAACTAAATAAAAGGTGTTAACTATATCTCGAACCAAATGAAATATTCAACTCATTCATTGACTACAATATCAATTCATTGCAATATATATTTAAAGTTAACAAATAACAGCCAAACATGAAATGAAAATAATTTCTGAATGATCCTGTACCCTTTAGTGTTCCCTTACTGCTCGTCTAAAATTGATTTGTAATAAACATTTCTGCAATTTATGGTATTAAAATTAACAGAAAAGATACCTTAATATTTTAAAACTTGCATAAACCAATCCATAAACTTTCAGTTTTATTAATCAAAGGTCTATATTTTATTTACGTATCTGATAATATATAAATATTACCAAAGCCATCCTGTGCATATATAAGCAGCTATTCCTTCAGTTCGCCAGTCCAAAAAAGCTCATATTATAAAAAATAAAATAAAAAAAAGAAAGTCGTATTTCATTTAATATTAAACTCCTGTCGTAAGCCGAAAATCTGCTACGAAAGTCGCTACTGGCAAATCTCATACGAGAACACTACCAACAAATATAGCGAAAGAAACAGCCGCATTTCCAAATACAACTTCCGGAACGACACCCACATCTCGGTTCAAAAAAAAAAAACAGAGAAACGTTTCTTTAGGCCGTAATGCATGGTGCATTCTCGTTGCATCTCACGAGAACTTGGTATGCAATTGTGCACCGCATGCATCCGCGAAATGTACTGAAAGTTTCATAAAGGAAAAGTCATAATATCCCTAAAAGAAATAAGCGGTTTCTTCTCGCCGGAGAGCACAAAATCTTGAGAAATAATAAAAACTCCCTCCTTCAAAACTGTGCCGTATGCTGACAAGTGCAAATACACTCAACTTCCGAGGACAATATTTTTCCTCCTCTTCATTCCACTCCCATTTGGATGCAGGCGTGTGTATTTTTAAGAGGCGCACACTTGGGTAAACTCCGTAAGAAAACTCACGCGTAACCTCAGAAGTGTTGTAGTTTGCGGTATATGAAGGTCTGTTAAGAGGATGAACGATTAGTGTATTACTTTACATTCCCAAAAAGAACGATTTTTCCACCCTATCATGTTTAAGAGAATGATTTCAGAAGAATTCTCAACTTCTCCGACGAATTTTTTGAACGTGATGTATATAAGTAAACGCTATATATATATATATATATATATATATATATATATATATATATATATATATATATATATATATAAAGGAATTTAATATATTGATAATTGATACAATTATTTCTATGGGAATTGATGTTCTAATATTTAGCTAAAATGTATTCATGTAAATAAAAATATTCTTCAGCATACTTTTACGAAATCGCTACTTCTTGTTAACGTATATAAGATAAAATGAACATACAATATAATTGCTCGAAATATATCTACCTACATCATTAAATAGCTGTTAAATTTGTGATAAATGAAGAGGACAATAGTTTTTTATTATCTGTATGCCAAATGTTTGTGAGTGAATACAAATAAATCCAAAATCATCATCTACAGTGATACTTTCGCATACACTAAATATAATATATGGATTCCGAAAGACGGGTGTCTTTTACATATAACAGAGCTTTAAATTAGAAACTGAGGTTAATCTTTAGTATCATCTGGGATGGAACTCTAGGAGTGGAATTATTGCCCATGAATAGAGCACAACCAGTATGTAGTACCAGTATTTCGTAAAATGTATTCTATATATCATTCACATCATTCTATAACAAATTAGAACGATAATTAACTTAGAATCATCCATTCAAACACAAAGTTTCGCTTTCTTCTCCATCCATATTAATCATTTTATAAGATTAATTATTTTAAATATAAATTTCATCATCCATTACAAAGACACTGTAGAAATCCATTCACAACGATGCATAAAAAGAACCAACTTATGAGAGTAAATTAAATCCATCTGGGTAAATTAAAAACACTCTCGTCATCATCGTCATGTTAGACATGCATACTCGGCTTTCACCCACTCCCTCCATGGTACACGAAGACTGCGCTTTGCGGTTTTCACTGCACATTTACGGAAAGCACGCAATTTGAAGGGAGACAATGTTCCCTGCGCCTTTCCGAGGAGAAAGGGAGCCCTTTTGTTTCCCAAAGAGAACTTCGCGAAAGTCGGGAAATTTCTAAATGTCAGAGCACATCGCGTTTTATTCTCCCTTAAGACCGTCCGGAGAAAGGGTAAGGGATACGTGACGATATCTCGCGCTCTTTCAAACGGGGACACGCACGTACTCTTGGGGAAATCGTAAGGGAAAGAGGATAAAGTACGGAAAGAGCGTAAGGTTGTCGACTCTCTTTTGTTCTTTTGGTGCTCACGGGAAAGGCTCTCGTGATGGCTTGCGGAGGTGGAATGGAGACCGGAGGAAATGCCCACGGAGGAATATGAATCGCTGCAGACTTTACGCGCGAAGGAATGTCGTAAATATTACGGTTGAAGACGTTTCTACGGCTCCGCAGTTTTTGGAGGTCTTTGAACACGCGATTCGAGCCTCACAGACAATGTAATACTTTACGGTAGACATTCCTCCGCCTTTTCTTCATATCCTTACCGTTCGAAAAAGGGCCTTAATGCTCTATATGGTTCCTATGTGCACGAGGTGATGATAGGGTCGGTTATGCACGTGGTAAAATATGTTCCAGTCATTTTTATATCATTCGATGTGATATTTTTAAAATTACAAATTTATTTCTCTTACGTTAAAATAATGATAATTTTATAATTAAGGGTGACATGACTGAAGAATCTCTTCTTCCCTTAATGTCTGACAATAGCCAAAGTTATTCAAGAAAATGCGTAATGGTAGACAGTTATTGCAATTCAGGTAAAACCGGAAATAATCAAGTTGTTGTATTCAAAAACCTATGTAAATCTTCGGAAAACATTTATCAGCAGGAAATTCTGGAAGATTAGTCAAAAACTAGAAAGAGATCTAAAACCTATCCAAACCTACTGATAGTATTAGTTGGATATGCACTAATACATATACAATTAAATTGATATGATCAATGTTACATAAATAAACTATAAAAACACTACATAAGCTCTATACTAAGGTATGAGATACTTGGAGGGATCGAATTAGTTTAAAACTCTACTCACGGAATGTTACGAACAATATCACCGGTAAATATATTTCAGTTCAAAATTACGCAGCAACGAAGACTTGACCCTATGACGTCACTCTGACTCGAAAAAAAAACGCTCGCGCATACTACATCACTCCTCATCTTCCGTAATATACCTCATGCCTCCCTCGCAGCCATTGTGAGCTGAAGGAATGAGGCACTCCATTCTACACTATATTGCGAGCCGAACCTTTCGGGGCTACAATAAATCACAACCGCAAAAATTAATTAGAGACTGGGAAGCGCATCCATATATCAATCACGAACCGCGACTTCGCGTCACGTTACCTTCCCAGCGTCACATTCCTTCCACAAACTTCTCCCTCCATTCATAATTCCTTCAGAAGCAGTCCTCTGATTTTTCCATCGCCATGACAACGGCCTCTCTTAGCGTCGACTGGAAATTGGAGGAGTTGGAGCGGGGGTGGGAGAAGGATGGTTGCGGCTAGCCTCTGGCAATCACGGGTGCACGAAAAATCACTTAAGAGGAGATTTTGATAGAACGAGGCTTGTTCGAAAGGATCGGAACTTCCAGAAAACCAATTCCGCGGAAAATTGGGGAACGAAGAAAGATAATTGGACGCCTCATTAGCGCTTGAGAAACAGCTGCGGAGCGAAAAAGCGTTTAACAAGAGAGAGAGTACAAAAAGGGATTCAGACGCCTGTATGTCTGCGTAACCAATATTGGCTGATGGCGAATAATGAAAGAAACACAGCACCCGACCTTGCCTACCTCAAGGGAGATAAACTAATTGGAACATTAATTGCTACATCTGTGTCTCGCTTATACGCGCTATCTTCAAAGGGACTGGCTGTAACTTTAATCGATCTTCCATAATTGAAACATAAGTTACCATTAATAGCATCTAAATTATAGAAATAAACGTTTGGATTGATTAAAGAGATTAAACAAAGTAATGATAGAAGATAAATCTTTAGATATTTGATAAAAAGTAAATTAAACTATTATAACCATTTAAATTTAGATCTATTCCCATGATCACATTTACGGATCGTATAATTTAGTTCTATTCTAGGAATAAAAGCTATACGTTAAAGCGTTACTTTGCGGAAGGACATTTCAGAGCCTAATGTAGAAATGACACACTATTATGTATATATGAATAGTGAGAAAGTAAACCAAGTCTGTCATTTCTACAGTAGGTAATTCAAGTAAATTCTGTTCCATGTTTACATAATGAGAATAATGAAATCATTCATATAATAATGTGAAATTAGTAAATAAAAATTTAAATAAACAGATAAATAACAAAGCAACAAACGGTTATAAAAACAATTCATACAAACTTTGTATGAAAACCTCATCGAGACGGAACAAAACAAAATTAGAATATACCCTCGATATGAATAAAAATGAATAATATACCTCTGCAACCATTCTATCGTTAAGAAATTTCCAAGATTTCCGAACGAAAAACAAGTTTACGAGAGGCCGGTAAAAAACAGAACGCTATCGGAATAAGGTCAATTCATTCAAAAAAACCAAAACAGGAAAATGCTGGCGAAATTGGTCGAACGAAGAATTCCATTCAAAAAGATTTCCTCTGCCGTTCCATTGAATCTCCTCCAAGGAAAAATAAAAGGTCCGATATCGGCGAAACTTTCGATTCGGAAACTCATGAATAAAGCAAAAATGAAACTCAAATTGCGAATTTCGAATGAATGGGAAAATAACTTTGAGAGTCCAATAAGAGATGAGAAATGTCCCGATTCTGAATAGGGTGAATTTTTTTAGGGATTTTAAGATGATTGACTTTTATCAGATTCATGACAATGTACATGCATAAAGTAGGCACAAATGGGTCATTACGAACTGTATTGAAATCAAATATCTTTATATGAATAGGCCTGTGGATATCGAAAGATAATATATAAATATATATAGTATATAAATGAATTACATTTACATACAGAGTCATCCCCTCCATATCTCTCCGATAAATATATTATTCGATAAATATTTTGGTCCATACTTATTTGGTCCATACATATTTGGTACATACATACCAAATCTTATAATTTTATTTTATTAAAGAAGATTTACAATATAATAATAACCATAACTGTTGCCTGTAGGATATGTGGAAAAAACATTTTATGGCCCACGAAATAATTTCATACCAAGCAACGTTCTCATAAGCTACGCTTAACTGAAAATATTTAGGAATTTTTATGTTGTATGGAATGGATAGTATTATATCGACTTTGTAATAAACCAAATATCTCTGAAAGTATTTATACGAGACCCCTATAAATTTTCCGGATCAAAATGCATTTCAAATCTACTATTTTAAAAACTAATTCTTCAAATATTTATTCATACAAAAGGCATACATTGTTAAGGTACTGTCTAAGTAACTGTCTATGACAAAAACTAGCAAAATATAATCGCGTAAAGAGAAATTTATTTCGCAAATAAAAGTCTATGTTTTATTAATTTATTTTATATTCATCCTGTCAAATAATATAAATATTACAAAATTCAATATAGAGGTATTTGGAAATTACCATCGACGAATGAAAGCTGAGAGAAAATTAAAATCCAGAAACGTCACAGTGCGTGATATGAAACAGTAATTGAAATGAGTGACAGTAATTTATCGACCAATGGGGAAATTCAATGAAGAATTTTCTGTCAATTAATATTGCCTTTCTGTCAAATTAGATATCAAGTTAGATATTCAAGAGATGAACGAAAATTGTGAAAAAAAAATATTTAATGGAAATTTTGTTCACCTGTCGGCTTTAGCGATGTTTTAATACTAACTAACGTATTCTCAAATGAAGTTCAATTAAAATTCGCAATGATTATAGTTGAATGAACTTTTAAAAAGCAGCTGTCATATCTTAATTGTTTTTAAGAAATAATAATTATTGAAATTTTTCGCTATACCAGAATTTTGCAATTATTTTCATCGTTCTCGATAAAATGCCATTATTATGAGGGTAACGAGTCAATAGTTTTATTTTATTATACTTTAAAGAACATGTAAATAAGATGATAGATTTCAATTTAGAAAATCACACCGTATTTAAAGAAATAGTATCACAATAGGATATGTTATACCTTTATGTTTCTATTTAACCATATTGATGAAACACTAACATGATTACCTTCTTGATCTCTAATATATGCATACATTCAACTAACAATTGAATATGCGTATGTCTTTAAACATACTGCATCAGAGCTTATTAATCAATTCAGAGTTATTCAGTAATTGAGCTAACAACGTAAGGCGTAGGAATCCAAATGTAGAGTTACTGTATCTTTACATTCAAGCCATATTTTAAAGGCACATACATAGACTATGATTAATTACTTGATAAATGTTCAGAAACTACGAAAGGAAGATTAAATATAGTAACCCATATTTTTCATTCTTTAAATCTTGAGCAACACCGAAATTTTTGCAACAGTTTACACAGCGCCCGTAATTCAACTCCAGCATCCCTTCTTAAGCCGGACTTACTTCCTATAACAACATCTGAAGTTTTTTATAGGCTTCGGTGCAACAAAAAAGATGAGGGCTGGGATTTCCGAACGAATTCACGGGTAATTAGAGAGAAAGGAAAAAGTGACGTGGCGAAGTGGATGAGAAATGACAGAACGGATCATGGGAAAGCCGCCCAAAGAAGAAGAAGAAGAAGGTTTTTTTGCAGGAGGCAGATAACGTCATAACTCTGAAAACTCTCCTTCAACTCCGGGAGAGATATCCGATAGAATGCAAAGAAAGGGAGATGAGGAAGAAGATCCTTTTCATAAACGTCCTCCGCTCTATTCACACTGCTAACAGTCCCTCCTTTTGATGGATAGTTCCTTCGAATCTGCACAATCTACCATTGAGTTCGCGATCCTACACAAGAGCTGATCTTAATCGGCAAAAAAATATGTCATCCTCTGGAAAACGTTTTTTTCTAATCTAAGTTTCTCCACAACAGGAAGATCAATCAATAACAAAATCGAGTATAAGTTAAGGAGAAGAAAGCTTTCTATCTTACAACTTTTTATTCCTGATCGTGCTTTGTCATTTTTAAAAGATATCATTTCAATAGCACCTGAAAGACCATCTAAACTAGAAGAGAATGGGCACGAAAATAACAAAATTTAGAACCAGAAGAATTCAATTACTATAGTCTCGAACCCTATTTAGCCCCTGGCAACCGTATCTTAGAAAAATAAGCAATTTTCTCTTAGTTGTGAAATAGAGAATACGAATACTTATGTTTATCTCGAATATCTGCTTGCATCAATGAATTAAAAACTTGGAATATATCAATGGACTCGAAAAATTGCATTCACTATAATATATATAATAATTCATCTTCATATTTACAGAAACAAGTTTTATATAATTTTTAACTAACAAGTATTAAGACATAATTGTTTACGAGTAACATCATCGAATAGAAAATTCCCAGTTTAGCAAGATTTCTAGTTAAGGTGTAATAAAAAAACGGTCTTAGAGGTAATAAGTCTGTAAACCATTTAAAGTTAACATTTTCAAACCTTCGCTCTTAGCGCAACATTTCGCGCGATAAAATCTCTTTGTATGATTCAAATTAGCTTCAGTTAGAAAATTCTTTCACATACGCTTTTTGCGACCTCGCCTGCACTCTAACATTCTAACAAAACTTCAACTAAACGTAACACGTTTTCATTCGTAATTTTCTTGCACGATGAAAATTCCAAAATTAAATAGCTGAAATTGCCCATCAAGCGAGACAAAAGGTACCAGTCGCTATCTTTTTTGAAAAACCTAAACGAGAATGCAAAAAAAACCTTTGAAATGCAGCATGAAAGATCACTTCGGTTCATTACGTTAAAAATCACTTCATTCCAAAAGGAAAACTTTTTCTCCGCCCGTAGAACGGCAATTTGATTTTGGACTCTTTACTTGGCCCATAAATAGTTGAACAGATCGTGCTTTTCATTCACTACCAAAAGACACCATCCATTACGCGAACGAAGTTTCCTCCAGCAAACAAGTTATTTCCGGAAGGTCTATTTGCCCGGACTAATTTCCGGAAACGTTGACTAGCTCTAATTCTTTCGGCGATTGTCGGACGAACTATTCCTTCCGGCAGAAATAAAACGTCTTTCAGACCAAACAATCTTCTTCGTTCACTTTGGAGTGACAGCGTCTGGATTTCTCTTCTTTAGGCTAACTTAGTTCCCAGGATTCTTTATAGGAGCTTAGATTATCCAAGAATGATGAGATTCAACAAGCAGAAAAAGGGATGGGAATAGTAAAAGGAACTAATAGACACTTCCATAGTCTTAAAACGAAAAATCTTTTTCTAAAGTTTTACATAGGAAAGAGTACTGATATAAAGATCATGGGATTAATATTCCTCGGTGAATAATATACGGAAAGTAGCATCAAAACGCCCTAACTATTTTAATTAATAAATTACAAATTCTGTAAGAATTTTATTCGGAAATACAGTTCGAAATATTCACAAATAATAATGAAATATACTTTTCCAAAATCAATTTAAAATGTAACTCAGGTTTTCGTACAAGTTACACCATCGTGTAGCCTATACACATTGATTGAAAAATAAAACTTTTTGGACGATAAACTTCATTTCTTTCGTCAATTAAAGAAATTTTACATTGCAATATAATTTTGTGTGCATTCTTTATATATAAAAACGAGACTTATAAGCTCTCGCAATGTTTAGTTTTGTTTGAATGCAAGACGTATTTAGCATCTGACATTGTAAGACGAAATCTTAATAAAAAACGGGAGGATACGAACCCTGAGATTTTTTATATTTCAGTGATAATTAAAGTTATCAATACATCTTCTTTCGTCCAAGGGAAACCCAGCTTCAAATTAGATAATTTTAGAGATTTAGTAGCATATATCTAGTCATCGCTTAGCTTTTCTGTCGATTAATACCATTCATCAAGCATAAAATAACTATACATTATTATAGGATAAAAGTCATAAATCGGAACATTATCACATAAATATAATTAAATGCATAATAATTTTTAACTCATCCATCTAAATCGTAGAGTTTTAAATTTATACTATTTAATATTAGTCTATTTCTCATTTTAAATATAAAAGACCTATTTAATAACTCTCTCTTTTAGGTATGGAGACATCAATGTACCCCTATAGCACGTAAGGGTAAAACAACATAAATAACTTGTAAAACACATTGGAATTCCGAATTGAGAATAGCTGATTTTATGCGCGCATAAAACGATGAAATATGGGCAACGAGATGCAGTTCGAGACGTTCACGAGAAAGAAAATGGAACGCGGAATAATATTCGGCATGAGATTATGAAGTCAAATTCCTTTCGATGAAAAATCACTAAGCAATAAAAAATTATGAGATAACGCATTCCCGCACTGGGGCACCATAAAGTATATCACCATGGAATTATGTCATCGCTGATAATTCGGAAGGCGAAGAGGCAATATATCTGCGGCTTTTGTACTCATTAATTCTCATACCAAAATCTTAACTCGTTGTCAAGGAGACTTAACGGAAGGCGCCAATTATCGTCTGGATAAAGATACACTCGTATCATGCTTGGATGACCATTCAAGAAAGAAGTCCATCCTCTTTACTTACCTAGAAAAAAGGAGAGAATGAAATATAAGTACAAGTCCTTTAAACCAAATATATATTAATATTTATAAGTAACACTACAACGGATATACATTTAAAAACAACAGAATCTCTTTTTAAGAACGATTTAACCAGAGTTATCTTTTGATACCCCTTCTAAGCGTGGCTTATAAATACGATATCTATCTTCATTATATTGTATGAAATAATTATAATATAGGTAATTAGTTTTTAACAGTCCAAAATAGAGCTTCGATGATAAGGATAAGATAACTGTTATTAACATATTTAAAAACAAAACTATAGTATAGATTATATTATATACCTAAATTTTACAAGTATATATTTTCATACACTATATCTTTTTTCAGAAAAACTAAAAAAGCTAAAATAGAGGAAAAATATTCAGATTGTTCGTTAGAATATTTTCTCGGTCAATAGGAACGTAATCAGAACTTTTTTTTCGTGATCGTGGCAAAGGTGAAGGCGCTCTAAAGGGTTTTTGCTCCTCCCGATCGTTCTATTGAAAATTTAAGAAGGTTAGCCCCAAATCCTTTAACCCTATTTCAGGGGTGAAATCTGAATCACCGAAGGCGGGTCGATACATTGATTTTCTTTCGGAGAACAGCAATACCTCAAAATAAAAGTTTGTTTTGCTCCCTACGTATTATATGAGAGAGAATTCACCACAAAACTTAAGATATAGAATCTTGAGCGTAAAATCATTCGACTAGAATGTTGATGAGACGAATTATTAAGAAAAAAAGGATTTTAAACTTCGGACTTTAAATGTGTTTAATTATGAAGTTCGAGAAAAAATAAGAGAAATGATCCTCATAAAGAATACTTAGTCGATACATTGTCATCATTAGTTTTGTGAACTTTATTATTTTAATATAAATTTGTAATTCTATTTTATGAACTATTTTCAATCTTAATTTAAAGATTTTAAATTTATTCGAAAGCTGAACTTTTGCATCAGGATTTATGAATTTCAGTTATACAGACAAAACTTAAAGAAGGATTAAGAGAGATCAGTCATTTTTATATTTCTAGGTAGAATTTTTTAAATCCATTATCAAAATAACAAATTTTAGGGCTGTAGATTCGAAACGTGAAATTTTTAATACACCCGATTCTCAAATTTGAGGGGTTAAGAAGAAATAGTAACAAATTGGAAATTATTCTCGGAATCACAGAATGGGACAGGAATGGTAACACCTGGATGAGAGCGAATTCAAAAGTGACGAACATCAAAGAGAATGAAACGTCATAACTGAAATGGATGTGGGCGGGTCAGTGGCGAGAACAAAAGACAGCAGTTTGACAACAGCGGTTCCCAACAGGACATAGAGAGAATATCACCATGGAGAAGATACAGTATACACGAATAGTAAAGTAATTAGTTGTAACTTGACTCAGCATAGATTTAACTGGAAATCATTAGAGATCTAATGCCTATTTAAAACAGAATAAGAGTATAATGATGTTCATTCTGATGCTCTAACAGTACATCCATTGGAATAGGAAACATAACTGATTTGGGCTTTCACACAAACTACTGTTACGATCTGATAATTCATATATCATACATTTCATCTACTTCCACCATAGCCATCAGAAGTCTGCTAAAATGACGACAACGACCCGTGAGATCTTAAAAACGAGTGCACCAAAATATCGGAACATTTCCCATCAACGTCGAGGGCGTAAAATCCCTTGGAAATGCACCCTTTTTAATCCCTCGCGTAATCGTATCTAATATCCACTGGAAGGGCGGTCGTAAAGCGAGGGTCATTAAAAACGATCTTGCTCTTTTCCGTGAGCGAAAAAGCCCTGCAGTCATAAAAGAGAGCATGTGGGAACATGCGGGCATCCATGCGTAAGAGAAGCTTCCAGCGGCGGCTTCCTGGCAATATCTCCGTCGATGACGTCTCTTCCATGTTTGCCGACCGATGACGTCTTCATCCCGCCTCCCTCGCTTTTCAAGAGAGTCTATCTCTTCGCGTTTTAACGACCTCGAGGGGGGGGGATCCGTCTCGATATAGTCCGAAGTAATGAACGAACGTGGCGTCCGGAGCTGTTGAAAAGCCCATCCCACAACAAGCATGCAAGCTGCTGTAGTGCTTTAAATCCCTGCTAATTTTACACAGGTGCTTCTCCCCGAGTGTTTATTTCCACTTCTTGGATCCGTTTTCCGAAAGGATACGGTGGAAGATTTCGACGCCTGAATTAATGTTCATGTCCACGGAGGTACAATTACTCGTCCATCGAAAGCTAGGGTGCGGAGGAATGGCCCCCGATCGTAACCTCATGCTAATTCCTTATGGAGATCCTTCATCGAGGGCCTTGGAGGGAGAGAATCTGCACCGCCGCCGCGGTGGCCCTATTCGACCGCGTAAATATGAATAATTATTCGGGGACGGGTTAATTTGATGATGATCGATAAACCTGGCACGTCACCTCGTAAGCCGTGAAGTGTTTGGTTTTCCCTAGAGGAATATTGATGTTCCGTTAACGACGCGGTTAATGATCGATGGAAAAGAATACGACGAAAACAAAATATTTATCGCATTTCGTTTGTTTACCAACGCGTAGAAAAATGTAATTCGAGAGATTCATAATTTACGTACTGTTATGAGACTAAAAGACGATTGCAATTTTGCAAAAATTCCATCACCTACATAAAGCTTTGAAGAGGATATAATGCGTAAGGTAAGGAATGTTATAATTTCCGGCAATTGGAAGGAGGTCTATTGAGGAAGGAAAGAGTTTTAAGAAAGTTACATTCATTTCCTCATTTAAATCACGTGAGAACAGGAATTAGGAAGTTTCGGCGCTTAGATGCCGAAAAAGGGTTTCAACATCAATTTTTGGGTGGAGGATACACCAAAATATTGCACTAAAACAGTAGCTGAGATAGCGGCATCTGCCGCACACCGATAAGCGACTTATGGGATATATATGTAGATGTATATGCGAGAGTAGATTTATTGATGCAAATTAGTTGAACTATCTAAACTGGTATCAGAACAGTATTTACCGCACAACCATTAGATTGCCAGGGACTTAGGGTGGAATATTGAACAAGTATAATTTCCCATAGGGTTGGACCTTCGTTCTCATATTTTTTAAGTTACCTGCTTTGAATTTGAAAAGAGAAATAATATTTTGAACAAATCCCACATTACTAATTTATTTCCTGAAAAGTATTCCTTATATTTTACATCTCAAAAATTTTAAATTTTACTTTCTGATATTACACTGGGATTAATTTTTTGATGGGAAATTAAAATACGATATAAACAAGAAATTTAATGACAATTAGGATTTAAATGTGTAGCTTTCATCAAAAAATTCCCCATCTAATACTTTTTCTGTCATATTTTTTGCACCAAAGCACAGGCAACTGGAATGCTAACATAAGTAATATTAAGTTCCGAATAATCAAATAAATATACGTCATAAATTCAGCAATATTCACGCCCCTGTCTGAGATGATATGAAATCTAGCGAGGTGTGAATTATTCCGTATAATAGCTTCCGTCCCATTAATTTCTCCCGGAATCTCATGGAAACCATTCTTCATAGGGACATTGTGCACCACTATGTGGAATTGTTCCATTCCTAACATTCCGTATTAGAGATAAAAGCATAGGCGAACTGCCTCACATCTCATTTCTCTTAAATTCCTCATTCATAGTGAAAAACTTTGGATGGTTAATGGTTCAGAGGAGATGAGACAAGGTTCAGAGAGATTGCTGTATGGATGAAAGCGGTTTTAATGTGAGAACGAAAGAATTGAAATGAGTGAAACTACAGCGTCAAATAGAGAGAATATGAGCTGTCTGACAAAATTTACCATAGAGGCTTCATGACAAAAGCTTTCACTACACCACAACAGACAAATGACTATCCATTTGTCATATGATTATATCACAGCCTTGGTGTTTTGGAAGTCTCTTGCGGTTTCATAAATGCTTTTGACATAAAGCCAATTTTAGTTTGTGAATTTCACGAGGTTACACCAGGAATTCCCGCTGTTTAACATATCTAAAATAAATCAAAGGCGTGTAGATTAAATACTCAAACACCGAAACTTGCTCTCTATTATGAAGTAAATGTCATATTTTTATGCCTTTGGAGCCAATTTGAAATCATAAAATTATATCTAACAATCGCTTCGTATTGCTAAAATTTCGATTATTCGAATATTTTTAAGTTGATTTATACGGTAACGGTTATAACCCTAGACTCGATAAACCACAGTAGTGGAAATCAATTCTCAGTAAACGATTCAAAATCTAGTGCTAATTATGAACAAAGAATACTCTATAATTTGAATTTCCTACTAATTCTACGAATTACTATTTCTAAATCCCAAATAACTTAATATTCATCCAAATGACATTTACAACGAATATTTTCCAAAAAATTAAGCAAAAAGTAAGTACTTATTAAGTAAGTACGTAGGCAGTTAAACTTATTAAATACCTCAAATAAAATCACGGATTTTTGATTGCTGATATCTTACAAAAATTTCTATACGTAAAAAGTTTAATTGATACAATATATTTTCAGACTTCAAGAGAAACATGTACACGTTTATGTACTGTATGTTTTAACAGAAGAATTGCCAATCTTCATCAAAAAACATAGTTAAGATACCTAGTAAATATTTTACCAAAGGAAATTATAGGAAAAAATAAACTATTGTTCGTTTCAGTTGGGAACTATAAATATAATAATAAAAAATATAAAATATATAAAAAAGGTTTCCAATATAAAAGCTTAAATCTTCGCGCCTTGACTTCTTGGTAAAACCCGAATCCTATTAATATCTTATTTTCAGGGCAAACCATTCTGTCTTCCATTACTCCTTAGTTACTTAAAGTAAACAAACAATGAAGCATCAACTTTAGCGTAAGATATCCACCGGTATCCTTCAGGATAAATTTAAATCCACCCTCCTTCGATAAACTTAACATCGGTGGTCATAAACACATATCCGCGATCTCACGCGTGCTCCACGAACGTCACGAGAGATTTCAAAAACCACCCATACCTTTCCTAAAACCCCTCTTTATCAATAGACCGAAGGGCCAGATTTTAGGCGGGAAAGGTGTGATGACAGGACATGCATAAAGGCAGTGGACGCCTCGCTAAATTAGTTTCCTAGGTAACCACGGAGAGTCCCTAGCTAATCAGCGCGAAACGAGAGAGTTCCTATCCTAATCGTCCCATTTGACCCCGAGAGTCCAGAAAATGGCGCGGGGCGGAGGCGTGCACCGGAAGTGCATCCTTGCGCGTGCTTCGTGACCCCGAACGAAAGATCACGGGAACATCGACCGTGAGGCACGTGAGTAGGGAAGCCCTCGAAAACGATAACAAAGCCCTGCAGACGCTCGTTGAAAAGGGTTTTGATAATGGAAGGTGGCAAAACCAGACATTTCAATCGAGTTTGAGACTCTTTACCTATCCCTTTCCAAGGTACTGTACTACGAAGAGGAGAGAGTGAAGTAAAGTAAACAGTGGTTAATGTTTGCAGTTTCGAAAGAGTAAAGGATTCGAAACTTTAAATTAGGACAGAGTCGCTCAATCTCTTAGAAGATGATGGCAGGCAATTAAACTGGAGGCGTTAATGCAAAGTTTCCGTGGAGCTTGAGAAGGCTTTAAGTATGATTTATGGTCTACGAAATGCAACGATAAAGATTAAATTTCTATCAAAGAGTGATTCCTTGACGTTTAAAGGAATTTGCATCTTGCCTTCCACCGATTAGTAAATAAATATAATCATATAATAAAGGCTATTAAAGCTATTAAAAGAATAAGTAAAAAATAATATATAAAAAGTTTTAGTTTGTACAATTTGATATCTTATCAACTGCTTTGTTAATATCTTTGCGTTAGGACTCCAGAACGTATGGATATGAGATACAAACTATTACACGTAACAATAGCCTCAATGGAAACGGGTAAGAGTTTCGTCTTTCATTTCCTAATACACTGATACATATTAGTTGAGGTGTTCCGATAAAATATTCACAGTCTGAGATAAATTAACGAAGTACAAATCAATTCAAAATATAAAATAATTAATACAAATATAATAAATAATTTTCTATTTAAAACATTTTTTAAACAATGACCTTCTTAGATACTTTACCAAATCAATTTCTAGTATAATACACATGTACGTTCAGTCTTCCAGCATTTTAAGACAAGTTATCTGATTGCATTGATATTACATACAGACCATTTTTAATAGACCGCAAGATTTATTTAAGTACCGTTCACTTACAGCATTTCCTATCCGAGAACTGAGTAGCCAAAAATGGGAAACAGCAGAGAGTTAAGCGCCCGAAAATATCAGAAAACTGCCAATTTCTGGTAAGAAGAAGATATATTGGGGGAACAGAGATGGGGCATGAAAAAAACCCGTTCGTAACCAATGGACTGCAAAAAGGTCAGCGTTTTGATGACAGAGAGCTACGGTCTAAAAGTATAATCAATTTCCAAACCTTAAAATGAAAGCTTTTAAAGAGAGAGAGAGAAATCCACCAACATTATGCACGTATGACCTTATTTTTTTCCAATCGGCTTTTGATCGACTGATGGCTTTCAGTTGTTTTCATTAGCGAAAGTGGAGCTGCGGTTTCGGATATGACGGTTGGTGTTATAAAAAACAAAAGAATTTCAGTGAGTGCCGATTAAGAATTAAAAACGCGGTAAACCTCAAAGGATATTACGTTATCTCCCTATCTCAGTCGAGTTGCGTTATTTTTCCGTTAAATCGCTAATGGTTACCGAAGAAATTATTTACGTAATTGCCGTTATCAGTCGCAATTTTTCAAATGATGATAGTACGTCTAATTCAGTTATCGACTGAGAGAAATGAAGTTTTATATTCGCAATGCAGACATGTCCTCAACGTTCTCGCAATCATAGATTAAAATCAAAGACAAAAAAATTCTTCTACCTTTATACCAACTCCTGAATATCTACTAGTGGTTATCTGTTACCATTATTTTTTACTTATTTGTTTCTCTTTCACTTTCTATTTAGCATAAACTCAGTACTCGATAATAACAGGCTAAAGTGAATTCACGTGTTCTTCCACAAAGATATTAAAGCGATTAAATTCCGTATTCATGAAGAGAACTCATGGAGATTGTTTATGATACAAACGAAAGTTAAAAAACTTAACTGTACTATTTTATGTATTCATTTATTTAGATAATAATGTATTTATTTATGATGCGAGTATTATAATAAATAAAAGTGCAAAAGTTTAGATTAATAAGTATTTTTTATTATCAGCAAAACTTTCATCTCATTATCATTATAATTAATAATGAATTATTAATTAAAAAGCTATGATTGTACAGGGCCGCAAATGCAGCCATACATAAACTATCTTTAAATTATGCAATTTTCTTTTCAGATGCTAGAAGCTAGACCAGCTTAGTTTGAGACCATACTACAACAAACATTATTAAAGTCACTAAACTAAGAAGACTTCGTGAAGGATTACGGGGTCGTTAAGGGCGAAGAGAAAAGACAATAAACATTGATATTTTGCGTTGCTTAGTTTCCATCAAGTATGCATTCAATATATGAGTCGCCGTCCACGAGCGCTGCATTCTATGATTACAAAAGGCCCATCGTCAATCCACGCTTTCCGCTCAAAATTGCAGCGGCAGATTGGAAGTTGCATGCCATACAAATCGATCAGTTACAGCAAGAACAATGATGGAATTATCCGCCCATAGTAGACGCTTCAAATTTATGCATTGGTTTTGCCATGGATATTTAACTTTCCAATCCGAATGGTAGTTTAAAATAAATCCATTGCAATTTTTAGCATTCAGTCAATAGAAAATTCTTGCGCTATCTCAGTTAAGGAATTATTTCTGACCCTCAGAAATTGCTTGGTATCAAAATTGCATTTTTTTGATTTCAAAAGAATTAGAGTATTCCATGAACTTAGTGAACTTTATTTAAACCCATCATAAATGTAATTTTAAGAAGGCAAATCTCCGTGCATGAATTTAAGAGTTGAGGAGAGAGTGTAGGAAATATAATAATAAGAGAATATTTGAAGTTCAGATTCGTCGTCTTATATGATATTTCATTTGATAATATATTATTATAATAATTGATGAACAATTTCTCTGATTCTAGACCATTTAATAACGGAAATAAAAAACGAATTTAATATTAAAAATGCATTGCCACACCAATGAATATTATATAGCCAGTTTACGGGTTAGATTCTTTAAAAATAGTAAATGAAAATTTCAAGATGAGAAGCGAAGTTCACGAAATCAAACGAATCTTCAACAAAAAGAGAAACTACTAGCTCAGAATGGTGCAAATGCTGAATCACTCGCAACTTCAATCACAAAACTTCTCATCCCGTTCAATCCCTCTTCACTCTCCATTCAAACTAAGAGCAGAGCTAAACCTCGTCCTAAGTTCGCCGATTCAAGACATTCAGCCGAGACTTAGGGCGTAATACTCTTTAGGATTTCGGCTCAGGACAAAATTTCGGACGTATACGAAAGGGGTCCGAGATACGCGTATTTCGAACGCGTCCTAATCTGATTGAATCCTGTGTAACCAGGGCCCCGTTCATTCTCCCTCAGCTGGATTAAACGGACGCTTTAATACGTGGCACCCACGAATCACCCTCGAAATTAAATTCTAAAAATGGCCTCGAACCCTTTGGAGCGGACATTTCCACTTAATCGGGGTGAACGGAGTGAGGATTTTTACGACTTTTTCCCTCCTCTCAAAACTGTTCCAAATTAAAAAAAATACGTCCCCTTCGAGACGGGCGGTTACCAGGGCAACGAACCGAAAATTGAGAACCGGTTCTCATTTCCCGGTTTGAAATTAATCTAGAACGGAATAAAATAATAAATTTCGACTCAGAATCGTATAAAAATTTGTTCTTTCCTCGTATCAAAGAGATTATATATTGTAAATTACACTCTTCATCTTCACGTAAATAAGAAGCATAGGTAGTTATAATACGAAGTTATTCGGTTACAGTTTAAAAATTATTATAGAGTTTTTATATATAAACAATTTTAAATTCAATAATTGAATTTAGAAATTGATCCGTAGTGGGATAATTCTGTTTATTCCATATTTAAATCCATCCACGGATATATACAACACTTTATATATGTACTTTAAACGACATAAAATGGGACACACTATACTATTTCCTATTTCTACTATTTCCTATTTCTACTTCTACACAGTTTCCTTACCACTAATGGCAAAAATATTAAAATTGCGTGATAACGAATACGAAACATTTTTCAATGTTACTCACAGAGAGTAAATCCGTCTATTCCATAAAGAAAAGACTAAATATAGATTGAAAATACAATGAAGGTCGAATAGAATTTAATGGTTCTAACCGAAACGGTTCACCGGATAGTAAAGTAAGTAACGTCATTGTTAAACGCAGCTGTGGGTTGGGTTCCCTAGCTACCCGCAGTTCACTGCTTGAGTGATATAAAGGGGAAATCGTCCGCATTCGGTATTCCTGTTGAACCGGAAATTGAGATATAAAGTTCCGATACATTGACGGTAACGAGGTAAGGATACAGTTGCCTCGTCATCGTTCTTTTTTCCTACGGAGATACACGATGGTGAGTTAAGGCACGCCGATAACTCCGCAGGGGTTCTTCTCTACTTATCTTCACCTTTGGCATTTCGAGCCCATCTTCAGCACGGAATGGTACTTGGGAAATATCATGGGAAAATTCGAGAGCGTTCTTCCTAGGATTCCTTTTTTATTTCGATTTGTATGACGCGTCTGCCGAGGTGATGAGGAAGTGTTGCTATGGAGGGAATGAGTAAATAGATTAAAGAAGAGTATCTCCGATTGAGAGACGTGACTGGCGTAAAACCCATCTTAACCAGGTCATATGCGATCTGCAAAGATTTTTTTTACGGTTCATCTCATTTCTATCCACGTATTTCATCCGAAGATAATATTACCATCGTGATCCGTATTTTCGTTAGTCATAATTTATCCTTTTTTTCGTACAAAAGAAAATGCTTCAGATTATTTAATCATGAATCACACCTTAGAATAGGAGGGTATAAAATTACTTATACAGATATATAATTATGTATTACACATGCATATTAATATAGTACAGATATATTTTTCAATTAATAACGAGTTTGTTGCTGAATTGGTAAATATATTTATGCACTGCTAATACTTTAAATTGATCGATGGAATTAATAAGATCAAACCAAAGAAGTTAAGTGTGTTAAGGACCATGTAATACCTCACTTTCTTCAAGTTACACAAACTTTTTTATTTTAGTAAGAGATGAGTAAGTAATGGGAATTTTATGGGAAACCATGGAAATTGTAATTAAATTAATTTACGATTTTACTCATCATTTACATTTTAATTGCATTAAAATATCCTGTCATATATTTTTTTATTTTCATTAAAAACACGTGAATTAAATAAATTATTACTAAGTAAAATAACGTTCAGGGAGTATAAATAAAGTTGAAAACATCTGTTTTCTGATTCGAGCTGTGAAATCTAGTAATAAAAATTTGTAATACTAATTAAATTTGCCATTTTTAAATCCTGCAATGTTTAACCTTCCTAATTTTTAATTCTTTTTTAAATTTCATTTTTGCAAACTTTTCTACTATTAAATTTGCGGTTTCTTTAATTGCTAATTTTCCTTCCTCGTTTCGCTAAGCTTTTTAAGGTCAATGTCCCATTAATGGCACCACCATGAAAAGGGGTTTCGAACCAATCATTTCCGGAAACCTTTTTCGCAAGTGTACATCGCCCCTATATCCATCCCGTCTGCTGTGGTGTCGCAATCCCGCAGAAAAATATTTATCGCTTCCATCACCCCGGTGAGGTGAAATATATTGGCGAAGCACAAGATGAATTCTTATGATCGATGAGACGTACGAACCAAAAATGTATTCCTGAATCAGTTATGAGGTTTCTCCTAGAAGTCTCCCCCATGCAAAGGAACGCTCTCCCTGCATTTTAAACCAATGCCATATTTTTTTTCATGTTGAACTTATCAAGGGGAGGAAATCAAAAACATTTGCATTCGAATAATTCATCATCCTATGCGGGTCTTCTGAAAAAGAAGGTGATTTATGTGCCCTTTAAATACAACGATGACTCAGAAGATGCAACTATATAACACCAAGAGACCTAAGATACCGAATATTGATACTTTCAGCTCTATTATTTTAAATCGGATGAGATAAAATATAGGATACAAGTTTTTCTCTTGTTACAACTTTTGAATCCCATATTTTATAATCTATGCATCACTTTTATATCGAATCTTACAGAATGTTTGTTTTACATTTATCTTTTATCAATGCCATTACTTTATTTGAAAGGAACTTTCAATGTTAGCTATCTGACAATATACATAACCCATGTCAGTTAACAATCGTACGCTACATTAGTACTTTATTAGTAATCCTATTTGATAATGGAAAAACGTCTTTAGGGGAATATAGCATAATAAATGTTGCATACGATTATAACATTTGTAACTGATCATAACATAGTATGCTAAAATTTTTATATGCATTAGAAGTACATCATTTTAAATAATAAGATTCCTATTCACTAATTTATTTTCCGTCAAACAAAATTAAATTGACAAAAAATCTAAAAATAATGAACCAGAAAAAATACTCGCATTCATTTGTAACGGAGAGAAAGGTAAAACTGCACAATCGTTATTTAAGTATAAAGCAGTATTGAGACTAATAAGCACTCGGACATTAAAACAAAAATAGTCCACGAAAACAAATGAGGAAACTTGAATATCTATGGATCATAAATTACTTGGACATCACTTCCACTAATATTTCTCACAATGGATGACTAATAAATTCTAAAAGTGAAAATACGAGGCCATGTAAGTCATAAAGTTCGCTGGTGCGTTGGAAGCTGCCAAAACTCTTGAGGCGGTCATTTCGACACGTTCTTTCAGACAATAACGCGCTGTTTATAACGCTGAAATGGAATGTAAGTGTTGAAACGTATCATAGAAACACTGATGAACGAATTTTAAAATTACAGCGATATCGTAAATAGAAGATTCGTAAAGATCGATTAAATACATTTTTAAATATATATATATATATATATATATATATATATATATATTGTAAATATTGAAACCATTTTAAATTATAATGTCTAAAGAAGCTATAATAAGACCACTCTAAATTCGTATACATATAGAAGTATTCCAACTAGATATTTAAACGACAACTTGGTTATAATTAATGCCAAAGAAATACCATAAGATGCTAGAAATAATTCAAGCTAATTGTGATGCCATACAGGTTACAACTTAGATTTTGCAATGAACAAGCCCGAGCTTATATTATATTCCGTGCTTCATCTTTACAATTTTCATAGAACCTAGTATCTATTAACAGTAATTCATTGCATTATAATATTTTGTAAATTCAGATTACTCAATACAATTAACCTTTCGATGTAATAGAACTGCTAGACAAGATCCTAAAAAATCACCGATTTAATCGAAGTAAAATTAAAATCATTGATACAACGTACTCGCAAATATAAATCAGTATGAAATAAACTGCTTTTAATGAAAGGAGTCAACGTCAATTTTATACACCCGGAAGGGTCAACGTGAATACCACACCCTAATCAACTTAAACGACGAATTTGCAACCAATAAAAACCAACAATGATGACCTTTTAACATAAAGAGGTCTAATATTCCCTACAGAATAAACGATACGTATTCCATCACGTCATTCATAGTCCAAAAACCCTTGGTAATGCGTCCGCGATTCTCGCCCCCATAACGTGAGTTATTCAGGATCTTCATGGCGCGATATGAAGCACAAAAGCACCCTTGAAGATCCTTTCATAATGATCCGAAAAGGTCGGAAGATGCGTTCTGCACATGACTCATCGCCCGAGTTAATATCTCCTCCACAATGCAGCACTTTAAAAAAAGAAGGGGAAGATCCTGGTTAGTGGGGTGTCTGCGGTTGCTTCATGCGATTTGCCTTCTACGTCTTCCGCTGAGGATCGAACGCGGCTATATCTGCGTCTTCGCTAACGGGATTAACTAGAGAGAGCTTCCCGACGCTACACAGAAGGCGCTCGCGTTGTTTTATTGTCGGCCCAAGAATTAGCCGAAGCGAAGCGCGGTTTTCGAGCATTGTTGACCTCGGCTATAGTTGGGAAGCTATTAAGAGTGTAAAGTGATTTTCCAAAGTGTTAAGGCGCTGCTTTAAAGCGGGTAAAGGATATGTACCGAAGAAGACTCCATCCCAAGGGCATGAATTAAATTGATATTTAAGTTTTCATCTCATCGTAAAGATTTAAACGACTTCTTTGATTGAAAATTAAAATAAGATTCATTTAAAGATTTAAAAGAGTTAATTTGGCGTGATTTCAAAGTAGTAAAAGGTCAAGATATATAAAAAAATCCTAAATGAAGGTATAAAAATATCTATCAATGGAAAGCTATTAAAAGGCACTAAGGTTATCACTCAAAAATGTATTTGTGAATCGAGAATGACTCTTAAATAGATCGATCCATTTCTAAGGGACTTGGAGGCGGAAAATTGTGCTCAGAGAAGGTAATGTAAGTAAATACTAAAACATTTCAGCTGCCTCTCTTTCTTTGACATAAATGTAAATTCCATCTTTCGATAAAAATATAAAAAAATATATTTTTTAAGTCAAAGAGGTTAGGACTGATGCGGGAAACAGAAAATACGTAACCAGGCAAATTAAGTACAATAATTGACCAAAGAAAAAAATTGTAAGAGAAAAACAAAAGAAACTGTATCAGAATGTGTGAATGATACTCATATGCATTCTTTAATTATAAGCTTTATGATGGAAAAAGAAGTACGGTGTTTATATAAATGAAAATATAGCTAAACACGAAATATAGCATTTTACAATTAAAAAATCAGAAAATAACTAATCGTTGCTAGGGTAGCAGAGATCATAATTTAATATGATTTTAAACAAATCAGAAGAAAATACTTGAATAAATATAAAATTATATTTTCGGGTGTTACATAAATGTCAATAGTCATAGCAGTGTTTGCACTATATAATATCATGCATATTTTATTATTAACATACATGTACATACATATTTATTTCCCTTTTATCTCCCCCTTAGCAACAAGAAAAGAAATAAAGGTTGAAAGAGGTTCCAAAATCGAGTATACTCAGCAATCGATAGAGACACAAATTACGAAACATCATTTTTTAAGCTTTCGAGCAACAAAGACTAATCTCGTTAGTATAAGATTTAAGTTCCCATTATCTGCTTACCATCTCCCTTTCACCACAGCCTCTTCGTAAGGGGGTAGTGAGGGGAAAGTGGATGCATAGAAGAAGCCATAGTATCAGGACTCTGCTACAGGTTCGTCAAAAATCCTTCTTAAAGGTGTTACTTCGTGCTTTGAAAGCGTTAGGTGTAGAGGTTAGATTGGTTAGTTTGTATTTTCAGCTGACCTAATGAAGTCCCACATGCGTGTTGTACACCTCGTTTAGATCATCTTTGACACTAAAAATGGAATGCATGACCTCGAATCGGTGACCGAATGAATCCTCAACGCCTACGTGGTGACAGTTTTTGCCGTGATCGAAGAGTAAACTGGGTGCCATCAATCAACCAAACATAATCACCATCGGTATTAAAATAGCTGGCCTTGGGCGTAATAAAAGAACTGAAGTTTTAAATGTTACTGGCAGATAATTTTAGCAGTATTACAATAAAAGGGATGTTACTGTTCAGTATTTACCTAACCTTCAATGTGTGTACGGTGCACTATAAATCCTATCCAAAATCTTTAAGTACGTTAAAGAAAGTCAAACATAGTAACGGAAGGAGATATTTAGTAAATAGTTACCATGGAAAAATCCATTAGCTTTATTAGTAGTACGTAAGATGAGAATCGCTAGAAATAGGAAATCAAACGAAAGTTACGATTACTGATTCAGTTCTCTTAAAAATTAAAGAAAGTACATTATTCATATACAAATATTTGCAATGAATATTTGTATTTCTTTTAGATATGTCGTGTAAATATTGAGCGGAAGATAAGCGTTGGATGTTGAAATGAACTGGTTTAAAAATTCGTTTTCCCTAAGTGATACGTGGAAATAATCTAATTCAATATTAAAAGAGATAAATAACGATGGTTATATAGACTGAATGAGCAACGGTAGATAAACAAGCTGTCATACACCAAAATGTGACTCGTAAGGTACATATTTGTATTCATCAAACACGTAAAATTCTGTAAATTTATTTGATTCGTAAACGATAATTTTCTCGTTGATAAATTGGGTATCCTTTCAAAACATGTATTTGAGTGTGTTCATAGAAATCGAGCTAATAGACGAAAACCTCTCTTCATGGAATTGATCGCTTACAAAGCACTGCATTTGCTAGTAATCCCGCGCAGCCATTTGTTACGCTGTGTTCCGAACTGCGCCATTGGTAAAGCGAAATATATATCCTGCCATTCCCTAAAATGAGCTTCGAATGGCTTGGAGCTTAAGATTCGTGAAAGCATAGATTGGAACGGGAAGGTCAGCATTTTTCATCACGGTACTATAAAAAATTTGGTTTGAATTCTTGAAGATCTTGAGTAAATTTTATAAATAATTTAATTGATGCTCAAATTTAAACGATGAAAATTATTCAAACATTATACTTGTAACATAAATATGCTAACTTATAAATGATAAATATATAATACTTATATAAATAATGCAATTAATTAGAAATAGTTTTACGGGCGAATAGACAAAAGCTACATTAAGTGAGAGAATCAAAAATCATTGACTAAAAGCACCCATGAATATTTTTATAACTAGAGCAAAAAACAATTGAAATAAGAATATAGAAATATTTTATAACATACAATTATACACGAAAAATAACAATAATTTGAATGTAGATATATTCTTCGAAAGGTAAATGCATTTTATTATATAATTTGCTTCTAGAATTCAAAGCATTGAATTACTTATCCTTTCCTTATACTATGATTCAATGAGTTAAAAATAAATCTTTTTCATAGTTGCATTCAGAAAAAAAGATGACCAAGAAGGAGTAAAACGATGAGTCAAACTTATCATATCGCATGAACGGTAAAAAATGAATACTATTACTCACTCCTTATCATCTCAAACCAAGAAAAGATAAAGACTATACGCAAATACTTCATGTTGAAATAGTGAGTAGGTGACTTCTAACACTGAAATCTCAGGGTCGAGACCCGGTTCTTCCTGACTATAAGCGATTTTTATGAGATCATCATATATCATAATATAGATTGCAACGGAGAGATATTTTTGTAGTTTCTTAATAATCTAGTAAAAATTAAAGCTTAATATTTCAATTCTAAGATATTAAATTCTGAAAATAAACTAAAAAATACGTATTGAATCAAATGATAAAAACCTAAAAATCAGGAACTAAGCAACCACGATAATTGAGGTAATTGTAATTAACTACGATATCAATAGACAGAAGAAAATTGATAATCCCCAATCATATAATTCTCATTCTAACGCTAAAGTATTTGCATCTTTCATAGTTAATAAAATATTAATCACAAAGTAACTACTTCGACATACTCTCATACTTTAAAGTTGCTGATTATACTTCAAGTGAGTGATGAACACAAACGTGCCTATTATGAATCTAATCTTATATAAGCCATTTTAAGACGCGGACAATCAATAACAATTCCAAAATTTTCTATTTAACATTTAGCTTCACCTCTTAATCATAGTTTAACACACCCCCTAATAGACACAACCAAAGGATCCCAGGGTGTATAGCAGGAGAATTTAAGCTAAACTCGTCCCTACCATAAAGAACGAGTAAAAACTAAACGCGAAGATAAATTTCCCTCCTTCTCAGCGGCAAATTGAAATCTCTCCATTAATCAAGACAAAGGATCAAGTTCCTCATCAGGCGCCTTTAATTCGGAGGACTTATGAAAACGCGATCGTCTTCCCAGCGAATTCCTCACCCTTCATATGACCCCGTGGAAATTTATCCCCCGGACGCGAGCGTTTTTGATTATTCCTCCGTGAGTAATGGATACGCATCGTAAGGGGTGAAAGGACTAAATCTCATTCGGCGTGGAGACATTTGAGAAGCCTTTCCTAGGAAGGCCTCAAATTCAATTTGGCGCTCCGGAAAGAGCGGCTGTGAGAGCCTCCGAGACTCTCTCCTTTTTCTCCCGGTTACATGTTTACGCGTCCCTCCGTAATCCAGAGCCCCGCCCACTTCTACACCACCCGGGGGGGTCCTCCTCTTTCTAGGTCCCTGCTCATCTCCCCGTGAAGGCCACGACGCGACGGATTTCTCCACGGCTTACTCGCGTTGCCTCAAGCGCCCGTTGAGGATTAAGTGGTCACGTTTCTGAGCGGGTTTATTAAGGCCGGTAAAAAACATTTGGCGCGTGAATCGCTCCTTGTGGGGGAAGGGAATTCCTTTGATGCGGTTCCCTAGTTGGTTATTCAAAACCATTTGGAATAGTGAGATACGGTTTCTACTCGTATACCGTCGCTCTTCGCTGTCGTTACGCTCCGCTGAACTCTACAATCGTTGCTTCGAAGATGATTCTGTTTCCATGGCGACGCTAAATTAACGTTGATGTTCAGCTTACTTGAATAAGGAACTAAGGGACAAATTAAATCACTCATCATCTAGTCTAGTAAACCCAAATCCCCTTTTCTGCCTCTTGGTGACTAAAGGAAGGTCATTAGAGACGAAACAACCTTTAGGTAGAAGATTTAACCGACAGACTTTATGTTACACTTAACACTCCGTAATCGCAGACACTCAGTAAGCCAAAATGAATTTTTAATAACCTTTTCAAGAAAAATTTCATGACTTAATTATATATATATTTTCCATCATAAACATCGAAAACTACAAACAACCCTTGACTGATTTAAGGCTAAAAACTGGAGGCTCAACACAACTCCAACGAATAAATCTTCTCTCTAAGCAAACCTTTTTAATGGCACTTTGCAAAATCTATAGAATATTAACGACAGAAAGGATCTTTGAGATCAAATAAAACAGTAGACAATCAAAGACGGAATTCCAATTAAGTAGAAGTTAATGAGTCGTGGAGGGTCAAGAAAGAGTCCTCAGAATTAATATCAAATATTTGTGGAGCTATGTAATAAAATCAAAATTCTGTGATAGCTGAGGTACATCTGAATTTCACATTGACTTTAAATGAAATCCATTAATCAATGCCAATAGAAAATCTAAAAGCAAACACTTCGATACCCCGGAATTTTGTCATATAAAGGCCGCTTCTTTAATATGAACGGAGGGATGAAAGTTCTTCTCCTTTAACGAACTGGAGTCCACTCGATCACCCCTACAAATACGAATTTTGATGACGCATTCATCTTCACTCATCTAAAACTCATTTGGAAAGACTTATCTATTCATTATGAACATCTTTCCGCTGGGTAAACATCAAAACATGATTTCGTCGTGTGCAAAACTCATGAAAATTTTGTAAAAATCGTTTGATATGATTTACGGACCGGGTAAATCTATTTATCATATTTCCTTTTAAGCATAAACAGTCAATTTCTGATATGTATTTTACTGAAACGTGAATTTATTTAAGTAGAGATACAGTCGAAAAAAGAGATGGGCTATGTCTATAAAGACCTAGGTGTGTCCTAGGTCCTCAGCGATCTATACCTTTCAACATTACGTACCATTAATACCCTTTATTATTACAAACCATAATATCCTTTATTAATATATATTTAAGTTTCTTAAAAAGCCAGTAGAGTAATGGTACAGTTATATAATACGCAGAACTGTACATCGACTCTGCTTAGCGGAAATTTTTCTTTTTTCCCTATCTTTATCGTTAAATATAAGTTTCGGGAATTAAATAAAATCGTCCTTCATTCTTGATAATTTTTATTCCTTTAATATAACGGAAAAAATATATGGCGAACAATTATGTATATAGTTATTTTTAGATTTCTAGAAAGTAGGTAATTTTCTGAAATTGAAATGAAATAAGCTCCATATCCTCTACGCCTGAACACATCGAACGCATCATTCTAGATAAAAAGATCATTCATAAAAATGACCCAACCATCTTTATAATTACTCACGATGCTTACATGATTCAATTACTCCTTTTATGATTCACTATCGATACCCTTGACATGTGCCAGCATTCCCGCACGTTTCAGAGCCTCATTTATATAGCTGCCTGCATCGGTTCCGATGAATATGCACGGATAACGTTCAAACGTACGTGATTCACACGATATAAATGAAAACCTCCTTCAAAAGCGTCATCTTGTTGCACTCACATCCTGCAAATATGAAGACCGCACTGCAAAATATTAGCACACCGCATGCAATGTACGATAAGCCGATTTCCTTCTTCGAGTAGAGTAAACAGGATGCTTAAGAGCATAACGCAATGCAACCATTACTCATCGACGATTTTTTTTAAATAAAGCGGGGTTTTAAAAGCGATAAAAAGCGTGGGGCAGGTGTGCTAGAACGCGGAGGGAATTAAAGCCGGCGATTCCAGTTCCAGTTTTCGGCCCATCAATTCACAGAAGGGCTATCAATTTTCCGATGCCGAAAATGGGAGAGGCGCAAAAACGTTTCCCGAATGCCTCAAATTCCCGCGCTTTCCCACGGCTTAAGGGAAGCTCGATACATGCTGCAGACATTCTTAAAGGTCTCGTTTCCTTCTGGGAAAACGAGGTTGGTGTGAAATTGTGGCATACCGATACCACGATCGATGGTGAAACAAGCTTCCCATTTTCAGTTCCTCATTCTTATTTGATTTTAGATCTATAACAATCGAGAAGCATGTACAACAGTTAATCGATAATCGAAAAATTCGATTCTTGGCGAACTATTACATCCCGTAAAAAATTGTCTTTATAATTTTAAAACCAAAAATCAAAAGACGTAATCTATGTCATCTAATTAATCAATCAATTTTTAAAATTTTGATGCTACTATTTATAACTTCGTCTTTCTTAATTTGCTGGTAACATTGTTTGTATCAGAATAGATAATGTTAGAATATGTTACACTGGTGCTAATTATCAATTCTGGCAGTAGCATATTAGCGTACACATCAAACATACCAAATTATTATGGAAGTTAGAGTAATAAAATCATTACGTTACAGTCTTTGTTATTTCAAATTGACAGAATAATAATTTTCACTCAAACTCACAAAAAGAAGTGTACAAAACCCTCACTCTCATACACATAAAATGTTCTTAAAACACATAAAATGACTTCTCTTTCTTTGGATTCTACTTTCTCTTGTTCTTTTTTCATAAGTATTAATTCCTGATCATATTAATTAAATATCTAGGTGTGAGTTATGTTGTAACCTACTAAGGAAGACGACAGGTTAGGAATTACTTTATCAACGAAAAAAAACACCTAATCGCCCTTCAGAAAATTTGAAAATAAGACAGAACTTTATCATTCGAACACGAATCTTAAAACGCAATAAATTATCTTAAACAGTCACAATTTTCGTTGTTATCAATATAGGAGGCTAAATTTAGACTGTAGTAATTTCCTGTCATCAACATTTGAAAGGTCGTGCTATTTTTAATCTCTCAAAACGAGTTGAGACGTAGTACGAAAAGGAATAACCAGTTCACTGATAAAAAATCCTCAAGGTTGGCATAATTAATAATAAACAGGATTTACGAATTTGAGTGGGTTTTAAATATTTGGAAGGCTTGAAGGTTTCCAAAGTGTTTCTTGGATACGTGAGCGTAAACAATGGAAGAAAGAGAGCTCAGCTGAAACAGGGTTGCTCTCTTATCCATTGAGTTACCGAGAACAGATAAGTCTTCTTCGTGAACTACTTGTCTCTGAAGAATGCGCCTAAATGGATTTCTGAGAAGCGAAATTGTTCAATTCGGAGAAGCTCACGCGATTCGATAAATTCCACGCAATGGAGATAGTTACCATGACAACAATGACCTAAATCATTGTTTCAATAATTGAAGAGAAGTGGAGCAATAATTAAGTTAATTGTAGCTTATCTTACAACAATTATTGGGTATTTACGTAGTTATGTGACAATGGACTTTCATCATGCACTTTGGGAAGTCCGCCTTAATTGTTTCTTGAGTGTTCATGGTTTTCTGTCACTATTAGACATCCGAGTGGGAGGAACTTTTAGCTTTGTTAACAGTGGCTCAAGGTTTGACAGCCGAGGAAATCAATACGTGAGAAATAAGCTCGTTTTTCTGAGCTTTTCACGCGATAAATCTATGACAGCTTCCATGATTCCATTACGCAATACTTCACCGAAATACAAATATACTAAACAACCGAACCTTGACGAATATGGCTTATTTTACAGGATATAGAAAAATAAATTTAACCTATCTCAGGATTGATAATAGCCTATTTCAAATCTATATGGTATGAATAAAGTATATCATTTAGTTAAACTATCATCTCATAGTATTCATCGTGATTTTAAAAGATAGAATCACTATGTAATTATTAATATCTTAAAAAAACAAAGAGAGCTATATTCAAACGTAACACAAACAACTAATCAAAGATGAGGATAAGACAGAAATACCTTCTTTTCAATGATTAAATCATCGATAAATATCTATATAAATTATTAATCGATATAAATTAAAAATGACAGTAAGTTAAAAATTCATAGGGATTGGTGTTAACTTTAACTAAACGGGTTGACACGAAGATGACACACTAAGAAAGGTATACGTCGGACAAGTAAATAAGAAATGAAAGCTTCATACAAGGAAAAAAAACCTTAGTGAACACCAAAAACAAACTGAAAGGGAGAAAAAGTCGATATAGAAAAGCCGTGGTGATAAACACGTGCATGAGAACTGGAATAGAGACAAGCAAGGATTTCCCCAAGACGCCCTTACTCATCAAACCGAAGTTTCAAACTCCTATATCCAATCAATTAAATCCTTCCCAGATGTTTACGGAACGAGGAAAATTTAATCACCGCTGACGTAGAGCCGTGCGATAAAGACATCCCATTAAATCGCAGCAAAACGTCAAAGTGCTTCAGACAAAAGACATCTCCAACTGCATTAGCCTCACTAACAATCAATAGTGATGGAAACGAGCCATTCGAATCCCTATACTGAATTGAATCCTCGGTAAACGATATAACCTTTTATTGGCATTGTATTTTTTGCAATTTCCCTAACAACCATCATCAACTATCGGAAACGAGAATGCACTTTCTAGAGGATGTCCTGAATTCGTTGTTTTTGGGATTTATCGTGAAATTTTCATGGACAAAATAATTTTCATTTTTGTTTTCCCTGAAAATAATTGAAGACACTCCAATGAAATGGTAATTAGAGTGCTATACTATAATTATATTCTGTTTCTATTTACTAATTTACATCTTTATACCTAAAATTCTTATTATAAAATTATGTGAGGCAATTGAGACTCATATATAAAAGAGATTGCGGGATATTTACGTACAATGTTCATTGGATCACGTTAGTGAAGCGATACGACCTACATCTAACAACCTATTAAAAGTAATATTACGAACTATAACGTGAGAACATCAAACTCGGGTAAAAGTAAGTCTATAAGAAATGTTTTAAATACATAGAAATACCACAAAATATTTAGCCATAAACACTAAAATTATAGAAAAATTAAATGGGAGACGAAACAAAGAAATTTATTTTGTTGTAACTGATCTGATACACTTTCTTGAACTTGAAATTAAATGAGAATTACCCTTAAATACCCAGCAGTTATCGATTTATGCCTTAAAATCATTGGATATCCAACTTTTGCATAAATTCGCGAATCGGAAAACATCCACGCACATTTTGCGATGTATTCCGCGATATCGTATTCTGCAGCCGGCTTCATAATCTCAGATCAATTCTTTCATATAAAAGGCATCGTATACGTCCATAACGAATCCTTAGCAATTAAGTAAGTCGTTGCTACGATAAATGAGTTTCAAAATCATGCGAAATTAATGTATTGATAGCAGAATTGCTCCATTACGTAATCTCCGATAATTCGTGCGAACATTCGTATGCGTCAAAAAATCCCGCTTAACCCAGACGCGTCATCAAAAGTCCAAAGGAGACATCCGCGTACATGTGAACGGTTTCCAATGGAGATAATCCTTGCGTAATCCTTTACGGGCGCTATCTCAAGAATGCAACGTCGACGACCACACATTCCTGGGGCTCTTTTGAGAGAGGGGACCAGAAGGAATGACCACAGAGGAAAGGGGAGAATATAATAGGTTATCTCATAACTGTTGAACGGTCTGGAGGCAAAAGAAAGGGGTTTTAATGGAATTGCTCCGCAGACTGTTTCCGGAAGAGCGACTTTTCCGATAATGCATCCTACCGGAAGTTCCGATGCAACTTTTTGAGAGGGATCAACTTTTTCAAACGAAAAAGAGCGTTATTCTTTTTATTGGATGTCATATGTAAATGATGTGGATATGAAAGAGATATTGGAAGTTGAGGGTAGAGATTATTTCAGTGGAAACTTTTTATCGATTTTCCTGATTAATGGTGGAAAGTCATTAAAAAGTTAAAAGGATACGACTTTATTCTTACCACATTTTATTTTCTATCGACATAGACCGTAAGCGTAATTAATTAAGATGATTATTATACTGAAGATATACGTTCACTAAATTTACCGCAAAATTAAACATACTTAATCGTATACTGAGAGGACTAAGTAACCACTGGTAACTACTAGGTGATGGTTGATTACAGGTGACTACACATAAACTTATCGATAATTAAAACCAAGTGTTTGCTTGCATAGTGCCTTATACTGAATGAACAAGAGATCCTTATTATTTTATAGCTTTTGCTATTAAATATATATATATATCCATTTGAAACTAATGCACAGACATTATCTTTTATAGTATAAAAATATCTTTTCCCTTCATCATTCCTTTCAAATTGAATTGATTTTACTTCAATAATTCTAAGAACTGAAAAATCTGAAATTTTGATTGGCAACAATTCTTTGTTTAACCACGTAGCTTAAATTGGAATATAAGGATGATTTAGGAAGTAACAACGAGAAAAATCATTCCCTCTACAAAAAACCATTCATTATGACGGATGAATGAAAATCGTTTTTCATTTAGCTATTCTCTATATTGCACGTAGACATGTTCAATACATACTTCCGACTTGGAAGGGAAAGCGCATGGAGACAAAACAGGTGAAAGAACCGCAGGGCCGAATACCTCATGGACAGCATGTCATCAGCCTCTACTTAGTATTCGTGTATTTAGCAACAGAATGAGCTTGTAGAAGAGACCAAGAATGGATTTTAGCGGAAAATCAGCATTCTTCACCTTGTATTGCCACTGACTTATAGACGCTCATTTCACGTACGCACAGTCATGGATATTGCATTTAAATAGCCGATTTCACTATATTTGTTTATTTTACATGTATATTAACAACTCAATCATTTGATATTGGAATTATTAGTAAAACGAAAATAAATATCATCCCTTCCATATAGCTCTTCGTTTCGATATCCGAAGCAATTAATCACAGAAAATTCAAACACCCCTATGATCACGTAACAATTCCGACATCAAAGTATTCTTTTATGCATATCGCGATTGTCCCCTGTATAACACAGTGACATTATTTGATCTAGTTTTCACGACTGATTACACTCACATGAAAATACTATCAAACAGACGAACTAATCGCGATTTTAAATGCAAAAAGCGATGGAGTAATAAAAAGGTGATGCTGCATAGTACGGATAGATATGCAGATGCAATAAAGGACGGTTCCATGCTTATTCATGAACTTTTGCGGCGGCAGCCACGCTGAGTCGGCGCGTTTCGATAAGGCACAAAATCCTTCGCAAAAAACACGCATTTTTTCTTTATCTGAGATGCAAAATCGGCATCAATGATCGATTTTTTTTACTCTACATCTTCACCATTCACTCTACCACGTTTTACGACTAGGTCTTATAAAATCCATCAAAAAGCTTGGAGGGAAAACACGAACTATCTATGACGTGATCGTTAAAAAGGTTACCGCCACGTTTTACAGTCAGGAACTCTCGTTATGGAAAAGAGATCCTATGGGAACACCTCGGTAAAAAGATTAAAGCTGCGGAATATAGAGAGAGCTGTCCGCTTGTGACACCAAAGTCGATCGGAGAAAACCTCCCGTCACTAGGCGACCAGAAATAAAAAATAAGCGTCAAAGGCTTTCAAAGGCCGCCGACGCGCGAATTTCTCCCACCACGAAAAAAAAGGAAAAGCGCTAAACTACCGATGGGACGAGACCTCCATCTCTCTTTCGTCCCTTGGAAAATCCTGTCAGGCGATCGACTCCAAGGATTACCTACCCTTGCTCTTCGTCTCCAGGGGAACCAAAGAAGGGTCACAGGCCAAAAAGCTCGAGGAAAAAATAAACACAAACGAGGCTAGGTCGAGCGCATCGGGTGAAGAGGATATAACTTCAGATTCGTTGAACTTTCGACCCAAAGTTCTCGTTTTCTTTAAACTCAGACCGATAAGGATTGGGTTTCTAATCGATCATTGTGATATAGAAGGAATGCAACTAAAGAATGAATGGATTAGAATTCAATGTAAATTTGAATGGATCAGAAAACATAGCAGAGAAAAAGAATCTCTCGTCTTTAGTTAAACCTAAATTTCATATTTAAACACTTAATTTTAAAATTAAGATCTTACTCTTTACAGTGGTATCAAGAGGAGATTTAAAATATACTCTATTTAGAATATAGTCTTATTACGAATGAGAGGAATTCTTAAACCGGAATTCATATATGACTGTTATATCTCATATTTACCGAATGAAGTTTACGTTATTCTCTTCGTTTGTATATTTAATTCACAAAAATTTCTCCACAAATATTTCCATAATGAACGCAATTTTAACTTAAAATATAATCAATTTTAAAACAACGAAAGTTATTGAAAACCTTAAGTAGGCATTTAATCGTTTCAGAAAATATAAAATTCCAAATTGAATCAGGATAAACTATCCCTCAACCTTATCATAAATAGTAAGATTCACCCGCTCTGAACTCTGGACACATAATTCCCAAAAAAGCTACAACATTCGTTCCCCTCAGCAATCCATGGGAGGGAGACTGGACCTCCAAACCGTCCTCGGGGGCTGAAAACTTCGCAGACAGACGTAACGAAATCGCAACCTCATCCCACTCTCCATATTTTGCGCGGCACGCTAACACCTTCGCATGGGGCGTGTCGCGGACCACCAACCGAGACACTCCTACTGACGTATTCACAAGTATCGCGGCGTAGAATCCAAAAAAGCCTCCATTATACGGAAAGAGAAATGCAAAAATCGCGAGTGAAAGCGTTCGAAGGGGATGGTGAAAAAAGGGGGAAGGTGTGGAAGAGGGAAGGAAAACGTCGGAGAAAGATGATCAAAGGAAGGGGTGACAAAGTGAGCAAGGTAAATTGAGGAAGGGGAGTAAAGTGGCCCTCGTGTAAAGAGCGGTGGGGAAAGATGGCGGAAAGAGGCGTATAAACAGAGAGGGAGAGACCAAAGAGGAGATGAAGATGGCAGCGAAGAGGGGGAAGGGAATAATTACAGAAGAGCATCGATCTACCGTTTTTCGCGAGACAAACGGACTGCAAATGATAAAGCAATTTTTTTTCTTTTCGAAGATTGCGTTTGAGCGTAAAACGCGATAAAGACGATGTGGTTACACAAGGTTCGATCTTGGGTCCTGTTATTTTTTGTCTTTTTTCTGTTGGATGCTCCTCCATCCCATCATCGGAATAAGACTTGGGAAGGGTATACTACACAACTTGATGGGAAGAGCTGTTTGACTTGCCGACACGAGAGAGAGATAATGCGAAAAGAGGCTGAGAGTAGATTCAAGTTCGACGAACAGTACTCAGTACATTGTTGTTCAAAAAAGTTTGAAAATTTACATAAATTTTCTTTACTTATGCTCTTTTTTAATAGGGAAATGATCAAGCAGAACTTAGGAATATTGGTTATATATAGTTATCCACTACGAAAATCGCACGTGATTCTTTAATGTTGATGAAAATCTTTTTCAAAAATAACCGCTATTAGAATTAAAGTTGACCTTATAATCAAAATAGAAAAATCAGAATAATATATTCAAAACGTTTAGCGAAATATCAACTCTCTTAAGGTTTATGATTAAATGATACGATATAATTTTCGTGTAATATGCTCACTTTTATTAATAGTAATTATCTTTAGTTTTCCATCTTCTTATTTATACTTATATAATGATTGTATAAAAGTAAGATCGACTTATAGGTTACTTATAAGTAAGAATTTACATAAAAATAATAGGAGAATATTCAGCAGGTTGTTAAATATTGTATACAGTAATTTTAAAACACATCGTGCAAAATCGTCGCTACAAGGTTACAATCGCTTTCAGAATATCTTAGCAGTTTTGAAAATTAATGCTGCCTGCCTTTGGCTGAATTCCGCTTACTCTCCCGTAGACCCATGATAACAAACACCAGTTGGGTCTTACGAGCCCCGGGCGTTAGAAACATATGGGCCTTCTTAATGACGGACGCTCATTTGAACATGCCCATACCATCCCGTTTCGTGGACCCTTAAGTTGTTGATTTGCCTTAGGCACAACGACCACTCTCTCTGAACAGTCTTCGGCCCACAGGTAGGTCTTAACTTCATTCTCCCCATCGTTAACTATCTAAAGCTATGGGAAAGGGAATATGGCTTAGCATACAAAGATGGAAACGAGGTTTTATTGAAAGGTGTTAAATGCTGTTACATTATGAAGACGCTTATCTCTTGACCAAGAATAAGAAAATAAAAAAATATTGAATGGATAAATATAAAATAGCAATTACTGCTTTCGGTAAAGTAAGGAAAATCTCTCAAGACTTATGTTAAAAGAATATATTTCAAGAATATGAAATAATACCAAAGTAATTCATAATATTTAAAAGGAGGTTCAGTAAAAAAGCAATTATTATTTCTTTTAAACCTGTCTTTTTACATTGGTATAACCTTCCAAAATATGCTATTTCATTTCATTCACACGTCAATCAACCAATTATACCACCAAGGAATTCGATAAAAACTGAGACAACATAATATGTAATACATTTCAATGCAACAGGAAACCAAAACAAAACGAAATATCAAAATACTCATGGTAAACAAGAACATCCCTACCACCCCAATCCCTAGTTACCACCACAATCCCTAGCACTACCACATCCAGTAGGATTCCATTACCGCATTCACAACCCGGAAACCCATCTTTCCCTGTGTCCCGGGAGTCGAAGCGGAGACCGCAAATCCCCTCATTCGTTTCCCTCATTTCCCAAAAGGCCAGTTTCTTCATTTACGACGCAGCATAAAAGAGGAAGCGAAGAAAGAGATGCACTCGTTTGGGGGATGAGGAAGACCGAGGAGAGAAAGCAGGGCTGTGTACTGAACGGGATATCGATTCCAGGGACACCACGTGACCTCCTCCCCCACCCATAAAAGCGACCCCTCCCACTTAGCCCGCACCCTCCCGGTTGCCATGGGGACGGAAGGGAGCGGAAACCCTGCGCCCTTAGTGATGCGTTGGGTGGAGGGCAGTAGGGAAGCGGGGGAGGGAAAAAACAATTGAGTGTAGAAATGGAAAGGGAGGGAAATCCCCTGGAGAAGGAGGAAATATGGAATCTGAAGAGAGAGAGAAAGGGGGTAAGGGAAAAGGGGTTTTCCAGGAGTCTTCCAAGAGAGGGAAGCGTTCCTCTGGTCTTTTACAGCGATCAGCGGCATAAATTCCGCTAACGATAGGTGACCATATTTCGTTCACGCCGAGAGTGACACGGATGGACGATGGTTAGCGGAAAAAAAGTCCCCTCCCCTAAGCGTTCGCCACATCCGTTTGGGGGAGGAAAAAACGATTGGTTTTTTTGTGACCAAATGAATCCCAGTGGTTTAAAGAAGATGTGATGCCCATTGGAAGTAATCGGGCGAAAGGCGTTGAAGGCGCGTCCGGAAGAATTGGGAGAAAGGGGTCTTCTTAAGAATGAAAAGTGGTCTCGTTTCCTCCATCTGAGGAAGTGATGTTTGCGGTGCGTTATTGGACAAGAATCGGATTCCAGGGAAACAATTACATTCCTAGTCCAAGAGTTAAAGTCACTGAAACACTGTGTACGTCTGTGATTGATGTAATTCTTTGATAGTCCAAACTCATCTTGGAGATTTTCTTATGTAGTTTTTGTTGTGTATTGTAGATTTTGTGGTAAACTGTAGATTTATACTTCTCCTTATACAAGAATAAAAGTAACTGAATTATGATATACATCTGCAATTAACGAATTATTTTGATAAACATTTCTTATACAAAACATGAATTAAACAATGTATTACTTGCATAAGGAAAGTTAAGAAATGTTTGAGATTCATTTGAGGTCAAATGATGAAGTTCAAATAACAACATCAAAAAGCTTAATGATAAATATTCTATGTACATATTTACGCTGGAAAAAAGAGCTAAAATTATGGACGTAGTTCAACAGAATGTGTTTACCTCAAAAAATCTAACTGAACCAGAAAAATTCACACCTTAAGTTGGACTATTAAATCCTTGATTCCTCATAGCACTCATTAGTTTAAGGCTGTTTAATAATAAATAAATCAATCGTTAGCGAAACTGAGATATATAGATACAATGAGGCTTACTTCAAAAAGTGAGTGGTAAGGAAGACTTCGACTGATCTCAGCCGAATTCAAAGAGCTGAATACGACTGAGAAGAGTCCAATGACCTCAGCAAACGTAGCTTTTCGAAGTTTCCAATAAGAAGGGGAAAATGCAAATTCTAAACATCATACAAACCAATACCATCGTTACAACTGCCATTTATAAGACTGATTTATTATCATCTGTAACATTTGAAGGATAAATATGTAATTGTATACTTCAAAAGAAAGAGGAATTTTCCTCTAATGCTTGATTACCTTAGAAATTTACGAATTCAGACTTCAATTTCTACACTTTCTTTTCTTTATACATTTTTACATTACTACTTTCTTTCTAGTACTTTACATAAATACTTTACTTTCTACTTTTCTACATTACTTTCTACATTTTTACATTTTCTTTCTCACTTAGGACGTTTTGAAATTCATAACGACTTTGAGTGGCTATATTCATATAACAACGCCTTTATTTAAGACGAAATGAGACTTTCAACGTCTTCTATTGGAACAAATTCGGAGTGTATATTGCATTTGTATATAATTTTATATGAAATAGAACACAGATTGTACCAAAAATAGTCATTTTGTTCATTAAAATAAGATGATATTAAAATTAATCAATATGAAGTCAATGATTAAACCAAATCTCATCTATAGCCTCAATAGAATCGACTTTCAAATAACGTAGTTTAGCTAATATAGAAGGTGGTGATGCATTTGGATAAAAATACGAACATCATAAAACGAATGAAGTCTCTACAACTTAAGCCATATGAGAACAAAATACGATAAGCTAAGGTTAATGTAAGCGAAATTAGAAGATGTGACCCCGTTTCATTTTCCTGTACATCAAGAGCTTACGACACCCAAGAGCGGGGCAGCACACCAATAAGGAAGCACCAGAATCTAGGATGCACCACGTTATCGGGCGAGTTAGGACTCAACATAAGGGAAAATTAATTACAGTCGACGTAACTAGGAGGCTCTTTCAAAGTAATAGATGGAGCTTTGAACGACCAATCTGTGCTTCCAATTCTGGCGCCAGCGAGATTAGGTCTTTTAAAGGGTTGAGAAAGGGTCTCAAAATCAAACCGAGCGTAAATTTCGTTTATTCGCGAAGAGATCGTGAGGAATTGTTTCCATGCAATTGAATTGAACGAAATGATGGCAGCAGTAAGCAAGAGAAACGAAATGATTTACATCGATTTCGGATGTCGTTCCGTTACGAAAAGACTTGTATCGGTTCAATCCAGACTAAAAGTCTATTACATCGAAAGATATTTATCTATAAATACAATATTATATTCCTCCAAAACTAATCACAATTTCGTGATATTCAACTTCTTCCGAATTTATCTTATTAGGGGAAATTTTCATAGTAAAAAAAGGTCAAATAAAAGTCATAACAATAAATATTTAGTAAACCTTCCAACAATCATACTTCATAAAAATACTCAAAATTCCTGGCCCTATCATGTTAGGGGGATATAGAATAAATATATTCAAATCTGCCTCCAGAAATAATTCACAGCATTGAAATATAGAAAATCAAAAGAAATATGGTTACATAACACAAACGAACAGATCATATTATTCTAAAAATTTATATTTTCTATATGTGAAAAAAAATATACAAAATATATATATATTATATAAACGTATTTTTTCATCTATATAAATACCCCGCAAGCCACCTTTTGGCGTGTGAAAGTGGGTGTAATCACCTAAAATATTATTATACTATATAAAATGTACAAATTTATGTACACTATAAAACTATACATTTTTACACATCTCTTTGTCGATATCAAATTAAAATAAAAGAAATAAGTTCACTTTTCGGAATCTGATTGAGCATATCTTCAGGAAGGATAGTTTAAAAGCAATTCGAAGTGAAATAAAAGCTCTTCCACGTGGAATCCCACAATTCAACTAAATAAACGATCGCAGGAAACCCAGGCTAAAGATATATCTCCAAGGGGCATCGCGTAGAACATTTCTCACAGTATCCCTTCCTTTATAAACCTACGAATTAGGTGTAATCCATTTCGGCCAACGTTGTGCACGGATTCACAGTCGAATCCAGCTTTAATCCGGAATGATTTACTCGAGGTTTAAGTTCGTATCTTAGCGACAGGAGTGCCTACGCATATTCAGACAAGTGAAAGAGATATTATTTTCTTTATGAAACTCATAAATACATATTTTTCAAGCCAATATTACTAATTTTTGATCATTTATTTTATTTTGTTCGATTAGCATTAAACGAATCTCAATTCATAAATATAAACTCGATAAAATACAATTTGCATTATCGCATTTTTTCTGAGGGATAGACTAAACAAGATTCTATGGAAATGAACTTACCCTCGTCCGAACTTTTTAAAGGAAAAAGTGCTGATCTTCCAAGCATAGTGAAACTCGCAGACTTTTTATAGGTTTGTCCAAGAAGTCAAATAAAACGGAGTTCACATTTATGAACCAATTATTCATATAATACATAATTAATCATAAATAAAGGGAAATAATTCGTTGAATTTAATTCAGCTTTCGAACGAAAGTACAATACCTCAAACTTCTAAAGATATATTTGCTTATCAAGGTGTCACCTGATGATTTCGTCCTCAAAGTATGGTTATCGTGTTGCTAAAGGCAAATTTGTTTTGTATTTTCTCGAACTCCAACTTCGGGAAAAATTCTGAGGATATTTAAACAGAATAGGAAGATTTTACTTTAACAAATGGCTGTTTAGCCAGAGATCCTTTTCTAGGAATATATCACTTTCTTAAGGCTTAAAAAGCTTCCTAAGTGGACAAAAAAGGCTAAAGAGTTCTAAAGGATAACTTTTTGGCCTAACACGGAAAGTATCAAGCTAGTGAAAAGAAGAAAACTGCTGAGGGTAATGAATAAAAGAAGGACTTGAGAAAAGACGGCAAGTGTAAATAAAAGAACGAGCTAACTTCGTCCTAACGAACGCTTGCAAAAGAAAAACAAAGAAGAAAGTTATGAGATACCACAAGCGTAACCCGCATGTATTTTCCTTTCCGTTAGATATGAACTCGTGTATAAATTCAGATTATCTCCTCACGGAATAAGAATTGGAGCTTCGGCTTTAAAAAGAGGAGAAAATGAAAAACTTCCTTTCTGAAAACGAGGTCACGGAATAGAAATAAACAATGGAAGGAGTTTCGACAAACCTCGTAATCAACCATCGTCATTAACTTTCCCCTTTTCAATTCCGCCGTATTTCGGACGCACGCAAAACACCACGCTCTCCCACTCAAGAGATTGCGGTCTGCTCCATATACTTCCGGCAACCCCTTCCTTCCCTTCACGCAGACGTTTATTAATCCCTAAAAGGGAATTTCCAACTCCTTTTTTTTCATTTCCCACGTCTGCTAGAGCTTTTATGGACGACTCCCGTTGCTTGGTTACTCATATTTTACGAACGGCGCGTGATGCATTATTGGATCGTCCGAATTATTACCAAGGGACGATCGCGTATTGACTTTACTCGCCTTCGACAAAGATACATTCCGGTTTCGTCGAATATTATGTATTGTTGGATATTACGCCTACTAATCTAGCAGTAAAGAAAGTGTTTTGTCAACAATTAAAGCTTAAATACAAATGAAAGAATTTCTTTAATTTATCATATTCAAAATTAATTTTTTCTGTTCAAGTTCTTTGTCTACATAATGACTGTATCAATTTCTTTGTCCACATAATTTAACCGCCTCTCATCACGTAGACAGGGTGATTAATTTTTTCATTTATACGAGTAATGATTCCAATTTAGGTAATGTTTCATTATCATTAAAATCTTAATAGCTTATCAATTTCCACTCTCCCAAAAATCAGCTTATATATGCAGACTATGAAGAGACAGCTACAAAGTGATTCCACACAGGAAATATACATCATAGCTCTCGCGCATTACTTTGCTATGGATACACAAGACATGGTACAGTAATGCAGTCGATTACATTATACTATTCTACATCGTATGATACATAGTCACATTATTCTATATTATATCATGCTTATACTATTATTACATCATTATAATATATTATAAAATGCACTATTATTCTACATTACAATATGTTGTATATGTGTAGTTTTAGTATTGTTTTGAATGGTTACTAAAATACGACACTTAGAGATAAAATTAGATAAATTCACGAGTTAAAAGTAGTACGAAATTCACCAGAAATAATGCCACTGAAAGTTGAGAGTATAAATGCACTTTTGAATAACAAAATATACTGCTAAGTAGAGCAGTAATGATCTAGCAAAGAATGAATTGTGAACAAGAAGGCTTTAGAATCAGAGAGTGTAGCGACGTGATCAAATAATTCTCATTCACTAATTTTCAAGAGATTTCTAAAAATAAAATCAGCTACCGAATATAAAGCTTTACAATTTAAAAAGGCAGAATTGGGTCAAGAAGAACGCAGTGCACAGAAAAGGGAATGCAGATTACGTATAAAATTAAATTGTTCAGACTGAAATTGTGTGGACTTGGCTATGGAAAAATCTGCCTTAAAGGAACGCTCGAAATGCATTTCCACTCACAATTTTGACGCGCTTCGAGAAATATTTACAAAGAACTAAAAAGGTACTTATCAAAGGGAAAATGTTAGTTCAATACCGAGTTGTGTGCGAATGCCTCTTGAAAAAGAAATGTGGTTTAAACTTTTCTGTGGAAATGGAGCAGAGATCTCTGAGATTCATAATTATTTTTTGCTAAGAAATTGAATTTTAAGGAAAAGGATTTTGCGTATATCTATTGTAATTTTTCTTTTAACCGACGAATGATATACCGTTCTTCATTATTAAAATATTTCATGATGGATACTATCCATGAATGATCAAATTATAAAACTGTAACATAATTAATATAATATAATGGAATAATAATATATTCTTTAATGTACATCAAATACTATGTGGAATACTTATCTTATATTTTACTTCGAAGTATTTCAAGGAAGTCACACATAGAATATAAAGGCTCTTTTATTTTACAACATTAGAGGGTTTGATGTAAAATGATAAACAATCATCCAGACATCTGAATCAGTTGTGATAACTACGTGTTATTTTTTGTATAACTAAATCAATTGGTATCCAGAGAACAGAATATTTATATAGCAAAATAAGTCGATCAATCCTGACGTTGGAAACGATTAGATGATTTGATATTCAAAGAAAAGTAGATTTATTTCGAAAAGTCCTGGAAATTTCCCAAATCGTGACACACCTTAATGGAACAAAAAGGAAGAACATCTTTTTTATCAAAAGTCACTTTATATTGTTGAACGTAATTAGCTTTGAGGGATGAGAAAGCCAACTTAGGGGTGCATTAGAGACGATTTTCCTCAAAGGACGGACACGTCAGAGAGGGAAGTTTCTCCGAAGGGTTTTCCCTCAACACAATAATTCTCGCGTTATTTTGGGGTGGTTCCTCTCTTTGAAAAGTTTTGCCAAAGGATTCGGACGTGGAACAACTTCTAGAACTATCCGCTGAAGCGTTTCCTTTCAGGACACCCTCCTCTTTCTTTTACCATCATCCTCGTAATGGCTTCCTCTGACTTTCTCCCTTATATCCATTGCTAAAATGTCCCCAAATATCCTACTTTTGGAATATTTCTACACTTCGTTCTCAAGAAGAAGACATGGTGCGTAATCATATAAAACTTATATGCCAATCGCTGAATTTTTAATCTTAAAGAAGAGGTATTTATAAAGATTTAGAGTTAAACTGAGTTGGTGTATATCTATTGTTTTAAATGGCAACTATAAGTGAAAATTTCTGGATACGATAAGCATAACCTTTGATATGCTTATCGTATGGTTTTCAGAATAAACAATAAGAAATAATGATGAAGACTTACTGAAACAGTGTAGGTCAATCAACTCCAAATAAATTATGGTTTTGAATTGTTGATTTTTTAATTGACATTGTTGACTTTTAAGAATGGCAACTGACTCAGACTAGTTGATTGTTACTGAAATTAATTAATCCTTCCATTATTAAACTTAAAGAAATTAAATTAATCCCATCCGTTCTTTTTAGAGCCTTTGAATGATAACTTTCCTTTCATGTAAATGTATAATATAATTATTGAAGTAACGATCGATTTCCTTTTACATGCATAAAAGATAATATCTTCTTATAATTTTCAATTACTTCTACAAGGAAAATTAATTGAACGGAATATATGTCATCATAAAATAATGTAATAATACTCATATACGAGTTTTGCTGTTCACAATTTGAGTCGTGACCACGTAGTTAAGGCTTCTTTTTTGTCAAAGTAAAAAATAAATTTTACCTTTAGACGCACTATCACAAAGCGATATAATGGAAAATTTGTCCATCATGGAACTGGGGATTCAATTTTAATCTTTTATGCTCTCCAGATGCACGAATTTCCAGCATATTAAGTGGCCTAGAAATTAGGTCATCCAGAAAATTCGAGAGAAATTCAATTCCAGAATGGAGAACATGGCCAATATTTTAATTCCTAGTGTTTCAACATTTCTAGAACAATTTTCGTAGAGATGTCTGGAACTGGACCAAATTTCTGTCATGAAATATTCAACTAGGATTGCAGTCATTCTGACCCCTGAATATTTAACAAACTCGAGGAAGACAGAAAACACAAAAATATAAAATGACAAAATATACATTCCAACTCCAGAATAGTTTTATGTGACTTGTACAGAGGATACAGGAAGGAATTTTGGATTTGTTCCGAAGAAGAAGAAAAATAACCAAGTTACTTGAACTTACTCGTATAATATGCAAAGGGAGGTAGTATCTCTTTGGAACTAAAATTACATTTTTTGAGAAAGATAAATTACTGATTATGCTGGGATCTAAGAATTAAATCCTTGAAAATTAAGTTGTTTTTTTATTATCATTCGTTTTCTATTCTATACTCAACTATTATCTGAAATCGTAACAAAAAGGTACAATTGAAAAATATAATTTAGTATAAATTTCATCGAAATAAATACGATAATTAATATGCGATACTTATATGTATAAATGTATTTTTATTTTACTTTATCTTATATATAATTTTTATTTGTTATACATTCTATTTATCAATGAAATCTCTATATTACTATGAATTTTTTTTTCGAATTTATTAATTATAAATAATAATTAAAAATATGAGTAATCGTGTTTGGTTTATATTTTTAAAAGACCAATAAGTTCAAGAAAAAGAATAACACGCTTAAGAATACAATAAAGTGTATCCCTCCCATTGATAACGCGCACTGAAAGAGCGGCAAAATTTAAAGACAGAGCAATCCCTAAAAATATATACATTTCGCAGATAAAACAACACGAAGGTCATTATTTCGCCGTTACAACACAACACACAACGAGCCAAAGAAAATAGTGCACGATAAGATCACCGATATCTCCTTTACATTTTCCAAAAAACAAAAATAGAAAACTATAGAACGATCCGCGGGAATTCAAAGAAAATCGGAAAGCGACTCAGTAATCTATCGAATCGCTCTTTTTGAGAAACGCCGATGAAATGTAGTGGAAAAAATATTACGAACACTTATCCTGTCACGTAACAAAGGGGCCTTGACACCCTCGACGATTGGCGTTCGTTTAAACAATCACGCTGCTATTTTGATTGTTCCGAACGACAATGAAGGCGGTGACATTGTTCGAATCGGAGGGAAAAACGATAAAAATTCACCGCCTTTATCGCGATGGAAATGAAGGGATATTAGGAAATGAACACAAGGGCCTTGTTTCGTACGGCAAAGAGAATGAAGGCGCCACTGTAGTCTCGGGAAACTTATTTTTACCCTTTCGGAAAGTTCGCCGATTCTTTGCGCCGAGTTTTCGCTCGGGTGAGCTTTGGAAAGAAGTGCGAGAGGGCGTCTCAATTAAAAAGGCAAATACAGCTTTCATAAAGGCTTTTTATTCAGACGACACTCTTTCGTAGGTTTTATAGAATTCCATTTTCCGAACATTCCGCTCCAAAAAATTCTGCGGAAAATAGAGAAGAATATGCGGTTTTTTAATTTTATTTTAGAAAAGAGTAAAGCGTGCAGTGATGTCTTTGATCGGGATTGAATTGACGGATGCACTACGTTTCGTCGATCAGAAATTGCGCGAGGGAGTCTTTTATGATATTAACTTTGGTTTATCGTTTACTCATTCAATTTCAGTATATTCTCCATAAAAATGGTGAGAGATTTCCGATTACAAACCAAACAAATACGACTTCATTTTTGCCTCGATACAGACTTAAACTTATAGATTAATTAACGATAATAGCCACATAATTTTAATTTATAAAGCTCAGCAATATCGTAAGTATACTCATATCCCTCACATATTCCATTCCTATTTATAGCTTTCATTGAAGCTTAACTTACTCGCCTAGAAACTTCAATAACGATTAGAATAATATGATTTTTATTTACTACAGCAAAATTCATTCATATACGATTACTATAAATAACTCTTAAATAAAAAATCTAACTTTTCACATCGCATTTTTCCTAGTTTGGTGGGAGTCGAACCCGTGTCTATAGAAATCATACTAATATCATAATGATATGAGTCCAGAACTACGAAATTTAACAGGGAATACATGAAATATCTAATTTAACGTTGATTAAATGTTTAAGATGATTAAAATATAATTTTGAACTGTTTCGTAATTACACTTAAAAAAATTATGGCATTAGTCCAAATTACTTTAAAATTAACTAATTTCTTGAGGGGTTATAACATAAATAAACAAGTCAGAATGGGGTCAACTAGAACATTTGTCTCGTAAAACAAAGACACGGAAAAAATTTAAGAAGAGCGCGGCTGGGTGCGGTTTTCATCACAAATAAAAGAGTAGGTCAAACGAAAAAATACATAACAGAAGGGGAAGACAAAAATTCTCACCTTCTACTCCTCCCTCAACCGGAAAAAGTATCTACGCAGTATCAATAGAAAGCTGATTAATGAAGAATTAATTGTTTACATGTTATTTCTTATTTACGTAAGATATAGATTTTTCGTTGTTTATGGTTGATATGGTTACGGTTGTCGTGGTTAATAGTTTATTTTATGGCTTAAAAGTTCTAAATTTCTCAATAGATAATTATATTTTGGCCTCATCAAGACGCTCGTGGTCACATAGAAATCAATTTCAACCTTTCTACCGGACAGTACAGTGTTAAATCGCCTGACAGACATTTCCCAATCCTATTTTTCTTCTGTTTGTAAACAAGAGAAACTCTCTTTAAAAATTATCGATTCGTGAAACTTTCGGAGTGCATGTATAGCGTGCATCACTCGACTTGATATGAATTCCCCATCCCTCTTGAGAATTATACGTATCTGCGGGATGTGCGAGTACTTCTCCGTCATGGCAACCCCAAGGCACGCCCTTGTTTTCTCTGTATTTAGCCGTCCCTAAGGCGGTGAGGTCGTGTCCCAGAAGAGAATGTCATTCTGTCTCTCTCCGCACAAAAACGTAGCGCATACTTCTCGCCTTGAGGTCCGTCGCCCATGGATACGTAAACAAGACTATTGGAAAACAACGACGCCACACGTTTCCGGCGAGATATATCAACTATTTACCCGATTCTAAATGGGGAAGATTTTCTTAGCCTGAAAGTGTGTTTGGTGTCTGAAAGTGGAACGTGTTTCAAATAGTACATATCCATCTCAATACCGGGGACTTTTTGTTGAGAAATTAGAAGAAAAAAATATGAAAAATCTTATTTTAAATCTTTTCCATTTTGAATCACTATTTTCTAGTACACAATGTTCTACTATTAATCTATTTATAAATATAAATGTAATTAAAGCTTTTTCTAAGTATTACTTTTACCTTATTATACAACTGTTCCATTATTAAAATTGTGTTTACATTTGTATCCGATTGTTATTTCATTGTTACTTAATTGTTATTTATCATTATTACTTTAATATTTGACTGTTATTTCATTATAACTTAAAAATGATAGACTTCTGTTCTATTTAAAGGTAGCCTTATATTGATTCGTATGTTTATCCATTATCGGTAATTATAACCAGCTTTAAATACATTTAACCTACAAGTAAACCTTTCAGCGAATGGTATGAATACGTGCATGCATCACAACTCTTTTTATATGATAATACATAAATAATTCATTCATTCCAACTTTAGTAGCAATCAACAGACAAATTTAACCATTTGTATTTAAGAGCACCGAAATCTGCGTCTTCCAAAACTCCTCACGGAATATAAAACTCTCGAGTCGTTGAGCAGAATGGAACGAATACAAAATCGCGTCCAAGGAAAACAAAGCGAGCGAACGACGTTATCCGATATCAACCCGACGGAAATAATATTCGTGCCGTAAAATCGTTGCGCGCGAAGCCATTTCATATTTTACGGACATTGTAAAAAGTTTAAGATCCCTTCTCCAGGAGCTGAGGAATGGAAATCGGGAGGTTGCGATGATGGGCCGTAACTGAAGGAGGACTGACCATGTATCTTCCGAGGGTCGTTTCGAAGGCTTTCATGACCTCGTGTATTTTGCTACTTTTTGGTAACATCTTTATTTTCAGAAAAGTGGATGAAGATCGATTTCGAGTTAAGTTTACATACATTAAATTGCATTTATGCATCAAAAAATAAGATCTTCGTATTATGGCCTTGTTTTTCTGATCTGGATTTTTTAGCACATGCTAAAAACGTTTGCAAATCTTTTCTCTTCTGATTCTTAGAATGGAGTAGACAATAATGTATAGCATAAGTAAAAACCGAAAAATTAAAGTATCATTAAGTTATTTTCTCGGTTTTTAGCAATTCAAATCGAGTTATTTCTCGCATGTTACAGAGATGTTATTGTTATTATTGTTATAGAAACCAGATTTACATCATTGTTAACACTGACAATGTCACTAACAGTGCCATTTATTTCGAACTGAATGGGTAACTAATTCTAAGAATCGAACCGGAATACCCTCACGAGTTCATGAACTATTAGAATACGAAGGATAATGAGACTTATAGTAGCGCATTAAATGCTTGATAAAGTCTTTCTGGAATAACGCATGCCTGTGGTATTTTAATATGAGGTTCGAGGGTCAAAAGACCAATCAGTTACTTTCTCGACAAGATGGGCCTATTTGGAAGGGACGCAAGACGTCTTGAGCCTTCAAAAAGGAAGAGGTTACATTTCACGAGATTCCGTCGACCTCCAAACATAACTCATCCCTACGCCATTTTCGAGGAAGTTTTACTTCCGAAAAAATACGGCCCAAGGATAGATTAGGAGGAAAATTTATCATCGTTGCAGTTTCATCTCGTTTAGGGTCATCGACCGTCTGCTGTCTACCGGTCCATCGGTCTCGAAATTTCCTAAATATTGCTATATGACTTACTTTTAAGCTCAATAAATCATAAGCTTCACTCAAACGCATATTTGAATATTATTCTTATCTTTTGGTTGCTAGGATATAGTTGTGAAATGGTTGTTACGGTAATGTTAGAACGGTACAGTAAAGGAAATTTAAATTTATTAAAAATACCATTAAAGCGAAATTATTATATTATAAAATACAATTATACATGTGTAAACGTAAAAGAGGTTTTTTATAATAATTGTATGTGGTTAGATACCACAGATTATTGAGTATCAAAATTTGAATATCTTTTAAATTTAACTCGATAAGGAAATTTTCTAAATTTACGCATTTAAGTCAAAAAATAAGAAATAAATAGAATTTCCTTACCTAGTATTACCATGCGTTTACGACTTAATTCTGCAATCCCGTTTTAAACTGGATTCACGCATTTGTGCACATAATTTTTCCAACCGGATTAATTTTAGCACAACCTGAAAACAGCGTACGAAAGGTTCAATGAAACCGTAACATTTAAAATTAACGAGGCAAAAGTTTCTCGCGACCAAGCTTCGCTGCGTATGAAGTAGTTTGAAACTGCCATTATATCAGAGAACAGAAATTATGAGCCATTGTTGCTTTAATCCAATTATTTGAATAGTTTCAAAAAATGTCTCACGACAATACACACACTTATCGAGGGTACAGTGGCTATGTTCAAACTTCAAGTTGCTTTCTTTACGGAAAATTGGAGAACTATTTATTTATTCAGTAGTTACTAAATATTCATGATTTGTAGCTGAGTAAGAATATACACAAATTTATGTGTCGATGATCTTAACGTATGAATAAGGTGTACATAGATAAAATCACGTGCTTGTTACTAGGGTATGATTTAAGGTTGCTAAGGTCCAATAATTGTAAATACATGTTAGTGTTACTACGAGACAGTGTGTTAATATGAGATACTAGTATTGATAATGGTGGTGAATAAATTGTTACTTGAAGTTGCTGTGAATAACAGAATACTACAAAGGGTTAATAAAAGATGTTATGGGTTACTAAACAATAATAACGGTTACTAAGAGATATTATTGGATATTAAATTCGCTCGGGCTTACAATAGGATATAAAATACACGATAAATAATGCTGCTAATATAAAATAAATCAAGGAATTACACTTCAATCCAAATACATCCACGAAAAGACGGATTATGCTTGAAAGCTTAACAATCTCGAGCCTAAAAGATGCCTTCCAATTCCTTTTAAGAAGACGTCACAAGAAGAGATAAACTCAAAACGGATGAGAGTATGAGGCGAGAGAATTTGGATATTGTACGTGAAGAGGATGAAAAATGGGTAAACTTCTAAAGAGAACTCTGAGGAGAGAAAAAGATGAATGGCTGCAAAGTTTTGATACCGGAAGAATCTTATGGCCTACTGCTCGAGAGCACCCGAAGAAGACATCCCATTGCCAACGCTTTTACAAGCACCCATGCGACTATTACTTCCCCGAAGGCTTATGCGCTGCGCAGAGATCCGCTATTTCTTCTTGTCGTCTTTTGATTTTTTTTAAAGCCAATCCTTCCTATTGGAAATAGAAATCGCTCGAAATATACAATGAATTACGTGATACTGTCCTTGCATTTGAGAGAAAAGAGATATGAAATTTAAACCCTCCACAAAAAGGAGGAAAGGGGTTTATTAGGAAAAATAAGGATTGAGGTTGTCTTAAAAAATATATTTACGTACTACTGCTTTAAATTGATTCGATAATAGGATAACTTTAGCATGCAACAATTGTTTCTTAATATCTTAATATGTAAATAATTTGAAATAGATTCAAATATATACCTTTAGTTATACTTATTATACCTTCATAATTAGTAAAGTATAATTTAACAAATTTAATATACAAAAATTGCCGGATACAAAAGTCAAAACTTTACTACTACCATATTTGTGATAGAATAAATAATTATCTATTCAATTTTATGACTTCGTCTCATATCAAGTAGAATAATTTATTGATCGAATTTAGTTATGCGAAAGGAAAATATTTTTGAGAAAATAACATCAGTAACATTTTTTCGGTTCTCCAAGACGTAAAGTAGAATTTTATCTTCATTTCCTCCTATCTTGAACTCAAAACATACATTTGAAAACACAATAAATAAACAAATATTACTTACGAACGGGGCATTATAGCAACCAACCTTAATTTGGGAGTTCAAGTTCCGATCCTGACAGGCTTTTTTTCACGTTTTTTGACATAAATATCAATTAATCAAACGTATTTTTTATCAATTATGTTCCTAAATTCAATTAATAAATTTTTATATCATTTCATTGCATTAGAATCATTTTAATTTCATTCGTACCTCATTCTTCTATTATCAACGTTTCTTTTTTCTCGTATTGTTTGTATTTCTTCTTTTCATCGTATCTCTTAACTAATTCATAGCATTTAAACCCGTTGACTGTCTTTACATTTGTCTTCATAAATATAATTTGTACGAGCGTGCAATTCAACTGAACGAGTGCGTGTTCCTGACATATCTCTTTCCCAAATATTCCTCATCTTTTCACATTTTAGGCGCTGCTGTCGGCTGGTTCCGCATGTTTTTCACCCACCCCTCAACTCGCCCTTTTCTCCCCTTTCTTTCCAGTGCAGAATTGAGTTTTTATTTACTCCATATACAATTTTTCCTTCTTTATATCGCTTCCTTTCTACTCCATAAAGCTGCTACTGCAAATCTTAACTGACATAGATGGATAAGGAGTACAGAATAACCCCTTAAATAAATTACTTTAACATAATATTTCCATTTAGTTATTTTTTTATCCTTCTGTTCTGTGTATCTCTTTTGATAAATTACACAAGAGAATGAGACGTACATCTGTTTAAAGATGTCCAAGTTAATAAATAAAATGAAAAATATATAATTTTAGTTTCTATTGTCATTTTATATATAATGCTATATATGATTATTATATTAAATGTTAATTTTTAATGACACTGTCGCAAGGCAAGGACGATATTTCTTCTGTCTCGTCAAGGATGCAAAAGAAAAATTTTAAGTATCACGGATACATAAGACCATATATAATACACCCTATGCACACAAAAACAACATCATCAACAATTCGTAAATTTGGCATTGGTAAGATACTAAAATACTTTAAACACAACACCGTTTGGACTAAAATTTTAATAAGACCCTTCTAGCGTTTGTCGAGAAATACGTGCGACTTTGAACCGCAAGGTAAACCCACTTACGAACTTCGATTTGAAACAAATCGAGTCCGTAATTCGGAAAGTTAGCGTTACCTGGAAATCAAGTTTACCTTCAAATCTTCTCAGTTTATTTGTTTGTTCTAGAAGAAGTTAAAATTCGTGGAATCTAGAGGTAAAATCGAGTAATGTAAAGGGTTAAAACGTGTAAGAGATATTATAGTTAAAATCTTTCGTTATTTCAACAATAAAATTATACTAAATGATCATGATGATAATGAGATTTTACTAAGAATTTATTTAGAAAACGAACGTTATACTAAATACTATAAATTTTGAGCAATAATACGAACTTTGTACTATTAGCGAAAAATCTAGATCCTTATTTATTCGAAACTAATATATAATAACAATTAAGAATTTAAACGAAAATGAATGCATTTCTTTACAAAAAATATTCAAACTAATTCCTTTGCTCAATTTAGTGCCTAAATATTTTTCTAATTCCGTTCAAATACTTGTATGTAGATCACGGTTGAGGATCGTCAAAATTTAACCTAATTAATGCAACCTTGACAGCCGTCGATAGCGACGTTTTTGGAGTGATCTCCACGGTTACGTCTTTGGATACGGCCTCAGGCGAGACTAATTAAATATCTCCTTGGGAGTTAATGAGGAAGGAAGAGGCGACACAATGGCAGGTGAAGAGCGTGACTTATTCACTAGCCCCTAAATGTATGCAAAATACCGAGAGGTATGCTTTGCGGGCGGCATAACGTTGAGGACAAAAGATACTCCTCTTGGGGAAACTATGACGACGCCTCTAGGATGTCCCGAAGGACTACACAGCATTCGATGTAGACGGATCATGCGGGTAATACAGTGCATTCCAGGATCATAGAGTGAATTTGAGAGTTGAATATTTAATTAAAGAAATTCAGAGATGATCTATTAGGATGCGATAAACCCAGCTTCGAGTCCCGTTACTGTCGTACCTTTCCGAATAGTTCGTTTATTATTGATGCACACCTATATTTAGACTTAAAACCTTTAACTCCTCTAAATCCTTGTTCTTTGCAATAAAATATAAAGAGGCGGTATATCATAACGAATTTTAAATCATTCGGCAAAAGATAATTCGAAAGTTATACATAAATTTGAGTGACTAAAACGAATACACAACCTAATAAAATGAGAAAAAAATGCATGGAGACAGAGGGCAGTAAATCCTTGTATTTCCACTTTAATTAAACCTGAAACAAAACGAGGTTACGAACATTCCAAAAACGTCGATTAACTAATAAAAAGTAGAAAGTAACCCTTGTAAATGTATTCCAATCCTCAAAACTCAGACGCTAGAATTATTCCCAAACTTTTCGTTAAATATACAATACATTCCGTACTTCTTATCCCTTTTGAATAATGAACATTCTAAAATATTCCATTCGTCTCCCACGATTTAAACTCGACTGATGCCCCAACCTAAGAGATCCCCTCGCTTTAATTCAGGGTATTTTTTCCGACCTGAAGGGTGCATACAAATGATGGTACTTGTGTAAAAGGCTTTGGCTTCTCTTGAACAACAGGTTAATTCTCTGTTCATCTTGAAAGAAGATCTCCAATTGAATGAGGAGCTTTCGTGATGAGGGGAAACTTTCTGACCGTCAATTGCAAAGACTGAGGAAGGGAGAGGATTCTTTCATTCGAATCTCTTTAGAGAACCAATGAGTTTAATTAGATGTAAGAAAGAGGGTTGAAAAGTTTTCCAGTTTTTTTGAATTTTTCATGATAACGATGATTGGAAAATTCCATAAGAATCTTCCCCATAATCAATGTCCTCCGTAGAAACAACAGAGAGGTTTTAAATGATCTCACCAATTAAATTCAGTGTAGGTAGTCATGGAGTCTTGTTTCCATGAAAATAAGATATGTTTCTATGACGACAAGAAAAGAACGCAAGCAATTTGTAGAGGATAGCATCGATTTTCTATAAATGATTACAGAAATCATATGTTTTGGCAGCGATTTTTCTGAGCTAAGAACAGAAAGCTAATCAGCAAATCAAGACAGTTCTTCGAGTAACTTAGCACCGTTCCCATCAGCAAAAATCTGAATTTGATCTTATTTCTGATAATTGTACTAAAACGTCCTTCATCTTTAGCATACATGAAAAATCTTTGAAAAAAAGAGAAGATGGTTGATTGGAAGGTGAGATGAGAAGTGGTTATGATTATTGGTATGATAAAAGCTTGAATGGCTTAATTATATATAACATTTATTTCTACTTTGAATTTAAAAATCAATAAAAACATTCCATTCAACCAAAAATAATGGCATGATAATTAAGTAACTAAAAAATAAATGAACTGTAAAAAAAATAAATTTAGAAAAAGTACGATCAGAAACGTAAAACGAAAATTGTCGCTCTCACTTCTTTAATAAAACACTACGATTATGTCTGGTTCAAAGGAGTAAATATCAACACTAAATGAATTAAAATATTCCTTTATAATTATCTAAAAATTACAAGGATTAGGGGCCTAAGACTAATTAACTTATTTAATATCCATGAATTTGAAAGTTGTAAGTGTATATAATTCAGCATTCAGTACACTTAAGCGAATTAACCATATATATAATTATAAACATATCAAATTTTTGTCGATTTGTACCATACTTCTTCATTATTAAGCAACTTATATTCAATCCCGCTTGAACAACTCAACTGATAATTCTATTATTGCGCTTTAAATCTTTTTAAAATTCCCCCTAAGCATTCTTAAAAATGAAAAGGGAGATGAAACAATTTGAAAACGAGAGCATGAAGTTCTCCACAAATATAACTTCGCATTTCAAATACAGATTTCCCTTCCACAAATCGATTCCGTACATCACAAGAAGTTTGGCTGCGAAACAAATGCCTTTAGCGATTTCCATGGAGATGAAAAAAACAAACGAATTCGTCGAATCATTTGCTCTCTTTAATAAAGAAAGTGGGCGTTAAAGAATTCTTTTGGCTTCCCAAGAGACCACACAGACTGTTTAAAGTTTGGTGGATGGGGAGTGAGGATTAGAAAAGATCGATCCTGCTGTTGTGTACTTCAAACTTCCGCAGACTGTAGCATTGTAATTCCATTCTTTATACGCGTGCACCGAAAACAGTCAACTTACTTTTTTTTGACATTTTCGAATTTTTTTTGCGAGTGGAAATATCTCGCGAAACGGCGCGAATTCAAAAGGACGAGTGATTTTATTTTCTCCCGACTGCATTGCGCGAAAAAATGCATCGTGAATACGAGTGACTGTGAAATAAAAAAAGAGTGAAGAACTGGGACTTCTATTTTTCACTGATCGCTGCAGGCATGTCAAGGGATATTTATTAAAGCTGATGATGCTGCATGATACGGTGCGAAGATAAAATATCCCAAAAATACTAAAAATTTATCGACGTGACGTTCAATGACGAATGAATTTTTTCATTTGCTCCAATTCCTATGCTACTTATTTGACCGTTATTAAGCGATTGGTACTTTATATAATATATACAATGCAATAAAATTCTTTGTTTAATTAAAAAGTCGATTCGGAATAAAATATTTTGAGCAATTTAGGAAAAATTATTTTATTTTTTATTGAAGAATTCAAGAAATATGACATTGAAAACTAGTCAAAATTGTCCTCTTAAATTTAGGATTTATTTCTAATAAAGGAAAAATTTTATTGGCTGCTTATTATTTCACTCATTTTCCATAAAATTTCCATTACGTGACATGAATATTTTTAACTTCGTCCCTATTTGGTTACAACTAAAAATATTTAATTAAATACATATTTGTTCCAACTAGTACAAAAGTAAAATGAAAAACTAACTCGTGACAACCCTCTTGGAAGGTTTCGTTGCCATACAGAAAAGAAGAGAACACATCTATCTTTTTAAATAAACAAGACCTGTCTAAAAATATTACATTTATTAATCTTACGTACAATAAAAAAAGATTCCAAATACGGTTTTTCCAAATTCCAAAAAAAGAAATGAATGATCAAATTTAAGAACATGCAGGTCTTATTGAGCAACTCTTGATATTTTTCACGATAAAAGACCCTAGAAAAAATATTTGAATGGTAATATTAAAAATTATACTCTTTTGCGAATGGAATTGGTCTAAATATCACAGAAAAATTATTTCATTTAAAAATCCAGATAATATTACTGAATATTAAAAATACTTCATCGAAATTGTATTCCATAACGATATAAAGATTTATATTGCTATGATGTGATGGTAACTAGGGAAAAATTGGGAAATTATACCAAATAAGTCGACAAGAACTAGAGTTTATTTGTTAGCAACGGAATCTGAGCCAGTGACAACGGTCACCATATGCAAAGATAGGAAATATCCGTTGCTTTTATACATGAATGAAGATTGCTATATTATTTTTCCAGAGTTTCGCCTTTCAATAAAAAGATTACGAGAGATTACAGATTTTGCAGTAGATTGAATCTACCGATGGGAAAATGTCTTCATATTCACGGTTGTTCTCATGAGAGAATATAATAATGCGATGTAAGAGATGAAATTTATAAGAGCCCCAACAAAAATTAACCCTCAAACCTTTTAAAAGATGACTATCCCTACTTGAAGAGATCAAGACCTGCTAAAAGATAATATGTATTAAATAAGAAAAGTGGTAGAGCAGGATAGTTACACTTACTTACCACTCTCCTATTGGTGTCAATGAACTCCTACTCCTTGTGTATTCGGAATATAACATTTTTAAAATAATGGGCACCATTCAAGGATTGGGAAATACATAATCAATTACATTCTCGACTTCAATGCGTAAAGAATATAGCAATCATTATAGTGATACGACGAATGTAAATAAATGCTATTGATTTTAACCCAAATTCACAAAGAATAACAAAATCTTTAAATTTTTTCTTATTATAGATGAAAAAATCATTAACGACTTAAAATTAGTTCAAATAACATGGAAGTAGATCTTTTGTTAAAATATTGCGAAGAGCGAAGTAATTATAATCTTCCCATAACAGGACCACCCTGACTTCCATATTTCTATAGTAATATAAGCCAAAAGATCGCTTTTAATAACATTATTTATAGTTCGATAAAGAAAACAAGTTTTCTTTCACTAGTCAAGCGTTTTCAATTTTTAACGTTGGAACTACAATTGCTCTGATTAATTTCATTACAGAGAAAACTTTCAAATTAAAAAAAGTTTGATAAAATCTAAAAATTAACTTATAACATATTTTTTCGTAATTTTCATCACTTAAAAATTCCCCAGAATTTCGGAAAAGTATTCGATTAAAATAAATTTTACACGCAAGTATTCTTTTCCTAAGAAGACACTCTCGGGATATTCCCGATAAGCCTACCACCAAGGAGATATAAAATTAAGAGAAATAGGAACCTTCATTTTATACAAGCCTTACAGAATATAATAATTTCATGCACCGAGTCCATTCTGTTAATCCTGAAATGTTACCTAAACTCCTACCGTGACTCTACGCGTTGCTTCTCCCTGAATTAGGGCAGTGTTTCACGGAAAGTGAAGAGGGCGTCCAAGACGCGGGAAAGTTATGAGACGTAAACAAATATGAACATCGCTTAAACATTATACATGCACTTACTTTCTAATGAGAATAATCATAATACATTACTAACTTCCAAAAGATGTACTGTGCACCGCTTAAAATAGTAAAATTTAATTACTCTTTAAGAGGGGTGAAAATATGTCGCCATTTTTAATCAAAAGCAAGAATAAACAACCCATATAAGTTCACGATGAGATTATTATTTTTCGTTCACTAATAAATCTTACACATAAATGAGTAAAAATTGTAGAATAATGAAGCTTACGTGGTCATTGAGAATATAACTTTTACTCTTTTCGCTGGTTTAAATCATTTATGTATAATTTAAATTATTTTGTCATAAACAACTTATACGGACACCGTTGTCTATTCTAGTAGAACAGATTAGCCCTAAAAATATTTACTTGTAATATCGTCACACTACGTATTGAACGATTCTTAAATAATCGAATGGAGCATAATTTCTTATTTTAATGCGAATTAGTGAATTAAACAACACATAAATTTAACTTTTTTCTCAACTTCGCGACTTCTAAGCCATGATTGCAGCATTACATGCTAAAATCCGAATACTTTTCATTCAAAACGTTCAATTCGTAGGAAAAGAAGCGTTAATGATCTGAAAATCCTTCAGTTACATAAAATCTCAGTTAATAAAATAAAAATATAAAAAACATTTACCTATTTTAAAAAAATAATGAATCCTGAAAATCCATCAACTAACAGGTGCATTTCATAAATATTTTGAAAATTTATTCCATTGAAAAATATACCGAAGTTCATAATAATGAAAAAGACAGCACTATAAAATATATAATGTCACTTTATTTAATTGCCAATTTCTTCGTTTTTTCAACGAAAATAAAAGATTTATGTTTTCGTTCCACTAAATTTAAATGTGGCATGTAAACAACAACTTGAGGTAATGACTGAGAAAAACCCTTGAAAGAAAATTAACTTTGTAAGAAATGAAACTCCATTACTTAGGTGTTAAAAACATCTATCACTCACCATAATGTGTGAAGAACGAACAGAAGTGCCCCTGGAACTACCAAATCGTCACTACCAACGCTCCAGCGCCTGCCGAAAACTACAATCCCCGGCATTTCAAAGCAGCCGGGAAGGGTCACATTCTACAGAGTAACACAATGCTCCCAAACGTGAGTCATTAAAAGTTAGCAGTCTGCCTTGTCCGAGATCATTCCACAAGCACTCGAGAGCGTTTAGTCTGTAGACAACAGTAGCATGCCTTCTGCTTCCTCGCACCTCGAGTTTTGAACGTGAACTGATGTGCCTTGCAGTTGCAGCGTTAGTTTAGAGTTCCGCCGCTCAGCCAGCAATGCGCTTCTTACAGGGAACATTGCGCACTAGGGATGCGCATTTTGAAGACTATTTGAAATGTAATTCAGTTCCAGTGTGTTATGGAAACGAGTTTCTTCGTTTTACTCTATGGTATTTAAAAAGTCGATTTTATTGTTTCGATCGATAGTATTATTATTTCGTAAGTGATAATATTCAATGGTTGCCATCAGAATGGACCCATAAATTCGCGTGTAGGTGATGTATTTATTTGTGTGTAGTGTGAACAAGAAACTATTTCTCTTTTATTGTATTGTATTCTATTTTGAAATTAAATTATTGTAATCGCTATCGTGGGTGGTAATATTCACCTATTTCATTTTGTATAGTAAGGGAGTGGAACGTTACTTTATATGTATATAGCATGTTATTGAAATTCAAGATCGCAGCCGTATGTGATGCATGAATTAGATTTAAGCATAGTTTGCGAATGATTAAAGAAATAGATTATAGTTCCTTAGATGTATTTTGGCCTTCGCGTATCGACCACCTTACCAAATTTTTGTGTATTTTTTAGTATAATGTTAATCCTATAAACGAAGAATAAATGTTTCTTGAAGAAGTAAATAAATATATTGGCTGACAATTTGCACCTTTTCTTACTTGCTTAATTGTATTATATATCAATTAGTAAAGATCTTAACCAAAATCTAATGATCTTATCTTATTGACTTTAATATTGATTATCTCATCTTATGACTTATTTTCATTCATTTTCTTACGTTAATATCTTCTTAACTAAATGACTTAAATCTTGTCATAGTCATCTAAGTTATAGGAATGCATTGTAATTAATTTCTACTATTCTTTCAGTTGAATTATACTTTCATATCAAATGTTTTTGCTGCATTCATCACATGCACTTCTTGATACCAGTTTACCTCTTAGTTTTTAAAAATTATATGGTAATTGTAAATTCATCAAACGTATGGCTGGTTTGTAACCTTAGATAAATATCAGTAACACTTTTCAACAACCTATGTTAAATGATAATTAAGAATATAACAAATTATAATATAATAATTAATTAATTATTCTGAAAAAGTGTAAGTCGTGGCTTAAATGATAAATTATTTAATCCTAAAACATATGAGTTATGAATTAATTATGACAAATAGTGTCCCTGAACAGATCTTGTTGATAATTATTTATTCAGCATAATATTGAGGCTGAATATTATTTATTTTTTACAGTTGAAAGATGGTCTAGATGCTCTCACTTCAGTTATAAATTTTATATACTTGAGAATATTTTAGACTTTATTATATCTATGTATCCAATGCATGATTGCTCTTTAAAAGATGGAGAGCTATATTTTATGAAGTGAAAAATTTTCTAGAAGAACAGAATTTGATTTCATAAACTATTAGTAAAGAGACGCAATATGAGCAAGAACTTTTCTGATGCTAGAAAGGTGAAAGTATAAATTCATGCCAATCAGTTCAAAGAAATATTACAATGTGTATCTTAGGCTCATCTGGTGATATGGTGACAGTTGTAAATATTCACTATCTTCTACTCATAGCCTTTAAAATAATTTCTTTGCCTTTACTGAACATCATCCTAACCCTGTATGTTAAATTAATAATTACACAGTAAGTTGATATTAACTCCATGATTTGAAAATTTCGGATACTATCCTCATAATCCATCATTATAGGATCTAATAACAAAACTAAAAGCAAAAAATATATCAGCTGGTGTGTTTTCAATTCATAATTCAGAACTTATCTTTTGCAGTCATTTATCAATGCATGAGGTATAATATAAGCAAATAGTTTAACGTACTTAGAGTGCTAGAATTTGTTTTATGACATTATCCAGTTATCAACACTATAAATAATAAGTATTAATGGTCACTGATTTGTTTGCCAAGCAAAGATTAAATCCCACTTGAGAGCCCATCAAAATAATTTTATGGCATGAAAAATTGATAATAAAATTACTTTCTATAATGAATTCACACTGGGTTTAGTGAAGGACCTGGGACTCAGCTAACATACTCTGCTTTGAGTAGTGTTACAATTTTGAATAGCTTAAAAACAGTGTTATTGCAGAAGTATCATTAGCAAGCAAAGTATTATCATTTATAACACATAATCAAGCTACTCAACTGACTTGGCCATCAAAGTTCTCCCTGAACAAGAGTACCAATCAGAGAAGTGGTGGTCTGGAATTTGATCTACTGCTGCTTCTCATTGGCAGAGCAGATGACTGAATCTGTTAATGGTTCAAGGGTAGACACTGTAAGGCTGACATTTGAGATGTAGATGTCCAAAACTTTGAATTTTTGCTTAAGATGAGATCTTTCCAAATTATCACCATTGCCACAAACTTAATCTGAAAGATTAAATTGTAACTTTAATTAAAACTATCAATCGTTTTGTTATAATTCTTGTTCTACTCTTTATAACTAAAAAAACTATTTAAATAATGAATTGGAAATTAAAATACCACTTTTAAACATATGTATAATCTGTTTATTAGTGAGATTTATACATACACCATTCATACATCAAAATGGCAGTCTTTTATAATTGTTTAATCATTCATTGTGTATGATAAACAAAAAGTAGTTGAATGGAAGCAGCTTTAAATTATGATGGCACCTGCATGTGTGATCTTCCATTTTGTATAAGAGAGCTTCAAATATTAGACATATTATTTATTTTCTTCCATAACCCTGTGAAAATCCAGGTTTGTTTGAAGTGTCAACTAGCTCATTAATTTCATCTGGTTTTGGGAAGAACTCTTCAACTGGTCGAGACAGAGTTTCCAAAATCCATACATAGTCAATTTGGGCAAACACGGGCACTTGAGAAGGTCCTGAACCAGTTGCCCAGCTCTTGATTCCTTGCAACAGATATCTTCCGTCAGTTGTTTGGCAAACAAATGGACCTCCATCATCCACCTGGTTGGAAGAGAAGATATTAAAATTCAGTGAAACAGTGGAGGAATTTGGGTTTAAATGTTATTATATATTATAAGTAACTATTTTTCTAATGTTAAGAGTATAAATTGAATGATCCAAAGATCCCATTTGAAATTTCAATGTTTGTCAAAATTATTACAGATATCAATATATAGGAATAGTAGAAACTTAATACACCAATGATGATTAAATTTATCTTGGTTCCTTCAAAACATTCCCTCCTAGAACTTACTGGTATACTATTTTCACAAAGTCTCTTGAGGAGAAGATTAAATTGTGAAACCATTTACATCACTGTATTGGATTATTTCTAAAAATTCTTGAGCAGATTATTAGATATTTAAGGAGGGACACTGATATATTTATAAATTAAATTCTTCTCTTCAAAGAATTATGATATTCTGCCCAATTATAAAGTACTGCTATCAGAGATATTTACTAATGAGTGGGAGTTATGGTGAAAGGGGTGCAAAATTTTATTCCTAACCATTTTAAATTCAACACCAAGAAGGTGAGCTATAATAAAGTTCTTCATGATATCCATTTACTTTCAATTTATTATAAATTTTGTAGATGAAAGACGCAAATAAAATAAAAAATTGTTCATGCAGTTTAGGCATCCAAATTGTTTAAATCCTTAACATTAGTGGCAGCATTGAAGCCTACATATAGAATATCTTTCCAAGATGAATATCATGCAGAAATGTTTAAATTGAATGTCACTTACATCAGGTAAGGGTTGATTCTGTGGCTGATAGATGGCACACTGGAAGCTCTGGTGTAGAATGAAGAATTTTCCAAGGTATGACTGCCTCAACTTCTGCTCACAAGCAGCATGACCAATGATGCTCAAACCAACTTTACTCAGAGGATTGTGTTCTGCACCTGAATTAGGAAATTTAAATTCAATATATATATATATACATAATCTTACTATTTGAATGAATTTTAGAAAAATGTACATCATAGCACATAAATCTTAAAGCATAGAAACTTACAAGTAATTAAGCTAACTTATAGTAAAATCAAAGGTCCACAAACCATTGTTGAACAGATGAGATATGTTTTGAAAAAATTATAATTTATATTATAATACACATTTATATCAAGATTTTAAAAATTTAATTTAGCTCTAATAGTATGTAGATAAACGAAAACTAACATGCTCACATGTTTGATATTTTCCATTACAAATAAAATTGAAATTTAACCCAAATTTCAAATTTAAGTGGTCTTAAATTATTCCTCACTCTATAATTTTTGTACATATAATATTTTACAATTAATTAATGTATCCTCTGACTAGAGCAGTACTATGTTAAAACTTCCCAAATATCACAAATTGAATTTCAAAATAATATTCTTTTTAAATTATTTTTTAAGAAAAATACTTACTGCTGATAATTAGACAGATAAATAAGTATGTACAATATTTATTACTTTAAATATCTAAGTACATACCAGAAAGAGTAGCTTTGCCCCAGCTGGTAGCAAGGCAAGATGATGGAGATGCTGCTCCTCCAATGGGAGTTCCTGACCCTGGTTTTCCAGGAATGCAGATCGGTTCAATGGCAGGACCAAATGGAGGCAGACGGTCACTCAAGAACAGTACAGCAAGGTCATTGAACAAAGAGTTAAGTTCAAACTGTGGGTGACGGGCAATGGCAATCACTCCTAATTCAACAACTGCTACAGGTTCTTCTGCTTTGGAGTCGGACCATGGGCGCCATTCAGCAACTCGAACAAGTATATCAGATGGCAGAAGTCTAAAAAAGTATGGATTTTAATATTTTTAACAGAAAGTTAATTAGATTTCCTTAGATTACAGCAGAAAATAATAATAAAGTTAGTAACTTTTTACTTTATTTCTGAAAAACTCTTTATAAAAATAGGCTCTATGTTATGATTTTATTATTCATATTCAAAGTATTGTAAATGATAATTATCCGCTATAATACAAATGCTATAAAACATAATATAAGAAAATTATTGGTTAAAATAATGAAATCGCTCAAAATATTTATAAAATCTTATGTAAATAAAGAATTACCTAAAATGTAACTTACCCAGAAACACAGTGAGCAGCAGTCAGAATAGCCTTCTCTGTAATAATAACACCAGAGCAGAGAGCAGATCGGCTAGAATTTGCCTTGGCCAAAACCATTGCATGCCATGGGAACTCTCCGAACTGAGTTTGTCCTACATCTGGATTAGTTGGGTTTCCTCTTCTTACCCCACAGGTTCCATAAGGAGTATTGAGAGGACTGGATGGCCGAGTGGATGAGGAACCCCCATAGGATGGGAATCCTCCAGTCGTTTGGGATGGGAATGTTGGTGATTGAGAAGGAGTTGATCCTCCACTTGTTGATGGGAATGTGTTGATTGGTTTGGGAATAACCCCTCCAAAACTTTCTGGACGTTGCTGTGCAAAGCCAGGCTGAGTAGATGGGAATGGAGACTGTTGAATACCTCCTGGCTGTGACCCTGGTTGTCCTGGCTGTGATCCTCCAAATCCCGGCTGACCAGGTTGTCCTGGCTTAGGGAATGGACTCAGAACTTGTTGTTGATCATAATCAGAATCAGGTGGAGTCAAATCACCAGATACTACTGGTTGCTGTGGGAATCCGGGAGAACCAGGTGTTCCTGGAGAACCTGGGCTTCCTGGAGAACCAGGGGAGCCTGGGTATCCAGATGCTCCTGGGAATCCTGGGCTACCTGGAGATCCTGGTGCTCCAGGTGATCCTGGATATCCTGGGCTTCCTGGAGAACCAGGTCCTCCTGGGAATCCTGGGCTACCGGGAGATCCTGGAGCTCCTCCGTGAGATGGTGCTCCTGGTCCAAAACCTGGGCTTCCTGGAGATCCTGGTGCTCCCGGGAATCCTGGGCTACCAGGGGATCCTGGAGTACCGCCATGGGAAGGTGCGCCTGGACCAAAGCCAGGTTGTCCTGGACTTCCTGGAGATCCGGGTGATCCTGGATATCCTGGGCTTCCTGGAGAACCAGGTCCTCCTGGGAATCCTGGGCTACCTGGAGATCCTGGTGCTCCTCCGTGAGATGGTGCTCCTGGTCCAAAACCAGGGCTTCCTGGAGAACCAGGTCCTCCTGGGAATCCTGGGCTACCTGGAGATCCTGGGCTTCCTGGAGAACCAGGTCCTCCTGGGGATCCTGGGCTACCTGGAGATCCTGGTGCTCCTCCGTGAGATGGTGCTCCTGGTCCAAAACCAGGGCTTCCTGGAGAACCAGGTCCTCCTGGAAATCCTGGACTACCAGGGGATCCCGATGCTCCTCCGTGAGAAGGACCGAATCCGGGTGAGCCTGGGCTGCCTGGAGTTCCAGGTGCTCCTGGGAATCCTGGTGATCCTGGATATCCTGGGCTACCGGGTGACCCTGGTGCTCCTCCGTGAGATGGTGAACCTGGGCCAAATCCTGGTGAGCCGGGGCTTCCGGGAGTTCCTGGTGCTCCTGGGAAGCCGGAACCTGGTTTTCCTACTCCGCCATGAGGTCCGTGACCTCCAAGACCCATATCGGGCCATGGATCCTTGTAATTAGGATCGCGGCAGCATTTGCCGACTACACCGGTGTCGGGATTAACACAGTCCTGCAGAAAAATATGATTAAGTATGTCCAATAAAAATCGTTTATGAAAATTTATCATTTGCTTTAAAACTAAAATTCTCTCATTTCAAATTCACTATCTTAATGAAATAGTTAAACTAAATTGGATATAAAATGATCATAAAACCGCCAATGAAATATTTCACTACTTGAAAAAGTGTCTTTTATTGTTTTATAAATGATAATTTAAGAAAGCTGTCTTAAATCTATATATCGAGTATCCAAGGATTAAACTACCCAAACGTATGAATATTAGGAGCTTACATCAAGATTAATTTTACTATCATACTCCAAGACAGTTAAGCAACCAAATCATCCCTCTTTAAATTTTATTCATATTTTTAAGGAATGTATTTTAAATTGTTACTAAGGGAACTTTTTTAGGGAACTTAGGGGAATTTTCAGTGTATGGAATTCAACGCCTCAGAAAATCAAATGATAGCTTCAAATACGAGTATATTCGTATAGTATTTTCAATAATTTTTGGCATGATTTGAAGTACAACTATGAAATCGTGAAGGATAGTTTTTCTTATAACTATAGCGCCTCATTTTCTTACATCAATAGTGTACATGTTAAGTTATTTTCCTTCCAGTAAAAGTATATCGAACAACCTACGAGTATGAACGGGCATAGCGTGCGGAAGACCCACAAATATAACGGAAAATTATGTCAATAATGAAAGGAAATCCGAGACACAATAAAAATTTTTGTGTTAAATTAAAAAAGTGAATTTCACATTTGCAAAATATACAATTCTTTAAAATTATTACACCTTACCTAGAGGACGATAAATTTATTCCCATTATGACGGATTTCCGGAGATACAAATAATAAAGAATCTATTCATAATTATTTACATATCTTTCAATAAACAGCAAAAATTAAAAAAGCTATTCACTTATAAGAATAGGATATAGCCAATGTTTCTCACGCAGGAAAAGACTGAGTTTTCCGCAACCATTAATGATGTGCATGCGTTAATAGTACTGAAAATAAGTATTTCCTGATTTGCTAATAAAATTTCCCTCTACTTATTGTTTTCCGTTGATTATGCAAAAGCTATAATTATTTCTATTTTCTGAAAGATGCAAAATAAAAGTTTTACTATAACTTCCGGTACCGTCTTCTGCGATTTATATTCGGAAAATATTATTTCATCGATAGTTTCAATACTATATAAAATGAAAAACTCAACGAACATTTACATCCTTTTTAAAAGGATGAGTAAATAAAAAGGACGAGTAAATATTTACACATCCTTTTTAAAAGGATGAGTAAATAATTCAAACATCGGACAATCGTAATTTTTTTCCACAGATTTTGGTAATATTTAAGAACACGACCCGATTGGGAAAATGAAAATTTAGTTTTGTGCACATTTATAGATAAAACGAATTCTAGCCCAGATTTTTTTGTGATAAAGGACTAATATTTAGCAAGATATAGCTGTATAATTATACACAAGATTAGAGCGCATTTTTTCCATCAGCGATTTTACATTTCATTAGATATATTTATTAGTCATTGTGTTTATGGAAGAAGCATATATCATTCGCTTATTACCTTAAAGACCTTGACAATTCGCTCAACGCTTACGAAAGGGAGACCAGTTACTTAAGTACGTAAAAACCAGTAGCGGGCTGCGAGGAAACATTTCCCGGTCGAAATACTGTTTCTCAGAAAGATTGAGCAGACGTTACAGTAAGCTAATAGCTTGACACATATATATGCATCGTCTGGTTACGTAGGCCGTATACAGAACGTGTGGGCGATACAATAGAAGAGGAAGGAGCGGTGACTTACACTCTCGGAGAGTGAAAGTGAAAGGATGATATCATCGTAGGAGAAGGCGAGTGCAGGAAGGCTGCAAGGATGAATTCATTAGTTTCCCATCCACACCTTGAAGAAGTTTTGGGAGGCGATCCATAAACAATCAGAGTAGCTGAAGATACGACTGTTATATTTGCGCATTAAGGATTCATTCGTTCGATCAATCTAAACATCTATTACCTCTGGCGAAGGTCGAAAATTTTTGGGAATTTGAACTGTCGGTTTTTGCTAAAGTAAATAAACTATGCTTAACAAGTACGTTTCGATCTCTCACTTAGTATAACTTAGACATCCACTGTCAGAAGAGCTTCAACTCAAGTAATAATTCAAACATCATTTCGTAAGTATCATAGTTGAGAGGTCGCTGAACCCATCTAATTTTTATAACCATAGGAAGGAAGAGGGAGGAAATTTAGAATCTTTAAAATTTAAATTTAACTTAACATCTAAATAAATATTGCGTTTTAGTTTTGACAAACCATCACGAACATCTTTCTTATGAAATATGCAATATTTAGAAATAGCCCGATTTGAAAAGAAATATAATAAAATTTTAGGCAAATTATAAAATATGTAATTACTTTCCCGTTTCTTTTTCAAAATTTCTGTTTTCAACAAGAATGTTTAAAAAATCCTCGCAATCAAGATCGCATCTAATTTTGATATTTTCTGATTTTCCATCTAAATGAGTTCGAATTATAACACTTGGACTTTAAAGTGGTACAACAAAACACAACTCAAGAAATAACTTTTGACTCGAACAAAACTATCTACCTTGAAGCCATGAATTAAGTTCCAAATGACTCATTTCATAGATTTCATAGTATATTATTAAATACTATGTACGGACGTTTATTCATAGTAAATAAAGACTAATTAGCCCGAATCCGAAATGGGACATTCTATACTCCTGATATAAGTAAAACTTTTCGAACACGATTTCATTATTCCCGGATGTACATTATACTAAACTCTGGACCAGAAAAAAATATTTCACCCTCTCTCATGTCTTGAGAGCTCTTAAAATTTCCTTTCACTCTCAACCACAAGAGAGCGAAAAAATTGCACGATATTTTAAGGCATCGCACCTTCATTTTTTCCCCGTTGAATATGCATCCAAAGCTTAAATTTAGGGTAGCATTAGAGAGTTTGCACTTTGAGTAGATTCTAATTTAAAGAATCATTAAAAGGGATCTATTTTAAACAAACGTTTCGTTTAATAGTGGCAAAAATTTTTAGTTAACTAATTTAGAAACTTTATTTTGAAAGAAATTAACTTCGGTACGATGAACTTCATTAAACGCAAATACAGCCCAAGTACAAAGCATATTTCGTTTAACCAATATATTTAATTGTCAATTTTCTCCGTTTACTCAAGTAATGTATTTCATTTAATTAGGAAGAAATTATTTTGCTGAATACTTTATAAATAAAAGGGTTTTTATAAGCACGAATAAAATCCAAATTCCTTATTAAGAAGAAAACATTAAGAATCTGATAACTCACCGATAGTGGTACTCTGTTCTCAGCCTCTTCCCTGCTCAAAACAACCGGTCTGTCAACCATAACTCCTTCTGCAGTACAATATTCAATAGTGACACATTTCAGAGCTGCAGCACAACCAGGATGTGGCGTGGTGTTCAATGGTCCAGTGTAAGGACGGTCTGTTGTGTAAGAAGCACCAGGAGCAGGAGGAGGCAATGGCTTTCCAACTCCAAAACTAGGTCCTTGTGAGCCTGGAGTTCCTGGTGCTCCTGGAAATCCAGGAGATCCTGGGCTACCGGGTGAACCAGGTCCTCCGGGATATCCTGGAGATCCTGGACTACCGGGAGAGCCTGGGGCACCACCATGAGAAGGACCGAATCCGGGGGATCCTGGGCTACCTGGAGAGCCGGGTCCTCCAGGAAATCCTGGAGATCCCGGACTACCGGGAGAGCCTGGGGCACCACCATGAGAAGGACCGAATCCGGGAGATCCTGGGCTGCCTGGAGAGCCGGGTCCTCCGGGATATCCTGGAGATCCCGGACTACCGGGAGAGCCTGGGGCACCACCATGAGAAGGACCGAATCCGGGAGATCCTGGGCTGCCTGGAGAGCCGGGTCCTCCGGGATATCCTGGAGATCCCGGACTACCGGGAGAGCCTGGGGCACCACCATGAGAAGGACCGAATCCGGGAGATCCTGGGCTACCTGGAGAGCCGGGTCCTCCAGGAAATCCTGGGCTACCGGGAGAGCCTGGGGCACCACCATGAGAAGGACCGAATCCGGGAGATCCTGGGCTGCCTGGAGAGCCGGGTCCTCCAGGAAATCCTGGGCTACCGGGAGAGCCTGGGGAACCTGGAGTTCCTGGACCACCTCCATAAGATGGGAATCCTGGTTTAGGTGCACCTGATCCTGGAGTGCCACTGTGAGAGGGACTTCCTGGACCGAATCCAGGAGAGCCCCCAGGAGAAGCTTGGCATCCCTTGCCACCAGCTAGAGAGCACAGGAATGGGTTCTCGGAGAACGATGGTCCCTGCGGGGAAGCACCAGGAGCGGAGGGAGATGGACCGCCGCATCCACCACTTGGGCCTCCACACCCTACACCAGACACGGCTATGGACGATGACGATGAAGAAGCACCACCGCAGGAACTAGCGGATCCGCCGCCGCATCCCGCACCGGATGGGCCGCTGTGTGGTGTATTTGAGGCCGAGAAAGGTCCTCCTGGGGACTTCCACCAGAAATCTCCCCCTTGTGGGGTACCAGATCCGGTGAACACGGGCAATGGAGCACGTTCTTGCCCTGGTGACAAAGGCAATGGTGAGAGAGAAGGCGAACCATCGGGGGAGAAAATAGTCGTAGGGGACTGATCGGTGGGTACGGGACGCGAAGGCTTCTTCCGCGCCGGAGGTCCGTAAGCGTCGATGCTCCCCTGAAGGGAGAGCACCAACAGGAGACCGAGAGCTAACTTGTTTGCCATCGGTTCGAGTCTGCTGTGGAGGGAAAACTCGGCGTTCATCTTATATATGCGAGTGCCCACGCCTACGTTCGGTGGGTGGTTGCCACGCACCAAGGGGGTGGGGAGCTGTGCAGGGAGGGAAGAGCTGGAAGGATTCCGGAGGGGGGCGGCAGACGTCGTGCTGCTGGGCGGGATTCTCGTGTTCTCATCCTCCCGAGAAAAGCAGTTGCCGGTGACTCCGATGACCTTCCATTATCATCGCCTACATCCGCGTCCAAATGTCGACACCCCCTTGGATTGGCCCATGGGGATCGTTTTTCGCTGCCCTAAGATTGCATTTGCTCTCGTCTTGGAAGCGGAGATTTTAACGAACGTAAATCCCGTGCCCCTGAATGAGATGATCGTGACTCATTGTTTGAGAAATCCGAGACATTCAGATCGGTCTGGATTCCAGCTCTTTATTTCTAAACGCCTTCCTTTATTGGTAATAATAAACTAGGGATCTCTTTATTCTGGTTTAACATAAAAGGGTTGGATGCTTTCTGAAATAAAGTTAGCCATAATAACAGTTTGGAATGATTTTTAGCTATTTAATATAGTAAAAAGAAAATTTATATTTTCTATTTTGAATATCATTACCATGTATGCATGAACTTACTTTATTAATATGTGTGTTATCGTTTTATAAATATAACATTAGAATTTAAAAATGGATATTAAATTTCTGTTATAATACTGAACACGAAAAAAATTAGCATGAAGGAAATATCTTCATATATCTCATATGTAAAGAAACGTCACTATTATATACAAATATATTTTTAATACAAAGCCACATTTACACACAAATAACCAATAGATAAATCAAAAACTTGTTCAAACTATTTAATTTTTTTTTTAATTCAAAGATAGATCGTATTTTTATTTTAATTTATTTTACAATCACCATGGTAGGGAAAGTGAAGTGCATCTTTTAAATAGAAAATAATGTTTTAATGAGATTCATTGGCTTTTACAATATATTCACAGTAATAACATATTATTTTGGAAGCTGATAGTATAGAACTGGAAATAATTTATTTTACGTTTAATTATTCTTTGAAAGATTAACCGTTTATTTGAAATATAATCCCAGATGAGACTCATTCATCTAAACAAAAAAGTATTATACTAAAATGATAAAATTTAATAGAAAGGCTAAGATCTTCTTTTAGATAATATAGGGGAAAGAATTTAATTTTTTGAAATCTATTGAAACAAATAATATTATTAAAAGAAATTCATTACTTTTTATGTAAATTTTCAAGAATTACTAACAAATTATATTTCATCATCTTCCGCTAAGACTAAATCGCGTAAACAATTGATATATTTAGAACTCATTTATTTACTAAAATGGTCTTAATTTGGAGAGAAAGGCAAAAAATAAACGTTTTTCCGAAGAATACCCCAACGATTCCTGGATTCATAAATATAGTTGAGAAGCGATTATCTTGTTGCTACTTCGACTGTCCTCATCAATATTTTCCTTAAAATGAAGCCTTTTATTTTTCTTTCTCTCCATAACGCGCTTGAGGGCTTCCAAGAATCTTTGTCCCGGAATATATATTCTCAGAAATTTTCCAGGCGGGCTCAGTTAATGACCTAACATCAGTGAGGATGATTCTCAAGAACTTCCCAGGAAAAATTTTACGAACGAATGGTTTTTTATCACTCATAATTACCAACTCATTGTTCGTTCTCATATAATTGTTCCTTGAGGTTTTTTGAAGCAAATTCCTTCACAAAAAATAGAAGTGTCGATTATTAAGTCACCGGAATATCCAAATGGAGAGCAAGATCGACTTTGGTGAAAGTGAATCCGGGTTCGACTCCTACTGAATACTCTTAAACTGCGATATTATATCATCGGAGGAAAGGGTTTTTTAACTACACAACCAATATATTAAATTTTTTAACATATTCATTAGGTGATATATTGATGACGGAGACTCGCATTACAAAATAAATCATAAAAGCTACATTTACTAATATTACGTAAAAAGTAATAACAAAGAGCTCTTGCAACAACTTTTTCTCTCCATAAAAATAATAACTGCTAACCTATGAAAAACTACACTGAATAATTTTATAAATTCTATCTACAAATTGATATCGTTGGACATGAAATTTCGAATTTGAAAGGTCGTTTTTGTTAGTATTCATCCTCGACATTCTTACATAAACCCCGCGAGCATCACAAGTAAGCTATAAATATTTCAGTTAATCTCAGATCCTTCCTCAACTTATATCACGTTACGAAACAAACATTAATACTTAAACATTTATACGATCCATAGACGCGTGAGGGAGTTACGAAGCGCTGTGAAGAAAGATAATAATAAAACTCGGCAATTTCAGTCTGTAGATAACATTCAACAAATCCAATATTCACGAACCTTTTGAAGCCCGTTCATTTCGATTTATTTTCATCGCACGCAAATCTTAGCGAGGCAAAACTCCATTCAACACATATTGCGTTAAAATATTCATCTAATTTGCTATTCAGCAAGACCATTTCGTTCACGCGTCGCAGATTTTTCCGGTGGTAACTTCGCGGAAAAATGAACAGATGAAGATTTTTACGGCGCTGTTTCTTAGTTTCAATTCATTATAATCAAGCATGACATAATTCTAGATGGTCAGCGGAAGTGAGGGAAAACATAAAAGAGTCTAACGTGAGGTTTATATCTGCCCCACCACCAACTCTTTCCATCTTCACCTCTGACTCTCATCCACTCCCCCTCTTCCCTTGAGATCCGGGAGGTAAAAACCTCCAATCGAAGAGCATCTTGCAACCTCACTCCCCTCTTTTCGCCTCCAGTTCTTTCCATTTCCATTCCTCACGTTTTTCCTGCCATCTGAACTCTCTGCAGAATCTTCTCACTTCCACTATAAATCTTTAGAGGGTATACGTTTGGAGTATGTAAAGACCGATAGTCGCGTACGGACTCTGATTTAAATCTATTAGAAGCTACTAAGTGGAAACATTATCCACGCTCGATTTTAGATAGACAATTCGCTATAAAACATCATAGAGAATTCATTTTCAGTAGCATTGCAGCTACTGGTTAGAAACCTTTAGAGGCTATTAAGAAGAAACATCGGCAAACAGGATTGTAATAGCGGAAATTTTATAGCAATGTCTTCTACTTTTATTCGTAAGTATTTACTTACGTTAATGATATAATATCAGTATTTTAAAAATCTGTTAATGTTTATCTGATAACTATTGAAATTATACGTGTATCGAAAAATATAATTGTAATATACGTATGATATTCATGATAAAACCGTATGGTGATAGGAAAAATCAATCGCGTGTAATAATCACAATTGTACATAATTCCCGCTAATTTTCGACGTTCTTCTCATCGATGCTAATTTGAATTGACAGAGATAATTTGATCTCAATATTCATCGAAGTGAGACATAATTCACGTCTTCAATCGCTATTTATTTTTTCTATGTCTTGCCCTCGACTTTCACTTTCGTCGCCTAATAATTCCACCCGAATCATATCGTACTTGACGCGAGGATAATAACAGGCCTCTAATAGGTGAGATGCGTTGCACGAATGCCATGCGTGCGACATCGTGAATCCGAGGCCGTCGAGATTCTTCGTCTCGGGGTGTGTCGGACTGAAATCGAAAGTTAAAATATAACAGGAAGGGAAATAAAATTGCGACTCCGCAACCCATTTGCGAGCCGAGAATGAATTCACGAAACTCTGCAATGGATCCCAAATAGTTTTACGCGAATCTAGAGGTTTCGTAAGCAAGTTTAAATGCAAGAAAATATTATTTGGATATTTTCCCTAAATGCTTTCATAAAACTATAGCAGAAAGTTCATTTGGGTTATAACAAGAGAAATCGTTTTATTTATATATTCACCTTTATTGTTATATAAATTAACAAAAAATTCATCTCTAAATCCTTTTCTTCTATAATTACGTTTACTGTATCCTTTTATATTGTGTATTAAATATCATAATACGTAATATGAATCTTTAATATAACTCTAGAAATTGATACTTTTAATTTCACCCAAGCGCATACCAAAAAATCCATCCATCCATTAATCCATAACTTTCAATTATATTGTGAGAAGAAATAGCTCACTGAAATTAATTATTCGTCCGTTAATTCAAAAGCAATTAAAATGTCAACCGGACGGTACCATTGACAAGAATCGATATCGAGCGTTGAAATCTCCATTACGTCCAGGAGATAACCAACAACTCTCCGTTGCAATTGAGTAGAAGAAACCATTTAAAATGCAAAACACAGCGAAAGAGAATCTTCACATTCACCCAAAGAATTCTAACGCTTCACGGTCATAGAAGCAATGATTTATCGGCGGATTTCCAGCAAAAGGTGTTTAGGGATTGAGTCTCTGTAGTAACGAAGTCCGTATCATCAGCGGCGAGTATAAAATACGAATGAATTATGAAATTGGCAGATGCAAGCAAACCTCGGATAAGCTGACATTTCCTTTCTGGGCTTCATCGGCGTGGGGAAAACCCAAGATGAGTCCGCGAACTGAAGGGATGAGGCGAAGTATGAACTCTTTGTTTTTCTGATTTATTTTGCCTCTGCAAAACCGGTATGTTTACATTCGAGCGCAACGGGAAGTTTTTGAATTTATTCTAAATATGATATAAAATAAACACCAAACGGTGGATCCTTTTTCAATCGTTTCTGCATTATCTAAAGAAATATTGAATTAATGATGTTAAGGCTTCCAGCTTCCATCTGAGTTCTTACAATTATGATTATCACTATTGAAATCTCCATTGCTTTTGTATTTAGTTTTTATGAATAAAAATTTACTCTTTCTTGATATATCAGTGAACCTTAATTGACATATTTATTAATGAATATAAAGAATTTTGATTGGTTACCGATCTGTTAATATGCCGACATAAATTTTTTCAACAGAAAATACGGAGATAAATCCTAAACAAAGATCTTTATCTGATTTCCATGGGCTTCTCCTTCGATAAAAAAATGAAAGAGCTTGGGTAATAAAAAAGTAGTAATGAAACATTGAATTATATTTTAAAGTGATTTTTATGTTATTTATCTACACCTATATACGACAGGTGCTCCTGAATACATAGTATTGACCCTTATTACCTTTTCCGAATGGAATATGTGATAATTATACATATACAGAGTTCAGTCAATAGATTTAAATATTTATGGATCACTATATCCAAAGAATATGAGATATATTATGTCTTATATGATACTTTTTATTTACATATATACTTCTTTGTTCTTCTATTCGAAACATTCATAAAATAATATTTTATTGCTTGTACTGAGATATCCTTACCCAACACTATAAGATTAAATTAAACCAAAATAATATTATATTTGAGTGAGTAGCTTTAATGGAAAACTTCTTTAACGTAAAATGAATATAAATTGAATATCCTCCAAGGAATGAGCAAATGAAATGTTATATATCAATGAACGTCCTTTAGAAGCGTATTCATTCATAATTTTTCCGATGCACTTCACTAGAATCCATTCCACATGACGAAGCACCGTACCGGATGAAAATACTTCAATGACTAATCTCGGGCAGTTATCGTCCTTTTGAATATCTACTTACGCGAGACCGACGTCATCTGTTTTTCTTTCGTGGGAAGCGAGAGTAACCCAATTACCGAGAGCGAAGTCGTGCATCGGTGCCCACCGATTCGAGGTGTCCAGTACGTATTGCTCTGATAGGATCCGGATGTGAAATGTTGAATACTCTGACTAATCCCATTGCGTTCATAATTTCCAAGGGAATGAACTAACCAGTTTAAAGTTCACATCCTTTTTCCCACTCTAGGTCATCAGCGATCGAAATCCAACTAAGCAATATCCATAGGTATCGTCTCACGCTAGAATATACATGTAATTCAGAACATTTTAAGGATACGATTTTAAACTAAACATCAAAAAAATAAATTTTGCTCGTTATCTTTCTAAGATGTTCTCCATCAACATCTTGAATCATTTAACTTTAGTTTGCAATAAGTAAATCGTCTTTTTTCGCAGATCCCTAGCTAATCATGGTAAAATTATACCTTCAGTATATTTTCCAAGATTTAGAGAGATTACAATACCAGGAAAATCCTTGTTTCATCGAAGTCAAAGAAATTACTGATGGAAGGTGACATTTATGATAATTTATCGCTCATCCTTGGAAGAATATTCATTTCTTCTAAAAATATATTTATACTTCGACTGTCTTATATTATTACGAAGGCAAATTACGTCCAAAGGTTTGAATATAGATGGCTATTAATATAGAAAATTAATTATATAGAAAATTTTTAATAAAGAAGTTGAAATATATGCATTTAAGAAAATATTTTAAAATATATGACTATAGATGTGTATAAATACAGCTGTGGACCAATGAATACGTGGAAAATGCATTATACTTGTAAACATATAATAATACAGAATTTGACCTATAAAGATGTAGATAGATGTCTAATTAAAGAGTAAAAAAAATCGACCCGTCGAATGGATCTCAAACATTCTCGTCACTGAGAAAAATGCTACAAACTAGAGAAAGAAAATGGGATAGAAGGAAAACGCACATTTATGTCGCAAGGAAATACCTTAAACACTGTTTGATAATTGCATTTAAGTGAAAGAGCAAAGCTTCCTTTACCTGGATCAAGAATAACTATGCTTTCATCACAAATAAGATCACGTGTGTAAAACTCGTATCTCAGTTCTATTTGCCATGGATGTAACCGAGAAGAAAGTTTCATTTATAAAGGATTGCAACTAACTTGCTGAAGGATTTTTTGTATTTATTTACAACATATACTAGGAAGGCGAACATTATTGTCAGAAACCCAAATATAATCAACGAATTTAGATGCAATTTATCTAGATAGTTGAAGGATTAGAATGATTAGAGATTAGGTGAATATTTTACGCGTTTAAATATTCGCGTGTCAATATAAATCTTCCGCGTGCTAATTCGTGAGCGCGTGCCCTTAGGTTGGTAAACCAGGATCAACTCAATTTGCCTTTTGTTTCCAACGGTAAGTAAATTAATTCCACATAATATTGAAGGTAAAATATCATACAGGTACAACAGATAAAAGCGATTTCACTCCGATGCCCAAAGTAAAAGATACATCTTGAATAATTATTCGCAGAAAAGTGCTTAAGAACGGCGTAATTCCGAAGAACTACGAACTTCCACGGAAAGGATCAAGGATTTCGCAGACTTATAGTTCAAGGAAATGCTGGTGATAGTTCCTTATATTTGGGTCAATGGGAGGAAACACAAATTGGATACCCGTCATCAAAATATCTCCGTGTGAGATCTATTCATTTAATATTAGGAGGTTTTTTAGCGTATTTGATCTTCGAATTTCATTGTGTCAACTTTCGCACGTTCAGCCATTCTAAGTAATAAATTCTGGTTATTGGAAGATTGAATCTCAAAATATATAGCTGTTCACAAAATTATATGGAAGGAAAACAGGGCAAGGTGAGGAGTTAGGCAGTTTGTGTTTGAATTAATCAGATAGCCATAATCATATTACGCATTAGCAAACAAAGAGGTAGGTTAAAACAATCAACAACGAATCTTATTGTATTAAATATACTAAATAAGGGAAATTTTTACCCCATTAGCAGCTATCACAGCGATGAATAATGCGGAAACAGAGATTAATAAGAATAATTATCCAATTTTCAAGTAATAAATACTTAAATCGTTAGGGTACTACAGCGGTAAAGTTTAACAGCCTTATAAGTTTGAAGAGGAGTCAATAAATCATTATTTTCAATTCTCCTCCGCTCATTATGTACCGGAGAGTAAAAAATTTCGATGCATCGCATGGGTTTCCCATAGCTAATCGCATCTTAACCGTTAAGAGGGAATTATCTCTTCTTTAAATGCCTCCTTCCTTGGAAAATGGCGATGAGACTATCGCTGTGCGGATAAATTTAGAAATGTTACTCCTTTGGATGAAAATCTTTCGTAAAATCGTGTCTTAAATCCTCAGCATATGCAAATCGTCCTGGTGACTTTGTCTTCTAAGAATCCGCTTCGATCGGAAACAAAGAGAGTTTCGAAAGAGTTGGAAGATTACGTAAATGAGTGAAAAGATGAAGACATAACATATGAAAATTTTGAATAGATCGCGTTGCCATGGCGAACTCTTTTTACGGTGTAAATGATAAAAAATGGAAGATGTAAAGTTACGAGGGAAAACTCAAACAACTATTATTTACTCATTAGTTTCTCACTCGTTTCTCTAGTTACTCTCTAGTTTAGATAAGTTTATTACCAAATATTTATAATAATAATTTGTTCTTAGGAAAAATAATATCATTCGGACTAAAATAAAACGTTTCGAAGCCATATATTATTTTAAAAAACATTGCTTGTCATCTACGACCTAAAAACTAGCACTTTAAAAATTCCGCTACTTTTTCTCGATAACTTGATGAGTTACAATGTAAATAAGAAAAGGAGATTTCACAATTCATTTTGAAATTATTTTCTCTATAGTTGAGCGTCGTTTTTAAGGTCAGGTGTATAATAATATATATGTTACTAAGCAACGCATCGCTACAGGCTTCAAGGCGGGAAATAAATCTCGAATTCAGTCGTTACTAAGCACATCTAATTACGTGTGGGCAAAAAAAGAGACTAACCCACGCGCGCAATGCAAATCTGTTACGAATGTCCGAGGAATACTTTAATTGATATAACGGTTGTCTCATAATCAGCATAAATGATTCAAGTATGGAAGCATATGGATATGTTGCCAATCTTTGATATTAGAAGGAGAAAGTGATAAATAATTCCTGATGATAAGTGTGAGAAAATGAAACTGGAAATCGGCTTTGATCAACCTAGATAATCTGCGTGGAAGTTAAGGCTAAACGCAATATTACGCAAGTTCTCGAATTTTTGAGGAGGCGTTATATGATGCTAATAAAGTTTTTTCGCGTTAATATACACAAAATAAACAGTATTAAAGCTTAAATCAGTCAGAAAATGTGTACCATAATTTCTTAATCCTCCTAAAAATCATCTATAATATTTCACTGTTGAAACGAGAGAATCTCCCGTGTTACTCAATCCATACCATGAGTTAAACACAAGTCAAAAATAATTATTGTCAACTTCCACATTAGTGATTAGTATATGTTAAATTTTAAACTCTTTGATGAAAATTTGCGATAAGATTGCATAAATCAACGCTATTACTAACAATAAGGATTACTTAAAAAAGATATACTATAAAGGTTTAGCATTCTGAATACGTAAATTAAAATTGAGAAGATGAAATATAAAGTTATAAATACAATTATACGTTATATAATTATATATTATATTGAATCCAAAAACCGAGATAAGTTATCAATAATTAAATCTAAAAAATGTTCAGCTATATCTATCAGTGGTATTTGAAACGCTGAATCAACTCACTCCTCATCTATCGAAGTTAGTAATTCGTTCTTCATTACTTATAGTAAACCACACGTTGTCTGCGAAAGATTTAAAAGGCAGTTTCAGAAGTACATCATTCCTCACATGAGAATATCCACGCGAAAATGTTTCTGTCCTGCATAGTAAATCGATATTTGAAAAGGTTAGGTGCCACGTAGTGATTTTCTGAATAGCCTTAGAGTATTGCAGAGTAAAACTTCAAGAATCAAGTGATGTATGTGAATTGAAGAGATTTAGAAGTGGCAAGAAAATTCGACGACTTGAGTTGAAATTTCAAATGAAAATGGGCGTGTGGATTGAATCTATTATCGACAGCTATTCGCGACATTTAGAGACGTCCTTAGTCATAAGTGCACCCAATGTCGAATTGACTGGAAATCCCAAGGTGCAGTACTCGAACGAACGCCTACGTCATCCGAAAACGAGATCCTGGCCCGATCAAAAGGTGAATGCCAGACATTTGTAGCAGACTGTAAAGGAATTCCAATACGATTTAAAGTCTGACGTTTCATCACATGAAAGCAGTATACGCTTGCAATGGGTGGGGTTTTCTTAATTTACAAAAGAAAATTAGACACTCAAAAGACCGGCTTTCCTTTTTACATATTTTAATATTATCTATGGATTCCTAAAAAGTTTTTGGAGCGATTTAAGAGAATTACATTTGCAAATCTTTCCAATTTACCTTCATTCAACAAAAACCTTCTAATGTTTGAGATTAAAATAATAATTAAATATACGAGTAAATACTAATCATAACATTATAACCTTGAAAAGTCACATTAAAAAGTTGCTTATAATGACGATAGATGAAAATGAAGCCAGCATAATATCGTGGGTAATTTGTGAAAAATTGCATATGGTATAGGGAAATAAATAAAATTCCAAATGTTTTATCATTCCATTCAATTTTTGCGTAAGAACAAGATAAGAACTTTTACTAATATGAAGCAGAATAACTAGAGAACAAACTCTCTACAGAACTCTCAACATTCAACGCTTCATTAAAATTCCCTAATTTATACGAGCATTTTAAAAAAAAACCTGAATTGAAAGAAGAGTACTTTACCAGATAAAGTAAACGGTACATCTACATATTTACCCTGCAAGCCGCCTTTCGGCGTTTGGCAGGGGGTGCATGCACCATGACTCAATTTCCCCAGGGGATGATTTTCGCGAATAGTCCGCGGAAAAAATGAATTTTTAAATATTCGCGCCCCGTTCGCGCGTCTATTTCTCTGATCTTTCTCGCATTATCAGATCGGCCTATATAACAAGGTGGACGCATTATACTTTCTACATCTTCTATGAAGGAGCTCAAAGTATATCTGCTAATACATTCAATCGAGGAACCTATCTTCATAACGAATCATCTATGAAACCGGCACATCCATACACCACAACATCTTTTACACGCACGTTAGTTATCCAGCAAATTACGCTTTCTGCGGTAAATTAAAACACCACGCGTTAATTGTTCACTCTATTAAAAACCCAGTGCTTAATAGGTTAAGGTCAAACGCGTGATTCAAAGAGACGTATTTCAGAACCTCTTTAACGTTTTATTACTCTTACGAGCATTAAGAAACAAATTGGAGGTAAAACTATAATTAAAATCCTTCATGTATTTCCATTCGTAGAAGATGAAAGGTTTTTAAGTAGTTTATGGACGGTGTTAGCTCTTTCTCTGTCAAAATAAAATAAGCATTTTCGACGGTGTAAATAGCAGGCGCTTAAAGTTTGAAAACCTTTCAAATAAGGTAAAGAGAGATACTCCTTTTTTGGCGAACGTAAATATTTATATTTAGTGAGTACATAGCTCCCTCGCGAGTGGAATATGCTCTTCAGTTACCTCGCGATTGAGGATATTAGCGGATAAGGATCTGCTTCCGTTTTATAGTCAACATTCCTGCTTAGCTCAATCTACACGACAAAACACACAATGTTCATGCTTATTTTGTTACTAGGCGATTAATAACTTAATCATCTAATAAACAATTAATAAATACATAAACATTGATAGCAATGTCATAATATGTATGATAGAAAGTCCAGTTATTATAGTTTGAATAGAAAATTAATATTACGTATAACTATCTGTTTTCTATTTCAGGAAAATCCATCATACACATAAGCAAGATAAGAACTTGATGATTTGTATTACATCGCAAGTTTCAGCTAATGAATATAATTTCTAAACCTCTTTTCCCTTATCTTAAATTAATACTTTGGATATTATCGGTATACAAACCATATAAAACCCATGAGAAATTCATGATTTCGCAGATTTTAGGCCCAATTGAAATTGATATGCACACGGTACTAAGCTTTAAACAATGTAGATCCTTTACAGAAATATATTCTTTCATTTTGTAGTGATATTAATTAACAATTATAATGGTTATCGATTTATTATTATTTGGATAAAAGACTCATGTTGAACAAAGTAATTACAACACATCTAGATTATCAATTTGTTGCTGTTTATATATTCAGAATATTTATATCTCGATGGAATATCATTTTGAATATTCCCCAAACTTTAACAAAACTTTAAAAAAGAAAAAACACTACACAGCCAGGTCACTGTGTTGGAATGCCATGATCCTATGTCCAAGAAAATAATCCAGAAAACTAAAGCACGAAAGACGTAACATGATGTCGTTCGTTGCCAAGAAACCTTTTCGTAAACAAGTTCATCGTTAACCGACGCAGTCGTTAACCAAGTTACCACTGGATAAAGCCTCCAGAGCTCCCTAAAGAATCCACCGAGGAGCTTAGTTGCTAATACGCTCATCGGACTGAAAAATAACTCAAACACCTCTCTCATGAACAACTAATGACTACGTCAATGAAGATAACTCACTTCCTTCCGAATAAATCAGATTCCGCCGATAAAAGAAACCAGATTCTCCACTAAGAGGATTTTAACCTTCGTTTTTAACATCTGCCTCTTCGAATTTCCTTGCAAAAACCTTCTAGAGTTCGTCAAACGGTTAACGATCGCTGGAAATTCCCCCGGGCTTCTTTTGAGCCTCTCTCCTTGATGGATAGTAACGAAATTTCATCGTGTCCCACGCTTCCCTTTTTTCCCTCGACTTCCGCCTCTGTCTCTTGCACCCCTTTCTCCCACGCTTCGGTTATTAATTTCCGGCAACCCGCTTCAAAAAGACTGGTGATTGGAAGGGAAGACTCCTTTGTGGAGGCAGACGAATCGATTGAGGAATGGAAGAGGCAGAATCGCGAGAGACGATCGGCGGCGATTTGAAAAAGCAAAAGAAAAAAATGAACGCTACGTTGCGGAGTGTAGCGGTGATTATCATAATGGATACCGCCAAGATGCGGAAAGAGATGGAGAAAATAACATGCTGAGAGGTTAAAGTACAGGATCGAGATTCGCTGGGGATGTATCCTTTAAAAAAATCTTCGGTGCACCAGATGTTTCTGCACGCCAAGGAGGAATCAAAGTGATCTCGATCTTCGATAGTGTACACTCTTATTACGATGTACAGTTATCGTGGACTATAGCTGTGCTCTGGATTCGAACTCTTACAAATCAGAACAGTAGTATGTCTTGAAGTTAATTATAAGCATACAGAATTTTAATTATGCAGTACTCCTACCAACATGACATTATATTCTGCCAAACAATGCTCAGTTTAAATTTCAGAAAAGTAGAGAAATTTAGAAATACTATAAATAAATCATAAAGAATTTTCATTAAATTATTGATAAATATAATTGATAAATCCTCAAAACTTATGAAGTTCACCTTTCATTTTAAGGAGTTGTTGTTGAGGAGGAGGAATTGTTTGGAAATATTGACTTTTCACAAAATTTGGAAGAAGTAAAGTGAGAAATTATCGTAAGAAAATTAGAGACAAAAGGACCTTTTCTTCATAGACGCGTTAATAGCTTTTCAGGCTGTCTTTTATAACTTAATACCGATTACCGAAATAAAAACTTTCCGAACTTATACTCGGCACTTCTAGAGTGTACTTAAAACAAAATACGATACTGTACTACGGAAGATGTAAGTAAAATACTTTTAGAGATATATTTAAAAATATATCACCTGTAAACATTATTTGGCCTTACAGGTGGTTCGTACTGCATTGAATATAAAGCTATAATTAGCCAATAAAGCTGTTCGTTTGTTCTTCGTATTTTATACTTTACCCAATACAGAACCGTATTTAAATGTTATTAGATCGGCTTAAATTCTTACTGAATTTAAATGTGTTTATTAATAACAAAAATAAATTTTCTGCTTATAGAAGCAAGAAAACTTTTTAAAAAATTCTTCAATCTTAATAGCAAAAACGTTTGCGATTAACTCGCGTGAGACGTAAAGGTCTAAATTCTTTTTTATCGCTTCACAGTAATGTATCACTTTTCAAGCTATAAAATCCTGTTTACTTCACTATAATTATAATAAAAAATAAGATCAAAATATATTCATACAAATATGTAAATATGTAATAATGATATTATATAATATAAAATATCGTTCGCTAGGATTTCTTTCATAACAACCTCAACTAAAACCTCTCTAGGATATCTTTCCGTACAGGAGCGCATTTCGAAACGTTTAAATCCCGGAAGCTTACGTTTGAGAGTTAATAATCAATGGCGCATTTGATCGAAAACTTTCGTGATACTGCCACGCCGTACAAACGAGAATAAAATGCAGCAATCGAAAGAGGGGAAGGAAAACGATTTGATAAAATATGAATAACGGCAGCGCGATTTGCGTGCGAGGAATCTCTTCCTCGAGAAGAAAAGGGCCGATGGGGAGGGGACGACAAGAAAGACACGTTCCGAATCGAAGAGGAACCGGAATCCGCAATGGAACGCCGGGGAGATAAAGGGTGAGGGGAGGATTAAAGACTTGATTTCCAGCTTAAACGAGACTCGAGGGAGACATCTTGAATGTGGCCTCTCATCGCGCCGTGTGTAAACAAAATAACAAGTCGTAACTAAGCTAACAAACATCGCAACAGAAGCTCCCTTCGTCTCGAGGAGCTACGATTGAGGGACGATTTACTTTATTGTGGAAATAAATAGGACTGTTTGGCGAGCGTGAGGATGAAAGAATTACATTCGATTTCACGATCCTTTGAAAATAATCCTTCCGATTCAAGTGGATGAGGAAGAGAAGAGCAAAAGTGTGATTTTAAAGAAGTGGTATCGTTAGCATTTTTTCCTCGGAATTTGATCGCTCTTCATAGACAAAAATATTTTTTTTCATTACGAGTAACGAAAAAGAATTCCGTTCTGGTTATTTATAAGAAATAATCCAATAAATTTTATCACTATTGCTTGATGTGCCGTGGTGAATCATTTCTTTAATATTTACAAAGTTTGTTTATAGCAACCCACTATTGAAGTACATGTAGTTTAAATTTCAACGTTCACATATATAGTAGTCTTTATTTTATAATATTTGAACTATAAGGGTTTAATACATAAGCGTGTACCAAGATCTATAAATAAACCTATACTTGATATAAAAAGTGTACAATAACTTAACCACGAGAAAATATCTTAGGACTCAGAAAACGATTTGAAATATTTACTTCATATAATTTATGATTGAGGAGAATAATAAATAAGTTTATGTTGGGAGGTAAAAATTAGCTTCTTCTTTGCATCTTTATATTTATAAAAAACAACGATTTCAAAAAATAATTTAACTCACAGTTAACGCATCAAAAATAAAAACGATAAAAAATAGTGAGAATTTCATTTGAATAACTAAAATTATGAATTTATTTCGCCTCATTTCTGAGATCCGCTATGCGACAGATGTTGAGATAGAAGTTAATATTAGCATTATTTTCAGATACATCCAAGGGAAATTATATTCAATTCTCTCTCTAATAGTTCCTAACTCTTTCGCGATCTTTTTAAGCAATACCATAGCTAAACCCTAAAAAAAATCGAGGGCACATAAACCTCAATCCTCCTCCTACACCTCAATCCTCCTCCGCAAATAACTACGAACGGATTAGAAGCGTTAACCTCGGGGATAACCACCGTTGACGCACACGCTGTTCCGTACGCAAGCCTTTGCCAAAACAACGTTTATCGACGACGTTGAATTCCCAGCCTCAATTAACGTTCTCTTGTTAACATTTCTACGACCGAACGTACAGGGGTAGAGAGACTGAAAGGGTATCGATCACAATGGAGGAAAAATCGCTCACAGACGCCAACTAAGAGTTTTAGGGAGATAAAAGAAAGGAAGAAGAAAGGGTTTTGAATAGAGATGGTGAATGACTGCAGAGGTAGTGCGAAAGGAATGACGGAGCGATTTGGAAGCGTGCCACGGGAATCAGACACGCCGAATGCCAAACTCCCTCGCGTAGGAGGAGATGCCCGCATTGGATGCGTTCGGAGAATTCGTGAAAAGACCGTTGTTCTCCCCTTTGGGGATGCGAAATCACTAGGATTGTCACCGAATGAGGAGGGGTTGGGGATACATCGAGAGGAGATACGCTTGTTTCTCGCAGAAAAAAAGAGAGAGTCGTAAATATTTACTCGTCTGATAGGATGAGATGAAAGATTTTTTACGTATGAATCTCGAGAGGGCTTTCTCAATCGCAATAGATGTTTTTTAAAACGCGTTATTCGATGCTCATTTGTTTTATGACGAAAACAAATAGATAATATCTTGCAACGCCTTCGATGGTGATATTTTTCCTGTTACTTGGAAACGGTCGAAAACAAAATTCAATGCATTTAACTGTATCGTAATACATTCATTATCGATTAATTAAAAGCTTCCGATTATTTAATAAGTTACGGCTTATTCATTTAAGACATGGAACATCGTTTTTAATTACATTAATCAGATAGCTAAGTGTTCATTACTTTGGAAAATTAACTTAAGTAACACAAACACGAATCACCATAGTTACATTTAAAACAAACGAAGGTATGAGTAGTTGACGACATAGAGACGCAAACCGAATATAAAGAGACATCAGTGGAAGTATTTAAAGCTCAAGTGTTTACGTACGCCCAGAACCGGTGCTCTTCAAACATCAAACGATTGTTCGACTTATAAGAGGCGCGAGGGTTTAAGAAGCGAAGGATGAAACGTATTGCAGCTTACATCTCCAGCCTGCGAATTCGTTCTTTACGAGCCTTGTGTGAATACAAAGTCAGAGAGCCAAGGATGACTCTCTCGAGTGGATGAAGTAAAGGTCACGAGGCTTCAGTCGGTGGTGGTGCGTCGAGTGGAAAATCTTGATCGAATGCGACCGTTTGGAAGTCAAATGGCACCCATTTCTATCGGTAGTTGCGCAATTTAAGTTCCGACAACATCCAACGAAGGAGCTGTGGAGTAGACAGCAAAATGCTACCATGCGCCTGTAAAAACTCTATTACCACAGCTGTTCTGATAAAACTATTCCAACGCAACTTTAATCTAGAGAAACGAGAAGCTCATAATTACATATATAGGCAAACGATCATGTTATAAATGGGACAAGTCCGCCAAAATGAAGTACGTGATTCTCCGGGTAATATTTCCATATTAGGACTCTTATGGATGATGGTATAAGCATCTCTAAATACTCATTAGTTTCCATAACAACTCGTACGCGGATGAAACGGAGCTGTGTGTATGTAAGGGTAAATTCTCCGTACTGTAATAAGAAACAACTGGATAGTTTCATTCAGGAAAGTTATGGAATCAGAAATTTTCTATTTATATCAATTTTAAATACTATTCTATTAAAAAGATACAGGTGTGTCAACTGTCAATGATATCAATTAATACCCATGTACACTAATAATTTGAAAATTTCCTTCAGCTAACTATGTTTAAGGAAAAATTATAACTGAAGATTTGATTGTCAACCAACCTGAATGATCTTTCTCCCAACCTGTTAATGTGTACAGATATATTTGACTAGGGAATACTCAACTTTGATATGAACTACATTAATGAATTTCTCTCAAATAATTATAAACCTCTCAATTCCGCGAAATATATTTCGTTTTGAATTTTTGTGAAACATCAGATTTTCGTAGAAACATTATACACAATGTTATATCCTTCGAAGACAAAACCTTATAGAGTTAATTATCCCTTGAGCGTAAAATACGCATCTCTTTGACGAGCCTTGGGAAAATGGTCTTGAGCTTCGTCACTCAAAGGTCACAGCTCTTATTCTTCTCTTTGGGAAAATTAATACGGGTGAATCGTTTCGGATGGAAGAGATAGCGGAATCTTTAACTCCATCCAAATTTTAGGAAAGGCAACCAAAACATTTCACCGTAGAATCGAAATGACGAAAAATAAAAAAAATGAGAGACGAAAACGTCCATTTCGCATCCAAACTAGTAACGACTTATTAAGTCGTCAGCGGATAATTTTCCGCTTGACATGTAGCTGACGGTAATTGCTTTTGAGCGCACGGAGACATCTCTCCCTTTGTGAAGGAAACGCGATCCATCTTCGTATCTGTGGAAAATTCCCAATTTGATTAATGAGGGCCCATATCCTTCCTAATTGTGCCGACCTTTCATCCGATATCTGCGATCGCTTTGCAGCGCCACTTGTCTCGAAAGCAATCTAATCATTGGAGGAAATGTCGTCGGAAGACATCTTCTGCTCTCTAATTACGTCCTCAAATATTTTTACAAGCGATCAGATTGATATTCTATCATATTAACGTTCTCCAGTGACCCATAAAATCAAATTTGAAGCTCCAGAATGACTCTGGGTTATGATTTCCCATCGAGGGCGAAAAGTTTTATTGCCTCGTAAACTTCTGTATAACTTTATCAATTGCATATTCCCCTTATTATTACTATAAGGGTGAATTAAATAACGATGTTTGATAAAGTATCTCACTAGGCCAAATATGGTTGCCGTTTTATGTTAAGAATGTTATAGGAATCGTAAGTTGAGTAGCATTTTAAATTTTAAGGTTTGAAGGGAAGTTAAAATGAATTCATTAAGTGCACACTTATGTAGCTCTGTAATTTTTCAATGCCATTTTTCTCATGCCAGATTTTGAGAGTGAATTTGATAAAATATGATACGATTTATCAGACTTTACCCTTAAATATTCCCTAATTAAATTGAAAGGGATAATCTTGTGTTCCAAGTTGGAAATCAACTGGGAAAAAACCTGTTGAAAAATGAAATGCCATAGTTACTTTCCTAATCGGAATGACACTCAATAACAATTGCTCTCAGTCCCTGTTAGAAATTATACTCAATCGAATCTTTCTATCTCTATAATGAATTTGAAACGAAATGAACTTGTTTCCGAAGTTTTGATTGCCTCTAATCGAATTCCGGGAAGGGATAAACAATTATTCAGTCTGCACTTAAACTAGAGCACGTTCAAAAGTACAACATGCAGAGAAAACATAATGCGAGATTTATGCTCAAGATTATTCTGTCCCGCAATCCATGTAGCATTTAAGCCGTTGAAATAAATTCGATCTAACAATACCATGCCCTTAAGACTTCGAAAGGTTGTGGAGGACTTTGCAATAACAAAATGTAGTGTCTTTCCTGAATGTCGCGCTCCTGAGTTTATGAGTCTCCGTAAATACATCATCCGTTTGATGAAAGAGCGAATCCATGAGATCACTGTGCCATATATGCCCGGCAAGGACTACGATCTCTCGCTTGACACTGAATCTATCCCCCATTAGCCTTGGCCACGGATGACTCCCCTATCCATCCCCGTAAATGTGTCCGGATGCATTATGGTCGCACCGTTTAAATCCTCCTACAATCCGTGACTAACGAGTTGTTTACGTGGCTTCACTTTCTCCGCAACCCTTTTCTAATCCTGCTCGAATATTCACCATGGTGATCGATAGCGTATTCCGAATCCGTAGCGACGATATTTCCTTTGATAAGTTGCAGTAAAATATGTTAATACGAATGAAAGATGTAAATTTAACCTTCTATATTTCAAAATAGTAGTCTGTTTAAGGTGGTAATCTTCTTCGAGCTTTCTCCTTGCACATCTATATCTATATATTATAATAATCCAGGATTTTGAACGAAATACTTTAAAGGATGGAATTCTAAAGAAGAACCTATCTTCCCAGCATATCACGAAAACCATATTTCGCTCGTAAATTTAAAGAAGAATATTTGAATGATAAACGACGGCATGTGAAAAGGATTTTAGTTTTGAAGCAAGTCTTTATCTCTTTAAAATTTCACCCCAAAGCAGACGTATTTCACAAGCTAGACTAATCATTTTATCAATATAAGTACCACATTCTGCTATTCGGCATTGAAGCTTTACCCTCGAGATTTTATCGTACCCGACAGAATTCAACGTGTCCCAAAGTGGCTAAACACATTAAAACCCTTTCTTGCGGACACCCCTTTATAAAGGATACCCCAACGAGCTGACAGTTTCATTACGTACCGATCGGAAGTAATGCATTTCTAATTAAAGCCTTCCTCTGCAGACACCCCTCGATAATGGACAATCACGAAGGTCCTGAGAGTGTCCTAATGAAGGGATTACAGTGTAAATTAAAACGCAGAGAGCAGTCAATCCATTTACGAGTGGGATTGCTCCGACTCTGAACTCCGGTCGGGAGATTTAGATATTTTTCGTAGTTGACGTATGCAGTATGTAGTATATATGACGTACGAAATGCGTTTGCATATTGTAGTATATATGACGTACGAAATGCGTTTGCATTGATGGCTGGACTATAAATTCTAAGTGGCTCACGATCAAAAAGTTGGGAAAACATGGGAATTCATACATCAATGGTCACCATAATTTAAAATCATGTACACTTTTGAAATATAATTCGAGAAAAAAGACTTATTCACTTGGAAGTAATAAAACTTACCAAGAAGAATAAATAGCGTTGGCGTATTAAAATTCATATAAATACAAAAGAGTCTCTAACAGAATCCTCTGTTATTCACGACGACAAGACTTTTCGAACCATCCAAAGCAACTAACAGCACAATTAAATGTATCAATTCCAAAAATAAAAACCTAGCAACATTAAATATTTTGTGAGTCGATAGAAACCTATTATAAATTTTCTCTAAATATTCCATTTATTCTTTAAGTTACTTCAATGAATAAGAAATACAGATGATCAACAACTAAAAAGCGATAAACCGTGCATAAAAACAGCAAATATTGGATTGCTCAAGTATGAGTGAGCAGGATATCGATTTCGGAAAAGAGCATCAAACCCGGATTTCCCGAGAATTATACGCTTAGGTCACTTAATTCGAAATGAATGTCATATGTCAACCTTCTTGTGTCATAGAATCGCCATCTTAAGTAAGATGATTCGCCAATCGATTGAAGTAAACATCTTCCAGTTTCCAAGGACACGAGGAGCAGCGGAAATGGATTGGATTGAATGCAGAAAAACCTGTATTCACCCGGATGCTGGAAGAAGTCATAACGGAAGTTTTAATGTACCTTGCGACATGGTATCATCAGAGAGATAGGTGTGCTTAAAAACTCAACAACTGATACTTTTTTACTGCTGGATAAGGTTCGTCATGTAATGTTTTTCCTGGCATGATATTTAGTTTCTTACAGTGATAAAAATAACTAGAATTGTAACTTCTTCAGAATCATCATCATGTGGTTGAATATACTTTTTTATAGAGCTCTCAAAGTAAAAGATACGATTATATAGTTTTAGACCTGAAATTTTGCCGGAAATAATGCCTAAAACTATTGATTATTTCGTTAAGTTATCTATTGGTGCTTGATTCGATATCTTGAAAGGAACGTAGAGTGAACAAACATAGAACTTCTCAGTCAAGTAGGAAGTTTTTTGAATAACAGGGTTACTATTCTATCATATATTATTTACGTGACCACATACCTGTAACTTACAACTTGTAACTGTAACTTTGTTAGAAGACTTGCACCAATTTCTTCTATGTAATTGTGAATCTAAAAGGCAGTCAAAAATCACTTAGTGAACCTCAGCTGCATATCAGTTAAATGGTTTTATATGATCTTACCTATTCAATTTTACTCATCTAAAATTCATTGAGAACGATACTATTTATGTCTAGAAACGTTTCGTATAAAATGAAATTTAATATTAAATGACCTTAATTCAACTGCAAATTTGCACATTCTTCGAAATTAGAAGAATTATTTTGAATTGAGCAATGAGAATTGAGTTCGCTTTGACCAGTTACAAATTAATTAACTGATTTTATTATTTAAAAAATTATATATTTTTTTATTAATGTAGGAAAATTTAAATTTAAGTCGTCTACATGTGTATAAATAGTTTTATAATTTATATTTGCATATTTTATTTATTACTATCAGCGTAAAAATCATAAAATTTATACATTGTCATCGTATCATGATTGTAAAAAAATATTATCTTAATGTTTTAAATTATTGAATAAAACCGACCAACAATCAATTTAATGAATTGAGTGGCCTTCATATTCACGATATTCAACTGTATGCGCATTATTATACATAATGACCGCAATTTAATCTGTATTTGAATATCTTGTCTTGTGATTCTAATATTTTGTGGAAGAAAGAAATACACCGGAGTCAAATTTTTGTCCTTTATAAATACCGCTCTGTAATGACATGGTTGTTCCCTTCGGCCAATTTAAACCGCTCATTAATCGGCATCCACAACAATGCTACTCAAAAATATAAGTTTATATTATTGTCACCATAATGGTATCGTATTTCAGATTTAAAACGAGGAAGATACTCCGTCATTTACCAATAGAATATCTCTTCATTCGATTGTATTAAGATGATCACTCCTTAAAAGCTGTCACGGATCTTTGTCACGAGTGATTTCACCGCGCATGAATATTCAAAGAGGACATATCCACCCATTCCCGAGAATCATTTCGAAGGCTTTTTTCAAAATGCCCAATCCTTGGAAGAAAGCCCTTCGATTAGAAAAAAAATCGCTGAGGACTCTAAGGCAACGAGGAACGTGATAGAAAACATCAGATAACCACTTCGGGAATACTCCCATAAATCACAAATCCCATGTAACAACTGTCTTCGTGATTCGTGTCGAATTGTGCGATAAAATTTATGCGAGTTTCTCCCCGCAGAGGGGGGTTGGGTGACGTTATTATTCCCCCATAATCCTGTGCGGGGAGAAGCGCAATCTCGCTGGATAGCCCTTCACCCGTGCCCTTGACCGTGAAAAACGTGCATCTTTTCCAGCGAACCGCTTTGGGTTCGTGACGCTAAGGAATCACGCGCCGAAAAGAGCTGCTCTGTAGCAATCCGAGATCCCATCTCCTCAGGTTCGCCAATCAACCCTTTTACGATCGCTGGAATATGGTAAGAATTGCGTTGCTAGGATATGGGGCTGTTTCGGAAATAAAATCTCCCCCGGAAATAAAATTGGAGTAGGGATTGCTAAATCAATACCACCCTGAAGTTGAAGGTTGCGTATGTGAAAAAATTCAAGACTGCTAACATCGAAAGAAAAAGTCTCAAAACATCCAAGAAATTTCACATACATGTACGAATAGATTATCTGTAGATAACTTCACATAAAACTTTGCATTCCTAACCATCCTCACTATAGTGTACAAATTTATCATATGCTGCACTTCTAAACTGAGATAAAAAGATTAATAATCGTGAATAACATACCAAACAATTACATACTGTATACTTTCAATAAAGACGATATGGTTATAATTAAAAAGATCATGTCTGTTTCTGGATAGCCTTAACTGATTCTCAAAAAATATTCATCAAGCCATTTTTATGTATTCGTATTACAGATCTCTGTGAATCTACTCTCTTATTGGTGTGAATTTGGAGTGAAAAAAAAATTTTAGCTAGTCTCTTCTGCGACACAATCAGACAAAATCTAAACTAGAAAAATAGCTGGTTACTAAGCAAAATGAACTGACGAAACAAGCTGTATCCATTAACCTTAATGGACGTATTAACGAAGGCAAAAATACAATGGAAAATCGAATGAATTTAGAGATAAGAGCTATATATTATAAGATATCCGCTAAAACATTAGAATTCACTTAAAATTCTCATTTAGGTCGATAATAATTATTTTCCATTCAAAACTATTTCGATTTAAAATTCCGTACATTGTTGTAAAGTACGTGAATTAAAATATCTCCTCCCCTTGGTAACTGAGATACTTTTTTATTTAAAGAAGCGACTTTTTATAAATTTTGAAATTTAATAATGTAATATACATACATCCATAGTTATATATTTTTTAAATTTTGGTTTATGAAACAAAACGGGCGTGGAAATATGATAGCCTTGAATGCCCTCTTGAGTTTTGTAAGAATGGATATAAAAGGAATATTCCAGAGTTAAGTATTCAACAACCAAGTTGTCACATTATATAGGAGCCCTTACAGCCTCCTCCCACTTTCCTGTCAAAGGATTGAGTTCGCACTTTTGATGACCGGACTTTATCACGCACTTTATGGGTCCATTTTCAAGGCTTCCCGTTGTGGGAGCAATGAATCTCTTGGAAACAAGTTCCGAGTCACGACTGCCATTCTGTCGCCCTCCATTCAACTGTAGTAAAGAAAGGGAGCTGATGGCTGGACCCGAAATCAGGAGAACTCGCAGTATAAGACCTTTCTTATAAAGAATGACGCGAAACAGCAATCTAAATTAAAAAACCTGCGAACTCATTTGACTCTAATACGAAGAAAGTAATCGATTCCTTCGAAAAAAAAACATTCACGCACACTTAGAGAAAGTATTATTCCCCAAAAGATAAGATGAATTCAGGGAAAAGTCAAAATCGCAGCGTTGAAAAGATTTTTAAGAGAGTATTATAATAATAAAGATTATTACAAGGAACATTTAAGATCTAATACCTCATACGAATATCAATACGTTGAACAATAGTAAATAAGATTACGAAATTGTAAGCAGATTATAAAAAAGAATTCTCTCCATTAGTAAAATATTCTATTGTTGGAAAATTAATATCGACAATAAGCAACCACTTATTTTCGAGAATGAAATTTTGTTCCAAGTGTAATGTTGTAAAGTACTTCATTTCCATATTTATAAGGATTAACAAACAATAACATTCTAATATTAGATACTTGTTAGATACACTGCCCGTTATCCGTTAGCATGTACAGATTATCAATTCCCCTCGATATGAATAACAATCAATAAAATTAGGTAATACAAATGATGTATTCTAAAGTTAAAATTAAAAATCATCAATTTTGAAACGCTTCATCCTAACCAAACCGAAAATGTTTCTTCGAATTTATAAACTCTCAGAACTTGTCATTTATATTTCAAGCTTTACGTACATCATAAAAATGTACAATGAATATTTCAGAAACATGATACGCATCGCCTATCCACACGCCTTGGCTGCCTTTAATCACCTTATACGAATATATTATTCAGGTTATTAGATACCGTTCCGCTTGCCTGAGCCACGTTCCTCTATCACCCATTGAATTAAATGAGTAATCTATTCTGAAAAATAATATACTAACGATATGAAATCAAAATTATTCTCTCAACGCTTTTCACGCAGTCATCTTTCATATACAAGCAACCAATTTAATCTTCAGTCAATCTTCCGAATACATTGATTCTTTTACTAGCTTAAAACTTTTCTTCTATTTTCATAAAGCATTTTTCTCTCATATTTTTGTAAAAATCATAACTGAAATCCTCGATATGAGTATATTTAAATTATAAATTTTAATTGGAAGATTAAGGGACGAGATTTTCAAATACTTAATATTTAAATTCAAAATACTCCGCCTAAGATGTGGATGATGTACTTAATTAAGTACTCAAAACTAGCAACCTTATTAGCAATTCAGAAATAACTATAGGTCACGAAGATTTTCGGCTAGAGTAGTTTCTAGTGTACATTAGAAGAAGAAAGCTAGCCCGCTGGGATACAGCTTTAATAAATCACATCTTTTTGCGAATTTTTTCAGCATCCGGTAGGTAACTTGTACCTTACAATTTTTCAAAGACTCTCATAAACATAAAAAGCTGCAGCTGCAGTTGCAGACGTATGAGAGACTCATAAACACCTTCAACATCCGAGTAGAAGAGGGTTGAAGACTTGAGGGCTAAATCCATCTCGTATTCGTTGTTTTCAGGGAGATGACTTGCCCTTAAAAATTAAACCGAGATCTTATCCAGAAATAAAAATGTCTGGCTCAAAAGAAACTCGCGAAAGAAACGGTCACATTTAAAGTAAATAGTAAATAAGGTTTGCAAATACTTGGAGTAAAACTTATCAATGTCAAAAAATTTGCTAGGTTTAATTCCTTCGCGTTTGTTAGCCGTTATTTTTGTGTCTCTTTTTCCAGAGTTTGCCATAGCTATTTAATTATAGGCGTGTGCTACCCACTTTGATAACTGGTAGCTGAGAATTAAACGTCCCAAACTAAATGTCGTGGAAAATAAATTCTATCATTACCAATCTTGACGGAAACACCGAAGTAATTTCAACGACTGAATCACCTCTTGCAATGAACAATCAAAATCCGGAAGCGCCCATTTGGTACATGGAGCTAAAATCACCTTTTCTAATGAAACTCACGTAATATAATCACATCGACATGGATGGAAACTTTTCATGACGTCAAAAGTGAGCATTAATTCGAAAATCATGACGTTAGATTTCTATCGTGTCGTAAGGAAAATACGTGCTCTCCAAGGTAAAGCTCTCTTCGTCCGCTTCCTACCTAAAGTTTGATCATACTTTTCTTCGCTTTTATAGCTGCCATAAGAAATGTAATATGGCTTATCAGACGATGAGGAATGAGATAGTTTCGTTTGCCAAACCAAATCGTAACAGAAGGTTTAAATAGTCTGTAATAGCAGTCTGTTATATACATTTATTAATATTTTCCATCCCATGTAAATTGACGTAAACTAAATTATTAAAAAGAACAATTCATAATAACTAAAGTTGAGATAAAACTAAATGTAAACTAGATATTTTTCTCGATTTCAAAGAAACATTTTCAGTGATCAAAGATTTCAAATATTGTAATGTTATGAAATAATTCGTAAATCAATAAATTTGCGACAGTGCTTCCTATCCTCATTATTAATAGGGTAAATAAAATACAGTTCATAATTCTAGCCTTGAACTTTAACTGAAAAAATGTCATTCGGAGTTGGCATGTAATCAAAAGAATTTTTTTCCTTGCGGATATGTTACGGTTATGAAATCGTGAAAGTGTGCGACGACTAAAAGCGCTTTCTTTAAAGAAGTATCCGCGCTTTTGGAACGACGTCATCTTTATGTAGATCGAGAGAGCTTTTAATGACGTGGAAAATTGAATATCGTAGCTTGAATCCTCACTGATACGTGCGTATGAATGAAAGCATCCGAAAAATTTAGGATTTCGCGAATGCAGGAAATTTTCGGTGCTTTTACCCTTTCATGAAATTGATATTAGGTTGCTATGGTAATTATTTATCAACTCTAGAAGTTACTTCGTAAACAAGATTTTATTTTCAAAATAGTATATAAAAATATTTATGTCAAATCCAATTATTCGCTGTTTTTTGTTATTGCCACGCCCTGTACAATCTCAACTATTATTTTTGCTAATTTATGCTCGTCATTCAATTTTCTTATATCCTTTTTACTTGAAATCTTACTGTTGTATTATCACATTAGTTTAAATAAAATGGATTTCCTTATGAAATAATAATAAAATATCTTTTTCTATTTTATTCGTCGAATTTTATCCTATAACACCATCGCATATTCCAATTTCGAAATCCTGATATTATATTATAAATACATAATGAATATTCAATTTTTGGAATTTACTATACTTGTTGTTAAAGATATAAGTATTCGAATATATATATTTAATATATTATAATTAATTCCAAAGTGTGATAAAATAATCCAAGAATTGACTATATCATTTTCAAATCTACGAGGATTTTATAAGACTGTTAAAACAATACAAGGCTTAAGTTACAGTCAACGTCTCTACTTCGACCTGCGAGATTTAACCCGCACTCCTTTAACGGATATCGTAACTTGATTTACTATCAAGGTCTTCCATTGTTTTTGTCCCTTGTATCACATTAATTAGAATATTCTTCTTTTGAGGAAAACATTTTCAAATATGCCTCACATCCTCCAGAGAAGAATTAGATTTCATTGCATGGTTCAGTGTATTATCATCACATTTCTCTTACCTAAAACGTAACTACTACTACGTATTTTCTATGTACTATGTTTCAACATTGTAAATTTTAGGGAACTTATATTTGCGGTAATTTTCAATAAAAATGAAAATGAAGTTAGTTGGAATATGATCAACAAGTTTACGCTTTCTTTTAGAAACAGTATGCCTAATAAAGCATATTAATAGAAAATATTTTGACCATTGGCTAAAACAAAAATATTTAAAATGGGGGTGTTCTAAGGCGTATGTTGATGTTGGATTCGAGATAAAAACTTTTTTTAACTTTCCTTTACTGTCAAACCTTGAGAAATAAAAAAAATTGTTTTATGTAGAGTGTAGGAAGTATGAAAATTCAACAATATTAAGCATTTTAATTTTAATCATACACAAATATTATTAATTATAATCAATTTTCGATCCTCCGAAAGAATTAACCCTAGGTAGTTGTTTTGGATTCCAGTTCAGAGCATTCTCGATTAATTCAGAAATTAAAGAAAATTGTTCTTATATCTCTGAACCAGCCTCACTCTTCTATTGAATTCATACGTTGCACGTTGAATCTATGATTCCAAGATAATATATAACTATATCCTATATACTTTTAGCAACACATATCAATAGGAGAATAAGTATCTAGTTTTACATATTGTTATGATTGTAAGATCACAAGAGTGGCGACTTACTCTTATTCGTGCAACTGTGCAATCAAGTGTAGCGATTCAATGGATTCAACACTAAAGGTGAAAGTAATAGTTTTTAAAAAATCCATCGCACAGCAAAGTCACGGCCGCTACGTGTGCAACAGAATACAAAGTAACATAAAGGGCGTTGCGAGGCCGTTGAAAAACATTTCGCTACTATTGTTTCTTCCAACCCCCTTCAGCTTTTACGTGGAAGTGTGACGTCACGACGCGAGAGTTATTCTTTGTCAAAGGTCAGCGCAATCCATTCCTGAAAACGAATATGCAATCAAGGGCGCTTGGTCCCCCCGCATCCATTCTTGCAAAGACGTGGGCAACTTACCTCCAAGGACAGGGGGCAGCGTGGGATATCCCAGTCATCTTCCTCCCTCCAGTACAACATCCGCTTCTCTCACGTCGTCACGCGCGACCTAGCTAATGACTCATCTTCATCGGGGAAGGGAGGCAGATGAACTTGTTTCACAGAAGTAAGATTGCCTCCTTTATTAAAATATATACTTGATCAAATTTAACCCTTAATTCTTCATTCGAGACACGGAATTCCGGTGGGGATTTCCTGAAAGGTGCGATCATCTCAAACAGAAAGCGTTCCTTTGTTTATCACCACATTATGTTGATCAGATGACAGACAGCTGCCTAATGATATAACTGACGTAACGAAAATAGCGTTTAGAAGTATAGACAACAAGCAATAGTTTTGCTCTCCAAAGCAAATATAATAATTTTATGACTGAAGAATAATTAAAACTTCTTAATATCTGCACGGAAGCATTAATCCGTTGATTTTTATTTCAAATCCAACAAGTTACGAAAATTAAAATAATATTCACCAATTATACGACTATTCATTAGTAATTAAATGAATCTTTTGAAATTTTCAGAGTAAATTAAACTAATTCAGATAAAATTACTATATAAAACGCTTTATCAATTCTTCGCGGATATAATGATCGTTAAATATAAATTTGACGATGGCTCACAGTCGATGCATTAATTGCTAAATAAAATATTCTGACGTGGATATATTCTTAATTTTCGGTTTCATTTTACTTATTAATCACATATAACTAAATAGCTATTTTCATTTCAATAGAGCAATTCTATCAATTAAAGAAACTCTACTATATATCTTTAGAACTCTAACATATCTCGAAGTTATATTTCCTTCTTCGTTTCTTTTAGTTTAATGTTATCCCTATTTCGAATGTCAAGATAGAAAACAAAAGGACTTTTACAAAATCATTTATAAAAGTGATTTATAACAAGCAAAATTACCTTTTGCACAGAAAAGAATTGGTAAATATTTTAATGACTATTCTTCAACATCTTCTAGGTACTAATTTATATGGATATTCCTATGATTTCATGAAATACTTCTTGAAGATCTATTCTATGAATTCATTGGTTAACAAGTAAACAAAATAAAATTTAAAAAATCTATGGTGATCATAAAGATGGATAGGATTAAATAAAATATCAGTTTTGAAAAATATTAAAATTTAAAGTAAAGCATTAAATACAAGTACAATAATAATATAGTTTATTGGGTAAAAGGATCTCAATAATCGAATTTTCAAAATACTCTTTTTATTTTCTTGATTATAATCTGATACACGTAAGTACAATGTATGTATTTACAATTCATATAGTCTTTGTATTAAATGGTATGTTGCTCAGGTGTTTTTGCTCACCATTGCAATTTACCAATTATATCACCTTTAATGATAGTCCAATTTCAGAACATCCACAAACAGTTAAGCTTAAAACAATTCTTGATACAACAGCATTAGCAAAATTTAACTTGCTTAGAAAGACTTAATGACAAATATTTGTAATACTTCAAAATAGCTTGAGCTAAAGAATTGTGCTTTTTGACAACTGCTGGGAATGGCAAAGTAATTTTTTGAAAATGATTGGTTTTCAACAATAATGATTATAAATAACATTCAATAATTTTTAACCAAACTCAGAATAAATCATTCTCTTTTCTAGAGAACACTGAAATGCCCTTTCAGGATAAGCTCTATTATCAATAATATGTTATCAATGAAACATCATAAAATCTAGTGAGAAAACAGTACACTCAGAAAAAGGACATTTAACAGCATAAATAAATAAAGTATGATAATAAGAAAAAAGCATCAGGTATAATTAATCATGAAGAGAACAACCCCTAATGATAAGCTTCTTTCCCAATGTAATACATTATATATTTCAATAGCATGACACATATTCCATTCAAAATATGTGTCTATTAAAATCTGTACAAGCTTTATTTCATCATATATTTGTCCACAAATTTTAAGCATATAAATACACTTTTATAGCCTAAAATAGGTTCATCTTATATACAAAGGATTTTGCACTGACCATGAAATTAAAAGATGTCTAATAAACAGATAAATTACTGAGATAATATTCTATCAACAGCCATGAGGGAAAATTCATTTGATTTTGGTATCAGTTTAAAGTGAAGTAATTAAGATAAAACAAATTACCTATACAATTAATTAACAGTACATTATTTGGTAAATTAACAAATTTTATGACCAATTACATAATAAATTATACATCTTTGCAGTAAAAATGATAGTGCTTGGAAGATAGCTTTCCCTGCTGACCCTGAATTACATATAATTCTATAATACTATGGATTTATATTTTATTAATATTTTCCTGCAAATACATGAGTAGGCCATATTATTAGTACTGATTATTTTTAATTATCTTTCTTGGATAACCATTTATACAACAAATGCTTGGTAGCTGATTTATACCTCCAATGTAACAGTAATTGCATATACAATATTACATCTCTCATCTTGATAGTCATTAATTATGTACATACATTTCAGCTACTGCATATATACAATATAAGAGTTTACCAGTGAGAACACCCTATGCTTATGAAAGGCAAGTGAAATTTAAAATAGTGAGCAAAGTTCATAAATAAACTTATGTGAATAATTAACAGTGATTTCAGATAAGATTGCTTAAGTTTAGAATGAGACAGCAACTACATTTAAAATAATAAGTGAAATCTCATGATCTGTCTGTTCGTATCAATAAGAAGGTTGGTAATGTAACACAAGATTCTTAAAAGGATCTATTTCCATAACCACCCTAGCCTTATGATGAGAATGCAATAATTGCAGTATATCTTCACATTAAGGATTGATACTCAGAAATGATTACATAAATTCAGAAGAGAAACTAATTCCTTTCTATGAGATGGAAATACCACTTATCTGATTAAATCAATAAGAATAAGTGAGTAAATGAAGAGGCTTTTTCAAAATATTGGACAAAACTTGAGAGGATTCTAAATTTAAATACACATTTTCATGTTAATAAACTGTATTTATACAAAGGTATCATAATACACCAACAATTTAGTATTTTGGAGTAAAATGTAGATAAATGAGGATCATACTCAGTTACTGCAAATAATATAAGAAAAAATTTGTATCCTATAAAAAATCCGACATCATAGGGTAATTACACTAATATTAAACCAAATTTCATGCATAAAAAATTAATCACCATGAAATTACTTGTAGCTTGAATCAGTTAAGCTCAAAGTTGAATCATATCAATTAAAACAGACTTGAAAATTAAAATATTACTCATATGGTATCTCTTCTTCTAATACTGCTGATAGCTAGAGGACCAAAGAAATTAATTGTACCCCATATTAATAATCATGGTATTTCCATCAATCAGTCTAGAATCAAACATAAAAAGCTACAACTTTTTATGTCCTGATTTTTATGATTTGTACCTACCAAGAAGTAAAATTCTAAATTTTTAAACAAATATCTTTGGTTCAATAATACTCTAAAATCTATACTTCTTTATTTAGACTCTCCAACTGTATAGAAAATATCAGGATTTTATACACATCAATAAAAATCTTTTGATAAAATAGATGAAATATGTGATAATCAGTTGCTCAACTGTAGAATACTTCTGAGAGAGCATAAAAATATTTTGTGCATATAGAAAGTTTTGTATTTGTTGAGAATAAAGTTTTACCCTAACAATTAAATAGTAAAACATAAAGAGATACACTACCTTACCTCAATAAGAAATTAATAACATACATAAAATTAATTTTAATTGATTTTGATTATCAGTTCTTACCTCATCAAAAGAACAATCAAAGAAATTTGGCTTAGAAGCAGCATAAGAATGCAATAATGTATTACAATACATCAAAATGTAACTGTTTATATTATTGTGTGTTCTTAGATTAAATAGCATAATAAATAAATAATTTCACTATTTAAAATACATGGATTATGTGAAATTCTTCCCTTTGTACAGATAGTAATTTTTACAATAGAGGCAATGCATTTGTTAACTTTCAATAATCACTATGGTAATTTGGATTAAAATTTTGAAAAATATCTATATAAAACTGAGATGGATACATTTAGCTAAAATATTTCTATACCAAATATTTCAGTCAGATTTGAAAATTGCAGGCATTTTTTATATTATTGCTCTACTTAGGAATCTCTGAAGATCAGAACATGGTTTTCGAACTCAACTTAAACTTAACATTAAGCTCTAGATTAGCTAAGCTAACTCAGAAAAATTAATGGAGACAGGATACTGAAGCAATAGATGAAAGAGAAACATTTAATTTCCACCATAATTAAGGTATGAATCATAACAATGAGATAGGAAGAGAAAAGGTTTAACATTAAGAAAATTTCAAACTGAAACTTCCAAATATCACTCCTACAACTGAAAAATTCAATGTTTACACAGGAAATATTTGGTTAGATATTCAAGAAATTATGATATGTAAGTATAATGCACAACATATATTAATCAAATTTAATAATGGAGAGAATAAATATAAAATAGAAAACATTATGCTGATAAAAATATTGAACAGAAGCAATTTCTAGATTCTAGAAAAAGGGAAAAACTTACGAATATAACAACCAAAGCTCAGATAATAAGGCATGAAATATCTAATGAAATGAGATCTATATTAATTTAATGCAATATGAAAACATGAAATATTTTCCAAATTTATAATTGATAAGTACCAAGATTAATCATATTCTAAAAATACGTAAGTTATTTAAAATGGTTGACAAACAAATACTGAAACACCAAAGATAATAATGACTGTGAACATAAATGATGGTTTTCTGATATGAACCATAAAATTGTATAATCTCTATGAATTGATTGATTACATTTTAGAAATGGATTATCATTAAAGTAATTTTTAAATATATATATACATAAAAAATAACTTCATTTTTCACAGATAATAATGCGTTAGCTACTAGAGATAAATAATATTACACCATTAATGAATTTTGATGCAAAAACTAAATACATTCTGGTCCAAAGAATGAACTTAGTGATCAAAATACATTATTACAAATGAAATTTTAAATGAATAATAGATACATTTACAGAAAATTTTTCAAAATTAAAGGTTCCCTTTAGTTTTCCTATGTGCCAAAATTTTGCTCCATATTTAAAAATAATACAAACACAGCTGTTACATCTAGCATAAAGCATTGCAGATTATCTACAAATTATTCATCACTGAAAAGCAGGTACTTTATGATTTAAAGAATAAAATGTAGCAGTCGGAAGATCATAATCATATACTTTTGAAATTTACGAACATATATAACTATATATAGTCAAATATTTTGCACTTCATTAATCACATCATAGGAGCACCATTATTCAAAAACATATTCAGTATTTCTGCATACAAAGTCAAAGATACAATAAAGGTATTATATTGGAAATGATATGGTAGATGATGGGTGACATTCTACCGCAAACAGCATTCTAAAAATATGTAATTTTCTTCAAATGATCACTACCCATGTTATAACTATTTCTATGAAAGCTTTGGCAATAAATTAAAAATATATTTGGCTAATCTGTTCAAAGGCTTTACTTACATAAGGGACAAGGCATATGAATCGCTACAGAAATTTGTACATAAACTTCTGCATCATTCAAGATAGTTGCTCCTTCCCCACTATTTATGTCTTCCTGAAAAATAAATATTATTGAGGTTTATAAGAGGCTCTCACACACTAAACAAAAAGAATATTAGATGAAGATAAATATTATAACTAGAAATTTATCTAAGGTGATAGGCATGTACAAAATTAAATATTCTAGCCTACTAACTTCTGCAATCAAATGGCAAAGGAAGAAAGTTGATAGAAATGATTTATAGGACTAAGATAATAAAAGCTCTAAACAGCAACATATTTCTATTTGATGACCCTTTCCTTGAGCATTAATAAAAAGAATGATTTAAAACAATGTAATAAGATCTACTAAAAGTAGTCTACATCCATAATATGTTCACTTTTTAGGTATTATACACTGTAAACTGATGAAGCATACGATGATTTCAAAAGAGGTTTCCAAAAAGCTAACTCTCAATAGGCATTTGAGATATATATCTGATTCACAATATAAACAAATACAAAATTCTGGTATTATAATGTATACTTAGCAGCGAGTTTAACAGCAAACTTCACATTCATTCTAAAGAACTCATATAATACCAGGTCTAAAAATTTAAGTTTTCCTGAGCAATAAGCTCAAAAGTACAAGGATCTGTAGATTCTGCTGTGATTGAAACTTGTTGCTGGTAAACTTGACAGTAATGGATGTAACTTGAAGGAACTTCTTTGCAGTGAAAAAGAAATATATAACTTAGAGATCCAAAAATTTTACATACAGTTTGAGAAATGAGTTGATTTAAAACTGTCTGAATTGGTTTTATTTTAAAGAAACTAGCAAAATGAATTGAACTGAATCAAAAGGAAAAAACTTAATACAGTAATATGATCTGAATAAAAGAAGGTTTTTATCTTCAATTATGCTCAATAGAAGAACTGATATCAGAGATACGATAGAATAATTAGAGTTACTGACATTGAATGCAACTTTAAATTAATTTCTAGAGAATAAGATTGACCAATCATCATTAAGACTAACTGAAATCTTAAAACATCTCTTGGATTGAAAACTAATCTTAAAACATGACTCCATTTTGATTTCAAAATATAATACAAATTTATCTGATTATATCAAACCATGAAAATTAAACAGAAATTACCTGAGGGTTGGAACTGGCAAGCGACTAGTAGAAGCTATAATACCACCTCCCATACTGAGAGGCCTTTGAGAAGCACGTCGTCCTCCTGCAGACATTAATGAAGAACCATCAACCGACTTCCTTCTCCAGTTTGGATTTTCATCAAGCCCATCTTTCTTGAGGATCCATCTCCGGCTGATATTCTCAGATGTGGATTCCTCATGTGAAAGGCTGCTACCTGTACTCTGTCTTTGTCTGCCCCTCACACCACTAGAATGCAAGTATATTCTGACATAAACATTACAGATGGAAGATTGAAAGGTCAAATAAAACATTTAATAATAATATTTTACTAATCACAAACAGCTGTGTCTACCCAGTCACATGTGATTTAATACATGGATAAAACATACATCCATTTCCTGGAAGGAAAATTTCCTTCATGAATCAAAACTGGGACCTAGGTATAAGAAAGTTAACATGCTAATCCCACTGCCACCAAGACCATCATAAACTTGAACAAAGAAACCAACGCCAAAATTGACTATAAATCTATAAATGCTTTCCTACTTGTATAGCTCGTAGATTCTATTCACCAGCATAAAGTAATACAGGAGCTCTAAAATTGAAATTGTGCTACAAAGGCTTCCATAAAACCGAATCAACAGTGTCTTTGATTTCCAACTTTGAATGAAGCCTAGAAAACAGTTTTTCCATTTCTATAGAAACGAAGTACAAAAATATTAGGAACTGATAAAGTTCTTAAAATGAATCACATGATAATATCCTACATCAGTACCCCACAAGCTAAATAAATGCTCTTAATCATTTTGCTTCTACTTCTGCATAGCTATAATCCAAAAAAATATCTTTTACCACTGCTGCAGAAAATTGTAAGTATGTGGTATGCAAATCATATTTTTAACAAAATTTGATACAGAGGTTGATAGCGGGTAAAGGTAGATAGTTGATCCTTGGGAAAGGTCAACATAATTCTCACCCATTGACCCTTCTTTCAGGACTCTCAATATGACTTCCTGAGGAGATGTCCCTCTCCAATCCACCTCCAGAAACGCTTCTCTGTTTTTTAACAATGGGCAATGCTCTGACTAACAGAGACGAGCCATTGCTTGTGTGACGTATCCCTTGGATTGGTCCAGAGAAGCCTGAGGATTGAAGTCGAGAACCTGGACTGGAAGCTCTACTTGTTCCTGGACTAGAGTGGGCACTGCCAGTTGCAGGTCGCCTAGGAATGCGACCTGATGGAAGAGGGGGGGACTTAAAGAGGGCTGAAGATATTCTTCGTCCAGTTGCACCCCCTAAAGAACCCCTCTGCATACCAGGCTGCTGCTGTAATCTTCCAACTCCATGCAGCTCCTCTTGAGATAAAGATCTGGATCCATTCCTTAATGAGGAGCTATGGGTTGGGATATTTGTTCCACCTGACTGAGGTAAAATGCAAGACTGAGGGCGTCCTCCAGGGCCATTTCCAGATTGATTGCCTCTGACTGAACTATTCCATCCACTTCTAGTAAAATGTGGCTTATGTAAGTGAGACTGAATATTGGTTGTGGTTGTAGTTCCAGTTGTGGATCCTGCATAGGCGACAGAAGTAAACATAATGACCTCCAATCCGTATTATATTATTACTTTCAGAAGTGTATCAAAGCTAACACTTTAGGAGAACTTAATTTCATATAATGAAAATAGTATTTGAACCACTTTATTAATATTATTTCACCCACCAGAGGATTTTATATCATTATTAGTCCTGTCCAAAGCTGATTTTGAGCCCTCTACATTATACTGCAATCTTTTATTTCCTGCGTACATCACACCCTTCCTCGGTGTACTTTGATTGGTTTCACTTTGTAGCTCTTCACCATCTTCTCCTACATTCTTTAAAAGTAAGAAAGGTAAAACAAAGATTAATTAGGGATTGATAATAGAGTTAAATTTATGCTGAGCTATCTTGATTAGTCTGACAACAATTAATATACAATTCAAGAATCCATCAATGAGAAATATCAAGATGAATGAGTATACGAAACATTTAAAATATGTGATGATACAAATCAGACAAGTGAAAGTTATAGAATTAAAATGTACTCCTTAATTATAATGAGATATTGGACAATATCTCATAGTTCCATTATAGGAAATACATTGTAATAGCAATATTGTATTATATAATAGCAATACACATATTACAACATTAAAATCAAACTAATTTAGTATCCTCTAACAACTGTTCAGTTTAACAAATTACATTGAAGCAAGGATCAATTACAGATCAAAAATATATTTTAAACAATTTCTATTAAATTAAAATTAAAAATAATATTTTTAAATAAAACTTAGCATGTGGGTCAGACAAAAATAAATACTAACTTTCAAGAATAAATACCTTAATGGGAAAAATATAAGGTTGTGAAGGAGTTGGAAGATCAGAGCAGCTTGCTACCACCATCCTAGTCTTATGAACAGATGCATTTCCTGTTTTAACTCCTATATTGCTTCCAGACTTCCCAGAGATGTTATTCCTTTTGACACTTATCATATTGCCAGCTCCTCCATATGAAGACTGAATATTTGAAGAGGTAATGCCATGAAGGACATCAGATGGTGAAGCAGATAAGGAACAGATGGAGGTAACACCAATTGATTGTTGATAATCTGATAGAGCTTCTTGTTTTTGTGAGGAAAAGAGCATTTCCCGAATCGTGGGTACTCTCATAACTGGAATACAAGTGTTCCTTGGTACTGGGGAAGACTTGTTACTCAAAGTTGTTTGTATCCTCACACCAGCATCAATGTAGAATTCATCAGTCGTAGGATCCAAAGTATCAGGGATCATTGGAGAACTAAGAGGTGAGAGTCCTGATTAGATAGTCATGATAGTCAAATTCATCATCAAAATCTGATATGTTTACATAATTTACAAGAACTATATGACATCTATGTGGACAAATTGGAAAAATTCAAGGATAATAAACAATGATAAATAAAAATAACTAGCAAGATTTTTCTTCTCATATTATAGCGCAAATACAAGAATAAAAAATATTTACACACCACAAATAAAAAAATATGAACTTCAAATGCAAGAAAATTTAACAAAAAACTTAAATTATAGATACAACTATCATAGTGGTATATTGGTGTGCACTGGCGTGGTACACTGAAAAACACGATTTTCTGAGATGTTATCTTTGAGGCACCTTTAATATGTTTGGAATCTAAATTTAACAAAAGAATCAAATGATTGATTATAATTTCTACTATAAAGATCTATGAGATCAACAGTAAGGGATAGCTCAATACAACCTAAAATACTTACAGTAAGAGTGAACTACATATTTTAATAAAGAAATAGTTCAAAAATAATATTAAAAACTACCAAGAAATGTTATTGTGAATTCAATACTAAATATAGCAAAAAAATTCCACAGAATTATAATTTGGCAATGATGTATTTCAAATATATACTCTGCATCATGAGCATCCACTGCAAAGAGGAATTCAGGAAATAAAATAGTATTTAGGAGCTGAATTACAGTTATCATAAAATAATAACATTAAATGATATATTTTTAATTGAATAGGAATAAAATTAGAAACAGTTAAACATACTTACTGATTATCATCAATCAAACCTTTTCAAAAATGCATCAATTTGTTTCATAGAAAAAGAAGTTTAGAATAAAAATACATAAATGTAACTATGAGCATCAAAGCATTCCATATCTATTTTACTGAAGGCAATACATATAAATTAAAAAATATCAAATAAATGTCATGCATAATACAGCAATAAACAAGTTGGGAAAGCTAAGTTTAGTTATTAAGGAAATTAATTATGAAAGAGCCATAAGCACAGTAAAATAAGAAATCTGCAATATAGAAGGTTCCATAATGAAAGAATTATTATTTGTGCACAATAAATTTTAAGTTAATTCAATAAGTTTATTTCAATGATTCAAAGGGAAGTTTATTTTTACCAACATCAACTTGTAACATATATTTTATGATAAAATCAAAGAAAACATCTTAAGCGCTCACTGAAATTGAGATAACAAAAAATATGTATTTCATTAATTTGGGACTATATTATTTAGATCATTACAAAAAAAAGATAGTGATCAAATTTTGGCACTTGGTATATATAACAAATAATGATGAAATTTTCAATAAGTGAAGTAAGAGAAAATGTATGCAAACGTAATAATTACTTGATGAATCACTGATTGTTTTTCTTAGTTGAGTAATAAATACTGATGTTGAGTTTCTGGTAAATTTCATAAAAATTCCCAAGTAAAATACTTATCATAAAGAAGTCAAGAAAACATATTAATAACCAAAAATATTTCAGGAGCTATGAGACCAATTTTTAATTATTTTACAAAATTGGATACCAATGCAAGAGATCAGAAAAGCATAATGATTGGTCAAGTAAATCCCCAAATATTTTCCAGCACCAATTACACCTTTCATGCAGAGATAAAAATAAGATTCCAAAATTCAAGGATAAGCTACTTAAGCTCTTTGTATATTATAAAAAAAATGAGATAGAAATAAATTTAAGTGCATTTAGTTAATAATACAAAGCATTATGCCTTAAGCTGACTCTTTCTATATAAATATGTTAGTGCCACCTTAAGTGTTTGTAATGATCTTCATTGCCAATGTAGGAAGACTGAAGAAGATAGTTTCCAAGCCTAGGCCTGCCACCACCACCATAGCAACCCATTCTGTTTGAGTCATGGCTTAAGGCCAAAAAAGATGAGCCCTCAACAAATGTTGGATAAGCAAGAGTTGAATGCCACTGACATTGTTTTCTCTCATGATGATATGCTAATTGTTGATGTCTGCCTCTGAAACACAAAATTCACACTGTACAATAAACTTACACAAAGAAAATTACTTCACAGGGATACTGAAAACACCTTCAAAAACAAGAAATGCAGACAGTTCTCAAAAAGATATCTTGGCAGAAGCCAAATGACAATTTTCTAGAATGAACTGCACTCAAATACACTAAATAAAAAATAAATACACCTAAAAGGCTAATAAGCTTTTGTTTAAAACATGAAAAATTAATTCTTATTGCTAATCTTATTTTAATTTAAAATCTTAAAATAAATTATAAATGTATTGTTGTTCATACTGTTTCTCAGAGGAAAACCAGTGGTTTCAGATGCTACTGTAAAAAAAAAACAAGTAAAAATGCGAATATAGAAACAAAACAACCAAAGACTGTCTGCAATAAAAGGTGAGTAATGGTCAAATTAAAGGTATCCAATAAGAGCAAATTATGGCATTATAAAGTAAGCAGAGGGCACAACATATAAGACTAATGTATGCTTGGGCATGCATATCTTTTAACGCACCTTTTAAGATTAATTGTTTGAGTCAAGGTTTCAAGATTTTCTCTTAAAGAAATTTTGTTTTTTTATGATTTTTAACTATACAATTGGACATTAAATTAACTTGATATTTCTCTGCAAGCATCCCCCAATCAGATACAGTCAAATCCATTAAGGAGTTAAACGTAAGTATTCCAATGATCAGAAGATCCATACATTCAAGAGGGAAAGAGCAATTTAATACTTGTATTATATTTCATTTCTGTCCTCACCCAACATCATACAGCATATACTCCAAAAAACAACTAGGCAAAGCACATAGCCATAAAACAATAACCTTGTTGTGCTGAGAAACCAATTTCTATGTTTATGCTGAACTGAAAAATCTGTCAAAATATTTAGTTTGATCTTGGCAAGCTATAAAGCAACTTTCTTTGAGTAAGTAAACAATATTGACAGTTATTGTTAATCAGTCCGATTATGTCTGACCTATCCAACCATTTTGTTTCACTTTATACGCCTTATAATCTAATGCATTTTATATATGAAAATTAATCAATTCACTGATTCACTCCATCTTCCAATCCAGTGAGCCCTATGGTATGGTAATAAAGACAGAGTAGACCAAATTATGAGGCTAAGTAGGACAAAAAAGGAAATGAATGTCGTGAAAAATGGAAACTATTTGAACATGTAGAAAACTTCTATTATCTTGGATATAAACCCACAAGAGATGCAAACTTTGCAAGAGAAGTTAGATCTGGGATAGTCAAGGTCAAAGCAGGCTTCAATAAGTAGTATTTGTCAATCAGTAATCAAATAAAAGATATACATAATATAATTATACAATTATATATATTACTATTATAATTACCTCAAACCAACAGATGAAGATGGTGCTGGTGGCTCTTTTACTGGTACTTTTTGTGCTGTGTAGAAAAGAAGGAAAATTATTAATCATGAATTTTTACTTTCGACAGAAGCTCTAGTAAGTCATATATTTGTTTTATAATCATACAACTAACCTTTCATGTCAACATTCCCTTTCCTGACAACAGAATGCCCTGGAATTTTTGATGCATGTAGAGGTTTTCTGCAATTCAAAAGGAAGATACATTCAGTTCATCTTCTTATAAACTAATTATAACCTGTATAAATTTTATCTTGTTACTGTTAAGCATAAAGGATATTCATTAAAATCTGGAACTTACACTCCTATCTTGGTATCATCTGCACGAATTTGGTGTTGAACAGTATTGGAACCAGAGAACTTAGTTACAGGTCCAGTTTTTGCAGTGGCTGTTTGTTTGGACTCTTTTCCAGAGATAGATTTGGTAAATGATGAGCCTATAATAAATCAAATTTAATTAAAAGAATATTCAGAGTCTAAAGAAGATAAAATGAATAAATTTTCATTTAAAACTTGAGAACAGAGAATAATTTCAGATATGTTACATATTAACCTTAGAGTAACTATGACCTGATGTCAATGTGAGTTCAATTTCAAATTACATATTACATAGATACCTTGCTTAAGCCATCTAACACATGGTACAAATAGAAATAATATGATTCAACCAACCTCTGCTTAATTTTTCCATCAATAGAGGACCACTCTTATTTGGCACAAGACTTCCTATTCCAACACCTTTTTTGCTATCTTCTAGAATCCGCTCCAATTTATCCTCCTCTTCCTTTTTCTGCTTATCTTCATCCAACTTCTCTTGAGGGAACTGAAAATATAATAATATGATATAACATGAACTTACAATTGAGATTAAGTTTTTCAGATTAATATAACATACAATTTTCATTGATGAACTGGCTTTTCATCCTTTACATTATTATTCAGTTTTTTAACAAAAATCATTATCTACGATGAAAAGCTCAAAGCAGTAACAGGTTCATAAATTTCTAATAATGAAAAGAGAGTACAAAGTTTGAGCAAAAGTGTGAACTTTTTTCGATAGATGCATGTCTAAAACCATACTCAATAAAACACTTTGAATAAAATCTTCCTTACTGTTTCTGAATTCTTCTCCATCGCATCAAGCTTATCAATCACCACACTCAGAGCAGCACACACATCTCGGTCAGTCTCTTTCATCATCAGTGCTTGTATACATGTCTCCATAGCTTTCAATAGTTTTTTATCAGGTGATATACTTAAAACACTCTTCAACGATGGAAACATGTTGCAAACTTTGAGTCTGACATTAGGCACTGTTTCACCTATGAAATAAATTTTACTTAAAGATATATACTTTAACCTCAAGTTCTATTTTGGAATTTATGATTGAATTTATGAGTGATTTGTAAAATATTCAAAATTTTAATCACAAAAATACTCTATTTGAAAATCTATCAGTATATTACAAATTTAAAAATAGATTATTGTCAAAGGAAGGAAATAGAAATAAATAGAGAGTTGAGAACTTACTGCTTAAATCTAAAACACTGGAAAAGAAATTACTCTTGAAGTATGAAGCTGAAAATATCTTCATTGCCATTGCACACATTTCGAGATACAACATTTTTAGGCGAAAACTTTTAGCCTGGCCAATATCTGCAAAGAAATCAACCACCTTTAAAAATTACCAAATTTTTACTAGTTTATTTTAATTAAATATTTATTTATATATAGATATTTGTCAATTTGAACATTTATAATTATCAATTTTGAGCTAATGCTTAAACTCAAGATGGATAAAGTAAAGAAATATGGTATATGATAACTGAAATATATATATATTTATTTATTCTAAATTTTAATTGAAGCATCAAGATCTTTAATAGATCACACAATTAAAATCTTTGTTAAAATGGTGATATCAAGTTAATAAATTCACATAAAGCTGATTAAAATTATTACATTCAATTCTAAAAGAATCACATGAATCATTCTCTATATCACATGTAATAATTTATTAAGTGTTATCTTTGGTACTTTTTTGATTTCTTCAAACTAACGCGAAGCATAATTATTATTCGATTATATTCAGCAGATGAAGTCATTCACAAACACAAGTAATGAAACATACTTTAATTACTTATACTATATACATACTTATATACTTATTACTTCAATTTAATGTTCTATGCTTAAAAAATAAACTTGCCTGTTCTTATTTTGTTCAACAGTTGTTCTTTCTGCTTAACATTGTAACGAAGAAATATCAAAAGTGTGTGTGCAGCAGCAGATCGACAAGGCAAAGGTCGCTAGGAAAAAATATAACTAAATAACTAAATGGACCTTTAGGAGAAAATTTCAATTGAAGTTCCCATCATTATTCAAGTTCGGATGAAAAATACTTATTTTATACCTCAGTCTAACATTACAAAACATTAATGCATTCACAAGAATACATAAAGGCAGATGATCCAAGAAAACCAGAATCATTTAAAATGGGTTTATATTTCAACTTATACTAAAGCTATATTGATAAAATATTTACTTATTTTGAAGCTATTAATGTACCACAATACTATAGCTGCAATTTTAAAATAAATTTACACAAGGATTTCAAAATTTAGAATGCCCATTCACTTAATTAATTTCATATCTTAGAAGGGACATTTTTAACCTTCAACATGTATTTGATTGTTAAAAAAAAACATGGATAAACATACATTAACATATAAAGAGATTTTCTCTATAAAGTACAACAGACAGACTGTTTAGTCAAAACATTTGGAAACAATTTAAATACATTTTCTATCCTAGATGAAATTATTCAAATCATATCAATAAAAATCCTTTCCATACTATAATTATCAGTGAAACCAAAAAGAGCATTGATTTGATAGGAGAAAATACTTACAGCTTTATGAATTCTAAGAAAAAGAACTGGTACTAAATGAGACAAAATGTAATCTGCTGGAAGACAGTGTGGGAGTGATTCCAGCTGAGCAAGTAGAGAAGAATGTAACCTCCAGTTGTAAGTTCGCGATATAGTTTCTTCACACTTCAAAATAGCTCGTCCAATTTCAACAACAGATGTGCCCTAGAATAATAATGGAAGTTTTTGACAACTTGATTACAATGAATAAAATATTTGAAGTAATTATTTAATTAAAACAATTTTAATAAAAAGTATTTAAGTAAAATTTATAATCACCAAATCTTAAACACAATTAATATATATGATTCAACCTTAATGAAATACTGACAAAAAATTCCTACTCGAACTATATACATAGTTGACAAAAATAATGCCCCTGATTGAAAACCAAACTTCATTTAAATTTATGCAAACAAGATAAACAGCATGAATCATCAGATATATATTCACATTTTATATATTTCTGAAAAAAAGGCTTAAAATATTATTGACTGGCATAATAGATAATATATTATGCTATATTAAAAAATTTTTCTACACATATTTGATAACCAATAATAAACCAAAAATTATACAAATTATGTCATTGAGAAATTCTTCCATGAAGTATAATAAATATTTAACCTCAACTACTAATAATAGAGCAATACTATCATCAACCAAAATCTAGATGAAAGTTAAGAACCATAAAAATAGAAGCTACACCATTTGAGAAAAAATGGTTAAAATTCATAGAGATAATTCAAAGCCTTGATCAAAATGAAAATATATGAAAGTATCACTTTACCATTTGATCTGGACCAATGTTTTTAAACTTTGTCATAAGTAACAGGATAGCTGCAAGATTAGGTACAATTGCTGACAGCACTTCCTGAGTCTCATCACATAGAAGATGGACCAACTCATTTTTTAATATGCGATTTGCAGGTCCAAGTAATCGAGCAACCTTGGAGTTATGAAAAGAAAAGGAATTAATAAAAATTATCACGATTTATACACTACAGTAAACTTATTGAGGTCACTTAACAATCTACTCCACTGCTAATAATTTTCTATAATTATCTTCTTAAAAATAGAAATTACTGTCACAAAAAAGTAAAAGACAATTGGTTGCAAATACTATTAAGGAAAATTTATTTTTACAGAGGTATAAAAATACTATCAACAATGCAATATATCAGAATGTTAAAGATACTCTAATCCTATATAATTACAAATAGTTTTTAATCAGCTATCTCCACTACTTGAGCTTACCTCATGGACTCCAGATGCCACAGTTCTACGAACTTCAACATGAGGATCACAGACTAAGTCACAAAATGTTGGATAAAGTCTCTGATGGAAGTCATCATGAGAAGAAGAAAATAGGAACATTGCAGGAATATTAAATGCACAGTGCCGTCTAATTTCAGCATACATATCAGCATTTTCCTGTATTACTGGAACAACATCTGGCATCTAAAGAAGATAGCAAACAATAATCACACGACTGATACCCAAAATGACAGAAAAATTAGAAAAATTGAGAAATAATACACAGTTGGAGTCATATGGATATAAGTAATACAAGTAGGGTGAATAAAATATTTTAAAAATTAAAACTGGGGAAATGTAGGAATGTCTCTTAACCTATACAACCCTAAATATCATAAAGATATTTATAATAACTCTTGAACTCTTTGACAGTAATATTAAACAAACTATCCTTAGCTATCCTAGAGCCCAATTGAGAGCCTGCTGATTGGATACAAATCAATGATAATATATTAATGCATATTTTAGACATATTGCCAAACATTTTAAATATATATATTTAGTATTGACTTAGATAAAAATCAAAGATACAGAGAAGATAATAAGCTATGCTTAATGAGCAGCAGAGAAATATTAAGAGTATATTAAGTGAAATCCAGTCCGATCTGGAAAGCTAACAGAGAAATAAATACATATAAACTGCCATAAGGAACCAACCTAACCTCACCCTTGTCCATCCTAACACTGAAATTCAGATTTCTTAAGATAAAATTAAGGTATGTAGTTTACTTTGTTCTTGGTTTACTTTTATGATTAATAATTATGCATCATACTGAGGAAATCGTTACCTCTTAAGATAAATATATGTAGCAGGAAACTTCTTACAATTCCTTAAAATTTGCTTGAATTATGAAAATCATTTTTTTCCAATACCCCATATCATTATCCTTTACCATATTGCAATTATATTAATGTTATAGAGTAAACAGAGAACTTTCAAATTTTCTGATAAACTGCTTCAGATTATACTTTCCTAAGGAACTCTAAAACGAAACTTTAGTGTTTGCAAAAGCAAAAATATCGATAGACAACAATAATACTGTTATAAATATATCAAGAAAAACATCTCTCATTTATATCTTTCATACCATATAAATATAAATTATTAGGTTATTCAAGCGATTCCTTAAACTTAATATTGGAATATATACCAATTGAATTTTTCCATAAGACAGCGCTTCTACAATTAAGCTTACACTCAACTAACCTATTAAAATGGTTTTAGCTGGAATTTCATTATGTATGATCAAATTTGTTTTCTATTTTCATTTAGAAAAGTTTCTCCTGATTAAATTTAAAGGATATTCCTTTTGTAGAATTTTACAAATTCTTTCCCCATCACTCTTTTAAACCATGTAAGTATTGTAAAGAAATTTATATTTACTGGTTTCAGATGTATATTCTCTGAATGACTTAGGTGTGAGACGCCAAGTAAAGCCAACTGCTGAAAAAAGTCCAGGAACCAGCCTTTCTCTTCCACTGATAAATATGCTATAAGAAAATGTATCCAATTGTTATTTATATGATGATGGAACTGTAATTCAAGAACAAGGATTAGTTTCCTACTTCGGTACATACTGACTTCATACTTGACTTCTTCTTACATCCTTGAGATATACATTTCTTCCACCAATTAATTAAATCTGAATCTGGCAATATTTTATATTTTTATTTTTTAGTCATCTTTATCTTCTAGAAATAGCATGCTAGTCAATTAGTGACAAAGTATTACAGCAATGCCACTGGCTTCATCCGGTAAGTAACAATTATTTCATCAACATCATCTTTCATAGACATTATGCAAAATTTCAATAGAGGACCTTTGCTGTTCATTTTGAAAAGGACAGAGGAGTAACCAAGGCACTAATCAAAAGATTCTAGAGAAAAAGGAACTCACTCAAAATATTTATAATTAAATGATTTAATTTCTTCTTCCTTGATCTTCTTCATAATCCACAGGAAGAAGTCAATTCGTTTTAACATTTTAGACTTTAACTGAAATATTGATTAGTTTATGGTATTATTTTATAGTCATTGAATGTATAAATTTTAAAAGTATATTGTTACTTATTTGATAGTGGGTGCTTAACAAAATTTGAAAAGGATGAAGCTTTTCATGATTGTCTGTCAATGAAAATAATACAACCAAAAACATTGAAACAATTAATTCTATTCTAGAGAAAGTAAAATTTGTTTAGTTATTCATTCATCAGTAACACCTGCAAATTGAGGATGCAGTGAAAATAAAGCGAACAAAATTTATGTGCCAGTTTCATAAGCTCCAAATTGAAAGTGTTCTGTGTAATTTAGGATGACAAACTTCCTTTAGGTGCAGAAAATAAGGTTAACTTCAATGTGATACAATAATATTAGAAATAATAAGATTTTGAATCAAACATTTCGAACATCAATTAGCATGAGTAAAGCAAAGTACCATTATTCTTACTGGATTATTTCATTGCTTTCATGAATTACATAGGTTTATATACATATTATTATTTTTATTTTGTCATGTGGTAAAGTTATATGATTTAATATGATTAAGTCCACATGTATAATATTCTAATTCCCAATATTGCATGGGGTTAGTAGCATAAGTATTAACTTCTACTTCCCAATAGTAGAATTAAACTTGGTAAAAATGTAGTAAAATCAGCTAACAATAATTAATAGCATAATGAAGAATGCAAACTGACACTGCCGAGTATTATTTCCCAAGCTGTTATGAATTTCCCATGGTTTCACTTATTCTAATAGCATTTAATCAAATTTAAAATGCAGTTAAAAACCCTTATTACCAATGCTTCCATTCTTCCAAATAACATACAGTAGCGTATTTTCCTTAAAAATAAGCTAAAAGTTTATTAAAACTAACATGCAAGATTTGGAATGTATAAACTTATGAGGAAAACAATACTAAGTAATAGCTATTAATCATTCTACTATGTTACTTCAGGGTACTGAAACTTCATCAATTTAAAATATGAATCTTTTTAATCTCATTATGGCAACTATTATTAAAAATCTTAAGGAAAATTAGACAAAGTGGAAAAAAATACAGCAAAAATAGCTCAAATTAATAAAGAACATAATCAGACAATTTAAACAGATACAAACCTGACAAGCCCAAGTATAATTTCCCAAGTTGGTAAGATATTGTTGCCAAAACAGCATCTTCTGTATGCAATGCATTTTCACAAATCTTCTTGACCAATGGTATGATTGTTTGCTTGCAGTTTTCTAAAAATTAAGTGAGTGTATTTGATTAGATAAATTGACTTTTATTACTCTTTGTTTATACCAAAGAGTAATAAAAGTCAATGTTCAAATGTTACAGAAAATATTTAAATATTTCAGTATTTCCCATAATCTCTTGTCAATCTCTAATCATAAATCAAAAGCATATAAGAATATACTTAAAGTATAGCAACTGAATTAAACTTTTATGAATGAATGAATGTATCAAATTTATGAATACATCAACAAATACCTTCATCAACAATGCCAAGCAGATCAACAACTGAATGGACAGCAGCTAAACGGACCATGACTTCTTCATCATTAGCGAGTTCAACAAGAGGAGGTAAGAGTGTGGATGGTGCAAGTTCAGAACCTAAACCTCTAGCAACCCAGCCCAACTGGCTACAAAGACAGGATCGTACCACAGGACTTACATCTTGAAATAGAGACTGAACAACTGGTAGAAGTTCTTTCTTGATTCTGTTAAAGTAAATTAATTAGAAAATTGTAATTCCTTAACCACACAAATATCAACTGAATGATTTCACCTTTATGTTATGAACTTGATACAAGTTAAACATCAAAAAATCTACAAAAAATTTCTATTTCGCAATCAAATTGTTTAAAAACTCAGTTCTTAATCACTAAGTATGTATTTATTATTTTTATATATTTATTTAAGTTGTAATTTTCCAAAGCTGCCAAAAATTTCAATGAAATTATCTGAAAATAATGAAAATTGAATATCTCTTTCAAAGTTTTTTCACTAAACTTACAAGAATGACTCAAATTTTGTGGCCATTTTTCCAATTAATTTGCAGCAAGCAAGTCTAGCAGAAACTGGCTGACTTAGCTGTCCTTTGGCAACAGCAATATGTAGAATCTAAGGAAAGGAAAGGTAAACTGTAGGCATGTCTGAGATTGGCATAAAACACAATTCTTAAAGGAAAAACTGAAAATATGAAATGATTTATAGAACAAAAATTTAATAAATTATTTTTAAATATTGGCACAGTATTTATTGATAACTAAGATAGAAAACTAAGTTAATTTTGGGAAAATTTAAAAACAGAATTTATCAAACTATAAGCAGCAGCATTACTTACTTATATAAGATGACACCAATGGATCATCAAAATGAGAGGGTTTAAGATCTGGCCTCATCTAATATGAAATCCCCAAAAAATTAACTACAGGATATTTAATGCTATAACAGTCCTTAGTAAAAAATAATTTCTAAATACATCCATACCTCCTTTCTTACAATTTCAGCTGGTAGAAGATCAATAGAATCCAATAAAGTCTCCAACCAAGCATTTGCAACAACTACAAAATAAATAAAAACAAAAAATTTCAGTTGAATAAGAAATACTCCAGGTATATTAAAATTTCTTTCAATGGTAATTATGAACAATTCTGATATCAAATTTTTGATAGATAAAAATCTAAATAAACCAATATGGCATATCCATCTAAATATGCATTATATAAAACCAAATAAGGCCATACAAGTATAATAAAAGTCTAATATGGATAAAACTGAATATGGATTTATGAAACAAACTGGAAAACTAATTTTGAAACATTTCATACATTAATGGGTGTTTGAATAAGTTTCTTTTTGTATCAATAAATTGATGTGAAATGAGAGATTTACAGCCAAATCAAATACATTAACACCTTCAATGTGGATGGCCACCTTAGGTGGTCATGGATGTCTAATGCGTAGATAATATGTATGACCACACTATATAATTTTATAATATTAATTAATAATTATTAATTTAAATTAATTTAATTTAAATTAATTTAATTAATTTAATTAAAGTTAATTTTTGCAGCAGGAATTTCATCACCTAAAAATGATTAGATTAATTGATACGTCATAAGTTTTATCACAATCACAAATGATAGCCAATAAATTACAAAATTATAAATACATTGATGTAAAATACTTAAAAAATCAATAATTTACAATTGAGATGATAATATATTATTAATTATATATAATCTAATATTTTTAACTAATTGCTTAGAAAAATATATTGATTAATAAAATGAAACTCTTGTGTTTTAATGTACACCAGATGGTAAATTTAACATGATAACTTAAATGTTGGTTACTAATGCAATCACAATTGAAGTTAAACTTTCAGTTACATATTTGCATTAAATGGATCCTGATGTACGTAATTCTTTTCACTCAAGTTAGATGAAACACAATAAAATGAGGCTACTATCACACTGGCTGTAGATTGTAAGATATTTAGTTCAACTGAAGGCTAGAAAGGCATGGGAAAAATGTCTAATAGCTGATTGTCATCAAGTTTGATAAACACACTGCAGACAAACAACTCATAATTTTGAATCTTCAAATATCAACAGCAATCTTGGAAGTGAGGAAAACTACTCTAAGAATTCCAGAAAATAAATGTAAAACACTCCTACATTTCTTCTATTTTTTAATATATTTTAGGACAACACACACTATTATTCTGATTAAAGATCACAAAAATTGATGATGAAAAATATAGACTTGACTCATAATTCATAGAATTCGCATAATTTATTTCCAAGGCAAAATTCTTTATTCTAAATAATGCATAAAAATACACTATAAATGCAATAAATGTATAAAAATGTAACTCAGTAAAAATACAATTTGTTCTGTGCACTAGATTTAATGTTGATTTACACCAAATATTTAATCTCTATGATAATGTGACTGACCTGGGTCTGTGCTATCAATAGATGAAAGAATACTTTTTAGGAATGTCTGAGTGAATGTTGTTGGATGTACAAGTTCTTTTTCCAGAATACTCAGAAAGGTGTTGCTGGCAGCGATTTGAATTTCCATGCTCGATGTTGGAAGAGCCTATATATAAATATAGTTCTGGTAAAAAACTAAACTTAAATTACATATATGTAGTTTCATTTCATTGTGCCAAATTGATCTACAGCTAGACAACGTTGAAGTTGGGATTAAGAGTATAGAATAGCAATAATGAACAAAATGAAATGATTTGGGATGAACGTACTTGCTGAACATGTGGTACAACTTGCTGCAAGCACTGCTCTGCATCTTCTCCTCGAAGGAGCATGGGTAAGGATTGAACAACATCCAACTGCTGAACGTCATCCCCCACACTGAAAGTGTAGTAATGTACAATGAAAATAGATATTCCACCTCTTAAAACCGAAGTAGAACATTCCAAATTAATTAAATGTGGCTATTATGCCTTAAAAGTTTACAAATAATCTCGAATAACGCTATAACAATTAGTTGGGCACTTTGGGAGTTGCTTCGCGGAACTAAATTTAATGAAAAATTTTTGTTAAATCGTAATGACAACTGAACCTGTAAGTATAAAAGAGGTTTTACGATGCAAACTGTAAGGGTAAATATGATTTTCAAACGTTTGAATCCAAAATAGATTCACATTCAGGCTAATTTTAAGGCTAGCAATCCATTAACCTTTATAAATTAGATATTAAGGAAAATAATGCATACGGTTCACAGAGAGCTTCGCCAGCTTCTAATGGTGCATCCCTGTTTCTTCTGTCTTCAGTCACCCACATACTTATTTAAGCTGGGAAAAAGTGTAAACAATTTTATGACATATTAGTCACCCATGCCGTTTTATGGTCTAATGATCAGTTGACGCATTAGTTGCACCCATAGGGACGATGCGCTGTGAGCGCTCAATTTAAATGTCTTAAAAATATTTGTTGTTTCAATATTCATATCAATGATCACATCGAAATTATGCTTGAAACTTACTCAACATTAAAATTTTATGTTGCAATATACACAAAAAATATTGGGTTATGATGAATAATAAAGTCTCAGAAGTAAGATGTTGTTGATTAGGATCATTAGGATCAACTAACATAAGTCGTAACGTAATAATATAATTACAGCTGTTTGAATTGTTTGTAGCGATGTATGAGGAATGAAAAGTTAAGGCTAAAATATAAGTTTCTATTTTTTCAATTTTATTTAATTAGGATGGAAGTGAAGGTAAAAGGTAACATTTGTGACTATGATGAAATGAAAGTAACGGAAGCTGATATGACAATCTGTTATTCTCCTTCGGTATCATTAATTTCGCAATTATAATGGCTCTGATAAATCGAGTTTAATTGAAACTAGTAGTATGCTGTGTTCAAATACCTAATTCAAAAAGTCTATACTGAATTATGTCCAATGTTTTACTGCATTCTTACTACCCATTTATATTTTTACCATTACCAATCTCCTTAATATGCCAAAAATTTGCGGCATTCGTAATTTTACAGTATGCTAATACCGACGGAAAATAGCGCAATACTTTTAACATATGTAATAAAAAACAGTAGGCGTGTAGGATTTGTGTAAGTATGTTATCCCTATCAGTAAACGTAATAAATGATTTCAGCATATATCATTTCTACAATAAACCAAACTTGAATCCAATAATAATAAAATAACTTATCTAGTTATAATAGATTTAATTTTGATTCGTAAATTTAAATTCTTCATCATTACATACATCAAATCGTAAATTATCCCTCCTTTCCCATTCATCATTATCTTACAATCAGAAAGTGCAAAATCATTTTCATTATACCACCAATTTTTGTTGGAAAAATACAAATCCGCAAGTGTATGAATCTGTTATTAATCATTGGTTCCGACAATATCAACATGTTAATAATGAATAATATTTTTATCCTAATCTGAGAAAATGAAATTTTCAGACCTTATCTTCTTAAGTCGCGTTAATCTAACTCGTGTAATGACTAGCGGAACTAGCAATAGAAGGTAAATAAACTGAAAGATGATAATTTTCTCCTAAATTTAGTATGTAATTACTGTTTAAAGAATACAAATGGTTAAAAGTAATGATTTTCGACAAAATTATCACTGAGGAAAGTAGAATTATGAATTGCCAACGTGTACTATTTTGCATATCTCATTGAATTGTTTGTAAGTATGAAAAGCACTAATGCTAAAGTGCGAAGAATGATAAATGTAATAACGAAAAATTAAACATCATAAAGAAATTTAATTTATCATAAAACTAAAAAATGTTAATAAGTAACCGCAGGATTTTCCAAAAGGCAATTTGCGAAATTTTACTCACATCTCTACCATCAATTTTTTTCACATTAACACTTTTATTGCATTTCCACTTTCCCCGTCATGCGTTAAGCCTGGTTAAGCCTGTTTTTAGTATCATTTGATAAACAAATGTCGCTTCCCCACCTTCAGATGTAGTTGGAATAGAAGTCTGCGTGGCGGCTTGTTTAGTGTTGACTGTTGGCTCCTTATTTGAGGAGAACGATGTGGCAAGCATTTCATTGTTAATCCTTTAAATCTAATTTTTCGTATTATCCAGTATTAGTTTCGACTTTGGCTTCATCGATCTTCAAACAGCTGAAGTATAAGGTAAGTTTAAATTATAGATTGAAATAATAATGTTTGTTCGTGAACGATACCTGTTATTACTCTTTTTATAAGAAACGGTAGTATTTTTTCTTGACTTTCTTCGAGTTTGTTAATTAACTAAGCGTTCAATGTTTAGACGTGTAAATATAAATTTCAATTAGTGTAATATTTAATTTTATTGAGGTTTACTTACTTGCAGCTTTTCTGAAAATGTACTTCTTTTATGAAAGTCTTTTAATCATTATTTTAATCGCTTGGAAATATTGTATTATCTATGTAAATTTTATGTATCTGCAGAATGGCTGAACCAATGAAGGTTATGGTAACTGGAGGCACAGGTCTTGTTGGACGAGCTATTCAGAGTTATGTTTCCGAAAATACATCTGATGAAAGCTGGATATTTCTTGGCTCTAAAGATGCTGATTTAAGGTCACTATTCTTAAACATTCCAGTTAAATCGTTGTTGACTCTATGCTTTTTCTATACAGTTCTAATCACTAACTATGTTAATGTTAATTTATTAAAAGTTCATGTGAAAATGATGTCTATTGACGAAATCTAGTTTTATTTGTATGTTTAGCAGTAATTTTCATTGAAAATCTACCATAATACGAACTATAAGTATCTACCTTGTTACTCAGTGATCCTGAACAAACTAAGGCTGTTTTTGCAAAACACAAGCCTACTCATGTGATACATTTGGCTGCAATGGTTGGAGGTCTCTTTCACAACATGGCTCACAATTTAGACTTTTTGGTAAATACTTTACTTAGTGACTTGAAATATAGCTTTATTTTTAATGACTCACTATGTTTTCATTTTGTAATAGAGAAAAAATATTCTTATAAATGACAATGTTCTGCATGAAAGTTATAAATGTGGAGTCAAGAAGGTAGTTTCCTGCTTATCTACGTGCATTTTTCCAGACAAGACTACTTATCCCATCGATGAAACAATGGTAAGATATTGGTTTGACATTCTCAGTTAAGAGTTTTGATGTGTTTCATAAATGTTTTATAATTTACAGATTCATAATGGACCACCAAATGACACCAATTTTGGTTACAGCTATGCAAAAAGATTGATTGATATACTTAATAGAGGCTATCATGAGCAACATGGTTTAAAGTACACCTCTGTAGTTCCTTGCAATGTTTTTGGACCACACGACAATTTTCATTTGGAACACTCTCACGTGATCCCTGCTCTGATGAGAAAGGTTTGTTTCCATTCCAGTTTTACTGCTTTTGGTGAAATTAATGTTATAACTCTTTGTTATGATACATCACACTGTCCAATTTTAAAGTTTTTATAATTAGCATCTATCATTTTAATACCTCATGCAAAATCCTGGCATTTATTTCTTAAAATATTGATTGTTCAAGCTTAACGTGATACCTAATTTCCACAAGGAGAATCTTCCTTAAACCTATTGAACTTGTAAAGGTAAGTATCTCTTTAGAGGAGTTCCCATCCAGATTCAGTAAAAATTTCAATTTATATAGCAATTTTTGAAGATCTAATAGTAACGGAATGTAATAATTTAAGTTGAGGAGCTTAGTTTAATATTTTCACTTCTCTATTCTCTAAATGTCAGGTATAGTTTAAGATAATTCCTATTTATTTTGGGATTTGAGTAATTTATAGCATTAGAGTTTATCAGGACCAATGTATTGTTTCTTTAGCATATGAAAAAATAAATGCAAATTTAGGCTTCCCATCAACATACAATCATATTATAATATATGCAGTAATACACGTTGATTACTAATAATTTATTGTCAGTTTCTATATAATAAAAATTTTTAGGTTCACACAGCAAAATTGGAAAATAAACCAACAGTTAAAGTTCTTGGAACTGGTAAACCTTTGAGGCAATTTATATATTCAAAAGATCTAGGAAAGCTAATTGTTTGGGTGTTAAGAGAATACCCTGAAGTTCAGCCTATAATATTGTCAGGTAAATAAATTGCCAGTTGTAACAATATTCATCATCTGGGGTAATATTTATGTATTATTAATTATTTCTTTTAAAGTTGGTGAGGAGGATGAAGTGTCAATCAAAGATGCCGCTGTTGCTATCAAAGAAGCTTTTGGATATGAAGGGGAGCTTGTTTTCGATACCAATGCTGCTGATGGCCAATTTAAGAAAACTGCCTCCAATGCTAAACTTCGGAAGTATCTACCTGACTTCAAATTTACCCCATTTGGTCAAGCTATTAAAGAAACAGTTGATTGGTACAATGAAAATTATGAGCATATTAGGAAATGATAAGATTATATGATGTTGAGTGTTTAGTTATATAAAGAGGAGTATTGTTCTTATCAGAGGTTATAATTTGTGAATTGAAATCTTTATCATTTAAGCATCCATCACATGTTGTTTTTTCTCATTTTAATCAGGGAAATGTCACTAATTTTTATAATGCAAGTCCAAAAATGGCTGTGACATTGAAGTTTATGCAAATAAAGTTGTTGGCAATTGACAATAATTAAGGATGCTTTGTTTTTTTTTGATTTTATCTTCTTTGCTGTGTACAGATCAGAATGATGCACTTTCATATAAAATGAGAGATATTCATATTAGAAGAATTGGATGGTAAAACTTTCTTTACTTTTCAAGAATTGCAATTTAAAATTTTATTATAGATGAAGAGATCTATCTAATAATAAGAGTTTTACCTTAAAATGTATATATTTACATTCCTTTCTTTATCCTAATGTTCCAATTTCTAGGTTTGTTCTTATCTTTGTCAATGAAATTCCTTTATTCTATAATTAAGTTAATCTACTTCTATTTAAAATTATAGTATCTGCTATGGCAAAATTCCAGGACTAAGGAGGGAAAAGCTACATGGTAAGATAAAAGGATGCTAAATTGAGATCTGAGGATCTAATCATGTCTCAAGATTAATACAAAAGGATAATATGAATTAAAACAAATCAATAACAAAAATGATCTTTATTGATTTACAGGTTTAATGATTATGCTCTGAAAGATAGAAATATAAAACCATCAACTGGATTTGCTTTGGTAAAAACGGGGTTTGAATTACCCTCTTATCTAGTCAAATTACAAAGAGATTGAGACTAACGGTATGGCACCATTAAAAATAATTCTCCAATTAAGAACTCTGAAAATGGATAAATATGATAATAACCATGAAAATTAATAAAGTAATACCATGAAATGACAGGAAGATAAACAATTCTTCCAACCCTCAATTTGAAATTAAATACAAAATTAAAAACCCCATTACAACAAAACAATCACAAAGCCTGGTTTTATCTAAGTACATCACCCTGGGGGGAAAAGCCCATCATTTGAAGTATAAGTATTTGATACTTTTCTCAGCCATTTTGTTCTTGAAGAATTTAGTTTGATTCGTTGTTAAGGAGACTCTAGATTAAAATAAATGACAAAAAATCCAGGTGGTAAATATAGCATTAACAGGCAGTAAGCTGAAAAACTAAAGAGTAACATGTGATCCACATGATTCTCTACAAGATTCAACTTCATTCAGTTTTTTCCATACTGCAAATAAACAGCTTATTCATCTGAGTTGTTTTAGAAGAAAAAAAACAAGATATTCTTCATATCATCTTTGAAGAACTTCTCTTGTCAAGAGATGCTTAGAGTTGAAGGTAATCACTTGGATGTCTTTTTTCAATGATGAGGATGCCTATATTGACTGCCTCCACCATGATGTGGATGTCTAAGGATTGAAGGTTCATATGACCAAGCACGATGAATATGATCAATTAGCTGACTAGTATCCAATGAGTCTGATAAATTATTCAACCCATTAGGACTGTCACAATCCTCTAAGTCAAAGTTGTCAACATTGCTTAAGTCTTCCTTCCATCTCCACACCAAACGTCTCTCGAAACAGAATCTGATAGAATAGAGGATGAAAGTGATAGCGACAGTATCAGTACCTTGTAGATAATTATCTAGGAATGAAACTCATAAAGCTAAAAATATAATAATACTTACTTAAAATCAGCAATTGACTGGGGGGGAAAATCTTTCCACAGTTTTCCAGATGTAGAATCGAACCAACCAAAGTTTTGTCGTCTTAGTATTTTAATCCATGGATCTATATAAATAAGCTTAGCATCAATGTAAGATTTACATGGTAAAGATATTAATATTAAATCCTTTCTTTCCTAAGACTTATTGAATAAGGTCTTATTTTAATAATAGAAAAATAGCTAGTATAAAAACTAAGTCATTTAGATGAACATTTTATCTCAAAGAATATAGAAAGAACTCAGAAAGAAAGAAATAAAATTGAATTTTTTAGAAAATATTATCTTTACATTATGTGAGAACAAACAATCAAAAGCTAAATACAAATTTAGATAAATGATGATTATTGTTTTGTCACAAACATTCATCATATACGATAAAAACCATTCATCTCAATGGTTTTTAAAAATCAAAATATTGACTACCTTTGGTCTCTCTGATGAACATTATACCACTTGGAAGAATGTATCTGCCATCTATTTCTAAGTCATATGCCACACGCTCTATTCCAGAGCTGCTTTTCATCAACTTTCGTTGTAAGCTGTTGAAAAAAAAATTATTATTCTCAACAATAACCAAGTGGCATTTAACTCACTCTGACAAAAAATAAGGTGATATGTTATGAGAATAATAAAAACTGAAGAGAGAAAACATGATACCTTTTAAGGAAAATAGAATACCCAGGTTATGTAAAAGTAAACAATGAAATATATTATTTAGTGATACAGAAAATTTCATCACTTTTAGAATAATTTCATAATTCAATCATGAGCAAATTTAGAGATTTTGGCATATAGGAATAAAACTATTATTGCCAAATATCAAAAGCTCACCTTGACTGATAGACCTGATCATTTAAAATTTTAAGATAGAGTAATTATAAAATTAATTCATGTTACATACCTTTGAAGAATTATTTTGAGCTCATTTAAACGATGAAATGTTTTAGCCCGTATTGGTGTGTGCTCAATCTGTAGAGGTTTTTTCATTGCCTCAGCAAATTTTATACACATAAGATTTCTGCAATAAAATTATTGGAACCAAAATTTGTATTTTTGAAATTTTATGAAGGAAACAATGCCGTATTTAATGACAAGTCCATTTATCTAAAAACTACAAGAATAATGATTAGTAATGATAGAAATTCTGTAACTTTAGTAAATTTTAGATCTTTTATTACTAAGGATGTCAATTAAAATTTGAAATTGAGATATTTCATTCATTTAAAAGTCTGTCAAAAGATTTAAATTAATCTCAACTTGTTCTTTAATAGCTTTCATGGCACTGAATTGGATTATGTTAAGATGTTCTCAAAAATAAGATATTTTGAAGAACTTATTAAATAGAAGGTAAATATAAAAAGATAAAAATAATAATCTCTTTCAATAATTAATATTTTAAAGACAAACACTATAATTTAAATAATCTCATCACCTATCTTTGATGTGAATATTTCTTAAATCTATGTCTCCGAGAAAAATAGCATCCACTATATGCAGAGCTTTCAATCTCTGCTGACTACGGCCTTCACCACGATGTTCCAGCAATATTTCTCCAAGAACCAATGTACCAGGAGATAGCTCAAGCTTCAGGTCTGTCACCTCTGTCCAAATTAAACTTCCTGGTTTACTTCTTGGATGAAGGCTAAATATCTTTCCTAGACCTAAACCTAAGGACGAAAAACAACTGTTAACAGAATCTGTTTTTTCCAACTTATAATAAAAATCCAAACATAAATGTCACTCTTTTAGTTCCCATTCTTTTAATGCTATGAAAAGAACAAGAGAAAGTTGAATTTTCACAGGAAAAAATGTAAAATTTGAATGAATAATCAATCTTCCTCACAAATTGTACATCTTTTCTCTCAAACTACATATGACATGCTATTACATCAATTAAAAAAAGTTTAATTTCATAGGTTGATTAAGGTTTATAATTGAATGCCAGTTTTCAATAATATAGAGAGTTTTTACTCTTATTGATTATAATTTACCTTACATTTAAAACTAATGGCAGAGATTCAAATAAAGAAATATAATAATAATTATTATGTGTATTTATCAACTGGGGTCATAATTTGGTCAGAAAACTCTTACATTTAACCCCTACCAAAGAGAGACATTTAATTTATCCCATTGCAGATCAGAAATTATTCCAGTTTGCTAGGACTTGAATCTGGGACATCAAGAGTTTGGGAGCTAGCTGCTACTGCACTCAACCACTGTGGAGGGCAAAATGATTATATTTTGGAGAACTTTAAGAGGAAAATTCCCTGCTGAGCTGGGATTTGAACCTAGGACCTCAGAGTTAGAAGAGTAGGATGATAACCACTCTGCAATCGAGGCTAGCAAACTACAGAACTCACCTAAATAAAATGTCAGCTTTGATTCCTTTTCGGTACTTGAAATCACAAAAAATTTCCATTCATGAACTGATTTAATTTGTTCTTTCAGATTTGTAGAATTAAGGACTTTTTCTTGGTTGATCATCCATGCTAAAAGAAAAATATTTACATAAGTAAGATTATTTAAGATTAACTATATATATATATATATATACCTAAGTCAAATTTAATAATGGAATGATATTCTGTTGCAATTAGGCCACTGACAAGATGAAAACAGTTGATGGAGGGGGTGAATGAAATTTTAAAATGTCTAGAATTTGCCTGAAGTTGGGAGGATAACCCTATAAATATACCAACTGCAGACTTACAGATTATACAGAATATTATCATTTACATACATAGGTTTTGTAGACATACATTAAAATTTCATAAATATATTATTATATTTATGAATAGTCAAATTTAAGGATATTTAATATTCAACAACACAACTAACAAATTAAAAATTAATAACATTTAATTTTTCATTTGAAGATTTTTACATTTTTAGGCATTGGGTCAAGGAAATCTCCTGGTGAAGCATCCTATTACCTTATAACCCAGTAAAAATATGTATTTTGCTACATCAGTTTTTTGTTCACATCATTTTATTAATTATCATATTTAATCAATACATGATTCATTAGACTTCAATAATTCAGAAAATTCATATAAATAAGGATATTTTGTTTGAAACAGGATAACAATTCATTTTACATTAATAGTAAAATATTTTGTGTTCAGTAATACCCACAAAAATTTCAGCTGACAACCTAAAACTGAGAAATTTTTTCTTAAATCTTTTTCATACTAAAATATACAAAATAAGTATATTTAATTTAGGAAATAAATATGAATACATTACATATATACTAAAAATGAATAAATTAGTAGTGTGAAAATTTTTTCTTCCATACCAATCATATATAATTCACTATACTACATTATTATTCCATAATAAACTACGGCATAAAAATAATAATAAATCATCTTTATTTAAATGAATTAAAAATTGGGTTTGCAGCATACCTGTATCAATACCAAGAATCTCTGAGATCTTGTTATTTGGATATTGGTTTTTAGGAACTTTTCTTGGTTTGTCAGGCACATTCCAGTACTTCAGGCATTCAACTTTCATTTCTGCTTGCCTCTCTTCTATTAAGGTCGAATCTCTATGAAATGCAGCTATTTTCATAAGATTAATAATCTGCCTTTCACCTATACTGCAAGTTAATAATATTATTTGGAATTGATCAACCATTATAGAGACAACACAATCAATAGACTGATCAACCAATAATATTGAAATTCATAAATGTATGGAAAAATGCAAAGATTGGATGATTTTAATAAGAATGAAAACTTGGAGATCAGTTATTTTTTACTACAAAAACATAGAGTACAGGGATGAAGTGATCAAAATAAAACAATCAACACAATGGATACAGTGTATTTTCTAAGAAGTTAATGTTATAATTTTTGTCATTAAACATACCTATTATTGGATTTAACAATATACTCCATAAAACTAGGATCCCCTCTAATGACGTCCATAGGAACAACCTCTACAATGTCTCGCTTCTTCCTACTCAGCTCAATATACAACTGATTCAGAGAGAACATATGGTCTCTTATTGTATCACAGTCATCTCTTTTCCATTTACAGACAACATACCTAGAAAAGGGGGATGTTTTAAAAATAAACAAGAAAATGAGATTTTAATAGGTAAAAAAACTTTAGAATAATTTAAAATATTTCAAAAAATTTATACAATGAAAAATATTGAAAATTTTATCTTCAAGTCAAAATCAAGTACTCCTTTTTAATCATACAACTTTCATTTCTTAAGAATTCAAATTTACTTAGTTGATTCATTATTTGCATAAATAAAAAATAATTGAACATCTTAATGTAATGCAAAAACCAATCACAAATGATTGTATTGACAATAAAGAGTCCGCCTCTAACCTATTAGCATATAACATAAGACACAGCAACAAATTATTATCACCTATATATCCAAGTCAATAAAAAGCAACCTATGTTTTAGATGTTTTATTACACTTAATTTTTATTTCACCCTATCCATAATAGGAGTCTAGGATTTAGTTTATAAGTAATCGTTTCATCCTTAGAGCAATACTTTAACCAATTTTACTATGATAATATTTTTTCTTTAATTATTTCTTTGTGGCAGTTTCAAGTGAAGGGTAACCTACAATAGTTACATGTAGGAAAGTTTGAATACAAATTTTCAGCTTTATAGAAAATAAAATCATACCTCTGAAGGGATCATTTTTTTCATGCACTTGTTGATCCTATAAAATACTTTTTTGAGGTGTATAACATCATAGTTACCCATCAAAAGATAAGATGTTTTAACAATCACTGCACCAAAATTGTGAATCTTGCCAAAAATGCATAAAGAACATCTTCCTCTGGGAACTGCCTTTAATTTTAACATTTCATGCATATTTCCACTTGCAATTAAGACAATTTGGTATCTGATCGAAAAGGGAAAATTCAAAAATATGCAGCTGAGTTATTGGTTCAAAAAACAGATAAAAAGAGGAAATGAGGAATTGTGTACAAGGATATTATACATGATTAGCATAATATAAAATACATAATTGCAGCAGTCCATTATGTTAATATGGCAAAATAAATTACTGGTAAAAGTGCTACTCTTGTACACCACCATTTTACAATTAAAATCTCTATGATATATTTATATTCTATTTATTTTCTTATGCCCTATTAACTCTTATGCTAAAATATTTTTTCAGCAGCAAGCTATATTTGCACATTTTAGAGATTTTTATTATGAACTAAAAGCATTTTCTCTATGTTTCATTTGGTTTCCGGTGGATGAGTCAACATATCTTGTATATATGTTCAACCTAAAATTGGACATTTTTGCATTTACCTAGAAATGATAATTTATTCTTCATTTATTGTATACTTTCTCCTATCCTTAAGCAACAATTTTTATAACATAGATAGCTTTTGTTTATTGTATTAGCCACCCTAATAATTCCTGACAAGACTTTTAGCCTTAATCTTTTTTCAAATAATTTTACTATTAAAAAGTGACGTTTGAGTCATCATAGTAATGGGATTTGGCCTTTACTGACTTATATAAACAAAGTTATAAGGATATACATGTAATATCAAGAACAATATTTTCCTAAAGACTTTGAATAATCCACAGGTTCTGGAAAATAAATATCAGAAGAATGATAACAAAAGCACACTTAATAACCTTATTTAAGCTAGATAAAGAATTATTTTGAATTAAGTGTGTCTATGAAATTTTATTCTTTACACTAAACCATATCTCTAGCATATGGATACACAAAACTGTCAATATTAAACTCAATAATAGCATGAATGAGACTCATCCACTTTTGTACAATTTAACCATAGGCATACCTTTGGGAGAAGGCATTTGCTGTGAAATGGAATATTTTTATGCAGTGAGAATAATTTAAACAAGCATGTGGAACTTAAGGGATAAAAAGGACATCCAATGAAAAGATAGAGTTTTCCAAGAATTTATGGTACCAATTCATAAATCTACCTTTCTGAGTTTGCTGGCCTACTGGTGTTAGGCTTGTGAATGGAGATTTTCTTAAATGATTTATACAGCAAGTAGATGAGGCCAACAGAGAAGGGAGTATACAGGTCAAAAACTTTACAAACAAAGTGTCCCTCTGAAAATAAAAATCAAACACAACAAAATCAGCCAAGACAATTATTATAATAACTTCAACTTGAAAATTAAAAAGCTGTGGATTTGAATACATTTTATTTGGTTTTACAAAAAGCTGAATTTAAATTTATGAATAATAAAAATTCTAAGAAATGAACTAAAGTATTAAGTACAAACAACAACAGTATATTACATTAAATAAATTAAAACTAAAAAACATGGATAAACAATTGTAAATAGTATTTTAATAAAGGAATTTTATGATTAATGGAATTGATTTCAACATGAAAATGAGGCAATATTTCAAGAAGTACAGTTCTATATTCATGACTGAATAATGAGAAAAGTATTAACCATATTGCAGAATCATTATGAATTTAATGAACTCTAGATAGAAATCTACAACTGTAAATAATATCAGAATGCTCTATGATACCATAGAATAACTAGGACATATTAATACTACAACCTATGAATACTTACTACAATAAACAAAAGATATATTTCATATACACAATAATTAATCTTCAATTATTTTACTTATTACTTTTATTAATAATTGTGATCTTATGTTGTAACTACTCCAACATTTGATAAACACTGTACAAATTTTTAAAGATAAAGATAATAAGACACCAATGATAATTTGAGAGGTATATGGATAGATAGGAAAGGATAAAAAGAATGATAAGACTATTAACTATTTCAGATGTGCTATTCAACCGTAATGAACAAAAAATGAAAATTTTTAACAATTTTGAAATATTTTTAAGGAACTGATTTTTATCAATATATTAAAATTTACCAACATGGAGGAAAATAGAGATATAAAATATTAATTATGAATCATATATATACTATATAAAAATTACCTTAAGAACCTGGAAAATCCTGTTTTAGATTTTAAATAGTAATAGAAGATATGAACGTATTTGGATCAAATCTTTTATACGCAAATCATTTGCATGATAAAATTTAATTAATGTTTATATTCAAACTGATTAGAACTTACTTGGCCTTACAATGCAAAGGGCAACAAGGAACTGGCATAGATACAACTGCTTTGACAGGATCTCTTGTATATTTTCTTGGGATTCAACTGAGAATCCCTAGAAAGAAGAAAAAGTACATATCTTTAATAAATTAAAAAGGATAAAATTTATCAGCTTCATTACAAAATAAGATTAAAGAGGGATACAAAATATTGGCAATAAGTAGAGATTTGATAACTGTATAGTTATAACTATACTCAGAATAAAATATATTAAGGATCCTGGGGACATTTCTAGTAATTCATACAAAATTTGTACATTCAAAAATAAAATAACATTACAGGAGTTATATTAAATATGGCAATTTTATAACCCTTCTTCCTATAACTTCTAATAAACATTTCATTAACTTATAGGTATTACTTATAAATTTTTAATAAATTACCCATTTAGGTATACCTTTACATCATAAACATGACTGCATCAATTGTTATTGAGTGCAATTCACATAAATTATGGATGGGAAAGGTTTTTGTATATTATCATGGAAAGTTATACAGCTTAGCTCCCCATAGGAACTAGACAAAATCTGAAGGACCAAGACCTTAACTTAGTTCATATTCCAATTAAAGTAGGAGACAGTAAACTAATAGTTCTATATTTGCGTCATAGTTTTCCAAATTTTCATCACATGCAATTCTCATAAAGAATTAATAAACATTACTATGATAAATTAAAATATTTTCTTACCCCATCTGCCATCATGAAGTGCACACCAGTGACTTTATTGTGATAGTCACTTGATGGTTTTTCCTGAACAATAAATGAAGTTCTTTGGTGTACATAATTGGTAAATTCCCTAATATTATCTGGTTTAAAAACATCTCCATCCCCATCCAAACCGCCAACTCCTGAAAAAGGTGATTGAAAATACATTTACATAAAAGAGAATACGTTAATGTTACAATTTATACAATTAAAAAACAAATGTTGAAAAAAAAACAAACACATACGCTTAAGTAAAACACTTCACAAAGACTAATTCAGATTTCAGGAATATTTGAATCTCCGTTGAGGTTTACAGAAAGATCTTTCCAAAGATATAAAATACATTTCCTACCATCAACAAGTATTTTGGTGTTCTGCTCAATTTCTCACAAGGAGTGTAAACATAGGTGTCTCCTAACTTTTGAATGATACTAGCATAGGTTGATAGATGATCAAAATTAAGAAGACCTGTCTTTTTTTCTAGACATTTCTCGCCATAAGTTTAGGAGATATTAAAGTTCAAAGATTGCAATTTTTTTCAAATTTCGCGCTGGGACAACCCAAACCTGCTTATCTCAGATAACAGCTCTTCCGAGCTCCATTCTTATCAGCGGGATATTAATGTGGCAAAAACCAAACCAAAATTGCTCTTCATTAATATCAGCCATAAAAAACAACAAATATAATTGGACTCAACAGTGAGAAACAATACATAAGCTAAATTGCCAAGAATGATGCAGTTTGAAACGCCCAACACTTTTTCTAGAATTTTATGTAAATAAGATTATAATAATATTAAAAGTGGCTGTATCTATTTACTTATATGATGCAACTTTAGACAATACATATTGCATTGGAAAAATATAGCATTTTCTCACCATAATGGGTTTCAAAACTCTCGCATGGGCCAGCCAAAAAGTCTGAGAGTTTGAAATCGTGCTCTCCTTTAAGAGTGAAACCAAATCCTTTTGCCTCCCATTTCTTGCGCCATAATATATACTCTGAAAATCCACCAGGTCCGGCACATACATCAGCAAAGTATAACAATTCATTTTTTACCAATGGGTTCTATAAAAAGACATTGATAAAATTAATATTAAGATGCATAAAATGAAAATAATTATGAAGCAACATTTATTTAAATAACAGCTTATCTAATGTAAAAAATTCTTGATTAATATCGAACAATATTTAAAATACTTCAAAAGAGACCAAGGTAGTGAAGCTTCCAGGAATCTAATAATAAAAATTTAATATGATAACTGCGTATATTTACATTAGCTTCATCCACAGGATTAGTGAACATGAAGTCAAAGACTGCATCCATGTTAGCCATCTTCATTGCTGCTCGATTAAGGAATATTCCGTTGCGGATTGTTTCAAATGGATTAGATCTTGTTCTAGCTTTCCTCATGTCTACAGGAGACAGCTTATCAAACACAGTCTAGGCATCATATACACAAAATAACAATTGTTAATATAATGGAATACTTAGTACTTTCACCATTATTAAACTATGATTGATCAACTGGGGTACTTTTATCTTGATTAAAAAATTAACATATAAAATAAAAAATGATACAGTCGATTGAACACCTTACCTTCCTATTCAAAACATTTTCTAGTATTTCAGGATCACAAAATTGTGTTTCATCTTCTATTTCTAGCTTGATTGGTCCTTCTTTCACCCAACTTTCAAGAGTTTGCAAATCTAATGGAGTATGGTTCATTTCTTCAAGCCAAGAAACCTCTTCATGACAAGAAATTACCTAAAAGTTATCAGAAAATAATTTAAGAGGGAAGTGAGTAACTAATGCAGATGCCTCACAGGAATGTTGATATAAGAGAAGAAAATAACCTCTTGAGAAGAATCCCATTCAAGTTTAGCAGCCTCTAAACCTTTAACACTGAATCCTAAACCTTGACGGCCTCTTTGTGTAGATAATTCAACAGGTTCCACACGACCTTTACCATGCTTCCCAAGTCCTTCCCCCTTCTTATGGCCCATTCTATCCTACACAAAATAAAAGAAACATAGAATCATTATGAATATTTACCCACTTAATTTAAATCTTTCAATGAACAAGAAAACATACAAGCATTCTTTGAATCTTGGTATTTTCATATTTAGTGGCTGTAGCTGCAGGTTTAACTAAGTTTTCAAATCGATTCTGATAATAGGATGACCCGCCTGACATTCCTCTTCTTTCATCCTCTTCATCACTGCTAGAGGAGCTCTGTGAAAGTGTTTCTTTCTGCCATGATTGCCTGTTATCCTCATAATCATCATCAACGTTGTCAGATTCTTGCGTCTCTCCATGGCTAAAATCATCACTTGAAACTCTAGGTCTTTTTGAAGGTACTTGGCTGTCAGCTTCGTCTTCACTACTTTCTGAAGCAAAAAAATTAGAGAATTTACAACATTATTATGAACCTTTCCATTCATAACGAAGAAATTTTCTATGAAAACTATCATAAATAATAGGTTCACAATTTCTAGACCTCATGAATCATTCTAAGAATCCAGTGTTTACATTTCGGATTAATGAAATAGACTTAAACATTTTATTTATAACAATGAAACTCTGCAACTAAATTCAGGCAGATTTTTTTTCTAGAGTAAAGGTATTACAGAAACTAAGACCCGCCCTTGATAATGATAAGAACGAGTCTCAAAATATGTTAATCATAAACGCAAAGTCAATAACAATATAGATTATATCATTTATCTAAAATAATTAACAGGATATGATTCAAAATGTTAAACACTTAGAATCAATACTCGATTAATTATAATTTTTTTACTGAAATTGCAAGCAAAACAGATCAATCGGGAAAGGAAGCTCTGGTAGTGCTAAAAGGACTACTTTCCTTCTGAACAAAACCATGAGTATATTGACTGGTTTTTTGCACTAACCTGACAAAGATCTAAAATCAGCCATCCTTAAATAACTATATCATGGAATGATAGCTAGAAATACTTTTCCGGTAACTGGAAACGAAGTTTTCATTTAAAAACGTGATTTCGTCGTACATAAAGATGTAAGTTAACTCCACATTCGTCTTCCAAAACAATTAATCATAGCGCTTTGCATAACTTCAATCTAGATAGATATAAAACATGTTGAAATTATATAATTTTGCTAAATAAAAGCGATATACTCCTTGGCGTTATTTTAAATAACCTTCTGAAAAATAAATTGAAACAACCATAACATGACAATCGATAGCGAAGAAACAATATATCGAGTGCGTCTAAACGCCCAATCGATAGTTTTCCTCTTTCAAATGTGACATCTAGTCTAACATTTTCTTTTAGAGCCAGTTATAATGAGCAAATACGTTTAAGTATAAATATTTCTTTTACAGAATTGATTATTTAACGTATCATTATTAAGGTAAAAAATCTTATCTCAATGTTCATTGATGGTTCTATGGGTAGTAAGAAATATAAAAATTGAATTATCATACGGTACTAGTAAATTTGTAGAATAGATATTTGAATTTTTATATCCATGGGACTATAAATAAAATTTAAAATTCTTTACGGCTTGATTATTCATGTATACCAATCAGTAATGAAATTTTCAATATTTTTTCTGCGAAGAGTGGAGGTAAATAAGTAAGATAGCATATGGCAAACATTATTTTAATGTAGCTATCGTGAAAAAAAATATTTAGTTCTATCAATGCCATAATAATACGGCCGTAGCCTATTATATACAGAAAATTTTGTTCAAAATTTTAGAAAATTATATCAGAAACAACTGGTAACATATGCTCCTAGAGAAGATTTCTGAAAACTCTACGTTAAGTCAAGGATTATTCCAAAAATAATTATGTGAAAGATTAAAAATAAAAGATAAAGATTAATAAATAATATAACAAAGCTTGGAGAAATTCCACATGATTTTTGTTTCATAGACATAAACCATACATAGTTAATATATCAGTTTCTAAAAATTTTCTCATAACCTTCTGTCATTTTATACATTGATTTTTAAAATATCATCTCCGATTAATGTTCTTAAAATTATTTTTTTCTTCTTCAAATATTCATGGTAATTATCAGCAAATAATGCAAATTGCTGCTTATCTCAAAGCTAAAATTGAAGGCGCCCTCACTTATGATAACTGTCGCGAAAGATTCAGTAGTCAACGCTTCCGTGGAACGTCTCAGTACGAAATTAATAAGCAACAGATATAATATAATATAAGGAGATATATAATATAAGGAGATATATAATATATAATATAAGGAGATATAATATAAGGAGGCTTTAAGTAGGTTTGAGCAATTTTCGAAAATGATATTTCTGTCAGTTTTCGTTTTAAGCGGCATTATAAGTGCTTCAGTTCAAGATTCTTACAGCTCCTTTGCAGGTATGTTTTAAGCGTTAAGTTTTAATTGCATAATATTTATTTCAAAACACTAAAATTGCAATGGGTTTATTTGTCAATTACTTTTCTTGGAGTTAAAATTAGGGTATTTTCTCGTTTTACCAATGCGGCTTAAAATTGAATAAATGTTTAAAAATCTAATTTATCACGAATCACAAAGGAAAGGATACAATAATACAACAAACAATACGACGATAAATTAACTTGGCATATCGCTATTTTTCAGAAGTCATTACATGAGTTATATTAGAGCCGTTCATAATTAAAATTATCAAATTATTATAAGAGATTCTCCTTCTTTTCGCTTGAAGGCGCTTTCTCGGAGATGAAACCGGCTGTAAACAAATTACCGTAGAATTACTTTTTTATTCGATGGTTTTCAGCAAAGTTAGTTTTTCTTTAATTGATTTTAACTGTAAAATATACTAACATTAATAGAGCTCGTCCAGATTAGAATTTTTTGCATAAATTTAATTTTTGGGTTAAACAGAATATATTCAGCTTACATATACTTTAGAATTTAAATGTATGCTGCTGTTAGGAAAATAATAAAATCTTAAATCACTTGCCTGGGTACTCTGCGGTAGGGGGAGTTGCATCCGGAGCATTTAAGATAATATTTAAAACAGCATCCGGTATCTCAATCGGTCTGAAAATTACCCTCCCCAACTGGCTGTTGAACATTATTTTTTTCGTAGAAATCGCGCTGAAGTGGGCGAATAAACGTTGTTAGAAAATTAAATTCATGAAATTACAAAATTGAAAAGTGTAAAAAAAAACTATAAATTCGACCAATGCAGCGAAAGTTCAATTGTTTCGTTACTTCTGAGGATTCAAGTTCGACCATTTCGAGCAATATTCTTGCATTAAATTCGTTAGCAGTCCCAACTACTGTAATCTTTTCATTCGTGCTTATAAGCGTAATAAATGTTAAGATTCGTAAGCAAATTTGATGTATACAGACTCAAAGGATGTTTTTTTTTTCAATATGAATGCGAAAAAAATATTTATCTGCTGATTGTGAACAAAGATTATGAGATCAAGAGAAAATTAATACAGACTATTGTTGGGGCATGAAATGACAAGAAGAAATTTTTCAATCGCGATCTCCTTCGATTCACTATTACTTAATATTTAAAAAACAATAAAATTCAGAATGAAATGAATTTAATAAACTAAGTAATTTAAAGAATTATGGAAATTCACTTCTAAATTAATTGTTACATGGGCAACGTTTTATACCTTTTTTAAAAACTTCATAAGCATTGATTTCTATGGCTGTGTATTAATGATAAATATGCAATTTTCAGAAGGTACTTTCCCAACTGTTGTATCATCTGGAATTTGGAATGATGGAGTATTTTATGATGAATCAGATGAAGATTTACATGTTGATGAACGCATTAGAACTATCAATCTACTGAAGGTATTTATTGAAATGATTTGTTCATTACAATTTGGTTCTGGTTAGTCATTATTAGGTACTGGAGTAGTGAAGGATAGTAGGGTAAATGACAGAACTAGATGCAAGGGTTACCTAGGTAAGTTAAAAAGTAAGTTTTTATGCAATCTCTCACAATTATATTTAAGCTTTTATTAATAAATGTAAGATATTTCATTCTACAAAGAAATGAAGAATTTTAAAAATCAAATTTTTATTAAAAAAATATTCAATTGAGATATGTGAATGTGTAGGTATATTGTAAAACCGGCATTAATCAAACCTTTTCTATGCTTGATGTAAAATGTTTCCCCTTCAGGACATATTTATAATGACTATTATTTTAATTAAAAGATAACTATTCCTATCCCATTCATTCAAAATTTTAATCAGCTCCTTGCAGAAGGATAGCTGTTTTCTATTTTATACTTAAATATTTTTAGATGTATTATCCTCCAGTAAAAAGTTATAAGCTCCATATATCTAATTTGTCATTTTAAAATAAAAATCATATATTCATTATAAACATTCTTCTTTGACAAAAATATTCATATAACAGTTTAGATCTTTCAAAATAATATGGAAATAAGATAATTATTTATTATAATTGATAAAATTGAAAAATAAGCTAAAATAACTGTATGAGATTAGATGAGATGTACCTGATGAAAGCAGAAAATCTAACATTGACTTTTAGAACTAGTTAGAAGCTGAAATCAATGTGAGAAGGCGTGACATCGTGGAATGCCATAGTAATAAAAATAACTTAGTAAATTTCCACAGAAAATTAAGAGATATACAGATATCTAAGAAGTTAATGTTTTGGTTGTCCCCTTTCTCCATTGTGAATTCCAGATTTTTATGGAGTGAATTTAATTTTTTTAAGAGATTATTCAGTTGTCTTTTGCTTCCTCCCCAGACACAGAGAATATCATCTACGTATCTCTTCCAATAAATGATTGATTTAAATTAATTTCAATTTTCTGTGGAAATTTACTAAGCTATTTTTATTATTATAGTTAGAAGCTAGTAAAATTAGTAAAATAAGTTTTTGAATTATAATTAATAAATATACCAAAAGTGCCTACTTACATCTTTATGCTATAGAGAGATCCTCCATGTACCACTTCCTCTGGTTTGAAGGGTACATGCAAGAAGAGGGACTATTGCAACAGACAAACAAGGATTTTTTGGGGTAATAAGGATCCTGATTTTTGTCTCATTCATGGTTTGTGAGTATTATCCTTTAAAAAATACAATTTTACCAATGGGTATCAACAAATATTTCTCATTATTATATTTTCATAAATCACTTCTATTTATGAACACAAAATGAGAGATACTTAAGATCACTGAACATATCTATAAATTAAGAAATCAGTCATTTTAAAATATTTTCTTGCAAATATATGAGTTCTGATTGATAAAAAAACCTTGTATGGTCTATTTATTTTATTGATCAGCATTTAATGAAAATATTTTAATCCAAAAAGGTTTGTAGGGATATGCTGTCCCGATGAAACTCCTACAGCATCTACTTCTAATGATACATCTTCAATACCACAAGATGTACAAACATCTGTAATACCATCAGAAAATCCAGATCCATCACCCGGCACTGCATTGAATCATGGCAAGTACTCCAGTTCAGAGCAAGTATTTGTTAATGTTTTATCATAAAATTGAAGAACTTGGTGATAACCACAAAATGCTTTATTATTATTGGTTTTGGTTGTAGTAGAGAGAAATTAGTATTCTACATCATTACTGCAGTTTTCACCCACTACTAAAAGGCATCTAGCATTGTCATCATGTAGATGTACTGATTTATATTGTGGTGTATTATGAGTTAGTAACCATTCCACCTAATTTAACCTCCTAAATCTTAACTACCTTCAAATATTATGTTGTTAAAGTATTAATAAAAATTATTTATCACATGATTCTTCATTGATTGGTGTAATATGTGACAAATATTATACAATGGCTTGTTTTTCTGCGCCCTTATTAACTTAGATACTTATCATGTCATTATTTTAATATTTTACACTCTGGGTTGTGATTTTCTTTTCTACATTTTCAGTAGAATTTTTGAGAATGTTTTCCTTGACTTGAATCAATTATTTTCACCTTAAAATTAAATAGAATAATGCTTTGTCACAGGTTGTGGGATAGCTCCTGGATATGATGGCCGTATTGTTGGAGGTTGGAGTGTTTCTGGTGAAGGACGCTGGCCATGGATAGCAGCACTCATGCGTGATAAAGGACAGACACATTTCTGTGGAGGAACACTAATCACTAATAGACATGTGTTAACTGCAGCCCATTGCCTTCACAAGTTAGTTATTCTTACTTACCTATCAATCTTCATTACACATTGTAATAACATTTTTTATCTGTTATTCAATCTTCTTACAAGTGTATTTTTTCTAAATATATATTATAATACCAGCAATAGAAAGTTTGGAAGAGACATAACATAAAGCATAAACATAGAGTTTGTAATGACGATGAATCATAAATTCTTTCTCAAGTTAAATATTAAGTAGTTAAGGTAAATCAAACAGATTTGATAAGGAACATTGGGTGATCCTAATACAAAAATTATTGTAATATATATTTCTTTATGCTGTTTGAGTATATATTCCATAAGATTATAAAAATTTCATCCCAATTCCATCAGATTGCAAGCTAAAGAAATCAGTGTTAGACTGGGCGAGTTCCACCTGGATGAGCCAAGTGAGGGTGAAATAAACATCGAGGTGGTTGAGATGATTCCTTACATGGACTACAATCGCCTTAATTATGAGAATGATATTGCAATATTAATTCTAAAAACAAAAGTGGAATTTCAACGTGGGCTGATATGGCCTGCATGTCTACCTCCAGTGAGTCCATCTGATGAGGATATAGAAGAAAATGATCCTCTAACAAATCGTTCAGCTATTGTAACAGGTAAGGAAGTATAGTCAGAGGATAGTGGTAATAATTTAGAATTATGCATTTGTGTGACTTCATCTCTAAGGTTAAACAGTAGTAAGAAAATGTCAGTGTAAAGATGCATCAACACTTGATTGAGCTTGCCCTTTTGGATTGAGGTGGTTGTTATAGAATAGAGATAAAATCAGCAAAGTGATTATAATTTTATATATTAGAAAAATAAAAGTATTTTATTTATTAAATCATCTTACCAGCAATTTTTATAAACCATAAGTTAATTGGAAAATCATTATTGTAATAATAGAACCTAATTCAGAACAGGATATGTTTTGTACACCTTAGCAATAAAAGTAATTAATTAGATTTTTGAGCTAATATCGTTTCTCGTTACGCAATATTTTTCAGCATTATACTCAAATTATTTTATTTTTAGAAAGATATATGACTAATTTCCAACTTGACCATTTTGTTATCTGATTATATTATGGCAAGAGGATTTACACTTAGAAAATATTTAAATCTTATTGTTTTAACCAATAATTACATATTGCTGGTTTATATACAGGCAGACAACCTTTTCTTAGTTATGTTTTATTTATTGTAAAACAAGAAAGTTTATAGAGAAATGAGGCATAAAATGTGTCATATGATGCATAACGATGAAAAGTCTGATCTCTGGTATTCAACCTGATAGAGATTTAAAGTAGGACCAAAACATACAGATAAGAATTCAGGATATCAATTCCTGATAATTAATTTTGAATGAATTCTCAAAATGCAATTGAGTACCTATATTTAATAACTGATTTATACATATATACTGAATAACAGGATGGGGTACCATCTACTTTGGAGGTCCTGCCAGTTCTGTGTTGCTAGAAGTGGAAATTCCAATTTGGAAACAAAAGCAATGCAGAGATTCATTTGTTCAAGTCATTAATCCAACTGTACTTTGTGCTGGTGAGGCAAAAGGTGGGAAGGACAGCTGTCAGGTCAGTATAAAGATGCATCAACACTAAATTATCACCACCCTCTTCAATAGTAGTTTTTCATTATAAAATAAAGATAACATTAGCTAAGTTTGCTGGTAAGATTATTATCTTTAACTTTTGAATTATTACTTCATTAAACCATTCTTTGTACATTGCTTTGTACTTTATTTAATTTGAAAATAAAAATTAAAAGAAATACATGATGCATTTAATCTGAATGTCAACACATATCTCTCTAGGGTGACTCAGGTGGTCCTTTAGTTGTTTGGAATGATCAAGGAAGATGGGAGGTAGTCGGAGTGGTTTCTTGGGGAATCCGATGTGGCGAGCCAAATAAGCCAGGAATTTATACAAGAGTTGGGAAATACATTGACTGGATACTTGACAACACTACTTGAGAATAAACTATCTGATATATTAAAAACAAAAGATAAAATAAATTTAATCTAAAGTAAATATGTAGGTAACACAAAGGAGGGTATCATAAATGTTTAATGATTTTAAAAAAATTATATTTTTATGAAGAAATGCTTGTCTTACAAAGTGCCAAAGATTCTGTGGTGTAAAATATAACAACCTGTACTTTCCAAAATAAAAATATATAGTTTCTATATTACGGATGATATGCATAGATTAATTTGACTATCAAACTTCCAATTGCCATCAGCAAAAGTAAATGCAACAGAGAATGATTATAAACAACCATCTTAAGTTCTTATGATATTGGTAAGACCTCAAATATAAGAAAATGCCAAGGTTTGTTTCATTCCATGAATTTTAAATTCACAAGACATTGACTTGTGAAATAAACAGTGAATAAAATCCCAAGATAAATTTTTAGAGTGAAATTTATATTATATATTGCATTTAACTGGGTGTATTCTAGTAGGTCATAAATAAAATATTATTATTAATAAGAAATCAGCCATCATTGATGATAAGGTAACCCATCGAGTTGGATGGAAGACCATCAAGTGAAAGTGAGCGTTGTCCTGAGACAATTGATTGTCTATAAACCAGCAAAAGAATTTAGTCAAAGTAACAAAAAAATGGATTGCACAATATGAACAAAGACAAATGAAAAACTGATTGGGCTCACTTTGATACCTATTAATTTATAAAACCAATAGGATGCAATTTACCATCAATAATTATATCATAAAAAAACATGCGCATTTTGGTATATAAAATGAATTGAAGAAGTATGCATATACCAATTATTATCAGGAGTGATTTGAACCACAACAGTTTCTTCCGTCATTCACAAATCATATCTTCATTCAACTCCATCACAAACACCATAATCTCACACTTTGTACTATAAATAGATGATAGCCTTGGATGTTACTTCGTGGATTATTGACAAAACATTACAGTTCTACAATGATTTCAAACCTTTGGAGAAAAAATGCGTGAAGTGCATCAACTTTGGCATGCTCATTGACTATAGATTGGGTGATAGCATTTTAGTACTAACTTCTAACGATTCCGATAAATTCATTTAATGTTCATAGATTTCAATTTCCTGTGAAACTAGCACTGAATTTCTTGCATCCCTATCCGGAAAATCACACCTGCTAAAATCAAGAAAACAAGTAAAACTATATGATTAAATTTTACTGCAAAAATTAAAACGCGTTTAATTTCATGTCAATTACAACATACTATATAGTGCACATTAATACGAAAATGACCACGGAATAATCACACATTCATAGAAACACTCAAGTCTTACACAAGTCACTCGCAGTTTTTGATAAACATGTTCTCTTCCCACTTGGAATAAGATCATTTTGTAGAAATATTTACAATCATTTATACCAATGATCACTTCTTATCGTCCGTTGTAACACCATATTTTGTTTTCACTTTTTCTAATTCTTCCTTTTTCTTGTCGACATCTACCCTCTTAAACGCCCGATTGGCCTGAAAGTATATGATAGGTATGATTATACACTCTCGAGGAGACTTGTAAATAATCTAACAGATGAAAGTAAATAAAAGAATTTTACCTGATAGTACAGTACCACAAGGTAACGATTGCATACATTGAACCCTGATAAGTGATCGCAGGCATTTTTAGCATCAAAGATATCCTCGTACACAACAAAAGCTGTGCCGCGCGTCTCAGGTGTGTTGCCACTTAAAAATATTATATTAACATAAATTAGAGATTCAAGATATTATAATAGAAATTTTCCAGACAGAAGGTTTTAAAGAAATTTGAACTATTCAAACGACATAACTTACACTCTAATTTGACGAATTGCTCCGTATTTCCCGAATATATCGTACATTTCTTCAGCAGTTATTTTGTATGGAAGATTACGGACGTAAAGTATACGGTTTACCTCAGGCGGTAACCTTACCTACAGGAAAGGTAAATAATTAAATCATGTAACACTCAGTCTATATTACGCTATAGTGATATATGCAAGACTTACATTAGTTCTACGCTGCATCATAGCCATTTTGTCCTCCTTGACTTAAGCTTCGCAGGCAAAGAATAGTCACTAAACTCCTTATATATTAGTGTAAACTTATTATTAAAATACGTCTCACACTGATGTAAGATTATCCATAGTAAACCAAACACGCCAGTTTCTGTGTGTACGAACGCTTGTGCCATCTATTAATTATAAGTAAGCAAAAACAAAGGAAAGTTTACCAGCGTCATTTAAAATTCATCGAATCGCAAAATATCGTTTATCCAATCCTGAATGAGCGTGTTATTAGTGAAATATAAATTAAAGAAATGAGTATAATTTTTTTTCATTTCTTTGAGGAGCCAGATTCTTTTGCTAGTTGTGATAAATAAATAGATAAATCCCCATCTTCGCTTTTGTACTTGATCAACAAAAGTTAAGAGTGAAGAAGAGCCAAAAGGTTTTTTTTCTTCCTTCTAATGTACTCGCACGGAGAGCTCCGTGGTTTTCTTACTTATTCATGAAAAACTTGCGATTTCCGCTGTCGAAGCTCGCCCAACTGAAATATTTCACCGAAAATATGCCTAAGGAAATTCAAAAAGCATACTTGATCTACTTGACTACTATACGGTTCATATTCAGACAGTTGATTCCCAGTCATCAAATAATAGGTCACACAATGTATGAGCATAAGATTAATTACATTATTATTTCATTCAATCATTCGTATGCAAGCATGAATGAAACGTGGAATATTACAACCTAAAATCTGGTGAAAGCTCATCTTCTTCCTTCTCCAAATTTGTATAATATACTCCATTCTATTTAATCATCACGAAAAGGATTCCAGAAAAAAATCAAATGTGACACATAGTATCTTTATTTGTTTTTTAATAAATACACAAGACAACATCTGCTATTGCTCTTGTGAAATTAACAAATTCATTTCAACCTGAAATTATTTTTGACTTAGCCACTGGTGAGGATAGAAGACAGGTTAAATTTTGTTGAAAGCAGCTATGTCCACACTTTGAACCTGAAAATAGAAATAAGAAGTTCAGTTAATTATAACTTATAATTTAATTTTGCCCATTGTATGTCATTTTGGTTAAAAATTTTATCTAAAAACAGAAATATTTCATTAGAGTAATTTCTGGAAAAATTAATAAGTTCTGTAAGACCACATTTAGAATATAATTTGAATAAGACTCAAAATCTTTCTGATTCAGTAACTTAAGCCATAATATGATATATAATAAATATTCAATTATATTCCAAGGGAAAGACAAGTTTATCAAAATACCTAGTTGTTTCAAATTTTAGATAGGAAATTGTTGCAAACCAGAATGAGAATAATTAGAGAACACTTAAATAAAAACATACATAGTCTTCATTTTCTTCAATCTTTTCCTGAAGCAGATCCACAGAGACTTTCTCATCCTCAACTACACAAGAAATCTGTAACTTCTTGATACCATATGCCAAAGGAACAAGTTTTGCTGAAAATAAATCATGATTGAAATTACTACAACCTCCTTCTATAGAAAATAGTATATTCAGTTAAGATCTTATTTTTTATCATCCACTACAGTCAAAGATAGACAACTTATATAGTAAAGACAGGAGATAATGATGTCGTCACTACTTTACATATACTCACAGGCGCCCCACAGAAGTCCATCCATTTCTATAGCCCTCACTGCTTTTTCCATTTGAGCCATGTCCGTTTCGTCATCCCAAGGCTTCACATCTAAAATTATGCTGGACTTTGCAATCAAGGCAGGTTCTGAAATTCAAAGAATATGTACCATTAAAACACAACATAAAACAATCAAATAATTTTTTTACAAAATGCTGAGTCAAAAATAACAGTAGTAGACATAACATATCATATAATAGTAATAAAGGAGATAGTAGACTGATACTTAATATTTTTTGCATATCAAACTTCCCTTAGCAGAAACTGAAATTATAAACAGCCTATCTATATTATGTTGAATTTTCCTACTAAGGAATTTCTTTGATTTCATGGGATTAAAGTAAATCATAGGGTGAAGCATTTCTTAAATGGCTTATAATCAGGATTGATTTCCTTCATAGGAAGCATTTTTATTAAGATAATTGAAATATATATCATAAAAAACACAAATAGAAAATTTGGAAGTAGTAAATACTGAGATGTATTTTAAAATTAAAACAAAATCCATACATCAAACAACTAGATAGGCAAGAGAATCTGATTTTTTTAGACAATCCTTTTCTTGATCACAATAAAGATCTGAAAATTCACAACACTTACTTTTTGACTTCTTGGCTGCATATTCAGCCAGTCTTTGCTCCCTGACCTTCTTAGCTGTTTCATCTTCATCCTAAAATTGCGAATGATTTTTCTCTCACAAAATCAATATATCCTGCTACAAAAGGTTCCCATATAAATTTAAATCTTAACCAGAGGTAAATCAATTGTGAATCTATGCATTACTTAGACAAATGACTCATAACAGTAGGTTGTCTTCCAATAATTTATAGTAACATATAAATAATGATTTTTACAGATAAGAACTAAGACTCAATTTGACATAATATTTAAGTAAAAAATTGGACCAATTGATAAGAAAAGACTCTTTCCTCAAATAGCAACTTCAAGTTACTTATACTTATTTACCAAAGATAGTACAAGTAATTGTTATAGATAGAATGGTTTCATTATTGAAAACTATAACTACTCATGTTTAGAAGTCATGCCTATTCAAAGATTTATTCTAGATTTCTAAATCATAAAATTCTAATATACTTCAGCAGAAATATTTCTTTTAGACAGCTAAGGGCTTAAATAAATGTATGCAAGTTGCCAAGAAGAACCATGCAGTTAAAAATGTTCAACTTACATCTGAGTCTGAACCAAAGAGGTCAACATCATCTTCATCATCATCTTCTTTCTTAGCTGGCTCCTTTGCTTTAGGTGGTGTGGGTTTTGGTGGTGTAGCATTTGTGGTTGTTGACTTAGAAGCACTGGATGGGGTCCCTCCACTTGGTTTGTTTTGCAAGCTCTGTACCTTCAACTCCAGGTTATGGACCATTTTCTCAAGACTATCAACAACTACAAAAATGAGAGAATTCAATTATAGATTTCAAAGAAATAAATATAATTGAATTGTATACTTAACCCCTTGTTTAGAAATGATGAATCTAGCTCATCATAGGCTTGTAATGCCAAATTGTACAAAGACAAGTTACATTTGTCATCAGATTTTAATCACTGTAATGCTATGCAGGTGAAATATATTCATCTCTTGATGGTACGATGATGACAATCAATCTCCAATTCCCTTAAATTGTATTTAATGTAATTTGATGAATTAGAATGAATGAAATTATTTTACAGCAAGTGGCTATGTCAGGGAGTTGGTTCCGTAGTTTTTCTTGAAAGATACTTTAAAGCTTATTCTTTGAAAAACAATGCTTTGCTTGAGAGAATGCAAATGTATTTCATCATCATGCTGTTTGCAACATATTATTTGACATGGAAATTTATAATTAACGATTCTTAAGACAGCATTTGTTGTCAACCCTCTGTCAAATCATTTTCATTCTATTATATCCATACTCAAATCCAGCAAAGACATCCAAGGACAAATCACTTTCATGTTTACAAGAGTGAAAAGCTGTGTTGACAATTTAGACTGTATCCTATAACGGAATCCTATCTTGAGCTTAGCTTTTATCAGGACAACTACACATCTTACACATTGATATACCAGAATGTTTCAAAAATATTATTTTCTGATTACAAATTTATTCTAATTAATTGAATAATGATGCAGCATAACTTTAAATAATACTAATAATTCCCAAATTTTCATTGTCATGTTTATTCTGCCAAATTTCAGAAATATGTTATAAGAAACATTTTCTATCATTGTTATTAGCTTTATAATCAAAATAAAAACTTCCTTTTGAAATAATATACATGGCCACACACCTTATAATATATACTACAAAACACTATTTTACTGTTCTATGCTAATTTCAACCTGTAAAATATATTTTCCCTTCTAACCACTACAATGAAATAGTAAAAAATGGCAAATAAGACATTTTCTTCTGAAAGATCGGGTGGAAATGGAAGATTTTATGTGAGAGGGAATGGTATTCCAGAGCGTGGTAGCAGTTATAATAAATGATTTGTGATATGTCTCCGTTCTGTGGTTCAGTATTAGTAAATTGAATCTCCCTCTAGTATTACAATTATGGACGGACTCAAATCTTACAAATTCGGAAAAGAGATATTAAGGAGATTGCGTTCGCAAAACATGATGCATGAGAACGTTATAATGTGTAGTTGTTTGCGAGTTTCAAGTTTTATCCAATCTAGTTTTTTAAATGCACCGGAAATATGGTCGAATTTTCTCAAATTAAATATAAATCGAACGGACACATTCTGGATGCGTTGGAGCTTATTGGCTAGATCTCTTGATAGATCTTGGTAAACAATGTCACCGTAATCAAAGTGGGGCATAATCAATGAATTTACTAGTCTACTGAGTCGAAGGCTTTACTAAAATAATGTATAACAGAATTTAATAATGTACAACAGAATAATATTTGATCCTGCGGGTCGGCTGCAGCGGGTCCCGCTGCAGCTCTGATACAAATGCCCGGCATTAGTGTCAGCGTCTTAGTACAGCGTCAGTGTCAGTCTTCTATTCGGACCATAAGACGCAGGCACTTTTCTCCCCACTTTTTGGTGAAGAAAAAGTGCGTCTTATGGTCCGAAAAATCCGGTATATTCTTTCAAACAAAAGAAGCAAAACACTGAAGCAATCTTACATGTAATACTAAACATGTATGATACATGAAAAGATGAAGATTTCATTTCATTCATTAAATACTATTTTTAAAAAAATGTGTTTTATTGCCAAAAGACTAAAATAAGGCTTTTGAGTTTTAAATCTCGAGTTAAAGATAATTATTTCCTCCTTACCTTTCTTCAAGGTGCTGTTTTGAATTTCCACAGCATTGAGACGGCTTATAATTTCTGATGATGCATCTCCAGTAGCCAAAGCAACTCCATCCATCTAAATATAATTCATAATAGAAAATTAAACAACCTCTAAATTGTTATGTTTAATTTTAGTTGATTTATTGAACTGAGCAACACCAATTACACTTATTTGCCCCCACTAATATAATAAGAATAATCTAAATTATCTTATTGGGCATTAATTTTTAAATGATTTAAGAAAAGTCTTGCAATGAAAGGGTTGGTGAAGGGAGTAAGAAATTAAGTAAATATTCAGACAAAACCATTGTTGTGATTGCATTTAATTGAAATCAAAACTCAGAGTACTGAAATATATAGTGTAAAACAACAATTTTCACTATACAACCATTGGGAGAACTGAGCTTTTACTTCAATATAAGAATACAAGTTCTATTTAGAGGATTTGTGTGATGGGCAAAACTTCCTTTCTACAAACTAATAAATGATCAAATTTTCACTGCAACAAAAATATTACATCTAGCAACTAGAAATTTTAATGGTTAATGAACACTTTACAAGTATTACATAAATTCAATAAAAACTATCATGAGGTATTATAAAACAAAAAATTCAACTAATCATTTTAAATAGCAAACGATGAAACCATAATGACCTAATACATTCATATTCTAGAGGATGTTTTACTCTGAAAACCTCTGCTCGAATCATTCAATATTCATGACAATTTTCTTCTCCCTTCACCAAAAACCCATTTCATATGGCCATCACCATAATATCCCATTAATATAAGAATTCCTCCAAAGAATTCAACTACATCTTCCATTGAAGTCAAATTTCAGATGGCTAAAATTTTAAGAGAAAGATAAAAGTGGAACTATGTATTTTCCTTTGTCAAATATTAGCCAGGTTATATTTAATATTATTCTTTCTAAAAAACTAAAAATGTAAATTTTAGTACACTTTTGATTCTCGATTAGGAACATGCAGCTCTAACAGGGTTTTACTTACGCAATAAAACCAATAATCCACAACACTCAAAACTACAGGGAAAGGAAAAAGATAAACTAGAGTGAGTATGGGCCACAAGAAAAACATAACAATGATCTTGAAATTCACTAATATTAAAGTTCTTTGGGCCAACAAGTATAGACAGCACCAGCCAGACAAGGTTACTCACACACTCGAGGGATTGTTTAATATGCCATCGTGCCTTGGCCACTTCAGCTGCCAGAGAGCTTGGGGAGGGTGTGGGAGGTGTGCCCTACACCAACCACCACCAAGGGCATCCAGAAAGGGGCGGCAGGGAGCAGGAAAACAGGTGAGAGAGAAAGAAAGAACAAGTCACTCATTAACAGGATGGGTAGCAAACATGTTAAACCAAGTTCACAGGGTCTGGATTATGTCCGAGGCAGATTAGTCTTTAATTTTAGCAAACACTTCATTACAATAAAGCATGTCTTAGCATGGTTCTATTTGTTTGAAGTAGTCATACGGAGCACATTCCCTTAGAAGTGGATTATAAATAAAATGTGTGATACAAAAATCCATACATTCAAAACCTAATTATAAAGATATATTTCTGTGTGTACAGAAATTATCCAATTCTTTATCCCAAAGTTATTTTGTACAAAATCTCATGGAAGGCTCTGTTTTCATTGACATGAGAATTTTTAGTTATTTCCATAAGAGTAATTATAAAGCACCATAAGGAAAGTAGTACTGGATTGCTTTTTTTTAAGCTGGGCATTTTTAGTCATATGGTACACCTATATAGTAGGTTAAATCTATGACAGTCTACATACTTTTTTATGACCATAATTAATGAGTTGTTACGGTAGCACTTTCAAAATTACAAAACAAATATTGCTAAAACACTAAGGAATTTTAGAATGATTATAAGTATAAACATGCTAAATTTAGTCCATGCTCTTGCATCTAATAGACAAACCAACTATAAAAATAAAAGAAAAACTATAATCTGCCTCGGAAAGCTTATAAAATTCACAAAAACTTACTTCTTAATATAAGAAATAAGCAAAAATTGGAGAAAAAAATCACAAGCTGGTGATAAAAACAATGACAAAACAAAATCACAAGTAAAACAATAATGGCTGGCACAAAAATGTCTTTAAAATAAGATTTATGAACCATGAAAGTAATAAGATCACAATTTCATTATGTGCAAAATACAACCATCAAAGATCTTCCTTATGTAGAAATTAAATCAATTCCTGAAAAACATGCATGATTGTCTTTCATCTAGCAAACTCTACTTAAAAAGAAAAGACAATTCCATTATTCATTAAACGCTTTACTGAATAATTTTATTAACAATAAATAATAACCAGCAACATTTTATACTCTAGCCTTTAACATAACATTATATGATTATTTAATGATGAGAATATATGGTTAGTTGACAGTGAATTTTTCATGGGAATTTATGTGCAATTCCCATTCACATACAGTTGACGAATATTAAATAATATTCTTTAAATTTCCACTGTTGAAGTAGCAAACAGAAATTTACATCAGTTATCTACAAATAAAAAAGGTTACATGCTATAGTAGAGAAAACCTTAAAAAATGCTTCCCAGAACCTTATGAAGCTTCAGTTTACTACTATAAATATAGTAAAAAGCAAAGTGCAACTGAGGATATCTTGATAATATAGATTAAATTTTAAGTAATTTTAGTGGGAAGAAAATTTTATAATTACAGAAAAGATTAATCAATTCTAATCACAAGATAAAAAGGTAAATTTCTGGGAATACCTTTCTAAGTAGAACTGTACACAATTTACGGTTGAACTTTTGATAATCCATGACAAATAAAGACGGAGAATCCTGACTTTAAATTTCTTAAACAAAACCAAGTTTAAAGAATTAGATATCATAATTTCCATTTATAATTTACAAAATGAAGTCTCAATTTTGCAAGTATTATTTAAATTCAGGGTACAGACAGACCACAGCTGAGATTTGAGTGAATTTCCACATAAATCAGAATAATGTTTCAGCAGTACTATATTCTATGTGAATGAAATAAGCAAAATTTTACTGAGGAAGGATAAAAAAAGTTTCATTGCTTTTTTTAAATTTTAACAAAGTAATTTTGGCATAGTAGAATGTTTGAGGACAAGGAAACTTCTTTACATTTTCACTGAGACCTTTTGCTATATCGCCTATTTTTCATTTATAAAAGGCCATCATAATTTTTATAAAGATGAATATGAAGACAATATTAACAGTAAAAGAAAAGATAGGATATGGAGGATTAGGATATCAATGGCATGAGGTAAACAGAAAAGTTTTACATGAAAAGCAGCAATTGGAAATTTAAGCAAATAATTAATCCACTCGCACAAAAAAGGGATTTTTGCCACTGGTATTCAGTTAAGTTGAATTATTTAGGGAACTAACAGGTTCAATCATTAAGTGCTTTACAACTTATCAAATATGAGTTTATATAGTAGATAGTAAAGCACACAATATAATTCTACAAATCTTAAGTCCAATTGATACTCATTTAATTTTGATAGAGATAAGGCAATCCAATATCCATAAAACCTAGAGAATGATTAGGCTCATTCTCCTGATTGAGGTAAACAAATTTTGACTCTGACTTGATGAACCTGTTAAGTTGTAAATATTCATAGCCATAAGATTATTTAAATAATTACAAAACTGTGCTATTTACAAGCAATAGTAACAAACATTCTTAATAACTTAAATTTTTTATCTCTTTAAAGTGAGTAACATTACTAAAAGCTATCAATACTTAATAACATACATATCACACTATACATTTGTATAATATCCAGAGAAATTTAATTACATATCTACAAGTAAACAACTGATATTAAAACAGATAGAAGAGAATAACTGTAAAGGTAAAATAATCTGCATAAACGAAATAAAAGAAAACATGTAGATGTTACATAAACCGGCCAGATCTCTAAGCATGTGAATACAACAATACGGAGTGCAATCTAATGGTTCGAAGTGCACACTGTCAAATGTACAGAACCGATTCGATCGAAATCATTTCTAATGCAACGTGCAGATGTTCATTTCAAAAGGCTACATATGTTAACCTTTTATACAGCATGCTCTCCGGTGAAGGGGAAATAAAAATCAACATGCCATATAAAGAGACTCACGTTAACTTTTTCAACGTGAACGACTTCTTCGGTAGACTTTTTTTTGGATCTATCTTTCCTTCTCTTCTTTTTCATTCCTTCTTTATCTGCTTCGTTTTTCATCTCTTTGATGTCTTTACCTTTCGGTGGTTGAGGTTTTTCTGCGTTTGGAGTAAGGGGAGGAGATAGGGGCAAATGGTCACCTTCCAGATTAGGAACTTTGTTTTCCTTTTTCTGGGCTTCTTTCGGCATTTGAACTAATGCCAACTGATTACGAGGGGTAATTTGAAAGTGTGTAGGACGAGGAATTATTCCATTTTTCATTAGCAGCTTGAAAATGTTATTTTTTTGGAAAAAATCATTATCAATGCTTATCAATATTCTATAAAACTTAAGACAGCAAATTAACTTACCTTGGCTTTTGATTCGTAATACCGACGCTCTGCCTCTTCGTAGATGTTTTTGTTGAACCAGATTTTCTCTTCGGCTAGTGGGGATGCCATCTCGATTTGTGTTTTGCGAAAGATGCTAGAATTAAAAATAACTTCACTGTAAAAGGAGGGCAGTATATTTCACAAACCACATTGGCTAGTTCGCCAGGGATGACAGCCACATGTGAGTAGGAAAATATTTACTTAGAGCTTTTCAATGGACAAAATTAATCTAGTAAGACACCCCGCGATGTATTAAGCTCAATTCTATGCCAAAATAAGGGAAATTGTAACATAGTAAACTCACTTAAGCAAAAACAAGAGATGAGCCAAACATACCTAAGCCTGTGACGAAACGGACGATTGAAGAAGTGGCAGAGGCATGCTTTGGTACACGTATTTATATACTCTCGGTTACTTTGTGTTCTATTTGATATTAAGCAATAATGAGAAACTAAAATCAAAAAATATTTTTTTTTTATTATAGAATAAAATTTGTAAATTTTTTTTTTCAAGATCTGTATTAAACTTAGTATGTGTTTGAATTACGTGCTAGTAGAAATGGCGGCCAGTCCGAGCGGTAATGCGAAAAACCGGGAGCTAAGTTTACCAACCAGTAGGATACGAACTATTATGAAAAGTTCCCCTAATGTTGAAAATATCGGCCAGGATTCACTAATGTTAGTTACGAAAGCAACGGTTAGTATCATTGATATCAATTAAATTGCGAATTACGAATTATTTCGTGTCTCAAAGAGGATGGTTTTTCAGGAACTTTTTATTCAACATTTATCACGTCAAGCATTGAAACAAGTTGAGGGAAAAGCTGAGTTTATTGATTATAAACATCTTGCTGAAGTAGTTCAAACAAACAAGAGGCTGGACTTCCTTAAAGGTAAATGTAAACGTTATTTAGAATATATCTTAAATGTATTCCAGATCATTTTGATGTTTCATTTAATGAATCAAGCTAAGGTTGATATGTAGTGTACTTATTTAATTTAAATTGTAGCATGTGCATTATATTTCGAAATGTTGGTTGTGCATTATTTCTTTTTGCCACGAGTTACTCATTTGTAACTGATGATTATAAATTATGATAAACCGAAATAGATATATTCAATTGTATATCTATCTTGAATTGTATAAATGTTTTTACAGTAATCTGTTAACGCATTTTTATGAATTACGGAGAGATCATCAATAAAATATCTATTATCCTCGATCATTTGCTACTAATAAACAAAGCTTATGAGACTTCTGAAATTTATTTCATTATTGCATATATATATGTTATTATAATGTTATTGTATAATCTTTAAAAATATTTTTGAGGCGACAAAATATTCATTATTATGGTTGATATCTATTTTGGCCATTTTTAGAATTAAGCTGAAGGAAAAGGGAAATTCGTCACCTGAAATCTTACGCAAAATTTTGATTGTTTTCCAATTATGAACGTTTTTCGGTTTTATTGCTATTCCACATATATTGAGGATCTCACTTAACTTTCTTTTTGTTAAGTATGTAAAATCATTTCTCAATGTAAATAGAAATTTAGGATTAATTTTATCTTTTAGAGTTACTTGTATTTTGTATAATTTTTTAAGTTCTCAAATGCAAGAGTTATTCTTTCATTGAAGTTAACCATTGAAACAATGCATAACAGTTTTCCTTTTATCCTTAAAAGTATTGTTTGCAGCATAAAATTAATCAATAGAAATTCAATATAACCTCAATATTAATACACTGTATAGTTTCATTACTTTTACAAATTCAAGATTGGGTATTTTCTCTATCCACTGAATTGAATTGATCCAAACTGGTGAATGTAGAAGTTAATTATTGTACGAGCTCATATCATGAATGAATTTAATGGCTAGTGCCGAGACATCAGCCATGAAATTTAATATTGCAAAAGTCCAACCTTTAATTCACAGTTTTTATTTTCATCCCCATAATATTATTCCTCAATTTTTAATTCTTTGCATTATTTTAAGGTTAATTTTTGTTTTTCAGAAATCATTCCAAGAAAAATAAAAGTTCAAGACTATTATAACATGATGAGTGGTGAGGAAGATTCTGATTCAGATGAAATGGAAACGTTTATTATGAAATAGGCTTTATTATAATATTCATGAGAAAACAAAATTTTGTTGAAATCACCATTCCAAGAGACTTCCATGATGATAGCAAGGAACTCATATCACAGTTTGTCAGCCTGAAATTACCCAAAGATAAAATCAAATAAATTATTTCTTAACAAAGACAATGAATACTACTATATGATCATTCTCATTATTTATACCCATTTGGGAGTTCTGCAAATCTCAAGTTTTGATGTATTTTTAATAGAAATATGATTGCTTAAAAAACAGGATGTTTATATATTTATTAAAATTATTCAAGATTTTTCCGATTACTGATAAAAACTTACAGAATCTTTTATTCCTTTTGATTTTATGAATATTCACAGTAGATAATTGATGGAGAATTTAGGTAATATTATTGTCAGACAATCACTGAACAAATCCTCGTCCAAAATAAAAAAATATTATGGCTTTAAGGCAGGAAACTTCATTTAATCCTTAGAGAATTAAAACTTTTCAACTAAAAGAATTAATACAATTTTGGCATCAATATATTGCTCAAGAGTAGATAAAATTTAGGAAAATAATTAAAAATGGCAAGAAAAACGAAACTTTATTATTGTTATGAAGTTCCACAAAGTGACACTTTCATTGATTAATTTAATAATTAATAAATAATATAGAGTATTTTGGGAAAATTATACTAGATGAGTTATGTTCAAAGCATAAATTCTTGAAGCTAAAGATAAAGACTTTCTACATAGTTGGTACATTGAAAATTCAAGAAAATAATGAATTAACAGATAACATACCAAATCTCCAATGTCAAATTCATCATCATCATCATCTTCAAAGCTAACAGGACTGTTCCCCATAAATATATTTGCTTCATCAAATGTTACTGAGCTTTCAGACGACTCTTTATTATGGATAAATCCAAGATTATCTATAATTACAATAAAAATTATCTTTCAAACTTTGTGTTTTTAACACTAATTCTGCAACATTATGTTGTGGAGGATAAACTTCAAAATTAAATTCAACCACATTATCTTTCAGAGAATCTATAATTTAAGCTTTAACTTAGGGTGAAAATTATTCTAATTATATACATATAAATAATTGCTTCAGGAATATACATAAAAGATACAAATGTCCAGCCCAAATTATGGGAGCCACGAGCTTGCAGATGTTTTTACATAATGGCCCCCTGAATCTCACTTGGAAAAAATCAGAAACCTTTTATCATGGGTTTGATTCTAAGATGCCGCAAAATTGTATTTTCCCCTGTAAGAATGCATGGGCCCGATTTTCAAAGATTTTTAAAAAGTACTTCCCGAAGACATAGATCTTGAAATATAATTTCATATTGCTATAGCAACTATAAATTTCTATCTAAATATACAATATATATTAGGTAGAACACCATTATGGTGCTATTAAATTTAAAATAGATCAAATTATCCAGTAATAGGACTGAACAACAGTATCTATAACTTTAAAAAACCTACAACCCTAAATATAATTTCTGCTTGATAACATTTGCTCATATCTTACCATTCTTCATTAACTGCCAGAATCCCATTTTTAAATCTTCCTGTAATTTAACTTGAAAGTCTTTAATCCAATTGTTATACATTGATATTGCTTCCTTGCTTTCTCTCTCAGCAATAGTATTTTTTCTGAGTAATTTTAAGCACTGAAGAGGTTTATCAAAATGCTCCTTTCCAGAAGAACTCAATACAAGCTCTTGAATGACTTCCTGCATTTGCTTACAAACTAGAAGAAATAACAAAGATTACATGAAAATATTTTAGGATAGACAAGATGAAATTAAAGATTTTAAATTATCCAAATTTTAATTACTAAAATTAAATTTGATTACTTAAATTGCTAACATAGGATGGGAAATAGTTGTAGGAAGTTTGGTACAGAATAATTAGACTATTGAATCGACAAATAAATACATTTGTAAGAAAATGAAACAGTAAATAAATATTTTCTAAGCCTAAGGTAATTTCCTTAGGAATACTCTGATTTATTATGCCATATTTAAGTATACTCACACACAATATTTTATTACCTTGCAAGAACGAGACAGTTTCCAGACTAAGAGCGGCATAGAAATCCTCAATGGGATTGAGAAGTCCAATATATTTAGTATCTAATCCTCTTGCCTTTTTTGCAGCAACATTTTCATTATTCTTTGCATCAGATTCTTTTGAGAGACTAAAAAGTCCAAATAAGAAGCTATTTAAGTAAATATAAAGCATCAATTTCATACTGAGTCAGTTTATGATATTGAGTTTGCAAGAAAACATAGTAGATGATATATAAAACCCCCCAATCAATAAATTTTTGGTTTGTATCAGATATTACAAATCAGGAAATGAAAACATCAATCAAATCTTTGTGGGCTTAACTTGTCACCCTTCATTAAATGTCACTCAAACAAGATGTGATGCCATATTTTGAGCATAGTTCTAACATCGTATCCCTCAGAATCAAAATAGGGATAAGAGTGACAAAAGGAATAAAACAATGCACCAAAATCTCTAAATCTGAAAAACCAACAACAAAAAAGAACTGATGTTAGGCCAGTATTGAAAATTAATTGAACAAATCATAATTTTCATTAAATAAAATTTAGTTATTAATGTATTAAATGAAGTATGATTTGAGAATTGAAAAACTCTTATTAGAAATATAATATTAACCTATTTTATGAATGAAATCAATATGAGAAGATATTACTTTGTGGAATTCCAAAGTAATAAAAGTTGTAAAATTTACGAAGTTGTTTTTATTCCTTTATAAGTGTATAATATCAGAGTAATTAAAAAAAGTTTGGTTAAATAGTTAATGCTCATTACTTCCAAGTTCATTCCAAGAATAAAATATTGCATTAAAGGTATGAGCTACTGATTGTTTCCTCCTTCATTAGCAAGGAAACAACAAAAACTGTATTTAATACTTATGCAGAAAAAAATGTGTAGGAAGAAGAATTTTCTTGTAATTCTATTATTTTCCCATATAAATCCAGATCCTTAGAAATAGATTTGAGGCTAACAATCCATTCAGCTGCTGAAGGCACTTGCCATTTAGTATTGCTTTTGCTAATCGATTTTTAAATTACGCTCACTTAATCCTCTTGAAATAATGGTCTTTCAAATAAAGTAACTTCATAACAGAAGTGTAGCATCAACGGTAAGCATATCATAACTCAAACCGTTAAATCCAACATGATATCTTGAAATAGAAATTTTCTTTCCTTCTTTTACAGGTTCAAACTCTTACTTATGGTAAAATACTGGACATTAATCTTTCCTTATTAAGGAACTTTATTGAGAAACATATGATCATCATGCAAAGAATAAAGATTTTTTCTGCTTTGACAAGTTTCCATCTAAGAAAGATTTTGCCTGTCATATGCTTTACTGTATTACAATGACCTAAAATAGTATTCATTGATGAAAAAATGTGTGGAACTGTTGTACCACAATGTATGTGGTACAACAGTTGTTACGTCCAAGATTTGCTCGCTTTTGCAATAATTTTTAGGCTAAACAGAAGCTGTTTATCTCTTTCTTTCAGTTAATAGGGTACAATAAAGGAATAGGCCAGGGAATAGGATTCATCAACATAAAAATGGCCCTAAAAACCATCTGTTTTGTCCAGAATACTACAGAGTAACTGACAGTGCTTAAGCAAATGTTTATTGCATTAATTATTTCCTCATTGAAAAAATCAAGAATTAAAAATTTAGGAATTATCAGAGATAGATAATACAACAATGTTATTTCATTAGTTTATTCTAATAGTTTATTCTAAATTGTCATTTGCAACTTTGAAAGATTTGATAAGTTTTAGTTGATTATGAGATAAACAATCCAAATTTTCAACCAATACCAGTATAAATCTTGAAATTTATAATTTAGAAAAATACTTACTCAGTACTAGCACTCCTCTTTCCAGTACCTTTATTATTGGAAAGAGCTAAATCAGGGAACAACTTAATTATTTCCAATATAGCATCTGAAGCTGATTCTTTCACAGAACAAGGAGGTTCAATCATTCTTTCCAGGATTTCAGGGTCAGGATCTGGCAGGGGCTTTTCTGGATATAAAACCCGCTGAGATATACATTTTCTAACATGCTGCATGTATGGATCTAATATTTGATGAGGAGTCAGTTGTTCGTTCCAGTCTCTCTCGCGTAATTCTTCATCTTGATCAGGACTCTCCATCTCACTGAAGGGGAAAGAAATATTTACTTCAACATAACTAACTTCATTTTATCTAATTCATGAATTCCATCTATTAATCTAAATAAATGAGAACATAAGGATTTTGTGATATTTAAAAAGGGGATCTTTCATAATGGTTCTAGGACAAGAATACATTTCATACGCCCATTTTTCAATTAAATTATATGACTGCTAAGATTAACACTTAGCAGCAACAAAATTCAGACAGGAAAATTTGCTAATATCAGTGACACATAAAATTAAAGAAAAGAAGGCTACACCATGTAAACTTTCAAATTTAAATGACACTTATTTTACAATTAAACAATGATATAATGTATAATCCTTAAAAGAGATGAAAAAAGGGAAGTTACAATGGCAAACATACTTTTATTTTCCATTCAACAGGAAGCTATGATTAAACTTAGAAGTAATATTACAAATACCAAACAAAACTGATAGCAGGCTATAATTTAGGTAATCCTACTAAATAAATCAAGGAGTTAAATTCTAAAGAACAAAAGAAAAAGTACTTACATGGGTACACTAAGATCCATATTCTCAATAAGTTTGTCGACAGCATCTAACTGCTCCTGTTTCACATTCTGAGGCTTCAGTTCTGGCAATAAGCAATATCGAAGATCATGAGAAAATGGAAGCTCGACATACATCAAATACTGAAATCAGATGAATAAGTCAAACATGATAACATACCTTGAAATACTATTTCTCAAATATAGCAGATAATTAGCAATTGAGAGGGAATAATTTTTACTGGTTAGTATTAAGAGCAATATTTTTTTTCCTATATTAATTTGATATCATACGCAGAAAGCAAAAGTTTTAATATCAATCAGCAACAAATGAAATTTGAATAATCACAATTATCACACTAAACCCAGTTGGTTTAGTACCATTATATCACATCTTTCATCCACATTACTGAATGTCATCATGTTAGAGATGATTTTCTTTCTAATTTTCATCCAACTGTATTAATGGCATTCTTTTATTCATCCGGTATGTTATCATAAAAATCCCAATAATTTTCAAATCTATTTTTGCTTTTTTTCCGTCCAACGGTCCAGTTAACCTACCTCTTTTTTTATTTTTACACATGGAATCAAAGCACCAATGCGCGGCCTGTTACCATTATTATATACTCTTCTTACAATGGCCACTGATTTTAATCCACTGAGTGCTTGTACAAGAGCAGAAAATGCAGAAGCTGCATTCTGAAAAGATGATAATGCATATGACATTTTATTCATTTAAGGAAATTATCTTAGTCTTGAAGTTATTACCTGATCATTTTTTCGTGCTACAAAAAGTATAGCACTGTTACTCATCCAAATATGTTGTGGTACAAAGTCTTCTTTAGTAATGCTTAAGATACTTAAACATTTTGGTCCGCTGTGGTATCCCAACTGACTCTTATCACTCTCTGATGAGGAAAAAGAAATATTAAATTTTTTAACCTTTCTTTGAGTAAATAAAATACTAGTAATATAAATATACCTGTAAAGGGAACAAGAGTGGAGCCATACTTGTATCCATCCACTACATCACTTTTAGACACATTACTTTTGTCACTTTGATGGTAAGTAACCTCTCTCTCAACTACAACCTTTCCTTCAACATCTGAAGCTGAGCAAGTTTTCCATGCAAACTTCTGACCATCATTTATCTGATGAAATAATAGATATGATTTAGCTTAAAAGTAGAATATTTTAAAACGAGGTATACTTTTTGCAATTGATAAAATAAAAAATCTACAAACCGTCAAATTAACTCAAAGTAACATATGAATAATCAAATGCGTCTTGACATCAGAAAGTCTTTATGTAGCAGTTATTTGTAAATATATAGATAAACAGTTTTTTTTTAACTTCCAAAAATGTTTTCAAGACTGACAAGACTAATATCTTTCAAAAGTAATCTAAAATAATTTTGTTGATATATAACAAAATATAACTATTTACCCATAAATTCAAATATTTATTACTGAAAATATGTGAGGTAAGAAATTTTTAACCATTAATACAAAGGTTCAACTTGTAATTATATATAGATATTTATTTTTGTTGGAATTTACACCCTGAAGTCTATTATTGCCACTGAAAGACTTGCGTTACATTAAAAATTTTCATTTCAAGAGCCTTTAATTTACCTTTCTAAATCCAGTTACTGGAATTTTTATTTTACTTCCAATATCCAATGAAACATTCCAAGGTTGAGGTTTAGTAATCTTCTTTTGAAATTGCATAAGTTGAGGCATGGCAGTTTCAAGGTCATACAAAGAGCCATTGATCTGAAGAAGCAGAATAAAAAAAATTAACAAGTTTTATAATGAAAATCATTGAAGAAACAAGATGTAAAAGATTGCTATGCGAACACCTATTAAGATTTTGACATTAACGTTTTGAAAAAAATATAAATATCCGTAATAATAATATCCGTAAACAACTCACTTGGTCCACTATTTCCTTGGCAATTTCCACTTCAGTTTTATCAATCTGATTTGGATAACTGCAAAGAATTCAGACAATAGTTTAAAAACACCAATTTTTCCTGCAACTTCTTCAGTTCCAATTCTCAATCTTAAAACACTCCCTACTAAATATTGATCACTCTCAGAACTGCTCATTTTTTCTAATATGTTCAACTAGCAATTTACTAAGGGGTCATTAAAATTCAGTTTAATGTGTTAGAAAATAAAAGTAATAAAAATACCTTGTTAGATGAGAGAAATGTGTAAGATAAGTTTCTATTGCTTAAAACATCAATAGTCCTCAAAAAATCTTACATGAAGAATTCTAAACCAGGGAATTGTACATAAATAAAAGAATTACAGTTATCATACTCACATATGCTAATATTATATAAAAATTTAATAATTAAATAATAACACCAAAACATTTCTATGAAGAGGAAGACATAAATAATAAAAATCAATAAATATGGTGGGTAGTGAGGCCATATTAACCATATCCGATGAACTACAAAAAATTATGGAATGGTACATTGCAACACAATTAGAATGCAATATAAATAACTACTAAATGAGTATCAACTTTCACAGAAAATCTGATGCAAATGAAACTAAATACAGTCTCCAAGAGGAAAATCTTTAGTATTGGTTGAAACTGTTGAATATCTACGAGTGTCCCTTAAAAATAATTTATCATGGAGCTCCAACATTCATTATGTGCAAAGTTAAGTATCGGGGAAACTTGTTCTTTAAGAGAATAGTAGGCAAAGGTAAACAATAGATGTATGAGTAAGTTTATCTCAGAGGCCACATCAAGAGGTCAAAATCATTGGAAGAAAGGTTTATAGCAGTGATTCCCAAAGTGGTCTATATCAACTCCAAGGGGTCTATGACAACCTGTAAGGTGTCTATGTCAGCAAAAAAAATTTGGTGGTCCATGAATTAAAAATGGGGGTCCTCGATAGTGGATCTCAACATACACTGATAGTACCTATTTACTCACATTATACTATCTTATAATATAAATTTTATGTTTATGAAATATTGGCAATGTAAAAGAATGTCATCCCTTATAAGATTTGTGTGAAGCCCAATATTTATGTGTAAGTTACATTCCAAAGTTAGAGTTTGCCACTCCATGTTTACAATCACCCACGTAAAATGTTTTTAATTAGAATCGACGTCTTTATTGTAACTTGTAGCGGGCATTTGCAAATATATTGACCTCGGCTCCACTGGTAGTCCTTATCATTAAAAGATGGATAGAGTCCTTCATAAAATAATAGTGCATTCTAATGCTTTTTACTAGCTGCATGTTTGCATATTACTACTAAATATTTGCATAATTTATTAAAAACAATGAAAAGTTATTTAGGTTTATTCAGTATGGCAAAACATCACTAACAATTTAAGTTTCGATTCAGATGTTAATGAATTTGAGTGTTAGATTGCCTGTATCTCTTCAGTAAGTCATTGATGCAGTAAACAGAGTCCGAAGCAACACATTGAATACGCAGTTAATTAAGAGGAAAATAGACATCACCTATCTAACAGATTGTTAAAAAAATTATTATAGTTAATTTGCAGATACAAGACAACAGTCTAAATTTGAGTAAAAAAGTCCATCTTAACAGCATTTTTTGCCAGAGTTAAACTGATGAATCAAAATATTGGATGGGGCAAATTTTCCCAGAGCCCCAATTTCTCACAGACAAACTGCCAGGAAGATGATTTTCAACCTACATTCAACATGTAAATGCCCTTTATTCAGATTTTGAAACAAAACGCTGTGACAATGTTTTGATTATGGTAATACCACCGTGGATAATTAATCCATATGGTGACATAGAAGAAACAAATATCATAAATACAAGAGGAACTGATTGAAATAAGTACAAACAAAGGTACTTTATTGGTTGATTGAAGGTTCAATTTAAAAATGGATATCAGTAATTCTGGCTGGAAATAAACACCCATTGCTCATGAAAGAAATTTTTAATATCCTTTCCACTGTCATACCTATGAGAGGGAAAGGGGTTCAGCACTGTTTCCAATCTCCTAACAAAAAAAAGAAACCAACTGGACATTATTAGCCAAGGAGATTTAAGATTAAATCTCAGAAAATTGACTCCAAACGTTGATAATTTATTATCAAAGCAACAGGTTCATCCTTACCACAAAATATTTACTTATTGCTTTTTTTTATTTTATGTTATATCTTATATAACAGATACAAAATATTATTTTGAGTAGTTTTAATTTAAATTCAATTAATAAATATATAAAACTTAACATGTGTTTTCACTTAAGTTTTTAACCCTTAACTTCACTACAGTCAGAAATTCAGGTAAGGAGAGGGTCTACCCTCTCCTTACCTGAATTTAAATCGATAACCATGGCAAGGGTTCTATGACACAGAGAAGTTTGGAAACCTCTAGATTATAGGAACAATCGAGTACAAGTAGAGAAATTTGATTAAATATAAAACATCTTAAATTCAGTTCTTCTGCAAATAATACAAAGAAACAATCGGTTCAACAGGTATCCTTGTAACTTGCAGAAAGTGCTTCCTCATGTACTTATTTAAATATAGAAATATTGCTAAATTTTTAGTTCAATATTGGATTCAAAAGCGTTTTGTAACATTTTATGACTTATAAACATTGTTTAGATTAGAATCTGGAATGAATGCTTAAGTAAATTATAAATAAAAACTTCATATCTTTGTAGATATTGAATACTAAGGACTTTTAACCAGTAATATAATAGAGTATATATGAGAGTAAATGATGATGGCAATGAAGAGACATGAAAAACTTGCAATTCTCCTTTGACTACTAAAATACTCAATCCTCAAAAATGAAAAGTGATTGTGAATTAAACCACATTAATTCTTTTATATTACTTAATTACAAAAATTAATGAAAAATATAAGTTAAAGGAGGTTTTTTATGAATGTAAGGTTCAACTGATTTTATATTCGTAAAATGTTAGAGTATGAAAAGAGAATAAAAATAACAGGATTTTTTTAATAACAACAGTCACAATAATTCAGAATCCACTAAAAATAAGATTATAATTGGTAATGGATGGTATTCCTTGTTATATTGAAATTTAGTTTTATTGTTCATATTTTCCCACATGGATATTCTGAAGGAATAACTATATTGAAAATGTACACACATAATAATGTAACAAAACTATTACCAATAAAACTTACATGACAATTAAATCAGCTTGGAGGCTCTTCATATCATCTTCAATCAGAGATAAATTGTCTGGTACAATATGTTTCAGGTTTGCAGTGAAGAGAACAACTCTCAACTCTCCAAATTTCTTATTCCTAAAATTAATAGAAATTTTCCACTGAGAAAATGATTATCACTCTAGGTTGAGGATTAAACTATAAACTGAAGGAATAAAATGCATGAATTAATATATTTATTTGGGCTAAAGATTTTATCACTGAAATAAAAGATTTATTACCACTTCAACACTATTCATTCAATTTAAACATTTAATAAATAAATATAATATATATATATATATATATATATATATATATATATATATATATATATATATATATATATATATATATATATATATATATATATAATGTAATAATAATAATAAATTTAATAGTTTCTTTTATATCACTTAAATGAGGATCTAAACTTGTTGATACAAAGTTATTAGTAAAAGAGCAAATAAAAAGTAAATAAACAGTAAAAGTAAATATAAAGCAACTTAAAAACTTTTACAATAATTGATTCCAATTGAGAAGTGTATTGATTTCTTAATGAAACATAGTATAATATTAATAAATTTAGCAATGGAAATAGACTTAAAAATGATGCTGTAAATGCTGTTATTCAAAAGATATTGAAAAGTAAACAAACAGTAAACACAGGAAACCGTTAATACACATGACTGAATACAAGTAATTTTTTATCAGTCACCACATAAAAAGAAGCCCCATTATACCGTTTGCCAGCATATTATGTTTGTTCTTCATAGAGAAAATTCATGTGTGTAAATTGGCAGAGACTTTAGTAGAAATTGGAACACTGTCTGCTGAAAAAACTGGTTTTACTAACATGGATTCTTTCCTCAGATAATTTAATGCAACTGCAACCGCCTCCAGCCAATCTACATGGATGTCAGTTTCATTTAAATCACAGTTCAATCTTCTCACTCCCTCCCAACTCGATTCTTGAAGAGGTAAGACTATACTTATGTTTGAATAATTTTCTCCATCATAAAGTATGTTGTCTGAATCTTCGCATCCCATGTAAATAACACTTACTTCATCTTTCGGGCTGGAAAATATCTTGGAAAGAGAATAACTTTAGGATGACATCAAAAAATATCAATCGTATTTGATAATTACGTCTCAGTACCTTTCGCTGAATGACCATTGACGCACATTCTCTCGATTTCTTTACAAATTCAGAATTCTGATACGAAGTAAGAGTTTCAGATCTCCCAGTATCAATAATAACGACAACTGCTGCCTAGATATCGTGAAAACAACATCAATTACGTGTAAATACACTTATAAATTCGCCAAAAAATGACTTACTTTTAAAGGGCGGGCCATAATTTAGTTGATTTGAGTATCAACTATGCCGAAGTAAACTTCATACTTGGTACAAACCCGCGTTCAATTCACAGTCAGTAAATTCTGAGGACTATCGAAAGGATCGAAAGGCTATAATCGCTCTAATCGAAAGACACTCGATATAGATTTCACATCGATTGAGAAATTTGGGACGTCAATAAATCAACACGGACTATATTAATCGTTCGTACTGACAGAGCATCTTACGGACTTTCTACACTTTTTCTTTAATTGTTTGTAGACTTTTTGTATTGATTAGCTTGTACTCAAATCCCGACAGATCTTATCACAAATGCCTTTAATCAATTATTCTAACTCTCTACTGAAAAATGTTCATAATAATTTATCCCCTCCAACTCAGTCCGGGAAGACGTATCTAATACAGGGAGATTATCTTTATTACCATTACGGGTGTGATGGATTTGATGACCGGGTTTGTATCATATATTGGAATTACATTCCATCCCATCACAACTCTAGGATATGTTTGTATCAATTTACTTTTCGTTAGGGTTGGGGATGTGGTTATCGAACCCTGCAAATGATCATATCATGGATAATATCTCAGTTGCCTGATTCTCCCATCTCCAAAGCTCCTGACATTCCTGCCATTCAGAGAATTTTAGTTTCAATGGAGGATAAACCATCAAAATTCTATGGATCTAGGGACTGGATAGGAAGTTATGAAGTAAGAAATGATATATTATAATGTGAATCTGCATTTTAGTTACTTAATTCAGCTTCCCAATTCGATTTCCTGCGAGGGATGGTTGTAAAGTGAAAATTTGTTTTGGTACTTGAAAACTAAACCCACGCATTGAATGTTATAATAAAATACCATTCTTAATGTGCATATTTTCCATAGGTATGTTTAGTTGTGGATAAGTTATTTGACATTCCTTCGAAAATAACTCACGTTAAGAAGAACGAAAGCATAACCCAATATTTATCAACATTAAAACAATATTTTACCGACTTCGGATCTCCTATTATGATCGGTGGTGACATGGATTGTTCTTCAAAAGGTGTAATAGGGGTCCACTACGCTTCCGATGATCCTAATTCCGAGGCTTACCTTCTGGTTATAGTGAGTCATCATTATTTATTAGAGATATTCTTCAATCTTTCTGTTGAACGGTTTATATTGGAACCCACGAGAGGCAATTTTAAGATACTGTCAGATGATAAAGAATACTTTTGTTAAGCCACATAAATCAAAGTTAATCCCATTACAGGATCCACATTTTGTTGGAGTAGCCAAAAGTGCGGATGAATTGCAAAGGAATGACTGGGTTAAGTGGCACCATTGTGAAGATTTCATGAAATCGTCTTATTATAACATATGTCAGCCGCAAATAAAGAGCCATAAATAATGTCTCGATATTATGTCAGATATCAAATATGTATTTTGGTTAAAGTTTATTATTAAAATTATTGTTTCCCTTGATACATTATAGAAATATAATAATTTATATTATTAATAATATAATTCACCAAGTCGAAATAAGCCCGGCGTTCCATTAGCATGCATTAAAAACAGAGCTTTCGACTTGTTAACTTTCTAGCGGTAGGTTGAATTTATTGTCCTGGAAATCTCGAAGTCAAAGTTCAGATTCCACTAAGTTAATTTGTGACACATTCAATTTTTCGAGGGATTGACCTTATAGCCCTCAGAGAGATCAGGTTTAAAACTGTAAGTGGCTTACATGTAAGTAATCCAGTAGAGAGTCATACAAAAGGAATTGGAATGGTTTCAATTTATTAAATATGTATAAAATTCTCACCAATTACAAAGAACCACATGCATAATTAGTGCGAAGATATCGAAAAGTTCGTGTTGGTGCAATTAGTTTAACATTGGATTAACAAAAAATCCATGAGCTCAATTGAAGATATCACCTCAGCTATGAATTTCATGATTTTCACTCTTATAAAGCACGTAAAAATCATGTTTTCGCTTTGTTTTGAATAGGAAGGAATAATTTGAACTCGGCAGGAAGTTCATCTTCAGAATAGAGACGGTCTGAAAAGTACACTCTTCTTATTCTACAATTAGCGTGAATTTGGACCCGAAGCGTTTCAACATAGTTGGTTCCATAGGCTCTCCTCGTGAAGTCAGAAAGGTTAAACTGAACCTGTAACGATGTGAAGAATACTTAGAACTGTTTAACACCACAGAATTACAATAAACTTAAAGATATACAAGGTACCCAAATAAAAATTTAAGAGATAAATGTGAAGTGATAAAGTAAATATACAAAATTGATACTTAGAACTAGTTAATATTATAGAATATCTACCTGATTCCACCCATCATCAAGTCGCATAGGCATAGTACAGATGAATGGTTTTACCCTAGTAGTTGACTGGTAATTACTGGCTCTAAATCGACGCCGAACGTTCTTATCATCTAAAACCTGCATCAAAGATTAAGTAATGAACTAATTATCTTTTAAACATTGAATTATTTGAATGCAATGATCAGATAGAGAACTTACCTGAACTTCGAACGTAAAATATTTCTTTAAATTCTTTATAATCATCACTAGAAATGGTAGTTTTATACCTAGCGTCTTTTTTGGATCCGCTGGACAAGTGATATACGTTGTACTAACATTGGTACCGACTATTTCTAGTACAAGCGATTGTATATCATTATCTGTTATTCGCTTAATGTGTCCATTTCTAACCTTTTTATCCCAAATTTGTAACGGCTTACTGCCTATACTATAGAGTATAGACAAAAATCCACTCTGAAACGTATTCTTAAACATAATAAAGACTAGCTAATTTATGGAGCGATTGTTGCCGTGGACTAATGAACCACTCAGTTAAAAGTCGTAGCTCTAAATACGATATATATACATAGCAGTTCTAAAGAACCTTAACAGTTAAACCAAAAATGGAAGATACGATACAACTAGAAAAGTTTATAGCGAACTTAATACACCAAACCCGCGATGCGGTATAAACACGCCAATATGTTTACTTTAATAACGTACTTCAGCTGTTTTCAACAAACAGGCAATTCGGTGAGCGCCGAAAACTAGCGGACTTTTGAATAGATGCTGATATTTACTATGGCAATCGTTGTTTATTTATTCTTTGTAAATTTAATAATTTACTTTTCATTCAAAATATTTCTAACGCATATGTGACCATTTTATAGTTAACAAATTGGTACATTAATTCATCAGTATGTTCAAGAGCACATTCCAAAGTGGATTTGTTTCTATATTGTTTGGTATTGGATCGAAGCCATTAAGTACATGGAAAACAAAGGTATAATGGTAAATATATTTTGCCATATCGTTAAAATATGCTTCAGAATATAAAAGAATCAATAATTAATCATTCAGGTCCAAAATGGTCATATAAAAAGGGTGACAGATGAAGATATTAGATCTCTAGTCTTTGATATAATTGGCAGAAATGTAGCAACAACTTTCATAGTCTGTCCTGCGGACCCTAAAATGCCATTAGGTATAAAATTGCCGTTTTTAGTGATGATCTTAAAAAATCTAAATAAATACTTTTCCTTCGAAGTGCAGGTTTGTGGAAATTATATTTGCATATTTATATACAGTAAATTTTAAATCATTACACCATCATCGCTATATAAAGGTATCTCTTTCACGTTATTAATTTTTTTTAAGGTCCTTGATCATAAAGATATGAAACGGCGTTTCAGATTCAGTAATTATCAGTCATCAACTCGTGTATATCCATTTATATGTTCTTTGCCAATGCATCTAGAGAATGGCTGGAACCAGGTAATGATATTCATTTATTTTCAATCGAATTACATTTACTGGCCGATGCATGACGAAATTTTAAAAGTGAATTTTTTTCATGTAATTTCTATAGTCATTAATTTTTTCCTCAAAAATTATTTGATATTACATTGAGCAATTTGATTTAATGAGCATAAAAAGTCGAAAGATAGTTTAGAATTTTTCAGTCTTCAAATCCCAAATTCTTGGACCTTGGTTACTCTTAATAATATTTCAAGGTGTAGAAGCAAATTTTTTTTCTAATTTTGGTGGAAAATTTCATTTCTAATAGTTTCCTCATAAAGACTCTTAGGAAGAAAATGTTTACATCAAAATTACAGCTACTTGCATCTAAAGTTAAACATGAATAAATTTGTGTCAGTAACTGGTTTTCATTAAATGTATAAAACTTAATATGATAGCTTTGAGTCTGATATTTGGCAAAAACTTTTAATAATATGAAGTTATTTAATGATATTAAATGAATCATAAACTAGGATATTTGATTCCTGAATACAATTATACATGTTAGTTCTAGTACAGAACTGCTTGAAGTTGATTTTCTATAGGTGCATTTTGGTCTCTGTTTCTATAGGATAATTTTAAAATGAGTAAAGAACGGCAGCATGTCTCCATAATTCCAGGTTCACTTTTATTAATTTGATATAGTTTAATTGCTAGTTCATCACATTACTTTTTCATACTTTTCTTAAAACTTGAGCTTTATATTCAATAATAATTATTGATATGACAATTAGTGTAGATTACTGAATCCCATTTAATTCACGTCATTATTAAAATTATAATTTAATATTATATCTGTTATTAAAATATCTGGTTGAGAATTTTCAGCTTAACATTGACTAATATGAATCAATTAAATATGAAATTTCTTTATTTAAATGATAAATGATACTTAACTCAATATATATCTAGATCTTTAAATTTCAACCATAACTTCACAGGTTCAATTCAACCTAGATGATTTCCTTCATCGAGCATATGGCACTAGCTATATTGAGACATTGAGGGTACAAATACATGCTAACATAAGGATTCGTCACATATTCTTTTGTGACCGATTATACTCTGAGGAGGAGATACCGAGAGAGTACAAATTTATTGGGTATAATTCAAATGGAAATCCTATAAAAAATAAATCTAAAAAATTATGAACCTCATCATACAAAATACGTTATAGACAATATATTTAAAGATAGCTTTGTTGCCTTTTAATAATTCCATTTTTACAAATTTTTGCTAAATTTTTGACATATTTGGTCTTTATTGAGGGTTAGGTGTGATTAATATCTTTTCTAGTCTTCTCTCCTCTTCTGGAGAAAGGTACTTTTCTAATTTAGGAATTTTTATTCCAACGAAAAACATTCTCTGTAACCGTACTCCTGCTAAAGCATTTGGTTGAAGTAGGCAAAAGTCTTCAATGTCCTTACGGAATTGATCACGATGCCTCCTTTTTGCTTCAGCATAGCGTTTCCTGCAGATTATTTCTCTGAAATAAAGGAGAACATTGAAATATTATAGCTGATGACAAAGAAAATAATTCAATGCATCATATGAATCTTGAAAACAATATTTTTAGGATGAAAACTGTGAATCTATGCAAATAATAAGAGGTATTATTGTCAGAGAATATTATTGTTACTTGCATATATTTTATATCAAGTAAATGTCTATGATTTGCCTTTAACCTGTTTATAAATTACTAAAAAGATATAGCAAAAGCCATGATAAAATAATCCAGCAAAAATACCAGGAAATTATATGTTTAGCCACTGAATCTATTGTTTATGAATAGAAATATATATTAGTATAAATTACTAGGTACTAAAGCTGGAAGCTTGGGGTTTATTTCATCTTTTCACTTTATATCCTAATACTTTAAAAATTAATCATTTTATCATCAGCTATAAATTAGATGATTTGGATTTAAAATATGTTAAAGTCAATCTTTTAAATCAATAATTTGAAGCATTTATTTTCAAATAAAACATCTTATTCTTGGTCTTTATTTGATAGGACTATTAATATATTATTTTTGCATGTAAAATTGCTTTGATTTGAAAGTTTCAAAATTTTCACAATCAAAGAAACCATATTTCTCTATAACCATTCATTATAAATCAAAGTATAAAATTCATATTAAATCATTTGAAACAAAATATTTATTATTGAAATTCATCAAATATAAGAGTATTAAATTAATTTAACATTTTAATGATAAAAATAGAAGTTTATACTACATATCTCTCTAGTTGTCTCCTGAAAAGTGTGATTGTTTATTGTTTGAAATTAAAGAGAAATATTTGGAAGGCTATTGATAAGAATACACTGAATTAATAGATATTATGAAATAAAGTCACAATCAGACGAAATTAAAATTTACTCTTCAGAGGTCAAAATTATCCAATTACATCAAAATATTTAATAATGATAAATGTAAGAAAAACACATCTTAATAATAAAATCAAATCATTCATTTTTTATACTATACTAATATTATTATCTTAGTAAACTACCATAATTTCCTAAGTTAAAACTTAGGAAATTATGGTAGTTAATCATCATCATCAATTATTTAAACAAATGTTTTAGTTAAAGAATTTAGTACGCTTCAAGAGAACTTACAGTGGAATATCGTTCTTTGTATATTCGAGGTGGTCGGTTATTCTCTTTTCGTTCGAAGGCATCCCTTATTCTTCAAGATCTAATCTAAAGTAGTCAAGACAGCTGTTGGATCGATCAATTGGAAATTTTCCGTATCCAAGGCAATGTTTAGTAGATGGCGATAGTATACATCAAGGGAAATAAATTTATATAAAAAAGTTTGTCTATGCTCGTCGCCGATCTTTTTTCATAAAAATCCTGCAGTATATTGAGAGAGGATTTTACAGCTCCTCAACACATCAACAGCACGATGTAAAGGATGGATGGATGTGTAGAGCTACTCTGTACGTGCGTTTATATTATTCGAATTCTATTGCCGAACAACGGTTACTTTTAAAAGTAAGGAAGGTGCCCAATATTTTAATCTTCTCACCGAGAAAAACATCTCTTTTAATCGATGAAAAATGAACAGGATTCTAGCTATAGCATAAACTGGATTGAAAATCCTTACTCAAAACCCTAGCCACTCGTTCACAAATGGAATGCTACCAAAAATGCAGCAGACGTACCGTCTTTATTATACCAATAAGTTTCATCTAAGAAAAATAATTTGGTGGAGTAAAAAAACTCTAGCAATTACAATTTGAAAAATTCGGTTGCAGACATAGTTCGTACACGACCACAAGCCATTGCATTTAATTTCTGTAAGGCAGGGTGAGTCCATTTCCACCGGAAATTGTAAGAGGTCTTGAATTGTGATAGTTAGAGGTAGAGTTCAAGAGAATTCTATTTGACTTCGAATGTAATTGTGTACTTAGGGTAATTACAAAGAATAAATGGCGAGAAAAAGTTTGATGGCTCTAAGATTTAAACTGCGTGGTCTAAATCTTAGCTCTCCAGATATTTTTCAATTTATCATAATATTAACTGTATTGGAATTTAGAACTAACGCATCATGATATTCGTCAAAATTCCGAAAACTGTATGTTATTCTAGCGACAACGTCTCTGATACGACTTAAAATTTTTGTTCAGCAAAAGAGGATTCTTAAGGAAAGTTTAGGCATTGCTTAACACTTGCAGGAATTGCTGTGGAAACCTATCGTAATGAAATTTCATTGGTTGGGAAATTAACGCATTTCAGTTGCGTTGCAATAAAATTGTGCAATATTATGTTGTTGAAGTTTAGGCTACAGGGTTTTTCCTAACGATTTCAACACGCATTTCATGATCGGAAATTCACTGCCCTATTACATTCATTGCATGATGCATAATTAAAATTGCATTGTGGCAAAATTATTACTGGATTGTAAACACACTTTCGGTTTTGTTTGCATCGGTTCTGGGAACGGATTCCCTACAGTGCTATTAATGGCGCATTGGTTAGTCAAGCGTGCTTGAACGCCTCTAGACTCAATGAGATCATGTTGCAATAATTGGCAAATGTAACCAAATCTCGGGTATGTCAGAGAATCTATGGCAGGAGGAATTGCCCCTTTGACATTTATCGAAATTTGCTTAAAGGATAATATCGCTCATGGATCCTTCGTATTTTTAAAATTTAACCTAAATGTTCCTCAAATGTGTGAATGCTTCGTAAACGTATCCTTTTAGAATGGTTGATTTTTCTATGTATTGATTTCTTTGAGAACGTATCAAGTCGTACAATTATAAACTGCGCAATTGACATAGTCCAGCTGTTTTAGAGCATCCAGTTTCCGATTGTTGGAGTTTTGGTTCTAATAAGAAAAAGTTTTCGGTTCGTCCCGGAAAGGGAGAATATATTTACATTATTTTATTGCTTAAAATAGGTCGAAACGCAATGAAAGACAAACTGTGTAATTTAAAGAATTTTTTCTATTTCCTAACACAGTTTCGGCAATGAACGAGAAGTTTTATAACTACCGCGAAAGTATTGTACGAAAACGTGTTATAGAGCGTATAGAAAATTTCTGTACCTAAAAGAAATTCGATACCATTTAATATTCTGTCATGTTTTTATCCATTGTTATTAAAGCATGAATATTAGGCAAGTAATTTCAAATTTGAAATAATGTTCTTCATCGATCAAAAGGGGTATTATGTATAAAAGTTAAAACAATTTTTTTTGAAAATTTTCAACTACATTTTACATTTTAAGTGTATCATTTATTTTCTCTTCTAATAATGGAAGACTTAGCGACGAAAAATCCATCTTAATTGGAAGTATGTTTATCTAAACGTAATTTTTTTTGAGAGTCCCTATGAAGTTAATGCATACGTAGGAAGTTAATGCAAGAACTGAAGTACTTAAGTAAATGTACTTAAGTACATTCACCATTTAACTTCGCTGTAAGTAAAATGCGATTTCAATCCCTACCGATGATATTGATAAGAAATTTGAAATTAGGTAATTAACGTTTATTTAAAAGCTGAATAATAACTAAATACGAGGGATTTTTCTTTTCAATAATCCTTCTGAAATTTAACTGTAAGAGGAGTCTTTTCAGTATAAATTAAGCCCTTAATAAAAACTTTAAAAGGAAGTTGTGAGTTATAAAATTATTCAAATATCAATAAGTCCTAATAAATTATCATTTGGAATTAATGCTTTGCTCAATATCAATTATTTTACCCTTTGCGGTATCAGGATACACTATATAAGATTATCTCGTTCAAATTAAAGAGTTCGTTTCTCAGCTAATGTAACTTTTGACGAATATATAGTCATATTTGATAGAGAAATTTGAAGCACTGGAAAAATTCCCTTTAAGTAAAGGATATATTAGCAATTCCGAAAAACAATTAAAAGAATTAAGAAAAGAAAACCTTAGCCCACTGACATGTGATTTTCAACACCCGCAGCACAAGACGCGGTGCACCCATCGCCTCCAATAACCGGACCTTTCTTCCAAGGACATGCATCACTTCATTCGATTTCCGTGCTCCTTCCTTTTCTTAACATCTTATCTCTCTCTCATTTGACCTTGTTCAACCCCTTTCAGAAGCTTCTTGTTCTTTTCTCAACCTTTTTTCCCAGTTGCGTAAATTTAAGCTTTTACCGTTTCAAGATAACACGGACATCCGTCCTTACGAACAATACGAGGGGCAAAGCATCGTGTCTCCTCTAACCCCATGAACGCGGAAAACTGCTCGTTCCGTCATTGATTACCTAACATTCTATCAAATCCTCTATGAGTACTTATAGATTCACAGCTGGTTAAACCTAGGATTCTGCATTGAAATTTTGCTAATACGTCTACAATATATTCTTATATACCTATTCTTCTCTTGAATGAAATGCAACCCACTTCTTACTAGGAAATCTGTACTTTACTGGAATCCCTTTCCGAATCATTGCAAGAATTTTTACGAAAATTATCGCTCGAATCATCAATGAATTTCTTGAATGAATTAAAATTGAAATATTCAATGAATACTCACACTCCCATTTCCGGAAATGTAGCTCTACTTTACTCTTATAATATTTTTCCAAAAAATTAAGATAAATTTATTTGTAAGATATTATGATATTATCTTACTGGCACTATTGCCAAAGAAAATTAAATAATAAGTTCAAATGTCGGTGTTTCCCTGGCATGTAAAAACTAAAGAAAGGGTTAATATTTGAATTACGAGTAGATCGATGCTGAAAGTAGAATCTTCATCCAATCTTATGGATTGGATTCAGCAGTTTCAATAGTCTTAGGTTACCAGCACTAACCAAACAATAAGATTTCTCATTCCCCTTTAGGAATTGTTTTCCTTTTTGGAAGAGCTACTTTATGTTTCTTCGAGTTTTTGAAAATGCTGCATATATGGAATTACGATTTTTCCATTAATTCGCAGATTTGTATTTTAAATTTACGAAGATTCAGTGGTGATTTTTCAACGGTAGATCAGCAAGTGATAAGCATCAATATCATAAATCATACATCAAAGAAATAATTATTACTATTGTTACTGGAAAATATCTTCGCAGTTTTGGAAATTATTCAGATGAAAAGGTTTTTATACGTATCAATATAATGACGATTATATGTATTAAGGTATACAGTACAAAACATTATAACTTGTATTAACGCTTTATTGCGTTAAATATTAACTATGAAACATTACGCATTACAACGCTAATCAACTTTTCGACAACATTTATCGCGTAGGGTATTCATAATTTTATGAGTTGACCTTTATGGCTACCGGGTCCGACAAAATAATGGCAGCGGTGGGATTCGAACCCACGCCTCCGAAGAGACTGGTGCCTTAAACCAGCGCCTTAGACCGCTCGGCCACGCTACCAGTGTTGTAAATACATCGTCTGATAACCATTTTATAGATAACGAAGACATAATATATGAGTATATTATTTTGCTCACAGATATGTAGACTTTAAAAGGGAAATATTATACTATAATTATCACTACAAATTCCTTTTAGAGGAGGTTATTGACCGGTAGGAACCTCGTTGATTTTTAATTCTTTTCATTACGTATATTCCATCAAGTATAAGGGGTCAGGATTAACTTGATTATTTATATCACCTTGATATTCTCAGCATTTGTACTGCATATCAAATGACCTAAAGGAAATTAGGCAGCTTCTTTATTTATTTTTATATAAAACTTCGAAATGATGGATATATTGTTATATTATCATATGATGAGTACTTTCAAAGATGGTTCCGACCGATTCTTAACAACGGATTCTATTCTCAGTGCAATTGGGTGGGTAAATACGAACGTCACAGCCATGTATGTATATCTCAAAGGTCTCACACGTACGCAGTACACGATACAGCACTATAGATCTACATGGATGTACATATCCCACGTAACATTGCTATATTAATATCTTGAGAGAGATATCTACTCACTAACTACTAGCGAATAGGTTTTCATTACAGCCTAGCGACCCTTTGTAAAGTGATTATTATGAAAGCATTTACTTCCTCTCATTTTTGAAATTACAATCTTTAGCATATATTCCCGCAATTTTCATTTGACAACAACTGTTACCTTGTTAACTTACTGTTTTCAGCATTGTTAATGGTATAATTGAGTAAAATAGTGAGATACATTCTTAATTATTAGTCGTGAATATCGACGATTGTAAATATAGCGTAAACGAATTTTTACAATATTATGGTAAGGTTAAATATCACCACAATTGCAGGAATAGGTCCATCCAGATCAAAAAACGTTGTGATAGAGATTCAATGAGACAACGATCTTTTACTTCACCTATTTCATCGAAACCTAATACCCCCTGGGAATTAGTTTAGTACTTTTAATTACTTTAAGACAAAATTGAAGCACTGTTCCACTTCGGAATGTTTTTCAGTCAAGTCAAAGTCCTATTAAAGATTTTGTGGCGTGGGTTTGATACTCTAATTCTTTTTAAGTACAGGGACTTTGGACCTAGCGTATTACTAAAAGCAGCAGCAGATGATATGGCACTCTAAAAAGAAAAACAAAAGCGGCCGTTAAAATTCCCTGACTAATTTCTCTCACGAGTCCAAGCAACAGCGGTTGAATGATCTCGAAAAAAGATCTCTTTCGATGCTATCCGGATCTTAAACTTCTTTGGAAGTATTTTTTGATAACGACTAAGAAAGATTGAAATAGAAAACGCAGCTATATTGTGACAGCTAAATAAAGAATAATATAAAAAGATGTATATTGAGTTAACGGCTCAGAACTTTGCTCTTTAGGGATGATAAACTTGGTAAATTCCTCATACAATATCATTATGGATTTATACACTAGTAACGCCTGCCAATATTGATTTCATCTTTTCTTTTGCTTGACAAGAAACGTTACGAAGACATCCTCGGTTTTCACAATCAAAATTACGGTTGAATAAACAACCTTCGGAGACACTTATACTATTCATTATCATAATAATATTCCGAACAGTTAATAAAAAAGCCAATTTAGTAAGTTTTTATGTTTTGAAACGTTTTTCTCAACAATTTCATTATCGATATATTTCCTTGCATATTTAATATATTTTTTGGATATTAATAAGTTTTAATTACGAAAATAAAAGTTACCTGTTTTATTTACTACTAGCACTTTTAAAAATTATCAATTACCTTTCTATCAAACGTGAAGCTAGAATTTCGTAGCCTTAAAGAGTTATCAACGTGTTAATTAATGGTTTATAAAAACGGCTGAACGTTGTAAAATTGGTTTCTCTTACTCAATATTTGGTAATTTTTTAATTCAGTTATGTAATATTAATATTTCAAATACATTTCAAAATTTTTATTCATTAATTAGTACGGAATTTGAATAGAATTTAAGGAACTAAGAATCGAATAATTAATGAGCTATATGTGAGAGTTATTGTTAAAAGAATTTTTCCAATAGATATTTTCCATAAATTACCACAAGTTGGGATTAACTTGTTTATTTTCCTTGGACTTCTTTTCAATATTCATTACATTTTTTAGTTAGTTGGATTGAAAAAGTTGAATACGGCTATGCTAGGGAATGAATTGGCTTGGAGTGAATGAAGGAATGAAAAGAGATGGAGATACTTAATAAATAGCTCCTGAAAATGTTTCGTTCCAAGCACTTTATGCATCATGAATACGTAAAAATTTGGAAAACCTTTAGGAAAATGTATAAAAAAATTTCAAAACAAATTAAATCAATTATTAAGGCTTTTCATACAGATTTTTAATTCTTTGAATAGCAGTATGAGTGTGGGGTTTAATTTAAATTTCCCTGATTCTTCATGAGAATTATACGAGAGGAAAGATGTTCTTATCTTGAACGATGGAAGATTTAGACCAATTGAAACCAATCAATCGTTTGAATGCCTTACAATTCATTCGATAGTCTACTGACGTGCGATTCACTCCAATATCATAAAATCACAAACGAAGTATGTAAATTTCCTATTGGCTGTCATTGTACTTTAATGAGCGGTAACCATGTGTTTCTTTACATGACAACGGCATTCCGAACATGCAGAGTTAACCAAGGTATTATCCTTTGGAATTAAGTGGAATCCATTGAGATTAAGTGGAAGTAAATCTATTAGAAACCCTATATACACGATAAAAATCACAGTTATTTTAATTCCATTTCACTTTTTGTTATAGGAATAATATTCCTAATTATTTATCTATCAAGGAGATGTTCTTTAAAACGATGCGGGGACTCGTGATCCTAAATTCTGCGTAAAATTTGTGAAAGCAGCGGGAAGGAATTATGTTGGCATGTTGCTAAATAATTATCAATTCCTTTTCTTTTTGGGTAAAGCGAATATGATTTTTTTTTTAAACTTCAGACTTTTCATCAGATTCTTCCTGTCCATCAACTCCGGATCAAACTACATTGGAAACCAATGTTCGAGTTGGTTTACTATCTCGATTTCCTTATGTCATACTTATCGCTTCTTTGAGACATTCACACACCATGGTTACGTGTATAAATTATATAAAAATTATTACGATGACATTCATGTCGTCGGATTATAGTAGGATAGGATTATCTGTTTCAGCGGCAACCCATGCCGCACGCCTCCGGTAACAAGAGGAGTGTATAAGCAAGTGTTTAATCGCGGAATCCGCTGCAGACACCATATTCATCCGAACGGGTTGGAAGTTGCGTCACTGCAACGTGACGGAGGGTAGAAGATCGACGCGTTTGGAACCAGATGGTGAGATGGTCCGGAGAAACGCGATGAGAATGAAAGATGAGCGCTTTAACGGGTTGGGGGAGGTCGCGGAGGGGGGAACGAGGTCGGCCAAGGAAAACCAGGGGCCGTCGGTGATGAGTCACTGAGGATTGGAAAGCGGCGTAAGAAAAACGATTCCCTTATGTAACGCGGCTGTACCGCTTAACCCTCGGAGGAAGCTATACGGAGTGGCGCGGTGGATGGGATGTGTTGTATGTACCCGAGTCCGATGGTCGTTGAAGAGTTTAGGAAAAGTTCGATCTCTTCTATCCAATATCGTTAAAAACCAGAACGCGATTTTTTTGAGAAAATAATTTTGTCCCGTTTGAATTTAAATACATAAGTTGAGTTGTATTTGAATTAATATGACTCTCATAAGATACACTCGGTTACGACTCGTCAACAAATTGTTTCGCTTTGTTAAATTACGTTTTGGATGGAAGAAATGTTCCTCTGATACATATTAAGATGGAATCGTCGAAGTTAGGATGACGTGGGGAATTCTGTATTGTCCACATGCTTATTTGCGGCATTCATGTATTCAATCTAGAATTCCATTTAAAGTATTATTTTTTTGAATTATCTTATTCATTTTATATATTATTGGTACTACATCTATATTGTTATTACTACATCACTGGTACTTCCTGCCTCATATCTTTCACGGAAGATTGATAATCAAGAATGAATGAAAAATATAATATTAAACTAAAAGTAAAGCGTAAACAAAAAAAAATATTCTATATTTATGAACAATGGAATAGTTTTCACCGCTCCTCTGACTTTTATTACTTTAGTATTTCATCATTTAACTCTCTACGTTGAATATCCCGAAAGATCCATGCAATGATTGTCTGTTGTTTACAAACCTTTCTATACACCAAAATGTGGTTTGCGGGAAACTTAGGTAGATGTAGAAAAAACCTACTTTACGCAACAAATAATACTGATGAATAGTGAGCTTAATAAATATGAAAGATCGAAAAAATACTTTAAATATAAGCAACGATTATTATATGTTTTATATTTATATGTTTACGATAGCAATAAAGTGTAGTTGATGTTTGAGAAGACGTCGAATTTTTTTGACTGAGACATCAACGCGTTATTTTTATTTTATTACCTTTATTTAGCATAAAACGCATATAATTACATTATAATACGTGAGAAAATAAACGCTCTCTGACGCACGCATTTCCAGTGTTATTAGTATGCTTAAAATTACTTCAGAAGTACCTTATACAGAAAAAAGTTTCCTCTCATAGTATCCTACGCGCTTGTGTTATTCAATAGGTATACCGCTACTTTTAAGGAAAGAAATATAATAAACTAATTCTAAATCGCGTATCATACTCTTTTTTGCGATCAGGTTGAAAGTCGATCATTCAAAAATATTATGATTAAAATAGATTAACGAAACTTTATTTTCATATTAGCCTCCAAATATTTATAACTCTTCTTCAATCGTGGTATGACGTTACCAGTCTTTAAATTCATATACTAATTTTACTTAAAATAAAAGTTCCATCTCCTACTACTGGATACCGATAGGCTTCTTTTTCGGTAAGGAAGGAATTTATAGTTATGAGCAGGTAACTCGAATCCTTCCACGTCGAACATAGGAACGATTTTTCCAAAACTGACGCCATATAAATTTTTGGTGAGTTGGTTACCAAAGAAAGGCATATTTTACGGTTGTCATGGTTAAAATATGAGAAAACTTCGATTGATGTTCTTCGAGAATAAATCATATTCGTTTGCGTGTTTCGCATACTTGGACGATGTAATGGTTTATGGAACTAATATTATATATGTATATATATAATATTATCAACAAAATAAGTGAAGAGAACTAATTCCGTAATAGCATGGGAAGTTTCCACAAAAACAGCTCGATAATATCAGATATGCTTATTATATGTATTAGACTTGATTAAACTTTTCTGAGAATTCGATTTTTTATTCTTTACAAATTTTGATATTTCTTGCTCGCTCTTATCTTCTTCCCTTTAATGAAATGATGGATTGGTTCATAGAATTATCTTGGATGTGATATAACATGCCCGTCGAGCAATCTCCACTTAGAAAAGATTCAGAATGATGTTCGCATAACACTAAAAACATGTACTAATATAATTACGAAAATATATTCTGTTCGAACTCAAGTCGTACTCAGAAATAATTGTAAAATGTAAAAGAAATTCCTAAGTTTGTTGAACATGCACCGAATATTCCAAGCTGTCATTAGAAAAGATTTCATGACAAATGTGACCTTGCAATGGTTTTTAAAGCACAGTATATTTCTTGGGATTAGAAATGACGACAAAAATTTTTTAACTTGATTCGCGTGACAGAGTATAAAACGTCGGAAACAGGTTACAACGAATGACTAGGCTAGATTTTCTATGGAAGTTCGTAGAATTCGAGAACGACCTTTTTGTTCTTTATTATATAGGTAGAACAAAAAAATTCTTTTCATACGATTCCAGGAGCTAAATCTTAATTCTTATAAATTTCTGAAGAAGTAAACATAAGCTACAAATTTCATTCCAGTGAATACTGAAAATTTTTTTTATCTTAACTACTCTTACGATACTAGATTATTTCTGCTGTGTTTTCATTTCAAATACGAGAATTTAATCTTAGCAAAAACTGAATATATATGCTATATATGTATACTTATATCTAGTCATGTACTGAAAATATTACATCGCATCATACATACGTTATATTTCCTTCTCCAGAGACTGATCAGATCAGATCTTTAAGCTTTCTACAAAGAAAATTCTCCCTAAAATTTTCTTTAAAAACTGGAATAATTCAAAGATAATCTGTGAAAATCGTCGAAACCGAGTTTTAAATGTCATCGGTGATCATATTGGATACAAAGTATTTTCCAATTTAAGTACAATTTCATCACTGAGTTTGATGTAGTGGAGGCAAGAGGAGTTCATGAATGAATTTATGGTACATCATAAGTAAAAACTGATTGTATAATTGCACTCCTATATATAATTTTTCGTATTAATAGAGAGGTACTGAGTGGAAATGAAAGATTCACATTCAAACCGCTATTTCGGCGAAGCTCATGTTACTATTGAGTTAAACACCGAGAGAATATTACTAAAAGATAATTCTATTTTCTTTCGAGGAATATTTATGCCGTAATCCTGTAAGGTAATTCCAACCATAGAAAGAATGTTAAAAACGGTATAAAATAACAATTTAGCATCAGCCGAAATAGCTCAGTTGGGAGAGCGTTAGACTGAAGATCTAAAGGTCCCTGGTTCAATCCCGGGTTTCGGCAATTTTTTAAGTAACTATGCCAAGTAAACAGCTTCTTAATATTCTCAACCCCTTACGAAGTTTATAGATGGTTTTTAAAATGCATCCTGGTATTACTTTTAAACAACTTTACTACTTGGTAATCATACAGTTTTTTATTTTCAATTACAACGATTCTTTCCGTCCTACCAGCTATTCATTCTACGAAAATGAAATTTTCACCGATATCTACTTTTCATCACGTTAAAACCTCATTTCTTCCTAGATTTATCTAATCCAGGTTAATTTTTTAGATTTATGACACGCAGTGAGAAAGAAAACGCATATAGCTATAACTATATTTAGTACGTAGCAATTGAAAAGTACGAATGTCCATGAATTTGCTCTAAAAGCAAATATTCCAGAAGAAATATATCCGTTGATGCGTTTAAAAATGGTAAAAAAATATATATTTCATTAAAAATAAAATATGCATCAGTTTTATTACATTCGTTAAGTGAGAAATTTTATTAATGTAGTCCTTAAAATTCAAACTTTTAGAAATGAAATAATGAAAAAAAATTCATTTAAATTTAACTTATTTCTAATTTGTAGAATTTTGAATAACCACCGGATATTTCATTCATAAATTAGTCATTGAATTGTTTTGAAATACTTCTATATTAATCCGTATTTAGTAAAGGTTTTGAAATACAAAATACCTCTTAATGAATAGGATTGTAGTTATTATAAATTCCTATTGATTCATATCAATATTAATGAATCTAGAGCAGCTACGTTTAGAGACTATTGCTATTATAATAATTAGAATACTTTACGTTCATTTCGGATAAACGTTTACGTACTTCCTGAAAGTGACTGAGGAAAGCTTAAACGAAAAAAATGTTCTAAGAATGAATAGTGACAGAGGGCTGCAACATTCTTTTATCTCATTTTCTCGGAATACATATTCTCACTGCGTCGTCGTCACGTTTCCTACTTCAGAGACACGTTTCTAATGAGATATATGATTAAATATTTGAAATACTCTCTCTACAATAATTACATCATATCTCTGTATATAACGAACGTACTGGCTCAAAAAGTCATTAGTTTGAGAGTGTTTTAACGTAAGAATTAAAAACTTTATTCCATAATTATAACAACTTTCTTTAACATCAACATTTTGCGCGTTAAGGTTATTCTAATGTGTTATAATTATTGGTATTTTAGTGATGTTATTTTTTCTGTGTTTTTACTTCTTTCTAGAAAATGTATGTGTTGCCAACTGACAACAGCTTACTGCAACTTCTACAATGATATTCATATCCTTCTTTCATTTCTTCTCCTGTGCGAACTAAAGATACGGGGATTCAGGAGGCATAATAGAATATTACGATTATTTCCTCGATTCTTCACCTGTCGTCTGCAAATCGATTTGTTGTTTATTATGATTAGTTAATCTTTCTTCTACATTAAAATAATCATCATAATTTCTTTTTCCCAAGAAATTGGCGGAAAAAGCTCATGATAACTGTAGTAAAATTTAATATTAAAAAATTAACGATAAAAAATAATTTTCTTATTCCAAGTTAATCAACTGAATCAGTACTATTCCCAAGCTTGGATTTCGGTCTGCGATTTTTTCTCTTTCCATTACAGACGTACGTGTTTTACCGCTGTCACAATAGTTGTTACCGTGGTCAAGTTTTTTTATAGCTGAAATTTACTATGCACAGTCAATATTTTTTCCACGCATTTCTCTGATAATCTCAAGTTTCAAAAGAAAAGCACCTAAAACCCTCACAATGCCAAGGATGTTCAACGGGTGAACTATTGTCGTCATCTTTAAGAGGATTTATAAGCACTGACCTTCCTCGCGCTTGTTAGATCCGTGACCTTTTGCCATTGGTACATCGATAAAGCGTCTATCTGAATTCCCGACTAATTATTCTGGGCGTATCTCATCTGCTAGTAAATACTGCGTCATATGCAGTGACCTGTTGAAATTCTTTATCGCGACGTATTCTGACGTAATGCTACTCTCTTAACACTTGTTAAAAGGCGTTTTCCGCAGAAAATTTTGAGTTCCTTTTGCCTTTGATTCTCCAGGGACTGTGTGTGCATTAGCAGATAAAGACTTAATCAACTTCGCAGAGTCCACGACTTCCTAATTTGTTTCTTTGCCAATCCAGACTATCTGCTCATACTTATCTTCACCAGCCTCATATCTTTAACCAACACTCAGAATATATCTCATCATTAACACACGAAGTAATCGTTTATTGACTTCTTTATTTACTTTTATTATCCCACTTTGCTACTTTTTACAATCCTGAGTATAATTATCTTCCTTGATTCATCCAGTGTACTTTAATTTTAACCGATATTTATTTCGTGTAGGAAATATATAGAAATAACGTTAAGAATTTGTTTTCAATTGAAACTTGATTGAAATTGACTAAACGACTTATTCCCACACTGTTTTCGAAAATGACTTCGAAATTTATCAATTCAAAGTTATCCATTATTTTTGGTACTTGTTTGTTTAGTAATATTGTCTTCATATCAAAATGTGAAAGAAAACATACACTTCTATTCTTTCATTTACAACTTTCATATTCTTCTATACCTAAGTACCAACTGATGGTACTTACAATCCTTGTGATTATGTGCATGAAGTTTATAAAATACGCGTCCATCATAAACAACCAACATTTATCGCCCCATTTTTTCCATAGCTATTGATTTCCTTTCTTATAAATCGCCGCCTTTAAAAGCGACATCGTATCGTGTTATTTTTAGCGCACTGACAACTGAATTATCTATAAAGAATTCCCAATCACACTCCCCTATCTGGGCTGATGAGTTCTACTGTATTATAACGTAGGCCTGCAGCCTGTTGCTAAGTCCTCTCGTAGACTTGATATGTAAATTATCATCTATTCGCGTTTGTACTTACGATTCGTTGTTGTCGATCACAGCTCCATAGCGACCATAAGAAAACAAACTTGGCCTTTATAATCGATGAAGTTGTTATGGTATAGATCTTATCTTTAACTTGATTAACAAAGGGAATCCATAGGTCACTGGCGAAGGTTAAATGGTCCTCGAACCTTGTAGTCGGTTAGAGCCTTGAGATGCAATGCAGAAAAGTAATAGTCTATGACACACTAGCTACTATAAATTCATTAACTTCCTTTGGCGTTGCCTTCTCCAATTCATGAAGAGATATCACTCCAGTGATTGCTTATTTAGTTACTTAAGAAGTCTGCCTTCGTGTCTCATAATAATTTTAATGAATATTACATTCCTAGGATATTAACTGACTTGAAAAGAATTTGATAAGACAGGGGATCATATTCGGATCTCACAGTAGCTAGTCGGATCCTCTAGCCAGTATTGAGCTATATTTTATTATTTTAACATCATTTTGGTGTATATTATACTCTTTATATGTTATTGCTATTTTTATTGATCAATTTTTTTTGGCTGATATGAGAAAAAACAACTTCATTGCCCATTAAAATCGATGTACCACGTTATAGTCCCGAATTTTCGTATTTTTCTCGTTCATATGATGGGTATGAGTGCTTGTGTAATGTTTTTAATGACAAACAACAATATGATTGGCCTTAAAATACGTTCGTTAGGATACGGTAGATTTTTTTCAAAGCCAAAAAATGCTTGTGCCAGTGTTATTCTGAAAGGCTAAAGAATGAATTCCCTGGCAGTATCCTTGCATTTGTTATTCCACGGTTGCGTAAAGCTCACCTCAGGGCAGCTGGTGCTCCACTTCTTTTAGGTATCGAGTACGCAAACCTTATTTCAGCCCACCAGATCAAGTGTTTCGATCTATTTCTAAGGAGCTTATAATTATTCAAAATTATGGGTTCTCGTGTACCTTTGAAGTTGCGAAAAGGCTTTCATCGCCTTTTGCAATATTATTTTAGCATAGGCTGAGAGCCAGGGAGGAGACTTTTTGAAAATCGCACCATCATATTTGTGCGTGATTGTAGAATCAGCTCAAAGCTAAGTGTTCAAAAGTAAATGGAGGTAACTAATTACGATTAATTTTATCTCATTAGAAAAATATAGCACAGTTATCTTCGAGGATAGGGACTGATTATGCTCTATTTTAACTTGCGAATTTTTATGCAAAAGTTTATTTTTGTTTTGTTATCTATGGAATTTGACGCTAAGATAAGATAGCATCTGAGATTTCAATATGATTCCATGAACATTTATTTCGATGTATATCCATATGTACACATGTTTGATTTCTGAAATTTAGCTTCAGCACCAACGTACCGTAAAGTGATAGATAATGTGGCCAAATATTAAATAAAAATATTATGCTGAATTTCGAACTTTTGGATAAAGGTCTTCCGCGAATAAAATAAATAAATAAAATAAAATTTTATGCAATCTTTTCTAAAAGTATCATTTTATTCATCGTAAAAAAACTTCGAAGTAGATTTTATTCGAAAAATTTAACTTTCTAAATAACCTAAGATTCGTTATTCGTATGTGCATCATAGAATTCCATCTTTTGCTTTAATGAAAAAAACTTAATTTATATCAGTTAATCATCGAACGATACGCTACTGACGTCTACATAGTTAATTAATATATACGGAATGTAAATGGATTAATCTTGAAAATAAAATTGTAAATTTCGGATTTAGATTTAATTAAATATAACTCATCAACTTGAGGTGGGTAAACACCAGACGTTGAGATAAAAAGTTTTGCGGTTTATTCGCGTCGAGACATCCAGTATACGATGACCGATGCTTTTTCTTGTGATATCAGAATTTTTATGTGGTGACTAATTAATCCCATTTATATGTTATGTGAGTATTGTAAATAAAGTTTTGTGTATTTAAAGGAGAGTATAATAAATGAAAAATATTAACAGAAAAGATTAACATTATAATAGTATTTTACTTATATGTGCATAGTCAGTAATTAAAATTCTATTTCGTAACTCATAATCAGCCCAAATGTTTAAGGAGTGGAATCTGCGAATTTTACGTGTGTTTACTATTATTTTAACGTAAACAAGGTATTTGATTATATAAATACAGTCTTTTGAATTTTTAATTTCCGTATATTAATTCATAGATTAATAGCATTTTAAATGCTTAATTCTTTCAAGCTCTCAATATACAACACCCTTCAAGTGAATCATTTGACCAAACTCGTCATCGGTCGACCGTTGATTTTTCCGTCGCTAAGCGATATCGCATCGATCAGTGGGAAGATTCCATCAGTCATCTCTTGTGCTAATCGCTGTATCATCGATTCTTTTTTGTTTCCAAACGCCATTAACTCAAATCTCCATTCATCCCTAAGGGTCTTTTATGGAAGACTTAAATATGGTTATCAGTCAACGGCGATGATGGCTATGGACGTATACGTTACCTATGTATATAAGAATGGCAGGCATTAACAAGTACATTCGTAACTCTGCTAAAGAACGTACTTATGCCCCATTTGAACTGATAATGATAGGTTTATCGCGATTTTTGATTACGATGTGTGATGATAGATTAGTCTTGTTTTCATGTGAGCTGAAGGAAAGTCGATGCAATTGATTTTATCTGTAATTTTCTGCTATCAAATCAAAATAACAAATATTTATTAGGTTTTTCGCTTCAAACTGAACCATTTAGACTTTTCAAACTCCATATTTCTTCCAGATATTCTCAAAATTTCTAAACGCAATAAACATTAGAAATTAATTTCCCGAACGTTTATTTTTTGAATAAAAAACTTTACGGACTTAGGCATACGGACGAATACGCTTTTTTACTCATAGGACTAATATGAATAGAACTTCATATGATAATGATAGTTTAGAAAATATTGTAAATAATAAAGATGTAGCAGATAAATTCTAAAACCCATATACACAATTTAGTACACATTTTATCATATATGTAGAAATAAAATCTCCTAGAAAAATATTGAATTTTCTTTTAGACCTTAATTAATGAATAATTAAATATTTAATAGAAAATAAGTTTAATTGTTGAGGAATATAGATACTCTTTCCTCGTTTTTATTACCATTCTACCTGAAAACCTCCTAATTTAAAATATAATTCATACACTCATTCTCCTTTTTAAAAATATTTGAGTAAGTTTATTACACAATTTTGCTGTCATACTTACATTAATAGCGTTTAACAAGCAAACAATAATTAAACTATATTATCAAATAAATTAATATTGGTAGCCACGATGAGATTCTAGCTCACCCTTAGGATGATTTTACAATAGGTAATATAATATATTCTATCTTCAATATCAGTGAAAATAACTTTCAATTCAAACACGCCCTTCTTTGGACTTCTTTGAATAAAGACATCCAATTCCGATTATGTCACTTATGAATCGAAGAGAAAGTATTTTTCATTCGTGACGAAACTCGTCTCGCGAATCACTGAAAGTTACAAGATGCCAGCAATAATTCCTTTTCTTCGTCTGATCTGTTGAAAAAAATAGGCCTTCAAGAGCAGGCGTTTTGTCGTGTTGTTTATTTTCCATTGGGCCGGTATCCAAGTCCTATAAATACCTTAATTCCGTGGCAGAAGTGAAAGTGCCAAAATAGTATGATAATCTTTCTATTCAAAGCAGCTGCCGTAAGGCACCGTGAGGTGAATTAACTGTGGGAAATCACATCTTTTTATTCATTCGAGGGATTGGAATTAAACCGTTAATTACATACGAAGTAATTTGTGATTGCTTGGATTGGTACGGGGTCGTTCAGATCTCGTTGGATGGGTTTTAAAGGACCCATTTACCTTTTTAATTATTCTTTGCTGTAAGGTAATTGAGTGTTGAGGTTTAAGATGGATGCCAAACGAGCGGGACGAGGCATTGTCAAGGCTGCAGACAAGTCATTCTCATGCTGATTCATTATCAATGCTGATTCGTACCTTCGTTGTTCGGTAATTGTGAACAATTACGTTATCAATTCATAATACGTATTACACTGGAATCTATAGATCAAAACCAAAGTAATTAGTTCCATAAATATTTTCTATAATGTCGAGGAAAGACCATATATATGCTGGTGAAGCTAATAATTTTATTTTCTCACGATTCTAGGTTTATTTTTATAGAAGTTAAAAGAATACTTTTAAATTTCTATTCTCACTTCCGCTATCGTGGCATATGATTTGTTTACTAATATAAGTAATAATTGTACTATCATAAAATCTCAATAATGCTGTAAGATGTTCTATTCCTAATCATGTTTCACGATGAATCATAATAACTTAAAAGAACGGACTTTTTGAACTGATAAGAAACAATCGATTCAGCTAAAATTACATATATCTTTTACGATAGTATGAAAAACAAAGGAAGTTCTTCAGATAACTTGAGTATTTCATCTCATGTTTGGGTATTTAACTGATTAAAAGTTGATATAATTAGAACATTATGGAGAAAAAATAATTTGGATACACTATATGATGAACATGTAAATGAAGCTCTTCTTCTGAAAACATTTTAAGTAGATATCCATACATAGCCATAAACAGAAAATTGCTTATAATAACATAAAACTATAAATCTATTGGCGTGCTACCAAATCAATCACTACACGTTAGTCATTGCTGATAACTTGTTAATTTTGATTGGCACTTACATTTCTTCGAATTACTTTGTACGGTCCATTGTTTGTTTGAATAATATTCTCATCTCTCGGCGAGAAATTTGAAAGAATGATTTGTATTTTTAATTATACATATTTAAATATAAATGTAAAGGGAATCTATAATTTTAATAAAGCAAAGAAACCACCCTGAATTCCATCGTCCGACTATGCTACTGTGATTATTTTAGTGCTCTAATAACTTACCGAATCGGCTTTCTTTGATCTTATAGAGTTTTATTAATGAAATATATTGCGCTATTATTGACCGACACAAGATCTTTTTCTTCGTCTGCGCTGGTCCAAATCTATTCTTATGTTCTCCAAATATAGTTCGGAATGAAGTTTTCGGGCATTTATTTCCAAGGTTAGGGTGCATTCAAATCTCGCAAAAGGAATGTATTGTTTTAAAAGATGGATATTACTCTTACATCTCCCTAAGAAGTACAGGTTTTCCCGTTTACCTTATCTAAATATTACATCTTCTTTTACAGTATATTAAGATTTTTTAATATATATTTTGAGTTCCGTAAAGATGATCAATGCACGAATTGAGATATATGTTTTTCCAAGAAGGATTTGTATACAACTTCGTTTGGATATTATGTCTTAAAATATTGTCATAACAACAAATTTCTGCCAAAATAATCAATCGAGAAGATTTAAGATCGGCATATTAAAAAGTTAAATTAATTAATTTTTTATCTCCATTGTTATCCCGTAATGATTACCATATAATATTAAATCATTCATCAATAGTATCATATTATGTTAGCAAAAGTTTAAGACAATTTTCATAGTCTAATTATTTCAATTATTACATCAGTTATTTAAGATGATTTATCTGGATTTTTGTCATCAATATAATGAACTATTTTATATACTTATTATTAATTATAAATTTGAATTAATCTTTAATTTTTCTCAGTAATTTTATATTAATTGATCATTACAACTATTTTAAAAGATTTTTATCTGTTCATTTGGCTTTTTAAAATTATAGATGTGTCATAGAATCCGTTTTCAAGAAACCACAGAGAAGGATCCTGTACTTGGGGCTTGATATTACTTTAGGTAAAATAAAGTGCCGAAACCCGGGATTGAACCAGGGACCTTTAGATCTTCAGTCTAACGCTCTCCCAACTGAGCTATTTCGGCATATTTTCATTACATCAAGAGAACTAACGACTTACCTAAATGAATACTCGCGATATTTCTCCAAAATCGCGATATTTCTCCATACTTACATCATTCCTCATAAACACGAAAACATTCGTACGCCTAGGAAATTTTTCGTTAGTCAGATATTGAATTTACCCGAAACCATCATGAATAATGTGGAGAAATTCTTTACTTTTTTATTCTGTTCATCGTGTCATGAGGTAAAATGGTTCGCAGTGTATTTTTATCCTTCTGGCAATGAAGCGAAACAGCAAAATTCTTTGAGTTTTACATAAATGGAGTTTTGTGAGCTGATAATCTTATTTGAATTTATTTTTTAACATAATATATGTGCTATTTGTTGATTCCCATAAGAGTAATAATACCTTTAAAGTTGTGAAATAAATAACATCGTCAGGTTCTTCGTTAATCAACATTAAGTTTACTTTTCTTTTTATTTTATAACTACAGAATGTCCTTAAACGAAGTGTGGTCGATAATAATGTAATTTACTACTATATAGTTTGCTTATAGTTCGTTAAATTTTATCGGTTTTAATTAATTATCTTTTCACTTAGAGAAATAGTGAATAATTTTTGACGGATTCACTTAGCACCACAAGAAGTCTACGAAGACATGATCTTACTTTTAATTAATCTACCGATGGAGAATTCTGAGGGAAACACTTTTCCAGAAAATTGGCATCATAACACATTAACATCATTAAATATTTGCAAAATTTCAAGCAAAGAACTGAATGAATCTAAGCTGGTAAACTGAATATTTTTGAGATTTTCAGAGAATTCTTACAACAGGAACAGGATGATCGAAATCATTCATTCCTTTTATCAATCAAAGGCTGGAAAAGTTCCAAAAGGCGTTATTAAAAAAATAAGCTTAATCAAATTCCCTTGAAATAATTTCATGAATATGCCAAGTTTTGTCAAATAACGCAGATACCTCGTGTACATTATTGTGATTTTTATAGCGGAACGTTATTGGTTACGATAAAATTGGTCTTATATATTCTTTTAATGGGTAATTTAATTATTTTATTCTTATAACTTAGATTTAAAGGCCATAAATTTTGTATCCTTTGTAGAGGATATTACTTCGATTGGTGACTCTATTCACTTACATTCATTCACGTTCTTTACGCAATCTTTCATCATCATTGATCACGAATTATGGTTGTTAAATCCCGCTATTTTTCGTATATTTTTCTTCTATTTTGTTTATTTAAAGAATGATTACGTTATCTGTACATTATAACATGAAATTTAGCAGCGATACTCCTTTTTTCACATTTCTGCGAATATATTTCTACATATAATACAAGGGATATAACTGCATCACGTATAATAAATCACAAATCACAGCGCTACTGATCTGATATGTAGTAATAGAATCTTCCGATTGATTTTATCTAGCATTTGAAGGTCACGGTCATCGCCGACCTTTTACGTACGTTTGCTGAGAACAGAGAACACACGATGGCTGGTATAAAATAAGCCTATCTTCACCTCATTTAGATACAAAGAATTAAAAGCGCCGCATGAGGCATACATGAAAAGGCGGGGAGTGAGGTATATACTCGCAAAGCCAAAATACAATCGACAAAACAGGATCACCAGTAAAATAAATATTCGAAATTAAATTTTTATCCTAATTTTACGGAGTAACCTGAAACTTAAGTATCATTAAACATCATATACATCTCATTGCCTCTCGCATTAACATAGCAATCATCTAAAAAGGGACATAATAACTTACATAACATTATATTTCCGTCCATCTTCCAATAACAAAGATAACAAGACATCGAACGAATTCATTTCATCAGGATATGATGTGACAGAAATAACCTTTAATAAGCTTGATTTGTTTACGATCTGAGAGCAGTTCCATGTACATTTCCCTTGAGATCTCATCGAGACTGAATGAGCTAATTTTCTGTGCCAACGCAAGATATCTAATTAGCGACCTTCTACTGCTCTCACGTGCGTCCTAATGGAAAAATAACATCTTCGAATTTGAATTTAAAAGCTCGTGAACGAGGCTTCTAATTTCTGTCCAAACACGTGCTAGAAAGACCTTCAAGTTCAAGTGCATATATGATTCAAATTTGTATCTGATTTGTACGTCAGAAATGATACTTAAATTATTTATCGAGGAAGTGGGTTTATTTAGAAAAGATCGTGACTCAAATTTTCCTTTGGTAGAAATTCCTCACCTATAAAAAGTAATGTACTCGACGTACCAATTCGATTCATCTTCCGTACGAGTGAAGGAGATGGTATCGCAACTAATAGCATCATCCATTATCTAAAATGGCGATGATATAATCTCCAACCACATTGGATAACTTAAGTATACGGTCCCGTGATATATTGTTTGCTTCACGCCACGCGATATGTCAATTGGTGTTCGATCACTAGTGGATGGAATGCTCTTTCTTTAAAAGACTGCAAGTCATGCCGATCGTCTTAGAAACAACAGCGGCGGATTATTTGCCCTAAAATTGCCATTGACTGCTTAGAGATGAAGCTCCGTTCCTACCTTGAACAGCTGGGTAGCGCGGTAACCTGACTTTGTCGTTACAATGTAAACATTGGAAGTAAACTGTATACAAATGTGAAATCATCGTCATTGAATAACTTATCTTCGTATTCATTTATTATAATTCAATTTCCAAAATTCCATTCACGATATCAACATTTTATAATGCATTTATATTTACTTTTATTATAAACTAATTTATTACAATGCTTATAGTTATTCAAAATTAATTGTATTAGTTTTAACTGATTTATAATAATTTATACGAACGAGATCTTTAAATTAAAACATTAAATTAATATTAAATATTAGTAAAAATAATACAATACTATACTATCATTACCATAATTAACCTTGAAATACTACAGCTGAAAATTAAGTCTGCATCATTCTTTTAGTACATGTTTATCAAAATTATGTAGTCGGATGCATTTAGTATAATTTTGCACATTCGTATAATTTTCATTTCTACATCTGATCCGCTTCAATGTCATGATGGCCACATATACTGACGATATCCTGTAATCTAACCAAATACGTACTTCCTTAAATAATCGAAGTTCTCTGACATTTAATCGCCCTTCTTTTAAGGAATCCCCAATTGCGTATGGTATCATTTCCGTTACATTTAATTATCTATTGTTACATGTTTATGAACGAAAAGTGTAGCATTGCGCTGCACTTCTTTGAGTTCGAGGGAATTTGTTTCATCCTCCGGATACACTTGTAGCATATTCCGGATGGGCTGTATGGGCTTATAAAGGTGTAATTCCATCGCTCACCAACCTGTTCTCCGTACCATCCAATAATCCTTTATGAAGGAAAGTATTATGGTGTCGATTTTCGCTATTTTTTCATTTTATTTGATTTTGTCCTTTTTTGTTCAACTAATACGTTTACTAATAACTGTATGTTTAATTGCGTTATAGGCAGAGCAAGCAGGGTTAAATCTGCTATCTGCTCATTGCCGTAAAACATAATTTTTAACGTAATCTGCATGGCAGGGTCTTAATGAATTGATATATGTACATGAAAATTGAATATTTTTTACATACAATTTTATAAATGTACTTGTGGTCGTTGTTCTCATTCACACAAAGAAGTATTAAAACAGCATGTGTATGAGAATTAATTGATATATAAATAATAATAATAATAGGAAATTCCCATTTTTTGGGAGTCAAGTTCTCTTGTGTATCATTGTGATCGTGGAATTGCATAGTTTAAGATTAAAAATTAGAAGAAAAGGATGGTATAAAAACTGAGAGGATCTTGGGAAAACTACCCTTTGCACAATTTTAACCTTATGATAAATAGGATTCAATTTAAATGAAATACATTTTATGATGTTTGAAAAAAATCTCTGCGTCATAATTTACCCAACTATTTTCATCCCTTTGAAAATCCAATTCAAGAAAATTCGCAGTGCCAATCATCTGAGGTCATTCACTCTGTTTGTGAAAAATTCAAAAATCTAGAGGGAAAGTTCTGCACAGTGACCGTGACATAATGAAAGTATTTACACGACAGGATACAAGAATGAGAATCAGGGAAAGGAGAAACATTTATTCTATTGTATTAAAAAGAGCTTACTGCGGTATTACGAAGCTCATTCCTTAAATCCATCTTCGTACGAGTCATAAGCCCTGAATGTCCTCGGACAACAATTTAAATTCCCTACTTCGTCATCCCTTGTGGAAAAGGGTCTGCTAGCAATTTCATGCAACTCCAGCCATAAATTACCCAAAATTAGATTCTGCTCCTATTTTCTAATTCGTGAAAAGACTTTCTTTTTAATCTCCGTGGAGAAATACTGCAAAGGCGCTTCGCGTGATTTTGACCGTGTGGGAAGTTTGAATAGACGGCAGAAAGTTTTCGGAAGGGTTGAAGACGAGGGCTTGATGAGTTTCGTGCCAGCCTCGAGCCTCTCTACCTCCTAGGGGGAAGGACTGTCTGCACAACTGCAGGCTCGGATTGGGTTCTTGTGGCCAGTGGTTAGGGTACTAGGACATAGTGTCGTGCCTGGCTCCAGGCGGAACCAAATCAATCGTTTCACGTTACTCTGCCCCACTGGATGTTTTATTGGGGAATGAATTCGCACGGATCCATATCTACGGGAAATCGGACCGTTGTTTCGCTCCACGTCGCGTCGGGAAGATTCCGCATAACTTAACGCATTTTTTAGGGTTGTTATCGTACCTCTTGCGTGCAGACAGAGCTAGGGAGTGTTCAAACATTTGTCATATGCAAAGTGATATATTTTGGCATTTGCTTTAATTATTAAAGTTGGCGAAAATGAGGTGTTTAAGTGGTTAACAAAATACTTGCAAATAATTAATAAAATGATAATATAACATAATAATAAAAAGATTGCAAATAATATTTATCACTTATGAAATGATTTAAACATAATTCAGTTATTTATGTCTTTACTTGAGAGAATTAAGCCTAGATTAAATTTTACTTTAAAGCTAGTTTTATTCTTTGTCAACTTAATTCAATATTTTTTATTTTAAATTTTTTTACGGTTACCCTCGTATAATTACGGCCTACGAAGGTTTAGTAGTACCTAAGGCATTTCTTATTTTTTATTATTTTAGTGGTCAATTGAATTATTAAAAAAATTATGTTTGCTAAAGTGACATTTATTGAAGCAATTTTATAATATTCTGAATTATTGGTATTTAGTTATCGTGTTTCCTTTAAGGGTTTCGCTTCCAGACCTTGAAATATGTATAGTTTTTTGTTATCCCTTAAATTAGAAGAATAAAGGATATAAATAAATTTCATATATCATAATTTTTATCTACATTTTACCGTAATCGATAGTTTGAATTTTTATAAGCTTCTAAACGAATTACTTTCCGAAGAGAAACATACAATATCCATCTTACACATATCTTCCTCGCAATAGAAACTTTTTATTATTTCTTGAAAATATAATTTTATCAACTTAGTTTTAGAGACTTTAAGGTAACGAATATTAAAAAATAACTTGCAGAGGAGAATTTAAAAATCGATTGATGCGCTGAAATCTGCAAAAAACTTGTAAATATATCGGTTATAATTAAGTACTTTAAATTCAGATTTAGCTTTATCATAGTCATCAACTCTCAATTATTTCATATAATTATGGAAACCGGACTTCTGTATATGAGTAATTCCCCGCAAAGTTAACGTCACTTAAAAAACGAACTTTTTCTCGTAGATTACTTCTAAATATAAATATTTGTGGATACTTGTAATTTTCTATTTAAATTTGCAAATTTTTCCATAAATTAGTCATCAAACTTTACAATATTAGTCATAATCTTGATCCAGGATTTAATCGGTTAAATGTCGAAAATTTAATGTTTATACAGTAAAATAGGTTTATATATTGTTTGTATTTATTAAAATTTTTTAATTAAGTATGCTCTTCGTTTGAGTTTTATTTTGAAAGAATATATTCAAGAATAGATAACACTATATTTTTATAATGCGTCAATTCCACAATGCTGAACGGCTTAGTAAAAGGCAGTTATAATACAGTATAGGCGTGCGCATGAATTTAAGCAACCAGGGAAAATTAGTTCTGGAAAAGATGCATATTTATTTATGATATCAAAGTTATGAATTAAACTCACAAGGGGCGAACACATCGTATTGAGCAGAGACCTGTTACGTATGAAAATCAAATAACGCGGCACTGGGAATTCGATATTCATCTGTTATATTGTGTAATCGATAGCTCCGTTGACATCCGTTATCCTTTCGCTGTGTAGAGTACGCTGCCTCCGTCTCGATCCAAACCCGTAGAGACTGTTCAATCCAGTCTTTCAGTCTGATGCTTGGTCCCGTAAAGGAAGGTGGTGCTGAGCCGGTCGTGCAGTGAAGCTTCACAGTGCTTGGCTAAAATGCCAGTTGCCTGTTGCTTACAGAGGCTTGACTTAGAAATCATCGTTCAACGTCCTCTGACTAAAGTTTGATCAATAAAAGTTAAAAAATGGCAGAAGTGAATTCAGTTTCTACTAACGGAGGTGACATTCCTTGGCGATGTCGTCAAAACGGAGTAATTCAACCTCTATTAACAGGTAAACTATATATTAACTTTTTCCTCTAAAAAAGTCAGTTAAATTTTTGTCGTTATTGTCTTTCAAATTTACCAGTGTACCGAATGTTATTTACGATGCGCACAGCGATTTTCTATTCGTCATTCACAAGGTCGCCGATATGCCCGGCATGAGAAATTGGTAATACGAATTTTTTTCTAGAGATATACGTAAATAAAAGTGCGATGGCGTTGCAAGGTACAGTTAGGAGATTTTATAATATCTGTCATGCATATTTATTTTCAGGATAATGTCTTCAAATACTTGCGAAGTTTATTATTTTCGAAATACTGGATTTAATTCGTTGTTATTTTTCAACAATAAGATAGTATATTTACTATTTTATTGAATTTCTGTCCATTTATAATTATATGGCTTTATAGAATGTGTAATTAGACTACATATTTATACGTTGCCCTTATCTTGAAAATTATGAAAATATTTTGATTAAATCTTGAATGTAACGCTAAAATATCCCTTTTATTTCAGATCTCTATCAGATAACCATGGCGTATGCCTACTGGAAATCTGGAAAAATAAACGATGTTACCGTATTTGATCTTTTCTTCAGGAAGAATCCTTTTGGAGGCGAATTTACTATATTTGCCGGTCTTGAAGAATGCTTAAAGTTCTTACAAAAGTTTCATTACTCTGACAGTGGTGTGTATCATATTATACATATATTATATCTTTTTTTAATGATATAATGATTAAATAACGCTTATTATAACATCCATCGATTGTTTCAGATATTGAATATTTGAAGCAAACTCTACCTCCAACTATTGAGCCAGAATTTTTTGAATTTTTGAGTCATCTGACAGCTAAGGATGTGACTGTTTATGCAATCGAAGAAGGTTCAGTTGTATTTCCAAGGTTGTATTCAATTTACAGTCTTCTTAGATATTGATAATTGTCATTATTTTCCATTGATTTGCACAATGCCTATTATTAAGTAAATTGTTTGTATTCTTTAGTGCTTGTTTAACCCAAAAATTTAAGGGGAAATTGTTTGCCCTTCAATTTAACTGAGATACTTGCCTATTGTTAAGTATTCTATTAGAAAAGATTAATAAGTTGGTTTATTTTTCAAAAAATTCTTATTATCTGTACCTGGGTTCCTTATTGCAGGGTACCATTACTCAGGGTTGATGGTCCATTAATTATAGTCCAGCTTATTGAAACAACTCTTCTAACGCTGGTAAATTATGCCAGGTAAGCCCTAATTTAATTTTTCATCATTGCAAGTGTAGTTAGGTGTATAATAGTACACTCAGCTTGTATACTCAGAAGTAAATAAATGTGTTACACATTAATATTTTAGGTATATTGAGTAACTATTAGTAATTAAAGAAATACAGTTGATAAGATTTATAGGGAAATATAATAGAGAACAAAAATTTGATGTGAGGTAACTGCTTGTTATTGTTTCAATATAATCAATTCACATGATGTTGTTTGTTGAATAATTTTGTTTATGCTTTTAAGGATAATGTACTCTCTTTCCCTTTGTTTTTAGAGAACCAAATGTCCTTTCATATTTGCTGTCAATATTATGTTTAAATAATGTGTTATAGAATCTTATTTTGTAAATCTAGTATTACAAAAAATAAAAGTTTACCGTTAGACTTGAATTCATGTCAACTAAACATCTGTAATTGGAAGGAGTATTTATACCTAACAAATTTGCATCTTTTAACTGTTTCTATGTAAACCTGTTATAAATTGATTAGGTAGTGTCAAGAGAAACTGTAAAATTTCACCTTACTTACAGCATTGAGTTTACCACTTATCAACATGATATTTTTGTCATTAAAAATTTACAATTAGCAATAATTTTATCAAAGGAAAATGCAATGCAACGTAGGCAGGAAAAAATACAATAATCTTTTGCATTCTTTATAATTACTCAGTTCACGAAAATGAAAGCTAGAAGTGCTGATGCGTAATATTTTAAGATCTTTGGCTATTGATATTAATTAAATTTTTTGTTAGTGAGAAATATTATGATTTAAAGTTTATTTCTTTTCCAGTGACTAAAGTTTTCTTGATGTTGTATGATACTAATTTTGAATAATTTACTTATGACTTGACTTGATTGGTGGATGTAAGAGATTAAATATGAAGCGTTAATTAGAAAAGGTTATGGAAAACTAATTTAGCTTTATCTTTACCGCATGACTCGAAGATTTATATTAGATTGTTTCTTTTCTATCTTAATTATAATTCATATATTTTTAAATTTACTCTTATTCTACTTAAAGAAATAATCTTTGTGAAGATTTCATTACATTTCAATATCAAAGATGTAAAAATTTCAGCTTTTTAAAGGCACTGTTTATGGATTGGCAAATATTAAAGAAAAAATTAATGCTTCTAATATTATTGTTTTCTCATAAATTATGATTCGTATCTTATAAATTGGAAACTCCTTCTTTATATTAATTTCTAATCCAAATGTAATGATAATTCTGTTATAAATGGAATGTAACTATTCAACAGTTGTGATAGAAATTTAAATATGTTATGTTTATGAGTGATGAAATTAATTTTTCTTTTAGTTGTAGAGATATTTTAAGTTCTCTTATTTTATTTTATACTTTTATCATATGTGTCTATCATTTTTATTATTATTTTCACTTGTACTTCTATTGTATTTATTCAAAGTTACATCTACTATACCTGCTTGGAATTCAAAGCTCTGACTTTGAAAGAATTTTTTAGGAAAAAAATTTTCTCATTTTGAAATCAGAATGGCTCATAAATATTTGGCTTCTGTTGTAAATTATCATATATTAATATGTTTTAGAGTGAATGATATTTTAACATAATTGGAATTTGGAAATTTACTGTGCCCTCAGTTTTTTTATTTTTATCCCTGATTCTCGATAATCTTACAATAGCTGATTATCATAATTTTAATGGTAAAAGTAATTTTCCCTCAACTAGCATTATTTAAAAAGTTCTTTTAAGAAATGTTAAAGATATGATTTAATATTCTCCTGGAAAAATGATTGTGTTGTGCAGTAATAGGTAAACTTTGATGGCTAATTGGATATATCTACAAACGTTTTGCATTTTTTATACAATCCTTAAACATAAGGTTTTATAAATAATAAAGTCTAACATCTAGAGATAAATTCAAGTAATATATTAAAATTTATGATTTTGTGAACATAATTAAAACTAATGTTTCCGACACCAAAAACATTGTTTATTATTGATCTATTTTGTCCTTCATCTGAGCATTTATTTTTCTTGATTTGATTTCTCTAGAGAATAGTTTTATTAGGGTTTGGCTGATTTTGAATATTATAAATTGAATTGATATAAAATATAATTAATATATTTATTATTTACTCTCTATATTATATATAATATTTATTTTAAGTGATAAAGGATAGTTGGTAAGATGGAAAAGCTTTGCCATCTAACATTAACTATTTCTATTGCTATTCGTATGTTATTTTCTCATGTATGTCATGTACTTAGGTCATAGAATAGTTTTTTGACAATACTGTTTCTCTTTAGCTTAATGGCAACAAATGCTGCTCGTTACCGAATGGCTGCCGGGAAAAATATCAAACTCCTCGAATTTGGTCTGCGCAGGGCCCAAGGACCAGATGGAGGTCTTTCTGCATCCAAATATAGCTATATTGGTAAGATTATCATTCTCATGTTTATCATATTTAAAGTTAAATTAGATTAATAATGCAACATAGGAAATTATTGTCGTGATTTTATACTTCCTCCAACAAAATGATTACTCATTGTTTAATGATATTCTCAAATAATTGAGCCGATAAAAAAGCACTAATTGTTGTAAAAACTGTGAAAATTTAACATATATATTTTATTAAATAGGGTTTCCATAAAATCGAGTTGAGCCTGAAGTCACCCGTACTGTAAATTATTCTTTAGATTTTATTTCTCTTGAATTCTATTAATGTTAGGTTGCATAAAAATTTTTTGATGTGTTTATCAACAAAATCTGTTTCTTGTATACCATTGGGAAGCAGAAAAATATATTTTAGTGAAAAAGACTGTTTCTGCACTGTGTTCTCCTATGATAAAATTTTGTTACTAATTAATTTAAATTATAGTGTTATGTGCAATTGAAAAGTTCTCTAAAGAACTGGGAACCCCTCCAAGCTAAAAATGTAGATATCTTTCCTTTCTTGTCTAGATGATAAAGATATAGAGGTGTGATCTTAGTTTTAAATATCTCTTCTAGAATGGAATATCCATCCAAATCATTAAAATGTATTTTAATTTACTCTTTAATTTATAATTGTTGTTTTTGTAATAATATTTCAAAATTTTTATGCATATCTATATTCCCTATAGATTTATATTTTCCTTACGGATTTGTGAGTTAAGATCATTATAGAGACTCATCTTTTGAACTATCTTAGCCCATCATTGACATAGATTTTTTTAGTTTTGTAATTTTAGAGAAATACTTTGAAAAAGAAATAAGTCATTCGGGGAATTCTTAATGCGATTTTCGTGTTTGAAAAATAAGTATTCATTGAGAGTGCGCGAGTTACATGAATCATCATCAAAATCTGTATACGTAATTATAGTTTATGATTATTTGCCGAGATAATTCGATTTTCTATTTCCATACATTTTTCTATTCGCTCATCGGTCTCTCTCACTTTCCGCGGCACAATCCCTTCTTGAAATTTCGACACCTTGTTTTTACGTCAATTATTTATGGTGAGCTCAGTGGGTAATAATATTGCATCATGGCTAACTATTCAAAGATGAGAAAACGCATTTTTTCTACGAAGTTAATACGGGATAACTTAAAAAAGGAATAAATTTCGAGCTTGAATGGAATCTTTAAGCTTTGAAAATGCGAAAGGTTTTCTTCTTAAACAATGACATGTAGTCAACCGATTACAAAATGCATCATTGTGAAGAGGAATTGGCTTCTTTGTTAAGATGTCGTGCGTATGAATCTTAGAGGTGTTAGGAAGCACGATCTAGTCGATGAGTAACATGAATGATTATGTAAAATATTGCGTGAATATGATCCATCCGGTCGTTTATTTTTATGTTAAGCAACATCTTTTGTTTTGTTCCGTTGCGGGAGACGAAGGGCGAATGGTTTAGCGATTATATAGCGATCTCTAATGGTGCGTATGTGCCATCACGTCATACTATTTCTCTTTGTCTACGATGTTTTTTCTTAGAGCGTGCTTTCATCGAGTAGAACTTGACCTTTTCGAGGCGGAAATGGTTTCAGGTTGCTGGTCGAAGAGTTCATCAATAGAGCCCTTTATCATTACGCGTGATTTATGGTACAGCGTTGGATATGAAGAACGAACGTTCGTGCCCAAACTGGGATGTTTCATGAAGTTCTAACGAGCGGAAAAAATGAGATATGGTTGTAATGGGCTATTGTGTAGATACGGTAAAGGTCAAACCTCTCCGTAGGTTATTAGGGTGGGAGTTCTAATGAAGAGGTCAGTCGAAAAAGGGAATTTCTTGTTAGATAATCCATAAGTATACTTTTCAAGCGAAAATTGGTTTTTTACCCATTTCCATCGCACAGAAACTATTATCTTTATTATATATAATATTTTATTGGTAAAGATTGTTTGAGAATCAGTTAGTTCTAATGAAGGGCTATCTGCGAAGTTGTTTTTATTTAAATTTGCTGGATGTATTATTAATTTAAACAAATTTTGGCTATAATAAGAATTTTTGATGAACAAATTCGAGTAGTGAGATATTCCCTTGATTTTTCAGCCATCAATTTCTTAACAGTAGAGAAGAATATCGTTTTAATTAAATATTATTGAGAGATAATTGGTGGAAATTCATGGATTATTAGAAAAACTTTGTTTCATAACTGTGGGAGTATGTTAAACATGGTAAGAGGGGAAAATAGTTGGAAAAGGTGAATAATTTTCAAGGACGCAGAGTGTTGTGCAAAGATCAATTTGCTTTAATTTTTTCTCACCTTATGATCGATATTTGACGCGGAGGTCTTCTTTGTGGTGGTTTAAGGGTTCAAAATCTCTTATCGGAGCTCAATCTAAATTGCAGGTTAAAATCAATGCGAGTCGTTCAGCCCCGAGCTCTTCTGATGTCCTTTTAACCTTTAGCGTATAATAATTTGCTTCTATCAGGAGAGAGTAAGGCGTTAAAATACCTAAAAGAATAGTAATACGATAGTAAAAGCATTTTAGAATCATCGCTGAAACTGTATAATTTACTCCATTGGTTTTTTTTGCCCTCTGTTGTTTGTTTTATTACTTTATTTGAGTATTTTCAATCGTTTTATTTTATGAATTGAAGTTTGAATTAATCAATTCGTGAATCTTTGGAATATTTTAAAAAATTAATCAAAAAACGTTTTTAGAGCTGTGCACCGTCTCCAATTAGTTTAAGGAAAGGTTTATCGTAGTTTATTTGTTTACCAATAGCAAAAATTTTCGAAGTTATTGAAAGTAGTTTTACTCGTAGGTTTTGTTTGCTGATTTTTATCATTTCCTTCGTGTCCATTTATTCTTTGGAGAATCGTGTTCTTCTATCGTCCTGGCTGTTGTATTTTTTTCCAAGGTTGCCTCTTTCATGTCCAACCACTCTAAAATGAAAAAGATATCCGTAACCACAGGTTACATGAAATACGCGGAATTGTGTATCTGAGATATGACATGGAATGAAAGGAATCCGTTTCTCGAAGTATCACGATGAAATTTTCTTTGAGATATTCAGGACTGTAATTCTTTTACGATCAAATTTCTTGAAATTTTAGTATGCGTTTGCTTTAAAGGTCGCATTCAATGCTTGTATGTGTCTTTTAGAATCGTGCTTGAGGTATAGAAAACTATGTAGGAAATTCTAGAAACAGTGAAAATTGGGTCAGATTCTGTATTAAGTATCAGTTTTTAGGAAGCTATTTATTCTGTTTAACCGTGCCCCTGAAACATAGTCAGCCCGGTAAGCGGGAAAGCCAGGCGGTCGGGCTGTTCTGTCTTCATGTTATTACGGGATCTTATTGTTGGGTTTTTAAAGTGACCATCTACACATTAAAACTAGATCGAGTTAGATTAATCAAAATGTTTAATTAAATAACATTTTGTGATTTAATACTAATAATTGTTAACTTTTGTTGTGGTTTGCGGTTGTTAGAATTTTCAGAATATCGTTATTTTTTTATTAGTTTTCGTTTATTAAATTTAATGAGAGAGAAATAAATATAATGTAAAACAACAATAATCTTCTTCCTATTAATTGATGTGTAAATTAGGATCCCCTCATCCTTTTCTTTTCGATTTTTGTCGACAAAGATAATGTTCTTTTAAAGGAAGTTCCAGAAGGTTATCTATTCAAGTTTTGAGTGGCGAACTATTTTGATATAATGAATGAATTTTTCTCTGAGATCGTATTTCCATGAATTCGAATTGTTTGCGTATGTAGGTGTCGATCGATAAAATGTGGTAACTAGGAAAGGTCGGATATTGAAATTTCAAGGTGGGGTGCTTTCTTTTCAATTTTATGAAAAAGCTTGTTTGAATTTTACTCGTGAGTGCAAGATATCATATTATATTTGTAATATCCTTAATTATGTTTAAAAAATGAAACTCGTAGCCATGGTGAGGCCTTAAATAAAAATTTATGAAATCGTTATAGTATTTGCGTATAAATGTGTATTTCTATAAGTCTTTTGAATGACGAGTATTTAAAATATTTATTCATAAAAAATTAAAATGTAGAATAACAATTTGTACATAAAGTAATTATCGACCCAGTAAATTTTAATATACGCTTGGGATGGAGGAAAAAAAATTACCGCTGGTTATCCTTGACGCTCCCTAAATTTTAGACAAATTCTTGAATAATTGTACACTGTTTAGGTAACCATAGATTTTGGATCGGATACCGGACATTATCATATGAATAAATGTCGTGAACCATTCAACAGGAAGTAATGAAAACGTAATTTTTCCCCACTAAAAAAATTTTATTTCTCAAAGTTACTCGTTCTTTCTAATTTTTCGACGGATATGGAGCTTTTTTATGAGTTTTTAAATAGATACTTTTCTTATTTGCCTTATTTTTCAAATTCTTCATATCTATATGCTCATTACCATACGAAGAGGTCTCATCGTCTTTCAGAACTTTCGGATTTGTAATACACTCCTTGTTAGTGCCTTAATTCCTTCTAATAAATTGTCACAATGTTATTTCGCTTGGAATTTTTAAGTCTCGAAGAAACTCTGAAAGGTTTCCCCTGTCAGTCTTACTTATGAGCTCTCCGTCCATCCCCTCGCAAATTGCAGAGTCATCAAGGGTAGAGGGCGATGACACACAATTCCTCGAATTCGCCCGTCTAGTTCTGGGGAATATGTAATGGAGGCAGGTCACAATCCATTTACGGAACAAGCCGCGTACGAGTCCTTTCTTATCCCTGAAAAACCTCTTAGAAACGTCGAGTCTCCGCTCTCGCACGGTCAAATTATTTCTGAACAGATTCACAATCGATGGATCAAAGAATTGGCATCGGTTATCGAGTTTTCGTGTCGAAAAATTTTACTTCTCGCGCACTCTAACGACAATTTTGGAAATCTACCTATTCAAGATTATTTTCTTATCGTTACTATAAGCATAATAAAGCGTAAAGTATTTGTCAAATGTAAACATTTCGTTAAAGTTATGATTTTGTGACTTGTCTTGAAGTTTATTTTTGAAAAAAATAGGAAAACTTTTCACATTTACTTTATTACATTTTTTGGGGAAAAAATGGCTTTGAAATTATTTCATCTCATTATTTTTTTAACAAAGTTAAAGCGAGAATGTCTTCGTATATTACTAATGCTGTTAATGAAAAGCATCGTTCTGACTGACCTATTGAGTTGAACTTGGTGAAGAATTCAGTTACGAGTCATTTTGAATGTTATTATTCAACGTAACTTTAAACGCAGCAATCTAAATAAGAGTCATAAGATATTATTAGAAGAACAAATCAAACGATTGATGGATTAATCTTTATTAATGAGAAAATATAGTATTCTCAAGCAAGGCATCCTTTTTGTTATGGTATCTATTTAATTCCTTTATCTATTTTCGTTAATTTATTGGTACTTGGGAAAATCATTGTTGGCGAATTTAGCTCTCGTTTCTAATCAAATTCTGGCCGATTTTATTTCTAATAAAATTAGAGCTGATTAATAATTTAGACCTTTTTTTCCTTTGACAAGTACGTTTTGCGTAGCGGCAAAAGTAACCTTGTATTACCATCCTTCGCTACGTAATGTTACGCCCCTACTATTATGTATTTCTCGCTTGTAGTTGAATAGAAGTTCTTTTCAAAATCCGCTGACCCAGCTGTTGTTAATCGATCTTCCGCTTTCCATTGCTTCCCACGAAAATTTGAATAAAACCTATTATCTGAAGCGATCGACCAATTTCCCTGAGTGAATGGAAATTGCTCGTAGATGCCACATTTCCACCGTCAATTTAATCCTGCGGAATTTTTTTAAAAGGTATTTTCGCTTTACGAGGAAAATTTATCCTTCTTTTGATGTCATAATCTCTATTGTTAAACTCTGTTTTTTTTTACTTTTCTTGAGGTTTTTTCCTCGTCAAATAAATAACTGAATAAATATTCCCCTAAAAGAAACTATGAATTATTCTCAATAATTGTCTGATATAGAAGAACTGTATTTATTTGAAATAGAATAGGTATTTTCTAACTTTTTAGAGAGATGTAAAGGGCGTTTTATCCTATGAAACGTTTAGTCGCCGCCTAGAAAGAAGTATTACGTAGTATAGATTTATCGAATAGAGTATATTTGTGATAGTTATTAAAAGAAGCTTTTGAGTTTAGTGTAGAACTTGAGTTTAATCACTGAATCTGTTGTCCTCCTATCTATTCAATACATTCTCTTCGAATACTCGTTGATTATCAATAATGAAACGGTCTCTCTTCTTCTGTATTCTTTCAATATACAATTCCTTTTCTTCCTATTACCATTTCAATCTCTCTTACCTTCCTCGAAAATCAATCCCAATATATGGTTTATAGAGACTGATTTGGAATAATTTAATTTTTATGGAGCTCATAAATTGTGAAATTCGTTGCATTTCCTATTACTTGCTTTTAATTTATTAATTTTGTTTATCACCTAGTGTAATTAGCTTTATGTCGATCTCTTATTAATAAAATAATACTAATTTATAAATAATCTTCAACAAAATAATTTATTAAAATTGTTAACATTTATTATTTTTTCAGTAAGTTTAAATAAAAACTTTTCGAAGAGAACATTTATTTAACTCCTAATACATGATACGGAAAGGTAGTGGTTGAAGTATCAAATTCTAAAAATCATTTTTATTCTTCGAACGATAATTTTTGTAAAGGCGTTGGTCTAATCTGCTATTTATTCGCTTGATAAGCTAGCTCAAGTTTACGACTGAAGAAAGTTTTTTTCACCGCAAATATCATTCCATGCGTATCAGAAAACTGTTGCAATTTCATGGCAAGCAATAAAAAAGAACTTAAATAAAAAATACTACCATCAGGTTATTTAGAGCTTCGGGAAATTAACGGAAGTTTTTTAAGCTTAATATACAACTTCTGAGTGTAATTACTCGTTTGACATTTGAAGTCTTTTGACATACTAAAGTCATACCCAAACAAAGAGCGCTTCAACGTCTCGCACGTGTAGTTTATGGCGACATAAAAGAGAAATTAGTTTATGACGAGCTTAAACACCAGATATCGCGAATATGGGTTGTGTTATATGCGAAAAACTCTTCCTTATCGCCCCAATTTTTTATAATGTGTTTGATCGTTAAATATGTTTATTATTTCGGAAATGTAACTATCTCATAGATTAATATGACGTATATATCCGTGAACAATACACTTCTATTCCGACTATCATTCTATATAATTTAATAACGATTTATCTATCGACATTGACTTTTGTTAGACAGAAGTTAAAAATATCATGAAATTCAGACAAGAAAACTGTATGTTATATAAAGTTATTATACAATAATGTAAAAGATTCATCTGTTACATAGATTTAATTCTATTCGGTTTTTAAGTATTCCCCGAGCAGATTTATTATGATATTTGTATCAATCTGTAATTTTTTAAATATAATAATCATTTGGTTAAGTTGTCTTACAGATTACGTTTCAGGTATTTTATCTGCATTCGTAATTCAATGCTGTGTTTCTATATTACCAATGTAACAGGCCGTCCTTATATAAATTGTATTAATCGTAAGGTTAGAGAGAAAAAATAAATTTATCTTCGTTCCCCAGTTTGCTACATTTGGTGAATATTAATAATTTTATATTTCGAACCACATCTTCTCATTAAGGTGAAGGATCAATTAATGTTGAAACGAAGAATAGCTTGTCTTAATTTAGAATGTGATGGAAAATCTAAAACTTTTTCCGAAATTACGTTTAACCTTGTTATAAATTCAATATGGAAGTTGTTTGAAAATTTTTGAATAGTTTCCTTATTTTTTTCAAAGTTTTTCCAAGTTTAAATGAAATTTGCAACATCGTGATTTTTGTTCAGACCGGACACGAATTTCGTTGTCGGGTGGGTTCCGAGATTTTGCGTAACATTAGCGAGAACGGATTACGTTTATTGGATTTTTCCAGATGGTGTAAGATATCTCAAATTAGCCAGCTAATTGGATAGTTCTTTGTTTTCACACCTCTCGTTCTTTGCCATATGGCGACTATCTGTGTTATTTACATGTTAATTAGGCAAAAAATGACTTATTTTGGAGAGAAAGTGTGTTTGGTCAACAATTTTGTTATTAAGAAGTACTGACAGCTCATTAGGGCTGTTTGTATAGGTTGCATGTCGCTCAAGTTTAAAAAAACCGTAAGACCGTCTTTTTGCCGTTATATAAAGGAAAGGGGCGTCAATCCCTTTTCATTTCCATTGAATACGTCCCTGTCAACCGGTTTCAAAATCCTCCTCCAACTTTTTTCTCTTTTAATTTCCCAAAGAAGAAAGAACTCGAAGGAAATTCTCGCAAAATACAGGATGTGGTTAACCTGAATGAAAGTAGAAGTGCTTACGTATTTTCGCCATGACGTCTCCGGAAATTTATTCTCTTGAATGTACATTTTGTTACTTTTTCCTGGTTGGTAAATAATGTATAAATTCGGGATTTTTTACTTCCTTAACTCAAAGCGTGGATGGAGTGTTGTAATTCAAACTTATTATTTTCATTAGGATCAAAATGGAAAAGTGAAGTAATTTGTTGGTTGTCATATGTTCTTATGGTTGTTTTAGTAAAAAGAAAAAGAGCGTTTTCAGTTGTTTTATTTTTTTGCTTCGCCTTGGTAAATTTTCAGTTAGTAAGTATCGACTTAAATGTTCGACTGAATGTTCTTTCAGAGTCTTTGGAATTACTACCTCATTTACTCTCGTCGAATGTATTACATTGTATTTATATCTAGTATTCTTTCCATTTCAAAATGTTTCTTTGTTCTTATTTAGCAAACTGGTATTCTCTTCATTGGTCTAAGTAATAAGAGAATTTAACAGTAGAGGAAAAAATTCTTATGAAATTTAAATAAAAAGTAAAAGGCTAAAGTATAGGTTCATGGAACGGTTTTAACGGTTGATTTCAATATGGAAGGGAAGCCTTTTTCAAATTGCGAAGGATGCGAATGATATAAAATAAACTCCTTTACTCAGTTTATAAATCAAAGATTTCCGGATATTTCTCCTTTTTATGAACAAGTAACAGATCTTGTACGGGATGAATCATTGCAGAAGTCGTTTCTGCTGTTTGAAGATAAAATAAGTGTAAACATAATACACATCACGAGTGAGTATCGCTTTATAAGCGCGGCAGATACGGGACAACTTCGAACGCCTTACAAACCACCTTAAGCTCACTGTCTGAAGTAATTTGCTATCTTCATGTCTGTATTCTTTGTGCTGGCGGAGGAAAAATCAACCGAGATACGCTTCAATGGTCGTATCTTTATTTGAAGTAATTGTTTGTATCTCAACCTTCTATCTGCCAGCGAAAGTATGTGCTGACGCATCAGTATCGAGTAAATATTATCATTTTATGCGATGACTTTTCGTTTAACTATGAGGAAAGCTTTTTTATAAGGCTAGAAGCTGATGATTTTGCGATCTTGCTGTCACTGTGTTTTGTGATGATTACTTTTGCGTGTTTTTGTCGTTGAGTTGCGGAAAAGAGCTGTTTATTTAATTCTGTCTATTAGGTGAGGAAATAGTAATTCCAGGCATGAATTTTGCAAAATGATAGAATTAATTTGGCACAGTTTTATTTTTGTAGATATTTTGCACTTTGTCTGTTGACTAGGATGACTATAGTAAACTAATAGTAGTAGAAATAAAGCTAGGATAAACTAATTATTTCTACTGTAATCCATTTATCCCCATCTTTCCAAGTTTAATATAAATTATTAAGAAGATAAGTATAGTCTCGAATTATCGAATCCTTTTTTTTTTTGTATTCTCGGTGTAAAATGTCTATCATTATCATAATTTCAAAATTTTAGTCGATGCCCAAAATTCATCTGTTTATGTACAAACCTTGGAAGTTAAATGATTTTAGTTTGTTTGGGACTTTGCCACAATATCTCAAAAGATAAAACTTTTTATTTACAAAATATAACAAGGCATCCTTTGATACGAAGGTTGTTAGGAATACTTGGCCAGCACAGCAATCGTGGGTGCGTCTGAAAGGAAGATTGAGAATTCGTAGATGGTCAGTTATACCAGGTAATGAAATGGCTTGGAGGGAAGCAATCTTGACGAGGACGTATCTGAACCTACCTCAAGGTGGATAACAAAGCCTAGGTACACAAAATCTTGAATTTTCTTCGAGTTACTCCAATCGCCAAATTATTGTTATGCGAGGAGTTCTTCTCATACTTCACTTGTGTGAATTCTGCATGTTCTCTGTAAAAAAACGCGATATTATTAGATGCTAAATTGGTTCGCTCGGATATGTTTACAGACAAGTCGTATCTCTGGCTGGAGTTAATCCATCATTTTGGACAGCCCATTCGCCATCTGTCAATATCGCTGGGAATTGATTTCCGCTTCTCAGTATAAACCCTTTGATTATTTTTTGTATCGCTTGCGTTTTGTTTACCATATTTTCTTTTTTATTTTTGCATAAGTTTATCATCTATTGTAGCTGGTTGTGAAAGCTACCTTCGTGTGTAGGATTCGCAGAAATAGAAATTTGACCTCTGCATAAATCTAAAATTGATCCAATGTAGGGGATTACCATATTTTAGCATCTAATACACATTTGACCTTAATTTTAATATATCTCGAGATGAAAATTTCCTGGAAAAGCCAAGTGGGTTGCGTGTTCGATTCTCGTGATAACTGTACTATTCCAGAAGGTAGCGGATATGCGCGAAATACGTTAAATTTCAGATTGATATGAACAATATTATTACGTTTATTTACTTGGTACTGAGAATAATAATGGTTTGTGTTTTGATATGTTTAAACTCCCGATATCGCTTCAATGTTCGCATTTATCGCTCGTTTATCGAACGTTGCTAACATTTTTCCGGCTCTGCCCAATCGGATATCTCATTCCGAGAGAATTCCGAACAAGTCTCCGCTCGAGAGACATGCCATCTTACGTAACGGCTGCTGACATCACTCGACCGTTTAATAACTCGAAATCTCGGATTTCGCTTTTCTTTCGACATTTTTAGGGGAGCATTTCGATTCCAGAGGGCAGCATGACATCACCGCCCGTCTCGGACGCTCCGAAGTATGTCAATCGTTTATTTTGTAACGGGGGAATGTATCAATTGATGAATGGGAGTCTCAATTATTCGGAGAAGCCGCTTCTCGGAAAGTGGCTAAATTTAGGCCCGGATATATTTATAAGTTTCTCTGCAAGAGCAGGTCAGAGATTTTAAGCATCTCTTCGCTGGGAAGGGGTTTAAGCCGCGAGTTCTCCCGATCCAATGACCCGTTTTATGGGCGGTGACGTAAGACGCCGTTTTTACGCCGCAATTAAAATGCTTATTTCATCCGAGGGAGTTTTAACAAGATGGACTCTTGACGGGTCGTAATTCCCATCTATTCGTACGCGCTCGCGAATTTTTTTCTCATCTTCCCCTGACGGAGCTTCTCTCCAGCGCGACGGGAGAATTTTTTGTCTAAACACGTTCGTATAGCAGTTCTCGTAGCCAGGAAGCGTATCGTAGGGATTTTTTGCAATGGCAAACCTGCTTACACGCTCGTCGATGAGGAATCTTTATCATTAGCGCCACGAGATTCGCGGGATGTGTGTCAAGTTGACTTTTTTCCCCGGTGGCGATCACCTCTCCATATGTTCGGTTAATTTGCATGAGAAACCGGTTCGGGTGGCAGAAATCTCTTTAACTCCCACTCGGTTTGCGAATGGTCACGGTGTTACCGTTCGTTCGAGTCCCAATCGTTTACTACTTGTTGCTATTTACCCGTTGCTTAAGCTGTACCGAGAAACGGCTCGGTTACGTCAGGGTCATTGTAATCTTACACTGATAAATATGCATAAGTACGCGGAGTCGTTTAAATTGTTATGCGAATCAGCAGTCGAAGGAAGTGGATTTAAATTGGAACTTTCAACTTCGTTTAAATGCAGCTGCGTTCCTACTAACCCGCGAGGTTTAGCAGGTCCGACTACGAATTACGAAATTATCTAATAACGGGACTGCTTGTACGGAATTTCTTCAGTATACGTGATCAATCCACGGTCAATGTACTGTGTAACGAGGAAAAAGATTTTTGGTTGTTTTAGTTTCTGATGCTTTAGTTTAATCATTATGTCATATCATAATGTTAAAGTTTTCCATCCTTAAGATAAAGTTTATTATTTCATTTGTATTTCAGCTTTCTATTTTTTAAATTACGGTAGTTTCTTCATGCCAAACATCGAAATCTGGATCAATGATTTAAATTTCCGGTTTTTTACTGAGAATATATCCTACCTCGATGAAAAATTGCTCAATTTCTAAACAATAGTGCAGTTTAAATCTGAGAACGTCACTTGTTACATTTTTAGTATTGAGGCTATGAGTAACGACAACTTTCAAGCGACAATTTTGTCGTCGCAAAGAAAATTTCGTTTGCTTTCTTTCACACCCATCGTTTTCAGAGTTGAAAACTGGGACGCGTCATAGCTATAACAATTCTATGACAATGTGGGAGAGTCTTTGAATACGCGGAAAGTATATCAGTGGCTCCTACGCTCCGTGCCGTTAACATTCTTCAGATTACTCTCTCCCTTTCCCCGGCTCCTATTAGGTCGATTGAGACTGTTTCCCTCCAACTCGCCATTCAACTTTCTTCTCATGTACGACGACTCCATCTCTCGACAACATTTTCCATCGTTATACGACGATTCATGAACGAAACATAGATGTCATTATGAATCAGGATTAAGTGCTCGATGGATACTTTCATTTGTTTCCTTTGTTTCATCGATAATGTAATTATAGATGGAAGTCTTATCGCTGCGAAGAACTGTAGATCAAAGTTGAAAGTAAAGATTTTTTTGTCGATAGTTCTGATCTTTCAGGGATGTCGTTTCTCGAAACGTGACGTATTCACTTTTTATGCTCGTTTTTATCTTTCCAAAAATTATAATTACGTATACTTACAATTTGTGTTATCCCGTTTTCAATTTTTTCTCCGTCAGTTTTAATCAAAGTTAATTTAAGGTATCTAAGTTACGTAGAGTTTTGATTTATTTTAAGGGCGGTTGCATGTTATACCTTCAAGAAGAGGTACATTGAGAAAAAAATCGTGCAATATTAATGTGCATAGTTAAGTACGTTGCCAGAATATTTTGGCAACCGCTCAGCCCGCACAACTTGTTTCCATCTGGTTTTTGAGATATATTTATGCTTCTATATGGATGAGAAAATTGATGAAAAATTTTTAAAGACTACTTTCATCAGCATTATCGCTTAACTTTATGAATATATTGTAATTAAACACGGTATTCGTTATAAATACAAAAATAATAAATCCCTTATAAAATTTTAACTTTTATATCTTGAATAAGAAAAAATCATTCCTATTTCCTTCATATTGACCATTCCTATACAAACATAAGATATTATGTTTGTATAGGAATGGTCAATACGAAGTTTTGTATTGAATATTTTTCCCTTCCATTTGAGCTATGTGAATTTGTTCATTAAGGCCCGCGCAATTTTTGACCGTTGTAGACCTTTTTTGGGACGAAATTAATTATTTCTAAAAATGTCAGTTATAATATTTAAGTAACATTTGGAATGCATATCCTTTAATTTTTTAAATATGTAAAGTATTGTATGAAATGTCGAAAACAACGTAGTTTGTTAGAAATAATGGTTGAAATAACAATAATTGGCCATTTATTGCCATAACAATAGAGACTATTGTTTGCACAAAGTTGATGGGATGCAATTTACACGTGTATCGGGCGCACCTTTTCCAGCAACAGCACTATTTCACGTTTGTATTCGTGACACAATATTCATTCAGATATTAACCTTGAAAGCTGCAGCCAACTTTCCTACGTCTCTCGTAATAAAGCTCAATGGCTGTACGTGCGTATTTTAATGCTCAGCAACAGGTTGGCTTTTTGAATTCGTTCGAGGGGAAATTTCACATCTGGAAAGAGATCGCATTGACAACGAGGTCGCGTTCTTATCCTTTCATTTCTCCGGTCTTTATTTGTCCGTTTCTTTCTCCCGCCCGCTGACTCGACGATGACGTAAGCTCGATTATCTCGAAGAAGTTCCTCGTCTCGTTTTTTTTTCTCCTTTCTTGTTTACGGAGATAGCACGCTGCTGAAACGCTCTTATATCATCTATGATTTTTGCTCACGTCGAATAAAGATCCTATCCAATTGTTCGAATCTAAATTTCATATAACTCTTTATACATAGTAGTTGCAAAATTTTCTCACGAAATGTATATCCGTTGAAGTATAAATAAAAACGCAGCTGGTTACGAGCGTTACGTCGTTACTGTACGAGTTAAGTAATATGTACTCGTTATCATCGTAAATTTTCAAGGAATATCGAAGAATTATGAAATAGAATTATATATAATAAATTATTAAAATTACATAATTTACACCGAATTTTAAGATTAAAACGTGATAAGTTTTGTTATATGAATAACATTTGCTTTCAATTGACTTTTTATTTAATTTTTCAATTAGAAAAGTCTGAGAAAAATGATATTATTCCTAATTAATTTTTAATAAATCGAATAAATAAAAAATTATAGAAATTCAATGGAATATGCCGTTTTTAACTAAGGTTACTTTTTTACTATTAAAGATTTTATTTATTATTTTTTATTTTTATCATATGATAACTCAGATGGAATTTATGAAAATCTCTTGATGTACACCATATTTGGTTGCTTGGAAAGTGATTATTACAAAAATGTAGTCATCAGTTTCCAATTTAGATCTACAGTTTTAGTTATAGTGAAATATATCCACTCAATGAATTGGTGTTTATAAATTGTGGTGCATTTGATGTTTAAATTTTAAGGTTTAACCTTGTGATTTTTGTCAAATATATTTAGGGGAAAATGAAAAATAAATATAATTTAATATGTTGAATTTTTTGGAATTTTTCAGGTGGTTTTGATGGCACAAGTAATGTCTTAGCAGGAAAACTATTTCACATCCCAGTATGTGGTACCCATGCTCATGCTTACATCACATCATTCTCAAACTTTGCAGAACTTCAGACTAGGGTATGTTGTATAAAATATGTAACCGAAATATTAAAGATGAAGAAAATATTAAAATATGAGAAAATTTTAAAGAATCATTGGAAATTAATAGCAATTAAATGTTTTTGTCCTGAATAAAAATGTTTGTTAAAGGCCTTGTATGTCTGAATATTTTGATTAAAAACATCTAAGTCAATCATCTTCAAAATTTAAACTAAAAATTTCTTGAAATGTTTAAGAAAAAGCTCTGAAGTATTTCTTGTTCTTTGGTCTAATTTGTTATAATGTATTGAATGAATTTCACAGATGCTTCGAGACAGGAAGACTGGTCAAGAACGTGATCTGGTTGCCATGAGCACAGCTTGGCGCCAAAAGCTCTCTTCTCTTCTACATGTTTTACCTGAGGAGGCATCTGATGGGGAACTTGCAGCTCTCGTTTCATTTGCAATTGCTTTCCCGGAAGGCTTCATGGCCCTCGTCGACACGTACGATGTTCAGAGGTATCCTCCTAGATATAAGCACCTTCCCTACCCTTACCCTCCCTCAACCCTTTCTCCGAAATAGCACGGGTGATTAGAGCACCTTCTTTGTGTAGAACCAGGTATTGCCTGGCATTGCAGTAAAACCTCTTAAGTAGCAATAGTTGAAGTTTGCATTTTATGTACTTCTGCTTGCTTTTGCCCAGAGTAAATTGTATTCCCAAATTTTCCAAATTAATATCTCTAATATTAATTTGTATTTATATTAAATGACATGTTTTATGACTAATTTCACTCAAAGTATACTGAAAATCAAGTTTAAATTTAATAAAACAGAAAACTTTAAAATTATTTGGCTGAACCACAATGGTTACATTAGAGAAATAAAGTGGCATCCCACCTAAAATACTTAACCTGCACTATCAATTACTATTCAAACATCATTATCAATATCTCTTGTTAAGTTGCAAATTTTTAAAGATCACTGATGAATGTGCAAATGAGAGGCTCACGTCTATCTTCATCAAAGAATTTCTCAAAATTTATTCTAGATATTATGATCAAGTTATTGATTAAATTGTTTAACTTTTTTTGTTGTGGCAACAATTCATTCACTAAACACAACTTATTTTAACCCACAAATGTTAATTAAACTATTTAAGATTATTTTGGTTATACTGTCAGTTTACATATTTAATTAATTTTATTTTTACAGTTTTGTTCCAAATCTTATCATTATCAAAGGAAAAACACTGTTTTATGCTGCTTTCTACTTTTGTTTAATTTGTTGACATTTTCCTTCAAACCTTAGTCATAGAATAATGTTAATAATGTTTTATTGTTTTTTGTGTGTATTTAATATTTTAATAATTCAAAGAATTGGTAATTGTGCATTGCAAAAATATTAATTTTTGCAGTAATATAAAGTAAGCAAAATTACTATGAGATATGAGGCACTTAACATTTGTTGAAGTAGTGTGGTTAGATATCTACATTAGTCTTCTTCTAGTTTTCTTTATTCAGTATTATTTATATTGTATATCTATGAATTTCACTGTAAAGAGCAGAACTCTATATTTTAATATTAATCATTTTTTTATTCTTTAATCTCTTTCTCATATTATTCCAGTTAAAATTTTGCAATTTTTTCATGGTCATCAAAGTTTTTTCAATGTTAAGAGCTCAGTTTTATTACTTACCTTGTTTTTTGATATTTTAAAAAGGCTCTTCATAATAACCAAAAGGTTATACATTATTCATAGCTTTTAAAATTGATTTGCAGAGAAATTATATTGTAAAATTGCTAAATCTTATATTTTAAGCAATATTTTGCCTCATGAAAGGAAGGACACATGTTAGCCTACAGTTTCGAAAATAGGGTTAAAATGTTTTTAAAGATGTTATGACTTTATAATGTACTATAAGTGAATGAAATCAATCAGTATTCTATCTTTGGAAAGATGAAATCTCAAAATATGCTGTTATAGCATGTAAACTCTAAATATGGTTTTTGCAATGCATAGTTTAAACTAAACACAAATATTCTTGGAATCTATAATAACATTGTAAGTCTTATTTAACATTTAAATAGAAAAATTGAACACACTTTCTCTTCTTATGAAAAAAATTTGGATAGCTTATTTACTTTTCCTTTTCATCCCAAGTGTGAGAATCAATAATAATTTACCTCAATCATTGCATCTTCTTTAGAGGTTTTACTGTAAAGTTATCATCATCCTTCCAATGAGTTTTTGTTCACTTTTTGTATGATATTTAATTGAAATTTTAAGTCATTATGTTACCCAAACCCATGGAGGTTAATAAAAATCTCAATGTTGGGTAGAATAATCAAAGTGCACAAAATATTAGTGCACAGCTTATTCTACTCAATCTGACTTTGGAATCCTTTTGGGCAGGACCAAAAAATCCATTAGGCACATGAAGCATATGCCTCAGGCCCGAAGCCGAGTGGGGCACGGGCCGGGGCAGTACAAGCATCCAAAGAATCGGTAAGTGCTGCAATGCATAGCTACCATTCTGATGCATGAGCACTCAAAAAATGTGGCTCCAATAGATTTTGTGTTCTAATCCAAAATAACTGCTCAGAAATCTCATGCATACTTAACAGTAACTACTATAAAATGTGATTGAAATTAACCCTCGAATAGATGAAAAATGTTCTACATGTTGACCATAATCTTATTGGGATTTTTGCTGGTTGCTGACTCACTGTGTATTCCATCTAGATCTAACTTTTCTGAAGCTTTAATGATCACTTTTTGTGATGGAGATCATAGTTCTAGCTCAAGTTGAATAAATATAATGTTAAAGCAATTCAATTCTGTACAGCTGAAATTGAATTTGAAAAACCTGCTTGCGTTTGAGAAGAAATCAGATTCTATGTCCTAATTACAATAGCTCAGCTTGGATGTCATTTTATAACGGCATGGCAGTTTTAATTTTGGGGTAGCTTGTCTTTATTGCCCTGATGCCCTTATTCTAGTAGTATTTAATTATATCTTTCATTGCATTTTTCATTAGAAAATGTTTAATTACTTTAGTTACAATGGTTATTTTTTTGTAGTTCAAAAATTTGCCTATCTTAAGAATCCAAGAACAAAATTTGTTGCCAAAATCCATTCATTTATCACCATTATAATAATAAATAATATTAGTAAATTGATAATTTGATATTTCATTATTAAAGAAGTAGTATTAATGAAAAAATACTTCATGATCATAAAATAAGAGGAAAAATCTCTCTATTTGATTACTGAATAAATCCTGTTGTCTTCTATCAAAATTCATAGAAAACATTTATTTTACCTTTTTCAAATGAAATACTATAAGTTAAATCAAATTATGATTGGCAGGAATTTTAAGTAAATTTCAGAAATTATAAGTTTGTCATCAAGTCAATTCAGAAAATAAGTCAAATTTTCATTCAAAAATGCAATAATTAATAATAATAATAATAATTCCTTGTGTAATTTTTGTTTGTTGGAGTTAACTATCCATTTCTCTTGGAAATCAAAGCATCTCAACTCACATTTACCATGATTAATTGCTGGGCATATTAGTGATATAATTTATGTAATTCTTAAAATATCTAAATGAATAAAATATTTATGAATTTATACAGCTAAATTTCTAGTGTTTTTTGTCCAAAGATTTAATAAAATGACATCATACTTTCCTTACATGTTATTAATACACAATCCTGATTAATATTTAAAAAACATCATTGAGTACGTCAGTTTAAATTAATCAATTTCATAAGATCCATACATCCTTATCAGAAACCTTTGCTATCTTTAAACTAATATGTATATTATATTTGTCCTTTCGATAAGGTTTTTTTCATTACAATGTACCTTTTCATCTTTTTATAAGTATTTATCAAAATAATTTTTATAATTGAAAATAAAACAGTGACTTAAGAAATTTATACTTTCACAATGATTACCTTGTATCAATCATCATTCATGTTTAATTCTTTAGAAGGCCACACAAGACATTTTAAAACAATTCTTATGAATTTTGTTTAAATCATTATACTATAAATAGGATGTTGGTATGGACAATTCCAATAGTAACAAGTATCTTGCCTTCAAGTTACAGATTAAGTTGTATTCAAATTCAAGTAGAGCAGATTTTATATTATAAATCATTAATGCACCTTTTCAAGTTACTGATCAAGTATTCAATCTTTAATTTATTCTATCAGTTAAATGGTAAAAAGTATAATAAAAGGGATTCTAAAATAGTTTGAAAATTAACTACCCTGTTTTGCTTAAAAATAAATTTCATACACAACATTACCTTCATAATTTATAAAGGTATAATTTTAGTCATAAAGCTGTAATTCTTCCTTAAAGAGTCTTTCATTTTTCAAATTTTTAAAGTGCCCATTAGATATTTATTATTCATAAAAAATATAGTTTATATAGCAATTTAAAAGTATTAAAAAGAAATCTCATTTCTTCAAGAATGGCATATCTTCTGCTAAATGTCATCTTTTAGAATAAGCTGCATTCATTTTATGAAAGATAGTTTGCAGGCTTATAAGTTGTGCTTAAGTTGAGGTTCAGTAGCGGCCAACTGAAGGAAGGATTATTTTAAATCTAGGAGTAAGGCTTAAGATTTGTGAAGGAATTAAATTTATTTGGTTCTACACATACCTATTTGAAGATTAACTGTTAGAAGTAAATTGTATTACCATTATGTCAAGGTTTTCTATATTTTTTATGAAATTCAATCGTTTCCTTTTCATAATATATAAAAATAGGTGTGATCAATCACTAGTGCTCAATCATTACCTGCCTTTTACAATCCTTGTCATTCTATCCAGTCCTTTCCTATTCCTTTCCCTATTCATCTCAACAACTGATGGGTCTGTATGATTTCTATGGAAGGTAACCATTCCCCTTTTGCACCTCCCATAATATTTTAATTATAAAAGCTGCATGCACTTCAGATTGCTTTATTAGTTTATCCTGCTGGTTATTGTATGTTTCTGCTAACTGATTGGGAAAAAATAACATCAGGGATGGCACTTTGTGGGGACTGCAGTGATTGAAAGTATGTATAAGGAAAATGCTAGTAAAATTATGAAATTTAGAAATTTTAGACAGTTCAGTGCTGATAATCTCTGTTTCTGAAAGTTTCCTGCAATATATTCTTGAGTTTTTTAAACTAATTATTTTTTATTGGAATATTGTTTTTGTAGGATGCAAGTCAAAATATTATCTGTTTGGGATAATTTATTATGTGATAGCTTTATCTAATCAATTAATTTTCTATGAAATATATCAATTAGATTTTGAAGAGATAGTATGTATGAAATGTTTAATGCATCTAATAATTGCTATTTCTTTTATATTATATTTAATTCTTAGTTAGAATAATGATTTTGCTGTGCATTGGCATGCTCTTTACAAAAAAATATGATAACTTTTGCTGAAATATTATGATTTACTGTTGATTCCTAAAAGTTAAAAACATGATGATCAATGATGATTCCTGTTTTATATGCTTTATTAAAGCTATATTTTTATTTTATCAAAAACAGATAAATTGTAAATAAACTTGGAAATTAAAAATAAAATTATGCATAAGGCTTAGGGAGCTTAATTGAATGAGCTTCTGATTTGAGTTTCTGATTAAACTGTTAAGAAGCATGGCATATTACATTAAGTTCTATAACTTAAGGAATATATCCAAGCAGATGATATTTAATACTTGGGTAGTATATTGTACATAAGTCTGAGACTGTATTTACAAAACATAGTTTTTGAATTCTTTTTCAAACGTTTGCATGGAGTTACATAAAAATTAAGCGTTTGAATTGTTAAAGCAATATTTTATTTTCAATCTATGAACTATTATGACATTTTATGTAAAATGTTTTAAATTTTGTAATAAATGATAAATTATTAACTTTGAAAATTGCTAAACTAAAATTTGTATTTTAGTCTTCAACCAGTCATTGTTTTATATCAATATCATATTTTGGGATTGGTAGTTTTAGTTTACTGTCTTAAAGTGTGAGAAATAGACCATAAATATTAATTCCATTTTGTATACTTTTTTCCTTTACCCACTCCATTGTCTCCATTCATATCTCTGCTTTAATTTATTAACATTACCTTTCATTTATAATCCCCTTATATTTTTAATCTCCATCTACTTCATTTCATGATATAAAAATATAATTTCTACCTCATTTTTAAAATTCCTTAATTTCATTTTTTCCCTTAAAATTCCTCTCATTTTCCCACTGAAACTCCTTTGTGAACAACCTATCTGAAACAGGAGTGGTCTCCTAAATTTCTGTGCTGTAGCCCTGGCGTTGAATGACCTTGGTTATCGAGCAGTTGGTATAAGAATCGATAGCGGGGATCTTGCTTACCTTTCCAATAAAGCAAGAGAGGCTTTTCAGTCAATTGCTAATACGTAAGTATTATTGTCCGTATTTATTTATTGTAACACCTTAATATTTAAATATTTTTATCATTATTAATTATTCAAAGCTCTAGTCATGATTCTATTTTTCGGTTAAAAAACAACTTATGTTTTATAGAGGTTAGGGAGGAAGTTAAGTCTTATCTTCCCATCTACTTCACGGACATCATCAGTTATATTTGTATTTTTTAGCTTAATTTAGCAACTTATTTTGAGGTTACTAATGGAAATATTTTCTTAAAGATAATATTTATCTCTTATACTTACAAATAAATGCTAATTATCATTGATTAATTCAATTTTTCTGGGCTTTATCAGCAGAAACATAGATTCATTCAATGTTTCTAGTTTATAGTAATTCAACAGTCATTGATTTCCTATTTAAATTCTATGTGAACTCAATATTTATAAACTATCATAGATTTTACTCCAGAATATCTTTTTTTGATTGCATACCAGAGTTAATATATAATCAATGAATTTTGATGTATTACATATTTTAATTTTGAAATGATTTTCTTTTATAATTGGTGCATTGTTCTTCATTATATTTCATTTTCCTCAACTTTATCAGGAAAGGAATAGGTTTCATATTGATTTAAATTTCATCAGGGAACTTTTTCTCCCACCAAAAACTTGTTAGAGAATATAGCATTATTTCTGATGGAAAAGTTCAAAACAGTTTAGTTTAAATTGATTAATAATATTTGTAATATTCTCAATGAAAACTTTATTCTTATCTTTTATTTTGTATTAAAATAATAAAGAGAAATCATTTTGATCTTCAGGTATGACATTCCTTGGTTTGCTGACTTGATGATTATGGCATCAAATGATATCAATGAAGAAACTATTCTCAGTCTCAATGAACAAGATCATAAGATTGATTGCTTCGGAATTGGTACTCATCTAGGTAATGCAATGATGAGTTTGGAAGATAATTTTACTTATTGTCCTTTGTTCAAGTTTGCCTAGTCTTGTTTCTTACATCTATAACCAAGCTGATCTTGACATTATTCTGAATCTGTATCTAACCAAAGAATGTGTGCTCTCATTTATGTGTATTAATTTATTTTCATCAATAATTTCAGTGACCTGCCAGCGTCAGCCAGCATTAGGTTGTGTCTACAAAATGGTAGAAATCAATAATATGCCAAGAATAAAGCTAAGTCAGGATGTTGGCAAAGTAACCATGCCTGGAAAGAAGACAGCATATCGATTATATGGTGCTGATGGTAGGCATATATTCTGTAGGATGTTTTAATTGTGGAAACAATTCTGTGGAAGTATCCTGGTACTTTTAATGGAATGTATTGCTAGTTACTATTTGAAATAATTTCTCCTGATTAACCTTATGATGATAAAATATATCAATACTTGCAATTTGTTAAAAATGTGTTAAGTGTATATTGTATGTGTCTCTTTGTTTTCCTTTACATGCAGGCCATGCTTTAATTGATCTGCTTCAGCGCTCTGTTGAATCTCCTCCCAAAGTTGGACAGAAAGTTCTTTGCCGACATCCATTCCAGGAATCCAAGAGAGCATATGTCATTCCTACCAGAGTTGAAGCACTATACAGGGTAAGAAAGTGTCCAAGCATTCTGTTTTAAATTATATTCTTCACAAATGTACATGTTGTACTTTTGTTATTATCTGCCAAATTGTTTTGGCATTTAGATCCTCCAGTTATGTGATTTTGTCTTAGAAACAATTATTCTCTTTGAAGAATTGAGTTTTGAAAGTCTATTATTTTCTTCTTTTTGGTCTTGTGCACTAAAAATATCAAAAACTGCATATTAGATACTTAAAATCCATTGGGTAAAACTTACCTAATCTATTTGCACCACAAGTATTTTGATATGTATGTTAATTATGAATTAATTGAAATCTTATTGTAATTAAAGTTTTGAAGAATTTGTATTCCACGGTTTGATGGTGAAGTTAAAAATACTTTTTGAAAAAAATTGTTTTCTAATATCTGTTCCATCTTTAATTTTATAGCTGTATTGGTCAAATGGAAAGCTGCATGGTGAGCTCCCTGGTCTTGATGAAATTCGTCAAAGAGTTCAAACCTCTCTAAAGACTCTACGTCAGGATCACAAGAGGAATCTGAATCCTACACCATATAAGGTATGATACCAAAATTTTATGAAACTGTTGGTATTAATTTTTCTTCATATTCATTTTGTATATAATCTTTAACATTTAGGCATCATTCTGACATGGTTTTGTGGATTTTTATGCATTTACATAATTCTTAGTTAGTAATTGTATTATGAATAAGTTGAAATATTTATTTCAAGGCTTCCTTTCTTTCATTATAATATATTTAACTATTGAACTGAAAAATAATTAATTATCTATTTATACTTATTGTCTTGTTAGTGTGTATATTTTGAGATATCCCAAGTATTTAAATAAATCTTATTTGAAATCCTTATCCTAATAAACAGTAAGAAATAACATAAAATCATGTTATTTCTTACTATTTTTTTGCTGTCTTTATCTCTTTTCCTTTGATAATGTATGTGTCATTGATGTATGAATCAAGATATATTGAATCAATAATTGATATTGTAGTATCATGGCATTGAATTAGATCTTTTTTTCTTTTGCTATGTGTAGGTGGCTGTCAGTGATGACCTATACACATTCATACATGATCTGTGGCTGCAAAATGCACCTATTGGAGAACTATCCTGAGGGTGAGGTGGGGTTTGTCCTCCTCAGCAAGGGGTTGGATGTCACCCCGATAATTGGTGCTTTGATAGGTTTGAGTTTGAACTGGGAATGTACCTGCAAAGTATATGGCAACATGGTTGCCATGGATCGGAGAAGTTGCAAATCATGGGAAGGGAGTTACTTGTACCTGGATGGACAAGAGAAAGGTTTCAAGCATCTTCTATTTCATGTTTGTAGATGTGAGATAGAGCCTGAGTTTATTGTTTACCACTGGGCCATTTGTTTTATTTATCCCGATAACCATCTGGGAAAAATAATTTTCCTATTCACAGTGCTGCTATATTGTTTTAATCTGTTAAAGAATTCCTCAATCAATATGCAAAGTGCTGATTCAGTGGCACTGCATTTGCATAAGAGTACGGACTGTGCATGCTGAACAGCATTTAAACAATTATGTATTTTCTCCTGTGTGATCAGTGACTGATAGCTAACACTTGGTAATCAAAAGACATATTTTGAGGTTTAAACGTGAAATATTTTATTTATAGAGTATCTATGCTTATATTCCAATCAAAGAATGTGGTAGTTATGCATAGGTTTTATTATACAGCATTCTGGCAAGCAGTTTTTGGCACAAAAACTAGAAGATAATTTGCAAATTACAAATTCTAATAAATATCATTTATCTAATTCTAGCTGTATAAATAATGTACACTGTGACTATAATTAGGAGCCTGAGGGTAAAATAATAAGATTGAAAGTTAGGTTAATGGGTAAAATGAATAATGAGGTGATTGGTAATTAAATTTTAATGTATTTTATGACCAAAACGTCGAGAGTCATGGGAAGTACAAATATCTTTTTGGAATGAGACAAGCACAAATTGTAATATTTATTTTTGTTTTTCATGCCATGTGTACTTAAATTATTCTTGTCATTGGCAAAATCATAACTTAAATGCTATTAATGAATTGAATGTTGATCTTATGCAATTTATTTCTAAAAAAGCCATTGGCTGTGAGTTTGTGGATCAGCCAAAAGATTTAAGGCATACTCCAAAAATATGAAAAAAATGTTCTCTGTTGAAATATCCTTGGAAGTGCCTGTTATTAAATGCCTCAGAAAGTTCCTTTCATGGAGGGAAAAAGTAGATAATTTAGGAAGGGCACTCTTGTAGCAGATGTTATTTTTTGCTAGACACTATCATTTTGCACTTTTAATGAAGCATATGGCCTGAAAATACACCTGTTGATATTGTTAAAAAGTGATTTAAAGACTGTGGTGAATGGAGAGAGAGATTGTGCTTTTATAATGCAAGTGAGTGAATATAAATGCATTTAAAATTTTAGAGCTGTGTGTGTAGAAAAACTACCATTTTATCTGTTGGGAATTCAGGAATCATGGTTTGATTTTATGATGACAGATCTGCTTCATTATCATGTAAATCATTCTATCTTCATCAAATATAAGTTATTTTAAAAAAATAATTTTAATCATTTCAATTATTCTTCATAATGATGTGTAAATTTTAGGATCTTTCAACTGATATTTTTAAAAGATTTTGTATTTAAATTTTACTTTATTGGCATTTTCATTAGGTCTTTTACTTTTTGAAATTTTGGTAATAATAGCCACTATATTCACATAAACCAAATGTTTCATTATATTATTCAATATCTTTGCTAATTTAATACCTGGTTTGACTTGTTGATTATTTATGGTTGATTCTTAGGTTTGTGAGAACTCTCAAGTAGAATGGCCATCTTCAGTATTTTCTGGTTTATTGTCTGTGGGAATGTAAGATAGAATACTAATTTTCAAGCAATAATATTACTTCATTTGTAAGATTTTCTCAGATAACTTTTTACCATAAATTATCTTTCCTTTGAGATGCATAATCATAAGGATCTAAATAATCTACCTCAATCATTGGTACAGCTCCGCAAGAACATTACCATTTTTCATGGAATGCTTAAATGATGTAGAATTTTGTTTTAACTTTAGGAGAAGAGTCTTTAATCAAAAGTCAACTAAGCCTTGATGGGAATAAGTGACCTTTATCCTCCAATGTCTTAGTGTTTTATTACTTTAACCTTAGCAATCATTTTCTAGAGTCCATTTCTGCCAGTAAGTACATCTGAGAAACTTGCAACTGTTCACTGCAAGTGTTGGATATTTTTGTAAATAATTTGCAAACTAAGGCCTTATCATTCTGACATTCCACAAAATAAACATGTCTCATTGTAACAGTTTTAGCTATAACCAGTGTTATATATTATGTAGAAAGTATATATAATAATTTTTTTAGAGAAAAGACAAAATTAGTTTGCAGTTAATGGGGTTGCATATACATACATACTTGATTTCTTAATAGCATGCATTGAGAAAATTTTTAGTATTTTGTCCATAGCCTTATGTTACATTGTTAAAGAACCTCATTTGCTGAGGTTTGCCAAAGAATAATGAGAGAAGTATGAGAAGTTAGCATTTGAAAGTTACAAGCAACTGTTTGCTAAAGTTGCATAGTAATATCTAGAAATTTTGCAAAATAGCCCTTCTCCATTTTGAATTCATTTCACAAGTTCAATATTTGGTATAATGTAAAGGGTATGATTATCTATATAGAACGTTAAGTGATGAGCTGCAATGTTTATCTTTCCATTTAAAATTTACTAAAAATATTTGCTGTCTTGCAAAAGCTGATGTTAATAAACATTGAAATTATTTCATAATTACTCTGATTCAGTTTAGGAATACTGAGATAACATTGTTACATTATGGATAATGGAATTTGTGTCAAATGTGTGTTGAAATGGAAATATGATTCCATCTACATATGTGAAACAATCATGCAGAATAGTGAATATATAATCATGTTTGGTAATAGTGTGTACGTAGTTTCCAGTGAAAATCATAGGAATCATTAATACTGTACACTTTGTTGTGTAAATAAATTGCTTATCCATGATTGATATTAATTTTACAGATGGTAGTTTAGTGCCTTTATCATTTGCTGTTTGTTAAATTATTTTCAAAAATTTTTAAACACTCCTTTAATGAAGATTAGAAAGTTGTTTCTAGTGAAAACAATTTAGGTTAAGCAATAATTAATTTATTGTTTAATTAAAATATAGGAATAAACTCTTATATTTAAATTTAAAAAATTCCATGTATGATTTAAGAATTGTGATTTATTTATCATCATAAATTTACAGTATATTATTCACTCAATACCTTTTGCCATCTATTTAGAGAAATATTATTGTCAAATTATTTATACTATACCCAACCTGATTTATAATAATCAAGTTAAAAAAATTGTTACATTTGCAATGAAGTGACTACAAGTTGTTTTTATAAGTCATATTTTGCAATTTCCTCAAGCAAGGGAAGATTTTGGAAAATTGCTAAGGATTTACAACTCGATTATTTTCTTGTATATCTGCATATATTGTTATTAATCTTCAATCAATACAATAGAATTAAATTTTGAAGGATCAACAAAACTGCTGTTATACTAAAATTAAACAATTACAAACGTAGATAAGCAGTTTTTCTCATTAATATTAGCATAAATGTGGTCCAATAAAGATCTAGAAGAGATATACATATTTCGTAAATATTGCATGAGAAAAATATTAGTGATATATGATGTTTAAGGCTAATAATGTGAAATTAATGACATAAGTTTTTTTTAGGAAAAAAGCTTTAAAAAACTTAGTTTAGATTCACTTCAAGCTGGAGCAAGCCCTGTGATATGCTAGATTAAATGAGGGTAATCTTTGGAATTTCATTTAAATAGTCTACATTTATAAAGTAATTTATTAATTATAATGATACCAATATTTCAGGAATATTCTTGTATGATTAAAAAAGTGCTTATCGCATTCTAATTTTGAGGTCTATTTAGCTATTTCAATAGCATTTCCCTCAAAGCTATATAGAATGTATCTAAGTTGTCAAAAAACCAGACCTATAATCTACTCAACAAACATTTGAAATAAGATCACTAAAAAATAAGCAGTATGATTGTAAATAATTGATTATAATAAACATGAAAGTTTTCAAACAATGAATCATCTATCTTTGGGAGGATCTATCAATACCCTGTAGAAAACATGCTCACAACAGCAATAATATTTGGCTTGTATAATATTTATCAATTCTTAGTTTATTTTTCATAACTTGCTTCGCCTTTCTTAGAATACTTGGAAGCATACATCCTCAATGCTATACTGTACATTGACTGAATTAATGAAGCAATAACAATCTTATCACAGGAGAATATCTGCCTGGTGATTGTATGAATGTGTATTTAATAAATTCTTCTTATTAAGCCATGAAAGCTAAGTTTTACTTTTATTACTCTTAATGAAGTACAAAATAATAGGTCTACTGGAAAGTTCTGTCCATTTTTAGAATGAAACAAAGGAATGATAAAATTTTTCATATTTTGAATAAAATATAATAAATAAAATATAATAAATAAAATATAATTGACATCTCTAGAGGCCAAAAATTTAACCAGTTTTTGTCTGATTTCTTCTTCTTCCTTGAATTGTTTGCCCTGCAAGAAATTATGTAAGGACAGAACCATTGATATGCGATCGCGTTTCACTTAATGCTAACAAGAATGGTCCTCATTTTATTCATCTAAGACGAAAATGTGTACACATTGTAAGCGATCAAAAGAGAGAGCCAATACATGTTTCATGAATATGAGCTTAATTGTTGAAACATTGTAACCGGAATGGACAGAACTTTCTGGTACACCTAATACAAAAATGCTGACCTAATTTAACTTGGACTTCCAAACTTAAGTCTTTGGAAGCATGAACCTTATTAAAAAAAATAAAACAGAATGCTTAGATGAAACAAAATGATTTTATTAATTGGCAATACTCATAAATATAATTTCAAAAATTATAACAAAAGAATACCCTTTTAAAAATTGCACTTGATAAATTATAGTAAAAGTGGAAGGAAGAACTAAAATGATTCCGATATCTTTACCTTCATTTCTTACCCACGTTTCCTCTAAACTAACCTTAAAATACCTATTTTCTATGCTTAAGTTTATGTATTAGACGCTCATTTGGATGGAGAAATATCGAAAAAATGTATCTTAGTGATTTTGACACAATTCAATCCTGGTGAAGCTTGTAATTATCTGGAGGAAATATATCATCAGCCAGTTGCTTAGCAAGGAAGTAAATCTCTGCTAGAGCAATTATTAGAGCACATATGATCCCTAGCAGAAGACGAAACCCAAAATCCAAAGATCCTACGATAAGCTCTACTCCAAGGAATCCAAAAGCAAACCCTGCAGCCACAGAAAGCACAAACTGGAAAACAGCTATCAGTTGTCGGTTGATCTGCTGCACTGGAATACATAACATTTTTTACCAACCTCATTAAGGTAACTAATTCAAATAAAGATAATTTTGTAAATATAGTTTAATATAAAATCTACCAATCTAATATGGTAGGATATTTATTAAATAATTTGAGCTAATACATCTCTATGAATAATTCTCAATCTAGTTTGAATATGAAAAATATTAAGATTTAAATTGAATATTTGTGGACCGTGCCTCAAAATATATTTAAGAAGGATGAAGTAAAACAGTGTGAATATACATATATATGACATAATTCAAAGAATTGTTTCCATTCAAATGAGAAAGGCTTAGAATTTTATGATTCTATTCCATGAAATAAAAATTGGTCTATTCTGTGAGCCTCTTATACAGGGGCCAAGAGAGGTTTAGCAGGAGGCTGAGAAATATTCTTACTTTGAAAACCTTAGGTGTTTGACAGATAATGTACAGTACAATAATGCAATTTCTCCAGAATTATTATACATAATTAAGTATAATTTGTTGCAAATGATGTAATGATTCAATTTAGTAAAGAGCAAGGAGAATTAAAATCCAACCTATATGCAAAATTATTTAATCTCTGTTTATGGTATAGAAAATACTGTGAGTAAATTGAAAGCAAATAGAGATATACTGTTTTTGTTGCATGGACAATTATTCTTGAAATTTTTAACCACTTAAAATTTTCTTAGCTCTCCCATCACCACTCCATGTCAAAATTTGATACACTTTTACATCTTCCTTATCTTTATCATAGTATTATGTTACAGATAGGGGTTTAAAGTAACGGTAAGTTAACAATAAGTTGAAAGAAATGAAAAACACAAGAACAAAACTAATGACTTCCAGATGAAATGTAATTCAAACATACTTACTTTGATAGGAGATAGTTTCTTGAGGCTCATGTTTCCGTGTAGTATCTACGTTTCTGGTCATACGTTTGTACTCTCTTTCCTCCTGTTCTTTCTTAAGTCTTTGAATTCTTTTCTCGAGAATGGGGTTTCGCTTGATGGGTTTTGGAGACGGGAGTATTACTTTGCTATCTTCAAGCAGACTATGCAAACAGTGACTGTGGGAATCATCTGATGTTTCCTTATTGATCAGGTTTTCCCGCAGTTGATCTAACAGCCACTCCATATCTTCTATTGTAAAAAGCACATCACTTGCTGTTTCATTGATAGACTTTTGATCATCTTTCTCTACTTGTGTCCTTTTACGTAACTCCATAATACCTTTGGGTACAGATTGATCAACACTGTCATCAATTATAAGATTGTTAATTAAGTTCTGCAATCTTTCAGAGGGAATGATCTTCACAGTCGGGTCTTGAATAGATTCCATAGTTGAAATATAAACTGAAATATTTTATCTCATAAAATAAAGTCCAAGTTCATGCAAACTTTGTTTTATATAACAAATTAAGGTAGGTTATTATCCAATTTCTGGCCAAGTTGCTCGTAATACTCTCGCATCTCTTTCTCCTTTTCACTAAAAGTTATCTCAACTTTAGAACATTTTTGTGTCATATCCTCAACAAACGCTTCCCACTCTGCTTTTCTTCTTTCACGATTTGTTGATAATGCACGATCCTGCAATGATGATTCGTGAAAAATATTAAATACTTTTCAGCAATACCATACTTATCATAAACCAACGGATAAATATAGTTACCAATGACAACTTACCGGACAATATTCTTCCTCCTTCTCTAGAATACGATTACACATACCAAGAGTTACATCTAAATTAGCATTTAACGTCGGTAGATGAGCATCTGCTGAAAGTTTTACCCGGTCAACCTGGGTCTCCTTTATCTCTGTCACTCGCTCTAAAATTTGAAATATCTTTTCCACTTCTCTATCGGCTCGTTTTTCCTGAAGTATTTATAAAATAAAATGAAAATTCAACGCGCATGAATCATAGAAAAATACATAAACAAACTAAATATTGATCATACTTCGAACTCTTTCAAGAAGAACTTAATTTCTCCATGCAGAAACGGTCCATGATCAAAAAGTCGAGTCCATATTTCTCCAACATCTAAAAGAAAAACGGTTCTAAGTAATATGTAGATATGTCATGCGACAATATTTAGGTTATTTTCAATTAAAAACATACAAAACATATGATATTACACGAACCCTTTGCCACTGCTGCCATCTTCTGTACTCGAATCACATGACGAGAGTTATCGTAAGGGATGATGGGTAAAAGTAGTAGATGTTGCCAGAATTCGTCACAGTGAGCTCTGATCGGTAGTAGTAGATTGATGAGTGGGAAAGCTAGAGGTTTGTCATTTCATCGCGATGTGAGGTGAGCAGAAATTTGTTTACATTTCGTGCTTTGTGGATTGTGTGAAATAAAACCACAAAAATGCCTGGGCTAATTGGTGTGAGTGAGTTCGTCGAGGAGACGCGGGAGGATTACAATTCGCCGACGACTTCGACCTTCGTGTCGCGTATCCCTCAATTTCGACAAACTATTGCTGCTTTGGAAGAGGTAAGCATCTCGTAGAACCCTAATTTTCAGTTTTGTCTTTTGCAGCGAGAGTTTCTTCGGTTTGTAAAGCCATGCTGGAGGATGCACCGTTGAAAATACGTTAGGCGGAAAAGCAGCTGTCGATTGGAAAGGATGTCATTTTCACACTGTTTACTATCAACTTCATGTCCCGCTGTCAGAAAATTTACTCGAACACGATATTCTATTAGAATTTTTATTGAAAGTCAATCTTTTTTGTGAATCTTTAATGATTTAAGTACGTCGATTTAGTTCAAAATATTTTTGTTAAAAAATTAATTCACGGTGTTTACTCATCCCCGATAACGGTTGTTATTTTCTCTGTCATGCATGTTTTTGTTGTTTACGATAAAACGAGGTAATCTGTAAGCATCGTATTTGAAATATGTTTTCATAATAATATTCCTTATGCATTACTCTTGAATTTATGTTTATAAAATTTCGTTTAGCCGTAAAATTTGGGCAAAATTGTACAATCTTAGCGATCGCCTTGGAGAACGTAACTCTTGTAGGCGTGCTTGTCTCGTCGGCATACCTTCACGATAAATATTGATTGTTCGTCATATCATCGGCCTTCAAGAATATTCGCAAATTATTTTTTTATAGCCTCTTACCCTTTATGATTTCGCCTAAGAATCATCCGATAAGTTGCTATTCATTTATCTTACAATGAAAAAAAGACTCATAGTACGCTATTGAATGTGTGAGTTACTAAATTTTAAACTTCAATTGCTATCATCCTATTCAATGCGTTGATGAGATAAATTTTTTGAGAGATAATATTATTATTAATAAATGTGTAATTTGAAGAGTGCCAGTTTTAATTGTTGTACTGCGCTTTGTATAGCCGTTACTTCCTATATACGAACTACAGCTGTTCCTCTCGACACTGACTGCTTGTACTCAAGAGTATTTACACATTTTTACGGTGATCGATGAATTCTATAGCACGGGCATAGTTTGAAAAGTCTTTTGTTTATTTCATATGTAAGCGCGCAACGCTAGCAACGGAGTAGGAGTGAAAAGTACCGCTTTTTAAATCCCGAGTAGTATTGTGGAATCGCATCGAAGCGTTCATCTCGATTTATATTTTAATCTCTCTTAAGATGATACTAATTCTGTTATATTTATTGCATGAATAAAGCTTCTTGCAGTATAAGGAATTTGATTCGCTGATTTTATGTATATATTATGAGGATTTATTACATTAATTTTTTCATGTACGATACAGGTTTATATCCGATTCCAATCAGTCATATTTTTTTCGATTGCTGGCCTAAAAGGGATTTTTATTTGTGGCTGCACATTTTCCCAAAAGAGAGTGGACAATTTTTCCCCTTTTTATAGATTTTAGGCATTGTAAAATGTTCAGTGTCTCAATTCCCTCAGTTTACATGCATAACTCTTTATGTATGTAATGTACTATTTTTACTGTAGCAATACCGATTATATTTTTCCATCGTAATAAGAAGTTCGCTGAAGAGATTATTATTTCGTCTAAGAATTTATGGGAAATTTCACCTCCTTTATGCTTTCATCATTGGAAATATTCATCATTTTCCCAAATACCACATATTTTCATCATATTCACTTTACCGCTTCTTGGATTCCGTGCTCATCTCGCGCAATTTCATTATTTTCTGTTCTATGAATACAACATTTGACATAGTCGGAGACGATAGATACGAGAAGAATTAATCATTGGGAATCGTAATCGAGTATATTCGTGAAGCGCTCAAGAATCGCGTCGATTCGCAAGGTGGTTGTAAGAGGGCAAAACGCGCACAGCATTCGAGCACCCATTGTCGGGAGCAGCGTATCAAATTCGAGCGAGTAATTGCAGTGGTAGCGTCACTTCTCATTGTTGAATTAGTAATTGGCCTCTACCGTACCCCGCGCGTCATTCGTCGCTCCTTAATTTTCGAGTGGTTAAGGTACCACGAGCAGCGTCCTCACTCCAGACGAGCATCTGGGTAGCTCGGAGAGCTCCACTCACCCAGGCCCCTAACTCACCGTTCTGCAGCGCGGCGTAAACCCTCGGGCAGGGGCATTCCCAACAAATGCGAAAAAGGAGGTAATTTCTGCAGAATCCGTCACGTCACGAAATCCGCCACCTTGACAGAATTCCCGTCGTCGCTCGGTTCAAGTTCAGCGCATCGATTCAAAAAGGAAAAGTAAAGGGAAGCACTGGAAGTGGACGACCTCAGAAAGGGTTTACCATTTAGCGAGCTCAATCTTTTTGACCCCGTTTATCACCGTCTCTTTTCTCCGCATCACACACCGACTCCAGAGGCTCAGCTCTCGACGTATCTCATCGACCGTGCTTTTAAAGCACTCTATCCGAGAGGGATATTTTCGCTAAGCGGAGTGTATGCGCAGTGCAAGGTCGATAAAATTGGTAAGATGAAGCGAGCGGAGATTGTGGTGTATTAATAGGACGGGTTTTAGGGTTAAGACGTGCGAAATTAGGGCAATTGCAGGTCTCAATTATTTATCTACTTGTATGAGGAGAAGTACGTAAATTTTGGGGGTACAAATTCCAATGAATGGTATTAAAAGATAAGCGTGTAAGAATTGTTGGAACAGCTTATATATTTAATCTATTTTGTATTGAGGAGAGAAGATAACAAAAATTAGAAAAAAGGAAATTTACCTCACTCTAATCCTGTGCACCGCTAGTTTTTGTAAGCTAAATGATAAAAATTAAATAGTTCAAATGTTCAGAATTACGTATTTTACGAATTTCAAGAAATAAGCCCACCATTATGATTTTTGATAAAATCGGTCGGAAATTGGTTTATTGCTTTATCGAAAGTATCTTATTCATTTAGCTTAATATTCTGTTAAATATGTTGTAAATTGGGTAATTGGTAATTATTCGGTAAATAAAATGAAAGCTTCTAGTTTTGTAACTGTATCAATATGATGTTATTTGTGCCCAAAATATTGTCAATGAGATATACTACGGTTTATTTATTGTAAATGCGTTAAAAAAGTTACGTTTCCCACTGAACGAAATACATGGTAAACACATTTGGGGTTTAAAAGATATTGGTTTGGGGTAGGATAGAAGAGTAGACGTATTACTTCCCACAGGAAAACATACAGTTTGATGAGTAGGGTATGGTTTCGACCGAAAAGATAACATAAGGGTGGAGGCAGGCGGGTCACATACTAAGGAGGGTAGGAAAGTCGTAAAAGTGATGGAGAGCTCGAAAGAGTATGACTAATGCTTTATTTTCCGATGATGTAGAGGAGCACTCATTCAAAAGTCATTCAGATTGATGCATTGCGTATTTTATTGGAATTAATTATCTTTATATTATCGCGTGGAGTAGGTTGTATTCCTGTTCGTGATAAATGAAACGTAATTATTATATGAATAAGAAAATTTGAGAATGATACTGCGAGGTATGCGTTAATAAAGGAATTGGTTTCTACTCGCATGACGTCGATCGATGGCATTATTACAATACTCACTTCTGTAAACATCGCAGAAGGCAACAATCGCCACTTTGTTTACAGCGTGCCATAGCGATCGTCATTTATTGGCGCAATTAAACGCGCGTTTCCTGCTCTTACGGGATCGGAGCGTCTTCAAAAGGATCGTTTTCTATCGCTTCACCACTCGAAGATCAAGAAGCGTTCAAAGAGGTAAGCGAGCTGCAAGGAGCGCCTGTTGCAAGCCTCCTTATAAACGAGTCCAGCCTCCAAATCGATTAGGGAGAGTGGGACAAGAAGGGCCGGCGAAGGACGCGGGAGGGTTAATGTAATAACTCGGTGTACACACAAGGACCAGCGGATTCAGGAAGGTTGTCGAACCGAGCGGAGAAAGCACGATGCGAGGTCGCGAAAAATAACAGCCCTGGGCGAGGGATTCGGCATCTCGTCGACGCGAAGAATTCCGGGGAAAAGAGAAAATTAGTATGACACTGCGAGGAACAGAGGCGGCGGGAAAGGAGGCCAGGAGGCGTAAGTAGGCTAGAAGGAGAGCACAAGGCACGAGGAGGCCCGTCCGCGCGTGAAGACGATGTTAAAAGTCTCGTCGTTCGATGTTTACGAGATTCCAGGACGCCCAGTATCTGCCCTCTTCTTCCGGTAGGTTTTCGGGGGTAGCTTTCTAAGAGGACATTGTATTCGCGTTGTCGCTCCAGGCGGAGTACGGTTTTGTTCGCTGCGATTGGTCACGAGGACGAATCGAGACTGGACCACGGATTTCGCGTTTCGATTGTTTCATGTAGTGTAAGATTTTGTGTACGTAACGAAGACAACAAATAGTTACATCGATAATATATATAATCAATTCATAAACTATTTCGCTAACGTGTCTATTAATCGTATAGGGTCTTTTAGGTTCTGCTGAATGCAAAGAAAGATCAGATTTGAGCATCGAGTCAAAAAACAAGTGCACGCAAGTAATTTCACTTCCCGGTCTTGCTAATGACCCCGAGTGAAAACGAACTGGAAACGCCCTCTCTTAATTTGGTATTTAATTTATTCAGCGCGTGCAAATTACGGTTTCGAGAGAATGTGCAGCCCAATGCCAAAGTTCGGACTGGGATTGTGCGAAAAATGGGGCATATCTTGTGTGGTCTTAATGATCCAGATTGGGTCTCCGATGGATTAAGATTGAATAAGTATGAATAGGATCATAAAGATGTATAAAAAGGATAGATTTTATCTCCTTTTTGTAGCAAATACGCAAACAAACGTGTCTCTTCAGGGCTTGATTAAATATAAACAGATCGTCATATCGTAGAGTATCAGAGAAACAGAGTATCATATCGTATCATATCGCGCACTATACATCGTTCAAAAGTTTTGTCACATATTGATCACCTTTTAAGCATTTATATGTAGGTAAAACGTATCGGAACTTTCTGTTACTTTCTGAGTTTGCCTCCTATTTTGTTTCCTGTATAATTTTGATATATTCGACGAACGTTTGATGGCATAGCGCAAACTTAGGTGACGTCTGTCTCACGGCGTGTGGCGAAGGGTGTTTTTTTTGTGAACAGAATGTAATCTCGTCTTACAAGTTGCGTCGTTCCTATCGGACGGACGGAACCAATTCCTTTCGGTAACTGTGTCATCCTTCACCGTCACGTCCATCATACGACAGAAGAAAGAAAAAAAAAGAAAGTCCTTTGGCGTAAGAAAGAAAGACAGCGCCATATGGACAACGTGGATTTATCGGAAATATCGATTGTGCTCAGTGGAAAACACGAAACTGGGTTCCTCAAGACAAAAACTCTCCGTGCAGAACGCCGCACCGAGGTACCACATGACCGTCATCGGGCGCGTGTGGTTTGGTAAGGGGTTTTGAAGGGAGACCGTGATTGCTGTAGTGATGGATGGAGGTTTGTCCTAAAGCAATCAATTTATCTAAGTGGTGTGGACATAGTTATCTCAGGAGTGAATTTATCAATCAACGCTATGACGATCCAACGACAGACCTTTGCCCGCTAACGTGTTTGGCATCTGCGAGGACATGCTATTTGCTATCCATAATTCGTACGAGCGGAAACGTTTTTTTGCTGTTATGTAAACTTGGGTATAACACATGTCCGTTTTGACAGAGCATCCCTGCATTCAGATTGATCTCCGACCGTATATGTTGGAAAAGAGCCCCACAATATGGAGAGAAGTGCAAATAAATCCAAAATTTATTACCTTTCTTTGTTTCGGTCATAAATATTCTTTTCGTTTCGTAATTGTTGGAATTCTGACGCAATGAACGGAATTTCAACGTAAGTCTGTGGTTGTAAACATCTCGTTTCCATCACTACCTCCATTCCGATTTTTGGAAAACGAGCGTACGTATTTAGCACCATGAAAACATGTTAAATAGTTATACTTTATAAGAATATTAACTAATTCATGAAGGTTTTATTATGCAGACGTATCTAATTGATAGGAAAATTAAAAAATTATAATTATAAGTTATCGAAAACGAATTATTACTTCTGTTGTACTTTACGGAAAGATATTTAGAGCGTATTTTAAGGAGGAAAGGAAAGGGAAAGTTATTATTATGTTATTATTCATTCTATTAAAGAAATTACAACCTCCTCTTTATATTTTATCTTGTCAAAATCCTGTTCAGGAATTAGCTATGAGTTTCTTCTTAAGAATGATTGCTATTGTTACAGAGAAATAGATTTCTATAGAGCTAGCGGCGGAATTCAGGAATCGCAGGATTTGCTCTGGATTATTGGATTTCCCGTTAGAATTTCCTCTGTCCGCTAAATAATAACCTATTCTGGCAAGTGCTAACACGCCCAGTCGGTCTGCACAGTATTCAGACCTGAAGAAGATTGGAATGCCCTCCAGCATTGGCGTGGAAGGGCGTTAAAGTGGGAATGAGTCTTACTTTGCAAGTTGTGGTTAGGTATACTCGTACTCTTCTCACCATCCCCTAATGCTGTCGGTGAAATAAATCTACTATCTGCATGATTCTTTGAATTGGATCATTTCATACTCATATTGAAACTGTGAATTTCTTGTGATTATTTCTTGCTATTAAAACAGAAAAGCTATTAGACAAGTATCACAGTTTTTATGTGATAAAAGTGAAAAATACATACGAAAAAAGGGACTAGGAAAATCTTTGCCTGGCCCGGCATTCAAGTCTTTCAATCACTGTATAATTGAGAATTCAGGGGTTATATCCTACAAACTGTCACAGGATTTCAGCTTCTAATCCCTTCAATGTCAGATATTATTTTGTACTTTTTACGTACTCATTCACCTGATTCTATCGATTTGTAACTAATGGTACAATTTGCTCGAGTAAATTCATTTGTGTCCTGTATATATTGAGGTAAAATTTCGAGTCATAGATCTCTACCAAAGCGGTAACATAATAAATTTACTTATTTTGGGAATTGTTTTGGTAGTCAATTCTATTAGAAACGTTTTCTTTTGACAGTTTTTGGCTCAAAATTCTATTCCCAAGATTCGCTCTTTGGTCGCTACGGTCTTAGTTATTTGGAAGTCGTCATTATTGATCTAGAATGTAGATTTATGATGAAAAAACTCCTTTCAATACCTCTGCTCACGTTTGTATTAATTATTCTATCATATTCATTGTTGCTACGTTCAACGATCCTTATTTCGTTTAATCTACTTTACCTGTAGTTGAATTATTCAAACTGTTTATCCTGTATAATAATCGGTCTCATTTTTTCGAAGTACGACATGAGAAACGTTTATTGTGGACGATTAAGTGGTGCGCGGTTCTTAATTAAGCCTTGTGTCACGCGTTTTTCTCCTTTATTGAAATCTCTCGTTTTAACAAGGGTCGGCGCCAGTTGAAGTTTCAAAGTCCGGGAACAGCAAAAGTGCGTGGTTTATAAGAGAGCGGCACGAATTAAAGCCATCGGCGCACACAGGAAGCGGCCAGTTTTACTTTCGACCGACGCATAGAGGTGGAATGCCAAAACTGCAAATTCGTTCGCTTTTTCGAAGCGGAAACGTTGCAGCCTAACCTTGAGGAGAGTTAACAAAATGTCCCGTCCAACGGAAATTGTTATTTTCTCGATTAATTGGAATGGATAGAGTACAAAGGGGTATTTTTGTTTTTTTTTCCCAGTCGAAACTAGGGCAGAGAAGGTTTTGTTCCGATGCACGTAGTCCAGCGGAGATTTTCATCCAAAGTCGCTTTCGAATTTCCGAGCGTCCCATATCCGATTTTAATTCGCGGTTCTTAATGAAGTATCCGCACAAATGAAATATGCTCGCTCTCCAACGTGAGGCACGTATTTGTTCGAAAATGGGTTTTTATACCGATGCATTCTCTCTCTCTCGGGTTTATTTCTCTAATGGAAATGTGGGACTAAATGGAGTAATGCCTTTTAGAGCGATTCAGCGAGAGAAATGGTGTTTGCTATGGGTGTAGTCGGTAAAGTTTCGTTATCCGCAATTTCAATCCGCCGAGAGTTGATTATTGCTGTAAATACTGGCTTTATTCTCAATAGTTGATTTTTTTTTTGAATTCGGACTTAATTCTGGTCATACTTAAATAACAAAAATGATAAATATGAACAAGTTTTTCGTGAGTTATAGTCGAAATTGTTACGTGCTGTGGAACATCGACTAATAATTGAGATACAAGTCTAAAAAAAATATATCCTAGTTGGATATCTGGTCTAGTCAAACTTTTTTGTCCTATATTCCTTGAAAATAAAAGTTTATGAGTAATGTATAATCAATGTAATATTTTTTTCATCTACATTTTAGGGAAAGCGATGTTTCACTATTTTGATCAAAGTCTACTAATATTATTTGAGTAATATCATAGCAAAGCAAAAAAAGTTGTCAGAGATAAACACAAATAAATCGATTTACAAATTTTCCGAATGGTTCGCAGCTTTGATTATTTATCTCCAGCAGTGTGGTAAAATTAAATTCATCTGCTTAAAAATGTTTGGAATTATTAAATTTATACGTTAAATATACAACCTTTCTTATGAAATTTAGTCATGGATGATATAGTTTAGTCTAAATGTACAAGTACATTACACGAGTGCAAGTACACGAAGTATGCAAAAGATACATTCCGTGAGAGATATTTCTAGAGCGGATATCTTTTAATTAATATTACGGATATAAGGATAGGTTTTTAGAATACTAAAAGGAAGAAATTTCGTTAAAAAAATTGATTTTTAGCACATTTACATCATTGCATCAGTTGTGTAATACTTCCTTCTGGCGGCTCTCTTAAATTTTTTTATGTCTTGATTACAATGGATGAACTCCTTGGCACCATCTGTTCAACATCCATTGCTCGATTACTTAGCTATAGGCAGAATGTGTAATCGTTTCATCTGTAGGTTTGCGATTGCATAACGCGTATCTTCCTCCTCCTCTCCTTCTGGTTTCGATGAATCATTTCTTCATCCCAAGTACATTTTGCTATCGAAGGTCTTGATGTGTCATTACCTCATCGGCCGTCCTTCCATTTAACCTTTGATCGACCGTTTTTTTAAGAGACCACGTGTGAAAACCGTTTTTAAAAGTGTTACATACCGACTATTTCTGCCGGACACCATCTGTTTTGGAATTTGTCCGTCGAACTAATTCTTACGATCCATCTGTCGTCTTGGAATGTATAAGCACCTATATCCCACACCCTTTCTCTATGACCGTAACGTTTGCTTCTCCGGAGATAGGTAGATTAGAGAACTCTGCCTATGTATAATTTAGTTCCTGCCATCTGTTACGGAAAACAGTTCTACAATGTTCACTCATTCACGTTGCTCCTTTATTGTCCAGGGTTACTATTTTTGCTTCATATTGGTAGTAATTGTTGTTAAAATAATCATGGAATGGATTTTAAATGGATGGTTTATGTACGCTGTATATTCTTGCAACTTAGGTCACCGGAAGTCAGAATTTTCCTTCGATTTAAATGATGCATATTCAATTTAAAATACAAGGGTTCTTATTTAGTCGTTCAATTTCACTTTTTAATTCACTCTGCATATTCGTTCTGCTTATTTTTTTATTAGAGAGTCTGCAGTACCCTTTCCTCGTTTAAATCGTCGTTCACGTACAGTAAATATCTTACCGGAAACAATTTACAAAATTCGTCTCCATGCTACAAAAAACGAATTCAGTACAGTCCGGTCATCTTACAGAGTTTGAGTAACCTTTTTTCTTACGAATCTCTTTGAATTATAGGTTTTTCAATTTAAATAATTTGATTATAAAAATATACTTGCACTTTAAGTTAGCGTATTGAAACGAATTTTTATTCATTTTGGTAAAAGAATAGTGTTTAATTTAAATAAAGGACCTGATTTATGTACTTAACATAGAACCTGCAAAAATCCACTTACGTGACGATTATAGTGAAGTTCTCAACAGTATACGAATGCCAACAATCCATTAATATTTCCAAATTCTTAAGGAAAATTTATATTAACCGGGGCTAAAACACGGCACCTTAGCGTTGAAAAGTTTGCACGTTAGCCACTCCCCTTCTCTCAGGTTGTTTTTTCTCTTCTAAACCCAATCGGATGACATTTTTCTGCAAATTTGAAGGTTTCGTGTAGGGAAGATTGCTGACGTCCGTTGAACTCCTATAAAACTAAAGACGACTGCTGATACATCACCACCGTTTAATCAGGAAACCCTCTCTCCACGCATTCTTATTTCCGGTTTCGTATGCAATTTCACGAGAGCAGGGGGGTGCGTTCAACTTCCGCCAGCTCTTCGTTTCTCAAGTGGTGACCGCTTCCCAAGGAGAGGCTCGCAAGTGATCGATTGGGTGCTATTAAGGGTGCATGAGGAAAGGGAACCCGTCGGCTTCCGTGGGCGTCTCGTGCAGCCACGAGTAAAGGAATATTTCCGTTCTGGGTCGTGGCACTGTATTCTCAGCTCGATTTTGTATCTCTAGCCAGTGGATGTGATGGTATGGAAGCCAATGAGGTGTCATTGTATAGGGCCACGGATAATCGAGATGTAAGTACATATAAGGAAGCGACAATGGATTCTTTGTTGTCTGGAACCCGTCATTGTTTATAGAGACCCCGCGATGGTTTAACATTGTCTAAAAACTGTTATTAATCGTTTTTGAATGATTTAGTCTATTATTAGATGTATACTATTTAATGCAAAAGAAGTTTCAGACTCGTGTAATTCGAGTAAATATAAAGAGAAAATGCGAAACTTCCGTTCATTTATAACTACCGGAAGCTTTTTGCGAAAAACATGGAAGCGGTAAGGTTCTCTTTATCAAATTTTCATATTTGTAATATATCAAAATAGATTATCAATCCAAAGATTTTTTATATATTTGTAATGAATTCCTTGTTTTTCACCACGCTAAAAAATGTTTTGGTGTTATCGCAATAATGCGCAGTAGCACAGTTTTAAAATAGAATAAGTGAAAAGTCATTCGTGTAAGTTATTAACTGATTTTTTCAATAAGCTAGGAATGAAATTAAACATGTTTTGATTTCAATCTCAAGAAGATATCTTTCCCATTCACAATGACTCCCTTTAACGGTCTTTGAATAAATTTCGCTACTGAAAAAGGAGATGTGTAACTTGACATATCCTTCAATGATCGTTTTCCTTTTAAATCTACTTAGCTCACGGCTTTCAACATCCGAATGATTATCGCACCTCCATAAATTATTTTAAAAAACCTTCGGGAAACCTGCTACTTCGTCGAGTAAACAGAGCGATGTATATATCCACGCGTGTTAAGTTTTCTCCAAAAGTTCTTCGAAGCCGCGAAATTATAATCGCACGACCTTCGGAAATATTTTCACGATCCTGCGATCGGAATCGCAAAGTTTCTCAACGCAATGTTTACCTTTGGAGCTCCGCTGCCTGGGAAACGAGTGTTGTTTTCTCCACCAGTGGCAGTGCAGCAAAACTTCGATTCCCCCAGTCTACTCTTGCGTCACACTGAATGCATTAGGGGTAAGTCGCGTAACAGTGAATCGATTATTTTATCTCGAACTGAACACCCAATCGAAACAGTCGCACGAGGTACGATTATTAATTCAGGCGATTTTTCGGTAATATTGCTAGATATTTTATCGATTTTTTTTTAAATTCCACTATCGAATTGGAAAATTAGAGTTATATTGAATCGAACGGAATATCAAATAATATTTGATCCTACGAAAAATTTTAAAAATCGAAGGGTCCGCAAAATAAAATAAGTTGAAAGCTTTTTACGCAAATTAGCAAAAAATAAAATATTTAAAAAATAGATGAGATCCTATTTTCATGGATATTTTACGTATCTCGGACTTATTTTTTCAATTTTTACTAATCGTTTCATCTATTAAAAGTTATGCACTGATATTGGTCAAAAATGGCGTTCTTCCGGTTTCCGATATTCTTTTTGTTTCACTGTTCATTTCCGGTTAGTTCTGGTTGGGGAGTATCATGAGTCAATTTATTAATATATTTAACATAGCCCCCACTAAAGTGCACAATTGTTGGATAATTACAATAGGTAGTCAAACGAGTAATGAACGCGCACCAACATTCACAACCTTCATAAGATTCATAGATATTTCCTCTTCATTTGGTATTCGAACCCAGTGCCAATAGGTAGTCACACGAGTAATGAACGCGCACCAACATTCACAAACCTTCATAAAATTCATAGATATTTCCTCTTCATTTGGTATTCGAACCCAGTGCCATAGCATTTTCTATAAACATACTTATTTTTACAACTCATAGTTCCTTTCGTAATACATGTCAAAAAAATGTGGATTTTATTTCTTTATTATATTTTTTATTTAAGGTAAAAAAATTGAAGATTTGAAAAGCACAGTTATGCAACTCAACCAGAAAAAACTCTACCTTCGTCATTACCAGCACGAGGCCTTGCTACCGATTCTAAATTTACGAATCGACCTTCGTTTTTTTTCCTTTCGAACGAAATCTTATTCTCAGCGCAGATTGGAATTGAAATATATTTTTATATCGACTGCTTTCTTTCAAAAAGAGACGATTTTTTTGCTGCAGAGAGAAACATTCTAAAGACCGCAGTGTTTTTCGTGTCGCTTTGATTTGCTTCTAAGGCACGGTTGGAAAACTTTTGCGGTCTCCGAATTTTGCGGCTGAGGTAGTACGTTGTTTTCCGAGGTACCTAGTTTCACCAGACCAAAGCGATGAGTTGCCCTCCGTATCTCTTTTCTTCTTTTGGATGTATTCTACCAAATATCTGCTTACCGACCTTCAAGACTGTGCGGTGGTAATCCAGGAAAGGTACACGGATCGAAGCCTTTTGAAGGTGTTTGTGGTGTCTCTTTGCATGTAAGGGGTAATGTTCACAACCTTCTTGTGGTTTTCAACTCGCGAATAAAATATCTCGGATTTTAGCACTGGTAGATTTTGCATGAAGAATACGCGATGTACTATTATCATCTTCTATTTTAATGTTTAACATTCGTCATATTATAGACATCTACTCCTAGTGATATGAGACGTTATATACGTGTATGTGTATTTCAATATAATTATAATGCACCTGTATAACATCATAAGACTAGTATGTTAATGATTATACGTATCGATATTAAATATTGTCACTCGAAACGTAATTGAATGGTATAATATCAGTAACATTAATTTAGAACATCGAAATATTTCTGTAAATTATGCATAAAATAAATACATGAAAACAATTTATCTATTCTAATGGAAGAATTATTGTTTATCCTATATTTGATTCTTTTTACGGTAACAAAGTTATATTTTAATTCGATCCGATATTTCAATTCCTCCAATGCTGAAGTTCCTAAGTAATGATATAACATGAATGTAAACCATATGAAAAACGTAAATGACTTAAACTATGATTTCTATTATTTAAAATGGTCCAAGTAATTGTTTTTCAATTTATAGATCTATGTTATTGATACCATTCATGTCAATCTCCTATTTAGTCTACAATGTTGATATAAATTGGAAGGAAAAGATCATATTTATGTAAATAGTTCGCTTTAAATCCTGATAACATCAGTAGTTGTTGTTTTCATAAGTGTTTTGTTCATTATGTCTTTTGCCGCTAGGGTAAAGACACGATAATCACGTCTTTTACGGACAAGCGCGTGAAGTCAATTTCCAGTATCTTTTTTCCATTAGCACCCGAACGAAGGAGATAAAAAGTCGAGAAAACCCATGTCGAAAAGTGGTCGTTTTGGATAATCGTCGTCCGACCGCAAGAACCATCTGGAAACGCACATTCGAACATCTAAAATTGCATTCCTTTCGTTCAATTTTCTCACGATTTAGATACTAGGTCAGAGTATGTCCTCGAGCCTGCAAGCTTCCGTTCTTGAAAACGCCTTTCCATACGGATTCCCGAACTTTCGGTGATCGAAGGAATTTTCCGATCGCATTTCTTGGAACGGTGGCATTTTAACATACCGCCTACCCCCACTCTCTCTCCCTCATCCCAAACTATGCGAACACTTCCCGCGAATCTAGAGGAAAGTCCCTATATCATCCTAAATGATTCGATTTATCGGCCAATATTCTTTTTGGTCTGTCGTCCGGAAGCCATTAATCTTAGAGGAACCGATAACCTCGTTATGGATAGATTGCATGGGGCGTATTCGAAATTTATTCGACATTCCTTAGGCTTATATGTTCCACATATAAAACTTGTGCATGCTGTTGTTATGGAAACTTTGTGCATATTGTTACATTATGTGAAGCTGGAGAACAATGCCCGGAGGTCAGCATTGTTGCGGTCGTTAAACGCTGCCTTACTCAAGGTCGGTTTTCCATTGAATGATTCCTATGATGTAGCACGATTTTACCACCTTTCCATAACGCTATGTATATTTTCTGCAGACTCTGCACCTGGCATCTACATCCGGTGCTTGTTCTCGTCCTTACATAAATCAGGAATTCTTTCTACCATAGTGTTACCATTAGTAATGCACACGGAAATGTCGATCAACAATGTCCATCTAAAGGTCAGCAACACTGCTCTGTTGTCATGGAGATGTGGATAGTCTACGTGTCTAATAATATTATTAATTTCGAAAGTTTGAATGGAGAGAGCGTGATAGAACAACTTCTAGGGGAATAGTGAAGGACATATAATTTATGAAATTCGATGTATTTATCGGATTTATTAACTATAAAAGATACCTCGCAGGTAAAGTTTAATATATATAATAAGTTTATTAAGGTAAACTTACCTCGCATGAAAGAAGTCTCGAGGAAACGGCATTGGCTTGAAAAGCAAATCAATTTTACAGCGTCATTACTCTATGAATAACCTGAGTAATTATTTTTCCTTGTTGTACTGAACATTTATCGACAAGCGATTGTTGTATTACGGGAAGTTGCTATAATTTAAATATGAATAAGCCATTGCGTAATTGTTGGTACCGGTAGCATTTTAAATACTCTGTCGGAAGGTGTAGACTTAGTCGTTATTTTCTTCTAGTAAAAGCCTAACTCTTAATGCAATTACGACCCCGTTTACTCACCATAGTCTTACCTCGAGGACTTCATAACGCCTTCTTTCACGCTGAACGGTAGAGAGCTACATTTGGGCGAATCAATTTTTTAACCAGAAGGTTCGCCTCCAGTTATCGCCCAAGCAAAAACTCTGCCTCAGTTTCAGACTCTAAAGAGCAAATGCCGGAAGAGTTAAGTGTTTATTTATGCACGATGTGATCCCGAAGCCGTTTCTGACGTCACGTTCTGCTCCTTGGAGTTTTACCCCAGAAAATTTCGGCTCCTGAATTTCCAAGGAGTCTAAACGGTGGGTTTTTTTTAATCAGCGATATTCCAGCCCTCTCGAGCGGTAATGCAGCTGTGCTGAGGTCATAAGTTCTGCTTTTTAGCGCTCAAGATCGTATATTTTGAATCCCACCCTTTCTCCCACACACACCTTTAGTTTATATAATGCCTTGGGTGTTGTATTAGCGTTTAAAATGTATCGACACCTTTCGCTTTGGGTGTGGGCGAGATACCATTTTGCTCATCTTTGAAACTTACGTTCCTTATTATATCACCGTAACTTATTCCGAAAAATATACGTATATCTTCGTAATAGGACTGTTTTGTAAATATCAATTTTAGTTTCGAGTCGTAAAGTTTTTATGATAGATTTTTCATTCTCAGCTATACGTTTTTGTTGGAATAGTTTTACAGCAATCATTCTTTTTGTGATTGTCGGCTACATGTCAATAATTTTTCCTAGTCCTCGTTATTTCTTTATAATCAAACTCGAGCTTTGGTATTGTTGTTCGTCTATTGGCTTGATTATTTTTGCATCCACTTCGTTTCATTTGTTCATCTATTGTATAATTTCCATTCTCAATTACTTAATTGTTATCGGAAACGCAAAAATGTATATTAGACGTAAGTTTTCAAATACCTTTATCGGCTGGCATACTTAGTCTTTAAGTCCTCCCTTTAGTCTATTCTCTTCTTAGGTCATCTTTCTTTTCAATTTAGCCATAGATCGAATCAAAGGAAACAATCCAAAGACATTTATCCAATATCCCAACTGCGGATGTTTGTGGGCGTCAAGTTTTTCCCCTTTTAATGCAGCAAGCGATGATACTCCTTTGCTTCCCTCACATACGTCTATTTTTACTTTTCCTCGAATTTCGCGAGCGGCGTTTGCGTGGGTACTGGAAGGAGAAGAATTACTCAAGTGTAAATTGGAAGCAGCCTTGGACTATAATTAGAGGTAATGATGTAAAGGAACCATTCGCCTCAAATTTAGAATTTTATAATTTTCGTTCTTCGATTTGTATTAATGATGGTATTTTCGCAATTTTTCGTTTATGTCAACGTTAGTTATAGCCACGTTTGTCCTTTGTGATGTAATTGTCTTATTTATACTCTTCCCATTTTAGCCAACTCGCATTTTTACCCTTATATTGTAGTCTATTTTGTTAGTTGTATTTTTTTAGTTGTTAGGTTGTGGAAGCAACTGAGGTAGTGAGGTTTAATAATGATGCCTATTGAAATCTCTTATGAAAGAATGCTAAAAAATGCTACTCCCTATGGAGTTGGACTTGAATTGTGTAAGTTTTGTCCGTTTGAAGTTCTCTTTCAAAAACGAAAACTACCTCACCCCTCATTTACTCAGTAAACCTCATTCCCCTCTCAGAACTTTTCGCAGCTGATGGCCGATATTTGTGGGTCTCTGCTGACCTTTTGGGTGAACTGTTTTCGACAGATTGCATTCCATTCACCGGATCGAATCAGTCGTATTTTATTATTTGACGGTCCAATTAATCGTTTAGTCAGCGACGGGATTTTTTGTTGCTATCGCAACTTCGAAAAGAGATAAGAGAGAATATGCGTTTTATCTTTCTATCGCTGTCGGAAATCACTTTGGACTCAAAGGAAATAGGTTTAATATTTCAACATTTGTTAAGACATTAAAGTTTAAGTGTGGGTTTGATAAATTTTGGCGGCCATATGAAATTATTTGATTGCCACTTCCTTGCTTTGAAATTTTTTGTCCTATTAATGCCAGATAGATAAATGAATATTTCACCATGAAACCTTTGAATACAATTTCCGGTTAAATCAATGTACGGTGTGTTTAAATAGTTCATTAGAATGCTGCAGTATTATGGAATTATTGTAATTATAAATTTATGGTAAATTTTATGATTCCTTAGTTACCTGACTAACTATTAATAACATGTCGTTTATGAGTTACCAGAAAACTCATTTTAATTCTGCTTCGTTAGTGAAATACATAGGCTTATTATCAAAGAATAAGTATTAACAATCTGTGCGTTTGCATTTGCATTGAAGTAAGATATTTCGGAATTGTCTCTGGAAAAACCGCCATAAAAGGATTTCTAAGAAAAAGATGCTTTCTCTCAGCAATGAATTGTTCTTTCATACGCACGTCCGTGTATGAATGGAATACTTTTCATTAGTCTCCTACCTTGTGTTGGAGGAGAGCAATTCTTTCGTTCGCTTTGTCTTATTCATGCCTCTGTTTGCTCGAAAGCTGCAGAAGTATGAACGCTCCCAAATAACGGCATGAATTTTAGTTTCTCCGCGTTGAATGTAATGAATAGGGTTATTCATAAGTTCTTTTGTGCCAATTTTAAGCATTAAGGATGCTTGAGGAATACTTGGACAGTATGCCCCACTCCCCGTCTACCATTATTCGGTCCCTTAAGATTTCTCTGCTTTGAGGAACGAGATAATAGAAGATATTCGTTTTATGGTTTCATAGACATGTATATTAAATGGATAGAAGACTTTTATGAGATGTTCTAGTATCTTAAGTGGGTATTTAATCAGCCATTTAATATCTTGCTCTAATCGGCCACCACAAAATGGTACTTTAACAGCTTATGAAAGATGATTTTAAGAAGCTAAGCGACGCAATGTTCTATGGACACGAATTTTAAATGTTTCAAATATTTTAATTAGATATTGTTTTATCTTGAATGGGAATTGAATTTTTATTTGAAGTTATCCAATGTAAAATAAAAACCTCTACTTTCACTGTTTTAGATGGATGATTTCGCTAGCATATTCTATTAAAACTGCAATTTAAATCGACTCAAACCTTCGGTATTACACCTTATATTTTCTTAATTTAAAATAATTCCTTGACTCACATGCTCGTGCCGTAGTTTAGTGCAATCGTCATGGAATGAACAGAGGAATGACACGATCTGGATGATGAAAGTGTACGTCACAAACCGTCACTTAAGTGATAATTCTGAGAAGTGGAATCCGAAACCGGGCGTCCAATTTTGCATAGCTTTCAATTGGATGTGCGAAAAGGATGAAAGACGCAAATGCGCATGGAGATGACAAAGCTTTAAAGGGTGAATCATCCTTGGATGCACCTGATAGACTGATGAAACAGCTGGGTTTTCCTTCGTATGTTTGAGGAAGTTGGAAACAATGCCGTAAGTACATTCTCGGTCTCGTTAGATAAATTCTCAAATCGCTAAATTGTTGTGACGATTCTATTGTTACTACGGCTTCATTATTTACAACGATTTTATTGTTGCCTTATCATCAATTAATTGCGTTTAACATACCTATAATCCGTCATTAATTGGAGTAATTACTCCTCATTGTTAGCCAAAATCGTTTACCTAGTTACTGTTATTTTTCAGAGTTCATAATCCCTCTATATATATTCTATTATCACCCTGTTTCCTTCCTCAGTCTTTCTCTTCTTCTTTCTCTCTCTATATGTTCACTCTGGAACAAGGTTAATGGAACTTCTCCCTGGAAGTTTCCTAACTTTTCTCCCCATCAAAAAGTCTCGGAAACTGCCATAACAGTGGTGAAGATTTTCAAAGTTTTCAATTAATTTTACATGCTTTCATGAGGAGGTTGATGGCAAATGTTTGAGCTAACAGCGGATCTTGATTGTCCTCGTACAGTCGTTATGTTTTGATTCGGAAGGTTTTTTTTACGGAAAACTCCAAGTGTTGTTTTATTACATCTTATTAAAGCTCATGAAAGGAAGTAGAGTGGTGTTTATTCTATGAAATCTTGAGGTTTTTCTCTCAGTACTACTTCCGCTCGCTAGGTTCCTCTCTTATTCCCTAGGGCCTAAGAAATTTATGATCCAGTTGAATTTTTAAGATCTGCATATAACTTTTGTTGGTCGGTTAAATTATTTATTTATTTACATCACCAGGGCTGACTTTGGGCCCAGCTCGTTGCCATGGATCCTAGCTGTGGCTATCAACGATACTTACGGGGAGTAACAGATAAACAGAGCCTTCTCTCATTGTCATCTAACTAAATTAGATTCAGAGTCATTTCAACGCGTCCCCGATCGATTTCTGTATTTCGATACGCATAATTTTGCGCATCCACAATGATTTTCACAATTCAATCGATGATTCCACAGCCCATTATCTTCCGAGTGATTGTGATCGAATCGAATGCATTGTCCTATTTATCTCTCCAACCTTGCCTTTCCTTGAAACTTATCGATTCAGTTATCTATATTGTTCACTTGATTTCCTGTGTGAGATCATTTAATCGAAAATTATTCCGCGTGTCGTTTTATCTAATCAGCGTCAAATGGAGAAATCTATTCAGCCTCACGAGCCTGGGATTTGGGTAAGTAAATATCAACTTACGTCAATCACTTCTCAGAATGTTCGTGAAGAAATCGTCACTGGCACATGGTCTTGGTAACGAACATTATTGGCGGGCGTTTAAAGACGTTAAGTCGTTATTGTTTCGGAAGCTTATCTCGTGATAAATTTAACGAGCTTGTGCTTTTAGATATTCATGTACATTATTTTTGGATTGGGAGCTAATTTGTAGTGACGATTCGTGATGTTTAATATTTATCTTTCCATGTCCATTTTAAGTATCATTTAAACTTCTTGCACAGAGGTACCTTAGATCCCATGGCCGTACACTGGGCAATGAACCCAAGACTACTCTCCATGAAGGTGAGAAAGCCTCCATATTGACTTAATCATAGTGTTCCTTAAAGAGCTCTCATTCGCGTGATCTATCAAGAACAGACTTGCACAATTCATACCATCGATCACGCCAAAGAAGTGGCAATTTTTATTACCGATTTGCAAATTTTATTGCCATTCCAATGGAAGGTGCTGCGTCAAAGATTTTGTTCCGATTTTGCAAAGTGCGTGAGTCAGGTTTGAGTCTGCAGCGTAGCTGATTTATTGTTTCATTTAGTTTTATGTTATATCGTAACTTTTTACTGATATTTTTAAGAAGTATCAAAGTCATAACTTAGGTTTATTCGCTGCTTTCTAATACGCGTAGTAGATTAAATTGAAATATCCAATTGTACATGCAGCAGGTATATTGTTTCATATTCACTCTATGTATATGAGTTTTATGTTGTATTTAATATTTTCAGACTTCCTTCCTGCATCAGGTGCGGGAATATCTTATCACGTTTTGGGCTTTGAGGGAAAATTTTTAAAATTTCATACTCTAAGTTTACCAATCGATGAGTACTTGAAAAGTGTTTACGTGTTTCGAGTAGTTACGCGACGAAAATACCATACTTTCGATTGGACAACTATGAATTCTCTCATTATTTATGCAATTCTTCCACTATAACATATAATACGAAAATAATTATTAAAAGTACAAATTTCTCCAACCTAGTAACAGAATATTATCGGGGTACGCATCTACCCAAATGTCCACGCGTGTTCCATCTTTTAACCCTCATCGAGCATAATTACTTTTAATATAAATTTTATTCATTTACAGTGAATGCTTCGTAAACCTCAATAGTATAGTTTATAAAATAAAGCACATGTAATAGACATGTGTGCAATGTTCCGTCCGATATGACAGCAGGAAATAACCACCTGTAAGGTTTCTGATTTCCCATCATTAATCTTTCCTTATTGAACTTCCCGTCAGGAACTCTCCCCCATCTCGATATCACAGGTCTGCACGCAGCTATTTAATCCTTCGATCGTCAGGTTCTTCGCCTTCGACCAACCTCGCCTTTACGACCTCTCTTCACGTTTTTCCGAAAAAACTGGAAAAAGGGAAGATTTCCCAGGACCCGGCTGAAAATCAATACTCCGTTGACTTCGCATGGCACAGACGAGAGATGCGTTATTTCGCCTAATCGGCAACGATTCCATCCCTTCATAACACCACCCTTCTATTCCCTTTACAAATTTCCTTTCTGGAGGCCTCCTCCTGCAACTCCTTCTCCCAGGAGGTCGCTGGTGCATTGGGAGGGTTTGAGGTTTTATCGATTCCTCCACCTAAGCGACCGCTCCTCCAGAACCCATCCCTCCCCCACACCATAACCCTTTCCCCACCAGTTTCTTCAAAAGAGCCGAGATTTTTTTTCGCGCCGTCGGCGAGTTTTTGTGCAGAGCAGTTTGCCCGCGCGTTCTTTGCGAGATTCCTTTTCGCCGCGGCTCTTCTTTGTACCGGAAGCCGTTGAATTGACGATTTTTTTCCACCGCTCTGGTTTGTAGATGTATCGAGTAGAATCTTTCTGATAGCGCGGCTTTGGCGATTTGCACAGTCGGGTCGTGCGGAAAATTATTCATTCCCCGATGCGGTGCATTTAAGATTTATAAAGTGCACGTAACGATTCAGATTGGAAAGGGTATGGAAAAGTATGAGTAATTTATTGATGGAATGTTTGTATGCAATTCGGTGCAAGATCTTTGGTTTAAGTTCTCGATATGGGAAATTTTTATTCGTTGAAGAAGTAGATTTATGAGAAACAGATGTGTTCCTCTCTTCAAGGCTTTAGTGCAAGTAAGACTGTTATATAAGTAATGTGTTTTTAGGCAGAAATTTTATTTCAAAACTTAAATAAATGAGATGTGATATTATACTATGGAAGTGCAATAAAATTAAGTACTTATCGGGTTCAGTTAATATATCATTATATAATAGTTTCGAGTGTAGCAATGGAAGGTTGCATTTAAATCCTGCTGCATTATACATTCGTTTCTAAATGTGATGGAGGTTAGATTTGGAGGAAATCTAAAATAATACATTTTTATTGAATATATTCTCGTAAAGATATTTAAAGATCGTTCTGAGGTATTACGTGTTGGTATTGAGGTCAAATTGATACTGTAAAGTCACTGTTTCCATATATATTTATTATTTTTATATTTATAATTTATTGTTTGTTCATCCTCAACTGTAATTAGCCTCGTGCTGTATGTTGATGTCTTACAAATAAATAAATAAATAATCTTTCATCAACATGAAAGCATGAATAAATATGTAAAAGAAATACAGAGCAAAACTTAGAAAGAATTTTAGAATCAATAAAAAAACCTGAATGTTAACTCAGGAAAAAATATTCAGAGCTGGAATAATAATCTATAAAAAGGATTTTACGAAAATATATATTCTATGATTTTTAGCACCGTTTGATATTTTCGTTACATAACTGAGCTATAAAGTCGTCCTAAAATAAACATCGCTTCATACCATTCACTATGAATAGACCTCCCCAAATAGATTCTACGAATGATGTTTCGATGCAAGAGTAATTTCATCTAAATCAGAAACCTCGAATTGATGGAAAATCACTAGTTTTTATTTGCAAAACTTTCACTGTGTTGAGTGGTTTCTCTATTACAGAATATGGTACACTTTTGAACCTTTTCATCGAGTGAATGTTGGATCTATAAACACAAATGTGAATCATTTTATCGGTACATAATGTTAGTGCGTCGAACTAGATTGCGGCATAAAGTTCATTTTAATCTTCCTCGAATGGGAAGGATGTTACTCATACATTTCGAGGAAAAAAGCTACAATCCATCAACCCTCGAGAATCCAATTGTCCGCCCTTGAGTAGATTCGCCTCCTCTCCGATGGGTTGCTTGGAAGTATATTTTTCGGAATGACATCTCTCATCAATTCATGGATTCTCTACGATGAAATCTTTTTCCGTCTGCCCTCTTCAGATTCTGACATTTTGATGGATATCGCTAAGATCCGCTGCGAAACTTTTGCCCATATCTAATCTCTACCCAACGTCTAGATACAAACTACGGACATTTCTACGATTCCAATGGATTGAATTGCCATGTCTGTAACATCTGCTTGGTTTCATCACTTTCTTGCGTGTCCTTTTTTTAATAGGATAAATTTTTCTTAACAGAAAGATAAATTTTATTGTTCGTGAGAAAATAGAAGGTTTAACTTCCACTATTATTGAAACTTCATTCAGCCATTCTTGTACGAGTTTACAAGCGAAGGTAAAATTCAATTGTTATGGAATATTACCTTTTGATTCCGTTTTTATCATAGTCTTAGTTTCAGAACTAAATCTTGATAAATTAAGTTCGGAGTTAGTTTGATTATCGTTTCGAGATTTATTTTCTTATAAATGAAGAAAGAAAGATATATTTTCCTTGAATGAGTCCAGTTTCTTTACATGCCTTCGTAACGCGTAAATCAATCAAATATTTTGGATATTCATTAACGTGTGACGTCAGGGTTTGTTCTAATTAAAATATCTCTTTATTGCTATCATTTACAGAAAGAATTCGAACATTTTTTCCTGGTGATTACGCGAAAGGATTAACTTTTGATCGAAGCAATGAAGTGACGGCAGCGGAAATGGGTGGTACGGTGCGATGAGGAATGGGATTGGTAGAGAAATTATCAGTAGGTGGGACCCGAGTTCAGGAGATGACAATGGTAAACCACGTTGGATGATGGGAGGGGTGGAATCAGTTGTCTAGAAACAGAGGGATTAATGTTAGAATAGTGGAAGTCAATTACGTTGATAGCGGTTCCAACCAGATGTCAATGTCGTATTTAACAGCGGTCGGACCCCATAAAGACATTTTTTTACATGTAATAAGAGAGTAGAATCCTGGTTACACTCTTCTTAATGTAGAAATTCAGTCATGATCCAGTTTAGAATTAATTCGTATCAAATTCAATTCTATGTAATTAATCTTTTAATTGTGAATGTAGTGAAATGATGTATATATTATATTTTTTTGATTTTTTAACAATAAAACTTAAAAGAAAGAATGAGGAATTAAATCTATGTAATTCAACGAATAATTTTTTACTTTGTCTCCGTGCAATCAGGAGCGTTAATACTCTTTATATACCTAGTTCCTAACGTAATTGTTCTTCACGATTTCATTTCATTTATAACGTAAAGAATCAGAATTTTACGTTATTCATATTTAATGTAAAAATTTAACGTATATATGGAAATAAACCTATTAAAATCTGGTTAGTAAAACATTTAGGGTTTTATCTCTTACAATTATACTAAATATCCATTAGAGTAAGAGAAAGGAGATCTGGAATAAAAATATAGTACCACTCTTACCCTTACGTTGGCCTTAACCATAGCCTTTTAAAAATCTACCATATACAAATAATAAGTAGAAAAACATACAATTAATAAAAATTTTGAATTGGAGAATAAAATAAAAAGTATGAGGAGTAGAGGAGTATTTAAGAAATTTAATTTCAAATTTATTATTATAATAAATAAGAAATAAAGAAGAAAAAAAAGATAATTGAACCAAGAATATTATAGTTGGACGTTCACATTTTTACGACTTATGCCCCGCTTATTTAGGTGTCCCTTCATTCATGTTTCCTCACCCATTTTATGCTACATTTCTTTTCAATTTACCGAGTCTAGACAACTCAAAACCTCTTTACGAGGAAGCGTGGGCGATGAAAACTAACAGTAAGGCAATTTCGCAGACTCTGAATTGAATACTTACTCTTCCCAACTTTTCTGTCTCCTCGCAAGCAGACACCCGCCCCCGGAATCGATATCATCCCTAGGGCATAGTTTCTTCTCTGGCGCGAAAAGGAAAACTATCGAGAAAGCGTTCCTAGGGCCGTAGCTTTAGGGCTTCCCATTGTTTACATCAAAAACTCCGCGAGATTCGATCGGCGATTGTTCCTCTCGTCGCCAAGGAGACTTCTGAGAGAAATACGTCACATCGGCTGGATGCAAAGCCCTTTTAACCTAGTGTTTCATACGTCGCCTCTTTACCCCCAACGACCCAATCTCATGCGACATTAACGTTCGTTGGACGTGAAAAGGGAACTTTATAGCTCCACACCGACTTTAATGGTTCCCGAAAACCGTTCGCGTTGTTTTCACGTGATGAGTTTTGTCTCCAGACTCATGAAGACCAAATGTGCTCGGGTCGTTGACTTATCAAGGCGTGATTAAAATGGACGTTTTTTGCGATGGTATTAACGCGCTAGGATGTGTGACGCGAAAAATGAACTCAGTCTTTCCGTCAAGTGAATTTGTTGATGTATGACTTCATCTTACGGCGCTAGAGTTTGTTTCTCGTCGCGTAAAATTAATGAAGAAGAAATTCCTATTTTTTTATCCTTTTCTATTGTGCTAGGCTCAGTTCGCGATAGATACGCTTTTATCAATCGAAATTTAAATATCTTTGTTAAACTTTTCGCTTGAAATGTTCTCCATCAGTGCGACTTGTCCGATACAATCCGTGGAAATATATTGGATTCTTCTTGTTAAATTTTTATTAATAGTGAATTGAAGCTATTGCATGAATTATTTTGGTTGTCAGATGCACTAGTTAATCAAAAATACAATATTTTGTAACCGATTCAAATATTACACTAAAGAAATTAAGCATTTCTAAAATTTATCTTCGTTAAAACTAATTTTTTGTGCATTTAACTGTAAAAATAATTAACCAAAAAGGAACTCAATTTCAGTGACAAAATTTCCTTCGAGGAACCTTTTAAATAAAGTTTCTACCGACAACCTCTCTCAAACCGGTGTAAATTACTTTTAATATAGTTAGCGCCTTACAAATAAAAATCCCAGAAACATACAGGTGTTTGATTTTTTGCATTGGAAAGTTATCCGTGAAACTACTGACCTTGAGGTTTGAGGCAATTATGCAAAAGGGGACGTCCTACTGACTCCCATGCCTTATTGATATAACGGAGTATCGGTGATAGTTGTGCAGTGTCCGTTATGCTCAGGAACCAGTCGGTTGACTTAAAAGGTACTACGAAGCCTTATGCACCTATGACATCACATTGAATGCGGAGGTAATGTTCGAAGAAGTGAGAAAAACTGGAAATTTTCCCCTTTTTAACTTCAGAGTTATTGATGTGTGCTTACCGAGTGAACACTTCATGATCCGTCATAACGTTCCAGTATGGCTTCATATGAAAGCATGTAAACAACTCTCCTAGCTACCGTAGTTGTTTATGTTTCTTTGCTATGATACCATGCGTTTCATCTCTAACGTAGATGACCAAACGCGTATACGTAAGCAAACTCTGATGTAAAAAGTTAGTACTTTTAAGGAAACTATGTATTCTGAAGCGTTAGTCTTTGCAATTAATTGTAATATAATAACCTTTGGAAACTCTTTCTCATAGTTATGTTTCAATATTTATATATAATTTTAATAGTTCGATACGTAAGATTAATTCGCCCGTAAAGATTAATTTATGCTGAAATCTCTACATGCTGTTAAGCATCAATGCGTGATTCTCAGTTGCTTGCAATATTTCTTATAAATACATCGTGATGAAAAAGTTGTACTGGTTTCATAATTTATCAAATAAAAATTTCAATCCTATAACATAAGTCTTATTCTCCTTTTGACAAATTATTTGTCGTGGAAATGGTAAAACGTTTTATTTTTTGTCGATATGTAACATCCAGATAATTAGATTAATAAAGATAGGATAAAGGAATTGAAAAAAGAATATTTTAATTGATTTATCCAAGCAAGAGCTAGATGAAAGCTTTCGTATCTTTCGGATGTTCTAAAGGTTTCATCCACTGGTTTATTCATATTAGAGATTATTTAGTTAAAATAATTCTTTTTGAATGTTGTAATTTAGTACTGAATATTAATTTTTTTAGAATATAATAGTTACTCCGCAATTTTGGCTCATATTTATACCCATTTCATAATCTTCTGGTAAATTTTTCTTACTGAACGTTCGTATTGGTTTTTCGAGCAACTCATCCCTTCACAAGAGCTCTTGGTTCTTATGTGAAGGAATCAACGATCTATTAGGCTTCCTATGAGGTAGATATTCGGCCATTTTTATCAAAGTGTATTTATATAAGTTATATTAAATTTTGAATGGGCGTTGTAACCATAGATGTTTACTTTCGCCTCTCTATTTCTGCGAAATATGTATCTTTCCCTCAAATAGCGCGATTTGAATATCCTCCGTGCTTCCCCAAAGGCAAATATTTGCCCTCTCCTCCAAAGGGACCTAAAAAGTGACTTTTAAAAGCGCCGCTCGGAAATTATATCTCTACCCTAAATGGACTCCTCATTTGGCAGCGTTGAAATATTAATCTCTTCATTTAACCCCTCTCTCTAATTATTCCACGCCCATTTTTAATAGTCCTGGCCCTTTTCGAGTTCTTCTCCGAAATTTAGCTGGAAGCGGTTAGAATATTAACCCCCTTTTTGAACGCGTTTATGCTGCTTCTACTTCAAAGCGGTTTTGCAATTAGAATATCGATTCTATGAATCATTGTACGATTTCACATTTCGCTTCAATAGTTAATCAATCAGCTACCATGGAAACGAATTTCCCATAGCGTACAGGTTCGTGTGCTTTATCGTATTGATTCCATGAATTACTAAACGATGTGTACTCGTTTTTCGTAATGATAAATATTTGCGGTTGCCTTGTAATTACTCATTAATGGGTGCTGAATAGTTCATACGCCGTACCTATCTAATAAATTGTTATTTATTCAGTTCATTTATTTGCACATTCATTCCATAGTTTACTCATACGATGTTTACGGGATTGAGATAAACATAGCGTGTGTTTAATTACGCCGATAACGTGCAAAAGAGTTTTTAAAAACTTAATTTTTGCATCCATAAATACTGCCGTAAGATATATAAATGTAACGATTGTACTATTTAAGTTAAAATAGGTTAATTAATAAAAATATCTTAACAATTAAATGCTTGCTTCTTCAGTATATCTTTTATTCGTAGCATTTCAATATTTCTGCAATCCATCCCGCTATTAATTAAATCCTCACGAACTTCGTTTCATATACCTCTTTTTTGCACTCAAATAAAGATTTAAGCTGCGAGGTGTTTTTTGTTTGTGAAATGCTTTCTGGGAAAAGGAAAGGCGTCAATTGGATTGATAATCATCTTATTTTTCATTCCCAAACCAGCAGAACTTTCGCCTCGTTCATATCCCTTCATCTTTTTTCCGCGTTGAGGACCTTTTGACGTTTAATTTTTTCCCATTAACGGTGAAAATTCAGTACTTTTTAGCCCTTGAGTGATTTCTAAAATCTTTCTCGAATGGGCTCAAGTCAACTTCTGTGGTCTTACCGTTCTCTCAAATTGCACGGGATCGCTCTGCAGAGTTTACTGCTTCCTTTGCAATTATGTGATCGATTTCCTTCCTTTGAGTCTTGCGGTTCTCAGTGGCGGAAATTTATCTTCGCCTCGACGGGAAATATTCTTCCCGGAGGATATCAGTTATTGGAAGACCTTTTACTTAAAATGCTTTTTTAACGATTTTCGCCGGAAACGAATCGAATTTTTCGGATAGACGTTCGTCATCGAACGTAAATCATAACCGTTTCAATTTTCATTCCAGTTTTTTTTGGTTCGGATCGATTGAGCCATTATTGAGTTTATTTATCCAACAATCCATCATTTCGTAACATTTTTGTCGATTTATAATTAATTGATTAATAAATCATTCACGTGTCCAATTGTTCGTTTATTGTTTCTTTTGAATCAGCAAATGTAAGTTTTTTTTTGCGTACTTTGTGATTCATCCTCCATATCACTGATGATCGGCTAACGTATTCTTGTTTATTTCTTTATGTACTAATACTATTGTTTATCGTTGTCTAAGAGTTAGATTCCTGTTACTCATTGTTGTGTTATCTTTACTGTTGCCTTATTATAATCAATAAAGTAATAATAGCGAGTGTTTGGCGTACTAGAAGCTAGCACTCATTTGACCGAGGTCCCAGGTTCGAGTCCTGGCGGATTGAATGTTATTATGTTTGTTCTTTTTACTGTTCAATGTAAGGGAGTTTTCTATGGAATAAATTTCTCTATAAATAAACAGAACGCATAATAATGATAATAATCATCATTAATTGTGAACGTTGATTTTTGTTACATTTCACTGTTGTCCAGCGTAAGTAACGTTTACATTCAAACAGAAGAAATATTGTTTTTTTTTATTCTTACGCGATTAAGTTGTTTCAAAAAGTGTGCAATTATTTCCTTGCTATCCGTATTCTATTATTTAATAATTTATTGCAATTAACTTCTCGCAAATTCACCGCTAAATTCTTAAAAGAGTCGATCATAATCGAGACCAGGAAATTAAAAGCCTACCACGGCTTGAAATTTCCACTTAAAACAGTAGCAGTAAATTTCAAATCTTTAATTTCGAAAATTGGGATGGGCTCAAAAGCAGTTGAAGTGTTTAATTAAAAAAAATTCCCGTCAAAAGACACCTCCCAGAAAGTGATTGCTATTTCATCCCATTGATCGTTTTCCCTGGAAATTTTCCTTTTCGTCTCTCTGTTAAAAATGATTAGAAATGTTCATCTATAATTTTCCAATCTCCCTTTTTAAGAGTGTTTGCTGATAAACCAACTCCAGATAAAACCTTACGTCTCTCCTTATTAAACAAGATAGCGTTATTTGTTCCTCCTTATGATACAAGGTGCGTCGTCCCATCATTGGCTCTGATGAAGGGAATGCAAGCTTTCATCTGAAGGATTTTTTTGGAATCGATAACACAGATAATTTCTAAGTGCAAGGCTTGGAAATCTGCAGTCCCGTATCGCAGATTGGCGTAACGTATTCACTGGGTGAATCAATGAAAAGACAGAAATCTTATTTCTTTAATATTACAACGATTATGATCTTTCTTTAACTTGTCATTACCATATTATACGTTTTTAAATATTGATTTATACATGAAAATTTTGAGAAAGATTATATTTACACCCGCAAAACTAGAAAAAATACCTCTGAAGGTATTGAAGTACTCTATTAGTACGTACTGATGTGACTTCTCTTATTCATTTTTTTACGTTTAATTATTACTTTGCTATGAAATGGTGTGGAAGTCTGAAATAATTCCCTTGAAAAGCTGTGGTAATTCGAATAAATTCGTCCTGTTATTTCGTTAATTTAGCGTAATTTATCAATTCTGGAATCTAACGAGAAATAACGTAACCAAGGGCAACAGCTATAACCCACTATGCAATTTCCTGAGGTTACATATTATGTAAGATTAGTCTTATAATAATTGTACGCAATTCTTACAGGATATCCGGATAGTTTTATTTAGATTAAAACTAATCACGAGTTAGAGGAAAGTAATAAGGATATTGAGCAGTATTTAACTTTAATCAGTACGAGTGATCTTATAGGTAGAAATGTATAGTACTTTCCTGGAAGCTACATTTGCTCTGATATATTGTAGTTAAAAAATTTATTGGAATTTGTTAATTGGGTATTAATTTGTGAATGCTGTGTTACATTGCGATAGCAGTTAAATGAGAATTAAACGTTGAAGTTCCTCAAGATCCCTTGTTGGATACCTGCCTATCAGGAAACTTCCAGAAAACCTCGCATTCACTTATAAATACCTTTACTATCAAAAGAATTGTTTATCGAAGTAGAAAATCAGGTTTTATTAAATGAAAAAATTGCGAAATTAACCGTTCTATAAAATCGTTGCAAAATAATTTTACGTCCGAAATTTTAGTACCCGATTTTGATTTTCGTTTCACTAATACGCCCTGTTGTTGTTCATTCGAGCGTATATTTTTTCTTCCGTGAATCGCTAATAATAAAACCCGCAGCGTGCTTTGAACTCCGCGGATTAGACCCTTTGGCTCATTCCAACCGATCGGCCGCAGAAACAAACGAAGTTCGAATCTCGAACGTGGCGGATCGATCAGTGTCGCGCCAGACGTCCCAACCGCGCCCATCGCTTCACATCTCGCGTAACATCGCATCGGGGGAAATAAATAAAAAACTTTTTTCGGCGTATTTCACCAGAAGATCAATCGGTTGACGATCCACGGACGGACGAGTTCTTTTATTATATCGGATGGCGATCTTCATTTGTCGGCCCTAAAACGTGGATGTCGCAACCCTCCATGGATTCCGGCTCCCGATGCGGATTATTCAGGGAGGGATTTAAGCAGAATTCCCGTAAGAGAACGTGAACCCAGGTCAGGGGTCGTAGGCCTCGAAACAGAGACAGGATGGAAATGCGCTTCGAGCCATTAAAAATACATCCTCACCCTCTCCCCTTCGAGTGATGGTCGATAACTTACTTTGCGTGACACTTCTTTGGGAAAGGGAATCCAGCGACTGTCTCCATTGAAGTTTCTAGCGAAGTACAGTACCTCTTTTAGTTCTCAAAAGAACTAGTCTTTCGGAACTCAGATTTATGGTTATTTTTAACTCTGTAAGGAGGAGCGTACGGATTTGGGGAATATTGTAAAGAAACGACCCCATTTGAAATAGCGTGTGTGGTCTACGTCAATCTGACATTCTAATTTGAAAATTCAATTTCATATGAAGGATTCGTTTTAATTTTAGATTTTTCTAATTCAAAATTTTCTTAATCCATAGATTATTTCTAATTTGCTATTATTTAAGTGCGATTTATTCTGTACATTATCCTGTTTTTTGTACTTCATTACTTTTCAAAGTAGAAAGGGATTAAGGTTTTGTATTTGGTAACATTTAAACCATCTTCAACGGTTTTATTCATAGTTTTAGTTTATTGATTGGTAATAAAAGATCGTTCATCATTTCTTATGCGTAATGAAGTTATTTTCTCTGCTCAGTAGATTATTTGAGACGTACGATATTCTATGGGAAATTTTCCGCGTATTTTATACGTTACAAATTCCTAATTGTAAATTTAAAAGGAATCTCGAAAGAAGTATAATACCAATTATACCGCCTGGCTTAAATTCCATGCATTCCCCTATGTATTGATCTAATTTTTCGAAGAAATATTTTAATTTTAACACAATATAATAACTATGTGTACTGCAACCTGTGCACCTTTTTATGAAAGTATTAATCTACCGTAGTTCTTTCTTTAATATTTTTCTTTTCTTACGGCCAATAAATCATTTACGAGTCCTTTTTCGAACATGTATACTTCACAGAAACTTAATTTAATTTTGTTTGTAGCCACATCAAAACATTAAGTTGATAACCCTATGTTTACTTATATCTTAACAAAAGTTTAGTTAATGTATCGTAAAAAGTCGCAAGGGCATAGTATTCTACTCTCGGATAACTAACTTAGAGATTTACGTCGTACCTAAAAGTTTCCGGGGAAGATACTTATCGCTTCCCGGTTTTATAACACGTTTTATACCACCCTCAGCTTCGTATACCTTCATCGTGTCAGTAACATTTCCTGGACTTCGCCTGACCTTTATCCCCTTTCCTTTTATAATATATCTTTCGTGGCTCTTTTTCTATCCCCTTTCGCTGGAAACCCCCCTTTCCCTCGACCTTTCCCGTCTATTCCCCCTCCGCACGAGGCGTCTGCTTCCGACAGAGGTTCCCGACCTCTCCCATTGAGCTCCTAGACCATTCCTATGCTATTCCTAGTCTACGTATTCCCTGCACTTCGCAACGAAAGTTTTAATGGGTACCGCGCCGAATTTTCTATGCTTCCGTCATCTCGTTGCATCCACTGCTCCAGCATGTTTGCTTTGAAATTCCTCTTCCTTAACAGAGGCAAAGCTAACTCTCTTAAAGCTGAATTAATTGCCTCATTTTTTCACTTTAATGAGGAAGAATATTTTTTACACGCTCTATGATACTTCCTTTGTTTCATTTATTTCTCACTCGCTTCTATTCTTTGCTATGATAGACAATTCTGACGCTCAGCAACACCCTTTTCTGTGCTCCATCCCCGAAATCAATATCTTGCGCTACCGAATTAACGAGGTGGGATACCACGTTCTGTTTTTTCTGGAAATGGGAAACTCACTTTTAGGGTGTAACTTTGTAATGGTCAGCAACCCTCAAAAAAAATTCGTCGTCCGTAAGGTTTTATTTACAGGAGAAAGGTTCTGTTCTCCTTGGTTACTTCAAGTTTCCCTAAAGTTCAGTTTAGTTTCAGAAAGTTTTAGTTTGGTTAGTGTTTGTTAGCTTATGGTACAGCTCGCCGTACTATACGTTTATTTTCAAAGGTTCTTCACAGCGTGTTCTGTTTGTTTTATTCGAACATTACGAAATTTTTATTCTGTTAAATGCTTCGAAAAATTTTGAGGATTGTATTCATACTATTTAATATCAAATCTTGTGTTAATAATTTTTTGTTCACATATGTGTTCCATATTGTGATATAAACCTCTTATATACTAATCTTTAACATATTTTTTTATTCTCCAAATTTTTTCTCTTATTCTTATTCACATCTATCGCCTTATTCCTGCAGATTTTAATTTGCTCCTTATATATGTATGTAATAGTGAAAATTCCTGACAGGAACCCTAAGTTTAAGTATGATCTTGCGGTGCGTGATTGATCTTACTCTGCACCCCCACTGGACTACGCCCAGGGCACGTGACTCGGTCGCCCCGCCCTTCTCCGTTTAGTGACCAAGCATATGTTTACCTTTATGCACGTGTTTCGTGTAATTTACGTCACGAAAAACTTGATCAGGTGTACCTGTTGATCTCAAGCTTCCGGTACATCGCATTCTTATGCACAGTTCACAAACCAACTCACACCTCACGTTATTGTTGTATTACTACATCCTGAGCTTTTTAATGAAACAAAAAGGTGTATATTTCGCTATGCAAAAATAACAAAAGAGACCATAATAGTTTCCTATTTCTCTAATCTACTTCCTTTATCTATCATATTCGTATCTTTTCTTACTATGCCTTTTCTTGCACCGCGAATGTCTCGCGTATTTTTAATCTTTAAGGAAGATACTGGGTAATATTCGAAGAATAGATGATCATCATATTTTCTATACTTCATTACATTTGGTCGAAATAACTAAAAGTCTTTCCTTTCCAATTGTCTTTGCACGGATTCGTCGCTTTGTTTGCTTTACTTAAAGGCATTTGTAATATGGCTTCAGTGTAACAGTAATGTCCGCTGTCAATGATTCCTTGTTTTGTTGTTTGGACCTACATACTTCATACGTACCTATATACTGTATATATTAATCGAAACATGTAATTCAAGATTCTATTAAGTAGTTCGCTCGGATAATAATCTCTCGCGAGATATCGCTGCGCTCAATTTAGTCTCCTCGTATCATCTCCCTTGGTGCTACGGTAACTGTAAGTATCTGGGCAAGTCATAAATTGAATTTCAACCACAAGTTTCTCGCTGCAAGTTCATCAAGCTGCCGTAATGGAGTTCTCAGAAGTTACGACTCCGCCAGATCTGAAGGGTAGAGAGAGATTGCCCTCCCATGGTTTATAATCCTTCAGGAAGGCGCCTTCCTCCCCCTAATAACCAAGGGAACTTTGTCGATTACTAGCATTCGCGAAGTTCGATTTTCCTAAAAACATCGACCTTCACATTGGCCGTGGCATGATAACACTCCTTGCGAAACCTTGTTTCGATGGGAAATTACAGGCTTCATATTGATCGTATAATAATAAGCATCTTGTACTATAATACAAGAATATTCTTTCCTGTAAACGAAGAAGTATCGATTCATTCATTCATTCATTGTGTAGTATTTCGTAGAATGATTAAAAGCAAAGCTGAATTGGTCTTAGGTAATCGTTGAAGACAGCCAACAGCGGGATTAGCCATGTTTCGTGTCTAACATGATTCCACACCGATGTAATTTGTTTCGAGAACAGTACACTTTAGGAGATGACTATCGACTCGATTTATGGAGGAATCCGTCGAATTTGCTCTGATTATGGGTAAACTATGGGCGTATAGACCTGGCATTTATCTGGTGATTGTTTCCATGGCTACTCTCTCGTGACGTTCATTAGCTCTACCGACAGCATGTTTGACCAACTCTCGGGTAGACCTAAGCGATGCTTTGAAGCATCACTTTATCGACATCACCAAGATGAGATTTATCGACAGCTCTATTGCATACCTGTTCCGAGGCCATAAGCTCATTAAATCCACTATCAAAAGCAAACAGTTCAACTAGATGTTATGAACAGTTGACTAAATGTTGATTTGGTATTGATTGATAATCTGATGGACTATTATGTTAATTGTTCTAATGAAATTTATCCAGAGAAGATAATTTGCCGTTCTTTGATTAGTCGAAAATATAAAATAGAAACGGAAATTTAGTTCCGTATCCTTTTCGAAGTATTTAAATGGAAATTTTCTGTGAATAATGGGTTACTTTCTTTCTGGAAGTTATAGATTCTACTTTCTCCAGCGATTAAAATGAAATTCTTCGTTGTTTTAAATAATGCCTACTTCGTTCAAGATTGTTCTCTGCAAAACTCAATCGCGATACCTACACAAATATGTTTCACTGACCTACAAAGAAGATTAAGACACTAGACAGACTTCCAAAGAAATCCAGACAACGTTTTTCCTTTCCTCACATCAAAACTTTGACGATCCCTTACTTTTTTACCGGTAATTCACCACGGAGGACCTTTTTTTACAACGCGACAGCAGTTTCTCCTCTCTATGGTCGGCGTCTTCAGGACGAAAGCTGTTTTCCGGTTAAAAATAAAAGAACGAGAGAGAGAAAAAAAAAATCGTGCGCGGTGAACGTCCTAAAAATGTGAAATCAATTCGGTTCGGTTCCGAATTTATCGCGCCGAAGTGGTATTCGCAAAGTTTCGGACCGTTTAAACGCTTACCAAGCATTCAATCTATTCAACGGAGGGAGTTCAAAAGTCTTTAAAGAACTTCCATTTTCAAAGAGTCTGTTTTTCAGTTGTCTCCTATCCTCGTGGAGTGTTGTAGGTGGGGCTGGGGATCGTCTCTCTCTCTTATCCGTGTCTGCGCTAGTCTAGCCTCCCCGCCCACGCGGTTATTTCGGGTCCCATTCGACTTATATCTCTCATCTCGTTAGCATTTCCGCGTAATTCACGGAGGATGCGATCCGTCTTTCTCGAAGGCGCGTTAAAGCATTTCGCCGAACGCATCATTCACTTCGTAAGCGTATATTGCCTTAACCCCCTTTTGTTATTAAACTCTCGTTCGAGAAAAAAAAGAGGATGAGGAACGTATTCAAATGGGATTGAGACTGCCTCTTTAATTCTCTCTGCAAGTGGGCGGATGTGCGTAGGCGTCGAATAAGTAACCTAAATTTCGAGGGCGCACTATTCGTGGAGTGGATTTTCCAGCCGTGAGTCCAGAAGAGCCACGTGATACTCTTGTCTTCTGGTAGCGTCTCGTTATTCTCGAGATCGAAGTTTTTCTTTTAATTCGTCGTTTGTTTTTATTTTGACGCCATGGAGATTTTGTTTGTTTTCCGTTGTTTACGTTATGCGTCGTTACGTACTTTTTCTGAGTTTCAAAAGCTCGAATTCCTTCCGTTTTGTGCCCATTTTTCAACATGAATATTTTATTTTTTGATTCTACTTTTTTCTTTCGTATTATTTATTAAATGCTGCACAGAATTTCGTAAGAGTTGTTTTAAAATTATATTATTATGTAAGTGATGTAAAATTTTAAAAATACTTCCATAACTTCCTTTTTGTTCATATTTTAACTATAATTATTTAATTAATTATGTTGTTTACTCTTTATCTATTTGGATGATAGATATTTCGCTTTCATTTTTTATGTTGTTTTACTTAGTATTAATTATAATTGTTGTTACTTTAGTTGTCATGATGTAAACTTAGCAAGTTACTGATATTCTTCTATCCCTTTCAAGTATGAATAATAATATTTTTTTCGTGATTATAACTACTAAAAATATTTATATCAATTATTAAAAGTTTTCTATGTGTTATAAATAGCTTACTAAAGCTCAAAATAAAGTTTTCGTCATTCTCGAAGAAAACAAGTTAAAAATATAGTAATGACTAGGCTTGAATTGAGGCCTTCATAATATAAAATAATTTGATTTGAATTTTTCCTTTTTTTACTTAAGAACCACCCTTACGTCAGCTGTGATGTAATTTAAGAAAGCTCTTTAATTTCGATGGAGACCCAATTCTTCCTTTGTGATAAATTCTTTTCTAAAGTCTTTTCAAAGGAATTTTTTCTTCTTTCATGACAATCGATACACATCTCTTGTATTTGCAAACCGAACTGTTTAACCTTTCGGTCAGAAATCTAAGCGAACTGCGTGTTTTATTACCCTTCGTAGGTCAGGAAGAAGATTTATATTCGCGGGCAGTAAATTTCTGGAAATATCCGGAAAATCCGCGTTTGAAAATAGGAATAGCTTTCGTTATCGGTCATTTGTCGCGGTGTTCTCTCTGTGAAGAAATTACTGCTGGCCGTTAAATCTCGCTGGATTCGAGCCAGTGCTTGCCGCTAAGATGACGTGATGTAGTGTTGGACCATTAAAGCAGTTTCGTTCACTCTTGGTTGCGATTTCTTTTCTTCTTCACCTTGGTTTTATTTTCAATATTCCACTTAGTCTTTCGAAAGAACTTATACGTGGCTTTTCTCTTAAGTTTCTTTGACTTTTGTGAACTACGATGAGTGTTGATTGGCCAAAATTATATCGTTATTGTTTTGTTTAATATGATTTAATTTTACGTCTTCTGGTAGTCACGGTTACGCTAATTATGAATCATTCACAAGATAAAGTATTGATTATATTACTATGGAGTCTGTCATGTTATAATTGGTATTATATACAAATTGTTGTTTTGGTTATTTATAAGTTTGATATAATATCTTTAACGTAATGCATGTTTACTTACCTATTTGAATCCTCATACACGAAAAAATGCTTAAATTTTCGGATATCGGTGATGTGGAAAATGTTTCCTATCCATCGGACACAATTTTCCATTCTTCCTAAGTTCAGCGATCTTAATTACCCTTCATTCATGGCATTTCTTATTTCTTATTGTTACTCATTGATGATCGTTCTCGGCTCTATTTCGTGGGTATTGTTACGTGACGCAATTAGAAATCCAATCATTCATAAGCACGGTATACTCTTGGAATGGCTTTCATGAGGTATATCTCAGAGAGATAGTATTTCTAAGACCTCAATGACTCATTGAAACCTTCTAGTGCGCTGCGTTTAAATCATTAATACTCTTGTTGATTATTGTTAGTATTTTTCTTTTATTATTTATTTGCGGTGAATCGTTATCTAAAGGTCAGAGAGTGTATCATTCAGCGGTTGTACTGGGCGTGTTTGTTACTGAATGCGTCGGATTATCAAACGTGCTTCAGTTGAAATTAAGGCACTCTTAGATGCGATGAAACCTCGATTATGTATTGGAGGAATACAATAAAATCTATCGTTAATGCATTTTATTCCCCTTTTGCTCACATATATTAGAATCGCATTGCAAATGTATCGTTGCTATTTTTATATCGTCAGAAAAATGAAGCTATTTTGTTTTTTATTTGAACCTGACGGAAGGACTTTTCGATTTTAGAAATCTATGACTTATTGCCGGAAGAAATATGGCCACTTTTTAAACAAAAAATTACGTTATTTCATTTCAAATTCCTTCGAAAATTTCGCCCGGAGACAAAAGAAATTCTCTGTGGGACACTACATCTGTCGAAGCATCAGTGGTATTATCACGTGCGTATTTTTTAGTTTGTTGCTTGAAAAATCTCTTTGATCTGCCGTAATGGATAATAGATGCAGCTAATTTTTTTGATTGCAGAGAAAATATTTTTATAAATCCTAAATCTTTATGGTGAAAACTAGGAAATGAATAAACTATCTGATGTTTTAAGAAATTGAGAGTAAATTAGTCTGAGTTTAAATTAAGCCTAAAGATAATTTGTAAGCGTATTAATTAGATTTACTTAGTAATTTGATTTACTTAGTAATTGGAACGATTTAGCTGAATTTCTCCTTGCTTATCAACTCATATACATCGTCTGAAAACTTTCCATTATTAGGTTGATTATTTTTATTTAGCGCTGTAATGATCCGAGAAAGAATTGTGTATAAGATCGTTTATCATGGATCACGGGAAAATATTTTGTTATCCTTAAAAAAAGATCGTCTCCCGTTTGCGTCTCCCATCAAAAAGCTATCGACCTTAAGATTTATTTTTAGAATTTTCTCGGAAAGCTCATCGCCAAGAGAAATTCATAAAGCAATTCTTTCGAAATGAGGAAGTTCCGTAAAAATTTTGAATTTCGTTTCCGAAGCCGTTTCCGGTGCCCCAGAGCGGTCATTTTCGATTTCTCCGGGATATTCAAGACCGGAAAGAATTCCATCCTCCGCCCCTTCGAGTGGAAATGCAGAAACGATCCAAATCTGCGCCATCTAGTAGAGATACAGATTTCGGCCTCGCTTCACAGACCAATGGGCACAGTCCATTTCCTGTGCTGGGTTTCCTCGCACTACGGCACCCGCACTATATTCCCGTACTGCGGGCGGTAGATATCCCTGGCTTTCTTTCTTACTGCAATTGTTTCCGTGTCACTTACGCTCATTTTAATTGAATTAGATCGGCTGTGACGATGGACTAACAATCATCGTTAGCGCCGCACAACAATAGAAGAACGATGATACTCGAAAACAAAAGTGAAAGGAAGACTGGGAAAAAAGTGAAAGGAAAGTTAAAGGAGTTATTAACTAAACGTTTTACTAAGGAGTATGCATCGATTTAATACTTATATCTAATAAATTTATAGGTAAATTTTCGCTTTAAATTCTTTCTTTGCGTTTTTATGTAGAAAATGACCATCCGGTAAATGATTTATTAGGAAGATGTATTTGCGTCCATAGTCAAAAATATTATATTCAAAACGGATTAAGTTTATGGTATTGATTCGTCGTAGCATCACGAGCATTAATATTAGAAAACGAATGTTATGGAAATACGTGAAATTATGATTTCTTTTTTGGTAATTGGTCTTATCGTAACCTAGTCTCGTAATCCCTATTCATATAGAGTTCAACCATAAGAAGTACAACTAATTCGATATATTTGGAGGCTAAGAAGCACTGCGCCATGAAATGAGGAAGGTCAAGAAACACGTAGATGAAAATAAGCATTCGTTTTTATTGGCACAAGACCATTCCATTCTATTATATTTCAACATCTCACTTTTATATATTCTTGTCTTGACATATTTACCTCTCTTGTATTTCCTTCCCAATGGATCGCTACTTACTCTAATCCGTTCGCTAAGAGATAGGTAATCGAAGTCACACCATCTTTGGTTATCGCTGGGAACCCGCGATGTCTCTCCAAGAAATCTTCGCCTATCTATAAGACTCGCATATTTCCTCACATCCTGCTCACCCATTTGTTCCTCCGCCAACCTTTTGCATTATCGAATCTCTTTCCCGGAATCTTATCTTTGTGGTCATGTAGCTACTTTTAGAGACGTACGTTATCTTTTCTTCATGCCCCATTTATTGACGTAAAGAAATGAGTGGATTGTCATAACCAGTGTCGGTATCCATGGAAACATCTATAGGATTTTATTATCCTAGCGATATTATTAAAGGTCAGCTCAAGGGAATAAAGGAATAGCATATTTTTGCATTTCAATGCCCGTTGAAAACTCAGAATTTGTGCTTTAATTTAACGAATGTTTCGAACAGTGTTTTCTGCATGTATTAAATTATTGCGTTTCAATTCCACGGTGTATTTTGGTAAAAAAACGTTACATTCTTTGCCATGATGGCATTAAAGCTATTGAAAATTAATAATTCTTCATAATTGTAAATAATAAAGTCTAACTGTGCTGGGAGATGATTTTTTTCTTGCTGCTAATTGTCTTTAGGAAGAAGGAATGGGCGTAATGCCTCACTTCTCATCATATTATTTAAGTCTCACTTCCTTCTGATTACTTTGGTAGCGTAAAGAATATGTAGTTTATATCAATCTTTTTTAATAGTATAGATAAACCTAATTAAATTAACTCGTTGAAATTTGGTAGTTCATAAAGTATTTATCTCCATCGAAAGTGAGGATAGAGGTGATGTAATGATTATGAGAGAAGATAACATTTTGGAGCATACTTGAATCTGTGTGATTAATTTGTAAGCGAGTGAAATTGGTCTCAATCGAGGTTTTATCAAGACCTTGATAAAAGTAGAGATGTGATTGGACGATAGAATTTAGTTTAAATATTTACCGATTGGATGATGTAATGTACACCATGCTTACTCGTGTTCCTGAAATCCTCGCTGCTCTGATTTTACTCTCGTGACTAACAGTTCTGCGCAGGTTCTTGCGACTGGATTCCCATCACGCACGCCTTTAAGAAACACGTGTTCCAGAATTCATATCGTTTCCATTGATTCATAAGTATTCTAGAGCGTGTTCATCATAGTTGCAAAGCGCATTTAATGGCTGACATGAGAACAAACGTGCATTGTATGGTGATACTGATGTAAGCTTTGAGAAATAAATTATCTGAACTGCTGGAAGGATCGCAGTCGAACGTAATATCCGCTCAATCTGGACTTCCTTCTTTCCTCGGCCATTGTTTTAAGATGTTAAAATAGTCGTTTGGGGAAATTCGCTATTAAAGCCGTCCTGTTAAGAACGGGGAGAGATCTAATTATGAAGACATTCGCCGCGTATAATTATACCCCTTTAATCTCATATGTTTTTAAACTCTGAGAGCTAACGGATTTTCCTAATCTCAGTCTGTTTTAAGTTAATCGTGTCTCAGAATCGGCGTTTCCTAGGAGATCTTCCCACGACGCTCTACAAATTCCTCATATTGGGCGTCTTAAGGTGATCAAGTCGTTTTATCATTACGGGTTCTCCAAAAATTAATGAACATTCCCATCGCGTGCGACTCATTTACGTATAAGTATGTTTGGTATCAGATTTTTCGAACATCGTTTTGTGTATCCTGTAGATTGATATCTTTCAAGGAATTGAGTCTAAAGTTCTCTTAAATACCTCTTCCTTATCCGAATTCGCATGTTAGCTGATGTATTTTATATGTGTTGTTATATTATAATGGTTTCTCAAAGGCCAATTAATGATATTTAATTACTGGTATTAAAATGAAGTGAATATAACCTAATCGCGAATAGAAAAGAATTTTAGAAAAAGTGATACAAAACGGAAACTTATGTAATCGCAGTAAATTGATTTAAACTTAGCAAGAATACAACTCTGAATCATTTTCCATTATTCGAACAAGTTAATCGAATGTTCGATTTGGTTAATTGTTCTTATTATTACGTACATTTTGTGAAAATATTAAATTTGCCGTATCGTCCGATTGTTGCTCGTTTATTATTCGAACAGCTTCAACTTGTGATAAAAATCACGAGTCACGGAATGTCCACCAGGTTGCTGTCCTGTGGAAGAAGTTATAATCAATTATTCTTAATCTATAGGCCTTCATTTAGGTTTTTTGACATTTGTCACATTTAAATGGGACATTTCCTTCCCATTTGCTGTTAATTTCTTTAGTATAATAATACGGAGCTTTAATTAACTTAATTCCTCGAGAATATTGTTTGAGGAGAAGTCGTATCTATGTGTTGTTTAATGATTATCATTTATTATGCCGTGTTAACTGTATATTTAACTGTACTTATATCTCGTGTAATTTATGACTTTTTTCCTTGTATACAACACTCATCGGTACGGGTTAATAAGCCCTCTTTAATTTATATGCAAATGATGATGATAGATACCTGGTCCGGTGGAAATATGCTTGAACTTATCGTAAGATGTTTTCCTTCGATTTATGAGACGTATGAACTGGAAAAGAGCCAAAAATGATGTATTATATTTTCATCTCGAGGAAAAGATGAGCTCAACGTTTTCGTTTATTTTATGCTTCTTTTAGTTTTATCTCAGAAGTTTTTGGAACCATATTGCTACTATATAATTCCTATATTCTTTCAAACATAGATTAACATTTTCTTGGCTCTATTTATCGATGAAATAATGAAGTTTTTTAGGGTATAAATTTATCCATATTTATCATTAATTTAACGTCATTTTTAATCAACCTTAAGCTAGCGGAATAAGATCATCGCTTATTTATTTCGTAATTCATCCTTTCTTAGAAATTAAATTGCCCCAATTTCTCGCTAATCTCATCGGAGAGGTGTTATGGAACCAATCAGGCCAATTAGACCAATTTATCCCGAGCTATTGTGAACGCAGAGCCCCATTTTACCGTCGGAAGGATCTCATTCGACGATGGCTCAGAAGACCGTACTCCCAGTGGGATTTTCCGTGATGCTGGACCGATATTGCTCATTTCTGAGAAAAATCTTTACATCTCCCCCTCCTTCCAGAAAACATTCGTCGCTCTTCATGACGTCACAATTTGGAATAGCGCCATCACCAGTCTTGGGTAATTTTTGCCCAAGTTCCTTTTCTAATATATTCTATGGGTAAAAGGTTGTTGTGAAGTACTTATACACTCTTTTGAAAAGCATAGAGAGAGGTTCTTTTGATGTCGGGTGATTGCGAATCCAATAGTTTCTCAAAGTACCATTATTCCTGAGGATGTTCCCGAGGCAGGGGTTTTAAAACGCTTCGGTGGATACGCCCGAAGTGTCTTTTCCTGGTTTCTCATCTATTCGAGGTTTCGAAAGCTCTCTTGCAACGGTGCTGAAAAAATATTTGTCAAGGATCCATCGTGTCCTAAAAGTGCAGACCTTTCAGATGTTGGATTAAAAAAAATAATGATACGGCTTCTTTAGTATGAAAATATAGGGCTCGTGTATATTCAGATATTTGTGTTATGATAAAGTAGAAATGCCCAAGTAATTTGTTTCGGCGTTGAATTAATTATCCTAGATCTTTGCTGGAAGAATGGAATGACGTAACCGTTTAGTTTTTCTTCTTCAGTAAGGTTGCCAAGTATTCAATATTATCAATTACAAGGACCTTGAGTGAAAGTGCAATTCAAACAGCCATTAATTTTGTTTACTATACGTCCTTATATTCATTTAAGCTTAATTCCATTGCAGACAAGAAATGATGATTTATGTTCTAGACGATGCGAAAATCTGTCTCGTGATGAATTCACCGAGAAAGAAAAACGAACTTTAATCAACGAAAATGAGCTTATTTCTTAAACAATATTTCTAAAGCATTTTTATGTGAATTCAATTTTAAAATATTTGTCTATTTTTTAATCGTTTATATTTTGACTGAAACTAATGCACAATTACGATTATGCCTAAGCCGTATAATTTTTTGAGGTCTCTCTAAACGTTGACAAACAAATGATAAGGTAAATATTACTTTTAAAATAGAAACATATAATTGTAAGAAAGGAATATTTGAAAATTCGTTAGATTTATTGTATTCCTTTCCTGTTTTGTGAAAAAATATTATCTACAATTATCCTTCTCTTTTTGTGAAAGATATTTAGCTAAAAATTAATTAAATTCTATCCAAAATTCCTTTAAACCTATTGTATCTACGCCATATACATATATGACGCTAGCCTTTTTTACCGCAAGTTTAAATACGTGCCCATGCATCGATCACGTCTCTCCATTTCGAAGCAACGTCTGTGATATCGTCTGCCATTCATGACATTCCTTCACACACTCCCGTATTAGGATACACGGTTTTCTCAAGAGACATTCATCCACCTTTTACATGCATTCTATTCTCATGCCATCTCAGAGTCCCATTTCCTGAGGCTTCCATCAAACCCATACCTCACATTGTACTCCATCTTTGTCACACTGTTTCCGCTCATCCCCTAGCCTCGTATCCCTATATATATATTTAAAGTATTCAGCCCTTAAGTGGGTAGTCACCCCCTCCAAAAAGCCATCAGATACCGGAATCTATGAATAGGGAATGAGGTTTTGTGGGATAGGTGAGGGGTGTTAAAGGTTGCCCCTATTTTTTCATCTCGGCCCGGATGCAACGTGGAATTAATGGGGGTGAATTTGCAGCACAAGTGCTCTATGACTCTTGAATGCCACTTTTAAGAGGCAAGTTTAAATACAGATATGACTTGGATTCTAACCCAGTTCCCCTTCTGTTACTATGGTGTCAGTAAGGACTGATTGTGTGAATGGATTATTTTATTCCTTACTTGTTTGCCCCTCGTCTCAATCTTCAATTCATCTACCTTCTGCAGTTATGATATTAATAGATGCAGTGCATTTAATTCTTTTACTGCAGAATTGAGGAAATAGTACTTTGGATATACTTTAGCTTAAGTTTTGTTCGTAATAAAGGCCAATGAAAATTGCAAAGGCTAGAGTGATAATTCAAATTATGATTTTTAAATTAAAAATTCTCTTTTTATTAATTTATAGATATGTAAGATAGTATAAAATAAATGTGTAAGCTATAAAAAATTATTTATTGTGTAATTACGCTTTAATTACAAATATACTTGTTTTTGAGGCATTCATTCTTTGTAGTGAAAGTAAGAGATAACCCATTCCTCATCTTTATATGGAATGCTCCATAAAAGCTTCTTGTCTGCTATGGTAGTGTGAATCAGACTGTACATGCAGAGACTGCAAAGAAGTAAATCATACTTTTAATTTCTCTCCATCCCGCTCCTTAAGCGAGAGTGGATAACCACGCTTTTAAACGCAGCAGTTAGTGTCCAAACCGAATCACAAGATTCTTCGTTCTGATCGTCCCATTGCTCAATAGATCCACTTTTAAATACACCACCCTCCGTTTGAATCATCGCACTTTACGTGACGTAACTCCACGACGAGCGTTGCATTTTATGTCGCAGTATCCGTACGTCATAGAAATTCTTTTTCTCCACCCGCCCCTTTTCTAATAATACCGTGCGGGGGAATGTACACGAGAAGGAGTGGACTTTCCTGATGAATGGATCCAATTTTCGGCTCGTCAAACTCCGAGGAAAAAGCGAAAATCTCGACCTGGCTTCCCGGTCTAAATATACACGCGCTCAAGCACTTTGAAGAACAAGGCAGATGCGCTTGTTGATTTGAAAAGAGTAGGAGTTATCACTCGCGTCTTGGGGTGGTCTTGATTTACAGACCCTTTGACGCCTTGCTTCCTCGATGTATTTTATTAAAAGGCGACTGATTGGAGCTTCGGAAGAAACGCCTTCGAACTGAGATCTTATTGCTTCAGCTGCGAACTTATTTGTAGAGTTGAAGTTGACGTGAACTTAAACACAAGGACTTTTATTAAAATCAGCGATCGTAAAAGCTCTTGGATGAATGAGCGAGAGTAAAATGCTGTGCTGTCTATTGATTCAAATTCGGATATTTCTCTTGCGTGACCGGCTATAGTCTTCATAGAGAAGCTTCCAGTAAATTTTCAGAAGTTCTGGAAGGATGCCTAAACTCTCTAAACGATACGTGTTCTATCTGCTCTTAAGTATGTTCTTTTTTTATAGGATAAACGTTAAGAGAAATTTATTGACGCTGAGTAAACAAACAATTTGTTTATGTAATATTTATGGTTTACTTATATAACTTATTTATGAATATTAATCAAAATTTAAAAAAAAATCATGTTTCCTGATGTAAATGCAAATTGTATCGATGATCGGGGGAGTTGACTGTACTTAAAATGCTCATTTGGTATTTCTAAAAAAGGTTACCCTCTCGAAAAAATTAATTTTGAATCTATTCATTATTATCTATTGATTATATATTATAATCTATGAATTATTCGCTAGTAAGTTATGCCCATGTATCCCGTTGCGCTGGTTTACGTGCCCCTGTGAATTAATTATTCTGCACTATGCTTTGGTAACTGCACTATGACGTAAAATAGTAGCGTCCTTAAAGTTTTCAAAACTCCATAGTTTAGCTAAAAGATATTTTGCTGACTTCAGCGAGTTCGTTGTAGTATCTTATTATAGAATAAAACCGAGAAAATTCTGCAGGGCTCTGGATAGAAAGTCTTTGTTTACGTCGAGTGCATGAAGTAATTCCATGGGACGAGGAAATGATTGCGTAACTCGTGGAATGCTCATAATCTCGTTTTTTATCTTATCCACACCCCCTTTCCTTATTAACTACATCCTTGACCTCAGAATTGTAACATCGTGTCAAAATGTTGCTTTATCTCATCTAATTAGACCGTCACATCTCTTCTCAATGAATTAGAACCATCGTGCTAGAGTCCAATTTATTTTAAATGCATCGTCGTCATTTAGTCACAATGTCGAAGAAATATTCACGGTTTTGGACCACGTACTATTTCCGTCTCTACTCGAAAAGTTGATATCGGTTCTGATCGAATTTTTGACGGCTTGGAAGAAATCGGGACGCATATATACGTCATCCAAAGGGTTAACATACTTTAGGAGATCTTAGGAATCCGTCTGAGGGGAACTTTGATGCTATAAATATCCTTCTGAATGTTGCTAAGTGTGCCAGTTGTAAAGTGAGTGATGATAACTCCTTTTGTCTCTATCGAAGTCATATATAAGGTTTCGATGATCTTCAACTGACAGGAGAATATTTTAAATTGCCTCATTCGTCCATTATGTCCCGTAAATCAAGATATTATAAGAAAGTGGAGTATTGAGTGTATATTAGACTCTCAAAAGATTGGATTCTCGTTTTTAATACTCAACTGGGAGTATTAGGTCTCACGTTGGATCAGAATTGTTTAATAAAGTCTTTAAGAATTTCAATTCTTATAAATAACGTATCGAATGTTTTCAGATTCAGGAATATCTTACAGCTCAGAGAAAGACGTAAAAACTCCCATTTTTCCGAGAAAGCCTCTCATAACCCTTTTATTTACTCCCTCTTTAGTCTCTGGTTGCCTAGGCCAACTATTTATTCAACCCACCGAAAGAGATCTACAGGTTTAATAAAAAAATACGAATTCCATCGAGTTTTTTTCTTTCATTTTAAGTTCTTCATATCCGTCGCGCGCTGGAAACCTCTCTGAAAAATATTCTCGTGAAAAAATAATGTCCCTCTCCCGCGAGATATATATTCTTGAACCCCTTTGAATTTCCTGTGCTTTTGTCCGCGTTCGAGGCCATAGTAATTCGAGTACTTTTTTGTATAAGCCCTCCGTTTCTTTACTTCCCTCCGGGTAATATTTTAGTCGCCCAAAGCTTTCGTCATTCCGATCCCAAATAGCTCCTCTCTTTGGCTTGCGTCGGCGTGCGGCCTTAACATTTAAGCGGCGAATTTCCTGCGATGCAACAAACCGGCCTTCTAATTAGGATGGCACGGTTTCGTGGAAAAAAAGAGCATTCCTCGACGTCTCAGCGCTCTATGGAAATCTGATAGCAGGATGAGAAGCTGTCCGTAAAGTAGATGCCGGCCGCTTTTAAGATTTTTTTCCCCTCAGCTTTTATTTCCTCGCTGTTTGAGTGCGTATCTTTCACGATTTGTATTGTGTAGCCTCCGAGTTGACAAGTTGGCAGCGCAGTTTTTTTGTCCCTTTGAAAATGTGTCGCTGAATAAAATGGGGAATGAATTATAGCCGAACAATCAGCCCACGCTTTTCTTTTTACTATGATTTATTATCCAAACATCCTCATTCCCTTCGCCACTTTGTGGAGCTTTGTGGAGGAAATGAGGCTTGTTTATGTTTATGATGAGGATTGAGGTATTTTGACCTTGGTTTGATGAGTTTGTGAGTAACTAGATTTGGCCTTGCATCTCGTTCGCAGCCGCATAAATGAGTCAATGCCGACTGTTTTGCAGAGCGATGAAGTAACTTATGCTCGACGTAGCCTCTATAAGGTTATGTTATGTTCGTTATAGACCTTACTTGATGCAGGTTACGCGTTTGCCGACGTAATTTCATAGATCAAAGGATTAAAGATCACTACTAAAGTGATGATTTCTTGCTATAGTAATATGATTATCTGTTGTTATCCCAAATTAAATTATCCTTTCATCTCAGCAGTTGCTGAAGTATGGATGGACCTATGTACGTAACTCTCAGGAAACAATCGTGTTCATGGTAACAAAGAACCGAATCAAGGGTAGCGTCTACATAGGGTGGAAATTAGGAGTTTATATCGTGTGTCATTTGTTTTAACTTTTCAATCCCTAAAACGCATCTCCAAGTGAGCAAGTGGAGTATCATCCACAATGAAATGCCAAAATGAAACAATCAATCAATCATTATTAAGATAATATATATTCATAATTTTCTTAGCACAGAGGTAATATATTTAAGAGACATATTTTATGTCAACTCCGAAATACAGAAATGATGAAACATTCTCAATTTTAGTCGGAATCCTTCCGATATTTTCATGGGACATAATTCGCAGATATGTACCTTGCAAGTACCACAAGGGCTTTTCTCTGTCGAGGATAAATTCCGAGTGGGTGATTCGGCAAGTGGAGTATTTCGAACGAAGGTCTCCCTCAACTGCATCTTCTGTTAATGCCCTCCATTCCATATTGCCATGACACCGTTTAGGATCAAATGAATTAGGTCCACTTAGTTTATTTTAATCGCTGCACTGCCCCACTTGTTAACTATCACCATTCCATCAAGTGCACGGTCGCTTTGGTCTAATTCAGAAACATTGCAAGATTATTTGCAAACTCATGTTGCCAGCTTCGATTTTTAATTGCCCTCCATGTCGTAAGCAAGGCTATACAATTTTATTTCAAGAGATATTTTTGTGAAGAGGTATCGTTCAATTTGACATCTTCTGTGTTATGTTATCTATTTTTATAGTAGATTTATCGGAGGTAATATCTATAGGAGAGAAATCAATACAACTGAGTATATTCTGTAGAGAGTATGTACTCCGAAGACTCAGCGCCAAAAATCATCCATTTCTTTGGTTTCTTTTCGAAAATTGCAATACCTATCAGGGAAAGAGTTAATATGGTTTCCATTGTATTTTTGATATCCTCTTCCTGTCTGTGTGCGACCTCTCTTATCCCTTTTGAAGGACTTCTCGATACCCATAGATCCGTACTTTCCAAATTCTAATTTCGTCGTTATGGAAACGAAAGTGAAGTCTACGGAGCGCGTCCTATCGATTTTAAAATCTCTTGCGAAAAATTTATCATCTTCATCGGCTGTTTTTGTAGTTCCTTATGTCCGGTTTCTTACAGAATTTATTTATTTTTTAAATCTATCGGTCCTTGAATAGTTCCTTTAATCTATGGTAATCTAAGCGATGGTTCATTTGTGGATTATTTTCTCTAGGGTGCATGATATTCAGTTATTGATTAGTAGGAATTCATAATAATTTCATGATATTTTATCCATAATTACAAATACAATAAAATAAAATTATATTACCTCTATGTTATTTGTCTATTGGACTTTAATTAATATGTTATCATTCATTTTGCGTTGACCATACTATACTATAATTTTAATTTATTCCTTTGTATTTCACTAGAGTTAAATATTATTCAGTTGTTGTTTTTTAATATTAATGTATTTTTATTATTCTGTGATCTCGTCATTAATATGCTCATTGTATATCGTTTATCTGTTAATATTATTTTTATAATTAACCTATCGCTATTCAATTGTAAATCATAATTCGATTCGCTTCTGTTTTCGCGAAGAAGTAAGATTTACTTCCGGATTCCATTCGCTCTGCGTGTCCCGAAGGAATCAGAAGAAACGAATCCGAGCAGTTCATATTACGTATTCACGCATATTTCCCAGCCTCCCGTCCATCTTCCTCAAAGACTCCTTTTGAACCAGCGCGATTCCCAGAGAAAGAAAGAATGCATATCGTCACGCCCTCGATCGCTGATAAGCGGAGATGGTGCAAGTCCTTCTAAAACCTGCTTCACTTGCGTCTCTGCCAGTGGATGAAATTTCTCCTTTGTTTCGCAATTCCGCACGCGTGTGTGTGGCCTCGGTTTTCGGCCGCGCGCATTGTCAAGATGCGTGCCCTGGTTTATCACTGTGGCGAAACGAGGCGGTTATTTTTTTTTCGGCGGAACTTCCTCTTGGGGGTGGCAGATAGTTCGTCCAAAGTGGTTTCTCTTAATCGGGCGTATTGCTATTTATCTTGGTATTCTCGCGACTAATCTTTCAGTGCTCTTCACGCGTGCTGGATTAGGGATTTTAAAATCCTTTGTTGTATCATAAATATATTCTGGAAAGTTAGCTCATGAATAGTGAAAGAAAATATAGTAATTATTCTTTTATATTATTTTGTTTTTATTCGTAATATTTTTCTCTTTTTGTCGATGGGATAGTTGAAGTGATTATAAAATTTTAGCGATTTAGTTATTTTATGTGATTATAATCGATTTAGCCCCCGTGCCACGCACCGAATGTTGACTTTCAGGATATATATATATATATGATGAATCACGTTAAACATTTCTATTTCTCTAATTATCTGGCGAATCCAAGTTAAAGAGGTGCTTTGGAATCCTCCAGTTTTTTATCCATTGGCGGAAAGACGTATTACCAGTTCCTGGAAGCGGCCGTTTATAAGTTGATTGGCGACTGTAATCAGGAAGGAAAGATATCGACTGTTAAAACCACAGAAGGAGAATAATTAATACATGAGTGATGCATCCGTGCTTTTAGAAATATTTTTGATTCTTCTTGGTAATATAGCGGGATGGAGCAAAAGATCTGTCTTTTCGTGAAGAAAAATTAGCGTGGCTAACAGTTGAAGAATTTTCATATACTAATATACGTCGTAGAAGCTGCAAGAATTATTTCAGTTCAAAACAGTATGAAATACACATTATCTCACACGCCAATAGGGCTAAGATTTTTGTAACTATGTACTGAATTCTTATCATGTTTTTAAAACTTTGACGTGGATCACTTACTTTTAGTATCTGATTTTATTTTTTAATTTTCTATTTAATTTTATGTAAAAGTACTTAGTAATATTGCATTATTCCACATGAACTACTCGCTTAAAACAACTATAACTTATGTCAAAAAACTACCAAAATATGTAGCCCTTTTAATAAATAATTAGTATATACTATTTAATTTACTATTTCTGAAACCCTGGATGAACTATAGCGCACTTTTCCAACGTAATACTAAGGAATACGAAAACACTATTTTCTTTCGGAAAATTGTTCGTTCACATATACTAAATCCCATAAAACATTCTCTTTGAGAAATAAGCCGACCTTAATGGTGTTTATCTAGACAGGAACTAGCTCCTTCCAATGCGCATCGCCTAAACCACATTCTTGACAGACATGGCTCCAATGCGGAAATCGTAGACCACGTTTATCTTATCGCTTCCTTCCTGTACCTTAATATAACATAATCTGGCTGTTTCTTCTCCTCAAAGTAGCAATTAGAAGTTTGCAAAATCGATTGCGCGCCGAGAGTGATATTTCGCATTCCGAATGAGAATAAAGAGAACGGAAGGCTCAAGATTGCATCACAGGAGAATATTTCTTATAATCCTAATTGAATATTTATCTTACGATCTGAAGTCTCTGAAAATGGATTTCTTTTCATTTCTCATTTGTCCCTGTCGAATGAATTTAAAGGCAGAACCAATTACGGCTTCGGATGTCGCAGCGGTGGGATATCCTTGGCTCGTTACTTTCAGTTTTACTTTCAAGTTTGTCATTGGAATAAAAATTATGTATCTACGTAGCCTCATTTATCATTCTAATCTCTGCCACCTCGCGGTGTGATGAGAATAATGAACTGAGGTCGTGTGCATTCTGAAGATATTCCGGTAAACGAAAAGAGGATAAAAAAATTATGTTAGCTTTCAATTATGAGGAAGATTGGCGGGGCAGCTTTATAAATATGCAAATAAGTATGTTTCGCGTCTCTTATTAGTCAAGGTGGTTAGTCGTCCGTGTAACGGAAGTTTCTATTAACACACAATCCCTTCATATCCTTTACTTATTTGTTCAGTAGTTAACAATTGCGAAATACTCCTGCTGTAATTACGTTGAAAAATCTTTCAGCAAAGCTTTTTTCACAGTTCTGTTTCAAATCCGATGAAGAAATGTTTGTTTGCAAACTTCTCATCCTAGAAAATCATATATATGAACTTTTTAACCCTCATTCATAAAATTACCATGTAGTTTTGACATTTCCACATTCATAAACGTCCAAACATGCGTAACTTCGAAGCAATTCCCGTCCTAATTAAATGAAGAACAGCTTCCGAACAGTTTCCATTTCACGTCGCTTTCCTCCTTTCATTCAATTAAAAAAGTCGTCGAGGAGTGAATCGCTGTAAAACGGAAACATCAGCCCAGCATTCCCACGTTCTCCATGGAAACGCGATCCTAGGAAAGAACAAGTTTCGGCATTGATGAAAGCGTGACTCAGCTTCGGCAGCCTTGACAAGGTTGAAGAACTTCGGAAGGTCTGGGCCTCCCGTCTTATCTACCGAAGTGATCAGGGAATATGCCCTGAAGCTCCCTTCTTCCACCGCTCTCTTCCGGTGCCCTCTCGGTTAGGGCACGAAGGAAGCAGGACTCTTTGGAAGTCACGTCGGTACGCGCCCACAACTACCATATGCAGTGAACTGAAAAAGTTAGCTATTAACCCAAATTTAACGTTTTAACACCAGCTTCTGTCGTCCTCACTTCGGTTCATTGATTTATTTAAATCGTCAGCACGTGTTCCTCTCGAGCACGGATAAACGGGAAAATTGTTTGGGCCGACATATTCAATTCGCTAACAGAAGAACACGGAACGGAACATTTTGCTCGCTTCGCGGTGTTGTTCATAACAGACTGAGCTTAACACATTCGTGTGCATTACACTGAAGAGCAACCAGGAGGTGTGAGATACTCGTTCAACCATCGCTTCTGATGGCTTCGCAGCTTAGATACGGACCAAGCACGGATATGCTCCGAACACGACCAATCAGGCTACCAGCTACCCTTTGTATCCCTAACCGATCTGCCCATACCTATCCTAAATGCGGAACATGGAGAAAAGAACGAATTCCATTCCTGTTACACGGTTTGTAGGCTCGCGACTTTCACATTTGACCGTCTCGCTGCTGGGTTAAATGGGGTCAGAGTTGCGAGGTTTTTTTATCGCGCCGATTGGGGGCTTGTATATAAAAGTTGCCGCCGACGACAGAAGAGCGCTCCGGAGTTGTTAGCGCCACCACCCGATGGATCGGATCGCGCCATGGTGACGTCAAAAGCAGACGGTTTGAAGTGACCATCTTTTTTTCCGCGCCCTAAAGAAGAACAAATGTTGACGTTATTCCGTTCGTCTCCATGGGAAACCGATGACGGAGCGAAAAAAAGGGGATCTTGCACAAAAATATGTCTGGTTTTTTTATCTTCTCGAGATACTTTCCCAATAAAAATTCAGCGCGATTTTTGTGCTCTCTCACAGTATAGAAAAGAAGAGCATCACTACATTCTCACGAGACATGCCTTAAATATTGAGTAGCTTCTACTTCCTATATTCCTAGCTTCCCTCCTATACTATTCCTTTGTTTACATACAGCACTCATTTTTATGATTTGAATGTCATTACTGACGTAAAGCTTCTATCTTCTCTCGAAAAAAAAACTGGGTCGATGGGTAATGAATAATGTACTGAAGAAATTTGCATTGATTTCGGTAGAATTACTTTCTTGGTAGAGTAATTGAATAATATGCATATGATGGGAAAACGAACATCGTTATTCACACTCGCTGATATTCAATGAGAATACGTTTCGCAATATACTTGAAGTATCGTTACTCATTTTCTCTTTCATTTATAGACCGTTTGCAAGTATGATGTGGTAGTGAAAGTGTAGGTTGCGAAAAATATGACTCAATTATATTTATTTCACGTATTGATTTAGGTACATAATAATAGTATTGAAGAATCTCTAAAGTAGCTAATACGCTGGTGCTTACACGTTTAAGAGCAATTGTCTGTTGATTTCTCTCCTCCAGTAATTGGTAACATCTTATCTCGGTTGTCTTAAGCTTTTTAGTGTCTCTCGTAAATATGAATCATGCTCCGTTGAATTTGGAATCTGCGCATATTTATTTATTCTACTGAAATTGCATCTGTTCATCTTCAAACTGAATTCTTACGATGAACATTTTTGGTAATGATTTTTTCTCTAATTCTTGCTGATGTTTGATCATACCTGCCGAAGTTTCGTATAGATCGTGACATATTCCAGAATGTATGTAACGGATGACTTTTATTAGAATCATCGCAATTTCTCGAGAATCTTTACTATCAAAGTTTTTCATTTTCTGCAACACCTTAGGTATTTTGTAGTATTTGCAAAACTTGGGGGTTTTTTACTTCATATTTTGGCATCCCATTTCATCAACCATAAATAATTCATATTCATACCTCCATGTTTTGTATTGCCGCTTTTAGAATATCATCCCAAAATCAATCGAAAATTTTTGTTTAATTACGTCAAAAGAAAGATGACGCAACGTCATATTCAACCTGGAAGAGGCATTGATCGGATTTTTCACCATTCTTTTTCGGGATTTGCGAGATACCTTTCAAATTTAGAGACTGCATAATCCTCGAGGAATCCTTCCAAACTGAATTCATTCCGTTGATATTATAAATGGAGAGAGATTCGTGAGCTACAAGCCTCGCCAAACATTCGTCATCCAAACGTATCCTTGAGTAAATGGATAAGAGTTATCTCAACGAAAGCTTTTCCATAACTATATAAGCATAGACTCGCAGTTGGTGGCCTAGAAGTATCTTTGTCTATCGGCAACCCTTTGGGATGAACGGCATGTTCATCTGCTTTGAAAGGACTCTGCTAAGAGGATAGGAAATTACTGTTTGCACAACGAATACCAGTATGATTCAATCTAGTATAAACCGACTGAGTTATTCTGATTGTTAAGGATTTCTTCATTTTTAAAATTTCTTCTGGTTATTTATTGAATAAAAATTTGCGCATGGTTCTCTTAAAGTTTCATTCATTGTAAAGTGTTTTTTCGTTTACTAAAAGTTTCCCAGAAAGATAAAGAATAATCGATTATTATACTCTAATATTATTATATAAGAATATTATACTCTATTCGATTATTTATGATTAACTGGAAGTGTAAAATGAATTCACCTTCAAAATATTAATTATGAGGATTGATTGTGTTATTGTACAAGTATATTCAATAATCAAGTTAATTTGTTAAGAAAGATTTATTATTCCCCGTAAGAAATTATTATTTCGTACCCATAGTATCTATGAAATACAAAAGGATAAGGTAGGTTTTTTGAACGTATTTTTCATTTATACCTAACCAAACTTCTTCCAATTTGGTTTACATATTCTGTTGGGTGATCTCAATCTTTGATCCACAAATACCAATTTTCGTAACCCCCAGTTATGTTATTTACCGATTATGTTTGCGGTGAAAAACAGCCGTGGGCAGTTCTGACGCATCAACCGATTCGATAGTCGAGAGAAAAAAAATCTGGCAGAGAATTCATCCTGTTCTACTAACGTTTCCTGTCCTCAGCCTTTCCGGCCTTTTTTTTATACTGTTGAATTCTCATCCTAATTTTCAAGAGTCAAAACTCATCGCTACGATATATTTGCCCCATTTTCCCTAACCATGTGTTTCCTGATATGTGAATTCACATTCTTCTCACATTTAGATCGTAAAATATTCGCTAAAGATGGTGATCTTCCTGACTGTGATCGACGTGACGAACTTTTTGTTTTTAAAGAATCAATTCAAATCAAATATAAATAAACTACGTATTTTCAATTGTACGTAATTGCGAAGACTTTTCGATTCGTCCCACCCATTTTCTCGGTCGTAATGTAAGGAATTCGGCGTTCCAGATCGATATTTACACGTATCACCTTTCCTTGACCGAATCCATCCCACGTGTATTTCGTCAGCTGTGTCAAGTTCCTTTCTTGCGATCCCTATTTTCCATCCGTGGGTGTTTGTGTCGATGGGAAACCCATCCTTGTCAACCGATCCCCTCGGATTGTAGCAACGCTGAAAATACGGTTTGGCATCATAGACTTCCTGTCTGGCAATCTATAGATGCGTCCTCTTTGGAAGATGAAAAAGCTGAAAACCGGTTAAAGCTCGGAAAGAGGCTGTTGTGAGCGGAGACCTACTTTCCGAGCGAAAGAAAAAATCCCACGAACAACGGGAAGCTCGTAATTTAAATTTCTTTCGCCTGAGTCAGGTGCAATTGTCTCGGGGGGCAAAGAAGTGGAAGGAAGGAAAATAATAAAAACGCAGAAGCAACGTCCTTCGCAGCGATTTTCTCGCGTGGTATGGCATCCGAGGCATCTGTGACTAACACCGAATCCTTGAGGAGGAAAGTTTCTCGTGGAGATGCAAAAAAAGACGAGCGCGGTGCGTTGCTAGGAAGCGCGCCCCGAAAACAATGGATCTTCGTAATGCGATGGCTAAATTGCGTGCGGCGTGATTGTTTTCCACCGTTGCCATAGTAACGGAAAAACCGATTTTTCCGCTTGCTTGTTTTCGGTGCAGATACACGCTACCGAATTGAACTTCGGTACATCTAGCAGACGTTATTTGATGCTTATAAAGGCCAGCATATTTCAACCTGCTAAATCCTTGTGCTCTACAGTTAGTTGCGTGCTTTAATTTATCTGCGCCGACTACCTGCGAACGAACGGACCGATTTCCCTTTCCCCCGTGTCCTTTTTGATAACTTCCGTTCAGGCGGTAAAGATCTAAAGAGAAGATCTCCAAGAACGTAAACAGTCCTAAGTTGCCGTCGTTGATTTTTGCAATAGAGTCACGCTTCGTGGTCATGAGGTCTTTAGAAAGGCGACTGTATATTGATTACTTTTCCTCCTACGGAGCCTTTTATTCGACATCGAAGTCATTTTCTTTATTCCTTTATTTTGGAAGAAGAGATAGGAAGACTTTCATATGCAAAATCGCCGGAAAATATCAAAGGTCAGGTGCATACGTAAATGGTTTCGGGAAAGGAGAGTGATTTGAAACGAAATCCATTTGTCTGAGCTTATGTAAGGAGAAGAAGTATATTTATAGATAGGATTTATGAGAAACTCGGGTATACTCGGAAATATCAACGTTTTTCTGCATCACAAGTTTTAATTTCATAGAAAGTGAATTATGCATAATCTACGATGTAAGATAAGATATTTGAATTATAGATATTTCGTCTTAAATATGGTTTCAACTCCAAAGTACTTTTCTTTCGATAATTTTAAGTATATATTTCGTATATTTATTTTAAAATACTGAATTGATTCAACCTAGTAGAAGGAAAATATAGTAAACCTTTCCCTTAAATATCTGTATTTTAATTCTGAAACTAACTCGAATAAAATACAGCATAACAATCTGAAATCCAACCTTCTCAGTACAAAAATTATTCTTTCACGTAAATTATCGTACTGGAAAAGGAATTAACGAATGATAGGATACACCAGTATCATACTCTTTTGCCTGGAAATTTATGTTCTTTCAAATCATTTAGTTTTGATGAGGACTCAAAAATCACCTTTACTTTTAGGTCTGTATAAAAGGGAACGAAGAATGCTGGTTCTTATGTTTGTTGTAATTTTTAAACTAATATCATTTCATGGGTATAGGCTATATATTTGAGCGTATAAGGATGTTAATATATGTCATGTTTCAAAAGAGTGTTTAAAATGCTACAAATATATAAATATTGTTAATATAGTGAAAAAACCTCGAAAACCAAATTACACGTTCAATAAAAGTTTATAAAAACTCATTTTCTATAAAAAATGTTTAAATCATTGCATTTACAATGTATATGGGGACTCTGGAATAATTTTACTGTGTCGTATTCATTGTTGCATTGTTTATGGATACGTAAACAAACTCTATATAAGAATCGATTGGTTGGAGATCATAAAGTTATGAAGTTCTCGATGGTATCGAGAAAAACGTGGATAGAGGTAATATTGGTGAATTGGATGCAGGAAGTATGTTAGGAAATCCAGTTTACGTGCAGTAGAATTTTTGTCACATTCATTTTTAATGGAGATCGTACCTCGATACCTAATCGCTTCACTCACGAAAGCAGTTCGCTCAGCGTTTCGTGTTATAGATTTCCCTGCAAGATTCAAGCGTAAAGCTTACGGAAAAACGTTGAATATTTAAGAATCGTTAGGGTACGACCTCCCTGCACGCATGATTGTAAACTCGCTCGCATTCCGAGAAAAATTCGAAAGACAATCACTATTCCTCTGTCGTGACAAGAGGCAATGAACAAGTCGAACACAATGAAAAAAACGCTTATATTTTCTCTAAAATCCTCGCTTTCTCGCATTTCTTTTATTCTCCTTCCGTCCTACGAAATCGTCTCCGTTCGCTCGGTAATTTGGCACACGAAATCACCGCTGAATTAAGCCATTCCCCCACTGTTTACAGTCCCCAGTCAGGAAGCCGACACTTCACTCCCGCGTAAACAAAAAGTTTCGCCAAATTATGCACCATAAAAGTGCTATCCGAACGCATTCAGCCGTCTTCTTCTTTTCTCGAACCACCTCCCTTCTCTTTCGAGAGAGCATTGTTCTTACACTCGACGCGTGAGAACTCCTTCCAACAATACCAGTCCAATTTCACTCCTAACAGTTTCTTTTTATTATTTACGCTTTCCTTAAAAATAATGATAATCGGTGAGCGCATTGTTAATCTTTTCGTCGACTCATTAATTTCGCCCTTTCGTCAGAACCCTCTGGTGGTTTTTTCCGCAAGTTGATAGTTTACGGTACGGGTTCCGCTTTCGATTTGCATTCCGGTAGCACGCCCCCTCCTTCCGGGCACCATCCTCGGAAGGTATGTGGTCTTCCCCCGGCAGCACCACGAAAATATTTATATTCGCAAAATGTCGCTCGGCTCGAGAGGAATTTAATTATCAGTTATTTATCGCTCGACTCCGGGGCCCTAATTTAAAACTTAAACGTTTTTAGTACCTCGCATAGGAGGGAAACTCGATCGAGTACGGTTTTTTCGCTTCGCATATGATGTGATTAGCGTCCTTAGTGATTTAAGAGAATGTTCTCTTTTCGTGTGATTCATGGAGAGAGAGATGGGTATCGTGCGAAATAATATCCACCATGTCTGTTAAGAACTGTAAATAAAACGATTAGCATGTTTCCCGTCGTGTGGGGTCTGGTGTATTGTTGCTCGAATGCGTGAACATTTTAGATTCATTGGCCCCGCAATTACTCGTTTTTAGGATGATCGTTTTCATACCATTGTCAAAACAGAGTCTACTCTGCTAGCTCTACTGCAAGCTTATATTCAGTAAATAGAATTGCGACAAGTTATCATCTTTGTCAGCGGTTGTTTCCTTTTAAGCTCTATCTTATAGTTTGTAACCTATTCTTGTAGATTTATCTATATCACTTTTACTATAGGAATGACCACGTGACGATAACAGATTCTCTGTTACAAATCCAAGCGACAATCATTTTCAGTTTCAATGTATTCGGAGGTTTACCTATGAGGGAATCATTTTCATCAAAGAGTTTTGTATCAACTCGTTCTCAGTAATTAAGAAGTGACTTATTCTTGTATTTAATAATAAAAATTTCTTCAGTACATTTTTGTTTGGTTAGATGATCTTGTAGCTTGAGGGTAGTAGTTTGATGAGAAGTATTACATATTATATTTCTGTCATTACATCGACTATATTTTGAAAATTCCCCTCTATACCGCGAAAACCATATTTAAATCCATTTTATCATAGGATCAATAGATAAAGGAAATTAATTGTTACGTATGTTTCAGGATTACAACTGTTACTTAACATCTTCCCGAACTAGTGTATTGTATCAATGCTTCGTTTATAACGATTTTAGTGCATGACTGATAGTTCTACATCCACATTCATATTCAAGGTTTGACACCAAAAAGCAATGAAGCCAAGATTCTCAAGAAACGTTTTAGTAATCGACGCATGAAAATGGTAACATCTTGTAACGCTTTTCATCATACGTAGAATTCGCTAAAATAGGCTCTTATGTACTTTTAGCGGTGCTTTCAAGAGTGTGAATAATTTAATTTCTGGCTCTTGAATATAATGTTTAACATCCTTTCAAGCGTTGGGATCGAACCAGTGACTCAGGCGGTCAGAATCGGTTGAACGCTAGGGTAGCGGAGCATATCGCCGTGAAACGTTACGTGAATGGAATACTAAAAAGCGATCGGTTTCATGGTTATGACGGCGCATTATTGGGGCTTCCATATTGCATACACTTGTTCACTTGTATGAATATCCTCTCAAGGGTGCTGTGAAATGGGCCCAATACCAATAAATATGTCCCTATAAATATTTAACCATTAAATTATCAGTATTAATCTCAATCGTTATAATACTTAACGCACTTTTCATTTCGTTATTCAATAGATTATGGTATTTTTAATTCTTTCTTCTTCGTCTTATTTATTAAAATAATAGCATTTTTATTTTATTTTCGATGTAAATGTAAATAAATAGATCAGTATAAATGGTCTCTAAATAAATATATATTAACTTAAATATTATTCTATAGTTTGGTTAAATTTCAATAGAATTAACTGTAATTTTTTAACGTCCGAAACCATAATAATAGTTACTGCTTGCATAATCACCTAATTCGATAATTATAATAATTAAGTATTTAATTAAAAATTCAGATTTCAAGAAGCATCTTTTTCAAACTCTTTTTTCCTATTATTTCAGACGTTGGACTACGACCGAGATGGGCTTACTAAAATGAAGAAGGCTGTGAAAGCCATTCATAATAGTGGAAATTGTAAGTATTATTTCATTATTTTTCTTATGATAGAAAAATCTATCATTGACGTAAATAAATTAATCAAAATCACCAACTATTTAGTTATTGCTAATTTAAATAATAGTTCATTTGTCTACAAAATACTATGTAGCTCTGTTTAATTGATAATTATTCATTTTTTAGTATTTTCTGTTAAAATAGTAAGTAAATGATGGAGGAAAATTTTTTAAGAATATGAAATGAAAATGCTAATTCTTTCTCATTGATAAAGCAATGGCCAAATAATCCTCAGTTATAATTCTAATTACAAAATATTATTGGGTTCTAACTTAGTTCTAACTTATAATTTTAAACAATCATATGGCTTGATATTTTTGTGAGACATTCATGGACTTTGACCTTTAGAAACATGAGTGATATATTTATTTTTCAAAGTAATTTATTATTTTTATCATAAAAACCTATCTGCTTTAATGTTTTTTGTGAAAATTTGTACATCTGAATGAATTAAATTTAACTGAGAATTCAAATCAACTGTAGAAGAAATTAATTGGTTCTTTCATTAGTGCAAAAAAGTACCATATAAGTACTATTTTTATCTCTGACCTTCTCTTTGCAACTGAGGTTACTCAGGAATAGCTTCATTTTTCCAATTCATGTTTATTCTAAATTATGTTTTTTTCTATAATTATTCCATTTATTTTATTTTTAGCTCACGTGGACAATGAAATGTACTTATCAAGGGCTCTTGAGAGGTTAGGTAGTGCTGCTCTTAGCAAAGATCAAGAGCCTGACATTGGTGCTGCTTTTATTAAGTTCTCAGTGGTTACAAAGGAGTTGTCTGCTCTTATGAAAACATTGGTGAGTCATATAATCTTCTTTTCTATCATTATTGGTAAATAGCTATTGTAACTATTATATACTATTATAATGCTATTTTTCTCATCTATATCTACTATATAATAAAAATATGTGATGATTTAGAGTTAAATGGAACTTTTCTGCCAAAATTTTTCTCTTAATTAAGATGTTATAATAATCATTCAAGCTTCCTTAAGTTAATACTTTATGTTAAATGATTCCATGTTAAATAATTTTACTGAGTTAAAATGGTTCTGTCAATTTTCAGTCATGCATGGAAAATTCAAAATTGAATGCTATTTATATTAAATATTTTTGATAATACTATCATTATGTTTTATTAAAATTCAGAATTCTTCAATAACAAATTTTTGTTTCATCTTTGAATACTAATCAATCATAATGATAAAACATATCAATGTTTGGATAGTATTGCATTACTTTATGATATGTATGTATGAAGTGCATGTTTTAAATAATTTCTTTTTATATGTAATTTCTATTATTATTTATCCTATACAGATGCAAAAAGTCAACAATATTGTGATGTTTCCTCTGGAAAACCTTCTTAAGGGAGATCTGAGAGGAGTAAAGGGTGATCTTAAAAGACCATTTGACCGAGCTTACAAAGAGTATGAAGCAAGGTAAGTTATCAAGAGAGTTCTCAATAAAAATTTTTTAATTGAAAAAATTTCCAATCTTTTGATTTCAATATTATTTCACTCTTTTTATTGAAGTTGAGAGGTAGAGAATGTAATTTATTAGAAGCAAATATTATATAAATTGTTAGATATAAATACACATTTATAATCTTGATAAAAATGTCAGAAGAAAGAGTAAATATTGTTTGCAATGGGAAAGCTACTTTTAATATTGTTATGCACTAGAATTAGCCAACTTATTCCTTACTGGTTTGTGGAATTGGATATTTCTCATACAATAGAATTTTCTCCTTCAAATGCATGTTTAAGATAATCTTTCTTGGCCTTTCTTTTAACAAATTAGATTATGTATATCTCAAATAGAGAGTATATGTCCTTGATATATGTATTAATTGTATTTATGTTCAGGTATGCTAGGATAGAAAAGGAAAAGAAGCAACAAGCTAGAGAAGCAGGACTTATACGAACTGAAGTCACATCAGCTGAAATAGCAGATGAAATGGACAAGGAACGTAAAGTCTTCCAATTACAGATGTGTGAGGTAAATTATTATTTTTCTATTTCTTTAATTGTGCAAAAATTTACAATCTCATTGTTTGCAGAAGATTGATTTTAAACTATTAAAAAATCTAAATTACAATGTGATATAGTAATTATTTTTCTACCAAGTTTTTATGTGACATGAAGATTAGAGAAATAGTATTTTTGAATTTAGCAAAACTTTTATCCATTTTAAAATCAATATTCAATATATTAAAATATGGAAAGTGGCCAATCCTGCATTTGTGTTGATAAAAAATTTATAATATTTTTCATGTGAATTATCATCAATGGCAGTACCTCATCAAAGTAAATGAAATTAAAACCAAAAAGGGCATCGAATTATTGCAACATCTTGTAGAATATTACCATGCACAAACTAAGTAAGTATCAGACAAAAGCTTGTACATTTTTTTATTCAAGATTTACTTATTGACCATTTATTTAGTTTAGTTTTAGGAATAAAACCACAACATGTCTGTCTTCACAACTTATATTTTAAAATTTGGCAACTAGTTCCAATTAGTATAGAAGCATCCTTGTGCAATTGGAAGAGAGTTTTTCTTCTCCTCTCTGATCATCTTTCTCTGGTTGGCAGAGAAAGATCTAAGTGCCTGAAAATGGTCACTAAATTTTAAATTATAATTTATAGAGGCAGATGTACTGTGCTCTCATTCCAATACATGAAAAGTTCCACCAGGTTGCCAGAAATTATTCAGTATACTATAATAGTTCAGATTTAAATGTTCCTAATAAGTTGTGTATATTATTAACTCATTTGAATGTATTTCAGTCAAGTACAAATCATGCAGAATTTATCAAAATATATATTTTAACCCCTTTAGTAATAAATTAGTTTATATAAATTATGAGACTTTCATCACCATCTTCTTCTTTGTCCAGTTACTTTCAAGATGGTCTAAAGACAATTGAGCATTTTGGAGGCTATATTCAGGACCTTTCGTCGAAGTTGCATAAGATACGGCAGAAGCAGGATGAAGAGCGGCGGAGACTGCTAGAACTACGCACTCTTCTTAGAAGTGCACCAGGGTTGGATAAGGAGGTAGCTATAAATTCCCCAATATAGAATATAAATATATTCATTCCTAAAATTATTGCCAGTGGAAAATTAGAAGATTGTTATTTTTTATTTAGTTAATATTCTAAATGATTGGAGTTTACCTTCACCATTAAAGACAAATAAAATATGTATATTTATATAATTTTTATGAAGTAATGATTTGAAAGGTATTCAATTGCTATTCTTCTTACTAATTTTCTGTTTTCCTTTTTTGTAATCAGTTGACTCCCATGACCTCTGGCAGTACAACACTTTCCGGAACAGGAAGCTCTGGATCTACTGGTACAGGATCAGTTACTGGTATTAGTGGTTCAAGTGGTGGCAGTGGAGGTACCTTAGGTTCTACCACCGGTGGTTACTCCTTGCACCAACTTCAAGGCGATAAACAAGCTGGTACCACCAGAGTGGGCTACCTCATGAAGAAATCTGAGGGGAAAATGCGGAAGGTGAATATAATGCTTGTTACAGACATATTTTTTACAGTGAAAAATAAAACAAAACAATTTTCTTTGATTGAGTAATCTATTTTCAAATGTGTTTGAATGGTTTGAATAAATTTACCAATGGATTTTCAGGATTACATAGTTCAAGACTATGTTTCAAGACTATAACTTACTATATTATCCTTGATCGATTTAAGTTATTTATTAGCATAATCTTTCATCAACAGGTCTGGCAGAAGCGTAAATGTCAAGTCAGTGAAGGATTTCTGGATGTATGTCACGGTGATGAAAGTAAGACTCCAACAAGAGTCAACCTTCTTACTTGCCAAATAAAAATGGTTCCTGATGACAGGAGGTGTTTTGATCTCATTTCCTGTAAGTAAAGAAACTATTTAATTGCTATTAACATTTCAATTGGTTATTAAATAACTATGTATTATATTTAATTATAAGTTCTGATAGTTTATAAGTATTTACCATATGCAAATTATATCATATACCCTTAATCATCATTTAATGGTAAAAATTGAGGAAAACGTAATTGAGAATAACTAATGAAATAAAATTTTTGCATTTTAGGGTTATTTTCTTCAAACTAGTAATCTAGAAGCAGTTAGATACTCTAATTATTTGCGTAATTTAATTTTCTTTTTTTGATTTCAATTGATGAGTATTAATTTAGATAGGAGACACACATAATGGTTTATTTATTTTTCTTGATAAAATTTTACCTATATTTTGAAGGTATCCTATTTATATACTTTTACTATTTGTATATTTATATTAACTTATTTATTTATAGTAATATTAAGTTTTACAAATCATGAAAATAATCTTGTTAAAAACACACAAGAATAAGATGGGATTTTACTTTTTCTGCAATTTTTATTGTTAATTTTAATTTAATCTTGCTAATTTTATATTCTGGGAAAATTTTATCTAGTTTGTGTTAAACATTTGTGGTAACCTCTAACTCATTTCTTTCCCTAAATAGATAACAGAACCTACCACTTTCAAGCTGAGGATGAAAATGATCAGAGGGCTTGGATGTCTGTGCTAGTAAATTGCAAGGAAGGTGCATTAATGAAGGCTTTTGATGACCCAGGGGGGATTGGTGGTGGGGGAGGGGGTGGAGGTGGTCGAGGTGGAGCAGGGGGCTGGGGGCATGGCCCAGGGGGCAAAGCCCTTTCCCCCAGCCTCCTTGAGCTCCAGCAGGCCATCATTAGATATGTGCAAAGGTTGCCTGGAAATGACAGATGCTGTGATTGCAATTCTCATAATGGTAAGTCTGCCTTCATTTAGCTCAATATAAGAACAGAAATAAACTAAAAATTAAGGCATAAAAAGAAACTTCCACTATTAAGATTTTTCATCCATTTAATCTCATTAAATTTCTTTTTTTCTCTCTATGATTAACAATAAATTTGAAAGCCTTTTATTACTGTATACTTAGAAATAGAACTTTGATATTCCTTAAAAGTGCTGATTTTAATTTTGATTGTCTAAAGTTTGTTAATTTATTTTTTTCTTAAAGTTTACCATCATATATTTTGTATGTATTTCACAGATGCGACATGGCTCTCTACAAATTTTGGAGTGATGGTGTGCATAGAATGCTCAGGTATTCATCGTGATCTTGGGGTGCATATATCACGGATACAATCTTTAACACTAGATCATTTAGGGACAGCACAGCTATTACTCGCTCGTCACAACTCTAACCTTGCATTTAATGATGTTATGGAGGCCACTCTCCATCCTCCAAATAAACCACATCCTGGGAGTTCAATGTAAGAATCTATAATTTTACTTGTATCTCTTATTTCAATAATCTTCTTTCATCAAGTTCAAAAAATTAAATAATATTTTGTATCAAGTCATAGATTCCAAAGATTTTCTTCATTAATGATATAAAGCTGATAAAAACTGTTTATCTTGAGCAACTAAGTTTCTTTTGAGTATTTATAATATTGCTAATACTGACTGAAAGTTTTGGAATTACTTCTTTCATAAGAGCTAATAGTCAATAGTTACGTTTCAAAGGATTAAGAATTGTTTATAGAAATTCTAGTTTATTACTTCTAATGAATTTTCTTTCCTAATCTTTATTCCTGTGATGAAAACTTAAATTCTAAATTAATTTTAAATGTTTCATAGGGAGGAGCGCTATGAATTCATCCGTGCCAAGTATGTAGACAAGCGTTATGTTCTTCGCACATGTTCCAATGAACGTGATTTGCTCTGTGATCTTGAGCATGCTGTTAATGCAAGACAGCTAAGTCAATTGCTTCAAGCATTTGCTGAAGGTGCTGATTTCTCTGCTCCTCTCCCTTCGAGTGTAAGTTGAATTTTATTAATTCTAATCTTACATCTTTTTTATAAATTTTTAACCCTTTTTCTCATTATGAAGTGTAGGATGGTTTAACTAATTTATATAAAAATTTCTTTATTTTAATCTATTCATTTTTATATGAATTTATTATCAATTATGATAAATAATAAAAGCAATAAGCATGGAAAATATTTAAAATTTGAACTGTTTTAAAATACTGTGATAATTGTAACTAAGAAGAATATTAAACTTCAGATGTTTACTTAAGAATAAAATTAAAAATAATCTTCTTGAGCAATAAAAAATAAATAAGCATATGTATCAAATAGTGTGATGAATATTGATGTCATATTGGGTTTTCCATCTAGTAAGTATCAATATAAAGATGGAATTACTATAGAAGTTTAAGTGAAAAAAGAAAGATTTTCATATCTAGAAGAGATAATTTTATTTTAATCACTGACTTTCAGGAGACTGGAGAAACTGCTTTACATGTGGCCATACTTCAAGCTGAGGAAGGGATACCAGCTAGTGCTACAACATCTTCCGCTGCCTCAACTTCTTCAACCTCTTCAACTGGCACATCTCTGCACATTGTTGACTTCCTCATCCAAAATGGAGGAGGTGAGAAATCAATAGTTTTGAAAACACCTTTATCCTTCCTTTGATCATTTACGAATATTTTCAGTGGATAGATTTGATATTTTAGGTGTAGAGGTGTTAATAATGTAGTTTTAATGATTTCCAAATTTTCCTTTTATATATTTATTTTGAATAGGAAGTGGAGGGGTTGTTGAAGCAGCAACCAGAGTTGGTGGTCATCGACCACTACATTATTGTGCCATGCATGGGAGGTCTGAATGTATGAAGCTCTTACTTCGTAGTGGTGCTGATCCTTGTGCTCGTAATGGACAAGATAAAACTCCTCTAGAGTTGGCTGAGGATCGTGGTCACACATCATGTGTAGAATTGGTGAGACTTCAGTGTTTAAAAATTATATGTGATTTCAAATTTGAGTAAGCTTTAAGTTTTTGATATTTCCAAAAGTTATACCAATAACATTCTAGTTTCATAGTAAATAAGATAATCATGCTTCTACAAAATATGTTGTTTAAATAAAGTATTTATTATATGCTCCCCATAAACTTTTTTATAAATTATCTAAAATTTTGGTAATCTAATGAGATTTTTTGTCTCTTAGTTGCAGCATGCAATGCAGCGGCAAAAAGGGTACTTTGACAATGTGGATATTGACTGGAATCTTTCATACGATGAAGGCTCAACAGATTTTTCAGATGATGAAACTATAGTGGAGGATAGAGTAAGTGTAAAGGACTTTTCTAGTAATTTATACAATATGTGTACATTAGGCAGTATGGTGATATTTTTAAAAATTCTATACAGTTTCTATTATTTCCTCTGAATTTCAAGTTAAAAAGTATGAGTATAGCTTTAGTAAGTTACTAGAAATCTGCAGATTTAAAATTGTTCCTTCTATCTTTATTATTATTAATTATAAAATTAGTTTAAATCATTGCTTGTTCAAATAAAACATCTATTTTGATGGATACAAAGTAAGAAATGACTGTAAATTAAATGTTGCTCATGCAATTGTCTCTGAAAAACAGAAATATAGTTTCTAAAAATTTCTAATGGAATTTTTATTTGTGTAGTTTGTTCAGATTTTTCTGTAATCATAAGCAATAGTTTACCTAAAAAAACTTGTGTGTTTCAAATGTGTTATAAATTATCATTTATCAATGAGAATTTCATGAAGAGAATGGAAATTACTAAGTACTGAGCTTCATTTTAAAAAAGTACTTTAAATATTTTTCATTATGTTCAGTAGCTCGTAATGTAATTATTATATATATCTTAGTTGAGCCTCAGCATCACTTAGTATACATGTACCTCCCATCATGCCATTTTTTAACTATAATATTTTATCAGAATGGATCTGTCACGCCTGAGAAGAAATCTCGTCTTTCACGGCCACCGAGTTATGCTGGGGTTGGTGGAGGTGGTCCATCTCCAGTAGCAACTTCTGGTCCAGAGTCATCATCTCCTGTCAACCTTCGGTCAAGGTCATCCACTTCAGATAGCTTGAAATCTGGCTCCAGTCCAAGGGAAGGACCATCTGGAGGAGTTGGAACCTTTGGTAGAGGACAGATGCCTCCTCCTCCGCCACCTCAGAATAGAAAACCATCTGTCGGTAAGTCTTATGTAAATAAGTACTGCAGAGGTGTTGGTCTTCTTACCTTCCTATCATTTTCTTTTACTAATTCAATGGTGCAGGTTCGATTCAATTTTGATAATTCATAGATGCTAGTGAAGAAAAATGATGTTTTATGCATGTATTTACAAGTGCAGCATATTACTGGTCTAGCTTATTTCATGGAACAGTTTGTTTTAACACTTCTTAGCTAGATTATCCTTTAGATCCAAAGTTGTTAATTAGTGGTGAAAGGAGCTAGCCTGTGAAAGAATAGTTTGATTATCATCTTTTCTGCTTGATTTTGAGAGATTTGTGTAAAAATTGTGATGAATTTTGCTTATCTAATCTAATCAGGTCAAATAATTCAATGGTATATATAAATTAAGGTTTATTGGCTCATTGGTTCATGGGTTAATTAATATTTCCATTTCATTGTATTTAAAGAGAATAAATATATCAGATTAGCTGCAATTAATTATAAATTCCATGTTTCTAAGTAGGGTGAGATGTAAAGGATAGGTTGAACTGCTTGAATTCACTATAGCTGTAGGTATGTGAGTTTATTTAATAATTTGATATTTTTCTTTCATAAAATACTGTCTGTAATTTATGTATGCTGTTTGTTTTCATTTTCTAATTATAAATACAATTTCTAAATTAACATTGCTTAAAAAAATTTACTTCAATAATTTTGCTTTCTTGAAAATAACCCTTGGTGATATGTTTTATTTTCTTGCTGTGATTGTGTAACAAATAGCTTTAAAACTTCTTTGTAGCATAACGATGGACAGAGAATACATTGTAGTCTATCTTATATAATTAATAGATAGTGGAGTTTGACAATCATCTTTTTTTTAATTTGAATTATTTCTTGGATTGCATCTCCTTAAAAATCTACTTAGTCACTGTAGTAAATATTATATAATGCATGATTGCCAATGTATTTTTCTTTCTGTGTTGTAATGCTGTTATTATTTTGTGCCATACCAGTAGAAATATAGGTGGATATTATTTTGGAAAAGAAGCCATTTTTCCTAAGTATATAACTCCCTGTATGTAGGATCAATTAATTTCTTGAAATATGAATTATGAAAGAATATTCAGGTGTAAATAAAAACTAAAACCATGCTTTCTATCATTTGTTGGTTTGTGGTGAAGAATTTAGTCTTAGTAGAAGCCAGAAAAAGGTGTAAACAATTAGTGGCTTTGGGTAGCTTCAAAGTGGCCTCCTCAAGGTGCATGGATGGTCCTCTGCATTAGATGATTCATTACTTCAGCCAAAATTTTTCTCGCTCATTTATATGTATATGTCGATTAATTCCCAAAAAAAGATTTCAATTCCAGACGTAATAAAATATGAATTGGTAGTGTCAACTTTATTTCAACAATCAACGTTGACAGTTAATTCTCATATTGAGGTGTAATCTCTTTTGATGGTTTTTGCCAGTGTCAACATCAAATGTCCATGGCAGTCTGAAGAAGCGAGCTGCTCCTCCTCCCCCCACAGTGCCCTCGCCTTCCGCTTCTCCTTCACCTTCCTCTTCATCAGCTGCCTCGCAACTAGCTGCCGTCTTAGCCCCCTCATCATCCCCTTCTCCTTCCTCTTCCTCCTCGTCTTCGTCCACCCTCACTACTGCACACCCATATGCAACATTACCATCCGCAGGCCATAGTCACAGTCGCACCACTTCCGATCCTGTGGCACCTTCTCCCTCAGCATCTGCACTACTCCTGCACCACACTCATCAGCACCACCACCAGCTACACTCACATCTCCTACACCACCCTCACCAGTCACACATGGCTCAGCAGCAGGCATCACCTTCTGCCAGAGGTCAGGTGAATGCCACTGCCCATAAGAGATCTCCATCAAGTGATTCTGCAGCAGTTCCCGGAGGGTTGTCCATGCAGACCTCGACCCGTAGCTCTGTGCCAGCTGGTATGCACCTTGGTATGTGGAATAAATCAGACTCTTATCTGTTTGAATGCATTGCAAATCATTCTTTTAAATCTTTGTATCATCAGTCTATCATGGTTGAATTAAATATATTTGTATGTCAGATAAATTTCCCTTGTATAATCAGGCAGTGACATTTATTCATTTGTAATAAACATTATTCTTTGAATGCTTTGAATGGACTTTTAATGTTGATGTACATCCAATTTTTTCTGATGACTATTAGTAAATGATTTCAAATCATCCAGTTGCAAGGGGATAGTTTTATACTCATTACTCTTTAAGAGATGATTTTATCAACTTGATCCAAAAATGTTTGTGTAAATTTCAATCATTTAAGTTTCTGATTGGAACAAATGAAATGAGAAATTTTGTAAATTGTCAAAATATAGTTGGCATAATTCTTAGAGAGAAAAAAAATGAATGTAATTTGCTTTTAAATTATTGTCACCTGTGTTTGCATATTTCAGTGAATCAATGTTGTAATAACATCTTTCTTGTCTTCAGCTGGATCTAAACTAGTCCTGCCGCCTGGTGATCATATATCGATGCTCAAACCTACAACCTGCCCTGCCTCCCCAAGTGGCAGTGCTTCACCTTCCTTGGAGAGACCAGTTGGAGGGGTACAAAGGCCTAGAGGACCACCCCCTCCAGCTCCTCCTCTTTCCAACAGTCCTACTGGGTCTAGAATAGCCCAGCCAGCCCTCTCCAATGGTAGATCGAGTGAAAGTATCTCATCTGTTTCATCAGATTTGGAAACTGCAGGGACAAGTCAAGCAAACCCTGTACCTCCTCCCAGAAAGGTCAGTTTATTGTTCTAATGTTTTTTAATTTAATTATTTTTCGGAAAGATAAATTTTACTTAAAAGAAATTATCTTTCTTGTTATCAGTGGTTTTCATTGTACATGCATCCTTAAGTTACAAAGAACATTATATTTCAAGAGTTGATGGGTATAATTCCTGAGGTCAATAAAAAGTAGTTTAAAGTGTGTTTTATTTTTCCTTTATGTCAGTTAAAATTTCATGCTTTTAATAGTGAATTTCATTCAAATGATTTAAGCATTATGGCTAAGATATTTGAGTATTGGTATGCTGTCATTATCATTCAGGAAACTTTTAAAGGTTTATTTTGCATAAATAAGTAAATCTCTACTGGTTTTGTAATTTTAGTGGAAGATATTATGAAAAATTATGAAATCAGTCATAATAAAATCAAATTATTTGTGGAAATTACTAAGTTTTTCTTAGTACTATGTAATTAACAAATATCAACTCCAATTTAGATAAGGAAACTAATTATGTTATTTAAGAATAATGATACATTTATTTTCTTTTTTGTTTAATATTTTTTCTTTTCAGAGAAGTACAATTTGATTTTTTGTTTATTCCATATATTTTTCCGTATTCCATTCCAGTATTCCATAAATGCCATCCTCTTTGCATAAAGCTTATGGATATTTTCTGTGAAAATGAATATTCGTATTTTCTTATCCTGAATCAAGTTTTTAAAATTATCTACTGCTACATTTTTATAAAACAATGAAATTAATAAACTTTCCTTTGAAAAGCTCATATCAATACAGAATATTTTTTGAACTAAAAAAATCATTATTAATTTTAACTGAGAAAAATAACTAAAAATTCTAGTATATTAATATCTTAAGTTAATATGTCATTTTGTGTAATTAGATATTCAGTTCCTGAGCTACAGATGCATGCAATTCAAGTTCAATTTCTATTTTTCTTATTATATTTACCAAAAATTCCAATTTCTATACCCCATCAATCAGTTTTGGTCCTTGTCATAAGAAGCAAAAGTTTATAAGTAAGTTTAGGAGGCATCAGTAATAATTCAGTCTTCTCCTCCAAGTATTGAACAGATGTTAATTCTCTTCTAATACCTTGAAACATGCAATTATATACATAGTAATTGATTTTTAATTTTATAACTAAGGTCATAATTTTAAGTTCGGCATTTTTTATACTCACTCTTACTGTTTCTGTGTAACTCACATGCTAACCAGTCAAATGATTAATTATCCTCTTCTTTAAGTACACATTTACATAATTAATCATATTTAACGATTATAAGGTAACAGCTTTGCTTAGCTGATCTTTAGTCTTAAATGTTGAGCGATTCTCTTTTTGTGGTTATAAGGTTGGGATATTATAATTATGGAATTCAAAACAATACTCCTACAAACTTTTTGGTATTTAACAAGTCCGTTACATTTAATCATTAACAAAGATAATGTTACTCTTCTGTATTTTTCTACGTTTTTTAAGAATCAAGTTTTTCGAATACAAGAAATGGAACAGGGAGTTTCACAGATGTATTATTAAAGTTTTCTTTTCTTTTGCATTGGCACAGTCAATTTAGATAATAGGAATTTTCATACAAAAATTCCTATTATCTAATGTTATTTTCATAAAAAAATAGTAATTAATTTAATTTCATCATTAAAATCATGCATGCTGTCCTCGTTAACTATTTTCAGTTTTCATTGCAGCTAATATTTAGGCTTACCCTCTTGTAGCCATTATCTTATATTAATGAACTAATTCATTAGCATTCCATGTAAATTTAAAGGCATTACATTTGTAATGTCACCAAATTACATTTAATCACTTTCATACATCTAGCAAAAAAGGTGTGTATGATGTATTAATATAGATCTTACATTTTTGTTCATTCCCTAAGATGGTTATGATACAAGTTCTAACCATATACAGATAAATACAAAATTATAAATTTTTGGTTATAAAATCAACTTATAAATTCCGTAATCTGTTGAAATATTACCTTTTCAATAATCATATTAGAGTACATAAAATTTTCAGTCAGTATGGTAAATAGTCTTTAGCAAAGAAACTCTCTTTATGGAATATGATTAGATATTTCTTCAGTTTGGGAATTGTGTTATCATTTCATATTTTACATTTTCACTAGCTTTGTTACTTTTTATTTCTCCACCAACTGAGTAAAATTAAGCTAAAAACTGGTAATAGGGCCAAGAAATTCTCATGTATCATTACAAAATCATTTAAAAAACATTTTATATCATAAAAATATCTTGAAATCTCATACTAACACTTCTTGAATTCAGTTTTTGAGCAGTGCGCCAAAAAATAACAATACCTTCTTAAATATCTTAGAAGAAATTCAGCATTTGCTCTTCTAAAGAATCTTTCCTATGCTCCATCTCTCCATCTTACAGAAAAAAGAGCGAGCAAGGCTTGAGAGTTATGCTGAAGAAGGTGACCTTCAGCTGACCTTGGTATGATTGTTTGAAAGCTTTTGAATGAATGTTAATTCTTAAACTGTTGGGGTTTGTATTCATAATTTAGCAACTCCATAACATTGTGTGTGTGTGTGTTTTTGTGCATGTCTGTTGGGCTTAATGATATGTTTGGATTCCTTCTGCTTCTTAGTGTTCTATAAGAAATTAATGAATTACAGAAGAAATATTTTATCAATTAATTATGTTCCAAATGTTATAGGATGAAAAAGTTCACATCCATTAGCTCTGTATTAGATAGCAGAGATCAGATATTCTTGAAATAATCTATGTATAATATGATCTATATTATTCAGCATAAATGAATGCTTCATAGTATCTTGCAAAGCTCTTATTTTAAAATGATTATATACTAAGACATTTTTTCAACTTATCCATCAATTATAAGGGTGTAATTTTTATTTTTCCGTGAATTATTACGTATATCTATTTCCTGGTACACAACTTGAATCCCTTTCTTCTTTCATTACATGGTGTTAACTTAGTAAAATAAATCATTTTGTAATCAAAGATTTGAATACCTGATGGATGTTTTCATATTCTCTCTGCACTGCACCTGTATTTATGAATTTTCGTAGAATAAGTATTCATTTATTCAAATGTAGAAAACTTTATTTTACTGCACATGTTTTGAAGCTGGATGTTGTTTTAAAAATTTTTGTTGAGATGCAAACATATAATTAATATAATACTTACTGCTTTGATGTATATCTTGATGTTGATCTTGCATTCAATCAGGTGCTTTTCAAAGATCATACATACCTGCATACTATAAAGTACAATTAGGAAATTAATTTCTTCATCCATTTTCTATGGATGCATCACTAATTTTAAACGAATAAAGTCATCATCATAAATAACTCCAGGATAAAGCAGACTGAATTCTTCTCTAATTTTACCATTCATTTCTCATTATTAGGCAAGGAAAAATGCTGCATCATAATCAAATATTCATACCTTTTATCTTTTCTGTTTTTATTTTATTATGAAGTATCATTTGATGATTTTCATATATATTCAATCAAATAGTTTTACTGTGGAAATATAGACATCTTCACAAGCATATTATTTTACATTTTTATTAAGTTCTAAACACCAGTTAAAGTATTCATTAGAAATATAGCTATGCATAGAGTTTAATACATTTTAAGTTTCTTATTAGTTTCATTATAATATCATAAGCAACATTAACAATGCTTATTTTTGCTAACTTTGTCTTTGCATGATTTTCAGTTACAAATCTTTTGAGATGAAAATACACTTGCATATTCAGTGTGACATTCAATTATATGGTTAACTAAGTTGCACAATCTTTATTAATTTTTATTTTGGGCGTTTTCTGATCTGTATTTTAGTAGGTATTAGTAGCTTGCAACAGTTTTCCTCTGTGTGTTATCGTTGTCCTTCGAAATACTCAGTTGTTTTCATGCCAAGCATGAATTCTTACCAAGCCTCATTCTAGATTTTTAGGCTACATTAATTGATTCATTTTCTCATATTTTGTCATTCTAAGCAGGTAATTAAACTTTCCTTTTAAGGTTCGTCCATTAATTTCTTCTGTTTCTTTAGTTTCTGTAGCCATAATTTTTGGATGCATTTTTCATCCAACATTTCATTGCTCCTATTTTGTTTTTAAATTTACATCAACTCCTCAATTCAACTGGATTAAGGCAGCTCAAATTAGAATTTTATGATAGAGACAGAATTTATGCCATATTATGAGAATATAGGATACATCTATTAATTATAATATTGCATAGATAATTTTATTTTTAAGTTATAAATGCATTTGGCTTTTATTTTTTATGTTCCTCATAAAATGGATTGTAACAATTGTTCTCTAGGCATTGTTATATTTGACAATGACATTGACATTTTATCATTTTCATTTATCATTTCTCAAAGAAATATTAGCAGATGTGGATCAACAATACTTCTCTGACTATTTTTAAATAATATCTTGAGAGCAGCTATAAGATTTTACAGTTTTATGTATAATTTTTTCTTTAGATGGATGATGTTACATGGACGACTCCTTATTTATATGTTTTTTGTAAGTGTAACTAACAACTCGAGAAACTCTATCCTCATCGTAAATAGATAGTTTTTTTAATTTTTCCTTCTTCCCTCAAATTGTGTGATGTACTTCCTTTATCTGTGAGCTTGTGTTGCTCTGTATGGGCAGCCATATTTCTTCTGTCCCCTGCAGAGCCTGGAAAGCGGTGGGCTCCTTTCCAACGGACCAAAGGATGATGGAGGCAGCAAGGCGGGGGTGGACGCTGAAGGAGGATCATCCACTAGGCCAACTGTCTTGCGGCGTTGCAGAGCTCTCTATGATTGTGAAGCTGACAATGAGGATGAACTGTCTTTTAGGGAAGGAGAAGTGATTATTGTTACAGATGATCAAACAGAAGATGACAATTGGATGGAAGGAAGGGTGGAAGGAGATCCAAGTAGGAGAGGAATGTTCCCAGTCAGTTTTGTGCATATGTTGAGTGACTGAAAGATATTTGGCTTCTCAAATCTGTTCCAGAAAGTGATGCACAAAAGAGTTTTTGTATCAGCCCTTTTCAAGGGACAGTATGGAATGTGTTCTCACAATGTGATCCCAAAGCTTTGTGATACTCTAATTGTTGGTGATTTGCTGTCTCATTGAACCATATGGCTATCAGATGATGGCTTTCAATATATATGTATATATATGCTTTCTTCGAGGCTTTACAGCATACCCATCAGTTTGAGTGAGTTTTGGGGACTAGATGTACCCTACTTGAAGCCTGTGTTTGCTTTGACAAACTATACTTCCTAGCGCAAATTCTTCTGCGTAAATCAGCTGCATGTCCTCTGTGATTAATTTCTCTCTTTGCAAAGAGGAGTTTTGTACAGCATACAAACTTCTTTTATCTCAATTTTGTATGTTTAATCTGCAACTCAAAACTTTTTATGAATGCTTTTTATGATTGAAAGAAATCATAGCTTTTTGTTGTTGGAATGGAAAATCATATTTTGTTCAAAGATAATTTGTATCAACCTTTATATTTTAAATTAATTTACCTACCATTTGAGACTCTATAACTTATCCATGAAGAAAATACTTTATAATTCTAACTGATACCAAAGGAGAATAATATAATTGGGTAAATATTTTTTCCTATAACAGTTAAACATTATCATAAAATACTTATCAAGTCATCTAGTTAAATTTTAATTAAATTTGTTTCAAATACTTAACTTATGATTGGATTGAATTATATTTCCTATTTATCTCTTGATTTTGAAACTTGAGGCCTTGTTGTGCTAAACAATATATTGCGTAACATCCTTGATTATTTGAGAATTTTGCATCATAAATGTTTTTATAAGGTGTATTAAAATTCCTGTGTGTGACAACATATGTATGTTTAGGAAACTGCCTAAAAGTGTTCATTGTATTTTTTACAATTCATTCAGAAATTCATATTTCATGACAAGGTTGTGTAAATTACTTGTTTGTGGACATCTGCATACAAGAAAACCAACTTTTGAATTTGCAAGTCTATCCTTAATGATGCTTATCATTGAAAAAATTATGTTAATTACCAACCTAATAGGGCTGTACATGTATGCAATCATGGAGATCTTAAATATTTAAGTGCATAATTTAGAAGTAATGAATTGAGTCTTCTGTTAAAATTCAAGAGAATATAGTATTTAAAATGGAGTAATAATTGAAAAAATTTTAGCCTAATTGGACAAATTCTTCCTGCTTGTGAGCTTCTTGTTTGTTATCATATAAGAACTCAGTATTTGTCTCTCTCATGTATTTGGTTACCAGTACACAGGATATTCCCTTACAGTGACAGATATTGTGCTAAGCTTTTCTCTAACAGTGTTATTGAACCTGTATCTTCAAAGTAGTCCAAATGGCAGAGGGCTTGTGAAAATCAATAGTGAGGGGTTATGGATGGACTGAAGATTTTCCCCTGTGAAACCAAAGAGATTAATATGTGCAAGTGTTTGTTTAAGTGTGTGAGAGCTTGTGTGTTTGTATGTACAGGGCTTGGCCCTCCCTCTTGCCCTACCTGAAGCAGGACGTGCTTCCTCCAAGCACTTTTCTTGCCCACTTGTGTAAATTGTAATATAACAGGAGGATATGTACATACATGCAAGGAGCATTAATTATTTTGTGAATCAGATATAATTAATGTAAATAGAAAACATATATGTGATTATGTACAGTAAAAAAGCATATATATACCCATAAATATAATATATATACAAAGAGAAAAATACCAATGAGACCATATATTTCTCTGTTGTTAATTATTTCTTTTGGCCTTGAGCAAGGATATTTGAATAGTATCTCTTTATGGCTAAGTAAATGGAATTAGATCATCATTTCCCCTACTCAATGAAGTTTCGTATTACCTTAATTTCTAATTGGAATGTAGATGTGAAGTATAAAGCTTTTATTATTTCTCTCTCAATAAGTGATGGTTAGGAATCATTTCCATTTAAAAAACCACAGAGTTCACTTACAAAAGTTTTGTTTTTACCCATGTTGAAAGTCTTGAATAATTGTGTATAAGATTTGTAAGGAAATGTTTAGAGCATGGAGGATTTATTTTTGAATTATTGCTTAAATTATTATGCACCTTACTCCAATTGAAATTCATATTTTATGTTAAATTAATTAACAATAATGATCTTATTTCAAACACAACATTTTGGTAGTTGATGCTGCTTTGAATTCTAATTTCAATTTTGCATCACTGTCCAAATATATTTCTGTGGTTTGATTTTCATATTTTTTTAGTATTTCCACTCTCTTTGTCATTAGCAGTATGTGTTTTATGAATAATAATGATACTTACTTCAGGATGATTTAGAGAGTAATCATGTTTTCATCTCTTTTGCCTGATTTTATTCAGAAAAGACAAAGATTCAAAGAAAACTTTTCGTGAACCTCATTGAATGTTTCCCTAATTTTTCTTCTATAAATCTCATTATTTCAAGGTTGGAATCTCATTTTTGTAATTAAATGTATTGTGCCAGGGGATACCATATGATAATAAGAAATCAAGTACATTTGAAGCATTAAATTTAGCTTCTGCGTCTTGAGCCATACATATGGATATTTTAGCAGTAATAAATGGCTTTAGACACTCCTGTAATCAAGGAGCTTCCAATTATCACATAAAAATAAAATAATGTAACAGATATATACTGTAATTAAATAAATATTTATTGCAATAAAACAGCATTATAATCATTTTTGGAGCCACGATGAAAATTCATCCCTGTATAAACTTCAATTACAAAGTGATTTTCATCAACAATCTCTACCTGTGTTTTCTAAAATACGTCGTTTAAAATTTCCAGTTAAATGATGAGCTCATTTTCAGTATTAACAGAGTGAATATTTGGTATAGAAAGAGTTGTATGACAATTAACTTGTGCTGTTTCTTTATGGTTATATATTTAACCGTTTTAATGGTAGCCAAAAATCAAATTCTTGTTCGATAATATAATTTATTGATTTAATCGGTACCTAATGAACTCAATCGTCACTGACTTCTCTTTCATAATCCCTCCATCGTCGCATTATTAAAGATATTATTTATGTGAGGCTGATAGACAACAAACAGCTTCTTTTTCTAGGGTGAATAGCTCCTTATGATAACAAGCTAACTTGCATTCCACGAAAATGGTTATTGAATAACGTCATCCTAGAGCTCAAGACCGCAAGGAAGTAACCACTTCCGAATTTTGTCCTTACAACAATTAAGTTACGAAATGTCCTGCGTTCTGGGTGCGTTTTCCTGTCTAGAAGGGTCTTGAGAGGAATTTCCTGACCATCAGACGATTTAGCAATTGAATCGATGTCGGGGCAAAAATTGAGGTTCGGTTTAATATTCAAGTACTCGAAGAATAAATAGCAAATATGGAATTTACAAGCAAACTAAAGGAGCTAATCGAACAACATATGAAATAAATTAGGAGTAATTTCATTTTAAACAAAGAATTACTAGGTTTAAGAGCCCAAAAACATCAGCAACCATTTTAAGCAATAGATTTATGTTCACGAACCACTAAAAAATCTTAGGAACTGAAGGTCATGGTCTGATAAACATCTGATTCCACGCATGAAAGGAAAAAAAATTCTCGATGTATAAAAAAATTGTTGACATTCATACGTAACGTGACTTATGAAAATACAATACACCAGCGGTTTCGGATTTTCCAGGTAGTGAATGGTATCAACCAATCATAGAAGCGAGCTTAAAATGTCTGGTGCCGCTCAATGAAGTCAACCATTCACAAGAAGCGTTTCCGGATGTCTCAGAAGCCGTGGGAAGATGTTCCAATAAATACACAGCAAGGCATAAACACGAGAGGAATCTAGTGGATTTATTTCTACTATGGCTAAACAATAGTCAATGTATTTAACGATTCTGGACGCGTATTATGGAGGTGAGAATTTCTTTTTAAATATTGTTCCAATGAGAGAGTATTTTATCGAATATTATACTCAGGAAGATATATATTTAACCTTGGATACCCTTGTATGCTTATGAAAAGTCTACCAACGATTCTATACCTATATCTTACCATTTCCTGCCAGGAAATTATATAGTCGATTTGAATTGCACTAAAAACCCTTACCACTAACGTCAGTCGTTTTCCTTTCGAAACTTCCGCTGATAACTTCGCAATACCCAACGGATGTTTACTAAATAGTTGTGATAACAGAGGTTTAGATTCATGCATAGGACGATGCTGTGACAGAGGTCTCTTGCAATCACTTAATGTATGTCGTTCACGTCTTTCTCGAGTAAATCAATGACGAAACTGTTTTCTTGCTCTTTCCCCTCAAAGAAATTTATCATTGCTGATATTATCTAGTTCAAGGTGTTTCCAACGAATTGTATGTCTTCTAGCGTATTATTAATTTTCCCTAGTTAAGAATCTACAGGTATGGAAAAATGTTTCTCGTATTTTATAGAAATGCGAGATTTCAGTATTTTAGGAGTATTGTCAACGCGGTATTGGAAGGCGCCAATCACGAAATTGGTCGAAACTAATGTAAAAGTAGGAACGTCAACATTGACATTCTTAGCCTCAATAGGAAACCTGACAAAATTTTTACCTCAAAAATCCTCTCAAATATTTAGTGATGTAATATAAATGTATTCAAAAGTTAGAATTTTCTGATTTTCTTGTGATGTTGTTCTGTTTCTGGGTCAGTGGACAAGAAGGCTGCAATCGATCGGTTTACGGCAACGTTCCATCAAAACAAACACTCTGAGTAGAGGACGCCTCGGTTTGGCTCCTTCTCCGGCTTTTTGTATTTTGTGGTTAAACTCATTATCTTTCAAATGAAGAATTATCATCTTTATTAAAAAATCCAATTTTTACAATTTAATGGAATTCTTCTCATCACTCCATGAGTTTTCCTCCTCCTTCTTACCTATCGAAGTTAGTCAAAGGAATAGAAGTGAGCGAGTATTTCGATTTATGTACTATATAATTCTGTGAGGATTCTTATCCCCGTAGTATCTCATGTGATTGTAAAGGTAAGAAAACAGCAATGTGACATTAAATTGAGAAGCTTTAAACATTTATTTCCGTTTCGAAGTATTAGTTATCATCTGCAGTCCTGTATTATTCGATTGTTTAAATTACGAACTTATTTCCCATGAAATTATTCATTATGATTATTAACGCAATAAAAAACTCCTATTAGAACGATTCCCCTTTTATTGGTATTGTACTCGGCTTTCAGATGAATTTGATGTTTTCAGGCCATCATTGTTTAATGTGTATGTTAATTTCATCGATTAACTTTGTATGAATTATTGCAGTTAAATTTAATTTATTATGTGTATGCGTAGTAATACCATTTGGTAATTATATTCTATGTCCTATCGAAAACAATATTTGAGTATTAACAAGTGCCTTCCCGTCGGAAGATACTTGTCAATCACCGTCATTGTCAATGAATTCTTTGTTTGTCTCTAGGCTGCTTCTCTGCTCTGGTTTATCATGTCGACGTAAGTTCGAATGAATTAAACCTCGAGTCAGAGCTTGTGCCCAGCGTGGTGGCTTTGGCACAAGAAAGAATTGAGCCACCAACCCGCAGTTCGACAACCCCCCAGGAGAGCGTAGTTCCCACTGCTTTTGGGGGGGAAGAGGAAATGTCAGGGGACCCCAGGAACTCTTCCGGTTCTCTAGGAGGAGTAGTTGTTGTGATGGAAGAAGGAGGTCGGGGTGGAGGAGGAGAAGGAAGTGGTGTAGTGGTCGCATGGAGTGCTCTAAGGGAAAGACTTTGGGAAGATGGACAAATGCCATTCTTCCTAGTATCATTCTCAGTTCTGGGTCTTCTCATCCTGGCATCTGTGGTGAGTATTATCTGTGGTTATTGAAAATACATCTATTTGCTCAATATTAAAACGTCATATTCAGTCAGTTTTCTCTATTAAAATTTCAATACAGTTACTTGGAGTTGAAGCTGTTTTTTTTTCATTTTTGGTAATTTCAGATAATGACATCTATAATAATATTATTTAAAAGGATTGGAATGAGATAGTGTAATTTTATGTAATATTTAAAATCTATGTATATTTATCATATTTATATTTATTTTATAATTGTGTATGTATTTGTTTTGAGTTTTGTTAAGTTATAATTCTACAAAAATTACACGATGGATTTATGGATTTAGTGTTGACAAGCACATTTGTTTTGTATATTTTATATTTGTCTATTTGAAAACATGAATATTTTTCTTGAAACATATTATACCTAGTTGCTTGAAAAGTTTACAAATAACAAAATGAGTATGTAAAAGGTTAAATAATTGAGATAATAAGGGATTTCCCCTATAATCTTGATTTTACAAAGAAAATTAATGCCTAGTTAAAAATTTTACTTTCCAAGATATAGTGAGTGTATGTTCTGCATTTAATATTTCAAGAATTAATTTGAATGGTACTTTTAGTATCTCTATGATAAAATTGTTCTTAATCATTTTCTTTTGTCATCAATTTTGAATGGATATTGATTATTACCCCATATATGGCTCATGAGATAAGATAAGGGTTGAGTATTGGATATTATATTTATCCTCCTCCAGCTGGTAAAGATAATGCATTTATTACTGATAAGGGAATGACCTTTTTCCTATCATATGGCCTGTCATATGCTGGATGTTTCAAATGCTGTCAGTCTTGTGAATTGAGTATATCTTGACAGCATCATCATATTCTAGGACTAATTAGTTTAGCAATGGTAAAGTTTACTTATAATTTCACATTAAAAAAAAAATTTAATGGTAACTAAACTTATAGTTGAAATATTTAAAGTCATGTCTACTTTTTCTTTTGCTATTCATGTAGTGTATGAGATTGGGTCTCATAGCAGCTAATAGAATTTAGATTTACATCGAAAGATAAAATTTGTAATCTTCCTATTCTTATCATCTTTTTTGATTAACTAATCATTAGTAAATGTAAAAATAGGCAAGTCAAGTACCTGTACATATATCAACTGGAATTAGACACAGCTTTTATCGGGTATAAATTTAGTCTTCTAGGCTCTCTAGATCTTTTGGGTCAAGTTATGATGAATAAGGACATGTTGATTCATTCACTATGACTATGGAATTACACCATTTCCAATGAACTTATATTAGTACAAGGTGTTCATATGTGAATTTTTTATTTCATAGCTGCTTCTGTGGGCCAAGAAAAGTCGGGTATTGTTACCTGGAACAAAAGGACCAACACCAGTAGGTCACGGAAGTGTTGGAGCCACAGTTGTAGAAGTAGGAGGTGGAGGGACATTGCTCAGAAGGGAGAGGTGGGTATTTCATCCTGTGGTTAGACCTCCACTGGACCGCTGTGATGCCATTCAACCCAGACTGGGGGCAGTAGTAAGTGAGGAGGGGATTGAAAAAGTAGTAGAGGGTGGTGTAGAGACACTGGCTGTTGTAGGGGAGGTTGGAAAGAAAAGCAAGGAATCTGATGAAGATCTTGAATCTGCTGTAGAGTTGGTGGTGGTATCATTGGAAGATGATTGCAAACACATTGTTGAAGAAACCAAAAGAGTTGAAGATACTAAGGTCACTGTTGAGGAACCTAGTGGATTGGGGAAGGTAATCTTGCCATCAATAGTTGCTACACCCATTCCTGTTCCAGTTCATGGTTTGGGGCATGGTGAAACACATCCAGAGCCCATTCGTGTGAGAGCGAGAGGTCTTCTAGAAAGAAGGGGATCAAGTGCTTCTTTGACTATCGATCTGCAGCCTTCACCTCCAGTCTCAGAGAGGGCAAATGGATGCTGTGCTCCAGTTACTCCAACTCGTGAATGGTGGGTATATTTAACCTCTTTTACCTTTTGAACTCCCTGATTTTAACTAATAAGTTTCCTACTTGTTAATTTATAGTGTGTTTGATTCTTTTGTAGATAAGTTGTGAAAATATTTGTCATTTTATTCAATTGATGTATATATAACCTGTATTTTTTTAAATTTAATATTTTCCAAATTTATTATTTCTAGTTGGTTCTGTATTTCTATTTTCAATTTGTGATGCTTTCATTGCTTCGTACAATATAATTAGATTCATCTAGGTTAACTTCATAATGTTAAAGATGTAGAGATTATGATTTTTAATTATATTATTTAAAGTTTTATATTATCTTGAATTTGTGAAACTTTTGGACTGGAAATATTTAGAAGTCCTAATTGGTTAATGAAAGAATATATTTTACTCCTAATTTGGTTAGACATTCTTCAATTTATATGATTTATTTAATAGATGATACCTTAAGTTTGTACCCTAAGTTTTTATAGAAATTTTTTCTTTAAATTTTAAAAAGTTGGTCAGCATTACAAAACATTTAATTATTTTCTGTAAATAAAAGTCTTTTAAGTTATTTGAAGATTTGCATCTCTGCAGATGATTTTTACCTGAACTGCATTACAATTTGTGCGGAAATTGATAGGTAGTAATAAAGAAGTCTTCAGCTGTGTTAGTTCATACGAAAATTTACTTTATTATTTATCTCATTAGTTAAAAGTTTTAACACATTTTTAGACAGCCTATACTTTAGTGAAGGGTTTTGGTTCAGTAATTTATAAGGTATTGAGTTAATGATGGAATACCTTTTCTGATTTTTTTCTAATTAATCTAATTAATAATGTCATCAACCGACTTTTGCATATCTTATTCTAATCAAACAATGAAATTGAATGTAATAGTATTTTTAAAAAATATTTTAATTGTAGTTTTGTTGTGAAAACATGATTTTGCTATCTTTGTTTACTTCAGTTGCATCTTCACAGACTTTGGCTGTTATTCGAACTTTTCATTCTTTAGTATTTTGGTATCATATTAATTGTACCACTACTCCCATTCTCATCAAGCTTCAGATTCCTCCTCTCTTATGTTTTCAAGTTGACTATTCCATCGATTGTTTTTTCTTGAAATTTATTTTACCTGTTACTTAACTTTCTAATCTCCTTGTTTCTCCTTTTTATAGTTATTTAACTCTGTTTATAATTAACTTGATCTTTTAACATAATTTAAATATTTATTTTCTTGTCAATATAGTTTCATTCCTATATTATCCTAGTATTGTAATTTTATGTGCCTCTTAATGTCAGCTAAGCACATCTATTTATTTATTTAATATTGGTTTATGTATAATATAAACGATTTAGTGCATTTATTGATGCAATAATTTATCATGAATTTGCAGTTCCACGGAGGAGTACCTTTTATCTGCTGGAAACCGCTTGAGCAGAGGTCAGTTGAGAGTTTGTCTGAGAGATCCCAAAGCTCTTCATGCAGAGTTCTGGGAGGTTCCATCTAATCACCCAGAACATAGTGGAGTGGCAGGGAGTGGTACCAAGAACAGGTACCGCTCCATACTACCCAATGAGAGAACAAGAGTTAATCTTTCCGAAAAGGACAACGATCCTTTGTCTTCCTACATAAATGCTAATTATGTCAGGGTGAGTACCATGTTCAACAAACATTGTACAACAAGTTCTCAGTTCAGTCCATTCATATATTAATAAGCTGAACTGAGTATTAAGTTTAGCTTCATCATGATATTATGAATAATATTATTATACTCACTGTGCCTATTAATTTTGAGTCCACTAATTTTCGTAATTCAGCTTTTATTATACTATTTTTAATTATGAAATTTCATCATTATAAACTTTTAAATTTGGCTTATCAGCTTATGATCATTAAAAGATGTCTAATAAAATAATTTGATGTAGTTGGCTACTTTCATACTTAAGTATATGCATGTATGAATAATATGAGTGAAAAATGCTATTCAAAGAAATTTTTTGATTAACTTTATTTAATTTTATAAATTTTAATTATTAACTGCAGCATATTTTAGGCTTTAATTATTATAAGAATTGGTTAAGAGGAATCCAATGCATAGTGTTTTTATTGCGTGTTTTCAGGAGATAAATCTTTTGATTTAGTTAGTTGATGATTACTTTTTGCCACAATTCTATCCATAATTTTACAGAAAATTAAATTTATTATGGCTGTCATTTGTTCATATTGAAATGCTATTCTTCTGTACAGGGTTATGATGGGGAAGAGCGTGCGTATATAGCAACACAGGGTCCTCTGCCACATACAGTAACTGACTTTTGGGAAATGGTTATCCAAGAACATGCCCCTGCCATTGTCATGATTACTAAATTGCGTGAGAAAGGAAGACCTAAATGTGAAAATTATTTACCTGGAGAAGATGGAGAAGGAGATGAAGGTTCTTTTGTCACTTATGGGGATATAACTGTAACAGTTACAAAAGTTGTACCTAAACCTGGATATACTGTGAGAGAGCTGTTAATCAAGGTGCTTATTATTATTATATTGATTTCAATTTATGATTTTAAAAATACTAGGTTTTGATTAAAACTATTTTTATCCCTATGTTTTAGTATTATTACTATATTTCTTAAAATTTGCATGTTTTAAAGAATAGTGATAAAGTGTGTAAAATTTGTGAACAATTTTCAAAAGCAACATTTAACTTTTTTCTGTGAAACTGCTTAATTAATTCTTAATGTACTTTTTACTGTTTGGGTTTTTAGAGAGATGAAAGACACAAGTTAAAGAAAATATGATCAATGTTAAACAGAAGTGAAAAATAGTGACATGACTGGGACTCAAACCCAGATCTCCCACTTGCCGGGCAGGTGGGAGACCTGGGTTTGAGTCCTAGTCATGTAGTTATTTTTCACTTCTATTTACCATTGTGAAAAAGCGCACTCTTTAACGTGCAAAGAAGTACACTTAAATCCTATCCTTACTAAGAAAATATATTCGTTTTCACAGAAAGGAGAAGAAGTGCATTTAACAACGCATTTCTGGTACATGGGATGGCCAGATCATAGAACTCCACCTAGTGCCAAACCGTTGGTGGCAATGGCTCTTGAGGTGGAATCCATTCGAAAGAAAGATGGTGAGATTCCAGTTGGACCTGTAATAGTGCATTGCAGTGCAGGAATTGGACGAACAGGGTGTTTCATTGCCTTGTCTATTGGAATGAGGCAACTGATTGCAGATGCAAATGTTGACGTGCTTGGCACAGTCTGTGCCATGCGATATGATAGGTGCGTGAAACTCTTTAAAGAAAAATTTCTTTTACTTAATAGTAGAGATAATTATTGTACCATTTCTCATTTATTTATTTGGTAGCCTATTAAGATTGGCAAAGATCTGAAAACTTCTTGTTGAGTTTTTGATTATCCATTCATCTGAATTTCCTAGGTATATGATACTTGTGATATTAAAACTAGATTATATGATCAATTTTATTTGTTAAAAATAGTTTTTTAGCATGTTTTCTGATACTTTTTTTTAGGGGCGGAATGATTCAAACTGGTGAACAGTACGAGTTTGTTCATCGGGCCCTCTGCCTATTCGAAAGATCTCTACCAGATCAAAGTGGGGAGTGAGGTGGGCTACTTCTTTAGAGCTCTGTTCAACTGTCTAGCCGTAGCTACAGCCATTGTCGCCTGACTGCCCTTTGACACCAAATCCTTGGAAGAGCCCTTCAACAATATCCTCTAATTGTCTTGAGGCCGTCCATTTAGTGACCCCCTTGAGGAGGGAAAGGGTGGTATCTTTGGCCATGAAATTATTGACCACTCCACTGGTGAGCCTGTGGTAAAAGTGGTTCAGTAATGAGGTGTGTCGAATAGCTTGTTTCTGGGCCTCATTGTAAAAGCCCTTCAGCATATATAGAAAGGTCAGTCAATATTAGATTGTTGGGGAGCTGGTAAGAGTGGATTGCTGACACCTTGGTAATTGAATCAGATGTTAAGAAATGATCTGGAAGAAGTTGGTTGATAAATTTCTTGTAACGATTTTTTTGGGCATTCAATGGCATTCCGCCAATTTTTTTAGTATTATTTTCTAGTCCGTACGGTATTTACTGTATATTTTTTGACGGAAGCTGCAAGGCTTTTATTTTAATTTACATTGATGTGTTCAAACATTGACTGATGTATGTACTTCACTTCCCTCAGGAATTATATTTTTTCAGTTTGGCCCAAGTTCCTAACTTATGATTTTTTCTGAAATTTTCATTTAAATCCTTTGAAATAATTATTTTTCACATTGAATTTGTCACCAATTTTAGGCCACAATGAATCATATATTCACATTGTGGAAAAGCAGATTGTCTTATTCCAAAAATTCAATAATGTCTGTTATAACACCAAATTTTTACTGTTTTTACCGTCCATTTCACTGTTAAATATAAATTTATCATTATAGATATTGATGATTGTTTATCTATTGCTATGACCTATATTAAAATTAACAGAGAATGTATATTAAATCTAAATGTTATATAATGAGAGTTTTAGGACTGAAATGATGAAGGCTATGAATGGAATGATTGTTATTACTTTCGTGATAGAATTTAAGAATGGAAAGTGCTGGATGAGTAATTCGTTTGAGACATACCGATTAAAGATAGCATACTCTCTTTGTACTTGGTGTTTGATAAATATTAATCACTGAATTGTGTTGAAAAAGTAGCCCTATAGATATTTTTTCTATACATGAAAAGTTTAATCTAGTTTCCATTTATATTGAACAAAAAGTGAATTTTATGATGATTATCAGTTATATGTCTTAGTAGTTTACTGTAGTCAGTTTCATAAATTTCTTTTTAAGTCTGACAATTGTAATTGCATTTTGATGTGTCTTAAATATTATAATCTGCTTTGAAGTTATATCATTCACAAGATATATCACAATTTTAAATGATGTTTAACTGTATTAAATATATATGAAATGTTTCAAAGTGCAAAATCCCATTAAATCCTATCTCCCCGGTGGGTAAATAGCTTCTCACTAAAATCTTGTTCTAAAGATATGTGTGCATTGTGACTGTCACCCATGTAGCTCTCTTTTATCAGAAATTATAGTATTTATTAAAAATTGTATTACTCCCTGAGACTCAAGTGTAAGGCATCCATGTTTGGAATTTATATTTTTATTATCATAGCATTTATCATAATGTTGCCATTGATGTCTATAGATAATAAGTCTTATGAAGAAACACAAATAGTTACGCTTACTAAGTATCTAATTGTTCAAATGTGCCGTATTTGATGTTAGATGGGAGTATTGTTTAACTTAATGTCATCATCTTTCTGAAGCCAATTTTTTCTCCATGGTTTTATATGATCTACCTCGTGGGTAAAATTTTCAGTCTTCTTTATCATTCCCTTGTCCTCGCCTTTTGTCCTCAGTAAATGAAGCCAGTGTATTTAATTAATAGTAATTTAATTATACTTATCTGTTAGTATTATAGATTTGGATGTGTTCTTTTTTCAGAATTTGTGTGTTACTGTAAGCTATTAACAAGCAAGCTGTTGATAGTAATTGTGTATTTAAGAAAAGTATTAACAGAGGAATATGTGATAAATTACAATTATATAAGGCATATAAATACCGTTACTGAATCTAGTTTTGAATTGAGATTATTGAAAGGTGATGGTGAAGCCTGAATTTTCAAGGAAAGATCTGTACATATTGAATTACTAGAATTTAAAGCTCTCAAATTTATATCAGATCTTATGAATTGCCTATTGTTAGTGTAATACTTGATACTGAATTCATTAAATAAATTTAAAATATGTTAAAAACAAAGTATTTATATGCCTCAATTACAAATTTATGGCATGTGAATATTAATTCCCATTTTATTGATGGTGAAGATTAAAAAATGATTGTAAGCCATTGTTTTCAGGAAAGAATGTATTCCATAAAACCTGGCCCGATCTTCTTACCAAACTGAATGACTTGCCTAAAATCATTTACTGCTCACAAAGGAGTCCATTGATACTGAATAAAATTACTCAAAAGATTATACAATTTTGATTAATTTTTTTTCCCTTTATGCTAATCCTTACTAAGCGAATGCTTAATGATCATAACATCTTTTTTATATTTAAACAAATCTCTGAAGTGTAAATTCCTTTGAAGAATTCTTAGATTTCTGAAAAAAAGCATACTAAAGGAGGAAGGTTGTCAATAAAATTGGAAAAAAATAAGAATGAAGAGGAGACTAAATCTAAAGCTTGTGGTCATCCCCTACCTGTCCGGGATGTCAGAGAGAATATCTATAATTCTAAAAAAAATATGATGAACACTAGATTCAGCTGGAGGACAAAGACCAGGAATACAATTTGAAGACCAAAAGATAAAATCCCACCAGGATTATTATATTGGATAAACTTGCAGGGCCATGGACCTTAAGGAGCACCAAAGGGTGATAAAAAACAAGTCTCAATCACTCCGCTATCTCCATGCATGTGTGAAGTGAACTCCAAATTACATCACATAAGCTATTATCATGATAAAATTTCATTGCTGATTAATTTATATTTAACATTTTATAATTTATAAAAATAATATCTTAAGCTATTTACTGTCTCAAGAAAATGTCTAATAGAAAATGATGTAATGGACATTTTTGTGTTTGAAATTAAAAATTTCATTAGATAATGCTACCAATGCGAAAGGATTCAATCCAAAACCTTCCCAGTGGCAGACATATAAATTCCTGTTATTCACATGTGGCTTGATAACCAATTACAAAAAATACTACGGCTTAGAATTGTGGGTGGTTATAGAAATTCCTACCGTCCTTCCAAAAGAGCTCTTTGGAGCTTCAGGCAGTCATATCTCAATCATTCATCCCATCCAAAAAAGACATATGACTGCTTGAGGTGGCCATCTGCATGGAAGGAGGTGGTGATAACATTTTTATGATGAAAATTACAGATAGCTATAATCATTGTCTAACTTTAATATCAATGTTTCTGTTATTAAAATGGTTATAAATTACAGGGTATCAGTAAAAATTAAGACAAAGGAGTAGTGCTTGTTTTCCAATTCATTCATACAATTACATGTTCCAGAATCAGTAATCTCAAAGAAGTGCACAGGTTTCTGTTAGTTTCATGTGATTGTATAATAACAAATTAAAATTTTATGTTCATAATTTCTGGTTTTTCTCAGTTCCAGAAAACTAAATATTTTATTCATAATCTAGTAATTTTCTGTTTGAAGTGACGAATTTATTATATGGCTAAAATTTAAAATCATTTTCTATAATTTAGTACTGTTAGCTGCTTTTCTTCATAATTTTACATAAATAACTTTAGTTTGAAATTATTCTTTTTTATATTGTAATGGTAAATTAAAATAAATTTACTTAATGGTTTTCTAGGCATTCCTTGGTCATACTCTTCATGGAATATTGCACCACAGTATATAATATTTACAACAATTTTGCTGAATAATTCTAAAGTGTTTTCCATGTAATGAATTAAATTTCTATTTTCTCCTTCTCATTATTGCAAGAGAAATTAAGTTGTATCATATCTCCAAATAAATTTTGGGATTAAATGAATTTTTTTCCAAAGTGCAGACTAGTAGAGTGGAGGACATAATGCATCTGAAGTATTGCGTGAAAGTACAAAGCCAGCATTAGATTTTGATGCATTGGTCAAATATTCAATTGCTGCAGAGGTGATGCTTTGGTCAACTTTAGGTCCTATCCCAAGTACATTTGGGCAGTCCATCTCAGCAAGTAGAAGATAAAGGTGACGAAAAGTTTCCAGTTTTATAGATGCACTACCTCCATCAGGCTCATCTGTTAATAGCTCACATAACATGTTCATGGTTTGCTGAAGGTTCTGGAAAAGCATAAATTGAGAGGTTTAGTAGCAGTAATCAAATTATTAATTATGTTTATTTAAGAGATCATTTTATACTTCTAGGAATAAAAATTCATACCAAGTCCTGTTATTCATGAGGCATAAATTTTGCATATACTAGTAATAATGCACATGACAAATAATCATTTTATAGATTTGAAGTAAATATTTAATAGGTTACATCATTATGATGTACAAATATATATTGATGCATTTTATCTGTTTAATTTTTATCTTTTTCCCTCTTGGATGAGATGCAGTATAGTTGATAACTTTTGTAAAAAAATGTATGGAGCTGTGATTCATTTTCATGTATAGTAAAATGAGGTTGGTTCTTTTAAGTATAAATTAAGAATAAGTTAATTTATATTATTTTGTTGATTTTCTGAATTTTATTCCTTTTATGGTAGACCACCAGTTAAGGAGATTTTAAAGTTATTTTACCTCATTAAGATGAGCTGTTGCCACAGCAACCAAAGTCAACCAATCCACCGGATGAACTTCAGTGCATCCACAAAGCAGCAACATTTCCCTCAAAGCTGATGGGTCTAAGGATAGACTACTCCATAAATTTTTCAGTTTATCAACATCAACATTCCCTTCCTTGCCAACCTACTCCATAAAATAAAATTTTGATTTGCTTTTAATTTGAATTGTGCTTGAATATAATTAAATTTCTTAGCTATGCTACTGACTTGTTTGATTATCACTCTCAAAAATCCTGGAGATAAACCAGATTTGTTGTTGATTGGTGGATATTCCAACCTCTCTTTAACTGGTGGTCTTTCTCCATTTGCTAGGGCACGGAAATAGGCTGCTGACCATTTTAGTAAATCATATGGCTGTGTTCGAATAGCTGCTTTTGTATACTGTTTAAGAATTCCAGGGAATGTTGGAGGAACAGAGATCTGTTCAGCACAGTACAGATCTGTGGATTGTAAGGGCATTTTGGATGTTACCTGTTGATATAATACATTTAATTAGCAATTTATTTAGTGTAACTTAAGTGTTGGTTATGGAATATAAGAAATCAAATAATTATAAAATATTTGATGCTATTTTAATATTCGGTATTTTGTTCAGAGTACAAAGAAAACTCATTTATTTTATTAAAATTAAGTGTGTTCATTGGCAGGTAACTATTACTTCATAACAGATTGTACTTCTTTAGTGTTTATAGCAAGTCTGGATTAACAATGGTCTTATTCATTAAGAGAGTAAGGTGATTTACATTTTATCTCGTCTTTGATTCTGTTAAAAGTAAAAATATTTTGAATAATGTAAAAATTGTTTTAATCTAGCAAATTAGTTATTTTTACGGAGGAGAATGTTGATCACTTGATTCTGGGATTGCGAGGAGTATTTAAAAAGAGTTAAAGTTCATGCAAACCTGTTATCCGAAAGATATTTAGGAGTAAAATTTAAATGATTCTTTCCCACACTATATATTTAAGTTTCGCAATGAAAAACTTACGAAGTAATCTAAACATTGACAACAAAATATGACTTATATTTCGGAAGAACGGTGACTAATACAGTGTTATCAAGCATCACTTTGAAAAGAAATAAAACGTTTTCATGAATAAAAGAAAATCTTTCAGAAAATGTAGTTACCGAAATATTACCACGGTAATGTTTTTAGCTCTGTAGCTGTCGTTACCATAGTAACCAAAACCGTCGCTATTCGATAGTGACATCCATCGGCGGAAAACGGAAGGTTGTTGATGTGAATACCACGTGACCAAAACTTTCGAAGACAAACGTGAAGTTTATCTGAATATAGTTTCCCGGCGAAACAATTAAATATTTTCGTTTGTGAGGTGACGACTGTGAAAATGAAACTGATTGGTTTTTCCTGATGATGAAATGGAATTCCTGGGGGAGGATTACACTTGGCAAATAGTAACAGGTACGTGAGAATTTTAAGTAACAACTATTACGATCCTGAAGTACACTCCTCTTAAGCAATTAGAAGTTTGTCTATCAAGACTGCTTTCCATTGAATTCGAGAACAGATTCATATTAATTCTGGGTTATATCTATTATCTTATTTTGTTCGAATGATTTGTTCCATTATAGATTGTTTTCTACTGTTTATAAAAATCAGATGCCTAATTTACTTTATTTGAATAATGCTGCAATTCATAATTTTCGCAAGTGCTGCACCCCTAAAAAGAAAGCATAAATATTAATAATTAATGTAAGAAAATACTCTTTCTGTTTGATTGGAATGAATTCAATATAAGAATTAATATTCGAATTCGAAGTTTATTGTGCGCCATTTCAGTAGTGATTTATACAACAAATACTTACGAAAAGAGTTCATTGTCTACTTGAGAACAAGATATTAATGAATAATTAAACAATATACAGTAATATATATTCCTAATAAAACAATTAACAAAGTTTGTTGTAAAAAAACATATTTTGAACATTATTCTTATATTAATATTTTGGAAAACATTTTAAAGTTTAAGTTTTCAATAATTTAACGCGAGATATGCCAAACAGCAATGAGAAATTAATCAGTAATGAGTTGATTCAAGTGTTAGAGGAATTCCCTGGGTAGTTTTTACTCTAGCATTAAATTTACGTGTGCCATGTTCCGGCCAATGGCCGACTTTCAGAACTATAACGCAGTACACGCAACGAAGGCTTCAGATTACGTTTCAAGGATATCTGATGACGGGTGACAGATGACCATTTGAGTGAATCCATGTTAGTCGCTGATAAATATTCTCGGAAAACAAATACAAATTTGCTTAGTAATACCTTTCTTTTAATACTGGTGTGCACAAGTCGATAGATTAAATGTCCGTAATCGTGATATTGGCCGATAAATTAAGAATCTGCGTTGAGTGATTTATATTTAGTGAGTTTTTAAATAGTTTATATTCCGTTGAATACCCTTCTTTTATGATTTTTCCTCTTTGATTTCGAAAATAATTAATAAACGACCTTTTTGATAAAGTACCCTATGTGTTGTCAACAAAATCAAGCGAGAAAAGTTTTCGATGATACCATAACTGACCTTTATGATACTCTATGCTAATAAAGGAGTAAATAGTCGAATTCTGTTGCTTTACCATTTATATAATTTCCAGGAAACAGTGACAGGTAAGTTTTATCAATTTTATTCAGCCTGAGGGAGTTCTTCACCTCTTGTACGTATTACTTCAATTACTCCACTTCTTAAATTTTAATAGAAATGCGATTCTTTAGGGAGATTATTACAACATTTTATGCGCTCTTTAGCATGAGAAACATTTAATCAGAGAATTAACTCTTTGTATAATCCGTGTTCCTATAGCCTTGGTTACGGATCAACAAGAGTAGATTTACGCTCGAGTGGTTATTTTGTGCGCACATTCTCATATACCATGGTGCATAAATCTAACTAAGTTGTATTTTTAAATTCACTTCCTCACGCTGTATATATTGAGTGGATCACTTGGAATTCTCAAGCAGTATTCATTCTCCAAATCTTGGACTAGTGCTGTGGTTATGGAGTTAAATAACGAAAATGATTACTCATAATATTACCGATCGATTCAGTGCAGATCATAAAATCCAACCCATATTTTGCTGGTCGTTAGGGGGATTTTGTATTTGAATGCCATTTAAAACCTTGTTGCAATCAGACTATTCGGATCATCTTGAATGTTAAAGTACTTCCGACCAACACAAATAATCAATTTGGCGACAACTTTTATCATTCATCAATCAAAGCAATTCAATAAGCATGTTGACAATGCGCCTTTCATATACTTCTCTTTCATATTGTTTTTCATTGAAAAATTTCATTTCCCTTTTGAAAATGATTCCGACTCTGTCGTTGCGAGGATGACATCGTTTATTCTCGTTTTGATGCGGATTACTTGAAGCAGGAAAATTAGTAGATTATGGAAAATAATCACTGTGATTTGTACTTTCTTATATGTATTTTAATTATATTTAATTTGTCTTTTTATAATTCCCTTCTATTTAGGGAGATTGCTCATTTTTTCTTAAGCTTACATTTACAACATGAATTGTCCTTTAGTAGATAATTGATATTGTTCTCTTAACTCTCAACTTCCCTTATGATCTAATTTGAGTGAGGCAGAATACTTTCCGATTGTCTCACTGTAACCTTTCAAAATAAAGTATAATAAAGAAGAATGTTTAAAATAACAGCTGAAGACTTAAAAATTCTCAGACATTTGCGGTAGGAATAATCAGTATATCAGGTTTTAATGTTCTTAAACACCTTCCACGAATAAAAAGTAATCAAAGACATAACCAGTTTTTCACGATAAAGAAGTTTCGTGTATATATATGAATAATTAATACGTACAAACATTTTTCACTAAATTAGTCATGTTTCAAACTTAAGCTGCTATGAACAGAATCACGGAGACCCAATCATAAAAATTTGTGCTGTATGTTTTGTAGGATTCATTATGAAAAATATATTTGAAAATATGAAAAGTAATTCTCTATCTGCATCTTTGATTTTCACTCGGTAAACTACATAACCGACGCGTATGTTTAACTTGTACACGTCTCCATGGAAATACGGGTTTATTTACGAATGCAAAGTTTCAAAATCGCTATCCGTCAAGCTTCCAATAAATGACACAGAAAGAATAAAAATTTCATAGTTTTTGGGACTCTTAATAGCATCGATCTATCCATGGACTCGTCCCATCACAAATTAGATCCCTCCAATCTTTCATTACGTTTCCAACCTTTTTTCAACTTCTCAAACAAGGCCAATCATTGATCATCGCCAACAATACAAACTGTGTACGTTCGCGGGAAAATGAATAAATATCGGAATCGACCGATTAAATAAGTAAGTTGGCAACCCTTGTGTCGCGTGATTGGGGCATTGGATGCACCCTTTTTTTACATCGCGTGACTGCTGTCAACCTGCTCTCTGCAGGATTCGTAGGAAGGGGTGGGCTCACGCCATTGGCGCAGTGCCCCTCCATATCTCCAGAAGGAATCTCAGAGGCCCTTTCAGTATACCTCCATTCCTGGAATGCGAACCATTATTTTCATCTCGCTCGGATTCCGCCATGCTTGGTCACGTGATCAGATTCGATGGATTGCCAGATTAAAGTATTGCTTAGGAAGAACCGGTGAAAAAGAAATGTTATTTTTTTTTAACCACGTCATCTGTATCGTGACCGCAGAATTAGCGCGGGTGATTTTTTACGTCATCCATTATGAATTAGTGGCAAAAGGGATATTCTCAAGATCGTATCTCTTTCTGTTTCGAGTTTTTCTCTGACGTAATCGATTGAGCCGGTATTTTTAAAGTCCCTCAGATCATAAATTGATAAATGGAATATTTTTCGGGTTTTAAGTTTGATGTTTTGGAAGGGCCCATTTAGCATAATGATACTCATAAATCTAGAAACTCGTAGTTTGCTATTATAAGATGAGATTTATAAATGAGGCATATGAAATAGAAGACTTATAGAACCAGATGAGGGTTGAGGCAATTTAATTTTATTATCTTAATTGAGAACTATATATGGGAGATGATTCCATAGAGGTGTCACATACCGAGTAAACGAACAATATTTAATCGATTTTCATAAGAGAAATCCGTCATCAATACATGATGTGCAAACGAACTGTTTCTGTTATTATTGCAAATGTGGTAATCATGGAATAAAAAAACTTTTATTCTATGAAGATAAATTGTTTTTAAGTGTTTCGCACTCCCCGACTGAAAGGATAATTAACTAGAGTTACTCATAATTTCTTTCTATAAAGTGATCTCCTAAGTGTTATATTTTATTTATCAAACTTAAATCTCCGTATCGTGAGATGTATTGAAATTGTCTATTACAAACTTTGTAAAACGACTTTCAGGTTGAGCTATATTGTCTCTAAATTGCAAGTAGATAACGAATAATTAAATAAGAGAGTTAAATTTAAGATTTTTTATCTGCCACATTGCTTGAAAATTAAAAATGTATTTGCTCTATTTTTGGTTCAAAAATAAATATCAAAACTAGTGTACTGTTTGCAGCGGTAGACAAATATCGAAGTTAGGATGCTAAAATTGGTAGAAAAGAAAACTTTGGCTGAAAGAGTTTGCGAGATAGTTCAATGAATTCAGAGATAGAACCCTCCTGAATGAAGTTAAAGTTGTACGTTATTCCTGTTATAAATACTGATTTAATAGGAGTGAAAATATCGGAGAAAATTTTTTTATATGTTGCATGCATCTTCAAACTATACAGAAATTTGACTTTAATCGCATTTAGATTAAGGTGCTTAGGTAAATCCTTTGATGAATAAAGATGGGAAGTATTAAACTTGGTAACATTAACATTTGGTAAATTTTATCTCCTCAAATATAGTATATATTACAACTAAAAGTCTACTAAAAATTTACACATTCAGATGATACTATTTATATTTTCTTAAGATGTATATAGTCGTAATTATATCAAGTGATATTTGTTACTAAATAAAATAGATTTGGATTCAGAAGTTAATGGTCAATAGCGAGATATAATTCTAGCTATCACGGGCGTTAGTGAGGCCAACGTTTCAGATAATAAGTCGCAGATGTGTGGAACGCGAGATGATTAGGGCAATATGGTTTGCGTCAGAGATGAAGCTTAAAGGAAAAACTATGCCAACCTTAGCACTCAAAATTATTCTTTATACGATATATTCTTACCAGCAAACATACCTTCAAAGAGATGGGTTTAAAAACAGGATAGTAATTAGTGATAATTATACTTCATAGAATTAATTTTGAGTCAGTCCGTTGTATCGTTTGTTGTATTTTATGCATTTAATTGTCATCTTTTTAAGATTTCATACAAGTAAGCAAATATTAGCAGTCTATAGTTCTCATAAAATTTGCACTTTGCCATTCTTTTGGATATTTATTGCCATTTATTTATACCATCTTTGAACAAAATTTGATTTTAAAAATAAGAAAACGCTTTATCTAAGCAAATATGAAATTTATGTTTAATGTTATCGTAAAAGAAAATCATGACTAAGAATTTAATAAACTTATGAATCCAAAGATTACCTTATAAACATCTTTCAATTGAAATAGAAATGTTTTATCGACATCTACAATGAAATGAAGAGAAAATAAAATTTACCGTATAAGATTGTATTGCAAAGAATTGGACCTTGAATTTATGAATTTTGGTTATGCTGAATTTTCGAGTCTAACTAATATGTTCAGACAATTAAAAAGGGTACAGTGGTATCTATCCCTTTTAATGTACTCCTATAATTCTGTAAATATTTGTCTGGCTGTATTTGATGACCTTAGTAGTGATTGATACCACTTAATGGATCATAAGGTCATTTTTCTTTGATAGTTTTCTCAATCAAATAAGTTTCGTATAGTTTGTCAACTAGAGCTGTCGCCACAGTTTAGGCAAATAAAAAATACCTCCTGCTATTTTTGAAATTTACCCTTCCCTGTTTCTCAGTAACAGCATTCTACAAGGGAGGGGATTACGTATAATGTAGCGGTCACCTTTGTTCGCCATTCATGACAACTTTTGAAAGCACCGAATAGAATTTTGAGTTAGATTTTACTTTTGAGAAATTTGAAGTCCCCTAGTAAGAATTTAGATTTCAGTTACACTTTAATGATTTTATACTTAATATATTTATGACTTTAAATGCTTTATTGGAGTTTCATAGTAACCAAATTTATATTATCAATCTAAATTTATAATTTATATCTTTCTTTATGAAAATTATCGTAGCCAAGCCATCTTACAAGTTAGAGTAAAGTGTTAGTGTAAAACGTAATTCTATTTGTCATTGAAATAAATTTATGTGTAATATTTCAAAGATACTTCAATATTATATTTTGAAAACTTTGATGTATGATGTATTTGCAAGATTATTGCAGTAATTTATACTGAATCAGTATTTGAGGAAATCTTTCTTTATGTTAACATTTTTAAATATATAATCCTATTTTTATGCTTTCTGCCACAAAGAAAATGCGATATAAAAGGTAAATATTTTATGCACCTGAATCTGCAACTTTTACTGCATAGAAAAGTCAAAATAAAACCTTCAACCATTCGAATCCAAGAAATAAATAGCTTGAATGCATTATCCGAAATTCCGCTCGTAAAATAAAAACTCCGAAAGTTTTGTTTGCGCATTCCTCATAGTTTTGCTCATTCGTTGGAATTCCGTATTCTTTTCATGAGGTATGCAGTCAAAATAGGACAAGAGCCTATTATATTTTAAATTTATGTGACCAAGATCATGTATCATTCGACCTACTTATATATTTGGACTGCATTCATTCGAATTGTAAAAGAATCATATTCTTAGTATGAGAAACAGATAATAGTTTTATTATAATTCAGTTAATTAAAGGTAGAGTAATTCGTTGTTGATACTATCATCGGTTCTGAGAAATTTGTTCTATCTATGTACGTTAGTTTATTTGATTTGAATTCGGTCGTGTTTCAAATTTTGACTAAACACGTGTTAAAGAAGATTCTAAAATAAATTTTCTCTCACAATTACGTTTAATCTCATGTTTAGAATTGCCTTCTAACTTCTGACCTATCTCAATTTCCAAATTATAACAGAGACATGAGATTCTAGATAATTTGCCCTTTTTATTCTGCATGCAAACCCTTTATGTTGGTTGGTTGTTGTTCGTTTGGATACGAATTTATCTAAAATGAAGAATTGGACAACAGTGTTATCAGCTTAAATGATTCTCGCTATGGACTCTAAAATGCTATGCAATAATTATTCTAATTGATGATTGATGAATTTAAAATAAGAATTCTGTTAAAAAGTAGATTAAATTGACATAATTAATAGAGTATATAAGATTGCGTCACTATGTAAATGAGAATTAGTAAGGAACTTGAATTGAGAGTTTTATTGTCTTGTCCAATGAAGCACAAACAATAGAGAGGAGGAGAAAAATATGTTTTGGAATGGTCCGAATTAGATGAGGAAAGCAGATCATAAAATTATTTTCAGTATTATTCGTTACAAGCCGCGACGTGTTTGCTTTAATCTTAAATGTATAATCGAGAATTTCTGGATTCCGGAACGAATTCCATTGCGAAGACCTTTCTCTGGTTCTGAAGAATAAATAGAAATGAATGGAAAATATAGCAAAGATTACTTGTCTCGATTCATCACTTTTATTTGTGAAGAAGGACGTTTTTGCTCTGCCGAAAAGAAGCATAGAAGTGATATTTCAAAATAGAGCTGTGTTGAGGCTACTTCCGATTTAGTAAAGTGTTACTATGAATAACCGGAATCCTTGATATTGAATATATATTATGATATAATATTAAATAATTTCTATAAATGGAGTAAAAATCCACAAGTTAATTTTTTTATTAAAATTTATAGTTGGTAACTGCGAGTACAGGATGAGATAACTGAAGTCAGGCAACCCGCAAAAATAAAATGCTACGAGGGTCGCATAACCACACGGCGCCCTCATTCTCTCATTACCCTGATTGATGCGTCAGGGTTATACTAAAAATATTTTAGTCAATAACTTTATGAAGTTTGATTAAATTATAGTTTTCGTTTGTCAGTAATGTGGTCTTAATTTATATATAAATGATTAGAAAATAGTTTGTTCCTTTCCTGTAGAGAAACAATTCTTAAATTCAGACTTAATTTTCTTTACCACAGTAGAAACAGAAAGCAAATCATCTAGCTATTGGTTACGAAAATATCTAAGTATCGATTTCCTCAAGAAATTACTTTTACTATATTTACCTTATAATATGGTTATTCTCAACTAAAGTCCTGTATAATTACAACTAAATGGTAAAAGAGTGTTCGCTTGCTAACTCTTCGAGTTATTTACTATACTGTACAAAATGAAAACAAACATTTCTTCATTACAAAAAATAGATGAGAAAATTAATATGTCAAAATATACGAAAATACTGATGACTGATAACCGAAATGTTTATGAATAATATAAGCAAAAGCTTTTGTATTTCCTCGCGCTCGTATAATTTAAAGTTTACCAGGACTTAAAAACTTTATTTTATGTAAAAGCCATAATACATGTATGTTGTTGAAGAAGTTCAGCCCCACCTATAGTATATATATTCATTCGTTTAATTCGTAGAAGACTCTGAAATTTCAAACAAGTAACTCCCGTTAATTCTCCATAGGTTTGGATATTACTTTCGAAAGTTACGTAGATGAGTAAACTCGCTAAAGAGAAACAAACTTGAGGGCGTAAAAGATGAGAAATATCGCTGAACGAATGAGTGGAAGAACACGGAAGTCTAAAAGACAAGGAATTGAGAAAAAGGGTTTGGGTTGACTGAGAAAGCGGACCCAAGTTAGGGGAGGAGGGGAAGACAGGAGTCTTCCGTGAGGGAAACCATTTGCCGAATCGGGTGAGGTTATGTGGATAGGTTTTTGAAAGAAAAAAAAGCGGGAGATTAAGTGTGAGGAGATGTTTCTGGTCGAGGCGTGCAGAGGAAAATACGGGATGTAAAATGGTGAAAAGGGGACAAAGGAAAGGAATAGAGCGTAATCTACGAAATGCTTCAATGGTGTGCAAAACTCAGCATAAAGTTTCCCTCGCCACACTGAATTCGAAGTTTATAAGAAGTCGTGAACGGTGAGGAATGGTCATCAGAAACTTTCTTCAATTCCTCAGCATTCTTGAGGGTCTTGAATTGATGTTTACGTTGGGAATGAGAGTATGTTGACTTTTTCACATGATAATAAAACCTTTTTATTTTTAGTAAATGTTATGATTTGTTCCGTCTATTTGATAAAAGATAGTGTAAATTACTCCGATATCATATAAAGGGAAGGAAGATATCAAAACTTTGAGTTGTTATTACGGATGAAAATATTTGAAAATCCCTTTGGAATTTTCTTTTGAAATGTGTTTCAGTCTATAGACAATTCAAACTTACTTTAACTATGAAATAAGGCATGTAAAACTTGTTTGTTCTACTTCTTAAAAACCAAACAAGACTCAGACATACAGGTATTCAGCATAGTTCACGCTTTAAAATCGAACTACTGGTGAACATTCAAATACATATACAGTAAGACCCCGTCCAAAAAAGGTTCCAACTGTATTCTCCTAAGTCGCAATCCCAGTACAAACGCAGCTTTCCTGCGTCACAATTGATTTATTTTAATATAAGCTGAAAATCTAAATACTAGATAGAAAAACCCCATTTTCTTTTTCTTTCGTATTTTAATTTAGTTCGAAAGCGTCGCCAACACTTTCTAATCTTAATTGAGTTATTATGTCGGGTTTTAGGAACGCTTTACGTTGAGCCGAAACACCAACAAGATGGGAAAATAGAATGGACGTGGAAGAATAAATGTAAAGAGGTTAACGTTGAGAAGATTGGAAAATGTAATGGGGAGGATATTGGATCGAGGATGGAGGGGTGAATATCGCGTGACGAGAAAATTTTCAGCAAACCTATAATTCCTTTTGATTGGTTGAGGCCCAGCAGTCTCCCACACCAAAACTCCCTTTGGCACGTTCGTCGCACGAAGCCCCTCCTTCGTGAAGTTGGCTTCCATTATTTCTCCATACAGCAGTTAATTAAGTAAATGTTCTGTTTGTTAACCTGTCGCCGGCTTAAGCATGACCAACGGTGATTGCTTATTGTCCACAAGAAACCAGAGACTTTTTTTTATTCGAAGATTTCTTACAGTGCTCATGCAATGTTGAGAATATTACGTGAGCTGGTTTCTTCCTTTTCTTTATTACATTTTTTTTTAGATTTTGCATTCAATTCAATAGCATTATCAACAGAAAGTCTAATCAGAACTATTGTTAGAACATGATACGTTTTCTTCGCTACTCTTCTTTCATAGATTTGTTGACTGGAAGGTTTAGTTAGACATTGCAACTCTTATTTAAACTTTGAACTTTAGAAAATAAGGAGTTTAGAATTTTGTGTAATTCTCTCTAAAATCGTATGCATATCATTTAAACGAAGTTTCTAAAATAATAAGATATGAAACGAAAGAACCATTTCTGATTCACTGCTATCAAGTTATTCAGTACTTATTAATTCTATTTCATTTTTCATTTTATACATATTATTATTGTTATTCATTCTTGATTTGTACGAAGATAACTACTATCTAAAGTTCTTTGCTCTAAAATATTTTATCTTCCAGCCTAATGATTTCGAAAGACAATCTAACTGCTAAGATATATCCACTTTTCTATGTTTGCAGAGGAAATGAAAAAAACACATTAAGGTTAACTTAGATCTTTAAATTGGATCTTTAAATTAACACTAAATTTGGAATCTGCGATTCCTTAGGAGAAAAATACCAACCTATACAATTCTTCCATCGTGAAGTCAACTGAATTACCTCCAAAAATAAACTTATAGATGGTTTATTTCACTAAGGAATAATTTCTGTAAAATTATTACCAATATATTCTTATATTTCGAATTAATTTTCCTATATTATGTATGCATGGCTACTTCATTAGAGTTACAAAACTCTTTCTACCTTAAATATTATTAAAAGTGACATATATTTCGAATACATTATGTCCCTTCCATGCTCTTGGGTAATATATATTCTTTCTCCTTCATCCAGTGGAAAAATTATCTCTGATGTATTATCGCTGCAATATATCTCATTATAAGATATTCCTGTACAACTGGAAGAGCTAATATAATTCAAGATTCCGTAGCTTTCTGATTTATTGAAATTTTAACCGGAAATAAGAGATAGGTGTGAAATAATAATTGTTTCTCTAATAACCAAATTAATTAGAGTAAATTAAAATGAGAATTGAGTTTCACTGTTAATTAATTATACACGAAAGACTTTACATTTAAACTTATCTTTTGAAATATCCAAGACGCAATTAATATTTACTCTGACAGATTGTAATAGAGAGAAAAATTAGGTTGTATTTCGTACTTTTTTATATGTACTGAAACTTAGACTCGTACAATAATTTTAAAACTCCTTCTTTTACGAACCTATTCTGCTTACATTCCCATTCTCAGTTATGAATCGAAATAAAATTACGTATATTGAGTAGGCAATATTATTTATCATTTACATTATAATATACCTAATTTTTAGTAATATAATTAAGTTTATCTGATATTTTTTACGAATTGAAAGTTTGCATTCGTCTTCGATGAGTAACAAAGAAAATATGTATTTGATTGACCTCTGTAGCAGCTATATTTGTAGCTCAATTCGAGACATAATGATTGCGGAAGATGGATTATGATAGCATAACATTTTTTTGCTTTTATTGCTACTATATTACCTATTCACGAATTTAACATATGAATACCTGATTTCACTCCTTGTCTAAGGAGCTGACGTAAAATTCCATTTATGTACCTCGAATTAGAAATTGAATCGTCATTTATTATTTTATTGTTATTGCTGTAGATTCACTGTCATTAAATTGTATGTTACCTGAGAAATAATTGAATTTACTATTACAATGATTCAGTGCGTAGCATTGTTTATATATAATGTACTTTCCATATACCTCCTAACGCTCGTAGGTTTCTCTCTCCCATTTTATTATCACTCCCTCTTTTACGCATCGTATTCCATCCTAGAAAGGGAAATATACGCGACTGTTATTTCGGTTTAATACCGGCGGTAAATCCTACAATATTCATGGTAGCGGTTTCGGCGAGATAATAATAAATAGCTGGAAGAGCGTCAATAAACCACATGAACATGTTGCGTGCCTTCCTTTGTGATTTGAATCTTTCCAACTGACTCGAGTACGTGTGTCAGCCTTTTTAATACGCACTCTGGATTCCTCGTCATCTTCCGAAACACGCCAACTTCATAAGCCGCCATTTCCCTTCGTTCTTCTTCCCCTTCTCCTTTGTGATCTGAGGTTCCCTCAAGTTCGGTTAAGAAAGAACGCTGCGGTGTCATCGATTTTCGAGAAGGAGCTCTTTGCTGGGACGCTCATTAATATTTAAGTATTATTGCAGACTTCTGCACGAACAGCTAATGGTCGGAGAGTTAAGTAGAAAAATATTTTCGCCTTAAGCCGGATATAATCCTGTTTGGCGAGTAAAATTATTTCAATTTGTATAATATATTGAATTTAACGTAAACAAAACATGAATACGTGAAATAATTAAATTATTCTTGGTATATTCGCGAAAATTAAGTACCGTGTATCGAAGATATTCACTACTCTTTCGTTTGAAAGCCTGATTTAGTTAAATTGGAATAGAGAAAGTGATTAATTTTAACGTAAATTAATCTGATACTAGTTAAATATTTCATGCCAATATTTCAAATTCATCTGCATTACGATAATAATAAATTTTATTACGTTTAATATATCCATTTACGTCACATACGATATGAATACATGATTAATTAAATGTAGGGCATAGAAATAGAATGTCTTTTAAATTTAAAGGCCTTTTTTAAAGAGTTATTTTATTAATTAGAACCAATTCTTCCAATTTGAAGATTGCCATCGAATACAACAAAACCAGAATACTTCAGTTGAACTCTTTGATGCTTCTTATATCTCTATAATACAATGATGACTAAAGAGGAAAGTCAGTAAGCATGGAAAACACGAACCATTTGGATCAATGCGGTTTTGGAAAAGAGGATGAAATTGATCTGATATCTTCGAAGATCTTTCCCGGGCACCGTATTATTTGTCCCGATCGGTGCTTCCAAACTCACAATTTAGATACGCATCTCCTTTTTCCCTCAAATTTTAGCCCGCAACGCTTATGGAATCATCCACTATCTCTCCATCCAAATAGACGTCAGTGGCGACCCCATCCTGTCAGTCCTCTAAACATTTCTTCCATCGCACGCCAAGATTCCCTTCTGCACGCATTTTGTCCTCAGGGTCATCCATCAACACTTCCCGACAGCTTCTACCGAAAACGTCCGTCCATACCAATGAAAACCACCAGCTTTACAAAATGGCTGTCACTTGTACGAAAGCTTCTGCCCTTTCTAGAACAATATCTCGAATTTGATTGTTATTGTCAATACTTGTACACTTCTTCGAGTTCAACTAAAGGCGTTAGATTTTAATAAACTGATAATAACTGATAAATCAATAGTAGCATAGATTGGCGTAGGGCGGAATCTTGTTGTCACTGGTAACACTAAACAAAAGTTATAATGAGTCTAAATGGAACGGAGTAGGGTTATTCTATCCCTCGAAACCTTTTCAATAAAGAACAAGTTTGTTCTCAACATTTTAATTTTACGTATATCATGACAAAATGTGATATATGAAATCGCTACAGTTTGAAATTAATACATTGGGTGACATTTTCGTTTCGAAACTTCGTCCTATTTTGGATTCGAAGTATAAATGCGGAATTTCTGATTTTTATCTTAACAAAGTAAGAGTATCATTATTGAAAGCGATGGTATAGGAAACGAAATAATTTTTTATGGCGATTTAAAGGTAAAAAAACAACATTAGGATAGAATTGATTCTTCTGCATCATACTGTTTGAAGCGTTTGTATATGTACATAAAGGGATTCTAAGGTGAATTTTGATCAAGCACACTATTCCATATGAAAAGCCATCTCTGATTTTATTATAAAGAAAGTTGAATCATCACATCCTAAAGAAGATAGAGCAATTGCTACAACATTACTTAAATAAATATATTTAGTGACCAATATATTGAAAAATTACCTACTCTTATCGTAAAAAGGATAATTTAATATATATTGATAAAAGGTATAAGGATTTTCGCTGATTTACCTCAATTTATTTGTTTAATCTTTCATGTTATATTCTGATCGTAATTGATAAATATTTTTTGACTACCCGTCACTATAGAAACATTTTTGTACCGCTAATACATCCTTTAGATAATGCTTTTCGTGCGTAGTTTTGAACAATTATTCTTTTAAAAACTTCTCTTTTTCAGTTTATTTAAAAATAATATCTGTTGGCTCGTTTGGTTGCATTATTGGTGAAAAATACGATACGTGACTTTTTTAATACTTAATTTTATGATTATTGTCATGATAAAGTTCCGGAAGACTGAATTTACGAACGGATTTAAAAGTAAGAATTAATTCTATACTAAAGATATTTCTTATTCTTAACGTTTGTAATTGTTTTAGCTAATAAGTGAAAGCAGAAAATTTTAGACATCAACGAGAGCAAAATTAATGATTAAATGGACTGCTAAAGCTAAAGAAGAGCTGACTGAGAAAAAATTTCTAATTTTTTTCAGTCGTATTTTGAAGTTTTTATTTCTTCAACTCACGCACTTATTCCTTCTTTTCGTTTTCTTTTTTGTCCATGAGAAACTCCAACATTTCGCAAAAATTAACGGGTAACTGGGCATCAGCGTTAATTTTTCACCTTTTACCGGATATCGTGACGAATACTGGAAATCTTCCCACGTTTAAGAGAGAGACACTTCATCAGAAATCTCATCGGCTTGAATTTGTGGTTTGAGGGAAATTGGCTGTCTTGCGAAGCGTATCTCACTTTCGCGATATTTTTTGCTCGAATTATTATCGACTGCAATATCCGAACAAGTTTTCAATAGATACATTTCTAGGCTCTTTTGTTTCAAATCGGAATTTGATTGGTCGCTTTGTTTGACGTCAGAATCAATAAAGCTAATATTCTGAACTACACCACGCTTATCCATTTAAATTAGAGTGATTGCAAATGTTGAGGGAAGTTCTCAACCTTGAGTATAGTAAGAGGCTTATAGAAATAGCTGCGGTATGATTTATAGAAATATATAAAACTCAGTAAAGCATGGAATATAGCTTTAACTGGGATAAGTTGGAAAGTTTATTGGGATTATCATTGCGACAAGGTTGTTAATCGACCATATAACTTCGTATAATCAAGATGGAAATATATATTCCATATCAATCAATCAATCAAATGATGTGTATAAATACCTGTCTTCTTCGCATGTCCTCCATATAATATAATGTCGGTAGAGAGGTATATTTTAATATAATGTTCGTTATTAAGATATAAAAAGTAGTTTTCATTGTAAACAATCCTAGTAACATCCAAAAAATTCTACTGACGGAATATTACAGGCCCTCAGAATAACAGTTTGAAGTCAGGAACTATGAATCAACTATCTTTCGGCAATCATCCAACATATTTGACCTTAAAAATATTCTATATATGATAAACATAATACTAAGATCGATTCTTATGAATACATCAGTAATTCTATAGCAAAAACACCTATAGTTGGATCTCAAAAATGTCAATCTTCTCTTTGAAAATCGCAGGGAGAAATTTAGAAATGATTAAAGATATATAGATGCTTAAATATTCAAAAGATATTTGGTTTGCATCGTGGTTATAGAACATGAATCATAAGGTAGTACGATGAAAGTGATAGAATGTCATCAAGTTGTTATAATTACGTAATTTCAAAATATTTATGAGTGGAAAATTAAGAGCTCAAATTCGAGTCGGTGGAGTCGAGTATGAATCCAAGTTTCAGTACGTACGAATAAGTGAGAAATAAAACCTAATTTTCCTTTCTATTACAACCTGTCAGAGTAAATGTTAATTCAAGTGGAGTCGGGAAGGATTTTAGTTGTATTGATCAAAAATCATAGATAAGAGATATATAAAGAATATATCGAATAATGATAAAGTAATTTTGGCAAAATACAAGGAAAAGAAAGAGGGTTAGAAAAATTAACATTAAGCAGACAGTTGATAAGTAATGGGACAATATACTAAAATATGAAAGACGCAATATTGAATATAAGAGAATATCGTCCAATGAAATTTCAGTCGACTTAAATATAACGTAACGTCATTATAAACTTTATCGCTTGTTGCTAATGTTCCCGATAATTTTTTATGCATTCATCTAGTTCTAGATCGAGGCTCGAAGTTGCAAATCTATGGAAATATGCACCTAAAAAGAGCATCTTTTTTTCGTAGGATTCGCTGTTGATGTTTCACTGTTTCTTCCAACCGTTTTTCCTCCTTTGCCAATCTCCCCCTCCCCAACCTCACGACATCTGTTTTTCCCTTCCTCTGGTTTTCTCTTCTTCAGATAGCTGATCCGCTCCACTTGTCCATTGCACGGCGTTTGGGCCAAAGACGGAAATCGGCGCACAATGGAATCAGGTCTTAGGGAAAAGCAAAAAAATGAGAGGTTTACATGTTTAGATCCACTCACCAACACTTTTACACATTTTTATTCAGTATCCTTAGTGACTGTTTGTACATAAATAATAGGAATATATAAAAGGCATGTATATGTATATGAATAATACTTAACATACGTAATAGATAAGATAATGGATGGATAAAAGATGAATACTTTGGAAAGAGTAGATGAGTGTTCTCTAAATTATAAATATTTACGATGCACACTCATCACTTTAGAGTGTATAATTCCATGAACTTTGCACTATATCTTTTTCGAAATGAAGATTATTTGTAGATTCGTATTTTCCAATAAGAAAAAATTCTAACTAATTTTAATGGAGTTCCATTCTTACATTCTTAATTCTTGTTTTAATTGGACCACAACAATGTATTCATTATATTTAGCATTAGCCTTAATTTTTTATTTAGATTTTTTATTATTTATATAAATTAGTATTCATTATATAATAAATACATATATAGCGTTATTAGCATGAAAAAGCACATTAAATTCATAAAATATGCACCCTTCCCATGAACCCCATTGGCACCTCGCAAGGTGCATGCGTAAATGTAGAAGCATCCTCATTTTCTCTGTCGTAAAATAAAACTGTATAAATAATGTAGTATATATCTTCCCAAAATCAAAAACAGTTTAGATTTACTTTAATCGATCTATATTTGGTGGAAGGAATCGACTCTTCGATTGACAATCCATAGTGAACATTTCGGATAAGGGAGGGCTACGGACTCAAGAATTAAAACTTAGTTTTAACGTCATCTTACATGATTGTTTGTTATTTTATTTCTTTTTACTCACACCGCTTTTTTAATTCATCTGGATTGATATTCCTGCCAAATTGAACACTTTCCCTTTATCCTTGACCCTTTGTGTTTCGAAGTAGTTATTGGAAGTTCAAATTGAAGAGATATTAGTCCTCTAAGAAATAAAGGTTTTATCAAACATTCAATTAAATTCTTAACAATATAAATTATAAAAAATGGGCAATTTTTCCATGACTTAGTGTGCTATTTAATCCTCTAAGCATTTGCCCCAAAAATACTCTTTCTTTGACCTTCGATCCTCTTATCTTAGATTGATCTGAACAACGATTCGGCCTAAATTATCTTCTTCCCCACCACTCCCATCCAAGGCCTATCTTTCTTCGTACATCTCACGTGCAAAACTTATTTCCCCTGCAATCAATATCAAATATTGGGAAGGGCGGTTAAGACACCAAGAATAGCCCGCTTATCAGCCACGTGAATGTGCTTCGAATTTTCCTATCCAACCTGCGTGCCTTTTCGAATCAATCGGGAAATTATTATCATCCATCGAGATTTCCCATGAATTCCTAAGAAATATTTCAGACCTAAAGGGTTTGGCGTTTGTTTGGATTTTGATGCATAGTAATTTTCCACTGGGCAATAAATAATGTACTCAAAAGCACTAAGTTCACTGATAATTCAACCTATTCTATTATTGTTCTATAATTATCTTTGTTTAGAGTCCTTTTAATCAATATCATTCATTGTTTAAGATTTACAGATCAAGGCTTACACAAAATTTCAAGATATACATTTGTCTATATCATTTCAATTATTTACTTCTATTATCCACGTTTGGTTGTTACTGTTTATATGCGATTCTTGATGAAATTTTTAGATTTAAAATTAGATTAAAACGAATTTGGAGTAAATGTTGATTCGAACACGTAGGAAAAAATACGTTAAATAATTACGTTCCTTATCCAGAATTTGTTAATTTTAGAATTTTGAGAGCTTAGTTTATAAATATTTATAAGAGATTGAAACTCTATGCTAAGAAAAACATGTAAACTTACTCAAACTAAAGTTTTAGGGTCACAATGCAGAAGAATTAACAAAAAATTAAAAATTAATAAATGTCTTAAACTTGGATTTTAATTGTGATCCATAATATTTAACATGATGTTTAGGAGATTTATTGAGAAGGTTAATGCGAATAATTTTAGTGAACATTGACATCAATCAAAAATAGGAACTGCAATGTAACTATTGTACGTTAAGTAGTATGAATCGAAAAAAAAAGAATTTCTCTTTTAAACGTTTTCTCTAACATAAGACAAAATCAACATACACTTTCATATCCCTCTTTGTTTTTCATGAAACGTTTTTTCTAAGTTTTTGGCGCGAGAGAGTTCACCATATTTCAGTAGTAAACATGATTCATTTTCCTTTAAAGAGGCAGTGAAAACACCACAATATTACCCCATTTAATTGCCTCAAATTAGATCTTTTTCCGATGCTCAATTTTGGTCAACCATAAGGAAGTCTCTCTAGAAGGCATAGACCCCTTTTCTTGCATCGTTTCCACGTCGGAATATACCCACCATCGCCGGAGAAACCGCTCGGAATTTCCATTAAAAAGATAATAAGACAGCTTCAGATCATGTAGAACGAGAAAGCCATCCCTTTCTTCGCCGTAAAACTTCTTGCGATGCATCCGTCGAGACAGCTTCCTTTTGGAACTTCGTCTCTCTCTATGAGAATGTAAAATTTTGCCAAATGACTCCATTGTTTGGGTCTCGCCGCTTTCCTAAAAAGACACCCGTTTTTACTCGCGCTATCCTTCGAGGAAAAAGTGTTCTTTCTCCCATCTCCGCTCACAAGAGCTTTCAGGTTTCTCCCTCGCTTTTTTTTACACAGAGTCTAAAAGGTGGTTTCGGATCGATTGCCTCTCCCACGGAAAATCGCAAAACAAACCGTCATCGATTGAAATCTCCGCTCGCCATTGTGACTCACGCACTCGTGGATTCTGTGAAAATAATCAAAGACAAACATGGAGTTATTTCGAATCAGTTGGTAATGTATCAGGACCGCCGTAACTGATGGATCTGTTCTGGTCGTGGAGTTGTCACTTAAATTCTTCGATTCTTTTGGAGCCTTTAGCTGTCTGTCTTTCAAGTCGTTAGCTCTGTGAGTGGTTGGTTCCCGTGTCTATTCTTACAAGCCGAATGTCATGGAACGGTTTATTGTAGGTTATGTCGTTGGGTAGGTGTTCGTAATTGTAGATGATAATAAATATTCATTCTCATATTTTTTTCTGTCCAAGAATGCCCAATTCATAAAAAAATTAACCGATGTTTTTTTTCCAATTCACACGAGTTAAAAATGAAAATTGATAGACCATTCTATTGATGAAATTAAAATTCAGGTTCTAATTGACATTAACCTTTATCCATTTAAACGTTAAATGTTTAATAATATTGATTTTATTTACTATTCAGAAAGATAAAGATTTGATGAATACAAACAAATATTGCTTAGCTAGTTTTTATATTATAGTCATAACTGTTCAAATATTTTTAAATAAAAGGTTCAGTTTATCAGAAGATTTAAGTTCATCATTACATTTTTATTGCTCATATTTTTCGGGTATATAAGTATCTGTATTTTTAAAAAGAAAAACTTCAAAAGGTTTTGAATCGTATCTTATCTTCTATAGGTTCGTAATCTACTTAACGATACCAGATAACAGTTCTATATTTTGAAAGAAGAATACCTCTCAGGATATGAAATCCAGGGGAAATCACGATGTAGAAGTAGATTAATAATAATCTGCCTTTATTGAATCAGGGCGAAATTTAGTCTATATAGACCACTCTTACATTTAACCCCTCCGGACGAACACAAATACATCCCATCCCAGACCAGAAAATTTTCCGATCCGCCAGGACTCGAACCTGGGACCTCGAGACTTAGAGCACTGGCGCTCAATGCACTACGTACTCGGCCACCGAGGCCGGCATTAGTACTACAGATTAGTACAACTTCAAATACCTAAGAGTATAAATGACATGAAAAATTTAAGATTCTCTAAGTTTCTGTAAAGCAAGGGTTTACTAGATAGATTGATTTAATAAAGCTCTATGTTTATTTACTTAACAATATTTTCATAAAGATACTTATAGGACTAATAACTGTCAATTATTAATAAAATCATTGTACAATCGGCATTTCATTGTTGAACAATTAGGGAATAATTAACTTGCTAGTCTTTACTTTCTGTTTTAATTGTAGTGTCATTTTCTAATTTCAATAATACTTTTTCATATGCTTTGATGATTATCGAACATTTCCAATCGCTCAAAAAATCGTCATCGTCCATTTTCCAAGTGTAGCAGAACATCGAATTATAAATGAATTATCACGTTTCGCTAAGTAATTTCCATACTTGGCTGCCATTTCGAAAGTATTCCAGAATGTGGAATTTAATGGTGACAAAAAGACCATATAGATTTCTTTTGTCGCAGCTTTCCGTGCGAAACGGACTTATCGGAAGCCAATTTCTTCGCTTTTGAAACGAGACCAATTAGCAATGGATTCCTTGTTTACTTCATCTCCACGTCACTTTAATTTTCGCCTCCACCGAGTACAGGAGAGTTCATTGCCTCTCTTAAACGATCTATGTTCATTAACATCCTAACGAGTTTACTCTTCGGCGTTGCCAGGTTAATTTCTAAGATGGCGCGCGGTGAAATTGGGCGTTGATAGTCAAATGCGGCTCGGAATCCTTGAGATTCGATTATTGGCGCGTGGTTGCGAAACCTTAGGAAAATTCCGGAACGCAAACCACGCAGTAGAAATACAGAAGTCCCCTCACTTCCGCTGCAGATCGAACCTTCGAAAGGTTTCTATTAATTCTTTTGTTTTTTTCGAAGTTGTTTTTCAAACCAGTGTTTCATGCGCAAACAGACGATTGAGATAGGCTTGTCCTACTGTGTTTTTAAGCGGGAGAAATTTAATCCAAGCGCTCCTATTTTTTTGCCCTCAGAAATCAAGCTCCTCGCAGCTTTGTGTCTCACGTCCGATGCCAATTTAGCTTTTATTTGATAGGCTTGTTTCCTACGGTTTTATTCCACGCACTGGGCCGAGACGGCGCGAAGGAATGAATAAGAAAAGAGAAAATGTCATTTTTTTCTTCCTGTCCATTTTCCAACCGTCACAAAAGTGTTATCCCCAAGAAAGGTGGACATACACTTTCGACACGCATTGGAATGATTTTTATTACTTACTCGTCTTATTTATTTCCACTACGCATAGTCGGGTTTTATTGCTTTGTGATACCTTTCTAATTTCTATAACCCAAAATTCCATTCGAAAGAAATATTTGATGGCTTAACTAAGGTCTAAAAAATGATATAATAGTCTACTCCCGCTAGGATAATCTTCAAAATATGGCAATAAATTAGGTTACAGCTTTTTGATCTGAAAATACCGTTACAGTTATTATGAAATGTATGAATTTTTATACACTCCCATAAAATTTTTCTTCTCTACCGAGAATATACTATATAAGAAATATTTTAAAAATTGTAATATTACAAATTTGTTTCACTAAAAATTTTTTTTGTGTGAAGCATCCAATTATGGATGCAATGTCTTTTTCTTTGATCGGTAATTCAGCAATATTATCGAGAAAGTATAAAATTATCATGCTGAATAAAGTTCATAATTATTAATTCCAATTTATTTGTAAACATTTCATCTTATAATTAGTTTATACTGAACTTTGATTACATGCGGTTTTATTTTTTCATCCACTAGTCAATTTCCTTGCATCTACAATAACCGAGACGTTACTCGATAACCAAAGTTCCTGCTATTGATGTGCATATACCTGTTTAACAAGTAATAGTTAGATATTTTATCTTGCAATGCTTTAGTAATCGGTTGTTCAGAAATGACTTTTTAATGCAAATCCTCACGGCGTGAATTATAGTGTTTATTTGGTACTGAAAACTCAATAAATAACTTTGTACTTTCTTCTGTTGCTTTTCATAAAAATTCGCATTTAAAAAATTCAACTTAAATTAAACACAGAGCAATTTTTAAAAATAAAATTTGTTTCTTTATGACATTAAAATTTTAAAGGTAAAATCTACAGCACTTAAATAAAGATAAATAGAGTTGAATGACTTTGAAATAACAATAAAATTGAACCCAAATGTTTGGAACCACAACTTAATTTTGTGCACACCAATTGTATCCACACGAACAACTAAAAAATCCGTCACGGACAATTTAGTCCGCTCACCTGAATGATTGCTTCAATACGTGAATTTTAGGGTTCCTGGTCATCTGAGCAATTTGGAGAAAGCGGGCTGCATTTGAGATTCCTTTTAGTCCATTAAGAGTGGTTACTACTCGCATCAAAAAACTTCTTAGCCACGATTGAAACACAAACTGCATATATATGTATAAGTTAATATAGCTCCCTCATACTTGATACACAAAGAATTTTTACCCTTAGCACTACAAGTGCAAGGAAAAAAACGTAGTATACTGCAGATCTCCAAAGGAATTCCACATTCAATTCATGTAAATGTATATTTAATATTCCAATATTTACTGCGTTCTTCATTGAGCTTTAAAACTAAAAGCTGTTGGACGATGCGTCAAAATATCTCACGTCAAATTTTAGATTTCTTTCTCTCCTATATTACAAATTTAATTAATTCAGTCCAATCTCGTTCCAACTTTCCAGAATACGAACGCATGATTCTGGCGTTATTTCTTTCACACGCCAACCCCTTCCTCGCCCTTTTCTTTTCCCAATTTCGGGATAACAAAATCAATTCGTTATTCCCAAACCCCAGAAAGTTCCAGATTCGGAAGCGTGTGAAAAAAAGAATCACTTAAGAAAATCGAACGAGAGGTGGTGGGAGGTGAAAAAGGGAGGGAAAGCAGATCACACAGAGTTGAGAATCGCAGATTTTTTGGTTTCAAGGAAGAAAGTGGAACGGAGGAAGGATAAACTCTGCTTGTCTCAGCGGAACGGCTGCTTTATGATTGCCGCTGTTTAACTCAGTTATCGGTAGAGTGATTTAGGATCTCAAGGCAAAATCCTATCTTTCTCTCTCTTAGCTGATTTCTTCTCCTCACAGTTATTCTCATCCTGTGATCCTTTCCACTCTAACGACTGTTACGTAATACCCTTTCCTCCCCCACTCTGATTAAATGGCGATTTCGTAAACCGTATTCATCCCGTTTGGAGTCCCGCTGTTATTTTGGAAAGCAAAACGGATTAGTGTTTTTGGGAGAAAAGGCAATGACTTCAAAGACAAACCACGGAAGTGATCTGGTCATCTATTTTTTTGGGAAGTTTGTCAGTCAGTTTGGGTGTGATTCAATCTGAATTAAACTTTATCTATCCATATGATACTCTTGACTAACCTAAAAGAATTTTAATTTATTTTATCATTCTCCTTCGATATTCATCCTAATCAGGAGTCGAACCCAGGAATATTTTCATACAAATGCAAACAGAATGTATTGGATCGTTTTATTAATAGATATCTTCCACCTTGATGAAGGGTTTATATTGATCGCCCTGATCAAGTTATAGGTTAACGATATGGTCTATATTTTCGGTAGATATTAATATGATGGTCTAATTAATAATTTTATATGTAATGGGATGAATAAAATATTGAAAAATTCAATATGTTTATAAGTAGTAACTCGGAGTTTGTAGCTTTATTTTATTCTCTCATAGATTCATTTTGTTCTCTCATAGATTCTCATTTTGTTATTTCTATTATATATGAGTCATCCTTATATGTTTTACTTCTAGGCAATCGTAAATTGCTTAAGTGACAATAACCAACTCTTTCTTAAATTTTATAAGACAGGATATGTTACTCAAAATATAAAGTTCCTAAAAAATCTAGTTATTTTAACATATTATGTTTTTATTTATGTTATATATAAAGAATGTTGACAATTATAAATACTTTGAGGATTCGGGATGACTGTAGAAAGTTAGGAATTTGCGAAAAATAATTAATGGAATAAAGTATACGATATTGCTATGGAAACATTGCTAAATTTCAGTTAAACCGTTGTTTAACTTTTTCGGAATATTGAGATTTTATTGACATAATTAACGAGATGTACAAATAACTGTACACTGTTAGATCAATCGAATATGTTGTTATCACTAAAGTTAAAAAAATAATGTGTGTAAACTCAAACAAGTTATCTTTGGAGGATAAGGAAAGAAAATAACACTTTACTCCTGATCGTATTCTCCGCTTTGCGCTATTGATAACATTCATGAAAGCTTTCAGAAAACGAGATACAAATTAATAATTCCATTTCCCGATGCAATGTATAGGAAGTGGTACGTGTGCGGTTTCGGAATTCCTATGCGGAAGATTTGACCGCAAGGAAAAACAAAATTAAAAGTGGGAACGAATACAAAGGAATTAGAGTGAAAAATAGGATCATCTATAAAAACACAACTAGATCAGAGAAATCCCTACTAGACGTTCACTATGCTGAACTATTGCCGTGCTATTTATAGTATTACCATTCTAGCCACATTTATATTTACCTGAGCGTAAGAATTATAATTACACGAAACTTATTATCTTATTCTTTAATGTAAGAAACTATCTTTAAATCATCTTTCAGTTATAATAGACTAAGAAGATGATACAGATGCATAAATATCCTTTTAAATATATGTTTCTTTTCGCTGACATAGTTTTATGAAATAAACAGTAAATTATTTGAATACAATATAAAATGCTAAATCGAAAATAATATAAATAAAAATATAATTGCCATATTATACTATTTGGGAGTACGGAATAATTCATGAGTAATATATAGTCAAACTAGTAACGCTAATTCCGACATTTTTGGACATTCCTGCGTAAACTTTACTGCATAAGATAAAGTGTTCTGGTATAATCTTGCGGGACGCCATTAAAAATAGACAAAAATGAAAAGTAATTCGCATTTTCGAACATATTTGATTGTAAGGTTTTGTTATGTTATTGATATTTACTTATGAAGATAATTTTATAATGTAAAGTGCAATATATACTGGATTAGAAATGTTATTCTATTATTAATACCTAGGACTATTTATCTACTCTTAAACTGAGGTTGAAAAAGTTGTTCGTGCAAACTTTGATTCATAGTCGCGATAAAAAAATCCTTTGGAATTCCCTTTTGAGACAATATATAGAGGTACTTACATAAGCTAGAAGTAAAGCTAATTAATTACTCCTCCGAATACTCAACGGGTAATTTATGCACCTTGCTGAGGTAATAAAATGGAGGCTGTTAACTTGTCTTCCCCAGAAATTCATTACCCTGGGCACGCGAAAGAAAAAGGGACCAAGTTTCAAGTACAAAGATACGATTTTTCAGATGAACTTTTATTTTCTTTCGTAAAAGACATAGGTTTCTTACTTACTACTCCTTCCTAAAATAACAAATGAAGGTACATTTTGATGATAAATTTCTTGATAATTTATAAATAATATATGAAGCTTATTTACTTCTTCGTAAAAGTAAGTTTTAGTAAACCATTCAGTTTCCTTTATTACCCAAATAAACATTGCTGATAACCTAATCTATGTCAATTTAAAATTGTACAAAATCTCCAAGTACAGAGAATTTTAAGTCATTTATTCCTAGTATATATTCCTATCATAGGTCTAGTCCAATAATTGAAATCTTTCAATTTATAAAAAATATTGAAATATTTTAATATTTTCCAAAATTTATTTTCATGAAAGTTGTAATAAAATGTAGAGAAATATCTATGCTATGAAGTTGCTTTTGTATTCAGGAACGATTCAGGTTACAAGATTGATGAATAATATATACAGAATGAAGTGTGGAAATGCATATATAGGTATATAGGTATTATCGTATCTGTTTCGCATTAAACATACTATTACATTTTAAAAGAAAAAATGTAATATTCTTCAATATTATGTTATTGAGAAAAAGAATGATTTTTTGTCGAAATTATTATTAATGAATAATTAAGTTGTTTCGGTTGAAAACTACAGATTTTTGAGATGAAAGACATTGATGAATAAGTAAGTAATAAGTAAGTAAGATATCGAATTCACATGTTGAATTATTTAGAATTTTTATATTCACATTGTTTGATAAACTTTAAAAATGAATGATTGAGAAGAGCACCTTAATGCATATCATTTTCCCTCTTTTATAATACCTGCTTTTAATAAGATCCGCATTTATCGCATGAAATTCGACGTAATGATTACCTCTCAACATTGTTTCAACACCCATGTTTATTTTCCGTCGCCAATGAGTTTCTCAGACCGACAATCGAATCGCGCCTTCGTTTACCGACAGCACCGCAACAATCGCATCCGATGACGTGATCTAGCGACCATAACAAACACCGCCATTTTGTTTCCTCACCAAAATCGATGCGGTTAGGGTCTCCCCTCATCCCATCGAGTCTCTTCCAAGAAAGCTATCCTTTCGAAACTTTGGCGTTAAAATGAGGAAACACGTAAGCCATTGAACCGCATTGGCCACGGGAAATTCTTCAAGAAAGCATTGCAGATCATGCTGAAAAGCCCCTTGAATGGGTCCACCGGGGTTGAGGCCCTTTTCTCTAGGACAATGTGCCAATGAGGAGGACAGAGGAGAAAGTCCCCCACCAATTGGAGCGGAGCCGATATGCGTCGAACCCCACCGCCGTCTGCACATCTTCGCTTTTAACCACCGATTGTCTACCGTGTTCGATGAACCGTGGTGTGGAGTGGCGAGTCTCTTTAACACCTGTCATCGACGTTTTAATTACTCGATTGAATCGGACTTAACATTGAGAAGAGAGCCATTTTAACTTACCCGAATGTTCCATTACATTTGTGTGTAGATGGACTCTCTAATCTCTGAATATATCACATTCGCAAATTACCAAGTTAACTTAGCTAAAACGATTATTTGAAAAGAATTGCTTATGAGTTTGCTTTACATGGAGCCTCATCTCCTATTTTTATGATTACCTCTCAGGTGATAAATAACGGATATATATTCATTATTCATACTTTAACATATTTGATAACTTTCTTTGATGCTATTTAATTGTAGTAACAAAATAAGACCATTTAAAAAATATTGATACTAATAAATCAATACGAAGATATATTGCTCTAATACAATTTCTTTTTTCAATGCATCCTGCGAGAAGCAATCAAATATTTCATAACAGTTTTGGCTTTTGTAAATTTATTTCGTTTAAATACATTTGTAAAATATGTGCAAAAAAATCAAAAATTTCTGAGTCTAAATACGTATTCGCAACGAATAGTAGCTCCTCCAAATCATCCACTTTCCATTCAGAATAGTTCAAACTAACACTTTGATATGGCCAGTGACACATGGCAGTATGTCTACGAAAAAACTAATTGGAAAAAGTCCATCGTAAAAACTTCGTTTCTGAAGATAAAGATCCGGTTCAGCTCGGATCATCGTTCGCGCAGTCCTTCTTTTAAGCCTTTAAAACGTCTTCCCCACAGAGGATCGAAAAATACAGAGTTAAAGGAGAAATAAAAAAACTCTAGTGAAAATGGTCCGATTGGTTACGCACGAGCCCATTGGTCTCGCATTGGTCCCTTCCAAATGAGAATGCAATTTCGAAAATGGAACTCTCTCGAGTCGGGCGTCCATGGCTTATATTCGAACTGGAGGTTCCGTTAGATGCGAGCAAGAAAAAATTCCCTCCTTAAGTAGCCGTATATCCCGTTGGTGGTGGGCGGGTGTGGGAGGAATGGCATCTTAGGGCAGAGCAGTGGGGAGGGCGTATATATCGAATGGGACCAGAGGAAATGTGGATTTACGGAGAGAGTCGTGTTCGTCCGGGAAACATATAGAGGCGTTCCTACGCGACGGAGGACCGGAAGTTGTTGTTCTGAAGGACGTAGTGCCCCATTTGATCAACTACTCATTTTACCGTAAACATAGACAATTTTCGCCATCATTAAATGCTTTTTATACATCCAGGGTGGATTTTTGTGAAGAAAGGTGGCATTGATTGCGTTCTGGAAATTTCGTTGATGCCCTATGTTGCGTAGGAAGTTTCGATTTCGTCTCGACTCTTCTCTTTTGTGATTAAGACATATTTTGCCTTCAAAATGCCTTTAAATCAGTTGATGAATATAAATATTTTTTTATGAAAGCTAATGTCAATTAATCCAATAATGACTAAATTAAATAATAAATTTTGCAATGAAACTACAACGCATAGCTACGCTTCAAAGGACAAGTCCAAAAGTTACTCTAACATTAATTAAAGAGACCAATTCCGAACATCCAATTAACGCTGAATCGCGAAAAAAGTATTAGAATGCTCCCGCATTGTCTAATTTTATCTTTTGCTATTTTTTATCGCCAGCGCGAAAGTTGACGGAAGTTCGTTTTTTATATTCCCACAACTGATGCCATTTTGATGAGGAAAAAAGTTTTCGTGACTAAAATATCCGAGGTCGCCGATGAATGAAAAAACGCGCTGCTTTGGAAAACGTAAAAATAAGGTTAGAGCTTCGAATGAGCTATGAGCGGAACCACGTCGATTGACTTGGTTGTAAGGCTGCTCAACGCTACTTCCTTACGTTCTAACTGAAGTATTCCTAGTAACATTCAGAAGGTTAAGTCGTTGCTATATCAACCAAGTATAAACATTTATAACATAAAATCATTCTAAATTGTAGACGAAATTATTTAAATAATAAGTTACTTCTTACTCTTAGTATATTTAGATGATATGCATATTTTATTTTCAAATTGAAATCTATCTATGTAACGTATGCATATGAATACTATAAATAAATAACTTTTCCACTCATAAATAGTACACAAATATACATTCAGTTAAACTTTATTCATTAGAAATATTTCTTATGTTCATCGTAAGATTAGGAAGATAATAGTACTGAATGCCTGCCGCTAAATATTATCATATTATGTAATTAAAAATTAATATTGTAGTATTCACTTGTGTTAAGTTCATTGATTTTACGCATTAGATAAAAGTGTATGGAGGTTTTGATAAAATAGGACAAGGAACCTCTGCAACTGAATAGAATAGGGAATTCAAAACCGATGTTTTAATACGTGTAAATCTACTCGCTATAATGTTACCATCTATTCCAATAGGTCAGTAAATCGCACCATCAACTCAACCAACATTATGCTCCCTCGATCATCATGAACTTTTCTGTAGTTTTCTCCTATTTCATCCCTTCTCTAACAAAAACCGCAGGACGCCATTTCCACCCGTCTAATACTCTTGTCTATAATTCAGCTGGATTTTTTTTTAGCTTCGACTATTGCTGTCTTCCGTAGCGTCTTATTTCTCTCCGAATGAACTGAAAATCTCCTCAGCCGCAACACCAGAATTGAGATCGTGAATGAAATGGTGCGTAGAAAATGCACCATTCTTCACCATTCCACGTCCTTCCTTATTTCCCGATTGGCATCACTTAAATGCATTTAGACCTCAATTCGATCCGAAGAAGACAGTCATTTAAGAGAGATGTAGTAGCTCTATCAAATGAAAGAGCTCGATCCAATTTTTAGGTTCTTTTGTACTCGGTATAGGCTCTTGATTGAAGTTGAGACATTTCAGTTAGGTTATTTCCTAAAGGTCTTCGCCTTAAAATTGTATTCAAATCTGAGAAATAAGAGTGTATAAAAAGCTTTAATTAATAAGTGAATATTGATTTTTTATTTTATTATTAATATTTTAATTTATATAAAAATAAATTCCATTTTCCTTGCTAAAATTAGCTTTCTAATTTGTAAAATCCTATTCCAAATTAAAAATTTTCATTTGTTTATTTTCTATATTTATCTCTGAAATTTAGTAAATAAAACCTCTGTTAACATGGCAACAGCTATCTACACCTAAATCAAGGCTGTATTTGATTAGTTAACTATTAAAATATCGAAGCCTCTGTGACTTTTAAAAACCTGTGATATATAGCTGGAAAGTATTTCAGTCATGAGGCCGTTTTCCCTTCAGCGATTTAATAATTTTGTTTACATCACAACAATAGTTTTCGTATGTTCCGATATTATCCGAATGGGATATCCGCGATTAACGTGGAAATCCATTTCGGATTGTGTTTCTCGCAGCGTAGTTGGACGATTATAGAACAATCTTGAAACAGTAGAAATCTCAAGACCAGATTATCCATAAATCGTGACGGAAAGTGTCTTTTAATGTAGATCTTAGCATTCACTTTCAGTGAAGCTATAAACTAATTATCCTTGAGGTATCAAGTTTACTTCCTTTATTTTAACGAGCCATTTCATATCACTCATAATCTGACTTCTGTTACGTTCTTTAACCGCAGATAACTAGAATGAAGTGTTTCCTGTTACTATCAATTTTCAGTCTGAATGATGTCTATTAGAACTCCTTTACACCATTAACAGTAAATATGTCTAGAAATGAGCCAATTTATGTATAAGAAGATATTGAATAAAAATATTTTCTTGCTAAATTTAAATTAAAACTCTAAGTATATTGATTGTATGTAGCGATTTTAATTTCAAATTTTACGGAGATATTTTTAATAACTCCTTTCATATATACTTCTTGGAATATGATATAATTCTTTAAAAATACATTTATTACAAATTTTTTGTCTACATTTATATTACTACGTTTCTGATCGATTTCTTTGTAATAGAAACATCTATTAATTTTTGTCTAATTCCATGAAAAACACTAAATTCGAGATCAGTTTTTCCTCTCTGTTTATCCTATATCTTAAAGTAATATCCTTTATTAATAAACGAAAATGTTCTTTCCATTTGAAAGATTAAGGCACTAAAGTATTTGACTTAGGTTTCCCCCTTCGTCGTATTTTCAATATCCTGATAAGATAGAATATGAATAATGCATAATGAAAAAAGCATCATTCATAATATATTTTTCGATTTAATTGCTGTGAAAGAAGGTGTGATTTAATTCTGTTTGTTTTGAAGCTAAATTGAAGTTATGGATGAAATTGTTATCTTCAATTGTATATATCCTTTCATAGAATTTAAATATCTAATCTTATAAAACTACTGATTTATGCAACATTGACAGTCATGATTGAAATGGTTATCTTCAATTGTGTATATTCTTTCATAGCATTAAAATATCTAATCTTATAAAACTTCTGATTTATTCAGCATTGACAGTCATGATTGACAGACAGCACAGGTGCGATATAAATATTTTTCCGAGTAAAAATAGCCGCATTCTTTATATAAAAATCCCTATAAGAGTTGTTTCGACACTGTCACCGTTTTTCCTCATAACCTCATATTGGGTAAGAATATACATGTAATCTACCACACTCATTCATATTCAACCTTTAGAAGGTCGCTCCAATTTGCTCATGTAACGTTTCACAACATTTTAGTGGGAATTTTCGATGTTTCACGACCGCCATTATAAAACGGAATTTTAATAGTCCGAACCTCTCACGCAGCGGTTCAAAGGAAAATAAGCGATGGAAACAGCCTTGGGAGATGGTTCGTTTTCGGTAGAAGACTATTAAGTGTTTAAGAAATGTACTTTCTATCACGCTTCAATGATTCATGTTTTTTCATAAGCCAAACGCCAGTCTGCCTAGGGATGCAAAAATTGATTAGTGTATTAGGTTGGCTGTTACACACAGGAGCGGATGTGTGTTATTTTATTCTGGTGCAATTGGGTGCAAAATGCGATTGTCCGCGGAGTTGTGGTTTCTCTTCCCATTGTCCACTCAGCTTTCTTCCCTCCCCACTCGTTGCTATGACTTTCCTATTATTTATGCCTCACTTGTTTATTTGTTTTATGTGACTCGAAACTTGTCGGGTAACAGTCTGTGCTTCACACGCGAAAATACTCTATTGCTTATATGCGAAATTCTTGGTATTGAAATAGAGTTATCTATGACTAACTGAATTAACACTATTCACATGATAATTTCGTATCCAAATGTAATGAATTTATGAATAGAAAATTAATAATATTATAACGTAATGGCGGAATCATTGATTTATATATAAAAATAGTTTCTCTTCCAACGCTTACTTAGCCATTACAAAACAAATTTAGTAAACTAAAATTATAAACACTAACGGACGCTATTTTCATTGATACTCATTAAAATAATATATTTTAAATACTAGCATTTACGTTATTTTACTTATTTTAGAATGATATTCATATATTTATTTTCACGACCAATGCCATTAGTCTGAGACTAAAGAGGAATAACTTAACTTTAATCTATATCGAATATTCGTGTATTTTGTGTAAACTTGTAGATAAGAGGCGTGTATAATTATTGAAATAATTATAATGAAAGGAGGTTAAAATTGTAATCGCAGAGAAAATAATTTTTATTAACAAAATAATTTATTAAGGTTTAAAATTCATTGAGAAAAAAATTGATCGTAAAATTTTATCGTTCCCTTTATTAAGAGGTAATATGTTCTCAAAAGTATATGTTAATAGTTCAACTAACGACATCGTGCATCAGGTATCGCAAGTACAAACAAGTGCTTTGTAGTTATGATTATGCTCCTACAAAAATCATTTTTATAAAAAAGATATACGACAGGTGCTGATAGGAAAATATATTTGAGGCCGGCTCCCGGTGTAAATCCCCCAGGCCACACATTTTTTACATACAATATAATCGAAATTTTATTAGGATAAAAACCGAAGTGGAATTAAAAAAACAAGAATGTTATGAATGGATATGATAAATTCAAATCTCATACATATATGAATGACGTATATAATTTATATTATTATTGCATGTATTTTTTGGTATCTTTGACTTTAAAGCTAAAATAAACATCGCAGTTTTTGTTAGGAATCTTTCGAATAACCAAATTAAACCTAAAATCTAGTTTTCCAAACTCCTTTGTGTATTTGAAGCATTAATTAAACGAAAAGCTTTTGTAATCATGTAATAAACAGCTTACGGTTGAAACCTTCATCTATCATCCCATCACGGAAACGGAATCTGCACGTGCGCTTCAAAACTTCCGTGAAAATATGCGATCTCTTCTCGGCTATTAAAGGCTTTTTCTCCATCATTCCTCATCAGCAATCTCTTAACTCTTCTTACACGGAGAAAGCAATAACTAGGACGTAACAGATTGGAAGTGGATGTGCTCTAACTTTTTATGAAACTTTCTTTAAATACTAGTGCAAGGAATTGATTGGATAGAAGTATCCTTCCACTTATTATATAGCATTAAAGTTTTTTATATATACTTAGGGTAATGTAAAATGAATAAAAATTGAGGAAACATAATCTTCAAAATTCCTTTTAAATAAATTTTAGATACATGATAAATATATTTGTATATTATATTATTATACGTTATTGTATTATTGTACGATATTATTTGTACGTCTGTGAGCCGTAATAAAACCACGTAAAGTAAATAACCTAAGTAACCAAGCCAATACAATAGTTACTGATAGCATATTACTGCTACTTTAAGAGTTTGTTTGATATTCTATTATAACAACGTATTTAAGATACTAAAACAGATTTACTGTAGGATTCCTTTTATTTATTTTGATTTGAACATATACTCACATTGAATTATGCTTATTACTGATGGAATAAGCCATGGTTTTCTACAACCTTGTTATTGCTTAACAATCGATAAAGCCTTATAAAGTATCCCAACACACAATCCCAAAATTTCATTGTTATTCCTGATTAGTTCTGCCGGCCACAGTTTTTCGACTAGTGAATGGATGTCTGTGTTTGACCTTGTTAGGTCCTTCACTGCAATTTTCCAACGGTAGGATGTTTTTTTGGGAATTTAATCAGTAAATAAATAAATCATTTATACTTTAGTTGCATAATCGTTTCGCCAAGATGTTCAAAAAAGAAAAGGAAGCGTTCGGCTTTTAACTATGGAGGTTAGAAAATTCGTTAGTTCAGAATATCTTTATATATTTTTGTACAAATCAAAATAATGGGTGGAGATATTTAAGTATATATATTAAAGAGGTAAATTGTTCATTAGTAATTCATGAACTATACTGTAACTATCCAGAAAGTAGGTGTTCGTGCGGTCTTTGTTTAATAATAAATAAATGATCTTGTGTCAATGTATTATCACAATATTTCTCGTATCTCCTTCATTTCCAGTACCTTTTAGTTAATTGTTCTCTCTTTAACTCATCCTGTTATAACACTAATAGATTTATACGATTTGATTCTGAGAACATCCGTGTAGCAATTACATAATACAGTTGCTTCAATCTAATCAGTAATCGTAGGGCAAAAAAGGTAATTGAAAATATGAGTCGAATCGTAAAAAAAGTGTCGCTGTGAAAAATTACTCTCTTCAGGGGGAAGCTGAACTATTAAACCTACACGAGAAGCGATTTATTTAAAGGTGATTATGTCATCGTGAATTTGGCAGCTCTGCTTTTTACCTTCTAGATCGCTCACGATTATTCTTTTTCAAATCTTCCTTCGTCATCCCGTTCTCCTCTGGATTCTCCAATCTCCTCCTTTCTCTGGACCACAGCCAATGGAGGGGGTCCAGAAAGGATGTCAGGTAGCAATGATGCAGGCGACAAAAGAGATTCATTGCATTGGCATGTGTTTCACGGTTGGACGTAGGGCCTTCGGGCATGTTCCATGAACGGCGGGAAAACTGCTTTTTTGTCTCCCATCACCGTCTTATTAAGTGCCACGAATAGCTATATTACGACGATGCTTAATTAACGCCCTTTACTGTGTTAGCTTCTTCAATCGATCGTCATTTTTTTGCTTATGTCATCGATACGTGATTTCCGCTGTGGGAGAAGGGCATTGAACCGGATCGGATCCGAATATCGATGCTGTAATTTTATCGGAATGAAGGTTGCATCAGAACTGGAATTCTGAATATAATTTTTCTTTCAAGTTATCTAAAATTATATAATATTAACTTATTTTATCTATTAATATATTATTATTTTATAAATAAATTACCATAATTATATTATGTACCCTATATCGAATGAATTTAATCAACATTTGATGTGTGCGTAATATTTGGATAGGCCTGTTTAAACGTGCAGGTTATTGTTTCACAAATATTTCACCTTATATTTTAGAGTTATAGTCAATTTAGCTCTAAAATTACATAAACTTTATTAAATTTAGGAATAAAAAGGGCATCAGTTACAAAAATTGCAAAAAAGAAAGTTTCTACGAAAACAAACGAAGGGAAACCGAAACATGACCAAAATTTGTATTTTCCATTCATCTAGAACGAGCTGAAAATCTTATGGTTCGTCGCCCAGGTACAAGTGATAGGAGGAAGTACGCTATGAAAATGGGAACATTTCCTTGTCGTCTAGAAGTATTAACTAGATAAAATAGACGCTAAAGAGATATTTTATTGCAATTTTTGACTTGAATTAAAACTAATAACATCGCTCACAAGACTTTTATCCATCTGAGATTCACTCCCAAGGAGTTTGAAATGATTCGCTTCACCCTCAATGGCTGAATTTCCTGTTTCCTTGCATGATAAATATGTGCTTATTATTCTTCTTCATACTCGTTCAACTTCTAAATTCTGAACTTTTGTAAACTTTCTTATATTCGCTGAAAACATTGCGCAACTAATATATTTTCTTTTAATGCTCGAAATTTTTCTGAAATAAACAGGCATTAATTATGTTTTTTCCTAGAAAATTGATTTACTAGTCGTACTTTTAGCTGGATATCCAAAAAAAGTTCCATATTTGATACAAACTCTCAAAATGATATTAATAAAATCATAAGAGAACATTGTAAAATATCTTAAATTTAAACGACGGAACAGAAATGAGGGAAATATAAATGAAACGATGTTAAAGTTTTAATCCTTTCGATATTTCGATATTTATTTTCAAAACACGACTTGAGCCTGTTTCTTATTTTATTCATTAAAAGTAATTTTTTCATGAAGATCTATGAAGATATAAATTAAATGAACTGAAAAGTTATTAAACTGATAGGATAAAGAATTCATTGATCATAAAGAAAAACCTAAAGATTTTCTGCTTTCATGTGAAAGAAAAATTTACAGGATTTATTGCTTTGCAAAAACGCAGAATTTTTGCACATAAAATATTCAGTTTCAGTCAGGACTTAAACGATGTATCAAATTTTCACTGTATTCTATATTTTCCTCAAAATAAAGCCTCCTCCTTGTATTAAATACTCTTACGATGAGGCTAACTAATAAAAACTCTCTTACAAATCCAAAATTACATGTTGCCATATATCCATCTGCTCTCTGTAGTGAAAACACACCCTAAAAGGATTACCAGATGTGTTAAGAAGTAATAAAAAATTTCTATTATTTATCGTAAGCATTAATGAATCCCTTTCTCGTAGCAACTCTAATTACTTTCCCTCGAAAGACCTTTTTGGTAATTCAAATTACGTATTTCCAGTTTTTGTTCAAGCATTCGTTACCACATTAACCCATTAGAACGAGTTCTCAAAAGAGTGGAAACCGGCGCTTTCTTTTCATGATTTACACATCTGACGAGTCTTAGGACGGAATAGGTAATCGTAATATATTACCGCGGGGATAGCCTCTGATCGCAGTCCCGTGTTCAAGTGTTTTTTTGTTTCCTCTTGCATCCCATTCCGAAGACAAGTGAGCGTAGCTTCGCGTAGGAATCGGAGCGTTAATAAACAAAAGACGTATTTAGACCACGTTCCATTACACTTTTTTACTTCTTGCGGGGAAAAATGTGGAGAAGTCCGCATGCCGACAAAAGGGATAGAGTTGGAGATTGTCAATTAGAAAGGAAATCTCATCAAGACGTTTGCTCCGATTGAAACGTTTTGCGTAACTAGGCAATGGTTGTTATGCGAGGAAGGAATATATATACACTTTGGATGCGTGTTCCATACATCGAATTTTTAATTTCGAGGAAGTAAAAAATGTCGAGAAAAGAGAGAATTTAATCAACCAAGGAATTTTGGTAAAAAGTGACTTCAGTTCAATTAAAGACAATCAATCAACAGTTTTACTTTTACTTCTATGTGTGTGTCTTACGTAGGCTATTATGATTTTACTATGCAATATTAAATTCTAAAATCCTAGCATTTTTTCTTTGATGCTTTTACTAATTTGAAATATTATTTGCTCAACGATAAAAATATCTCAAATCCAATTAATAATCATTGAGAAAAACGGATAAACAAGTCCATTTATATAAGCTTGAAGCTCGTTCAGTATTTTATTTTTTCCCTTGAAAAGACATTAAAATTTTACAATAACAAAATAAAATGAAAGCAACTGAAATTGAATAAAGATTGATTAATCTAGAGCCCTTTATGAATTAATTTGTTTTTATCTTATTTTTATAGTTTTCATTTACTGATTATTCTTAAACTTTTTGTCCTTCTTACTGTTTGAAACGCCCCATTTAAATTTAATTCGATCGATTGCTTTTTTATTTATTGGGTCTTAATCAGAAAAAGTTGATTTTAAATATAATAATTCACTTTTTAATCAAACGTAATTAATCATATATATAAAGTAATTGTTATCATGTGAAACGTTTTAATTACGTGTCATTCATAAATTTGAATTCTTTTTATGACTCTTGTCACTTTGTCTAAATACACCCATATTTGTTCTTGCATACATTACGCCTCTATATTTCCATCATTTAAAATCTACAAAATAATAATTCTATAAAAATAAATTTAAATAATTCACTTGAATATTTTTCGGTTTGAAAATATCGCCAAGGAGCGGGTAATATTCCGTTTAAAATCTGCTGAGTTGCGAGGAGTCATGTATTTTCCCTCGTGTGATAGGCGTCATTGCGAGGTTACCACATTTCCAGATTTTTCTGGTTTTATAATTTCCATGTCTGGTCAATCTGTAGCTAACGAATCCTTCGACGCCATTGCAGTCTATTGTTGTGACGAAACGAGTAATAAAAGGGGTGTGTTTCTTCTCAGAGACCGCAAACTGCAAGTCACAGTCCTTGACGACATAAAACTCGCAGCGGTCCATTTGCGAAATGATTCCTTCCGTAATTCCGCTCATTACGTATGAAGTAGGAAACAAATTAAGTAATAATATGAAACACATAAGCGCCTTAAAAATTCTGTGGGTTTTAGACAAACTAAAATCAATTTACGGTTTATTACAGTCGTTATTCTTAATGGATAGAGAATCGATACTGACCGCAATTTACAGATTTATCCATGACTTATTTTTCTATATTTGAACTAGACAAATACTTAAAAAGGTTATCTTGGATTACAATATTTAAGTTTATTTATCCTCAAGACCTAAGGATCTGTTCATTCAAAGAAACATTTTTCTTAAATTAAAATAGAGCACACTTTAAAAATAAGATTAATCATCATTATATCATGAAGTTTTTGAAAAATTGGATTATCTGATTTTTCTATGAATGTCAAAGTTATTAGTCCAAAACTTTTAGTTTATCACTCATTTATTGTAACAAACTGTACATCTAACATCTTCTTAAAGGAATTTTAATAAATCACATTTTATATTATATTCTTCGAATTAAGAAAGAACTAAGAACTAAGAAATTTCTCAAAATAAAGTTTATTAAACGTAAATTTTAACTCAAGTTATTCCGTGATTTATGATAAGCAGTTGCTCTTCTTTCAACTCTTCTTGTGGTGAGAAAATAAATGATGTATTTTCTTTCTTCTTGATAATTGACTTGGTGCAATTCTACTTTAGACGAATTATAATAACCAATGTTTCTATTTATATTATTATTATGATATCAGTTGGGGCTTCACACTTTAAAAGTTTCCAAAAATAGTATAAATAATTTTATTTAAATTCTTCATTTTTCGATTCTATATACCATCGACCCGCTACGTAGTTTAAGTTCATAGAAAAAATTAGGGTTTGTTTTGTAGACAGTGAAACTTGAGAATTGAAAAAATAAATTTTCTGATTTTCTCGATATTCATAGATGATGAAGACTCGAAGATGCGCATATGCTTTGCATGGAAAGTTTTCATAGTTCAATTTTTGATCGTCCTCGAATTCGAACGTTCTTGATTCAATTGCATTCTAAGTAATTTTCAAACGAATATAGAAAAGACAAGGACGCCATTCTTTGCAGGAATTTTAGATGAAATGTAATTTTTAGAAATTATTTAAGTTAATTACTTCGTATAGAAATAAAATAATTCTTTCAACCTCCGTTTCTGTTGTTAAATTGGCATCGGTATAATTAAATTTGGAGAATGTTAAAAAATACGTATTTTTTATATTCATCATACTTTATATCTATTTTAAACTCATAGTATTTAAGTTAGTATGGATTCATGCGGTTGTTTTAAGGAAAAATTAATAGTAACAACCTTGGGAAAACTACTACGTGACTTACAATTTAAAAAATTATCGGACTGATAACTAATAACTGACTAATAGCCTTTTCAAGTCATGATAAACAATGACACAGAAAATACGTGAAAAGAATAATTATTTAAGAATAAAGCGTCTGGCTCGTTTATAAATCCTATTATTTGAAATGATTAAATGAGACTGGACAATTTAAGGAAAACAAGAATAATTGTGTAAGTCGTAAAGTCCTAAATCGGCATTATAGTCTATCACTTCGAGAGCCCGATAAGTAAGCGTAAATTAAGAAAGATTTACTCAAATGCAGATTTTTCAGAATCTGACCAAAAACGAAGGTGATAGAGGAAGAATAAAAATGGTTAGAATTAATGTTCGAGAGTATTGTATTCGTTAAGCTGTAGCTTAACACTCGTTGTTGGTGTCGAGTCTTGTCATTGACCTTTTAGTCTCGATGCATTCATTCCGATTAACATTATGCACGTTTTAAGTACACGAAAGTCGGTCGGCGAGGTTAACCAAGATGTCTGTATTTTAGACTGGCTGATATATTGTCCCCCTTTTACTAGTATTGACTCCAGTTGCCCTAAGATAGTCAAACACCTTCGCCAGAAAAGAATAGTGGTTCCAAAGAATGCTAGGAATCAGTAGCTAGTTACTTCCTTAATTTTATGTTTCATTAACTCTTACTTTATCTCTTTTCGACTGACAAAATCGCCTCCATCAAAACTGCATTTCCCTATTCCTCCTTGGCATATTATGTCAGTGAAGGGAGTTCCTGCGTGTTTTCCTTTTTCCATGACAAGCTATTCGCGATTGTGTTTTCCCTTTAACACCGTATAGTCTCAATCTGGTTCCTTTCTTGCACTTTCTCCACTAAGTCCTCATCAAGACATGTCCGATTGGCCTTGCCCACGCGTCCACTCGAGGATTTTCCCACGGGGCGCATTTGTCGCCTATCAAGGTCGATATGACGTCACTTTCCACGATTCGTCGGAAAAGTTTTCATCCTTGAGAGACAGACTCCGCTCTTATTCCAGCAATGTTTTTCCTCTTTCTCCACGCCCCATTATCTTCCCCTCATATGCATGCGTCTTGCTTAAAGAGCTGGGTGATGGACGTGATTCACTATGTGTTGGATATCATTACACAATTTGCTCCCTGACAGGTGCGATTGGTTAGAAATATAATTCAATTCGTATACTATCGCATTTTTTATAAGGATGAAAAGAATGTAAAATATTAAAAAACAAGTGTGACGGATTAACAATTTTGTAAACTGTGATTTCCTAGTGAATGTTGTAGCATATTTTTTTCTGAAATTCTTTTCTAAAACGGAATGTTTTGTAACAGAAACAAAGTACAAACTTCCACGTTCTAAGAACTGCAGGAACGATTTGTGCATAAGCAAATCTATTGTTCATTTGCATAATTCATTTATTTATCAACATTTTTAGGAAAACGTACATGTCGTATCGCTATTCTTCTTTTTAGGATTCTTTTTAGGGCCAAATATTACTCTGACTTCAAGAAACTGAGTGTAAAAGAACCTCCTACTATTTACGTGTTAGTAAATTGATTTATTATTTTTTTAAAGGGGCTTCACGATTTTCTTCTATTTTTGTCATTATTCTAATATCCGTGTCTCATATCATCTTTCAAAATCTTCCTGGATACTAATTGATAACTCTTAAATAACTTCCAGGAACTTTGCATATATCATCAAGATACGTATACATGGATACGAAACAATTCAAGATCTCAAGGCGGGTTTTTCACATCCCTTCTTTCGCATAATTTCCCAATGTTCTCACCTTAAGATAAAGATACTATTCCTCAATTTACCTTGTGTGCAAACACTTTTTAACACAGCGTTTATAATTATTGAATTCAATCGGGTGCGTGTAGTGTCAAAGTAAATAGCACGCAAATGTACTGAAATTACGGAGCAACATAGAGGATAATTGAGCTTAATAACCCCCCGAAGAATAAATTGATTGACAAGCACACACGCCTATGCAAATTTTTAATAGAATGAAAGAAATTGTGCGATAAATTTTCAGAAAAGATTGCGTTTTTTGTAATTTTTGCGACACAGAGTAGTCAACTGCAATCAGTTTGTCTTCTCTCGATCAAACATCTGCCTTCAATACCAAGACTCTTGTCGTGTCTACGTATAATTATGATAGTGTTTTCTTTTTTAAATGAGCGAAAATAGATATCCTTATGTTGTCTTAAGCTTGCCTCATCGGCACGTGTAATATAATTAGATTAATAAGTTAGAAAAACAGTGCAACTTATTGGTGTCATTAATACCAATTTTAAAGATTGTATAAATCATAAAATAAGACTGATCTTGCTATATAAATATAATGTATTAATTTTAGGGCTCGTTGTGGATATAAGATTAAGATGCAGATTTTTCCAGACTTGACACTATAGGTATTATTTATCGTATGGCCATAAGTATTAGCAAACATTTGTCAAAGATTATTATCTTAATTTTTATTGTCATTTTTAAAAATACGCTTTATTTAAGTGAATAACATTCGAATACTTTTTCCATTGATTCACATCTACGTATAAGGTTATGCTATATGTATAAAGTTTTATAATGATATATTTATATTAATGTAAATACAATTTACAGCTCTCGGTAAATTTTTCCTCTCTAACCTTATCAAAGCTGAAAAATCTTTTATAATATATTCTATTATATACTACATATACTATATATTCTAAATTATCTATTATATATATATATATATATATATATATATATATATATATATATATATATATATACATAATCGTTATAGCGTATATAATTAACCAATAATATATGCTACGGTCTGATAAGAAGAGTAAATCGTATTTAAAATAATACTACGTTCCTAATTACCCATAATTGGAGTTTAATATGTAATAATTCAGTGAAATGCATAAAAAACAACAACGACCTCTCTATCATCTAAATTTTGTACACATTCTTCCCACGCAAAGATGAATGAAGGATTATAATAATACATGTGCTACAATGTTATTGCGTCCTCTACAGAGCAATTATAAATCAATTAAATAATGATTTAAATAAACTTGACAGTCATCATTCTCATTTAAAACACTTTTGTCTCCAACTGTATTTAACAGTATATACGTTTATTACGCTTTAATAACAGAGCTTATCTACAAATTCCATTCCAAATAGAGATTTCTTATTGAAGTAATTATAGCCTCGCGTCAGATAGAATTCCATCAATTGGCATGCATTCAACTCTTCGTAGCATAATAAACTTCACATTGAGTCTGTATGAAAAGCCGCAAGATATTTTCGCTTTAAGAGTTCACGTTATGATTCAACCGAACAAAAGGCATTTGGATACAACTGAATGTACTCGTTAAACATGGAAGAATCATCAATTTCAATTAAGCGATTTCACACCGTGGAATTTAGAGCTCGTAACACGTTATCCAGCTCAATTATCCATTAGTCGTGGCTTCACTTCACGCGGCTTAGTACCTATAGTTGACACGTAACACAAACGCGTTCATAGACTTCAAATGCATTTTTTTAAATGTGATTAAAGAAGCATGAGGCAATATATAGTTCTTATTATTAATTTATATAGTCAACAAGAAAAAATTATTTATGACTTTTATCGTTAATAGGAAATCTAGTTTCTCTTTTCATTGTCATTAAAATGTTAAAGTACCACAGTTAAAGGAACTATGAAGTACGTAACCTTCATGAAACAAAAATATTTTCTATGATACTCAGCCTTTCATAACCTCACATTTGCAATATTTAACTATCTCTGTAATAGAAACTGGTTCTAACAGAAGAATACCTTTCCATAAATGGCATTAATGCCTCTCAATACCGTAAATACCCATTCCGTATCTTCATAAAACGATTCTTGTTACAACCAGCGTAGTATTTGTTGTTTACAGTTTCTTTTGCGCTTTTCCATAGCTACTTTCAGAAGAGAATCGTTCCCTATGTATTGTATTTTATAAACAATGTTTGAATTGTGTGGACGGCCCTCTTGCTAAGTCTTCGGGCTGCAATCTACATCGAATGGGACTGAGGATTCAATAATAACACCAATTTCAGTTTCTCTGAGAAGCGGAATGGCGTTTTGTCATGAAGTCTCCAAATATTTATCATCCATAAAAATTTTCTTCTCGGGTTTTCATTTGTTTCTTGAAATACTCTCACGTTTCATTTAAGTATTTACGAAATTGGGTTATCAAAACTCATAAATCTCAAACGAATTGAAAAAAATCTTAGCCTTTCACGATATTTCTTCCAAATGAATTTAGATATCCTGAGATATTCATATGATATAGTCATATTTTACATAAAAATTAGTATTAATGGTGAGATACCAACTTTGAACGACCACACCATGAACAAACTTGTAAGAATAGCTAATCTAAGAATATCTAATCAAATAATGCTTTGACTTAGGTCGCAGAAAATATATTTGATAGTGTATGACATATAAAGTTATGAGGGTAATAAATTTTGGATACAGACATAAGTTGTAAGTTGGCAGGCATGGTTAGATTTAAATAAGTAATTTAAATAATGCATCACATATTGGATGCTCATTAATGATCTTTTGCTTAATCATGGGTTAATGAAAATATTACCACAATATTATGTTCGTAAAGATATGAATTGTCGACTTGAGGCTCAGAATAATTTAATTTTTCAACATGAAGTTTATCATCTAACGAAGTTGAAAGATTAATGAATAAGCATAAGATAATAATGATACTTAGTCCAACATAATTTCGAGTAATCCCCACTTGAAGTTCATTACGTAAGATACCTTTTGCTTTCGTGCGCATATCTTGAAGTCACTCTCAACAGATCAGACGAGTGCGTGCACCGTTAGCGGTAAGTCTCCGCAGAAGTTTAAAATACCGAGCAATTGACTCCGAAACATATAATCATATCCGATCACATACCTCCCTCTCGCAATATTTCTCTATATCTTCCCTATCTGGAAGCCTTCGGACATCAATTTACTCCTCCGCCGTCGGTTGCAGGTTCCCACGCCATTCCTCCTGACCCCTGACTCCGACCTCTTCTCACCCACACCACCGTGCCACACCCTCACCTTCCCTCATTCGCAATCGATATGGAACTAGCGATATAACCTTATGGAGTTTCCTTTGTTCGGCAGAAGGGGTGACTTTTTGTCATTGTGCCCCGTCCATCGATGGATTCCATACACGTGTGTGTTAATAGAGTTGGTTCGGTATCCTGCTGATGAGACGTATTACCTCAATTAAAATAATTACCTTAATGTGATTACGTAGTTCTGTTCAAAATTAGTTTGGGTGATCTTAACTTTTAAGAACTATTACTACACAAATATTTTTTTATTATTAGAATATTTTAAGAGAAATGCCTGCTAAAAACAACCGATATTTAGAAATACTCAATCAATTAAAAATACTTTATAAAATCGTTCGAGATAAACTTTAAGTCTACATTTTACTACTTACAGCCATTCATTATTATTTATATTGAACGATGAAGCTCGTTATTTATTCCTTCCTAATTAAATTCTCCCGAAACAAATAATTTGTTCGGAACGTACAGGAATAAATAAAGTGAATATATAAACCGAATAAAGGGAGACATTTAAAAGAGGAAATGCCAGAATGTAGCAGTTTCACCATTAGATAGATGGAGGACTACAGTTAAACAATCTGCGATCAATCTAGATGATTTACTAAAACGTTTCCAGTTACTCAGGAGCATAGTTTCCAGGAACTCGGTTTTATTTCCAAATGAGCCAAAGAATGCACCTTTACACCGCAGATAATACTATATTATCAGTTCGTATAAGAACCTTCATTGATCACGATTTTCACATTTGTGATAAAATCACTGGTAGCCTTGTTTATCCACTATTCACCTTATACTGCTCTAGATCTTTCTTGATACGTGCATATTTTATATTCTCTTTTCTGATCCATCCATGACTCAGTTCATAAGTTCCTATTATGACTTTACGTAAGTCTCTTCCCTATAGAATTTCATTAATTGATTCAAGTCATTACTCCTACATTATTCGCAGTCATCTTTCCCGATCTTGTCAATGTGGTTCCGGTCATTTCCCAAGTGCACTAGAAAGTTAATCACCCCTTTTAATAGTGATTCCGCAAAACCTTTCTGTCGCCTCATTTGTTTTTCAGTCATTTCTATTCTTTTTTCGATGCTCAAATGCAAGTATTACTAATAAACATAATCTTTTTTCATTCGTCTATCAAAAAAAACCCTACCTAACGTTTCCTGTTTCTATTCACAATAAATTTCTTTGCTTTTTCGTATTTGATGTTCGTTTTCTATTATCTGTCACCCAACTTTTTCTTTTCTATCCCTTTTCAGTTTGCGAGTTTTTATATCGGCCTTGAACTACGAGCATGTTATTTCCTTTCTATTATTTTTCATAATTATATCACAAAAGGAGAGGAAAGTCACCCTAGCATAATAATCCTATGATGGATACAAATTTTTCCATAAAAGAGCCAACAAAACTTCTATAAGAATTAAACTCAATAATCCTGTGAAGATATCTTGCTCATTTCATACGATAGCAGCATTACCACATAATTATTCGTCAAATATCGATATTTTAACGGCTTCTTTTCATGGAATAAAACTTTTATGTGTTCTTCCTTAAAACTCAATCACAATTTTATTCTTGGTATAGATTTTTTTCTTCAAATCTTGTTTCATAATGAAGGTTCATATGAAATGATTTTGTGTTTTCCCGGTGAATGTAAATGTAGGACTCGAGTAGAACTTTTACAATTTTGTTTATTTTCAAGTGCCCCCTAAAGATATCATTTTAATGGATAAAAAATATATAAATACATTTTTCCATGTTTGTATTAATATTAAAATCTTCTTGAGAATAAAATTTTGATTAGAATTTCGTTAGTTTTATGAAATCTTCCAACTGAGAGGTCCAATTCATAAAGCAACAATGGTATGACAGTGGATAAATATTTTTCAGTCTTCCTGATTGTACAAAAATTCCTTAAAAATAGATTGATTGATTAGGGAAATCATTAAGGAAAACAGAATCTCAAGTTTCAAATCATCGAAGAATTATATCTCACAATTAGTCCGCAAAATCCACATTTCAAGGATGAATTCATCTCTCCACGGTGAAGTTACTTATCACGGATTTTAATCCGTTATACCACTGTGGTTATAATTCGCTACACATGCACATTCGTAATCGCAGAGGTGTTGCATCGTATTTTGTAACGCGGTAGCTATGAAGGCCATAATCAGCTGCTGTGGTGCGAATTCAATCTAATTCGATTGGATGTGAAATCGACTAACTACATTGCGACGTCTTTCCTGTTATGAACAATTCCAATCCCGGACTGCAATGACATATTATTCCCATCACTTCGACTGTAAGACTTTATCAGAGATTTTATATGTAGCTTATGGATCTTTTAAAACTTTTCCAACGGTAGTTCTTCCGAAAAATGAGGTTTATTCCTGTTTATAATTTGTTTGATCCTTATAGTTTTCCTACCCCTCCAGTCAATTTATTTAACTTCATCATCAAACAGACTGTGGGTGAATGATTGGCAAGGTTCAGGTTCACCCGTTTTAAAAATTTATATTCAGTGAATTATAAATTTGATTGCAAAATATGCTTTCCTTCTAAACCATCTTCTGCCCTTAGTAAAGAAGAGACCAGCAAGTCTCGCCTTCCATCACTGCTAATTTCGAATTTTTTTTTTTCTTCTTCCTTTTCTTTTGAGCATCCTTTATTCTTCTACATTAATATATTTAGTTTATTTCCTCAATCATTCTAGATATTATAGATAATTTAAATAAGGATAATAGTATAACATTCTTTGTACAAAATGAATATATCTATAAGTACGATTCTTATCCATTTGAGGTCCGGACCCATTTAATATTTATTAGCCTTCAACGGAATCAGTCAATTTTTGTATCGCTGAGAAAATAACCGTCTCATAATTTCAAATCCATAGATAACAATCAGTAGAAAAATAATGTAAAATATGTAAAGAAGTAAAAGTAAAAGAATAGAACCCATAAATTTATAATTTTTAAAAATTATTACCACAAATAAGTATACTATAAATAATTTCATAAATATTTCTAACAAGTTTGTAAAAGGGCATTTTCCTTACTTAAATTATTTCTTTATGAACTTTTCTTTAAATTTAACTTCTATAATTCAAGAATATTAGAAAATCAAAATTTTTAACCTTTTACCTTGATTATAAAATAACGTAAAAATCTCTATTCTCTTGCATACATTCACATACTAAACCCATGCATACTTGTGATTCCTATTTCTTATTCCTCCAGAGCAGTTTTTTCTAGTATCTGTAATACTTCACATCGAATTACGTTCCCAAGTCCAGTAATCATTCAACGGCTTATCTTCCAAATGAAGAGGACATATTATCGTCATTAAATAGCTTTAGAAATGTACCGCTTTTAAAAGATACCTGAATTCATTCCGCCGTGTTATCTCGGTACATAAAGTTTCCTCGCAAATCTTTTTAACTTCTTAATTTATTGCGTAGAGGATTAAGAAAAGGCGAATTTGTTTCACAAGATGAGTTCATGTTGCTTGAAAGCAAGGTTAACTTGAAAGTTTGACCTTTATTGCATATAATAAACGTTATGACCTTAAAAATCGCATTAATTTTGTTTATGTGTGTATAAATCTGCACTGCGAGCCAACGAACAAAGACCGCATCTATTTTTCATTACAATTGTTTGAATGACGATGTAAGATCAAAAACTTTATTCTTTTCTCAAAACGACCTCGGAACAGAACATTTCACCGCATAAGAGAATTACGAGATTTGTATTTTTATTAATAAACGAAATATTTCAAGGTATTTTTGAACTTCTCTTAAGCAAACGAAATATCTTGCTATGCAATATCGTCCTAAATAGTCACCAAGAAGTGTTTGCTTCAGCTGCTTTTTTCAATTCTCAACATAATTCAATTTCATCCTATTAGCACTTAAATAGATCTAAAAATTATCTTCTATAATCTTAATAATCTTGGTGTCGTATTTATATAATTATTATAAAAATTTTCAGTACTATAAATAATAATGTTTGCAATGAAATGTTTTGTATTAAAGCCATAAAAATTTTAAATATACGGTAATTTATTAGGTGATGTAATTTTTATTTTATAAAATTATTGTTAAATCGTGAAAAATGCTATGGCTTATAAAAGCCAAAATTAGAACAAGAAAAGGTGTTAATACATCCATGCTTTACTGCACAATCACAAAGTAATTTTTAAATTTTAAAATTCTATAAATTTAGGATTCAATTGGGTCTAGAGGAAGGAGAAATTTTGATAGAAATATAAACCATTAGCATAAAATTCAATGTCTTTTGAATATGATACCTTATAATATATGTATAAAGATTTAGTTCATTTTGCTGCTGATATTTTGGTAATTGTCTATTCAGAGGTTCCTAAATTCTATACACTTTCCTGAAGATTAGGTTACAATTAAATGTAATTCCTGGTGTATTAAGGAATTATCTGAACTATCACTCTCATAAAATAATACTTCTTTGGTAAGAAATATCAGGATAAAGTCACTCGGAACAAATGGCTTCGATAAAGCTTCATCGTAATAATAAACTCACTACTTCTCATATATTCCCCTCATCGCACAATACGTCATATTTTCAACGCCTTTTTCAATTCATCAAAGAAGAACTCAATACTCGCATTTCCAAAATTCCCCGCATTATCCTTCTTAAAGTCTTAAGCCCCAAGGGAATGATTAAACGATCTGTATCGATCAAACAAAGGCGGGTGCGTGGGAGTGTTATTCTCCAGTGCGGTAGCCCTACTGCAGGTGGCAGTTATGAAATCACTTTCGTGTTGAGGCGAAAAAGAGGAGTTAGGATTTTCCCCCTCCGAAGGTGGTCTCCATTTCTGTCGATGTGTGCCCCACGGATTTTGATGTATCGAGAACGTCGCTCGGGTCGTTTGCCACGCTTTTGTTGTCCGCGCCCACCCTTTTTATTACGGCCCCATGAGACCTGCCCCCTCCGCCATTGTCTCCTTCACCTGCGACCCAAACGGCGTTGACCTCGCGTTTCGTAAAACCGCCGAATATCGCCCATGAAAATTCTCTGGGAAAGGCCCACCTATTCCAATATACCTATGGGTATTGTGAGAGTGGTTTATTGCTGATTAAGTTATCAAAGTAATTGCTGGAATAACAGTAATTACCATTAAGAATTTACGGGATTTACCTAAAGTCTGTTAATGTAGAGGTGTGAATTTTGGATGAGGCACTGTCAGAAGTTTATGTTATTGTTAATTAATTTACCTATTATCTAACGGATATAAAGATTAACACCATTTTTGCAATGGTTAAAGAACTAAGTATCTCGTTAAGTTGCCTTTCCCTTAATGGAGTAATGATGAGTTCTTTACTTACTAACGAAGTTGTTTTCTTCTCAGAAACTTCTATTACAAAAAAACAGAGCCTTTTTCTTCAAGCAAAATCTTTCTTCACATGACTTATTTCCTCTATTTAACACTTAAAGATACAGTTAAAAACGTTCAAACAAGTGTTCAGTGAAGGATAAATACGAGGAATTAAAAACCTAGAATCTCTCTTTAGAGTCGTAATGTCTTTCACTAAATTATATCGAGCATGAAGAAGGCGTATGGAAATTAATATTATTATTTAAGAAAATTTCTGCGAATTTACAAAAGCAATCAGACATTATCTTGCTAATAAATTCTGCAACGAAATGCGAAATTATGCTCTAAATAGTTTTAAATTAATGTGAGTTATATAAAAAAGGAATGAAAAAGTCTTTCAAATGACCAGTTTTTTAAAAGATAGTATAATAAAGTATCAAATGCTTAGTTAACTTTTTCTGAATCATATTAAGGAAATATTTGACATTAGGTAATGCCTTCATGTTGTTTTTGGTGTAGGATTACCTTCAACGTACTTACAGCCCAGTTTGGTCGATTCCGCTTTTCTTAAGCTAAAATTTATGTTATAGCCACTTTATTTCAATCTACGACGAAGCTTACGCTTTTTATATCGGCATAAAAGCAACGAGAGCTATCGAAATGAATAGGAAGAAAAATAAAACCTTCTTCAAATCCAGTTTCATCCCGTTTTCCACAATATTCCCTCGTGCAATAACAAACTGCAAATAAAATTCACCAACAATCCACTGCAATACCATCCTTTCGTGTTTATAACATCCTCTTCTTTAAACTGTCTCACACGAGAAAAATTCCTCGCTTTTTTTAAGAACTCCAGCGTTTTCGTGACATGCACCATTTAGCTCGCGATTGTAAATACGGAGGGATTAAGGAACACGGAAGAGAAGAAACTTTGTAGAAAAGAACGAGTCTGAATGCAACGATGCAGCAAACTCATCCTGTTTATCGGAACTTAATTTGAGTTGTCGACCGATTAATTTCTCCCAGATCTAGTATCTTTATCGCCCAAGGAAATCTTTAGATCGCTTTATTTCCTCAATACTCATCGAAACATCCTCTCGAAAGCTATAATTTTCTCGGCAAGCACGTAGGTCAGTAGAGAGAGAGAGTATACAAGCTAATGCACTTTGCTGAACGTAGTTTTTTAAAATTTCGATCCGTAGAGGAGAGTTTCAGCTGTTCTACTACTACTACTCAGCCGGAATGAGTTTTTGGTGAGAAAGTCTTGTGTGTTTTTAACGGGTTCGAATCCACGGCGTTGTTAATTTCACAGGTTACGTTCTCTTGCCACGATAGCACCATATCATTCATTCAGTGGAAATCATCGTCTTCCTAATGCAGATTACGAATGAGAGATACTCTGTTACTGGAAATAGTTTCTGGATTATAAATCAAGATTGAAAACTCGTTCTATTTTCCGGGATATTTACATAATAAAGTGGAACCGATTTTGTCGATTGACGACCGATTTCGTCGTCATTCAACAGAATTGATTTATTGCGGATATAATTCCTTAAAGAGGATTCTATTTATGTATTTTCTGTAACGGATCTTTCACTGAAAAATTTACATACCTTCTGCTATTATAGAGTACAGTACAATGGAATTGAATTGTGGGGAAAGCTCTGAATGGTGTTAGTAGTGGAATTATCTCTTTAATATATAAGCGAAAATATATATTTCAGTTTACGATTCCAAATCAATTATATAGTTGAATGAAAGCTGTTTATTTTTACACAACAATATGCTTAAATATAATTTTATAAAAATGTATTTTTATACTTTAATGATCCAATTAAAATGCTATCTTTCTGTCACCGATATTACCAAACACGGGTTTTCCATGACCTTTGCAACATCCATGGATTCATCCGTGCTTTCAATGCATTCTGACATATGAATATATTCATTTGAAGAATTACCGTGTATCCATAAAGCAAATATCTGCCGACAAAATTTTCAGTTGCCTTTGACGGATGTTTACAATGTCTTTCACAACCTAATGCGGCATTAACTCAAATCCATTTTATTTCCTTTATCCTTACTTCAATGTCGGATCATATTCTCTGCAAACATGAAAAGTGATCCTATTAATCTAGTTCGTCAATTTCCAAATCTGTTAGCTTTCAAATAATAAAATGAAATATCAAGCATTAAAAAAATCCATATAACATTATTTTATTCGGAAATGGATATTAATTCAAATTGACCACTTGAGAGTCTAAATTCTACTAAAATTTCGGGCTCAAACTTCTTTTTGTTTGCGTATGTATTTCAAACCCGATACTGTAACACGTGATACTAAAACTTAGACCTTTTATTGTATGATGAAGGGAGTGTGTACTCAACTTGGAGCCCTACTCCAGTCTTCAATTCGTATTTTCTCTGATAAATTAAATACGAAACACTTCTCGTTCCAACGGAAAAAGTTTTATCTCTACAACATCCTGTAAATTCTACATCGAATAATTTGGTTACCTTAATTCCGCGACGAACGAAACTTTTAGGACATTATTACATCAATTCGATTCCCTTTCTCTCAAATCATACTATAAACACATCAGTCACGCCCTCACATGGTTATCTCCCGAAATACTACGTATATTCCCACCGTGAAATAGCCATTTTTTTCGTCATCTTCATAATGGCGGAGAAAGGAAAGGGAAATCGGAAGTTGCGTTCAGAAGCTTAAAAAAATCTTTTTTTCTTGTTCGTATTGTCGCGAAGAAATGACGAGATGTGAAGTACTAATTAAAAAAAACATCCGATTTTTTAAAATAAACTATTGTTCCAATGGCTAACGATATCGAATCCGATGCATTTCCGCGCAAACGAAAGGTAAAAAAATCGTTTCTCACGGAAGCCACAAACATGTAGTGGGAGTAATGGCGAAGCGCATTTCGATGTGCGGATTTTTACTTCTGAAACCGACTGTAGCGTAAAAGTCTACAAACGGAGCTAAAATTGTCGATCTCACGGGGAAAAAATCGGAAGAATAGCGAGTCATCAGTAATTTTCGGATAACTTTTTCGAGATATTAATCATACGATGCTGTTTTCTTTTAAGGTTCACACGTTTTTAGGATCGATATTTTCAGTACATGCGTAATTTTACTGACAGAATAGTGCAAATATAAATATTATCTCGAAATTTATTAATATTTATGTCGTAGAAAATTATATTTCATATTCAAATCAGTTCAAGCATTATACTTTTATTTATATAAATTCTAGGAGAATTGATTTTGGTACATATTCCCACGCAATTGAAAGAGAAAGTTAGTTTTTGTTTACCAGCTATCGTTTCCCTGGAGAAAATAATAGTATTGTTATGAGGTTGTACTGCAAAAATAAGACAGGATGTGACGGTTATGTATTAAAAAATATATCCACAATATCGAACGAGAAGGGAAAAAGATCAGTTCACATTACGAGTAAGAAGACGTTACCACCAAACGCATACGTTCAAACGAAACGTAAAAGATAAACTTAGTCGATAAATTTACACGAAATAATAACGTTTATGCAAAAGGTTAGATTGTTTTACAGCTAACAAAATGCTTAAAAATTATGGAGGTACTGGGATTCGAACCCAGGACTTTCTGCATGCGAAGCAGACACTCTACCTCTGAGTTACACCCCCATGTTAAAATAATGCACAAATTAAGAGTAACAATTTTACTCATCTCACCATACAACAGGCTCTAGAATAATTCATTCATCTAGGAGTACCTGAAGATAACATTTAAGTTTATGTTACGGGATAAAAAATTAAAAGCAGTCATTTTAACTGTTTATTTATTCTATGATTTGATTATGAAAACTCATTTCTTGCATGATTCGAATCGATTCGCCAGAATGAAAACCGTTTTAAAGCTGAGAAAAGTTAATAACTCCAAATCGTTTACCGTTTATTCCCAAAACCGGTTTCTCGCTCGTACTTTTTTGCTTATGTACTTAATACATTTCCTCTATGTCTCAGCCTACTTGTCACGCAATGTAGGGTAGATAAATGCTGTTTCCTTGAGGACAATTAAAATTTTAGGGACGCACTTCTTTGTATTTATAACATCACGTTTTTCCGAACTATTATTTAGTTAGTGTAAGTATAGTCTTTGGGGCGGCAGCAAAATATTAAATAGATCTAATTATCAAATATAAGTAGGAATACTCTTGATGATATATAGTCATTGGAACCTATAGCTTCCTTATGATGAATTTAAATAGAATATGCTACAAGCAGAATCTACCAAGTACATCAAAGAATAGGACAGTAAACTGAATGCTGTCATTGGTTTTGATTGATAGCCTTACCTTAGGGCTAGTAGAGAAAAAAACCTACTTGCTTCCCGCACGAAATATAATCGAATAAAATTGTTACACGCATGTCTTGAAGGGCATTATCAAATCAATTTTTTACGGCTTTAAGTGCACACTTAAGAGCTCTCATCAGCTATCAAGCTGCGATATTTGATGGCTGTTGAAACAGATGATGCAATTGGTCGGGTGGAAATAATTGATCAGTGACGCGCGCTTAGAGAAATCAACATGCGATGCGATCATGCACGTTTATCTCGTCGAATGAAAAGATAGATGAAATACCTTGAAAAATCTATCCTCTTTTATCGAGATTTTAACTCACCCTGTAAGTTACATGTATATGGAAGCGACATACAAACCGTTAACGAAGGAGGTATCCACGTAAATACGGTATCAAACCTCATGTATTTCATTTGAGCGAAATTATAAATGATAAGAAATTCTAACTCAGCTAAAATTTTAACTCTTTAACTCCGTATTATTATTTATAAACAACAACAGACAGTTATCATCATAAAAAGAGGTCGTACCTCGAAGGTTTTTACGTCAAAAGATTGTATCGTAGGTATCTTGGTTGTTTACTTTATATTAAGATAAAATGGTAGTCACTTTGATATCATACCTTGAAAAGGATAGTCATTTTTCCATCGTCATCATTAATCTAGAAATCGGGCAAAATACTGGATTATATTTACTCTATTCATCGGAGATAGAAGAAATTCACAAGAGTTGTATAATGAATTTACTAAGCTACCGTTCCAATTAATATTTATCTCTCTCTCTCTAATTCCATAAAAAATCATGAATTTGATGAAATAATGAATGACCATTTAAAAAATTTTAAACAGCATTCATTCCAATTATCTATGTTTGGTTGCAAATTGACCTAATAAAGGGATTTAGGTAGGCGTTGAAACCTTGTTTCATGGAATAACTAACGTTTCTCGAAAGGGGCAATTTATTATTCCCTTTCTTTATGGAATTATAGCAGGAACTCAGCTGAAACTTGCATCGTATGATTCTTAAATAAGGATTCATTTTCTTTCATGATGATTCCTTTTCAAATTCATTACAGAATTCAGAACATAATCTGTTCTATTTTATATTGACAATTTCTTTCCATGGAAGACAACCAGTATTCGTAGGATACCTCATTATATCAGTTATATCAGAATCTAAAAGTTATTAAAGGTTAAGCGGTTTATTTTCAGAAAATAAAAATTGAAGATGTTAATATATTTTTACGTTTAGCGTTCAGTATGATTGTACTGTATTTTCTACCTACTGACGTTTATCTATCCGGCGTTTTCTTATAGAAAGTAATATTTCTTTAAGTCCAAACTCGAGATTTTGTTGTACAAAAACTATTTATTCATATTATTTCATCTCTATTTCATAATTCTATATTATAATAGTTATATTAACATTATTTATTATTTTTTAATGAAATAGAGATAACTATTAAGCATAAAGCACTAAGTTTTCAAAGTAAAATTTCCATTATAATTATACTTTTATAATTATAAAATTTAAATGGTTGATATTCTGAAGCGCGAGCCATAAAGTTACTGACGAGAACGAAATTTACATTTTATGTATTCAAAAAGAACTTCTTTAAGTTTTAAGAAAGTTAAATAGACGTATTTTTGACCAACCCAAACTTGAACGAATAATCCAAGTATACAAAGTAAAGATTTCATTGTTAGACGAGTCATGCAACGGGAGAGTCGATGAAGACACACACCGAAACCTGGTTCTCCTATTCTTTAAGCTGATAAGTCAGGCGTGACAACAAAAGCGAATTTCTTTTCGTCTCAGCGTCGTTGCTAGGAAATACCCCAACATATAGGCCGTTGCCATCGGTCGAGATAATGAATGGGATTTTTCGCTGAAAACCAACAGTTTCGACCGCCCCGTTTCACTTGCGCAAAAACGCACCAATGTGTCATCCTCGGTCGGGGAAAGGCATCCAAAAGCAGAGTGAATTGGAAACTCGGTCGGAAATGAAGCGGAAGAAGGCGGGATTGTGCAAGTGAGAATGGAAGCAATCTAGGCACAATTATGTAGCTTCCAACGGAATCCCACCGAGTAATTTTCATTTTTCCTCATTCGATCGTATACTCTTATCCCATTTAACTCCCTCCCTCTCTCATCCGGCCAAACTTTCTCCGTTTCCTTAACCTGTGTGAAAACTTGGACTGTTTTTGCCTGATAAGGTTCTCCCCACGCTTTATCGTTCGTTTCTATACCGATCGTTGAACTTTGTGAGAATCGATTACTCATAACGCTAAATAAGAACGTTTTAATAAGGAGTTAGATCTTAATTCTCAAAAATGTAAATTTTAATTGCTCGGTAGCACGTGATTGAGCTTCTACGAATGACGCCCACAATTAACTGAATTTATTTTTGTTTCTAAGAATTTACGAAAGCATCTTTAGTGGCCAGGGAAGGAGAACCAATGAGATTAGAGGAACAGTGAGTAATAAATTAAGTTAAAGACAGTTAATTATTAATATTAAGCTCCAAAAGAGACTAAAATCTCTATTCAATGCTGTTTTATTTAATTTATATATTATGTTTTTCATCCTTTCCTTATATTTGACATCAGATTTTATCTACAATTTTCTAATTGTGCACTATTTGTAAAGAAAATAAGGCTTTTATTATGAGAATTTAATGAAATATTAAGCCTCCTGAATTTTATGCATGGGTAATTTATTTATTTGTTAGGATTACAAAAAGACTTCAGGTCAGGTGATAGTAATCTTTTTATGCTCAGTTAAAGATTGAAAAATTGAAAAACTTTATCTAAATTTGTTCTGCGAATCCCCCTTTCCTTTTCAATTCAAGAAGGGAAAACATATATGAAACTCCTTCCTCATAACATTCAAAAGACTTACCATAGTTGAGGATAAAAAAAGAAAGCATTCATTTCAAGAGAGAAAGTGATTTGTTCAGAACATCATGGTCCACCATTATTCGATTTTAGAATTATCGTTGAAAGGGTAAATAAACTACAAATGGGTGGAGTACTTCTGGAAAAGCGGTCTTTCACCGGACGTTCATATAGACAGTATAGATATAAATGCGCCGAGAACATTAAAGTTTCTTATACCTGTACCCAAAGCTTAAGCATACACCTTTTCCTCATCATCATCTCATAATAGTCCAATACAACATTTTATAGGTAGCGTTCTACGTTATACTGCTTAATGAGTTCTAAAGGCTGAGCTCAAGAGAAACTTAAACGATAACACCCTCTGCTTGTTTTTGTCGCAGCCACGTGTATGAGATTAAACGATTTTCCTAACCAATTTTCCCGTCCGGATACAGAATTATGGAATTTTAGAGGCTCTTAATTTTTTGCACCGTAAAAATTAACTGCTTTCTTCAATCAATTTGTGTTATTTTTTGTCGAAGAGATTTTCTCTAGAACTAATTTCTTCCTTTGAGTGGACGACCTACTGAAACGATAGAGGACTGTGTATAGTTTCGATACGATCTTTTGATATTCAACTCTTATCTGGTGGGGAAAATGACAGATTTAAATCACTGGGAGAAATCACGATGTTCCGAGGTCTGACCATCGCTCTTCTTCCATTTCCGAATCACTGTTATCCAAAATCGATTCCGTAGGACACGCTTGACTACGCATGCGCAAGCCAGTAACTCAGACAATCTAGAGTGAAATGGGTAGTCCGCGAAGAGAAAAGCGAAGGTTTTGAATAATTTAGCATGTAAATTTTCAGATTGAATACATCGCTTTTAATTCTTATCCGATAGAAAGTTTTTACATATATTTTGAAGTATTACAAAAAGAATAATTTTTATCATTCAGAACTAATTATGGATTTATTAACAGTTTATCTTGTACGTAGAGCTATGGAACAACTCTTTCTATATGGAATAGAAGAATCAAAGTATGAAAAGTTTTAGTATATAAATCTTTTATAATATATGAGCATATCGATGTCAGTTTTTTTTATAAAAATCATCCTTTCGATGTTCCGACCATGAGTCACACAAGGGCATATCCTGGGACCAAATCAATGTAAGGGCTGACCGAGGAAAAACTTATGATACACGTTAAGTAGAACGATATCCGCGTGATATTTATTGAACCATCGTTCCTTTTCTAAAGTACATCATATTATTTCTTTCCTATTGTTTCTTATAACGTTAATGAAAGTAAACTTCCGGAAAACGTTATATAATGAAGTAGGTACTCATCTTTATTCTTCCTTCTCGATTGCGGATATTTTGATTCATTGGGTCAATCCACTGCGAATACGTGGGCATTTTCCTCTCAAAGCGATCGTGTGGTGAGGTCTCATTCCCCATTATCTATTCTCAGATGAAAGTGGAGTTCGTTGGGTTACAACCACCCTCTGGGCAGAATCCCTTACGGACAGATCAGTCTAAAAATAGCTCAATTTTAAAACGCTTCGACTCGAGTTTTAGAAGTGCATCCTCTGATTATTGTACACGACAAAGCCTCATCGGCGATAGCTATTATCATATTACATATCAGATGCAGATTAGAAAAGTACTGAGGTAGGAAATGGAATGCCGGTCAATCGAATGAAAAATAAACGTTGGAAAGGGATAGGTGGATACCCATGGGAGTCATTCAAATTTATGCGGGCAGTAGTTTATCCGTTTCGGTCGAGTTGAGAGGATCATACCATGTTAAATCCTTTTGGATCAGGAAGTAATCTCCACTCCCAGATTTCCCTTGTTCTTGGGCAAACTGCTGATCTGTTCTCTAAGGGGAATTTGATTGAGTGGACTCGAGAAATATGCGGGCAATAATTATACGATCCTAAGCATTCCTCATCAATCGTTTTTCCGAGAAATTCTTCAGTATTTCATGGAAATGAACGAAAAATGAATGTTCAGTGATGCAGCGACTTAAGCTTTTGTAATCAACGGTCAATAATTCATGCCATGTGACATCATTTTCGCTATGACGCCATCAAGCTTTGAAAAATTACAAAGGCATCTACAAATCAGCTATCGCTAGAGACCATATTTTACCTGATGTAGAAAGCCCGAGATCATTTCTCATATTTTACCTGTCGATAGATTTTTTTCTTTGACTAACATTGTTTATATATTTATTTATTTTATTTATTATATATTTCTTTAGTATATAATATTATCTTTTCTCCGTGGTGTATTATACGTCCTCGAAGTACCACTAATAATAATTCAAATTTTTGTGATGTTATTTCATTTGATCACGAACTCTCGTTGTCAATGTATCCCCTCAAGATCGTTAAAGTTTTTTTTTGAATGAAGTAGATTTTACTGTGAATACTATTTAAATAAACAATTAATCTTTTTAATCCTTAACCATCATCTGAAATAATACAAAACCTATATCTGTTTACATTTGTGAGCCACTTCACTGTAATGTATACCGATAAAATTTTATATATATATATAAACTTTCTTTTCGAAAATATATGCTACACATTATTTTTAGATGAAATTAATACAAAATACATATTGGCATCATAATTACTATGCATTCATTCATGCATTAGGTATAACTGTTCGTTGCTTAAATCCGAATTCTCAGGGCTTAAAATTAATCTCAGAAATCAGCATTATATTATTTCTGATTTCGACTCGTCTCATCGGAAATTTAATCTCCGAAGATTTATAATAACAAATTTGATCAGACGCATCTAATTAATCAATCGAACCGAAATAGGAAAGTTGTATTTGTAATAAATGAACGAAGAAAGGAGTTGCGGAAATGAAAATCCGTTCGTCAGCGTAGAAAAACTCGGGGAATAACTTATTCCGAAAATGGAAAAGGGACTCGAGGAGGATTTAGGGCAGACCCATAAGTTGGATTAGAGCCTTTCGCCAATATACGACCACATTCTCTCGCGCACACTCCAATGATCCACTTTACCTCGGCCGTTAAAATCTCCAGATCGCCCCAGTCCTTTCTCCCGCTTCTCTTCACTCATTTCCACCTGACTCCGGCGGCTTTGCCACCTGAGTGTCCCTAAGACGAGTATGCAATCATCGCATCCTCTTCCGTTGACTTATCTCTCTTTTAAATGCATTCCTTTGGAACTTCTAAATCATACAATCACCTGCCCTCTGTCTTCGCCCGAGATTAGCGTCGGTCATTGTACAACTTCACCTGCACCGTCCCATTGGACGCATTTGTTACTCCCCGTGAACTGTTTCACACGCGCCATTTACGCATTTCGATCGGGTGTCTCGTAAAACTGTATCGGGCAAAAGATTCATGGAACTCCCGCGTAGATTTCCTCGCCGACTTAATTCCCGCCTCCGAGAAAGCTGTCAGCGGTGGTGATTAATACACCTAGAGAACTTCCCGGTCTTTGAGGCTGGGGCTAGTTAACTTCTTAGTAAACTAAAACGAAACAAGAAGGAGAGGTACTTCATCAGCAAATTTCATCACGAATTTTTATATATCTTAAGTTTTATTTTATTTTTGTTTTGACGAAATCTAGTGCAACGCTATTAACTGTTTATTCTATCCCTGCCAGTCTATAATAGACTGAGAGCGACAAGCCTTGAACGCGAATAATCCAGAGAGCGTTCAAAATTCTCACAGTACCATTTGAATATTTTAATTCCGTTCGTCTATAGCGGTTTTTGTCAGGAAGAAGAAATTATTTTTATTAATTATAATTAATGGTAATTAAGAAAGTTTCAAACTATTGTTTTATTATTTTTAATGCTAAATGAGAAGTTTTTCTATTAAGAAGTTACCTACCGTAAAAGTATGGGAGAATTATCTCAAGATTAACCTTTTTAAGAAATGCCTCTCTAAATATAAAAAATGATTCAATAAATAGAGAATGACCTCTAAAAAATTGAATCGAAGATTTATAAATACATTTAATCTAATGAAACCTTACGAATTGAATTATTCACTCCTAAAATTCTAATGATAAAATAGATAAAAAGAGAACTACTGATTAGGCATCCGCACTCATTAGTTATTTATTTTCCCTTTAAAACTTCTTAGAAACCATTTCTGTTTACGGAATAAGTGTTCGTTTACTTTAGTAAAAGACGCGCTTTGGGAATGCTTTTTTTCATTGTCATTCATTTTGTAAAATTGAATTTTGCACGTAATAGGGAAATTTAGCTCACTATAGATTATTAGTGAGTTTTTCCTCCTAATATTCTTGTACAGTGAAAATGATCTTTATAATTTGAATTCATCGTTATTGTCCTTATTTAGATGGCTTATAAAGTAGGTAATATAAAGCAAAATTTTAATTGGTTGTTAGATTAATATAGTTATTGTATATAGCTTTTCCAATTCATTAGAATATTTTTTTGATGTGTGATAATGAGAAGCTGTCAGATGCATAACTGTTTCATTAATTATTTAAAGTGGAAGCAAAGTCTGAATTTAGTCAAATATTTTTTCTATGCGGTAACCCTAAATGTAGCGTTCAACGTCAAATTATTACAGACAGAATTTAGTCGGAATTGGCTGTTCATATAATGTTCGCTAGAATATAATAATAATGTCTTTATGAAGGGCGAAATAGAGACTGAAAAGTCTCCTCTTCCATTCCTCCTCCTTAATGGAAGAATGAGAACACATATAAAAGAAGATAAAAAGAGGAACGTTGTTGCTTGAGTTTTACGAATTCAACCATCTATGTTTGAGAAAATGATCGTGAACTCTCAAGAATATAATAGGAATAAGAAACTTTAAAGATGACTCCTAAATCATTTCACCATGAAATTTCGGCAGCGCATCGTGACTTTCTCGTCCCACGTTTATATAGAAACGAAAGAGGACCTAAGACGATGCCTTGACGCACTCTCTAAAATTTTATAAAGGCGGATTTTCCGAGCGATTTTCAATTAGAGGATTTTTTGAGCAGGTCTTCACGGTTCCGGAAAGAAGGGAAAGAGTGGAAGTTCGAGTGAAATACATGCAGTTGAGGAGAGAGTGAGGCGAAGAAGTGTGCTGCTTGTGTCCATGATAGTCCTGGGGAGTCACGACTCGCGTGGCAGAGAGGGAGGAGCCGTGGTTGATGGGGGGAGAAGGTTTCAAGATGGTGGGAGGTATTACCCTTCCCTCCATTCCTCTTGCCTACAACACCGAGGGGTGCATTTCCCCCTTTTGTGGCCGCAGGCGTGCAAAGGCTGATTGCACGCTTCGAAATTGCCTGGACGCCGGTGGAGGCCGCCCCCGAAGGCAAATTGATTGACTTTGTGCTCTATCAGATACTTTTGGAAATGAAATCTTCGGCGGATTATTTACCAATCTGGGTTATTTAACTAATTAATTCTCAGATGAATGATGCAACTTTTTAATGAATTGGTTCTTGTAACAGATAAAGCGGAGTAAGGAGGTATATAGGATGCGCTCTTTAAACTGACGGCTGATGTATCAAATAGGACAAATTAGAGGCAAGATTGAGAGATTTTCGTGCTATTATTCACTATAGTGAATCTCTATCTCTATATATTGGAAAGAATCTCATCATCTAGTTCGAGTATACGTCCATTTCAATTAAGTTGTACATTAATTACATGGAAAAGAGACGGATTTATTCGCGGGAAATATATTGGTGATAATTTAGACATATTGCGATTATACATAGTAGTACATTGACTTATAATTTTATTTACGCTTGATAAATTCAATTTTTTAATATAATTTTATCAACGGTATCATAGGCCTTCTTACTTATGTAGTCCTTATATTAAAATTCAAATATTCTTATAATTTTGAAACTTAAGTCAAAGAATGGTATTGTTCTTGAGTGGAAACTTTATACCTACTAAATGTTACATAAATTGATTGGAATACATTATTAGAGCTCGTAACATCGCTAGTTCTACAGTATAATCATAAATCGATTTCGTAATAAACCGTGAAGCACATTCCATATTCTTGTAAAACATCCAAAGTACATCAGTTATTGGCTGCGGATCAGTGCATTTGAGATTGAAAGAGTGTGAAGATTCATAGCAGATATGGTATTTAAAGAGTACTTGAATGTCTTTGAATTACACGCCAAGTAATAAAGAGAAACTACCATTAGCAGATGGAAAGATTAAGCTTAAAAGGGAGGACAGGAGCAGGTAATGTGGAAGATGTATGGTGCATGTACTCTGCGAGAGCAATATTTTTCCTTGAGATAGAGAATCCTAGCGGCGATTCAAGCTCTCCAAATGCTATGAATATGAAAGACATTTAGCGCATTAAAGGTTATTTTCGTCGGGGGGAAGAGAAGACGCAAAAAGATAAGTCCTCGTTTCTCGCCTTCGCTAATGGGTGAAGAAGTGCTATCTAATACTGCTACACACTCTCACTACTCATTCCTGTCACACATATTTCCCATCTGCCTCGTTTTCTTCTCTGTAAAACGTATGGCTATCCATAACTCTTTGCCTTCGTTGACTTTTCTTACTGTAGTTTCATGAAGAGTTTCTGAAATTTTCCACGAGTATTTTCCAATACTTAGTTTATAGTCAATTATTTAGTTTAAATTACTTTTGACCGCATAGGAACTACAAAAATCATTCATATATTTATTGATGTACATTAACATAACTGTTCTATGTATACTCTAACAGAAGCCAATTATACATACATAAACAGTTGCTTAAGGTGAATATATTTCTTATTTCATTGCTTAGATAGAATAAAATCTCTTATTTTTACCGTTGAATATATTCTTTATTCCAAAAGGTATCTTTTGAGAGACGGATTTGTAACAAGAATGAGCAATGAGGATAATTAGGTTTTATGCATTAAATTTTTAAAGAAACACCAACCGATGTTTCAGTGATTTATGCGGTAGCTAAAATACTTAATGTTTCAAAAACCTGCTTGTTGACAGATATCATTTATATGAATTCAGTTTGCTTAACTGCAAAAAAGTTCTAATATCCATAAACGAAACATGACCATAATGTATTCTGAGACGATTCGAGAACCACTTAATCTTGATAATGGTTCACTTTCTCTCGTCTAATTTATGCGAAAAGTAACTGCTCTTATGCCTCAGTTTATCTATTATTTGAAAGATTCTAATTTACTTCTTTCTATTAGTCATTGAGGGAGGTTCATGTACTGCTAAGTATTTATTAATCTTTGATAGCCCATTTTAGATTCTACTTACGAAGATTTTTGAGATTATCTTGTTTTTTAACTTTTGAGGTTTAATTCAACAGTTGCATGAATAAATTGAGATCCACAGCTGAATATATTTTTATAACAGGTCCCTCTTTCTTACGTCATCTAATAGTTAGGGATTGCATTACATTTTACGCAGTCGTATCCGTTTTATCAGATAAGGATATGTTTGTGTGCATAGATATGTACATATGGATTGCTAACGATATGTAAGATTTTAATTTTTTATTTAATTTAATTTAGAACATAGCCTTCTGATGCAGCTAACACCGTGAGTGTGAAATGAAACTTCTTTCATTTATACTTTATTCCTGTAGATTGAGTTGTACATCAATGATAGAGAAATTATTTCCTTACATTTTATTGGAGACTTTAAATATGGCATCACTTTAATCACTAATAATGAGTTCTTCAAGGATCGATTATTTTACCCTCTCGATCTGCAAACAACCCATTCTAATTCTACTTATTTTTTCATACTTCTCGTCGTATGCAACAATAAAATAGTTAAGCCACTCATTTCTAAATGTTAACATATTTTCCTATGTACTCTGGTACTGGTGACTCTTCTGACACTTTTTTATCCTATGATAAAATACTTGATGGATGCTAACTAACTTTACTCCTCACCCACTATTATGTTCCTCGCTACACCTTTTCAGCTCCAAGCAGAATAAATAAGAAAAAAAGAGATTTTTTACAATTTAAATAATTTAAAAATAAATCATATTTAGCATATTAAATTATCCGTCAAGTCATTTTCAGGTTTCTTGTCCATTAAATCAGAAAATACATAGAATAGCAGCTGTGCATTGCGAATATTTTGTTCCCCTAAAGGTTTGAAGGGATTGCAGAATCTCAGTCAAGTACTTTTTACCTCTCTGAATCTTTCTATTCTCAATCGATATATTTGCTCGCTTCATTTCTATCAGTAAGCCCTTTCACTATGAGCCTCAATCGTGTAGTAATTGCGGAAACCAAAGCTTTAGAAGGAGGAGGGATCCCTCAGATTGCCTAACGAAATCTAATTAATCTTTCCGTAGAAAAGCGAGCATTCCTATAGACGCCAGCATATGAGTATATGACAATGAAGCTCCTTAAACGTAATCTCATAATAAATGTTAAATTAAATTTTACGTAATCTCATAACAAATGTTAAATCAATTAAGTTGAATAATAAGCCCAAAATTTCGAAATTAGTTAAAAACTCATCATTGGTTTCTAAAATTATCAAAATTTTAGAAGTATTTGACGTGAATAAAAATTTGAATTCAAAACAAATGAAAATTTTAATTTAAAGTATCTAAGGGATATTATAAAAACTGCTGTCTCTGATAATGTCCGTTTACCTTTCCCTGCAAAAATATCTGCATTTCCCTTACCTTGTGTCGCAGGGGTTACGAACACTGATTCAACTTGCCTCAACAATTACTATGATTTATTTTTGGAGAAAACAAATTCCTAAATCTGCTCATTTTGACATTTATTTTACACGCTTTATCTAATCAACAAATTCAGATGGGACACATGAATAACAAACGTCTCTATGATAACGTTGAATGTTCTTAAGGACTGAAAACAATGTACAAGGATATTAACATTCTCTGGTTGGGAAAGTACGCAATTGACATTGACAACATACGTATGTGTAATGGGCGTGCACAAGTTCTTCTCTTCACAAACTGCTCGATTGCGAGATGGTAAACTCTTTGAGAACTTTTTGGAACATGAATATTTACGGGATTATTGAGTATTACGCATTAACTCACTGTGTCGTCATGAATATATTGAATCGACTACAAAGTAATGGATATATACTACATGACAGCTGGAGGATGTGAAGTGATCCGAGATTGTTACGCTGGATTCCAAATCGCGTCGTTGAATGTTTGCCTTTTCCTACGAATAATTTGCTCAATTTTGACCTGAGCCAAGACCAAAAATAATGGATCCTTATCCCGAAATGGTAAATGCAGAAATTGCACTACCATTTGGCTTTAAAATTTAAATTTAGAGCACATTAGATGACGCGAGAACTTTCTCATATTCATTGGTTCAGGTGTCTCTTGGAGTGACCTCCGGCAGTAGGTCGGGCGTTGAAGTCTCCGGCGTGAAAAACATCGGGAAGACGGCCTCGCCTCTGGAGATCGGTCCCTATACCAATACAAAAAGACATATTTTTCCTCCGATCCCAGTCAGCCTCAATAACCGTGATCAACGCATTTTCCCGGTTATTTGTAATCTATCACGGAAGTGCCGGGACTGAAATTCCTTCGGCTCCGTTTACTTCTCTTGGCTACATCCATTCTCTCGGCACGCTCCGAGAGTGAAGGGAGTCTCGGACTTCCCATTAAGGGCTCCTCGCTCCCGATGCTATCTGCGGTCCAGTTCTTTGTCCACGGTAGCAGACGCGTGGGCCATTGGGGTAGGTCGGACGGAATGCAGACGGCGCTGGGGCGGAGGATTTTTAATGCGCACGGAAAAAGGAATATGCAGTGGATCCCTTCGAAATTCTCCCGCGTGGGAGTCCGCTCTCGATTTCAATTCACCCATTTTTTACCCTCAAAAGAGAAAGACAAAGCATCGGTTGGGTAATAGGGTGTCAATTAAAATGTACGATGTCCCAGAACGGCTCGGGGAGAGGGATTGTATTAGCTAATACTAGAGAGGATATGTTTGGTTTGCCGCTTTTTTTTACTTTGGGATCTACGTAGTAGTGTTTTTGTAAGCTTCTATCGTTTGCAGAAGGTGTATTGGTGGCTCGCGTTGTGATCGGATGCATCGGTAAACGTTTATAAACTTATAAATTTCATAGAATTGAGACTACTAAGAATTAATAAATTGTAGCCAGTTGAGCGTTGTAAACTTACAATCTTTGTACAAAGAGATACGAATATTTTGTCGCTATAGTACATAATTCGGTCTTATACAAATAAGCAGAAATGTTATTAATGTAGTTAGCAACGATAATTTTAATAGAGAATGTTGTCTTATTTTGAGCTCATAGAAAATATATAATAGTTATACCTTTGCAAAACAATCAACTCTTGAAGCAACTAAAAACACAAATAGTAAATATAAATGCATTTCCCTCAATGAAAGAAATATTATTTAAAAGCAGTTTTACTTTTTAAGGAAGATAAAATAAATAAAAATTTCATCGCATAGTGTTAATCAGAAATCCCGAACATATAACTTTGAAGAACTGGAATTAGCTCATTGAGATCAGCATCATAAAATTTGGCGGAATTGTTGGAACAGGTGTAAACATCATATTCATGAATGCCATTGAGTTTAATATTGAAATTTTGGAAAATTAGGACGCAATTTATCGTACATTTGTCCAATTATGAAGGTTTTAAATTCTTACTTATCATGTATATTTCAGTCGATTAAACTTTTTTGTTCATAATTATTTTATCTGGTTTGAATATGATTTTCTACTGCATGCCACTTCTTTTTTATAATCTTTCTAGAAGCTTTTATGCGATCTAGCATCCGCAGACTGTAATTATTAGGCTTCATTCTGTAGAATAATGAAATTTTGTAAAAAGGAGCGAATATATTTATTTATTTCTACACGAATAATTTTTTCAACTAAGAATTATTGGAGTCCATAGCTGTAAACTATATCTCACTTAATTTCCACAATATGTCAATCATTTATTGCGTAAATAGAATAGATTATTATCGATATCAAAATCATGTTACCCGAACTTTGTTTGCATCTATTCTTTAAGGTATTATGAAAGCCACAATATTCGCTGTGGGAAAGGTTAATCCAAAATTGCTTAAGTCTCATTATCTTTCGCTGAATTCACCATCCCATTGTTATAGTAACCCCTTCGGTAGTAACACGAAATTCTTTTACTTCTCCTCTCTAATCTTGGACTTTCTAGTTTCCAGCACTTATACTTACCTACCAAATTATCCTACGCTTACAAGGCCTGGCACTAAGAATTAAGCGAAACACAAACTTCCGAGTCCGATTTTCCGCAATTACGGAGTCATCACGACCGACATTAGGCGAGGTAATCGCCGTACCCTGCTTACATATCCTTAGAGCAGCAATTGCGACAGGCCTCGTGCGTCCGCGAGAGCCCTGCACTTCCGAAAGCGAAGGAATGGCATTGCTCAACCCGCCGGCGGAAAAATAAATGGTACTCGCCCGCAAAAAACGTGTTTCGGAGGCAAAGCGATCCCCTTTTGTTGCCCGCACTTGTCGATACATCGAAGTCTCCGCGGAGAATCGTGCGAGGCGGAGGTCTGCTCTGCGGAGGATCATTAACCATAAATTTCGCGTTTCCCAATTGGAATAAAAACGGGCACGTCAAATAACCCTTCACCTATCCCTCTCCACCGCTAGCCACGCTCTTTCTCCCGCGAGCGGACATTCGAAAGGGGGTCAAATGGGACCGATCTCAAGCGTCGTGATCCTCAGGATACAGCGCGTGTGTCTACGCGTTCGCGTGCGATCAAAAGGAGTTTATCAGCCCTCTCATCCACTCATAAGGAAGGACTCGGGTAATGGGAGGAGAAATGGAGCGAGGGAGAATTATGGCCTATGGAATGAAGAGAGAGGTCTCTCTCTCTCTACGTGTTTTTTCCAAAAGAGGCTCGTGCCGTCCCTGATTACATTTTGCGTCTCTCGAATTTCGTATACATTTTTTTCGATTTCTCTGAGTTCGTTTCGATGTATTTCGCAACCAATTTCTTACGAGAATTTAATTGAGAGATCGTTACTCAAGGGTGAATTATAATCGCTCTTAGTGAGGAATGGTGGTCGATGGGAAACAGATTGTTTTCAGTGGTCCTTCTTTTAAAGCCAGTACGTTCGTGACTGGAATAAAGAGATTTTCCCAAGTTACTGAGTTCCAGAATTCAGTCGTGTTTCCGGAAATACCGTTGAAGTCTCCATGAAAACCAATTTGATAAAGGTTTCTTCTTTCTGAGATCGCCACTAATCATAAAACGAGCGCTACTTCTCGTTTATATTTTTAAAAAAATTTAGTATTGAAAAGGAAAATGCGTAATAATTAGAATCATATTTTTTCCTACGTCATGGTATACTTCAATATAAAGTTAGAAAATATTTATAAGAAACATCAAATGAAACAATCTATTAATTTTTAAGATGGAACTGGAAAACCCTGAAATTGTAACCCTCTCTAATTTAATTTGCAAATGTTAACGAAAACCACTATTATAATTTAAAAAACAAGGATCATTTCATAAATTGAATTGTATACATTTCATACAGCACTACGTACAGTTAGAAAGTCAAGGCTGAATGCGATCATCAAATCAAATATCTTCTCTTGTATAGAATTTTCTCCTCATCTGCCTTCGAAAATTCAAGCACGAAATGCTGGAAGCCTTCATAATTTCCCTCACGCCAGATGAAGACTACCGGAATGGAATTGGATGAGATGAAGTACCTGTTACTTGGTTAACAGCTCCCCGTTTTAGCTTCTAAGGCTATCCAATGTCCTCCCTCACCAATTACGACTGATCCGACCGGTTCTCTCATCTTGCTGTATTTGCATACAAGAGTCGGGTGCGTCAGTAGATCCTAATTATGTAACACAGCAGATAGAAAGCCTGTACTACATTATTCTTAATTGGTTTGACATCAAGAATGAATGTATAGCAATCTTCCTGGCAACTCTGGGTCGTTGCTCTCAAATCTCCACGGTGACGCAATGGACGATAGGTGGGACGTATCCTCATTTATGGATTCCGAGAGATTCAGATTCAGGCTAAATCGGAGCGATAAATTGCGATGGGAAATGTCCCGTGTGATGTACATACTATTTATATAGTCCGAGTGACAAGTGGTTTCAGTTCGTAGTTAAAAGTAAGAGTTGTGTAATATAACTTATTTATCCTCTTTCTGTCGTTTAACCAGCAAAAAACTTTTCTGCAAGATTATTTACAAAAAATTTTGTCCATTGCCTTTTTTCCTTGGAAATCAAATCCATTCATTGAAGAAACATATCCTGATAAATATACAGTTCCATCAATTCCATAACTATAAAACTCGGAGCTTGAGACAGCATTGATGTTTACCCCGCATTATATAATAATTTATTAGTATTACTTACTACTTCTTAGAGAGTGATTAAGGTACATTTTATTCCATGCTATATTTTAATCATCTAAGTTATTTTATGGCAAAAATTGTTAGGACAGATTACTATTGATCTTCTAAAGGAAACAAGATCGCTTATATGTTTGGAAAATTGTATGTTAATATTAAACGTCTTCTATTGACAAATTATATTGATTTTAAACATGTGTCTCAAATCTTAGTAGAATCCAGATCTTAACTTCAACCATTTTAATTCCTATATCATCCTAATCAATTTGACTATCTCTATCAGAGAGGTATATTCAATTATTTCATGTAGTACCATACATATTTCATAATTAATCTACCATATATACCAGTGTCAATTATTAAGCTTATCTTATCAGTAAAATCGAAGCAAAATTAATTATTAAAACATTTAACAATATTCCACATAATAAAATTTTAAAAAATTAATCATTATCTTTTATTATGGTGAGAGATTTTAAATCCTTGTTCATCTGGGTGAATTCCATAATCCACCATTCCATGAGGTCGAAAGTTCATTCATTCATCCTTCACGTGCGATCCACTTAGCACAGCACTCGATAAATCGATGGAGACAATCGATCATTGTCATCGAAGCGATGTGCATTCGATAAACCGAACCTCGACGCTCGATACTTCGCACCGGAGAGCATCTCGAGTGTGTCTCAAGCCATTGGGAGATGCGATGACAGATGAGTCCACGACGCCTCCGATAGAAACTAATGAGCCATCGAGCCGTGAGTCCAAGTGTTTTCGCAACGCGTGGCCACTCTCATTAGGGGAACGGACGAGAAGAATCGGTCTTTCCAGAAAAGCGGACTGAGGATCTGTCGTGCGGAGAGAAGAAAGGGATATTCCGGAGAGAAAAAACAGGAGGTAAAAAGGGAAACGTCTCGGGGCGATGGAAAGTAAAGGCGGTCAAATGCGCCTGTCCTGAGGCGAAATTTATCGACTGTCGATAATCGATCGAGGTTATATTGGGTTCATTCATCACGCCGCGAGTTATGAAACGCGCGTGCGAAAAATCGGTTAACGGGCCCGTGAAAATGGTCGTAAAGGCGTGGGAAGATATCGATTGAGACAGTTGTGATTGGGTTTAATAGCCTTGTAGCGGCGCATAATTTGTCCTTTAACGAGTGCTTAGAGGAGCGAGGAATTCGTCTTAAAGGTGAAAGGAAATTGTGATATTTTCTGAAAATAAACAGCATGTTTAGGATCGCGAATTGTTTATTCCAAATTCGTATTTCATGTAACTGAGAGATATAAAAATGTTTGGTGATGGATTTTGTTTAGTATCAGGTTCAATTCAGTTCATATCATTCAATATTCATAATTAAAATCATAATATAGTACCCGTACATGATGATGTAACCCTAAGTTCTTTTATTACTCATTATTTTGTCTAGACAATCACAATAATGTACAAGGCCCTACTGAAATAATACAAAATAATCACTATTTTCTTAAAATAGAAATTAGAAACACGCCCATAATAGCTTGTTCCTATTTCAGGATTAAAAAGTTGAGAAAAATTGAATGTACGAAAAGTGATTCATAATTTTTAACCATACTTGCTGTTGTCATAAAGCATTCCTTTCATTGAAAATGTCGAAATTACGTTTAAATAGAAAACGTGTCTTCGAAATCTTATATATATTCGTTGAAAATTTTCTATATATCGTTGTTCGAATGCCCTTCTTTGATTGATTCATTGATACTCAATCTGAAAGTTGTCATAAAAGATTCTCACTCGTTGACTTCTCATAAAAAGTCTTCATCAACTCACAATCTTCCAGAACGTCAGCAAATGTTCCTTCGCAAATTCCTAGAGATGAAGAAAGTTTCACCTTTACAAGAAAAGAGAAACATTACAAAATTCAGACAAAGCATTCTTTCCAATCGTTCGACCAGGAAATAATGCACATTTAATAGCAGTACAGATCTACCACAATCTTAGGAATTTCCGAAGAGGAAAAGTGCTTCTGTTCACTCGAGGCATTATTCGCACAGAGGTCAAAAGAGCGCGTATTGCAGCATCTCGGTTTTGAGTCAATAATTTGAGATCGATCTATGTGAATGATTCGTTTGGCGTGTTCAGAACGAGGTGCTTAAGAAGGCCAAGGCAGTCGGGAGGGCGTGCTGCTGTCGTCCTTTGTATGAGTTCATCGACAGCCATTTGACGCGCATGAACATTGAATATCTAGAATAGAAAAGTGCATGTCAAACTGATTTCCTTATTCAGTATATTTCGACATTCTATTCTCCTCATTCCATTCTCTAATCTATTGGTGAAATCTTCAACCAGGAGGTCGTTGTGACTCTATCTAGACCTTACCATTGACTTCTTAAGAGTAATTTATGTATCGTCCCTATTTGATCCATAAGAGTAGTTTATTAAAATTATAGTCTTTCTAATATTACGAGTAGGGATTGTCGAGTACTATAGGAAATCGAAAAGTGAGGTAGAATCCCGTTTCTTTTAAGCCAAAATTGTATAAGCGTTAAAAGTATTCCAAAGTCTTGGAACAACAGTGACTACGCAAGAATGTGTTATTGTAGCTTTCGACAAGATAGATCTAAAGCCTATTACGCCTCACAATATCTCGTTCTCAGTATATCATGGAAGCCATAAATGAGACATCAAGTTGAAAATTTATCGAGGAAAAATTGGACGAAAGAAATTACAGTAATAAATTACCGAAAATTTTTTGAAATATTCCAATTTTTTTCAATATTGAATGCAAAGAAAAAATATAAAAACGATGGTATTAAAGAAGTAATCTGTAAACCTACTCTATTTATTTTTATTAGTTTTACTGAATATAAATGTATGTAAAAGGTTTATAGTTTTTTTTCGGATATCTCTTCTATTCAGTTTTTGAAAGGTAAATTATTTTAAAATTATATTGTGAAGAAAAAAAAACAATCAATATCTGCAAGCATAAATTTTGACTAACATGTTCTAGAAACATTAGCCGTTCATCATCGCGCATCGTTCTTGGAAGTTGATTCGAAAGATAGGTTGCCCAGTGCACTGCTTATTCTTCTATGAAAGCAGTTTTATAAAAGTAGCGTCGCTATTTTGTGAATTACGTTAGTCTTTACTTAAGTTTATATGTTTGATAAACCCGATCGCATCTAGATTATCACTTTTGACATATTGATATATCAAACAAGACCAGTACTCATTATAATTTTCCACACTGTCATATTTAAAATAGTTCGCCTCATATTTTCTCTAATGAAGAGTATTTACATAGTGAGTACAAACTGGTAATTGAACAAAAAATGTTCATATTACTCAGCTGGTGCCCAAAACCATAAAAATGAACAATATCTACATTGAACCCATTCACACCGTATCAGTACTCTAAAATAATTGTTCTATTCAACAGAATTTACTCTAGTTTCCATTTAATTAACTTTAACTGATGAATTATACATTTTTCCTTATCCTTAATAATTTTTCATTGCCACAGTTTAATTCTACCACTATTCCTATAAAAAATTTCTTTCTGAACTGATTACAGTGGCAGCAATCAAATTTAACAAAACCTCATACGACCACCGATTCCATTTCGGCGAGAAACGCCCTCGACTAACATTAATACCGAAAAAAAAGAGGCGGTCCCCATGTTCCGACAATTGTCGCAGTCTTCGTTTTAACAAAAGCGTGACTAAGCGGCGCATAGCGTGACTCCCTAATGGAAATATTATGAGGGCAATCGATCCCTGCCTGTGCCGCTATTTTACGAAAATATTTCTTTCGCGATCGTCCGCCAGAGAGAGCTCTCTCTACTCATTAACCATCGCCGACGTCTTCAAGCGAATCCCCCCGTCCCTTAATTCATTCCCTGCGAAAAAGTGGAGGGAAAAAGTCGAAATGAAAGTATCCGTTGGAATCCTATCTTTAGGAGAGCGATTTTCAATCGATCGGATCGGAAAAAAAGGCATCGAACCAAAGTGGGACGCACGGCCAATTAGGAGGAATAATGGATGTTTCCATGGATATAAATGAGAAGCTGTATCCTTCGGTATGTTGCATCTGTCCAAAACGGGGCTTGTTCGAGAAAAAAAAACTTAATCTGATTCGGTGAAAAGGGAACGATTTTTCGAGTTAAATGTCGGAATGAAAGTGTAAGAATCCCGTAATCGATTACCGATTCGTATCGATTACAGAGATCATCCATTATACAGAATCTCAGAGTTTAGATGTGTGGCGAAAGGTAGAATAATGAAATGTGATTTCAAAAGGGTTGAGTTCTCTGAGTAAACTCTTCTAGCATAGTACTCGTATCTCCAAGTATCGTTCTGAATCATAAAGGTGCATCTATATATTGCAGAAGGAATTATTTAGAATCAAATATGATTATATTCCCCAGGCTCTGACGTATGAAAGATTTGAAAAGGTAATAATTATTCTTACTTGTTCGATGTAATCTACGATCTTCCTACGATGATATAGTTATGATATGATATATAATGATATATTATGATAATATGTTTTGTTGAGTCTTCTCTGGGCATAAGCCAAGTTTGTGCTCCGGCCAAATTCCTTAAAAATCATAAAATTCCTCTGAGTTAGTGACTGCTGTCTTTGGAGTCAGGTGTTTTAGACTAAACTATTAACAAACATTACATTTCTCTTTTCCTCGAACCGCGATATCTGATTTCAATTAAAAGACTGCATGGGATGATTAAGTAAATTTTAATGATATGAAACAAAATAATTCTCTCTTTTTTCTAAAATTATTGCTATTAACCTAAATATCAAAATCTAATATCACGTATATTATCATTCAAATTACAGTTTTAAACAATATATTTTTTGATTGCCATTATTCGATATCATCATTATATTTGTGCCTATGTTTGAACACCGAATTCTGGTAGAATTTACAATTTCATCCTCAAAAATTCGCTTCCCTACTAGATGCATCCATTCTAAAGATGCGACTTCATTCCACGGAGAGAAATTGTATCGCATCGAAAAGATCTGTATCAGAGATGAGAAACGGAGAAAACGTACACGGATTTTAGTCCATTATTGGAAAGCTTTGGCATTCGTGTTGAGTATGAAGAGTGCAGGAAGGGAATGGAACGGGCAAGTCGCCAGATGACCCATGTTTTCATTGAGACATTATCTCGGAATTGGATCAGGAATCTGAAAGCATAAATTACTATATTGTACGTAGATATGGATATGTGTATTTGGCACTTCATTTCTATATTCGCAGAGAAATATTCAATCTGACGAACATTATTTACGCACCAATTATAAGAGTCATTCGTTATTTATCTATTCTTCATACATTGCTTGTTTCCATCTTAAGTAATTGACCATTTATATCATCATTTAATACCTTGTTATTGTCATCTATGATGGAAAATTGTTCCATTTTTCATCGCAGCTATTTGAATCAAGTTTAGAAATAAGTATCGAATTCTTATATCAGGCGATTAAAATCCATACTTTAGCGCAGTTCAAATAAACATCTAAGCCTTCCTGAAAAGTGAATTAATATTTTAAATAATTTAGTCATTTACTAAAAATAATTCTCTCGTAGTCAAAAAAATGTTTTCTTAAATCACATTCTGGAATTCATATAAAGAATTCAAGGAACACGTTAAAACATTCTTGAGGTAAGATATTAAGCCGCGCATAGATATCAAGGGAGATGTAAGAGAAACACTTGTAGAATAGTTAAGCTTCATATTCATATCGTAGGAACAATGGAACGAATCTCTTGGCCTAAATACTTGTAGTATTCGAGATTAGAGAATGGTCCAAAGGGACTCAAATGTTGACTAATGGTCATGTTCCTCGCTGTAGTTTGAAGAATGAAGACTACAGCTTTCTATTTGCAGGAACCGCGCCAATTCGAAATTTTTCAGTTATCACAAGTGTTCACTTTCACTCATAAATTCAATCGAAAGGCAGAGGAAATGAACAAGAAAAAGAAATGTAGAAAAAAATGGACCAGCGTCTGAATTTCTATGAGAGTAATAAGTAAATATTCTAGAATTTAGGACTTAATTAAAATAGATTTAATTCTCTCTGAAATAATGATTGAAAATTAAGAAAATATCAGTTTCCTATCAAGGGTACATGGAATGTAGTCTATTTACGTACATCCTAGACGTACATCCTGAAAGGAAAATATTTCATTTTGGCAAAAGAATACCGGTACAAATGCATGAGTCCAGCTGCAACTTGTAGTCCAGTATCACTTGTTAAGCTTTCTTAACAGATTTTAATTTTTGCTAGCCAAATTTTTATAAAAGGAAATCATTAATGTAATGAGGATATTCATATGTTATTGTCACATCAGATAATTTATAACGTTGGGTCTTTGAGTTAAACTCCGAAAATGTATGGGTTTACCCCAAAAAGAAATTGTTTCAGGTTCGAAGAAAAATAATATTTCCTTACGTATCGTTTAAATGTATATAAATCTACGTTAAACTTAGGCTTTTACTACATTTTAACAGTGGGAATTTTTTTTCGTACGGAATAGAAATGTTATTCTTTTAGTTAATAGCTATACCTCCCTTGGTCTTGTTAAAGATTGTCGTGATATGATAGCTTCTGATCTAAGAGAGGCTTTGAATGTCTTACGGGTGAGGGACTTGTAACACATCACAAAAATACATTTCCCATTCTTTCGGCTCTATTTCGACTACCACCACACACAGCGCCGAAAGTCCTCCACGAAAATGCCTCGAACACTCCTCCCGTTAATTATATCACCTGTCCTGACCACCCGCTTAAAATTCCCTCGTCCGTTTCTCCGAACTATGTGATTCCGTCTTTAGAGTCCACGCGTTAAAATCTCCCCCTGACGCCCTTGCTCGAAATTCCCTCTCAACACGTTTCTAGGCGATTGCCTTTCCGAACCGTGAATCCTCGAATGCTGCTCTTATGGAAAGTCGTTAGCTTTAGCGCGGATTTCGCACTTGGCTTGTTGTCCTACGCCGATTCGCGATGCAGGAGACGTACTGCTTTATCCGCCTCTGAGTGAATTACCAGGTTTCTTGAAATATTGTGAGCGATATGCACGGTTAAGCCCGCGCCGAGTTTTATTGCGGTATTTATGATAGGTATTCAGTCGGATGCATCGGGTTATTGCTTTGTATACGCTATGCCTTGGTATTCTATTGCTATTGCAGTATTGATTTGTTTTAGAATCAAATACTTTTTAACTATGCACTATAAAGAGTAATAGAATAATTAATAGCATTAATGTCAGTATTAAATTCTAATTATATTTCTTAATTAATTTATTGGACACACATAGGTATTAATAATTGATGAAAAACTTATAAGTATAACACATCTTTCAATTTGTTATAATCATAAGTTTTTTACGCATATTTAGTAGTGTTATAATTATAAATATCATCTTATATCATATTAATAGTGCTTGAATAAATTTAGCTATGATTCAATGAAAGTGAGGGATATATGACGCGAAGAGATAATACATCTATCTTTAAATCTATAGATTGAAAATTAAATTATAAATATTATAACGCTGAATTTATTTTTACGTATACGTCAAAGTGATTCTTAAAAATCAGCATAAAGTCTATATCTTTTTAAAATCCATTCCATAAATACAATTCCACTTGAGCCCAGAATTATTTGCACTTGTCGCGCAAATATCGAAGATGTAAAATAAGTATAATTAACTCACAATCTGTTTTCAGCGATACAGAATAATACATGTTGAGATTTTTTGCTATAAAGCAGATTTTTGTATGTAGAAAGATAATACATAATAATATATCAATTAGCAAAAAAGATAAAAGAAGAACCAATTAGCTACATACACGTATAATTTGTATACAAGTTTTGTACTCAATCAGTCCTCTCTAACTCATATTTGTTAGATTTTTAAAATTTCTAATAGAAATCATACCGTAGGAATATCATTGAAAATTACTTAAAATCTATCGAATCTAAAGTTTTTTCTTTAATTTTTTTCCACGATCTATTTGCACGTTTTATAAGTTCTGCGTTTTCGAAAACGATAAATCTCTTAACCAGAAATGACTTCAGTCGCATGAAAATAATAATCATGTCTTGTAGTTTTCTTCAGGCGAAAGGCGTGATTCCTTCAAATTGTTTTCGTGAGAGCATTTCTCAGTAACCACCATATTTTAAAGAGACTGACCCATTATCTTCGCTTGTGGTAAAAGCGTTCGAAAGGTAACGCTACTACAAAATTGGATAGTTTAAATCTGGAATATAGCTTTGAAGTGTACTCTGGTGACCTGCAAAATGATGGAGGTAGACAATACAGTTCATGACCTTAGGTAATATGCTCTCTAGTTGGAAAATTTTGCTAGAACCGCTAAACGTATTCGTTTTGTATGAAATTGATTGCCATGTTGCTAGGTTACGTGGATATCAGATAAGTGGAAATTTGCCTGGTTGAAAAAAATGAGCTGCTTATTTCAAAAAGGGTCGGTTTATAAGAAAATATTACTTACAGAATCATGAGGAAGTATATTGGCTGAAAAGAAAATAAATTTTTGCTTTGATTCAGCGCGTTCCAAAAAATCGGTGTTCTCAATTTGATAGAGTTGAATGCTTATCGCTAATACTAGAAGTACTTTCATCGAATAATAAAAATATATTCCTTGTGATTTCAGTTACAAATTTTACTCTATAAATTAATACGAAAATAATATACATGAATATATTCAACATATAGTTCATAATACGCAACAGATAACAATAACCAAACACATTTGTTTCTCGAAGGATTAACCAGCCCGTTTAATTATTTCCTAACGTGAAAAAATATTATATTAAAACCATTTCATCTATAAAGTTAGTTTAAGAGATTGAAAAATTAAGATTACCGAAATTCATATATACCTGCACTCGCAGAACACATTTATGTTTATGGAATCCTTCCTTCTCTCCACATTTTTAAGGACTACTCTGGCTAAGAAGTTTCTTTGAAAACATTCTCGCGTTGAATGGAGAAAGGTTTGAATTTTCTATAAATCTTGATATGATTCACGCAATTTATTTCCATGAGGAAGAGGTGCTCAATGAAAGCGTACGGGTTATGCACTTGTGAGAGGATGCAGAAATATTCATGGGTTTTATGGTGTGAACAAGCGACTTCCTATCTAGCATGCAGATGTTCCGGGTAATGATTTTTATTGGCTGATTTTATCTTATGCAGTCCATTGCTACGTCCTTTATATCTTCAACTATGCTTCTATGACCAAGGTATTTGTAAATAACAACGATTGACTACCTACTCTTTGATCCATTATTTTTCTTAGCAACGTCATACCAGAAAGATTTTTCCCATCGAATTCCGGGCTTACTTTCGACATATTTTCCCTTATTCATTTAAATACCTCTTTGACGTAACGGTTATCTTCTACACTGTACATTTGAATGGGTCTATGAACTCCAATTTGATTAAATACTGCAGAATTTTCACAGAGAGAGGGGCGTGAAAATGGCCTGATCTGAACTGAGCTGGAACTCAAATATCACGATTACCTGTCGTTTGCTTCTGCAAATAAGTTGTCTTTCCAGAGCATTCAAGTACGATATAAGTTCGACGTTCTTCCAGCGATATGATACAATCGGTTTTAATCGTAGTCACATCTCAGCAAATATTCAAATAATAATCAAGCACTATATCACAGTTAGAAACTGATCTTACGTAAAATTGTTACTTCCAGCATTTAATAAGTATTTAAGAAAGAGTTTGTGTGAAAATAAAATGCAAGGATAGAGTTAAGAGAAACTAGATCTTATAAAACATGACTGTTATATATTACATAAAATTTAAGAAGGGAGAATATGGAAAAATCTTTATTCGTTACGTATATATAAATCGATACTTTTGAAAATATATTACATACTCCTGTATATTTCTCTTCCCCGAATATTACTCGTGGAATATATAATTTAAAACTGCGTTGTATTTTGATAGAGAAATAGAAGCAAATTAGTATAATCAATACTTCTTCAAAATATTAACCAAAGGTACTCGTATATTTCCGACTGAAAATTTAACATGATGCAGATCGAGCAAATTTTTCATTTTCGTACATTATGACGTAGCAGTGCTATAATGATGTTTTATAAATATTATTGTAAAAATGATATTGTGACGTAACAGATTCTGATTGGAACTACAACAATCGAAATATTGTTCGATCATACAAAAGGTACATTTCTCGAATTACTTTCACTGGTAACGTCTCAGTTTCGCCGTAAACCGGAATCTTTCATCCCTTTCTCTGCTCCTGCGTTACTCCACCCACGCCCTCCCCTCCGCCGCCGAAGCCGCTTTCCCCGCTGCAAAAAAGCCGCCAACCGGAAATCAAGAGCGGAACGCTTGGATGGTGGTGGCGGGGGCGGAACTGGGACGAACCGAGAGGAGCCCAGTTTCTTTTTTGCACTCGATTGTGTTCCCTTCGCGGTCCATTTGCGAACTCGGAGGGTGGATACTGGAGTGTGGGGTTTCTAAAAATCTTTGACGATTGTTTCTCGAAAAGCGGCGGAAGAGGCGTTTGTTTACACGAGAAAATGGTTTCCTATAGTTTTTGGATATCGCTGTTCTCACAGTCAATTATGACTTGCCATATTTTTCGCTTCATAAGACGCACCATAAGACCATAAAAAGTGGGCCGTAAAATTGTATGGTCGTCTTATGGTGCGAGTACTGCGAACGAGTTCTTAAAGTTTTCATAAAACTATAGTAGTGAGATCTTCAAGTCTCTACGTCTATTTATGATCATGATATTTATTCTTAATCTACTGCTGCTCACATAACATGATTTAAATTTCATCCCTTCGTTTTTTATTGAATATTTTTATCGCATCATTTGGGTCAGAATATCTTTTTAGTTCCCTCCTCGAAATATTAGGTGCGAAGCAAAGTAAATCAAAAAATATTACTATTCTTTTACCTTTCAATAACCTTAATACCTTATTTTCGACATATTGTAGATATAATACGATATTTACTAGTTCCAATTGATGGAAAAAATTTGGTTCCACCACAACTCGCCTGTTTCCGTGAATTTTATAGTTTCAATAGGATTAGAAGGACTATGAAATTCAATTCTTTTCAAAGTTTCAAATTCGAAAGAGATTTCAACGACTGTTAATGATGATTGTTTTCACTTATTATTTCTAAATAAAGAAAATATCTTTAGGGGAAAATAATTCGTAGTAATATATAAATATTCCTACGTATCTGTTTCACTCAGATTTATAATTATAAAATTAATTATACCTAATCAAATGTAGCCAATATAAAGAAAGGATCGTGAATATTGTTCAAAACGAATTTCACCAAAACGTTTGCATTTCCTAATTATATTAGTAGTTGTAAAGCACGTTCTAAGTCGAATACTGAGGGAAAAGAAAAAAAAGCTTAGTGCTCGAAAGACTCAAATCTCTCGATGCAGAGACTGGTGGAGTGAAAAGCCATCAGAGTTAAGTGCACTATCACAAGAAAGTAACCGGATGAACGTTCGTTTTCATGAAAGTGTTAATGGGCGAGTATCTCTCCTTTCGTAAGTCGAGCAGGAAGAGATGAGCGATTAAGGTCCAGGAAACCTATTACGAGAAAAAATAGTCCTCAGATCAAGAGATGGGTTTCCCATTTCAGGAAACGGGAAGATCTCGGATTGAAATGATGACGAAACGATGATCATAGTTTACGTTCATCGATATTGAATTACATACATAATTTATTGAGTACAGAAACTGAATAACGAAAGATAGTAGCTCAACACAATTACGTCATCAATGAAATTACATCATTAAGGGACAAAATTCATTTCAAAGGATTATAAAACTTTTATCGGATATCTCTGTTTTTTATGTAGCCCTTGTATCTGATTTGAACCTTTAAACTTCCACCCGAGGCCACTGAAGTCTTTTACTAAGATACAAGACACTGCCTACGGTACAGGATGAGTTGTGAACTAGTTTTCTCCTGTTATTTCTACTCTCTCTGAAAAACATTGCGTTGAGTAAGTGATAGCAAGGCTGAAGATTCGTACTCAGCATAAATCATTTTCATAGCATCGAAACATAATAATTTTCGTAGTTCAAGCAATGGAACGGTCCAACGGAATTGGTTCGCAATATTTAATCATGCTCATGTATAGTTATGGCAGTAGGAGCTCAACATACATTATTGATTCCGATTAAAGTCTCTTATACTCTCTAGCTATAATATTTTTTAACTTATAAACGAAGAGTTTTTCATTAATAAATTCTTATAAAAATTTCAAATTAAGGATAATCTAAGGAAAATCAACATTCGCGAAAATTTGAATGAAGGAGTTGTGAAGTCTTTATATATTTATCATATCTTACCAATGCTTGTACCGATAATATAATGGTATATGATTCTAGAATCGATACGAATCGAAAAAATTCTCTTTATAATTTAGAATTTATTTTCACTTCTCATTTTTTATTTTCTTAGTGGGATAGATATATTTTCTTCGGCTCAGGCTACAAATCCTTTATTATAGAAGTTTTTAGAATTAATATTAAGATTAAAAGACTACGATAAAACTCAAATTAAGATTAATTATATTCGATATTTATGAAATCTAGATCTCGCAATTAAGAAACGTAATTACGGAGGAACTTTAACTTCTACTATTTCCTGAATCAAAACCACATCGCGTTCTATTAGTGTTCGACAAGTCGTTTTCTCTCGTTCGTTCTATAATTGAAACAAGACGAATCATCACTCACTCTTATTGACGGCCGATTAAATGACCCAAGACTAATTGTCCCACTGAAGATTCGTCTTGCAACGGGCCATTGAGCCAAGAACAGAGCACAGAAAATCCTCGACAAATGGAACGTTAAGACGACAAATCTCTCCCGATAAATATCTCGTTGAGGATATCTTTATGATGGTAGAATCTTTCGAGAAAATTCCGAGGGGAAATTTTCCGTGCTTTTCCTTCAAAGTGAAGAGAAATAAATTATTATAGACTTGAAAGATGGGTTGGTTTATCGCATTAAATTGCTCTTTATGCTTTATCAATAACTCCAATCTATGTATGCCCAAATTCCATTATACTCTGCTCATAAGAAGCAGCCACAAAGTAAAACGATGTTTTTAATCTACCACTGACTTATATGTAGCATAATGTCCTTCAGATGTAGAACTAAAAATTCAAAGATAAAAGGTGTATGCAGGTAATATATTTAAGAATATTTTACACAGTTAAACTAAAATCGTAATTCTCATTCCAAACACACTATTAAGTTTTGAATAACGAATTTTATTCTTGTATGTGTTTTCCTATCGATTGAAATAATAATATAAACTATTTTCGTAAAATTATATTCGTTTAAAATTTTATAACCAAAGTTGACGATTTAAATAAATTCGTTTAACCACAAAACCTCGTCTTTTGCCCTAATTCAAACACAGATAATTCATAAAAAATTGCTAAGAATCCAGTATTATTATTAATTGCTCACTTTAACTAACCAAGGTACTTATATAAAATTTGATCCAAACTTTTACTTTTCTATTTAGAAAGAATTTAGTTCCCATATCAATCCAATAACCGACATTTTAATGATACAGGAGAAATCTAATTCCACCCAAAGAAGTCAATATACTCAACATCTTCATTTAATAATTATCCATATCTATGCATATCATCATCTATTTATAATTACAGTTGCTGCATTTTCAGGCTTCAGAGATGACGCTCATTTTAGGAAACTAGTTCGTAGGGCTTTATTCACGAAATAGGAATAAAAAATGAGATTCCTGGAAAAGAGGGAGACATTTTTTTAGCTTTTCGTAGAATTTTGAGGACAAGAATCGGGGGCATTATATTTTTGCCCAAAACAGTCGCCCAATCGATCGTTCTCCTTTGATTCCACAGATTTTTTCGGCGTAGATACATTCACCGCTTATTCAGATTAAGCCGACCTTGACGATTAAATGAAAAATACGTTCCAATTCAGGCTACTCATATTAATTCGACGTTCGTTGTACTCAGTCTTTGGAAATAAATCGCCTTGATTCATAAAAAGTAAAAACAAATAATTTTCTACAAATTAATTGACAAAATAATCGAAAGCTTCGAAATATTAAAATTTATAGAAGAGAGTTAATAACACAATCGTATTATGCATCCAGATTATATTCGTATACTATATAGATATAATTGTTTAAGGTGAACTTAATTAAATGTAATTTATACTAATAGGGAATTATAAAAATCTAAAGATATACTCAGAATCTAAATCGGAGAAAGTTTTAAGCTCGTAGAAAAAAGCCGTAAATCCGAAAACCATGACTGAAAACTTATAACACACTTAAAACGAAAACATTCAGTAATTTCTTATTCTTTTATAAAGTAAAAGACCATTAGAGAGAATACCTTATCTTGTTACGCGCTAAAAGTCTAGAATCATTTTTCATATGACTGGCAATAAAAGTTTTTCGCAATTCTGTTATTATGATTTGTTATTATGATACGCTCAACTTAATTCCTTGGCCTTCATTAATTATCCGTTAGCGTTCATACTGAAGGTCAGTTATACCTCAATCATTTGTAACCAACAAACTTTGAGGTTTACTGACCAAGATCTTTAGTTTAGTATTATAATCTTATTTATCTACAAATGAATCGTACTTTTTGTTTAATTTTTGAGAAATTAAAGTATAATAATTTATAGAAATTGAATAATATTTTATAAATATAATGGGATTCGAAAGCTTTAAATAAATGTTTTTATTGGGAATCATTCGTCACTAGTACTTTTGAAATAATTTAAGCCATACTTTAGACGAAATAGCTTCGAAACAATCAATATTTTACGTCACCATAAGTAATAAAATTTGATTCCCCAAAATACTGTTACCTTTTTCTACTTATTTACTATAAACAGTAATCATTAAATAAATTTTACAACAAATTTATAATCCCAAATTGGTGATGATCTATTTTATCCCTCTTCCAATCTACACTTCGCTAATTCTACGCAGTGACTCGTTATCCGTTGAAGCTGCTGTTTCGTATTACTCAATCGCAGATATACCCTACTTTTTTCGATTGAATCCCCTATCCAATCCTTTCCATTCGCGGCAAATAAAAGAAATCCGCTCCTCCTGGTTTTCGCTTGGACATCGGAGAGTATAACTCACGTCTCTCGGAGCTTATCTCTCTCGCGCCTTCAGATGTATCGCGGAATGAATCTCAGCCGGCATCCGAATCGGTCGATGCAGCCACCGAGGGATCCACGCCTCGGGCGGCGCGCGCGATCTCCCTTCACCAGAGGCCCTCCTCAATCGCTGCTTTCACATCCTTTCCCCTCTTCAGAAGTCATAATTCTCTCCCACCCATTTCCTATCTCTACATCTCCTTTGGACGGTGGCCGAAAGGAACGAGCGGTGGACGCTGGAGACATCAACGCTCGACGTGACGGCTTGAGGCACTCCTATGTACATGTCCATTAGAGAAGCGCGGTTTACGATGCGATATTAACAGTGAGTGCTACTCGGTAGGTTCAGATTCAGCGCATTATTTCACTTTAGGGTTATCTAATGCTTCGGCTTTACCTTGGTAGGAGATCTCCACACTAAGAAATTATTTTCTGCTCCTTGGATTCAGTAATTCATAAATGAAACTATTCAAAACTCATTTTAGTATTCTTATCTCTTATCTGATTAGTTGGCGATCATACGACTACAATAATTGTTGTAGGTAAATGAGAAGAATTAATTTTTGAAATTTTTGGTAACATAGTGATGCACTTCACACAAAAATTTGTCTTGAAAATTATCTTATATATTAAATCCAATACTCTGTCCACAAAAGGAGAGGTTAATGAATTACTGTGATTGGAAATCAAAAACAATCGAATCTGATATTGAATCCAATTAGATTGATTTTTTGGTTAAATAGAATTATGCTTCTTTTATTATACCTTTAATACAGTTTCAACTTCTATCGAATCTAATATAAAATAATAAATATAAAGCAATCAAGTATTTCTGTGTCATTCATCGTCTTACATACGTTTCAAAAACGTAAAATATAAATTAAACGATTATTTAAGTGATAAAATTCATTGTGTTAAATTAAAACTTCGCCTTTCTTCAATCGTGTGAGCTTAAATGATTATCATCATTTTAGTGCTGTCGTAATATATATTGCCATCTTTTAACTTTAAGTAATACAATCAGCACACTAGTTCTGGCAGTAGATAGTCCTGTCAAGTCTAATAGACGTAGAATGTGATTCAAATAAACCATCTTAAGTTTAATGAACATAAAGCTGATTATAGTTGGAAATCTATGGATGTTTTGATAAACTCGTCTCTTTGGGTCAGGAAACCACGTCCTTCATCGGCCCGATAACTTTTTTTATTTTCGGCAGGATGCAACGAAGCGTGTTCCCAGTTAACTCTAAGGCGGTTAAAGCTAATCGAGCAGCTTTTTTAATGATCAAATACCACTGGATCTCATTCTCAAGGAGTGAGAGGTATGAAAAAGTTTAGCAGGACCGGGATTCAAACCTAGATCCTTGACCGGCAATTGGATGATTGACCAGCGTTCAATTTACTTTTATAGCAGACTTCTTGTTCTTATACTTATATATAATAGTATATACGTTAATTGAACTTTTTACCTCATTTTCCAAGTAAATGTTTTTGTAGAAAGCAACCATTTCCAAAGAATTAAAACCAATTGATGTTTTATACCTATTTCCATGGAAACTGTATAAGTTCCGAAGCACATAAAAATATGAAAAAATGGAATAATGCTCTTAAAAGAATGAAGATTATCAAAACATAACATACGAAGAGTTCATTCAAGTAATTGCTGTACGCTTTTCCTTCGAATCTTCCTAGGACCTACCGATCAAGATAACGTAGATTGATACCAATCACGATCTATGTGGAGGAAATGACAAAATTGACATATGAAGACATTTGAAATGGATTATTGTTTACGTGTTTAGTAGCAGTAATTCATAGAGTTCTCAAATTCCTGTCAAAATGTCTAAAATTTGAGCTATTCAGGAAACAGGACGGTATCGTACAGTTGATCTCGTAATGGAGCTCGCAACTCAGTTGATATTTGAGAAGATACTTATCTTGAAACCAAAAGTAGAATTTCCGAGAGAAAAATTTTGAAGTATGAATGAGAAAGTTTCTAAAGCATGAGATATTTAACTATAGAATTTCATCTATGTATATCCGCGATTCTGCGATACAAAATCACTGAATGGAAGGAAGAATTAGGGTCATTCAGTTTGTAGAAGAGAATTTCAGCATCAATTGGCGTGAATGCACTTTAAAGCTATCGATAGGAACTTGCAAACTCGAGTGTCAAGTTGCGATGTATTGTGGGGATATTTCAACCAAAACAAAAGGGTCACGTATTGATTGTAGTCCTTCCCTTAAGAATGAATTTTAAAGAAGAAGCAAAAATGTGGGGAAAATAAATAGAAAACTACTGGAAGAGACTAAAAGAATAGGATTCCAAACAAAGAAAAAATGTGATTTGTCGAATTTAGACAGGGTACAGGCTGACAAAAATAGAATTTGGTGGTAAGCTAAAATGTAGGATATAATGCATTAAAAGTTGTAGGATAAAGGAAATGTGGAGTGTAGGAATAAATTGACAGGAAAAAATCTATGTTAAAATCAATACTAATAATGCAAGTCCAGGTACATGTTAATATTGTATTGATATTAACCCTAGTATTTTAATTTTTTATTTGCCTCTAGCCTTGTTGCATAAAGCTCTAGAAATGAAGGAATTACACCTCCTCAGGATCTCTACCCTGACGTGTTCGAACCATTTCTTTGATTGCTAGAATCGAGTATGAACTTATCTATAAAATATTCAAATGAAATCCCAGCGCAGATGTAGTATAATCCTTTGCCAGCTCATACTTCCCGTTAAGCGTTCGCATTTTTTGCGATGAAATCGTTTCACCGCTTCGTGCTGGAAAATCGAAGGATATTTTTTTGCTGAAAATAAAAATCGATTCGTTTGTCGACTAATAGGAAGTGGGGATTTAATCCGTAAAAACTTGCTGGTGGCCCTCGATATGATTGACCTTGCGTTGGGCAGTTTGACGGATCGCCGCTTCTGAGGACAGGCGGATGTGGCCATAAAAACATCGCCTTCTCATGCATCGATCCAAAGGAATTATGAATAGAGCATAACCCAAACGCATTTCGACCTTAGAGAGATCTTCCGTTGCCAAAACACTGCGTAGTAAATCTGAGTTGCCACAGAAACCCAAGAAGTATTTACTATAAATTCGCCATATTACGAATGAATTAACGTTTCAAAACGCTTGAAATTATTCCTTAGCAGCAATAATTGTTTGTAAAATAGATATGTATTTATAGGATTGTAAAATACGGAAGCCATAATTTGGTTTATTCTTTAAAGTTTCTTTATCTAAAAGCGATAATAATATAGCAATAGAGCGAGTGTAATTCGTAAAATTTAGTCAGGCATAGTACTTTGTAATAAATGCATGAACTTATAAAGATTGTAGTATAGGGAAAGTTGTGTATGTATACATCATATTCAGTAACAAAAGCTGATATAAATTTGCAGCTCTTTCTATTACCATATCGGTGGATTTTTCCTCCATAATATGTTGTTAATATATTACGTTTATTTATCGAACCTAAATTTCCTCTTATTAATATTTGTAAAATATTTATACCAATATATACTTCTTCAAACTGCCTTTTTATTTACGTTTACTTTCATTTACGTAAAGAACAGGAAGATGCATTGTGATGATTTTAACATTATGGTAATTTGTTTATAGCTGTTGCTTCACTTGCGTTCAAATAGTCTTTAATACAATGACCAAAATCTTTGCTTGGAAACTAACTAATTCTATAAGTTATACATATCAGATTGACTTTTCTGTAGATTTTTTCTGTATCCCTCCCACCAATTCATAGTATTTTATAATTTCCTTTCTCTCTTCCTACATTCCTTTCCTGGAAAAAGCAGAACACATTTTTTGTCAAAATGCGTAAGTTTCTTTGAATTGATCGCCTGGAAATAAGCATTGAACTAGAGTTGTAGTAATCAATCAGACATCAACTATGATATATTTTATTTAGTTTATCTAGATCGAATTTTCATACTATCTTTCAACCTTATAGAGTATTTTCATTAAAATATAGGGTAGTCAAGTGGAACTTTAATATATCTTCAAGACAGAAATAGTTTTAATATTAGAAGATATCTCCCACTTAGAAAATGCTACCAATCTAGAACAAAAAATATCCTTTATGACGTAATAGGCGGGTCATTGAACCACTGCCGCTAAAACTCTTAACTTTTTATACGGAGAGTCTGATTTCATCTAGTATCTCCAATTCCGAACTCAATTTGAACCATTAATTCTAAATTCTACCGTAATCATGCCTTGATTGATGAAATACTTTCCTTTTATCATTTGAACAAGATATATAAATAATTTTTCTTTTTATTTTCTTATTTATGGTCTTTATTTGAATTATTTGCAATTCTTTTGGGTGAACCTTTATCGTGATACACATAAGAGTATCAGTATTGAATATATAACAAACATAACGCATCGATACATAGCAAACACACAGGATTGTACCGTGATTTAACTTTAAAGGTTCAGGCCACTATGAGCAAAGAAAGGAAAAACTACTTCAACACTCATTTCCCTTACATTCCTGACTCATCATGTCAAACTGTTCTGAATATGGTATAGTTGTACATACCGGAACCGGCTATTTGGAAAGATAGTTAACAGGCAGAGAATAGGAAATGTTAATCGAGTTAAAGTAGTCCTAAGAGAGTGACATATCGTAGTCGGAACTGCTTGGTTACTGAAATACACGTTGACAGAAAAATAAATAAGTACGAAACGATTAACAGAGGATATTTCATTGATTATGAATTTAATGTTGGAGGCCCAAGGTGAAAGGAAGGGGTAGAAGAGGAGTATTCTACTCAAAGGGGGATACGAGAGGGTAATCTGCGCGTGTGCAAGGTTGGAAATTTATCGATAACAGAGGTCTCCTTCCAAGTCAAATGTAAGGGCTTCTCCCATTGGAAGATGAAGACAACGAATAGCACTTCTAAAGCTCAATATCTAATCTTAGGTGACTAAAATTTCCTACTTTAGAATCTTGACATCGGAAATTTATAACACTAAAATCTGTTATTATCTAAATTAACAAATATACTCCCCTGAAGTGTGTGGGAACTTATTACAGAGCGAAACTCGGTCTGCGTTTCAGTATGGCAGACGATTAGGGCTGAGATTATGAATAAATATACGTCGATTCCATTCATAAACCCTATCTACGTTTCTCTTTTGCTGCAGAGCGTTTCTATTTCACGTACTAAACTGCATAAGCACACCATTGGTACTATGCTTGGACATTAATCTGTATAGTTACAAGTATGGTTGTTATAGCTATAGTACATTTATGAGTGGGATAGCTTTATGTTTTGGTTTTTATTTTATTCAATAACTTCATTGAGAGGCGATTAATTTGTGAACAAGACACGGAAGAACTTAGAAAATCGAGCTGTGAATCATATTTATTCAATTCTCAAGCTAAGCTGTTTTTAAAGGGATACAAATTGCTTATTCACAAGATCTAAACGTCAATAGTTTACCTTTATGTGCACTTTCAGTATATTTTCTACCAAAGTGCAAAGCTATTACTTCCCAAATCGTTAGTCCCATGCGGTATTCACTGTTACACAACAGCTATTATATTAAAGAGATCATTCTCTCTTATTCGAATGTACGGAAGACACTGCCTTCTGCTATCAGCGATGACGCCCTCTCGGTGTACGAGGAAAAGTGCGCGAAATCCCATTGGAGGCTAAATAAATGACGCACGCACATATTAATGCACTCGCCAGATCATATCCAGACGAACGGTATCAAGCATTATAAATCTAATTTTGCACAGCACTCATTACTGAATTTGAGTACTGATAGCAAGCGAAACGAATGCATCAATGATTCTCGAGCACTCGATATTTTTCATAAATAGTTCAGATCAAAACAAATCGATTACATGGTATACACCGGTGGAGTGAACACTAACCTTACTAGCAAGCTAATCTAGGTCGTCTATTTCCTCATTGGTAGAAGGTACAAGGGAATAGATCTGCGATTAAATAAGGCAACAGATGCCTAGGAAAAAGCTTATCATAGTCCAAACAAACATTAATATTGAAAAGTTCAGATATTGCAATAGCATTCATGGAAAACTTACAGATATTCGTGCTAGTTCAAAAGAGACCAAAGCAGTATTGACTTGTCGCCGCCGTGGATTGCAATCCACTGTAAGTCACAATATTGAATTCATTCACTTGATTTTCCTATATTTTCTACGCTTCTTTAAAAAAGGTTTTCCAACAAAAGTACTTGATCGTAATTTCCCATCGTGTCGGTTTAATTCATAATATTATCATAAATAGTTTATATCGACATCTCATTACTTAAATATTCTCCATCAATTTGACACTTATAATATAGATAGAATTACTTTCGTATTAAGAAATTTTGTAGATACACAAGAATTTAAACAGATAATTTAAGTAAGTCTCGTTCTACTATTCTATACTATCAGTTACTAATCATCTAAATTTCCCAAATACCATCATTGACAAGTGATTTAGAAATGCCTCAATGCATTATGAAGTCAGAAAATATCCTCTCTAAAGAGAAAGCGTTTCAAAAGTAGATAAAAAATGTTTTGAATAAGAGGCCCTTATACGTCTGCAATAAAAATATACGATACACTCTTCTTTTTTACTAAAATATCAACTTGTGAGCATTTTTGTTATTATTTACGTACCGCAAAGACATCGTGGCTGAATGATTTGCAGAAATAAGGATACCAACCCTTTTCTTTACCCCCTTACATCTATTAGGGAAACATATTCGAATCGTAATGACGTACCCTTTGAACTTCTACATGTATATGAACGATTGTCAGGGTTCTCTTTCTAAATTGAATATCGTCGTCATCATTTGGTCTTCATAAATCCACCAATCGCTCCAATTACGCCTCCAGTGGAAGAGCCGCGATCGAAGCGCCTGAAAAACACAAAGCGCGGGTGGGGCGTCCTTCAGCACATGCGCTCTCCCCCCTCCAACACCACCACCATTTACCTGCCGAGGGAATCGAGAGTGAAAGGTGCGTGTTTCTTGCGACCCTCTCTTGCGCGCGCAACTCCCCCACGCTTCCCGTCGCCTCCGCCGCCGTTTCCTCCGGACAGCCGATTCTTGGTCGTCCATCCGAACGAAGCGGACCCTTTCGCGGTGTCTTCGGCTCTTCCGGAAGGGGGCTTTCGCAACATTCGCGGGTTACCGACAAAAGTGCGCTTTGGATGGGAGGCGAACCTCCGGAACTCTCTCGGAACCTCCGCCGCTGAGTCCCATCCGCGATGGACTACACGTGGGCTTTGGAGGAAGCCGGAGGGGCAGAGGGGGGCGGTGCCGTGGTTGTCGTGGTCGAAGGAGGCCCTCAAGGTGCCCCCGTTGGCGGCACGGTGGTGGTGATGGAGGCGCCCGAGGAAGAAGGCAAGCCCTCGAGGATGCTTCTGGACAGGAGGCATATTCCAGGTCGGTTGGACGTTTGTGCGTTGTGTTGGTGCGGTCTTCGGGTGTTTGAATCGGTGGTTCCTAAAGTGCAATCCTCTGGTGCGGACTCTAATTAGGTGTGCAGACAAATTGCGGAAAGCCATTCTGATAATTGTATCGTCTCGTAGTGAATAGGGACTCTCAAAAAGTATTCTGTGACAGGATGCGAGGCTAAATTCAATCCAGTGACTTCACGTGACCAATAACGTAACAGCCTTAACTGGTGAAGAGTGCTAATTTACGACCAAAATCAGAGGGTGGTCAAATTGGCCATTTCGGCTCGACCGGTAAATTTTTCCCGTGATTCTGTTACGTCATACGTTTAGTTTGGTGTCATTAATTTTCAAAATGGCGCCGCTAAAGAGCATTGTAACCCTTTGGGAACCACCGATCAAACTTCTACGTCAAAATAAACTGTGCTTGTTTACCGTTGTATTTCTTCTCTTCGTTTCAAACTTCAGCAGATGCATAAAATGTCCGTGTCTTTCGGATTGGTTTCTCCTGTTTTGACGTCTAAGACAATACCACAAACCCTGTGCTCAATCTTTCGATGTGGCCTATTGAACTATATTCCAGAACGATTTCCTTGTTTCCGTTCTTATAAGTTTCTTGTGTCCGCTTTGATGCTGTAACTCTGGAGTTTTTTTGACGCCTAAGCGTTGGTATTAGAAAGGTTAGGCGATCGCTGACTTGTTAAATCCTTTTGTGATCTAGATCCAGTGATTTGTCACAGCGTGCAGTGAAGCCGTTTCGGAGGAAAGATCGGTACCGTTAACTTTCTCGTTCTCTTTCTTTCTTGTGTCCTCCTTCAAATTTATTCATAAGCTATGAAAAAATGTATGATGACACCTATGCTTAAAATCTGTACGCTTTAGTTTCCGCTGCCGAATCCAAAGCGTAAGTATATCCATTGTTTCCACCCGTAACCCTTAGACGTTATTTATCAAGAGTTAGGCGGCGTCCGAAAAACAACGATGACATCTTAGTTCTCGAATAATTCTATAACTCTTTTGAGAGCTTGCCTACGCTAGTATTATTTTTTAAGTAGTTTCTTTGAATCTGCACATTTCAGAAGAAATATTTATACTGTGAATCTTATACGTGAAAAATGTAGTGTGGAAGTGAAATGAGCGTGTATTTTTTATCTATTTTCGTCTAAAACTTTTAAAGCTTATATGTACGGAGAAGTGGGCAGCTATTCTTAATGAATAAATGACAATCCGATTAAAGTCTTTGAATGTTTACAAGAAAATATTTTGTTAAGAAAGAGAAAAATTGTTAAATTGTATGGTTTAGTTTTATAAAATTTGTATTATATTGATACTTAATAATCATAATCCATCGATTTTCTTTTATTTTTGTTGACAAATCAGAACGATTCGTAGGTTACAGCAGTAACGCAATGATATGTGCAATGTTGCTAAAATATTTTATGTAAAAATCTTTATTTCGTCAGTCACTTAGGTTGTATTTAACGTTTTCGTCACGCTTGTTAGGCTAATGTCATCCGAAATGTGATTTTAATTTTCGCGTCAATGTAAACTGACGCTCGACATCTAGTCACGCCACTATCGAAAGACTAAATGAATACCTATTTTTAAATATCATCGATTAACACCTTACGCTTGAAACAATATATCAGCGTTTTTCTACTACTCGTATATAAAACGTAAATTCAGTTCCTATGTATCATATTCTATTAGATCTACTATAACATCTCATGATATTTTTTTCTCATTCTTATACTAATGAATTATATTTGATGGGATGAACATACAATAATTGAGCGACTTAGAACCACGCTAGTTATTTGGAAGCTCAATTTAAGTATAAGATTGATTTCTCAATTTTGAAGTTACGATATGATGGTTGTTGACTTATGATCATTTGATTAAATGCAGTCAATACTGAACGAAGGAGAGATATCTTATTATAGACAATTAGAACCTCTATTACGAACTCATTTAGCTAACTAGACTCGACTCGCAGTATTATCTATTGGTTAAAATAGGTCTATAAATAAACATATTAGGCTTAAACGATTCTTAACCCCCAAAAAATATAATTTCTCATGCACTGAATACGTGAAACTGTAAATGCCTATTACGAGTGTCGGGCGTTGAAATCACCAGGTGGTGGAATGTATATTTTCGACGATAACTTCATAATACTAGGCATATTTTGATAAAAATTGAAGATCATTGACGCCTTCATAGGGCAGTCCATTGACGTACAATCTCTTGGCGATATACTCCGCTACGGGTGCAATAGGCACCTCAAGCTTCTTGCCAATCGTAAGGACATTGCACTCTATCGGTCGTCATCCCGCTAATCGAATGTCCGTTCGGCGACAGAGAAAGATGAGCGAGAGGTCCAGTGACACTCTCTCTCTACCCCTTACCACTCTCTTTTTGCAAAACAAAAACCGTCGCAAAAGTTGACGAAAAAATGTCCAACTCTCCGTCCGTATATTCATGTCGCTTCCATATCGGTGGTGGGGGCGTCACTTTTTCCCCCAATAAATCCTCTCTCTTTAATGCCTCCATCGGTTCATACTCTATTTGCCGAGTTTTTCCCAATCCCGCTGACATTTTTCGAGACTAAAAAATACGCGTGCCGATCGACGCCGTGAAAACGGGATCAAAAACCGAACGAGAGAATGGAAGCTAAACGGGGCTCGCAGAAAAAGAAAGATGCTGTTTCAGAAGCGCAATGATAGACTTTCACCGCAATCCGGATGTTAGGAAGAGCGTCACTAAAGCCTATAATAAGTTAGTTACCCGTTTTGTTTCATTGTGACGCTCTTCGTAGTTGATTAGCTTTCGGTCGCGGTTTGCGATCCGAGTGAGTTTATGCCGATCCGTTTGTATTTACCTTCTGTACTACGCTTTCTTAATTATCGGAGTTATTACCACACGATGAGCGTTTTTATCGATGCCAATAATGTATGAATTATGTGATATAAATGGAATACATTTTGGATACAATTTAAATTATTTTGCGAACTTTCCATCTTGTAAACAATATATGGTTCAGTTTTATTTTAATTATGCCCAACTGAAGAAATTGAAGATCTAAATATTTCATCAACTAGCTGCAATATAAACTATTGTTATATAGAAATAGATATGTAAAATTATGTTTTAAAACACTGCTTAAGGTTTAGGAAAATCTTTCTAATTATCTAATAATTCAAAAAGAAAGGTCTAATACAAATATCTACCTTATGATTATTCCATTTTCACATTAATACCAAAGCATTTATCCGCTACCACTTTGGTAAACAGGGTCAAATTCCATTTTAAATTCTTATTCCACAAATACCATATGGCCGCCTCTGATTCGCTTTCAACCCTTGCCAAAGGATACACTCCATGCTCTGCTTGTCAAAGTCTTACAAATCGAAGCTGATGAGAAATAATTCAAAACGTCTCCCTCGTGTTAGGGAAAGTAACCGCTCTACATTTGCTATTACACGGAAAGCGCATCAGATATGGATGGAAAGAATTTCACGAAAGCACCTATTTCACTTTTCCCGAAATGAGCACAAAAGGAAAATAATTCTCTGTCGGATTGCTAGTTACTCCATTATCTAAAATCTTTCATACTTCTACCTTAAGATTACCAAATAACTTCTCCTCTCCCCCTTAAACGAAGCAGAAATGACCACGACTCCCGACATATTGGAGTATAATTGATTATTTGGCTTCGGAAAGCTGTTTCTTGGAAATTCCAATCCTCGAGATATAATCGGTACGAGACCCAAATCTCGGGAAAATCAATGAACCTCGGGGTTTTTTCTTATTGTTTGTCTTTTGTTTTCCTTCGTGACTGAAGACTTCCAATGTTTCATTACTCACCCACAAACGTTATCTTTATATCTATGGATATGCCTTGATTTCGCAAAGCAATTACGTGGTGGTAAAACAGTGCACAGCTTGCCACAGGATTAAATTTTTCTCATTTTTTGCTCCATCGTCATTAGTGTATTTGCTTTCCTGACGTCTGCAATCTTAAGTCATGTTTCATAATCCTCGTCACTTCAATTTGACCATTAGTTATTGATATGGTCAACTTTAGTTATAAATTAGCTACTTTCCGAAGCAAATATCCTCAAAAGAGAATGAAGCTTGCTATCCTTTTGAAATTTGAATTATACTAGAGGTAAAATTACAGTATTTTTCTCGATGTAAGCCACCTTCGCTAGATGATAATTAAAAATATATTTACTGCTTCTTCAACACCATAGCAATGTCTATCTAGCTTTGAAGATAGGTAGCGTAATTCAAATGCTTGTGGGATATTGATAGCTATGAAGTAAATGACGAGCGCGAAGAATAAATTTATTGAATCATTTCAGACAACTTGTTCTCAGAAGAACTATGCGTACTCTCTGCTAGGTAGGCCATTCGCATACGGCAAGTAAAATAAGGGAAATTGATGCTAAAACAGATTGATTTGAGATTAATTTTTCCCACAAATTATCTCCAGTACTTATCGAAAAAGTAGGTTTATTGTGGTTGCTCCCCTTGCCACGCGCCAAAAGGTGGTTTGAAGGGTACATATACATCTCAGCTATGAACCAGGCTTCAATAGTGTGAGTATTTCCCCAATCCTATGGCAAAAACTTCAACACCCAGATCATGTGTTAGTATCTCTATATTATTTTCTTTGATATCCAGATCATCTACACTTTTTTGTCCCTAATAAATTTGCTTAGATATAGTATCCTGATATCTAAACTATCTGAACAACTAGGTCAGAATTCTTATTCTTGCATATCTGGCACGATGATTTTCAGCAATGCATTCGCGAAAGGTATATATCCCTATTCACTGTCCTGAAAAATATATTTTTTCGTAGTAAGGCACTTTTTTATCCTACACTTTCGAATTTCCACGGTTCTGAAGATTCGATGAGGGCAAAAAAAGATGAACCTATTCTGTTTTTCTTCAGCCATGACATCCTCTGGTCACGATCGGATAGAGGATAGAGATGTTATTAATTTAGCGGTATCTTCTTCCCTTGTTTTACGCCTTGAAACTAAATTATCGTAATCCGTTCATTTAGAAATAAGTATTTTGCATAAATACTATATTCTCCTTCTTTAGCTTTCGTTTTCAGAAATTCGATATAAATTTATCTCCCTCTGTTTCAAAGAATATAATAATTATAAAACGATGCATTTACATTATTTATCAAACTGGAATTATTGTTCAGACTTCTTCCATATTTACAAGTTATTGTATTTTTACTTTTCTATCTTGATAAATTTGTATGAAAGGAAAAGTGCAGGAGCCTGTTTTGAAGAATTTAGACAGTTGAATACTTAACACTTATCTGAGAAAGCCTAGCGCTTGCCTTGAAAATGTCCATCAAAGTAGGTTGGAGTAATGAAACAGAAACTCTCAATGGACGAGAGAAATCTGATACCAAAATAACGAAGGATGATAGTCTCCTAAATACACAGAATTAGAATTGTCTTGCGAAAAGACGTCAATCTAGAAAACCTTACACTGTAAATCGCTTCTTAATCTGAATCTTCTTTAACTCTAGACGAAAAATATCTTTGTCTTATATTATTGGTCACAAAAATATAATAAGTGTATAATCCTTTTGATACATGTTTCAATTATACTTTCAATTTATGCGAATCTATATTATCTTATAATATTCTTCTATAGGTAAAAAATCATCTAATTAAAATCGACCTTTAAAATCAAGATCATAAAACTCTTTTTTAAAGGCATTTCGATTAATATATAACATATATTTATATCCAATAACATATTACGAAACAATGAAGGTCGAATCTTTCTTACATTTCTTTGTGACTCGATAAAAACAAATAAAGACAACTTATCAGAACAAACACCAATTAAGGGAATCTTATAAACGAACGCTTCACAGTTGCTTCAATAATTATAATCTTATTAAACTATTATTTCGAACAAGTACATCACAATGTCCATTTACACAAAGGTTAATACACGGAATCACCACGATATCATAATCTTGTATATTTTTATATCAACCAATTTTTATTAAATAAAACTTTACACATCTACTTCAAAAATCAATAACTATTATGAATATCGATAAAATTATAATATTTGACCCAAGCAATTTGTAAACTGGTATATCAAACTAGAAACTCATAAATCAGAGCCCTAACTTTATGTTGCACCACAACAATATCGGCGTAGTCAACAGTTTCATCCTACGCCTTTCGTAAGTACAGCAGTAGCTCAAAAACATTTCGAGGGGCTCAATCATAGTGAAAGTGTCTATCACCTTCCATCGTTTTAAAAATACAGAAATGGGACAAGCGGTTCAGTCCTTGCTTTCTTTAGCCTCTCTATTTCAGACCATTCTGAACCACTTCACAAACTTCTTAATTTCCCTCTTCGTTAACAAACCATTTTGTTTCTTTGTTAATTATTCTGTCAATTGAATCCCTGAGAATTACAAGTTTTGGTAGTTCACAAACGTAAAGTGTTAGTTTAGCTCTTGGAGTTTTTCAGTTTCTCTTTTTGCGCACTTTTTGGACCGTCCTTCATTAAGATTCTCCAAATGAGGTTCGAGAACGTGAGGTTTGTGACGTATCCATCCCACGCGTTATTAATCAATTACTCCCGTACGTGTCGCAAGACACGGTAATGGATGTTAAAATGTTGAGCTTTTTTAACCAGCCTTTATTTCTCTGGATACGCAATTCTTGGACGGAGTCACTCTTCGGAGTTCAACGGGTAAATTCTCCACAAATAAAGGAGATGAACGAGTATTAATCGGAGAGCGTTTCTGTGACACGAGCAAAATTTTGGTCGAAGACATGTTAATCTTTTCGCTAAATGAAATGCAATTAAAACATACTCGGGGCGCTAAACGTTTTCTCTTCCGCATGTGAACAGTAATTTGACTCTATATCCATCAATAACTTGTTTGTGAACATTTTAAATCGCTCCCGGAGACATCGGTGTAAAATTAATTCCGAAATCTATCGTCAATATCATACGATATATATCAAGAATTGATATCTCACGACTTTTGGAGTGTAGATCTTTGAACTAAGGGCAGATCAGCGTTAAAGTGTTTAAGGTAATTATATGAGATTGAAATAAAATATTCTCTATATAATGGCAAAAAACTGTATATTATCTCAATAAGAAATAATTTTAAATCGTAAATATGTACTTAGTTATGTGACCTAAAGTTACTCGTGATAAGAATCGCATATTTTAATCGTAAAACATTAAATAACTTCCAAGTGTCTTTCAGGTCTTAATATGTACTTTAGCAAATATTGAAATAACTAACATATTTATTGCTTGTTACGTTTACACATAATAATGGTATAATTCTGGAAATATTCGAAAAATTTTGTTCGTCCCTTAAAAGTATGAAACTAATGAAATTAATGATTTTTTGTAATATCTCTAGAATTGTCCTCTTTTACCGTAAAATTTTTTTGCTAACAAAATTCCAATTTTTAACGATTACGATGTTATTTGTACCTATAAAATGTACTATATTGCATGTCGTAGGACGCAATGAAATATTAATCACTTAATTTTGACGTTTTTAATTTTACACTGCATTTCCTTCTTGACGTTTAATGAAACATCGCGTTATTTAATTTTTCTTTTCTAATTACATAGGCGGAATACCCTTTCCTTCGCAGCAAGTGCACTCAACCAATCATTTTCCGCTTAAGCGAAGCAATTTCTCTCATCAATCCTACGTTTCTCTCTTATTCGGTGAGCAGCAATACATTCATATTTTACTGATTTTAGATTTATTTCGTTGAATAGCATGTTTTATTTTAATGATTTAATCTTTTTATTTATTCCATTTTATTTTATCGAATTTCATTTGACCCTAGCTTATTTAACTAAGATTAATTTCAAAAATTCAAGTTTTACAAATCAATTATTTTTACATAGAAGTAGATGTTTAATGATCGATTGATTCAAATGAATATTTTAATATAAATATGTGAGCAAGAGTTATCTAATCCCGGAGCAGGGTGATGAATTGATCTACCGATTAATTCTGTGATTGCAAAACGTCGATCGCAACTTGCAAGTGATGGAAGTTCACGCGTTTTTCGTATATTTAGATAAACCCGTAAGGACATTGCTTTCATATCCTTTACCAGGGCTAAAAAATCTGAAATTAAAGTAAAATTCTCATATTCTTACATGAAATGCTTATATTTTAAATTGATATATATTAATAATATGTACTTATGCGTTCTGAATTTCTTTCCAATCATATAGGACCATTATCAGATAAAGATACTTTTTTTCTGGTTGTCTTTTTACGTCTATTTGTGCTGTTTGAGTAACATTCATTATCATTTAATCTATTTTCCTAGAATAATAATAATAACGGACAGAATTTATTGACTGTACTTTATCTTGAAATAAAAACGTATTCCGAATGACAATACACAGAAAAATAAATGAATATAGTACCAAATCTACTCCTTTTCAAATGCTTTTGAGTATCGATGAATCTAAACTCTAAGTAGCTACTGAAAACCGTGCCGTCAATAAGCTGCGTCATTTATACAGAGGCTTATTCCACCTGCTGTAGGAAGGGAATATATTACCCTTATTAGAGATATCTAAAAATGTTCCAGTTCGTGCTTATGAGCAAATATTTAATCTCTGACCACTTTATTCCCTTCGTTAAAAATACCATAGAAAACATCGTAGACCACAATCGTGCTTGTGAGATGTCTTTCGTCACACCCTCATTGTCCACCGCCATTTCAAAGCGTCGGGACGCCGAACTTTACGCAGGCGTCGCGATATCAAGATCTTTCCTCATCCACTTTGATTGGTCCGAACGATGCCAAGGTTGGCAGCCAATGGGAGGCCCTCTTTTGGTCGAATGGGGCACGCGCGATACCCTTTTCCGACACGCAAGCGCACTTGTCTGAAATCCTGTCACCCTCTCCCACGCCCCCTGCCTTAACCTCCCAACCGAAATCGCCATTACCACCACTCAGGTCTCCATTAACTCCTCTGAAAAAAATGCCGCTTTCGTATAACATGCGGGGACCTTTTGTTTTATCCACAGGTGATATGCAGTGGGTATATTAATTGTGATTCCCACGACTATGATACAAAAGGATACACGAAAAGGATGATAGATTCATTTGCTACTGTGACAGTTGCGCTGATGTTCTAGCTGTCAAAGTGAACAGGTTTTGCTTCCGCAGCAATTAGTCATCTTTCCACTGCATTCTGCCGCTGTGGGAAAGTGACACTGATCTACGTACACCATCATCCACCGAATGCTTCTGAATTTAAAATAGATCCCATAAAAATAATAACTATTTGTTTCATTATAGCTGAAATTTATAAGCAAAATTATGACACTTCGTTTTAAGGAAAGGAGATGAAAATTAATGGGCATAGGAGTATATCTTTTTGAAAAGAAGAGTTACTTTCAGTAATATTTTGTGCCTTTTAAATTCTGAACCGATCAAATAAAATAAATTTAATCCTTCGTTTAAAATATCAAGACTTATTTTCATCGATTTACGAAGTTATTTAGATTCTAAATTGCTCGTTAAACGAGATATCCAAAAATAACTCCTTCGACTAATATATAATGATCCTTAGAGATTCTTTCCGCTGTTCTGACATAGTTTCTATACGTAATATTTTTCTGCTTCAAAATTCATCCATTTCCGATGTATATCTCTTGGTGACAAACGGCGTATTGCGTTTCTATACAATTTCCATTTACTAATCTTTTTATAAACGACAAGTGGTAACAATCGACATGTCAATTCCTTTCTTATTTATTTTTTTCAAAAACCCTCGTCCAATTACGCAATCCATCACCTTACTCTCTCCGTAACTGAGTTAAGACTGAAAAATGCGAAAACCAGCGGCAAATTCCGTCGAGGCGACGTTAAGCAATTGACAAGCGAGGAAAAAGCAGCGCAAGAGCAAAAATTAGCTCACATTAGTGGCCGTGAAACATTAGTTCCTTTATTTTCAGCGTCCTCGCGTGGGGAAATGAGGAATACGCGGCCTTCGATCATCGCTTTTTTCCTTTCCCATCAATTTCACGCTCCACCGCCCCCCTGACCATTACGCATTGCCCATCAACGGCAAGTGTTCCGCTAGGGTCCTTCCTCATTGCGCCTAATCGTTCCCATGATCCCACGCGCCGGAAATCGATACGATTCTCGCGCGAAGGGGTGCACTACGAGGTTCAAATCCGAGGGAAATTATTATCGGAAACTTAAAGAGGAGTTTATTAAGAGTGTAGACTGTCTGCGATGATTCAGAATGTGAGAGAGTTACTCACGCCAATTACAGTCGCATTGCATTTATTGCGTCTCTTTTCTGCTTTGTCTGTTTACGTAAGTATTATTTTCCGTCTACGAAAAGAGATAATGTTCACATTGTGTTGAAGTGTATGATAAATGTGTAAATATTCCGTTGACATTCTATCATATAAGTAGCTTTCAAGTAATTGGATCGTTTTATTTTACTTGAGAGTTAAGTATAGAATTAAATAAAAAAAGAGAGAATATGTAAACACTTAGTTGAAACCAATACAAAAACGAACTTTTCAAATCTTAATCTTTCAATAAATTCGAGCAAAATTGAGCATAAGTGATTGATATTTTTATTCATTTCGATGTATTGGGAAAGAATATTAGGTAGGCGTAAAATTCAAATCAACAGAATCTATATTTTTTAATAATATAATTCATAATAAATCAGCCATTGATAATATTCAAATATTTTCATTATTAATATTTATAATAATAATAAATTTATAATATAATAAAATCAATACTTCAGGATTATATCCGATAAATGGTTACAATTCCTTAGATAACTTGTAGAAAACTAGGTTAAAATAAATATCGTAAACACAACAACCGAGTTTGTTATGAAATACGCATGAATTTTTTATCCTATCACTGTAATTGCAAATCTTTTGTTTGATATGCTAGTGCGTTAATGGGTTTTTGATTTACAACCCAATGAGACCATTTCACTTCCATCCGGTAAGACTACATTCCGCTGGTAGAGTACGTGAAAAAAACATTACTTACCACAAAGTGATGAAACTGTGTCATCACTATATAAGGTAGCGGTTTGCGAAAACAGTTAAATAAATACCATCACAAGATGAGGATAATGAAAATGGATCAATTATTGTCGATAAATAATTCATGAATTGAATTTCTCCATGAAACGGTATGATTAATGTCTTAGCATTAGGATATATTCTTAGGGATTCGAATTAAGTCGTAAAAATATTATGTGAAAATCTGAGACTACCAATTTTCTTCGCGCGTATTTGACGAAGAATTTCAGCTCGTTTCCTGTTTCGTTGGAGATTATATATAACTCCGTAAATTAGTTCGAGGTGAAGGTATAAAATGTAAAGGTTGCGATTTCTTTGGATTTTTCCTTTATGACGAGATTTAAAAGCGTTTAATAGCCTTTACTGTTCTCAGACTGAATGGAAAATAATCAACCAATACGTCACAAACTATTTACTTACAATTTATGTCTACTTTCTTTATAACACATAAATATAAACTTATTTAGAAATAATAATAAATATCACTTCAGTTTTCACTTCTGTTTAACGTTAAATATCGCTTTACTTTACTTTCCTATGAATTATTTATAACTATTCGTGGAATCCTTCCAAATCTATTCACTTCAGTTCTCAATGACCCTGACATTGCTCTTAACTTTCCCTATTATTCATTCTCACCTGCGTAATTTTAATCATTCCACTTTTGCAATCATTATTTGACCTTGAGATTTGCGTATACAAGTCCACGTATTTTGAACTAAAGCTAAAACACTTCTGTTGAAGAAGAAAATTGTTTCCATTATTGCATATGCAATTTTTATTTCAAAATAATCATAACTTTTGAGCTTTTTATCTAAGAAAACAGTATATATCATTCAATTCCAGTATGTGATATTTCAACGTAAATACATTATCCAATTTCTTTGTATCGCACAATTAATAATTTTTATAAAATTGGAATAGACGTTCTTCACCTCTCTTAAGCGAATACATGGAAGTTTCTTAACATGAACTTTACCAAGGCTACCGCTGAAGTCATTATGAAGCTCGGTATTCCGTTATCTAATTGAATCTCCCAATAGAGATGATCTAACGCGTCTATCACGAACAGAAGTTTGGAAATCCCTTCATTTTAAATAGTCCAGTTTCATCCAGTTCCCAATATGTTGCCTTGATTTTGTTCGTGGTAAAGTAAAACTTCAAAACTCTTTAAGTGAGGAATCACTTGCTCATTTAGGAAGCGTTTTTTACCATTCGCTAAGAGAATTTTCATTTTCTCAAGGTAAATTATATAAAAGGACCATTTAGAGTAACAACTAAAAGGCAATGCATCCATATAATAAAATTATTATTCAGCTTTAATTTTCCTTAGTCTTTTTATTTTTATAATACTTTTTTCATTCTATTTTTAGTTAATCATTACACTTACTTAGAATTATAGAATTCTTTGCCAAAGTAATAGAATGTGGTTTAATATAAATTTAGAATCTCATTGAAAATAAATAACGTAATTCATAAGGTTTATCGTGTACGTGTATACTCTATCCAAAATTTTTTATGTAAATTAATAATTCGTTGCAAATCGTAAATTACTTTGACATAAGAGTTTATTTTAAGCATAAGACATCCATCGTGAGAATCTAAGGCACCTTTCACCAAAATATTACTAACACAATCCGTCGAACCTGATATATGTTATTGAAGTATCTCGTTCAATGTATTGTATAGGGAAAGTAGTTGCTGTATACTGCTCAATATTAGAAATATTAAATAATATTGATGAAGATGATTTAAAGTAAAATTTATTTTACCCCTAATTGAACTTGGACAACTCGAACATTTTCAATTATTATATTTTGACTACCATGAGCCTTTAATTTTCAGGTTAAGCATATTTTTGCGTACTAATATACATGTATATATATATATATACCATAGAATTGCTCGAAATAATGACTTGTAAATGTATGAGCTGCTTATGAACTTCTTCAAGATAGGGTTATGAACGTGTTTAAGTTTTAATTCCTTTTCATAATCATTCATTCTTTCATACGAATAATATAATCATAATAAATTAATTTCCATACAAACAATAGTTACTTTCAAGTCGGCTCTGTTCTTAAATTACGAATCTCAAAACGAATCGCAAGCCCGAAAGAGGGAATGGAATATCGTTGCATAAGCTTTTGTGGACGGTTTTCATTATTGATGTCGTGATTTACGTATGTGTACAGATTATGACTTTATCTCGTAAAACTGTTGGATGCACTGTCTTCCGACTTAATTCACGCCACGCCAACCTGCAATCTACCATCCACGCATCCATTCATCACTCTCTTAATCGGAAAATACCATCTCAACATTAGTCTGTCATGCGAGATTCTGCTGACACTCTTATCAAGGGAGATTATCACTGCGATATCTTTTGACTCATCCTTCCGATATGTTTATTTACCGTGATTGTTTAGAATAACCCCTCATGGAAGTGTGTCGGATTTGATGGACATATCGAATCAGGAATGACACTTAATATTTTCCCATATATGTGCATCTATGGTTCAATTCTAGGTTTATTATTGTATCACAAGACAGTCACTTATATTATAATTTAATTATATATAATAGAGTATAGAATATAAGACTCAAATCATTACCTCAATTGATTCATTTTGATCTTGTTTAAAGATGAATTATTTAAGAGGAAGAAGTAAGCATTTGAACAGCAAGTAAGAACAAATTTATTTGTTATATGATATTTGTATCTAACCTGCTATATTGATTTACGCATAATACCTACTTCTTGTGGTCTTTACCTGAAGATGAACATCTAATTTGAAACCGGTTGCAATAAATAAAATACTCTAAGCGAAATTTTTCAAAGTAATTGCTCTTATTACTTTGGATTGAATTAGATTAGTAAGGCTTAGTCAATGAATTGAATATTCCAGGATAAAATAAAAACTTGCAAAGCATAGCTATAACCCTAAAATTACGTTATTTATACATGCTATTTTTGGTTCTTAATATTTCGTACATTCCATTTCAAATTCCTTGATTCCTCAATAAATAAAAAAACGGCTTTCCATTTCGATGAATATCTGGAATACATTAATTTATGAATTCACGTCGTTAGAGATCTTTATGAGGAAATAAACCCATCTATAGTCCAACCATTCAATTTTACCGTTTTTAAATCCGTAAGCGTTCGAGAGAATCTAGAAATTTCAGAAGTCATGAAGAAATTTGAATGGCATTCATCGGTGCGATAAGAAAGAGAAAAGGGAAATGCATCATCTGGGGAGGGAACGCACGACGGAGGGCGTGAAAGTTGTAGGGTACGAGAGCAATGGGTCGGAAAAGATATCAGATAACAGTGGAGCTCTTTGAAGAATAAGGAGAGTTGTCAGGAGCATAAGAAGGCTGATGGAATATGTCTGTAGAGAGAGAGAGCTTCGCGCGGAAAACCAGTCGACGATGATGATATACATACATATGGCAGGTCCCTACCTCAACCACCTTCCCGAAAAAAAGAGAACTGCTAGAACATTTAGTCTTCGATTGTTTGGTCAGGTGAAGGCAGCAACGCGTGAATTTTATCGAAGGACTCCCAAAAGGGAGGCGGGGGAATGCGGGGGCGGTACCCACGGGCAGATGTGGCGAGTGTCATCTGTTTTCGGAACGTTTTTTTTTTCACGGGGAGTGAGCGATAGCCGTCAAAAGTGTGCATCGTTTAGCCGCTTCGGTGGCCACGCTTCTTTCTCCCACTTGGCCCATTGTTCTGGCTCTCGGCCACCGCTCATCGGGTGAAAGCAATCACGCTTTGAGAAAGAGCCACGATAACGCGGCGTTCGATCCAAGCGAGTGTCCGTCCGCAATCGGTTTTCGCGTTCTTGCGGGCGTTGAAGTCTCCGCTTAAACGCGGTCCGTTTTAATCCGCGGATCGAAATATATTGGGAGTTTTCCAATCAGTTTTCTAGTTTTCTTGCAAGAAGGGGCTGAAATGATTTCGCCGTATGTTTTAGTATATTTTTCTTGCATTTTGTCACCCTCAGAATGATTTCCTTACCAATTCTGGTCTCTAACAAGTGTTATAATTCATTCTAACGGAGGAAACAATTACTTTTTCGATCATTTCGGTGTAAACTGAACTTTCTTTTATGTATCTTTTCTTTTCTATGTTTGGAACGGCGCATTTGTCTTTGTTTCAAAATGACATCCTCATCTGTTTCATTATTTCATCATTTCTATGGATCTGCTCCAATGAAGCGATTACTTCAGGAGCTTTTGGCGGCGAACCTTTTTTGCGAGTTAATCAACATTGTAAACTCTAAAAGTCTATTTTTGATTTTCTATCTCTTGTTGGAAAAAAAAATCTTTCTACTTTTGCAGGCATGAGAGAGTTGGTGGTAAACTATGAAATTGCGAAATGCGCCTCTCGATATCCTCATTAGATGCAGATCATTGAAGTAACAGAGTAATCGCTACTTTGAAGTTGGATTAGATTCAATAAATATTATTATTTTGTTAACACAGTAAGGAAAACTATTCTTTTTTGCGTAAAATCTTAAGGTTCAGAAGTTTCAAATTTATGGTTTTCAGTGTTACCATCAATATATAGAAAACTTTGATATATATACCTAGAATACAAACAAATGCAAATATTAAAAATTTCACCATGAACAGTGAGGAAGTAAATGTAATAATAAATTATGAAGAAACTTATCTTCGTATTAATATTAAATTTTGTAGGCGCCATATTCAGTTTGAATCCCTCTAAATACTATGGATGCCAAATTTGCCATAGACTTGACCATATCTGTCACCGATAGTCAACATATTTCAATACTTTCTTTTCAAACAGCAGTTGTTAGAAATGCTCTTGGATATACCATATAATTCAAATAGTAGCTAATAGCGCTAATCAAAAAAATATTTCTTAAATCCAAGTCTCTTTCATCGGATATCTGAAAGGAAAGATAATTTTACATAAATAATTCTACTATCTCAGCTTAACAAAAATAGTTTGCTTTAGGATATGATAATGGACAAATATTTTATTTCACTTATAAAAACAAATAAAGACCATAGTGAGTTAGTTTTCGGGAACATCTTGAGTTTTATTCTACTGTAACAAATAAGTTAATGCGGCGTAAACCTAAACGGAAAAGCGATAGGCAATCGACCAGAAAATGATATCACAAAAATAAAGTCTTAAGAGAGCTAAATGTGGCTGGTTGTAAAAATACCGTATTTACGGAAGTTTTATTCATAGTCGAGCAATATTGCACAGAAGTCATAAATAACAATAAAAAGATATCAGAAATTATACATATTGCAAAATGTAATATCTTCATTGATTTTATGATTAGGTTTCCTCGAGTTTCCGATAATTCCAGAAGTAATTATTTTATCGTATAATAGACTCTATCCAATCAAACGATAAATTATTTAGTTCCATTGCTATTTTCTTTATCTTCAATTGTATTTCAAATCGGTGCTTCAGCTGATACTAAATCGTTTTCAACTTCTACATTTAGATTTCTCGCACTATTAATGTAAACGTTAGACAAAAAGAATTTATGAAGAATAGCAAATTTATTTGTTTTTTATAAAGATACGATGTTTTACATTTTCCTTTGAGGTTTTATCTTATTCCATTGTTGTGTTTTCATGTCGTCCATAAAAATTCTTCAATGCACATACTGGACGTAGGAACTCATATATCAGTCTACGATAAAAATCAAAAGGTATCCATGTAATTAAACTATCCGACATATCTAAACTCAGCAAAAATCGGTATTATCTGAAAATCGCCACGATTTCCAGATACGTCAGTTGACTTTATCGCTTGTCGTCGCTTCCCCTTTGTCGACGCATTTACGCTCGGTGCGTGAGCACCGCTCATTTGCAAACTCCCTCCTCGTGATGAGAATTCAACGGAACTACGTTTTCTTTCCCCTCCCAATTCTCGACGCCTATTAATCTCACCCCACTCCACCGTCGCCTTGATAAATGTCCCTTGGTTCTCTTTAAACCGCCCCACACATCAAAACCCTTCCCTCCGAAAGAAGAACACCGGCGGAAGCGGAAGTGCAGACCCAAACAAACTGGGAAAAGCGTCCATCTCGAGGGATTATAATCTCCCCGAATAAAGTGGCCCTCTGATCGCAAATTGCCCCTTTTTAAATGGAATGGTTACCTTTTTTTATACTTCTGCGTTGCATCGGTAAATGATGCGTGTAGTGGAGTAAATGCGCAAAGCAGCTGATGCGGTCGCACCGGTTTATAACGGCCGAGGGCGAATTTGATGGACAGTTCGCCCAACAATTGTGGGCCGACGGAAGTATGGAATACAAAGGAGGGTTATGGATATTGTATTGATCAGGTGTAAAAGGCAGTAAGCCCTTTTGTGTCAGCGCTACGATAAATTCTCAAAACACAAATTGCTGGAACGTTGGACTTTATTGACGGCACGAGTCGATTGAGGCGAATTTGTCAAGAGGATCTTGATAGATATCTCACCAGGATACTCTGACTACGATTGGAAATATGCTGTAGCGAGAGAATGCTTAATAATGTATGAGAAAGATGAAGACTATCAGAAGGACAAACGGAGAAGGATGTAAATTCTAGAAACCTGTCTTCTCCACTTTATAGGTGTTTTGATGTCGCCTCGCACGACTTTAAAATACTTTGTAGGCGGAACAAAAGCTTCCGTTTATCCTTCGGGCTTTTCCATTCTCCCACCTTCACGCACTTTTACTATCCTTTCCTAATAATGTTCACAGTCCAAATAAAATGCAATGCGTGAGAGGTGTCGCCTTTTACTTGAACTAAGACCGGTTCATATTAAGTAGCACTTCGTGATCACTTATTTCCCAGGATGTGCGTTCGTTGCCAATGGAATTTTCAACTAGCTGGAAATCAGAAGTATTTAACTAACGAATGAGTAAGTGGAAGTGTAATATTATAAACTTTTAGTCCCAAGAACCTTGTAGTACCTTTCCCTTACAAGTAGTTTAGTTCATTATTATTATTAATTTCTCTTCTACTCTGAAGAAAATTCTTTATCACTTTCCGTATTTTAGTTTTATAAGAAAATACGTCTTTAACATATATAATATCTTATATAATTCTGTCATGGTTTGGGTTACAGACAATTGCCATTGGTGTCTCCTCCTTGCATTTCCAATCAATTTCCATGAAAATCGTTCGTCATCTTATTTCACTTATAAAGGAAGACAAAAAAACTTCTTTTCTTGTTTTGATTCTTTGTAAACCTTAAAAATGTACTTAATATTTCTATCATATTCTTAATTTCAAGATTGTATCTAACGCCAAACGTAGTAAAACTATTATTCGTTTTGCCTCAAATATTCCTATGGTATTAAACTGTACATAGTTCCCTATCTCACGCGTTTTGTATTGTGATGACAATTTTAATTAACTGCAAGCTGTAAATAACTCACCCGTGGAATGAAACACTTGCTGCCAACGACCCTGTGGGTATTGGGCATATATCCTCTCGGAAATTATAGCGGAGTATGGGTTAATGGCTATGATTATACAAGCACACGTGCGGTGGGAAAATCCCTGGAATATATCAGCAATTCGTATTTACCTTTACATCTAAAACTCATATAGGTCATAAAGTTATAAATTAAATATAATGAGAATAAAAATAAAATTCATACAGTTAAATATTACATATTAGTATTAAATATTATAGATTCAAATATCTTTTCTCTGTGCTGCACTTTTCGTTTATCAACCATTCACAGTTTACTGTTGGAAAATAATGTGTGACATCAACCCTTGCTTTCGATTTACAAGATAAGATTATCGTGAACGTAATTCTGATCACAGCCATGATAAGTAAAGGAGTCTCCGTAACGCTTTTTACGGTCAATGTAAACCATTCCGAGGGAAAGAGAAGAACCCTTTATCTCAGAATCGTGCACTCTCCCATAAAAAAAACTCGGTTACCACACGCTTTTAGAATTATCGTCCTTCCCAAAAACGACACCCCATGAATCCTGCCATCGCAGCACCATAAAAAACCACGAATTACCCCATCCGCTTACACTTAACGTCAACCAGCCCCGGTTGACAATCACAGTGTTTTCCTTTCTTACGAAGGCAGAAATTTGAATAATCAAGCTGCTTTTCCGCACAACTTGACCTTTTCCCCTAAATCATCCCCCATTTCCTCCACTTCTCCCCTTTGCACCTGCCCTCGCTCTGACATCCATCGCGGTAATTAACATCCCGGACAGACACGTCTCCGGACACCCCCCCTCCCCCCCGTTGCCCATCAAAAGCAGCCTTCTGGATGTCGGCCGCCCATGAACGCACGAAGGCGTGCCCTTCACTCTCTCCATCGGTCTGCATTTCCGCTTCAGATGCAACAGCACGAGCCTTACCGTATTTCCCGTCAACTGCGGAGAAAGGTTCCAACGTCTTTTCTCGAAGTGTCCATACATTACCTCGAAGGGACGATCGCGCGTGGAATAGGGCAATTTTAAAATCTATACCGTTCAGCGATCGTTAATTTTTTCATGTTTGCACCTGTCCAATGACGAAAGCAGGATTTTGCATATTGATTCATCTACTGCATGGGGCGAGGTTTTGTTGAGGAAGGAGAAAGGGGCAGAATTCAGTTACATTCTTGGAAAGTAGACAATCATATACGACCAGAGACTTTTATGCCACGTTTATTTACAGCGGAAATTTTACGAGTGAATTCCTAAGTCGATGTCTTGCGTGTTGATTTAAATAAAATACTATTTTATATATCATAAATAAATACATAATATTCTTCGATATATTACACTTAAATATTTTCTTGATCTATACAGGTCACATTTATTTCCTCTCTATATACTTTCCTTCTTCAAAACCCTGGTTTCGTAGCTTTTAATAATTATCATGAGTTATGAGCATTGGATGTAGTATTCCCATTTTTTTTAATTGATTTTCATTATTCGTAAATCCATCACCACAGCGGAATCATTGCGTAACACCTTCACGCATGAGTGATAAATTTATTAATATCTGTTTTCTATACCTTCAACACCCAGGTCTTTATTTAGAATACATCTTTTGGCATGAAATTCTAAACAAAGTAACTCTTTTGAATTCATCTCCACAATCTTTGAATGTATGTTATGTAGCTACGGATCCATGATGCGTGAAAATGTGAGATCGAGATACCCTCGTAGATATCAGATTTTCCATTTAAGAAGCGATATATCATAAGAAACGGAAAAGCAGGTAACAGAGTTGGAACATACTCTGATCTAGGTCATCGTGAGTTAATACTGGGATTCGCATACAATCTCATTGTTCTGTAACGGGAACTTACTTCAATATACATTTTCGGTTAATAGCAAAAATTAAAGAACGTTCATGACTTGTTAATGTTTAACTATTTCCTAAATATAATTCCTATCGATAAATTTGACTCGTTTGATTCCGTTTCATTGACGGTATAATAGGAACGTATTTTTATCTCTTCTTTCAAATAAATCAAACATATATCTTAGGTAAATTTGTTTATACGATACATTGGATTCTAAGTTGAGTTTATAAAGAAATTAAGATTATTTTCTTTAGCGCTTCATAATATGGTACTTCAATTCTTGATAAATGAAGACTATTAAATTTTTCGTATGAATTTCGAAATGATTTAGAGAGAAAAAAGCTTCTTTCTGGTAGTACCTGTTTGAAATATTATCATTTAAATTCCATTCTTACGTCATATTTATCACAGCCAATTGGTAACCAGGGTGTATAAAATTCTAAAATGATCCAAACATTGTAGATAATCAAAGAAGAGGTAATTTGACGAAAATAGACATTCTATTTTAAATATAACTCATAAAAATTTTTATGAGTTACTTCTTTATGAAAAATATTAGATATATAATTAAAGAGAGATACCTCATCTAAATCTTATATTCGCATTGTAGATAAAGTTTCTCATCTAAATCAGTGCATACAAATCGACTTCTTTTGTTGGAATGTCACGCGTATTGAATCGGTCCTCGACATTCTACAAACTCCACTTAATTCTCCGCATGTATCCATATCTCCTCCTCTCCCATTGATTTATCTCATCTAGTTATCCACCGACAAGTATGACCGACGACGAACGACTTAAAATCAATTAGCATCTTGTTCCCGAACACGCAATTCAATAACATTTCAACGGTAGACAATCGCCTGGCCTCCGTTTTAAATCATCTGAGCGAATTCCAAACTGGATGGAAACGGCTGCGTCATCCTACTCATCTGAATTCTTTGGAGAATAAAGAATTCCGATGGAATAAGGAAGAAATGAATTCAGAGATCGCAGATAGGGAGTGATTCATGTGAAGTGAGAGGGTATCCATAGGATTGGGGGGAGGACGAAAGGTCCGTGTGGAGCGTCGTGATCTGACGACCACGCCTATCTCTGGATCACCGCCAATTCCACATTAATGGAAACTCTCTCGACTGAAATAATCGCGTCGAATGCCTCTCTCCTCTCATTACAGGACAAAAGGAAGAGGGCTTGCGTGCGAAACTCGTCCTTAAAGAAGTAAATCGGATTCAGTTCTCGGCAATAGAATTGTTAACGTCACGGATTTACGTACCTAGTTTTTCTCAGAAAACAAAAAAAATGTTTCAGGGTTTGTTGTTTCATCATTCGGTCTTTTAAAATTCAATAGTTTTATTTACAAAAGATATAATTATTTTATAATGTTTGGATTCTTTTTACAATCCTCTTCGTGCGTTCTCGCTCTAAGAACGCAATAAGTAAGACCTAAAGAATCGTTCAGTTTTATTCATTTATGCATTTTTATTTTAATATTATTTCCTTACTTGATTATAATTTTGTTTAGCCTTTTCTCAAATGCTGTGGGGTTATAATTGAATTATTTCTGAGATATTTAAATCTTGAATGTCCTCCATACAATATTCACTTATTGTACGTATATTATTTTAAATTTAATCAATTAACGAACGTTAAAATTGTACATATTTTTAATAAACATTCTTATACCGCCATGTAAAAGCTTTGGTTGGAAGTATACTTACTTTAGGTATTCCTTATTTTCAGTGAACTGTTTCGCATCATTTCAAACATATTTTTAGAATTAGAAAGTGCCCATCCGTTTAAACTTTCATTTACTATAAAATAATGGCTTGGAAAGTTAAAAAGTTTATCTAGCAACTAATTTCTAAATTAACTCATGTATCCACTTCAATATCAGCTTAAGTGAATGAAATACCGTTGACGTTTACGTCGCAAGAGAAAAATGTTTCTTGGTGGATAAAGGCAAGAATACAAAAACATCAGCTTTTTATTTCCAACTTTCTTATTTATGTATTTCCTAAGCATCAAAAGGTGATGAAGTCACCATACTGAATTCAGATTTTCATATACTCTTAAGAGTTTCATTGAGCTATTAATAAAGAAAATGCTTACCTTTAAATGGAAAGTGAGACATTTTTCACGAAATTGTTACTTGAATCGATCAGAAATCCTACAATTCCGATCTTCAGGTTATAGAGGAAACTATTACTTCGACTTAATTTGTAATTATAAATATAGAGAGAATACGGATTTCTCATTTATTACCCATGATTATCTGCAATGCTCACGCTGAACTTTAAGATCCGGAAAAAGTTACTTGCCTTCGCCTCTAACCCTTTTTTTCTCTTCCTCAGGTCGTGGAGACTTCGTTGGGGGAATAGACAACGAGTCTCTTGATTTTAGCCAATTGGAAGACTTCATCAATGATGATGACAGCGCTGCTAATAAGTGAGTATATTTCTACGACAATTATTACACAAAATTAATGAATTACTACAAAATTTTATTACTTTTTCAATCGATATATTTCCATATTTTAATAGAACACACACGCATTATCTCAAAAGTTTAAATACCTCTTTATGAATTAATGATTTAACAGCATTTATAATGCGTGAAATCATATGAGTCTAATTTAGTGAATTATTTTTCCAATAAAAATAAAATATAAATATAACTAACTTTTGATATCCGAGCTAATACTATTGATAGAGTTTATTGAAACAATAATATAAGTTAAATTTAGCGGAGATGCTTTGATTTAATATCCAAAATTTAAATTTAATCCATTTTTAAACGATTTTTTTTTCGATAGTTCTTGGATCATCACGGATTTATTAACAATATACGTCAAATTGTTCTATTTCCATTAAATATTCTAATGCTATTAAAAATTAGTATAAAAAGTGTTATTTGTGATGGATGATTTTTGAATAACTTGTAAATAAATAAGAGAATATCGCTTAGTAGAAAATTTTACTTCAAAGATGGATAACAAAAAGTAACTAGGTCGATGGATCCAAGGCAGAAAAGAGCAATCCAATATTCCCTCATTGATCTGTCATTAAGAACAATCTCGATCATTTCCAATCGAAGAGGAAAATTGAAAACTCAAACCTAACGGAGTCTTAATGTTATCGAATCACGAGAATGTAATTTCTTTATGAGAAAAGGAAATTTAATTAAAATATTCAATATACGATATCTTTTTCCTCATGGAAATAGAAAGTGATCGAGTGTGATTAACAATGAAAAGGATTCACTTTTAAAGAGGCCAACTTCAAATGTAGTTCCTTGATTTAAAAATTTACGATAAATTTTGCAAGATATCAGTTTAAAGTTTGGAAGTGAGAATTTTTCTACTAGATAAATATCATATTTAAAATTCAAATGATCGAATTTAACAAAATATTCTGGTATTTATGAATAATTTCTTGATCATAGAAGTACCTTGCATGTTCATATTCTATATTCATAGAATAAAACGTTCTCAGTTAGGAGAAACCATGGAAAATCTCATAAACATAGTGATCTCTAATCCAAAATAAATAAAGGGAATTTTGAATGAAAAATATCCAACAAAATATATACAATAACATGATTTTATGCTAATATTTTAAACGCACTATTTATTTTAATTACAATTATAATATACCCATCTAATTTATTTTTAAAATATGTGGTCATTGTAAATATATTTTTTTATTCGGCTTCATTAAAGTTCAGCTTTAAATTTACAGTATCAGCTACCATAGGCTGTATTGATCATGAAACAGAGTCCTACTTAATGATGTAATTAGAGAAAATAAAAGTTACTTAAGCATAATAAGCCTTAAACGTGTTCAAAGAAACCGGATGTTAATAGTGAGATAGTACATTCGATGAAATCCATGCGTAAGACGCGAGATAGAATAGCAATGACGGAAAAGATTGAATCGTAGCCAATTTCAAAGGTAAATAAAAACAATCAGATTGTTTGTAAATCGTGAAATTAAGTCTATCAACTGTTTGTCGTCTATTGCTTTAAACGTGAAATAATTCTTGTTTGCTCGTCGTGAAATAATTCGTAATTTTGAACGATTAATTTTGAATATGTGCCAATAACATGCCATTAAAATGCAAATTCTTCCGACTGAAAAACAGTGTATATTTATGAATATCAAGGTTTTTACTCCTATATACTACTTATCATTGTTGTAAAATAAACTTTTAATCAAAGAGAGTAAAAATAATATAACCCTTATAACCTTAATAAAATCTTATAACCCATTCCGAGTTTATCACAATTTCTACCAGAAATTTGTAGTACAATATACTTATTATATATATTCTATGTATTCAGTAAGCAATGACATACAATTACGGATTTAAATTTTGTTTCAAATAATTGTGAGATATTCGTGTTAAAGTTGATTAGTTGCGTATAGAAGAGTTGAATCGAGGTTTCTGTCTTTGGTAGAATTGAAATGCTTCGTCATCAGTGTTTGGATACACTTGGAGAACCTGTCTTATCAAGTTTCATCATAACTAACAACGCTTCGGCTACTTATATAAGACTCTAGACACTTGCATCGTCTTATATTCGGAATAAACACATTTCACTCTCAAAATTTCCTTCCTTTTGGAAGCTTTTTTGGCGGCTGAAAATCTAGTTCTTAGTATGACTGTGGATGCGCTACCAACAGTTTGCACGATTCTGCAAATATTTTACGTAAATATCAAAATTCATCTTTCCCAAAAAACTCATTCTTTCCTATGGAATTTCACTCCTTTTTCGGTCCAGAATTTTCCCTCCTTTTACTCGTTTCTAAAATCGAAAGTCTGAGGGTGTTAAAAACTCGAGCATTTCCGGAATCCTCCACGAGATAGCGGGAGAGAGCAAGGGTTAAGCGCGGTAGCACGACCCGCTGGAGTTGTTTGGACAGAGAGGCAGATAGGATCGACTCATTTCCACCCTTAAACGTTTCCTTCCTCGGACTCCGCCCACCGACTTATCACTCCGATCTGCAGCGCCACCCCTCGTTCGTTTCCAACCACGATCTAATCTCCACGAAAGCACTTTCCCCTGACCAGAGAATCTCAGAACGGCTAAACGCGGATCGCGACCTACAAGTGGCGTATTTATTTTAACACATACTCCCCTGCAGAAGTAGACTTAATAATAACGAAAAGAAATATTTATCCTATGATTAACCATGGAAAAGCATCGTTTAAGTTTTATGTAAGGAAGTGATATACTGGTTTTTCAATCGAACATTCGCCTTCGTGTACCTTTGGCAAATAGATGAAAATATTGCTAAATTTAACACCTTTCAACGACCGTGATCTATGTCTATAAATATCAATAAAAATGTAAGAATAGTGTGCTTATACCGAATTCAGCCCTCGATTTTGACAATTTTCTATTACTATATTCTGCAAAACAGTAACTTTATATTTCCGCTTTGCTTCAAACTTCAAAAGAGATTATTTTTCACCGAATGGAGGTACTGTAAAATGTATCGATTTATTCTTTATTTACAATTTAGGACCATGTTTTCCCAAAGCAATAGTCAGTCGTCATAGAACAACTATCTTTATCCAAAACAATCGTTAACTTTCATTTCATTGCACCGCTATGTACTGAGCAATTTCATTATAACGCTAATTATATTTAAAACCAGTAGGCAATCGATACATTACGTTTTCAAAGCATGAATTTTGTGATTTAGAAAAGTTTTATTTAAATTCGAATCATTATGTTATTGATTTCTCCTGAAATTAAATCATTGATTTCACTTTTAAATCCTAAAGCCAAAGTTGGTGTAATTTTGAGGAGATGATAATTTTTTCCGAATTCTTCTTTCTTGTTATTTCATTGAGTTTTATTTTTAAAATCATATTTACCTTTATTATTTATATATATATTTACCTTTATTATTATTATATATATTATTACCTTTATTTAATCATAGTTACCTCCGTTTGATTTTGTTGAGTTGTAAAGTTTCTCCCACTGCAGCTATTTTGCCGACACTTTGGCGAGCAATGAAGTGCCCAGGCATGGACCTGCCAATCCCTCCACCCAGGACCACTCTTCACCTCCTCCTCCCAGCATCCACCCAGGAATAGCGCCCCCTGTGGGATCTCAGGTACCCCCTCCACCTCCGCCACCCCCACCTCCTCCACCACCACAGCAGAACTACGGCAAGGCACCTCCAGTTGTGGAAGGAGCACCCACCTATGCTCATCCGTGAGTAATTACTCGGCTACATTCTAAGTATACTATCTATCCTCATTGAGTGAATCATTTCAAAAGAAAAGTGACCACTTTTGAAATTTAATTATTATGATTGAATCTCATTTGATTAAACAACAAAACTCTGAGTAGATTCACCACAACTATAATATTATTATCCTAAAGTCATTTCGTATTATATGCTACATTCATGAACAGTGGATTTAATTGAAAATTCCTAAATACCATATGAATTTATGAATTAAAATTCCCACTGGGTCACGTATGAAACTGAAAGTAGTAACTAAAACAAAATTTAAAGTTATTATATTCCAAAGCTTGTAAAGAACATTTTTATTCTTATAAGCCGATTAAATTTCTTCAGTGTATTTTTAAGTGGAACTCAAACTAGATATCGTATATTGTACCTACTTTATTTGATTGTTATCCTGAAAAAATATGATGCTCCATTCTTTGATTTTGATGAATTACATTATTTAGTTAAAAAAAAGTCAATTAACAATCCACCCAATCATAACAAAATATAAATATTAAATGTTTTTAATTAAAAAAAGTTTTTTAAATGCACACTTGATTTACTGTATTATGATTATTATTTATTAAGTCATTTTTTTATCATTGGCAAATACTCAGCATATTATTAACTTTTGTTAGATTAATTAATGTTATGACTTTGGTGCATTGAATATGTGTCTGAAATAATTCTTTCTCTACCTTTGCTTATAAAAATGGTTTTGTTAAATAGTAAATGTGTTTCGATTCATTCATTTTATTTAATATGTTTAAATATATAATGGTTCTAATCAGGTATAAATTGATAAAAACTATAGATTACTTTCTATTAGACAGTAATATAATGATATTTATCCTTAAGACACAGTCTCCCAGAGAGCCCACCAGATTCAGGATCAGAGCCACCCTATTCTCCTCAAGATGCAAATGGAGGAGCACATTCTCCCCGTGAGTGCATTGGATGTTATTTAAATATCATTCAACTAGTATTTAAATTTTATTAGATCTTAAGTTTTAGTCTTTAATATTTAATTTTTTAATTTTTGAAGTGTAACTTGCATATATATGCACAAAAATATAATTTTGATAAGTAATATTGGCTTGGCTTTTGAGTTAAAGAAAATGTATCTGTTGTATGGGTATGTTGCAGATATAAAATTGATGGTTGAAAAATATTTAAATTGAGCAGGAAATTTTCAAAGATGATAAAGTAAATTTCCCTGGAGAAACTCATTTTGATAACTTCAGAATTAAGTTTGAAAGGATAATAATAGCTTTTATTATTCAAGGCTTAAAAATTAAGATTAATAATTAAAATACAATAAAATTTTTGCTGAAGATTACTTTTAAATGCAATGTCATCTCTTGACAGAACAAAAATCTGCAGTACAGTCAATGCAGCAACCGGATATGCTCATGCACCATCACCATCATCATCATTCCCATCTCCACCAGTCCCAACCACAGCATCTTACACAGCATCACAATGGAGGTATTAATGACACATTCAAACTCACCAATTTCATCCCTAAAGGACCTGCTCCACTTTTACCCCCTGTTCCTGAGCAGCAACCCCCTGTGGGACCCATCATGCCATCCCCTCCTGTCCATCTAGCTCCAGTTCCATTGCTGTTACCTCAACAGCCTCCACCACATGGAATTCCAACTCCTCCTGCACCACTCCCTCCCACCCCAGTGTTGGTTGGAAGTGGGGCTCCTTCTCCTGGGAGTGGTGTTTTATCTCCTCACTCTCCCAGCCTTCCTGGACTGACCACTCTTTATTCTTCAACACAAAATGGGGGTAAAAGAAGAAGATTATGTGAGGGAGGGAGTAGAGGAGTGCAGGTCAAAGCTGAACCCTCTGATAGCAGCTTGCTACTTGCAGGTTTGCCTAATGGTGAGTTACACATAGAATGAATAATTATTTATCATAGCTGTAAATAATTTCACTCAAATGTTTTGATTGACCTCTCAGTATAAGATAAAAAAAGAATTTGTGGGCAGTTTGTTACATTGAAATGTATTCTCCTTACAAATGTCATTTTAATATTATTAGCAAGACAATTGAGTAGAGTTGAGTAAATTAAGATCATATTATTAACAATTTTAGATCTGATGGAAATGAGGAATGATTTTATCACTCTTATGTGTGTGATATGCATTGCTCAGACACAATATTTGAATTTTACTTCCATCAGAGCTTACATCATGATAAATTACTTAATCAACCTTGCACATCTATTAGGCTATCATTGACAGTCCTTATAACCAAGCTTTACAAGGATTTTGTGGTATGAAATTATATTCTTTCCCAAAGATAATATTTTAAGACGCCAATAAATTAAAATTAAATTTTGTAATACGATTTTTATTTTCAATTATATTATTTTAATTTTTAGTTGTTTAGTTGCAAGCTAATGTGAAACAATAATTGGTGAATTAGTAAGGTGCTTAATATAAATCTACTTAAGATTAATCTTTTACATATTTTTAACTAAAAAGTAGCTATAAAATCAAAAATAATGAGTGATTTAAGCTATATAACTCCTTGAATATAGAATAATTCCAAGTCCTAAGTATGGTGAAAATTTTTATGAAAATAACTACATAATTCTAATGAAAAATATCATTATTAATAATTCTTATGAATATTATATAAAACATATGCAGGCCATTCTGTCTTTTATGTAGACATGTCTCCAGACCCAAGTTCTAATCAGACAGCATTATTGGATGAAGATTATGCAGGCTTTGACAGTTCAAGCAATGGAGGTGTTGGTAGTGGAAGTACAACTGGAGAAGGTGGAGTTTATCTTGACTCAAGTTACCAATGCATTCGCTTCCAGCCTTTCCAGCAATCCTCATGGCACACACTTTGTGACCAGAATCTCAAAGAGCTGTAAGTGTCTTATATGTTTAAAAAATATTTTGATGTGAAAATAGATTATTACAAAAAACAATTAATAATTGACCTATTAGTTTTAACTTTAATTTGATTATATTTTATGTATTCATATTCAATGGTTTGATGAAGTCCCTCATGTTTACTTTTTAATAGTATATATATTATATTTAAAATTTAATCAAATTTATTGCAAAGAACTGATTAAAAGAGCCAAGAAGAGGATTATAATGTTAAAAAATTAATTTGACTTTAATGCATAATTATCAAAGATTCCTTTATACCATACGTTCCAAAGACCTTCAGCAATTTATTATTGTGTTCTAAATTAATTGAAATCTTCTATTGTACATGCACAATGATTGGACTATTAGAATATATATGTTTATGAATGTATATAATGATAAATTTAACTAACTAATGCATATGTTTTTTATTATAGTCCGGTGCCCCACTATAGAGTGGATGCAGACAAAGGATTTAACTTCTCTAATGCAGATGATGCCTTTGTCTGTCAAAAGAAAAATCACTTTCAGGTTTGTAATGTTTTACATATTAATGGATTTTCATTCATTATCCAATTATTAATATTGTCTTATTTATGAGGGTAAATATGGTGATGAACTGAGAATAAACAGATTATAGTTTTATCAGTGAAATAATTACTATTTCAGCATGTGACTTAAACTATTAAGCCTAATATTCTATATTTTTGTGATTTACAGATAACATGCCATGCCCAACTTCAAGGTGATGCACAGTTTGTGAAAACTCCAGAGGGTTTAAAGAAAATCGGTTCTTTTCATTTACACTTTTATGGGGTTAAAGTGGAATCACCATCGCAGACAATCAAAGTGGAGCAGTCTCAAAGTGATCGCAGTAAAAAAGCCTTTCATCCTGTACTGTGAGTCTCTGACCCTCTTTATATAACTTGATAAAATAGCAATATTCTTATATTCAACTTACATAATACATTATTTTTCTCAATTTCAATGATTTCCGCTTTGTTTTTATGTTGGTCATTTTCATATTAAAAAATGAGTTCACATGAAAACTGAGGTTAATTGAATAAGTTTTGAAATGGTTTAAAGGAGCAATGTTAATTTACGCAATTAATAAAAACACTTGTACATTATATCTTATTTTTCTTTGGATTTAGTATTATTATTTCCGTTCTAATGATGAGTTTTATATAATATTTTTTATTTAAATTCTATAATTTTGATTTGCAAAATTTGAAACCTCAAAAATAGTTCCAATCTGCTTACATAAAACACACATCACTAAAATTCATTGTAGGTCCAGTATGTCTAATGAGTTTCTTCATCTATTATTCATGAACAAAAGCTAAAAATTCAATCTATGATCTACAATTCAGATTGTCTAGTGATCAATTGTTAAGTCTTTAAATAGGTTTTGGTTGGGTTAACAAGAATGCTACCTATCGCTCAAAGATTGGTTGCGAGTTAGCTGAGTTCAAATCAGCTGTCTGAATGATGGATTGAAGTTCAAGAAGTTGATATCTAGAACTATAAAAGCACCTAATACTCTTCTATGATTTTTTTGATATTTAATGTTAGCTATTTTTTAATCTTCAGTATATTATTTTGAAATTGTTTAATTTTTTTATATTGTTAAATTTTTATCAATGAAGACCAGTAGTTCTGTTAAAATACATTGTAAGGTGCAAAATTAGTTATATGACAATCTAATATCGAAGAATTTCATCCTATGGTAATCGTGGCCATCTGCCTTGTCCCTTCCTCTACTGCGCAACCCCAATCCCCTGGCATCATCTATGGAACCTTCTGTCTGCCTGCTTGTGGTTTCCTTGGTGGTGGTGGGGGTCCCAGGGTGGATCTTCATGGGGAACAGGTGACCAAAGTGACAGTGGGACGCCTGCACTTCAGTGAAACAACTTCAAATAATATGAGGAAGAAAGGAAAACCTAATCCAGACCAGAGGTACTTTAACCTAGTGGTGGGACTGCATGCTCACTGCCCTGGAGACCCGAATGATTATCCAGTAGTGGCACACTCATCTGAAAGAATTATTGTCAGGGTAAGCTGCTTGTCAGACTCTAAGCCCACAATTACAATTACATTACCTGCTAATGATTAAAGATTGCATTGATACAAATAACCTTTAATTTGTGAATTTTCTTAAATCATTGTTGAAACAAAAGTTTGACTTGAGTTTTCAATTCTTCCAAAGCCTTGATTTAGTTTTTAAAAATCTATGAAAATCAGAGAGATACTATCAAAACTAATGTAAAAAAACAGAATATCAGTTTTCATCAAAATTGGACTTATCTTTTGACCATTCGGGAGGACTTCTTTTGCCTGAAGACACTAGGCCTTCCTGTTTCAGGCCTCCAATCCTGGCCAGTTCGAGAGTGATGTTGAATTATGTTGGCAAAGAGGTCATACACCAGAATCAGTATTCCATGCTGGTAGAGTAGGAATCAACACAGACAGGCCAGATGAAGCTCTTGTGGTTCATGGTAATGTCAAGGTGACTGGACACATTGTGCAACCAAGTGATTTTAGAGCAAAGGAACATATATCAGAGGTAAATTATTATTCTAGTGTATGTGTGAAGTACTATATTTTTAAGCTCTCCATTTTTCATAACTGCATTTCATATTTAATGAAAATTAAATGTGGTTTAATTATTTTCTTCTTCATGGTTATTTTCCCTATCTTATATTATTGTAGAAATTCTATCCAATACTTATTTGCACAATAATAAAAGCACAATATTTTCTCTTACGTAAGAAATAATAAAAATAATGTAAATGACTCTTCAGTCTCAAATAGCTAAATTCTTCCTTTATTTCAAATATTTCCTTTAGTTCAACTGAATCATTTAGTAGCAACTTTTACATATGATAACCTTATATTCTAAACTATATATAATCATGGCAACAAAGTCATTTTCTAATAACTTTCAAACATAATATATATACATATTATTTAGTATTATGCGTAAAATATAAAACTAAGCTGAAAATTAATTTTTACTTATTTTATTCTAATGAAAAGTATAGGTGCTATATGAAACATTACTGTGATAAAACCTAGGCCAAAATAAATTAACTGCCATTGCTTCTTTAGAATCTATTCAAAATTCAGTATTCAAATTTTCTCTTATTAGAACACCAAAAATTTTCATATTATCAAAGAATTTCCAATAATCATAGGTATATAACTAATCAAACATCCAGTAGTATAACAAGCTCTTTATAATATCAACATGATCCCAAAACAGGTGGACACAAAGGAGCAACTGCGTAATGTACAACGGTTAAGAGTGGTGAGATATCGCTATGCTCGTGAATTTGCAAAACATGTTGGTCTATTAAAAGAAAATGAAGGCATAAATGGAGATGTGAAGAATGGTGAGGAAGATCTTACAGATACTGGAGTTATTGCACAAGAAGTACAGAAGGTTATTCCTGACGCTGTGAGACCAGCTGGAGATTTGGTGCTGCCAGATGGAAGCAGAATAGACAACTTCCTTGTTGTTAACAAAGTAAAAATAACAGACAATTGAATTTTTATAGCAGCTGAAAAAAATTTGAGACTCCTTTACAAAGTGATGTTTCAAACTAACAATCCTTTATAATACTTGCAGGATCGAATATTTATGGAAAATGTAGGAGCTGTGAAAGAGTTATGTAAAGTAACAGACAATTTAGAAACTCGTATAGATGAGCTAGAACGAATGAATCGAAAGTTGGTGAACCTCAAGAGAATGGACAGCCTTAAGTCCAATCCAAGTATATCCACAGGTTTGTAGTTTTTTATGAAAACTAATCCCTTAAAGCATATTAAAGACTTATTTTCTTCATCATTTGTTTTCATCCTTCATTTACTACAGTATCCAGCACTGTACCATCCAACAAATCTTGGAACAAAGCACCTCGATGGATACACAGGCATAAAAGTTATTCAAGTTGCTCAGAAAAACAGATGAAAATGGAAGAAGAAGAGTTAAATCCTTTCTCTGCTATTTTATGTTCTAACAAATTCATACAAATTAGCATTGCTGTCCTTATTCTCATCATGGCCATCTGGTAAATATTCTATCAGTTAACTCGATTTTTTTGTAATAATATAGAAGGATGATTTAGTTTTGTTGAATTACAAGCTACTTAGCTACTTAGTTTTTTTTCAGATATATGATGTGATATAATTACTCTATTATTGAATAAAAATTTATTAATTCAATTCTTAAAATTATTTGGTTATATTTAAATGTACAATAATGAAAATATAGGAAACCTAGTTTTCCTAGCTTGTATTTTTAAAAATTTTATTTAGAATAGATCATAAAATTGATCAATGTATTTCTTCAATAAATACCTTATTTTTATCATATGAATATGCTCAACAATACTCAATTAAAACTTGTCTAATTGTATTTCAATATTCAAGATAGAAACAAACATCCTTCTCCTAAATATTTATTTTACTGTACTTAGGCATTAATTTTGGAATACTCTTACTATCACACAATCCCAACTGCCAATAAAAGTCCTAGTCAAAGTTATTATACCATAAAATTCTTTGGCTGATAAAAGGAAAATAATAACAGCAAATATTAATTTTATCCATATCTAAAATTAATACAACTAGCAGCAAAACTTGTGAAATTTCTTTACAATAAGTTGTCTAAATTTTTAATCTTATAAAAAATCAAGATATTCTGAGAATAAATCTAAATCTCAGAGTAAAATTCTGTTCTTGTAAATGATATTATTCTGAACTTGATTTTATAAAAAATATTTTTTTTCAGTTTGGTGGCAATGGCAACCTTGTATTTTCTAGAATTCCAAAAAAGAAGTAATTTGGATTACATTAGTCTAGGATTGGGGTAAGTGTAATTAAATTGTATAATTGTTTTATTATTATACCTATTCTTGTTTGTCTTGTATTTAACTAATAAATGAATAATAATAATTGAATAATAATAAATGAATAATAATAAATAAAACAACAACTTCATATTTTATATAAAGATTGCATTATTAACTCAAAATGAAAAATAAGAGGTAACTATCTATTAACTTAGAAAAGTATTTAATTGCTCATTGCTTATTATACCATGCTTTCTTTCTCATAGGTATCGTGCTGGACAAATTCCTGCAGAATCACCTCCTGATCAGTACTTAACTGCATTTACTCACCGTTTCCAGTTACCTTTTTCACATGAGACTTCTCCAAAATATCTAAAGAAGATTGCACCAACTCCTCGCCCTAATATTTTCTTTAGGCCATCACCATTAGTCATAGAAAAGAACTTGGGGAGAAAATCAAATTCTTTACCACCTATTATTGGCAGACCCAAGAGTTGCCCTATATTTCAAACATCTGTACAAATTGAAACTAATAGAATCACCAGACATCTTCCTGCATCATTTCGACAGTGTCAGGTAAAGAAATATCTCTTCTGATTTGAAAAAGAAAAATTGAAATAAATGGATGGTTCAATGCCATAATACCACTCAACTCAACATTAAAATAATTTTGGTTTTAGGAAAGATTTTTACTTCTGACTTAATTTAGGGGCATATCAGAGTATTTATGTTCTTAATTCATGCAACATTATCAATTTTGTCAATCTTTCATCATAAACAAATGATTTTGGCAATATTATTTTCATAGCCTTCCTGAGGCTACTTCAACAAACACTAATCAAAAGCTGTTTTTCACGCTATTATAGACTTTTTGCTGCCTGCCTTATGGGCCAAACCATGATAATCTGCTTGTAGAAGATGATCCTTTACACTTTGGTGAGCAGGGAAATAATGAAGCTCCTCAGGATACATCAGGTAAGTTGACTCATGGCAAATCCATATGTTTAGCATTACTTAGGGAAATTTTCCATTTAATTGGGATTATATGAAATAAAATTAGTTCAAATAAATATATAATGTCTTTCTGAGAGATCAAGCCTTTGTTTTTAGATATATTTCCTAGATTTAACAGGATATAAATACTATATTTTACAAAAAGCTTTATAAATTCAAATTTCTATTTATTCTGATAAGTTTATAAAGTTCCTTTTCCTTCTCTATGGATGTTCAGTTTGACTATCAGCTACATCAAAGAATCTTCATCAAATAGATCTCCACACATCTTCATGAACAAAAAATAAAGAACATGAGAGTATTTGTCCTAAGAGCATTCTCACATATCACAATCCATTTCATTCTATAAGATTAATCTTAAATTCTTATTTTAATTTTATTAATTTATATATGAAACTTATCTTGTGATTAAATGTATTCCAAAGATCTGAGTATTGAAAATAATTGATTAATTATATAATATTACTATGTATATATAATTCCTCCAGGTATTGATGGACTACCAGCTCATATTGATGACGGTTTGTCTATTCAAACATTGGAAGAAACACCAAATGAAATCATACCAATTGGTAAGGAAGATACTCACATCAAAGAAATTGATGATTCAAAATTGGAATACGGAACTGAGCCTGAGAAATCTCTCCTGAATGAGGTACATTTAACTTGAGATTTTTGTACATAGAACCTGTATCTTTAAGGAGCTATTATAAATTACAACAAATTTTCATTATCTGATTTTTTAGTTTTTTATACTGATCTTAGTAACTTTTACTGAACTGTAACTCTCTTAAGGTTAGTTACCTAAAAAATAGTTTTCATCATTGATATTAATTACAGCCTGCTTCTTGGAATAAGGATGAAGAGAAAAATCAGAATATAGAAATAATTAGGCAGAGAAGAGATACAAATACCTATAACTTTGATAAAAATAACAATGGTCAAGATTCTTGGGAGAACAGGGAGGCAGTAAACAGTTATGAAGATTACATTTCAGGTAATCTATATTTTTCAATTCAGAATTATCTCTTGAATACTTGCAAAAAGCTCATTCTTTGAGGTTAAATATTTTTCATAATAATCATTTACAGAGTAAAAAATACTGAAATACTTGATTCGCAGAAAATATATGATAAATGGTGTTGATAACTATGGAAGTCATGCAAGATCATTGATTAAAATAATTTTGACAAAAGAACTATGTTATTTTGAAATACCACTTAAAATCAATATATGAGTATTAATTGTGTATATGCTCAAAAATGTTTTATATGAATTTGAAAATGAACCAAAAATAAAGAAACATACAGCCTACAGTCAGTGTTTTATTATTTATGGAAAATAATTAATTTATACTTTCTTTTTCTTTTTAGAGAGTAATGGCCTGAAGTTGGTGCTCATAGGTCATGACTTCAATCAAACAATCACTCCTGAATATTGTATGCGATCATCACAAGAATACTCAAATTGCTTCCATAGGAGAGCCTATAATTTCACCTATGGAATTCCTTTGAGTCGATATATGCCAGATGAAACCATTATTCTTCAAATATTGTGAGTGTTATGAAGTGATGATATGTATATAATGGTGTTGATATATCATTGATATATATCCAATGCATATATACATATATGCATTGGATGAAACAAAATGTTGAGAGACAGTTTACTTACTTTTTCATTAGATTTAATACCATAAGTTTGATAATCCATTATCATCATTAATATTGTACTTTTTCAAAAATAAGGTTTGAATATATAAGACATAACTTAATTTTTTCAATGAAAATATGGTCTGCGAAAATAAACAAAGTTGATCTGATGATGAAAGAAAATCTTCTATCAATGCTAATTTCAAATTATTTTAGTCAGAATGCAAGATTATTTTTAATATTATAGTAGTGAAAGGATTGGTTAAGAATTAGTACTTCAGACATGAGCTCCTTAGCAGGCATATAAGAGTTCTCATATACTTGTACTCCAACATTGGTTTTCAAGTTGATACTTGGATACATCTTCAATCACAATTGTGTGTATGTTTCACTCAACTTCTTTTCCCTTATTCTTATATATATTTGCATACTTTTTTGCAGCTTCTTTCAAGATTTCCAAGTACAGCCTGAGGCATGTAGTTCAAAATTTGAATCATTGGATTGTCCATATGCCTCCCATGATGATTCATCTGCATCCCCTCTTCCCATTGTTGGATCTGTAGCCCCAAAAAGACAGTTCTTCCTGAAAGTGGGTCCTTATCTTGCCAAATCATTTCAATTTCGAGTACCTATCCATGAGACAATTCCTGTAAGTACAGCTCCTTAGCTATCTAAAATAAATACAATTATTTCCTTACTAGTTCAGAAAAAAACATTCTCTCATTACCACTGCTTTGTATTTAAGCACTTCTATTGAAGCATAAACTTTTAACATAATTGATTTGTTGAAATATCACCCAAGATGTATTCTCTTAGTGAATCTATGAAGGTGTACTTTAATTAAAAAGAAGCGATGTCAAAAGGAAACATAAGAATGAAAATACAGAATTTTTCAAAATTATTATCACCTGATATACAGGCCACAAATACCAATATATATTTATAAGCATTTATGATACTACTATGGCATTAATTATGGTATATAATAGCAATATTTTTTTAAAAAGTTTTCACTAGTTCAATACTATTAGTTAAAGAATAATTCAATGAGAGTTATCATTTAAAGCACTTTTCCCATCAAACATGAATCTAAGAAATGAGTAACATATGTTCAAAACCCTAAGAATTCCACCTATTTTTATCATTTATCAATTTTAATAGCATTATCTATTTTATTAGAAATAACTGTTCCTAACTCTTTTAAAATAATGCTAAAAAATATCTTGTCTTTTTATCCTTTAGTTTTACTAAGAGATTAGAATTAGGAAATATTTATTTGGATATCAACTGTAAAAGGGTCATCATTAACTTAATAAACTTATACAAGATTAGAGAAATCTTTTTCTACTAGACATACAGAGGGTTATTATTTTTACTCCATCCAATTATACAAGTGAAGTATCTTTCAATTTTCAAAATAATCAAAAGAAAATTTTGTGATACATAAATTCATCTCATTCAGTTTAATCATTGATTCTTAATATTTTCAATTTAAATATTTTTCTGTGAAAGAAATTGTTTTGTATTTTATAGATATAACTTTACAAATTGCATTGATCAGAAATAATTTTCTTACATTATCATTCTCCTTTCAGAATATATGTGATCATCCTGGAAACAAGCTGGGAATCGACTTTCTGGAGTACAATTTGCATTTCTTTAGAGTGTGTGAAGAATAAAATTATAAAATAAAAATTGGTTATTGATATTTAGACTGAGGTCTATAAACCAAATCCTTTGGGCTCTGTTCTCAACAGTTGATGAAATGCCCATTTGTTAGATTTGGTAGCTCTGCAAAGATGGGCTTATGCCAATTTTTTATTGGTTATAATATTGCCCAATCCAAAACTAGTCTTACAAAAGTGGAGAAAATTATGAAATGTTTCCCACAGTGTGCAGAAGATGTTTCATATAAAGGTATTTCCTTTCCTCCTAGATGTGTATATGTATGTAACATCTGAAATTAGATGTATCTTGGACACTCAAATTCATGAATTTAAAATAGTACATTATTCATGATACGTGAGTTCTATAGGGGGTGAATTTTTTATAGAAAATTTTTGATATAAAATTTAAGCATATTATGAGGAGAAGTTACTTTTCCATGATAAGGGTTCTGTTGGTCCTGAGAAATTTTTAAGCAAGATAACTTTTCTCTTTTAATTTATAAATCTGGACTTAATTTATATAACTAAATATTGTTTCCTAGGATGTGAGATGAGAAGATGAAATTATAAGATAGGAAATATATTTTCACTTTTGTAATCCATTGTAAGTATGTGTACTTGCTTTAAGATGTGGAATATCTGCTTGAAAGATAAATATTTGAAACCTTCCAGAAAAGGTAATTTTTCATACGATATTAGAAAGGTATGTAAATATATCATAATTAGTTACCCATAATTCCAAAGTGTACCATAGTAGACACAATTTTAATTTTCCCACGAAAATTTATGAAAACATCCAATAAATTTGTGTCAAAGTATAATTTACTATGAATTCAATGGAAGTAGTATGTTTAAATTGTACAAAAACTTCTGATCTCCAAAAATTTGTTATAAAATGAATTATGAAATGTAAACAATATTTCCAAATTCTTGATTTGTTCTCCTTGTGACAAGTTTCATTTTATGTCGTCACATGTTTTGACTGTCTAAAATTGACTTACACAAGAAACAAGCTAGATTGGTATGCCAATATGAAATTGTTGTTGTTTTTATATTGGCAAACCTTTTCATAATTTATGAGAGGTTAAATCAATATTATTTTCTATAAATGTACCTGTTCTAAATCAAAGATTTTTTACTATCATTGTTATTTTTGTTTTATTGTGATTAGTTTTGGAACATTGAATATAAATAATCATATTTTTGAAAGGCACACAAATTTAATTGTACAGCTAATTATTTAATGCAGGGGCCAAAAAATTAAAATTTTAATGAAGAACAGCCTTTCAAGTACATAGTAACAGAGCAAATTCATAATATTTTTTCATATAGTTGAATAAAATCTTGTAAAACAAACTATTATATATTTAATCATTTTATCATAAAAAGTTGTAGATATTTGAAGAATTTAGGTGCAAAGAGTTCTGCTTTATGCTCTAAATACATTAATGTCAACAACTAATTATGAATCATTATGTTAAAAGTTCACTAAAATGCATGTAAATAGTGTACACATGTTTCAATCTCAAATGAAAATTAATAGTGATTGGCTCTTGAAGGAAAAGGTGTATGGTCTGAAAGAAGTGTTATTTAATAGTTGTGATGTTGCATGTAATATGGGGCATCATCACAGGTATTAGATGGGAACTAGTAAAGTTCATGAGTATGAATTGTAAAAAGAAATGCAGAAAAAATTGCTGTAAATATGCCCTCTGTACGTAAATATTTCATTATTGCAATATTATTACATGTAGAAAACTAAACTTGCAAGTCATCCTTGTATTTCTAAGGGGTAATAAATACAATACATACACAGTTGAAAAATTCTTCTCATAGCTATATCAACTTCATCGATATGAATCTTAAGAATCTGAAGTGAACATTTGCCTGCATATTTCTTCAGCATCTTCTTGACATTGGCCACATTTGCTTAGAGTATGGTCTTGAAAAATAGAAACTGGAAATTTTAAATAATGATAGTGTTTCATTCTATAGACTTTGAAACTTACTATTCAAGGTCAGAAGCCCATTGTGACAAATCTTGCATCACTTATCAACTACTTCATTGAAAAGATTGATAATCTTTGTTTCTTTGATTATCCTCATTCTTTGCCATTCACATTTAATCTTTAATCATTATTTATTGCATGTCTAATAATTTTTTAAATTCAACTTTCAATCATTTTTATAATTTCAAGTTGGCACTAATTATTATTGCTTTACTTTATTTCCTTCTATAATTGAAAATTATCTTCTACTCAAAACATTTAAATTTATTGATAAAAACTTAAAATATTAAAAGCTGCCAAGTTATTGTACAGAAATGCAATTCCAGCCTGATTATAGATCATTATAGTATGATTAATAGAACAATATAAACCAAAGCAAATCAAAAGCCCTTTTTACTGAATCATCATTTATCTTATGGAATTTGATGAAGAAAGAAAATTTAGTTTTAAGTAGTCTCATGAAAAATCCTTTCAAAGCAAATAAAGTTATAAATGATAGAATTTAAAGAAAAGAGCTAATCTTTTTTACAATATATTCCAACTTTTGTGGTAAAACATACTTAATTAAGTAAGTAAAGACATAAATAAAGTTGATAACTGATATTCTTTTTATTCTTATTTTTTATTAATATTCAGGCAACATATGAATAGAGACACACTAAGTAAAACAAGAAATTGGCGTTTTATATATAAATACTATAATTGTATGTGAGTAGCATACACAAAAATATCTATGCAATAATGTGAAGAAAATTTTAAAATCTTAATATAGTGAAGAATAAAAATAGGTGTTGGCTAGTATTTTGTAAAATATACATGTTAAAACAGTAAAAATATCTTCTTCTGCATACCTCTCCTATGATTTATAAAATCAGGGTTTGAACAAAAAGAATGAGAATAAAAGGATTATTATTTAAAATTTTCTTTGCACTAATTTGGTTTTGACCATTGTAAGGTAAGGATTGGAGGACATTCCATTCTTTCTACAGCTACAGCAAACTTAGCATTTTAAAAGCTTATGCACTGTAGTTATATACTAGAAATAAATCCTCTGGCAATCAAACCTCAAGTCAACTGAAAAATTATTTTTTTGAAGGTATGCTAATGGTTTGTAGAAGTAAGTAAATTAAAAGTAATTAATTTACAGTATATGATTGACTAATTACTTTTCATATAGTAATGAATTAGAAAAATAATTTTATATCTAATAATAATGAATATATACCTCCAAAGTATACAATAAGTTCGCATTTTAAACAAAATGGAAATATTGTTTTCGTCCACCCAATTGGTTATTATGATTAGCTTTGCTATGTACTAGCTAATAACTTTTGAGAGTTTGCGAATATGTGGGTGAAAGTCAAATAAGGTAAAGAAATTGATAACATTATGACTTTCCTGAATATCTCGTCCAACTTATTTACATTTCTGCTCGCAAATTTCAGTGTTAGCAACTTGATCACTTATTCCGCTTTTTGAAATTCGTGGGCAGTCCGACTTAAACGCCTGCTGTATCGATCCGTCGGCACCGATAGTATCGTTATTCAAATTTTCCGACTGGACTCCTTGTTTTGATTGTTGCAGATGTTGAATTTTCTATTTTTACTTCCTACCTCAAGGAAGTTATGACAGAGAAGGCGAAAGAGGCAATATTGCCTCATGTAAGGAACTTAATCAAAAGCGTCACGAAACTTGAGGTGAGTGATAGAAGTCAAACAAAGTAAAAATTTCAAAACTTATACTTGATCTAATCTATCCCCTTCTGATTCTAGCCTGGGGAAGATGGTTATTCACGACTCGAGCACCACGTTTTTTCCAATATATGGAGCGAAAAGTATGTAGCTGTTAATCGGCATTCAGTCAAAAAATCCATCGATGGAGTTATAGAGAAGTTCATCATTCACAGTCGCTCCGAAGATGCAGATAGACTGAAAGAGCTTGTCGACAAATTTCTGAGTAGTAAAGCATTTGATGATTGTGAGCAGGTAAATATCAAATGAGAGTCATATTCTGTGAAATATTTCTTGATTTGGACATTGTGTTCACGGCCTATCTTTAATTTTATATATTTATAAATTCAGAGACGTCTATGTTGCCAAGATATCCACAAATTTTAATTCTAGCGACTTCAAGGATAGCAATTTGGAAAGGTATAATATTCCGTGTGGTATATAAGTTTGTGATCTAATCCTTTCATCTATTTAAGTAATATAAAGAACTTAGCTCTTTCCCAATTGTTAAGTTGAAATATCATGATTGCTTCTTATAGAATTCATATGTCATCCGTTATTAGTAGGTAGGGAAATGTATCAAACTTCACCTTTTATTCCAAAATGCTATGTCTTCTTCTAGGATAATTAATTTTTACCAGGTTTACTGAATAAACTGATCTTATGAGAAAGTTCTGTTTGGGAAAGCTCTGTGGAACTGTTACTTCTACCTAATTCTTTTAAACTTCCTATGTATCTTGCTTTGTTTTCAGTATCACATCCAGTGGTATTTGCTGTCTCTTCTTTTGCATCTTGCCAATAACCCAACAAGCGCACACAATATTGAACCAGAGCCAACTAAGTTTGACCTTGTGGAAGAGAAAGAAGAAATTGATTGGCCTTCATATTTATTAGAAGGACTACCAAAATATCACTATTATAACAGTGGAAGTGAGACGGTAAGCATCTTACGATTAATGAATATGATTATTTGTAAAAGGCCATGTTCATTAGATTTATCTCCCTTTTCTTACTTTTTAACATTCTACTCTTCTAATCTGTGCAGGAAGATGATTGGAATAGCTCTGATGAACTACAGGAAGAATGTTCTCTTCATACCGAGGATCCGATAGTTCGTGAAAAAGGTGAACTTGAAAAATGAGTCTATGAAGAACTGAGATTCACAAAAATCTTATTTATTTAAAATAGTATCTATTAATATAGCCTCTGTTATACATTTTCTGCATGCAAAATACCACCAAAATTATAACAGTTTTTAAATGCATATTTGAAGAGGAATTTTGCTATAGAGGACCAAATGAGTGATAAGTTTGAGTAGATATCAATAAATGTATATTGATAAGATTTGTAGGAAAAAATATAACTGAATAAAATTACATGCATGAATTGATGAGATTTGAAAAAAAGTAAAAGAGTGAAATAAGCAGTTAGGTATTTATATAAATGTACATTATTAACATATTATTTTGATATGTGGTGGACAAAAATCATTAATGTTACTTCTTTGTTTTATGTCTTGTGTTGACTGTAGAAATATGCCCTCCACAGCCGTTAGAAGTCAGTAAAGTGAATACTAAAGATAATACTTTAAACAAAACCATATTATGGCGCTGTATTGAGGAGAGAGCTAATGAAGCTGAGAAATGGCTCAAAGATCATGTACAAAACCCTTCATGTGAAGGCTACCGAGCTACCAGTAAATATGCTGCTGCAAATCTTGCCGAATTTTTGTAAGTACTTTGAATTTTTATCATAGAAAAAATTGTTTTGTGACTATTGTTTATTTAACATGCTGTATATTTCCACCAAGTTTTATATTCATTGCAACATACATCATAGGAGATACTACCGCATACCCCCTCGAACAGTGGAGGTGTTCTCAGGACACCTAACTAATATTTACACATTTCTTATGAGAAAACCTTCATATTTTTAGATTAGAAGCTCTTATGTAAGTAATTTGATATAATATTGCTTTTTGAAATAATTATATCCCTCCTTTCTAAAATAAATGGAATTATATTGTTATGTATAAAAATTTTAGGGTGCAATTCTAATGATGATTTGAGTTGCACACCTTTTGTCTTCCATTTTCTAATATATCCATACGTAAGATCAGTTTACATTGTCGCAATTGACAAATTTGTCCTTTTTCTTCCATATGGAATAGACTCATTGAATATTGCCAAGCTTGCAACAAACCCGGTGCAAAAGTGACAGTGAATGAACAGCTTTATCTCAGAAAGTGTAGATGTCAATTCACACAATTTATTCTTGATAAACCCTACAAATATGGGTTGATAATGGATTTTAATTCCAAATATGCATTATTAAGAGGCTGAAGAAGGTAGGTATTTCTTGATTTGGAACATTGAACTAAATGCGATGAAAGTCCTTGGAGTTAAAAACCTGTTCAGATTTGCTGCATACTACGATGTTGTTGAAACATGAGTAAACATCCATATCTATAAAAGAAAACCTAGCAAATATGTTCTTTTTGTCAGTTAGACTCATCATATGACAGTATCATCACATTGACAGTACTAGTTCAAGAAAATCAGGCACAGTGATGTACTATAATCGTACAAAATGTGGTGTAGTGGGCCAAACGTTGCGTAGGTACAAAGTGAGAGTGGTTGCAATGCTTGCAATTCATTCTATTTACGTCAAACCCTCCCATGAAAAATGTTTCCATGCTTAGTTATTGATTCATAAGCATTTAAGGAAAGACTATGAATTTAAATACGACTGCCTCATACACTTTAAATGTGGTACAAGAGTAGGTGTCCTGAGGGAGGTGCTGTACTAGGGAGGTGTCCAAGTCTTGCTGTTCTAGTGTTAAGCTTCAGAAATCTAAATTCATTTATTAATTTCTAATTCCAGAGACACAAAACAAGGAGGAAGGACTGATAATGCTTTACCAACCAAGCTCATGAGTGAATATAGAGTTTTAAGAGAAACTCTGTGGGCCCTCCAAGTTCCCCCATCATTTCCAGCGCATTTGCAAGATGATTGGAAAGGATTGTATTTGCCTGATGAAGGAGGAAGTTATATACCACAGAAAGCTGTAACGATTCCTAGCTTATCCAAGGTATGTTCTTCCCTGTCCTGTGAGTCCCATTCTTAACCCTGTTTATCCTACTTGAGTCAAGTAAAGTGTTTGTATACATCCGTTATAGAGTTAAGTACCGCACTGTAATCAGCCAAGAGCTGAATGTTTGTATGGTTTATGTTAAATGAATTGAGGGTTGGTTTATTTTTAGGGCAGTGTAAAGTATCTTTCAATTAATCAAAACATATAGGTGTCTCTTCCTTAGGTATTCATAGCTCAAATGGTATTAAAAGTAAATTGATAGAGGTTTCTAGCACGAACCATTATTTACATGAGTCTCATATCATTTGGCCTTCAAAAACCACCACTGACAAAATATCAAGTGAATATATTTCAAATACTGTTAAAATTAACTGTTCAACCAAATTAAAGTTTGGTGATACTGATCAAATTCATCCTGAATGCAGTAGAAGCCTAGAAAGAAAAACTTTGGGATATATAAGGGATTTCATTTCAATGAGAATATGAATTTCTTTTTTCTTAAAATAGAATAAAGGAAAAAACATTTCCTTTAGTCAAGGCTCTTTATTTTCTGAATAATTCGTGCAACTATACCTTAAGTTTAAGCATATAACTAGAAATTTTAGGATACTAGTGTTAATTTGGAAGAAATACCTCTTTAATTTATTCTTTAAAATTCAGATGTATTAGGTTAAAAATGTATTGATTTTTTAGATTTATTGTATTATTATTATTATCATATTTTATTAGAAAGATATTCTTTGTATTCAAAATTAGCATCTTTAATTGAAACTGCTGGTAAATTCAAAACAATCTAGGAAGTAATTTACAACTACTTCTATCATTGGACAAGTTTTATCAAATTCAATGGTTCATAAGTAGTGTCTTTGGCTGCTATAGAACATAATATCTTAAAATTTATTAATTTTTCTATTTATCTTTTAAAAAACTTATGTTTACAATAAAAAGTGAAAACTATGGAAGAAAAAAGGCCCCTGAAATTTTGACAGCATACTATAATGAATGTATCTAAATTGTACTTAGGTAATGAATCTATTTTACTCTGTGTTCTAGGGTTCTCTCCAATCACATCTGAGGAATTTTGGTCGTTACATTTCATATGTGAGAGAGATAGAAAGTGCCATTAGTGAAATATTTTCTTCAAGAGAAATCCTTGTTAAACCAAATTCTGAAGAGGAACTTCCACCTTATACTTATGAGGCCTATGCATCTGCTTTGAATGAATTTCTTACTGATTTTAAGGAGAGAGTGCTAGTGATTGAGAAAAAGGTCAAATTACAAAGTAAGTTATTGATTCAAGTTCATTAGTAATTCAATCAAAACAGAGTGCATATTTTCATTATTACAAATTATCCTATTGCATTAATTAATATTATACGGTAATGATGAATTAAAGATATTACATAAGCAAATAATTTTACTACAAAAGTGAAAAGATTTTATCAGTTGTGTTCCTAAAATAGGTGCGAGTACAAAAATAGAGGAACTTAATTAGTGGAGAAATAATTCTATGATTTCATACTTGATATTTAATTATTTTTCATAAATATCGGTCAAAAATTAATTTATGTAAAAATTAACTAATAATTAAAATAATATTGTATTTTATAATTTAAACATATTGTTAAATGCTCTTATGTAGATCATATTCATAGTTCATTCATCTTTTTATCTTAATGCTTTTAAAAAGTACAATAAATAATTTAAAGCAGCCAGACAACTTTTCAAAGTGCACTTTGCTGTAAAGCATTAATACTTTTTTTCCATTTCTTATTTTCTTGACAGACGATATCAATACACTTTTGACTGTTGACAGGGAATTGGAACCATTATTGAATGAGTTAAAATTGGTTCATGGAATACATAAAAAATCTATATGTGATTGGAAAGAGACCAGTAATTGGTACTGTGCTTGCAGGTTAGAGCTAATTTAAATTTGAATTCATATTTGCCAGTGTTTCAGTATGATTATAGCAATGCTATAAAATATTCTGAAACATATTTACTTACCTTTGTGATTTTATTTGCTGGTTAATTTTTAGCATCATATCTTTTTAAATGAAATAATATAATATAATAAATTTGCTGTAAATATTTTTAGATGTGAATTTACATTATAGTATCAAAGATTCAGGCAAATGCTATATTCTTGAAAAATTCACAGATATTTACCATAAATTATATGCATTTTTGGACTTGTAATGATTATTCTCCTCTATAATTACATTATTAGCAGAATATATTATTTAAAGCTCATGTTTGTAAACTTTTGTTACAGATTGCTCACAATGTTATATGGACTACTCTCTTCACCCTTGTCAGATGTCAGTGCCACAATTTGTTACAGATTATTTCTTAAGACTTTCAAACCATACATGGATATAATTCACATTTGGTTAACTGAAGGACGCTTAGAAGACTGGAGAAAAGAATTTATTATCACTAAGTTAGTATTTAAAAAAATCTTCTTCATTTATAATTTCAATATTTATTAATCATTTCTATATGTAGTTCATTTACCATCTTTTGGTTATATTATTCACTTATGAGTATAATATCTTTAACATCATTATTGTTACTTTCTTATATTTTCATTTCTGAAGGAATGCTTCATCATTTGGAAATACTGAAAAGTTTTGGGCTGAAGGTTTCATTGTTCATCCTTATGAAGATATGCTAGTCGATGAAGAGGGACTTCTTGGTAAAGGAAGTGGGTCTGTTTTTCCCCTTGGTCTTCTCCATCTGATTAGAGATAAAGTGATACACCTTGGAAAGAATATGGAGCTATTACAGAGACTTGACCATTTGTCAGAAATCCCAAAGGTATCCCGTAAATTTGTTGGTAAGTGCTATAGTTCATTATTTCTGTCTCTTTAATCATCCTTGTCATGAAGAATTTTTATTAAAGTTGAGTATAATAAAAATCTCTTCTTCTCATTAATTGCTAATATTTTCTTTTTGTGATTCTTTCCTTCAAATATTCCATCTCTTGATTTTGCTAATATTGTCTACTACTTCATCTTTACTTGTTGTTATGTCATTCCTATTAATACTGGCTTCTGGAAGCTACTACTGGGTATTTTGTATTGAAGGATAATTTGGTTCTCATCTCTTTAGTCCTATTTGATTATATTGCCTTAGATTTGTGGATTGTTTAAAGTAGCCTCAATGCCTTGATTTACCATGGCAATCTCAATAAAATACCTACTATTATTTCTTATTAGTTGCATCCTGAAGAGAGTGATATCTGAAAGAAAAATCCAGGGGTATGATTCTTAAATTAAAAAATATAATTCACTTATTTAATTGGAAGCTGTCTCATAATTCTTATAAAGGTGTTAAGAAATATCTATTATATAATATTTATATGTACCTAAAATTAATGAGAAGCTTCAAAGATTGGTATCTGTATCAATAATGTGATCTCAATCTATTAACCTGCTATTAAAGACTATATGTTTCAGATTTCTAAACTCAAATCTAAACTTATAAATATGAGGCTACACCAGCTGAAAAAACTGAGCTTAAAGGTTGCTTAATTATGTTTTATAAAATCATCATAACGTTATGGTCTTCAATTCCAGGTATATTTAATGTTTCACCCCTTAGCAAAATTCAAAGGGTGGTGCTGTAATGCCTTTAAGTTCATTGTATTTTTAATATTTGTTGATTTCTGATTATCATTTAATATTTTCATTCTTTGTTTTCAGGTACTCTGCATGAAACGTTAAAAACAAATCTAGAATCATATTTTAAACACATTATAGCAGAAGAACCGGAAGACGAGGATATTGACTCTGATGAACAGGAGACTTCTGATTATGAATCCCTTGCTGGGGACAGTCTGCATCAAAACTTAATTTTGCAACTTCATAGTTCTCAAGATTATTTTCTTACAAAAACTTTTGAAGACTTCCTGAAAAAAGAAGACAATGAAAAACCCTCTGTTTCTATAAAAACTAAAAAAGAGTAAGTCATGTTATTATCATCATCAAACATTTAGTGTATAGTTTCTTTTTTTGATGTAATGTTATGACTTTTATTTATAATTTCTTTCAATCAATTGGATTTTGTGATTAAGATTTTTACTATTCATTTCTTTATTTAATCAATAGGAGTAATCGTACAGTTTTGCCCATGGTACTTCCTATTAAACCTATAATTGAGAAGCATTTTAGTAAATTGCTTGAAGAGCGTCACAGTATTGCTGGTAACATAGTCAGCAAAATCATTTTGGGAAAATATGCACTGAAATTTCATCTTCTCAACGTCAGGAGAGTTTTTCTTATGGAAGCTGGTGATCTTTTACATCACTTTTGCTCTCATATGTTCCAACAGGTGAGATCTTTTTTTATCTCAGGTATGCAACTGAAGACATCTCACGAAACTTATGACATGTTATCTACTTTCAGTAATCAAAATTGAATTCTTGCAATCAATCTTATATCAATTGATCAAATTCATAATCCTCCTTTGAACTTAAACTACTATATTTGTCTAATTACTTATATATATATGTTTATTTATTTTTTGTAATATAAGCTCAAATACAAAGCCTAGTTCCACCTGAGCCATGGAAATTATTAACGCCCATAATTCCTTCAGTAAATTGTCTTCTGATTTTGGTCAAATACCAAATCTATCATCAAAGATACTTCTGATATATTTCCTTCCCTGTCGCTGATATTATCAATTTTTCATTTTGTATTATCTTTTCTCAGTAGTCACTACTATGGTAAGGATTGTAGTGCAAAAATATCAAGTTAGATAGCGAACCAAAACAAATAATTGATGAAAAGATAAGAGCCTTTCCCTGTATAGGAAAATATTTTTTAGAGCACATCTAAAGAGGCTCTCCCCAACTACCTGTTGCCTTCAATTTCAGTAGACCATGTCTATTGTTGACACAATAAATCCCAACATTACAATGCATGAAGCAGTAGAAAAGATTATTGAAAAAAAGTTAAGAATCTAATGTCTAGCTATTGCTATTATTTAGTCGCCATTTCCTTACTGATAAAATATAATTTAGTTTTAATATAAGATAATTAATCACTGAAAGTTTATTTCTTAGTTCTGTATTGTAAATTTTTTACTAATTATGCATGTTTATATGCAAATTGACTTTTATGCGCATTGGACTTATTCTAAACTATGTTAATTTGGCCTCTAGGAATCAGTTACCTTATTATTAATAAATTAGGGCTTTCTTTAGATTTTGGATGATTTTATGTTTTGACATAATTCTTAATGATTATTTAATTATATTCATGCATACATTACAGGCTGAGAAGGGTGAGAAGTGGACTGACTCTCTTACTTTAACAAGTTATCTTCAAGAATGTATTGCAGCTCGCTATCCTGAAGCAGCTCCGCTATTTTCAATATCCATTTCCGAGAAATCTGATAAAATATCACACCCCACTCATCACCAATCTGCATCATATCTGAGTTCATCTGAAAATATATTTGAGCAAGTTGATCTCATTTCCCTTAAATACTCGGTAATCATTATTATCCTTTTTTACTTTATAATAAGATGTTACTAATTATCTTTATTTTATATAAAAATGATTTAGTCTGTAATACTTCTTGAAATATTATTTTCAGGTTGAATGGCCTGTTAACATTGTCCTCAATGTTGCAAGCATGGAAAGTTATAATACAGTGTTTCAATTCCTACTGAAAGTTCGATGGGCATTGTGGTCGTTACAGCAACTTCGATTTTCAGGTTAGGTTATTTTGTATTCTCCATTGCTTTTATAACATATTTACAAACCCTTGTTTACGAAAGTGCTTTTTTTATTTTTTATCCAAAATTTTGGCCCTAGAAACAATTGTCATTGAAAGGTTGAAAATATTTTTAAATATGAATAATGGAAGTAAAGAGTAGGAATAAGACTTGGGATTGACTCTCAGCCTCTGCCATTTTTACTTGTTTAATGTTTTTATTCAATTAGCAGAAACTCATCATATAAAGTTATTTTACCTTTTGTTAACCTTATAATTAGCATTGAGTCTTCTGGTTTTATATTAATTTGATGAATCTCTAAATTGAAATTCTGGAATGTAAGAGCTTCCATTCCACAAATAAATCATATATATGGATGATTTGGTTAAAGGAGTCTTATTATGTTAGAATATAAAAAAATTCTTATTAGTTATTGGGGAACTCCATAATTACTTTCAATGTATTATTATTGTATTTCAATCAATTTATCATAAAGTATCTATTCTTAAAAATCATTGTGATATATATCTATGATCTAAATTAAATATTCCTTCATATCATCACGTTTCACTTAGTTATCAAAATTTCTATTACAAATTATTTGACCCAGTATTTCACATAATTATAGATAGATAAATAATTGACTTTCTTTGGCAAAATTGGGACTGTTGAGTACCACCTTCCATTTAACTTAAAATTCATACATTTAAATATAGTCATAATGAAAAAATTTTTATCAATTCATTCTTTAAATGCCTAGTTGAATGAATTTTCTAACTGAAATTTCCGATTGTTTCAGATTTAACTGGGAGCAAAACAGGACTAGTGCCAAAGAACATTGAATCTACACAAGAATCAGATACCATGGCATTAGGATCTAAGATACACAGAATGCAGCTTCTTAGGGCTTGGCTCCTTCATTTTGTTGGTAGCATTCATGCATATTTAATGGGTCGAGTTTTGCATGGCTTAGGGATCAAACTGGAAGAAGATCTTGAAGCTGCAACAGATCTAGATGCCATAATTCATGGTATCAGAGCACATTCTCATGTTTTGTTTCTCACGTTATCATTCCTTCTAATAAACATTACTTGTTAATTTTAACTTTTTGCATTGCTTTCAGTTCACAAGGATTACCTCAAGACCGTTTACTTTCAATGCCTGCAACCAAAGACAGTTGAGACAGCTTGTCTATTCAAGACCGCAATCATAGGGGTAGGTTTTAATTCATTCTCTTCAGGGACAATCTAGGATCAAAATTTTAGTTTTGAGTGACAATGTTATTTGTAAATATATTTGATGAGAGGAGATTGATAGAGAGTAAAATGAATTTGGAATTCGTCCTTGATTTTTTTGGGCCAACAAATTATTTTTTATGGAAGTGACTTTTTAAAATTCATTAATGTATTAAATTTTGATAAGATTGGAAGTTAATGTACCATCCAGAAATATATTAGACTGTATATTACATTAGGTGTCATTTTTTATCTAGATATATTCTGCATAATAAGTATGGTTCTAATTTAATATGCCATAATTAATAGTAAAAGATTGTATCAAAAATTATGTATGTCAGGGCAATTATTATTTCTGAAAATTTAATGCTAGGAAGCCTAGGATTTTTAAATCAAGAATAAATATAGAAATATTGAATTCTTATGTGGAATTTGGAAACCACCAAGATGTATACACTTGATTGATTTGATAGCTATAAAAATTACTAGATAAGGATATTGTTATTTCAAAACAGAGTGTATTGCAAAGATTACATATATTTATTTATAGACTTTTGAATATCCTATTGAATAATGATATCAAGTCTTTTGAACTCCCAGGTTTTAGACATTTCCTTGCAGCTGAGCAAGCTTTGGAAGCACCCATCGCATTGCACTGCTGCCAAGTTATGTGAGATGGAGAACAACTATATCAGATTTCATGTTTTCTTAGCAGAAGTATTGACACAAGTAGTACAAGAAGGATACTATCCTCACAGTAAGACCATTATTTTTCTGTGATTCATTTAAATTAATAAACATATTGTTTAATATTTTTTTATTCAACATTTATCAATTTCTAGATTAGAATAATTGTCATATCAAGTTAATCTTCTCTTCTTTCTAATAATTGAATAGCTCGATTTTTTTTCATGAATCTTTTTATTCAAACCTATGATGATCCTTTAATTTAAATTTATACTTAATTTCATGTTATATATTTATCAAATTTAATCAGAAATGGCTGTTATCTTTTCATCCTTTTGCATTGAAGTTTTACATCTAGGCACAGCTCTGTCAAAACTAAGATATACGTAATGGCAGGTTTAGTTTAAGCTTAGAGCATGATAGTTTTAAATTTTAAGTAAAAGAGTTTAAAAGTAACCAATATGTTAAGGGAGTTCTATATCAGTTTTTAATTTCCTTTTTTTCAGTGGAGAGTTTGAGTGCTGCATTGTATCACAGTTTTCCATCTCATTAACAGTTTTCCGTTGGGAAACTGTTTTATCGCTTGCTTTTCCTAATCTGTTCTAATGTAAATTATTGTATATAGATGAATGAATGAATTGTAATAATAATTATAACATTACATTAATTTGATAAATCATTTATTTGATACTTCAAATTGTATATCACTCAGTTCATTTAATATTTGTAAATATTATACATTATAAATGATGCATTTATGATAGAATAAATTTTTTAATGAATATTGTCTTAGCTGTTTTTTTCTATAAGTTCCTGCAAAAACTTTTATACTGTAGAAATTAACCAGTATATTTATTGGGATAATTAAGTGTTCCTATATTATATATAATGGATATTCCTGTATCGATAGTTATGTTATTCACCGATCATTTTAATATAGAAAATTGCACTAAATATTATTAAATTATATGTTATCATCAACAAATCTGATTACTAATATCTTTAGGTTATATTTTAAAATTTTGTGATTACAGCACAAGAGTTAGTCTTTTATATTTTAGTTTGCTGCATTCCTAGCTTGCATTATGCCAGCTGTAGATATATTTTCAAGTGTAAAAGAACGAATTACAGTTTGAGTTTTGTGCTCCTATAAGTCCACAGTTTATATTGCTTATATTACTATAAATTGAATTCAGTATTTGTTGATTATACTTCATTGTAAGATAATGTTTATTATCTTATTTAAACTAAGATATGAAAAAATTAGCAGGTTATAGGCACACAATGCTTAACATATTAAAAAAATGTAAGTATGATCTCTAAATGGAGAGTTAATATTGACACTTGTAACTTTTCCTAGTCAAACTGAAGTTATCTACAATTAATACCTCTGTAGTATAATTTTAATATGTTTGGAAACAAAAAAATGTTTTAAATCTCAGGAGTGAAAAAGCTTATGACTCTTATTAAGCTCAGATTTTTCTCTAAATGAGAACATGATAGAATGGAGAGAAAATGATATCTTGTTGGGAAGATGTAACTCAATGGTTTTCCTTATATCCATATTTAAAGAGAGAAGTGACACTTCTTTGATGTATATTATGATGTGTTGCAAATTATACATTTCAGGACATAGAAAACTTCAACCAACTGCATTCTGTCAAATTGGTTTATTGCATCAAAGTCCATCTACAGTGTCAATTGCTACCAGTAATTCCTCATATGTTAATCAGTCAATGAGTTCCCTACACCTTGTACCTGAAACCACACGCTTCTCCTACACTTTACTCTCTTGGCAACGAACCTCTCCTAAAGGATTTCAGTATCCTCTCCCTCCTGCTCTTTCAGGCTACTTGAATGATAAAATATGGGAATCTTCAATAAGGTATGGACAATTGATGATATTTTCTGTAATTTAATGGTGGCTCATTGATGAATATTGGATTTCAGTTTAACTTGAAAAGAAAGTTTCTGCAGATCCTTAATTAGTAAAGTATCCATTTCTATAGCCATTGACTTCTTATCATTTGATCTATCCTAAATGATGATAAAATAAAGTTATGAATTGGCTGTTATCACCCTCATAAAAACTAGATGTAAGAGGGAATACCTGAGGGAATCTTTGTAACTAGTACGAAAATAATGTATTAAATGCATTTATTAATCTGAACATTTTTAACTTTGAGGAGAGAATGTCTTATTATTTTTATTCGGAATTTAAAGAATATCATCTTATATCACTCAATTTTTTTTATCAGCATGTGGTCTCACTCAGCAAGAATTATTCTGAACTTATTCTTGAATGACTTCTTTGCCTTCTATGAGGATGGCCAAATGGGATTTCATAATGCCTATCGTCAGTAAGAAGATTAACCATATCTTTTCAGGTTTACTTTTATCATAGATAAATATTAGAAAATTGCTCTTCTTGAAATAACTGAATAAAATATTTATAACCATCCCTTTTCATTCATTCATTATCCACAAATATTTACATTACAAATTTGGATGATAAAATACAATAAAATATATTTAATTGTAAATACTATAACTTAAAACATACCTTAAGTTTAATAATAATTATCCGATAAAAGTTTGCCTTGAAATATGTGCTTCAAATTGCGCGCGCATTTGACACGCAAACATCGTCAACCAGTGGACGGTGTGGGCCATTGTGTGTACGGGATCCGAATAGCAACCATTTAAGATTCTGATTCCCATGTGCTTTGTACTTTTGTATTTAAAATGAATTTTATACCTTGCGTTACGTGGATTCCGAAAGGAGTTGCCAAGAATGTTCCATTTAAAGTAAGTTGAAAAGAAAATAACGTGAAAAATGTGTTTTATTATGAACAATCAGAATTTATTTCACCTTGTTATCACATCATAGGTCCAACTTACTGAGCGCGAACTGGAAAAACTCATCCGCAGAACGACAGAAGAGTTGAGGTAAATAAATTCTAGCTTTGAAGTAGTTCGTATACTTTCGAAATGGATGTTGTCATCTATGAAGTAATTCTGTTTTAGTGATGAGGATCTTCACGACATGGGTGCCGATTTGTTGGATCATGATGAAGCAACCTTGCGAAGAGCAAAACAGGAATTGAAAAAGGTTGGCATTGATTGCAAACTAGAAGGAGAAGTCGATGACAAATCTGCTCGCGAAGAATCAGATGATGATGATGATGATGACGACGAAGAGGAGGAAGATGATGATGATGAAGAAGACGATGAAGCAGCGGACGCCGAAGATGAGAGCGAAGAGTCTGGTCCAGAGGTGAAAAAGGAAAATTCTGACGATGATCTTGCCGAGTACGATTTCGATAATTATGACCAAGAGGAAGGTAATGATACGAAATCGATTAAATTGATTAAAATTAGTTTGAAAATGAAGAGTATTATAATGTAAATTTCTTTGTTTAATGAGAGATATGTATGTTTAGGTAATCAAGATGCAGTGTTGGGACTCGCAAACCTAACCGTACACGCTAGCAATTCTGCCGATCCATATGTCACTTTGAAAGATGACGATGATGACAGTGAAAAAGAAAACTTCATGATTAAACCAACTGACAATCTTCTAGTTGTTGGTCATGTTGACGAAGATGCAAGTTTGCTTGAAGTTCATGGTAAGGCTCTTAGTGTTAAATTACGATTTTCGCAATCGTATCATTTAATTGATTGAATGTTCGAGATAAAAATGGGAGCCGGATTATTTGAATAAGTATTAATTTCTAATCTGTTTCAGTATTTAATGAGGAAGAAGAGTCGTTTTATGTCCACCATGACTTGCTACTCCCAGCCTTTCCTCTTTGCTTGGAATGGCTTAATTTTGATCCTGGTGAACCTACAAGAAAGGGTAAGATGATATCTTAAAACCCTTTTTTTACTTATTAAATTTTCAATAAAAGCCAATATAAATATAAAATGTAATTGACATTGATTAATTTTTATAAAGAGCATTATAAAACACTCTGCTTACTTGGCTTTGACTTTGTGGTAGTTCTTGTTACCCCTTTTCATTATGGAGAAGTATACTTATACCTGTACCACAATTTTTATTTTAAACAACTATGGTTTCAATCTACCAGATCATCTTCAGGTGGATAATGTAAATCACAGTGCATTACCTGAAGATGAGCTTGTAAATCAAAATCATGGCAATTAAAATTAAAGATTGTGGTACAATAAAAGTTGGAAGAATTGAGTAACACTCCCATTATCAAAGTATAGTTTATTAATATGTTCTAGATTTTAAAATTTATCTTTCTTTAACAAGTTGGATTGTATCTTGTAGTGTAAGACATGAAGCACTGCAAGTTCATGACAAGGTTGAGCCCTAAATAATTTTAATAAATCCATAAGTTGGAATACTGATAGGTGTCATTATTCGTAAGCATAAGAATATTGACATATAAAAATATTTTGTCTTTGATTTACCTCTAGGTAACCTAATTGCTATTGGAAGCATGTATTCTGTGATAGATGTTTGGGACATGGACATTGTCGACTGTCTCGAACCTGTGTTTCGTCTTGGTAAATTAGCAAAAGCAAAGAAAAATAGACCTGGATATGGACATGAAGATGCTGTTATGGATCTCTCATGGAACAAAAATTTAGTGTAAGAATTGAAACTCATTACCTTTATTTATTAAATAACAAAGTTCTTTTCTGGAATAAACAGTTTTAGCTAGAAGGTCTTGAAAGATGTGTAGTTAATACCAAAAATATTGTTTTGTTATATTAAAATGCATTGAAATTCAGTGAAAAATTTGAGAAGTTGCTTAGAGAAGAGTGTTGTTTGGTCCTTGAGGGATTTTTTAAATCTATTTTTCTGAAGGATTACTAATTCTGTGGATTGAACATTACTTCATTTTGGAATATTAAATGTTTACCTTAGGTGCACATCAAGTACATTTCCATTGTAATATTTGATTGTATGTAATTTTCTATTGAAAGCTATTTTTATCAACTTTGTAAAGAAAGCTCACTTTAAAGTTGGCATAAATTTAAACCAGAGAATTTTGAAGAGATGCTTAGTCGAAGTATTAATTATGCGCTTCTGGACTTTGTGAATTTAGTGCAAGCTCAGTGTACAACCTACAGGAATTATTTTTTCATCAAAATAAGGATAATTTTATTTACCCTTGGTGGGATTTTTTTGCGTCTGGAAATTGAATACTTATGTTTCCACAAGAAAGAATATTAACTAAGGTACCCAAAAAACAGCACTTTTTCTGAGTTCCGTCGTTTTTATGAAATATAAATGTCAATTGCAAGGAAAAAGTACAAGTTTCAACAGTGCAATTTCAGACAGAGTAGTATCTTGACTTGCTCCGTGTGTTAAGCATTTTGAATTTCCAAAATATCCATTATATTGTTGTTAATCTACATAAAAGTTTTAAATCGATCTAGTCCTAGGATTTTTACTAAACAAAAAAATTTATATCATTGCATTCTATTCCTTATTTAAAAATTTTATATGATCCAAAAATTAGTTATTTTTAATGAAAAATAATTTTTGTTGCCACCTTTAAAAACCGGCTCTGGACAGCATTGCCTTAACACATAATAGAGGCACGCCAACTACAATAGGTCTCTTGAACCTTCTTGTATACCTATTTGAAAGAATAAGTTAAATTTTTTGTGAGCTATTTATAATTTCACAAAGTCCAGGGGCATAGTTATTACTTCGAATATTTTAATTTTGTAAAAAGATCTTTTGTAATGAATGGTTATTATCACATATTCTGTAAACTTTATTGTTTCAGTAAACTGAAATATTTTCAAAAAACATCCAAGTTTTTTTAAATTTTCTTTGGTCAATTTTTTTTTGCTGTTACTGTTGATTTTGTTCTAGAATAATTTGTAGATATTTCTTTACAAAAATAAAATTAGTTATGATCTCATTTTTATTTTCCATAGGCATGTCATGGCTAGCGGGTCAGTTGATAAAACAGCTATTTTATGGGATTTGGAAACATCAACTGTTGCCACTAGAATGACTGTTTTTAAGGATAAAGTCCAGGCTCTGAGTTGGCATCCTTTGGAGGCACAGACACTATTAGTAGGCTCTGCTGACAAGTAAGTAATTTCATGTTCATTTTGTTTTAATGCATTTTGGTTTGGTAACCAATACTGATGTAACTTTAACTATTTGAAAATTTATAGGAATGTTAGAGTATTTGACTGTCGATCAGAAGATTCCTGCATTAAAAGGAAATTACCTGGTGAAATTGAACGTGTACTTTGGAATCATTTTGATCCATTTTGCTTCTTCGTAAGTTAATCTATCAACATCTATTTCTAAATTTTTAGCTAATTAATTAGCTAAGCAAATTACTTAAGTGATTCATGTTATAATGTGATTTTCAATGATTCCAGGCTAGCACTGATATCGGTACTGTGCATTACATAGACTGTAGAGTTACCAAACCCCTATGGCAGCTGAAGGCGCATGAGAAAGAAGTTACAGGTAAAAATCAGCATTTAATCTAAATATTTATTTATATTTCTTATTTAATGTGCTTGCTAGTATTTTTTATTATAAATTTTTACATTTAATCTCAACTACATAACTCAAAGTAATTGGTTGAATCGAAAAAATTACATTTATTTGAAACCATTAGCATTAACAAAATGGAATTCTTGACTTAATTTCTTGCAACAAAAATTATTATATTATTTTTCAACCACTTTATGTTGTTCATAATTCTGTCTGTAGTAGCCATATCTTTTAATCTTAATCATATCAAATTGAACATAAAAATATTGTGTTGCGGAAATGATGAGAAATCATTGGTGTTTCTATTTAGGTCTATCACTCAGTTATGAGTGCCCTGGCATGCTAGTCACAGCAAGTGCTGATCGTGCTGTCAAAGTTTGGGACTTAATGTCTCCTGATGGAAGCGGGATGAGTTCTGGAGGTCCTCTGTTTATATCTGAGATGGAAGATTTTGGAATTGGAATGATACATTGTGCAAAATTCTGCCCAGACTCACCATTTGTCATGTGTGCTGGAGGAGATAACAAAAGCAATGGTCTAAGGGTTTGGCATGCTGCCGAAAATTCAGCTGGTGAGTTGATGCATTCTTTTATATTTTTAATCTTTGTCCTAAGAATGTTAGTGCTTCTGATTCACCTGTCATTTTTCTCTTGGGAAATAATGAATATCTAGAAAAATTAAAATAAATTGCAATTCGTGAAGAATTCAACTGACACATGATTGATTGAAAAAGTATACACATTATTATACATAACTGCTTTGAGAGATGTATCATATATATTTAGGATATGCACAGCCTAAACTAGGATCATGGGCATTTCAATATTTTTTGCATGACTTCTTGTCTCGGAAAAAGGGAAAAATATCAGTCCCAGTCCTACTACTATTTTTCACTTTGCTTTAACTTTACTACTATGTCAGATTAGTGGACAACCTGCTGAACTGCAAACTAAAGTAAATAACAGCCTCCAGAAGTATCCTTGTTCAAGCATATGCATTCTCTTGTTTTTAGAAAAATTTCTTTTCTTACTTCCTACTAAATAAATGAACCTTTTGTATCATCCTTGAGATTGAATATCATATTTAGGATATTTTGTATGACATATATTCTACTATCTGTTTAATAGATGCTAGGACGAATCGTTTTAAGAATTCCTTTTTCCCGCGCACGATATGCGACAACAATAGATTAAAATACGCGGTAAAATAGAATAGGTGTTTAAACCCCCTGCCACACGCCGAAAGGCAGCTTGCAGAGTACTTATAGAGATGTAGATCTGAAAATCCTCAGGTCCCTTGGGCAGAGACAAGAATTATCTTTAGTCTCAGTGGTCTGTAATGACTGCCATGCCACTTGCATGGGATAGATTGTAGATTGTAATGACTATGTTGGAAGAGTACAAATGCTACCTAAGCACTGGAAGTCAGGGTTTTTTTCACAGATTATATTATAATAGAAAAAATTCTTATGCATAACATGAATTGCATAACATGGCTCCTACTTGGAGAAAATAAAAGGAGGGCACTACAATGCACCATTTAGATTTCCAGAAAGTCAAGACCCTCCTCACCATCAAGTATATTGCACCTTCAACTGCCACATAACCCTTTTCTAAAACTTGGCCTTCCCAGACTGCTATTTGTGTATAATTTTCCCTGTACCTCTTGCCATAGTGTTAATTCCTTACCATAACTGGTCATACTTTTCATAGCATCATCATATATATTTCTGTTGATGTTACTCAGTCTTTTACGTGAAACAGTTTAAGAATAAACCTTTTAAGTAAAAACTTAAATAGTGAACATTGAAATATTTTTCAATCTCTCATGATTGATTCCCATTACAATTTTAGATTTTAATTTTCAAATTTTGGATTTCTTTGAGTAAATTTAATTGTGGTTTTATTTCATCTTTCAGTTCGGAAAAGATTTTTCAACAGAAAGCTTGTGAAAATAGAAAAGGTTGAAAGTAGCGCTCCTACAGAAGCAGAAGAAAGTAGTGCTCCTGTTGCATCCTCGTCATCTTCTATGGAAGCAATGGAAACAGACAAGGCAGCAAATGCATTGGAATCTATGAGCCTACGCAAGAAAAAGAAGAAACCATTGGGAAGGAAGACAATTGGTCAACAAAAGCTTAAAAGAAAAACGAAGGCCAAACATAAGCACTGAAGTTAAACATCCCATACTTCTGTCTTCCTTTTCTTGTCATTCATATCTCATTGATGTGCATAAATATATCCGTGAAATACCTATATATTTGTTGTGATAGCAAATCAATGTTACCTCATTTTAGCTGCTGATTGGTCCACCGTTTTTGTTAATGCCTTAATGAGATGCATTCCTTAAATTATATCATGCATTTCATTATTTATTACTGAAATCCATTATCTATTGTAGAAAAATCACAGAAATGTGTTTTATTTTGTGTATGTAAGTACTTCAAAATAAAATGAGAAATATCTTGGTTTGTAATTCTGTCACCTCAGTTGATGCCACATGCCTATTGCAGTACGAGGTCTTTGCATCATGGCTAACCAATGGCTTTGTCCCTCTAAAACTCGAACTGTTGCACCTAGAACAACTTTACCTATGCAATGCTCTTTTGATTTTTTACAGCTTTTTCTTTTCTGTAATTCTTTCGTATCATTTTGGTCTCTCTCTTCACTTGTGGCTTTGAATGAATGACATTCATCTCCACTCACACTACTGCTACTGCTTTCTTTTACAACACCATTGGCCTCAGAGCACACAAGGAGAAGACATGTCATTGTTGCCAACTGAGAACTGTGGACATGAAACGGAATTGTTTCTTCAAATAGCTGCCCATTGGCTCCATGTCCGAATGAGGTTTTCCTTCGCTTTATAACTCGTCCCATTGCAGAAAGGAGGAGGACATGTATCTGTAAATCTAATCATTAAGGTATGAAAACAATTTATTAGGCAAAACAATTTTTAAAGAATATACTATCTATTATATTCAAACAGATGTGGTATTAAATAATTTTATACTTAATCTGTGTTTATAGTTTACAAAGTATTTATACACAAATTTTGATATTACCATAAATTTTATTGTTACTAAAAGGTTGCATTTTAAATTCAAATTATTTATAGTTGTTTCTTAATAAATATTATTCATTAAATATGTCATTTTTATATAATTTTGAATGTATTTAAATACTCATAGGAAAAACATCAGTTCAGTTTTACTAAGCATCAAAAGTGCCAAATTCCTCATTGTTACCTATGGTAACAGGTTTATCTTTCACTGCATTTCCTGTTTTCATATAGATCTGGGAAGTAAAATATAATGCAAGTAATGGGAAAACCATTTTAATTCATCCCCTATATTATACAGTATCATTTCCTCTGCCATTCTTCATGTCTAAAGACCATATTCATCAAGGTTAAATGAGATTTTCACCTATGAACTGTTTATCTCTTGTTCAAAATATTTAGTTAAGAAATATTATTTACTTAATCGATGACTAAGTAAATTATATGAATAAATTTTTCTAGAATTTTAAGGGAAATCAATATATTTCTCTTATTAAAAAGATACCGTACTCTAATTTTTCATTTTCAAGTCACAATATGTAAATCATCACTGAAATATTAATAAAGTATTTTTTTCCTCCACATTCAACCGATTGCTCAACTTTGAACATAAAAGTTAAACTTTTATACCATTTTAACATGTATTTATACTATGATGTACTTTCTGATCTCAGCTGGTGCATATCATGTAACAAAATGTGGATTTTTTATTATACCATATTTTCACTGGAGACTTAATTTTTTATATACATATCCCTTGATATGGTAATTTTTTTGTATATTGTTTCTTAAAAATGTTGATTTATTTTTAATGGTAATAAAATTTAGATTTACATTAAATACATTATCCCAAATATGTAAATAGTACTTACTTAAAGAAGTAGATAATCCCTCAGAAATATTTGCAACTCTAACAATATGAATTGCCACTCGCCCTGCTGTTGGAAGATGATTTAAGCATACAAGCATGTCTCCCAATCTCTGTAAATGTATGCCACATAAGGATTGTGCAAGAAGGTTATTGTAAACATGTATTATTTTGAATGACATAAATAAATCAACTAAACATAGCTGCAAATTTAATTCAATTAGTTGTTCGTTCAAATATCCTACATGATCAGGATCTGCTATTTAATTTTGTTGTTTTAATCAAAGAAACTTAAATTTTCTTCATGCTTAGAATAATTTTCAATCCAGAAAATTTTATTTCATTGTATATATATGGGATTATGTTATAGATCTTCCTAACATTAAGCTGACAATAGAAAGTAAATAGATGAAACAAAATTGCTGACTATATTTTTAATTCAAATGTAATATTTATATTATTTATGATATATATTGTGAATCTACTATGGGCTTTAAAATATTTAAGCCTTTCTTATGCATGAATGGTTTGAGATTCATAGATTCTGTTGACATAAGTGTTGATATAATATTATGGTATAAAGTTAATTTATCCTTGAATTGGAATTTTAAACATATAGAAGTCAATTTTCTCACCCTGATAGGTTGTTTTAGGCAGCATTTATAAATGATTTCCTGACTATTCTTGTCAAGACCATTTTTAAATGGGAAGTCAGAGTAGCCAAGTTCAGTTGGATTGCCATACTTGTCATCATCATATGCTGTTACCCTGACATACCAATTCTGAAATACACCAAATCAAAATTATTTACCCTGACAAGCAATTACAAAATATAAATATTTTTTTAAATTTTCCATTTTTATTTTGGACAAATTGCTTACATCTGAAAAGAATTTAATAAGTATTTTTAAAATAAAATTAATTCCTGAATCACCTTAATCTCAGGATCCTTAATGTCAACAGCTGCCAGAAACTTCTCATCAAAATAGGGAGAAGTATTTCCTCTCACAGTTCTTGTTCGAAATGAGAATTTTTTCTTATTCCTATGTGGTTGATTGTCATCTAAAGATGCTGTATATGCATTTCTTGTTGGAAAAGCATCAACTTCAATGTATGAGTTAGCTGTTGGGGATAAGTATTGCCTTGGCTGGAGGCCCCTGGCTTCCTGAAATCATGGTAGTAATATACATGTTTATCTTCTAAAACTTTTTTATTCTTTCTTAAGTTATACTCAAACTTTTTGTATCAAAACTGTCTCTGATAGATTTTACTGGCAGATTAAAACTAATTCGATTTACTCAACTGTATTTATAATTGTTTTTGTGATGTGTTTTGTGAAGCAATTTTGTATGAAGGTTGGTCCTCTATTTTGAGAGATTCTCTAAGGTATATTTTCCGCATTTTTAGGTAATCCTATTCAAAGATGCAAGATATTTCAATCTAATGCTTTGGTATTAAATGCTTTTTATATAATATTATTTACCTAAAAACTTGAATACGTTGCTTTTACCAGAGATATTTTGGGTAAGAATATTTAAATAAGTTTGTTGATTAACGTTTCTTTGGGAAATTTCTTATTGTTTTATAATTTGTCAAAAAACCCGTAGGGGAAAAAATCAAAAATTTCTGCTAATTTCAAGTTTAATAATAAGTTATTTCATAATTAAGTTACTGATGAAGTATAATGAGGGTTACTTTTAAATTAAATACCTGGACAGTGATGAATATCTTTCCAACTTGTTGATTTTCATTGGTTACATGGAGAAACTTAAGTGTAACTTCACCGTAGTTATTACTTGGAGGCACGTAATTAATTAGCTGCAGGTGATCTGTCTCTGCAGAGTATAAGCTCTGAAATTGATGTAATATTCCAAGGTTGTAATATTTGATGTTATACCAACTTCTCGTTTGTTAGTAACATTAAATGCAGAACATTGTTTATAACAGTACACATTTTTCTCATAAATATTTCACTATATAATTTTACCAAAAAGAATATCCCACAAGTTATTTAATATCTTTCACTTAATTTATCATCCAATGCTTCCATGAAGTATATCGTAATTAGAAAATTCTTTTGGTAAAATATTTTAAACTATCCTAATAACCGATGGTAATTCTTGTTTTAGTCCTTCTGACAATGATGCATAATTCAGCAGCTTGTAGATATTCAATCACATATTGAAAATAAAATATCTTAATGAAGTGCTTAAAATTCTAATCCTTTAAAATAAAAGTTTCTTTATAAATTTAACAATATTCAGCACAAATTATTTGCAAGTAATTTAGGTGTTGAAATTTTCAAGAAGAGCATTAACATTCCCAAGAAAGAGAGCAATTAACTATACTTTGTTCAGAATCTATTGAATAGAATTTTTGTGTACACTACAATTTTATTTTTATCTCACCTTATTCCAGAATTTAGTGTTATTCATGATACTTTCAGAAGTATCAGACATTGAACTGTAGCAAGAGTCTCTTTTAATGGATAGATTTGTTAATTGGGCTCCACCTAGAACACAGCATGAAAAAGTTTATTAAGTATCAATATTTCAAATGCCCTGAGAAGTAGAGTGCTTTGTAATATTACCAATTTATATTAATTTACCTTCTTTCCCCAAGCTCTCTGAAGTAAACATCTCATATCCATTTTTGTATGTACCTTCACCATTCTTTAATGCATTGGCTACTTGCATTCTATCTGTGATAGGAAATTTAATATAGACTTTTAGAAGATGTTTCTCTATTCTTATTAATTAATTATGCACATTTTCAGAATGCATTTTATGAAAGTTCTTTGCTGTCAATGTATGCAATAAAAAATAACAAACTAAACTTAATTCAGATTATTTCTGATATCCACTTAAATTTTTGATTCAGATTTCCTAAAATCAATCAATAAATACATTGTTACTTTTTCACCAGTGTTATTATTGTGCTTGCTTAAATTTTTGATGATTTAAAGCCAAGTATTTTATTATTATTATTTGAATTATTCTCAAAAGTATTTCTATGTATCATACAGAAGTCTAAGATTATTAACTTAGTATATTCATGGGTCATAAAAACGCCAAGATAGATTATGGAAAAAGTTGATAATCATAGGTTATATAAGATATTGTTTACTTTTATGTTTCCTCAACCACTTGTAACATAAACAGCAAGGTTCCACCAGACATAGGATAATTATTGAAGACATAATCAATATTCCAATTCCAGCTCCTATGAGTATCATTGTTTCCACCGAGTAAGGTTCAAACATCTAGAAGTGGGAGCAGTGGACAAGGAAAGATGAATTATCATCTTCATTTATTAAGATCGAAGTGAATATTTGCGTGTAGAAAATAAATTAATCGAACCTCAGATAGTGTAAAAATAATTTAATTAAATGAGTATAATCACTCAAGAGATTGATAAAATCTTAAGATGTGACAAAAGTTGGACAATTTACCGTGATTTTCTTCGAATTTCCTTTATAACAAGCTTGGCTCTTCAATATTTTATATGTTGACTTATTGCGTTAGTTATGCCGTCGTCTTCTCCCCGCTTTAACTCGTTTTAGCAATTCCGCCAAGCTGGAGTCGTCACCAAGCGCAGGTGTGGTGTCTTCCGTGCAAGCGATAAGGGTAATCGGCCGCGTGGAAAAATTCAAGGCTCAATCCCAATGTCTTAGCGACGAACTACTAAACTTCATAGCATAATTATGAATATAGTCCTACGAGTATCTTCAACGTCAAAGTAAACCATAAAATCTCATTACGTTTAGACGTTTATCTGACAGTACTTTATAATTACAAAGCAAGATAGCGGAAGTATTTATAAAGGTTGACTCAACTTGAAATGGGAAGAGAAACTTGAAACATGTGTTTTCTTTCCCGAAAAGCAAACGAAGCATATGAACGCTTTCATTATTATCTTTCACCTTAGACTAGTAGTATCTCTTTGGAGTCCTAGACCTGGTTTTGGTGCGGGTATTTCCTAACTCTTAAGTTAATATGTGGTTTATCCGTAAGGAGACAACTGTTATTCCTCTTCTAATAAGTAATGTTTACTTTACATTTATACTATGTATGTTAAATTTTTTATGGAAAATAATACCCTAATTATGCCCGATAGAGATTTGGCGGTATTTAAAGCGCTATAGTGAAGATGATTTAAAATTTCTTCCTAGTTGCTGGAAAAGAAGTAAAATGTGTAACTTTTAGTTTAACTTTAGTTAGATGAGAAGGATGACTCATAAAGTCATCATATCTCTCGAACTTCTATATTGGACATTCGTTTTCAGAACGGCAAATCATTTAGTTGGGACGTAAGATTCTAAATAATCATACCTTAATTTCTTCGTAAAATATCAGTGCCTGAATCTTATGTATGTGGAAGATTTACTGAATCCATATCAACAGTTGATCTGATACGTAGAATATTCCGTCAATATTTGCGTTGACGTTCTTCTGTACGTGGAACAATACACCAGACGCTAAGTAATCGTGAAAACTCTTTGCGAATCTTAGAAATGAAGATCTTTTCAGCTCTTACTCTATTATTTCTGAAACAAAATAATTCGGATAAGCAATTTTCCTCAATTTCCTCCCGTTAATTCAACTACTTCCTCAAACTAGGAGGGGCAAATTAATTTGATAAAGAAATGACGAAACTTATGTTTACTGTTGGCAAGGAAGAAACACCCTTCAGACTGGCAATAAGCTTTTTGTCATTTTATAGTGTGGCAATTAAGCAGGAAAACGTTAGTCCGTGTATACAATATTTCAGTGATTCGAGATAATATACCCTGTTGAAGCTAGAGAAGAGATGTTCATTTTATCTAATCAGCGGATTGTTACACATGTAAAATCCTTTTTAGACGTACCCACTTAAGACGAAATTTTCTTTCGGTCCCGGTTCCTACAACACTAATTTATTAAATTTATTTCTAAGAAGATCCCTGCGTAAGGTTAGATAAAATTTGGATGATTCTTTCTTTGGAAACTCGGGAAATAAAAATATTGACTGTGCAGTTTTACTGAGGTGTTGCGGAGAGAGTGTGGAAAGACTAAAGAAATCGCGAATTGTGCATAATTATAGCGGCTCGCGGAAATTATAGTTTATCCCTTAGTTTATATTGATTTTGTTTGTGAAAAGGGGAAAACAAAGACGGGGCTCTGAATTTCTGACAAATCCGCTAAATTCAAAGAAATTAGACGATAGGACGCCCCATCACACGAAGCAACTGTTTACATACACAAACTACGACAGTTTTTTATTCTTTCATTTATTATTTTATTTCTTCTATAGAATGTAAAATAAAATTACTATTTAGTGATAGAAAACACTTTCTTGGCACGAAGTAAAGAGCGTGTTATCATTTCTTTTAAGTTGCATCTGGCTCGTAAATTTTTCTAGTATTAAAACCGATCGAATAATAATATTCAAAGTATAGTTGAGGGTGTTTCTATAATCTATCGGGAAACAAATAAGTATTTGTATAATAGTTCACTTATTTGTATTCGTTGCGCGACAGGGAGGCTATTCTTCACAAATGTATCATATATTTTAAATAAATAATATTTACCAAAATTCGTGGTTATTATTAAAAATAAATATTGAACTAGAAGAAGAGAAAGAATCAAAGGCTTAATTTTCAAAGCATTCAACAAATGAATTTTGTGGTTGCCGGATAAAAGATCATACCAATAAAGATCAGGTGTGTAGTAAAAATAATTTGAAGGTTTAAAATGGAATATCAAGGTAAATTATGTTGAGATCAATTATCACCATATAAGATAGTGGAAATTCCAGTAGATTCAACGAAATCGCCATAAATAAAATTTTGCATAACTTTTCCCTCTCTGAGGGAATCTCAATAGATTAAAAAGAAAGTGAAACATCATGTTTTACGGATAAAATGAAATCAATTTTAAAACGATTGCAAACAGGTTCTCATTAAAAAAGACAGTTTGAAATTGGTAATTGCATCTATTTTTATACCTAACACTCATTGAAGGATCGCAATATTTCATTGTTCGATATGTTGCCAAAACATTCTTTAATTTGCAGTTTCGTCCAGTTAAGGTAAATTTTCCAATACATCTCAAAAACATGAATAACTATGCCTCTAGGTAATTTGTTTTAGTCTTTACTTCAGAGATTTGGCTGCTTTACTCCATGACTAAGAGAAGTATTATTCATCTCAAAATTAAAAATATCCTTCAGAATCTATCTTTCCCATTCTAGTGTTAAAATACTTTATGACGCAGTATATGACGAATTGAAACGTGGCGGTAAACATTTGAGGACATCGATTGTACAAACGATCCTCAAATCGAGGATGTCGACTGCATGTTTACATCGTGTGAAAAATGGCTGCCTCCGTAGCATACCACCGGCTGCCTTCTTTAATTCAGGTTAGGACTCATTTTTCTGTCAAACATTCCACTAAATCTTTTTTTTATGAATCAATTTTACTTTCAGAATCTCCATGTGGGAATATTAAGTCCTTGTCTAAAATTTGCAGCTGTAAATCACCAGAGTGTTCGCTATCGTCGTACTAAACACTGGGATCCAAAATTTAAAAAACTAAGGACTCAGAAGGTAATTTTAATCATGAAAAAATTTTTAATATTTCAAGTAATGCAGCATTTATTAATCTAAGTACCATTAATGTCTATAAGTGTCCTTTAAATCCTTAATTCTGACCTCGTTTACACTCCTTATTCTTCACTTCCTTCACTTATAATTCTCGTAAATGACTTAAAGATATTAAAGAAAGTTTTCTCATTTGATAGATAAAAGAAAACATTTGGATATCAAAACATTTCACAAGATATTATTTTCAAGATTGTGTAATCTATTTATTTTTAAATCCAGCTGTTAAACATTAGAGTTTTATTAAGTAAAGTCTAAAATATAAGGAGGAAAACTAATATTTTAAAATTTCCAGGTAATAAAGATTGACCTTAGAGACTGGAGCAAAAGTGAAGAAGAAGGTGGACCGACTGCTGATGAAGTAAGAGCACGTATGAAAGAGAGAGGAATCTTACCTCCGAGACCATGGATCGAGAGGCCTATTTTAATCAGTTGCACTGGAGGTGTCTTTGAACCTTACGTTCCACCTGAAGGAGATGGTCGAATATCTGCTGTTTCTATGCCGGTTGGTCGAAGTTTATTTTTATTTATGTCCGTGCTAGTGCAGCAATGTAAGATGTTAATTTAAATTTATTCATAGAAAATTAAGGAACGAGCAACTAACTTTTTAAATTGGAGTTTGTATTAAATATTTTATAGTTACCAAATTGTAACGATTTTATTGATTATGTTAACTTTATCTTAGTCGAGAACTTGTATAAATTTAATCCGTAATTTAGATATTTTGCATACTTAATGTTGGGAAATTTTTGAGAACTTATCTTTTTCGTATTTCTTTATAGAGCAGTATTGCTTCTGAGAATAAAAGTAACTTAATATATTTTTTCTTCGATTTAATATAGGGTGCAAAGCAGAAACTACAACTGTTAGAGAAGAAGAGCAAATCTATGATAGCAGTGAGGAAAATTCGAAGTTTTGATGACGACTTTGAAATGAAAGACTTTGTAAATGAAGCTGCTGAAATTTATAAGAAGGCCCATGAGTATTTAGTTAAGTAAGTTGTTCATATACTTTTAAGATATTTTATCATTAATATCGGAATTGAATATGTTTGAAATTGTACTTTTATTACTTTCATGTATTGTTTTATGTTACTTACAGTAAGGATAAATTGAATCTGAGGGAATATGTTACAGAACGTGCCTATCCTGTAAGTTTTCTAATATGTAACCAATTCTATACTAATATAATTAAGCAGAAAAAACTATATAATGCAGATAGTAATTATAATTAAAAAATAGAACTTGAAATCAGCTCCATGGAGAATGTTTATTTCATTATATTCAATCTTTTGTTATGATATCAGAGTTGTTTATTGTATATATATAATTATCATATTGATATATGTTCTGAATGGTATAATTTGACTTAGGAAATGAGGCACAACATATATTTGAAGACGTTGCATTGGAAGTTCTTAGAGTGGCTGGAGCCTCCAAAGTTTGCCCATGCAAGATGCACAGATGTGATTACAAAAGATAATATATTTGGTCAAATCACAGTCAGATTTCACAGTCAACAGGTAATAAATAATATTGTTTTTTTTTAATGGGTAAATTAATAATAATAATGGGTAATAATTATATTTTTGTTGTTGAACAAAATGAAACCTCCTTATTCCTTGCCAAGTCTAGTATAGTCACACTGATATAAAGTTTTCTATATATATGTAGTGTAAACTAAAATTTAAATTTTAAGAAATAAATATGAAGTAAATAAAATTCTTGTACTTTCTATGCAAAAGTTTTAATAGTGTAAATGGAAAACAATGGTAAATTCATTGATAACAACAAGCAAAACTTAAAATAAAAAGGTAAACTTATTATGGTAATTTTTTGTTAAATTCTTAACTTCTATAATTCATAGAAGTTTCAGTCCTATTTTAACACAAAGTTAACTTATAAATTTCACTCATTAATTCCATCCTATTTGTTGTCTTTGAAAAATTAGGCAGTTTATCTGTTAAAAATTTATAAATATATATTTAAATTTAGGTTTTTTTTAAGTTATGTTGAGTTAGTTTTTAAAAACTTTCAATTAGTAGGCTCATCCCAACCTGTTTGTTTGATTTATTTTTATTTGATATATCAACTAAATACTAAAAATTATAGGCCCTTTTTTACAAAAGAGATTGTTTCACTGTAAGTGCATTTCATATTCAATGATTATTTAGAAATTTTTAATAACTTTGATATAATCTAAATGCTGTATGATTAACCTAAATTTGAGTTCTATAAATTTAATAACTCTTGTAAAGATGAACTGTGTGTTTCTTCTTATACTTCTTGCCTGATTGAATCATTCATCTCAAATGATGTTCTAGAAAGTTTCGAACATAAATTACTAGATTTTCAGTGTTCATAAAAATAATACTTGTTAAACATCATATGGAAGTCTTGAATTCTTTATTACTTTTATTTCAGTTGCTTGCAATATATGATAGATTTGGAAGGCTAATGTATGGCAGTGAAACTGTACCAAAAGATGTCTTGGAATATGTTGTTTTTGAAAAACATCTTTCCAATCAGTATGGCAAGTGGAGGATTCATGATAAAATCATACCAGACTGGATGCCTCCTAAACCACCTGCACCAATTACATATGTTAAAAAACTCCCAGAACCAGAATATAAGGCAGAGCCTGAAGTAGAGACAAAAGTAGTTCCCAAAGAAAAAGAATCAGAGGCCCCATTAGCCACAGCATAATTTATGTATATTGTGTATTACCTCTGTACATCCTTTACTTAGATGTTATTAAAGAATGTTTTCTAAAAACTTTTTTTTCCTATATATCTATAGAATAAACATTTATTACCTATGAGAGCACTTGTAACATATTTAGTGATTATGTAATACTGTATAGTGTAACTTTTCCAACTTGATGAAGTTGCCTAAGTTAGTGAATTGGTAAGTAATAGCTATCCATCTCATCATTTTCTCATAACCTATAAAGTATATTTTAGGGAAAAAAATTCCTATAGAAATTGCCAGCAGAGGTAAGTGTTTGAGAAGTGAAGAATGTGTACTAAGCAAGGTAATTGAAAGTTTGAAAATGTATTATACGTGTGTGGTGTAAAGAGTGAGATTGTAGAATCCATCTTCTTGTGAAGATGCTTAGTCATTGCGCAAAATTAGAGTATGACGTTGTAAAGCAAAGAGATGATAAGGAAAAGATGTTTTGATATAAGGGTGATGTTTGTGTGATAGGGAAATCGTTATAGCCACGATTGTTGTTGACCTAAATAACTATCAGATCAAAAACATATTACCTGGAATACTCCGACCTCGGTGGCAGAGTGGTTAGCATGCTAGTTTTGTAATGCCGAGGTCAAATTATGGCTGAGGAGAAACCTATACTCTCCAGATTAGGTGGTTAGTAAACATCCATTGCTGAGCTAAGTATCACACTGTAATCGTCCAAAAAATAACATTTTTGCTTAAAGGAACTCCTGTAGATATAAATTCGCCTTCATAAATGCCATTTTGGGATTTGTATTAGAAGGGGCGATGAAAAGACTTGTGTGAATATAAAATGTAGAATAATTAAAAATTTTAAAATGTTTCTAAGCATGGTATACAGTTTTGTTTTTATTAATTAGTAGATAAAGATAGATGTAGCAAAGTAAAAACTATGAGAATGAATGAGATATAAATGTTTCGAATAATATCGGTAGGTAACAGTGGCGCCACAACGGCAAGGTTAAGAATCAAAGTCGAAAGGTGAGGTGAGGACGTTATGAAGAGGGAATATTTGAAAAGTATAGCGTTGAAAGTAGAAGTTCTATAGATGACTCTGTAATTTTCATCTTTTAGTCATCGTGTATACCATAGTGACAGTAATAGATCGACTATTTCTGAACCCCCTAGGCTTTAGGGGCATGAGGGTGGGGCGACTCCATTTATAAAACGCGTTTCTAAAAAAAAAATCCGTCCTTCCTTACATTTTTCTTGATTTTGCGTTTTTCAAATTATGATGAAATGGTGATTCCCCAGGTGTCTTAAATTATTTTCAAATTAGGCGGGTGTCTTATACTATGTTCAAAATTTGGTTTGTTCCATTATCTGGAACGGGAGGTCATGTTGGAGAAATGTACACCGACCTGAATTGGTGTAGCATTTCCTCCATGCCCCCCAAAGAATTGGGTCCTCGTCTTAAACCTTATATACCCAAAGACATCCTCAAGTGAATGTGAGAAATCAAGGGAGGCTATGGCGAGGGCTACCGATACGAGGGTACCAAGAATTTCATTTTGAGATATTATGAATTCGGATCAAAAATTCGATATGATGGGAAAGGGTCAATCAATAAACGTTATCAAATTATCCAAACAGAGATGATTCTTGGAGGAATGTTCCTCTGAATTCGAAATAAAATGTAATTAACGTACACATTTTGCAAATAAACGTCGAGTGACATCTCGCGATCACTTTTACGTTATACCAACGAAGCCACAACGAAGAGGGAGAATTCAAAATTTTAAAAGAATTGTTCAGTTCAGTACGTAGGCTATACCTTGAGTTCTTGTACGTAATTATGTGACGTATTACGCGGCAATATGAAAATTCAAAATGTTCTAATTGGAAGTCATACAGATGTCTCTGTGTGTCAATTAATCTAATAATCAAATAAAAAAAAATGTCAATCGGTACATTATTAAATACGTACGTTTATTACGTAAACGTCTCTGAACTGTAACTCATATCTTTGCCAGTGCAGAGATACAGTAACCAAACAGTTATCAATGCTTTGGTCCATAACAATGAATATAACAAAACATACTCCCATTAATTATCATAATGGACTGGCAAACTGGGTATGGCCTTTAATTTATCACTGGATGTACAGCGTAGGATGATGCGACATGGGCCACACCTACCTCAAACCTTGCAAACCAGTCATTAAAGTCAAATTTTTAAACATCTGTTTAACTATGAGAATAATATGCATGCTTTCTTGTGCAAAGTATAGAAACCTATCATTCATTTAAGTTGATTTTTTTTACTTAAATCAATGATAGAGTATTATATATTCATTAATGTTCACTTGGAGTACGAATAGTTTGCTGTGGAATGCAAGTAGAATTAAATAAAATACCAGATCCTGTTTCTTTTGCACTAGGCATGTTTATTAAATATTTTTCGATGTTAATTATCTTTTCAGTTACATTTCAGATATTTTTACAAAGATTTTCAAGCTAATCCACAAAATCTTCAACAGTATATATTTTCATATTGGTGCTTAATATTCAACAGCATCATGATTCTGGATTCACCTTTCCTTCCTTAGCATATTGCAGAGCTTGGGTAACAAATAGTTTAGCCAGTGCTTGACTACAGAATTGGTTGGAATGTCGTCCATAGGTAGCTATCTGTCCAGCTACAATCATTGGGTTTAGTCGTGCAGGCACAGGGAATGGCCTGAATAGTTTGTTTAAGTCCTCTTCTGGGAGAGGTGGTTCATCCTTGGCAGCACGAGCAGCATTCTCTTGAGCCTGGAAAAAGAAGTTGAATCATAAGCATCTATCAAAAGTGTACATCTTAACATAATAAGAACTTTCTGATTGTCTAATCAATACTGCGAAGATAATTTATTTCACAGTTAACTATCAGAATTTTTAACTAACAATTATAATTTAAACTTGTCAAATTCTAACTCTGAAATAAATTTAGAAAAGATTTCAGAGAGTCAAGGACAAGTTCATAAATGCAAGGATACAATTTACTAATAAATGTATCGCCTGACCTATCTCCAATATCTATTAAATGTACTGTTAGTTATGTCTTATAAAACATAGGGAGTGATTTTGGTAATTATTTTTCTATTGGGAAAGTATGAGCATTAATCAAAGCTTCTTATAGGGAGTACAAGTTTAACAAATTCAAACACTAATTACAGAGAATTTAGGAAATTTTGGTTTTAATACCTTCAAAGTTTGCTTTGTTTGACTATTTTTAATGGCATTTAATTATGGCATAATTAAGAACCCTAAAACAACCAAAAATGTAACCTTATTAGATTAATAATACAATTCTCTTCATTCATAAATTACTATTACTTTAATTAATGACCCTATCACCCCTAATCACTTTACAATAAAAATAGAAAATTCAAATTTAACAAATTTTTTAGCCTTATAAGAAGTTGAATAAAGAATTGAATTCACTCATTTAAAGTGAATGTTAAAATAATGAGTTAAAATTCTATTAAGATTATACTTACTTATTGGCAATATAGCAAAAGATTATTTCATCTCTATAACTTAAAAACTATGAGGATAAAGGTAGAATGCAAAGTATTTACCCTCTTTTGAAGATAGCGGTGCTTATCCTGTTGCTGCCTGATAACTTGCTGTTGGAAGCGATTGAATTTCATGGCTTCTTGGTTGAGTTCATCAACTCTCTCCATCAAACAACGAAGATGACCCTCAAGAACTGACCTGTAAAGCAAAGAAATTAATTTCCCATAAAGCCACAATAAATTGTTTATACTCTATAAATAATTTAATCAAAATTTAAGTAAACTAACAAGATAGTGAATATACATTTAACAGTCACACAAGAAAAAAGAAATATTTAAACTTTAAATTACAACAAATTCAAAATTATAATTCCATATTCACTGTACAAACTAAATGTCAATTGTAGTCTTTGTGAAAAATGAACATCCAATTCAATTAAATTATACTACGCTGATTCAAGTTGAAGAAGGCCCTAAAAAAGCTTGACTTAATACACGTGAAACAATGAAAAAAGCATATGAAACAGAGAATCAGGAGGTCAAGCTTAATTTTTTAAATTTATTGAATGTTGAAACATTAACAATGTGGACTTGGAAATAAGATTGACTTACGCAGTGCCAAGATCAAGAAAGTTGGATCCTTCCTCTTCGGGAACCATTTCTCCAAGTTCTGACAGAAGGATATTGGTTAAGTTTGAATTCTGCACCACCACAGGGATTTCAGTGAAAAGGCAGTCAAATCCAACTTTCAGAGTCCTTAAAGCTTCTGGTGTGAATTCACCTTCCCTATACATGGCAATTGCTTGTGGAGTCAAACGATAAGCTTTCAGTGAAAGGAATCCTCTGGCTGTTTTCTGAGTATCTGAAATGATAATGTTCAAAGTAAGGTAATAAGGACAGAAATAAAAATTTTGATTATTTTAAATATTTCCTGGCAATATCTTTAAGTATTGTTTCCAGTTAAGAAGCTCAATAAACTGAACTAGCTAAATGCAACAAACTTGGGAGAAAAAATTATAATCCAAAATCAACTAATCACATCAATTTGCATCATTGGTCCATTAATTTCACATACATACATGCAAAAGCAAAGGGAAACTTAAGTTAAATTTAACTAAAATTACATAATCCAGAAGATATTCAGCCTATATATTATACAATGAGCAAATTCACTGACTGGAAACCAAGTGATACATAGATATAAAAAATGAAAGATCTTCAAATGGAGTTACAAAAAATAAACATCCAAATTTAAACTAAGAGCAAGCAAACATTATTTATGCAAATCTGATATCAAATTAAAATCAAAGCTAAGTGCGCTTTTGTAAATGATCAGTTGCAAAGTGGTTCATTAAACATTTTGAATCAAACACTGCTAAAGAAGCTGAGTCCATCCTCGGACTTCACCATGTTTCGAATAAATAGATCGTTTAAGGATTATCAATGATTAAATGATTGAATTAACCAGTATAGATTTCTGTAAACGTTCCTAGCAAGTACCGGTTGTTACCTGCGAGAGCAACATAAATTACAAGAAAAATCACAATGATGAGTAACATTACCGTATATTAAGACCACTGCTTCTTCGATGGAAGTTTGGTAATGAAATTGTGATTCCAAAAGAGGAAGACTAAGAAAGTTTCCAACATCGGCACTTTGATACCATCCCACATGATAATGGTCCACGTTCACTTTCCTCAAACGCCGCATCATTGCCAGCTGATATTCATCTAAAGAAAATAAAGATGAGTTTATACATAGTAACTTAAATACGACGAGACTTTCCAAATGAACAACCAAAATAGAATGATTTGTGTCTAAAAAATAACATTTACCTTCGTCCATTGATTCATCGCTATGCTTTGGAAAAGCAAAACAATTGGTGATCTCTAGCCTATTATCAACGACTAAACCAAGTAATGCTCCTTGCGCAACTTCAATATTTCCGCTAGCTTCTTCATGGCAGTGTTTGACGATTTTCATTACCGCCTGAAATATATTACATTGTAACCTTCTTCGTACTCGAGTATTATGACCGAAACATTTTAATAATTACCTCTATGATTGATACTTTTCAGATATATTTGATTCGTACAACCATGTACTGTCCATAAAAACTAATCATACAAGATGACTTCTAACAAACATATTTTACAAAAATTTGCAAAATTTTTAGCGAATTAAACCTTACCAATCCATCCATCTGAACGTAAGAAATAGGAGATTCCGTTTCCGTCATTCTTCTGACGTTAGGTCTCACGGCATTCATAATAAAACTTGAAAAATCTTTACTGACAGTCTATGTCCACGATGCCTAGCTATACGGCCAGTGGACAATGGAGGAGCGAAAATAGAAGAGATACGATTCTGTTAAATGTAGTTCCCATATTTCACTAAAGGTGGAAGCTAACTAAGTTTTCGTATGTTGTCTGCTAAAAGTACGTGTAATCTACGTTTGAATTATAAATACTCATTTTTTTTAGAACAGTAAGCAAATTTTTTTTCAGCAAAATATATCTCTTTATAACTTTAAATAGACTAAAAATTTGTATAAGGTTGTAGTATTTTATAACACCTTAAAACAGAGGCACTATATTTCAGTATGTTGATTTCCATTTCCCACAAGTTTTCTTGTATAAATACATCTTTTTCAAGATTGCTGGGTCTTCTAAAATCTTCTCAGAACTTCAACTTACAGTCTATAATTAAATTATTGATGCCTATATTATACGACAGCAAAAGTTCATTTTAACTTATTTTTATTCTCTTATTCATTGAGTTTCAACGTGTGTAAGCGAGTGTAGTGTATTTGAAAAGTCTGGTCTCCTATTACAGGCGATAACTCTTAGATAATTCTATTCTTTTATTTATTTACCATCAAAGACCGCACAAACATCCACTTACTGGAAAATTACATTGTGAAGTTACATTGTCCGCCAAGAAGGTCGGCGGAGTGGTCTTTGCAAGGATTAACAGATCCGAAAATGAGCGATATTATATGGGAATAATCTCAAATTATTGTTACATGTATTGTTTTACGGTTAACTCAAATTTTCTTTCTGTTAAAATTATTATTTGTTTTTGTTTATCTTGTATGTATTTCAGTTTATAGGCGTTAAAGTGAAGTGGATATTAAAGTATCTTCTTTGAAGATATTAAGTATGTCTCACAAGAATGGAGGACAACCTTACTAGACAGGTTAACATTATCAATAACTAATTCTCTTTCGACTAACTGCTATGTTTAAATACATTAAAACTTGGATCTTGTTCAGGTGGAGGAAGTAGAGGCATTGCAATCCATATACGAAGATTCTTGGGTAGTTGAAGATGAAGAATACAGGTCCTACAGCATCAAAATTGAAGAAGGGGGATTGGAAGTTACATTGTTTTTTAATCTACCAGAAGAATACCCTTCGGAGGCACCTCCAATTTATCAATTATCTGCCCCTTGGCTGAAGGGGCCAGAGAGGAAAGAAATATGTGGGCAACTTGAAGAATTGTACTTGTAAATATCATGTCAAAAGTCATTCTAAAATAATTTTTTGCAATTAAGTCTTTAAAATGCCATATTCAATAAGAAGAGTTTAAAGATGATTGTTGACATAAAGAGAGTGAATTTTAGCTATCGATATATTTTTTTTTATTTCTATGTATTTATTATTTCCTATAGAGAAAATCTTGGAGAGCCCATAATATTTCTATGGATTGATAAATTGCGCTCTATTTTGCAAAACAAAAAGGAAGATGTCTCTAAAGAGGCAAATGCTGAGTTACCACTACCAGAAGACAGTGTTCATCTGCTCTTAGAACTGTCAAGGGAAGAAGAGATATTGGAAACCCCTCCAATCACCCATGGAGAAACTATCACTGACAGAAAGAGTGTTTTTCAAGGTCATTCTGCAACAGTAGTAAATGTGGAACAGGTTAGGTAAAAAGTGTTTTATTTGCTCGTCAAATCATTAGTAAGTTTTGGGATCTCTTGATAGCGGAGCAATTATTAATGAAACTAACATGGTTGGGCAACTTTGTGGGAGATCATATCAGAATACCTCAAAGAATTTTGCATGGAAATTCAATAAGTTTTTGTTTCTTCTTTAGTCAGAGTTCTGATAATTAAATATAATTTTCTAATTTCAAAGTTTGCATCTTTCTAGATCTGTTCTTGCCAAGCTGTATGAGAATAAGAAGATTGCAAATGCCACTCACAACATGTACGCTTACCGAATATACAAGGAAGATAAAAAATCTTTTATACAAGATTGTGAGGATGATGGTGAAGATCATGCTGGTGGAAGACTTCTGCATCTCTTGCAGGTAAAAATATATCTATTTTAGCATATCCTAGTGTTTCATTTTAAAAATTAAAATTGATATTCTTGGAAATTAAATTAAATAAATTAGTGTTGGCTTACTAAACCCTTTTTTTCAAGATAGTGGATGCAAGAAATGTCATCGTAGTGGTAACAAGATGGTATGGTGGAATCCACTTAGGACCAGATCGTTTCCGACACATTAACAACGCTGCTAGGTAAAAATATTTTTCTATATCATAGAAAATTTGATTTAATAAAATAAGAGTTGATAAAATTTCCCACTGAAACATCAGATAACTTTATTTCAATCATGTTGAATACCTCATGTAGTGTTTTATAACTTTACTCTTTATCGCTTTGGATATTACATGGAATTTTAGTCTATTTCAAATGTTTAATGAATCACTGTAAATGGATTTTTAACTTGACAAGTTCTTAAATGTTTTTGTCACTACTGGTCATTGTGATTGTTGCTTTATTTTTTCTTGATAGTTAGATATTTGAAATTGAATAAATAAATATTTTTGTAAACTAATAGTGCCTAATGGTATGAAATTATTGTAAATGGTTTATCATTTTCAATTTACTCTTGTAGGCAGGTTTTAGAACTTTCTGGACAAATCAAGTCACTGCAGAGTGCATCTACTACTGAGAAGCATTCAAAAAAGAAGAAGTAATGGAGATTATATTACATTATCCTCCTAAACATGTGCCTTCATGTGATCAACCTTGAATAATTGTTATCCACCAATAATGTTATGTATTCAAAAAGCATTAAATTCCCTTATGATATCTATGATGTTGGTATTTGTTAATCAGAAGTGAAAATTAGCAACAAGACAAAACTCGAACCCAGGTCCCCCAGTTGCTGTGGTAGGTATGCTAACTACTTCACTACCATAGTACATTGATTCCACTTCTGTTTTAGGTGATGCCTTGTGAGCAAAGTAGATATCACTTAATTGAGTAAAATGTTGGAAAAATTCAATATTTAATTAGTGATTCTCATCGTTGGAGTAATTTCATTAAATTAAATATTTACATACTATATTATTCTTACTCTTAATCAAGTAAAATATGTAGGAGGCTTTACAATTGGGCTGCTACATCTTCATTTACTTTCAATAATTGTGGTCCTGTTAATCATGCACAGCTAATTTCCTAAAAATATCAGCCAGAAAGATCTTGTAAACAGAAACTTGTAAATTAATTAGCATCAATATCATATAAAGTGAAAATGTACTATATAGCAAAAATACCTGTTTAAAAATTATAAGGTAAGGAATTTATGAGATATAAGAAAAGAAAGAAAAGAGCCTTCTTACATGATTGAAGCTCTCAACATTAATGTTATATGGATGGTTTATCCTAAGTGAAAACTGATTCTAAGAGCATGAGGAAGCCAAATTTTAATATTCCTGATGGATTTTCTACCGGGAAATGTAGGAAGTCAAAGATGTCTGAAAATTGAAACAAAAATCTTTATATTCATAGGTAATTTGAACATACACAGCATTAACAAATATGATCATAGACTCTTTGCAAAACTTAAGAAATATCTGTACATACACTATGAGCTATAAGGCAGTTAAGACATGCCTAGTAAATATTTGGCAACATGTATGAAGAAACAAAATTCATAAACTTTTCTCTGGTCCATACATGGAAAGCAAACACACAAACTGGACCAAAATTGAGCTATAATGAGGTATCAACAATTATGCATATCTTTGTGATAGCCTCATAAATAAAGGCTAATGGGTATACACTTCTCAACTTAAGGAAATCATACTTTTAGTAGACTACTTGGTACTGATGACAGATATTCACCTATAATATGCCTTAATAAGAAGGAATGGCAAAACACTAGTAATCGCAGAAATTCTGTCCATCAATGCGAATGGTAATTTGATTATTATCAGCATAATTACTTTCATTTGTCCATCTCATTCTCTGAAGCAATGCTGAGCACAACTTCCAAGTTTCCATATGCAAATGAGTTTATAATAGTTAATAAACCAACCGCTGGTTGGGCACCAATGCTCACTTTCACAAAGGATCAGTAATAATTTAAAGCTCTATTCAGAGCAAGTCCACAATCATTGCAAAAGCGGCTACTTCTTCGAAGTATGTTAAGAAGCATGTGTTAGAAGTATCTTTGGTTTTCATGAGGTATACTGCCGTTCTGTCTCTCCCCTTGGGAACCATTGACATGTATAGATGGTGAGTTTGTTGTACCACTGGAGTCAAAATCCCTCTGGTGATGACAGCACACAACCCAATGAGCAGAAGGATTCTGTTTTAGCACTGCTACTAAACTGGCGCTATGCTCCAACTGTCTTGAGTCTAAAGGATAAAAATTTTTTTAGAGAATATCTGATGGAATTGTTTCTCTTTACAGTATTATCTTAAAATATCTAATAAATGTATCCATCAATAAAATCTCATTCAAAAGCCTTTAGATGAGGGTTTCCAACCTCTTAAAAACACAGTAAAATTAATAATAATCTACAGTCATAATTTCTTCATCCCATAAAGAACCATGCAGTGAATTTCTCCAAAACAATAGATTATTCCCAAATGAAATACAAATAAATTAAACACAAGTGAAATTCTTTACGTGATTTGAAATTCAACAATTTTATTTCACATAATCTTCAAGCAAGACAAAATTACTTGAAATTTAGTACCAGAACAATTAGAGTGCACTTACGCAAATTTCCTCCAACTTCATACAGGGAGTGGGAAGTGAGGGCATCAGTAGCTGTTGGAGATTCACCACCTCTCCCAAGCTGCTTCAGATAAGGACATACATGCCCAGCATCTGATGGTAGGCTTGAAGCCATGTTGGCAGTAAACCTCTCAACTAATGGTCGTGTATACATTGTAATTTGACCTTTCCTAGCATCTCGATTCTTGATTCCATTGGTAGCACCATCTCCATTTTTTCCATTCCTGAGGGCTTCTTCCATTACCCTAAATATTAAGAATATAAGTGGTTTAAACATATTGAAATGAAAAAGGCTTCACAGCTTTGTAGTCATATGTTGGTAGAAGTGAACTCCTATAATATATGCTTCGACATTATTTTGAAAAATGAAAAAAAAAAAAAATAGAATCAAACCTTAGAACGACATCTCCTGCAGTTGTGACATCCAGAGGTTTAAGTGTGAACTCAGTTATTCCCAACTGTGGTGCACTTATCCTCAAAAGCCCATCATTAGGCTCTCCATTGGTTTCCTTTCCATCGTTGACTGCATTTCGCCTCCCAAGAAGCTTTTTCATCTATTAAATAAAAAGAGAATCAATATTATGTTCCTTTACCTTGATCTAAAAAACCTTTTAAAAAAATTTTATTTAAAAAATCCAGTACTTACAGGTCGACTGTTTTCTTTTTGCATAAGACGTGTTTTCTCAACTAGATATTGGCGACGCATTCCTGCAAGTAGCTCAGGGGGAACTAGCCATAGGTTATCTCCTACAGTTATCAAGGCTTCAGTCAATCGTGAAGTCACTGCTGCAAACTCCACCTTTACCCAATGATTGCAACAAAACTCATTATAGTAATGTCAATCAACAAAGAGGTATCTTAGTTAATAAAATTTACTAGTTTATTGCAGAAAAGAAATTCTTTAGTATTCAGATGAAATATTAATAGAGATAGAAAATTATCATTAATTTATCATTAAATTTAAAATCATTTGTTCATAAATTACTTATTTTAATAAAAAAAAACATATATACTCCTAAAGTTGAATATTTCACACAAGGGATACAGAAAGAAAATGTTAACGTCAAACACATAAAAATGTGTTAAGTAAAATAAACTATCATATCACAAAGTCTAATTCATTCATTATCTTAACAACTCTACCAAAAAACTAATATTTGATATTTATAATACATTCTAGAAAGCAACTCACCTGAGACTCTAAAGCAGCATTAGCACCATTTCCTTTTTGGATGAGGTCAACATAACGTGGAGGGAAAAGGTTTGGAGCCATCACCATTGCAACGTTATGAACTGACATTCGATTACTTGACTCATGATTAGAAACCCTTTCCAAAAATGAAAGCACTGCTCTGAGGAAATCACGGTTTGCTGTGGGTAGCATGAGAGCTAGTGCATTGAGAGCCCTTGCTCTTTCTCCATTTTTCTCTGGGACCACTATAAAATAATTTAGAATAAATTTGTGTTGACAGAAGTAAACAACTTTTAAAAATTTAATTTTATTCATAGTATTAATTTAAAAAAATATTAATAGCATACTTGGAATTAAATATTACATTGTTCTTAAATCAAGTGTAATATTATATTAATACTTGATTTAAAATGAAAATACAAATAAAATCAAATAATAATAAAATAATAACAGAAATTAAAGATGATCAATCAAAAATAATTTATTTGCATGCTATTACATGAACTATAAATCATTAAGGGTGAAAGCACCCTTATATGCAATTTCATTCCACAATTAAAAAAATGTAATAAGCCACAATCATACTGCACCATTGCTGCTGATATATAATTGATGTTTTAGCTAATCATCAGATTAAATAAAATGATGAGTGCCATTAAACAATCATGAAAATTTTACTTACCATGACACTTATAAAAAGTTTCCACAAGTTCTTGGGTTAGTAAAGGTTCTGGAAGATCCCTTAGCAGACGCTTTAACAATGCAGACAAGTCATGGATTGAGCATGGACTTAAAACAGAATCAACGGCAGCATTCCATGAATTGAGAGTATCAGCTCTATATACATCCTGGTCAAGCCTCAACTTTGCACCTTCAACTTTTGCGTTATGCCCAGCAACTCGCAGAATCCCCTGTTCACACAAACCACAGTCCAGTCGTTCAAGGAGCTAAAAAGAAATAAAAACGGGTGGAATTAAATGCATAAATTATAGATGACACGGCCTAGGTTCTAAATTTAAAAGACTTAAAGAGATAAGATAACTTTAAAGTATAGACTTACACATTGTGAATTAAGATTATTTCTTTTCATAAAAGAGAAGACAAAACTGAATTTAGTTACATGGAACTATCAGTGTTCTAAGCATAGATTTATTTAGATTAATATATGTAATTATTGAAATTTGACATAAAAGCAGGTATAAAATTCCAAAAATCTATAGTAAATTAGTACAACTTACCTTCTGCAGAATGAGGGGAACTTTTACATCTTCCCCACTTAATTCTTTATCTCTTTGTAGCAGTGTAGTGATTGGGACTCCAAACACTGCATTTCCATCTGTATTAAGAAAGAGATAAATAATGATAAATAAATATATAAATGGGATTTTCTAAATATTCTATATCAATATTGTAGCATTTTCATTAAATAAACCATACTTATGAGAGATGATTAAATAAAATTTTGGCTATGGGAAATAACCGGCAAAATCAAGAGCAAATCAGCAATTTGAACACATTAGTACTCAAAAATATACTTCGAGTGATCATACCATCTTTTCTATTCTTCTGCTTTTTCCGTCTTTTTTCCTTTCTATATGGAGTCACTCCGTATTCATCAAGTAAAGCAGTAGCTTCCAAAAGAGCAAGAGGACGAAGGCGTGCCAAGTCATCGTCTCCCAGAGACCATACCCAAGTGCGACCACAAGATTCTTCATCTGTTGGCCCATCTGGACCTGGACCCCAGGCCCATGGGGATGCCCATGCCCACTGAAAATTGTAAACATAATATTAAAAACTTATACAAAATTATCATACGTAAAATTTTCATCATAATATTAATTAAAAATTTCTTGGGTTTTGTAAAGTGAATGTTTAAGTTATGGATGACAAAGCCAACAAGGTAAATATACCTCTTCCCCTCCAGCAGAACTACTGAGACCTCCAGGTGCAACGCCAAGGTTCCATCTCTCAGCCCTAATGCCCTGGAGACCTTGAGAAGCTGCCCTTCTCAGAGGAAAATGCAAAGCACCTCCATTTCCTTCATCTCCCCTATGAATGAATAATTTTTCATGTGTCAAATACATTCATATGCATTTATATCATATACTTTTGCTGCATATAATCCACTTGAAACAAGCATAATTTTTCATAGAGAGCCTTACACATTAAAATAAATTCCTCATATTTTAGTATTTAGAATTTGGATAATTTTATGTTATAAATAGTGCCATTTCATCAATAATGCAGAAATGTGAAAAATTGTATAAACTGATAAATAGAATTTAGCAAATTAACTGTGATCAATCGCTTTTTTGACTAAAACATTACAAATATGTTATACCAGGGACCAAATAGAAGGTACATACCGTTGTGATGGAGAGTACTCAATGCTTGTCTTCTTGATCAAATGGGAAGGAGATGTTGGTGAAGATGATATCGGAATGGGGGAAGATGGATCACTGCCGCTGCGCCTTTCCCTCGTACGTGGGAGGTGCAGCGTACCGATTTGGTGATATCCCACCATTCGAATGCCCTCTGCTAGAGAATGGAAGTAGTAAGATTAATATAGGAACTCATTGCTATATATAAAAGTGATTAACAATTATTCAGGATTGAAGATGATATGTCAGTAAACTAAGGCTTGGGACATAACATTGATACTTTGAAACATGTTGAACTACAATAAAAAATTAAAATTATGACACTCACCAGTATCATTAGCAACAACTCCGTCAGCCCACTGACTTCTCCTGAAGATATTGTGGGAAGAAGGAGGAGAAGTAGATGGAGATGGAGGTTCCGCAGAGAGAATGAAACGATCATGACCTAGACTGTGGACTCTTCTAACTGGGTCCTTAGGGACTACACGAGGGTGCGATGGGGGTAGCGCTGAAAGTGGATGACGTGCCTGTGGTCTTGGTAGGAAGTGGGGAGGGGGAGGATTGAATACTTGGACAAAGCGAGGAACAGGGGGTGATGAAGAAGAAGCACCATCACTGAAAATAAGAATATCAACCCTTTATTACAGATTGGATTACTAGACTGTGTTACCAAAATTTTAGATATAAGAATTAAATAGCACATGCAATTAAATTTATGAGAGAGGAAGATTATTTGAATCAATAAAAGAATATTTGAATTATAGAAACAAGTGATTTTATTTTAATTTACTTCCAGATAAATATCTTAGAAAGAAAAGTAAAAGTCCTTCTAAAGCCCAATTTTAACCAAAATTTCAGTCTCAATTCTAACTTCACAATTATACACCATGGTAATGTTCAACATAAATTTCAGTCCAAAAAAGACTCCATCGTCAATTAAAAAATACCAAAATTTACAATTAATAAAATTCTGATAAGTAGATATTCGTAAACCTCATAAAATGCCAGAACAGAAACTAAGATGCTAACTAAGATTTACTGTTATCAGTCTTTACAACTTACTGATATTTTCTCTGAGAGTTTACTTTTTATCTTCATGAAATAAAATACGATATAAAACCGATCACTTATAGGGTTATAATTAAAATCGCAAGATTTAAAATCATTACTAGCTAAATGACGCTTATCCAGGTTTACGAACATCTACTTATACTGTTGCTGTGAGGAATTTAACGTTCTTTGGTTATGCAACCCACGTGCAAATAAGAGCTGGTAAATGTAAAATAAGAATTAATTACTTCTAAATGAAAACTTCCAGCACCTCATGACGGACAAATGTACTGCTTGCGAATGAAATTTATTTCGAGATTAAAACTGCATTATTCATGGAACTTCTGCAAACGAAACGCCAGCGTTTATTAATGACTACCTTCCTTTGTAGAAAGAGGCTGAGTTGGGCGAAGAAGCTACAGGGTGACGACATACGGCAATGATAGAACGCGTCAGAGACGATTTGTTTTATCAAATCTCGTTTTTTTATAGGGAAATGAGCAAAGCAATTGCATACATAAGAATTTGCAGTCAAAGAGGATTCCATATAATTACATACCAGAATCCATCTACCTAGTTTCACTTGAATTTCAAGCAATGACACTAACTTAAAATGGGTAGGGCGATGTTTGATGATCTTTAAATAAAAATTTTTTGTAATAATCGAAAAAACTCTGATTTATTCATTACTCTCCGTTGAAATTTTAGTAAAGTATTAGTTAGTATAGTTGTAGTAATAGTTAGTAATTATATGGCATTGAATTACATAAATATGTTACATTTGACGAACATTACGAAAATTATTTCTCAGAAAAAATTAAATATGTTACTGTGTCAAAAATACATGTGACACAATAACATAAAAGAAGAAGCTGAAATTTTAGACGAAAATGATAAGACGATACCACCATCTTCCGGCTGTTATTCTGGTACCGGAAAGAGAGGATAGAGTTAAATACGGGTCTGAATGGAAAGTGGGCGTAGATAACACTTACGAAAGAGAAGAAGTCGATGATGCAGTGGCTCGTTCACCGGAATCTGCTCCGTTTCTGCCACTGCCTCTTTCTCCCTCAGAATAATCCAAGTCCAAAGAATCGGGAGTCGCACTTCGGGACCTTGTCCCTGTACTCGAAGCCTACAACATAACAGAAATTGGATTAGGTACAGATTTTGAACCTCTATCCGAAAACAATAATTTAAAAAGTACCAAGTTTGGGAAAAACTATAATGTAAAGCTCACTTAATCTAAATGTATACACAATGTATACATGTTCGATTAGATTAAGTCTAGCAATATACCCAACATTTTAGTCCTTTAGTTTTTAGCACCAAGGTACCTGGGCTCTAATTTTCTACCCCCACTAAAATAACTTACAGCTTTTCATTACAATAAAAAAGGGCAGAAATAAAAATTAGCAACCATACAATGCAAATCATATTTTCATAATATAAATTACTAAAAATCCAATTCTTCTCACGAATATTAAACTTATAATTGAATACATATTTAAAGTTTATTCTTTACATTTGTCAGTCTTCAATTATCAATAAACAATTTAATTATTAAGACTCTCATACTCTCTCCTATGGTAAAAGGAAAAAAACTGGCTCCCACAATGTATTCAAATTAATTTTGGTATCATTCGCAAATTCAACCATCTCAACTCTACGTTCATCCCAACCTTACGGCAGAAACTCTAAGAAAACGGGCCAAAAAAAGAAATCGATTTCAGACGTAAGTATTTCCCACTCGTATTATACAACCGGATACATTGAAACAGATCTTTCCATCGATTGTCGAAGAAACCGCCAGCATGCACCAACGCACTCACCTCGATGTCCTTGAAAACTTCACGTATGTCCGGCTTTCTGGGGCGGGATCTGTTGTAGGCGCACTTGCGACCGACGGCCACTGCGGCCACGCGCCTTCTGCTGCCCCCGAGCAGGTCATCCTCTTCCACCGCCAAGGGGGCGGTCCCGCTGGGCGCTGGGGACCTAGAGGACTCGGATGATGCAGCGGGTGGTGAGGAGCCTTCCTCCGGAAGAAGGGGAGGGCCCCCATCTTTGCGACGCCGCCTTCGGGCCCTCAGGGTCCTGTTGAGGGAATCCACCCGGCGCCTAACAGCTGAGGCATGATGGGGTGGCAGTGTGCGTAGGGCAGGGGCCACTTCTGCTTCTGCCACCTCCCTTCCCGCCACCCACGCTTCTGCCAAGGAGGATAGGCCTGCAGAGCGCAGCCACTGGGCTTCCTCTTCGCCATCCTCTGGAAAGAGTAAGAGTTGGTACATCAGTATATGCTATAATGGGTGAAGTGATAAGAGTAGCTTAGGGCAAAAATATAAATACCCTACAAAATTATTATCATGTCCACGAAGGCACAATTGAAGGTGCATAAAAATGGAAAGCCTCATGAAGTTGCTTTTGTAGGATAATTAGGGCTTTATTTTATGGGTACCCCTGTAGCATTTTTAAAACAACTGTGTTAAAAAATCTTATGGCTCTTATGAAGAATCGAACCAAATACGTCTTCAGATGATTATATTTCTTCATCTCTGAAAACTGGGTCCACTGTAGATCAAATAAAAAAATAATGTATTTCAACCGCTATGATCCCAATTTAATTTCAGAAAAATATTCAATATATACAAAATAATTTAAAACCAAGATTTCTCTACATCGAATCAATTTTCAATAAAATTATTTAAAAGTATATGGATACTATATCGAAATATATATGAAAATTCGAAGCCAAAACGGAGAAGAACTATATTTTCCATCGAACAAAAAAATCCTTGGTGAAAGATGAAATTTAGCGACTTCCCATCGCTTGCAGAAGAAATCATCTGGGGTACGACGTCTTTTATAAGCACATCTTCGATATCTTTAACATCTGCCCTCGTTGGCATTTTAGAACGGGTGCGGGTGAAAATTGACTGAAATATCGCTACTCTTCTTTTTAGCGTAAAAATTCACTTCTCACTTGTTCTGTTTGCCTCTCCGTGATGAATCATGGGGGACGGACCCTTGGTGACTAAGGCGGAGGAATGGGTACTTTTTGATGACAATGTGTAGTAGCAACTGATTTGCCAGAATGTGAGATAATTTTTTCGCCCAAGAGTTGCTCTGAAGACTACATGTGACGCGACCTGTTTATCTTGTGACTAACCAAAGGTCGTCTTGATGCGAAGAAATGAAAGTTTCAAACGGAGCGAGAATTTTTAAAAGTGGCGAAAGCTACCGATTTCGAGGAATTTTAGGGCGATATCTGAAGGACGTGGTGTCGGAAATTGCAGGCGATCCGAGTGATAAATCTTTAGAAGATTCTTTTGTTGGCCTTGTTAGTTCTGAGAAGTCATTCCTATACAATTTACCTACGAAATGCACGTTGAAGCTCTTAAAAGTTGAACAAAAGCAACAGAAATGTCTGTGAAAAACTGAACTTTATTATTCCAGAAGTTGTGCAAAATTGACATGACATATAAAGAATTATAATAATGACATCCTAATAAGTAAAATCATGACCTAATAAACGTATAAGTACTACTAAGTTTACTGTTCTCCGGTTTAACGTTTCTGTTTCCGGTTTAGATGAACCGAATCGCATCGGAATGTACCGTCAAGGATGTTAAAATATTCTGTTATACGATCTTATGTATATAATATCTTCGGTAAATCATCATTCAATCATCCTATGCTTAAATTATTCAAATCAAATTAAACTTAACATTTGAATAAATCTACGTAACTTTCGGTTGCTATCTTTTATTTATCGATTGAGTAAACAACTTTAAGCGAATATAATATGTGATATTATGAACAGAAGAAGAACTTGAAACATGACGGTTTATAGTTTTAACCAGAAATGTAAATAATGCTTGCGTAAGATACTAAGCATCTTTCGATTTGATATGATTTCAATGTCCTGGGTGATAGTAATTTACTTCTTAACGATGTATTCTGTTAAACTATGCCAAAAAGTATTGAAGTTAAATACAGAATTATCTTATTCATGAATCAAAGACGAAATTCGATGAATGAAATGAACCATTGGAGTAGTACAGTCGATATAATTATTTCCGCAGGTAACTTAAAGTATTAATGGTTCGAAACAGATGTTACAACTACGATTCGCGACCTTAATTTAATTAAAGCTGTCCAATGTAAGTATAAGAGAGCTTAATTATATAAAAACAACCTCATGAACCCTTAGAAATGATTTTTTAAAGGAGAATAGTATGAAAATTACTGCCTTCCTAATAACATAACGATGCAATCTTCCTAATTGATAATAGACGAAGAAGCTATTTTCTAAATATAGATTAGATAAACTGGATTAAGAATGGTGATATCAATGCAGAGATATTGGAAACATTTACACTTATAAAAAAGGAGATTTCTAAGGCCTTTCGTATATAAACTATCACGCGATATCCGGAGCAATCTAAACTACGCACATGCTAGATAACTTGTTGAATTTTGCATAAATCCAATGATAAATATTATCCGATTGTGGGTACAAAAGAGTGAGATAAAAAACTTAGAAGATGAAAACAACGCCTACAAGAGTAGTTTCAGAGATTCATCCTCATTAAATCTGCGAGAAGACATAAAGTGATCGATTTAAAAACAGAATTAAATAAATATTACACCTCATAATCTAATAAAGAAATATTAGCGTATGTTAGCATGTAAAATTTACATATTTGCAAACACAAACAGATATACTATTGATAATATTTGTTCATTTATTTCCTAAGATGTAACGATAAGAAATCCGTGATCATATCCTACATGCGTTACATTTCTCATCAATACTTTGAACTACTTCTCATAATTATTTTAATTCTATACATGGAATAAAATTCGAAGTCTCGTTTCCCTATCATTCACGGAAAAATTATCACGTGATAACACGCAAATAAATGTAGTGATGTTTCATTTAATACGCTCCATTGTAGACAGAACACTCGTAAGTAACTTAAATCAGAAATTCCCGGAACTGTAACATGTGATACCCTTTTCGTGCATCTGTGTTCTCTGGAATAGGTAGATAACCAATCGCTTTACACAAAATCTATGATTCAGCTGAATGATGCTGTGATAACACGGTAGATAAGTAAATATCAAAGAATCTGCCGTCATACGAGACAGTTCAAGCGCAAAAGAATATGGGATTTTATATTCATGCATATACGTACTAAAAAGGAAGATACGCAAGATGTAGTATTTTCAGATGTTAAATGATACAATTGAGTCATAAACTAATTTACATTCATAAATAAGTACAAATAAATGAGAGGATAAGGGAGAGGTGGATTTTAACTTTGCACGATAATCATATCATTGATCATAAAGGTAAAACAGGATCGATTAATAACGACATTACTGGTAGTCGAACCCAGGTCTTTTAAAACAGTGTGGAAATGACGGCAATTGGGGGAACCTGGGTTCGAGTCCCTGTCACGTCTCTATCTTTCACTTTCGTTCCACCTTCGTGAAAGAACATGACGTTGGCACGCTAATCAGTTACTAGGCAACGGATGAAAATATAAAATCAAAAACTTAACAAATCGTTGTGAACAAATATTATCAAGGACCGCATTTGACGAAAAAAATTAATAAAATAAAGATTATAAGTCCTTCCAGACTTCTATTCTGGGTGGGGAAATATACTAGCAGACATCAATGGCGTAGCTTTAAAAAAATGCAACCGTTTACAAAGGCACGAGACATCAAGATGCCTTTCGCGCTTCGTATCGGAGGTTACAATAGAGGAAATGAAACGTATAAATCCAAAATGGAGAAAAGGGGAATAATTAAAGAGGAAATACTGTCAGGAAGGAAGATATATTCGTGGAGCATATGCAATAGGTATCGATTCCTTGATTCCGGCGTTACAGCACAAGGTTCGCAGAAGAAGGTAACTGAATGGGTTTACGGAAGGAGACGGTGTGTTAATAAGCATTTGCGAAACTGTCCCTCACGTCCGAAGGCGCGATGGATGAATGCTAAGTCGGCGTCCCATTTGCAGAAAAAAAGGATGACACCGTTTCCCAGCGATGCCGATGGTTCACGCTGTGACGGCACAGATACAAAAATGGTAAAGTTTGCGCTTAAAAGAGCTTCGAGCGAGCAATACACGAAAATTACGTAGAGTGAACATTCCAAACAATCGACCCGTTTAAGTTCAACCGGGACGTAACAATGGAAACCGGTAAAGTTCACAATGCCCCGATGCGTACGTTAATTACTCAATAGGACGTAAAAGCGTTGCCTTACGCAGTACTCGTAACTATACAAGAACATGACTGAATCATATTTTACAGAGATGACGCAGAGAGGCTATGAGAAAGATTTGATTGGTGAAACGTAGTTTTCCTCTATAGTATGTACGATACTTTTAGATGGAAATTTCGCTAAAATAGGATGAAAGGCAGGAATGTCAGTGATCTCAAAAACATGTCTACAAGATTAGGCACAGAATCTATTTAGACTTCAGTTCAGCTCTAAAATTCTAAAATAAAATAAATAAATAAAAACTAATAAATAAAAAATAATAAAAACTCTAAAATTTGCTCTATCATGTTCTAAAATAATAGGTATGTCTTTCATATCAATTTTATGCTGCTGATTTCGTAATACGTAATTCATTTTCTACGTCGTACCAATCGGTCTGCTCCGGTACGCTTACATTACTTTACATACATTTTTTCCTGAAGCACACTATATACAAGAATATTGGGTGGTAATAACATACAGTCCTATCCCAATTCATACACTTTATTCACTGGAGTAAGAGACTAAAGCTTTAAAAATTTCCAATGAAAGCTTATGATTGCTGTCTCAGTATATTCGAACTCGGAGTTCAACAAACAAACGGATTGGACTCCCGCTAAGCAAAACTAAATAAATAAATGTTACGTAAGTATGTCACGTAAGAAAAAGAGCTAAAAACACTTTACACAATCCTCACTCGTACGAATATAAAAGCATAAAAAAAGAACAAAATATCAAGATATCTTGAATTGAAGAGACAGTAACAATCTAAAGTTTGCAATTGAATAAAAAAAACAATGAAAATAACAAGTGTACTAATATCAAGAGCATTCTACTTAAAGTTTGGACTAAAGATAGATCGAAACTAATTACGGATCGTATAGATAGGCGAATAAATGGAGGTGTTTTATCCTCGTGATCACGAGGATATTTTTTCTTTATTATTAATTAATTAATTTTCTTTGTAGAGTACGTTTGATTGTTATACAGGTCTTGGTAACATAATATGCTCAAAAAAGATATTGTTGCTAATTTTACTACTATCATTGATTTGGTTTTCATTTTATTATTTATGATAAACGAATTGTAGTCTTACTATTGTAATCTCTCTAATAATAGAGTATGGAGGTATTGTTAAAATTAGTGGTTTCTACCATTATAATTATTACTTTATAATTTAACGTAAAGCGTACTTAACCGATCAATATTTCACAAAAGAGTACACAAAAACATTGCTCAAATCATGCTCTTGAAATGAAATCACGGAGTATAAGTTAAGCAAATTTTCCTTCCCTCAGTCCAATAACAAACCGTCCTTGTCTCTTGAGAATCTTCAAGAGGGACGATCTCTGGAAGGGAAGATAAAAGAACATCGCCTTATTTGGAAGATAGCGCAACTTATCAACGGAATACGGGGCTATCTGCAGTGACGTCACGACTCATGAGCTATTTTTTGCTCTTCTCCCGAGCTTCACATTTTTTATGTAACACGGACCTTATTCGTTCGCAATTAAAGTTATGGCAACCGCCGACATCTGCACTTTATGAATTTTGCACGCTTTCACGACAATTTCGCGAGACGCAATTCGCACAAACGACTGAGTAATAAAGACCTAAAGTTGCGAACGAGGGAAAGGGATTTGAGAGAACAAAAAAATGCATTGAGAGTTTCTATTTCCTTTCTTACCGGTAATGTCTTATTCTTTGGGGTATTAAACGACTGATGGAAACCACAAAAAAAGACCTTTAAAACAGCGATCTTTTAGCTCTTGTCGTATTGCAATCAAGCGAATTGAACTTCGCAGATAAAACCTTTAACTTTCTTGGTAAGAACATAAGAATCCATTTTCAAGTATTGTTTCCCAGGTATGATTCGGAGAACAAAGAGTTTTCATACACCAAAGACAAAATGTAAAGAAGCAGGAAGCATTGAATTGTTGAGGAAAGAGAATTAAAGGATTATTTTAAACTTTCTCCATCTCCTTAAAGAGATAACTGAAAGCTCATTGTTAACAACTGGTAAAAATGTCAACTTATGAAATTAAAATTTAATCATTAAAGTAACAGCGTGCTATTGGTATTAAGGTCAACAGACTAGTTGATTTTTATAGTTGTCGCCCTAGCATTGTTGAGTTAAATTAACGGTTAAACGATACGTTAGAATTAAATACGAATAACAAACAACTAAATATAACGCAAATGTGATGTAAAATCATTTCAATTTTAATATTTCTTCCTCGATTAAAGGGAAACGACAAGTAGCGAGGACACACTGATAAATAATAATTAACCAGTGGATGAAAGAAAAAAATCCCTTAGTACAAAAAAGTCGATACATTTTGTACAGACATATTATGAAATAACATCCTATGCTATCTAGATTCTTCAAGAGGTAAGATATTAATCTGTTCAACGAGGAAGAATGCAATAATTTACCCTGCGATTTTATAGAAAGTACTTTATCCAATGACGATACACATAGTACGCTTGTTTCCTGTAACATATACTCTTCCGATACGGCAAATAAACCGTCGAAATGCAAACGTTCAACTGATCTCAACAACACTACATTTACTTCAGCGAGTAAAAACTGTCTAAATTAATTGCCTTTTTAGCACCCATACTTTCTGGGATACATTTCCATGGATGATTATATACTTGTAGAAGCATTTTACAATAACTTACAAAACCAAAAATGTAGTTTATAATAGATTTGACTGAAAGAAAAACGACAACATTCTACTCAGGAAACTGCTAATTAGAAGCGATCAAAAGAAATTTAACTCTGTATAATTACTTGGACCGATGAACGAGTAAAACACGAGAAAGGAGATTTGCCGCTAGACAAGACTAGACTCACTTCCCGGAGAAAGAATCTCATCTACTTCCCCGAGTTATTTACAAAATTGAGCGTAAAAAGGAATGGGGAAGAATGACTAACAGGAAATTCCAAGCGGTCCTCAGAATTCTGCTCCAAAATCTGCAGGCGTCAGCTTTCATCTTTCTCGACGAAGCGTTTTGTTAAAATCTGCTACTGTATAAGGAATATATGAAAGGAAGACTTCTTAACATCGATCATAGCATTGGGTCACGAATTACACAATCCATGCAGACCTGCACAACGGTGATTTTTCACCTGAGAGAAAGATTAAGCCTTGAGTCATGGGTGGAGAAACGTTTTCCATCCAAAGGCCTAATTTAGACCGACCGGTCTCATAGGAAAGCTTGGAGATGAGACATTAAGTTGCTCTTGCGGTTCTTGGAGCCAAAGTACAAACTGCAGAGCATCGATATCTGATTCTTTTGAATTATCGACTGATTGAGTTTCAGATATTTTTAAAAATTATCTAATTATATTGAGATAACAGATAGCTATGGAAACATAAATATTAAAACCTGCAAGTAAGCCTCAAAGAAAAGAAAAACGATATTCGAAAACCTCCATCTAGCTTTTAACCTGTACCTTATAATATTAGAACGTTAATCAATAAAAGGAATTTTTACTTCCTTTTATTTTACTAGCGTTATATTAAGAATGAAACGAAACCTTTATCGATATCAAAGCCATATTAATTCCCGCCTGTAAATTCTTTTTATATCCAGAAATCTTAAATATATAAGAGGAATCTGCATCTTGACAGATTTTCTATTCCTTTCTTCTTAAATTTCAAATTTTAGCCAATCTCTCGTAGAACTGTACGCTAAACCGCAAGGACAACGTTAAATTTATATTGAGCCCATACGCCACCATTAGGAAATGCAGCACAAGAATAGAAAGAGGCATGGGAAGCTCAACTGAAGTAATTGGAGCGTTCATCCTAATTAATACTGCTCCACAAATATATTTTCATATATCTTGCTCCGTGAATAAGGATAGATATAGGAAAAATTATAAGAGATTCCAATTTCGACAATTTGTATGTTATTAATAGGTACAACATTTATATAATACTTTTATTATATAATAAATTTATAAAATACTATTTCAACCAAAAATGAATACTAAAATTTATCTTATTAGATATATAAAATTATAACATTCACAGAAACGTGTTGATTAATTCGATTACAAGTAGAAGAAGATAGATATTCACCTTTTATAAATCTAAAGAATATAACAATGATATTACTTTTCGATAATTTATAGCGAAATAAAAACATTGTTTGTTAATTATGTAATTGCATATAATCTTCTAACGCTGAGATCCCGGGTTCAAATCCCGGCTGAGGAGGGTAATTTTTCTCTCAGGGTGTGTGTTTGCGAACGTTCATTGGTAAGTTCAGAACCACAATGTAATTGTCCATTGAGTGGATGTTTGTGCGGTCTTTGATAAAAAAGTAAATAAATAAAAATTCAACAAGTTTCTTCATTCACTGACACGTTATTTATGATTAAAAATAAAATGTATTACATAGTTTATACAAAGCAAAAGAATCCCTATAAACGTATACCATATGAGTGAATAGTAAAAAATCAGAATTTCAATCGCCTTACTCTCCATCTTTTCATTAAAAAAATTTTAATACTACTAAAACGTCTAGCAATGAAGACACGGAACTAGGCTAATGGCAATACTTGTGAAGTTCCACGGACTGTTAAATTCCATAAATGCATTGTAGACTTTTTAATCTCGGAACATAACTTTTCAAAAGTGGGTCCCTTAGGAATGAAGTGGGACAAAAAAGCTCGGATTGAGGTTCAAAATGCACCTAGAATGCGGGAACAACAATCAGTTAGACCTGCGAACGTAATCGGATTAGGAAGGAATGCTCCGTTAGCCCGTCTTCTCTTTTTAAGTCTCCGTAATACGAACTATGATCAGATGAGAGATAATTCGACATTCTCAAAAGTTACGACTCCAAAAAAATTTACGAACGATTAAAACAGTTACATTGTTATTTAATGTCCGATTGTGCTATTTAACGAACGACTGACAACAATGGAAAAGTTAACACTCTGTAACACTATTAATGAGACAAGCTACAATGAGCAAGAATAACATACGGTAAGAATATTACTTGAGATTGTCGGTATCCGGTTATATTTAAATGTTAATAAGCATCTTATACATAATTTTAAGCTTTAGAATCTAGTACCGTCATTCTCTTGCAGCTATGGCGTTGTTTATATGCAGTTGTTTGACGCAGAATAATAATTTTTAAACAGAAAAATTCAAATAAATCAATAAAAATACTGATCTGTATTTGTATATTTCTCAATCTACAGTAAATCCTTGGGCTGTTAATAGATTCATATTTAAATACATAAAACTATCATCATAAAGAAGTGAATAATAATTCAAATACGTTTCTATAATACGAATGAAATATCGCAATTCCCTTCTTAAAGCTTTCAAATTATTATTAATCATCCTTTAAAACATACTTATTAAATTTTAAAGTTAACCATTCCAATACAACTTTAACAGCTAAATTCTTCGGTAACTTAGATCACCTATATGATTCTATAATTAATATAAGGTGAGCAGCCATTATACCTTTCCCATTCGCAAAACTAATGATAGCCTTTGATTGTAGAAAAACAGCGAAAGATCGAATCCGAAAAGATTAAACGGGTAGTCTGGAAATAACACCTTTTCTTCCGAAACCAGTCTTTAATTACATTGATATCTTCAATCCAATTTATTGTAGAATCGAAATGAGGAAATTGAAAATTCCTGTACGTTGAGATCAGTGAAGTTAGAGCTAAAAATTCTTCTCTTAGGATTGCACAACGATAGATTATTGATAGGATCCAGAAATAGTTTAAGTATCTTAAAAACACATCAAGACCTGTACAATTGAGAGTGGTGCTGATATAATTACCAGGTGAACATCTGCTAGCAATGATTTTGCCTCTTACGAAGAGTAACCTAGGAACAAAAATAGCGGTTTAAACATGATTTATGATGTTTAGACTTGATGGGAAAAGTCAAATGATGTTCCGGGAATCATGGTATTACCGAATACCGAATTAGATATCACTGAACCAAATCAAACCTTTATTGAAATCTTCCGGTTTTAACAATGCAAATCTTGACAATTGGACAAGGTGCGTTTCAATAGCACGCAACAACGGCGAACTACAATGACCACCTTCCGCTAAACGCCAGAAAGACACAAGCACGTCCTTGAAGCAAGTCTAAATCATTCCTCAAAAACCGAATCAAATCAAAATTCTTTTGTAGCCATTCGATTCACAACTTGACGGCATTCCGTTTCATGACCTGCTATTTTCACTTTCGCTTTCCGTTTTATACGCGTCTCTTACGAATCAAAGCATCTTTTCTCGTTCATTAAAAATGTTTACGAAACTTCCTCATTCTTTCATACCTATCGTTCCACTCGTAGGGACACGCTTTCTCGGAAAGAATTGGACCTCCGAATCAAATGAGAGCTCCTTTTTGACAATTCCGAAAACCGACCGATTTCGTTTTGATACAAAAGCTATTCCAGTTATGGAATACCTCTGTTGTTAAGGCTATTAAAGAGCGAAGGAGGAGTAGGCAAGGATTTTGTCTCTCGCCCAGGCTGCGTTACGTAATTCAATCAGAGCCGCCGTTTCTAAACCTTGTCCACTCTCTCGCAGTTGACTAAGTGGCTGCAAACTCTTAGGTTCGCAAGGTTGCTAAATCTTTCATCTTATTACGATGAACGGATGGCAAATAGAGGGGAAAATTCGCAACTTAGCCTTCGTCTCTACAGCTGCTTATCTTGACCAGCCTTGTCATTCCATTTGACCGACAAACATGTGAGGGACAACTGTATTAGGGAGTGCGTTACACGGGATTATGATATAAGGTAAAGTCTGTAAGACTTTTAAAAAATCGATCTTGCAACAATACATGTCCATATCGAACGAATCGACAATAATCGAATTCATAGAGCAACAATGGATTACTAATAACATCCAGCGATTATTACCGATTGTTATGAAACAAGCAACGAAGAATAACAAACAGATTGAATGCCATAAGGTACTGGGGAGAAAAACTCTTAAGTAGATGTGAACGATTCATTCTTCATTTTCAGTTTCATTCTTACGTGATTTTTGCAAGTAAAACGGATATTTTACTCCTTGGTCACCGAATTTGAATTTGCAGAAGCTTTAGTTTTAGCATAACTGTTAACGAAAAACCGAATAGAAATAGGGAAAGATAGGAGTGCATTGTCAAAAGTTATTACTAAGAGTTAGCAACAACAGTTAAAGCAAAGTAACTCAAATGACATAACAAAGGAAGCTTCTAAACTGAAAGTTTTCTCAAAATCCTTTTTTTATGTAACATGATAATTGATCGAGTATAACTTGACACTCTTATTCTAGAGGAATATTACCAGTCAATTTATCATCATCTTCCGATTTACAGTATAATTTCGATTTAAGGTTCGAAGAACAACGAAAAAATAATAAAAAGAATCCAATTACGTGAATGGGTGTCTCTAGAAAAAGGAAGAAGGAAAAGAAACAGTTTCAAAGCATACGTCCCGTTTAACACGCCTTTAAATTTGAAGAGACACGGTTTCTAGGACAACCAGAAATGATACGCTCCCTGCCAAACGTAAATTGTTTGGAATGGTTACACCTAGCAACGACCTGGAACTGTTTGTTGATGATAACATCCCACTTTAACGGAGACATCACATCAAAGATCAACCTGGCGAGGGATTGTTACAAAACTGAAGAATGAAATTCTTCTGATTTGACATACGGAAGTGCATTGGCTTCTTAGCACTATCGGGCAGTGAACTGAGCAAATATGGAACGGATACAACAAACATGCGGGATGAAAACTGTACCGATTGTCTTTTATATAGATAAGCATTCCTGAGCGCAAAACTCGACGGATTACGAAAGAATCCTATTTGACCAACGGCAACCCCCGGATTAGCGGGATCTTCATCCAACAAGTGCGTCGGCAGCCTATTCTTCTCCCTAAAAGAGAAGCAAGATTTCGTACGCGCAGTAATGAAGTGATCACGGACGTGATGCACGCTTACTTCCGATTGACTTCTGTTTCCGGGAGGGATACAGCTATGTCGGGGAAACTCGGAAGTCCGAGCGAAAAAAGAAGCATCGAAATTCGGCTGGTAAAATGGGGCAGACGGACAAATTGATTCGATGACCTTATGACGTTCGTCCGACGGATTCATTACGCTAATGGAAGTCCGAAACTCTTGAATATGAATCAAAAGGATTGGGAGATGTTACGTAATTCAGACTCGGCTTCTATTACCTGCAGTTGAAGTTCACTTTTAATTACACTCTCTTAGCGTAAAATTACCAAAAAAATATACGATCCATTTTCGTACAGAACTAGAATAAAAAACTGAATTAGAACTATACATCATAGATGCGCAATTTAAAAATTACGTTACAAAATTAAAGCATACATGACGATGGAAAAAAATGTGTTTTGGAGTAAATTATTAATTCTAATCTCAATCCACGGAAATAAATAACATTACTTTAGAGAAATTAAGCTAAATTAATACACAAACGCTCGATAGGAAATTGATGTTATTATTAAATTACACAAAAAAATAAAAAAGAGGGGGTTTTAATCTCATAAAATTAAGATTTCTAACTGGTGTTCACCGGCAAAGAAAGCAAAAAATGCACGATAGACAAAAAGTTATAGAAAAACGAATTTATATACGAATTGCTGTACCACATTCTAGAGAAAGAAAACAATGCGGAGACGTAAAAAATATTGAAACAGTTTCGATAGAACAAAGGACAGCCAAAGCAAAGTTACAGAGATTAAACTGATCAACAACAACTATACAACAAAACAACGCAGTATCTAAAAATATCAGAGAAAATCATTTTTCTTCATCTGGGTATGGAGTAGTAAGGAAAATGTTTCAGGATTAAATACGGGGACACTTAGATACTAGAACACCTACCCTCTTGCCGTCTGCTGGAATCCTCTTCATCGGCGTATTCATCTGAAGGTGTTCTCGCCTCTTGGATGCGATGGTACTCGTTCCAGTAATCCTCTAAGTCTCGGGCGTCCATGGCGGACGGCTCCAGGCAGCGGATTCTGCAAAGAAACAATAATAAAATTAACTAATTGCTCAAAATTTCCGAAATTTGCTAATTCCTAAATTTTAGCTTTACAATGCATTCAAAGCTATTCAAAAGACACCATAAAATATTATCTAAATAAAGAAAGGAAACAGTACACTATTATCAAGACAAATCACGATAAAATTGAAACATTCGTTGTCAGGGGAATGACGCTAAACAAGGAGGCTATCACTAAAACGCCGTAACTACAAAATTTCAAAATAAAAAGAATACACGTCAATAAAAGTGGATGACTCTATAAATAGAATTATTTCCCTCTAGAAACGCTTAATTGAAATTCCTCGTACGTTAGAAAGCGTGTAAATAACATTTACTGCAATAAATCTTTTCTCATATACCTTATAAAGGTAAAAATAGCTCGACAAATATTTGAATACACATTCTACAGAAACCGTACCGAGTGAAAGTGTACAATAAATTATCTATTATAAATCTGATACACAAGTCACAGAGAAAATAAATTTAAGATTTTCACTTCAAATTTAACATAGGACAACATAATTGCTTAGATTCTTTGATCTCATAACCTATACACAAATTTCATCACACTAATATTCCTTTTTTCAACCTCCACTGATCACTAACTGTGAAAAAGAAGAATAAAGGATTTTGGTAATTAATTCTTTCTTGAAAAATTCTCATCTCGAATAACTAAGTGATACAATTTCACTTTCTTATTAACCACTGATCTTTAAAAGTACAATTAAAAAAAATTACCTCACTCCCCATCCCTTTCGTAAACCTCATTTGCCCTCATAATCATAGTAAGTTAATACGAGGATAAGCAATGAGTTTTAAGAAATCTTCGAGCTAATTAATTGATTGACACACCCTATAATATATATATATATCCCATTCAGTCTCATGACTGACAATAAAAACGAAGAATTATTAAAATAAATAATAAAATTGTAATGCTGAATATCATGCATGATTTATTATATAGCACAATTATTAAGGTGGTTTTTCAATCCAACGTCTTTTAAGACTAGAATTACGAGAATAAGACCCTTCTGAACACGTCAACTTTAAATTCAATTGAAAACATTCCATTCCCTTATCTACGTAAATTCCTACGCATTCTCGATTAAGACAAAACTCCCCTTCCACTGAATATGGCATTCACACCTCTTTCGAACATCGCCATTCGAAACTTTTCCATACTCTTAAGAAATTCCAAAACGATCGCGACGAAGGGAAAACAAATCGTTGCAAATCTTTTTCAATTTTAATGAAAAATTCGCCTTTCCCTCGAAACGATGGAAATTTCAACGTCCGTCCATAATTGCGTACACATTCACTTTTGCCTCAACCCTTTCGAGAAGATCACGCCCCTAACAACGAAGTAATTCCGAACGTGGAAGAGCCACAAGAAGAATTAACACTTCTGCAATGCGGAAACACACCTGCAAGAGCCGAATGCCTGAATTAACAATCGCAACGGGATGCGCTTCCTTATTTGGCCATTGGATTTCCAATCCACGCGATTTGCTTTGTCTCGAAAGCGATGCGCCGTGTGTCGCGTGCAAAGTGCATTTTTTCTGCACTTAATCGCAGCTCATCTGTTAGACCTCCCAACGACCTTTGGCTTCTGATCACGAAAATGCTTAAGGGCTTTCAGAGAAGGAGATTCCAACCCTAAATAGTTGGAACAGCGTTGCCTTAGCTACGTGTGTAAGGAAACTTAAATTAGAACGGCTGTAGATATTTCTAGGGGAGATGATGAATGGAAACGTGAAGTGAAAATGTTACACCGAAACCTCAACACATGGACTTAATTAGTGGAAGTTAATAAAGCTTATAACTCGAAAATTTAGATTTTCGTAAACAATTCTCCAATAAAAACTTTGCAGATTTTACTGTTTGTTTCCATAATGTCTATATTGGGATAAATTGGATTAAGTAAGAAATAAATAGGTAATAGAAACTGTAAATAGTATAGAAATACATACAAAGATAAATGAGTCTAGGTACCACGGTACATTGATATATGAACCAGAAATAATTACTCATTTATAATAGATGAAAGCCAGTTCAATAAACAAAAGAACACCGCTAATCGATAAATAAACCGATTAAATGATTGTTGTTCTATGAGGTGGACTATAAAATTAAGATATTCAGCGACTCTACGGTATAGATACATCGACGTAATAATAACTGCGTCTTCATTCAAATATAATCTATTCTACAACAATATAGTATTCAACTGTAGCAACAAGAGGGTCCTAAGATTCATGAGAAATAAATTTAATGCAGATGAATAAGTAGAGTATCTCTTTAAAGCTCATATGCTTCTTAAGAGGACATAACACGTCGTATTTACCACAGAATTCCCATAATTAAGATGCTAATTATATGTTAATGTACATCAAAGAACGCACCATTTACAACATTCATTATAACCTTAATTGTCTTCACAACATAGCAACAACCCTTAACAACTTAACATCAACTATCTTCTTTGAGCCATACTTGAGCTAATTTACCATTTACTTTGGTTAGCCAACACGTTTTGGCTTCACCCCCTTCCCGCATTAACAAGGCAATGATTGGGAAAGTGGCATCAACTAGAAGCAGTTTAACGACGCGTAAGGAATCATTGAGGAAGCGTATCGTGAACGATATCAAAGTGAGGTGGAAACCTTTGTCGAATGTGAGTTGGCGCGTGGGTGTTGAAACCTGCGCCTTGAAGCGAGAGGGGAGTGAAAATGAATATACAAAGGGGTGCTTAGCATACGCATGAAAAATCAAGGCGGGTCAATGGGGAACACGTGGGGAAGTTTGAGGAATGGGGCAGGAAGGAAGGGTTTTTAATGGAGAAAGAGGAAGTGGATGCTTCAAAGAGAACACAAGAAAAAGCAGGATACGGGGAGATAATATAGAAAGGAAGAAAAAGGCGGAGACCAAAATGAAGGAAGGGGTCATATAGCACAGAAGAGTTCTTCATAACCAAAGGGAAATATGAAGCTCTTAAACCAACGGATGTAAACAGCAGGGTATTTACCCTAGCAACCTCTATATAAACACGCAAAATAAGTCCCCAATCATCAAAGAATACGTAACCACTAGAAGCATATAAACGTGCAACTACTTGGCCTAAAGCTTCATTCCCTTGGAATAGCAAATAGTACGCAAACCTTAATACATTCGCTATACGTGTAAGCAAGAAGGTAAATAGAGAAATCTTCGCTGATTGGGATTAAAGACCTACATTTAACTAAGTGAACTTTAATTATTCGTTACTCCTTCCAGGGAAGCGAAGCGAGATCCGGTAAATTACGAAGTCCGGAAGAGTTATCGTGAGTTTTGTGTGCCAATCGAATGCGAGTAACAGTTTCCTAGGAGACTACCGATGAGCGGAGAGATAGAAACCTCGCGAGCTGTAATGCACAGTAAGCAGAGATTTGGATCGCTTTTAAAGAAATCGGCTGATCGAGCAAGAGGATGAAACTTTGAGGGACGAAAATGCAAGTAATCCATTTGGGTTGGGCAGATTCTTCGTAATCAAACCGACAACCACCCGGAGATAAAAACTATAGACTTCAACACTAAATTGGGCTTAGTCAAGAATATCGATTTGAAGAATTTGTGAGGACAGTGATTCATGTTCTTCCTGAGTCAGGATTACTTTATGCCATGGTTTAAAGGAGATTGAAAATTCTGATTCGTAGAATGCGTTCAGAGTATTGAAAATCTAAAATCTTCGTTTGATTTCGCTCAAATACACCAAAACTACCTAAAAACATACCAAAAATTACTGTCTTATTTATAGCAAGAAGTCTTGTTTATTTCGTAAAACTATTTAAGAACATTTAAACCACGAACTTTAAAACTTCTATTCTGAATGTAAGGAAAGAATTATACGACATTTTTCACTCGTTTTCAATAAAAATTAAAAGTTTTTACAGTGAAATAATGCGTACGACATCTATCAAATTCGCACTTTCCATTTATTGAGGTTTTACACCACGATTCCTGAGTTTTCATCGTCAATAACGATTTTCCTGAATCCCCCACCGATTTGCTGCTTCGAGAAGCACTTCCAATCCGTCGACCTCGTGCAATATGGATTTTCGAACTAATGCGAACATATGAGACATTTCTGAAAAGAATTTCATATGCGACCTCTTCCCCAGAACTTATAAACACGTTTCCAATCGTTCGAAATTGTGCTCTGGTTCCAAGGAATTCATTCTTGGGTTCATCCAAAGGAATAACCACCATAGGCTGCCAAAGGATAAGTAGGGTGCAGCTATCAATTCAGGTCTTGATCCTCGATGCATTGCAGATTTGTATGAGGCGCTACCAACTTCGTGTTCATTAAAAAAGCATGAAGGTTGAGTATTTGAAGGAGAACTTAGGTAAATCCTTTGGCATACTAAGTATTAACACTTCTTACCTTGGAAAAAGCTTGAGAAAATGCATGTAGAAAATGATGTCGAATAGTAAAAGAAGATAATAAGTGGTACGTCTTGCATTGAGGTGGTGTGTAAAGAAATATGATTATGAACCATTAATTACTGTTAGATCATCACATTTATATCACTATAATTTCTCCTTATACTAAAAGGAAGAATGTATTGATAATTATATTTGAATTTCAACTTAGCAAGAAACATTCGAATACTTGATCGATTTAGCCAACCGAGAAACCTATAAATCAAAAAAACTATGCCAATATTGATTCTAACTAATCTTGATATATAAGAATGAGACTAAAATAGAAATTCGATTGATTTAAAACGAGGGGAAAGATAACAAATACATAATATAGACTTTTTAGTCCTTGAAAGAGTTTTAAAAACCTCTACTATTCATGATTTAGGGGAGTAGTAGTATTAAGGGGAGCTCTTAATAGTACAAGATAGCCATTGCAATCAGCAGTTAAGATGAAATTTATATGAGAATATAGCACAAAGGAATAAAATATTGTAGAATGGGTTTCACAAGTATACCATCAGATCAATGATGAATACATTTCAACTAATACATTCTGTTGTATATAGCGTCTAGAAACCTATTCACCATAGAAGAAGAATAATAGGATGGGAATACAACAAGGCAAGAAGGTACTTTTCCGGCACCTTTCGTTAATCCTTCAAAAACACAACCTCTGCGAGCGTAACTATCATTAACCAGGTACCGCACTAAGCCACGTTACGGTCCCTTAACACATCCCGAACCAGACTCACGTCCTTCCCATTCAGAGAGAGAGAAGAAAGCGACAGAATCGGTCCCTAGAGAGAGGAACCAGTAACCTTTACCGCTGGTCAAGAGCTGCCCTTTACGAGCACACCCCCAAAAAGAAATTTCCACAAAAAAATGAGGTCCGAGAACTGGACACTGCGGAACTAACCTAACACACTTCATCTCCCTTCCTTTGAAAAACTTCAACCAGGAACTCAGCAGGCCGGACCCATCGTATCGGGCGCACCGAAAGATCAACACTTCACTCCACATTCAATCTCCGAACTGACACCACACACCCTCCCCGATAGGGGGTCCTCTATGTACGTAGCCACCGAACCATCCGCTGCACCCAAAACTGTGACGCGTAGGAGCACTAGCACACGATTAGAGGACTTTAGAGCACATCTTTCTGCACGGGCGCATCGAGGCCTCGTCGAGGAACGGAAAAAACACTCGTGCGGTACGGAGATTCGCACCGGTCTGTCTCCCCGAAGAGGAAAGTGGAGGAATGGGCGGAAGGAGGGGGGGTTCGGGCGGTGGGGAGAAGGGGGGGGGGGCGGTCCCCGTATTCTTGCAGCGTAGACTGAAAATGAGTCTTCGAGGGTATAGGTCGCGAGCTGCCGTGTTCGCGTCATCGAGTGAAGAGAGAACAGACGGGAATGTAGGAAAACGAGGGGAATGTGGGGAGGGGAGGGGATTAGGGGGAGGAAAGAAAGCGTGGAATTCGGATGGAGAGGACCGGGATCATCTTACAAGTCTTTCACGGAGAGGGCAAGGGTTCTTTAGGGCGTGGGAGATTTTATTTCGAGGGGACTGTCGAGGGTTCTTGGTGAGGACGTCGAGGAGGGTATTTCGTTGGTGAGAGAGGAAGGATTCCGATTTTGGATGGATTTTATCGGGAAAATTATAGGGCGCGGGGTCGGATATCGGGAGATTGAAAGTTGGGCGGAAGAATTAAGGGGCTGCCGAAATGAAGGGAAATTGAATGCTGATGTGAAGGGACATCTTGGCAGCCGGAAGGGTCCATCTTGGAAGATTTAATTTGCTCGTACCCTCATTAATGTTGACGAATTTTAAGTATGTACGCGATGAAGACTTTACCTATTTAAGAACTCAATTCCACTTCCAATTAACAACTGGATTAAACCAAAAACATCTTTAAGAGCCTTGATCTTAAAAATAATCTGTTACTTTCCATAAAAATCCAAATCTACCCTTTCAGTCATTGATTAAAGATTGCTTTATTCCCCTAAGCTCCAAATGAGAAAACCCTCATGAAAGCACATTATATACAATTCACAAATTATCATGTAAAATTACAACATCCTAGCATCGGAAACCATGGCTACCAGGTTACTAACATCAAAGCGTTGAGGCGTTGAACGTATCAAATTCTGATTCCACCGAATCAACCATAAATTTTACTTTTAATAGACGTCCACTGGTTTATCACCGAAGTAACTTTTTACTTACGCATTTTTCGGTCGCTTTGAGTTAGATTTAGAGGGAATCTAAGACCCAACTGTAACCTAAGGTTTAAAAGGCTCAAAGCACAAAAGGCTGAGAACTACAGTGATGGGATCAGGTCCCCGCTGCTCCATACCCCATTCTTCCGAGATTATTTACTACGAAATATTTCACCACTTTCCGTTTCTTTGAAACGAACCGGTGAATAGTAGAGGACAGTTACTTCCTGACAATTATGAATATATACGCGCTACGCTCAGGTGTTAACACTGTAAACCCATTCCCACCTTCAGAATAGTTCGAGATGGTCACAGAATTTGTGGCATTCACACCTGAATGCGTGTTTAAGTTGAATTTAATCGTACCAATGAATTGGTTTCCATAAAATTCCATACATTTAATATATAAAACAGCGTGTGTGGTATACGTGACACTCATAGAGTTCTCCTAGAAGGTGCGGTGGCGATGAAAATATTTGGGGAAACATGAAAAACTGGATTACTTAGGATGAAAAAAATATTATCGATTTCATACATTCCCGACATAAGGATTCGTATTTATGTGTTTCTCTCAAAAAAGATTTGTTCAGACTCAAGGTTGCTGTTTTGAGTTATTTTTATTTCTATCGAACGCTAGGAAATCGGGTAACAGGTTTACCACGATGGTTGAGGTCTTGAATACATTCTAACATAATAATGACAACCTTAATACAAATTCAACAATTAAATTAAAAAATAAGAAAATATGACATAATTGAACTTCCTGCGGCAATGAGAAGTCAGATATTTCATAAATAAATACAACAATGGTTAACTATTCGCATTAATTATCGAAAAAAATCTTAATTATTTACACATTATAAATTCAAGATGAATATAAATTATTATGTTTCTTGAATGGCATAGATGAGAAGACTTTTTAGTCTAATATTGCTTCAAGTAAAGACGTTTCTTAGATTCTTACATTCAAGTATATTTCGTAACGTAATTTTATAACGTCTTCTGGAAGGAGTATTTCCAGGAAGTGAATCAACAAAGCTATGCATTAGAAGCACCTAAATAGCGGTTAGATCCACTTCACAAAGAATTCAATAGCTGAGTTATGCATACATTAGCTATCCTATAGGAACTAAATCCTTCATAGCTCACACCGAAGGCGGAAGCTCTCTACCTTTCGGACATCTTAAGACTCCTGCAAAGCTCACAATTCTTTCTGCAGAGGGAGGCGTGGCAGGTAGATTCAAAGACCCGTGAGAAACACGTGAGACGACCAGCATAATTCGGATGCATAACGATAAAAAGCATCTTACTGGACCCATTTACCACTCAAATCTTATAGAACCGTTGAAAGCAGTTTTTTATTCATCCTCTCTTCTGATCGAAGACCGTATATTTTTTCCGATTCTCGACCCAGATTCACGTAAGTAATACCGACATTCTGGGAGAACGGCGAAATAAGGAATTCTGAGAGTAATGCACCGAAAACAATACCGCGCGGGACTCTGGAACATCCATCGAGACAATGAAGTGGCAAATTGATCGAAAGCCGTGGGAAGGGGAGCGAAGGAAGTGAGAGATGCAGAAACGCGACCTCTGCACATCCGCAGACACGCCGTCTGACTAGACGATGTCCGTTCCCGAAATAGAATTAGACGCGAAGGGTGTACTAGACGGCGGTCGAGAACAAAGTCCAATTGTAATTGGTTTCTGGGTTCTCGAATTTAGAGGGGTCTCGTATTTGACAACCGCAGCGGCGCCAGAGTATTTCCTCTCATCTATTTTGAGGTCCTTAATGAAGATGTGAAACGGGAGGTTTTAGTAAAACCCAGGGATTTGAGATTAAAGTTTGTCCCCCACTGTGAAATTCGTTTAAGAAAAGAAGTACCTCGCTGAAAACAAATCGATGTACTAGGAAACTCTCAGAAAACTTCTTCCGGAAGAAATATAATTCCTTCAACATTCAACTATAAAATTAATACACGACAATTACAGCCGAAATATTTACGTAGAATAGGCAAATAATGGTCGTTGTCAAGATAAACAACTTCATAGAAAACGTGAAAATAACGAGTGACATTATTCTGCGGATGATAAATGAAATACGTTAATTACGAACTTCAACATCAGAGAACATATTAGCTTTAAAATTAAACGCAAGTAAAATCTTAATCGACTGATAATTGCCTTCCACTCCACCCTATCACTTACTCACAAGATTTTCATCAACTTTCTTCGATTTCCCCTAAACCATCCAACGAATCTTCACCAATAACAGTAAATTGTCGATGATACAGAACATTAATCAAGCGTATGAACCCTTATAAATGCACCAATACCAAAAAATTCACTGTTAAAAATCAAAACTTACGCTTTGGCTCTGTATTCCGCTACTTCTAATTAACTTTCGACGCGAATACCACTACAAAAACCTTTCTCTCCAATAATTCTCGAAATTGAGTCAATGGCGAACGAAATGAAAACCTAAGAATTAACGATCCAGAGCGGAAATGTAGTAATTCATTCTCGATCCAGTTAGAAAGCTGTCGATTAACTGTTTTCTAGCCAAAAAAAGAGTGATTCAGCCACGGAGAGATGACTTACATCCTCAAAAGAATAAGGAGATATTGAATGAAACCAACAATTACTTTCAAGAATAATAAACAACTGTAACGACGCAAACCGTTGCACTTTCTCCACAATCACGGTTCGTATTCGACCAACAATGCAATTGGCACAATAATGCACCCTCTCCCTTTCGCTTTACGAGATAAAATCTTTAAATTTAAGATAAAGTACGGGAAGCTAATGCACAGTTCTACTTTCCACTCATGAAAATTCTACCGAAGGGGTAAAGGAACCTTTATCTGCAGCGCTTGGCATTATCTTAGAATAAATTATTGGTCACCCATTGTTGATCCTTGGACAGGAAGCGGTGCAGAAACCCCTTCGAGAGATACGGTGCTATGGGACGTTGTTAGTAAACAGCAAGAGTGTGTGTGGACAGGAGGAGGTTGATCTGTACTTCTAATGAATACGCCAACGAGACGATAAGTGAATGAAATCTCGCAATCACATGCTGAGCTTATAAACAGACCGATTTCGCAAGCAATGGGTCGCGAAATGTTGAAACGGTTCCGCCGAAAATGCTACTGAAAATATTTTAAGATGATATTAGCGAAGGATCAAGGAAAATGGCTTAGAATAATGTGAAAAGTAAACAATGACCTGAAAGGTTTCCAAGGCGTTTAGAATAGCGAGCTTAGAAAAGGAATTCACGAGTTATTATTTGTGAGTTTACGTTTGCTGCCATAAAATTTATCTGCGAAAGTTTTGAAGTTTTAATTGATACGGTATTATATTCAATAAAGGTCTAAAAAAATTTGGAGAAAATAGGAATATAATTGTTGTTAAATTGAGAGATAAAAATAAAATTACATGGGCGAAATTTTTTATCTAAACTTTCAATCGATTAAAAAATTATCATAATTTCACAGAAAATCATACTTAAAAATAAAATTACGCATTGAACTGTTTACATCATAGAACTTCCCATGAATAAATGTTAAATTGAGTTACCATGGTATCTGGATTCGAAGGAAGGCATTATAACACATGTGTAAACAGTATTTCGATTTAATACTAGTAACTATGGCAAACAAGTAACTAAAAAACAAGGATTTATAGACTAATCATGAAAGATAATAACAGCAACTTGTATCGGCAAAGAAGTCGCAAAATTTTTGCACCAAAACGCAAATATATTTAGAGTTGTACTCCCTAATTTAATTTTCGCGCTAACTCAATATGCATAAAAGAGACCACTGGGGAAGACGGTGCAATTCGCTATGTCCGTAGAAACTCCATAAGAAACGTTGCATGTCCAGAGTCCAAATTTTTGAAAAGGGGGAATGTTTGCATCGGTATGGCAGAAAGGAGAATGAACTCGCATAAAGTCTCTCTCATTGGATTAGAGTGAAACTTATGGCTTCTGGGACCCTAAAATAATACTTACAAGTGAACTAGGTAAAGTTTATGGGGGAGAGAAGATTAACGTAACAGGATTACGCACAATTTACTGCTGCGAAATATAACGCTTGAATCTTTTCAATCCGACATTTATCTTTATTCGTTCGATCAAAGGGGACGATGAAACTTGAGAACAAAAAAGATACGTTGAATAAACCTCTTACATAACAAATAGAATAGCTAAAACATAAATTTTTGAAGTTAAAAGCGAAATTTCATAAGTATAATATATAATAAAAGAATACGATGACTGTTGATACAATAGGTCGATTGTTACGCGATGACGCTAGATCAGCGTTATCCCAAAACATTTGAAAGGATTCATCAATTTTACTTTCACTTTCTCAGGCTTGATCGAATGTTTAGCATCGTATAAACAACATAAAACTCCTTTAAGAGCACAAATTCATTGTCCAAAGACAATACCTATTTTAATTTCATATAAGACATTCTTTTACGTTAGCTTTTTATTTCCTAAATAGTAATGTATATTAGACCAAATTAAAGAATATTCATGTCACAATCTCAGGTACAAACTTTAACTAGGCCCCAGTTACTATATTCTCTTACAATGACCAAACAATAATGATTAAGAGAGACTAATAATGAACGCATTATTGAATTAAATTTATAATTAAAAAAGGGGGTTAAAAAAGTCACATAATAATATGGTTACAAAAATGCAGCAATATTAAAGCAACAACAGCGGTAACACATAATTCAACCTAATAAGAACTTAACAATGACTCAGTTATAATACTATATGAAAGCGATCCAAAACCGGTGACTAAGTGAAAAAATGAGTAATCGGAAGCAATAACTGTGAAAGTGTTTTGAAATATATTTTACGCAAATAGGACATATTTGTATTCATTTATTTCAATTTTGCAACAACAACTTGCTGTTAATGATGAACAATTCTTTGAAACAGTAACTTTGACTAACAAATTACACTCGGAGGTACTCCACTGAAATGGTAAATCGCTTTACCAAGAGCGGTAACATATGGACTGTTGAAAGAAAGAAACAGGGTCACAAAAGGGACAAATGTTCCCCTTTAAAAGCATCAACTATTGCTTCCTGTGTCCCTTTGAGCTTGAAGCATTTAGCAGCGATTTCAATTCATTTCATTCTTTTCACAATTTCATACGGATAAGTGTTGTGTAAACATTCTTTCATTTGTCTATCTTTTCATTATATTTTCTATTCTACGTCTAGAAAAAGTATCATGAACAACAAAGTACATCCACTTTATAGGAATTCCGAATTGCCGTAACGGGGAGATTTAATTAAAAGATCCCCCACCACTTCAAGCATTCAAATTCCAAACAAATAAGAGGTATTCAAAGCTATTGAAATACGTATAATTACTTTTTTATCCTTCAATGTTACGAGAGACATTTTAATGAAGCATCTGCAAACGTGGCCTACAAAAGAATGGGTTTACAAAATGACATTCAACCCATATTTGCAATATCCCACACTCTAGAAAAGTATGACTAATAATAAATTTACGTAATTCCAACGGATATTTTAATGAAAAACCCAAACGAGCGTAAAAAAAGTCATCTGAACTGACCCGCTAAACTTAAGAACTCCACATTTCTAATGTGTTTACACCCAAACGTCACAGCACAGTTATTCAAAACTTTGACAAAAATATTCCCGCGAACTAACGGTCAACCACGAGTGAAGCAGACGTACGCAAACAAGATGCGAATTCCCCTCTTAGGCCAATGTGCTAAACGGTTGCTGACGAATAAACAACCACTATTTACGAGTTTTTTCTTCCACAAAAGAAATAGCAGAAAATTACAGGAATTCGCTAAGAGAAGAAAACAGAAGTTTTTTTTAGTGGTCAAAAATACGAAAACATTGAGACACTGGTAATATGATTGTGAGAGTATTTATATGCCGAAACCTTCATTAGGCCAATGAACCTTTTACGAGTGTCTTAAAAAAAACCGTGTCTAATTATAACTGCTGTTAAAATATATAAATTGGTTTCTACTAATTAAGGAAACAATAATGAGAAGTTTTTTCATTGCTTGGATATTCTGGAATGATAGAAAGACAATCGCAATTCAAGAATTATATACACAAATACAATTATCGAAATAATAGACAGACACGGATTTACTGTTGGGAAGCAATTCCAACGTTCAAATAATCAATTTTAACCAAACGAATAATCCATAGAAAACAATTCAAATTGAATTTCAACTCTGGCATGTGATTACTTGAGCATATGAATACGATATTGAACTGCTATACGTCTATATTCCATTCCGGTGTTGGTACCTGTTCGACCAATCACAGCAGTACCGGTTTCTCTTCATACGCTTACTTCGAAACGCTAAAACTTTTCACATTGACAATCGTCATATTTTATCATCATTACTATCCTATGCTTCCATTTCTAATATTTACGTAGAAATAAATTATATAACAACACTCGATAATGATTGTAATCCGTAGTTAAGGAGTTACGTAGACTGAGCGTCAATTAATCTTAAAAAAGTTACGTATTCTCGGAAAAAGAAAATGAAATTAAAGAACATATAACTTTTTCCGGTTCTCGGTTTATCTATACACTGATTTTCTCGCGTTATGTTTAGGTTATCGACATTTAAGTCAATTCCAATAATATTCAGGATTTCGACAACACATTTCAAAACCAAATCAACAATAAGCAACCAATTACCGAGTCAACAAAAGGGAACCATTGTTGCGTCAATAATCTAAGCACAATCGAAACAATATAATCCCATAACGACTCAAACCGGTTCGCTTCTATCCAATTTATTCACAAACAAATAATGTCAATTCAACTCGGACATGCGACTTTCATCTCTATCGACAAAAAACTTCAACAATTCCGCAGTCACTTTCGAGGAATGGTTTCCAAGGGCGACTGCTGAAGAATGCGCCTTCAAACACTTCCGCGTCCATTGCATTATTACTTTCGTTTGTAGAAGATCCGTTACTCCATAAATCCTTCGGAAGGCGGATGGGAAACACATTTAAGGCGATGAAGATAACTTTTCCGTCTGAGGAGAAATCCAATTAAAACTTACGGGTTCGCCATATGCGAAACGAAAGCTCCTTGCCTTAATTTTATCGCGATATCGGGTGTTGGTTACCGCTACCTTACCTAGACCAACGAAACATTTTTTTTTCACTTCTATAATGATACACTTTTGATATAGAAAAATTATCTTGTGATTACCAGTGGCCATGTGGATTTTATTCCTATAAGGTTAGGAAATACCTCATTCCTCAACTAACTTTAGAGGTAAAAGGTAGAAGGTATAAAGTGTTTTACGTACTTTTTTGGCGAAAAATTAGCTGATTACGACTGGTTACTTGGATAAATGTAAAATAGATTCGACCTTGCATGACTTGGATGCATGGATAATGCCTATGAATCCTTCAACCACAATCCACAATCCTTTACGAGTACTAACACCCACTCACTATTTTTTCCGCAATAAAATGCAAATGAAAATCCTTAACAAAATATTTTACGTGAAATTCTCAGCAATAGAATTCGGTAAAGGTCGACTCCACCGAAAATTTTCAAATTCGACCGGATATTAAAAAAAAACATAGAAGTTTCCACCCTTTCCAATGGAGACGAAATAATTTAATTTAACTTTGACATTTCCTTCATAAAACTAACTGAACCTATTTAATGAGCTGGAAGGATTTACTCTGATTCAAACTTAATCGGATTAGTAGATTTCTTGATCCCACCATATTTTTTCATTAGTGACGTCCTTCTAATAAATGCAGACATTATTGTTTCCTCTTGATAATCATTCTTTTAATTAAAAAAGGATGACGGAAAAGTTCAAATATTTCATGAGATACTGAAATAATAACTAACATTATTATTCGTTACAGTATCATAGTACGTATCAAATAAAATCTTACTTTTTGTTCAGCTAGTACTCGTTAACTGCTGCGCATACGGTACCTTATGATTCCTTCATTCATTAATAGCAGCAGTGGGTAAAGAGAGCACAAAAAATGATTACGGTAAACGACTCTATACTGTTGTTGTCTTCCAGTGCCTTGTTCTTTTCAATGTCGTAGCAGAGAATTTATGAAAGGAATGTATGCATGCATGTATGCTTAAATGTCGGAGAGTTCTCGACGAAATCAAATTAAAATTAAGCATTAGAATAGGCAATTTTAATGAGGAACTCAACGCATTACGTACTATAAATACATTGAAATAACGCAGGAAATGTTATTGTTTTACCAAATGATATAGTCAACCAAAAAACAATAACCTAAGTTCGTTTTCAGTATCCTTAGAATCTAAATTGTAATTGAGTAATACCCATGAAAGCCTACGCTGAAGAGAAAATAAATCGAAAAGATTACAAGTGCAGACGACCTTCATCAACATTAATAGACAACATCTAATAACATTTTTTCTTAACGACCACCGAAGAAATTCAAATATTCCAGCAGAGCCGTTAGGTTTAGCATTCGACATTAGGAAGTACGACGAAGACGTTGAGAGATTCAAATTTTAATAGGACTTCGGGGAAGGGGAAGTTCTTTAATCTTTCCATTGGACTCCCTCGACTTTAATTATCTTCCCCTACTTGAGTCCTTCGCGAAATGAACCCTCATCTTCGAGGAGGGCGTCGATCCAGCAGCTGTCCCCTTGTGAATCACTCCTTCCCCTCTTCTGCAAACGGGTGCAGTCTATCTCAACTGCTGAAGACGCGCAGGCCATCACGCAGCCAAGGGAAGAATACTCGGAAAAGATCGTATCACTTCGCGATAGCAACATGGAACAACAGTTGCAGAGCGTGGTCGTTGACAAGGGAACTGGTTGACAACATGTCAACAAATACAGCCATCGCAGGTCAACATTGGGTTCGAGGGAGCTATGAATCCTCTGTCAACGGAGCAGAAGAGATAGCTAACGCCCTCCATGAAGGTTTACTATCATCAAACTGTTTATGGAAACTTAGAGGAAATTTACCCGATAATTTTCTGGGTTGTAAACATGACGAATTAATACGTGAGAAAGTAGCTGGAAGATGTGATATGACGCATATGAACACATCAACTGGTGATTTAAATAATCTCTATTTAAGTTAATCACAGAACAAACAGTTTAACATTATAATGATATTCTTGATTCATTTTTCTACGACCTAAAATTATTCTCATGCTAATATATTCAGAAAAATAAGGAAAATTACAAGATCCTTGCAAGTCTTCGACAACATCTCTACTCCAAGTCATTTAAAATCCTGTCCTTAATGTCTGTTTTGAAATCTTTAGCCTTCAAATTTTGTAAATTGAGAGACAATCAGCGATTAAACGTTTCTCTTTAAACCTTCTTGAGTAAACCTAACACACTGAGTACATTCTACACAATATTCTCCATAGTAAAGAATACATTTAAATTTAATTTCGTAACATTTAAATGAGTCAACACGATTCTTATCAAACAGTTATTATAAGTAATTATTATAAGACTCGAGTAACTTTATCGGAATGATAATAGCTCTTTATGTAAAGCAGACTTCTTCCTAAAAACTACGTAAAACTGTAACTTCATAGTAATATATAAACATATTTTATTGATCACGATATTTCACCGTGAAATGAATTTTTTTAATTGGTACCGAGTAGAAAGGATTAAAATACGAGTATTAAATACGAAATTCCCCGTGAATTATTCACATTCATACGAAGAAACGCCATTCATTCAGAAGAAAAACGATACGAAGACGGCAAATTCAGACGACCGGTTTCGGCGCAATGATTCCATCCACAGGGTATTACATTTTCCTTGAAAAATAAACAGGGTATAAGCGTCTTTCGCGGCGAAATTCGAGGCAATATTTTCCTGAGAGGGTGATGGTTGAACGTATTGGCAATACCATCTTCTGGACCGATGGATGGCTTTCGGCAAAACAAACCCATCCGCGCAGGAGAGCTCTCCAAGATTTTCTTGGGAAACTTGAGAAGGCCGAGGGCAATGGCCAATAACGATGGGAAAACCACCCTTCTGGAATTCTAGAAGCGAGTGAAAAGAGTGGAATTCCAGAAAGTGAGAAGATGCAAAAGCACAGCATGTTTTCGAAGATCAAGGCAAAAAATATTTCGGAGATAACATTCGGTGAAAGTACCCAATTTCTCGAATGACAGTTGAGCCCAACTTCTCCGTTTTACAAGTTACCATCGCTCACTAACTCTCTAACTTAAAGTATTTCATAATTTCCTTACTTATTGATCAATCAAAGCATACATAACGCTGCGTATATTCCTATACATTTACATAATTTACTACACCCCATTTTTCGTAATTACCTTAGAATATAATAATTCAACTTTTCAAATACTGAACACTTTTTACGTTCCTAGAATAATTTTACATATATATTGAACTTCTTTTATTGTACTCATTACCTCACAATCACCTCGTAAGTCAGGTAAGGTATTAGTGCAATCAGTGAATAAATGATCTTTTACCAGGCGAGCTTAGCTTTGTCTTCCTTAAAGACTTCTTGTCCTCGCTCTGGTGTATTGACCACTTGAGAGAGAGTATTAAAAACCTTTATCCGCCCCGAAAACTCATATTCATCACCACGGTTATTTTGATTTCATGGCAACAACGCCGTTGCCATGGATGTGTTTATGAAGTGATTACATAACAATCTTTTTTAAATTACGAAAAGAACAATACTAGAACACAATGTGTAATTCACCACTGGCACAATGATGGATGCGTTCTTGAAATATGCAGTAGACTATTTTAGAGAGTTTCAAAGGAAGAGGTAAGGGCTTCAGAATTAGTCACGGGACATTTAAAAAGTCTGGAACGGTCACCCACGCACTCAACTAAGGGGCTACCCTGATTGTCAGTATAAGGTTTCACTCCTGTGAGTGGATTCCAGACCATTTTTTTCCCTTCAGCCCAGTTTAACAAGGGCTTACGCATAAAAAAAACTATGAAACCATCACAAAGAACAATCTACTGCATCTCTTAGAGAAGCTGACAGATAAGACGAGGGTTTGACATTCTTGTGAAAGAAGGTGGATATAGACTAGAATTCTACAAATACGCACTTAAAATAACTCAATTACAAAAATGAAAGAGGGCAACCTTTAAACCCACAAGACACAAACCACGCCTCGAAGAAGTGTAAAACGAGAAATTTCGTCCGCAAACTTCACGAGCGTTCCTTCGGAATTCTTAAAGGCGTATGGCAGGTGATGCGGGGAGTCCGACCGGAGGATTTTTTCCCACGCCCGGAGGCAAACAAATATGCCGATACACAAAGCCTTTCCGAAAGAAATGACTTATAGTTCTGACGACCTCCGCAGATGCAGGTCGTAATCTTCGGATGTGGGGGTGGTCGCCGAAGACACCCGACACTGGGGCTATAACTCTTTCCAGATCCCGATGGTTAAAAGAATCCAGGGCCGGTGATAATAGCGTGATAGTGAAGAGGGACTTTCCTTCAACCTAGACCCCTTTGGAAGACCACCCAACGCCGTTTTTTTTCCTCGAGAACAACCCGAGCGATTTTCTGAGAGGCCAAAATGAATGTGTGAAAGTTCTAAATTAGGAGTAAACGTTTTGTTGAAATTGGACGATTTTGACAATCACTGGAAACTCGAGTTTAAGTTGTGAAAAAATTTAGAAAAATGTTTCCTGTTTCTAATGGTTCCTACCACAACCGGACATCTGGAAATACAATACAATAAGTTTTAAGTGCTAAATGTAAAATTGATTTTGTAATGAAATATACACTGCAAAGTTAAGTGGCGAAGTTTTTGCGATGTTAATATTTAAATAACAGCCCTGAGGTCGAGTATAAATTATACCATTGAGGAACATCCCTTAAATAATGATATTCAAATAAAAAAAAGGACTTGGCTTCTAATTTGGTTTGAAATAAATGTGTCACCTTTCCGCGGCGAATATTCAAAATTAAAATTTAATTCTGATATAAGAAGATGGTGTCCACCGATATGATATCTTCATATATAATAATACATTAATAATTGTATTATGATTACTTTGACCTATATTGCAACGTAAATTTTAAATTTATTTTTCGTTAACTAGGAAGAAATAACAAAGTATAAGACAATCTACACACACCTACATTGATACCTAGTGCCAACACGCCAATGAATATAATAATTGCTGAAAAATTCCTCCAGTAAAAAGATCTAAAATCATACGTGCACCTAGAATCCGCAGGTGCAGCAGAACCCAAAATAAAAGAACCATCAACAACAACACTTGGGAGGGCAGTGGCACCTACCGCCTCGATGACAGAACTTCTGACAGCTTCTTCCTTCATCGTACATCTACAACGGGATAGTCATTCGCAGAGAGTGTCTACATCGTTTCGGAATCAACAAATGGAGAAAACGCCCTATGATACATTTCGTGCAGACGTGCCGCCCTCGCGAGCACAAAAAACGTCTCATTTTTACGAAGATTACGAAGACGAATTCCGATCCTCCCATCGCTGCGGGGCATAGGGAAGGAGATGAAAGAAAGTGGGGGCTTTTCTACGGATGCCATGCGCCGAAGGGTGTCTTCGCCGACCGCAGAGAGGGCGTCGTAGTTTCCTGAAACCGCTGCAGACCGTTATATAGAGAGAGGTCCCGCCATAATCTCCCAGAAAGAAAGAGAGGAAAAAAGTTTCCCAAGGCTACGTTCACATGAACGGAGGCCTGGCACATACCCCGTGTTTTTTTTGGGCCACCGATGAAGATGATGCTAGGGAGGTGAATTCCAGCGGCGGGACGAATACGTGTCGCTATGAAGATCGGCTTTTAAAGAGCGACCCTACGGGGCGTGGACGTGTCGCTGGCACGTTACTGCTCTCTGGGAGGGCTTAATGAGCGACAATGCTTCCAATAATTAGTGAGTGTTGCAGGGCGGGGCGATTGTTGCTGGCGCAATTCATTGTTTGGGCACGTTCTTGAAGGACTCGTGCTGGAAAGGCGAACGCTGTTGACTATGGCTGTATTAAGAGATAATTGAAGCCTCTAATACGATGAGAAGTTGGGCAAATTTAAAGTATGAGGAACACATCTTTGATGATTTATTTGAAATCGTATATTATTAGTTGGTCAATGGAAAGAACCAATGAATGATAAAAGAACTGAAGAAGCATCTGACATTTAATTTCTCATTTAATAACGTATAGGGATTTTTTTCGATCTATATAGCGTGTTTAGTATCAAAAGATACAGTTTTATACAGTATTTAACTCATTGCAGAGCTTGATCAAACGAATTATTTCAGTTATTAAAATGACGAGACTGAAAACGCATTAAATTCAACGACAATATTTCATTAACTCTTGACGTAATAATAGTATCTCAGACACTAAAAATATCGCAAAAAATAACGGAAAAGCCTCCAAAAACCTCCGTAAAAGAAAGTCCTTCGTAAAAAGGAAGTATGAGAACATCCGTGACTTCCTTCAAAACTGAGGGATAAGAAGTAAATATATCTTCCTTCCTTAATGATCTCATTGGGTCTGTTTCCTCGAAAAGGACAATAGTATAATTAATTATCCAATTAGAGAGAACATAAGGTTATAGTAAATTCTAATAGCTTTTACATTAAAAGGTGAATTTTAACTATACTATATATTTCGAGGAATGATATTACTGAGTTTCTAACTGCAGATACTTTTTAAGAACTTTATCTATCAAGAAGTGGAGTAGGATGTTTATAAGTGACTTCCCGAGGAAGTGCATCACAAAGATTAAGCGAGACCTTTACTTCCTTGCACCACAAACAGCTGGCTTCCTTAACACTCGAGTCAATCGATCTCATATACAAATAACCAAGGAAACAAGGGAAGGGAAGGAACAAGGGAAATTTTGCAAAACAACTTTCTTCATCAATCATTAATACAAGTATTCCAAAACAAGATTAATAAATACAGTATTTCTCTGCTTATTAAGAGCACGCAAATATATTATCCACCTTACTATTAATATAAAGACGAATTCTTATTTATATTTGCTTACATTATTCTTTGGTTATCCAATATATTTTAAGATATAATTAAGTCGGAATGGTTCATAATGGTTGGGATAGAACGAAAATAAATAATAAGTGAATAACACAATGAATGAAATCATACATCGATCAAATAAAATAGTTCGAAATGATTCAGAAAACACACACAGTTCAAAATCAACACCAGTAACCACTTTCGCGTGTTTTCCATTTATTAGATCTCAGATCCGACTCTAAAACTTAGACAATACACACAAATTGGTTTAGCACTGATATGATGACGGGGAACAGTAGGTCAGTTTCGATTTTCATCAAATTAGACCCTTGAAGCTTTATTTAAGGGAGCATTGTACGGAGTCAATTAGAATATGTGACGTTCACTACCTCAACATTTAATTTAAATGGGCATCGGATAGCTTACTATGGCAGGAACAAAAGCAAAAATACGAGATAAATGAGTCGTAGAAACTAAGGATAGTTAAATAACTTTCAATGATTCAATATATTGATAACATATATTCAAATAATCTTCATGGCTTCGACCTTCAAATGGACGAAAGAACGACAAAGAATAATAATCTAGAAACTACTAAAACCACGGCAATAAACCCCAGAATTTCCTCCACTCCGTACGGTACTTAACTTTCCAATCATTCCCGTAATGGGTCCAACCGGCGAGGCTAAAGACCTTTTCATAAGTTTTCCTTCTGACTTCATGAATGACACCGAATTCTGTCGGTGTCCTCGCGCGGGTGCCAAAAAATTCTTCTGCGTATCAAAACTGGCACCTTCACAGCGATCTGAAAATCAGTGGGTTACCACGTGACCGGGTCGAGTAACTGAACCGAGTTCGAAAATGTTATTCTGATGAACAAAGGAGACAAAAATGCGACGGGAATTTGCATAACGCACAATCGTGGAACCGCAAAATACAGAGAAGGTTGATAATGAAGCGTGAGAGATGACGAGAGAGAGCTTCGCAAATCGAAACCTTTTCTGTCGATTTAATTCAGCGACACCCTAGGGCGAGTCGCGAACGTGTCGCTATGACAATGGGGCAAAAACAAGAGTAGGACAGGAGGGACGTGCCGTAGGAGGGGAAAGAATGCCTTGGTGAGGATGGTTATTTTGGCTTAATGACCTCTTCATATTTGGGACGATGAACTTGCTGGTCGGCGAAAACAACTCGAACCAGCGACCTTCGGGAGGCGGTGGGCGTCGCCAGAAAGGGAGGACACTAACGCTGAAGATTTGATGGTTTTGATGCGTCGAAATGGACTCGTTGGAATGGAAAAGGTCGGAAATGGCTTTCGCAGATTCGGCGTCAGAGGCTTTTCACGCATTGGTCTGGATAGATGACCTCTAGAAATAGTGCTGTCCATTCGTTAACTCAATAACAACCGACCCTACCATCCTCTCTAAATAAACAAGTCTAAAATATCTGAATAAAACATGTAATGAGATAATACTTAACATACTACTAAGAACAAAATATGCCGATTTAGTACTGAATAAATAAACTACATGTTCCCAGGTTCAATTACATGGTACCTCATACTGATGATAGATAAAATCGCCACACTTTTGAGATTTGGACATCACTGTCAAGTAAACAAACATTTAAGTAGCTGTTTTAACATTCATAATAACAAAATTTTAAAAAATTATTCAAATAATGTTTATAATGAATAAGAAAATTCATTCTCATGGCACGATTGTGATAAAGGTCTTGCTTATTTCTTTCCTCACTGAAGATTTGAAAGCTAAAGGTATATGTTTGAAGGCACATGAAAATAATTTTTGGTTCAATAACCTTAGAATAAAGAGGAAATAATTCAACTCTAAAGGAAGATGCCCGAAAATATCAAAAAAGAAATTTCCAATCAACATACAGGAATTGCTTTAAGTTTAAATAGAAAACTAGAACAAGTAAATAGTCAACACTTACAAACTCATTTAAGATGGTCGCTCAGACTTATATTTTGCGAACCTATTTGGCTTAAAATTCGCAATCGTTTGCGAGAAATTTCATGGGTTCACAATTCCATTTCTCCTAAACCCATTTTCAGCGTGAAATTTCAACTTAAATTGGTCTAACGGCCTAGTCACAATGAGTTAGTCATCCCATCCATTTCACGGTAGTATAAAAGAGATTTGACTTTCTTCACTGTTGAACGTCCAAAAAAGCTTTTTCCTAATCATTTGAGGATGATTCACTTGCTGTACGAGAATAATAATGTATCTATAAAAATTTTGCTTGAAATTAAAAGTTCATATGCTCTCTATATATAATAAACGATACTTGAAGATAAAAAAGTATATTTTATAAACCAATTGGATAAAGAAACTAGAGAAAACTATATTCAACTTAATCAAAGGGAGTTTAGATCTGTTAAAAGCAATAATACATCATCAATAAACTCTATCCATTCCATCTATAAATTCTATCCCAATCTATAAATATAAATTACAAATCTATTCCTTCACCTTAGCAGTATAAGAAAAGGGGATCAGCCATATCTACAATCGTCCGTCTATAATAATCCACGTTGCCATGGAAGTAGGAAATGAATCCAATCTACTTCAGAAGGCACCGCTAAATCGCAACCTTTACCTTGGAAATGAAAGAAAAGTGGATCAGTCGATAACGACATCGGAAAGCGATCAAAATTACACGAGAAATAGAACTAGAAGATGAATCCAATCTACTTCAGGAGATACCTCAAAAATTCGCCACCTTTTACGGGCGACCTTGGATCGCTAAAACGGTACACGGGCAATTTTAGGAAACAAGAATATAAGAAAGCTATGATTAATAACCCCTCCTGGAAGGAGAAACAGATAAAAAAAGCGCCTCGGAGGAATCCAAAGAAGAACATTGGGTTGCGGTTTGGCGGTGGATGATTTCGACTCGATGGAAACGGGACCTGTGCACAACTGAAAAGATTCGTTCTTCTCAAGGCGTGTGTGCAACTACTGAATCGAAAACAAACACAAAAAGATATCTCCTGCGATAGATGGGACATGTAGGAGATTCCCACGCTAAATTCCTTCGCATATCGCGTGATGACGCCTCGTGAAACGGGAGCGCCTTTTGTTAAGGCGGGGATAACTAATTCAAGACGGATCAAAGGAGATACAATCCGGAAATCGACTTTGTTTACCGTTGCCCAGGGTTGCTATGGGAAGATTCTTGTGCGATTCTTTTGAATTGTTGTTGATGTTTCTTTTTATCGGAATAAAAGTATCTCGTAAAAGTAAAATGTGGAGACGTTAATGAAATTTTTAGGATGATAACACAGATTCCTTAGCATTCATTTACTTGCGGAATATTATTAAAAATGTAGACAATACCGAGAAGTAATTATAGAAAACCGAGAAAAATACAGTGACGTCAATATTCAATTAATAATATAAAAAAGTCTAAATCAAATCTGATATATTTTTTAGTTTAGTATATTAAATATTCAACTTCCATCACCGTTAAATGGAAAATTTTCCGCATTATTGCGCAAAAACAGTTTTTTTTTCATCCGCCGATAGTAGTCACAAAACCGTTCGATTACGACAGAGATTTTATCAGCATAATAGTCTAATAATTAACAACGCTTATTGAAAAAAAAAATCATAACATAAAGAGTACTATCTCACTATTTTAATCACTAGTTGAATATACACTTGTATAATTGAAATTAAAAATGTTAACTATAATAGATTCTAAAATTCATCGGATGACTGGATTCTGACGTAAAATTTCCTTCAGACAAAAATTCATCGAGAAAAGAAAACGTAATACGTCCCACGTCGATACATATCGACCGACCTATATCCATACGAAATAGCTGCGATGTGCAAACCATACGTAACCATGGAGATCGAATTTAAATTCGTAAAATTCAAAGGGAAAACAGTTTGAGATATTCTTCATCCATTGTCCTCTTTTCATACGTTAAATTTGGCAAACCCATTAATGAGTCCGGCTGCTAATGAGGCGCGAAGGAAAAGTTCCGCAATTACGGATACTGACCTGAATCTCATTCCTTCAAAACGAACATTACTATCAAAAGCGTTTAAAAGTGATCGATAACGAAACACTTCCGGTAGTCTTATCCGCCTATTAAGAAGGAGAAATTAGTTTTTCTGCTCTGCTGGAGATCATCTTAGTGATTCCTCCATGATCAATAACGTTATATTTAAGTTAGTTTCTTTGACGACCACTTTTTTGATGTATGCGATGGCGTTACGTAATGAGAATGTCTGTGATACGTTACCATGGTTACCATAATACATTACGTCACTCGGAAGACTGTTACGTGCTGTTACAAACATCGTTATAAACAGTGTCGACACCTCTAATTAAAAACAAAGGTATTTTAATCGTACACCATAATTACATGTCTGCCAATAAGTAAGATAATTCATAAACGCCTGAATTTAAGGCGATCAAGAACTATGCTCTATCATCCTAACTTTCTCCAACGGTAAATATATGTCGACTGAACGCCTGCCTCAAAAGAATTCACCCTAAAGGCATTTTTGGAACCTCATCTTCCTATTTCATAGGCTAAAAATAGGATCAAAAGAGAATTAGGCGTACTAGACAAGATGAGGAGTGAGTTTGTAGTATACAAGTAATCAATGTGTACTTATTGACGGTAGATTAAAATTCATAATAGCATAATAAAGTATCCTATGTGAATATAAGAAATAGAACTAAGAAGTAGGACGTTTTCAGTCCATGTTAAAATGTCACTGAGTTATTGGTACATTTAGCTCTGAACACGAGATTTATATATAGACAAAAAACCGAAAAAAGTTGGAGATGATTTTCTCACAGAAAAAGTGTAGCGGTACGGTCGGTAATTTTGGAAAATGCTTGTCACACTCACACCTTTCAAAGATTTTTTTACGATTATACAGTTACCTTGGACATGATCGTAAAAAAATTTCGAAAATATCGATTTTTTAAGTAGATACAATCTTAGGTGGTAAATAATAAAATCAATTGGAATCAAAGGAGAACAGGATTCATAAAAAAAACATTCGAGTTTCCAATAATACACGCTAAAAACCAATCATAACGTATTGAAGAATATACGTACTATAAAACAACTGCAAACTAAGACTGTATTCTTAAGATGACTCAGTATTACGAAGAATAGAACGCATTGAAAACGAGGACAAAATTTAAAAGTATGCAAGAAAAACGTGAAATATATTATCTCGTGAATACGTTAGCATCATTTCTCTATAATTCTAGGGAACACTAATCTGACGTATTTATTCAGAAAGTGAGTCAACAATCGACTTTCCAACAATACTATAGTCTTCGGTGGACCAATAATAATTTGACGCTAAGGTAAATAAGAGTCTCCATTGTTGACCTTGTTCAGAGCTTATTTTTTTTACTTTCACCACGCGCCTGCATACGAATTCACGATCTTAAACAAATGTGGGACATTTTAAAATGAGAAATTCTAGTTTCCTCGAAATTTTACCATATTTACATACTGAGGAACACAATGTGTGTGTTCTTGGTATTATCCCCGACTTCAAAATTAAAACCACAATTTAGAAAAGAGTTTTTTATACGAACAAACGAGAGATAACGAGGCGATTCGTGATCTCTCAATCTGAAAGCAAGGGCACGAATCCATCAAACTTTCGATTATAATACGTTTTTTTATTTTAAATGGGCCACAAATTTGGGAATAAAAGATTCGAAAAGGTAAAATTTTAAAACTGTGCTAATATACTCCTTTCTGAGTATATCGTTAAGTATTACACCTCAATTTCACAATTTTTACGAGTTATTCATTGAACATGATTTAAGAATGAGCACTTTAAGACGAATAGGTTTTTCAATTCAATCGACAACCTTGGAAAAACAGACCGTACAGATTCCAGTAAATTTAAAAAGAGAATGGTTTTTCAAATGTTTGAGCTTCCATTAACAATTGAACTAATTTTTCTCTCAACAATTGACAAGTGATAAATAATTTCCAACAATGTATACTATACTTATTAAGATAAAATAATGAACATACTACGCAAAAGTAACTAATTCACCTTATTCAAAAACAAATATAAAAGACAAATATACATACATACGAATATTGTATGAGTAATTAAATTCTACTTACACGATATGCTAAATTAATACGTCTTATTCTTCGTATTTTAATTTAGGATTTTTAAATGACGTTATAAATATGATTGAACTAAATATGCGTCCACTTTTTGGAAAATTATTAATACGTGTGAAACGTTGGAAACAAAATCATTATTAAGATATACACTCTTATGAACTTCTATCTAAAAGTTCCGAAAAAGAGCAAAAAAATTTAAAAAACATAAATCGAAATATAATTTAGGTTACTAACACAAATATAATCCTCATAAACCATAGCTACAGCCTGACTAAGATCCGCTTAGGTTCTAATACGTTCTAGGAACCTCACTTTCCCTCCACCTGAACTAATCCCCCAACCATCACCAACGGATAATCGAGACACAGTCAAGTGGGCACCTCCTTCGATATATGGGTCGATTGCGAGCGAATTTCAAAGCAAAACCTCATCCGAATTCCTTTGGGAACCTTGAGGGTCTTCTGCACACTCATCCGCGTGCTTTTGGTGACTGAGATTCGTGCTGGGCCTGCGGTCGGCAGAAAAAAATCCCACCGCACCTGCAAAAGCGTCAACACATGACCCACATACGGCCGAATGCACTACGGAGAGATACCCATCTTCACAACCGAACGCCCACCCATTAATCCAAATGGATGATCTCGGAAAACGCCGCTGCATTACTCCGATAACGATGCGTTTTCTTCGGCGTGCCTCCGGGTTATTGGAGTACATAGAGAGAAAGATTCAGACTATTAGATTGCCTTTGCTCTCGTTTTCGGAAGCTTTTAATTATCACTTCCGTTGGAAATTGATCCGCTAACGAGTTCCTCTTTTTTGGGACTTCCCGTCGTTCTTTCGGAGGCGAGAAACTTTCGGATCTTCAACAGTGAGTTAATTACTCACGCAATCGACTGCTTGGGTTTCGCCGATGGTTTCTGGAGCGAGGCTTCGCTGTAAACAAAGGGTGCGGTACGAAACACGCCGACGAACTTGGAAACGGTTGTTGTGATGTAGAACGCCTATGTCAACCGTGGGAGATCTGCCTAATTATTGGGACAAAGCCATACGAGATTGAGAGAAAGTAGAAGAATGTGTTTATTGATGTCGTACACCTAATTTGAGCCTAATTTTCTTGGTTTTCAAGTCTTTCATAAATCTTTTATAATCTATTATATATATTTTCCATTGTTAATTCCAAATAATTTACATATATTTATAATAATTATTACTAACTTGTTATACGTGTATTACGTAATTTTTATCTTTATACATAATCATGCTCCCAAATCAACCGTACGGAAATAGAAGTGAAATCTACAAACTAAACTAGAGTACAATAAGAGCAAATGGTATTAAATTCTTTAATTTATCATTCAATATCTCTAAACATAATTCAATTTCCTATGCCTCCTCCCCTTTTCAAACCAGCCTATTTATAGTAGATAAGGAGACTTCAACGATGGAATGTTCTATCATGGCACAAAATAAAAGTGAAACAATGCTCTTGATGATGATTTAAGAATTTAAGCTCTCGAGATATAGTGAGTGGCAGACGAAGCCTTCATAAATAGCCTCCTTAGCAAACTCCTATTTTGGTCCGAGGATCTGTTAATAAGTGCAAAGATTCGCGCTCTGCAAGAAAGTCGATTGAATTATCACGACCGGTGAAACGTGAGGAGTCAATTTGCAGATTAATACCCCTGGATGCAAACGCTAATCAGAATGCATATAGATACAAAGGACTGAGTCATATGTTAACATTCTCCGCTAAACTTGAACGATTCTGTACAATGTAATCTAAAACCTTTCCTTTTTTGTTTTATTTCATCAAACTATTTCATTTTCCTTAAAATTACATTTTGATTATGTTAGGTCGATTGCACCCCTTGAAGAAAGGAAATAATAGTTTTCTTTTGGATAAATGAACGAATTTTATCGGTTAACTATAAGCCTCAATTTATAATACAATTTCATTTTCAATATATGGAGGATATACGAAAACATACACACATACACATTAGTGTCGACACGGAATGATATTTGGGCTAAAAACGATAAGTAATGGAGACATTAAGGAAAGGTGTTGAGTATTGCATAGGTATTTAAAGTAAAAAGGAAGAATGACCAATTATACTAAATATGACAAAAGAAAACATGAAGACATATCTTGCATGTAAAAGCAATGACATTCCGTTAGAAAAATTGCTAAGAATATTAAGGTCAATTCCTAGAGTAAAGTATGCAACAGATTTTAAAAAACTGACTAGTATGAAAATAAACCTATTTCCATCTTTTAGAATATGCCTGTAAGGTCTGGATGCGTAGATGACAGACAGGTACGAATTAGCAGGCTGAAAAATTAACAAGGTCATTATGAATGCAGATGCATAATTTAAACGCTCCAACTATTTCTTCACGATTTCTTTTTCACGAATCACAGCTCACGTGATTAATGCTTGAGGTTGAAAATGACAAAGCTTCAGACGAGTTTCCCTTCCAAAATAAAATCTAGCACGATTAAAAATCAAACACTACGCACTAATAAACGAAGGACCAATTAACTCTTTCTATAATGCTAACGAGTGAGCAACTACTAAAGGCAACTCATTCACTTAAATTAAAATAAAAATTCTAATGAAAATCATAACCTAAACTGAAATCATCCAACAGAAACTGGTATCCATAATATACGATAATGTTAAAATGATCCACAATTTCTTCGAGTTAGTAGTAACTTGCGAAAGTTTGAATGAGAAAACATTCTCTATTAATTCCGTAATGTACTTCTGTACTTCACTACAAACTCAGATATCGATTTCTGTACGTAAGTAGAACGTAAATTTTTATTAACTGAGCAATTTTTTAAATAAACTAGAAATTAAATGTACGATTATATTATAGATTCTTATGAAGTTATGGATTAGAAGCGACCGGTAAATCTTAATCATGCAAGTATGTATAAGAATATCCTTAAAAGAATTTTAATTTATACATTCAAAGATACGAAATCACCAGCCCAAGAAATACCAAGATGCTCTCCAATGATAAATTCATTACTCAACTGGATTCCTAAAGACACGAATTCTTTCAGTTCAGACTCATCCACTCTGAAGTTCATCGGGAACACATTCTCCAACTTCACTCAAGCGACGAATTTTTATAAAACACGTCTTTACGGCATTTTGTATGATACACTTTCGCTTTCGGAAACGATGCGTCACGCATTCCTGAACTTGGGCATTCTGACTGCGAATTTTGGCACAGAATATACCAGAAAAAGTTCTTTTTCCTTCCAAGGGCTTTCTACGAATTTATCATTCAACAGGCACACGCGTTGGATTCAAGAGCGCGAAAAGGGAAACCAAACCTGGTAAACCCTTCGCTATTGCTTATCCAATACTATAAAAGATAGATCTATTTGTAATTAAAAGCAACAAAATATTATTTCAAAATATAACTAACATTATTAAGGACGAGAAAACTAATGCGATCAACATCGGCTAGATTTATGAGACTTTCAAATAATTATTGAAAATAATAAAGGGATAAAAATATGGGTACAAACAGAAAGAAGATTATTGATAATATGATAAATCGCTGATAATATAAGTAAATTCTTTGGGATTATTTATTTATTAATGAACGCAAACACAGCAAAAGGGGTTAGGAATATAAGCGGAACCAACCGATTAAAATAACTACATTTTTTTGGAAACAAAAATGAAAATAATAATATGGACGCATGGAGAATAATTGTTAATGAAAATGCTATTGATTTTACAAATATGTTTCTATCCATTTTTAAGACATATAGCTTTTCAGTAGTACTTCACAACCTTATAAATCGAATGTAGTAGAGATACAGCGATGCTGGTAAAAGTACAATCCATCTTTTATATACTTTCATTTTCAAACACGAATATTTCACCAAACATCTAGTTCAGGCAGTTTTCCTTGAACGACCCATATCGACTTAAATGTATTTTTAAACCCACCACTCTCGTAGAATGAAAAATAAATTAATCCACTTTTGAAATCGAAGAAGAAAGCCAAGTCGTGCGCTTACTGGACCAGATTCTTCCTGTACGTGACAGCGCAGAAAAATCTCATTTCTCCAACAGCATTATCTTCAATTAGCGGGTGTTTGATGGCAGACGTGAATCGACCATTTCGGGGGAATTATGGCTTATAAGACATTGCGTGGGAACCTTCCTTGAAAGTGACAGCCGAAAGTGCTCATGGGTAAACTAATAGCGAATGCGAGCCATAATCTGAAGTGTAGAGAAAGGTATGAATGTTTACTTAAGAGTGAAAACGCCTCTCCATCCTTGGTTTTCGCATCAAAAAATGATTATGACCTCAAAATTCATCATCATCACCGAGCTTCCAGGTTTCTAAAAGTGAGCGATAACGTGATTGTGTGCTTTAAATGGCTAAAAGTCACGCTAAGCACGAGTGAAATCTCCTGCCGGCAGAATCTGTTGCTATGGCTTCATCGGGTAGTACACAGTTCCTGCAGATCTAGATCAATGTATCTGTATCGTTATTTATAGAATTGGAAAGTATATTTATTATCTCATTTCACTGTTCTTAGAAATTGTAAGAGAGATATTGAAGAACCAGAGCAGCTGGATTGTTATTGGCTGGGAAAGAATAATTGCAAAGTGCGGAATGGAAGTTTTACGAAGACATAACTTCAAATGAACACCATACATAATTTATTCATCAGCTATTTAGCCTCAAATGGGCTTCTATAGTTCATAATATAATACCTTCGCAGGGGAACGAAATCTTTTTGGTAGAAAACTGATAGATGGAGTTTTAATAGTCATTCAGAGTACATAAATTCGTGCAGAGAGATTGTTTGCGATGCATGAGAACAGATGAACATATAGTAAACTTTCGGAAATGATTCTGAAATCTCTGTTCCTCTATTAATTCAGTATAGTTGGATAATTAATAATAATAAAATATTCTTACAAACTAGTGAATACACCGAATCATTTGTGATATGAACCCATACTTCACATCCTTAACAGAAAAAATTCCCATTATCCGGGATTCGATCCTAGGACGATAGAGATGAAAAGTTAGCAAGCTAACCACAACACAACAAACGTCGGTTAAGAAAGCTTCAACAAAGAATCTATAGTAGACAAAAACCAAAAAAATATGCCAACTGTTTTTCACTCACACGAGAGACTGGTGAAATCTAAAATAAAGAATTCAGAGGAGACGAAAGAATTCTCCACGCGAAGGAGGTATGGGGCGGTGGAAAAGAACTTTCAAAGAAAACTATTAAGTAAAATAGGCGAAAGCCTTGGCGAAGCGTATGTTATTGTTTGACTGTGAAACGTGAGCATCGAGAAAAGAGGACGGAGGGAAGCCTTTGAGATGTGGACTAGAAAAAGTAAGTTGGTTTGCTATGAGAATGTTTGAGGAAGTGTGAGGAAGGGAAATGTGGTTACAAAGGGGAGCGAGGTGGATAGCAGAAGGTGATTGATTGCTTGAGAAAGTGATAGAAGGAAGGATGTTTGGGATGCGACAGTAACTTAGGACATCCTCAGGGATGTTACGGACGGTAACGTTCTCTGCAACATAAAAGATACGCCTGTGAATGAAACTAGAGGCCTTCACAACAAGTTTAACATAAAAATCCTCTTTGTAAGTAACCTTTGAGTCATCTGTCACCATGGTGCTGAGCCTCAGGACTGCTGTAAACATTACTCTGCACCATTTATAAAGGCTTTTAAAAAGGGAATGAGGTTTAGGCGATGTAAGGGATATGGTTGTTCGTTTTACTTTTCCTTCCTTCATGATCCAAGAATACCACATACAAAAAATCTTAGCGTAAAAGTAAACCTTTTAAGAAGTTCCTTGTTTTTTTACGAAAATTAAACCTAAACATTCTGTGAATGCGCTCAATTTATATCTTCATAATTTTCATTTGTCGTGAACACGATCAATACCGTATTTGGAAGGGGGTTCAGTTTTATCAAATATATTAATTGAAAATGTAAATAAGAGATGCATTTTCCAACCCTAAGTTATTTATGATGAAATTATGATGAGATGAGTAACAAATATTGAAAATTGTAATACACGTAATTTTTTGATTCATTATAAAGTAAGAACACACACGGATCTTTACAGAACATTAGCAGGATGAACAAACTATTCTCAACTCACTATAAAGTAGCATTCTGAATCCACTCAATCACATGAACTATTGACTCTGACACCGATCGGGAAGCGTAATCATTAACGAACCACTTGTATTTCAGGTTCTTCGTATGAAAGGAGGGCTATTAGACTTCTAGTGGCGGTAAAGGGGTGAGAAAGGTAGCGTAGGCAACTTCAAGGTGTAAGATGTAACCAAGAGATAATACAAATGTCAACGGCAACCAGAGATACGTATAAGATGGCTAGAATAGTACGCGTTGCTACCGGGTAATTGTTTACTATAACGTGGATTAACGTAACTTGACCATAAAACGCTGTCATGAAACTTCTGCAGGTAATCAAGACTTCAATTCAATAACACAATTCTTAAAAGATCTTTCACGTTAGGGGCATGATTTCATAGACTATTTGATGCTCTTTGAAGACGTTGTTAGCTAGATAAATGACTGTTAAACTCGCTTAATAAAGAGAATCTAGGACAATTAAAAGCAAGTGAGTTAATCCATCAAGCAAAGACAGAGGTCTCCTAAAAATGACCCCATCTTAAGAACCCCAAACACTTCCGAATAATGATAAAGGACGTACGAAATTAACTAACTTTTATTGCGAAAAATGGTTTCTGAACGACCAAAGCTTCCGCGGCGGAGATTTTCCCTCCCCCTTTTCCCCTCCGTTGAAATCCCCTGCCGTCATTTGGCAATCCTCGGAGTACGTGTTCTTTGCACGCACCGACGATAAAAGGCAGATGTTCATTAGCGAAGTACTCGGAGGGCGAAAAAAGTACCTGCCGACTTTTGTCTGACACCCTTCGGTGTAAACAGAGAAAGGGAGAAATGGTTCGTGATGTCTGCAGACGACCCCGAGCGCCCATTCCGTGGCCCCGTTCCACACCATACTTTCCCCTACCGGTCTCGGCTGAGACCGGCTTTTCGGCCGCCGCTTAAGTTGGTTACATTTTGGGTTTCTTAAATCTGGTGTTACATTCACGATGATTGGGATTATTCGAGATGTTACACGGGAAGCTTAGCTCGACATAGTACGCTAAATCGAAAAATTATTCACATTTACTGAAATTATCTTTACTCAACCGATAAATACACACTATAACAATAGTAATTTGGTACAATTTAATTTCGTAACTCTAATAAAACAAATGTTATTTAAGTGAATCAGGACACAATAAAGAAAAATTATTTAAATTCTATACTCTGTATAGTATGTAAAAACTATTCCACCAATCATTTTCCTAATCGTTCCATACTATTTTCAGAAAATTTGGTTATATCATTACTGAGTAAAGATTCCATCACAAGCAAATTGTAGTAAAACGTTATAATAGCCTAATGATTTATTTTTAATTATAACACTATTATGAGATTAGATCGATGCAGGATCAAGCCAAAAACAACAAATTGGAAGTAATAAATACCTAAAACTGAATTAAATGTGGGAAATAGTTAGTATAAATAGAAATTAAAAAAAAAAATTAACAAAAATAAATAAAAATAATAAAGAAAATGATTACAAGAGAATTGAACCACAAAATATAAAAGACAATCTTCATCACGACCAATAGGATAGCCTAATCATCCTTGCTGACAGGGATTTCAGGTTCAACCTCTACTGAAGTTCACTGTGTTTTAAATGATTACAGCTATTGAGAAACATTTAAGACATCTCGGATCAAATTTTCAACAAAATCAAACACTAAGAATGTATCTCGAGCGTTGAAATCACCACCCGATACGGGTGCCTTACAAAGGTGTTTCAAACTTTTAATACACAAAAATCATTAAAAAGGTTAAATTACGTACATAAAGCCATCAAAAACCTCAACAAAATCCCCTAAATCTTCAGCTTGACCATTTCCACGAGTACGACGTACTTTCTCCGCGATAAGAAAAACGGGAAAGTAAAATCTGCGGAAACGCCCTGAGGCGCCCTCGTGGGGCAACGGAATCACGCATTCCCGTACATAAATCTGACAGGTTTGCCCAAAACCTTTCTTTCCTTTCACGCCGACCAAACAAGAAAAGCGGCCCGAAACTCACGGCTGTGACAAAAATGGGAGGTCGAACAAAAAATAGTTGCGGAAGGAGCGCCTTTGGTTTGCTATTGCCCCTCGAGGACTGCACGGGCCCTTTCCGGCCCAAGAAATACGTCTTTCGACATGGCTGAGCAGTCGGCGATCCATTGCGGACCGAGAGATATTATCCCTCTCCCGGTTTTCACCGTGTTTCGCACTCCTTTTTCTCCGAGACGAAAGCGAATCGGCCTTCCTGAGATCGTTATCTCTGCACAGGGTTTCAGGAGAAGGCATTTAAGGAGTTAATTGGGATGGAGAGGAAAAACTGTTTTCGCGGGGGAGGAGCGTGTCCGAAAGAAAGTCCGTACGCTCTGTTCGGATTACAGAGGATGCTTTTCTTAAATGGGGTTTCTGCCGCCACGGCTCTGGAAATAATTGGCTGGAGTGTTTTTCCATTATTCGGCTGTCTGCAGAGAGAGGGATAATTCAGTTGGGCGCACTGCCACGAATAATGGGCTTTCGTTAACAAACGTTCCAGACACCTGAATATTACGCACGTGGATGGTTTAGGCACATATTAGCTTTTCTATCGTTCAGAGTTGTATAAAAAAGATGGGTCATTATCCATCAAAATTGTTAGCTAGGAACTCTACGATTGTTGCAATTTTTACAGCAATTTCTCCCATTTACTCTACATCTGTTTCAGAGGATACAACAGCTACATTAATAACAAAGGTTAAATGTCATTATAATGTTTAAAAGTTGCTTAACATTTTTTTTCGTTAAGTATCAAAATACTTCCGTGATAGTGAATAAATACAATTTTGTGCGCTTTGTAGTCTTTGCAAGTGTAACATCCAATCAGCAACAGTTAGGACTAAGTTTCCGGTAGTTAAGTCTCGGATATATGCGACATTTTTCAGAAAATTAATAATTAAATGGGTGACAAAATACTTCAGGATGAAAGTAAAATCATGTTCATATTAAAGGGATTGGAACATAATTCTGATAAAATTAATAGAAGTTTAGCGGTAGTTGAAATTGTATTGACTAACTTCTAACAATCAGATGTCAAAGATTTGAAAGATTATTTCCTATAGAACATGTGCGTCAATATATTTCTCAACCCACACTAGTTTCTAAAACACACTAATTAATTTTCGACATAGATAATATTCAGCGAATGTTTCATTAGTATAGAAATTGGTTTCCGCATTCCCGCAAAATACTATCATTGATGAGTTAACGGTGATTAGAGTAAATGAAGTTTTTCTTTCAGGAACACCGCCTCTAGTGAAGCATGAAGCATTTATCTTAACAGAAAAATGCATTGAATTTCACCATTCCTTTGTGTTAATCTCATCGACATTGGAAGACTTCCAGGAAAGCATTTTTTTGCAAATGAATTACAATATGCTTGAGGAAATATTACCCTAGGCTTTAGGTAGAAAGAAAACTCAGTTAAATGATTTATGGAAATTCTCTTCAATCCGTATATTCTACGATAATTGAAATAATATCCGTTTACATAGCTCCTTTTCTATGTTTATTATAATTATGGAATTATTGGAACTTGGAATTTGCGAGGCAATCCTTCAAACTCTTAACTACGAAGTTTCTTGCTCGTGGATCTAACTAAGCTTATAAAAAAGAGATACGCCAAGGCTATATTACGCACCGATTCTGAAAACTACTTTCATAACTTCAGCGAAATGAACGGTAAATAAAAAACACTCAGTTATTTGATTTGGTTACAGGTGTTATACAGCAGCAATGAAATAATTTAGAAGCAAAAACTACACCTTTATATCTTACTACAATACCCAAACGCAGAAAAATATAAGCCCCAATACATTTTATGCAATAATTAGAATAAAATATACTTCTTCATACTTCCATTACACCCTCTCTATTCTAGCTTCCCGTAGTGACGCAATTTACGTGATAACACGATTATAATGAAAATCCTTACATATAAAATATTTCGAGCTATAAAACCTATAAGACTATGATATAAGAGAACTAATAGTTTGATATAATTACCTGTAACCTTCTGATCACTCATGAGAACCGAGATGACACTTGAAACGAGCTTAACATCGATACGGGCAACCATCAGAAGCACGTTCCTCAAAGACACGAATCTCACTATTCCGACCTCCAATCCGCAAACTTCGACTGTTGACAAACCAGAACGACGTTCCCAGAGGCTTTTTGAAGTCCTACATCGGCTGCAGCGACATGAAAGACTCTCATATGGAAGGCTTAAAAAGTAGCACCGGCCTACCGAAAGTGGTACATAAGGAAGAACCTCATTCGCAACTCAGCCGCTTAGGACTACCAGCGCCACTCATCAAAATTCCTCCGGACGGCCGTTGCCCGAAAAAAAATAATATAATACCTTTCGGTTCATTCTTGTGACCATCCTCCCTCAATGGAGAGAGAGTATGGGAGAAAATTACCGGAGTACGATAGGGTCTCTCTCATGGACATACTCTTAGATGACGTGTTAGGAATGCGCCCTAGAAAATGCGTTCCCCGAAATGGAGAGATGGTTGGAAAGCGGTGGAGGCGTGTCTGCTGGAGTTGTAGCGCCGGTATTCGGAAAGATACTCGCCCCGGGGAGTCTGAGAGAGGTCGGAGGCCCACCGCATTCTCTCCAAGGTTTTTCCTACTCTTGAATGGCTTTGGGATTGAACCTGTGGAAAGGCACCTTCGACGAAGATGTTACTGCTGCAATGGACACTCGTAGCAGGTTGTTGATGAAACCGGATTCAACGAGAGGCTATTTATAGGCAGAGATCTAGGCTATAAGAGCTAAGGAGACTTACTCTAAAGGCTAATAACTTCTAAGGCTACGCAATAAACGAGGCTATGCCATAATGGGGAAGAGATCATAGGGGGTTTCTATGCTAGAATGGGCTGATAAATCCTGTGCGAATAGAAAGCTGTGTAAAATAAGATAGAGCTATATTAAGAAAAATATACCTGGAAAACATGTAGAAGGAAATTAAATTTTAAAATTAACAGGTATATATAACAAATAACCTCGCGACGAATAGTTAACTTACTTAATAATTAACTTAACATCACTTATTAAGAGTATTAACGATGTTTTCAACTATTCGTTTCTGGAGTCGGAATCTTAAATAATCATAATAATAATAAAACGATTAATAAAATTTATAAATATAGTTCGAAACAAAAAATTAATAATTTGTTTATGATAGGAAAAATCTATAAAGATTTACCAGAATCACTGAGTCATACAATATAATTGCGATATCTAAACATTGTACTACAACGATAATGAATTCGTAAATATAGTAATAGTAAGGTAGTTAACTATAGAAACGTAAGATAAACTATCGGGACCTATAGTATCTTCAGACCAATGAGGCTAACAATCAACGAATCCATCAGTCTTGTAGATGGAACATTACTTTCGCTCAAGAAATTCAATATACCATCGGTTGACTGTACTGTATAGCCAAAAACTTCCGAAATAAAAATACGCCATTCGTTAAAGAGTGAGCGAGAATAGGAAGCATCTCTTTCCTCATCTTCGGGTCCAAGTGCATGCGCGCGCACCTCCGAAAACATTCAGATGGCAAGTTGGAGAAACAGAGGAAAAAAAATCCTCATCGGCAGGGTCACTGGTAGCTTCGGAATAGCACAACACTGAATGAATCGTTAAGTGTAAATAACAAACCGTGCAGCAAGCAGGTTTTAAATTACCATAGGCATATTTACTGCTGTATTCACATATTTATATGCATAACTCTTTGGTGTGAGGAAATTATAAACACTAATTTTGTAAAAAAAAATTCCCAGTCGATGCTATTCGAAGGAATAGACAAATATCTACTTTTAAAGATTCACGTTGCCCGAAAAATTATTTAATATTAATTCCTGAGGAGAATATAGATTTGACTAATTATCATTTATTACTATTATAATATTAGTATTCTATCATATTATAATTTAGTAATTGAGAGATGGTTGTAGGAAGAGTTTTAAAAATTTTCACATCGCTATGAACAGTGATAAGGAGAAGAAAATATAGGCAACAGAAAATTAGACAAAAGTTGAGGTTTACGACTTTCATGAGAGATCAAGTCTTCATGAAAAATATCCATGTAAGAGCATTACTATTCAAACGATAGAATCTTTAAGTTTCCCAGTAATTATAACATAAAACACGTTCGGGTTCAAATTCGTGACTACTTATTACTTATGGAAACTAGAGAATGATTATCAGAGCTTTTATACTCGCAAAAAATGCTGAGGAATCCATATTAATTATAAGAACAAGATCAGTTTGGCACAAACCTTAAGCTTCCTTTGTTCATCTTGTACAGGGAAGATAGACGTTACCAACATAGCCAATCATACAGTCCTTTTGAGGCGAAGCATCACAGCACACCGACTGAATAGCACTACAACATTAACAGACACTATGGATACCATACAGCAACAAAACCCCTTGAAGATCCACTAACGACAACACGGTAAGTACAGCGAACAACCACCAAGATCCAACCACAGCTACCGGTGCGTACGGAGGAGATTTCAACGCACCTTCTCAGGTATTGCACTGGGCTCGTTTAGCGACGAGGCACATCTTTCGTGACGGAATCCTCTGTGGCGAGGGCGAAGACCACGGCGACGTTGGCATTCCGCGGCCATCCGAATCTATGCAAATACCGCATCAATTACAGGAGTTAAACGGTGGTGCGAGAGTGTTAAGAGAAGGAGCCGAATGAAGAGAAAGCGGAGAGAATCGTGGGGAGTGGGGGAAGGACCGTTAAGGTGTACGTCGAGGGCCCCGAGGGCGCCTAACCGGCCCAAGGAAACAACCTGCTAGCGCCGCCTTCTGCGTCCCGTCCAATGGCTCTGCGGGGAAACATTGGCAAAGCAAATACTGACCGGTCGAGAAGGGGTGACTGTGCGACGGCCTCTGGAAATGACCTCAAGGTTCGTTTCGCAGGAGAGCACTTTCCGTTGCCATCGAATCCTTTGGTGCGTAACTTCCTGAAGACGATTTTTGATCGGATTTTTTCTAACGGCACGCAGCAGCACGTGGATCTAAAAAGGCGTTCCAGAGGGGGAGGCTTAAGATATTACTTAATGCGGTAACCTTGTCGGGGTTAGAAAGACATTACCGGTGACTTGTAAGGCTCTCTATGCTTGCGAAAATTCTCAGATTATGCTAAATCCCCTATGGATATAATCATATAATGCAGATAAAATATAAAAAACAGTCAATGGATTCTGACAAGACAAGAAAATACCTTATGGCAGGTTGTCATGACAAACAAATAAAAAACAAAAACCTTTTCCTAGACAACATGAAAATTTATTCAGTGACCTAGGTTTTGCGAAACCTTCCCAACTCCCCTAACTCTCCTACTAAATGACAAGAAAAAAATGTACCTGTACTTAGTGATGATGATGGAACTCGTCGAAACCATGGTCACTTAATTAATTTTAATATGGTACAGGCAAAAGCTGTGTGCGTTCTTTCCATCTGTTCCTAAACTATAAGTTTAACCTAAACCTAAAGGTCATAGCGTACTGTAAGAGTTTTCGATAAAAAAGTGAAAGAGGAGATATTCTCTTTAAGAATCTCTATTAAATAGAGCTTTTACTCTACATAAAATCCAGTAATAAGATTTTATTCTAACTCAAAATAATTTTTCACGTCTATTTAACAATATATTTATTCCATATTTCCTTCCGATATAACTTTCATAAAAATTTCGTTATAATTACCATTTATAAAGATTCTAACCGAAACCTAAAACATTTATTTGAGGCGTTACCATGGTTGATTTAGTATAAGACTATGTCGAGAGCCACTAACGACTTCGAAGATAACGGGACTACTAAGAGAAAAGTGATAACGGAATTACAATAATCTTAGGCTGTGCGAAACAGAAAACAAAATTGGCAACTTCCGGCGAAAAGAAAGAATGGCGAATTAAGATAATCGCCCGAGATTGGGATCCTGGAGCGATATAACTCGAGAGCGAGCCCACTTGTACGAAACACCGCCTTATGAATGTCTTCTATGATCTAATCGAGGCTGATCTAATCTAATCTGCGGGATAAACGAGATTTCTTCAGCTGCACCCACAACTCCATTGAGCAATCAGAACAAAAAAGGAGACCGAGAACTGAGCTGAAAACTTATGACGTCCGCGGAGGTAAACATGAACCAGTCTCTGCATCTACGAGGGTGACTGACTTCACTTTCTAGAAACTATTTATGGAACTGTAAAGTTTCGGACTATACCATATACACAAACGTAGCAAGTATAAACCATTATCTTTCTCTAGATCAATTTCGTCTCCTGCTATCAAAATATTAGAAACAATCTAACCTCATAGACATCAATAAAATGAATTTTAAATAACATCTATTGAACAATAATCAAACGAAGAGTACCTAAGCAACCAGGAAGTTTATTTCAATATCATAAACCACCCCCAAGAGCCTTCACTTCTTGGAACCAACATTACAGAATCCATTTGAAATGGAAATGAGCCCGGTGTTAAGAAATGCATTTGGAAACCGTCTGTTTGCTATTAATTTTAGTGTACTAAGTACAAGAGAAATTACGATAATACAAGCAAGCGGTTATTCCTTAGACATTAAGGGCACTTTTACTAACTTAAAATCGGCTCAAAGAATTCATGGTGAGTAAAATTAGCTGCACTTAGCGGCTAGGTCTCTTACCAGTAAAGCTTTAAACGAGGCTTTAGTAACATTATACCGAACTTGGGTAAATAATCTTAATTCGTAGCGGGAAGTACATAGCATATAAGAGTAGAAACATATACCTAGATTACAATTAGTGCTCTAATGTATACGAAATACCAAATAAATACGCGAAATAACTAAAAGTATACAAGAACTTACAACAATACCACTCATACACAAACTTAACATATACAAACTTAATTTACAAAAAAACAAAAACAAAACTAGATTAGAAAAATTACAAGCCACAAAATCATCATTCATCACGGGAGAATAACAGTATACAATAAAATCCCGCCCATTTTTGCTCCAATTCTTAGTTCTTTTTTTTTAATACTTCCGCGTCGAACCAATCTTGCACGAAAAAAAACCGTAAACACGTCTACAGAATCTCCAACCTACCCACTAACAAATTTGAGTAACGTTTTAGAATCTTCTATTGAGTGACTCAAGGATGAGTCTTCGCGAAAGAATTTCACATTAGAAGATTTTATTGGTTTTATTAGCCTCTCTACTTAGCGCTTCGCCGAAAAAATTACGCACGCCCGTTAAATGTTAGCGCTTTGAAGAGGAATAAAGGGCGGTCCTGGAGAGAGAGAGAAAAATATCAGGTAATTGCTCCGTATAAGTCCACGTGTTCACGCAAAAGGTGACACAACCGCCGCATGTGAACTCTGCGTGTCCTTTTCACTTAAACGAGAGCACTTTTGCGGAGTTTTTAGCACGATAACCGAAAATGGACTACTCGATTAAGACGGCAAACATTCCACGCATAAATTATATTCAATTTAGCACTTTCGATATTGCATGTGTTCGGTACCTTCAGTTTCATTTCTAGCGTGCGGGTTGAATAATTAAAAAGTACTGGATGAAGGAATAAATTCTTCGTAAGAAACTACGACTGGTAAAAGATTCGTTATGATTGCATTAGGGAAAGGTTGGGCAGTTCGTTCAACTCGATGATATAGGCAAAACAGACGTTTAAAATAGAAAAGAAATAAAAAGGAAATTATTTAGAATAGAATTATCGCGATATGGTGTTTTAATGGTTAGCATCTTCGGATGAGGGACCTGAGTTCGATTCCCGGTCATATCGCTTTAGTTCACTTCTTTTCCCCTCTTATAGATTCTTACAACTTACTTCCTTCCTTCAACTTTGATTTACTTTATAGATATTGATGAAAGGTTTACGTTATTACGCTTCGAAATTAAATGAAGTAATGACATACAAATAAAACCTGTATAATTCCTCTTAACCGGCTTTCCAATAACCGGTCGAAGGGTTTAGTGCACTTGAAATTACCGGTCAACGAATAAACCGGCCAAAACAAGTACGCGGACAATAACCTTATTATGAATAAGGACACGATGCAGTATGGTTTCAGTTAAAATATTTTGTTTCCTTAACATTCTTAAGCATTTCAAATAGTTGGTTTGAAGTGATTTTTTATTAAAAATCCACTTCAGTAGGATGAAACATAAAACGGACTTAGGATTCGGAAGCAAATATTCTAAATGGGGATAAAAAAAACTTGTTCCTAGCACGCTAAATAAGCTTGATTATCGACCAAAAACTCTTCCTAGAAAACAGTTAAGGAAAAGAGACTAAAATTTTCCTCAGGAGAGAATCACTCGCGGAATTAATAAAATATATTCCGAGAATCCAATTCAATTCATACGCAAATTGCAAATATAAACCTGAACATGGATAGCCCATTCGCATTCGAGTGGAAAATGTATTTTTACTACCTTTAAGAATAGAGGAGCGCAGGCAGTAGGAAATGTATACCGCATAAAGAATTAGGGAAATCAAATCATCAGGTTAAAAGTACCGCGTTACGTATCCACAGTCCACTGAGTCACTTACTAGATACAAGAGTGCACGGAAATCTGCATGAAACAAATCTCCATACAACGCTAACACGTGAATACGAATCCAAACACAGAAAACATCTTCACGGTAGAGGTTTATTCAGATAGAGAACACCAAACCCTTCTGTTGACAACCATCGAAGGATGAACAACATCGCCGCGTTGCCAAGCAATCGAATAAAAACTCCATCAAACTATTCCGCAATATTTGATCATCATTCAATCAAATGACGACCTGTCTATGGAGAAAACAATCCCTCGTGGAGCTCAAAACGATTGAACAGAATCCAGCGATTTCTTTGAGAACTTACTCAACCGTCGTACTCAACCCATTAGTCGGATGCGATGTTTATCCGTAATAACATCTCTGCTCGCGAACGCTTTAAATATTCATCGGGAAGCAAACGAGGTAAATCAAGAATTCATACGTCAGGCCAAAGCGTCGCTTCCCCTCTTTGCATACAAAACGTCGCAAAATACTTTGCATTCCGAAAGTGCTTCGAGGGAAAAACAAACAAGGTGGGAGTGATTCGTATGTAATCGAGTTAAAAAATCTCCGGGAGATATTCAGATGCGATTCCGGATTAAATGAAGTAAGTGTTTCGAAAGATTATCTTCTGAGGGAGGGGAGGGAATTTTATTTGTCTTCTCTAGTGATTTCAATGCTTGTCGTAGACAATTCCTGGATCCTCTCCAAGTCCCATCATAGCGGCGTAGGAGGAGTAAACACTTGAAATTGAAAAATTTGCGATATGATCTCCGGGAGGAAGTGGCGAATATCAGCAGGTGTGCCGCAGGTGAAATTCACGAGATTTAACGCGCGGTTTCACGAGAGAGAATATAAATAGCTTCCATAGATGATAAAAGTGGGAGTCTCGTGAATAAAACTGGGAAAATCGAGTTTCTCCAAAACCAAAAACAATTTATCCAAACGCATTGAGATAAGCTTTAACCAGCTGATAGAAGATATTCGAAATACCCAGGTGCTACTTTGCAAAGCCTAATACAACACATCCAAAAAATATCTATTGTTAGTTACCCCAGATGTCTTCGATATCCTTGAAATAAGAACCTTTTCAGGTTTATTTTTTACCATTAGAAATTCGCATTCCATTATCGCAATTCAATAAATGACTTCCAATGGTATCTAAGGAAAATTTGGAACTTCATGTCGGACTGAACATAGCAGCAAAAATTTTTCTATCTCTTTCAAATTAAAACTGATAATCAGATGAAAATATGAGTTCCAATATATCATATGAAAGAATACTTCGATTCCTTTCAGGTTGTGAAAATACTGTTATTGTCAAAATTTCTTTCACAAAAATACCTCGCATTTTACAAACATAAACATAATGCGTAGTGAGTACCATTTAATAATTTATCTTAAATAGTTTGCTCTTGAATTTTATGATTTAATCTTCCTGATTTCATAACAATAGTAAACACAAACTTATCATTTCCTTTCTGGAAAAAAGAATTAATTTTAATTTAAAACTAACACAGATAATTATTCTGTTTTCATCCAATAATTCCAACCTTCCCGTCGGTAGATTATCTCAAAAGAACATCGAGATCGTATCTACTAAATAAATAAACAATTAATGCTCTTAATGGACACCGTAAACAATTAAAAATCTTACGACGAAACAATAGCCCTCGGGAAATTAAACCCACAACAATCACGAACACATGTACAACAATTCCCAACCACGCGATTGACAATATAACAACCAATACTTATTCGTCAATAACAATCAGAGACCTAAATAAAAAATCCACATTTGAGCGAAGAAAGTGAACAAATTTCGAACAAACACGAACGTGGGGATATTCTAACCTTCCATCACGCAACACGGCGCATCACGATCCACTTAAAGTCCAAGGTCTGGCCGAAATCTCTTTTTGGGGAGGATTGCACAGTTTCGGGAAAGTTTCTTCACGGACTGAGGACCACCTTATCTTAGGAAGCGGAGGAAACCGTGCATCTTGCAGGAAGGCGCGATGCACCCGTACACGGGAGAGGAAAAGAGATGCAGATTCCGGGAGATAAACACACCTTCCGTCGCTTGCCAATCCTTTCCACATTCACGCGAAGGACATCTTTTGAATCTGCCTTTCGACATTAGAAATGTTGCAAATTGCAAAGACGAAGGTGATATTTCAATCACGAGGAAAATTTGACGTGTAAAAATGACTACAGAGTCTGCCGTCAAAGTAAACCCTTCCGAGAAAGGAAGGAGGAAGAACTGTAGAGGATGAAATGGTATGAAAGGGAAGTAATAACACGTCTACGCTTTTCCTCCTGTCCGTCGTAATCAATCAGTACCGAGAAGCGGTTACTCCTGGTGCTTTGGACAGGATTTCTTTTCGCGAGACTTTTTTTGTGAAGGTAGAAAGGTAAGTTTTGAAAAATGTGGAAACTCGATCATACGATAGGTTGCGGATGTGTATTAAAAAGTCATTAGACTGAATCAAGGGCTCCATTGTTACTGAGCGGGCAAAGGATTGGTCACTTGTGAGAGCGGTCACGAGTTCTATCTCCAACTGAGGGACATAAGGACGAAGTTACAACTACTAAACCAGTTTCAAGAATCCTAGGATGAACCATTAAAATGATGTGGTATAGGATTAATACAACAAAACCGGTAGAGTTTAAAGTAGAGTTGTTACATTCTTTTAGAATTAGAGATTTAAAGATTTATTTACAAAATATATTTACTTAAAATTATATTATTTAAATATAATATTATAATATTTATTTGATTTGAAGAATTATTTACCAAATATAACAAAAAAAGATGATTAGAAATACATAAATTACCTAAAATAATTAAAGCTAATTTTATCAAAAAATAATAAATCATATCTCATATTTTTCAATCTCCAAGACAATGGGCATACTAATACCATCGCCATCGTAACCAATCAGTCAGGATTGTTATTCGGAAGCTATTATTCCACCTTTCATTGTTAGAGAAACGGAAGTCTGTAATTGTGAAATCCCATTTCCCGCAATTATTGTCCACTTACCATGTTGAACACTAATTTGAGCAACAATGAAACACTACTTGTACTAGAGCTCAGCAGAAATTGGACAATCATTGATGATTCGCGTGACTTGTGATTTGAATGGTTACTAAACGATAACAATACAAAAAGTTTGATAAGAATAATGTAATTAAGAATAATTGATCTCTTGATGAACATTATTCGTCGAAATACAGTGATTACTAATTTTTGTATGTAAATGTTGTAATAAATGACAATCTACTATTTAGATAACATTGAAGATATTTTGAAAGCAAATAGGGAAAACAAAATCAAATGAATACGCTATACATATATTTTTATTGTTGAAATAATGACGAACTTAACAATTATGAATTGTGAGATTAAATAAATTTAAAGTCCATCGTTAGTTGAAAATGGAGCAGATATGAAGATTGAAGAATGGTTCAAATCTTCATTTACCCAAACTTAACATAAAAAACTACTAGGAGTACATGTAAGATTACGGGTGAAATTATTTGCTTCCTTCCAATTCCAAAAAATAATAATAATATGGCTTACTGCAAGATGACGAGTGAGGTAATTTATTTCCATCTAATTCCAAACAAATATAATTCGAAAACGTTCTTCCACGGATTAAAGTTAGCACATCAATCCCGCACAGCTCATCAGAAAAACTTTTCCCGGGAAGAAAAAAAAAGGCCTCAGTTCCAGGGATTTTCACAAGTTTTCGCCTTTTGGTATTCAACCCGCACATCTGCCGCTTTTACCGAAAGCGTACCCTAATTTCCTTGGCATTCCTCGGCAGCCAAGAGGGAATTAATAAAGCACGCAAAGAAGACGCGATTCCGTAGGCGGAATACGAATGCACACCCTTTCTCCCCTTTTTAATTTCAGATGACGCGGGCACAGAGAGAGTTCGAGACTAGAGGGGTCAAGGGGAAATATATTCGCGAGGGAATTCCTCACAGAAGAGAGTGTTTTCCTCGAAATGCAACGTGAAGGTTATAACGGGGGAAAGTCGGAGACGATACCGATTTTCGAAGGGGAAAAAACTTTCGTTTTGGCTTCTTGTGTCTCCCCCTTTCTGCGACCAGAATAAAACTGTTGATGGAAGCATCCGAAGAGTGCGTTCCACGGCATCTGAGAGCCAATGAATCACTCCCACAGAATTTTTAGGAGGTGTTTAAGGGAACTTTTCCTTACGATATCAAGAGGAAGTATGTTGAAGATACAATTATGACTGTTCGGTGGATTGAAAATGATACAAAGAAAGAAAAAAACCTTAGTCGGCGCCAACAAAGCAAATATTCATAATCATATTGCAAACAATAAAATAAAACAACTATATCGAGGCAGAGAATTGTATGGCACATGGTGAGACGGAAACATACTTCTTCGCAGTTAAAATAACGAGGGGGCGATCTATCCAAAAGTATACATCCAAGGAGGTTGTTGAACCTTCATATTTTCTATAATAAATTAGCGTGTACAAAGAAAGCAGCGCGATTTGAGTAAAGATAAGGACTGACATTATGCGTTATTCTGAACTTCACTCAAAAATTAAAAAAGAAGATTGTTACTGATAAGTTAAATTGATTTGCTTGTGATATATTACACACAAATTTACCGTTAATGTTCAAACGTTAGGTTACCTTAGTTACAAATAACGAAAAATAGCTATTTTATGCCATCTATGGAGAAGATCATTAGTGAAATCAATTTTTAAAAATAAAAATTTTATCGAAAAAATATCCCCTTAATTAGAAAACATAATAAAAGAATACTATTTCGTTTTTTCTGGAACCCTAACATTTTATATTCGAACGAATTAATTATAAATATAAATTATACATTTATTTATTTAAGGAACTGTTTTGGCAACTCTAATCCTCAAAATTCGTTCCCCAAGCTGTTATAGGTCCATTAAGGATCTCCCTACAATTCATGGCTAAAATGCCGGAAACCCGGCACCATAAATGTCCAAATAAAAATACTGGAATCGATGTATTAACACCAACGAATCAGCAGTGGAACGCTTATTCTTCCCTGTTATCTTTCCTTTTGACATTTACGGCATAAATGAGATACAGCGACATTCGTTTCGCCACGTGGTTCCGTTGACGAATGGGGCCTTTCCCTTCGAAAAAGTGGTCGAATGGGGCTCTTATTCGATTCGATACATTGCGCTCGCTTGGGAACCTCAGAAATAGGATTCCATGGGAAGATATATGTCGACCTGGCGTTCATCCAATAGTTACCATTCCTCGCGCACCGTCTCGTCCGCTTCCTTTGGAGAGCGCACTTGGAGGGAGGCGCGTGCCGTTCGCCTATTCGAGACACGCCGCTTCTCTTTTTATTTTCTCGTGTCGCTTTCGATAGCGTTCGATACATCGAAGGGCGTGATCCTGGCAGCCGCAAAACCGCGTTGCTGACAACGACCGCACCCACTGAGAGTACAGCTGATTCCGGTCAAGCGAATACGATGGGAAAATCGATGCAAGAGTTCATCACTTTCGATTCCTTTATTGACCTACTGCTAAGTGGAAGAGCCAACCGAATGACGATCGATCTATTTAAAGACGGAATTTAAAGGATTCTGTACCACATAATCGCTCGTTGGCTATGAATAGATAGGAATAGGGAATGCGTTGTATAGGACAAGATGAGGAGTGACGTATTTTGCTATTATTACTTAATTCAGTTAAATTTTGTAATAAAATACATATAAAGTAACTAACAACAAACAACTCCTTAAGGGATGAATAAATACCGCAATTAACAAATAAATGACCGATTTTTTATAACTTAAATACCCGAATAAAAGTAATACAATTTATCTTTCAATTTAAAGCAGTTTTAAGAAATTTTCATCTCCAAAAACTTTGTTTCATTTGGAATTAAGGGGGAGAGAAATTAATTCCATTAATTCGTTGACAGTCGTAAATCAAAAGCGTGAATATTACAACAGTGGAGAAGAAAGTAGGTGGACGAGGGAAACCTTTTTGGCGAACGGGCAAGAACCTTTGGTCATTGATCCTGTGAAAGAGCTAAGATATGATTGATTCGTTTTTAATTTCGATATTCAATATTAATGCTCTGTAAATATATTACATCGTTAAAGGTTAAAGAAGTAATTTTGATAAAACCTATACATATGAATACAAGTACGTCCTAGCATAACAATACCTGTCATATAGCAGTTTGATTATAGATAAATTATCATAATTCGACAAAAGACAACTAGTTAACGCAAAATATTGTTTTCAGGTTGGTAACTTGTTATGCTTTTATAATCAATAATAAGAAAATACAGAAAATTTAAAAAAACTTCATAGCTATACTTCCTAAAGATTGCCAAAAACTATACAGAGCAATCGCAGAGAAACCCTAATGTGCATACGCGCAGAGTACATCATCGTCCACAAACAGGCAAACTTTTGACTTCGTTACCATAAGGGTGAACAACAGAGACCAATTAGTGAAATCACGTTGCATGGTTACCGGAAAAACGGAACTCCGTACAAAATGCGGGACAAATCGTTAGAGCTGATAATTAATCTATGGCACTGGGTTGCCTTAAATTGGGCGCACCTCAAAACCGAGATATAGCAGAAATTCCTCATACATATGGCCCAGTTGTCAGGGAGATATTTACAAACAAAACGTCAAATATAAGTAAACAACACGTATAATTATCTTTCGAAGAATGAACTGTGACATGACCCTTTTCATTACTACAAATAATAAAATTAGGATAGGTATATTTGTAGGAGTATTTTTCAAAGAAATTCAAAAACGAGAGAAGGTAATTTAACATGACTAGTGTAGGAAAATTGTGAGACGATAAACATATCTGTACCTTACAACAAATTGTGAAATACTACAAGGAATCATAGCATTACTTACGTAAATTTACAGAAAAATAAACCTCCGATCAAACGAATAAATATTTCTGCATACTTCCTCTGAAAATACCCTCCATATAGATATAAAAAATAACCCAATTCAAAATTTCTATCAGTCAAACATTATTTCGTTGATGGAACTTCTGAAAAAAAAATTGGTGAAATAGTCGCAGCTTTAACACGACATAGAAACTAGATCTTCCATCAAAATCATCAGAAAAATTTAGAAAAAAATTGAGTTGTGGTTGAAGAAAAGGAAGCGGTTAAGTTCGGTTTTCGGTGTTGGAAGCAGATAAGATTGTTGATCCGGATGAACGCTGTTTGCTTTTCCGCGGAAATGGGTTTTGAGAACGCATTCGGCTATGATTATATACGTTCGCTTCCACGAGAGAGAGTGAACTTAAACGAGCAGCTGCGATGGAAAATTTCCTTACTTGGAAAACGACTTTTCCGAAAAAACTTCTTTTCCTAATGCAACGTACTCGAACTGAGTTCTGCTTGAGTACGCAGACTTGTTTCAGGTAAATAGAGGGGATTCGCAATCAGAAAACGTACAATAAGTTTGTTTCTTGGAAATGCTTGGAGAGTCGATCTTTATTGGCACGTTAAAGCTATCGTGGATGTAATTTCACGATTGTTTCCTGAATAGAACTACCTACAAGAGAGTCTGGAAAGAATGTCGATAAATGTTTCGCAAAATCTTTCGAGATAATTCTACGAAGTGGTTGGTTCATACAGTTTATATACTCATTGAAGTTTTTGAAGATGTCCCACGTGAAATTCGTCTTTTATTTCTTGCAGAGTCATTGACAAGCTTTCCTTCCTTTAAATAACACTTGATATTGATTATGCTGAATACGTTTGAGTGAATAAATAAAGTACATACATCTTTTTTCCCTGAACACTCTTCTATGATAACCAGGAAAGAAAAGTGAAATCAATTTAAATGATTCTAAGAAAACTCACGTTAACCTTTGATAAAAGCAAATAAGCATCCCTTGGAGCTGTAAACATATCCACTGAATGCCTTGGATACTCCAGATTCTACCTTAGCATTTCGTCACATCTGAAGAGCGAAAATATTTCCAAACAGAATATCGAGAAATGTTTACACGAGAAAAGAAGAGAGGCTATAGAACTTTTATCGGAAAGGAGGTTGAGATGTAGTTTGTGCAAACATTACGACAGAAGGACGAAAAAGAGTTCCAGGAATGGATACAGATTTTTCTTATATTGGAGCTTTTATCGGACGTTGAAACCTATTTTTAGCACGCAATTTATCTTTAGCTTCATGTTATTACGGAAGACTTCAAAACATACGCATTTAGGGCTCAGATTCCTTGAACCAATGACGCTGATAAGATTGTTGTTTTCGTCTGGAACAAAAGAATTTTTTTCGCAATTTCGGTAGAAATAGTATTCGACGAATTGTAGACGACATACCTAAAAAAATGAGAGACAACTAAGATATATCTTATACTGAAATTTATAATGGATTACTTATTCATTATCAGTTCTGTTCAACCAATATGATATGATGGGGTACATATGTATTGCTAATATAGTTGATACTTTCATTTATTGTCTTCAAAATCTCCCACTAATGCTTCCATCAATATATATCTACAATATATGTTCCAATGTGCACAATTATCATAAATCATAAGAAAGGGAATCAAAATAAATAAAAAATAATCATTCATAAACACTAAATATAATCATACAATAAACTCTGTTATTTATTAATAATAAATGATAAATTATTCATTCCGACTTTTATTTTTGAGTCTTCATTCATATTTTTTCGATAAATTAGCGTTTTCTATGAGAAATTAATTTCATTAAATTAAGAGTGCAAGTTCCCAATTAAGTATTATTAAATATGGTTCTTACTAAATATAGTTAAATTCCTATCAACAGCGGAACAAAAGATAAACATGCATTTTGAACCAGATAACTTGGATCAACACACTCCCTCGACGTAAGGATCATGAGTCAATTCAAACCCAGCACACGCAGTACTCCCCAAGGCCCTCGCGAGGAATTAACGTGTTAAAAGAGCGAGGAGACCAATTTCCTGTTATTCGGACGAATAATGAAGCAATTAAATTCCTCATTAAAAATGTATGCAGCCGAATATATCCCAAAAAAGGAAATTCGTCGAATTTTATGGACTTATTGAAAATGAAACAGTCGATTTTTAATTAGATGCCTGTCCTTGTATTAAGAAGAATTGTTTTCAAATCTCTTTAGCTTTAAATACGCTAATTTCGAATTATGAATATCATATTGATTCTAAAAGCTTCGTTCGAGGTGATTTTGTAAGATTCAAGGATATATCAGCGGAACTTTAATTCATGGAACTTTTTATACAAAACTCGCTAATTAGATACGGAGGATATTAGCTTCTGTATTTTTTTCATTTGTGTATCCAACTCCATGGTCACAAACGATATGCTAATTCACTGATTACCAACGAGGATGATATATCATGAATAAAACTTTGTCTGAAAGCACTTTTGTTAGAGATAGACGAAATAGAAGGGAAATTTTGAAAATCCATATCTGAAGGACGTTCACCATTATCTTGATGAATGGAATATTTCCCATCCGTCCTTTAGTGACGCATTCAGATTAAAGAATCGCACATCTGATTTTTTGTTAGCATTATTTACATCTGCATTGACATAAAAGCCATTGAGGAATGAATGATTCCGAAAAACGACAGTAAATTAATTTCAATTTGGTGGAATGATAGGGAGAGCGCTTCTGATTTATGAGCTAAAATCCATAGGACTTGCTTCGGTGACTGGATTCTGATTCGTTGAGGAAAGCAAAGGTTACATTCTACATACATCCTTTTACAAAATAGCCAATTCTTTAAATACAGACAGATATTAAACCAAATTAAATTAGTCAAATAGAACAACGATAAATAGAATCTTTGACGTAATAATAGCCTTTCCTAAACAGTGACAGAAACATTAAAAGACTTCCCATTCTCGAGCCAAAACAACAAAAAATCCATGTAACAACATGATTCCCACCATGAAATTCAATCATAAAAAATCTGCACTAGCAAGTGCATCCCAAAGAGAGAAAGTTTCGCAACTAACATCAGCGCGAAAAAGGGAAGGAGTCCATCTTTGGGGCGACGGCAGAAAAGAAGTGCAAGGGAATCACTAGACCGATGTCACTTGCGAAACACTTAGCGCGTGAACTAGAATGAAGTGACACAAGACGGTGTTTTCTGAGAGTGAGAGTTTTGAAAACATTCGCGTCTAGATTCTCCTCTCCAAAAATGACCTCGGGGGATATTATGAGATTATTCACGATCTTAGCAAAGTGTAAGAGCTAAAGAAGTACACATTGGCACGTTTTTTTGAATACTTTGGACTTGATGGAATAAAGAGGAGGAGAAGTTCTTCAGGGAATGTCATTTGCTAGAATTAACTAGGTTACTTTATTTGTTAACGATGAGATGTCGGAAATTTCCGCTGATAATATGGTAAACGGTGTACAATAAGATAAACGAGTGATTTTTAAAAGGATATTTAAGGTATTTATTGTGTGAATACTTACATTTTTAGGTATATAAATGTGATTGCACTGATATTAGGGCCTACAGTCTATACTTTATTGACAATTTTAATAAAAATCTGGATTTTTCAGCAGCTATTCTTTAAAAACGGTCCTCGATTAACTTGGAAACATTTAAGTTTACCATACGATTATTATTTAATGTATATATTATAATGTAATACGTGTTTTTTAATAAGTAAAATTTCAATTACAAAACGATTTTAAACTAATTCTTTTCCCACTTCATGTATTATATATATAAAGGTAATAATATCTATAAATTCATTATAAATATATATGTTTAATATTTATTTTTAATAAATTCATAGGTCTATACTTAATTTTGAATCTGAAATTCATCTATCCATTTTGATATAAAACGAACTGATAGGCACTCCCAACACATCCAGTTAAAATGTACGACTTCGTACTCCACGACACTACTAAGTCATCGCTACTGAAATTGCCTCTTCCGTCACCATGGATACGAACCCAGAAATGGTCCACGCGCGTCAGTGGATTCAGCCGCCGTTCACCCCAACTACCTCCCGATCGATGACAATTAGCACCTAGCGCGAAAACATTGCGAAAATGTTTACCAATCTCTGCAACCGCTTCCTCGTAAAAGGGGGTGGGCGTAGGAGGAAACGTTGCGCAGGTTTGGGACCTCGTATTTCCCGGTATCCGCTATTTATCTGATCATACGGGCTCCGCTTCTAAAACTCCTTTTCGTACGTATGTAGGAAGGACTTACTCTGCGGAAAATCGTTATCGTGACGTCATACTCTTTCCCCATCCTGCAATACGTTCCTTTCCCGTGTTCCATCATGACTCTCGCATGGCACATTCGCCCAGAGGCTATAGAGACACAAGAAAGGCGAAGGACGCCGTGGACTGCTAACACTTTTACTTCTTTAAACGGTAACTGGAGCGATTCGGAGCGTTCGCCCTTGGCGCCCTTTGCTTTTCAAAAGCGCACGCACACATTCTGGTTCGACGAAAAGGCGGACTTCTCATGTTGGAGCGTTAGAAGGACGTCTTGAAAAAATAAGAACAAATGAGGGCTGTTTTTCTAAGTGGAAGAGGTTGGGCGGTTTATGCAACTCTGGTAGCCCCAAATCGTAACCGTGGGGCGTGAGAAATTCTTATCGGAATGAGCTTTCATTCAAGACTATATTTAAGAGAGTGATGAGATTAGAGAATTTTTTGTGCATATGTGAAAGTGGAAAAAAACTAATTATCTAAAGAGTACTTTGATCCTAGAGAAGATATATGTATAACTTTCTTTCGTTTTCAAGTTGAAAATAATGCCTTCTGTTCTCAATTAATTCTCAAATGAATATTCTTTTAATAGAATACTCCTTTAGCAATATATTCCAGCAAAGGATCAGACCGGTGAGAGAAGATGTAAAAACAAGGAAATTCTAACTCAAGAATGATAATTAAGGAAAATTTCACTAGTACGGAAAGTGTGTGCAAAATGGAAAATATACACCGCGATTAAGCCATCAATCTCATGAAGATAAAACATCTGCATAACCATTTATTTTGAAGATAAATTCTACGATACATTAATGAAATTAAATGACTTAAACACCAACACGTGTTGGATGGCTTAATACTGAAGGAATCCGACGCCCTCACTTTAATAAGCATTTGCTATGCGTTCATACATGGACGAGTATGAAGTCATTATGCTAATGAATGTCCGGCGGGCTGGTACCATAAAAAGACTCGGTATTTAACCAATAACCGACACCCAAACATCAGTACTGATAAGGGCTTACAACACACAATGGCCCCACGAAAGAAGCAAGGCTTTCGTAACCATAGAAACGAAATCAAATACGGAAATTTTGCGTCACGGATTAAATCATTGTGCCAAGAATATATGAAAGACGTTCTCCTATTTGGATGACGATTCCTTTAAGAGGATTATAGCCAGAGAATAAAATAGTTTATAGCTGAATAAAAAAATACACTTGAAGAGAAACAAAGGAGAGAGACGGTTTCGCGTGAGGGAAAAGAAATCGAACCGACCACGTCTCGGAGGATCGGCTAAACGCTCTTTCCGCAGGACACTCGGCTGATATGTGTTAGGAGGTGAAAAAAGGGAGGTGGGGAAGCCATTTGAGGATACGTCGATTGTTTTTTTGCGCGAACGAGAACAGAGAAGGCGATCGAAGGCAAAAAGAGGAAGTCGTCCGCAAAATTCCATCTGAAATGAATCTCGAACGCAAGAAGAATGATGGAGCGTGGGAATAATGGACGTCGTCATGGAAATGGAGGATGAATAAGATGCCGTTTTCGGTCATTCGGAGAGGATGAAATGAGGGAGATTCTAAAGGATATAAGTGGCGATGATTGGCTAAGGCTCGATCACTGAAATCCGAGTGACTCATGGAATTTTCCGGTAATTTCAATGTGAATGGCGAACGTGACATTGCACGAATGGGTGTGAGCAATTAGAGTACAAACAATATTTATGAATGGTTTTCAATGACATCCATTACGTACGGAGAATTAAAGGAAAATAGGAATCGGGTATAACTTAAAGTGGGAGGTGGAAAAAGGTTTCACATTCATCGATGAAGGTATTGGACTCTTTAAGTAAAAAAATGATCAACGACTTAAAAATATGATTAAATATATTTGACGTTTATAATAATTATGACAAATAATTTTGTAAATCAAGTTTTCACAATTCTCGGAGCACATTCTCAATCATACGAATAATATCTTCAATCAAACAATGAATAGTGAATTCTTATGCTCATTTAATGAAATAATAATATTAATTAAATTTACAATTCTATGCCTTCCAAAATTCAGGTTAAACAGTATTTATATATATATTTATAACCATGCATTATTAATGAAAATAATCATTAAAATAACTTAATGAAACTTCTCATAAATAAAAAAAAACTGTTTCCTAATTTTTATTAATGATTCAGCCTTAAATTTTCTGATAAATTTACGAGATTCTGAATGAGACAAAAATTAATTTAGCTCGTTAAGATAAACAACTCAGATAAAAAAGTTAAAATAAAAGCTGACCTTGAGACACATTCAGGCCATTAAAACATCGAGATCTTTCGCAAAGGAAACGAAAATAAAAAAAATACCAAAAAAAACCTTGTTCTTACGAGATACTGGCTGGGTGGTCAGGATTTACTACAGCTATAGAAATTAAGCGCTCAGAAAAAATTATGCGGATCTGAGAGAAGATAGAGAGAGCTGAGAATAACCGCTTTCCAACACTTAAAGTTGATACGAACCTGTGTTCCGTTCGCAAGAGAGACTCGATTGAAAAAAAAGAAGAGCAGCGAGTAAAGATTATTACAGCAACAGAGAAAAAAAACGAAACCACTTCCTTATAGGAGTACGCTGGTTTTTATGTCCGCATAATATTCAGCGCATGAAGCGAAGACCATAAAGTTGACGGCAATTATATCTGCGGAGGTGATTTTGCCCGTAAGTTATGGGATGGACTCTCCGAGTTAAGACTTAACCGACATCCTCACCCACACGTATGGTTGTGTTTTGACACAGAGAAATGCGTTGCCAATGAAATAGTCGTCAATATGCGTTGCTATGAAAGACGTAAGAGACAATCAATGGTAGGAAACGGAAAGAATGAATCAGTCAGACGGAAAGTAAAGAGTAATTCCTATTTTCCATCAATGCATAATTGATAATGTCAAGTAAATTTAACAGAATATAATTTAAATTAATATATCCAAGCAGGAAAATGAATGGGAACAGTCAACATAAATAAATTAAATTATAATAAATATCCAGGTATATGATAAAAAGATATGAATAATTTCAATATATTACTATGTTGATAACTTTAAAACGAACTTTACCTCATTATGACAAATCAAAAACCTATGTAAATATATTCTCTTGAACTTCTCAAAAATATTTCAAATAAAATTTTTAAAAATCAAAATAAAATAGGATATTTTCTATGCGGGTAAGTAAAGATAAAATTTTATAAATTATACCATTAAAGAAATTACATACATTTTTATTTACGTAAATTTTTTTTCGTAACTTCACCCAACAGTGAGTCATTTGTAGACTGGTCACTTCTCACAAAATAGTTTCTTTATTAAATATTCCACAGACGCATATTATCTTTTATTACATCACCATCACTTCTAAGCATAATAAAATAAAAATTTTATAATTATTCCGAAAAATCGTTTCGAATACACCAAAAAAGAATCCTACCGGAAGAACAGCTACAAAACCTTCATTTTCCAAGAAACTCCATAAGAAACTCAATACCATTCATCTCAACCCCGTCTCTGAGCCAATACAATCTTCCCCAACTGTGGCGGAACAGAGTAGCCACATATATTCTAGTGCGAGCTTAACTAACTTCCTCCCTCTACCTTAGAGAGACTGGGATGAACTAAAAGAAACACAAGAAGATCGACGAACCTTCATCAAGCCAGGAAACGAGGGGTTTCTCCCATCTTCAATTTAGATTTAACAACCACAACTCCCGGTTTCCGGCCTTTTCTACGCTCCTTGGGCACAAGACTCGCTACAGACGATCCTCACTGTGTATGTGTTTCCAAGGAAACGGACTTCGGTGACTCATTCCCTTTCTCTTTTTCAGTTAATTCGCCGCTTTGCGAAAGACTCTAATCACACCACGAAGCTTATCCACTTTTTTTATCTGCAATACACAACTCTCACTGCAGAGCGTTCATGCATGTCCAGTGGTTAACTTCTTTTGTTTTGACTCGTCTAAATTCTTTATGCTTTCAATTAGATTGATCGGTATCTAAAATTAAAATGATTGATCTAATTAGATGGTGGAAGAAAAACGTCAACTATGAGCGCGAGGTACTATATTTGGACACGACTAGAGTAATGTAAAATATAGTAGTTATGCTTAATTTTTAAAATCATTCCAGTTTAAAATTTGAATTTTTCAAACCCCAGAAACATATGAATAACGAAAAATAAAATTGAGAACTTCTTCAGGCTTTTACCTTTATCCAAGACAGGAAATATATCGACAAACTTATAAAACGGTTCAAGATGAAAAAAGAAAACTAAATTTCACAGAAAAATTAAAAAGTATCTTATGATTATAAAAATATCGTTAATTTAGTAACGAACAAAAATTTCTTACACAAATAATGATAATTTTGAGGATAAAATTAAGATAGTGTATCGTATATTCCACAGCTTTTATCAGACCGTAACATCATAAGTTTGTATGTTGATTTTAGAAATAAAAAAGCGATAGACACCAACTAAAAGAAGTTTAAAAACATCCTAGTACCACAAGGATTTCCTTTTATGAAAAGAAACACAATTATTCCGTATAGAATAAAAAATAACTGAATATATATCAGTCTGGAAGGGATTAAAAGCAAATGGATTCTCCAACATATAAATCTTTCATGCACGGGTGTATACAGAAATACATATTCCAATTCCTTATGGACCATCATCGCTAATATTCTACGTAAATCAACCGTGATAGGGGCCCATAGGAAACGTTCACCCGGGCCCCACATTTCGGAAAGTTCCGGCACCTTAAGCGACACTTCCAAAGACCCAAATCGATACGAGTGCAATCCTATACTCAGACGATCGAGGCGCTGGAATTAAAAGACTACAACGAAAAGCCATTCTAACTTTTAAAAACGTAGTATATCCTCGCTTAGAAAACGAGCGTGCTCTTCCAAAAGTTGGCGCAGTATAAGAAAGCGCGAATACGATAAGAATCGGGAACACGCAACAGCTCCGTCAGCCGAAGAATTCGATGTCCCGCTTTTTATGCTGCGGAATAAAGGAAAGTCTCGCTGAAAATCGTTTTGAAACGAGTTTTAATTCGGTCTCCCTTCCGAGAGGCAGATTTTTTAATGAATTCACGCTTTTACTCCGGATTTCAAGGACGAACGAGAAGCTATCTTTTTAACATCGTGTGTGGACTGGGTCATAATCTTCGATGTTTCTTCCCGAGATCCGGGCTCAGGAATGACGTCGTACGCATATCGAAAAAGTTTCTATGGTGACGAGTTGAAATTTTGGCAGGAGAGACATTTAGAATTCGCATTGTTGCTTAAAAAGGGTTATATTTCGCAATTATGGAATGACGCGAACGTACGTGAACTTACGTAGTCAGTGCGTGAAATTAGTTTCAGCTTGTAACCGTGAATGAAGCAAGAACACATATCCGGGGTATTTTTAATGAGTCAACAGATATTTACAAATACAGAACGATATCCTTTCGAAGGAGTTGTGAATGTTATGAAGTTATAATGAAAGGAATATATGTTTATACAAAATTCGTATATAGGTTTTTCCCAACTATAGGAAGACCATATGACTATAAAAAATAAATGCTACCCCTGAGATAAACTCTATAAAAACCTCCGGTCAATATTAAACACTCTGCTAGAACAACCACTGAATTGACGATATTATTTGAAATCGATTTACGATAATGGATATTGAATGGGAATTACTACCATTACGTATTCGCGACATACATATTTCTTGACAAAGTGAATAGATAATAAACATCTCAACATTTTTGAATATTCCCTAATCATTAGAGTAAGGTTTGGTACAAATGAATCGATTATTTATAATAAAACGTACATTTTAAGAATAACCACATTGAAAAAAATATAAAATATGCAGCAGTCCAAAGTATTCACTAAAATACGTTAATAAATACGACAACGTAATTTTTACACCCGAAGAATAAAAAAATATTTCTAATATTTATACATCTTACATAAACCTATAAAATGAAAGATATTTATTGACACGCTTTATCCTGTAATAAATCTATAATAGCACTTTAACAAAGAGAAAACAAATAGCTTCCGTAAATGCGAACTTGTCGAAGGTTAAACAATCCAAACCATAGTGGATTTCTTATGTCATTACGTAATAAATCAGCCAAAACTTTTGAGGAAAATAATTCAATGTGATAAGGCATTATAAGATTAAGAAAAGGAATCATATTTTTAGAAAATCAACCCCACGATCAGACTCTAATAAATTAGGCAACCCTCCCTTGAATCAATACACCGTCCATTGGTCTGCCAGAAATAAAAGGTTGTCCTTTTTTCCGGCGCCTCTAGTTTGGGCGGCGACGCTATGTCTCGCGGAGGTGCTTCTCACCACATCACGTCCTTTGGGCGTGGTCCTTGGTCGCAAAGGGCAACTCCAGGAGTTGGTAAAAATAGCGCTCGTTGTGAAGGAAAAGGGCGAGACTATGGGAAAAGCAGGATGGACTATCTTCGGGAGTGGTAAATGGGATTTAATAACGAGAAAGGATGGCCTTCCTAAACAGTGCAAATAGTTCTTATCTGGAGACGGCCTACGAGGTCATCCGACCGAGGGCTGTGGATCCACACCCTTTCCATTAATAGACACCAGAAGCTTGTACAGTTGAATTAGGTAAAATGAGGAGTTAGATACTTAGCTAATAAAGCCAAAATACCACAGGAGGAAAAGGTATCATGAAACATGTAGAACAATAACCATAAAATTGTATAGATTTCGCGTTACTCATACCACACTGTAGTCTCATTTATGAACAAACATAAAACGAGAGTAAAACAGGGGTATATATTCCTCCCTCCTCAGGATTTATACGGAAATAAGAAGTGTTTGATAACTATAGATCGTTTTTTGAATCTTAAACGGTTAATAATGAAATAGTATATAAAACAAACAGAATAATTTTCCTAAGAATTAAACTAAGTATACGTCCAAAATGATAAGGTAGAAGAGTGAACCTTAACATCTATAAATTTAATACGTAAAACGATAGCAAGGCCAGAAAATGTCGGAAAATAATCGGACCATATTAAACAAGAATTCCTCCCTGATATAAGTCATAAATCTTTTACATAGTAAATAAATATATTATGATATAGGGTAAAATAAAGATTAACAAAGTCTTCAAAAACTCAAAAAAATCTCTCGGTTCTCGGCAAAGTGCATTAAATGTAGTAGTGATTTATAATAGTATAGATATGTTATTAATGCTCTACCATAGACTAACTGAATCATGTAACACATCTAAAACGTTCATAAATACAAATAAAAGACATGATAGACATACGCAAGACATACGCTTGGACGCAATTTATTTTCACACGATCCGTTGCTATAACAACTCACATATTTACACAACCTAATTTTATGGCGAGAAAAACTAATATTCAAACCACAAAGCCGTAATAAAAGAAAGACAATGGACAAATACGCCGAATAAAACGACCTTTCTTGAGAAAGCAATCGATTCCGTTAGGTGTCGAATGTGAGAATAAATTATGCCCTTAGAAATTTTTTTCAGCTCCCAAGGCATCTGCGTGAGGCAATACAAACAGCGTGGATTCCACTTCCATATTTGCAAGATCCTTGAATCTTTCATTGAAATGCTCCACTGACGGAAAAAATTCTTACAATTGAATGCGGTTGGAGAGAAAACAGTTTGTGAGAGCAAAGGAAAAAATTCTGTTTATTTTCCTCGATGAATTTTTTCCTCGACATAAATTATGGGCAGTCGACGAATCAAGAACATTTATTCTCTGACAATGTCTTCGAGAGAAGGGGAAAAAAATCTTTTACAGACGATACGACTACGAAAAAAATCTATTTATCAAAAGACAATCGCATTTCAACAGAAAAGAGACATTGCTTAATTTAACATACATCTGACTAATTTTCCAATTAGTAATTGATAAAGGAAGCTCAGTGGACAAATTGATTTTGAAAAAGTGATGAAGGATTTTATTTCCACAATTTAATCGAAAAATAATGAAATTTAAGTATTCAGCAAAAGCGTAGGAGTTGAAATATTTTTAAATAATGGTTTAAAATTACAAAAATATACAGGAAAATAATAAGTATTTATGTATCATAAAAATAGATTTTTCGGGGAAACAATTTGACTCGTAAACTTAGAAAATATATGATACATTGTGATAGAAAATATTGTTCAAGAAAGGAAAGATAGTTAGTTAAGTTCACTGATATTAATTAATTACACAACTATTAGCGATTAAAGTTATAGCACGTAATATGAATCTCATTTATTAGTTTAAAAATTAATCTGTAACATATCGTATTACGAGTATAATATATATATAATTATTGAACTAATAAATGCGTCATTAATTGTGAGTGAAAACAATTCTTTTAATTAAAAGGTACAGCCATTACCATCACTATATCTATTTCAGAAATCGTAAACATTTTCAACACTGATGAAGTAATATAATATTTACAACTACGTGATAAAACCAATCAATCACAATTAATTTATAAAAAACGAAATTTAAAAAAAAAATGAACTATCATCTACGCGGTTTAGTATAGACTTCCATCACTATAGAAACCGAAATAGATGAACTTGTGCTTCGTCACGATTCCATCACGAAAATTCAATCGCATCTCCAAAAGTGCTGGCTTCAGACTTGGGCCGAGTGCAAAGGTTACATCGCGTAAGAAATGCGTGTAATTCTTCCGAGGTAAGTAAACAAGCAGGAATCTATTTGCGCGCGTGCGAATTGGCAAACTTGCAAAAATGAACATCGATTCGTGGAAATACAAAATATTTCGCTACGGCACCGCGATCTTCGATTGCTTTGAACTTTGCCCCCTGCACTTTGACGCGATTCTTGCGTCACGAACTGCGAATTTTATTTTCGGAAAAGAATCGATCTGAAATCAGCAGAACGTTTGCGGATGGAATGCCACTGTCCGCGCATGTAAACTTACGTAAGGTAAACTTGGGATTTCAGGATGAATTGGAAACATTCCTCTTCAGCAGAAAAGAAAAGTCGCCAAAAATAATAATGAAATTAATATAAAAATACTATCCATGATAATTAATGATTTTAAGTAGGGATTAAGATTGATAGATACTTTCTTTAACCTAGCTTAGAATTAGGGCTCAAAAAGGAAACTACAAAGACGATAGACATATAGTTTTATATAATATAAAACCAATATAGAAACAAGAAGAGTTTGGATCTCAAATATCACGTGTAAAGATCAACGAATCATAAAGAATTGTAAAAAAAACAAAGAAACTTTGTGAAGAAAACGATGCTAATGTTACTAGCATATATGTTATGAATAAAAATTTAAGGTATTGAACTGTTATCTTAAGAATCAAAAATATAACGAATACATTTAATAAAATTAAATACATTACTGTACAAGAATAGCGATACCATAAGATTAGATATAAACATAGTTTATGTTATAAACCGTAATACAGAGGAAAAAGCATGACCTCTAACGCATTAAAAAGAAAAAAAAAACACGAAAAAAATTACTCATCCTGTCTTGAATTACGTAAAGCAAACGTCTCGAATGCTCTAAACGTGGAAATGTTGTGTTGACGGGTCTAAAAAAAGAGCTCTCACGCTTTAAATATCCCCAAAGCTATTTTCAATTTTAATGTCAAGGAAGAGAGAGAGGTCTTTCCGAAAAATCTTGGATAGTTACGACCTGCCCGGTTGGGTTAGGACGAGAATAAAGATCGTAATACCAAGTTCACTAAAAGCCTCCTCAAGACATGAATCTTCCTTAAGTTTAAGAGTATATTTATCTCTCACCCCGGATGACCGTTCCGGGGATAAAAGACGATGGATTTTACCGATCGAAAATAACTATAAATAGGTGGAATGTACGCGTGGAATTTTCGTAAGGAAAGAGTGAACGAGGCATTAATATAAAATGGCAAAGAAAAGATTACACAAGAAAAAATAGACAGACAACATAGATTTCATAGCTGACAAAATGTATAATAGTGAAATTTTTCAATTGAATTGAAAACTTAATTTAGAATTAGAGAGGAAAACGAACGATTCCCAGACCTTATTGGAATTTCATATTTTTTCGAAAGCAAGGATCACTTAGGAATGAAAATATACAAATAATTACTTCTTCGTGAGTTTAAAAAGGAGACATGTAAAGTACTGAATATTACAGAGAATGCAGAACTCCACTAAGTTAAAAAGTAATCCAAGGTTAATTCCCAAAACGTATGGGCTATGAGGAACAAAACTGTACAAAGGTTAGCGTTATATACATTAAAGACGCAAAGAATAGACAATTATCAATCGAAAATAAACTTAATAAAAAAACTACAAGCAATCACTTGCTAAGTGCTTAAATGGCAGAAAAAATAGAATAGGAAATTGTAATTGTAATAGGAAATTACTGAGAGCATATTATAATCAGTTCTTTAGGTTTTCGTAGATTTTCCACAAGTTAACCTCCATGAATTCCCACAATTATGGAAAAATAGTTTATGTACAAGTCGGTGAAATTAAATTGATCGAATTCAATGCAACCTATCACAGTAAAGAAAATACGATAACCAACAAATAATGTACGTACATCTAAGTTTCTAAATGAATTCCAGAAAAAAACATAACTTCGATTTCACGTATTTGCAAGATCAAATTTACGATGATTCGTATTTATATCCTTCTTGTTACATCAACACAGTAATTGTCTTTGGAGTTCAAAAAAATATTCTATCATTTACATTTCTCTCATTACAATCCTTCTCATTCTTGTTCAACAGTATTTAGTCTCTGAAATATTAAAGATACCGAACAATGGTATACTTTACAAACATTCTAAAAGTTCAACGTTACTATGGCATCATTATGATCCAAAAACACCCTCTACTGGCATTTCGGAGAACGACAGGTACACGCAAAGAAACAAAAGAACTTCGAAACTGCAACAGTCTTATTAGCAACGGCGACGCGTAAACAGGAAACGGAGTCCTGCGTTCCGTTTAATTGGCGCCAGGGAAATAAAAAAAGTACTCTTATGTCAGTAGAGCACATAGATCGTTGTCTGAATGCCGCTTCGATATGAACTCGTCTAAGAATAGACAGGACTTTCGCTACTTTGCACAAGATGGAAATCATTCCGAGGGCAAAGTTCCTTCACATTGCTCGCATAATTAACGAGCGCAATTGGAAAGGGTTGAGTAAGGTCGCCTGTTATTAAAATGTCTCAAAGGCATATGTGCTGACTTATCTGGCCGTTCGCGGAAACAAAAGCTCATAAAAGTGTTGGAAACAATGGAAAATTTTATGATCTATGGATAAGCAATTAACAATTTCTCGTACTCAGATACTGTACTCGTTATATTGTTTGTTCACAGAAGAAATTATATGATGGATATTAAAGTGAAAATGGAATTTATTAAAATGGTACTGTTTTAGTAGTAGATCTTTCACGGCCCAAAAGAGACTATTATTAAATCTAATAGGTAATAAAGATTAAGAATATTATTTTATTATGGTGATTTTTTAGAGTAACATTATGAGCTCAGTTTATTTATCATACGTATTCATTTATATTCATCATTTGAAAACGACTCAATTTTCCAAAACTAATATCTTTCGTAGTTAACTCCTATTGAAATTCAAAAGGATTGTTTTATAAACGAATAAAGCTACGAATTAGTGTAAGCAGATTTTCAATAGAACTGGTACCGACATATTACTGATTTAGTGAACATTTTCACTCTCTTTTCAAAATTTTAATGAGAAATAAATAACCACTGTAATGGATTTAATACATACATATATGCTAAAGAAACAAATATTCTAACGCAAAAAGAAAATTTTGAGCATAAAAAACTACGAAGTATTTACCACATTAGAGTATTTAACATATATTTGAACTTTACGAACGAAAAACAGTACGTAACTCCCTGAAATACACTCGTCGCTAGGGACGCATAGCGAAAATAAACAACGTTCTCAATAATTCGATTCCCAAACCTAACGACTATTTTGTCTTAACCATCGTGAATTTTTAAAAAAGACGCAGTAACACTCATACGTAAGGTCCTCGTGAGACTCACGTTGGTTCTGGAGGAATATGCAAAATGTGACATTTTTTCTACATGGGACTTTAATCCGCATGACTCTCTTTTCCAGGTACTCGCTCTGGAAAAGAGCAATGATGCAATTTAAATGTCACCGTAAGACTTTTTCCACTTCCTTCCATGAAGCAACCGGAGCTTTTCTCTGTGTGCTATTTGCCCATTCAGATTACGCGATGATGTATCAAAACTTTCCATCGCGCGAAGGCTGGCTATACCGATACGCCCCAGAACTTCGCTTACCCTATTTTTCATTTTTCTCTTTCACTCTCTATTTAGAAGTTTAGACTTCTTCTAAGTGTAACGAATTAAATCATGCGTGCGGAAACTACTGAGCGTGGTCCAAGGACACACGTGCCATAATTATCACTCGCACGATAGCACGGAAATGGGAGTTTGTTTACTTCGACAAAGTATATACTTAACGGAACTTGTACGGAAAAATACAACATCTCAAATAAAACAATCACACTAGCAAAAATAATAACAATGGATGATTCTTAAACGCGCGTAATTATATAAACTATTGCATAATCATTTGTACCCCAAGCTGTAATACAAAACATGAAAGGGTAATAAAGTACTACGTATCGCTCGCATACTCGCTCAAGGACACGGCAGTAAAGTTTCGGTAAGGAATTGGTACAGTTGATCTGAATATATTGGACAATAACGATGCTACACACAACCGGTAAAAGAAATCGTAAATAATGTTTACATTTTCGAAACAGAAACCAGTACACCTGTAAAATATGTATCCTCAAACCCATGCTAAACAAAACAAATTATGATAATTTTTTAAATAAAATGATAACATAAATAAATTAGGATAAATAAAATAGTTTTTAAAAATTGTACTCCCTATCATCGAATAAAATATAGGTTTAACTATAAACTGTTATCGGTTACATTTAAAGCGCAAGTTTCGAAGAACATCCATTAAACGCAAAATCCTTCACAATAGATCGCAAAAAACGCATCTGATAACTCAATTTTCCGACGATTCCATCAAAATCCATTAAGATAAAATAAATATTTCCCTGATCGCGCTTTTCGCTGCTCCGATTTAATTTCTTTGACTCACTCGTTACGCTGCATTCTTCGTGTGGACCAATCATCAATGTCCTATTTCCAAGCCAACGACCGTGACAAATGCATCTCCGAATGTTAATTAAGATAAATGAATTCAATGACGTACCTGAAAAGAGAAAAAAGAGCAAAATTAATTACAAAATCAAATAAATAGAAAGGCAAAAAAGAAGAGTGAGTTTATTCTTGCAAGAATGCATTAATGAAATACGAATGAGCACATTTACCAGATGGATAAAATAATGATTCAAACATTAAGCAATGCGTACACATTCATTTATCGAGAAATAGGTTTTTAATTCAAATATGCTATTATGAATGTACTTTATTTGTAATTCATATGTAAATATAACAGTAAATACATTCAATTATTAAAATTATGATTAAATAATAAATAGAATTATAAAAAATTAAAAAATAATATGCGAACTATTTTAAGATAAATATACAAATAAAATAAAAATATTAAAAAGATAAAAAGGATTATTTCAAACAACGGAAAAACTATCAACAACGAATTATTTTCAATCAGCCATTCTGTACATGAATGATAATTTCTTTAACACCGATGAATATGCTAAAAAGTAATGCATAAAATAGAATAAAGTCCTTATTTGGTTTGTAATAACTGAATGAAAAACGTGAATCTTCACGAAAAAATTTGAAGATAAATACATTTAAAGACTTCCTGCTTCCTGCGCATATTTTGTGCATGACAAACACACTCTTTCGATAACGATACGCATTTAAGAGTGACTAAGAACAGAATGTGCGACTTTAAGTTATAAATCACGAGCTGGCACAATTGTACACTACGCAATACTGCATAAACAACCTTTTTAAAATTTCAAAGCCGCAATGATTAAAGGGATCGATTTCATTCTCTTCAAAACGACGATTTCAATATATCATTGGAGAAGTACTTGCGACACGAAACAAATGAAGTCTGAGGATAGAAATATTTTCTAGCAGAAATTCTTACAGCTATTAGACTGGATTAACGAATGGAGAAAGATATGAGATGTTTTCGAATTCCATCTGGCGTGACGTTCTCATTCTCTTTGATGGAATTCTATAAAGATAAGATTCTTTCAAAGACGTAGATGCATTGTACTGCAAATAGAAACTCAAGAGGTCGATAAGAATAAATTAGGATGAATCGTAAATAATATCTGATCTAAGTAACATAATAATCCACCATTTTTCAATAAATTTTCATCACCATAATCAATTCAGTATATGAATCACGTGACGTATTTCATGATGCATAATTTATTATTGTATTTTATTCCAATCTTATACATTTAATCGTCTTCTGAAAGTACTAAAACATCAAATAAAATGAAGAAAAGCTCAAAAAAAAACTTTTTCAATTTGTAGTTTGATTAAATCACAGTTTATCAACATCCTGATTTCCATAGAAACACACTAACAACTTGTAACGCATTAATGCATCGTGAATTACGCATTTATCCTGAATCTTATGTAACCATGCGAAGTATGTTTTCCGACGCAATTACATTTATCTCCAGTACATATTATGTTCTTCAATCATTTAAATTAGCATAAATTATGCATACAAAAACCAAGGTGCGTATTAAATATATAGAATTCATTAATTACGAAAGTAATAATGGAATACAAAGCGAATGACGAATATCGACCGATTATTTTGGGCATTAATTACGAATGTCATTTGTTTTGAAAAAAATCTTTGCTATATACACAAACATTGGAGATCCATTTAAACTGTTTCTCTTTCTCAAGATTTTAGACTGTAATATAATGAATCAAGTTATATACAACGAATTTCGGAAACAATTATGAATCGAGGATGTTTGGTAAGATGTAGGTGTATCGTATTTGGTATCCGTAGGTGTTTACCAAGACAGAACCTCTGAATGACGCACTTCTGATTCAGAGAAGAGAGAATTTGATGTTGCCATGATAAATAGTTGCGCTAAAGGAGGAAAGCAAAGATCGGGAGATAGCCAAAAAGTAACGTAAGAAGGAATTCTCGCTATTGCCATCATTCCATTGAAGGTTAAGCAAAGGTCGATCGCAGGGAAAAGAATGGACTTTCATAAAATGAATCACTATACGCATCGTATAAAAACGAACGTGATGAATAGAAATCAGCATTTAAATTTCATCATGAGTCATACTTTAAAAATTTAATTTCTGGACATAATTAAGGAATCGGGAAACTATAAATTAACCGAATAGGTTGATTCATTGTTTCTTATCAAATAATGGATAGAGGATTAAAGTTTCGAGTTTTTAATAATTATTACAGAGTAAATCGAACTTTTTCAAATTTTACAAACTGATTATTAATCAACAATGCATCTTTTTTTACACAACAATATTAATGAAATTTAACAAAATACAATAATGACAAACTCAAAAATGCATGAATAATTTACTCGTAAGCATTATTGATAGTAATTATTAATTATTACCGTAATATTTCGTCGCATTAATTCATCAGTTTTTGCATAAAATTTATAAGTTTTTAACAAAAGATTGAAATCATAAATCAAGGTAAATTACAGATATGTTGACTCGAAAAAACTATTCATAAACACACAGCTCATTTCGACACCCGGGAAAGAGAAAAAACCTATATATTTCACGTCAGTTCAAAAGGTCGCATTTAAACCCTTTCCCCCCATAAACACCCAGGATGCGCTACCGAATTCCGCAGGGATCCAGCCCAGTACGTCGCCCGAACAAAAGCCTCCTTTCAAACGCCTCCATATTTTCAGCCAATGAAATCGCGCCCTAGTTTTGGCGTAAAAAATAAACAAACCAAAAAGTAGGGGTAATCACTCAAGAGACCCAATTCGCGAAAGCATCCGTACCGAGTGCATGAAAGCGATCCGACTAAAAATTTCGGAATTCGGAACTCCAATTTCCGACGCAGTAAAAGCAGGCCGATAAAGGGCAATGGGCGAGAGCGGCCTTCGTAACCATGCGACGGAAAGGGTACGGATCAAAGGGAAGAGTGATGTGAGGTCACGGGGAGAGGTTGGGGGAAAGAGAGGGAGGGCGTCCTTGTCCCAATGACGTCGTTATTATGTCCCAAAGCACAACTTCGAAGAAAGGTCGTCCATTAGCGAAAGAGGAGGACGCGTGCGGGGCGCCCTACCTCGGCGGTGAGCGGAACTAAAATTTCCGCTTTTCGATAATGAGATTCGTGAAGATGAGCTCGTGATTCCTTTCTCTCGAGTGTTTCACATATAATGTTCCGTCTTAAAGCGTGACAAGGTGTTTTGGTGAATCGCGGAAGAGAGTTTTCACGGTTATTCACGTTTATGTATACACGATGAGTGTACCTGTAATTATGTCGTCATGGATGGTACGATTTCTCATGGAGAATTTGATGGTGAAAATTAGGAACTCCGATACTTGAGATGCGAAATGGAATCCCTTCAGCTCTACTGGTATATTATCTACTAAGTTGCCTTGTCTAGGTCATTTACACAGTCCTAATAGTTGTACTAATAAATAAACACTGACTAATGGATCATAATACCTTCTCTTTTAACAAATTATAGACTATAGGTTGCGCATTAAAGAGTAAAAGAAGAACTTTATACATCGTATAAATTGGAATACAAATACAATGAATTATAAATTATACAATAAATACAATTATATTGTAATAAATTCGTCAACCTATTTATTTCTTTGCATTTCAGTTATATTCAAAGAACGAACGTATATATGATGCTTAGTGTAACATTCGTTTACGTACGTAACCGTAGAGTCGAAATCCCAAATTTATTTGAAATACCAAGTCACATTATTTTTTCATTAATACGTTTATATAATATATAATATTTAATTTTAATTATTTAATTATATTAATCGGTTAACAGAATGTTAAAATTAAGTGAAAATCTATTTAGAAAGGAAATTAGTGGTAGTAGCAAACATTACGTAGCCTAATAATTTTAATCTCAATATTTAAATGTGATACGATTTGAGTATCCATTTGAACTTTGTTATCGTCCTTGGCAACGAGTAAACAAATACTTTTGACGATATCATGAGGTAAGGAATTGCAAAACAATAATATAATTACGAACGAACGTAATCAATGGCTTTAAATTAGACTTTTGTAGAGACTGATGGACGATTATGTGAGTATTTGACGTAAAACGCAATTTCCTACCGCGTCCTTGTTCTGCATCCTTTCCTTCAAATAAAATCTCGGGTAAACAAGGATGAATTATAGCTGGTTGTGGAATATCTCTCCCAAGGAGCAATTGAATTCTTCTGACATACTGTGTATTAACCTTGACTTATTTGGTGCCGGAACGAACGACATTACGCACATCTGGAGTGCTCTGATTGTAAATGATTGGTCCTTGATAAAAAAATATTACGTTGTCTCGGTCGTAAGACTTGATAATTGTTTCCTTTGTTTTGTCGACAAGAAATTATTCTTTAAACGTTCTCTAACTAGGATTTTATCAATCAAAAGAAAATAATTCGTAAAAAATGAGATATAGAGGACTTTAAGTACAAAATAATTCTTTATGGTAGCCAGCAAATATCTAATAGAAACTCTAAACTGTTATATGTTTACATAAAAGCTAAAAATCGCAGAATAAAATTAGAAATACTTCATATTAAATAAATCGATTGAAATAGTCTTCATTTAAAAGAATTCCAGTACAGGAAGCATTGTAAATAATAATAATAATACTATATTGATAGTAACTGTACAATTTTCAATGTTACTCATCATCCTCCTTGACATTTCAATTGTCTATTCATTAATTTACTGCACAATCAACGTAAAAATAATTAAAAGTGTCTAATATATAAATATTCAAGTACTCTTTGACAGAAATAAACTAATATTTAGAGACATATATTACAAATTAATCACCTCCTTTCAAAGCAACATTTCTACGTCTTAATCAACACTCAACTTTTTAACTTTTACTTCCAATGCACCCCGCAAGGTAGCGCCACATTTCGACGTTCCAAGGCTGAAACAGTATTGACACCTAAGCAGCTTTAATGCTCGCCGGTCGCACGTTTCTACGCAACGCGAGCGTGTTTACAACCGACGCGAGATCTGAATGAGCGAGATGCTACGGCGAGGGAATTCGACCTTCCGAGAAACAGTCCTTGTGGCTTTCAGTGGGGGAGTGCGTGTTATAGGTGGTGGTGGATGGAGGATCGTTAAGGGGACTCTGGGAAAGATGTATGGGCATCCGAAAGCGCACGTTTCTGCCTGATTTAGGGCAGCAATTTGGTGTCGGGTGGACGGACATTACGTCGGAATTCGAGGTTTGTAGAAGGATGTGACTGCTGGTGAGAACCGGTCTTCCGAGATCCTCCTCGCCATTGAAAACTCGAGACATGTAACTGGAGGAATCGAGAAGAAGCGATAAACCTTGAGAAGCGATCGAATTTTACGTGAGTGAGTAGAAAATAAAAGCGGAAACATGAAAATATTCCTACGATGTCATCGTCGGCTTTCGAGGGTTAAGGAAGGCACCTTAGCCTCGCTTTGATTTATGACCAAATCATCCTGATATGATACCGTTTTTGATATGATATTACATTTTATGAATAGACCGTCCGAACATGATAAACTTACAGAAATTCGTAGTTGGAAAACGCTCTATTATTCTGCAAACTTTATTATATTATGAAGTTACATTATACAAATAAAATCTATAATGAGAGTGGAATAGAATATACAGTTTTCTAGTAGAATGTAATTATTAACTTCTGAATTGAAATAAATGTTGATAATTTAAACTTTTTAATGATAATATATATTTGGAGGTAACATGATATAGTACTTAAGCGTAGTAAAAGTTGCATCTAAATTTGAAACACTTTCAGAAATACGCACTGAAATATATAACGTTGAATCCTTTTAAATCACTAACAATAGAGTAAAAATTATCAAATATCAGAAAAACAGATACACGCAGCGATATGACGGATGATGATATGAACGAATAGCAACGAATTCAACAACCGAACTCAAAATTTCCAATTTAAGAGATGAACCTTCATAGATCACGAATTTTCCACAAAATACGACCCGTCTAGCAAGGGTAAATAATAAAATATATCCTTAATATTCTGTAACGGTCCTTCGAACAGTTTACGATTTTGAAAAACATTCGCTTGTAGAAAATCGAGCGCTAAAAGTCCGCCATTTTTTTCGCCATAAAACGATTTTATAGCTTCTGGTGTCATCTTCGCTAAAAGCACCAAAATTACACATCCCGTCGAACGTTTACGTCAATCGGAGAAGCCGTTTCCCTCGATACTCGATTGCAAACCTCTCTCTCACACTCCGAGTTGCATCATTATCTTACGGGAGTGCGTAACAAAAGAAAAATTAATGGTCATCAAACCTGGCGCTTGTCACAGCCTCAGAGAGAGATTAAGGTCGATGCATGAAGGGGACCATGGGTCCAAATTGGGCTGAGGTTCCTTATTGGGGATCCAAGGACCGCCGTGAGTCAAGACGGGTCTTCTGGGTTGAGGCGAAATCTCCGAAGGCGAAACCAGACGGAAAAGGGTAGGGAAAGACTGTTGTTCGCGACCATCAGACCTCAATCATGCTAGCTGTCATACGTGAGAGAATATATGAACCCTTTGATGGCTGTCTTGTAAGTATGCCGAATCAATTAAATATAAAACCTCGTAGAACGTAGCTTTCAGGGAAAGATAACGAGTAACAACTTCGATAAAAAGTTGCTGAAAGTTTGGACTTTGGATTAAAGCCCCGGAGATAAAATAAGCTAGATTTCAGACAATTTTACCGAGTAATAATGCATGCACAATTGAATTCTACTTGCATATGCATTACATCGCAAGTTTTCCCCACGTAATTCGATTTCCGTTTAGAAAACCTACTCCCGATCCCAATACTATTAACCATACAATAAGTTCCACTCTCCCAGGCCGACAATTAGAAGTGAAACTCAATACAAGCGCACTATAATTCTTAAATTTAAGATTATTAAGTTTCCCTCGTTGCTAAGTACCAATCTACGCCTTAGTTACTGCATCAAGAACTGCATCTCACTTACTTGACCACCCGACCCGATCGCGAGCTTCTAGAAAATAATGGAAAATAGTAGAAAGCTTTGAGACTTTGAAAGTACGTAAAAACCCAAATCATTTATGGATAGCGATCGAGAGGAATTCTCAAGAAATGTGTAAGCTTTAAAGAGATTCCCATGCGCTCCCGATATTTCTCGCTTTCCTCATCATCTCTTGCAACAAGTTTAGAACGGTGAGATATTTTTGCTTTCGAGAAGCGCCCATCAATACCGATCGAAAGATGTCTGGGAGACAGCTATGCATTCCTCGACAAAACACAGGTGATGTAACACAACGACACTTTCATTTCAGTGAGAAAAATATCCGTTGCTTAGCAGGCCGCAGTTTGAATGTGAATTTGACGTATGGAATTTGTCTTGTACGTGTAGCATGACAACTGTTGCTATGATAAGCACTTAATACTTGATCGACACAGAAAGTATTCGAAAAATACGACTCGGTGGATTGAAATTTCGATAAAAAAATATTGTAAGCCTTGATTAAATGATTCAGAACTCAGAAAAGAATGTAATTCTTAAAGATGGAAAATTTAGACGAACGTTTGAATTAAAAGATGCATTCAGAAAGAGTTTCAGAAGCCTAAATCGACAATAATCGAACTCTATGAAGTGTAAACGATAGACATAAAGCTAAAGGACTTCTGCAAAATGACACTCAATCTATCTACTATATGAAATCAATTATACGATATACAATAACATAGGTTTTATGAGCAGATCCCAGAATATATATGAAAATTTTCACATTTTCGAGATCAGCTTTGATCAATAGACATCTTTATGCATGACATCAACGAGAGAAATTAATCTCAGGGCTCAATGAATCACGAGATAATTGAGTTAACAACCACGATGACCGTCGGAAGCAATGGCATACGACGGTCCTTTGAGATACCAAATTTGGGAAACACTGGGTCAAGGAGATTACGAGTTTAAATTCCACGGTTGATCGTTGTCGTTATATTTCCTTCCTCAACCTCGACTTTATGATTCTCAAAGGTCGCGAGCAATTTAACCGATTTAGGAATTTCAGCTCATACGTACGTGCATTGTCTCTTATTTCCTACTGTTAGAAACCTTGAAATTTTTTAGAAAGTAATGTGCCATCGACTATCATCCGAAACGTCTCCTACCCATCAATCAGACGGAGAAATAGGGAAAAATAATGGGATGAATGAATCACGTCAGGGATTAGATAGCAACCGTCCATGGAGGATTACACATAATATGATAATAAAATATACAATTTATATTCAACGCACGACTCTATAAAATAACAATAATATCAAGTCTTTATTGGGCTGCATTGAAACTAAACCCATCTCCATTTAAATTTCGTCATTGAAAGAGTGAGATAAGAGAAAAATGATAGAGCAGAAAAAGGAAACAGATAATGCTTAACAGTAGCTATAAAGAGGTTGATATACGTATCGTACTTTGCACAGAAAAAGAACCTCAATCATAGAAATATACCAAAGAATAGATACGTAAGAATTCTGCGATATATACTGGAAAGAATGAAAATGTATTCAGTATCATATCAGAAATCATGCAAAACATTTAAAACATTATAATACATTGCAGAAAACTAATTTTCTATAATATAATTATAACAGACAAGTTATAAAACTTAACTATGTACGGTACACATACGGTAGGGCCTGAGATATCATCCCAATTTCGCTCATGAATATAACAGCAACGACCCATGCGAACTCCAAACCAGCTTAGCTACGCGTATTATCTTCCGAGAAATATATTCGTAAGTTTCACGTTTTCGCATCTAATTTTAGTTTAGTGTCCTTGATTCTCCGTAGGGCGTCCCTTCGACTTATACACCACATCCCACTTATCTCGCTAGCAGAGCCACTCTTCTGCTGTCACTACACACCTTTTTCTCCCGAAACATAAGTCTATCAGGACAGTATCACTCGTTACTACGTTACTCGAGCAACGACACAGTTCATTGCTAACGCTTATCGTAAAAGAACTCCCCTCCATCAGACTTGCTGAAAATCGTACTTCCCAACATGTGACACAACACATTGACGCCATATGTTCACACTTAGAAAATACAGAACCAAGGAGTTGATGGACGCTTATTTTAGAAAAGGAAGTCTTAGGTTCGATTCCTGGACTGAGAAGTATACGACATTTAAAAGAACTTATTGATACTTTCGCATCTTGATTTTAATTATCTTAAGACACCTTAAGAGATGTATAATAGATGTGAATAGATATTTCTAGGAAATGATATGACATACGTAAGAGTATATTTATTGCTGAACAATCCTTTATAGGAGGATTTCTCTAATTTGAAAAATTAAGCGTTTTATATGTTGAACTACGAGAAATTTCAACCAATGAAAAAACACCATTCATAAGTAAACGATGAAGTTACTTTCTTAACTAGAAGAAGTGTAACTTAAGTAAGATAAGCATAACAAAACTAACTGAAGATCATTTTTTATTCTTTACCCTGAGACATAAATTTCTAAGAATATCATAAAATTCTTTCAATTCGAAAGAGGACAGCGTTAAAGAAAATGACCACGAAAAATCCAACTCAAATCTGGATGGTAAACAAGTCGGAGACAGCCTTGGAATGCCGTAGTTTTATAAGTTGTTTATGCGAAAATAGCAGAAAACACCGATTCTAGTCTAGGTGATACCAAACACGTACTTCTGAATAAATATGTGCTTGTAGCTAAGCACAGATTTCGCAACTTAGCCTGATAACATTCAAGCTATGATTATAAGAAGATATATCCGCACGTGATACCGAAGAAAAATACATTAATCCACGTCTGAAAAAAACTTCTCAATTATTCTAGAACACCGATGTGTGAGAACAATATTTCCATTCAAAATTCTAATAAAAATACATTTTCTCTAAAACAAAATGAGACAATAACCCAGTATATGTGTAGGATTTCGCATCCATTAAAAATAACGATTTACAACACTGCGGATTTGGTTTATAAAGACGATGTTCCTTAGATATGGTTCCTAGATTATGATAATTACTCGTAAAATTAATTTTACGAGTAATTATCTACATCATAGGACTTTTAGGAGTACATAGAGATTTCAACGGACTTCTTTTACATTAATTATAATATTCCAATTACCTAAAATGGTTTTTTGAATTTACAAATACAATTTTCATTCAAAATAAATGCATTTATAGGGACTTATTTCTATAATTTCCCATTTACTTATAACCGTTTGGGAATGTATAAATAAGATATTCGTTCAAAAGAAACTAATACAAGAAAAACATTCCATTATATTTAAACTATTTTTGATTACTTTTTATTTCCTTTCTCTCCTTACGATTTCTAAGAACCAATTGAACGACCCTCGTAGATATTACGCGAAGATAAAATTAGCGTTCCCAAGGCTTTTGGTTATGACACCCAATTAAGCCACACTCCGGCACACGTATCAGCTCCCTCGCTTTCTCTCCCGGCCACCACACAACCATCGCCATAGGAACCTACTTCATTAGCAAACGCCCCAAAGACATTTTCAATCTTGCACCTCATGACCAACATTCGCACCGTATCCTTACAGGTAGCTAACCATCCCTCCTCACACACATTGCGCACCCGTGCATGCATGCAGAGGAGTAAAAAAAACAACCACGGAGGAACTCCGTAGGCACGTCTGAAAGACTCTCCCGAGGTGCCACTGACGTAAGAGCTTATCCCACGCCCCACCCTCCGCGTGGAGGAGGAGGTGGAACAAGTGGCAGGAGAGGTTTCTTTGAAGATTCCATCCGATTCGCTTGCGCCACCTATTCTGCACCTGCGAACCGATGGAAGCGCGTGCCGTGATTGGGCATCTGCAAAAGTGACTTTGTTAGGATGTTTGCGACCCTAGGATACGAAATATCCGGAGGGTTAGGTATGGAAGGACTCTGATGGAGGAGTGGGCCCGTGGAAAGTCGGAATTGGAGGAGGTCCACGTTTCGGAGGACACGCCTAAGAATCTCGAGGCTGGGAAGGACGTTGTCCGAAAGTTTTTCGTCCGGAACCTGTAACAAATGAACAGGTTGCCCGGCGACCCGCCTTTGAGGATACCACACGAAGCGCCTTTCTTGTGTTTTTTTTGTTGACCGCAACGCCCTCTCCCATTGGGTGGCGTATTCAACCTCGAGTAGTCGTTGATATTCGAATTTTAGATCGAAACTACCGTTCTACCTTCGGTGTATGGCAGAGGGTGTTTTAACGAAGACGAATTACCGATTTCTTTAACCATTTCCTTTTATGATTGGAGGTACTTCTATATAATCATAGATATAAGAACAAAATATATAAACGCCAATAATAATTTACAGTTTTTATCCCTACAATTTCCAATTCACTTACATTGACGCAACTGATAATTAGATCAGAATTTATGAAGGAAAATTAAAAAAAAAGAGAATTAATGACAATAATAAAACGTCGTTATTTTACGATAAGATAGAGAATAATTACGCTCTGCTTACATCCAACCCTGAGTGTTGCCAACATCCAAACGAATAAAGATAGAAAAATCCACAAAATTGAGTCAAATTGTGATGAAATGATCAAGCAACTTTTAGAAAAAGGCATTGGCCTTGTAAATAAAAGTTAAAACATATAATTCACGTTGTTCACAAAATATATAGGTATCGAGTAATGGTAGAAATTAAAAAACTAAGTTTAGGAGAATCTTAGAGAAAGAGCAAATTTTCGTGAACTAACATCAATACGTAAAAATAATCATAAAACATTTAAATCCTGATAGTAAACAACGCAAGTTAAACAACCCGAACATTACACTGAAAAAGGAATTCAGTCCCTTTAAAAACGAATCTTTATGCGTCGTGAAAACACGCGGGAATGCACGATTTTACTTTCTTTCTGAAATGCGACGGTATCCCATTACATCTCCGACTTAGAGAAAATCCTAGAAATGCTACGCACATATCTACGATAGCCGCATTCCTTTCGACCACACGACCTCCTAGGTGACTAAGAGCACAACCAATCCCTGTGCAGAGGAATCCATTAACGAAAACCAATTAAGCTATCATTCTGGGGCAACAGACTCGTAATGCCACGCCGACCTTGGATCCAAACCTCGTTCTGTCCTAAAAGCTCACACACTCACATGCGAGCGACAGTTCCAAGAAACGGAATCACTTTCCCTTTTTTTAAACCGGTACACAATATTATTGTTATGGGCAGCAGAAACCATTAATAATGTCCGGCTACCATATCTTGATACAGGATGTAAAAAATGAATCTTTCGCTCACTTTAGCCTTATTGTAGGACTTGTTCATGACCGTGATATAAGTAACTGATCCTCTAGAGACGCTGGATGATTAATTACTTTTCTTAAACTTTATTAATGGAATTCAATCTAATTTAATTTCAATCTTTACCCTCCTACGCTTGCAGTGCTTCGTGTGGGTGAACCTGATGGTTTAAAGTAATCAGGCTCGGTGAAGGAAGCAATTAATACTACTTTATCTCTCTTAAACTTGAGGTTTAATATTATAGCATTGACCATTTTAATCCCTAATAGAGCCTAAAAAATACACTGATAATCCTGCCAAAGTTTATAATAGCTTTGTTGGCGTTCTGATAGGAATTTTGGTAAAAATCCAGGGAAAAAAAAATATATTTAATATTTAAGAAGAGAAAACTAACCCAACTTTAAAAATCAGATTAAAATTCTAGAAATAACGCTAAAATCATGATTGATTTTAAAGAGAATAAATAATAATAAAACATATCATGTATGTGATAAATACCACAAAAATATTGGGCGTAATGAATTTGGAGGTAAAAGGTGAGACTAAATGATGATAGCATAATTCTAAAGAAATGTAAAAAGAACGATACTATTAATGAATTCAAAGAAATCAATAAACTGAGAATAATATGAATGAGATTTCAACCATATAAATAAAACAACAATAGCAGATTAAACTTCGTATCTATGGAGCAGAAAAGTAAGCAAAATCAAACCTCACCAACGTTACCAAACCTCATCTCCCTATCTTAAACCAAGTTAGCCGCAAATATAAAGAATTAGGTTCCAAAAGCCTTCTGACACCACAGACAGACCACTCGGGAAAAATACACTTGCTATTCTATGATCAAAAACCCCACTATGCATTAGGCAACCAAGAGCGCGATTTCAGGTGTGGACAATGTGAAACCAGTCTTCATCTTTCCTCAATGGGCAAATTTCACAACGCTTTAAAGCTGGAAGACAGGTTGAAAGACTGGAGATAGCTGGAGAAAGAGACTGAAATCATGTATATTTTATGTAGAAAACGTACCGGAGCTGACCGTCTCTTGAAAAATGGCAGGACCTCGTCGGAGAGAGTGAAAAAAATGGACGCGGGCAGTTGAGTAACCGATGTTTTATGGCCGTCGCCTAGGACTTGAAGGGATAATCGACGCAATAATGTTGGACGCAAACATCGATCTTTTGAAGCCGCGCAATCCTATTGCCATGGTGATTCGAAATGCGTAAGAGTGCGCGGCCAATAACCGCTCTTGATACGGGCACGCGAATTGCTATCGTAAAATTTTACGAGATGAGGGAATTGGATACAGTTCGCGGCTGAAAAGAAATCGGGAGTTGATAGAAGCTCGCATTTTCTCCTTTTTCAGACCTCATTTCTTTCTATTTCTTCTAATAATGCGCTACTGAAATAAGTAAATACGATCCCGAGTCCAAAGTGAGGTTAAATTCTCATTTGAAACTCATTCAGCTACCAAAAACCCACGGGATTGGATGGCGGCTTACTGGTAAGGATGAGGAATGAGGTAATTAGACCTTCTTTCACACGTTGGGCCAAATTTGCCGAGATTGAAGTCTAAATTACCGCTGTGCAATGACCCTACGAAAAAACATTTACGTAAATTCCAGTAAGGGTGTCCTGAATTAATACCATTATTCAGCATAAACCTAAGCTTCGTTGCTTTCACTTCTCCAAGGCTACGCACAAGACTGATTTAGAGATAAAACTTAGATGATTTCTTAAATGAGAACGACGGACTAAGTTTTTTTACACTAATCATTTTGTGAGAATTACAGTGACATTTATAACGAACGCTTACAACTTTAATGATGAATGACAGAGGTTTTTTAAAATGATAAATGATCGACTTAAGGGTAACTGAGTGGTCAGCACTTCTGATTTCGATAAAAGTGGCTGCTTCTATTCCCAGTGGTACAGGATAGCCCAAAACAAATTGACAAACTTCAACAGTAAAAATGTTTGAAAACCGTCGTATCCTAGCAACACTCTAAGCTACGAGAACCCAAAAATACATCATAATAAACATCTATACTGAAAAAGCTCCATATACCATTTCGATCTATTCAATTGTAATTTAATCGTAATCAATAACAATCGATCCAATATAACGAACATTATCGATTGTTGGTTCAATGTATTCGTGACTAATTAACACCTAACCCTCTAAATTCGTTTTTAACACTTATATAAAAGGGAATCGTGGCTCGTCTCCATGGTGAATCAAGAGCTCTTTGAATGCATATCGAATCGGATCCCCAATCGAATCTCGAGTGGTCCTTTATCGGAGATTGTAAATGGAAGAATTGCGTTGGGATAAGATAAAAGAGAAGCGTGATTGCTGCTCGTATCTACCCGACACAACAATGAAGGGGGCAACGAAAGATAATTGCCATCATGGTCTAATAGAGGGACATCCCAACCACTATCGATTGTTTCCGATAGAGATAAAAAAGCATCGTAGTTTCCGATCCATCTGGAGGGGATTTTTTTCTCGAATCCGCACTTGAAAATTTGGGTGTTTGGCCTTGATGGTTATTGGTAACCACTTCTGCAATAGATCACTACGTCATTCAGGAATTTCCAAGGTGTCCTATCTTTTCCATATCGACCGAATTATTGAGAAGTGATTTTTTATTGGAAAACACACAAAACTACTTGAAGATTTCTCGCAATGATTCGGTGAAGACAAGTTTTGCAAGAATGGGATAATTTGTATAATCTGGTGATGTTAAAAGATGGATGGATAAGATACTCGCCGTAGACTGGGATGATAATTAGATTTAGTTACTGAAAGATAATAACGTAAACTCAGAATGCACTAAAGTTCGTTTTCCAATGTCAAATTGAATCCAGTACAATTATCGGGACAAAAATTTAAGTCTACAGCTGTATGAGAACGCAGTATCTGCAGAGGTGATAAAAACACTCCGTTAAGAAAATTTAAAGTCATGAATATACACTGATATCAACAAGTTAAACAAACTAATGAAAAGTATGTCCTTGACATTCCATACCAATTACTACTACATAAAAGCATGAGCGTAAATACTTGTTTCTCCGGATTGGTAGTTGGAAAAGAATAAAACTTTAATTTCCTTTCGTATAGAGATGCAATAAACCATAGAAACACATTTCAAAAGCTTCAATATCGTAAGGGTAACTACAGAGATCGACAAGTTACATAAACAGGGTTCAATTCTCAGTCAAGGTCTGGCACGGATGCAAGAATAAAAATCATTAAGGCAAAATCGAAAATGGTGAGGGGGGAATTTTCCCACGACGAGTGCATCTATTTGGATTTCTGGACCAAAAACTAATATTAAAATAATCATTTAAATATATAAGTGAAAAGTCTAATAAACGTATCTTTAACTTAAAAATTAGGTTATTTGAAATAGTTGCTTGTGAATGCCAAGAAGAATGCTGTACAGAAACATTGTCGTCACTAAGAATTGATAACATCAATCCATATTATTCGAAACCTAAATGATTCAGCAAATCAATTTTTCTACCTCACAAATATGATTTTCAACACAAATCTCTCAACTAATATGAATTAGAATAAATAAGTATATCTATTGAAGAAACAAAGATTCAGAAACGCAACTAGACGTTGTCATTCCTACATAATGATTGAAAACGCCCTCGTAAGGCGAAATTGTGACTTATTGAATTGAGTTCCATCTTCGGTACAATTATAGGAATATGAACGATGTAATAAGAAAGACCTATGCAAAATCCATGAGGATGAATCCATTTCGTAATGTCTCATTCCTTTCCCGATGGGAAAACCATCCGAAAAGAAGACCGCATCTCTAAAGAAGCATCTTTTTAAAGCCTTCGGAATAAACTGGCTAGAAAACGACTCGCGCAAATAAACCCGGCAATTAGCGGAGGAGGGAAAATTACACTCCACCGGTGAGAAATGTCAAAACATTAACTTCGGAGGAGGTGTTAAACGAAGATGGACATGCCCACGGAATGGGCCTTCGCTAATGGATCGTTTTTCTTTTTTCCGCGCGTTTCCATGGAAAAAATAGTCATTGTTGCGTAAACGAAAATGGATGAACAATCGACATGGGAGGATACATATTTCCGATCGTAAATTAGCGTACTCGTAGGTGGCGCCAAGGGATGCTTAATAGCCCCAAGATGGCGACGGAAAACAAAAGAAAACACGCTTGAAGAAGACGCGAGATAACAGATGGGTATGTTGCCTAGGAAACGAGGAAGGTATTTTGAACGATAGGAGGAGATATGTAGGGATGACAGAGTTTCCGAGATGTTCGGCTCTTTTAAAGATGAAAATAACAAATGGACTTTTGATGGATCGCCCTTCGGAAATGGTATTTTTTCCGAACGTGATGAGGTATTTTTCGGGAATGAATACGAGATAAGTTTCGAATACGTTCTCATGTAATAATCATGAAAAAAGCCCGTAAAAGTCACGCAAATTCTGTCAAAATATTTCTGTACATTAGTCACGGCACAGTCATTAGCTTATCTCATGGTCATTAAAGCTCAGAAACTAGCACTACAAACATTACGTTCATTCATTAACATAAGCTTACATCATAGGCTTACATCACATTTGTTGTGATTTTATATCCAGTAAAAATGTATATTACTCAAAACTAACTAATTCCAAAATAAACATTTAAGAATAATCATCAATAGTTTAAAATTGATCTGAGATCGCAACAAAAGTCATGGATACATATACATAACCTTCAGAGGTTAGCAAAACGTAAGAAAATCAGATCAAACAATCGGAGTTTTGGCTATCATAAAAAGATATGACGTATACATTGGGAAAGAAAGTTTCATTGATACAGCTATCTCTGGGAAAAATCTTCGTGCAAAAAAAACTGTCGGGGAAAATAAAATTTCCCGGCCACTTCGTTTCACAGAATAAAGTCGACAGTAAATACGAAATAAATGAATTCATCGCTTAAATTTTTCATAAAACTATAATATTACGACTTGGATAGTTCTTGTTAATAGTGCATTTCAACGACAAATGAAAATTTATTTAACTGTTACCCTAGAAAATGAGAAAATATATAGGCCGTACTTAAAGCCCGTTCCCTGAATCTTTCCAGTACCTCGGAGTCACCTTAGATTAAAACAGTATAGATTTTACAACTTTTCCATACACTACACTAAAAATACGGTCTACGGAGATTTTTAATTAGCTTTAGTATAATCTATCCTTCTGTCGACCTTGCTCCTGACAAACGATATATTAATCTAAATTACGTAAGATAATGAATGATTTTAATTGTAATTTCACCATATTGAATTCTTCGGAATACGTTAAGTTATCGCTATAAATGTATCCGGACTTCGTTTTCTTACAGTACATTAATACTGAGAGGAAAGTTTACGCTACCTCACTTCTCATCCCATAAAGCAATCACTTTTCCGTATTCCAGTTCCCGGTATCCAAATGAACGATATAGGGAATGAGGTTCCGACTAGCCTTCGGGCTGAAAGCACCACAGACAGACCGATTTTGATAAGGAACTGTTTCAGCGGGTGATTTAAATTTGACCCCGATTATCGCCTAACCCAGACACAAAAAAACCAAACTGGACACCGAACTGAAAGACGTCCGTACACTGGAATTAGAAATCAATGTTTCTATCCATCTAGCATGAGTGAGTTTTCACGATGCGGTGAGCAGCACTCCGTGCGAGCGGTAAGCAACCGAGTGCCGCTTTTCTGCACCCATCCGTAACGAAGCAAGCTTTGGTGATAAAAATTTGCCCTACTTTCCAAAATCAGTCCATTTCGCCACGTTATAACTAAATAATGGATTGGGATAGCGAAGCCGGAGTCCGGCCTTCTCTCGGACTTTCGCAATGTGTGAAAATGGTTATGGTCATCAGTCGCACTTATATTTAATCATTTAAAAAGGCACCGCGTGATAAAAAAGGCCGAATTGTGGATGGAGTTATTTTATGTTGGAGAGACTAAATGATGGAGGCTTTTATATCACAGCCCCAGCATTATAGAGATCTGCAGCCATTTCTCCACATTAAAAACCGGGTCGCAGAACAAATAAAGGCCAAGATATTTTTTTTCGGTCTATGCGGAACTGACCGGTATGTTTTCAAACCTTATGATCATACACATCTGTATCGAGATACAGATATGACGCCCTGTGTTACAGATTACCCAAACTATGAAATGCAGAATGACAACCTCCAGTTTGAAATTAATAAATATGATGCATCGTGCACCGAGAAACAATTACGATCAATTACAATAATAAAAAAGCAACAATTGTGGCGCAAGAGCTGCCTTTGTATGTATGACAGTCTGAGGCAACAATGCCCGATATCTATGACTTAATTGTTGCCTTTGGCTAATCCTACCACCGTTTCATCATCACCGGTGCAATTAGATTTACGCAAGGCTACGTTTGCAGCGATTACGTGAATACATACCCTAGACACTGACAAATGTCGAGTACGCTTGTCCACTTTAGTGGACACAAAAGATAGTTTGTTTACTTCTACCGAGCGTGAAGCTATGGAAAGCTTAAAAGGAAGAAAATAATAGTCTGGTTGTTGTGGAGGAAATTAAAATATAAATGCATGAATCACTTTATTGAATCGTATATCTACGTCATACGGTCTCTTTGGTTAGCCAACTAAACAAATCAAATTCAGAACACCCTCTGATCTACCCAACACAGGTAACCGAATCATAGCGACGCAATAACAGCCGAGATGCATCAACAATGTCAATCGACGCCATAGAGATCTCCAACCAGGTACACCTTCGTGTTTCTATACATTCAAAGACCCGCATCTTCCCTTTCTACACTGTATACCTTTCGCGAAACGAGTTACGAAAGCGATTTCAGTGTACATAAGGCGAGGAATTTCATACTCGGTGGTACGTGATGATAAAGTGTCTGCGTACATGCGCCGCGCTTAATCATTTAGAACAGCGACTCTCCTTGGCTCCGGACGAAGCCTATTTTATCATCCTGCCCCTCCGATGCTAGTTACGCATTCTACTCCACGCGCTTACAAGGTGCGTCCCATTCGACTCAGTGCGATTCGATAATGCAGTCGATCAGCCTTCGATTGCACACCTACCGTACTCAGGAACGCTGTAGAGAATGAGGAAGATTGAAATGGAGGGTTGAATTCTCCGGAAGCATTCCAGAAGACGTTGTTTTGTAGAGGTAAATTTAATCGGTGCTCTGTCGAAGGATCGAGGGAAAGAAATAGCTAGCGAGTTTCCTCCATGCTTGTATTCGTTCGTAGACATTTATCTAATTCTGGGATCAACACTTTTCATTCTTTTCACTCAACATGAAGACACCAGAAAGAAGATCAACAAGCAATGATTTCTTTCTCCTAAAAACGGTTTCTCATGAATTTCTCTAGAGTTTTAAAATTGTCAAACAATGTATTAGCAGCTGAATTGTTGTCTCGAGTACGAAAACGATTTGATTAACCCTCTTACTGCCAGCGGGCCGATATATCGGCCCTCGCTGGTTGTGCGAAAACTGCCAGCGGGCCGATATATCGGCCCGACTTATTTGACACTATTTATTTCGTGATTGTGACCATTTCAACGGCTGCCGTCTCATTTAATACACATGTGCTGTATCTCTACTGCTTACTTTATCTAACTTATATGGTTTCACCTTACCTTGCGATACATTTTGATATTTTACAGTGATCTTTCCTCGTTAATTCGTCCGGATATTTTCGTTACTTTGGGCCAGCGTCATCCTGCACAGTATTATCTTTCGTGTTTGTCGCAAGTCGTGCAGAACTGTTTTCTTGTGGCTCTAAGTATTTGTTTTAGAGTGTCAGTTTCCAGCTAGATAAGTAAATATTCTTTTTTGGCCCGCCTATTTTTATATAAGCAAAACCGAGATATGCAACCCGGATCTTCAGAGTCATACCTCAAAAAAACTTATAAAATTGCCAAATGAAAAAGAAAAGAACTGTTGTATGTGTAGTGAAAGAGGAAAAAGGAATAAAATAAAGAAAAAGATGCAGAACTGTGCGTGGAAAATGCAAAGAAGGACTTCTTGGTGAATGCTTCCATAAGCGTAAGTGCGCTAGCTGATGGGACCGTGAGTGTAGAGTCAGATAAAATATTTTATATCTCTGGCAAAAATAGTTTTATCACTATTAAACTTTGCCACGGGTGAGAAAACTAAATAATATCAAAAACTATTATAATTTTATTCCACGTATATAATATTTTATACATCACAAAGTGAAAAAACCGGAGAATTTTGGGTTTTTACGTATATTATTATTACTTTGTTATTATTTTTCTTTATGAAAATTTAAGTAAACCCCAATAATCCATCTATGGTTCTAAACTATAAATATATCTTTAGCATTGGGAAAAAATCTAGATGAATTAAATAAAGTTTAGTAGCTGAAATAATTTAGAATCTGAAATCCTTTATATTCCGGAAAATAGCCCTGGCAGTCTTCGCACATCCCACCCGAAATGGGCTGGCAGTAAAAGGGTTAAAGTCAATCCCAGTTAAGATATAAAATTCTCTTTTTAAGTCTTCTCATTCGAACAATAATTGAATCGTTTAACTTAATATTTTTACAATGTAACTTAGTTAAATTATGACAAAATTATTCATAATAGCTGTATAATAAAATAATTTACATACGGACGTAGGAGTGATTCGTTAAATCGTTGGAAAGTTTTCTAAACAATTCAACACCACTAATTAACTATTCCCCTCAAAAACCCACTACTTTGTTACAGGAAGTCCGAAGTAATAATTATACAACGTACTATATGACCAAAATGTTTAATAGAATTCTCCTCAGAAATACATTTCTTGTGTTACCAACGAGTAAACCTGAAGGTGGAAGGACGCTTTAAACCAATCCCACACCAGGAAAAACAAGGTGAAATTGATAAAACGATCTAATATCTTTTACAAACACTAAACATCTACGAGAGAATGCTTGTTATGAGCTGTGAAGGGCTTAGTTCGCCGAAAAGATGTTGCGAAGTTCTCAGGGATAAGAAACAAGGCGCTTTTAAGCTTTGCTAAAGTATTATTCGACTACTTAAGCAAATATATGCAGGACAGGTGTTCACCAGTTTAGCAAATCATACAGAAATACGAAATTTAAAAAGGTATACATATAGGTATTGGAGACTTTTAATGCCTGGAGAGAATAAGTGCGTATGTATATGTGCGTATATAGAATAAGAAATGAAGCGAAATAAAAACTGGCAACTACTCCATGTTCTTACAAATGCGCGCATAGGCTTAATTGGAGGCATATTTCCAATGCAATGATTGGATAGGCGAGGTTGCATCTTCTGAATGAAAATTAGATGAAAATGACTCGATGGATAGTCATTACGATGCATTACTCACCGACTGGGGCTTGGTTTAGAAAAAATGAGTAATCACCGAGCGCTGGAGACTTCAGAGGTACGTAAAGACCATGATTTTTCAACGATCCGCTGAATGTTGGGAGAATGAAATTTTCTTTTACGCCCGAGCTGAAATATGAGCGTCTTCATGAGAAAAGAGAAAACAGGAGAGATTACAGCTCTTTTATGGCGGTTAATGAGGTGCCGAGCAGATGTCAGTGGTGGAGAGATAAGAAGTAAAGTATGTGCGAAGGCTTTGGGTTCATACATGCACAGACAACAAAGGGAAGAAATGCAGGAAAATATTCTTTTTCTGAGTAAGGACACAGGAGTAACAATTCAGCGTCACCTGGCAACGATACAGGGCTCGATGAAGGAACTAATAAACACGTCATTGAAGACAGGGGTATGTCGTAGTAAAAAAGTGGGCAACTGATGCATAATCATATACATTTAAAAGGTAGAGGAAGGGTATTTTACTGAAGGTTAGCATATTCAGAACCCACAGCTGGCTTACGTACTTCAAGAATGAATTAAAATTATGAATGGACAAGGAAAAAATACCTCAACGCTATTTAGATATAGTGAGTGATTCACAGATGAGAACAATTGCATACAAAGGGACATTTCGAAGTGTATTTCACATCAGAAAAACATGTCTATTCTTCATCACGATCTCCTTGTTCGCTAAGCAGAATTTACGACACGAGCCAAGGCTAATAATTCACAATTTAAGAAGTAGGTTTTGAGACATATAAAAGGAACCAGACGTGAAAAAAGTATTGGGCAACTAAAAATCGATAATCATTAAATCATAGCCTCCAAAAACATACAAATTTTCAGAAAAACACGTAAACTGAGATTACGTCAATGGGACACACCTTGCATGAATTCCCCATCAAATAAAGAAAGGCAAACAGATTACGAGACACGGAGTATCTAAAACGATCGAGTATTTGTGTCGAACAGAACACGAAGCGCAAATAAAGAGAGGAGAGAAAGTATTTCGTAACTAAAAAAATATATCCAAAATCTAAATTCGCAAAGTTAGCAAAGAAACCTCGAGATATACTCTTTTTATACATAATAATAAATAGGTGCGAATTAAGGAATTTGTGCAAAAAATTCGCCTAAAAAGATAGAAGAGGACCTAGCGACTTTGTAACATTTATACTTTTTTCTCCTTTGACGACGAATCCAACTCTGCTTTGTTAAGACTGATACCCAACTCGAAGATAACCAAACCAGTTAACCTTGCGTCTGTTTACTCACTTTTCTTAACGAGATTTTTCTTGCTCTTCTTCGACTTAAAAACGTCCAAAAATGATCGTAAATATGATATTTTTATGCGACCGTAGAATCTGCTTCGTGCGGATACCGTTTCGAAGTTCCATAAAAGTAAATTCGACGAAAATTGAAAAAAGTATGGGACCAAAAAAGGAATATGGAAATGAGGTGATAGAGTTGCGTCTGAAGATTAAGTCTAAAATGAAAGATCGAGATGATCAATTTAACTTATGCACACAGCCATTGAATTTCCTGATTTCAGAGGTTCTTCAGCACATTTTTATTTATCGACAAGTAGTCCTAGATGGGTTGCTATGAAGGATAAACTAGTTGCCATGGCGTATAAATAAACAGAGTTTTAAAATGTCGTCACTCTATTTACGTGAAAGGCAACTTTTGTCGATCGAAAAAAAAGGTCTTCATTAAAAAGAAAGAAATGGACGCATGATGTCGTAAAGACAACATTTCACGATACTGTTTTGTAACAGACAAGGGAAATTCCTTGCTCGTGCACTGTTAACACCCCCATGAAATGCATATATCTGCATTCATGCACATGACTTCGCACTTAGTGCTTGAAAAGTTTAACTGGAACAGGAGTTCTTTATGGCTTACCGTTGTGGTTATCCATAAAGTTATTCCTTTGCGACTGATAATTATGCCAAGATATAACATAAATTTTCAGATAAACTCCTTCGTGTATAATATATTTTAAATAATTTTTAAAAGCAGAACTTATATTTATTTTTTCGTAAACTATACACTACCTCTACGACCATCCTGTACAAACTACCCAAAATACTAAAGTTTCCATTTCGTTAGAAATATTTCGGATTACTCTCTCTAACTCTAATTCATACTGAAGACTTTAGATACATTCCTGGCACGAAATGCCGTATTATTTGCCAAGAATTCCCATACAAAATAGCCAACACATCCGGAATAGTCGGTATCCCCCCTAAGCGCTAACGAACCGGCGAAATATTTGTCTGGAAAAATCCTCAAAAAGCCTTACATCCGCTCGGATTTCAAGGTCTCACTTCGGGTGAAAACAATGTCTTCCTCTTGAGACATTAACGCATTGGAGGAGATACGGTGGCAAAACAACGGGAAGAGATACCTACAGCTCTTTTGGTAGGAGTCCGGATCGAAACAGCTGCCGGGAGCGGATATCTCGATGCGTAGGAATTACCGGAAAAGGAGAAAAGAATCTGCCCACGCGGATCTTCCCAGAAGCACACGGAGACGGGGGCATTACGAGAATAAGCCTCAGGGGCAGATGAGCCATCGATCCTCATGAGCGTGCGGAGGATTCCTCACACGTAAAAGAGGACGAACGGAAAGAATGCCTTTCTCTGTGAAATCATCCGTTCTTTTTGCTGACACTGAAACACGGTGGCCAAAATTCTTACGCTCTTACTTGCTACATCCCGTTCGAGTTTCTTCAACATCATCTTTATGAATGGGACGCACCTTTACTACTTTCACGATTAAAATAAGATGGTTTAATACGATACCGAAAGTATCAAATTTCATTTTAATGCATCATCTGATTTAATTATCACGGAATAGATTAAATGCTTTATATAATTGATTATAAATATTGTGTAGATAAGAATTCAGAACCATGCTCTTATCTAAAGTATAGTTGCTTTTGTCTTTTCGAGCTTAAGAAATTTATTTATAAAAATCGTCCTTCATCTTTTACGCAATCTAAGCATATGCTATTACGTTCGATATATCCAGCATGTAATTATGAAAATAAAATAATAATTAAAAAACATCATTCAGAAAGAATAAATAGATAATTGATGAATATGCCTCTTGATAGACCAAATATTCTTCAGCATATTTCTTTTGACAGAGATGTAATGAACAAATTTTAGTTTAAGCTTCTAACTACCCAATTCTTGTAACTATTATTTCAATTAATAAATATATTTTTGGATGAACTGGGTTCGTTGAAGATTTTCGTAATAAACTTCGATTTATCTCCGTATGCCGAATAATTATTTAGCCTGTTTGCTCGCTATCTGAGATACGGTCAAATATTCCTAAGTACTCTCTGATGAGTGTACACAGGCGTTGCTAAGGGACTTAACGTCACAGCTCGAGGTATTCGCAGGTGCGTCTAAGTCCAGAGGTGAGATAGAGATAGCAGATCACAATGAGTAAATTAGATCCGGGAATGACCGTGTCTAGTGGTACGGATTTGAACGTAACGCCCAACGAAGTGACATACTACACAATTAAAAGTGAGATTCGTAGAAAGAATACGCAAAGATCAACACTGCATAAAAGGAAGTGACTTTTTTTTCATCAAAACTCATATTTTCAACCTAAATTTCCTAGGAATATTTTATCTATTTTGATACCAATAACTTTTTATTGAATGTATAATATAAATGATACGAATTCTCTTTAATTTCATTAGAGATTGTAGCAGTATTTATTTATTGCTGATACTAATTTTATCTTTGGGTAAAAGAGCATCATGCTACCAACTTAGTTTTCTGGACGAATGAAGCTAAATATAATTTAAAATGCATTTCAGAGATGTCCATAAGAAAATAGAACTTTGTAAAAGCCATTCACACCTTTAAATCCATTCAGAATATTCCGCAACCTTGAAGGTTCCTTCTGGACAAAAGAAAGGTACGTATTCAAGAGTGTCGGAATACCTTCGCGAAGCACGAAAAAATCAACAAACTGGGACAAATTTACACCACGACGACAAGGAGACATCTTCGGCAAAAATAAGGAACCCACTTCTCCGAATCAACACCTTCCCAGAAATAAATCGCAGATGATCCAGTGCTATAAATCCAGTCCACACTCCACGACCTTCCATTAAAACGTTTTACGAGGCTCCGCGAAGATGAGAAAAACACCGTAGAAATTTGAATAAACGCATCGAGGGATGATATCATCAACGTTACGAAACACTTCTATAACGTTTCGGTAGTATCTCTACGATCCTTGTAGTCGATAGCGACGCCGTAATTCTTCGGTGGTGAAGATAAACTGCGGGAAATCGGTTCTTTTTAACGATCGATCCTTTAACTTCGGGATGAGAGAGGCTGCGGTGCGCATTCCATCCGAGAGACGCTAAATTACGCGTAAACAGAAGAATGGATATGGGCGTGTTCGGAATTCTCATCTGGGATGGGAGCGGTGGTCGCGTATGTATGCGCTGCCATCAGGGGGCCCCATCTTCTGCACGGAGGGGAGAAATGGCACGGATGAAAAAGGCGGGAAGAAGAAGAAGATAGAGAATACTTACACGTGACAAGGAGATGACCGTGCCTACTGTTTCATAGTCATGGAAACCAACGATGTATTTACATAGTATTAAACTGTAAGCCAGTTTAAATCTTACGTCTCCTACAGTGAGCCGCCAGAAGCTTTCGGTATCGGATTGAAGATTAACATACAAAATGAGGAGTGAGTTGCCTATCTCAACCTAAACCTAAGCTTTTACAGAGGATGTGAGGCTTGCAATCTGTGATGAGGAGTGCGGTAGTTCCGCGAAAACGCTGCGGGAGGATTGCGGGAGGGAAGTTTCATTCTATACCACGGAGGCCCTATTTTTAGGGTGACTTAAGGTCCCCATTCAGACAAGAACGTCCCTAACTTATGATTTATCTCTCAGCTGCCCACATTTGTACGGTAATGTCCTACTTTCTCTTCTTTATCGCTAATATCTGCCGAGGAGGTTTTAAAGTCTTTTATTTTCGTACTCGGTACCTTTCTCCAAGAATATGACCGTGATTTAACATATTTAATCAACATTCTATGAGTTAATACATTCTTCAAATGAGATAGACACTTGCTACTACATTAAGATGTTTGATAAAGGCTCATAATTCAATTAAAAAAACATAGTAGCCTATTAGAAGTAAACATTCAGAATTAGTTTTCTTTATCCTTGAAAGAAGATTATTTCTTTATTCAAACGTTTGAAAAAATAAATAACTATAAGAAATACACTCATCAGTTACCAACTTATTTTTTCACTCAACACCTACTGATTCGACAAAGAAGATAATAAAATTACCTCACCTCACTTGCTAAGCTTCTAGAACGTCACTAATATTTACTGTGAATAACGGTGAAAGAAATGAAGTGCAAACATGCCTTGAGGGAGAACATCACAGCTGAACAGCACAAATAGTAAATCTTGCAGCGGCAGACGATCCAAGTATCCATGATAACGAAAAAAAACTTACAATTATTCCCTAATATACTCTATCCGAATTATATAGCGGAGTAATAACATATCAAAACGATATGTAAGAATCATTAAGGCACGTAATATTTGTAGAGTATGCGGAAGCATTGCGGATATAAATAGAGAATAAAGAACTTATTCTGAATCATACAGGATAAGAAGAATAATATACTGTAACTATACTTTACGCAGCATATAAGGAACAACCTAAACATAGCATCAATAAGAATTCTTTGGCTTCAACTTGGTATTTGAGTGCTGAAGATTAAAAAGAAACATCCTTCTCGTCCAAAACAAAGCTCTTACACTCCACCACTGAGCATGGACATCCATAACTAACTCGCAAGAGAAGACAACCGCCGACCGTTTCCCTACGGCCATCACATGGTAAACCAGCCTTTTGAACGGCTCTTCTCCAGTGGACCTCCGCGGGTACCGTCCTTCGCTTCTCAACGAGGAAAGCGTCCTTCGAAAAGGTGACGTTGGTCCACCATAAGAAAGGGGGAGGAGAGAGAGAGAAGATGAAACTAAGGACACGTCCCAGAAGATGAGGAAGAAGAAGAAGAAGTCTGAGAAAAAAGACTGGAAAACTACAAAGGTTTCCATGCTTCGAAAATAGTACATCTCCGGGATAGAAATAGCCTTAAGAATCGCGGTGTTTTAAAACGGAAAATTCTTAAAGTGGATTATGACGGAAAACATGAACTTTAGTGATCTTTATGGAAGCCTCAAGTCTGAATATCCTGTGCTTAAGGCGATAATTTGTCCGTATTCTTTCATCCACGTGATTTGAGGGATCTTTCTGAAGGTTGGATGCGAAATGAAAAGATATTCCGCAGTATTTCTTAGAGGATAACGAAATTGCTAACTTCGTTCACATGGTATACATGACAAATGAGATCTAGTGAATCATTGGATATTAGTTTTAGACGTTTTATCGATATTTTGAGAATTAATCAGTGTTAACAATTTAAAAGTCTACGATTTACTGAGGATGTATTAATAATCATATCAACAATGATAACAGCGATTTCTTGACGTATTCTTTGAACGTAAAAATTGTAGAATACTAAAAGATGAGGGAGGTGATAAGGAAATACTTAGATTACTGTGCAATTGGGAAATCAATGGAGAAACAGAATTGAAAAATAAGGAGCTAATCAGAGCTCGAGCCAAGTACCCAAGATTTTTGCTTTTCGCAGATTTGACTTGAAATACCTTATTAGTCGATATTTATGAAGCTGTTTCTTCTCGTAAATTTCATAATCAAATTGTCGAATTAAACTCTGAGAGATAGTATTATAGAATATGTTGACGCAATTTATTCGCATCCATACAAGATGGAATTAACAAATCTCGAGAAGGATAGAAATTATCGCAAAAAACGTATTTTAAGTACCGAACGTAGAAAAAATGAGAGTTTTCGAAGACTAAAATGATACGATATCTCTTCGACTCACGACAATATACGATTAAGTAAAATATTTACTACTCTCGTTGAGGTCTTAATGGGCCATCCACTTTCTTTACAACTAAAGCATCGTTACCCAGACCACGTATTACTTAATGTTTTGAAAACAAGAAGAAAAAACACAGGCGTATCTGAATGTATCCAAACGATCCCCTTATCGACAAGAAACGTCACCACGCCTTGCTTGACGATGGCATTCCAAAAAACAAGTGAAATAGCCGCAGATAAATTTGGCGCCGATGTACATGAGACGGACGGTAATTTTGGTTATGAAACAGACATTTAAATGAACCTCTTCTGTGGGAGAAAAAACAGCGGGAGGAATTCTAAATGAGCGTCTATTTCTGCTGATAAACACATCCGAACATCTTTCGGAAAGAGAGAGACCATTATGAAAGAAACCCACCTGTAAGGTGCCTTTCGCATACATTAGGAGAAATGGAGGAAAGAGGTGGTGGGGAAAAATCTCAAGGTTGACGAGAAAACAACTATGAATGGATAAGATAAATGGGGCCCACAAAAGAAAAAAAATGGGCGGAAAATTTCGTAGGGAGAACCCATGGGGAGAGTACGTCGCTTCTCCCTGGAATCTTGAATCAAAAGAGGCCTTTAGAGAGACTGGCGTTGGACGTTATCAGGCGAGATATAGTGATAGATTGAGGGCCCGAGGGCGCTTAATTAAATCTCATTCCTAGCTATACAAATATCTCCCATTAGGTTAGTGTTAGATACATCTCATACACGTTGTTCTACTAACTCTAGGCAGGGCTAGATTAGACAGTAAGAGGTGTCGATGCCAGTTACTGAATTGATTAACTCAGGTTTCCCTTAATTTTCACTCCTTATTCGATCGAATTGTGCAAAAGAAAATTTAATATTAAAGATGTAAATAATAGGCTAAAATAATTTAACTAGAGATTAATGATAGATATTAAAAGAACAATTCGTCTCTAGAAAAGAGTTTTCGTTTCATTAAAAACAAAATGAAAACGAATTATACTTAATTTCTTGAAGAATTCACTACCCTAATTTTTCAATGATAAATGTATACTGTTGTAATTAAAATATTTAATTTTATATGCTCATATTTTCCTCACGGTTGATTTAAAAAAAGACAAACATCAACATCAATGCGCTCAATAATTATTATTTCTTTCTTCAATGGAGTAAAGCATAAAGTATCACCATAATTTTTATTTTACACTATTATATCTATCCATCAAATGATTGCTTAAAAACACATACTAAACTATATTAATCTCTCTTTTCTTGAAATTAACTGCTTGCTCTGCGCTTCGATATAAAAAATAAGCTATCCAAAGAAATATAATTTTTCTCAAAACATGGAGTGACACAAAATAATAATAAATTTCAAAAAATCGTTAATAGAAACTTATAATTATGCTCTACCTCAGATTTAAGAATCGGTTAAAAGCTTAAGTTCTCATAGATCTTTCCCGCAAAACCTCTATTGTTTCCATCCATCCCAATCAAAACATGATCTATCTCACTAATATTAGACGAATCAAGAACAGTAGCCATGGACACGTTAAGTACGCGGCATCCATGACAACGAGGGGACGTTCTGAAAATAGACGGGAGAGAGAGAGGGAAGCTATCGACGGAGAAAAGAAACAAGGAAATGAAATAAAAGGGCTTCCTAGAGACGGACACGTGAGAGGTCAAGATAGCGCACCTACTGAACTGGGCCTAACTCTTGACAATGGTCTCTCCTCCAATGGCAACGAAGTGAAATCGTTCCGTAGCACTTTCATCACAAGGGTACGCCTGACCTCATCGATAAGTCATTGGAGAGTCTTTTCGGTTGGGCCTCAAAAATACAACAGGAAGTGCAACTCGGCCATCGTGACGCGTTCCATTGGGTCATCCCTTTGCAAATGTGACGCATGCATGAGAGCACTGCTTTTGAGATGGGGAGAGAGAGTGAAATCTTCGAAGAAGTACTTCCTGAAATGCAGACTCCTACGCGATTTATGAACTGTAAACAATATCTCCCGAGGTTATCCGATGGGAGATCCAATTTGAGAACAACTGTTGGGAAGATCTTTAACGGCAAAGATACTGTGTGGGACTGCTTAATTAAGCATTCACGAATCTAAGAAAGGGATAGATATCTAAGCAAAGTTACTTCGGTAACTATGGTCAAATCAGCTGGGAAAATCTTTGCTGAAAGGACTTGTAATGAGAAGAGCTACCTACTGATCAGACTTATAGATAGATATTTTAATAAAGTTACGCAAACGATTGCATACGGTGGAAGAAGTTACAAAAGCACTTTCACCGACAGGTCAATAGCATGATTTCTGTCACTTATGTATTCTTAATTATCACACATGAGGTCCTAATTTCAGTTAATTACATGTGAGCCCTAAGATGAATTACAAATTAACAACTTATTAAGTCAGCAGCACTTACCATTGTACCTCCTGGTCACCCACGTGAGCACGACACGCGTAAACACAAACGCGGATAAGATTTATTTCAGATGAATGCATTCTATTCAATAAAAAACAGGCATTATATTATAATTGCACGCTAAGTCACGCGAGCGAGTTATTTGCCAATTAAGTATTTCTCTAGGGGTGAACTAGATCACGTGGACAAACACGACGCAAAATTGGAGACAATCCAATCGTAAACTATTCCAGCAGAGACGTAAAATAGGTTTTAGTCAACCTATAGCTTTCGAACGAGTGTAGAATCTTGGAAAATAGACAAGAAAAAAGCAATAAACATTTCCCAAGATCTCTACAAGTAATTATTCAAGTATATAGTCAATATATAAGATATTTTAAGATCCCATTAAATGCCTAACTATTCATTCAAGCCATTAATTATTATGTTCGTTTCGCTCTTCTTATATTTTTTTAACAATATGGTTTCAAGTACTTACAAACTCTAGGAAAAAGTTAAAACGCTATGGAATACTCTTCCGTATTTCACAAAATAATACAGGAACCAAAAACAATCATACCGCAAAGACGTTTGGAACAAAGAGAGTTGAGAAACGAGGCTTCACATAGGCCACCGAGAGCTATTATAAACAGACGCAACAATACTCGGGGCACATTATATAATACTCCCTTCAAAACTACAATTAAGCCCTAAATTATAACAATGGGGAGAAATTCCCGCGTAAGAATTTCTCTCGATTAAGACGGTGTGAGAACAGTTTCGTAATGTCTTTTTTGCTCGGAAACTTTTTTATTTTGGCTTCCAGGAGAGTTTGGATAGAAAAGAGGCTCCAACATTAAAACTAGCCAAAAAAAGATCAACTTAATTTCAAATACAAATAGATTTAAAAGCCTAAAAAATATAGAGGAAGTTGTATTCATGAATATCTTTTGCTTGGGTCTTCAGCATATCCGTTAGCTTCCATTTCAATAGCATTTGAAGTAACATAGAGCTTCTTTACGAATACAATAATAAAAGTTGACCAGTAAACTTCTATGACATAATAGACCCATCGACTAACACAACAACCAGCCTTTTTAAAATGCTATCGATTTTTGGGAAACTTTTCGTCTTTGAATAAACAACCGATAGCTTTTAACGAGTCTTGTGTATTTGGTTCACATAGAAACATATACTCTTTCCTATCATGACAGTAACTGATATAAGTAAGCGTAAATTGATGCTTGAAATTAGCAAAGCATTCGAAGCAAGAAAAAGAATGCTGAACGAAAGAAAATCACAAAAAAACTTTTAAGAATCAATGAATACAACAAACTATTACAAAAATGAATTAATAAAGCTATAATTACTAATTGCTTTCACGCTTAATTGATCTATCAAGCTTTATAGCTGCAAATGTCAGCATTAGAAAAAAGCTAGCGTTACGTTAATGGCAGAAAGCTTGAAGACACGATTCATTTTTTTAAAGTGGACTTCTTTTCATATGACTCAATTAACGGTTTTTAGAGAAAAACGTGTGAGTATATTCATTGTTGAATCTATGCTCTTAACGTCCACTTATACTTAAACGACGTTTTTAACAAATGAAACACGAAAAGGAATACTTAAACTTTAATCTAATCTACTCAATTAATAAAAAAAGAACAGAAGAAATTTGAATTGAAGACACTGTGAAGTATAAATCTATTGATCCAACGTCAACAATGACGCTGACGTAGTAACGAAACGTTTGAAAACAGCAATATTTAAACGACATATAAATTTCCGATGACAATGGCTCCAAAAACCGTTGGAATCCTTCAATTAAGCAGTTCATCTTCCCAAAATTCTCGCACGTTTTCTCATATCCTCTTTCGTGAATGCAAATCTCGAGGATTCCGTAGCGGAATCGCTATGAGGCCATCAAAGCTTGCCAACCATTCGGTAATAAGGATCCTTGAATCGGTGTAGCACGTGAATCGGCATTGGTGTTGGGGTGACGGTCCCATCATTCGGCACCCTGATCACGCCTTCGGTTTGGGGCTTCAGACACGGTGGGCACAAGATTCAAAAATAAATCTCGAGGGGGATGTGACAGACGAACGACAAAGATGTGCTGGGTGAAACCTTGAAGACAATGCTTCCAACAGTGTACCAGGGAGGATAAGGTATTGAGATAAGATATTGAGAATATAACTACTACGCAACTGATAAATAAAATAACTAATTGGAAAACTGACAATAATTCAATTATAACGTACTAAAAATAATTATAATTGAAAAAGAATGTCTTTATATTTTCTGTCTAAATTTAAAGGTTACTTTAATAATCCATCTACTTTTAGGGTAGTACTATGGAACTATTTATACTATGATACTATTTATATTTTGAAAGTCTTACAATGGAAAGTGTAACAAAGTGAAGTTTTACCAACGAACGCAATAATGAGAAATCATTCCAAAACAATCAATACATAATTAAATATTGTTGTCGACACCTTGGAAGCTGCATTACTGATATGGTGTTTTCATAATATAGTTAAAATAGGTCTTTATTTATTATACGGATAAATTTAATTATAGTTTTCCTCTTAGAATATCACATTTTAGAATGATAGATTAATTTCACTGAAGGATAAAAATATTGGTTTCCTATTGATTTACGTACTATGAATGAATTTCTTTTTTTATTCTAATTGATAATTTTTCCTCTAATCTAACAATAAGATTGACAGTGGTTTCGACGATAACATAACAAACAAAAGAAACGTTATCTACGCTTTGTTAAACTCTTAATTTTAGCTCATTATAACGTCATTTCTTTTTTATCAAATATATATTTGTTAAAGGTTTAATCTAGTGAATGGTGAAATTATAGCTCATCCCCATTAGATCCAATCTTCATCAATGTGAAAACATCTTCAAAATAACGACAAAACGAACAGAAATACTACATCTTAGTCGCAACTAATAGACCTAACAACCCCCGATTGCCACGTCTTTCAAGCCGATATTATTCTAAGAAGAAAACCCGTTGCACAGATGTCAACCCGTGCAAAATCCAACCATCTGCGGGGAGCCCTCTGGCGATGAAGGCTTTATCAAACAAAAATCGAAAGCGTTGACTCGCACAGCTTCTCCGAGGACCCTCTAGAAATCGGGAAAGCGTAAATGACGAGGGAAAATCGTCGTCCGTGGGAGAGCGACATTTGGCAGGACCTACTTTGTTTACAAACACGCCCCCATGGAGACGCGTTCGTCGCATAAAGCCGCCCGCTATGTGAGATATCAATCGCCCAGAGGTCGTAAAATACCGAATTTGAGGCCTCACTTATCATACCGATTAGGCGAAAAGATCAAAGGATGGTGAATTATGACCGAGATTATAGAAGAAAGGAGGTCCTTTGGGAACCACTCGTGAATGAGTGTAGAGGCTATATATTGAGCTATATTCATAAGCTTATGTGGTACTCATAAAGAAAGTTCATACGTGAAGACCTTTAAATGAAGTACACGACAAACATTCTTCGTAGCTTAATAACTTTGAATTCTATACGTTTTATCACTTCTATGGAAAATACTTTCATTAATTCGAAAAAGAATAATCTAATACAATATAATACTAAATATTTATTAGAATAAAAATGTACATAAATTATTCCCAACAGTATGCATAACGAGGCGTTTTATGACGTTAATGATGAAAAAATAATTTAATAATAATACTTCTTGCATTTATGTCTTCAAAATTGAAGTCCTACAACAACTACTAATTTTCAAAATAAAATCAACTGTGATGAGAATAGATCTAACATCTAAATCAATTTCCAATTTAAGTATAGGGTTGACACACTCATGGTGATGCTAATTCCATCATAAAAGCTGGTACAAACAACCCAACGAAATGCTAAGCAAAAATGATAACATGGCAATCTGATGTCAATGAATCAGTTAATTCGATTTTACCTTTACAATAAAGGCAATCAATCAAAGCTAATAATAGTCCACAATGACTTTCTCTACAATCAATATAATAATACGTTTTCGACAATGGAGAAATCAACTTTATTGTACTCAAGCACTTTTCGTCCATTGTTGAGACTTCTACATAAACGGTAATGTGTAGAAAACCATCCCAAAATTTCGCATAATATTCATTCCTTTTTAGATGATCGGTTCTTCTGGAACCAACGAATGTTCTGGAGAAAGCATTGGAGAGAACTGGTACACCCAAGCTTGGATTTCGGTGTCTGTAAATCAAAGAACTTTCACTTCGAAATGTGCACGACCGGATTGGGCGCCCACCGTCATGACAACGAATAATATTTAATGAACTGCGAAATGAAAATTTCACCCGAAACCAACAGAGTTGCACGTTCTAAAAGACGGTAAACATAATATATGTATTCATGGATAACATAGAACAACAGGCAGGATTCGGTAAAACTATAAACGTAAAAACTTCAAGATAAACGCACAACGTAAATCGTAAAATAGGCTATATATTTGCTCAAATACATGACCTGATTTTTAATTCCTTCTCAATTTCATTTTCTCCCTTATAATTACAATTTAAAAGTGCAATTATGAAGAGAAATCCTCCTCCATTCTACAACAATGCTAATTAAAAACAATACATATACATTAAAATCTATCCGCTACGTCTGGATCGAAAAATGTAACAAACCAATGTTCTGTATCCGAATAAATAAATTAATACAATAACCAAGGAAACAAATAACATTCCATCCCATACATTTCAAACCCTTCCTATTCAGACCATGAAGAGCAACTTTGCATTCCATGCTCTGATTGAAGATAATTTCTCATCAAAATTTTATTTAACGAGTGATTAATAATGCATGCGAATTGTGGCGTCTAATTAGTTGAACGTAACAATTAATAAGATGAATGAAAGCTAGAAGCTATTTCACTATGATTTTACAGAAAAGAGATAGAACATAGGATTTATAGGAGATAATTTTTGTATCACTTCTTCCCCAATCCTATAATACTTGTAAACACCAAAAACTATACAGATTTGATAATTATCAACTTATATAAAGAGTAGATGAAAAAGATTATTAGAGAAAATTAATCGAACTCTAGTTGAAGTAAATAAGATAAAAATCTACGATATCGACGTGCTATTTATGCCTAACACTGCTTTATTATATCCTTCTACATTAAGTAAAGAATAACATGAAAATTCCAAAAAAGGCGAAGAAAAAGGGATCTAGAAAACTGCCAATGTGGAGGCGAGACGTTAAGTAGCAGAAGTCTTGTGCCGTGTATTCGAGTGGGTAGTTCGCATCTGAGAAAGTGGTCCATGGATCGATTACCAATGGGAGCACATATGTGCAAAGGAGCGCTAGATATTCTAGCATATTTAACACTACTCATCCTTAATTACTGAGGTCTTACTTTTCTAAAATTAAAAGTTAAATCGCCAAATATCTAACAGGTGCAGAGATAGCGAAAAAAATTTCCACCGAATGAGTGAGTGTCTACAGAACTTCGAGAAACCATACGACAACTGTTTGTTTTAGACAAATCGTACGAAAACATTATAAACCAGATGTTGACGTATTCCAAAAACTGGGAGAAATCATGCAATTTAGGTTCAAGGTATATTTACATAAACATGATCTAGCTTTAATAGACAAACGTAGACAAATAGACAACGAGATCATGCAGCCATTGAAGTTTCCAATCCTACCCATTTCTATGACATACAACAGTACCAGATATAAGAAGTTGATGAAAAGGAACTACTAAAAAGTTTATCTCTAAAGCTTTATAGGAATAATCTTAAATTTTCAAACTGCTAATAAACTTTATAATATAAATAATAAACTTTAGCAATTCCTAATGGTACATCCACGCGAATAGTTGCTGACACTAGGTTCACAAACATCTGCAAACCGACCCGCACTTTCAAACGACAAAACTTCTAAATAAACACGTAATGATCGCTGGACACCTTACGGAGACCTATAAGCCCAAGATGTACCACCACCAAAATTCGCGTTTCGTCGTCCAAAATCAAAAAAATCACCTCACCTAGGTATGGAAAACGTTCTCCAGTTATAGCCATCGTAGTAAAATCCCGGCTCGACACACTTTTTCCGCGGGCACTTCACCGATTTCACCTCACGCCAACTGTTTACTTGGTTCCTCATCACTCCGAGTTCTCGCATCACCGGCCGACACCAAAAAAACACCCGACGGACCGCTTCCAGCCGCGGCTCTCTCGCAACTGAGCCGCTCCCACTCGACGCATAGTGTTAACTTTTTAAAAATCAAATCTCGTTGCGACAGCGCCGCCTACCTATTACGACTCCGCAGTCATCTTTAAGGACATCGGAGAGCATTAGGAATTCACCGGAGGCTCCCGCGGATGAATAGAATGGTGGGGGGAGGTGGAGAGGCGGAAGCGGTGGTAAACCTGCCCCTTTTACGTCTGCCCTTCCGTTCCCGCTGCCCCCACGGCTCTTCCATACCACCGCATGCAAATGACTCCGGCATGAATCGGAAGATATACAATGTGGAGGTATGAAAGTCGCTCATTGGCCGATGGGGGGAGTGACGCAAGTGTGGGAGGTTGAAAATGGTGCTTCCAAGATGCCGAGACGATCTGTACGTGATGATTAGCGCGGGATTAATTAGTCTCTTTGAGAGATGCGTCTCGACTTGATGACCATAACAACGGCGCAGTTGATTCCGGAATGTGATTCGAGGAGGAATGATGCTACGATCCAATGCGTCCAAGTGGCGACGAAAAATTCCGATGTGTCTGGGAATCGAACTAAGGACTCGCGTTTATCCGTGGATACGATCTATTTGTAAATATTCAATCTTTATGTTGCTTAGAAACACATACCATGTTACCAATGGCAACACAGCTGGGAAAGAGCATGAGATTCGCAAGACAAAATGAGGATTGAGGTATTTAGCCCTTAAATTCCTAAAGAAGTACTTTAATGCGAAAATCTAAAGGTACAGCAGAAATGAATACGTTCCGTAAAAAATTGCGAAACAACCCTTAAGAAATTTTCAGTTGCTTCAAGACGCACAAGGGAACTTTATGTATTTAAATAGGAAGTTAAAAGGATAGCATAACATATTAAATTTAGAGAAAGTTCCTTTTAAATGTAATCGTCGTTCGATGACCATCCTATTGTTTCAATACTTCAAATAAAATCAGGGAAATAAATAAAAAAAATAAGTTTTAAATTTTATTATTAACACCAGACTATTCGCAAAAAGAACAGGTAGGAGACATATTTCATGTTGCTCGCATCCTCTGCTGGTAGTATATATATGGATGAGGATTCCGAAGCTAAAAATAGAGATCGGACCACGTTACGCAAGGGACTTAAAACAGTAATAATTCTCTCACTATTTTAGCATTTCTATATCTCTTAAAGTGATATGCGGCAATTCACGTTGTTTAGAAAATCTTGAGTTCGATTCCCACTCAATTCAATACAATACGTAAGACATAAACATAAAAAGTAATTCTTATTGGAAAAAATGTAACTTGTGGAATACATGCGAACAGAAGACTTGAGCGAGTTTAAGAAACATTTATAATAACCATACATTTAAATTTCACATAGCGTTAGGAACGACCATCAGAGATTATTGAATCCGTATGAATATAATTCTCTATTGGACAAAAATTTACGAATTAGATAAAGTGTATAAGTTGGTCTTTGCCACTTGGTCACGTGCGTAAAATATTTAAAGGCAAAGGCATCATTTTTTTGATAGGGTACACGTCGATTACCACCCTTTATCTCCTATCTTAACACAGGTGACATAGCTTCTTGAATTTGCAATTACATTCGCCAATAAGACAATTGCAGACGAGAGAAATGAAAAACTCGTTAGGCGATACGCACCAGTTACACCCCACACCTACATTCGAGCATAATATGGGAGTCTGCACTCATGACTTGTCGTCGTGAATTGGATAAGGTCCAACTTATACCACCGCGTTCAGTTCAGAATTGATATGACAGACCGATAAACTTTATCGGAATGTTTCTTGGCATAGGACGGGATTTGATCACGCTTAAAAAAAAGGGGAATTAAATTTAAAATGAAATATATTTTCTCTAAAAAATTTAGAATTTTAATCAGGAAAATTTATGTTCTCAAAATCTTTAAATATAATCTCAAAACATTAAATCAAAAAATCAGAAAAAAAAACTTGTAAAAAAAGAGATAAATATATTGTACAAGAGCATGATCTTCAGAATGAAATTTCTCCTAACGAATATACGAGAATAGAATAATAAAATATACGTACACTCCCTTCCTATCAACGGACTGTTAGGAGATACAAAACATGAAGGCAGTATCTACTACAAACGAACTGTCCTAAACAGAAGGAGTTCAGTATTAGCTACAAAATATCGATGTATAAAATCTGTTCTATTCAGGTACATAAAATTATCATACATTTCAATTGTTCATACTAGCAAATAATCATTTTTAAACTAATAACGACTATTTTATTATAAACACCTAAGATGATTTAATGTACAGTACAATAATTTAGTTGATAACTGCAAATTTTGTAAATTTTATATAAGAGTTAGTATAATCATAACTTAATATTTTCGTAAATACAAAATGATGCATATCGGATAAGAATATAAAAAATCAACATTTTTATAACATCTTTGTAGCATATTATTATAACAAAATTCAAGGTAAATATTTGTAGAAAAGTATGGACGCAGTATAATTTGAATATAACATTTAAACTTGAAGTGAGGTTGAATTTTAATAGTACCGTTAACCATTAATCAGTTAACAATAGAAATAAAAACGAAATTTATAAAGATATACCCTTAAATACCATAAAAAGTAAAGGATGAAGTCTAAAAACGCTAATAAAGATTTAAAAGATGCATGAAAAAGAACGGATATACTTTTATTACGAGAGATCCTTATCAGAGGATATTTCTGAACCGGTGGCCAACAAAGTCACTGAACCTCTGTAAGTAGCTAATACACCGAAAATCAGAAGATAATGACTTTCATTTTATTAAATTCTTAAGGGATTTTATGGGTTATAAAAGTAGTGAACCGTCAAAATCAGAATGGTTATGCATAGGGAAAGAAGGGAGGCTAAGGGCATTACGATTATAGAATCTTGATGAGATATACAACGGATCTCGAGTCGGTGAGCTGTGAATTCCAGGTTTTGCCGCTTTAAAGCCAACGGTAATGCTATCTCGAATTTCGCATCGCATAACAGATTTTAATACGAGGTTCAACTACAGATTTTCTTCAGGCATATCACTTCATTACGAACTAGGACAATGAGTTATTTGCATTTACAAATTAAAATATTGAATATATTAAATTCGAAAAAATAACAATTCGCTTTCATCTTATTTACTTCGATGTTTTACGGCTTATGGAGATTTTCTTCCGGATTAATTTTGGAGGTACTGTAAAGATGAGATATAAAGATTGACCGAGAACTATAAAGCAGCAGGTACAATAGTAAATAATATATTAATTTATACGAAAAATAATTGATGAGACATCAAAAGACAACTTGACGTAAACTTATAATCATTTTGTAAACTTTACCACTTAAAATTTTATAATTTTTTCATTAATATATCGGAACAACAGAATAACTTTCAATGTCAAGTAGCGTTTATAACCTTATAATAATACTATGAAAACAGTTAATCCAAAATCTTCTACGCTTTACGTTCAAAATAAGAGATAGTTACACCTTTTAATCTTTTATCCGCTTGTTCATTTTCTCGGTGACATCAACAATGATGATTTACCGTACCGACAAGTTTTACAAGTACCGACGAAAACATATCTTCCAGAAGCACTTCATACATACCGAATAGACACCATGAGACACCCAGATTTATAAAAGAAACCAATCGAAATGTATCGGGCAGAAAACAGATGATAGTGAAAATCATAACCGGAGAATGGGAAGGTTAGGTACCGGCCGAAAGAAGAACGATAGCTCTTGAGGCCCTTTAACGGGAAGGTCGTAAAGGGAGAAGTGTACCTGTTAGTCCTTCCACCTGTTTTACCACGCGTCGTCAGCAGGTTCAAGGTATTACGGAAATGTCCTTTACTGACATTCGAAGGGTACCTTTTCTTAGATTTAATGCGATAATATTTAAAGGGCTTATGATCTGAAATCTATTCATATCAATACTTGATAATGCCGCGTGGAATAATGTTAGAAGTAAATCAATAGTTTCTCTGTCAATTTTTATCGAATCTATCAAAAGCGAAGAATATACACCGATTGGTTGGTATCGTTTACGAAATAATTTAAAGCAAAATTTTTAGGAACAAATATTGAGTAGATTCCTATTGATTTCTTAAACGAATAGTTATATAATGGCTAAAGCCTGGCATTATTTCTTAAGGGTATCACTCAATAGGAAAAAGGATGATTCTTAACAATAAATCTAAATTTTAATACGCGAAGGTAATAACTATTAGATACCTTCTGGATATATTAGATGACCCCAAAATTAAATTAAGAAAATAAAACTTTTTCTAAAAACTTCGGAACGAGCCGTAGATACTTGTCAAATGTTTTGATGGCCATGAAAAATATTATACAAATATACATTATTTGATTAATTTCTGCCAGATAATTATGATAAGCAATAATAAGTATAAAAAAGGTTCTGATAAATATTACTTTCATATACAAACGAGGGATTTACGCAAACAACCGCGTCATTTTTAAAATTTTAAATTAATGCGCTCAGATAACTTAAATTAAACGTACTATACAAATAATTAGGAAAGAGAATTTTTCTATGCTCTTGTGAATTTGTTGTTTGAATAATTTTTCTCCCTTAAATTATTAAGCATCATTTCCGAATTAAAGAGGTTAACGTACGAAGATTCCAAAAAAAGCATGATATAATACGTGCCGCATTCATAACGTAACATATTCCGACGCGAGGTGAATTAGATATAAAAAAATTGGGTCAAATACGACACGTGAAACAGGTGCAGTGCGATCAAACACCGCTTGACATTGCGGGCTAAATGTCATTGGTGCATCATTCTTACTACTTCGGGTTGCACTACTACAAGAGACAAGTCAATCGAACATCGATAAAATGAAAAGAATTTATATAAAAGCTTTCAAAATGACAAAAGAGACAATTACGCCATAAGATAGAATACAGAAAAATGAAACGTAATTATAAAACAAAAAAGGCGAGTAATTCATGAAAAACACGGTCAATTGTGTACTTCAATCTTATATGGATATATACATGCACCAAGACGAAGACGAAGGACAAGTAACGCTTTCAACTGCGATCTTCTAAAAACTTTCGCAATGTTTATTTACATTGGCGCCACAAGACGGAAATAGAATAACTGCCGTTCCTTAATACACATGCAAGCAGCTTGTATCCATGACAATATCAAACACAGTCTCGTTGACGTATCCTTAGCAAACCAACCATCATAAATTGCGTATTAAAATGAACAATGAAAATCACTCAAAAACTAGACTAAAACTTTCAATAGCGAACTTACGGTGGACGACGAACGGTAGAGACTTCAGAACAGCATAACCACCAAATTCTGATATTTTTGGATGGCCCAGTCAAAGACATATCCACCGAGACTAAGCATTTACTATAAACCCCCTCCAACCGCCCACCGAGCAGGGTGAATCATTTTCAAAACAAGGGTGCCATGGTAACACTTTCAGGGTTGAAACGTAAACATTTCACCATTCACGCAACTCAAAGCGTACCGGGCAGGATATCGTCACTTCCCTTTCGAAAGGTTATCAGCTAATGCGATTGATTAAAGTAGATCAAAATATTAGCGATAAATAAAATTTAAATATTCTATTAAAATACATCCCAGCAAAAGAGTTAATAACAGGAGAGGGGTAATGAATAAAATAATAATTTCATTAAAAGCGGGAAGGGGGCTCATTCAGCCTGATATGAACGCGCAATATTCGTTGTTATAGTGTTTTTCGATAAAATTTACCGATAAGGCTCTGAAGCGTTGTCTGAGAAGGTGATTTCTTCGCTATTCGTCAAACGCAATAGGAGTAACACATATTTAGAAGAAAGTGAACTGAATGAAATTCTAATGCACAACAAAAACAAAACAAAAAAGGAACTGTAAACAACATGAATGATTGTAACAAAGCATTACTATGCGATATATATATATTAGCAACAAAATCTACGTTTAAAAACGGCATGCTTTTACGAAGTTGATGATACGTTTCACACGTCCGGTAATAAGTTGCAGAGGCAAGGGAAAAGCCGGTTTCGTCTAAAAAGCTACGTAATGTAAAAAATAAGCTAATTAAGCTACAAAACTATACTGTGGTAAGCAAGAATTTTTTAGAACTTACCAGTTGATGACAGACCAGCAACAAATAGACAACGATCTTCGCAAATTCAAATTACTCTGGAATAAGATTCACTTAAACAAGTTCCTTGTCCGTCGTAACACTACAACTTATTTATTTCTCGAGTTAAACTCTGAATGAAACAATTTATGACACAATATCTCTGACAAAGATAAAGCGGCGAAGTCACTTAAATATGCAATAAACACTGGAAGTCCAAACAACTAAAGGATGATCCCAGTCCAATTTGATTGGCTTCTTCAAACTTCGTAGACTAAAAAGCGATGGGATACAGATGAGTAAAACTGTTCACTTATTTAATAATAACTACTGGAAGTAAACTTCATTACGATCTACCGGAGTGCAAATTCAAAATACTTGAAAAACAGAGAACAAAACATCCCGCGTGACAACTTTAATCGGACGAAGAAACTTGTTCGATCCAATCATGCCTTCTGTAAACAGTCATTCTCACTTCAGGAAAGTTTTCCATGAATATGATAGTTCAAAACTTTAAAAATAACAACACTGACATCACTTGGACGTCGTCCGTGCAGCAGATTTCGACCACTTCTGCTCGTTTTCCTACGAACTTGGAAAACTGGATTCTGTGATAGTCCTTCTGGTACCGCAGCTGCTCGGTAGGTGGTAGCAATCGCAGTAGCTCCACTTCCCTCATTTCGTTACTGGGATATTCTTCAGAGGGCACTTCGATTTATTTTCGTCGATGAGTAATCTATCTAATCTATCAAAAACAAATGGAACAAACAGATGAAGACTCGAGTGCGAGGTGAAAATTACTTCAATGAAAGTGAATTTGTTTGTGAAGTAGCTTACACAAGATCTCAGTCCTTTAGTCATTCATGTGTTAACTATTGTTAATCAGTTTTCTCTAATTTATCCGAAATGGAGCCTAGTCAAGAACAAGGTAAATCAGACTCCGAGAAAAATAAAAGTGTTAGCAATCAGACTACCTATAAAAACTCTGCAGAGTATATAAATGCATTAGAAAAATGGCTTCAAGAAGCTTATATGTGGCAGTGTGTTTCGGCATGGTTCCCATATATGCTTATGAGTCAACAGTTATCTGGAGCTGCATTGACAGTTGGTGGTCGTGGGGAACTTCCTTTTGGGTCTTTTGATCCAAACAATGGCATGTTCTCATTTTCTCCTAATACAAACCCTCCATCTACAACTCAAACCTCAACCAATACCAACAGTACAACCTACCGAAGTGCAGGATCCACTTCTGCAGCTAGGAGACCAGAAGACCAAGGTTAGCCTTAAAGTGTAAACATATGGAGAACATTCATAGTGAGGATTATTTCAAGCGGAACTATTCCAAAATATCTTCCTCTTTTAGCTGGTGGTGTCATATACAGAATACCTGCTCTATGGAAGAGATGCCTTGCAGAATTCCTAGATTTCCTACTCCTATTCTCTGCTAAATTGATGATAACTTTCATTGCTGTTGATTTCTTAGATGTCATGTAAGTAGTAAACTGAATCGATGCTCGGATATGAATCTTCTCTGTTACTCAAAGAACGTAGAGAATCATTCCTCTTATTCAATGCAGAAAGTATTAATTAAAAACATATGGTAGATTGTTTAGTAAAGAAATTATCAAGTCTGTTAATGAGCATTTAAAATTCTTACAGCTAAGCATGAAGGACATTTTTATGGTCCTAGGTACGATAAAGTAAGACATCAGTGATTGTTTATCACTCTTCACTCATAAGTGTTTTACTGCCTAATGATAACATGAGCTCTATGATAGCATTTAGAAAAACATCTTAAGATTATGTCAGCTCATAGTATATTATAGAGGGTGAAAAAGTCAAATAATTCTTAGCTCACTGGGTATATTTTATTAATGGAATTAAATGTATGATATAGTTTTACATGTTCTGTTTATTGCATCATTTTTCCTTTTATTCAGAATGTTGATTAATTTTATGAAAATGTACTACTTGTTGTTTCATGTGCTTTCTGAAGAATTAATGAGAAAATATAGGATAGGAATATGGATGCTTTTCATAATATAAGCAATTTTTTCTGTATTTTCATTCATAGAATAAATTTTAGAAATGGAAACTAAAAGTCCTATTTACGATGTTACTTTTACAGAGACCTAGATAAGTATGATTTGGAGAGCTTACAGCAGAATGAAGAATTCGATTATGAAATGGCTCTAGATATGATATCAGAGCTCTTTGTTCTAGAGCTTGTTCATAATGTTGTGGCATGCATATTTGAGGTAAGCTCCTTCTAGTTAAAATCATATGGCAGTGAGAATCAAGATGATGCCAATTATATTATTCTTGCCTGAAGTTAATTTACTCCTTTGGTGGAAATTTAATTTGATACTCACATATTTTGGAGTTGGATCAGTACTAAGCTAGCAAAGTTATCAGTTTGTGTATACATAACATTTCGTCAACTGTTTCCATTCTATTCTTTAACTCTAATGGGCTAAACTTTAATTCTCATCCAATTAAAATAATAAGCTTAATAGACTCTTTTTTAAATATATTAAATCAAAACTTTTATTTTACAAAAGTAACTGATAGACGTTTTAAAATTAAGGGTTAAATTAACAGTTATCTCTATCTCATGGCTTGAAAATCGTTAATAATATTGGTAATTTAACTTAACTACTGAATTAAGTATTATTGATTAATTATTATTGTACATATTACATTATTTATTATTGTACATATTACATTATTTATTATTGTACATTATTATTAGTGTACATATTATTTTAACAAAAAAATTAGATGAAAAACTGGGGATTGATTATTTTCTTGGAGTTTTTTAATGTTGATTAATGCTAACTGTTATCTCTGATATTAACAGTACCTTTAAACATATTTTGAATCACTAATTCTGTATTCCCAAAAGAAAAACACTTTATTTTCAAGTATAGGCACTCTTAATTATTATCATGCAAAGAATTAAGTACTAAAAGATGATCATCAAGTATAATCGTATATTAAATTAATACAAAGCTCATAAAATTTGAAATTGCATGTGAACAAAAGAATATCCTCAATTATAGTTTTTAACTGTTCAAACTTGTACAGTTAGTTTTTCTTTCGGTTAGAATAATCCATTTATCTTCATCCTAAAAGTAGTCTTTCTAATTGATTGTTAAATTAGAAGCTATTAAATAGTAAATATCTGCATTTAAATTGCAGGCCATGTGTATATGCAGAGGTAGTGTTGGTAGACCTGGTGGAGCAACTCCAGGGAAAAGTATAATGGGACTTCGAGTGGTTTCAAGCGAAAATATAGTTGCTGTTAGCAGCAGTGAACTACCTCCACACATGCGAAGGGAAGGTCTCTATGTGCGGGTGATACCAGGGGGAGATCTAGGTTTCTGGTGTGCACTGTGCCGTTCTTTTGTAAAGAACTTCTTCCTTGCCTTTTTCTTCCCTGTTTGTGTTACCATGTTTTTCTCAACATATAATCGCACTGTTTACGACAACCTTGCTCATTCAATTGTGGTGGAAGAGTTACCAAGGCCTCAAAACTGAAGATTCTAAATTTTTTGATGGAATAAATAAGACTGCATTTATATAAAATCATGATATTTATATGAATGCATCTTCCCCCCATTTAAACATAAATTGAAGAATATTAATTATTATAAGCTGTTATTGTGATAACATAGATCATCGACTGTATATATGCATGTAAATGTTTATTGGATACTCAAATAGATTTAACCACGTGCTAAATTAGCCTTTTATTTCTGTAAAAATCCATACCTTTAAAAATGACAAATTGTAAAATTAGAAATGCATGTTGATTCTTTGTTGAAGTTAAATTGAAATTAAGATTAGTGTTTTAATTTTGTTGCCTTTATTCTTTATTAATTCTGAGGATTGTTGTAATTTTTGTTATTTCTGAATCATGATGCAATATGTGCATATTAAACCTTATTAAAAACATAATATTACAATCTTTTAAACTATTTTATTCATTTTAACATGTTCTTATCTTTTACTCCTAATAATTTAATAGGTACTTAAATTTTCATAAATTCTTTAACTTTTTATTTTAGCTTTAAATTAATTTTAATATTAATGTCAATAATTATGGTTGTTATTAGACAGCTGACACTAGTCAGGGAGGTACCATGCATCTCAGGGAGTTTATTCACAAGTAAAAGGATATTGATGATTTTTAATGATTATTTCCTCCCCCAATTTTAAAAACTTTTGGATATTGTCTTCCAATTTTAATATGAATCAATATAATTCTCCTAAAGACTCAATTTAGTGCAAAGAATAAGTCTCCTGTTTGTTAACATAACAGTGAGATGTATAATATTTAACTTTTTATCTGAAGCTAAGGGTTCAATTCAATTTTCTTTTGATAAAAAATATTTTAAATCTTTTTAAATTTAATGTACTTTGTACATATGAATTGGCTTCTAGCTGAATATACCCTTTAAATATAATGAAAAAATAATATTTCATTCTATAGCTATAATACGTATATTCTGATATTTTCTCTAGCAATTATTAAGCCACAAGTTCAGCCTGAATATGATATCTCTAATCCTATATTATTCTGACTTCTCAGATGTAAATTTATTCATCTTTCCTAAAATATTAATCTTTTATATTTATGATTTACAAAATTATTTTAGTCCTCTTTTTGTATATAAATTGTGTAAATATTTTCACTTCAGGCAAGAGCATTACCTATTATCAGAAAGCTGTATATACCTATTGTCTCTCTATAAAAACCTTTTGCAAACACATGGAAGAATTCATCATCATGTCTAATCTACCTCATATCTAAATCAAATTTTAAATCTACCCTATAAATATTACCATTTCTCTTCCTACTATTCAGTATGACAGGAGAACATTAAGAAACTACTCATTTCCCTGTCGGACAGAATTAATTAAAAGTAAGCAGAAATTAATTTAAACCCTAATTATTGGTTAAAAATATTTTATGAATCTATTTGAGAGAGTAAGTGATTATTAGTTTTCAATTATTTTTTATTTACCTAACTCTCTAATAGAACCTATAAATTTAAGGGACAAGGATAACTGCCTGTAAAAATTAAGTGGCTCTGAGCAAGATTTGAAATTATTAGTGGGACCAGAGCTCAAAACATATCACTTAAACCTAAACTGGTTTATACCATTTTCGCATGACAGGTGTATACGAGGCCTGGGGAAATTACAGTGCTGCTTAACTAAATGCTCATACCTATAAAGTAATACTTGATAGTAATTATAAATGTTCTGGCATGCAAGTATAGTAGGATATGGTTAAAAAACACTAACTGAGAAATACTGGTTTTGGATGCAGTCCTGTGAGAGTTTTTGTGTCCATTATTCCTTGGATTTAATTCAGGAATGTTTCACAAATATAAAAAACATACTTCTTTCAAAATTACTTTACCTGTATATCCTTATTAGGATTGATTTCAAACAAGTCTTTTGCTTTACATTTTTATTGGTTCACAGTACATTACACAAATCAGCAATTTCAGCTGTTTACCAAAAATATCCAAGTTGTTTTAATGGTCACTGTGACCTCTGGGGCAGAGAGAAAAGAACATCTTGAATGACATGTGGAGTGTCATGCCAAAACTTCTTTCTTTAAACTGAAAAGAATTTAGGTCTTTTTAACATAAAATGTATAATAAGTAGGAGCAGGAAGTAGAAAAATTAAATCAGAGATGAAGAAATAGAGCAGACATATTAATCTTACAATTCATTACTATCAGCTCCTCTTGAAAGGATTCAAAGCAAGAAAGATATAATTTGTAGTTATATCTATGGCACTTAAGGAATTATCTCATTACTTACTTTGCAGCATAGGAGTTAGAGCTTTGGTTAGTATGCATTAAAGATGACAGTAAGTTCAAATAAAAGTTCTGTAAACCTATGAGGGAAGATTTCCTCTCTCAAATCTTCAGCTGTACCAGTATGGATGTATTTTTAAGTACAACATATTACCCCTTACTCATGGAATTGTTGCAATATATATTTAATATTTTTTGTGATAGGAACACCATACAAATATCATTTGGTCCCATTATCAATTATATATTACAGAGATTCCTATTACGCAGACATGAGGCATTTCATCATAAAAATATAAAAGAAAAATGTTTCTTACAAATATTTTACAAATTTCTTTTCATGTTCAAGTAATACTCTCTTCATGGCGCAAGTACAAACAGCAATGTAATAACTAAAGCATGAATGATGATGATTTTTGGAATGAAATATCTACTTTTCATTCATGTGATTAAAATTATCATTGTGATTTATCCACCACCATTGTGAATAAATCACAAATGTTTTCACAGCCATTATGACACTTTTTTATTACACAACTGATAAGGCACCGCCTCAAAACTTGGACCACATTCACCATACATATCGAGTCCTATTTCAGAGTCTTGTATTTCTTCCAAATTCATGTAGACTCTTGATCGATCAAATGTTCTAATGAGAGTAGAAAAGCACTTGCATTGCATTCAAAATAAAACCATTCAACTCATTTTATACATTACAAATGAAAGTCTGAGGTTAAATATGTGACTCGCATCCACTGTCCACAAAATCTTTCACCAAGTGCACCATTTTTGATGGGAAAACTCTTTGGTGTTCATGAAAAAGAAAAGATCGATTAATATAATCCCACATGAGTTCACAAAATATAGTCTCATACATAAAGTTTTCCTCAATTGATTTGAAGGAAATCTTGAGTTCATATTAGATATAACTGTCCAAAAAATACTGATAGAAATATTTACCTAGAGATGTTATTAATGTATAAGAGAGCAGGTGGAATAGAAACTTCCATTTCATTCCTCCTCATAGCTGTTACTATCCTTTGGGCTGCCTCTTCAGGTGATACAATTCCTAACAAATTAGGGAACCTAGAATTTCAATGAAGAAAATAAGGATTGAAGAACAATGTGACAGTCTTTTTGTATTAAAATAAGTTTTTTTAATAGACAAAAATTCATCAAAAGTGAGCCAAAGAAATCAAAGAGCATCATAATTATAGACTTAAGAGGAGTTCAATTACAAAAGATGCTCACCAGGAGAGTAAAGCCATGGAAATGCAAGTAATAATTACCATATTAAACATATTACAAGTAGATAACATATGTACTATACCCTAAATTTATGATGCTTAGTAAGTCCTTTTTGGCTAATGTAATGATTTTTGTCTATAAAACAAATAAAAAGATTCAGTTCAAATAATTTACCTAAGCTTTGGCTTTTGTACAAGCCCTGTTCCAACAATAAATGGGAAAATGGTGGTAAACTTGATGTTTTGGCCTCTTCCTCCTTCCCTCAGCTCTTCGGACATGGCCTCCATTAAACCACGAACAGCATACTTTGAGGCACAATAAGGTACAAGATTTGATAGACCACAAATTCCAGCCATAGAGGAAAGTGCAACAATGTGCCCATGATTGTTCTCAATCATTGATGGTAGAAAGGCTTCAAGCATCTAGAAATATATACAAGTGAAAACATAAAAATGCTGAAAAATACAATTTAGCTTCAATATATGTGAAAAGCATTCTCGTAAATCTTAAACCTATTAAAAGTCTCAGTGTTTGAAAAATGCCCATTCACTAGAATGATAAACACACTTATATATTCTAAAGTTATTGGAATAGTTTAATATCAAATTCTATATCATAAAATGAATATCACAAAAAATTAAATTTTATTGGATAAGGTCAGTGTAATTTATATAATGTTATTAACATTATTCTTGTAAATGATTAACCACATAATATGAAAGGCAATTAATGCTGAAATATTACTTAATATAAAAAAGGTAGCAAATGGATGAAGGACTAAGATACATAAAATAGACTAACACATCATGGTTTGTATTTTGTAATATGTTTTAACTTACCCAAATATGAGCATACACATTTATTTTAAAGAGACGTTCAACCTCCTGAGGTCCATGAGCTAAAAAGGGTTTGCAAGGCATGATTCCTGCATTATTAACCACCACAGTTACATTTCCAACTTCACTCTTAACTTTAGCTGCCATTTTCATGACTGAATCACGATCTGACACATCACACTCATATGCAAAGGCCTTTTTAGGTGTGCGATGTGTTCCATTTTGATGATTGGCATTTTTATTGTACTTTTCACGAGAACCAGTAAGATCAGCAATCATGGCCATCTGAAATGGGAGGATATATTTTAGCTAAAATTACATTCAAACAGGTATTACATCTTGACTAAACAGTGCCAACTGGATCATCTGACACAGTATTATAAGAGTCATAGGGATTTTGTTTTGATAATACATTCTGTATTTCTCAGCGGAAATTATATCACTTTTTTCTAAAAGTATGATCAAAATCTTTACAAACTTGTATCAATAATATAACACTTAATTTATATAAATAAAATGAAGTAATGCTTGAAATGAGACTTTTCCTAAATTTCAGTATTTGAAATCAGTGTTGTGCATTAAAATTCAAGCTAAATAAATATTCTCAAATTAAGTAATTGTGGTAGTGATTCTCCATAACTGACTGAAATTTAAATTTGACTTATAAGGAATTACCGCCACAATAAATTTATAGAGATATTTAATTAAATTCTTTTATTACAGATTTGAATGTATGTGTTAATGGATAGCATTGACAACACAATGCTAAATACTGTTAAAGAAATATTTTTCTTTTGAAAAGTTTTTAAAAAAGAATTTTTACACCTTATCTTTCTGGAATTTAGCTTAACTTTGGGAAATGACTTATATTCATTAACTTTCACTAATATAATAGTAAACCTCCTTTCTTCCAATACTGGAAAAGGCAAAAATTTTATAATAAAGTAAATTGTAAAAATTAAAGGTTTTTATTATAATAAATTAATAATCATATGTATCGGAACAAGTTGTAAGAGGATGAATTACACTATTTAATTACGAAAGCGATAATGAAAAACAATAGAGGCGGGATTTGTGCTTACCGTTTCTGCATTTCCAGCTTCATCAATATCCAAACCCACCACGGTAGCGCCCAGTAAAGCATATTTTTTTGCCAACTCCCTTCCTATGCCATGGCCAGTGCCTGTAATCTATTTTTAATAATAATTAGCACTCAGCGGAAAATATTGACTATTTCAACACCGAAGAGTAAACTAAAGCATATTAAAATTTTCATTATTATAATATAAGACTATGACCAAGGAAAGTCAACGAAAGAAAACAAAGAGAACGAACATTTAAGAAAAGAAAATGGTATTGTCAACTTACCAAAACTATTTCTCCTTCAACTGATTTTTCAGCTGGTGAAATAACAAGATGGTACAACGATTCCAACAACAGTAGGGCAGTCTTGAAAACCAAGCTGATACAGTCTAGGACGAGGAGACATGATGAATACAATTTAAGCAGCATACTCCCCTCTTTCCTGAAAGAAACAGACACTGTGAGTAAAACGAAGATCGCCTATGTAAACAATCCTACTCCCTAACGCACCGATCAAGTAATCTAGTCGAATAGACCTCTATATTCACCTTTATGGCGAACGCTAACTCTATCCAGTCGGAGTATCGATAACTTGAAACTATATAAGACACTTAAACACAAGCAACACCGTGTTGGCCGACGGAAAGTTGTTTCTAATACTTCAACTGTAACGGAGAACCTCGTCTGCTAGTCTTGCCACTTTCTTCACGCCGTAAACGCTGAATGCCGACTGAAACAGAAAGTCTCTTCCAGGCTTTCTCTTTCGTTGTCTGTCACCAAAAGGTGTTAGCAACTTCATGCTCTATTCACGTCCTTTCTACTTCATATATTAAATAAATTCGGCGGGAAAATATGCGAGTGAGCTGAGGCTACGCAACTATTACATATATTTTGTATACATTCAAGGCGGTGGACCAATAGATCGACACCGCCACACTTTTGAATACATCTCTTGGTCAGGAAAGACATCTGAATCCCGGTCCATCGTTGCCAAGGGAACTTATATACAAACAAAGTTCAGAAGGAGTAATGAGAATATTATTATTATATAGTTTGTAACAAAATTTACATTTTCCTTGAAGAAGTATGTATGTCGTTATACAGGAAATTATATATTCAAAATTAAAAAAAAAAACAGTATCCTTTCCTGAACTGTACTTTATATTTAATAATTTGTTTATTTAAAAAAAAGGATTTTTAGTATATAAATACATTTAATACATAATATAAATATATTTTGTTAAGAAATCTCTCTTCCCGTGAAAGCAAAAAAATAAATGGTAGAGAGGAAAAAAATATTTTGTACATTATAAACAACAGATTTGTAAGTAGGAGAGTTTACAATTCGATTATACAAATCCGGATTTTTATTTATATGGTATCCAAAACAATCTCGTCAGCAAAATTTGATTTTCCGCAGATTGAAGATGACCGAGTACGATCATGTTAAAAACGAGATCTACTTAGCGAGTAAAATAAAACGAAAGTATTCAAAATTGTTAACAACCCTGAAAAAGAAAACTAAGTTTTCAGAAAACGAACTACTCACCCTAACCGTATTATTCCACAAGGTAAGTAACGTAAAATAATGAAATTGACGATAAGTAAGTCCAAGTAACTCGTCATGAATTCGTTCTTTTTGTCTCTATTTTTAATCAGAGCTACTTAATAGTCCGATATTTATTAAGTTGTATTTCATAGGTGTATTCAAATGAAGGGTACATTAATAGGCTCCCAAGTGAGGAAATCGTCTACTAAATAAGATTCATAATAATCTATCATCAACAAAATGTTTATCATCAAAATCATTGTTTACACATCTTGAACAAAAAAGTGTGGATAAAAATCGTATTTTTCAATAACCCTACCAATAAAATATCCGAATAGTCCACTGTTGATGACTCTTTCAAAAGTATCTATAGAACAGATTCTCTCAAGGTCTAAATTTTAACTACAGAATGATTGAAAAAAAGACTTTCATGAACACTTCTTTTTTATATATAGATAAACGAAAAACACCCCATCAACCGCCATCTTTACCGAGTGATACTTCACAATTGTTTGGACATCACGGATTCTGCGATTTTGGATCGAATGTTTACAACCATCGATACGTCTAGCGACAACATAATCGACTTGTCCGAATTCATAAGCGGTCTTTCGATATTTCTTCGAGGTTCCCTCAAAGAAAAGATTGAATATTGCTACTCGGTAACTTTTCACTCATATATAATTTAGGTTTATGTTAATTCACTCTCATTTAAACGAAACAAGATCAATGACGATGTATCGTCTCTGTTCAGGTTTTCGACTTGACAGGAGAAGGTCGTATCGGACGGGATCAGATGTATCAACTCTTGAAGCATAGCATAATTCACGCGTCCTCCGTCGAGGAGGCTGAGGAATCTGAAAAAGATCTCGCAGACCTTTTCCTAAAACATTCCGACAGCAACAATGACGGCAGAATGTCTCTGGAAGAATTCACAGAGTCCGTGATGGCAGAACCACTTATATTGAACGCTCTGGGTAGCTGTCTTCCAACGAGACCAGCAGCAGATGCCTTCCAAATCATCTTCAAGAAAAACCATGCCTAAATCCGCCGTGTGTATCAAGGTAGAATGAGATTAATTCAGTCCTCACATAGGATCTCGAAAATTTGGGATATCAGAAACTTTAATCGGTGCCCATTGACCTCGAAAGCTCTAAGGCCATCCTAGAATCATTTTCAGATGGTCCAAATAGATTATTTTGCATGTCATTGTATATTTATAACTGAAAACACGAGTGAAACCAACCCTAAAGGAGCTTCCTCAATTATACTGTCGACTCCTAATTAAATAATCACCTAAAGTTAACTACTTTTGATACGCATTTAAAATCCTTTCTGTGGCTAAGAGGAAAAATTAAAACTATCAATTACAGCAAAATTAAGAATCACTACCCATTAATCAGGCAAAGCACGGCGATGAAATATCTTCATAAAAATGATACTTTAGTTACTTTACCTGGACGTAGATGTGCATCACTTCAATTATAAAATGATAGAGATAGTATTTGCATAGAAAATACGCATAATCGAATTATAATCAAGCGACGAAACCTTTCATATAACACTGAGGATACTATAAGACAGCATAAAATGAGAAATAATCAAATTATGATCGATTATTGATCATCAAAATCTATTCCCGCTTAGTAAAATTGTATATTCCATCATATGAAATCCAAGGGATGAAATTCGAATACCGTCAGATAGTTATGACATACTCGTACGTGTAGATTTACTGTCGTCGTTATCTCTTTATCTTCCCGTTCTATGGGAACTGCACTGACGATATAACGATTTTTTCTGCCTAAAACAGTTGCCCATTCTTCGCATACTTCTCTGCAGCTGTTTTCACTAGGTGCATCGGTAGAATGAACTTCACGGTCAATTTAGCGCGGCTGCCACTTAGTTACCATCTTTATAATTGAACTTTCACTTGAAGTATCCACAGAGACTCACCTTCTCTTTCATCCTCATTAAATGCCTCTCTCCCTTCGCCAAGCGGTTAAACGAGAGACCACTGCTCCCCACATCGGAATCAAAAGGCATACGCCCACTCGATTCGTCATCCCTAACTTTTCGTTTGACAAGAATTTGTAATCTTTCAAGTTCAGAGTGCAAAGGCAGCGTGAATGTGTTTAAGATTAAAGAAGGAAATCTTACTTTCGAATGCTCTTGAAACCATCGAAACGTCTATGATAAAGACGCGACAAATTCGTTAATTGTAATATGAGATGTAATTAGCATCCAAAATTCTCCTAGGTGACGTAGTTTTGTTTAGAGATAAACTTGTACTAACTTTTCCTGAATCGTTTTTCGAATAAATATCTACCAATATGTTATAGATTAACTGAAAATTGATTCAATATGTTGAATAGTGGTTCTATTTTAGAAGTTAACGTCATAATATTACTATTTATTCATAATTTTAATTCGTAAAACAAAAGTTAATCGCTAACTATAACAGAGCTTCTAAACAATGTCCCAGCGATCGTATTCCATTCCCATTTTTTGATTTATCTATTCAAATTCGGAACTATATCTTACGAGGGTTGAAAGAACCCACCGTTCTCGGATGAATGCAAGCATAGCTTTTCCTCTCATGAGGTGGAGAGAGTAAGAAGTCAATAGGAATTTTTAGAGAGCTAGCAGTGTTGCTTTCTCTAGAGAAGATTATGGTTCGAGATGGCAGACTATGCTACGATGACTTCTCTAACTTGCATAAATATTCTAGTTTAGCGATCACTCTAGCATATCATTCCGGTTCTGGAAGTGGTTGTTTGGGGAGACGTCCTCGGGCTAGCCAGAGAAATAGACATTTCAGGTCCATCTTGAAAGCTCTCATTTATTACGCGGTCATTGCGTTGGCTATTGCCTTTGCAGCTGAGCACAAGATAATTATTTGTAGGCAGTTACTCAAGATGAAAGTTACTTGATCGCAACCTACTAATTTCGAGATTGAAGTACTACGCTGGAAATTTGAAACGTTTAGTTCATATCAATGCTATGCCATCTTTTTAATTATAATAATTAATGCTTTATTATTTTTGTGAAAACAAGATTTATATTATTCTTGCATTTAACTCTTATATGAAAATTTTTAGTCCGTACTACTTGGACAAGAAGGTACAAATTTAGCTCGAATTATAAAATCATTAATCTACAAAGATTATCCTCGTAAAATATAGTTCGATGATGTCAGAATACGATTAATTTGCTACTCTACAGTTCGTGAACGTGGTCACGTACCAATATTTTGCAAAAGTCACGATGAGAAGGAAGAATACCTTTGGATAGCCAAGTTGATACGACGCTCGATTTGGGCGAAAGTGGTTCGGAGTTCGATTACCAATAAGGGAACGCGGACCTAACGAGTTAACTAGCTACCGTAGCATTTAATTAAAGTTCCACAAAATAACGGCTGATTATTATACTTGCAGTGAAGTGACTTTTCCGAGACAAAGAAGCCAATTTATTGCAATGAAAATGTATTAATCAGAATATCATTGACCGATAAATTTGTATTTCCTATTAATCATAAATAGAATTTTCTACATTATCTGTTGTTTTCAGAAAACGGTTTATCTTGAGCAAACCGCGTTATCTGTTAATCGATAATGGAAAGATAATGCGAAAAACGGAGCTTCTTCTTTGTACCGAAAAGGAAAGAAAAAATTAGGAAGGAGTGTAAAAATAAATTTTAGATTGCTTATGATATTTATAGATAGCATCTATAACATGCTGTTGACAAGGCATTTGTTGACATTCAATTAAGATTGCATTAGGTTATCGACCGAATAATAAATGTTGAAATAAGTCGCAAGAAATAATTTTTTATAAAATGGTCGGCTGTAATTACATTTTCTAAAATGTACTGTACAAAATTTTATGTGGTATCAGAGCCTATTTCTGGTTTTTAAAAGGCTGTGCGTAGAAACTGAAGCGAGACAAATTCGACGAGAATTGGACAGTGGGACCCGTCACAGATAAATATTTTAATTTCGTAACTGCAGAGAAGGTTAATTAAATTAATATTATAATATTAATAGACTTAGCAATTTTCTAATAATTATGAAATTACGAACATTCGAAAAAATGTGAACGTTTTTACTTAATAAAATAATCAACGTCCCGACGGAGAAATTAATTTAAACACGTTTTAGTTTTGAATTAAACGTTTAAAGATGAAGATTACTTTTTCAAATTGTATATTTATCACAATATAGGCCGTTCCTCAAAATTTATTCAATTGCATCCATTTTTCTATAATTCATTCGATACCTTAGGATGAATACATGAAATGGATTATTGAAGGAAATTTACAGATATTGATTCATTGATGGTTTAAAGGAAAGACTTAAAACTTAGGAGAGAAAGAAATTTAATTGTGTTTTTGCTTCTTTATTCCAAAGGAAAAAAGATAATGCTGAGGTATCACGCCTATAGTATTTTCTGCCTTAGGAAGCTGAATTTGATATCGTAGCAGAATGAGAGCATACACATTTTAAATTTATTTATTCGAAGTAGTGAGACTATAATCTTAAACATATATTTGGTATAATCATCAATCAATTTAGGGCTAGAATGTTTTTTAATGAAAATCAGCGGAATAGTGATCCTAAGGTATTAATCTTTATATTTACTCTTAGCGAATTTCATACTCGTAATCGGAAACTTTATATTTAAATAATCAACGATCAATATATATTTCTTTCATACCTGTAACCAGTAAAGAGCTCACTTATATCTATCGTATGTTCAATATGGAACTGTTTGGGAGGAAAGACAATTTTTATTCCATCCGAAATGATAGGTTTGGTAAACGGCTGTCATCTACGTCAAAATAGATCGATCTTCAGTCAAAAAAACAACCCGTTTTCGTAAATCAATCCGTGCTTTCTTTTCGTATTTCATTGATGGGTGCTTTTTTTTACGTCTTAACCGTGAAACTCGTTTTCGGTTTATTCGTGGCAGTGATTGACCTCATGGGAAAAGATAACCTAGACCCAAATACTCTCTCCCAATCCGGTTATTCCCCACTCACACTGCCGAATCTCGAAGGGGGAGAACGTGATTTTAGCCCGTTTCCTGGATTAATGGGGCGCTAGGCAAGAGGGTAACATTCTTGGGAAATGCAAGGATAGACGGAAGGGAGTCAAGTGAATCAACTACCATTGCGGCCTCGTGTGGCTGCTGGACGCGTGCACTTGCATCGTCTGACAATGGAAGTAGACTTTTTCCCCTTTTTGTTCCGAAAGAATTGATCGATTTACTCAGCCTACGATAGCCACTCTGTCTCTTGAAAAATTGGAAGGATTCCATTCTGATCTTTCTTCATTGGTGCAGATACGAGATTCTAGAGGAATCGGTTTTCGGCATCAGTTGGAATTAAATCTTAAATGAAAGTTAGTAAAAATATAACTTAACTGCAATTAAGATTTAATGATGCATTTGTGAAAATATTTAATCGCTCCAACTACAAGGAAGTAAATAATCAGAGTTTTTAAAAATTATTTTATTTTTTTTTTTTTCAAGGCGAATTATACCTTTTCATTCGTCTTCAAGGTCAGCGACTAGCAATCTTATTAATCGCTATTTTTATTCTTTATTGTTAATAACATAGTGGAAGTCTTATAGTGGACGGTTGGAAAAGACTAATTGGGCGATTAGATTATAAGAAGAATCTAATTTCTATATTTATAATACATTACGATCGAGATTACGAGAATTTTACCAATCAGATATGCATTTAAGAAAAAAATCTATAAAAATATACGAAGGAATAGATGTTGTTAAGACAGGAGATACTAAAAATATTAGAAATTGAGTTCCCATGTTCATTGAGTCAATGTTTAATACAGATTAAAAAATTCTTACACATAGAAGTAGAAGATGTATTAGATAGCATATCAAACAGATTGGCAGAAAGTATCCTCACAGGATTCAAAAGGGATTGGACTAATAAAAAAGTCTTTTGGATGTAATAAAGATAGGAAAATTAAATTTATGGGGCACCGTGACTGGAATGACCTCTTAATAACAGTTTGGAAGGCGATATCCAGAGAAATAAAGGAAGAATTTGACCAAGGAAGAAGTATTGTATGACGCAGGAGCAAGAATGGGATGTTCCAGTTTACAATGAGATGAAAAGAGCAGCCGAGATGAGCGAAGAATGGTCCAGAAAGGAATCGCCTTCAGCTCGTGAATGAATTAATGTAGAAACTGGGGAAATGACCGTTGGCATAATGTATTCTTGATCCAATTTCTCTTCAAAAGAGACGAGTTTGGAGTAAAAGTGAGAGATAACGGGATTTTAATAAAAAAAGATACCCAAGAAGAATTTTTTCAACTCAATTATTCTTTCAATAGGATTTGCGATAGTCCTGGAATATTTTATAAACTTACACCTTAAAGTTTGCAGTCAAGAAGACAACGGAAAAGAAATAATGTATAATTAATAGATAAAATACTCGGATTCAAATCAAAGACTTTAATTATATAAATAGATTTCACGTCTCGGTAAAATTCTATTAATATTGTTTCGGTAGCTCATGAAGATAATTTATAATAAGATAAATCGTGTTCCAATACCCGTATAAATATGATAGCAAGGAAATCTATATTCTTTCAGCAATTCCGTAAAATATAATAAAATCGATAAATTCTAATATTCATGGAAACTCAGGAAATAGTAAATTAATAATTACATTTCGTAATGTCTTTGCTTAAGAAAACTTAAGTAGACGGTCACGGTTGCTAACTGTGGCATTTCCTGGAAAGCGGTGGAAAATTGCAGACATATTCAACTGAATCGTGAGAAAAAAAATTCTCGGGATATATCTCATAGGCATTTCCGTTTGAGAAATACATCACAGTAAGTGGCTAGTTTAGTTGTTTACGTAGAGAATAAATAAAAAGGATACATACGAACTTTTTGTAAAACTATGATCTCAAAAGTAGAGTTTCGCGCTAGTATTGCGTAATCTAATAACAACATTAAAGGAAATTGTTCATACGTAACTTTCAAATCGAAGTAGCTTCCCGGACTTTCTCTTAATGAATGCAATACAAAATATTAGGTCACTCTCTCGATATTTACAGATCTATAATTTTAACTTTCAACGTTGGACGTGAGATTGATGGTTATTTCACGATTGTGGACCGATACCAAGAATTCTGAGGACAGCTATGCGTAATAAAGCTTTCTTTTCTAAATTAAAACGTTGAAAATTATATATTTAAAGTAAAAGCTTTTATATATTTGCTCTTAGTTGCGGAAGCTGGATTTTATTTGCACATCAAAGTATATTAACTTTACTTCTTTATTAACAGATTTTATCACTCTTTGAAAAAAAGGGTACTTTAAGAAAAATTATGAATTTCTTTTGTAGAAGGTAATGATTAATAGGGTTGAGTAGATACAAAACTTATAATGCAACAGTTTGATAAATTCTTAAAATTTTCAAGGAAAGAAATAAATTAAACATATTATAATATAATGGATATAAAATTTAAGCGTTTTCCTATATAATACTTAGAGAAGATTAAAATAAAAACATTTCAATTTTACCCAAAATGCAATTAGTTTTAAACCTCAATTACCGACGAATTATTTATTATTAATGGATTCCTAAATAGGGTAGCGATTAATCCATGTACATATCATCCTCAATATCAAACAAATAATTTGAAAGGACCATAACTTAAAAAAATGGACAATTAACGTTTTATTATTTACGTCAGTGCTATCCTGACAGTCGAAAATAATTGATTGCCCTCGTACATCATTATTACCAACACATCCATCAGCCCCTGATGACCAACCTGTTTCCTTACCTAACAAACCGCTCTTTCTTTCAGTTGATTCATTTTTCATCGTCTTAGATTGTTACGAAATGCCATTACGGGAAGGAAGAAATCGCCCACATTACAAAAACTCAGCAAAAAACAGAAATTTCAAAATTTATAAACCCTAACCGCTTCACCGTAATAAAAATTTAGCCCAAAGAAAGTGCTTTGTCATTAATTACAATATTCGCTGAATCATGTTTGAAAGAACTTCGTTTTCACTTAAAGTTTTGAAACGACACCCTCTCAATAACCTTTAAGGTTTCGAACATGCTAATTATGCTTGAATATTTGATTATGAGGAACTGCGTCAAAAGCGAAGGTCAAGCGCGAAGGCTTCCATCAAAAATCCGTACCTCTTCATTATCTTCATTCCTTTTCATTGATTTTTTCCGTGACTAAGGAGTTCTCACGTGTTGTATTATACATTGGATTCGGCCAAGAATAACCTTTATTCGTTAATTCACGAATTTAGTTTAGCTTGTTAGTTTTTTTAAAATTAAAATGGTTTGAAGAGTTATTGAGCTAAATACATGTGTACAGTAGGAAATATTTTATACAATTGGGGCTCATATCGCGATCGCAATAGTACAACTGTATATTAACTTGAAATAAACTTAATAAACTTCTGGTAAACAATTATGATTCAGTTACCAGTAAATCCTTTCATTAATAAAGGAACAAAAGTTTCGGGGTTCTAAGTTTGCAAGGTATGTTTCGAAAGAAAAGTAACTGCTTTAGCTTAATTCTACTTAATAACAACTGCCAAAATTTACGAAATTTCGCTCATCACTACTCACAATCGTACAATATATCTTATCAATTTCAACAAAATGTTTGTCGAATCCATGAGCCCTGCCTACGAACAGTTAGCGTTTCCATTGCTATGGTGACATGATATGCCAATATGAATTAGTCTTAATGAAACACACAGAATTAAAATTAAAAATCAGAAAGAAATCGGTACTACATCTAATTACATCAACAGTCTGGTATGAAAATCATAACCTTGAACCTAGTTACATAATGAGGAAGAGGTGAGTTCTTTTTTCCCCAGAGGGAGATAACGTTCTTTCCAATCTATCAGCTAAAATGTGATTGCATGTAATCTGCGGCGTTATTCAGTGAACTAATTCCAAAGTTTTTCAGTTCCGCGAGAAGGGTTTCATCACAGAATGGATATATCGCTTTGGACTCTGAGTTAACGCAATTGATGCCCACTTTTACTAAGGCTTTATTGCGTTCACCCGGATGCACGAATTTATAAAAACGTTAATATCATCCATTGGTAACTAGAGTGAGTGTGAGATAAATAAGTTTATTTGTTTATGTATGGTAACTATGTGAATAAATATGTTTAGAGGCTCTACATACGGTTAAGAATATTACGAATTGAATAATTGTTAAACAAATAAACTTCTATATTTTTAAATCAATTTAAATTAACAAAAAAAAGGATGTGTGGGAAAATATCTTTAACGAATCAATTATCGCATAATATAAATGCCTAACTTATAAATTTCTATAGTTATCTCACCATTAAAATTTTCGTATTTGTTCTACTCCCGTTTATCAGTCGATTTTCGATTCGTTTTTTTTTAAAAGAGAGATGATGTTCGATAAGCTATACTCTCGATTCATGTACGTCAAAGATCAAACAAGGGTTCCATAACAGAATGGGATTGACTCTTCAGATATGCTTGGGTAGCGAATGATGTCTACTGTTTATGACAGCCGTATCACACAAAAGAGATGCCGTCACGCAGAGGGACGCTATGGGAACATCACGCATCGCTATCGATCACCGAATATCGGTTGTCCATGGATGGAGTGGGGTGGAAAAATGGATTGGCTGCTAAAAGAATGGGGTATCGTGCATATTCATGTCGCATAGAATATCTGAATAGTTTCATCATTTGTGCTTATACATTATAGAACAATTTTATTATTATCTTTTAATTTATTAGGATAACATATAGCCTCGCAATTGATACGAATAATTTTTTAGATGTATATTCTATTACTATTTTAAGACGGTGGCATAATCAGTTCAGCTCATTTATTGTGTCCTCTCATTCATAAACGTTTTCGTAATTTTAAATCCATAAATATTCAATTAATTCCTCCAAATGAATCTTCTTTGATATAAATATTTTTTATGAAGCTAGTAATCATACAAACAAGAGAAAATTGTTTAAGTCTCCAATGATTAAGGTATATTGAGATATTGCAAAAATATCTAAAATCTATTGATGTTTTTCAAATGAAATAGGTTTTATTTTGAATTGGCTAGTTCATTCACTTCACCTGCACCTATTAAAATGATAAAATAGAAGTTCATACTGCTGAAGAACAAGCCACAAGCCAAGTTTAGATTAATCCAGTCACTGTAAAAATTTAATGATTTATGTGATAGACGTGTTATTTTCAGGAAAGACATTTCACCATTGCAGCTCCGAATTTTTTTTATCTCGAATGTAAAAACGAATAAAAACGGAGGCTTATCAAATATCCGTCACGGAATTCGATAATCCAAATTGTAAGGTGTGTTCTAAAGGAAGGTCGTTTGGCCGATGATAACCAGTGCAAATAACACCCATCGAAAACAAATCTTTTCGGTACAAAAGGAAAGGTCGAAGTCCGTCGATTAGAATGATACGAAGTTGTGGATTAGGCGGATGTGTTGATTATTTTTGCAGCAAGTCACGTACAACGGATAGCTAGCAGATTGGGAAACTCTCACATCAGACGAATGTCAAAATTAAGGAGAAAGATGACTCTTTCAACATTCTATGACAGATCTGCAACGATACCAAAATCGAAGTCAAGTAAGACGAGATTTTATTCATAATAAATTGTTTACATCTGGTTACTTTCAACCAAAACAATAATTTGTCGAAAAATTGATTTTTAATTCCTGAAAATGTGACTAAAATATAACGTGGAAAATTCACAATGATTTCCTATTAATATATTTAATGATTTATCCTACCTAATCTTCACAGTCTAACGCAGTTCTCGATAAAGTTACAGAAACTATACCTTATTTAAACGTAAAAAAAATTATGCGAACACAAACATGCTGAGAACCATTGAATACAAATCTCCAAGAAGGAGACTTCGACTCGTTTCGTATTTTGTAATTCAGGCTTCAGTAATTGTATATGAATTGTAATTCATAGCACGTCTAGTTAGGTAAGCTGTTTTTGTCGTCAATACCGCACATTGTTAAGCGAATGTGTAGTTAAGCAAGGCACTGAACTGATGCAATATTTTGTAGTGATCGAAATTGCAATGATTTGAAAACTTGCGATTACACTCGATAACCGATAATCGTTACGTTCGACTACATCGATATATATCGCCGTTTCGTAAGGCCCCATTTAACCTTCGCCTCGTGAATGAATACCGTCACGTTTCCGATGTCCATTTCGCACCTTCTCAATCGATTCGACGTAAGAAATCTTTCGATTAAAAAGGACGGAAATAGGAGTTCGTGATCGGAATAGGATATGAATTGCGGGGATAAGTGGTTACGCAACGCGAAGGAGAATCGTAAGGAGTTTTTTTTAAATGTTTACCCTCCAAATTACTTCAAGGGCCAGGACCCGTAATTCACGCCTCGTGTTGCAACGTGCAATATTAGCGTGGATCCACGTGTTTGAGGAGTTGTTTATTTTTCTTCTTTTCGTGTTTGCAAAACAGGAAGCGGGAAGGGCGTGAAACGGTGAAATTTTGAGTCATGTCCTCTCAGTTCGACGGCGAATTTCTTTCTGTGAAGTAATGTTTGGAATAGACGTAACGGAAGGTTAAGAAACTAGGTTTCTTGAAACTGGTTTTCTAATGACGTGAAATACGTCCCTTGTCTACGCGTTACTTAAACATTTGTCTCGAGCATTTCTCAAGCATTTTTATTCTGCAAAGGGAAATCCGCTCTGATATGAATTTCACCCTTCGTATGTTCCATCTAAACCTGGTAAGATTGTTTTTCCGCTCAAGCTACTTTCATTCTCAACGGATTTACTTTCTCTTGCGAGTCATGTGGTTGAAAGGGATGTAAGTTTTTGCCTCTTGAAAATTAAGTGGAGTTAGTGAACTAACCTTACAAGTTTCACCACTACGGTTCACTGTTTACTATGGTTTATATTATCCCGTGCTATTTTTACTTGCGAAACTAAATTTGATTTACCCGATACATAAAGCAACCATGTCTTGGTTTATTATTAACTTAAGTAAGATTGTTTATAGTTTATTTCAAAACTTTTTATTCTTTTAAACTGATAAACCTAGAGTCGTAGATTAACATCTCCATTTTTTTTACGTTATGGAAAAGGGTACTTGTTTCAATTTTAGTTTTAAAAGTCTTATTTAATATAAGAAAAAACTGGAGATGACGCAGCGTTTGTACGTTGCTTTCGTCAACATTGGCTCTAAGAGAGAGCCAAGATAGTAACTATAGGTATATTCTTATACGTATTTCTTACGCGAATAAAGCGTAAATTTAATTTTGATACACTCTAAAATACCACGTACTTCTTGGTGATATTACTACACCGACCGTAACTCTTTTCCCGAATTCTTATTGGTTATGAGCACGTACGTATTCTGAAGCGGAGCGTGAACTCCGCAGGCTGCTAGCATCTGTCGCACTTCGGAAGAGAGTGAGGATGCAAGAGAAAGTGTTCTCCTTAGCAAGAGCCGCATATTGAGGGTTGAGGGTCAACGTGCAGGAAACCGGTGAGAAATTCCCTATGAGATTATCTGTTGCAGATTTATTAGAGAATTCAAATTACTGCGCGTAATAGGCGGAAGGAAGTGCTTTCCGTCCACGGTGAAAGTAGGCGACTGTATGAGAACGTAGAAAACTAATAGGAATAAAAATTGCAGGTATTTATCTTGTAATCACCTTACTGTGGACAGCATTGCTCCTTTTGCAGATCGGTCTTGAGGAGGGTTGTCGTGAAGGTCGGCTGCAAACATGGTCTAAATAATCTCGGCTATGGGCTTCGGAAGGTTATAGAAGAATTGGAGAAGGAAGTGCTCTCTAGGTTAAGAGGAAATGGTTTTCCGGGTAACTGTGGCTTGAGACACTATCCTACCAAAGTGATAATCTCACAGAGATCTGCTGCAGCTCTGTTCAATAGAATTGACGATAATGAAAGTTTTCTGATACGATCGATTTAGAATCGTATCGTATCGAATTTTTATCGTGCTTAATAACCCTCAATTTATCGTATTGATTTACTTATCTATTTAATAAACGGAACCTTGAGCTTTTGAAGATAATTTTTTCGTGCGAATTTTATCTCAATGCAAGTGCGATTTATTTGGTTGCTTGCATCTGAAATTAGACTTTGGATCGTTCAAAGATCGGGAGGCTAATCTCCGTAAACATTTTGGGCGCGTGAATATCATTCTGTTTGGCGTTTTATTGCGGAAGTCAATACGCGATTATGATTTTCTTATTTGTGTGCGAAAAACGTCATTAGAAATTTATAGGAGCATTATTCTTTGGATGTAAATTTAGTACAGTAACCTATAGACACATCGCATTTGTTGCTTTTATAACGTTTTTATAAATTCGTACTTTGCAATACCCGAAGTTCCGAGCCATATTTATGGTACGTTAAATTCTAACTTATATAAAAATGAATCAAACGATTAATAAGGTAATTTTTCAAACACTATAAACCTCTAAATATAACAAAAAGAATATCTCATTGTATTGGTTCGAAAGAAACTATTTGATAGAGGGCATTATATGAATAAATGGTAATGAGACTAGATCATAGCTTAAAGATTCTTTATGGGTAAAGCAAAGTTATTATTTCACATACAGAATTACCTATATTTTCTCCATTAAATCCTAAGAAGTTTAATATTTACGAGAGAGTCATAGCAACGCTGTTGTTTATGCTTTCTTTAAGTAGTTACACATTTTATAATCTATTATACCTCCAACGACAATTTGCATTGTGGTAAAGAGCAATAAGGATGAGAGCTTCTTTCATAAAATTCATTTTAAAATTAATTGATGCAAATGCAATGAGATATCAAGCAATATTACGCCTAAAGTTTCATTTTTTGTTCCTCGGTTTCTAAAGATGCACTCAGGTTCAGTCTCAGAAATAATGTTTACCATAATTAGGAAACAAGAGTACGTCAGCTGTCTTCTTAAATCTTCATTAAGGATTTTAAGTGAAAATAAAAGATTACAAAAGCTCCGCGGTAAATTGGGTCAAAAGAAAATCATTTCCTGCATTCAAAATTCCTCTCGTAAATTTTGAAGGAATAACCTACATTAGATAAAGCGTCATGATAATATAAATTCACTACAACTCCTTTCTGAATAAAAGACGAGAAATCTTGTATATGAGCTATAATAATATTTTTAATAAAATAAAAGAGAATCAACTTTTAATTTTTAATGGATCATAAAAGTTATAAAAACATGTGCATTAAAAGGAAAGTAATTAGTTTTTTTTTCAGACCCCAGATCTGTCAGGCCCGATTACAAAACAATCCATCTCAAATGAGGCGTCACAGTACTACTACTGTCGAAATAAATTCTCTTGCCCATACTAAATTGCAAGGTATAATGGATGCACACTGGAGAGAAGACGGGGACATAATCAATGCATTTAGGATAGCTACCAAAACGAATTCGATTGCGTTTGTTATTCGCGTTGCCAAGGGTTACTCTTAACAATCTTCACACGCATGCTTTCTCCTTGACACCGAACACTGCTATGGAATTGCTCCCAACTGCACTTCCTTGCAAATTCATAAGATGCGAGAGTATGCCCAGAGGGGTATCGAGAGAACATAAAACGAAGAGGATGCTTTCGCGAAACGTACACTCCGTCTTCCTTTTCTCTACGGGATGCTTACGTATGCTTTATTATTTCTTTTAGAAGTGCAACTTTATTCTCTCAGAAAGTAGTGCGTAGAAGGAATGTTGAAAAGAATACTAACATAATTTTTCAAATTTGTTCTTCATAATGGAAATACCAAAGAGTCGAGGACTCTGATACGATAAGTTTACAATATATCGATTATAAAAAGATCTAATGAAAAAGATATAAACAAAGAGCGGAGAAAATTATACAGAATTGCATTAAAGTGTCATCAATTCCAAATCTTTAAAATTCAAACAAACTTACATAGTCTTTATTGATCTATTATGAATGGAAATGGAAATATTTACTGTCGCTGAAGTAACTTCCTGAAGTAGACAACTTTTTTCCGTATTTCAATATCTTAACAAACGATATTTATAATGGTGCAAATATAAAACCGAAATAAGCCAAATATTTGGTTTAAAACATCGATAATTAAGAATTACGTTCTAACTTTTATTGCACGGCACTCAACTTAGATCAACTCAAAGGTCAATCTCACGTTGAGTATATTCGTTTAAGCTTTTCCCTATCAAAATTTCACGGCATGCGATTTTCCTTCAGTTAACAGTCGGCGTCAGGCGAACAGTCCTACCCCACTCTGCAACAGCGTGAGGCTACCTCACTATACCAGAGCGTCGTGGCCTACTGTTTCTCCAACTTCTCCAAACTTCTGCGAGAATTTTCACCGTTCCTCGCTTCAGATGAAGAAAAAATAGTCTGAGATCAACCTTTCATACTATCCCATTCTCTTGAGCCATTGTCACCCAAATCGACCCGTGCGGTTCCACACAAAATACCAAAGGTCATCGTAAATGTGAGGCAAATCCAGTTATTCCTCTTGCATCTAGGGTCAATTAAAAACTTACGTAATCTCCTTCTGAGTATTTAGCCATTGTTTTCGGATGAAATATTTGCCAACAGGAAATTAATTAACGACTCCAATGGATTCGGAGAATTAAACGAAACTCTGTGCTCCTGATTCTAGGAAACGATTATGATAAGGAAAATTCATTTAGGACCGGCTTTGCTGAGTTTCTTAGAAATCAGAATTTCCTTTTCATCAATTCTTGTCTGCCTTACGAAATTATTTATCCTTAAAACTGGGTTAAGCAAATATCCCAAGACCTCTGCTTAAAATCATTTGTAAATTGCTATTTAGAATTCACATACAATAAAATAGATTTTTGTAATTACTATGTTAATTTCAAGAAAGTCTTCCTTATTTAAATAGATGTATTTTGAATAAAAGCAATCGAAATTTATTTTACCTTTTAGCTTTCTTTTTGGTGAATGGAAAGCCTTTCAATATTTAATACTTTTAAATCACTAACTTATAATTAGTTTAATTTTATCTTATCGATAATAATTTAATTAGAATAATTTATTTGAACTTGGGGACTATTTTGTATAGAAAGGACAAGTGTACTACAAAAGCTTAAATTAAATAATAATAAATAATGATATTAATCATTATTATGTAAAATTGGAAATTAAGTTATGAAAGGAGTAACCTATGATTAAACATTTGATTTATAATAAGCTTAAAACCGAAGAAGAAACAAACAAAAAACTAAAGAAGCATCATTATAAATGAATATTTTAGAGAGGCATAAACCATGAAACCTATATAAATATACGTGGAGCCTGGAATATTCATAGCATGCTAGAGTTGAACTTTTTCTGAAATATCTTCCGATCCAAATGTGTTTGCTCACGCGCAGGTTTTTATCGAACCACGGCGGCATTTCTATAGAAGCGATACCGTCACAGGTTACGATCGTTCCACATACGCTTACAGACATGCTTTACGTGAAACCGTTCCATTTAAAGAGTGACTCTCCAATTGCATGCAGCCAGAGAAAACTTGGAGTGAAAGTATGGTGATGCAGGAGACTTTCTGAGGGAATATAATCAGAAGATGCTGACCGAAAGAGATATTGTCCGAGAAGATCTAAAGAACGTATACATCACACCATTACGTACTGTAATCTTTAGACGAAAATACGAATTTGGGGAAAAATATAGAGGAAAGAAACAATGCATTCATGCGATGTTTCAGCAATAACTGAGTATTGTTATTTTCGATTTTAGTTATTATTCTATCAAATATTAATAATATAATTATCTGTAATTAATAATATAATATAGTTAAAAAGAGACGCTCTCTACTGCCGTTAGGCAAAGATTTGTTTACAACTAATAGAAACTTATATCGTACGTTTCATGTACGATAATTAATTAATCTGCCGAATTATTAGAACATGAAATAGCTCGATTACGTGGAAATGAAGTGTAAGTTAAAAATTTATCAAACTGGAAAAGCTAATGCTGATTTAAAGCATAGCTTGTCATAAAGTACTACTAAAAGAACTTTATATTCTATAAATAAAACTGTCATGTCTCCATAGTATTACTCCAAAGCTAGGTTTGTCTTTCACATATCCACTATTCAAGCGATTGCCTATGTAAAAGGGACGAGACTTGCTGGGTAAGATGTGTGGGTGACGCAATCTGTTTTTGTATTTCTCACGTGCGTACAGTGCATTGACCCAACGAGTAACAGTTTTTATGTCTTAAGGAGAGACCTCAATGATATTCATCAATCATTTCCATTCTCACTACAGTCTCTGTCGTTTATCGAAGCCTTGAGCGAGACATTTCTGTCACGACGATTTTGCTTTCAAATACAATTGTAATGGTATCTTATCAAGATGACGGTGGTTGCTTAACACTATTAGTGGGAAATGTATCCACGGTCTTAGTAAGGGGGATGAATAATTCATTATTACCGCATAGTACGACGAACAGTTAACAAGTTAATTAAGATAAAAGTTGAGTCTATGGTTAGGCGATGGATACAAAATAGGATGGGAATTAAACGGAGATATAGTAGGTTCTGGAGAAAATATTAACAAATATTATAGGCCAATACAATCCATTTCTTTAGGGAAAAAAGTTCATTTAATTAAAATGAGTACCTTTAAAATAATTGAGGACAAACTATGACAACAATAACCAATAAATTGTTAAGGAATAACTAAAAACTGGCAAGAAAATCATAAAACCGAAAATTACTTTTTACGATACGCCCGCAAATTAGGCAATATGTTTCGACATCAAAAACTTCCCACTGAATACGTTGCTAGGGAAAAACTAGCGCCCTGCGTAGACTTCTATGAATGGAATCCCACTTCTCGCGCAGAATCTACCAAGGTCACCCAGTTTCTGTTCAACGAACCCCAATATTCGAAGCCAAGAGACCAAGGGCAAACCTTTTATATATCGTTTGAAAAATATTATTGTCAAAATATATTTGAAACAACAGTTCTACTCTATCATTATTTTCAATAAATCTTTGCCACTTTGCAGAACGATATGAAACATTCCTAATTTATAACTTTTAATAAACAACAGAATGTTTCCGTATTTTCAATCCCACCTCAATAAAACATACTGTCATTTAAGGTATGTTGTAATTAATTTAATTCTGCGGTTTAACTCTGCGTTGTTAATGCGTTGAGAATGGATATCATTCTGTGGTTTTGTAACACTTATGAACAATTAATATCTGTTTTATTTGACCACTAAACCTACCAAATTGCACATCCACCTCTTTATATAAAATATCTGAACGAAACGATGAATAGCGTTAATTTCAATTTATATTAAAATTATCAATATGATTCACTACTATACATCGATAAGAATAAAATAGATACCAAATATCTATAGTGTGACATTCAACATATAATAACTATATTTAATAGAATGAAATCATCTCATACTTGAAAGGTGACTGGTAATCAACGCATATAATTTCTAATTAGCAGCGAATTTTTTAACAAGAGTCACCTTCCTCTAAATGAATTGATACTTGAGGGATTTAGAACAAGGATAAGTTGCATGCTCTGACGAAATCATAGCAATCATCCTTAATTTTCTGTAATTTGACGTTGAGATCAATTATTCAGTGGATGGAGCGCAGCCACGTATGTTTTTGTTCTTTGAATCAAGGGAAATAGATGTTGATACTGATCTTGAAATGCAGTCACATTGTCAAGTCAAAGAATGTCATATTTAATTGCAAAGGTCGAGAAGAAAAAAAAAACTGTCGTGATTTGAGGACATTTAGAGTTAAAATACTTATACCTTGGATTCATAAATATACACAAACATCTTCATTTTAAAAGGACACTTTATTATTATGGGGTGATGGGGTTATTTAAACATACTTAATGTATTTCAACAATTGCTATGGCTTTTGATCGTTATGGTACTGATTGGTATGCGTGTTTAAATTAACATTAACGGAACGTTACAGTTCATTATTAAAAGCCAATAGCGATTATCTGATTAATAAAGCGGATAGGATATGAAAAATTAATATGAGTTTGAAATTTGGACTATATAAGGATTAATATTTAATTATTAGAAGAAAAAGTTAAATCAGGAAGAACATTGTTTTATGTACTCTTCTAAGGAATCATTACTATCTGTGATCACTATGACACATTCAAACGCGTAAAATACTACATGAATAATTTATATTTCAACGAAATATGTGCCTTATGTTTGAATTTGAATAATAATTTTCCTCGAAAAATTACCTCCTTTAGACTGACTTACAGCCACTGCAGAGAGATTTGGTGAATTTTGAGTTGTCAATGATAACTAAATAGAGGTATTCACTCCGTAGAGCTTTTAAAGAAATTGAAAAGTATCGTCTGGGTCAAGAGACTTCGATGAAATTGGAAAACGTATTGCGTAACCATTTTGATGACCTATGTAACCCCAACGACAAGAAAGTGAGAGTGGGAATTAAATATCACGTAAAGGGTGTGTACTCTTAATTTTACGTATCGGAAGGCACTTCTTCCATTTATATCTTCTAACAAATATAATGATGACAAATGAAAAATTTCACCGATTGAACTTTAAATTATGAAAGATAATTTCGGATATCTGCAGCATCCGTGCCTATTTGTATCGATTGTTTTGGTTTGCTGAGTTTGCGTCGATTTTCATCAGTGTTTACAAAGTAAGACCGCCTTGGGGTTCCTGAGATGTTTAACATCTCTCTGGCATTTCTTCAAAGATTGTGTTCCGCTGGAATTTGTCTTGTATTTCATGAATTAGAAAAATATGCTAGAGAGTCCAACTTTCACTACATTTCAAAACAGAGAATATTTTCAAACAACCAGGCTTTAAAGTTAGAGTAAATATTTACGATAATCAAGGTATTTTTACTCACATCCACGACTTAAAATATAGATGTTGTGTTTTAGCAGTATTCTTGATGTGATTTGAGCTATTCTGAAACTCTCATACTAAAGCAAAATATAAATTGCGACAGTATTTATCGTGCAGAAATGCCATCATTCGACGTTAACACTAATATTTATAACTAGGAATTCGGAAAGAGATGGTGCATATGGATTCTTTTTCTTTGATTTGAATTTCATATCACAAACTGTGTATATGACGTGAGAATCCTTACTAATTTTAGAGATCATATTTATCAACCAATCAAAGAGTTATATAACGTATTCCAAAAAGCATCACAACTAACATAAAATCTAGAGATCGGTTCGGACTAACAATATGCTTTATTAAAGGAAAGTGAGTAGCTTTCATTTTGATTATTTTTTAGTTACATAACGGAAATTTCAAGCAAATGGGAAAACAAAACGTAATAGAAAGTAACTTTGCGCTTAAGTTTGCTTATTACATTATGCTTTACATTTGAATGGGAAGCAAACAGCTCTTTGAAGTACCCTTCTACTAAGGCGGAAGCAACTTCAAAGTGAAATCAGAACTACGAATTATTCTTTACCGAACTTCTTTGAGAGCGGAGCAAGTAAGTTATGGATTCTCATGCTTTCATATTAACAAATAAAGTTCGATTTTTCTTACTTAAACTAACGTAAGGTAATTATGATTAATGTAAAACGAAAATTACAAACCATTGTTGAAATATAACAATTATAATGAATAGGAGTCCGATAGAAATAGGAGCTTGTACCTCGTTACAGAGAATATGACGTAAAATGAACTGTCGATATTTTTCTTGAAAATTCTGTTAAATAGAAGTAGTACTGACTTTACTTTAACTTCAAATTTACTCAAATTAGATTTTCCTTCAATATCAGCTATACTAATAGTTTAAATGTATTCTTTTTATATTAAATGTTTAGAAAATTAACTATTAATTATTTCTTACTATAATTGACTAGAATGACAAGATATATAAATTTCTGAACATCACCAGTTCAAAAATAAATTTCATAGAAAATTTTTACGTAAAAAATTTGGTCATTTACGTGCTTCTCTTTTATTTCAAAAGATGTTAATTGTTTCCTCGTGAATTCACAGCTATTTTAAGGTTAAAAATGTTGAGGACAAAAGGTTAAGAGTAGGTAGAGGAAGGTCAGCCTATTAAAAGATATCCCATAGAGAAATAAAGGTCATTCGATTAAGAAAAAGAGTGTTAAAAGTCATAAAAAGTCGTTATATCTAAGAGATAAATCGTGAAATTTTGTAGCTAAGAAGTTGCCCATAGCTTTTTCTCCTAATTGGCTATTTTCCTTTTAAAAAAGAGATCACGTTTTCCGCTCAACCGCATCGGTAGATAAAAGCATCTCTCAAGGTAAAGTTATCCCGTATCCAAGGATATTTTCCCTGAGAGCTTAATTTCGTATTCGTATACAAAAACAAGAACAAACATAATATCAAGACAGCGTAGTGGAGCCAATGATATTCAATTTCTACAAATGAAGAAGTTCTTGAATTTAAGAGTCAGCCTTGGAAATAGTTACAAGACGATATTAGTATGCTGATCATAGAGAATATGAAAATATACCATTTTGTTCCTTGATAGTTAAAATTATGAGATGGAGCTCTATAGAAATGTTCCTAGCATTTTTCCAAAATCCCGCAGCAGATTTCTTTCAACGTAACTTATCTGTATTTGGTATGATTGTGAAAATCGTGCGTCTATATACGTCTTGGCAGAACTTGACCAAACCTGGAAACATTTGTACAGTATACGCTCACCGTAATATCAATGCGTTACGAGAGACAGGATGGAAAAAAAAAACATTGGGTGCTCCCACTTGGAACAGTGTCACCTGTGGGAGGCCAATCTGATATTAAAGCCAACGTTTTGAAACTCATTTCCATATCCCAGGAGAAATTCCATCACCGAGGATTCTTTAGCTCCACCAAATTTACGCTTCAAGGTCAAAAGAATTACCACATCCACGTTTTCCGTTCGGAAATTTTCCTTCACGAATTTCGCGGCACAAAAATCGAATTCCGGCCTTAGATATGTTTTGTTTTTAAAGATATGGAGTCTCATGTCCGGCGGCTAACTTATTTCACCTTGAAACCAAGATATCCGGTTCTTTCATGCCATCATCTTTTGCTCTAAGGAAAAAGATAAGTTTCTCCAACAGCACCTTCGTAATTATGGTCGATCGACTCAACCTCCAGAGCCAACATCAAAACCGAGGCATTTCTCTTTGAGTCATGTCTCCAAGTGAACAGATTGATCGCAATTTATTATCTTACTAATGTACTTACCTCCCTTTTCCTCCAAAGTAACTACCAGTTTCTTTACTGCGTACACTAAGTGCTTAATAGTTACCGTGCATTTTTCAGTGGACTGAATTATTAAAACCAATCTACAGAATTAGCTTCAACTGTTTGTCATAGCTCTTGAAGAGAAACGAGTGCATTTATGGAGTTGCAATGAGTTCCAAGGACATCAAGGATGTTTAGTTTTTTATCTAATTGCACTATCTGACCTTACAATGCTAAAGTATCCCTTCGTGGCGGAATTACCCGAGTCAATCTATAAACAGCATTTATCATTTTTAATGGAATTCCTTACTTCCAATCAATCTTGCAATAGATATTTATACGTATACAAAGGAAAAAAATCACGTGAAGGAGTTCTATTCTGGAATGTAGAACACTTGTATAGATCTTGTGTAGGACATTCTAAGGAGCTATTTCTACGGTGGATGATAATGACATTCATCAACATGTGGTATGATGAATATACGAAACTAAATTTCATACAATTAGCTAACTCTGGTTTTAAACTACAGGTATACAATACGCGAGCATTTCAGTCATAATTCTTGTTGGGCTAAGTCAAATATATTCAGGAGGCAAACTGAAAGATTTTCCGATAATACTAATAATAATGATCGATTACATCCGGTTACTGGATGATTAGGGTTCGAGTCCCGGTTATGACAAACTTTTCATCACATCTGCCAAATATACCAGGATAATTTGTTTATTTTATGTTCATAATTTTTCAGTTTTTTTAAGAGCAGCCCTTTATAAGGTCACATTATCATTCCCAAAAAATTCTCAGAACTTTTCAAGCTATAAATTCCTCTTTTTGGAGCATAAACAAACCCAGCATGTGTAACATGCGGACCCCGGTCTGAAATTCTCAAACTGAATAGACATCTATGCAATGTAAACGAATTGAACTACTAAATTCATTAATCCCGGCTTGAAATATCGGCAACTCTAATCAAACTTTTGACGCAACTGAATCATCAACATCTTGATAGTCCTTTAGCCATGACATGTTGGTGCGACAAAAAGCACGAGTAAGCGAACTTAAAAATGAATCACCCCTCATGACTATACTTTTATAGACGCGCGTCGCCCTGAATATACATGAGTTACTTCGGTAGACGCCACTTTCCTTTTCCCATTTAAACCAACCGACAGCTATTGAGGTGATGTAAACCGTACTCGGTCAATGGAGGGTTAGAATTGTTAAAGCCGACGCACCGATCAAAATTGTCCTGCAGAAAAGCACCGCTTCCCCTGTACTACACCGGTTTACCCAACCCAGGGTAACCTCATAATTTATAAGATCCACATCGTGACACTGGAACCAACTACGGAAACAGTAGACTAGCGAAGAAGCATATCTATCTAGGTTGCACTCTCCGCTAACAATTGTACTTTCACTCACCAACCTTTCCTTTCTAGAGTTTCCGTTAGCGATATTTACAATTTCACTCGACGTAATTTCCAGAAGCCTAACCTCGATTGACCACAAAAAACCATTCACCAGAAGCTTCTAACAGTTCCCTATTTATGTATCGTTGAAATCACCATTAAGAATGTTCCTCGGGAACTAGACCTGGGGCCTAACCAATACCTTCCGTCGACGTAAGAAGCGCAGTCTGCATGAAACTCACCCCATGATTCCTGCCGCAGGAGGTGACATGGTCTCTCCATTGCCCTTCGCCATCCTTTCTGCAGAGGCCGCTTTGGGAGCACTACTGACACAGTGGTGAGCGCGAAAGGGAGTGAGCACCGGAGGATGCAACGAGGCGGTCTTTATCGTGTGGAAGCAGTGGGGCGGTGAGATAAGACTGGCGGGGAGGCTGGAGTGGGAGACAGAACGATGGTCTGCGGGAAGGGCGGGAAAATGAGCGACTAAGCAGGGGCCCCGTAGAGTGGCATTGGACTGGAATTGGCTAAGCTATGCGAAGTGGAGGGTACCTGTCTATCTAACGGAGACAGTGGGGTAACGTGAGACGAACGGGTCAGGCGAGTCAAAACGTGACTTATTCCTTAATTTCTCTAATGGTTATGGCTTGATTATTCGTTGGTAATTATAAGGAGGGATTAGATTTTTAATTGAGACTGCAGAGGTGGTTTTGATTGAATTCAAAGTTCACATCTCTGGATGTTGGAGAAGGAGTTAACTTATAGGAAAAGATAAACGCTAGTAATTAGGGAAAACAATCCATAAGCGTTAAAAGAACGATTCTATAGTATCATACCAGACTTCGCATGAAAGCCGTAATGAGAATTGAAAGATCGACTTACAACATAGAGATATAGTAGCGTAACGTATACGAAATTTATAAACAGCCGCCAGTAAAAGATACATGTTATATTATTACATACTATAATATCGCGGTAAAGGTTAAAATTTCAAAGAACTAATCAAACAACGAACGATTGAATAATGCTCCTCATAAATAGTGCATTAAAACGCACCGTATCTAATGTGACAAATGACCGAAAAAGTTTTTTTTCATCCATTCATTGCAAATTATCATATAAAGACAACTATAATTGCATGTATAAGTTTATATATACATATATTGTATTATATTGCATTATTATACATGTATTATATATAAATATAATGCAATAAAAATTGTCTTAATGTATTCACATAAATTACAATTAATAGAAATTACGAATAACTTGCGAAGATGGCATTTTTGATTTTCAGATCTCCAAATGGGTTATCCGCTAGCCTTGGATCTTGGGTTTGAATCCTAAGCGAAGATAAGTTGTGATATTAGAATAACATAAGTCAATGCATTTCCATCTAAGCTTATGCTCCGAGTATGCATTTTAATATTCAGAACGCATGGAATGGGACGGCGTCTTTCTGAAGTCTACGGTTAAGCAATGCGATACCTTTTATGACCTCTTGTGACAAAAGTCGTCCTTGATTTCGATATTGTCGACAAAAATATTATTATATTTCAAAAGGAAGTATAAAGTTTACGATCGTAAAAATAAATAAGAAAAACCTTAATGAGGATATGATAAAAAAACAAACCATTATGTTACTATCCTAATGGTTTGTGATTGAGAAATTGTGGACATAATTGTCGATAAACTCAGAGCTATGAAATTGACAATGATTTACGCAGAACTTGATTTTTTTATGGATCAAGTTAAAATTATATTCATTCCCATACAGTATAGCTATTATTCTATGAACATCACCTTGACTATAACAGGAAATATTAAACGTTGTGAAGATGCTCAAGGCAATTTGAAAATGAAAGTAAAAACCATCTGCTTTCGACTAAAATAACCTCTTTTGGAGTAATATTAAAATATTTAACTGGTACTCTTGGCTTATTTTACTTTTAATAGTAAGGAATTGCTGGGCATTGGTGCATGAAGTAATACAAGTTCGTCCGTTTCTCTTTTTCTATATTTTAATACATAAATATTAATATTTTTAAATATTAATTTCTACGGATATTTGATTGCTCTGTTCAAGAAACTTGAAGGTTAGGAAACCTTTTGCTTCGTAAGAAGTTGTTTATTCTTTGAGTCAACGTGCGTTAAATTGGTGTCGAAATACAAAAATGACATCCGTTCCAAGGCTGAATAGAAGGTTGAAAAACTAAATAGAATTTCCGCATAGAGAACAATAGACCATGTCACAGCTCTCTTTTGTCATTCCATAATTAAGTAATTATCTTAACCTAGTACTAACCTTTGCTACAATCCTCCAAAGACTTTTTTCGAAGTTTTAGTGTTACAGCAATGGCAAGAAGGAATATATTTATCACATATCGCAAACATTAAAAAAAGTTCCTCGTCTATAAAACGTCATATAAATGAAAATGTATCATAACTTATAATTCTTCTTTTATAAAGATTTCAGTTTTTTTATTCAATTACTTTTTACGTTTAGATACATATATTGTAAGAATATCATCAGTGATGAGTTTCATGAATATCAAATCAATTTATGGAATTCGAAGATCGTATCTTACGAAATATTTGTCAGAATTATTATGGCTGTAAGAGACCAATAAAAATATCCGAAGGGTTTTAAATGTCTTCAGTAATCGGTAATAAATTACAAACAAGTTTCTGCTTCATGTACTTCGATCGAATGATTTTGCGATTGAGTCGTTCCTTATGCTATGAAGCCAACTACAAATTTATGTACATCTTCAAATTTTGACAAACCGGAATTTTCTGGTTACTAAGGAAACACAAATAAATGTTACCGTATGATTTATCAGATACGTCAACAAGAAACGCATGCATTTGCAATTTACTGAGATTATGCAGTCATTGCCTACAGTTATTGCGAGGTTTACGAAACAGATAAACAATAAAAAATTAATATGTTACGTAAATGTAGAATACTCTATAGGCTAATGAACTTAAAATCCTTAGTCATGCTATTATATGTCAGTCATTTGAAAAATGAGATATTTTTCGTTTCTGTCGTGAATAAAAAATTGATATTATAGTTGGGGCTGTTTGTTTTTTAATGGTTTAACAGAAAAAAATAAGTGAAAGAAAAATTGAACTCGAGAAGCTGTGCTATCGTGAATAAGCTATAAAATACGAAAGCCTTTATTCTTCATAAAAGGATAAATCTTTTAATAGTAAAACAATAAGCATCGAGCGTACACTTTTGAGTTATGCAGTGTAAAAGTCTTACGCAAATCTTTAATATTATTCACAAATTACGCATTGATGTTCTAAGATCTTTATCACGGAGTAACGTTGTCTTATTGAAGATCTGAATAGAAAATGTACTGAAGAAATACGCAGAAAGGGCTGCTAGACAGATGCAGAACATTTTTAAAGCTTCTCCTTAGATATAGACCTGCTCACAATTATGAATATAACAGGTTATTCGTTATCCTTTGGATTTTCCATGATAAAAGCTACTCACATAGTCCGGTTTTACAAACTGCTTAATCATTGGCATAAATAAGGATCGGAGAAACGCCAGGAAAAAATCGGAAGGTCATAGCGAAATATAATGCAGCAAAGTTGCATCGCTGCAAATTCAATCTGGCAACGTATGAGACACTTTGAATGGAGGTAAAATGTATAGAGAATGTTAAAAATTGTAAATATTTATACTTTAATGATAATAAAATAGCCTGATTAAGTTGTGTTTGTTTTTATCATGTAAGTCACTTACACCAAAAAGATTAAGGTAATATTTAAGGGCGAGAATGATAAATTTTCTAATTATTTGTATTATCTCGAAACTAAGTACTAATAAAGTACGTCATATTATACCATAGCAACCAAAACGAGCGCGAAACGCATATTTACATGTAACTTAGCTTTAAAAATCACTTGAACAGAATTTATTCATTGAAAATGAAATTAATATTCACGAGAATAAACCACGAATTGGCTTTATCACATATTCCAACGAATCAATGATATATTGGAATGAAACGCACGTCAAATTAGAGGTAATTATCCTATCCGGCGACCTCGCGAAAATTGGAATTTCGGCATAGGTAATTCAATTTTATTAAAACTCATCGCTTTCATTGGTAAATTTCCCTGAAAAATTAATTCATTTTATTATCTTTGTCTGTCTATATGTGTCCATTTTATTATGATTAGTTGGTTATCTGACATTGAGTTCAATTGAGAATTTATTTTCAATGGAACGTTAAAAGAAAATTAAGTCGCATTTGAATATTTATTATATTTGTTATAAAAATAGTGGAAGGCCGAGCAAAAAGATTTCCATTATCAGAGTATTGATTGATATAGCAATACCTATACAATTTTTAAAGACGTTCTATTTAACGAAATGGATTTTTTCATTGAATTTTCGACATTAAAACATGAACATGAAATCGGATATTAGCAATAAACAGTTTTAAAAATCAGAAGAATTTCAAAAAAAAAATTTATTGTACATTTTATGATATAATTTCTTAGTGTAATAAATAAGTTGACATGAAAACGGCATTATTTATGCAATAATTCTGTAAACTTGCATCGAAGTTTATACAAGTTAAATAGCATATAGCAAATAAATTTCAGTATAAGGTGTATTATATGAAGCACATAGTGTTTCTTATAAAAAATCTTCAGAACCTCTATTTTAAAAAACTATTCTGCTATGAGAGCAAACTTCAGAAACGTTGCTTTATTAACCTAAGCCTTAAGCTTTTAACAATAGTATTTAAAACCGAGAAAAATAGTAACCAAAAACAGAAAATTGTTAATAATCCGGGAGTATGAAGTAAGTTTGGCTTCCATTTGAATTTTCCATAGTAACTAATACGATATCATTCACTTAATTCTATTATTTGGTCCTTAAAAATGCATCAAGTAAACCTAGCTAAGACAATATACTAAGCGGGCATAATGAATACTTTAACCAACTAAATACAATTTTAAATCTCATTATTACTCTTACATAATTCCAATAAAGTATCTGAGAAAAAACTAATTTTCCGCAAGGTATAGAATAAACTGGTCATAACAGGTTGAAACCGCTTCTTGTATAAAATTCCTAGCGTGCTATTTCCACCAACTCCCCTTTTGGATCTTTTGAACGAGTCCCATACATGGCCAATCGTGACTTACTCGAAAATTCCTCGCTACCGTTACAAATTAGCGAGTTATCAAACGAACTACGAAAGGAACTCATACGTCCCTCAGTCAAACCTCCTTTAATCGATACATTCAAAGCGAAAAAATAATTCAACTTACGGAAACGATCTGTAAACCGAAGCAGTGATGTATCCGGATGCTACCCACGTTTGAATCCGTCGCAGAGTCGGTTAATCTTCTGTTTTCGCAAGGTCCTCGAGGTCGAAGGGAGAGAGAGTGGTTTGAGAGAGAAATGGCAAAACTCTTACTTTTCCCTCGGGAGTCCGGTAACTAACCAAATGGTCCCTCCGATGTAGTTCAAGTTCAAGATCTGCGGAGGGCATGAAATCAGAAGTGTTGGCACTTGAACTTGGCAGCCTTTTAGCACATAATTGCTAATGGAAAAAGAAGAGTTGTTTGAGCGTCCGTTTTTTTGGAAGCGAATTGCGCGCCGAAGAGATGTTTTCAAGGCCGTCTCTAAGCTTATCTTCGTCGATGTTCCGACCGAATTTCCCGGAAGGCATTTTGGTCGAAAGTTTTAACATCGCAATTTTAAATTGTGATATTATATATAATTGTGATATCATACATTATATATATTCTTTATGGTTCCATATGAGCATAGATGTCTCGATCGCATTATTTTATCTCTATCTCATTTATATCATTAATACCATACATGTAAGTAATTCAGTTTAGCACTATTAACGTTGCGTACGTTAAGTTTCATGGTATCACTGCCTAACTTAAGCTTGTGAGTTATTCATATCTGCTCAAAGAGAGCATCGTGCCTCAAAGAGAGATGTTAAGTTTAACTTCCTCATTTTCCAAGATCCTTTGCAGCATCCTCCAAGCTTTAAGCTTCCAGTAGAAGATTTTAATATTAGACCGGTATTAATCCGCATATTACGAATTTACGCTATATCTATCCTTTAAAACTCTCAAAATAATCATAATATAAATCAAACAATAGTGTTGTATTGGTATTTTTTGTAGGCGATATGTAAAATGGGTAGTATTTGCTTAAAAGACTTATACCCGCCACAACCCTTAACTACTTACCACACCGCACACCTTGCAACTAGTAATTATAAGAAGGGAAATGGTTGATAACATGAGGTGTCGCTCGATATTTCCGCTAAGGTTAACCTGGAGTATGAATTCTCAAGACCTCGATTACTATACTTGCTTTTAATTGTAAAATATAAATAAACATTTTCAGAATTACACTTCAGTAACTCTAATACACATTAATAAACACAAGTGACAAGTATCAAGTGAATATCAACCAAGAACGATGGGATATCTAGGTTTGTGGGAATTCTTTCATCTTGGAAAAGCTCTAGAGAGAAATGCCTAAGGTAAACGTTTTAAATATTGTCTTTAGTTTAAATATCACCCTTCAGTTTTTGGTAGTGTCTGGTTACATATTGCAGATATATTGTCCGTATAATTTTACACATTATAATTGGTTGATAGTAGGCCTGTTCTTAAAATATCGAACATGTCGTATAAGATAGTTATTTAGAATACAAATAAATTATATCACTCAATTTGAAATCCACTCTTTCAATCCTATACATACGACAATATTAATTAGTACCTAGAGGTAATTATTATTTAACGGAGGAAAATTTTGAACAAGTGGGAAACATCCTTGGTTTCCTAGTGAATATATTTAACGAACTCTTTCCCTCCTAGGAACTTGACCCCTAAACCCTGTTTGCGAAACCACAATTTAGAAGCATTTCCGAGGTAAATGAGAAAGTTCAAGGTCTTAATGGGCATGTAAGTTCATTCGAAAACAGTCTAGGAGATGAGGAAACAAAATTTAAATGATGAGCGGACAATAACTTGCGGGTGGGTCTGTTGAAAGACGTTGCCCAAGATTCAAGATGATGAGGCCAATTATTTCGTAACTCTAAACATTAGAAATCATCTTGACCTCCCTTAACAGGTAGACAAGCACCCACGACGGATTATTTTAAAGTAAAAGGGGCGAGTTAATGCGTCATAAACCCAAAATTTTACTATTGGCGTAGGCTATCAACCTGTTATATATGCCCATAAACTTCCATAACATTACGATATTTTGTTACCTCTAAACTATAAAAAGCAGTAACTATTTTTTGTTTTTGTTCGTTATCAATGTCTTATTCGGCCTTAACTACGTAGTAGTTCTCCGTAAAGAACCACTGAAGATATTCTTTTAGATGTAAACCATGGTTGTAATTGCTATAAAAATAAAATTTTGGTAAGATTAAAAGTGTTATTCTCTTGTTCCTTGTTCGAGTTCATTAAGGTATCATTAAAAGTAATCTCTAACCCCCCGAATTCGCGTCTCTTAGTAACGGAATCGTCAATAAATATGATACTTATTTTGTGGCTTTATTTCCCCATTAAACATTGTTTCCACAAATCCTAGTGCTTTAGAGACGTAATGTTTTCGATTTGAAATAAAGATCGGAGGTTTTTTGGACGACGATTCTAGATATACGCTCGTCGTGACTTTTGAAATAGTAAAAAGGTGGGTTATCGAAATATCGTGAGATAAGGTTTTTTAGGGGCTTAAACTCTAAGGAAACATTTAGTTCATCCACATTAGAGTAGACGTTGGCTTAAAAAGAGCGGTCACGGAAGGCGCTTTTATTTGGACGTTTTGAGTGATGTTGTCATAAAAAGAGAGGCGGGAGAGAGGGAGAGTGCGGTCGTGAAATGAAATACAGGGAAACGCGGAAATCAGGGAAAGGATAGCACCAAAAGTCAAACAACTTTTAAAAAAATTAGTTTTCTTAATTTTTCACGCTTTTTGATTTTTTGGCCATTCTGACCCAATTATTTTTTATTGCTTACATTGATTGCGATGTAAGTTTTTATTATCGTCACGCTCTTAACATTCTCTTCATAAAAATGACGAATTAATATTCTTTAAATTCATTTTATCGATGTATAAATTGTGGTTGTGTATTTAAAGTATCGAAATTTAAATTAATTAACAAACAATGAGTCAGAAAAATATAAATCAATCAAATAAACAGATTATAACGTTGTAAATTAAAAATTTTGGAAAATAATTCGAGGTAATAGATAATAATTGTACTATGTCATACAAGTAAATGAAAATGATTAAATATACTGAAAAAAATTTTGGAGAAAAGGTTGGATACAGATAATGGTTGGAAAAAGTCTTTTGGAATCTGAAAGATATGATTTTGAATCATTAAGATGGTTTTACTTTAGGATGCCATAAACCCAAGATGAATCGTCCTACTCTCTATAAGGATGAGAGAACTCTGATGTTTGGAGCGTATATTTAATATTATATTATATATAATATTGTATATAAAATATTATAAAAACTTAGAAACTTTTGGAAAATTAACGCTCGTCAATTCTACAAGGAAAATATATGGTTGATGAAAGATTAAAGAAGTAACAAGCCAAAATAACTCTCTTATCTAATCTAAAACCACCCGTAGTGATAATATTAGAAAAGGAACTAACTGATATAAAATGTCTTCTTTCAGTGAATCATAGCAATAACCAAATAAAAAAAACATTACTTCTTACAACAAACATTATTTCTTTACAGAAATAAGTAAGAAATAATTATCAAAGCAATAAATATTAATGAATACGTAAAGCCCAACTGGGTCTGGAAGTATTATAGTAATGATTAAGATATCTTCATGAATTTTTACCTCATAATTGCAAGCGGTACGATTTTAGCGTTAAAATTTTCACGGCTCTAGAACGCCGCTGGGGGCTGAAGTACGAAGTATGCATGCGACCGAAATCAAATAGTCTCTGAAGTAAAAGCTGGGGTGCGCTTTTGGAGAGGGAAAGTGAGTGGAGAAATGCTGTGTGGAAAGTGCTTCGAATAGAGGAAGTCGGAGGCATTCTAGTGTGAGATAGGCGAAAGGTAAACCATGTCTATACGGCCTCGCCTTATCCACTGCCTTTGCATTATTTCCGACTGCGGATTTAGGAATAGAGACGGGATTATTCGAACGTGTATGGTAGCTGTGAAAGGACAGATGTAAAATTCTATTACACATGACGTCAGCAGAGAATGACGTATTATCTAAGGAATAAGAAGTTTGTACGTAAATATGTAGTGGACGATAAAAGGAAAGACGAGAAGTACAATGAATAAAAGAAGGACGAGAAGTATTTATTCAGGTGGATTAAAGTATAAGTATACTTTAAATTCAACTTGTAGGCTATCAGTGATAAAATGCAGGGCATATTGCGAAAACTGTGTCTAGCGACTATTTTTTTCTGAACTCTTATTCTGGTACAATAATCTGATATTCTGAAGCTAACTATAACTTCTTTCCTTAATTGGTCCATATACTAAAATAATTGCATCCATTTGAAGCAATTCAACGTTGAACCTCAAAACAATAAAAATCTAGTGGAAAACACGTTTTTAGCACACGTTCTATAACCAAAAAAATCCTTAATATTTTAGAGAAATTATTATAAATAAACAAATATATAGACATTATATATATATATATATATATATATATATATATATATATATATATATATATATATATATATAAATATATATATATATATATATATATATATAAATATATATATATATATATTTACAATTTTGCAATACAACTTGTGAAACCATGAAAAATATGGAGAAACATCCATCTCAAACTTATTGCAACAGAGTTTATTCACGCTACTCCATGCAATAACTATCCATAATTTTCCTAACAGGAAATATGGGTGGATTAAAGTTAATCGGGATAGTTATGACCGTGAAAATAGCTAAGCGTTTAAATAATGCATGGTATTTGCAGGACAATACAGTTCCTAGTCAATAACATACTAATCGGTATGCAATGTGATAATACGTGTAATTTTGCGAGTTGATGGTTTCATATTCTTGCATCGTTCTTCCTATGGAGCATTAAATATTTTCTTTCGATAGTGATTAATTTTTTGTGATCTGGTACATAAAATTACGAATAATATTATTTTAGACAAAAACGGAATCTATTGGAATTTTACCCGCTACAAAAAACTTATTTAAAAGCCAGTAAACAGTAAATTTGAGCATTGAATATCCCTTATAGAACCTCATAAGATGCCATGGTAAAAAATAGCTAGCTGTTTATTTGGTTACTAAGGGATTTTTAAAAGATGTTTACGCTATTTTTGCCCCAATTTGGATTCATTTTATTGCACTGGAAACGTTGTTATCTTTTTTCATTAAATTTTTATCTCCTGTCATCGTAAAAAGTCGTCGTCACATTTGAGATTCTCGTGAGATATAATCATATCGAGGGATCAAAGAGTTACTCTGAATGAAAGCGTATTTTTTTCTCCTTCAGTTCATCGAACGTTTAGAAACGCGGCATTAACATCCGCGAAAGTCCATGCGTTTGCCAAGTCACGCGATCGGAGTCAATGCAATAAAAATGGGATTACATAATACATTGGAGGGGATTCCGCTGATTGAGTCGGGACGATGTACTTCGCACTGCATTTATGCATTTGCGACGTCTCGTGACTCATACCCTCGTGAGGTCAGATGACACACTTTCAATTTGTTGATTTTTTTCGAACCTTTTTTTATCCTCGGAACCAAACTGTCTGGCATTTTTTGTACGTAGTGAAGATCAATACACGTTTTCATATGTAAGACTATTGATGTTGTTATTGACATTAAACAATTGACGCAAAATTTATAATAAGAATTAATTTATGATTATGATTTATAAATTGTTCTGAAATATATTTCCACAATTCGAATGAGAGACTTGAAAAAAATAATAATAAAATCTTAACAATAAAAGCAAAAAATGCAATTAAAATCAATCTAGTGATACTAAAGGTTGAGAAATAATATAAATTAATTATACCTCTTTATGGAAATTAAAACAATGACAGAAATTACGTCAGTGACAACAATATTCATGTACAAAAATAGCAAATGAAAACATTAATTTAAGCAAGAATTTGAGTAAAGTAATTCGTTGATTTAAACAATACGTGATAAATCTACTTATATCAAAGACATTAGTATTAATCATTCAGTTCTAAAGGGAAAAAAATAAAGATGGGAAATTAAAGATATCTTTATTCAAGTGAATGACTTTGATAAATTCCACAATAAATATAAACGCATCGAGCTTAAGTCAACGGAATCTCTCTGAGATAAGGTATAAATGGAAACAAAACTTTTTAATTATAAGCCCTATGGCTACGGTAGCAATTTTTGTTTTGATTAATTAACTCAAAAAAGTTTCTCCCTTTTTCGAAAACTCTGGTAATTAATTTGCGAAATCAAAAACTAAGTTGGTTAACTTATGATCGTTTATCAATTGCAAAATATAATCAATGGAAATCATGGTATCTGATTACCTCGTTCTAAATAACGCTCACTTTCAATGATTGACAATTGAGATATTTCCCAGAATAATAATCATAATTTCTGTATCTCTTAGTCATTTGACCTTATGTATATTGTTCTGGCCTCACTCTAGTGAATATGTATGGTGATATTATAATTTTTAGCTTTCAATTAACTTCGGTTAGCTAAATCGGTTCTAAAAATCGTAAAATTGGAGAGTATTCGTTTCTTATAATTACTTGGTCCATGAATTCTTTTTTACCAAACATACGTATGAGCAATGAGGTCGCCCCTTTTGGAAATGCCTGGTTAACATTAGTTTTCCTGTCTTCTTCCCAAGACAGACTTTTCTTGGCTAGTATCCCGATGATTTCTCAAACGCAGCCTAAGAGTCACATTAAAGGCAACTACGAAATATAATGGCTTCATCTATATACTTGCATGAGAATAATCACCGCGATGCATAGTACTTCGTTCTAATATTTGGCAATTTTACTATCCCAAGATCCAAGTCCAAGGAAGCGAAATTTCAAAACTTCCTGAATCACTTGAGCGAGATAAGTTACTTCTATCTAAAAAATGCTTTGTTCGCATGATTTGAGAGATGAATGCCTGCTTACTCTTTTGTTTTCTTGATCGCTAATTTATTTTGCTAATTGCTTTTTAATGCAGGAATGAGGAAATGCCATCAAGAAGAAATACAGCTGTAATTTTTGTATAAAATGTGAATTCCACAATCTTTACCCTTATTGTATGTATTTCATTCAATTTTTTAAAAATCATCTCCCGTAACACTTTTCAAAAATATATTAAAATTTAATGCGCAATCCACGTATATTATCAAAAATATAAGGATAAAATGAAAAAATATAGTAATGTGTCCAACTTCATTTTTATGATACGGTAAACTTATGTATTTTATAAACATTCAATTAGTATATATCAAATGAAATAGAGATATTATTAAAAATTTCATTAGTGACTGACAAAGAGGGATGATTAATATAATTAATTTACGGATACGGGATAGTTAAAACTCAGTTAAGTTTCTTAATGCCTTCCAATGAGGAATTTAGAGTAAAATTTTCGTTTACAAAAATTGCATGCACAAATACCCGAAGTGAACGGACAAGTGAACAAAACACTGACAATGAAATACAAAGACGCAAGGAATATTAATTGCATAACTTATAACAATCAAAACTGTAAGTATGCGTATGACGAAACATATTCTTTATGTGATTAACACAGCAGTAATAATAGTCAAAATAATTTGAATATGAGAGGGTTACGACAAAAATACTCAGTATTCATGTCATGGACGTTCTTTAAGTGGAGTAAATCTAAAAGTGTAGGATCGAAATTTTTCATTTCCCTGTACGACAAACTCTGAGTGAGAAAAACCTTTGTTCTGAACTGCCAATGCTTGACCCATATTATCTACTTAAAATGGGATTTACACCGCGGTGCGCGAAAGTGGTTTGTACGGGAAATTATAAATCCCCCTATCGCGAACAATGGACGAAGTTTCATACACAATCCACTACAGAAGGAAAAGACCCATCTTCCTCGAAGCTTCTCTACAGAATCTCAGAATTTTTTCCAATAAAAAAGAACTCATGTTTAACGAGACGTGGTAATGAATCCGTGTATGTACACGAAGGGACAGGGAGGGACGGAAAGGAGCGAGAATTCCGCGGGGCCAAGAGGGGAACCCTGTGGTAACCATAGCAGCCGTTTTATAACCCGCGTCGGTTGGTGCTTGGCACCGGACTTGCAGCGGACTCTTCTCCCCAACCACTCCTCACCCTGCGAGCCTTGGGTGCGGCATCGGTGGTGCAGCGGGTCATTAAGAAGATAAGGGAGTGGGGAAAGGTAACCCATAGGGAACCCAATCCGGGTTTTGCCACCCCCACCACTCACACTACTCCCACCCCATTCATTTGGCAGGTGAGTACGTCAAGAGTCCGCACAACTCTTCCCGTGCACGCTTCTGTTCGCTCGAATTTTTATTTTTCCTCTCAGCGTCCGGAGTTCGCAACTGACACGCCTCAAGCTCCGTGCACTCGCTTCGATTCGACTTCACTGTGCAAGGGTGCAGAGGCGAGTTCTTTTATAGACGCACGCTTATAATGGACCGAGTTTCACAGCTCACAAAGCTGGATGGTTTCTCATTGTTTCCGATCCCATTTTTATGTCATACGATGTACGATATATGTCGTTTATTCCACCGAACTATCTTAAATCCTAATTGAACCTCCAGTTGGACTATCTTAGCCCTAACTTTACAATCAAATTCTATTATTTGCGATACAAATCGAATACGATCGTAAATAATATACCAATATATTCTAATATCAATGGCGTCCTTATCATACATATTGATGTATATCAATAAATGGTTGCTAAGCATCTGGATGGTGTAGGAACTGTGCTACCTATTGCTGCTTCATTGGCTATGAGCACGCGCTTGCGTAGATACGGAATCTATAAGGAGTTTCCACCCTCTAAAAACCTTACATAATCCATCCAATTTCCCATCATTTGGAATCTCAAAGGATAGCGAATTTTGATGATATTTGATTGAATATATCTATAATGCATATCATTCACAGTTAACTATGCGAATTATGACTGGGGTGATTGTTACGTCGATATTGAGCGTCGCATTTCTTTCCCTTCATTCACGGTACGCTTTTTCTTTTTATTTCTTAGGTAGGTCGAATATGAGAACATAACGCGAACAAAATGAATCTAATTTCACGGTTCTCAAATGATATACTGTTCAGCAAATTCGTTCACACATAATGTTAAGAATAACTATGTAACGATTTGGGTTACTTTTTTCTAAAAATCATCCGACTTCTTCATCTGTCACTAGCAACGTATGTAAGTTTTATGTCCTATTAAAGATATTGAGCAAGTGTCCATATTCTATAAGCATATACGCATATTATAGAAAATTTCATTGAAATTTCATAGAAAATAATTGTTAATAGGACTAGGGAATTTAACTATTTCACAGTATAATTATTCTAATTACCTTTTAAGTAAAAAATAGAGTTTATAAAAGAGATATAAATTCAAAACTTTTTCTTAGAGCTCTTGTATTTATATGCCATCACGTGTCGTAAAACATTAGTACCGTGAAGTTCTGTGTTGAAAGAAGCAGTGGAATCCTCTACCACTTTGAAAACATTCCAAAAGATTCTTCCTTAAGCGTATATTAACACGTAACACGCACGATAAGAATCATTTACATCTTGTCTCGCGATTGGCTTAATGGACTGGCACATCCTCTTTAAAAACATTCCAGCGAACAAATTTCGCAGACCCCAGGTGAACGCCATGCCCTTCTCAGTTCACTCTATCTCTAAATCTTACCCATCTTTTTTAATGGCTACTAAAACAAATTACTTCGCGTTCCATCGCCATTCGTTCTCCAACTCTTTTTTGTTCGTCTCTTCGTGCTCCCTTAATCCTCCATACGCGGTAATTCGAATCTCTCTTTTTATTGCTCTCTCTTCATTCCCTTTAGTTGGTGTCTCCAGACTTTAAAAGTCAGTTTTTCGGAATTAGCTATTTTTTCTGCTAACCCTTCCGCGAAGAAGTGGATTCGGGGAGAAATTTAGGACTCAATTTCGCTGGAGTTTAGATTAAAATTGTAAATTTCCTTTTGCTTCGTTCTCATTAGGGTCTTGCAATTGGATGAGATTACATAGAAATTAAAATTCTTTGAGATAAAAAGACGAAAGGAAATGAATTCAATATTGATATTTTTAATACGAATAAATGGTAAAACTATATCTATAAGTGCGGAAATGTAATTCCATCGACGGTTAAAAAATAATCCCTCAGAAAATACGATGGACGAATATAAACTTTTATACTTTGAGTTTATTACTTAATAAATTACTAAAAGAAATATTTAGAATTACTCATGTCACTCATTTGCTTCAAGATTTGTATATGACTGTATTGATTTATGTGATGAATATTTCTAAGTTCCTTTTAATGTTTGATAGTAAATGGATGATTTTTTTATTAAAGTTCTTAAGAAGAATTTTTAAACATTTCGCAACCAATTAAAGTGTATTTCTATTCTTTTAAACTTTCAATTTTTTGCTCAAGTTTTTCAAAGACAAATTATAATTCTTCACTAGAAAGCATTTTTAAAGCGTTTTATAATCGATATAATTTCTAAAAAAATTAAAGAAATAGATAGTACATTAAATTGATTAATAGTGAGCCGGGTTTCTATGAAAATATTACAACACTTTCCCTCACGTACAATTTAAAACGTCATTACATCTTTCATAGTATGCTTTTCATTGAAATTCGGAAAGATGAGTTTTTGTTCTTGAGCATGGTATATCTTCCATAGAAACCAAGCCTTTTTGTGACATTTGTGGGGAACGCCGGAATTCACTTCCAATAAATTGATAAGGGTCATGTTGACCCATCTGATTTCTTCTCCTCAGAATTCCAAATGTGAATAAGTATATGGTAGTATACCTCCAGACCGAATCAATCATCCTATCATACGTTATCATCCCCTTTTCATCTATTCCCTTAGTTCTTTCCCATTCTCTGGATGCGTATCTCAGGGCTATATCGTCTTTTCTTCGCAATTTCTTTTATTTTTGTTTCTTCTTTTCCCAAGCTTTGCCTGTCCCTCATCCCATGCTATTTTGACATGGAAATCATAAGGGAAACCCTACTTCAGGATTTGGGTTTACATTAGCCTCTATTCCTTTAACCGAGTCCCTAGCAGTCGATATATCTGACGGGATCTTTTTGGATTGAAGCAAGACATATTTTCTTTTGAGTCCGTTCAAATACGCAATATGTTCCCTTATGTCAACGAATACCCACGTAATATAAAAGGCTCTCCTTTTCTGATAGACTAATCCTTTCTTGCATCCAACGCCTATATTACAAGATAATATTACACGAAACTATAATTAATAATTTTATAATATTTGAAACTAAATCAAAAGAGCATATGAAAATCTAAGAGGTTTTAGTTGACTTTTCAAAAATGGGATATAGCTCTGTATTAGTGTCGAGCTAAATTATTCTAAGTGACGATTAACATTATTCTTTTATGAATGAATATTATATATAATTTTGTTTCTATAAAAATTTGGATAAAAATGCTCGCTCCATATATTATTGATAAGATTTAAGGATTATTTCTTTGTAGAGAGGTTGAGAAATTTCAAAATATTCTCTATTATTTTAAGAACATATATTGAGGAAGAACTTAAAAGGAATTTTATTAGATCTCTGACGTACTAAAATTATGTAGAAGAACCAGAAGTATAAATCGTATCATGCTATGCTTCCTTATGAAATATTTCTGAAGTGCAATCATCACAAAAAGTGTGAGATTATTGTAATCAAAGCTAGAGATTCGATCATTAATTTCACAATAGCGTGATGATTCCAATGAAAAGGCTGCCGCAAGTTTGATGATGGATATTGCGTCGCCTATTCTTTCGATAAATGAATAGTTAATATTCACGCGATAAAAATTTATAAAGAGGCTTTCATAGAGAAATTTCCTTCTCATTTTAAATTATCAGTCAACGAAAGAAGGGTTTTAATAGCATGAGAGAATTAGTGGGGTGAATTAAAAATTTATTTCTAATGTATTTCATACCGTATTTCTCATACGTTATATTTATTTAAATTTCGTTGTCATTATGACGATTCTATAGAACAGAAATTTCAAAATAAGAAATAACTTTAGTAAGGATAGTTAAAATATTCCTCTTTTAAGAAACAGAACAATTTATGTTTATTCAAGATTTATTTAATATATTGTTATTCATTTTATATTACTTCAGCCAGTGAGAGGCATTTGTAACCAAGTATCATTTAGCATAATCAGTTCGTACGGATGGAAGACTAGGTTCGAAAGAAGCGAAAAATATCGACAATACTGGGACTCGAACCCAGGTCCTTTTGCCATTTAGGTATGATAACCGCTATAATTATATTTTTTTCTAATTATAATCGAAGGTTTCAAGATAACCTCATAAAAACTACCCTTATTCTTTCCAATTCACGCAATCCTTGTCTAAATTTCACTACCGAATTATCAAGAACATAACAGTCTTACGAGCAGAATCAGCATCTGCTATACGCGTGCTTAAATTTCAATTGAACGTCAATTCACACCCTTATCGTCATTAACACCATGGCAACCACTCTGTTCTCAGTATTCTTTGTCCTTCCCTCGTGTCCGACCTCCAGTTTCCTACACGCTAATTAAGAAATGGACAACTACTAAAAAAGATCTTTTTTTGATTTTCAAGTTCAATCATGAACAAAAGCACGTTCTGTATGACGCGTGACAAGCTTTTAATTTCCGAAAGCCAAGTAAAGAAACTCGCGTTTCTCGATATCCAGTTGCAGTGACGTCACCGGAGCATTTCTCATTAAACTTCGCACGAATAAGTCAACCGAGAAAAAGCATTCGCATTAAGTCGTTCTGGCGGCAATTTGTGCTCGCCACTTTCGAAAACCTCCGCAAACATCCATCACACAGATGGACGGAGATAAAAAGAAAATTTCCCGATTCATCGCGGAGTTCCACCACGTCACCTTCATTGTCACGTGTACCGAATACCGGCACGCCAACCTTATTTCCCTCTCTCTTTCGTGCACACTCTCCTTACGATGCATTTCGACTTTCCGTCACGAAAGCACGTTGGAAGACAAAAGAGAGAGAAGAGGCTGAAAACGAAATGCAAAAACAAACGCATCGCGTATACGTATTTTTACGTGAAAAAAATCGTCGCAAAATTGTCCGGGGGCGTATGGCGTGAATTGAGACATCTTCTGGAGAGAATTGTTAACTGAAATAAACTCGCTCACGTTTAATTCGTATGATGGCTCATATGTCTGTCGCCTCTGCATTGTGGATGTATGTGGTTGGTTAGATGATGATGCCAAAGGCTGCATTCCTCGGTTTTGTGGCATTTTCTGTAGCGTAATTGTATTTTGTAAAATTTCCTGCACTGATTAATGTACGTAAAGATGAAATTGTGTTCTAGTTGTAATCTACCTTTTTGTGGTCAATATTCCTACAGTTAATTATCAAATAGATAATTAAGTGAATACAACATCAAGTAAAACCTTAAATGAATTTTACTATTTTGAATTTGAAAACTAAAAACTCGTTAAAGCATTATTTAGGCAATAAGTTAAAGCTTTAATAAAATGATAAATTAAATGCAATGGTGTTATATTTAAACTCTCACTGATTGGATAGATTGATGGAGAATAAATAATTATAACCAAAGAGGAAGGAGATGAAAAATATGTTAAATCCTAAATGATGTGCAATAATAATATTACATGTTTAGAAATGAGATATTAAATATACGGTGAAATAAAATTCAATATAAGTACAACATTTACCCATCATTTCTCAGTTTATGGCGTAGTGAATGGAGAAGGTGGGCGTAATGAGTAATAAGCGTGGGGCGATATGGGTGTTTGAGTAATTCTTGAAAGGTGCTTGGAGTCATTCATGTATTTTCATCATAGCTATTTTGAAGTTTCCTTCGTCAAATCGATTTTCATTGACGATAATTCTTAGAAAAGCGATGCAGAACGAATAATCTAGAATAATGCACCATTGAATTGCACACTTCTTTGTAAACAGGAATATTACAAGAAAAATATTACGAAATATTAATAGAAGTTAATGATAAATTCATCCAGATAATAGACTAGGCAATTGTAATCGAAATATGAATTATGGTCAGTAAACTATTCATGAATATTAAATTCAATGAACACAATAAAGCTCGATATTAGATAATCATGTAATTCTGGGCTGTAACATGATGAAGGAAGGATGATAATTAGTGAACAATTGTGATGCATAACAGTCTCTAGACAGGAGGTGTGCTTTTGATATGTAACGCATATTTCCATTGATTAGGCAATATACAATCCTATCGGAAATAGCTAGTAATTTACGTTATATAGCTATCAATCGGTTTTCTTAGTTTAAAGGGAATCTGAAATTAGTTCCATTAGGTATTAATTTAGAAGTGATAATTTCTTTCTTCTTCTTAATTCTTTAAAAATTATCATGTATCATTTTCTGTTCCGGATAAAACATTACTAATCAGTTCAAATCTTCGCTTATTATTAATTTTTTTGTTTGTTTAAATATAATATAACTATCAAAATATGGTAATAATTGAGTGAATACAAATTTCCTCCCAATTTTATTGTCCTTGGATGCACTTCATCGATGTTTCTATGGTATGAGAGATTAATAATTTAATTCCATAAAATTGTATCAAACAATTTTGAAAGGTATAAAAATGTCTACGATTTTAATAAATTAAAATTTGGCTCGCTAGGGTTTTTGAATGATTAAAATATTATATTAGCCTGCTAAGTATACTTGATCACTTTTCTTCGCGGAAAAAAATCCTATGAAATATAATATGCTTCTAACAAGATATGGAATATTCTTTCTAAGCCGAAACATTATCCATTTTAGCGGAATAGAGATTAATGCTACTCTGCGAATAAGAACTTTTGCATGTAGACACCTGAAGTCAGATACATTTCCTATTGCGTGATGGTGATTACCTTAAAACGTGTTCTCAAACTGCTACAGAAGTTTCTCGAACATGCATCGTCATGTTCCCTACTGCGAACGGTCTTAGCAACTTCTCTTTCCTAGTAATTCTGTTCCTCTACTATCCACAATGTTCAAACCACTAAGCCTAAGCTCTCTTTCCCAACGCTACTGCATTAGCGCTTCCACTAAAATCCTAGGAAATTTAATTTGAGCCCGTGGTAAAAACTGCGGTCTATTAATCTCAAAAATATTTTCCGTAAGTTACTTCCAAGGGTGGGATAAAATAAATTAAACCCCAATCTCAAAAGCTCCAGAAACTTTTATTTTCTCAGTCCTTACACTAAGAATACCTCGCATAATTGACCTGATAGCGATGCAAATTTCAAAAATCGCATTTTAATGGGTAGATGTGAAATGTAATCAATGTGTAAAAAAATAATCCCCAATATTTTAATCTTATGGTTAAAAATGGTTCTCTATTAATAGAAAAGCTTTGATTATCTCACTAGTTAAATAAAGTTCGTAAGCCAATTTTTCTTTCGTATGTATGGCTATAATTTATCACTTAAAATAATACGAGTATATTTTCATAACCGTAAAGTGAGCGTACTTCGTCTACTGTTGACTCTAAGAAACATTCAGTTAGTTATGTTTTTCCGATTAATTTTTCAGTATTTCCATATACTCGAGGAATTATATTAGTAATATTAATTTAATTACTTACTTATTTTTAAATTTCTCGTGAACGGAAACTCTAAATCTTTATCGCAGCTACGATTTACGTAAAAAATTGTCATTTTATTAACAGGAACTTTTATTATCTTTTATCGTCCACGTATACGAGAACCTTTAGGTCATGGTGCAAATAGAAATTGAAAAGAATAATTTGCAATTTTATAATAAGAGATGCAAAAGATTAGTCGTAAAAGATAGCGTCCAATTAATGTATTTATTCAAAACCCTTTTCGCGAACTGAATGAGTATTCACGGAATATTTTAACACTTAAACGATCTCTAATCATTTTAGTGGGTCAGACGTGAGTTTATTCTGCGAAATTTAGTATGGATTAAGGGAGTTCCGTTAATTGAATCGTTCTCATCTTTAAAACAAAAAAGGAGCTTATAGCTTTATCAATTACTGTTAAAACCATAGTGGTAGTGAAGGAAAAAACTTCTATTAAATAAGAAGAGAGAGATATATTTTCAAATTATTTCCACGACTGTTAAAGTTAGCAATAGAATGTTAGTAGGGAAGATACAAAAACTATGGTATGGTATAAGAAGTGGAATAAATTACTTTATATTCCAGTCCCTTTTACATGGAATTCAAGGGTATTCAAACCTCCTACGAGGCACAAAACCTTCTTTTTGCTAGGACAAAGTAAATTATTCTAAAAGTAAAGGCATTCTTTAGGGTCGGATATCCATGTTTTTGTGAGGTTACCACGGGTACTCGTGTATGGTAAATGGACGGTAAGGCACACTCGGTATTTATGAGAAGGGAAATAAATTCAGGGAACGCAAACAAGTAACTATGACCTCCAAGTGTATCGATCCATTGCGCTCAATGCATTTTCCTATTTACAGCAATTTGAACCAACTGCGAGAGAATCCTTTTGACCGCTAACATCCAAATCAGCACCTGGTAACTGGCTATAAACACAACGTTGTCGATTAGCAGATTAACAGCCCACATGGCCGTAGGCAATAATTAGAGTAACTCGTAATAATTGAGGGCAATTCGCTCATCCGAAATGCTTGTGGATTGACTACAAAGGATTCAGATTAATCCGCTGTACAAACTGCGACGGATTTAAAGCACGCGTCGGCGGGAGATTAAATTTATCGTTTAATACCTTAAAAATATAACTGAATGATTCCCTTTGACGCGGAAAGTCGAGCTCGCTCTTTCAGAGTCCGTAATGAAAATAGAAATACTATTTTGGAGTCAAAGTTTACTCTGAAAATGAAAAAAATCAATTTTCGAACGATTTCCAAAAGAATTTCAGTGTTTCGTTTTTAAACCTTTATCAGGTATTAAATTAATTATTTTAATAATTCATACTCAATCAGATATTGTAACCAAATAACCTTGAATTAGTTACGTATTATGGTAACATGAATTCAAATACTGACACCTTTAAATTGTTGAGGTCCATCGTCATATTTACCCAAAATTATTACAATTATACCGCTATTCTAAGCAGGATTTATTTAAGATTATTAAATATATCAATGAAATTTTTAACTGCTTGGAAACTACTTACTTAACGATTGAAAATAAATAAATATTTTACACTACTTACACCAATTTAAAATTTTCTTTATTTTCATTTTCAATTGATATCTATTCTAATTATCATTAGATTAAGTAATCAGCTATTAATGAGAATTTAGACAGCTAGAAATTAAAGAGATTTTGCAGAATTAGTGATTCAAAGATTAATTAGATCCTGTTAAGTGTTTAATCACAACAATTGCAGAGAGTTAATCATTAACTCATTCAATAATTCTGAGCAAGCTTTTATTTTGGCCCTTAATTATACTAAATTACCATTTAAGTATTTGAGTATTTGGTTAATTGTTATATTCTTCCTACTCTACAATTTTCCTATTTTTGATTAGTTCTATACAATTTATTCCTTTTCATTCACTACTTTTGTTATTTTTTATATATTTTATTCGATTTATTTTCGTATGAGCATTTGCATAAAACTTCTACTTGGATTTTTATCTTTACAGCTTTAAATTCTTTTCCCATGCAATATTTTAAAAAAGCGTAGCCATTTGTTTTAAAAATAAACCTACATTTCTCTTTAACTTTATTCTCATTATATTCGTATTTTATAGCTCGAGACAAATTTTGATTTTGGGAAAAAGCAGATTATACTTACTCTGCCAACATTTTTCCATTTTAAATGCCACTTTTTTCTCGTAATCTTTTATATTCAAGTGTTATACATCCTTTACGGAAAATCAGAAATATTTCCAGAACTTATTCTTATTTTACGTGATATGTTCAGATGATAAACATCTCATACGCAAAAATGAAATTGGAAATTTGGGTTTTTTTAAAACTTCCGTGAGCATCTTTCTCGAAATTTCGATATCTTGATAGGGTATTGATTCTTCGACCAAATGTGATTGCTTTTGGATCGAAGGTTGGAAATCGTTTTAGAGAAATGGATGTTACGCTTAATTTTCTTTAAAGCCTCGCGAATAAAAATCCGGTGTCCGAAGGGGAAACGATCAGATAATAGCGCCTGGAATATAGGCCAACAACCCATTCCATTCAGAAGGTACTGAATTTCGCGATCTCTCATAATATTTTTCTACGTACTTTCACATCGCTATTATAGAATTTTATTTTTCAAAAAATTGTGAGTAAAATAGCGAGGGGAGTATATTTTCGAACATTTTGGAATGGAAGAAATTGAATGCTTAAAAACATATATTGTTGCCCTGCGCTTGCACCCATATTTTTTTGCTAGCATTTAGTACTCATAGGTTAAATCCTGCAGTGAATTTTTTTACAAATCGCAAATCATATTAAATAATTATAGCGCACATATATCCACAATTCTGAGAATTGGTTATCGTTTAAAAATAAACGCCTCCCTTAAAACTATGAATGATTTAAGATCTTTGAAAAATACTTTGTTGCCAAGGAAATACTCTATTATTCAAAGATCGATCCGTTAATATAAGCTGCAAAGCCTGACCTTGAAGGTTCTTTAAGCAATCTGCTGCAACGGTTCAATAAAACGCATTGAAATTGACCTACTAATTGTCAGCTTGTCACGCCGCCAAAGATGACACTAGAGTATTCAAAACCTCATCGTTCTAACAACTTCGGAGAGTTTATGAAATAATTAGGCAAGATGAGTAGTAGTATGGTTAGACTCTTCAGCCCTCAACCATCAATTACAGAAACTTTAAGGATGGCGAGATAATTTCTCCTCGGCTTTCTCTCTCTGGGCCATAATTAGCACTTTCCGCATCATTGGATGGATTGTTGATAAAGACGTAATTCATGGGCTGAATTCGTAAGAATCTTTCCTATCTATAGTATCTTGAATCACATAATTTTTAATGTATAAATTGTAGCAAAAATGCTAGTCTTCATGTAAAATTAAACGAAAAAGGAATATAATACATAACCAAATAGTTCTAAGTGGTAGAGCTTCAATAAACCTTGTAGATTAAAGTTTTATATTACATCAATATCATAATTATTTAATCCGAAAGTTATAAAATTTTTTCGTAAGTAAAAATATTGTAAGATTCTGGGTTTAAATAGAACTCATCGTAGGTTTCGAATTAAAAAAATAATAATATTTAATAAAAGTATTCATGGAATAGTTTGTCTAATCATTCTTCGTGCTTTGAGTTTAAAGCGAATTGATGTTCACAGTTTTTGTCAATTTTTTCAATTTCTGTTATTAGTTACGTTCACCATTAACTGTAATTTATTATAATTGAAGGTTTTGATAAATTTCCTCGATGTATTAATCTAAAGTACATAAACTCACCTCAATATTTTCCTGATTGACTTTAAAAATTGTCTTCTAGTGCTACTATACAGACTCGTATATTTCGGTGAATCCATTTCTGTTTTCATTAAAGTCCTTCACTCAATCTGTGTAGCAAAAACCCTTTCCTCTTTATGATGAATTGAAAGAAGCAGTCATGATTAAGTCTTCAAACAAACGGAGGGTTTCTCTCGCATTTGTCCCACGATTTCGCAAAAACATTCGAAACCGTGTTCACAAACTCAAGACTCCCTAGAGAGTAATTAAAGAAAACTTTGGAGAATTAGATCCAACTTGTTTTCAACTTCGAAGAGGCATGGCTTGCATGCTTAAATGCTATAATCTCGTAGGATTGAAACGGAACTTTCGTAGCGTTGCTCTCAAACATTATTAAACTCTGATTTCTGTCTGATATCGGAAATCTGCAAACAATGAATCTATCAAACGGAAGATAAAGATTTGTTCTCTCCATTTCTCTACGGAAGAACGTTTGAATCGATCGTATTTTACAAAGGAATTTATTTCCTGTGGATGTTTTACGTAGTATACATCTAAACATTTGATTTCCTACGAGTCCCGATTCAATAGCGAATGGCAAACACTGGAAACTATCGTAGAATCATTTGTATCTACTCAAAACATTGGTTGATCAAATACGAATGAATATTGACAGCAAATATTCATCTTCAAACTCGGATTAATCTTATCTATGATATTACATTGAGCCGTGTTTATGCCTTGCTATGTTCCTCTTCCATTGGAGTTTCTAGATGACCCGTCCAATCATACATTTCTAAATTCTATGCTAAAATCTTTTAAATATGAGTATTTGAATGCACATTTGCTTAAATTTAGGTAAACATAGTTCCTTTCGCAAAGTGATAGATTTATAAGCGGTAGGTTATGGGCAGCAATAAAAACTCGTTGTCATTTATTGTAGCGAGGTTATATTTTACTCAACTATTGGATGTGGGGAATTAGCGGGGTTATCTCGGAGGATAAATCTATACCAAAGAAAATAAACATAAAAATGTTTCATCGGAGAGGAATATTTATTTTTAATGAATCGGAATATAATTTCCATTTAAACTCGGATATTTAGATGAGAAATTGATTGATTTTGAGTTAAATATACTAAATTTGGGGAAATGGCTAACTTTCGCATGCAAGAAATAGAGTTTACTTGAAGTTTTCTTAAACATACAATAGCTAATTATAATGGATATCTCATGCCTAATTAATAAACTATTCTAAATTCACTTTTAAATAAATTAGAGTAAATTTTAAATGGTTGAAATACAAGGAAAATTAAATGCTCCATTTTCATTATATTTTTATAATCTTTAGTTGTCAATGCATAAAGTTAATGGTAATGAAAATTTTCATCTATCACATATATCATTCACGATATACATAACTGTATTGACTGCTGCTGCTTTATGTAACATGCCACTAATTTGCTTGCTTCTACGCTTCTTCACTAGGCTCATTCATCCCAGAGGCCATCTCTGATATCACTCGAAATTGGTGCACTTAGCCGGTTTAGAACGATGGTACCAAATCGATCTTCAAGTAAGGACAGCTCGATACAATGCTAATATCTTTTCTTCCAGTGAAAGATACGAATTTGAAACATGCTTGAAACGAAAATTGAAACTAGTTGAAGCAGTGGTTCATGCAAATCTATCATCTATCATGATCAACATCATTCATCATTCTATACGTACGGGTTTGGCTGATTTTTATTGAAAAGTGGAGAGGATTGATATTTTAAATGCTTTATCGTTTGTTCAATTAATCACCGAGATGAAATATCAACAAAATTCTCAACATAACGTAATAAATATCATTTTAAGAATTCATTTCATTAATAAATAATACAATAATTTATTAAAGTATGCAGTATAGTTGAAAACATGGCCACAGAATTTATAAATCCAAGGAAACTAGTAAGTATTCTAATATTCTGTGTGTAATTTATTTTTCAAATCTTTGTGGACGTACGTCACACCATCACTACATCTCTACAATTTTAAGAAGAATGATATGCATCCCCACATTTTTATATGACAATATTGCATTCGATTCATCAAATAATGTTCCTTTCCGATTAAAATCCAAATCTTTAAATCTGGTATACATGGTCGAAATAACTTTGCAATTAAGGTAGAAAGGACCGTTTCTTTCGGGTTGAAATACGATCGTTTCTACAAATCCTTAAGGATGTTTATAAATAAATGAATATATATTAATGTCATAAAACAATAATGAATAATTACACTTGCTTAAACCAAAATATAAGAATTGGACAATGTAAAGTTTTGCTGTTTCAGATCCATGCATTAAGTTATTAGAGGTATAAAAATGAAAGACTTCAAGGAATCTTCCTTTTGCGTGCCTCGGATATCAGCTTACTTTCGTGTTACCCCTATAATCAGAGAATTTCGGAAACAGTATCGACATTATACAAGGAAAATGTCTGTATCTTCTCAGAGATCTCAGTGTAACGTTTTTTTCTAAATTGACATCTTTACTCTGCGTACTTATCATGAAAAAATGTGCTCTAAACGTAAACATGCAGCGGTTTACTGTTTATGAAATTTTCCCATTTATATTTAGGCTAGAATACTTGATGTAAATAAACTTCATCTCCATGGAAACAATTCTCTGTTTACAAGATCGTTTCTAGTAGATACGTTTTTTAAATAGTAAAAGAACCTATAATGTAAGGGTATGTGAAGTAATAATCGAGAAAAGTACTGAATAAACTTAAACCAAAAGTACAAAACAAAATAATGAATAAGATTTTGATGGTGTTAATCACATAAATAAGTTTTCAATATTTTTTTGAACGTACAATCTTAGTTGACTAAGATGTAAGATGAATATGGGCTAACTACGTTATGACTGAACATCCTGAATTCGAAGATAAGAAGAAACAATCCTTGTACTCAATTTATTGACCTTTTTGTTAATGTTAATTAAAATTATTTACATTATTAGAATTCTCGAAAAATTACTTAATACTAAAATAATTGCGAAAATCATGCAGCAAATCTGATTTCTTCAGAAAATAACCTAAAGAACAATGGAGAGATGAAATTTTCCAGTATTCTAGCAGTTAATTACCCTGATATATTTTACGCGAAACCAACCTTTTAATGTAAGTTAACCTCAAGGCTAGAAGCTAGGATTGATCTTCATCAGGTGCAACGCTTTCTTAACTGCCTTAATGGGGTAATTTTGCACAAAATAAGATGGAGAATGAGTGGAGGAGGTGCTATTAAGCACACAGCATGACGAGGAGTTTTAGAGGATAATGGGTAAAAACTATGGTATTTTACGTATTTAATCATCGCGATACATTTGTTGCGGTATATTTATTACCGTAATAGCTACTTGTGTGTTCCGCATTTAATTATTGACATAATCTTTCTTAGCAATATTTTTGCAAATTGGCGAATTATTCTCCTCATAAGTTTCGAAAAAGTCTGTCGTCAAGTTTTTGATTTACAAGCCCAATAAATGGTGCACTGTTTTTATCCTATGAGTGCAAAAACTGACAAATATTCTTCAAGATTTTTCATCGAAGATGTTAGTTTTTGAGCCTCAGCATTTAGAAAAAAATCAATTAATAGAACTAGATTTTAGATATAATAAATTAAAGTTTAGTTAATATGAACAAACCTAGCAAAATTTCAATTTGCAATTTAAAATCTAATATTTATATATACGAGCCAATAACCAGAGAAGATATATGTATATATTTTTCTCTATATTTTGGAGAAGAAGATGATAAATTGACTGAAAATTCTGCCTGCAATGAGAGAGTGAATCAAATCTCTCGAATGATTTACGATCACTCACTCAAATTTTAACTTTTGCGAATATAACGAAACCTAGATATGGATACAGAAAGTCATTATAGCTTACAAATATGTATGTTCTATGTACGTATTACTAAGTATATTTTTGCCAAATTATTATAATCAATGACAATAAATTTTAGCCAATTCCGCACGTCAAGGTGCGAACAAAAAACAACGTAACTTGGATCATGAAAATTTGGGCTCCAGATCCAAGTTATTAACACGTAGCGATTCAGCTCAGCAGTATTTCATGACCAAAACATTTCTTCCGCCCGAATCCTTCCCTTTCATTTTTTGTCCCTCGCCGTACCCTTCGTACCCCTCCCTATTCCCAACTCCCCCCCCCCCACTGCCTTATCTCGTACCCGTCCACAGCCATGATCATCAGAACGGTTTCCCTGCTGGTGGTGCGAGGAAGGAGGAAGGGCAGCGGTACAAGAACTGCTGCCGACTCATTTGCTACCAGGAGGAACGCCAAACAAACGGTGGGTGATTATCTAAACTCTTCTGCACTTCTATGCCCTTCCCCTATGATCCCTAATGACTTTCTCTCCGTTTATCAACTCGGATGCGACCACTCGGACAAACTTTTGGGTGCGTTTCGTCCCTTCTAATTGGCGTATATCCCATTCCATCTCTCCAACGGGATTAATCGGAAAATTCTGGATACCGGGAAGAGGAAGCTTACGATCAAATTGGACCGGATGTGCGAAATCGAAAAAATTAATACCCATTTGACCCGCGTGATGTCGCTTCCGATGGCTCGTTCGAAATTTTCGCCATAAACGACATCTGTGATGAACATTTTGCCGGGAGAAAATCCAACAGATGACGAAATTAATAAATTTAAATTGATGTTTGGTCATTTCCAATGTTTTTACGTAATTTTAAATGCAAATATTACTCCTGTATAACTTTACAGGAGGATCTTTAATGTTTCCAATAATTTCAAGCCTTGAAAAAGATGAAATAAATTAAAATATCTTTCATTCATATATATTGTAATGTTACAGCAGTTAAGTGAAGTCAGTGAACTATATTAATCCGTTAAAATCATATAACTTTCGTAATATATATATATAGGAATAAAACGTTTTACGGATGGAGGGAAATCCGTATAGCACCGTAAGATTCTTTCTGTATTTTATGGCGTTCTGGACTCTTGAATGTCGATGACTGTTTATGGCTGAAATGAGTCGTAAATAAAGAACTGCGGATCTGACATTTTTGGCTCTACTTCAAGTCTCTATTTTATAGGCAAAACTTTATACCACGTATTTTATTACGACATACTTGTACAATGAGAACGATTGGATTTTATACAACGTTTCCTGGTCCAATAACGTATCTCGATTTAATCTTTTGATGTATTTGGATCCTTTTATAGAGTTTAACGAAAGGGGTTTTATGCTCTTATTCATTGAATGAATCAACTTCATTGATTCATAATTATTTTGTTTGCGTCAAGTTCCCTTTGAAAAAGATATGACTTATGAATAATTAATAATAGAATACTATTTTATTTATATTGTATTAATGTCTTTAATCAGTAGAGTATGTTAATTTTAAGCTATTTAAACATTACTTTGTAAATCCTTTTATTGGATAAATATCTAGTAGAGATATATCTTGTTTATAAATTTATATTGTCACCTAGTAACGTTTCTCTAATCATAAAAGATAAGATATTCATGGTATAATATCACCATAGGTATAAACAACTTTCCGTATTTATACATTTCTCTAACCCGAATGAATCTATTTTCCGATTATGAGAACCTATCCAAACTATAGTCGAAAAACGAAACGTTTACTATCGCCTTTGAGTAAATTCCAAGCAAAACTCAGAAAAGAAGAGCAAATAGTTTACTCAGCCCTTAAGCAAAACTGCTTTTATGGAGAGAATTTTGAAATACGTTTCATCATTGCCATTCATATTCCAATTTTGGTTGAATCCAAAACTCTTCTAACATTGACTGACTGAGTCTATTTAGTTAACCTATTTTCAGTCGACCTATTCCTTGATTTCTAGAATTGTTTTTCGCTTTGGAGTCTTCATCAAAATTTATTTTCTATTCAGTTTCTCTCCTTTTCTTTGATTAGTCCTTCCACTTTCGCCATCTACATATTTGTTCGTTTCATGAAATCCCTTTGAAATAATCATTAGAACTTTCCGTTTACTTTTTAGCACCCAAATTTACTTTTATAATCATTCCTGCACCCATGTTTCAAAGGCCGCTGGGTTCTTAAGCCCGTTGCCTCAAAATAAATGTTTTAAGCTACATTAAATTTAGATGTTCCTCGTATCCTCTTTATTTATTCAACCATAGTGTTCGAATACTTTCCATCCCACTTGCACAATTACTTTCATTCACTAATTGGAAGTTTAATAAAAAATATATTACTTGTATCCTTCATCCCGATTCTTAAATTTTTCGATAAATGCAGCTATTAATTTATTCTAATTAAAAAATTAAAGGACTGAAGAATAATTTACCCCAACTCCAATTGATTAATGATATATAGATCTTTTCATTTAATACTTCACTCAGTTATATAGTTTCATAGATTTCATCCTATTTCTTTATTCTTAAATTTTTCGGCTTCTCATTTTATATGTATACTGGGATTTTTAAGTGTACAACCTTATCTTTAATTTAACTGTCTCGAAGACAAACTGAAACACTTTCCTTTTATATCCCTCTTCCATTTAAACATATAATTATGCTATAAGTCAGAAAGATTATCACGGAAATATGTCGCATTTAATTCATTATCTTTTGCCCTGTTTTGGGGATTTTCTTTTACTACGTAACCGCATTAAAAAATGTCAGCAATAAATATAGTTAGAATAATATTTTAATTTTTATCTGAACCTTGACTTGGAAACAATACAGTGCAGCACTACATCTAGCTTAGCTAGATAAATTTAAGCTAGATGTATATGCATTATGACACTGGACATAGGAGTTATTAATTCAATTAACTTTTGTTTAATGGTATAACTTTGTAGAGAAATTAACTACCTTCCATGTTATTAATATATGTATAGCTAGCTTGGCGATAAACTAATCTTAAGTTAGACTAAAAACATGTATTGACTCCAGATGTTTAATAAGCTTTAAGATTATCTTCATATTAGATTCATATGTATCATGATATCGGACCTACGAAATATCCAATAGAATTAACATTAGTTAAATCGGGAACTTTTTTCAAGTGCAAAATCCTCGTAGTGCATTAGTTCACATTGTTTCCACAGGGGGGCTCAGGAGGTCAAGGTGGAGGGGGGAGGCGTTGCTCCTCTTGCGGACGGGGGAGGGGGGGCGGAAGTGCGGAGGCTGCAGCGGAAGAACAGGAGAAGTTGAGAAGGCGTCGTAACAAGAGAATGAGACTGAGGGCAGAGAGGGAAGCTGCAGACGGAAGATGTCCCGCCAAGGTGAGATGAACCCACTCGATTTCACAAAATAAATGCACAATGAAAACTTTCGCACCGAAAGGGAAAGCTGTTAATGAGTTAGCAAACTTCCGAGCTGTACCAGACTACGTCAATGTCGTCAGGGAAGTGAGGTCATTTGACTTGAACTTGAATAGGCGTTTATATCTTATTTTAAGCACCGTGACAATATGATGTCCGGTTCGGGATAATCATTAGAACTAGCACTTAACTTCAAGTTGCCAAGGTCCTGGGTTCTAGTCCCGTCTACTAAGAATTTTCCCTTTTTGAATTGACACATGTTTTCGTCATTTGTTGAGTGCCAAGCTGTAAGTGTTTCATTAGTGGATTTTTGTGAGGAATAAGCTGAGTAAATAATAATTGTGCTTGATGTAAGGTGAATATTCCATGGAAATAAAGAATCTTTCGAGCAATAATTTAGTAGCATTTTCAGTAAAAACTAAAATTACAATTTTTAAGGAGTCTATGGTAAATTTGCAAATATCGTCCCTTTCAGAAGACAGCATACGATGACTATTAATTTGCGAATGATGACATTAAATTATTCACTGTACTGGTACTGCAGAACTTCCGGTTTCGCCCATGGTTAGAAAATTAAAGTTTCATTTAAATGAATAAGTGATAAATATCACAGTAATGAATAAAACTTTATTCATCACTTCATTAAACGAAATTAAATTCTTGATAATGAATGATGACTTTTTCATTAGTTTTTATTATAGAATAAATCATTATTTTATTGTTTATGAACTGTTTTTATTAATAATTGATAATCATAACAAGAAAATGATTCATTATTTTGCGAGATTACGTTAAGTAATAATACATATAGATGAAAAACAGTTCGACTGTAAATTTGAGCGTTTCTGGGGAAACGGTCAACGGTAGGTAAAATTAATGCAAATTATTCTAACTGTCAACATTATTTTTGTTCTAGTCATTGCCAAACTGCATTCGTTGTTGGATGAGGGAATTAAATGTTGGTAAAATTTTCATTAATAATAGCTAATCAGACAAAAATTATAACTTCTATTGGTAACTCAAAAGAAAAAGTTAATTGGGTCAGTAAATTGAACTCAGATCGAACGGTGCTATTCTGAATCGAATAAACTATTTTATTCTGTATTTACTCATCACCTACTTTCCGGAAACACACGATATTTCGTGCGAAAGAATTTTAATGAGGCACCATAGCATCCATATTACGATAAATCATGTAGTACATTTCGGAAATTAGGTATTGTGGGCGATATTCGTTTGATAGATGCACCCGCGTGGGCGATCGACCTACGCTGCCTCGCCAAGCGGTCTTACATCAATACAACACCGAATGAATTATTCAGATGTTTCGCAAAAAGAGAAAATCGCAAATCAGGGTGGCGTTTAGTTTACCTCAATTCCGTTCTCATCATAAATTCGCAACGTCTGTTCCCCGAAATCAATTCAGAATCAAAGATATTTAAATGGTAAATTATGCAATGGAATGCGACGAAACAAAATTTAAATATTATGAAAGAAGAGAGTTAAATATAATTGCTATAATTTCGTTAAATATTACTTATAAGTTATTGAAATACGCTTTAGATCATGTCATCAATTTTCAATCAGGTTCTTCCAACGGATTTTGCGCGTATAATCGTTTTGCCAACCTCTTTACTATTACATTGCACCTATTTGATTTAGACTCTCGAATTTTCAAATTTAAATTTCAAGCATTTCTTGTTCATAAGTTCTTTTAAAAATAGTGTAAATGAAATAAAAGCTTTATTTAATGAGAATAAGAAAAAGATCTCATGATATATAAACACTGAATTTCAACCTTTTCAAGAAAAGTTGAGGTATGAAGTTCAATACTTCGTAATTAAGTTAGAGTTTGACTTTAATTCCTTTTATTTACAGCGGTTATATTAATCCAAATTATCTTTTTTCTTAATTATGATAATTAAAATGGAAACAATGAAAGATGATCTTCGTCTAATAAAAGACTCAAAATCTGTCTCGTTTAATAGACTGTGCCCCAGATTGCGAAACTTTAACGATTCATGTTCCAGAAAAACTCCCCGATAAATTAATCAGCAGGGTTTTATCAAAGTAAATTTAAATTCACTTTATATCATGAAATAATAATTATGTAAGCTGGATAAACACCCCGATGGAAGATAATTGTCGATTGCTTATTAATTATTATAATTTATTAATTACGCAGTGGATGTAAACATCGTTGCTTAACATCCTAAATTTCTACAAAGAATTCTCATGAATGTTTGTAATCATTGATCAGAATGGATGGAAATTAGATTCTAATCTAGGGTGCTGTTTAAAAATAAAGTAAACAATACAGACATTTAAGAAAAGGAATTTCAATCAAGCCAGGTGGTACATCTGGATGATGCTAGAACAGATTAATTGTAGTTAAATCCAAAAGTTATGAAAGCATTTCCTAATAATAAGAAATTAAGACGTTAATTAGCCCTGACAGTCGCATCTTGTTGGATGACTGACGAAATAGAATAGTAAATACACAGGAAATTCCTCAGTCTTCTGTTTCCTTTAAGTATTTGAGAATTATGAAAATGTTACTCATGTCAATTAACATAAAAAATCTTTCTTTAAAGCAGGCACGCATTTCATATCACTCAGTTATTCAGCGCTATTAAATGTCAATCCTTCTGAATGTCCTTTCTCAGTGTCCTGACTTCCTGTTTATTTTCCGCGAGATTCTTAATTATTCTCTATTATTAACGAAAAGGCAAAAAAATGATTTGAAGAGTTAAGGAAGAACGTACTTCCGGTAGTTGAATTCCACCACAATCTCGTCAACATAGGAAAGATAATTGGTCTTAAACACGCCTCTGCTCTCTTTGAACAAAACCTGCAATTACCTGCACGTGGACTAATACATCACCCTCACTGCTACACTCTCAGCTTGCTCTCTAACGTCTCACAATGTTTTGATACTAGTATCATTACAGTTTAGTATCACCATGGTTACATTTAAAATAGAGATATCCATTCCTCATACTTTACGTAGGCAAATACCTTACAGACAAATAGATTTTAATATAAAATCTTTTTAGTAATTAATGATGATTGAAATGGAAAATTGAAGTTGAATTCAAAGACAAAATTTTTTTCTTCACCTGTTTTTATTTTCCTTTTCATTCCAACTTAACACTCTCGGATTAACCTCACATAATTTACGATAAAAAAGAACAAACTAATATTTATATTTAGTAGATTTAAACATAAAAAGCAGAAAAATGGAGCAGTAATTCTTTGCTTCACTTCTCTCTCAAATTAATATATTTTTGTTTTCCTTTTCTTTTAATGAAGAGCAAATTTTGAATGCTTCTGTTTGTATCTTTTTGCAGATAACGACCTAATTTTATATTTAGCTGTATCCATTCAATTTATTTACTTTCCGGGCCGTTACTTGTCTAAGAGTTACCTTTTTATACTAAAATCATATTCAATTTTATAAAATACTCTCGAAATCCATAAAAAGAGAATAATTCTTATGTTTAGTCAGAGTGAATCGAAATGGATTATCATTCGTTTAAACTAAACACATTCATTTGAACACAACAAACACAGATTAAATTAATTTTTAAAGAATATTAAATAAACCAATGGGACAGAAATTTGTGCCCCTAAATAATAGCTAATGATGTTTACTGAGAACATAAATTTAATTCTATCTCAATTAACAGGAGAATTTTCGAAATTTCTAAGAGAGATTTCTAAATTGCAAGAGAAGTTGACTGTTATGCACAGATGAGATTTTTAAATAAATTCTATGAATTTCATATTATTTAAATGATATATCGGAGACTAATGAAGACTTAAAGGAACTCAGTGCGGGGTTGTTTGGAAGTAAATGCTCTTAAAACGTCCCTTAATTCTGATAATAAACAAATCCCTTTCACGCTAATGAAGGAAATATATATTTCTAAGGAAGAGTTAATCCAGTGCCAATTTTTTTGAGCGGGAAATGGGCTATAAAATTGAAAAAAAAATCGGGGCAAAACTTCCTGTTTTTTCACGCACCAAGTAGGTAAATATGCCTTATTCATCGAGGCATTCCCCCACGAAGGTCCGTAAATATTTATGGAGATGAGAGAGGTCGCGGAAGAGGAAAAAAGTGTGGGAGTGAAAGGTTAAAAAAAGTGAAAAACGTCTAAATGACCTTGAAAACTCGGTACGAAAATACGCATCAAATTCCTGGAATCCGAAAATTACGACATTCCCTGGGGGGGTTCTTTCTTTCGAGTGTTTTTTTTTGCGAATTAAACTCCATGCAAATATTTTAATTGAAAATGAGATTTAAGTGATGCTTATGGGGGACGTTAATATTGCTATTATGCTTTATTTAATTCGTATACGTAGAAATATTTTATTTATTCTTAAAATCTTTAAATATTGAAGAAAAATCTTTTTTATTTCTTAAAAATAATTTTATTTTAAAAGAGCGAAAATATGATATAGCTATATTATATGCATTTTTATTACAAGAACAGGGAAATTGGATGTAATTGGATACTTAAAGTTTGATGTTTTCATTTGGAAATTGTCTATAATACACGGAAATTATTCTATGTAACCTAAGGAATTATTTCTGATAAGATAATCGATGTATTATCAAGGAATATTTCAAGTTAATTACGGCAAAAAATTTCGAAATATATCGTTCACATTAATCTTTTCGATTTAGATAGAAATAAATTTAAATAAAACAGCATGGATTTAGATTAATTGGGTTTCACATAATGTTAGAAATGGTGGTAAATTTCATAACGCAAATACAATTATAAATTTTATTTCAACTATTTGTTAAAACCGAACAAAAGATAAAATGGAGAATACTGCTTACTAGGCCGATGGAATAAAATAATAACATCGATAAATGATTATACTCTCTTTTACTCTATATGTCCGTGAAAAATGCCATATTCTATTAAAATTTTTATGAGTACAATAATGATGTAATGCAATTGATCACACTCTTTATAAATACTTATTTAATCTATAAATGTTCACACCTTACAACGTTACCTCTTGTCGCATTCAGTTAATTATAATTATGAATTATTTATTTCATCATTGAACAATGCGTTAGATTTCTACCTTTTTCATTTCAATATTTAAATGCTCTTATTTGTAGGTCACATCCGTCCTCTATTTATGCATCAACAACATCCCTATTTTCAGAATAGGTAAAGCGGAAATAGAAGTACTATTACTGCCGATATTACATGGTCAAAATACTCAAAATATCTCAATGACATGTTTCAGCAAAGCAAACTTTTTGCATAGAACTGCATCTGTGATATCGAATAAATGCTAATCATAGGAAATAAAAAGTACAACACTTTACTTTTTATTTAATTAGAGAGACCATGTTTTCCTTGACACTCATTGTTCTCTAAGAGTCGATTTGAATTAAGAACCGCGATGTTTATATAAGTTACTTATTTAATAATAACACTATGAAGTGCTCCAATGGTTTCACTCGATAAATGACTAAAATAGAAAACTATTGATTTTAATTTTTACGTTTTCTTTATCCTTGACATTGAGGAGCGGATTTTTTAAATCCAAAAGAGATTCATAAGAATGATTTTAAAAATAAAATTCAGCATGAAGCCATTTTATATCTTTTGAAATGGTCTTTGTCATTCCAACTTGAATGGCTTCTATAAAGCTATCAGAAGTGAGAGATTTTATGTCTCATAACTTTAATACGTAATACCTAGGATACATCAATAGTTTTTTTATAGGAAAATGGGAGGTTACCAAATACATTTAGTTAGGCGAATATAAGTAAATTGGCTTAAATAAATCCTATTGCGAAATACCACCCTCTACTTCTCGATGATCTCTGCACGCATCACCATTTCCTAACACCGCGTAACAGGCCTTCGGACATAATCTGCAAAATTGGATTCCCCGACGAGAAATGCAGACCAAGGTTTCTCTACACAAAAACTTATGGATGTCTGAGAACGCATAATTTATCTTATTTTCATTTCTTATGGGAAACAATCTTTTGCTCAATAGGTAAAAGAAAAATATGATTGGTAGTTTTAAATTTATATTGCGCAATTTTTCAGTATTTTACCCTCCAAGATCTTTTTCCTTAACCGCAGGAGAATTCTTTCCACGATCCTTGTGGTTACGTAAAGTGCATAATAGTAAAAACTGAGGAAGGTTGCTAGGGGACCAATATAATAATAAATTATAGGGGGCACCAAGGAAGAGGAGCGGGAGACGTAAGGTTTTTATTAGATTATTTTGAATAGTTAATTAATGAGTATATTCATTCCTAAAAGTTGATTAAATACTCATCAAAGCAACCTATAATACCAGAGCAAAATCTTAAAAAGTAGAGATTCTACAAATATCTGAAGATTAAATAATAAGTGATACAACATTAAACAGCTTCAAAGAAGAAGAAGACTATAAAAAAAGCTTGTAATGTAAACTCAATTGGTATATAGGATATTTACATAATTAGTAGTTTGAAAAACAAATCTCTTTAAAAAATCAGGGCGATTTTTTTCTTTTTGTGAAATAGTATATGTATTTTCCATTCCATTTCTACATATTTTTAGTGGCAGGAAATGAAAACTTCATCGAGAACTCTGTACATTTTAAGCCATTAATTAGCTCCTACAGGATGAATTGCGAATTTTTAAAATTACAATGATTTATTAATTTTATTTGATATTAATAATTCCTTCATCTACGTAAACGTAATATGTTGACTCATTCTCCATTACAATGCCTCCCTAGCTATTTCCTTAACTTTTAATTTTCCCAAATAAAATAATCTACGTAAGGTTACGAAGGGATTTATGGTTTAATTATCCATATTTTCTAACAGCCAAAACTTCCTATACTATCTATTATTTTAGATAACCTTTTGATGAATGAGAAATTACAGCTAAGTGACAGCATAAGGGTTACTTATTTTACCGGAATTTCTTTTGGGAAACCCTTATATGTCACACAATAAGTAAGATTAAAGTTAGGCTAAAAATAAACTACTTTATATTACTCCAGATGGATTTTCCTTATCATCAATGGGATTTGGGTACGCCAGTTTCAGTATCTTCATACGATGACTCTTAGAGGAGGTATTTCTGCAACCCTTTACGAGGGTTTAAGGGAATAAAAAAAACCTTCCTCATACCTCGGGACCTTTTTAATTGCCCTTCTCGCAGGTGGTGGAATGGTTGCGGAGGCACACTCACTTCGATCGCAGAGAGATAGAGTGCCTTTGGCGCGCCCACTGGCGCTTAGCTGCTTCGGAGGCCTCAAGCGTTCCTCCTCCATTCGGCTCCACTCCACTCCTCGACAGACACACCTTCAGGCACCTCATGCACACGGCTCTTGGTATTACGGACGACGCCATCTTAGAGCGCCTCTTCGCGGCCTTTGCGGGAGGAACGGGAACTACCGGAACAAGTGCCACCAGTGGAGGGAGTGGAGGTAACGAAGGGGGAGGCGGTGGAGGAGGGTGGACCAACACAGGTAAACAATCGCTCCTACTATTGTAATTAATAAAGTTAAATCTGGATTCATTCACAGCAATATATTCACACTTTGATATATACGTTGCTATCGTTACGGTAAAAATGTAATTTTGTTATTTATTAATACGCTGTTTCTTTGTTTTTATGTATTGTTATTATTTATTCATATTGTATCATTATATTTAAAATAAATTATTTTATTAACTCATAAGAATCTTATTTAGTCTCTTAAATTATTATTATTTTTATTCTATAATTATTTTCGACCATATATTAGTTATTCCTTTGCTCTTTTGTATCAATTGTTTTTAATATCATCGTTTATCTTACCCTTATGACCTCATTCGAAATTCATTTTGTTATCCTTAAAGTGATTTAAATATGCAAAGATTTCGTGTAAAGCTAATTTTGTATTCTTAACACCTTAATGATGTATCAATTTCTTTCGATACACTATTTACGTGCTTCAATTTTGGCCATTTATTAATTGCTTCATCAAACGATTATTTTTGCAAGACCTCAACATTTTTTTACCATTAATCACCAAAACAGGAAGAAATTTGCAAGTTTCGTAACTTAAATTTTTTAATAAATAAAAGACTAAACGAAGTTAGATCATTAAGGATACAAAGTCATTAAAACCAAATAAAAACATAACCTACTTGAATGAAGAGGAGAATTAAGGGAAATCAATTTGCCTAGGGAGATGAAGTGGCATTTCAACCGGTTAATATACAGTTCTTTTTCCCCATCTTTCCTAATTGAGGTACTTTCATAGGAACAAGTGAAGAATTCTCGGAACTTGTCTCACGGAACTTACGAAACTTTTTCCCTAATTACCTCATTAATAATCACCTTGTATTAGCTTCAAGAACAGATTTAATGCGCAGTAATTCTTCAAGAGGGCATAATTAAATTAAAATTAAAGTACTCCATATTTATTTTTCTCAAGGAACCTTCATCACCCAAAACTCACCTCAATCTTTATACTTGGCTTTTAGTTTTTTGTCTATGAATTTAACCTCCGAAAAAGTATTTGTTTTCAGCTGATGTATTTCGGAGATGTGATTGTATTTTTTATGGATCTGTAGCCTTGAAGGAAATTAAAATATTTGCTATTTTAATCCTTTTATAACAGAAATAAATCAAGGTTTAAATATTCATCCGAATTAACTATTTTTTTGCAATTTTCCCTTATCAATGTAATAAACGAATTAATTATTGTATTTTTATCACTATGATTTTGTTTTTATTGAACTGTAACTGGTAGGTTGCGGCCATATTTTTATCGAGTTTTTAAACAGAATTTAATTAGAATTCAAAACAAAAATATCAAATTAATGACTTCGAAAAGTAAATAATGATCAAAATATACTGATATTCTCAACAGTAAAAGATATAAGATATTATTTTAGGTATGGAAAATGAGCATCATTAATGAAAAGGTATTGATTCAATCATAAGCAGGCTATTTATACTATTTTTAATGATCTTTCGTTAAAAATACTTAGGCCACTAATTACTAGATTTAATTTAAACTGCAAAAAAACATTCATCTCTCTAACAAGATTTATTTGTACTACGTATGAAGAAACAAAGGAACTTCATATCAAGAGGAAAAAGAACCACAGCATTAAGCAATATACGAATTAAATTAGAGCGAATGGTATAAGATCTCTGGAGGAAAATTTCCATCGTTCCTCCTTTTCCTTGTTTTCGTAGCACAGGAAATATTTCCTCAATCAATCATTAGGTTGCGTTGCATTCCCATTGCGTCTTCCACCTGCTCGATACGCAAGTTTTTCCTGCTTCTTAAGTTCGAGCGAACTCCACGAGATGGCGGTGAAAGTGTATCTCTCTTAATCTCGGCTCTGCAGCGGAAAGAATATATACACGACCACAACTGCACGAAGACGATACAAATGATTCTGACGAAGGAATGAGAGGTTCGGAGGGAAAGAGCGAAGTTTTGGGTGGAGAAGTAGATTACGCGCATATTCGGACATTACGTTCAAATGAGATGAAAAGAATACAAGTTAATACTTTTTAAAAACAATCCACAATCAAATTTAATGCAACAATACAAGAGATAATTTGCGTCTATTTTGTGGAGTTTTGTATTGTATTTTGGATTGTAACTAATTAATGTATCACAGTGTTTAGTGAAGAGTGCTAACAAAGGATCCTATTACGTAATAAATAACGCTAACAATTACTGAGTAAAACAAAAGATTAATAACAATTGATAGCATTTTATACAAACAAAGCAAGTTTTTTCTGGTTAAATTTAAAATTTTTATCTGAAATATTCCACTTTATAATGAAAACTTTGTAGTTCATTGTACTAGAAAGTAATATAAAAACATTTATATTCAAGGTATGAGAGGCCTGATATATAATTTTAAAATTCACCTTCTCGCGAGAGTTCATGATATTTCAAAATATTATGATTAACACGAGTATGCCAACCATTTAAAACTTCCTCTCCTATCACAACCAAATCTCTTGTTTCAAAAACATGGAGCAACTTCTTATTTACTTCAAAATTTAACTGTTAAATGAGGTTCTATGGAAATCAATCTTACGCGTTAATTAAAAGAACTATCTTCAAAGTGTTAGATTGAATTAAAAGGAAAGTGACTGTTTTGAAACGCATTTTTAAGTAAATATTTTAATGGTTGTTTATGGTATTATGTTTCGAAATAGTCACCTATAGTGAGGACAGGCTGTACTAAGGACAACTGTAAGCCTTTCGCAAACCATACTAAGGTCAATCGTTTAAAATTACCTCAATTGTTGTGGTTGAACGATATGGAGGACATAAAGACAAACTCATAAACTGAGTTGAAACATTTTCGTTTTACGGAGTGCTATAATGGAATAAAAGTAGCTAGAATTGTTTAGACACGTTGTTTAGTCAGATTACGCCGAAAAACTAAACAATAACATTCGTATCCAATTAACCAGAAAAGTCAAATTTAATTCTCTCCTACTCCCAGAATCCATGGTTTGCAAGTAATTTAAAAACAAGTCATTGCATATAAAAATCTTACGTTCGTAAAAATAACTCTTTCTTTTATTGTTGTAATTGTTACTTAGTTACAACTCATATTCATTTATTTTCATTATTCATATAAATTTACGCTTTTCTTTTGTGTTTAAATATTATTTTTTGACATCTATCTTATTAATATATATTAATTAACATTAAATATTGGCTTTAGACATCTTCATAAACCTTTATGACTTTTCTATTTATCTAACATTTCATTCATCAACAATTTCCAACAACTAGATTCAGATTCTAAAAGCTACGCACTTGGGATATTCTCAGATCGCTTACATCATAAATATTCACTTCAAATTTTCACTCAATGATCGAGAACTTGAACCCACGAAAATTCAGCCGTTATATTATATAAAATAATCAACTTTGAAACGAACGGGTAACTGTAAACAATAAAACAGTTATCCAGCATTATAAAAGGAACCCGTGTTAGTATTAAAATATAATCTTTAATTAAATCTCGGCGAGATTCACATCGGAAATTGAGCGCGTTTGATAGCGAACTGAGATCTCTCACGCGTGCATGATACAGTTTACCGACGCCCAACTTCTGCAAAACAGCCCAAACTGTAAGAAAATTACGTTTCCTTCCCCTGGACGAGCATTCATCTAAAACTTAGGCAAAGTGCTCTCTATTGGCCTCAAACCACGGAACTAAAGTCTCCAAACTACTTCCGAAGTTTAACGAAGAATGAACCTATAGCAATGCGAAGTAAAAAAATAGTCCCGGAAGACGAATACGAAACAATATCCTAGCAACACCGCACTTGTCCTTTATTTACACGATCCAATATCCGGGAAAAAAGGCCATTTAAAATCAACTTTTATAGCCCTCGCAGAACTTTACGAGGGCTCTTTATCTCTTATAATCGATCTTAGGAAGATATATATCGCAGAAGGAAGTGAACTTCCGAATGGAATTCCTGAAGACAAGAAGTTCGAATAAGAATTTGCGGGCGGAGCGGAATCTCTGCCATCTTGCGATAGTTAAAGGGATTGGTGGAACTGATTTGAATGCCCTCCACAAATGGGAGAAATTGACCTTTTCTCGTAGGAACTGCTTGTCAATTTCACGATTGATAGTTCCTGCAGATGACACCTCCGATTTCGTAACTGATTTCCTTCGACGTTGAGTTCATAGCGTATTTGAAGACAATGGTGTAAACAACGTTACTATGTCAACCAGATCCTATTTTCTCTTAACTTTTATACATAAATCTTTTTATATCACCTATGTTATCACGAAAGAAACAAAAAATGGAGTCATAAATCTTATAGCTTTCAATTAAATTATACGTCAAGAAATTTGGAAATTAATTTTTTTGAAGCACGTTGAAATCAATATGAAATGAATGACGTAATTATTCTATCGTATATAACGAACATATTAATTATGATTCATTTTTATATAATTATTTATAGATAATTTCTAATTTATAGGTTCTACTATTGAATAATAGTGCTATTTTTTCTTAGTTTTCCTTAATTCTATTCAAAGAGTAAATTACATTTGGGGTTAAACCTATATAAGCATCCTGTAGATACCCTTACAAACATTTCCTAAATATTACATTTCATCCTATACCTTTCTCTTGTTTTAATATGGTCAAATGGTTATCAATATTGCATAAGGATTAGTTTGCATGTATTAAAGTAAAACATTGTTTAAGAGATTTATCTTGTTTTATTTTTAAAATATTTCAAGTACCTAAATTTTCACTAAAAATAATTCACAGCTTTCAATATCCTCCGATATTTGGTCTAATCAATGTCATATTATTTTCTGTACTATAATATTATGGTTTCTAAAGCTAAGATATTTAGAAGTCTTTAACGAGCACTTCATTGATTCTCGATTTCAAATCGTCGCCGTATATTCTACGCTCGTTTGCACAGATGCATTTTTCGAGAAGATTAACCCTAGATGATGGATTGGTCCATTTAAGATAGACGAATGAGTTTGCTTGATTTTCAGCGGTTGAATTGATGATACTTTGTATTGCCCAGTACAGATGATGAATAGGCTTTAGTCCGATTTGAGGATGAATGTACATTCATAGGACAAATGCATGATGTTCCTCGCTTAACCTTCTGATATTCGCGAAAGCGTAATTCGATAGATTCCAATGTCATCGTAAGTTATAGCTAGACCAATGATATACAGATTGAGCTGGGATAATAGCATTACTTGCAAAATTTTAATGGCTTTCAAATATTAAAATATGATACTTTATACTCTCAAATTAAAAAATCTGGGCAAATAATCCTCGTATTTTAATTTGCATTATTTATCATGATATACAGCCAAATAACTCTAAATTAAACAACGTTTAGAATAACGAAAGGTGAACTATATTCAGGTCTTTCTCATATTATATCTTTTTATTTCTCTATGTACTTAATTTTTTAAGATTATACACGCTACAGAAACAGTGAAGGACTACATCATGCATGTTTACGTACTAGGACCCCTGAAAAACTTATACTACGACAGAGATGGAATATTAATATACAAGTAGAAGCTTTTTTAAAGTAGTAACTGAAATTTTAGAATTAAAAAAATTTAAAAAAATATTTTTAAACAATAAATTTTTAATACTTCTTGATCAATTTTAAGGTTATACGGTTATGAATATTTTTAGAAATTGTATATGTAAAATGGTTACCTGTTGTAATTTTATTGTAATTAAAATACGGTTACCACCAGATTATCGGTGCAATAATATCCCCTTTATTATAATAATATAATCACCGAGTCCTATATCTTGGATATCTTTCGGAAAATGATACGAAATATGATATTATCAGGAGCAGTAAGAAAAGAGCTTTAACTGCCAATCTAATATATTTCCTTCTTTGAAAAATCTTCCTTCATATCGCGCGATATATCTCTTTCCTTATTAAAGATAAAAGTTCAACGTCCTTTATAAAGACAAAGAACCTCACCAATGGGATTCGGGAGCGATGAATTCCTCCGCAAAAAGAAGTCTCTAAAGACTGTGGTCTAGTTTTGGAAGCGGTGACAAATTGAAGAGGATTTTACTGAATTCGGAACGCGAGTGAAATATACCGAGCCGTTTCTCAAATCCATGGAGGATTGGTTAAAGGGAACATATGCAATACTTTAAAACGCTGGATGCTTATCCATCGTTCGGCGTCTATTTACTTGCTAGGATACGGGAACTTGGCAACTTGTTTAAAGTATAAAAAAACAGCTTCGTGAAATTTTCATTCAAATCTATGGTATACTTTAACAACCTAAATTCCAACCAAGAGGAAGAAGTTAAAGCTATTCCTTTGCTTTATTTCTTAGCGATTGGAGTTTTATGTATTTTAATAAATCGACAAGAGTCGAACAAAAGTAATATTACATTATTGTGTTAACTAATTCTACTCTTTTTTTTACTAAAAATGTTTTGAAGAGTAGAGCAAACTCTTGCTTGAGCATATATTATTCTTATGCTGTATGGATTTGTGAACTCAAATACTTTTTTATTGTATTCTCACTTTAACTAATAATACATGAAACTATTCCTTGAGAGTCATTTAAATGAATCATTATATAGAGAGGGTCTGCCTTAGTTATGTCTGTGAAATTTTCATACAAATACATATTGGAGCATCTTTTCGTCTATATTTAGGTATCAATTGCTGAAAAAAATTGTACGAGGAGACTCTTCACGATATGAAACAAAGTATAGTGTCCTTTAGTTTCTGAACTATCTTGTTATAGGTGTAAAAATTCAACTTTTGTATTTCAAGGAAAACGAACAACCTTAACTGTATTGTGTAGTGAATTATAGAATCAAACGTTCAATATCCCACTGTCGTTGCTAAAAGCCTAATTGTAAAGGAAACAGAATAACTACGACTCCATTTTCTTCATTATACACCAAAATATAAATGAGGAATTATAAAAAATATATATAATATTATCGAAAGAAATTTACACCACTAACCACCCTACACAACTTTATCGGTACGCATTACCTTAAAAAAGCACATGCATCTTAGTTTTAACAGTTGTTTAAGATATTTTACATATTTTCAAAGTTGTATAAATACAATGACTAATTAATCACATGACAGCATTTCCAAAATTACCGTTATCTAGTTAAAAAAGATCACTTTCATGACCTCGTAATCGCTAAAAGTTTAAGCGAGGGCATTAAATTTTAATAATCCTGCTTTTAACGGATTCGTCAACATATTACGATCAATTATCATTCATAAAAGCTAATTACAGTACTTAATTTCATCACGAGGAACAACCTGCGTAATAAAATTCGGAAGTCCATCATCTTCTCATCCCACCAACTGGATCCGAAATTGCGAATTCCGCTGCTCGAATTCAGACTCGCGAATAACAATCAATTACCCCTCCCTCGCCATCAACTCCAGCAGCCGAGTAAATTTCGCACGGGACCCCCTTCTGTCTCCCTCCACTGAACGTATAATGCATGTTTCCGGCAAGATGTTATACTATCTGATGACCTCGCCACGGCATAACTCAGATAACTGGAGCACCGAGGCATTATGGATCTCCTCCTGTCGTCCCACCTAACTGTCAGGACAGCACACACGGCTGAAAACACGCCTCATTCACGTGAACGTCGCGGAAAATTCAGGAAGACTCGTGACTCCAAATTCCTTTTCTTTTACAACCAGGAAATGTACACCAATGCATTCAAAGAATTTGGGATGTGTCGCTATCAACATCGGTCTCTCTCGGAGGGGTTTCCATATTAAAATCGTTGCTATAGTACAGCTTCGAAGGTTTGCTTATTTACTTTCGTCTTATACTGATTGAATTTCGGTCGGTTTCCAAGGTAATATTGTTGCTATAGTAGTACTCCGAAGGTTTATTTATTTACTATCCTTTTATAAGTATTGAAGACATTTATATCATCAAAGTCCATTCTAATAGATATCAATTTACTTTATTGCCTATTATCAATCAAAACATAAAAATTACTCCTTCTGTAAAAATGAACATTCATCTCTAAACACATATTTTATAAAATACTCATTCGTCATTGTTATCTACGAGGTAATTCTGAATGGAAGTGGCGAATGTTGATTTTTGAGAAATATTCCAGTAGATAAGATACCAGAATGATAAACTCTTTTTGTACATTATTCTGCAATTCAGCCAACCATTTCACAATGATTCAATTTCACCCCACACATATTTTCTTCACTCATGTAGGTTTGCCTGTTTTCATTTCGTGAACAACATCTTTATAATGATAATATAATGAATTGCCCCAAGTTATCGTAAATAAGATCTACTATTTGTGTAAAATTTCGTAAAAACGAACAGCACTTTGGGAAATTTTCCCATTTATAAATCATATAAGTATACCCTTTTTAAATTTTCTTGGATTGTAGCTTCTACATATTATAAATGATATCCGCTTTGAAGCAACTATTCCTATAAAAATTATCGATACAGTTTCTACATTTTTTATTTCTATTTTAAATATTATCGGAGGATCCTTTGGAGTTTACAAACCCTTATTAAAATTATTATGAGCAGAAATTATTTAGCCTTAAAGTTCTTCAGTATTTATGGCAAAAGAAAAATTTTGGAATCCCAAAAAATGAATCAAATAATCGTGCTCCTTTAAACTGTTGGCTTACGATGAGGATACCATTAATAACCTTAAAACCATAAACTATAGAAACTATGAAAAAATACAAATATATAAAATGTCAATAGCAACCAGTGATATTTACAACCTCATGAACAAACAAACGAGTCTGAGCGTATCAAATTTCTAAACCTTTCATCATTCGATACAACTTTGCTGAAAGAAACCATTTTATTTGAGAGACGACTCCCAGTCTGTTGATTATTCTTCCGCACCGATACTCTCATTACATCCGACCCCCAGACCATGAAAATCCTCCCGAATAAATAATAATCCAATGGAAATCTTCATTGTCGCGTTGGCAACGGAAATTTCAGTTTCGAATCAAAAAAGGCCGGGTCACGTGGTGCAGAAAGAGCCAATCAACTACTCCCCCCTTTAAAAAGCCTTCCTAAATCGCGCTAATCTGAAATCATTAGCTTTAAAATCTCCATAATGCGATCTATCCCACGTTTTGTGGAAAGTCGTAATGAGATGAAAAGACGGTAATTTTCGCTGCTTTAATACGCACCTCCCAAATACACTCCCGCAAAATCCTTTTGTCCTTCGCCTCTCACTTTCTCACTCCGTTATCCGTGAATGCACATGTTTGTACACCGCGCAGACTCGGTTAATTAACTCGCGTGATAAAGGATTAAACCCGTCCCATGGTGATTTGACGGAAACGCGCCTTCACTTTCGGTGTGATTGTGAATTGAATGGCAGCAGGTGTCATTGTACGTATGAACAGTCAATTTTGGTTTGATTTATATTTAATTTTTAACCTCAAATACATTTACATCCTTCATACTAGCTATTAAAAGCTACGTAATTTTTTCTTTCGTTCACTCATGAATTATAGTTGGTTGGTTTTATATTTTTCTTTTTCAGGTCCCTTTCTCATATCTTTAGATGGATTTAAAATTTTTAATTTGACAAATAAATACCATTTTTTGCTTAAATGTATACCTTACACGTGGATTTCTTTTTACAAGAGAAGCTGGGGTTGAATGAACATGAATAAAGGCTAATATCAAAGTATTCTTTATCGAAATTTTGTTAAAAATCAAGAGAATTCGTGCCATATTAATGTTCTTGCTCACAGAACAAACTACCTCAATCCTCATCTTTTCTAGTTAGCCCCTTACATTATTTCAGTTTATATGCTTGATAATTCTGCTAGTAATGGGGATGAATAGGTTAAATTACCGGTTTCCAATATATACGTATTTAGCGTGATTCTTAGAGATAAAACTTATACTTTAAAAGTTTTAATTTTCATGACTTGCTGATTGGTTAGCTGAATACTACCTTAATTTTAAATTTTACATGTTCTATACTTAACCATCAAGGCCATCGATAGTATTTCAAAATCTTTTCTTTGTGGATTACTTCCTTTAAGTTTTCATCAAATTAATCGTTCTATTAACTTAAATCCAATTTCAAAAATACGTGTTATTCATACTATATTATAAATATATCATGGCGAAGTTACGGTCGTGTTACGATCCGTTTTGAAAATATGACCATGTGTAATACATTACTTTATTATACAACACATTCCTACAAAATTCTTTTAAAGAAATGTTACTACATTATTTAGACTAAGGAAAAGGGTATTGATGAAAGCTCTCATCTGTTTTAATTGGCTTTTAACGATTAACATAATATGAATACACTTTATCTGTAATATCTGCAACACATTAAAAAGGAAGTACTAGAAGTAACTCATACGCAATGAAAAAAATAATGCATTCATTATCCTGAATTTATAGCCCTCAGTTGGTTCAAGTAACAGGTGAATAAAATTCTACCTTAGGAGCCTCAAAGCGTATTTCTTTTCCTTCCGCGAAGTAGGGTTAATGACTAGAATTTGCATCTTCATTAATACTCCTAAAGCCGTCTAGAGGCGTACCACTGGGAGTATAAACACCGAACTATCCAACGTTTCCTTCGCTTGTTAGCAAAAGTGGGTCGATCGCGAATTAATTTGCGAAACGATATGCCCTTGGATCTCTCTAATTTTACGTTCGGTTTCGATCAAGCGGGAGTCGTATTAAATCCGCTATGTCTACTTCTTAGCGTTCCTACATATACCTACTTCAAACTGCAATTACAGCTCGCCCTCTAATCTTATTCCTCTCAAGGATTCTCGATATACGTCAGAGAGATTTTTTCGTAACGCTTTCTTAGTCTTATCGCTGCTTCTTTTTTTCTTAACCAAACGCATCTCCTTGCGCTGCACCTTCTCAGGTTCGCGGATGCTCGGTTCATCCAGTGGAAACCATTAACTTAGAGCAAAGGACTCCACGTAAAGTGCAGCAGCATTAGTCTCCAACCTTTGCTTCGTATTTACTTTACGAAGGTGCACTCTAAATACAAGGGCTATGGCAAAGCCTTTCTACGATGTTCTAGGGTTTTACAGCTCTGAAGTCAGAGTAACATCTGTTAAGATGTTCGAATGGATTATTTGACGTGTATGAAAGCCTTGCTAACAAGTATTTTAACTTTTGTTTACTTTATCGTTGCCTATGTAAAATTTACTAAATAAAGGAGAGAGATTTATCCTTATATTAATTCATCCCATTTGAAAATGGATAAAACCTAAGCATCTCAGCTCCAGTAAAACAAAGTCAAGAATAAGTGAAAATATAAATTTTAATCTGTTTAAATCATTCACAGTTAAGTTTAATTTATTTTGAGCTAACTAAGATATTCATCAATTAAAACAATACATTTAAATTATAATGTCTACTAGAAAAGGAGGCAACAACTCCAATTCCTATAGATTTTAGAGGTGATAGATATCTGTAAAGAATGTTAAAGAAGAAAAAAGTTCATACTTGAATATTACCGATGAAAGCTACAATATAGATTTTTATGTAGTGAGAAACTATGATAATCTTTCCTTGAATATTTATCTTATAGACATAGTTTGTACTTGCATTCACCAGTAAAGCAGATTCACATTTGATATGGTTGCGAAAAACAAAAAAAAATTCTTAAGACATTAGATTAACTCTGGAGGTTGTGCGTAAGATATAATAGTATCCCAGATTAATATTGCCCTTCCAGATTATACCCTGAATTACATTTTGTAATTTTCAATCGCTTTCCTTGTCATTTTACAATTCGTAATATTAAATTTAGTACAACAAGTTTCTTTATTCCCTTTACCTCAATGGTTTTACAGGGGAGGAGGGATCCGCTCCTCAAGGAGGCGGTGGTGGAGGCAATCAAAGCCCTCCCCCGCCCACCCACGCCCCTGGCGCCTCCGGAGGCATAGACGCTCGCCGATGGGTTCTGTCATTGTCGGTGCTCCTTCGAGGAACGCCCCAAGAGAAGAGAGCCCTCTGTTTCCACGCCTACGACCTCAACGGCGACGGCGTCCTATCCAGAGACGAGGTGGCTAGACTACTGAGGCACTCGCTCGCCTTGGGTACGTCTGCACGAGGTCTTCACCAAAGCATTTCAAACGATCCCGAATGTTTTTGATTGTGAAATGGGTTTGCTTTATGGGATATATCCAAGACCGGGTTGGATTTATATTTTCGTCTAGAGAAGCTTTACTAGGGTAAAAGAACTCAAATGTTTAAATAGATGTCGACATCGGACATCTTAGAAATATATGAATGAATGAGATATAAATAATTCGCCTATAGCGAAATATCTGAAGAAAATGTCTGAATAATATTTTCTGATCCCATGTATATGATGGAATTTATAAAAAAATTATGTTTCACATTATCATTTATATCATTATCATAATTTCAATTTTAATGCATTTTACATAAAGTTCGCTGTAAAGATTTTCTTTTTTAGATTATAGCCAATGATTGCTTATTTAAGAAAAATTGTACTAAATAATGTCGGTTATGAATCTGTTACCAAAAAGGTTTCATAAACAAAAATAAAGGAGTTTAAATGAGTAACTAGAAACTAACTTTTTATCTCATGAATACGAATCGACATTTTTCAAGAATTACTTGATCAGTAACTGAATCTAAACTACCTTCAATTTAATGTTTTCTTATGTATTCAATTCCCGAATAATTGAGTGAAATAAATGAGTTATTCCAGCTTTACGCAATATTAATACACCTTAAAGTGAATAAAATTCATATCTCAAATCAAAAAATATTACTCCATGTAGAATTGAGAGATCGAAGGCTTAAAATATCATACAATATAAATGGATTTATCTAAATCAGTTGATTCAAGGACCGATTGAGAATCGATTTCCGATCACCAATAAAAGGCATATATTGAATACGGGTATGAAAATGACTCAACTTCGTTTGAAGGAAAAAACCTACCGTCTCAAAACTACTCCCCCTAATCTCCAATTCCTATTCTGCGAACATTCCTTTCCTAGGATTTTACTATGGCAAAGAATTGCCACTCTGAATAGACTTCTCTAGAAATCGATATTTGCAATCAGATTTCCGATACCTAAAATGAAATTCATTCGATCTATTCCCATATGATTTAGGTACGTTTCTAGAATTTGATCCAATCTTATCTATGGTAATTTTCATGGGTTGAAAGGAATGCAAGTATTCATTATTGGATTTAGATTTTCAATCGACTTGAGATTGATTAAACCTTCCACAATAATTCACATTTCTAGCAATAAAAATAAATTCGATTTCTGAGTTCATCGACCTACATCTTTCCATCTAAAGCTGTATTTCATCCCTCGGATATCATTAATCATGTATCCAGACACATCTCGGGTATAAGAAGTCAAAATAGAAAAGATATTAAATAGCTGTGATTTGAAAGCGAGTTTAAGTCATAAAAGATCCTATATTAAAACTGCAGTTTTTCTCGTCATTGAAATAAAAAATTTCCTTCATTCAACACGAACATATTCATAATATTTAAAGAAAGGAATAAACTATATTCAGATAAACTCTCGTAAAATCTATAATTTAAAAGATACCCGATGTATCAAGAGCAATAACATTATCTGATAGATAAAGGGAAAAACTATTTTCCTTTTACGAGGTCATTTTCGTTTTATAGGGATATTTAGCCTTAATGCCGAGAGTAATATGACGATCTTGATCGGACGTTCGAGGTATGTGAAAATTTAACCCTGCCACCAGTTGCATAACACTCCTCCACAGTGATAATTAATGACTGCAGATTTCCTGCCGTTAAACTACTCCGTCATGCATGCTTCACGATGAGTCGAAAGACAATACCGCAGAATCGGAACAAAACCTAGGTATTCATTCGGGGTCTATTTTAACATTTACTCAATTTGAAACATCTTTCGTCACTGATTCATTCAAATACGATAATACTCGAATAGATTCATAGAATATACCTTATTTTTCGATATAAATTTGATGTCAATTGATTTTATAATCACCTTGGACTTCCGTTCCCATTGTAAGTTTAATTTTAATCTTCCGTGCTCAGTCAAAATTTTCAAAGCAAAATTCTTTCAATGCACTTCAATCACGTATTCCTTTAGCTCAAATTTGGTTAAGTCCATAAAAAATTCCTTTGAACTAGGAAATTCCGTTCTGATTCAACATCTTTCGCAATTTAATTGCAAGTTCTCTTTATTAATAATAAAAACCTTCGTGATTAAGTTCCTTTTTAACACAACTCTAATTATAATATTATTATAATGAATTAACTTTTAGAGTGCATAATTTTTAAAATCTCAAAGAAAATTACAATATTTAGATAATTTACAAAAAGTATAAATTCACGAAGGAGCTGTTTTCATGCACCATTCCTCTAATATCAATTTTCTTATGTAAACATTACGTACACTTTCACAAAACAAAATTATCCTTGTTATTGCATGTTTCAGCTAAATAGTGAATCAAGAAGATAATTAATATACGAATCATGTTATGAAATAACAAATTCTATTTGTATTTTATAATTTTTAAAAATCGAAGAAAATTTTTCTATGTATCTATCTATATCTATACGATCTATTAATATACTGTAACGCTGACTGTCGTAGTTAATATATGACCATAAACTTAATCACTCAATTTCAACGATAGATTTCTCCCTAAGTATTCCCCCATTTTCTAGTATCTTCCGGCAATTGTTACATCATCAAAAGAATCTCAATCTGAGGTCAAAGCGGTAAAGCGTACAATCGGATTTACGGCACCAAAATGTGATGACCCTAACTTTGACCGTTACAATTCACTGTTTCGAAGGGATTGCATTTTGGCCGTCGCATAACGACATCCAATTCCCGATTACCAAAGGGATCGTTGAATCAATTCCTTACTCTGTATCTTTATCTAATTGAGGTCTCCAAGTTCATGGCATTTAGCAGCCCGCATTCTCGTGACCTTTCCGTTCCTGTGGTCTGCGGATCAAATTCTCATTTATTCTTAACCGCGGATCGCGTTTAACCGATCCACGCTCTGCCCGTATTTGTGAAGGCCAAACTGAGGACCATCTGCGAGAAACCCCCGAAGGCCTTTATTTATTGCGGGGTTTCCCAAACTGAAGCATTAGGGAGGAAAAAGTTTTAAATGCTTTTTCATCCACGACTGTCAGTGAAACTTATGGTTGTATAAAATCAAAATTAGATATCGTAAATGCTGCGAAATCGCACTTATTCGTTATGTAGCATTTTAATAAAATTTCATTGATTCGCGAACCTACAATGCGTGTTTTGGAATGCGAAGAATCTAACTGAAAATTTTCTCATATTTTAATACAAAAGTTTTGAACATTTTGAGAGACATTGATACTATGGAAATATTTTGTTCTTTCGAAATCATCAATTTTTACACGAAAATGTAAAGAATTAATTTTTTATTATTATTTGATAAATCCCATAAATATGATTGTTTTTAATAAAATTGGTTTATTGAAAGATTCTAAAAACTATCAGAACCAGCAGGAAACTATAGTTTAATTATATAATTAATACAATGCAGGTTAATGAGAATTGCCTTATTTATATTGAATTAAGATAGATATATAAAAAATAATTTACAATGTTCAACTGAGCGAGACGATAAAAATAACAATAGGGACCGGTTTGATTGTGGCAAATGACGTGAACCGAAACGGAGCTGAAAATTTGGTTTCTTTACTTCAGATCGATGACCGGAACGAAATATATGAACCGTTTTCATGGCCTGAATCAAGTGCATTTCACAAGAAAATGCAGTTTGAACTTATCAAGCTGTTTTTGCCTACGTTCCACCTTCTCATTCGTGGTGCATTTTCAACTTCCGTATAAAATAACGCCATACTTAACAAACGCATTTCTTTCGCTGCAATATAACTCTATTCACCTACGAACTCGTGCTTTGCGAATTGCTAAATTACGTGTTAGTTATTTCTGAATCAATTAAATGATATTTGTAATCTATTTTATAGTTCGTTTAAGTTATTTAATATAATTAATAATTGTTTTATAAACACTTAACAAGTAGTTAACTAACAAAGATTTGATAACCTGAAAAGTCAGTAACGAGTAGATACGAAGTAACAATAAGGTAAATAGAAGTGGTACGTTTCCAACGTAATTTATTAACTGACTATTTTTTAAGACGGGAGGTCGTCCTCCAGATTCGTAGAAAATTTAGCGTAGAAATCTTTCCATTCAAATTTTTCAAAGGAGGAAGTCTTCGCTTAATAAATAAGTATCCGACCAGCAAAAATTACTCCCGTTGTTAGTCGAACCATATGTCAAAAGCTCTTTTTATGTTAAAAGAATAATCAAAGGATTTCAATATAATAAATTCATATACTACTTCAAGAAATTTTGCCGAGGCTGCGAAATGGTTTTCAACGTCTATCTACCTCTCGGGCTTATTTATTCGAGAAATAATCAAAACCAAAAGATATATCTATAAAATTATATCGATGATATATCGATATCGATAATATATCGAATATCGATATAATATGCCCATCCTAATCCTGTCTCCATCAATTAGGCAGGAGAAGGTCATCCTCCCCAAGCAGCGGTGGAGGTGGTGCTGCAGCAGCAAACGTGCAGAGGGGTCGTAAAGGGGAAGGTGGAGAGGGAGGTGGTGAGGAGGACAGGGGAGGCGAAGAGGAAGCTGCAAAGGTGGAGTCCTCTGGTGGTGCCGGTGGAGGCGGAGGGGCTGCGAGGGCCGGTGCAGCACCAAGAGCAAGGGCTGCTGGTGACGACGAAGACGAGGAGGATGGTGAAGAAAGTGTTAAAGAGCTCGCGGAGGTCGCTTTAGCGCGGTTGGACGTGGACGGAGACGGGAAAGTGTCTGCAGAGGACTTCGAGAGGGCGGTGGCTGCAGAGCCGCTGCTTCTGGAGGCTTTGGGGCCGTGTTTACCTGAGAGGGAGGCGGCACAGGCTTTTATGGAGTACATAGTGACCTGTGCAGGGATGTAAATAGAAGGGAACGCAATGAAACCTCGATTTAACGTATTTAATTAAATTTTAGATGGATACTTTTAATTTCTGTTAGCTTTTGAATTGTGCTAATACTGATTCATCAAAATTTGAACGTAAAAATTGACGTAATCTTGAGGTTTTATTGTATTATACGTAGTAGTCTCACATTCCTACAATTCGGTAGGTCGTGAATGAAAAGAAGCACTATAATTAATATTGTTAATTGGGATTCAATTGATATAATGAATATATATTTGGGACACAGAAATCCATATAATATGGCCATAATTTAATATCTGTTAATGAAATTATATGCACCCATTAGAATATATTTCACACTGGTTTATGACTGAAAGTAGCAATTTGCAGAATTGATGCTTGATCATCATTTTTGCTATCGTACTGAAAATAATATACAACGCATCATTCATTTAAATTTAATGCAGCATCAAACTTGACGAATATATTCCTTAACTTCTGTTGTGAACGTCATATAATTTATGAATTGTTTCATTATTTACTTATTATAATGATCAATTGTTAATTACAAAATCTTCTATAATGATGACTGATAATTGTTAAAAATACAATCATCCACCTAGAAAAAGTTGGTATGGCGTTAAAAATTTTCCTCAGGGAATAACACTCAGAGTTAATTTATGTTTACATTGCTCATGTTGTTGAATATAAAGAGCAGAAAGAGAAATCTCTTTCAGATTAAATAAAAAATTTATATAAAATGATATTTCTTTTTTAATCCCAGAGCAAATATAAAATCCCCTTTTCCAAATAGCTGATGAAACACCCGATCTTAAATTAACCGGAGTGACGTAATATACTTTTAAAGCACCAAAAAGGATATCAAAGGCGATAGATTGATCGTTTGTGCTCTTCAAAAAGAAATTTCTTTCGAAAATAAAGGCACTCGCACAAAAAGAAATGGAAGCAATTTGTTAAGTTAGAAAAAAGTCTGCGCCATCTGCTTAATTAAAAAGGGAAGGTGAGTAAGAGCGAAAATATAAACGATGCTGTTTTGCATAAAATTATTCACATTGAGGAAAGTTTCTATATTTTCAGCGTATTCATTTTATTCTCGGCTATTAAAGAGATTATCGTGGATTTACGTATTTTCTTCTCGTATTCGCTTAATCACTGAATATAGAAAGTTCTTATATATTGATATATTATGAGTTCATATTAAATTTAATGAATATTATGTAAATGTAAAGAACGATAAGATATATTTCTCGTAATATTAAGGCAAATTAATCCCATTTATCACAATTAAAAGGTAATATGTTTTTCAGATTAATGACGCAAAGAACCGCTTCAGAATATCAAAACATAAAAACAATGAAATATTACGAATTACTCTGTGTAACCGAACTATTTTATTCTTCTTAAGAGTAAAATACCAAGATATATAAATTATTTATAAAATTAGATATAATTATAAAAAAAACATGACGGAAAGGAAAAATATCTTTATCGCATGAATAATAATACTTTTCCCTTGAAAATTATTATAAATAAGAACTTAAATAATTAAATTTATCATAAATATATAGCTGTTAACTTTTAAATATTAATTGACAATGTATCGGTCGTGTAGCTGGCTTTAAAAGTTCAGCAGAAACACTCTACATGCAGAATGATATCGTTCGTGCTTATAAGAGAGACTGCATGAGTATGACGCTTATTTGACATTTTAACTTTCTAAATTTCATCGCAAATTTTATAAAACATCAATGATATTCATTGAATATATAAAAGTGATAGAATTCCTGCTAAATAAACTTCTGGAAATAAAGAAATAATAGTAAGGCGCTTTATTCGGAGTAACAATGAGTCAAAAGTGTCTCCTCTTCCATTTAACGCGTTGTCATTCACTAAAGATGTAACAATCTACTGAGTTAACCTATTTCGGGAGAAAGCAGAAATATGACAGAATACTCATACCAAGATGAATGCATCATAAGAGCAAGTCATGGAAATTTTCCTTCCACCCACTTATGAAGCTCCGGGTAATTTTCACTTTATCAGCCTTTTCTAGTCATTTAGCTCTTATCTTGTTTTGTACAGAAATAGCTCACGTACTTAGTGAATACCCTCAAACCTAATCATAGTCTAAACACGGTTTCCTTTCAGTCCACGGATTAACTCGAGTGATAGCGACTTTCTAAAGAGTGCATTACCCTAAAGTAGTTCGTGAAGGACGTTAAATCTTTTATCAGAGTGAGTCATTCTTGCTTCAACGCTGGATGCTTTTAAAAATATGGTCAGGCATGCAGAAATTCTAGGAGACGTTGAATGAAATATCGGCCGTGGATGAAATATAGATGCCCTCCACCATCCTCTGTGACGTAGCGCAGGTGCTATATGAAATAGATTGTGTCGACTTTTTTATGTCCTATGGTTAAATATAGCGACAGGAGTCGGTCAGCCATAATTCATCAATTCATAAGTTTTGCTTTTAAAAAATTCATTTCTTTCTAAGAGTTTTCTTTCCAAATGGCGCGATATTTAATGAAATAATAGCTCTAGATTCAATACGATTTAAACCATAGAATTATTTTTTGAAGATTATCATGTGACACTATTCTTAGTTCCAGTTTATAAACATTTAATTATTAATTCATCTACGTTGATGACGTATCACTGGCACAGGGATTGTTTATAACGTAACGATACAAAGGAATACCTGCTTTTCATTCTTCATTTACTTTGTCTCTTAATAAATCTATTCTTTATTTAATTAAGGGAATACATTTTCGAAATGAAATATAAAAGTTCAAGCTAGATTCAGAGTACAATAAAATCAACTAAAACGATAAAATTAAAGGTGAAAATTGCAGAAAATCAGATATCGACAATATACAAAGTTGGATTCTACAGTCATAATGAATTTATCTTTGACTTAGTCGTGGTTAAAAACGAAATCTTCAAATTTCACTCTATAATCATAATATACAGCAATTTTCCTTCCAACAATCGTTGCTGTAGTAATAAATAATAATAATACGCTTTTATTGAATGTCTGTGATGAAACAAATCGTAAAAATAGTGAAAACAATGGAAAAACTATTACGTAAGTACGTACGAATAAAGTAACTACGGATATCTAAAAGGTGTATCGCTCTCGAAAGAAGTTACAAAATATCCTTTGATCGAAAGAGAAACATTTTCGACTCGAGCAGAAGATACCTATCTCACACTCGTCACGAGGATTTCACGCCGTCCAAAAAGCCAAGTTCGCACTTCGGCGTGGGCCCGGAATAAAAACCAAGAGCCGTGGACAAAGTTTCTTTCGGTCCCGACTTCCAAGTGGGAAGTACAAGAGAGGCGCTGGATACGTGGAGAAAGTCTTCGAAAGATAAATGAGAAGTGCTTTCTATTTGTCTTCCGTTCGTTAGAGCTAGAAGACGGCTTCATTGACACAGAAAATCCGTTTTACGTCAGCGATCTTCATCCTTCTAAAAAGCGTTCTCTCGTGGAAGCACCTGAGTCGCTTTAAAAGTGACTAAGAATCCGTCGCTGATTCATCGTCTATTCTGAACAGATGTGCGTCTGGAAATCATCTTCGAATTTAGGCTTCTTCGGAAATTCTGATTCATTTGAAGAGGGAGCGTGGAAGGCGACGGAGGAGGCGTAACACACGTACATATCAATTCCACTTCGATTACATTACGACAACAATACTTCTTTTTTTCTAAACTTACCCTTACATTCAAAATTATCTTACAAAGCGAGAACATAAAAATAAATAGCCAAGGATGAAACTGAATACAGAATAAAGCTATTTCGTGTGGATCGGAACGATTATTTTGATTTAGAATTTTTTTGAATCATGAATTTGATGTAAGAGATTTGATAGACTAATATAATTAATAAGATGAAAAATTTTATACATTTATGATATCTACTAGCAAATCTAAATAATTTTCTACTATTTTCTTGGATAAAACGATCGAACAAGTATTTACGTAAATTACATAACGAATAATAATTAATCGTTACCGTAAAAGATATACATTGGTTATAAGAATAAAGCAAATTTGCCAAAAAAGTATCCAGCTGTAAGTTTTTATAAATAAATTATTAAGTTGTATAGTTTAATTTTGATAAAGTTTTCTTCACCGGAACGTACACGTATACGACAAAGAACCTGAAAATTTTTCCGAGAAATTCCCTGCTATCATTTTGAGTGAAATTGGAAAAGTTTGACAATCTGTATCTCTCGGACGCGTGCTAAAAGAGGAAAATGACAAAAAGTAACTCAAATTCCAATCTTTTTTGATAACACAACAAAATTTTTAGTCCAGAACTTAAGGAAAATTTTTATACTTTAGTAAACTACTTTATTCGACTGAGAGAGAATGGTTTCCCTTGTGTGAGGTAAAAAGTGACGTATATAAGATACAACGCACTGGTTTGAAACAATTGAAGGCAGAATGTGTTGTTATTAACCTTTTGCGGAGAAAATACCCTTTGGCGACATTTCATACTATTCTCTACAGCTCCCTGTTGAGGAAATACTCCAATACTATACTCGTTCGTTGCAAGAATTATCAGATTCAAATTGATAATATGTTTTGAGCATAAAAAAATTCATATTCATTTTTCAACATCAAAGCATATATTTCATATAGGGGATCTCATACATATAGATGATTGAACGGCGACACCAACTCTTTTTTATTACTAGATTTTACACTTATCCCCAGAAATGATTCGTTGAAATTATCAAATATGAAATTCGTGAAATTAATAAAAAAAATCTAAAGTAGCTCGAAATTGACAGTATATTCCACCTTCATTTTCTCTTTATATAATTGAAACACTCCTTTCATAATCTCAATGTACTATGAGATGTAAGGAAATAATATGCTGTAAATTAATGTAATCATTACAACCTGAAACAACAAACCTGAATGTTCTTCTGCTGATATCACTGCTTTTACGATATGCCAAAAAGAGACATAAGATTTAGCGTAGTATTATAAGTAAGATTTAGAGTAGCACACACCATGAAAGTTCCAATGAGCTGGATCAACCTTGCCTTTTATCTTTCTTTTAAGGGGATCGTTAGCAGTCCTGTTTCATTTTTTGGGCATTGAACTTTACCAGAAATAGAAATTGAGGTCATCATAATACGCGAAACTCTGATATCGAGCAAAACATAAACTCGAGTTTCCAGGTTAGAAGGTGATTCGTTGTCAAGGCGTTTTATCATACCGTATTTCTTCCGAAACGACCGACTCTACACTCTTTCCTAAATTCTCCTTGGAGATTGGACTGGAGCGTTTGTCTTACCAAATAAAGGCATTATGATTCGGTGCATACATCCCTAAATAAGAGTGCTTCAAATTGCGAAATGGTATAACAAATAGGAATAAATCTAAAAGTAAATAATAGTTTTTTTAAGCTCAAAAGTCGTGTACTATAATCTATTGAGAGACGATTACGATACTGAGTGATAGATTTCATTGCAGTAATAGAAAAATCTAAATATCAAAAATTCCAAAACTAAAATAACATTATACTTTCAGATTAAATCCTCAAATTAAAATGTTTGTTAAATTTTCAAATAATCAAAATTCTTCTAAAAAACTTAATTTACTATATATTAAATTATTATGATTATAAAGTTAGATGGCAGCGGCCTTGCTTCTTGGATTACGATAAAAATGGTGGTATATGAATATTTATGAAATATTTGATCAGAATCTAGAATGGACGGATAATTATCCAGTTAACCATTGTAAATGTTGAGCATTGACAAGAAGTTCCATAATTTCGTCTACATTTAATGAAAAAAAGATTACTATCAAAATACTTATGATTTCAAATAATACTATTAACTTTTTTAGAATTAATTCCATATCCAAATTGAAATTTTAAGTCTCTAAGAGGAATTAAAAACTGGATATCATGTAAATCATTATCAAAAATAAAGCTCGAAAATAAATCGCGCGGCACAAGTTACAAATCGTACACAATTTCCGTACGACTGAATTATTTAAGGTAAAGAGCGTTAATTTGAGTACTTATACCCAGATTTTTCTTATTCGAATATCGATGGATCCATTAATTCCGGTTGCATCCGTAAGTATCAGACATAAATTTTATAAAATATTTCAAGCTCAAGTTACGGCATTCTGTAATTAAATACGGCGATAAAATTTGTCAGAACGGATTTCATCATTCTGTTCGAACGATATCTTCAGGTCACACAACCTCTTTCACCGGTACACATTTAAGGTGCCATCTCCAAGATATTGAAACTTCCAATACAATTGCCTACAAGAAAGCGTCAGCTGATTTTCATCACATTCATTGATTCTTATACCTTACCCATTCTTTTTTAATCTACCACTGAAATAAACAATTCACGATCATCAAAACACTTCATCATTCTTCGTAATAAATCTTCACTAAGATACCATAGAAATTTATTTCAACTGATTCCGCAAGAAATGAAACGACCCCAAAATGACTCAAATAGCAAAGAAATACACTCTATCCATCTTTGGTCAAAAATCTTCCTCGAAAATGAGAAAGCAGTGACTATTCGAAAAATGTACATTGTCCGAGCATTCATTATCTATCGCGGGATCTTATATATGGAGTAAAGAAAATAACTCGACACTCATCGCCTTATTATACAATTCATTCCAGCAGAGGGCAATGCTATGCTTCAAGTTTCGATGTTCCGACTTTTAGTTGGCGGTTCTTTCCTAAGTTCCGCATCGTACCATGTGCATTGTTTCCTGAGTCTGTTTCTTTGTGTTAGGCTATTTTCTGTGAATCTTTTCGCGATGGAATCTTAACAGTTCCTCTTGAATGAAGGGATTACGTCCAATTATATGGGTTATGTGGTTGCCGAAGTGCATATAAGATTTGATACGACAGTCCATTTAGCTGAGAAAATCATTTCGCCATCGTCGTGCCAGTCCAGCAGAAGCAGAAGAGTTTTGAGTGAGGATGCGAGGTTTAAAGGACGAATTAAGGTAAGAAACGAAGTCCCATCAGAAAATATTTCCAACGCCAACTGCGTTTACAAAAATCTGCTTCGAGAATTCTTCCCGCTCGTTGTCTGGAAGCGACCGTAAACGGGTACCTAGATTCCCTTCGGTTGTCACGATAGATATCATATTTATTAGAATTAGTTTTGTTGACAATGCCTACAAGCTATTGATTACCGCTGCTTCAAGCATATGGACTCGTAAAATATTGCCGACGCGTATATATTTATTAACATTGGGTAATGGTTTTTATGAACTGAGGAGACCGTCGTTCGGTTATAGTTTGATTTTGGATGAGCGTAACTCCGCTAACATAGTCTTTACTTAAGATTTAGCAAAATAAACCGTTTGTTGATGGGAGCGACGTGAACGCGTTGAGATGCACGAGGAAAGTGAGATATGCATTGCGGAGCTCGGAAGTGAGATTCTCACCGCTGGGTTTCTAAAATTGCAATTAGATTTTTAAAACTAAACACGAGATCCGTTGCAACCGATAAAATTTATATGAAGACTAGTATTTATTATGATTTTTTCCTACTACGTGAGTCTTACTGGACAAAAAGACTATTTTCATAATGTATCGTCCGCCATTCCTTTCGGATTCGAGAAAACCGCCATCACTCGCGGTCGACGTAAATGATGAGAGGAATTTTAGTGATATTCAATCGGTAAAGAGGTAAAGTAATAATTGGCATAATATATAATAATATAGCAGCTGCACTGACAGCAGTGGTTTTTCTTTCAGCCAATCAGAATCGAGAGAAATGTTTAGCGGGAGATTAAATTTAAGTAATTCTTCTTTATCGATATTTTTCTTTGAGAAAGATTATTTCAAATTAAATTCGGAAATTAGCATCTTTGCCCAGGTAATGTACATCCAGTAGACACTCGTTTTCAGTAAATATTACCATTTAAACCTTCGTTAACAACATAACTGTCAAACCGTGAACCATTTATAATGAACTTTAAACTATTTGTAAGTTTTACGGGTTAAATAATTGAGAAACGTCGTTAATATATCGATAAGGTATTTAGTGCAGTGATTTGTAGTACATGGAAGCCTAGTATGTTGAAAATTTCCTTGTTCATTCAATCTTTTAATTATTTTTTTCTATTTTAAGGATGCCTCGAGCTTTAACACCTTACTGTGGAAGACGAGAGTGATTGTTTTCACCGATTGGATTGCAACTCCTATCCATTTCCATTGGTACAGGAGGAAATCAAGACAACCATTGGATATGTGAGAAAAAACATCCCTCATAATATTTGAAATCTTTGTAGCATGCAGCTATGAGTTTATTGAATGATTTTTAAAAGGTAACATGACTCTGTATTTACCAATAATTTCAATATATATAAAAATATATGTATTGAAAGAATTGAATGGCACAGAGCGAGTTATTTTGTTCAATGGATGGTGATGAATTGAAAAGGAACTTAACACATTCTTTAATGCTAGGAATTAAAGATGGGGTAACATTAGATAAAATGAGTCGTTGAACTTTTATTATTACTTGTTATTCTTAATGAAGTGTCTTTGAAGTCTATCTTACTTTTCCTTCCTCTAATTCTACTTGTCATTCTTACACATGACACTTCTCTACAACGGCTTTCCATATTCGGTTAACTGTTTTCATTCCCTTGTCTTCCTCCAGGAAATGTTAATTTCGCTTTGCATTCAAATATAATAATTTTCAAACTCAGTATACCTCTGCAGAAGATCAATTCTTGTTCTTTTCATTGCTTGTTTAAGATCAAAATTGTTCTGATCCTATCTGTCACCAGCTTTGGAGGTTGACAAATTCTGCAGGAATATTTAAAGCTGACATCTAACAGTTGGCAGTTTCATTATCTTATGATATATTTTAATGGTGCAATGCTGAAGCAATCTTTCATTAACAGCCCACATAGGCCTGGACCATAATTATTTGGCTACCCATGATTCCACTTCTTTCATCCAATGCTATGCCTCTATTTAAGTAAAGAAATGAGTAAATTAGCTACGGATTTTCCAATAAGCTATAAGTCTAAAAACCTCTTTAAGTAATATTTTCCATTACATTGTTTGCTTCGTGTACTTATGCCAGTATATTACCTGCATGTTTCAACTATTATATTTATTCATTCTCCATCCTCAGATTATGGACTAGGTATCGATAGAGTTGACAGACCTGTCTCTTTCAGTATATTGTTTTCTGCTCCGGGATTTTTGGTAACTCCTTCAACTTACAGCTTCCAAAATTAACTAACTAATCCTACAGGAATTTGTGTACATCATAATCCGTTTCGAGACTCATCATGCAATGATCTCGGTCGAAATATAAATTCACGGTTCATGAAAATCATAATTTTAAAAAAGGATGATGTTGAGGGTTTGTTAAGAACATTTTTTTTATTTTTCAAGGAGTAATTTTTAAGAAAGAATCTCTACACAATAATCGGATTCGTTTGCTCTGCTCATCTGAATGATACCACGCTGAAGCTAAGGAATTAGGCAATTGAGCACTAAGTAAGATTCAATTCGCAAGAAAGGTTCTCATTATTATCAGATCGGGAAGAACATTTTCCGGCCACGCAACCTATTTCGATGGCCCACGAAAAGCGTGTCCGCCTCCGATTTAATAGTATCTGTAGACCAATAAACCATCACACGTCTTCCATAAGGAACCAGCGAACTTTCATTCGATTCAGTCTTTTTCGTCGTTATTCCTTTAACATTGAATTAAAAACTTCTACGCATCAACTCTAATAAGTCATTGCGTTTTATTTCAATTCTTATTATGAAACATGATAACGAAACTTCCTCATAATGACTCTATTAGCGGATAATGACACTGGTCCCAGCTTTGCTACAATAGTTCCTCCGAAAATGAGGATGCAGAGACGATTAGATAAACATACATTCTCCAAGCATTAATTTGCTACCGCGCTACACTAAATGAGGAGCAGCGGAAATAATTCGACATTCAACGCAATTAATTACATAATTCATTCAACAGAGGGCGATGCAATGCTTCGCTGTTTCTACCTTTAGTTGGCGGATAGTTCCCGTTAGCAAAGTTTGATTTCGTAGCGTGTGCATCGGGAAATCTATTTCGCTGTGCTACAACAATTCATGTGAATGTTTTCGCAATGTAATCGTAAAGATTCCTCTTGAATGAAGGGATTGCGTCCAATTAAGTGGATTTTGTGGTTATCGAGCGCATATAAGATTTGATACGACAGTCCGTTTAGCTGAGGAAAGCATTTCGTCATCGTCGTGCGAGTCCAGCAGAAGTAGAAGAGCCTTGAGTAAGGATGCGAGATTCAGAGGACGCATTAAGGTAAGAAACGGAGTCCCATCAGAAAATATTTCCAACGCCCTTTCACTGTGTTTACCAAAATCGTGCTTCGAGAATTCTTCCCGCTCACTGTCTGGAAGCGACCGTGAACAGTAACGTGGATTTCCTTCGGTTGTCATGATAGATGTCTTAATTATTGGATAAAGCTTGGTTGACAATGACTTTGCATATGGACTCGTAAAATAATGTTGATATGCACTATTTATTGGCAGCAGGAGGCGGTATCTACGAACTGAGCAGACCTTCGTTCGGTTGAAGTTTGATTTTTGATCATCGTTACTCCGCTTACGTAGTGTTTACTTAAGATTTAGCAAAATAAACCGTTTGTTGATGGGGGCGACGTGAACGTGGTGAGATGCACGAGGAAAGTGAAATATGCATTGCGGAGCTCGGGAGTGAGATTCTCTCCACTGGGTTTCTAAAATTGCAATTAGATTTTTAAAACATAACAGGAGATCCGTGGTAACCGATAAAATTTATATGAAGACTAGTATTTATTATGATTTTTTCCTACTACTTGAGTCTTACTGCACAAAAAGACTATTTTCATAGTGTATCGTCCGCCATTCCCTTTGAATTCGAGAAAACCGCCTTCACTCGCGGTCCTCTTAAAAGAAGATAGGAATTTAAGTGATGTTCAATCGCTTTTGAGCTAAAGTAAAATTTGGCATAAAATATAATAATACAGCAGCTGCACTGACAGCAGTGGTATTTCTCTCAGCCAATCAGAATCAAGATAAATGTTTAGCGGGAGATTAAATATTACTAATTTTTCTTTATAGATATTTTTATTTGAGAAAGATTATTTCAAAGATATCTTGGTAATTTTCATCTCTGCTCAGTTTATGTTCATCCGGTACGCCATCGATGGATTTTATTTCAGTAATTATTATCGTTTAAACCTTCGTTAACAGCAGAACTGTCAAACCGTAAGTCATTCATAATGAACTTTAAACTTTTTGTAAGTTTGTGACTGGTTAAATAACTAAGAAACGTCGTTACTTTATCGATATGGTATCTTGAGCAGTGATTGTATAGTACAAGGAAGCCAAGTAATTACAGAATTTGCTTGTTTATTCAATGCATTAATTCATTTTTCAATTTAAGGATGCCTCGAGCGTTTTCAACTCACTGTGGAGGACGAGAGTAATTGTTTTCACCGAAGTGATTGCAACTCCTATCCATTTCCATTGGTACAGGAGGAAATCAAGACAACATTTGATGTGTGAGTAAAGAATTCCCCAGAAGATTTAAGTATTTGAATCATGCAGCTATGAGCTAATTGAATGCTTACCTCTAAAAAAATGACACTTCCTATTGCCAGTTATGTTCCATAAATTTAATTACATGTATTGGAACATTTGAACGCCACACAGCGAGTTATGTTGTCCAATGGATTGTGATGAATTGAATAGGAAGTTAACATTTTTTGGATGCTAGGAATCAATAAGGGGGTAACATAACATAAAATGAGGCGTTGAACCTTCATTATCACATGTCATTCTTAATGAAGTTTCTTTGAAGTCTTCCTTACTTTTCCTTTCTCTAATTCTACTTGTCATTATTGGCACTTCTCTAAAAGACTTTCCATATTCGGTTAATTTCTTTCATTCCACTGTCTTCCTCCAGGAAATGTCAATTTCGCTTTGTATTAACTGTATAATAATTTAAAAACTCAGTATACTTCTGCAGAAGTTCAATTACAGTGCTTCTCATTGTTTGTTTTATTCCAAATTGATATGATCCTATCCGTAACATTCATTCTCTTTATCCCTCTAGTTCTCCATCATTCTGAGGCTTGTGTTCTTCCTTCCAGGTATTTTGATGCTTCGATCCCTGCTTTGTAGACTGCTCAATTCTCCTCAAATGTTTACAGCCTGTACTGAATAATTGGTTGTTTCATTATCATGGTGCGATGCGCAACTTCTTTAGCAGTCCTCGATGGCCAGGGCCATAATTATTTTGCTACCATTGATACCTCATCTTCCATCCAATACCTTGTCTATTCTTAAGTAAAGATATCAGTAAACATTCCATGTATATTCTTCTTGATCCTTTCCATATGCTATATAGGTACAAAAACCGCTTCAAAAATATTTATTCTTCAATTTTCCATTTTATTATTTTTTTCATGTACTTATGCAATCATATTACTTGTATGGTTTAGCTATTAATTTCTTTATATTCTCTATCATCAAAGCATCCACCTGTTGTCGATTTATTCAATGTACCCATCTCTTTCAGTGCATATTTCTCTTTTTCAGCATTTGTGTTAACACCTGATTGAATGGAGACCTGATAATCTGGAGAGTTTAAGAGGCCAGCTGTAGAATCCTTTTGCCTCTGATTCTAGTCAGCATTTGTGGAGCAGGATGGAGATGGCCTCTCATATCTCTCTTTTCTTTTTTTAAATCATTTTCTGTCTTTAACATGTCATTTGCCTAAACAATCAATGCTTAATTCTGCGTTTGCAATTTCCACTGTAATTGCATCAAGCCTGCTGTAGATTTTAATCAGAAAGTTGTAGAATATTTTCATAGACTTGGTCTTCCTTCGGTACTCGTTTCACTTACTAATTTACACCTCCTCCCTACTTAACATTCATGATATTTTGGGTGTCATTCAGATCCATATTTCCAGTAGACTGTCGGCTACAGGTGAAGGTTTCATGGTCAGCCCCCTTAAGGTTCTCATCGATTGCTTTGAAGCATCTCACAGTTTTTATCTGTGATTTTTATAAAACATTTCTAGAGATTTCTTGAAACATCTAACCTTTTTCGATAGAATAAAAGCTATAGTGTACAAGTTTTGATAAGGTCGAATGATTTAAAAAACCTTGTCAACCACAGTTAACATATTTGATCGTTTGCAAAAGCTACTGCGAACGCATCTGATACTAAGGCCTCTACGCACTGTAATCTGATGATGAAACTTAGAATTTAGTGCTATAGTATAAACCGAACATACAGTGCAGAGATTTTATAATATATACCATTTGCTTCCGTTTCAGGTACACCGAATTACTGTCCAGAAAAGGAATCCTACGAAGGAACGATAGCCAAGGAAGAAAAGTTTCCAGAATTCGAATGGAAAATTCGCTAAACGCGGACCAACAACTGCAAGCGGGAAAGAGTATCTCCGCTGCTATGTACAAACAAGATTGTAATGTAATACTATTGCTGTATATAATGGAACAGATAAAATAAACGATTCCCTTAAAAAGTTTTCAATTCGTATATTATTTTTCAAGGAGTAATTTTTAAGAAAGAATCTCTACACAATAATCGGATTCATTTGCTCTGCTCATCTGATTGGTTCCTGAAGCTAAGGCATTCCTTAATAATGTACGAATTATTCATTAATATTTCATAAATATTTACAATTGCAGAACACTCATCTGTGTTCTTGAATTTTTAATGATGCCTTGTGTTAATCCAATCATGTTTACAGGCGAATAAATTCATAACTGTGCTCGATAGTGCTTATGAAATCTATATTATTTTTTAATCTCTACATTAAATTCTTTGATCATATTCTAGTGCAGCTGTCATTAATTCAATTCTTATCTCCATAAATATACGGATCTTTTTATGAAGAGAACATTTAGTTTATACATTTTGCACTTAGGTGCCTGGAATACCCTTTAAATTTTTTTCCTCCTGAAGGCATAATTTAATGTAAGCAGTATTAAATTCTTATAAATAATTCATAGTATGTGCAATTATCACAACCTAATGTACATTACTTAATAAGAAATATTCAAAGAGAGGTTACAGTATCCTGTAGTTAGGTCTTTTCCCTGTAGATTTTTTTTTCACGTTATAGCCACATAATTTTACGTTTCTCTTTTTGTTTTCTTTTCCTACTTTATCCCTAGATCTTTCAATTCGTAATTATGGGATAAAAAAATCAATTAATCCATCAAATAATTTAGGTTACTAAGAACATAATTTTTTATGCCTAGTTTGAACTGAGAATTTACATCTTCCCCTTAGCCATTTACTGTGAAGTTATTACGTACACAATACGTAATATTTTTCCTTACACATATACAATTGACTTAAATTGGGTCCACTGAGATGAAAGACAGGCAGGAAGTCTTATCCGTGATATATCATGGTATAGACTCTGTTATGAACACCATCATACTTGGATGAACATAGCAACGCGTGGCCAGAAAGTTGTTTTGGCATGGCGGGTTTGGGTGGTGACCCCCGTCCTATAGGGATCGGGGTCAGGAGAGAGAGTTTTACACGGTCTTCTCCCTCGAGGCGGAAGGCAGTCTGCAGTATACGCCCATTGACGTGACGGGTGTGGGTGGGTGGGGGCGGAGGGCAATGCTCTTCGTGAACCGGCAGGCAGTGCGAGCCGCACCCGTTGCTATGAAAATCTGCGCTATCGGAAGAGAAATCGATTCTCCGACAGTCATTTTTTATGGCGGATTATTCAAGGTACTTCCCATAAATGATTCTTTCGAAAAGAATTTCTGGTATTCCGTAATCTCGATTTTACGAGTGATCATTGCATCGATGGGTTATCAATGATTGATAGTCGTTTTATTTTCATGCTATTTCTGCATTATTTCAGTGATTACTTTAATATCCCATTGTCATGTTATAATATAGGTACCAGCATACTGTCAATAGTTATACTTCATATACCTTGTATATACCAATAGCTATCTTGTTGGGAAAATGCATAATTTGAATTAGTTTCATTACTTTTTAATCTCAATAATATAATAGTATACTCTCGTTTCCCTGGGAAAATTTCGTAGTATTATATTCAATCGCGAATAAAAAAATAATAATTGAATTATACTCCAAGATGCTTTGATGATATATTAATGTATTATAAAAGGCCTAAATTTATAAAAAATTAATTTTGTGATTTATAATTTTTGTGATTATAGATAATTAACAATTGTTATTAATGTATAAATTAATTGATATTAAGATAATTGTTTTTCTATGTATTAAGAATAAATCTAAGTAGAAATAGTCAATTTATGGTCAATTACTTCCTAATTCGTTTTGCACCTTCACTTAAAAAGACGCATATGACAAGGTCCTAAATAAAACCGTCTGATATACCTTACAATTATATCAATTGATGAGGGTTTGCTGATCACTTGTAATTTTTCAAAACTGAAATACAATTTGCTACTGTTTGTGATTCTCACATACAAATATAACAAATCATAAATAATAAATGAGCAATAATTTAATGTATTCAATAAGCAATTGAATTTTTTAAAGAAAATGAGTCACCTTGTAGTAGAATCATCATGATAGTTTTGCATGATTAGCTTAATTTCAATTCATTACCAATTTTTCTCCTTAGTAAATGCTTCTTAATTAAATCCGGTGATATTGAATCAAAAATTAAATGATCAAAATGAGTGAACAATCACTATATAATGTGTGTTAATTTCATCTCTATAACGTCTACGTATAACTAAGTATAACTCTCTGTAACCTATCCCGTATAAAATCTAAGAAATATATTGATAATACTCGCTATTTTTTCTCATAATCTCCACAAAATCAATTACCATGGTCGAGTTATTAGTTACCATTTAGACTTTATCCTATAAATTCGCATCTTATATCATATGCATAGAATTAAGTAATTGAAATTACCACGAAGTAGTTATTTACGATCAGTTTCGATCATTTCCTTGACGTTCATAAAAGAGTCGAAGCATTAAGACGAGAGTCAAATTCGGCGTTGCCTAAAATTACTCATATTCATAGCGGAGCAGTAGATCCACTTGTAAATAAAAGCAAGTACGATTAAAAATAAAAAAAATCTATAAAAGTATTTTCTCACACTGATTAGCATGAGCAGACAAACCTTTACGTCGATAGCATTGACAATATCCAAGTCATACTCCTGGACTCGGTTCATTGTAGATCCTTAGATGTAGCCGTTGTTGAGGGAGGGCAAGGAGGTAATTGGAGGGACCCTATTGCCCTAAGAAGTGGACCCCCCCAGTCCCACATAGCGTGCATTGAGGTTCATCCCTGTGCCCAGGGAGCCCTCTGCTATAGGTTCTGGAGCAAGAAAACGACCTCATAGACAAGAAAGAACGAACAGCTGAGAAGTGAGAGGGCTCAGTTAGCTCACCGCTGCATAGAAGGTGAAAGTGAAGGCCCCTGAAAGAAATGCCTACGTCTGTAGACCTTGAAAGAGGCTAAGGATGAAAGTTTTGCATGCTCCCATCCCCTACAGAGAAGGTGATTTAAACATGTATAGATGTATGCACTTGCTAACTACTATTACTTGCTCAAACAGTGTTAAATTCATCATCAATAAGTGGTCTGAGGATTACGTATTCTAAATGATTCATTGTAGTTTCTTAATTTTTAATTGCACTCCTCTTAAATGATGACCATTAATTAGTCTTTGACAAATGAGTCTACTTATGACTTCAATATGATTTTTAAACAATTTAAGACAACGTCTACGATAGACTTCATAGACCAACGTCTATATAGAGTTCATTTAAATGATATAGGCTATAGTTAACTTACTACAAGGATTGTTATCTTTAGTTGAGAAGAATTGAGTACTTACGATACATTTTTGATAGGAGTAGGTTTAGAATCTTCTTCCACCTAGATTTGAAATAAATAGAATTTAAATAAGAAATGATAGTAAAATACAACTTATGGGGAGAGGATTGATGGATTCAAATGGAATATCTAGTTTCCTTAATAATTAAAGAGAAAATTATAACTATTTTATAACCAATCGTGCGTACCACAAATAATTTTTGAAAATGATATGCACAAAAGAGGAAGATAATAATAATTTGGGTTAAATATGAACAAATTCATGGAAAAATCTAAGAAGAATGGAAGTATGTAGCTAAACAAGGATATAAGAGATAACTCGTTGAATTCTTGAGAGAAATGAGAAAGAGGTATGTAAGCATTAAATTCAATAACAAAAGATGGTGAGCTAGTTACTGAAATTAACTGCTTTAAATGGTTCCTCCACAATTTTTCAAAGATATTTACTTTTAAATATCATTAATTCAAGTCAAGATCAATCGAATCTTTAATAATCCTACGATATTTCTTATTTTAATACTTTATTTCCCATACTATCAGTATTTAATTAGTTTGCCTTATTATTCTTTTATCGTAACGCATGAAAACGCACCCCTGCATTTTTAAACTGTAAAAGTATACGTGATATATATTGCTTCCTAAAAAATTTAGCACCTGTACTTTCAAAATTCCAAAGAAATCTTACGTAACTTCCTTTCTCGAATTCCCAAGGGTTCCCAGCACATACAATACGGGACGCAAGATCAACATTACTCAGCGAAATACATATTCGCGTCAGAAACATGCATGTGATGGAAGAAACTAATTCATTCACCGCACAACAATCCAAGTGCTTCCACAAAACGCGTCCGTTCCTCCTCCCGAAAAGGAGGTTGGTTTGACATGGCAGCTCTCATGGAACCACCCTGTGCATTATGCCTTCTCATTCTACATCTCCTCCATAAAAGGTTCTTATCAACTCACATCAATCATTCCTCTGCCCTAAATCGCGTCCTTCCGCCCATCAAATTCCCTACGATTCCTTTTCCACAATATTCTGCACGGCCCTACTGTAAACATCTTCCTTTCACTTTCCACTCCGTAATTGCCTTCTCCGTCTATATACGATATATATATATCCTCTAACATTCCGCTCACGACTTGAAACATTTAAGAGAGTGTAGAGCTTCCGATAAAGCACTTCGTCATGTGTGGATTGGGTTCCTCTTAAAAAGAAAAACCCTCCATGAAATTATCCTAGAGGTTCAATGCCACCGTTTCTTGAGGATGGAAGAAATCTTTTCCTTTATTTTTACGGTGTAATTTGGGGAAGAGTGCTGATAACATTCACCCTTGTAACCTCCATGACGGATGACGCGATATTAGGATTAGGGTGAACAAAATTTACTGAACGAGGGTTTGAAGTCGTGGATCAAACGATAAATTGCCTAAGGGAAGAAAATGACCTGCCAAAGTTTATCTTAGATACATGTATCCCTTGATGCGTTATTTATGCTGCTCATCTAACGCACTTAATTTACGTCAGTTACCTTAGCAACATAAGGAATTTTTTTTACTAGTTTCATATGTTTTATCTTCGATTTTTCTAAAATTGTAATGAAAATTCAAACGAATTATAACAGGATATATAAATAATTTGCATTTCAAGTGATACTTATATATATTTAAAAATTTTCATAAAAAAATTGTTAAAAGTGTATGTAAGACATACATTACGTGATGGAATTATGTTATTTGTTAATATAATAAACGAATTATGAGGATTTAACAGACGCTAAAGTTCTGTCTTATTATATAATCGTACAACGAATTTTTCCTGAAAATTCCGAATAATTTGTGAATTCCACATTAGAACATTTTATGCAATCGAATCAAACAGTCTTCAATTATCATCACTATTCAGTTTTTGACCTCAATTGCCAAATTAATACCATTGAATTTATCATTGCAGAAGTCGCTCATAATCCAGAAGAAAGAAGAAGCTTTTCCTATGAAAAAGCTTTTCCCAAGAAAATTTATCGGCAAAAAGACATTTTGCACGCCAAAACACGGATTCCGGAAGGAATGCAATTTCAGCATCACCTTTTTCCCATCTGCGAGGGAAATGAAATGCAACTCGCGTCACGGTGAATAACTTCCTCCCGCCCTCGTTGCATACGTGACGTTTACTCCCCGCTAACCCATCTAGCCGCGATTCCATCCAGGATGACTCGGTTGTTATAATACGTCCATGATCCAGTGGTGTTCGTGAGGTATTGAAATCTGAACGCCATCTGAACGGAAGAGGGTGTCTGTCTCTTTGTTGCCCTTTCTAAAAGAAGCCTCCGAAGGTTCATGTCATCCTTGTGTGTACCATCACATCTTGTCACGTGCGGAACCCATCGGTCCACGTCAGAAGGAAATTCTCACGCTATGAAAGCGACGATGATACGTTGAAAGATTCTATCAAAGTCGTCTGATTCTTGGAAGAGATTTTGCAGCAGTGTATAATCCCGGGATATTTCATTTTTCGACCTTTTATAATATTCTTATATATATATATATATATATATATATATATATATATATATATATATATATATATATATATATATATATATATATATAATTCATTACGGTAAATATTAACCAAATAAAAACTTTTCCAGTAATAATAATAGTAAAGTAATATTATAATTTATAATGAAAATTAACATTTTACCATATTGAGTTTTATACGAGACAAAATTCTCTCACAGTTTCCAGGTTAATCAATTGTAATTCTCGAGGACTTGCATTCACGTCCCGCGTGAAAAATGGTATTACGAGGAAATGTCACATTCTGATACATGACAGGGTTTCATTTTGGAATAAAAGGCAACGGAAATATTAATAAAGCCCACTATTTGAATTAACTAATATAAATAAAGACAATGCATTATTAGACACAATACAATGGACAATTAACTTACATTTCCTAACTAATTCTTTTCTTTAAATATATAGAGTGAATCGTTTTATTCCGTCAGATAGCAAAGTTGGTGGATATGATAAATATATATATATATATATATATATATATATATATATATATATATATATATATATATATATATATATATATATTATATAATGCTGTTCAGCAAATTTTGTCAGATATATATACATATATCTGACAGAATTTCAGAATTTGCTGAACAGCATTATTAGCGATAATATGGATTACGGTTACTTATCAACGTAATGTATATACAAAGAAATGAAAAATTCAAATATTTGACATAATATCATTATCTTAAAGAGCAAAAAAATATGATTCGATTTAAATTCTAAAAATGTTTCATTAAGAATAATCAACATTGTAATATTAAAAAAATTAGATGTTTCGAGTACTACGAAATCATAAATGGTGAGAAATACGAATATCTACCAGCTATATAACGTATGACTGTAAATTTAAAAATGTTTCATGAAAATTACGACGGTGAATTTTTAATAATTTCATAAATATAAATAGATCACGGATAAATTAAAGCTTTTTAAAGATAAAAGATATCACGTCCTTAAGGGTAAATTAAATGAGTATAAATGTCCTGAATAATAAACCTGGAAGTTAGTAGTTGATTCGGTCATTGAAAGTTTCTTTCCCAGAGGTAATATAAAATCTAAAATGAACAAAATGTGGAAGGACACTTATGAGACCTCATAGAGTATTGTGCAAGCCCTAGGGACTATGGAAGTAAGTAACTTCGCTCTACTTTGACCTCATCTCTGGTACGCATATGTAACTTGTAGCATACTAGAAATAAAGGCAACTTTCATGAGTTGAAAAATGTCTAGCTTACGATCATTTTTTTAAAAAGGTACTTACTATAAATCTGCTGAGTAACTTATTGCATCCAATATTAATCTCTTTAGAAAAATAAACCAATAAGTTCCAGATAAAATATTTCTTTAAGTTCGAAGCATAAAATATGACTCATGACGCAGCAAAGTTGCATTTCCTTTAGCTTCCACTAATGCATTGAAAACTCCGGGTTTGATTTATTATCAAAAGCCTCCATCATCAAAAAAGAATATATGTACTTTGTAAAAGATAGAATGACATTAATGGAAGCGAAAATACTATTCAAAACAGTTAATTCTAATTTACTCTAGAAAAAAATCGGTATATCATTTTAATGAAATCCGAATTAAAAATTGCAATTTTTATATTTAGAAAGTCATTTATAAACTATCCATTTGATTGAATTGGATATCTCGCATATAAACGATTTATCCGTTACCATGGAAAAACTAAGTTTTTAAATAATATCTTGTATAGATTCGAAAAACATTTTTTGGATTATCACAAATACATATCTTTTTTTTAGTTCTGATGTCTGTATACAAACTATGAAATATCCTCTTGAAATGTATTAAGAGTGAAGTAAAGTAAAGAAGTGAATCCATTTCAAATACAATCAATCACTAAAATTATGAACACGAGACTGACACCAGCTGATTATATTTCACACACTATCCACGAAATATATTTTCTGTCTGCAATATTATTCATCAATTACAATATATTTTATTAATCTTCAAAGCTAAATATACAAACAATGACTTTCCTTTAGGAATGATTTTTTAAAGGCTACGAAATTATTATAAAATTACCGTATTTATTAAACGTATATTATAAACATTTGTATATAAATACCGGTAGATCACTATGAATTCCTCTTAAGAAGATTGAAACTACACACTGTACGTATAGCAGGATAAAAGGAGGAGCAAAAGTTGTTTATTTCACATAGGAAACAAGTTACAGCTAGGCTACAATTTAAACGAATGACATTCGATTGAAATTATAGCAGACATAAACTCTCTATCCACTCCATATCTCGTATCTAATCCTGATAACAATAAATCTTTGTCATTGAGTAATAATCCACTAGTTCGATAAATTCTCTATTCCGACAATCTACGGCAGTCAGCCTCTCCCTTTTGAAACTCCATTGAGGAAGTGAAACTCGGCAAACGATACTCAAACTGCGTGCTTCAAACTTTCCCCAAAATATGATGAGCTTACGACTATGAGATGAGACTGATTTAATGCGGTTAGAATCACAGTGCTTACGACAGAGAAATAACACCATCACCATGGAGAAGTTGCTTTACAATTAGTTAATGTAGATCGACAGAGTTGGTAAGATAAGGAAAACAGATGCAAGTTCAGATCCCAGATTTCGGAGATGCTTGATTTGGAGAGAGATAATTCATGGCGGAGAAAGGATGTTCGACTTAATTAGTAAAATTTTGGGATATAAATCGCTAAGGATGATTTAATCAAGGTGGTCTTTAATACCGCTTTCTCCGAAGAAAGTAAATTTTCTAATTTATTAGACATCTGCCTTTCTGTTACAGATGTTTTACTTCAAATTATCTTATAACGGTTCATCTCAAATTATTTAACATCTTTTCCGAGTCACAGTACACGATAAACTGCTATATAATTTAATATTTAACGTTCAGCAAATTTCGACATGAATTATAAAATGAATTCCTTCATTTGGGATGAGAATCAATTTTTTTACGAATAATTTCAATTGAATCTCAAATTAAGGATGATTGAATGATTTTATTTTTAGATCTTAATTAACTTTACAACTCAAGTCTTCCTTTTAATATATTTCTTAATTTTCTGATGATATCTATTTTTTTATTTCTTCTAATCTTCCAGTATCGTATTTTTTTCTTAGTTAATTTACTGATTGGTTTTTAAGCTTTGAATTAAATTCTGTTCGATTAAAACTATTCAAATACTTCAATTATTAAATAGAAATTTAGTAAATCTAGAGGTTTAACGGATTGAACTCTTTTCTGACTAACTTGGCTATGGGATTATTAATGTAATAATGTCCAAAGCTAAAATTGTTACATCTTACATACGGAAGTATAACTTCCATAGCTATTTTGGAAACTTTATGAAGATCAAGAGAAAAAAATAACGCTAAAAAATCTCTATACTCAATAGAAAATGAACAGATCTAGCTCCACAAAAGTCTCAAGTACCCCTTTATTAGGCATTATTATCAGAACTTTTGACTAAAATTTAGGATTGAACTAGATTGTATAAATGTGTTACTAAAGGTCATCCACCCAAACCGATAAGCTTTTTAATAACCTGGATAGTATCAACAAGCGTAGATAATCGATTTGAAAACCACATCACTCTCAAGATTAACCAATGTAAATTAACAAATTAGTATGAGATTCAGCGGAGTGGAAATTATTGGCTGAAAAATTCGAGAGTAAATTTGAGCTACAGACGAGATAGTGAAAAAATGAAAGTTTGAGGTGCATTTCCTCTATCATCTACACTTTCATATTTTAGATTATTATAATATTTTCGGAATAAGATCTTGATAAAGTCATCTTTACAACGTGGAATCCATGTTATACTTTATCGATGAAATTTTTCGTGAGATTGTTCACAATCAGTATAGAAACTCCGTAAGAGATTAAATCTTTATGAATTTTTCACCTAAAATTCTAAAAGTTCGAGGATGGAAATCTCCAATAGAACAGCAAAAAAATCGACGTTTGATAGGTGTCGTATCGAGAAAAAGATATGGCGTGCGTAAGGCAATAAGTTCGGATAAAAATCGCAACGATAAATCGGTGACCCTTGTAAAGTATGCTTTTTTGACACAGGACGGGAATTGTCGGAGAGGAGAAGATTGAGACCTAAGTTGAATTTGGTCCATAAACTCTGAAGTTATGGATTCTGGAGGATGTAGTAGGTCTTGTGAGGCCTTGGCACAAGATCGAGAGCTACGAAAAAAATCGGAGAAGTGGATGGGGAAACTAGTTTCTTCAGAAACTCATTTTCTCTCGAAAGGTAAGCGCTGTAGTAACTGGATAAGAACATAGAAAGGTGCATGGCCTTCCATAACCCGAAAGGTTACAGTTGCTACGTAAGCGTACAGCAGTAGAGGCTTCTTTAAACCTTCTTACAATTATTCCATTGCATTTACCGCAATTAATTAGAATGCTGATATGATTTCGAATTGTGTTTCAATACTCAATAAGGAAATAATTTAGGAGTATTGAGGAATTAACTTGTTTATTCAAACTAATTTCTTTATAACAGCAATACCTACTTCTACTGATGTAAATCATTTAACTATTTTCCGTTAGAGATTAAAATTTCTCGGAAAATATTACTGAATGACTTAAGAATGAATAAAGGAACTTAGAATTGATGCCAAAATTTACGAGAAATTTCCATCTTTTAATACTCTCCATTTATTTCAAAGTGTGGAAGGATGAAGAAATATAAAAAAGGATCTCTAATCGAACATCATATCTTCTCAAAATCGTTATCGGTAACTATGCACTCTCTATTGTTAAGTGACCCGAATTCGGAACATCTCGTTTCGCATGTTGGTCCTTTCATACTTTCATGATGATTCAACCCTTTGGAAATATTTTATCGACTTCATCCTTCTTACACCTCAACAACATACTCTGATTTTATACGTTATATTATCTTCAGAAAATTATTATCTTTGGAAAATTGATCCAGAATCAATATATAACGTAAAGATTAAACTCCTGACGCTTATACGCTGAAACACAATAAAAGAGTTTTACAGATTTATGATCCTTTACTAAATTAATGCTGTAACACAGATATTATGGAGGATTAAAGTTTATCATGCTTGAAATATTGGACGATAGTGAGGAATGTACGAGAAATTCCAGACTGATACTCATATATTTACTTTCTTTAAAATTTAAAGCGTTTGATCTATAGTATCGTATATAGTATAGCACCAGAGAAAATAATCCTACGTTTTATAAACAGATCCATATAGAAGGAACGCTCAGAAGTATACTAGCCTACTTTCATAGATTAAACTGCAATTCTGATTTTTTCGCAATATTATTTTTCGAGCTCTCTTAAAATGAAAGAAATGGAAATATCAGGAAAGGTTTACAGGTTGAATTAACCCACGAAAATAATTGGACCATCGAGAATAATTAGGAAATGAAAGTATTAAAATATTTTCGTGTAAAATTCTGTATATTCGTAAAAATCTACGTTAATTAAATTTCAAGCCGGTGACGTTTTTTGAGTAAGGAGGAGGATTAAATGCCAATGAAAATTAAAATAAGCGTGGAAAGATATTGATTTAAGCAATAAAAGAAAGCGAGAAGGCGTGTGAGAAAGGCCTTAAAGCGGATGGATTGCAGACTTATGGCGAAAAGGATGCTGGGAAACAGACGCAGAAGACAGATTAGAGAAGATACGTCACTAACAATTTATTTTATATAACATTCATCTAAGAAGATATCCTAAAGAGGAATCAAACCCAATTCACTCAAATGTGAATATTTATACTGATAAATTGGAAACCAATAATAATAGATGCCTAAATGCCCCATTAATAAAACGTTTTTACTTTAAATTTAATAAAAATTTCAAACAAAAAAACTTTTAATTAAAAAATGTCGGTAACGTGAGATTAATTACAGATACTTGGATATTAAATTAAATAAATCGATTCGATATGTTTGCGTTTTAAGCTTTTGATGTGGTAAAATAAATTTTTATATTCGGAAAATACACGTACAGTTAATCTTATACTTTTAATTAAGCTGATTTTAATAAGATAATATTTATATTAAAATAATAAAATTATTGAATATTTTCGTAATTCTACGAATAGCTATTACCCATCTTTTCTGTGCTTTTCGTGTTTTATGATTTTAAATTTATATATCAAACATTTATCCATTTGGAAATCGATCCGTATTTTTATCCGATACAAATCTTTTAAGTGTACCATTACCGTTCTGTTCACATCCTTACAGCGTCCCAATCTAATAACTGTATTATCACAGGAGTCTTCTTCAGAAAAGCTTGAAATTCATTATCATTGTGTAAGTATTGGTACAGATTAAATTATCTTTCGAACCCGTGGCTACGAGGTTTACTCACTTTCATGTGTTCTTTTATGGAAAATTAAAATAGGAATCCTAATTTTTCTAACCACCCAACTGAAATAGGTTCCTCTTTAGACCCTTTGAGCCACTTATATTCACATGAATCACACATTAATCCACCAGAATGTCAATAAGTAATAATTATTTCCTCACTCTCTATGCATATACCTGAGCTTCAGAAGAACCTATGACCATTAAGTTTCGGTGCATATTTTCGTCATAAATTTAGATTAAGTCCATTAAAAAAAAAAACAAGAGCCTTTCCATGAAAACGAATGCATCGGATTTGACGCTTTGGTCAAAATCAGGTTCGACTGTCTCGTGTAATGATGATTCCGATGCGAGAGATTTGGCTTGTGCCGTATTGAATGAGGATTAAATACTCGGTGCTTTCGTTCTCCTAGCGTGCAGTCTCTATATCTCGCGTTCATCCAGATCGGTCTCTCCTCTAATCCCGCTCCGTCATATTTCAAGATCAGCCGCGTGAAAAATTACCCTTTTGCCTTGCGGAAGCGATCGAAGCGTGGAAAATTTCCAAAAATTAGATTCGTCTTCCGCCTGACCTCGGCTGTCCATTTAGCATCACTTGATGGACGAATGATGCGTGATCTGTACCGAAGAGCGGTGCTCTCGATTCGGCTGAGGGAAAATTTCGGTAATCCGATCGATCTAAAAATGCTATGAATTACCAAGTTTTTGAAACTTTTGCAGTAAGTATTTTTTCTACATTCCATTCTATTCCTCTACCTCTTCATCTACATGATTACCTTGCAAGCCACCTTACGGCGTGTGGCAGGGGATGTAAACATCTAAAGCTATAACTTTAGCCTATTACAGTCATGCGCTGTAAGTAAAATTTTGAAAGTTAACACGATTTTTCCTAGATATTTCTCTTAAATTTGTAGTTAAAAGAATTTAATTTCAAATTTTGAGGGAGGGGAAAAGAAAAAAGGTTGAAATATGAAATTATTTGACGTTATAGCCTTTCGAGATAAAAAGTTAGAGCTTGTGCGTAATTTATTTCGTAAATATAAATCATTCTTATATAAATTATTTATGATAAACCTTACTTGATCAGGAGTTGATGTAAATTACATCAATATATTGGTCCAGTCTTTGACTTCAAAGTTGGGATTACGAATCGTATTAACCCAATTTGCTTAAGAGGTTACCTTAAAGTATACTTATTTATCTTCCTACTCGTACACAGTAATCTGTTTGGAATAAATAATTATATTCATACCACTTTTACTGAAACGTTCGCAGAAGAACATTAAAAATGTTAAAAAATATACCTTGTTCCGTATATTTTAAAAATATTCTTACTCGTACTAATTAAGCACGTTTGAAATTATTAAATCGTTTATAAATTAAATAAAAAAGGATAAATTTAACATTGGTAAAAAAACACTCAGATAATAGTTGGGAGCAGGTTAAAATTAATCAATGAAATAGGTCAAATACCTTGAGTTCTTTGGGATTACGAGTATATTATAATTGGGTAAGGTTTTCATGGAGAATTTAGTGCGATATTATCAGATAAAACTCATCTGTTACATGCGTAAATAATATTTGATATGAAAAATAACAATTAAATATTGGAGGATTTATTGAGCTATTATAAAGGACGTTATGAATGAATGTTACAGATCCACCGTGGCTTAGAGATAAATAAATATTTACATAAATACTACAGTAAGGAGAAATTTGATAAAAGCTGACCTTTTTTTTCCTTTGGCTTCAATGCAAAGGTAGAAGTTAAATTTGATCTCCATAATGAGATGAAAGAATAGTATAACAACGACACCAAGAGTAGAGGTTTGCCCGGAAAAATCATCTTTGACAAAAGACTTAGGACATTGACTCTGTGAGTCGAAACCATGGTCGTTATAAATAATAGAGTACACTTTTGTATTTTTTTCCTTACCTTTGTTCCCGCTGGAGCTCCACCACGAAGTCACTGTCCCAAGCGTTTGAATCCGTTCTCGGATGAAGATTAGAAAAGGTTGTAATTCCTTACGGGTGAAGGCACCTTCATATGGTAAAAGAAAAAAAAACATTAGAACACAATCATTTCATATACAGTCTTTTAAAATATAATGTTCTTTATTCAAAATTATTAATTAAGTGTGAAACTCATTCTTAACAGATCACTCCTGTATTTAACTCTAAAGAATGAATCATACGTGAATAATAAATAATAAAATTAATAAAAAAGTGGTGGATATTAGAGTTGAAACAAGTACAGCATTAGCTCTCAGAATTTCCGTAAGTTTCGCATGGTAATTAAAAAATTACTTTTTTGTCCAAATGTTTATAAATATTTAAGGTTGTCTCCAATAAGGTATATTTTTAATTAACATGTTCTTTATGCGTAAATTACGAACATTACTCTATCAATTTGAAATATCTTTGCATATCTTGTGTATTAGTAAATAACGGAATATTAGCCAATAATATTAATAAGACAAAATTCTATAATCAATATTGTACCTTGAGGTACTCGTGATATTTCACGTATAACTTTAATCGACATTTTAGCTTAAAGACTGCTTAAATAATACCGCAATATCCATCCGCAGAGGTGCTTCACGCGATTAAAGTAGTAATTTTAATTTTCCTCGACTATGGAAAACTCCTTCTTCGTAATCTTTGCATGCCGATTCCCAACTCTCTCGGTATCTCTAGTTCTAAGCATTTTTCCACCTCTTTCATCCCTCACACTCTCAATTCCATCGTCTCCCGTTTCGCTATGCTTTTGTTTCTCCAAACCCTAAGGCGTTTTAGGAGGAGTGATATTACAGACCTCTAACAATCGATTCCCCAAGTGAACAGAACCAGATGCTGCGGACAACGACTCCGTATACTCGTGAAATTCCGAAAGGAATCTTATGTAATATATGAGAACAATTATTGCGCGGGTGAGAATTTATATCCAACTAATTTCGTGAAAGTTCCAAGAGAAAGATATATGGCGTCCGTTTTTATTTCATTATTTCCGTGTATCATCAATCGCGGAGGAAAATTCCAGCCACTATGGTAAATTCTAACCAATAAGAAAAAGGAAGTAAAATCAATGCTATAATATAGTTCTCCAATAATATCTTTTTTTACCTTCAGATTTAAATATAATACCGAATGGTAAACAGATAATTTTTTCCTTTAGATGATACAAATATTTCCTCTCTAAAATACTAATTTGTTAGAATAATATGATTAAGAAACTAAATTTTAGATTTCACACTAGAATGACATTATAAATCAATTTGACGAGTAGTGATTAGTTATATATCTGGTTTTAACTAATCACTATTCCATTCAAATAAAGATATAATAATATCTATTTTAATGGTATAAAAATTATTTTAAACAATTATTATCTTAATATTTCAATAATAAATTTATATAAATGAAGTAGTTATAGAGATCCGACGACCCTGAATACTAAAATTTTTATTTTTGTCCATTTTGAATAAAAATACATAAAATAAAACTTTATTTTGGAGAAGCATCCATCGTATAACATACATTTTCCCGGTAGAACGTTTATCTGGACTCGTGTTTTGTAATTTGGCTGAAATCCAATTAAAGGCTAACATATTAATTTAATTAAAAAAATTTAATTGGGTATAGCAAAATGAGAAATAAAAATTAATAAATGGAATCAAGCCATTTAACGTATCTCAGTGAATAAGACCTCAGATAATCCTAAACATAATATCCGATTCCATAGTTATACGTATCACTTATCCTTATCTTCCTTACAGCTAAGAAATTATTATAGAGAGTAGATGCCACTTTTTATAAAATATTGCTGAGAATTACAGATAATCAAACTCTTTGAGCATTGAATAATAACAAGAATGGATTCACACGCTTGTGCACTAATTTTCGCGAGTATGAATCCTTTAAAATCAACCGTTCAGCCCCAAACATTCCACCTAAATTCACATCCAACAGAACTGGAATCTGAATCACCGATTCCATCTCGCGAAAAAAATAACCAATTCGCAATGTCACGATCGTCAAATTCCGTAGCCTCGGAGTATTTAATCCAATCGGAAACATACGTTCCGTACATCCATCGCGTAAGCGACCGACTCAAAACGATTCGAAAAAAAATTCAATCTACACGTGCAGAGAGATGGAAAAAGGGAGTGAGAGATTTTCATCTTCCCCTGAGGAGGTCAAAGGTGACTGACGAGCGATCGACATGGTATTTGCGAGCATCTCCCCTTTAACGCAATCATCCACTGTTGAGGTCTGGAATCTCGTCAAATGAGAGTTCAAATCGAATCATCACACTTTCCTCCCACCTCCATTTACACCACCACCTTCCCTTATTCAATCAACGTGGAGCGAAATAAAATTCGCGATAAATGAATCCGGATTTTCGTCGACTTTCTCTCCGCGCGCACCGTCAAATGCCCCCCGTCGAATGCTCCGTCTCGTTCCCCATTTTACTACCCCTTTCCGCTCCCGCTTTTTCTCTCCCGTTCTCTTTGATCTACTCCGCTGGGAAATCGGCTGTAGGGCTTCCTCTTTCGGTTATCCCTCTCCCTCTGAACCCCTTTCTCTACTCTTTTAACGGGAATTTCTTCGGCGCAAACTTGCGTGTATTACCGCCGGAGAGTTTTCGATGCTCGGGAATTTTCCGCTAAAACTTTGCCGTGCTATTCGCGAAGTTATTTCCGTCGATCGAGAGAGATGAAGGTCGAAAATCGAGAGAAGGCTCATTAGAGTCACGGTTTAATGAACTAAAGAGCCTCTCGGCGGAATTATCGAGGCGAACTGGTGCTGAAGGCAGTTGATTGACGCCGCCGATGTTTTGATGCGCGGTTGTCGAAATTGAGCGTGAACGGCTGGATTTGCGATTATCTGCGTGGATAAACCCACGAGGTGATTCCTTATGGGGTGAAAATGCGGAAAATTAAGAAATTAATTATATTTTTCATTAAAATTGTCTCCTTTCAAAAGCGTGCTGTCTCGAAAGGATGGAGTGAAGGGAGTGTGGCGTTTGGCTTCTCCCGAGAGATATTTCGCTCGACGAAGATGTTGCGATTCTCTTAAAAAGAGAGGATAAAATGTATGAAAATGCATAACCCGCATACAGTAACATAAATCTAGCTCGAAACTTGTTTGAAATTTTTGCTTAAGGAATAGGACAAAATGATCCTAAAATTAATCAGAGATTATATTTATGAGTCTCTTCCACTTAAACGAATACACATTTCTGGCTTGCATCGTTACTATACATTTTATGGTTAATTTAACATATAAAGATGGAAAATTTGATGAGCTACAAAGTATGAAAATTAAAAAATAAGATACTTATAAATAAATACACCCTTTGCGAAAACAACGAACTATATTTGTAAAAGAAATTCTGAATTAGCATATGAATATTATTGGTAATGATTCTTCGTAAGTCGTTGTTTTAACATTATTCTAACGAAATATCGCAAAATATATATACATACAAATATGAATAAAAAATTTTATTAGGTGGTAAAGTTCTGAAACAGGTTATAATAATTTTCAATATATGTACAAATATATATAATTTGTGTACATAGCCATTTAACACAGCACGGTTTCCATGGAGAATAAGACTAGAAGCAGCTTTTTTATCTATTCTACGATATTCATTTGTCTATCAAAATGTCTTTTATAAATAAAGATTTGGAGCTATGTGAGCAGTATGGTCATTTCCAGCACGTGGGCTTACTGTAGCAATAATCCTCTTCCCCATCATAATTCTTAACCCTTTCATCAATTCAATGAAAGAAAAATTATCCATTCTTCGTTGAGATTACATTCGAAAACATCGCAAAAATACGAGGAAAATAGTCGATTGTTATCCAATACGAGTTATAATGGCCATTGAATTTCATACACCATTCTGATCTCATAAAATCAAACACATCACGATATCATTGTGGGAATGAGCGACAAAAGACGTCATCAAACCCACTCTGATATTAAGTCAATCGACGTTGAAACGGTGCCAATCCAGATTACGGCAGCCGCTATTGAGTCGCGTGGGGTCGGACCAGTCGACCTTCGAATTGGCTGAATAACGCTAATGAAGTCGCGGAAAAATATATATCATTCGGAAAAAAGAGGGTGTGGGAGTGGAGAGTCCCCAAAACGGAATGATTGAAAATCAGGGAACCGGTCGTCCTTTCGAAGTGAGCAAATAAAAAACCTCTCAGCATTGAATCGTGTCACGATTGATCGGAAAAATCAATGGGTTTCTTCGAAGGAAAATAGCGTCCTTTCTCTTGACCGTGAATTTCAGGGCTTTTATGTTTTCCTCTCGTACGTTTTAATTCCAATGAGATCGCATTGAAGGCTTGAGTGATTTACAATCGGCTGTTTCCATGGCTCTTGTTTATCGCGTCCCATCGCTCTGATTGGTTTATTGGTTACGCGATCGTAAACACGCAATCCATTGCGAATGAAATCGGAAAATTGAGTAGTTTAATGAAAAAAAGAATCGAATGAATTTGCAAATACTGGATTAATTTCCTTCGTTTCTGAGATATAATTGATGACAGTATTAGTTAAGAATAGGGATCGATTAACATATTTACCTTTCGTCGTTCTTCGAATGTATATAAGAATAGTTTTATTATATACATATAACACTCAGAAAACTGACCAGCAATTTTGGCATGCATCACCTAACACACAAATAAAAAATCTAATTTTTCCTTCTCCTTGGAATTTCTTATGTAATCTTTTGCATATTCGTCATAAATCACAAGTCACAAAATACGAATACTTTGTAAGTGTTTAAAAATCTCATTACGAGCTTTTTTGATTGAATTTACTAAGAAATATATTAACTCCATGATTTTGAGGAGAGAGTTTGGAAACATTTTTTATCACACTGAAAGCCTTGTGAGCCACCAGAAGATAAGTATTAAGCTATAACCGAAATAGTAAGAGATCCTTTTTCCTTATTTTAATCATAACCAATTCGTAATAGTAATACAATAACTTAGCCTAAAATTAATAAAAGGTCATAAAAATCAAGAAAACCTTTTCTGGAAAGAAGAGAGAATCTAATTCCATGAAATATCAACCCAGTTTTTAGTTAGATGTTTTCTTTAAGCCAAGCCCATTTTAGCGTCACCGCATAAATAGCTTCCTGTAAAAAGTTTTCGATTTTCGCGAAGTTTATTTGAGGCATGTTAATTTAAGAAACAAGCTCAAAACACTAAGGTCAAGGTCATTGGGCATTACCTCGTTAATATAAACTACCATTAAATCACTGAATTGTTTTTCGAAAAACGACTTTCAAAGTCTCTCAATTCCAAAAACTCATCGATATAATAAACAAAAACTGTGCAAATGTTTTTGAACTATATAGGCAGGAAAAAAATGCACCATTAAACATTTTTCTCTTTCGCGCAAACTTATGACAAGAAAAATCGGCATTTTGAGAACAATCCAAGTTTGGCGTTTGAAAGTACGATCTTAAACTTGGGCTTGTAGTTCACAACCCCTCACCGCACACTATTTTCGGCTTGGAATGCCTTGATTTAGATGGATAATTCGAGGAAAACAATTCCTCTTGGCGGAATATTCCAAGGCTACCCAAGCGGGCTTTTCATTCTCATGCGAATTCCTTTGCCTTGCACGCATTTAGGTAAGAGAAATGCCTATTCTTAAAATTTCGCGAAAAAAAATTAATTCGGATGAATTAAAATATTTAAAATCTTTTTTAAAAATCACAAGAGTAATTTAGAATTTGCAAAAAAAGGGAATATAATTTAAATTAATACTATCAAAAATTATATATCAATAATACAAACATTTAACCATAAAATTATGAAAACAATTACAAATCTATTAGATTTTGACAATAATAAAATAATATGGTTATTATATACATATATTACATCGATTCTATTTATCTGAAGAAAATAATTATATAATTATCTGTAAATGCTCGCTTCGAGGCGGGATTCGCTCAGGGAACAAAAAGGGAACAGAAATAAAACGAAGTCCTTACTTCCAACACCGAACTTTTATTCGGCACTCCTGCCCTCCTCGCGTTCCTCTTACCAACTGCCCACTGCCCTCCAAAATCCCCCAAAAGAGAGAGAAGGGCATACATCACATTAAGATTGTTTATAGGCCAGAGACGCTGCAGCTGAAGAAGTTAGAAGGATAGGGATGGGGTAAGGGTGAAGTGGTGAGTAAATGAGAAAGTGTGAGAAGAGGAGGGTCATCGCCTCTGACAGGGGTCCTAGGGAAATATGAGCGCCCTTGAATACTTACACCATCCCCCCACTAAAGAGAGTTGCAGTATCAGCTGCAACTCTTTACACATTTAAACTTCATAAATGTCTTAATTTTCAACACAGAATTCTAGCGGTCCAACGGTTTACAAACAATATTCAGCAATAAAATTGCAATCGCACATTCTTGATATGTTTCTTATTTTGAACAGTCACTGAGGGAAGAATAAGTGGTCCTTTCGTTAGCACTAAAACTTAAAAAAAACAGAAAAGAAAAAAAACTCATTAAGATTCATTTTTCCTCCTAGCCCTAAGAAAATAGGGAGAACGCTGGGGCTGCGGGGTAGGCGTGGACAAGCTAATCTCAGTGTTTTTCAGACAGGGCACTCCAGGTTCCGACGAGTCGCTCGGCAGCTGTCCACGAGATCTCAATAAATATGGACTGCGTGGCGGGGGTTTGTCTGTAATGAATGCCGAAGGAATTTCCAAGTCGGCTCGGTCTGTTTCTCCTCGTGACGTCACATCGTCCAAAATCCCATTTGGTCTTGGAGGCGCCAGACTCGTCAGCGACCTCCGCGCGAAGTCCTCGGAAATAATGTCTTCTGGGTCCTCGCTGGGAGTTGGTAAAAGAGAGGGAGGGGATTGGTTGATTCTTTGTGAGGGCGCCGCTGAGGTGGAGGGAGAATGCAACTCTTCAAGCTCATCCATCTCCCGTGCACCATCATCTTTGCGTGGCCTTCCCTTTCGTCGCTTCATATTATGGTTAGCAGAAATTGGGGGAACCCCACCACAATATGCCTTTACTTGGTTCTTATGGACAACTAATTGACGAAAAGGGAGTTTCAATAGAATATTAGCGGGGGAAAGCACATCTAAAACTTCGTAAGGGCCCTTCCACGGGCGGTGGAATTTCCTTACTTTGCCCGCCTTAACGCAAGGGTCGCTTAGATAAACCCAATCTCCCTTCTTATATTCCATTTCCCTAACGCCTTGGTTGTAGTATTGTGCCTGTTTCTCCCGAGCTTGCCTGCAATTCTTACGAGATTTATCCCATATCATCGTAAGTTTCCTCCTCAATTCAGGCACGTGTTTATCTCCCCAGCTCTTCTCGCGTCTTTCGAAGCACTCGAATGGTGACCGCATTTCACATCGCGGAGGAATTGTTTCCGCGTTAACTAATCGTACGCTAACCCCGTTTACTTCCTGTGGATGATGAAAATCATCCCGATCGGTCGGTTCTGCTTTCCGTCGCGTACCCTTCTTGCCTTGCGTCACCCATACGTGCTGTCCTACAATAATCGTACCCTTACTCATGTCAATTTTTGCCCCATTTTTTTTCAAAAAATCTAAACCTAAAATGCCATCGAAGCCACCCGCGTCGTGCACTACCTGCATCTTAGCCCGATACATTTGTTTGCCTACGTGAAATTGAATTAATTTCTCCCCGTAATTTTTCACTAATCCTCCGGTAATTCCTTTAATTCTGTACGATGACCGGCCTATGTCTCGTAACCCACAAACCTCTCGCAAAATAAGGGACACTTGTGCACCGGTATCGACTAAAAATCTGTACTCGCCTCCCCCAACTCGCACCATTGCCACCAAATCTCTCATCGCCTTTGTGTGCTCCACTCGGGGCAAGAAGGCGTCTATAAGGGGCTGGTTTCGGTGGCTACGCCAACACCCCTCGTCGTTCAAATTCCTCTGCTGATGACGTATCGGTGGTCGAGAAGCGCAACTCCGGGCGAAGTGTCCCGTGCGTCCGCAGGTGAAGCAACGTCGTCCTCTTGGACACTGCCGTGCGAAGTGTCCCATCTGCCTGCAGGAAAAACAAACTTGCTCTCTCGTAACACGGAAAACTCTCCTCAATGGGTTCCCGGTATCCACTCTTCTCTCGACTTCATCTATTCGTACCGCCTGTCGAACAGCTTCGTCGAGGGTCTCCGGTGCTGTTAGTCGGACTTGCCGGCTCAGTTCTCCCGGTAGTCCATTGAGGAAGGCGTCAAGTGCCCGTTGATCGGCTTCATGCCGCACTGCGGCGACGTAATCTGCGGTCCCCGCTGCTTCGTAGGTGTGAGCGTTGATGGTGCGGATTCTATCAGCAAAACCCTCAACGTCGTCAGCAGCTCCCATCCGGATCGACGCAAGCTTTTCTCGATAAAAACGGGCGCTTTTCTTCGTCTTAAACCTCTCCTCCCAACCGAAGAGAAGCAACGTGCAGCTTCTCGGTGTCGCCCCATCCACTCAGTTCTGCAGTTTTCTCAATCTTCTCAAAAAAAGACGTGACTCCTTTCGACTCTCCCGAAAAGACATCCACAAGAGAAATCAGGGCGAAGTTCTTTCTTGGCGCAACCTCCGTCTCACCACTTCCGAGTGACCGCCTCAAACTCGCATTTTCCCGATTAAGCTCTTTAATCCTCGAGCTGAGCTCGTCAATCGCCTCCTGGAGATTCACTTCCCGGTCCCCAAAACTCACACGGGATGCCATGACTTGTCCTTTTCCGATTTATTTGTTCCCTGAGAGCAGGCCTGAATCCCACTTCTGACACCAAATTGTAAATGCTCGCTTCGAGGCGGGATTCGCTCAGGGAACAAAAAGGGAACAGAAATAAAACGAAGTCCTTACTTCCAACACCGAACTTTTATTCGGCACTCCTGCCCTCCTCGCGTTCCTCTTACCAACTGCCCACTGCCCTCCAAAATCCCCCAAAAGAGAGAGAAGGGCATACATCACATTAAGATTGTTTATAGGCCAGAGACGCTGCAGCTGAAGAAGTTAGAAGGATAGGGATGGGGTAAGGGTGAAGTGGTGAGTAAATGAGAAAGTGTGAGAAGAGGAGGGTCATCGCCTCTGACAGGGGTCCTAGGGAAATATGAGCGCCCTTGAATACTTACATATCTAATCTAAGCTCTTCCCCTCTTTATAGCGTTCATCGATGCAAAAAACTGTCAAATGTACGCATTCTTCTTTGGATTGAGCGAATTTATGTATCAGATACAGAATTTCCCAAAATTCCTTAAGTTATCTTACACAAGTATAACTTATTATTATGAATTATGAGTATGAGTGATCTTTAACTATTTTTAATAACTTAGCTATTGTAAATAATATTTGAACCTTTCTAGCATTGGGCGTGTTTCATATCAATATTAACAAGAACGACGAAAGCAATCCTGTGTGAAATCCGACAGTAAGATAGTATATCCATATTATCCGATTTTCTATCAACAGCCTAAATAGAAATGATTCTTAAGTGTATACCATTTCACCAAAGGCATCTTTATGCGATGTAGTGCATATCTTAAAAAATAAAAGGCACAGATTTCTATGGGGACAATTTATCGCCGTGCTGTTGTACTATTTCAAAAAGTACCTTATTTAATAGAATTTTAAAATTAGACTAGAATCATAAAATTTATAAATTTCGATAGTATATTTACTTCCAAATAAAATTTTATTATCATTTAAATGACTTTTTATAAAATTACGCTCCATGTTCGTGAGAAGGATTCTAATAAGCTCAGCCAAATAAAAAATATTAGGGTCATTCAAAAATTCTTCGTCGGACTTTTGATCTACATTGTTTGTTTATCCAGCATCCTTCTATCGGTCTATCAAGAGCCTTTGACAATACCTCCATTACATACTTTATTCAATCCCGCTCTTCGATCTCAACGGGTCCATTCGCCGCTGAGTTAAGCGATCCGCTTGACGACTGAGCTATTTTATCCTCTGCATTCCTCCAGAGGCACTCAGGGATACTCTCCCGAGTTTTCCTATCTATTTTGAACCCAAGTTGCTACGCTAAACTTTCCGAGAACTCCAGTAATTCTCTCGGAAGTACAGGAGAATGGCTTCGAATGCTCTCTATCGAGATGATTCTCGCCTCGGGATTTTTTTAAGCGCCTCTTTTTACTTCATGGCTCTTTTAAGCGAAGATTCCGCTCACTCCTGCCAGCGCCCCTCGCGGTGGAATCGGGTATTCTAATAGAGGCAATTGCAATACCAATCACTACCCACTTTTTAGGATTCAAAGCCACAGGAGTCCTTGAGGGAAACTATTTCGTTGGAAACCATTCTCCTTCCAAAAAAGTATTAGACGAAGATACAATTAAATTAATTAAAACATTTAAGTATTAATTAATGATTGTAAAATTAAAATCTATAGTAATATAATTTGCAAAGTAAACTTAGAAGGAGAGATGATACATAAAATGACTACAAGTAGAATTAACAAGAAATAATAAATAAAATAGAAAAACTATTCAATACTTCGTCAAGTGTAATTATTCTTGACCCCTAAATTTTGTCTTTCAAATACTTCTTTATTAGTGTTCAACTGCAGTGTTCATAAATTAAAATCATGATTGAAATGCACATAATTCAGATTTTTCTTTTTTCTATTGAAGAAGTCGCTTGTAAAATAACTTTTACTAGGACTTTAAGTTTTTAAATATTATTTGCTAACATACTATTTGACCTCTATTCGGATAAAGAAGGAAAGGAAAATAAATTTTAATATTTATTGCTCCAGTGCTTTTCCAAATATCTCCATGCCATTCAGAATAGTTTATAAACCCAATTAATAGCCAATTAGTCTCCTTAAAATGCTGATGATGATACCATTGAGTGAGTTAATTACTTGTGCTCGAACGTACATGAATGCTCCTAGCGAGATGAAATAAAATTGACTGTGCTGCTTGATTGGATTGATGAAAGGATTGATCACAGCACCACTTCTTAAAATATTTGAATTTATAATGAGAGGATTGCTTTTAAAGAGGATGTTTGAAGCATCTAATTCCAGCAAATCAAAAAGGAATTACCTATAGATTAAATTAGATCCTGTATTTGACGCAGCAAAAATATTGCAAGAAACATAAGACAATTATCTTATTCTATATTTTTAAGAGAAGATCTAATTCACCTTCTAGCCATGGAATACCAAAATTTTAGACGTCATAAAATTATTTATTTTAGACAGCAATTCTCAAGAATACTTGTAATGTACTGACTGACAGAAGAACTGCTAACTTTTTCACCCCTATATTCTCTCCAAAGAATCTAACTGGACGTAATAAGATGACCAAAAAACAACTTACTCCTTACCTTGTTACTCTTCCGTTACCTTTATTACAAACTAGATTACATCATGACACAAAATTCTACTCATATCCTATAATTAACCCTTAGAATTTCATCAATCGAAACTTTTTTGCCTCTGTCATTCTAATTTATACTCGTTCTATATAATTTTCTTAGGTATCTCTCCTCTTTCAACCATCCAATTTCTTTAGGTTTATTTACTCAGTCAAAACCCGTTTCTGTCTCGTAATTTTTCCTTCCATTTTTCGTTTGTTCTCCCATCAACCGAGTTTAATTTTTTTCCTACCGCTCCCGCATCTCAAAAGTCCTTGAATTCACTGCAGTTCGTCTCACTTGATGCACAAGTTTCAATTCCATCCAACGAGACTTAAACCAAGGATTTTACAGGCCTTGCACCTTTAGCCAATTTCAAGGTACTTCTTCGAAGCAGCTTATGTTCCCCTCTGATTGTCTTGGAAGACGAATGAGTAACGAACCAATCGAAGCGTTTCAAATGAAGGGGGAGTTAATGATCCAACGATTAAAGAAACGAAATAATTCACTCACATTTTCTACACATACGTTTACACAGCTTTTCAATAAGCCACGTTTTAAGGTATATCAGGAACGATTTTTGATTCGACTTATCTTGATTGGATGTCAAGATCCTTCTTAACTCACTCTTATAACTTTGTCGTTCAAAATTGCAATCGTATTAAATATTTTACGTGATCTACAAATATGCAACTTCGGAAAATTTCATAATTATTATTAAAAATAGGCCAAAATATGACTATGTGTCCGGTGGCAACCATTCGACAATAATTCTTACAAGCAATTATATAGTCACAGACAATATTTTAATACAGTATTTTATAATAAAAAACCATAATATACGTCAAACCACACACCGATATAATAATGATAGGTCTTTTAAAAAATTACTCTTCAACAATTTCTGTATAAACAGTTTAGTAGTATTCGGTAAGAGATTAAAGCTTCTTTGGTTAACGTATTCCATTCCTTAACACATCTACTGATATATGAATACTTAGCCGAGTCCGTCCTTTGTTTATTTAATTTAAATTTACCTTGATGATTACCGCGCACAACATTATTTAGATCCTGTAATCTGTTGATTGATCACTGGCGTTCCAAATGAATAGAAAGCAAAGAAAACTCCAATCTTTTCCTAACACGCCGCATTCATCTACACTGATCTATAATATCCTGTTGTTTTTTCCATCGCAATCGATATATCGCATGACCCTGACGACGGAGGCATAACCTCGCCCACATCTCGCACTCCTATTAAAAATTAAAATAGATAGACACGAAAACTCTTGCCCAGAAGTCAACCCAAGAGATTCCGGGAATAGTTGATCGATTCCCGACATTTGACGATGTGCTTAAGGGCTTCGGAAAGTTGCCTCGAGGACAACATAGCTCGGGGATTGTTCGAATATTCCATCCGAAATTTTCGCGTCACGCCTACGGCTCGTTCCGGTCTCAATGTGAAAGAAGAATAGTCACTTATCGGAGGGAAATTTGCATCAATTTCCTTCCCATCAAAATCTCCAACTGTTCTTCTCGGCGCATAAATTAGTAATTTTTTTAAATTGACTTTCTCCTTTCTCTTTGGGATGGACGCAGTTTCTAGGTGATGCTGCTAACGTAAACAAACTTCCTCACTTTTTTGTTTTGCGTCTTCGTCTGATAAAAGATTATGACGCAGGTTTCAAAATGCGAGTGAAATGAAGAAATAAGATCGGTAAAAATTTCTCCGCCCGTTTTATGATCAGAAATTAAATCAGGCGAAAATTCTTTCAAAAGTTTTATTGCCAAGGATTTTTCAAGCATGAAGGAACGGAAATGCATTGACGTCATTTAGGAAAAATTACTTCCAAAAAACCATTACAAAAAGCACCTTTTTACCCATACAGTCTGATCTTGAAACTTAATTTATTATCTCCAATGGATATCAATAAATTATTTATTTAATTAATTGTATTCCATCGCAATTATGTCGCTCATAAGGTGACAACGATAAATTTCCAATTAACAAATATTCACTTAGTCTAGATGGTTACAATTCACAATCTTAAAACAATTTCAGTTCAATTTCAGAATTCGCAATATTTTATGTAAGCTCTGTAAAAGTGTGTAGAAATATATAAAATGTAAGTAAATGGTCACAGTGAACCATTTTAGAAAGAACGTGCACAAAAAGTAGGAATCAATATAGCAAAGTCAAATAATATAGCAACCAATTAGATAACAAGAATAAGTATCAACAACTTATACGTAATATTTAAGAGTCAAATTGTGTGAATGTATACGAGGAATTAAACTGGAATAAAAAAGAAGAAAATGCTGGCAAGAATAACATATCCTTTTCTAAGTAATGAAAAAACTCATAAATAATTTTTGAAAAAGGACTTAATTTTAATATCCAAATATCCGAATTCATATAGAGTATATTTTACTAAATACAGGCATATTATTTTCATTATATTTGCGCTGCATACAAGTCTTGTAAAATGTTAACAAATATAGTCAAATAATACTTGTTTTATGTAGCATCCAAGTACAAGTAAAGTATGAACCTGTTTTAGACGTCATACAATCGAGTATATACATAGGACAATCACCAAAATTTTTGTTTAAATTCTATTTTAAACTTTTCTCCGTATCATCCCTTTTTTAAAATCCACTCCGAGAGGAGGAAATGCTTTCCCGATCGACGCCACCAAAGTACCACTTTACGATGGACTGTCTGTTTGCGTTCACGCTCGCTAATGACCCCCTCGATTGGAGAAAGTCATCTCGTAGATCGATATGGGTGATTAAACTGCTCTCTGCCGGCGGAAATATGAAAATCGACTTTTCGAGGGAAACAATGGCAAGGGTGAAAGTCATGAGGAAATGTTTTCGACCGCCCACGATCTCCATCCGCAGACAGCTTTAATCGGGACTGGAAATCTTGGTAAAGAAGAAGATACACCGTTCCTAACTTCTTTTTGATCACTGATCCATGACCTTTCTTACATTTCTCCGAGGCAAACGGGAAGTAATGGTTTGGCGTTCAACTTGTCGTGAAGTTTTCTTGCCATTGAATGAATCGAAAAGGTTTTAAGTGAGGGAAAATCCGTGATGCAGCATTCTTTTTTGTTTAAGGTCATCCTGAAAGATACTCGTAGCTCTTAAGCAAAATTATGATCTATATAATTTCAAATACTCAGCAAATTGTCTTTCAGTGCATTGCAGGGACCAGGAAGAAAAATATTTTAACATATTACAAAAGGGAATTGAAAAAATTTTGTAACATTTTTTAAGAATAACATTCTCGCTACTTATACGATAAAACATTATTGTTTATCAATTTTTTATTGAATGCTTAACGTGTAGTATTGCAAGTCTTTCCAATGCCTTTTCTACTTTAACTGACTGAAGAAAGCTATCAATCAGATGGTTCAAGAAGGAAAATTATCTAATTTTGTATATCATGTAGGATTAAATACGTTTTCATCTTCCCTTGTTATTAATGAATGAGCTTTTATACTGTATAAAATTTTAATTAAACAAAAAAAAACAATACCAAGAAATTAAATGAAAAAATCGTGGTATGTTATTTATAAATACATACGTTAAATACATATAATATTTCTCTATAATCGTTCTTGCGTAAATAAAATAACTTTCCTACCCATTATAATAAAATTTGAATCAAAAAATATACATTACCAAAAGAATCGCATTTTTCTGAAATAAAAGACTAACCTTTCACAAAAGGTTCAAGATTATATTTTAGCAATTACGCGAAATTTATTGACAGAAAAAACTATCAAATGAACCTACTCTATGAATGAATATATAAAGATTGGTTGATTATACATTCTATAATCAGTAAACAATATTAAACTTGCTTAACGGACAGCTGGTTTTAAGGGCCTATATCAATAGACTTGGCCAAACTTTGGACCTTGAAAACGAAATGATCGATTGGATTAAAATAACACTGGAATGATTTCCTTTCAGCGCTAAATGAATTCCTTCACCAATTCCATCACCAGATATTGTAATCCTCTGTTTCCTGACCATAACACTATTAACTCTATTGTCTCTTTAAAAAAAACCTCTTTAGCATTCAGCCAACCTTTTATTCGCGGTCTAGAACTGTTATTCCACATAACACAAACGCTGGATTGGATTTTATAGTCTCAAAATGTCTCAAACAGTTCTGGCCATTATAGCGATCATTGTGCTGGCGTCATTTCCTGCCTCTAGAGATTTCCCTCCGATGACCCAGCAAGTACGAATCACAGTCCATAAAACGTGTGGCCAGGAGCCAGCCACTTGATAAATCCCTTTCTTTTTCAAGGTAACGGTTTTTATTTTTCGGCGGAGTTCCTTTTCCTTCCGATTCCGAAATTACGTTACGAAATCCACGCGAGCGTGTCCACCAAGGCACCCTTCAAGGACCCGCCGAATGATGTATTCAAGAAGCGATGCGTATTGTAATGCTTCCGTTATACGGACGCGAATGGCATAAATTTCCATGGAGACCTGCTAAATGATGGATGGAATTGAGCGATAGGGCCTCGATCTTAATGAGGCAGACCGTAGCCCCTATTGTATAAAACGGGACGTGATCCAAAATTGCGTATGCGAAAGAAATGGGACGTTTTTTCGCGCAGATTATCCTGATATAAAATGTCATTGTTAGGAAATTTATTAGGTTTATCTTAGAATTGATAAACGATAATACATTAATATTTAATACATATCATCCTATTCAGTTTCTGTTGTTACATTAAGATGCTAAGGCAAGAAAACTTAATAATAAATAACGGTTAATAGGTAGTATTAATCAAATTAGAAAAAAAACATTTGCGTAACGTTATTAACGAATGTAAGTAACTGTTACCCTTTTACATTTATTTTCACTTTCACTAACTAAAATGTTTATTGTTATATGTTATGTATTTTTATAGACAAGGGTAATCGATTATGTTAACTATTATTAGGAACGTATGTTTCCGATATACAACAAATCCTTCATAAGGATTGATGCGCTCTATAACATAAATAGAAATTTACATGAAAATTTAGCACTTGAGTAGAATCACTGTTCCTTTCATACATTCATAGATGCATATAAATACGATCTACATAGATTTTGAATGAAAATACTTTCAATTCATACGTGTGTCATTCGAAGTCCTTTCTTTTGCTGGGAGCAATAATCCTTTCTTGGGTATCCGAATTCCTTCTGTTTCGTGAAAGAAGAGATAAATTTCCGATTTCCAGAGATCGGGTCTCTCTTAATATCATTCACCCGCACGCGATATTCTACGATCGATGAAATTCTTAACCCATTTATAAAAAGGTCGCTGGACTTATATATTTTATCTATTCAGCAAACGTTACCAACTTGAACTTTTATAAAGCGCTCCATTCAATGGTAATACTATTAAAGAAAGACGACTGCGAGCTTCAATTCGATTCTTAAAATGGAAACTAACTCTTTTTGAGATGGTACAGTAAGTATAACTTAATATTCAATAAAATAAACTTCCTTTTGAATAGACGCCGTATTTGCATATTATATTATACAGAGCAGATTCATAATAAATGTGCAGAACATTTTCCAGTCGATAATAATCGACCAAATATTTGAAATTTAAATTAATCACTGAAACTAAATTAGGCCTCATTACATTTTTGAAGGCTTTTATCGAAATTAATCACGACGTTTTGTTTTCTTTGGGAAGAAATTAACATAGATAAAAAGCCTTAATTTAAATATGATATTTTTGTTTCCTTAGCATGGAAATTAACATAGATAAATCACTAATATAAAAATAGATATATTTCATGCCATTTAACAGGTATATATGATTTCTCTCTGGGGAATAATATTTTAGGGTAAAGAGTATTGACATACGTAAAAGTATTAACATCTGAAAGTTTTTAGAATGAATTAATTACAAATTTCGAACTTATCAACTGTCGAATATGATCCAGCCAAAACCACTCGGTATTTTTCATAAAAGTTCTTATTCTTCTGTTTCAGCAACTCATTTACGTCAATTAACAGTCGCGTAATTTAAATTTTCATTTATACATAATAATGTGTACTTTTTCATCAAAATTTAATATTTTTTATCTTCCTTTATCAAAACATGATTTAGATAAACAATGGTTTCTAATATACGTTTGCGCAATAATTTCCAAGATTTACACGTAAACTAAAATTTGAGAAACTGTATATTATCAAATATTTTTGAAAGGAAGATGGGGGAGTTAGTATCAATTGCAAATTATTTTTAGATCTACTTAAGAGTGTTTATTTTTTACATATATTTATTAATTATTTGCACGAGAGAAAGGAATTAACGTTTGGTAAAGTAATAACTCTAGTAACCTTAAGTCTAAATAAAGACGTTCTTCTTTATCCACGTCAAAGAGGATGAGAAGTGTAAATGTTTCCATAAAATGATGTTAAGTTTTACAAGAGCTGAAATGAACTTCCCATGAGGATCCACGAAACCTGAAATGATCTCGCAGATTAAAAAAGAAGACATAACTTGGAGTGATCAATGAAAGTGTTGGGAAGTCGAGCTGAGTTGGACTGATGGGACATTTTATGGCTTTATTCGGTGAAGTTTCATTAGAGTCTGGCTCGATATCATCTCTTCCTTCTCCATCTTTAATAAAACTTCTATTTATTGGTTTATTCAACGGAGAGTATCCATCAAAAAATGGTTAAATTTTACCTTCATACTACAATTTCATGGTTTTATTACGAGACCTGTTCAATTAATATTTCTTATAATTAAAGTGCAAATGCGTCGTACACTTATTTATTCTCTTACAATTACCCTGTGCTGATGGAAGGAAACGCACATCACTTATAATGTTTTTATCCTTTACGTACCTTTGCAAATAAATGTGGGAAAGAGATAAAAACAATCTGTACACAGTAGTGATGGATTGTGGGAAACTTTATCCATGCTCCTTCACAAAAAGTTATGCAATACCAAGATAAACTGTATGACGCACAACTTTTACAGGTGCTTGTGCTAATTTTTTTAACGATGGAAACTTTTCTATATCATTAAGATATCTTATCAAAATAAAATAGAGAATTACTATTTATAGATATTAAACTTGAAATTGGGGTTATTATTTGCTGATGTGCCACTGTAATCTATTGGAAGCATTTAAAATATTGAGTGATATCAATTGTACCAAATAAGTTACTTTTTCCTTTAAATTTCTTCCTCATACCTGGTACCCTCTATCCTTCATCGATGCTTTTACGAATGCGTGAATTAAATTCAAAGGACACACCGTTGCTATGCGAGTTCACGAACTCCCTCATGTTTAAGCACTATGAACGTTAGCTTTAGTTTTTGCTGCAATTCAGCAATAGCATGGGAGTGAAGCGAGCCTCCGTTAAAGAAAATGTCACCGTAAAAACAGGATACCGCCCGTTATCTCATTAATTGCACTGCATACAAAACACGAAAGGTTAAATAGCTCTCTTACAGAAGAATGGTGAACAGGCAAATTTAAACTTATTATTTGATGATTAATATTTTCAGTAAGGGAATTTGCATCTTCTCAATAGCAAGATTGAATTTTATAACTCTATATCAAACAATAAACTTTATTGTGAATGATTTTCATAGACATATTCATGCGATTAAATTTAAAGAAGGGAATTTCATGTCCATATTGTTTTATTTAATCGAACGATATTGGAATAAAACTCGTGAAAATTCAATTTAAAGAAATAATCTTTTGAATTTATATTTCGTTAAATTTTCAGGAAAGCTTTTATTCCATTTAAATATGATCAAATTGCACAAAATATTTCATAATTAACATTGCGATGATGAAAATATTTGGTTGAATATTAGTAAGTTATTTTTTTCATCATAATGGATAATATCGCAAGGGAACAACTAAGTTTAATTATAATATAATTTCATTCTTTCTAAGAATTATTACATAGAACAATTACGGTAAAATAGTATTAGATTATTTTCCATCGGTTTTACGAAATATTTATTTTCAATTTATTGTCCCTCAGAGGAATTCTACCAACAAACACATAATGCATTCTTCATCGAGTACTTATTATTAGTATACACAACCTATTAATAAAATCATTGCCAGTTTAAATTGTTCTGTTAAACATTCAAACTTTGATTAAACACGACGAAAATAAACTGCGTTGCATACGAATTACGTGAGTTATAATGGTAACCAAGGTGATTAGTAAAAGATATTCACGATTAACCTGCATTGTTACAAAGCCATATTCAAAAATACACATCTATAAAACAAATAACACTCGATCTGGCCTAAATCAGCGAATTTCATTGCCTTTTTTGGAAAAGTGATCGTAAATTGCGCTTAATTTCGCACGTGTTTTTTCATAAACCTCTTCCCGATTGTACTCAAGTAAAGCCTTCCGCTTCTTATTGGGGGCAGAGGCCCACTTTTTGAGCCAATGCCCTCCCGTCACGGGCACTTGTTGAGGAGTGGTTCACACGTCCCGTTTTTATGACTCCCAAGTTTATGGTTTTCCACCCACGATTACGCTTACAATTACTCATAATTTCAATTCCGTTTCCACTCGAAACTTTCGTAATCATCCATTCGTGGTGGGTAACAACGCCATCATCTGGAGAAAAACTCGAAACACTAGGGAAATTTCAAAAGTTTTTAATCTACAACCACGAGTTACACGCTTCCATGTATAATTTTGACGGAATATGTTTTGCCTTTGGATACGAGGAAACTTTGTCTTGCATTAATTTTCTCCCGGTATTTGTTTCCTGGCTAGCGGGAAAATGTGGAGTATTTTTCGTTCGTTAATTTTTTTGGTTCGGGATGAAGAAAAATGAGTCTCTAATTTAATTTCCTAGGAGTGTTTTTTACTTAACTGTGTTGGTATTAAACTTGCATGGACTGAGTAACAGAGAGAGTTGGGTCTGTTCTTATACTGTATGCTATAGAAAGGGTTGGTTATGTGCTAGCCACTGAATTCGTCAAATTCGTTAGTATTCTTACGTAAAGATAAAAAAAATTTCCACAATCAACATATCTTCCGATATTTCACATATCGTCTCATTGTCAGTTGCTCAATTGATTATGTTAGAGAATTTGACCAAACACATCGCTATAAATACTTCGCAAATAGCAAACTATCTTTTAGTTATATGGTTTCGATTCAGACAGTAACTTAAATAGCGTTCCTCTAAGTGAGCAAATATGCTATTACCTGGAGTTGTAACCTGCGTTATCTTTTCCAAGAGACCGCTTTGCTCACTCCGTGTTCTAAGAAAAGGATGATTGGTGTTTAAAGAATAGGATTCGCGTTTAAAATCTATATCGTGAACATGATTAATAATGAGATACAAAATAACTATAAGATTTGAGGACCCTTACTAAATTATACATCAGAAATCAAAGCAAAAAAATACAATTCACATAAAACGATCCAAACACTTCTGGTTATCATTCAAACGCACAATGAGGGTGTAAATATCATCCTGTCCGAAAAAAGAGAACAGTTTAACAGACTGTAAACTCAACAATTTTAGATGTATAATAATGATAAATTACCCAAACTTTTTTATGGCTGATATCTCTCCACCGAGTCGGACAATGAAACTCACTCCTTGCGCATTTTTTTCGGGGGCCACTTTCGGGTACAACGCCCAGGAACCAAGGGCGATGTCTCGTTTACATTTGGGTGAAGGAGAGAGGACATTTTTTCACACTTCTTCCGCTCTTCTTTATGGTCTCTTTTTAACGGACCCTAATGGGCATCAAACCGAGGAAATACCAAGGTTTCCTCCTCGTTTCGGTGTATCCGTTGCATCTCGCGTGCGACCTTTTCCGTTCCTAGGGAAACAATAATCGGAACGCTGACGTCAGCGGGTGTTTAATTGTTCGCGGTGTAACGTAAGAGTGCTTTTGGTACGCCATTGATTTCGAAGCTCCTTTCGTTGTCACGCTAACGGAGAGTGTTACGTAACGTGCCTTTTTATCAAGTGGCTCGGCTGACGTCTTGTGCGACACGGCTGCCGTTTGAGATATGGAAGAAGCAAAGGCAATTCTCTCGCGTTCGTTTGCGACTGCACTGCTTTGAGATTGGCCTTGTTACGGGGAGCTAATTTCCTTGCGTCGTCTACTGCCAAGGAAAAGGCAATCAGCTTCGCTAAATTCACCTTTAACGAACGCTCTGTGATTCACTCCTTAGTTACTCTGTAGTTTTTCAATTCTAATTGTCTCTAAATAACTGATGCTCTCAGATTCTTGGGAATATCAATTAAAGATAAATTCATAGAACACTTAATTTGTCCACCATTTCTTAATTAGACTCATTTTGCTTTGATTTTATGATTATATCATTAATTTCATAACTCTTTGATAATATTTAGCTCATTGTGGATTGTTTTTAATGTTCGAACATAACCGGAAGTTGAAGAAAATTGTTCAAAATTTCAGTTGGCCCAACTATACAATAATATAGTACACTACGAAATGAGACAATAGTCTCAAATTATTTCAAATGAATAGATCAGATATTGGAACATTTAAGTATAAAATTGCACGAAAAATAGATGAGCAGTTATAATAATTAAAAATAACTAAAATTTTCGAGTAATATTTTGATCATTCGTAAATAAATAACGAATTTCATCGATAGATATTACTTTACTTCCTTTTCATAATATTCTTTCGAAATATTACCATTGTTTATACATATATAATTGCTTTTCCCTCCTCTATTTTCAGAATATAAACGATAGAAGAACTAGTTCCTTTAATATAAATAAGATTAATGTAACGTCTTTCTTTCTAAACCAAAGAATACTCAAGATAAATGCGAAATCATTCAAACGATGATCTGCTTGATCAGATATCAAAACTCATTTCCGTAAACTGTCAGCGAAATAAAAAATGGATCATAATTCCTCTCATCCAAATCTACTCCCAAAAAAAATTTATTTCCTTTTTTTCCTTTTCTTTTTTTGACACATAAAACGAACCACGCCTCTATTATGAATTAATTCCGTTGCCTAGATATCGTAAATCGAGCACGTACCGTAAGGATAAACAAAAACTCACGAGATGAATATTTTAAAAGTGACAGATGTGACCTTTCGTATATTGGTGGGAAACTTCTCGATTGAGGTATACCTTGCGAAATGATCTCTCCCTTTGGGAACTCCCTTCCCAGAAGACCAAAAATCTCGTCCGAGAAAATCACTCACCTCTCAACCTCACGAATCGATTTATGGAATGGTTGTTCTATAATAAATTTACCATTTCCGTCCCGCTACTGTGCTGGCATACGTCAACCGCCACGCTACTTTACCTTAATGAGTTTTGACTTCTGGGAGGAGACAACCCGGAGAAGTATCTTCATAATGAAGACAAATTCATTCTTTTCCCTCTCCTCATCAATTATCCTTATATTCCCCATAACATCTTGACCCTTTACCCTTTTTTCTCCTTTCATAAACCTATTCCCTTGAGTACATTAAAGTTTGAGCAGAGCAAAAAACTTCGCTAGTTTGCCAAGCTTCCTCGCTCTTATATTGCCTTTGTGAGGAGAAAATAAATACATTTTTTTGAATTCTTTGGAAGAATTAATGTTAAATGAGCTAGCGAAACGTCTTACTTTCGATATGATACAAAATTTCAAGCTATTAGAAATCTTTCAAGAGATATCTGAGCCTTCTAAATATAAAATAAATAGCAAGAAAACAGTCCTGATCCTATTCTGCAGGAAATGGAAAGATTCAAATATATAGAAGATTATTTTTCAGATATATTATTTATAAAATATAACTCTATTCGTAAAGTTCCGAGATTAAACTCGATCTGCGCATAAAACTCTGTGACTACGTGATCCATTCACTCATCACTTGAACATCGCTACATTTAACAATGCACTTTGAAGGCCTAATTCTTCTTTCACTTCCAAAATATGTGACAATGGCCATCGAGTCACTTTCAAATCGCTGAGTTAGCCCTGTTCACCTCTTCGATCTCCAAAGTTTGCTGATCCGTGGTCCACCTTCTCAGAATTTCTCCTCTTAACTTCAGGAGATCCCATAGAGATCGTCATGAATACGTTATCTCCATTCTTTCGGAGTAAACATCCGGGGCGAACTGTTATCTTCGCGTACATATTTACCTTAATTTCGCTCGGAAGTCGAAAATAATGGAGATTGATGTCGACGATGTGCTATGCCTCAGAAATTCTCGAGGTTCTACAAATATCGAAAAACAAATTTCGTATTTTTATAAGACATTTGTCCGTTACTAAGGCAGAATAGTAGTTTTCCAGATCTCCATGTCAACCAGTTCAAGGCACAATAAAATCATTGAATACAGAATGCAATGCGCATATATTTTTTTATTCTATCTTATAATTATGCTTTGTCTGTGTCAAAATTTATATCGTATAACATTAATATTGTATTAAAGAATGTAAACGCTATACAGATATCATGTGAAGGGTCAAACTATTTCAAACAAAGTTTATTTACGGCTTTATTTAAATATAAAATTATATAATGAAATCATAAATTTGTTATTTATTTCTCTCTGGGTTAATTTTTATATTTCAACTAATAGTGATATTTTTTCAATACGTTATATTCTCTTTTACTGAGAGTCACCTAATAAATTTTATAATCGTATTAGAATATTATTATATTACGTAGTAATGAAAGTCTTGACTGTACCTTAATTTTTTCAGCAATATGAGTAATAAATTACTCAATGTTAAAACTATTACATCTATGAGTAATACATTACTCACGATTAAATATTAATTGGAGCGAAATTAAATATCAAGCATTTGTCGGCATTCTTTAACTTTTGAGTACTCTTGCATCAGATTTTCCTCTTCTACTCAAGAAAGATAAAATTTTCAGCAAGATATCGTTCTTTTTCAAGAAATTCTCATGAAAACGTGTAACTGTTTGTAGAATGAGATGTCCTAAGATTTAGGAGACCTAGTTTAGATAAGGAATGAACTATTTCCTGACCTTTTTTGCTCGATTTACTCACACAAAAAATAACAGTGGAACAGAAAAATTAGTTATAACTATAAAACATTAAATGCCTAAATATTGTACCTAGTACGGCAATCCTCGCTTCTTACATCATAAAGGAAGTATATCTGGAGAAAATGAATAAAATACCCCATTTTTAGTTACAGTTATCCTTTTCAGAAGGAGATAGAGCGTTAAGAGTTGAACAATATATAATTTTGCCTGTACGAAAATGACACTATGAAAAGGACCTTTCCTGGTTCTAGTTAATAAGTAACTGAGCATTAATCATTATATATACTGTGCTATCCGTGCGCGAGTAGAGATATACCATCTCCACGATGAGAAAGACAAAGATGAAGGGGAATTTAAGAAATCCTTCTTCTCAAAAGTACGGTATAATAATATAAGTACTTAAACATCGCACCTAAATTCTAGTTACGTTAAATTATTATAGCGAATATATTATGCATAAGTAAAGATTAATAATTAAATAATATAAGTAATTAATCGATAAAAATTCATAGATAAGATATACATCAACAAACGGAAGCTGAACCACATTCCGAATCTTAAAATTTGATTATTTTCTCAACATGCAATGATAAATATAAAAGCTTTCATTTATCTTTACTGCTGACAAAGCATTTTCTAATGATACCAAATAATGCTCATCAACAACCTTCGCTGATAGAACCACCCAATCGCTCTGGAGGCCCTTGAAATCTCTAATGCTTCCCTTGTTCCAGAGTATTTTTCATCCCATCGAGAGCACACGGTGCCAGTAACGTGGTTAATGAATGGGAAGGCAGGGTTAATAATGTACCGCAGGTCATGCATGCTCGTTACCCGCAGGTTGGGGCACCCTGCCTCCCAATCCTTCACTTCACCAGCTGAGGAATCTCCAACTTCTGCCATCGCCAACCACGCCCATTATAAACGGGCGGAATCAATCTTTTTCCTCCCAAAGCGATTAATGGATGCAGAGTGTTCGATGGGCGGATTTTGAAGTGAATCGCCTCTGTGGAGGTTAGGAGCAATTAACGCTGTGCCCCTTCAAAGTGCCTTTTTATGCTTCACCGCATCAAAGGTTTGCGTTCCGCCCTTTATCCGACTTTCGGATTGATCAATTTGTGACAAGCTGTAATCATCCGTACGTTGTGATGTGTTTTCGACAGAGAGAGAGGATGGATTTTGCCGTTTTATCATCCACTATCGAAATGATAGAAGGTTTTACAAAGCTTCTGTTACGCCTGCTATAGTCAAGTTCGAATCAAATATCACGGCCAGGCATTTAATTCGATCTTGGGTACATTTTCTTTCTTTACGCGCTGATTTGGTTGCCAAGTAAATATTTATTTGTTTGTTTAATTAATATGGCTTCGCGTCTTGTTCCTATGGCCACGGAGGAAGTTTAACTTGCTTAATAACTTTCTAATTGCTCACTAACTTTGTCCGAACTCACGAATATGGAGATAGAACAACAACTCAAGAGATACTGTACTCGTACTTAGGAAGAATTGATTGTGAATTATTCCAAGTAAATACGAGTATGTTAAATTAGATGAACTTGGAGATAATCAATATTAAATAGTACCTATTTCAAATGATGGATGAATACTAATTAATTATCAGTTTTAAATTGTTCATAAAGAACATCACATTATATAATGCCGATTAGATATAAAGCATTTTCCACAGTTATAAATTCCATAGAAGAAAGTATGAACATGGTTTAGCTACCACAGATGCACTATTCATTTCTTTAACCATCTATTGCGGAAACTATTTCTTGTATTCAACTACTCATTGAGGTCTTTGCCAATTTCATACTTTTCGTAAGTAAAGAAATTCTCAATAATAGCCCGTTAAGCGATAAAAAATTACCTGACAACGTTCGGCTTATATTTACTTGGATTTTGAAAGATTGTAAAGAGAGTTTAGAACATAGATTGCCTGCGAATGAATTTGCTTCGTAAACTTCGAAAGCTTAACTGTGAAGAGGTGTAAATAAATCGACATTCATTGTCCGGACGTCACGAGGAAAGTATTCTAAACTGAATCCCGATAGAGGGCAAACGAATGTTTCACGTGTCGCTTTGGCGGGTTTTGTCATTGGGAAAAGTTTGTTTTGTAGCGTGCTCATCGAGAATTCTCTTTCGTTGTGTTCTGCCGTTTTGTGTGAATCTTTTCGCAATGGAAACTTTACGATTCATCCTATATGAGGAGAATGTGACCAAATTGTCTTGTTAAGTGGTTATCGGAGCACATACAAGATTTGATAGACAAGACTTGTATACGGATATGGCAGTATCGTACAGGAAAGTATTGTGGCATCGCCATGTGAGTTCAGGGGAAGCAGAAAAGCCTTGAGTGTTTGGAGGTTCAAAGGACAAATTAAGGTAAGAAACGAAGTCCCATCAGAAAATATTTCGAACGCTCTTGGCCTGTGTTTACTAAAATTTGCTTTGAGAATTTTACCTAGTCATTGTTTCGAAGTGACGATTAAGTAATACCTAGATTGCATTTCGTCGTCACGATAGATATCTTAAATATAAGCATGTAAATTAAATATTAATGATATTGTGCGAATATCAAACTTTCCTCCATTGTATCATGCATATGCACTAGTAAAACATTTTTGAAATACAGTTGCTAAGCAAGAATCAAAGGAGTTTCTATGAAAAGTGCATTCCGTCATGGCATAATATTTCAAATGATGATGATTGTGAATTCGATTGTATAATTTTAATCTGTAAAAAAGGAAGATAAATGACTGTTGACTGGGACGAAGTGAACACGGTGAAGGCGCAGTGAAAAGTGAGATATGCATAACGGTGTTCGGAAGTGAGATTCTCACCGCCGGGATTCTAAAATTGCAATTAGATTTTTAAAACTTAAGTTGAGGTACATTGTAAACGATAAAATTTACATGAAGACTAGTATTTATTATGATTTTTTCCCTACTACGTGAGTCTTACTGCACAACGTTACTATTTTCATAATGTATCGTCCACCATTCCTTCTGATTTCGAGAAAACCGCCATTACTCGCGGTCGACGTAAAAGGAGAGAGGAATTTTGGTGATGTTCAATCGATAATGGGGTAAAATAATATTTGGCATTAAAAATAATAATAAAACAGCTGCACTGACAGCGGTGGTGCTTCTCTCAGCCAATCAGATTGAAGATAAATGTTTAGCGGGAGTTTAAATATTATGAATTCTTTATTATTAAAATTTAAACCTGATGAACAGTAGATTAAATTATTCTTTGTAATTTGCAATGTTTATAACGTAATGTTTTATCCGATATACTCCCGATAGTTTCATTTTAGTAATTATTAACATCCTAATCTTCTATTCGAAGGAGATACGCTATTGTTTACTGTAGTTTATATTGTATTTAAACAACATTTGACGTGCACGACACATGATTTCATTATAATACGTCTTTATTACATGAATTAAGTATGTTTTATAGTGATTGTGTACAAGGAATAAGCCTGATTTTTTTAAATTTGGATTCTTATTTTTAAAATTTAGGATGCCATGAATTACGAGAATATAAACGTGTTTGTCGGATACAAGAGCAATGGTGTTCACCAAATGCAACTTTGATTTGCTTAGGTAGAGGAAAATGTTAACTCAACTTCTGAATATGTAAGTATGACTATAGTTTCAAGATTTGAAACCTTTGAAATATTGCATGGTGAGATTATCAGGGATTAATTCCTTAGATAAAATATCAACATAAAACTTGCAATACTTTTATACATTTCAGTTGCATTTATTTTCATATATTTTCATTTGAAACGAAAGTATAAGTTAAATTTCTATCAAACCAATGGAATTCCAACAAACTGTTTCGTATTTATAGTAAAAGCAGAATACCATTTAGTTGCTAAATGTTCGCTGGAAAGAAATGTTAAATAAAAGTAGCGAGGATGAGCATTCACTATTTTCATCATCTATGTCCAATCTATATTCAATAAGCTGTTTTCTGTATCGTTTAACTTTATTATGTTCTTCCATCCTTTTTACTGATTTCTCTTCTTTTTGCCATTCATAAAATTCCTAGCAAATTCATATATCTCAGTAGAAACTGTGTGTTATATTCTTTTCTGAATAATGCCACATTTTGTTGTTTCCATAACCATGTTTTATGTTACTGACCCTTTCTTTGTGCTTCATCTCCAATATTATTCTCTACCACTATGTTTCAAAGATTGATTGATTTTGATCCTTGATTTTTTCTTAGAATTATTTTTAAGTTGTCGACTGAAATGCCCTACAAACATTCACTCAACCCACAAACGTTTTACAGGCTGTATTAAAGGTTAATTATTTAAATATTTCAGACATATTCATGGAGCATCTAAGTAAGCACTTACCTCATTGTCTTTGGCTAAATTGATTTTTTTAAACATGTGACTTCTTACATGATATGTTATGTTACCTTTAATTCATTTGAATAATATAACTTTTTGAAGCTACACTTATCGAGCGGTTTTATATGATGGAGCTCTTTCCTCCACAATTTTGATTTTCCATTCATCCAAGTTACTCGTTAACTTTCTACACATTTATGTTCAATGCTTCCTTGCTTTTCTTGAGCAAAATCGTTGAACATCAAATGTTAAAGGCTTTATCCTTCTTTAACGTTCCTATGTAATGTAATTTCTTGTTCCATTCACTCATCTTCACAGTATCTAAAACGATTTCATTAACTTAACCCACCTATATTTGGTAGTCTTTGCATATCATCTTCTTTTTTCAGTATTTGGAATAACTTCTTTTCTGTAAGCTATATCGAAAGCATTTTCCAATTCCACAAATGCCATCCAAGAGGAATGTTCGTCAGAGTATGAACATGGTTTGACTACCACAGATGCATTATGCGTTAACCATTGATCTTATTCAAAATATAGTTTCCTGCAAATTTCCTCAATGAAAACAGAATATTTTTTAATAATTGTTTAGGTTCATCCACCACCGGATTGTTTGTAAATATTTCTTCTAGAAATTTTGTTAGTAAGTATGTTTTCTTGGTTAGCCTCTTCCATGTTTCATTAATCGCTTTGGAGCAACCTACGATGCAAAAATGCTAATCTCTCATTTAATATAATGATACTTGGCTCCATACTTAGTTATGCAGAGTTAAGCTACTTCATTCTTGTAGTTGTTGCGTTTCCTTCTTCCTCGCAGAAGCTCAAGTATCTATATTTTATCCACGGGCGCATCAATCAGCGTTATTGTCTTTTTATCTTCTTCACCCGATATTGCACTTTCATTTTTTCCCTCCTAATTATTATATATATCAATCATAAATTACTTTGAAATCTTTTATTTATGGAAGCGGTGTTGTTGATGTCACAACACAGAACTATATGGAAAAGGTGCTGCTACTCAGCACGTCACGAATACTAATACGATTATTTAATCTGATGGTGAAGCACATTGATAGTCACATTATTTATACTCGATAATTTGATGCACTCTAGAAAACGCAGCAGGAATATCACTGTGAAGTTATTGCTGTTTATATTTGTGCCTGGGATATATTAGAACAGGGGTGAAACCAAGCTCCTTGATAGTCCGATTTAAATAAATTTTAATGTTTCGTGAACCAAAATTAAATATGTATTAATAATATATGCATGAAAGGTATTTAAATTTTTTCAGAAAATATATGTATTGGATATATATATGAATAAAAGTACAGTATATTTGAATGAATTTTTATATTAAATTTAAATATTAAAAATTAAACACACATATTTTACGTCTAGATTTTTCTAATTTTATGAATATTTGGGGGCAATACTTTTCAGTAAATCTTCAAGGTGCTGGTTGGTTAAAATTTATCGGTGTTTGGAATTCACGAATTTATACTATACACACGAATAATAACACGAAAATGGAAAGGGAACTCGAGTACATTAATCGAGAGCTATAAATAATCATTTTAATCTTCACCACCCCTGTTCTATAATCAAATTCATCATATTTCGAACTAGACGCAAATAAAAAAGCTAAATACTATCCTATATCCTCGAAAGTTTTAATTTTCCATTCCACTTTTTAAAAAGCTGACGTTCTCAGGTCGAGTTGGACAACTCTTTCCCTCAACAACCAGCGTGTTCTTTTGGTTTCATTGCAAGCTTTCAACGAAGTGGTTACCAAGTCTTGTTTCCGATGGCCTGGTTTTACCTGCTGTGCGACATTTTTTTTATCACCTCTCCATCTTCACTTTCTCTAGAACTCATCTCTAAGGCTTATTTAGTTCAATTCCTCACTACGTATCATTTCGAGTCATGAAGCATGAATTCTAATCGATCGATAATACTGAAAGTAATATTCGTACCAGACACCGTCATTTACTTTCGAAAGCTAGCAGCTATCGCTGATTCAGATTAGAATTGCGATACTTTTTATCAAATGCAACGGAAAGTTTTCTCTTAACTAAGAATTTCCGACATTGACTCACATTTTCATTGCAGGAAATGTTGGCACATACAAATCAACTGATATCAATTAATGATTAAGTGAAATCCACTGTTTATTTAAAAATCTGTCGCTCTTTCTGATAAATCACTATATCTTAATATCATAATTAAGATAATTCCAAATTCTTGTGGAAAAGTGTATACGTACAAGCCGAATGTACAGTGTACATAAGATTTCATTCAAAGAATCGATAAATAAATAAATAATAAGATGAATGTATATGTTACGAATTATATCCATTATTTTGAGCTATATATATATATTCACGCTTTATTTCTTCATATTAAAATCTCGGTATTCAGTATTAATTATTTTATTCATGGAAAATTAAATGTCCACGAATTTAATAACTTAAACGAACTTATCTTTAAAAGGAAATTATTGTATAAGTATTTAGGCAAAAGACTTCCTCCGGTAGATAATAAGAAGTTATAATTTCAAAATGCATACACTTCTTGATAATTTACTTTATTATCATTTCAATTTCTACGCTGAAGGGAAGTTACTCATTAATATTTCCTTCAATTATTTCCGTTCGAATTTCTCAAGCCGAAACTTTCATCCCTCGGAAATGTGGCATTATAAACGGGGCGCGGTTTGGTTAAAGCAGAACTTGATGACTCTTGTAAAAGACCCATTGTGTAGTACGGACGTGGGTAGCGCTGCCAATTTGGCAATGTCTCCGATAGATCTCACGGATTTTACTGTCTATCCACGTAGATGATCATAATCATCTGGCAAATAGGGATGAATTGGCGCTATATCCCATAATTCAGTTGTGCCATTCGCTACTTTTATTTTGCCCGAATAAGAGTTGAATATAAAATTAAAGATTTGACTTCTGCAATTAAACATATATGCGATTTTTAAACGTTTCTAAGCTGAACGTACTCAATGCTTATTTACGACGAACAAAATATAAATAACGTAAATAATGCTAGTAAATTTTACATGATGGGCCAAAACAAAATTGTATAAATTGATATAGTAGGCATGTTTCTGCTAAAGGTCTGTTAATCTTTCAGTCCGTATTTTTCCACGGAATGAAAAATGCAGGGAATTTTTGAGTAACTGCTCATTTATTCAACATCGAAACCGCACCGGATTTTCAGATACGGAAATTCCTCTAAAACCGGATACCTCAACTTTTTGTCCCATAGACAGCGAAATATATGGAAAGAGGATATGGAGACGTACCATTTTTCGAAGGAATTTTAAATTTATACAGATTTAAATTATTGAGATTATCCCCCTGCTAAAGCCTAACCGCTGCCTTTAGTCCGTTAAGGTGATAATTGTAGGAAAATTAGTAGATTATAAAAAATAATCTAAGTAAATCTGGGATGAATTATTGGAATTTTTCAGTACGATTATTATTTCTAGTTTCTTAGTATTATTTACTATCTATTGCATATATATTATAGATGTATATTTATCATAATCGATGTATTTATTATATTAAATTCGTATTCCATGTAGCTTATATGAACATTAACATGTATGAAATTTCTTTGCTTTTTAAAAATGTTTCGCACTTATTAGAATACAATATCGCGTGGCAACAGTAAATACGAATGTCTTGTCGCCATTGTTACAACAGCAAGCGAGGTTACCTGTGAAACATATCTCAATCAGACACGCTGCACATTTTCCTCGCAATTTTAGGTCAACTTTAGGTGGAACCAAAATTTATCGTAAATGATCTTCAATGATCGCATGAATAATTTATGATTCCCTTATTTTCCACTTCCCTTCGTCGTTGTCTGATCCACGGGCGACCTCAACATGAAACTTACGCCTCGGTGAATCGCCTGAGCAGTAATTAACATGCGCTAACTGTTTTCGGGAAAGAGGTTAATTGTGCCCTCTCTTCATTTGAATTTCGCCGAATTTGAATAACAAGATTTGTAGAATACCTGTAGGGACGTTTAATCGAATGCATTTTCCACTCCATTGCCAATTTTTTCGATGGCCTATTGTTATGCGAACCATAGAGATGTAAATAAACAACGTTGCTACGGTCACTCTCTCCTTAAAGAAAACAAACCTTTAAGGAATACATTTCGAGATGCTTTATTTAATTTGAGATCGATTTTATATATTATCGTGTAGGTAATGGTTTCTAATTTATAATTAGAAGATGAAAATTAAGTAATTATGAAAAGAAGCATAAACTTAGACAACTATAAGAACTGAAAAAACAAGTTTTATTAGTCTTGAATCAACCTCATGAAAATTAAGTCCTATTGTGTAATCACAAATGTTCAAAAGAAAATGGCAGTAGATTAAATACAGCAGATAAGCGATAGAAAAGGGAATGTTCAACAAGTTTGGGTGTGTAATAGAGAATCAAAGGAGTAGATCTGTTTGCATGAATTTTAAAGAGGATTCAGGTGTGGATGGATAGAAAGGGAATTTTAAAGTAAAAGGGGAGGATAAATCATATCTGACTCGATTGGCTGTAAGAGGATTCAAAGAGAGAGTGGATTGTGCTATTAGAAGCTTAAGGGAAAGGAGAAATAAGGGATTTACAGTCCGGAAAAAGAAGATTGTGTGACGCTGCCTAGAGAGGACAGATTAGTAGAAGAAGACTGAGGGTAACAATAAAAGAGAAAGGGTATAGTGGGGATATGCAATCTCTGTGAACCCCTTCAAGAATTCCCATGAGTGCTATAAATGTAAATTATGTGGATACAAAGAGCTTTTTTAAAATCTATTTCTTCATAGGAATTTCTTTAATTTCTTCTTACTAATTTAATTCATTATCAAAAGCGAAAGTGAAAATAAACACTGTTTGCAAATGAACATTTTAAATCGTCCAAAAATATCATACTTGATTCAATATCTGTTTGAATATTGGATAAAGATTATAATTATATTTTATAAATGTTAGGAATTGTCTTCAAAATATAATACCTTGAAATAGTAGTGGGATTTAAGGATAACAGCTAAATAAAGCAAACGGGGTCAAAATACCTTACTCCTCATTCTAAATAAAGAGCTTCATTATCTCCTATCTATTTCTCATGGCATCAAAATTTGGAAGGAATAAAGTTCCAAAATTATAAAATTTGAAAAACAAATATCATAATAAAGGTAACTGAATAATATGATGTACTAAGCAATTAAACCAGTTTTATATCACTTCAAATAGAAGTTATTGTTTTCTTTCCTCTCGCATTTGTCTCCAACAACGATCTCTATCGGTATCCATTTATATTGCTTCACATTGGTTACTCCGGCAACACCAACAATAAAAATAAACCGAAATCCCAAATACGAAAATCAAGCAGTTCATCAAATACACTTTCCGTAAAAACGCAAATATAACCTGAAACTTTTATAGTATTCAGACACGCGCCCAAAAATCTTGTTATGACATCTTTAACTTTATTTTTCTAATTATCAACCAATTTCAGCAGAGCATAAATATCTAAAAATTACATTCATGAGAATTAATTTCATTTGAATTTATAATTTTTAGTCATTAAGGGCGAACCGTCAATCATACGGTTGCATCCTTTAAAATATCCGTTCCTTCTTTTCCGTTGAAATTTGGACCGGAACTTTAATCTGAAGGAAGTTTGAGGTAGTTGATTATCGAGACATGGTGGGGAAAAGATCCTGAATTATTTCATAATGAGATGTTATTTATTTGCTGGTATGGTCTAGGTCAAATACGAAAGGTAAATTGCCAAATAATGATATTGATTCTAACTTACCTATTGATATATGAATAAACATATTGAGAGCATAGTTTGTTCATTTTACGTATTTACCATTCCGAATTACATCTCTTTATCTATGGGTGCATGACATAAAATTAAAGTACATATATTATCAGATGCATATTAAAGAACATACATTAACTAGATTAAGAACCTAGGTAATGGGTGAAGGTAACTTTGTGAAAAATTTTCGTAGGCTTTCGTAGGACACTTTGGACTGGGGCTCGAACCCAGATCTCCTAATTTCCGGTCGGTTACTATGGCCATATAAGCTATCTCGCCGAAAAATTCCGAAAAACTATAAAGGAAAATGATAAAATAAAAAAAGCGATAAAGGAAAATGAAAAATATCCTTCGGAGAAAAAATCGTGTGTTGCAACGAAGATCTATAGGGGAGAGATTTTTCTTTTTGGTGAGAACACGCAATATTTAGCACGAATCTTTCGAAAATATGGGCTTCGGTCACTTTCCCAAAATCGTGTTAATTCGCTTGCTGATATAGTGGAAGTAACACCTCACTGTCCTTAATTACAGAATTAGAATCAAAAGTGTCTACACGATTGTTTCAATTTTTACTACATTAGGCCAAATTTATAGAACGTTTATTGTTATCGGTATCTATTATAGAATACATAAAACAAGATAGTTTACTTACAAAAGCTCTTGCAACTTTCCTCTCTCAGACAGCTGAAGGGTGGTGAGATGCAGGGAGGTCTTCTTCGACCAAAAGGGAAATATGTCGTAATGGAACCGGCCTTCTTCCCATTTACCATTGCACAATGGAATTGGTAGACAGAAGTTGCAGCTGTAAATATGAAAAAAAAATCAAAATAATACATAATTGACTTTCCAACAATAGTCTTAAATAGTACCAAAATGTAGTTAATATTTTGTCCACTTTTATTTTAATATATCAAATATTTCGTAGAAGTATTTATCAAACCCTTTCCCAAGAGTAAAATAGTACATATTATAGCTAAATCTGGGGGCACTTGTCTTAATCAAATAAAAATACAAACGCTGCATTTTTCTATGAAAGAAAATTTCTTTTTCCCCAGCATTGCAACTACTTGAGATTACTTGTACACGTATATTTAATCACATTCTTTCACCGGCCAAAACAAATTTTACTAAGGAGGGAGATAATAAAAAATAAAAGCTGATGTAATTCCACTCCACATCCTTTTTCAACTTAATTTGTAAAAATAAATAAAAATATGAACTAATTCTATTATTAGTGTTTTTGAATTAGTTCCTCACTTCGTTTTGTGTAAAGTTTAAGTGAAAGTAAACTTCCAAGAATTCTTTTTGCAATAAATTTCTTATCGCATCTAAAATATCGCGACCCATTCAGCCCATTTGACTTGAATATTTCGTGTTTCCAAGAAGAAACGGACAAGGAGAAAAATATTTACATTGCGTTGGAATAACTGATATATATTTTTGAATTGTGAACATTCAGCTTTTGAATGCTTTGGTGCATTTGTGCTCAATATATCACAGCTTTGGACAACCATACGTCCTTTGACATCCTGGCGTGAATTAGGAAAAATCTGAAGAGAAATCTCTCCAAGGTGACTGTCACGTCCTCACTTATGGATGTTGACCGTCCATCCGACATTTAAGGAAAGGGTCATCCCCCCTAAACTAGGGAACCATTCTTCTTCCACCGAAGGACGCACGTGCAACCAAGCAGAGGCCACCGAGCTGCACTTGTGCTTCGTGTTATGCACGTCCGAAATATCCTGCTCCGTACACAATGGTGCGTTGGATGGGAGGATGAAAGACGATTCTAGTAGACCCGAATTTGGTATAGAGGAATTGAAATAGAGCGAGTTCTACACGTAAAAAGGACCGGTAAAGCTTCCAGGTGTCTAATAGTAAGAAATATGATAATACATACGTCCTATTTTACATTAACACCCATTTTTATACTAATATATATTTATATTGTTACGAAAATGATGAGGTTAAAGATGGTAAATTGTACCAAAGATTAGCCGCGTAGCCAAAGCGAAGTTTTAATCCAATTTTACGTAAACATCGTGAAACTAAAAATTTATTAGAAGCTATTATTATTAATAGCTATATAAAATTATTAATAGCTATATAAAATCTGGGAACGTATATGCTACTATATTAATAATATTCTACTGATATCTCGAAAAAATATGTTTCGTTTTCATGGTAATCATCGCAATTGTATTTCAACTTATAACCAAGAGCAAAAATACTATTCACTAATTAATAAAGATAGTGAAAGGGTATTTATCACTTATACATAGATAACATATGCATCTATCAACTAAAAGCAAATATCTCTCTCCAGGTTATTATTATATACAGTTAATAGTCGGCCACCACACTCGTGCGTGTCCTTTGTTAATTTAGAGATGTTAGAAACGATTTTAATCGATGATGTCACCATGGATACACGATGAAATCTGTTCTGTACTCTAACAATATCCACCGGGTTTATGTGGCTTAGATAATTCTCACTTTCTCTCGGTAATAAACAGCGAATCTCGGGCGAATGCGTTAGTTGTCAGTTGTCACGTGTCACGTAATAAATAAGTGCTCGGTTTATTCAACGCTATTAGATCGTAAAAATATTTCTGCGGTGACGAATCTGCACGTGGAAACCAGTTTGATGCGAAAATGATTCAGTTCAAATTGAATTTTCCTTTTGTATATTTGGAATACACGTGTCCTTTCACCGTCTGAAAGGAAAGGAAATCTAATCGAGAAAGGATTTCCAAATGGTGGTAACAAATTATCAGAAACAGAAGGAAAGAATATTAACACGAAAAAGATCTTCTTGGTGGATCATCTTCTCCTTACATAAAAAATTGATTTTCCGAAATAATTATGATTAGGATTGTGAAGATTTTTATTAAAAAATAATACTTCTCATTTAAAACAATATATTATAAAAGATTTAAAATTGTAAAGAGCTTTCTTATGTCCCTATGTTATAAAAATTTTCCCTCTGTATATAACCAGTTAGATTTTGAAGCAACATACCTAATACACTTCAGATATCCTAAGGTTCCCCAAGAATGGAATAAGGGTTACAAGGCAAGATTGGAAATAGTGCCACTCATCATCTTTTATTTCTTTAAATCATACTGCTATTGAACGAAATGAGTATATTTTTATCAACACTTCATAAGCAGCAGCGTTCCGTGTAAAGGTAACTCATACAGTACCATTTCCTAGTAACCCATCAAGGATTAGTAGCTAACATATTATAACGACAATGAATGAGACTTGCATGATTTTTCAAAAGAAACATGCCTCTTAATTTTCAGCAAATATTTCATTTACGAAATTACAGCAGCAGGATTTTTCACGACGTAACTTTTTCTTTCGCTTTCTGGCCAGGATTTGCCCAAGTCATCGGAGGTCATTTGGAAGGGAAGGTGGCCATATGCCGGTCGTAAGAGTAAACAAGCATCCGGGGAGGAGGCCATTCAAGTTACCGCAAGGGACCGCAATCACCCACATGTCCCTTCCGAGACCACGAGAAGTTCCACGAAGACCTGCTGCCGGGCGACACGTCCCTCCTGGATACCGTTCCCTAACAACGGGGGGTCAAAGGTCCCGTCCAACAGACAAAAAAAGAAGAAAAGAAACCTTCTGAACCATTGCCCACCGCTCTTCGGTTCGCCTTCAAGAGCGTCCCGTTCTGCATACCGCATGCGCACTGGCCTAGCAATTGCTCGGAGGGGCGGAGGGGAGGGATGAACGGGGGGCCATTCAAACCAATACACCGCCCTCTCCAGTAAGGCCGCTTCCTTCCTTCTCGGTGGAAAAGCCGACCGCTCGGAGGTTTTTTTAAAAAATCTCTCTCTTGGGGAAAGTCATTCAGTGTTGGGGATCCTGCGATTGTGTCAAGTGCTGGTAGTGCGTCCGAACGCCCGGAGGTGTGCTTGGGAAACGTGACGTCACCCGATCTACCAGGATAGCTCTCGAGGTAAGGGCCTGTGTGGAAACTCCTGGTGTTGTTTTGGTCGAGTGGAACAAGTTCGACTTTTCCGAGAAAATTGTTATATTTTTGGATGCTGGTTGGACTCCAAAGCAGAGACATCCGTCTGAAATGTCCCCGGTGTTCAGAAATATGAGTTTCATTTCATAAAACCGCGAGATTATAGAAGTACGTAGTTTTGTGCGTCCATAGCAACGCATTGTAGTAGGAATTTGATTTAAACTGTGTTGTCATGAGCCTTACTGGAATTTCAGTGATTTTAATGAACATCGTGTGATGTTATGTACAATAGCTCCTACTTTTTTTAATGTAAAATTTACATCAATATTCAGCAAATCTTAGTAGAGTAGTATTAGGAGAATAACAACACAAAATACCTCAATCCTTTCCATCATATACTTCGTTCTTCCCTTATATTTTAACACTAAATTCTTAGTTAACCACTGCAATCCTGCGAACGATTTCCCATCGCATCGTTTACTTTATTGCAAACCTTAAACTATAGCAAATCTTTGGACCTAACATTATTTACCTAGGCTTACAACCTATTTTTAAATCATCATAGCATCGAACGTAAACATCGGCTTACTCTGGCCTAATCTCGTCCTGTAAAACGAAACTTAATGAAAGAATACCTTATCTAAATTCTGCGTGAATATTCCTTTAGTGCTCCACATAAAATAGCAACCCGATGTAACTGCTTTAGTGATCATTTCCTCGAACCGCTCCGCCAATTCCGCTAACGGAGCCCACTCGTTGTGCACCGGAATCAAATCATCTTGTTCGATCGCTGGTGATGAATCTTTCGAAAAACTTCCGGTGCTAATCTAATCTCCTCCCCAGAAGCGAGTTCCATCCCGAAAGCTTTTCAAAATAGTAGCAACGCCGAAAGAATAAAAATGGCAACTTTATACGTGTGTACTTAGGAGGGTTCCCAAGAAAAAGAAGTAAAAAAATGTTAGGGGGGTCCGTAACTCGAACCTGGATCTTCCACTTACCGGGAGGAAACTGAATAACAAATCACAATAATGACTATTGAATGTAGTTGTTCACATCAATGGTCCAGCTTTAAGGCTTACCCTGGCAATATCAAAAGCCAGCTTATGATGATCATAGTACCGTGTGTATTTTGCCGTTTATTTTCGATGTATTCCGAATAAATTTTATACATTTCCATCAATTTCGATAAGATTTAAATATTTGCCATCTTAAAAAACTTAAAAGCATTTTTACTGAAAGTTAGGTCTAATTTCGGTCGATTTAGCTTTGCAAATTTGAAATAGTTGAAGATATTATTAAATTAAATAACCAATCACAATGACACCTAACTTATATCTGAATTTGAACTGTTATTGCTTAAGTATCTTTACCTAAAAAGGTTCATATATTAAGTAATTTATACAGAAAATTATTAATAGAAACAAGAAAAATTGTAGACCACCCATAGAAGGATATAATTGATAATGTCCTAAACTTCTTAATTAAACCTCCTGTTTACATTTTTCCATAGCCTTTAGTGCCCTTGAGGGACTAATAGTCGCTTATCAACCCCTTAACTGTAACTGCCAAGGGATTTTAACCCTTATGAGACTCAAGAGTTTGTCTTAATTTAGACCCGCATATGGTATGAGAGTGAGCATTTTTCTCAATTGGAAGAGGCAGAATTTTTATTCTTTTCGTGTATGGTCATTTTTCGCCATGTAAACGATTAAGGGATCCATTATTTACATTTGATCATCTTGTGTCTAATTATTAGCCTCCTTAAGTAATAGTTGCTAGGGTACAATGATGTTGCATAGGCAATTTCTATTTTAGGGAAGTGATGCTATGACACGTTTCAGGGCATTTGAATGGTAGGATTCTAGCTCGGTAAAAAAAGCTAGAAAAATCACTTTATTCATTATCTTGTAAGCTAGATGAGTTTAGATTTTTGATGGACTTCAGACAAAAAAAACGCCTGAGAGATACGTACGTGTAACTGGAAACAGAACTATAAAATCCGGTGTGATCCAACGAGAAATAACCCATTGGCTTAGAAATGAAACCCATCAACTATCAAATTACTTAATTTGCAGAGATAAGTTTATTATACTATTATAGTTATTTATATATAGTTTATCATACCCATTTGCTACAATATCAAACCCATAACTCTCAGTAAACCTTCCAGAATCTCCGTGTGAAATCCGTGGATCGATTCAAAGCTCCCAGAATCGCACCATTTTAAGTTTTATTCGCGACAGATACTGTCTCTTCCCCTTCTTAGTAGGTCAAAACATGAGTGACACCACCAACCTGAATTAGCGAGATATCTCGCGCTGAAAATTTCGTACGTAAAAAAAACGTTCCACTCGTTTCGTAAAGGGACTGGAGTCTTTGTATGTTCATCTGGAACATCGTCTCCTTAACATGCAACATGTGCGCGAGAAACTTCGAGATCTCCAATCCACTCGGGATGGAATAAATTCCCGCGTTTTGAGACGGTGATGAATCCCAAATACGCTGATACATAAGCAAGAGCGTGGATGAGAGGTTACCGTCCGATGGGTTCTAATCTTTTTAGCGTACTATGCAAAGTGGAGAGGGAATAGCGAGCGTTGAACCTTTCCTAGCGTTTAAGGAAGATATTTTTGCTACTGAACGGCGCTACGGTGTTTTTATTGTAATTGAGCGTATCCACGTCCTTAATATGTTCAAAAACAAGGTAGCAATGAAAAAACCGCTAGATTTGTCGAATGGAAATCACGATTAAGCACTCTGTACGTTACTAGGTATTAGATGTTACTAGATGTTCCATCTATCAGCAATCAATCTGGTATGGTATCAAGCTGGTATGCATCTAGACCTTTCATCGTAAACTTTCAAATGTACTAGTGTGTTCGGATGAGAATGTACCACTAGACGCTGCTTTACGCGCAGAGCGATAAAAATCTGAATGAAATTTCAAGATGACGCTTCACAATAAAATAATATCCTACATCTCCCGAGACATATGGAAGTGTTAGGAACGTACTTGAAGGCAAAGTAGAAGGAAAAGCACTGACAGTAAGAGAAAGAGCAAGGGATGAACATTTATACCACATGAAGAGTGACATAGGAAAGGGGAGATATCTGGATGTATTAGAGTTAGCATTAGATAGAGAAGGATTGGAGGGATGCATTCAACTTAGGTGCGGATCGAATGACCAACGTTGAAGATGTATGTTTTATCTAGATGTACAATATCGATGAGAATCCATAAAAATTCCTCATTGTACTTTACGAACTAAATATAGTTCCCAATCTTTTATATTTCCAAGAGATAGCTCGAGATATATTTAGAGGTTAATAAAGAGCTTACGCAAAGTAGAGAAAACAACATTAAGTACGGTAAAAAAATATACTTTTTCATCAGTTCACGTATTACATATTTAAATTCCTTAGAAATTTGAAATAGAATTTATCACTTGACGCAATATCTTTTTAAATTTTGAAAAAAATATACTGTGTCCATATTTGATAAATTGTATACGTACTGAATATAGTTTCAAAACAGAATCAAGTATACGTATACATCATTTTTTCTTCTTCTATAGCAATACCCTTCTGTGCGCAAAGAATTTCAAATATTATCCCACTAAAACGCTCTTAATTAGTCTTTGCCCTCTTTATATATACATGGAATACACTGAAAAGTTTAATATTTCTCCCCAAAAAGAATAATAGACCGTATAAAGCCCCCCACAGCTGGGAACCACCATTTTGAACGCCCGCCACGAGGGGTGAGGGTCAATAACAGTTCGTATTTCAAACACCAGAGTGCTCTAACGGCAACCAGAAGTAGCTCTGCGGCTGAGATACACAATACAGTCGCTGAGTGGCGCTATGTCGGAACAGGTGGACATTTTCCTATTTTGACGTTGTGTTTGTTGTCATTAAAATGACAGGAGAGATAATCGCCGAATCAGTGTATTAACTGGATCTTCTCCGTGGACTAAGCAGCAGCTTTCGCCTTGGGGAAAGAAACGGAGGTGAGTGTGTCATGAATTCTCTCGGCTTCTTCTGCGAAACCAAGCATCTTCCAGAGGGTAAAGCGTATGATTTTCGTGGGGTTCGAAACGTTTCGGGGTGTATATTCCGTGGGGGTGGATTATTTCTTCAAAATCGCGCTGCTATAAAGCTCCGCTTGATGTTTAAAATGCGTCAAATTTAATTCCGTTTCGTTGCTAACATTTTCACGACAGAATCCATTCATGATGTCTTTTATTTTCCTCATCGGAATTCCCCTGGTTCGTCATAAAATTCGTCACCTGTTCAGAATCTCGTATGGATGACTCAAATCTTCGATTTTTCCCCTTCGGATGTTTTTTCCTTCTGGTTAACTCGTTCTTCCTCTTTCAAGAACGAAAATTCTTCCACATCGGTAGCCGACGGTCGTTGTCTCGTGTCGTAACTTTTTGAAAATCCTCCTGTGCTAGCTGAAGGTGCAAATTCCTTCAGACGATCGGTGGATACCGTGGTATATTATGGCTCGTTTGCCCAATTAGCGTGGAATCCGTTAGGAAGGCACAGGTGCTGTAACAATTGCTCGGAGCGCGTCTCCTATTACACGAGGAAGATTGAAGGTGAAGTACAGGTAGATACGTTGGCGTAACGCATTGTTCAAGCGCGTGGTTATGGTTCGGTTGAGAGACGTGTATTATTGGTCTGCAAGGAAAGGGATAAGCCCTTCCGGCAGGGCGTTTGTCGTACGTAAGTTAACTCTTTGTCGCGTTCGTTTACGTTTTACAGATGTGTTGCTATCTCCCGTTCTTGTAACGTAGAATGAAGTTTAATTGCTGTGCACTTAAATTCCAAATTAGCGATCTTATTGTCGTGTACCTAAACTTCTAAGGCTTCTCCGATATAGACTTTGGCGTTTCTGAGAAATCCAGCATCTTTAACGTATCCCGTTGCTGTAACAGGCATATTTTTACATAGTCTTAATTATAAAAAGAAATAAACGCATTAGATAAGTAGTTCAGCATTATTTGCGGAAGTTACCGAATAATAAATCGTAAAGTAATGCAGTTTGAAATTATTTCCGTCAATTATAGTCATTACCGATAAAATTATACATGTCATCTGTAATTTACCCTAATTTCGACCCTTTTTAATTATTACTTTGTAGTACACTCTGCATATAATAACTCCTGCCATCTATTCTTTCTTTTGCGTGTGTGCTATCATCAAGCAAGAAAATCCATCCTTCAACGTGTCCCGGAATAAAATCCTTCAGGATCGATTCCGATGACATAATGCACGCTTTCACACCCAGGCGATTTTTATCAACCCAAAAGCCATCCGTGGATTAATCAAATCCGCAGGCAGCACTAATCCCTTTAAGTTCGTGCTTATTGATTGCCCGTTGGCACAATAAGGAGTCCAAGGGAATTGCCTTTTCAAAATTCTTCTCCGTTATCCCCGACGACCATCTCTCGACATCCGGCGAAGTTCGAGTCCGCAAAGAGCGATCCATTAATTAAAAACTCGTTCGGGGAAGATATTTCCGCGATGCACATTTCCCATTGTGCACCATAATAGTTCCCTACTGCTACTCTCACAGACCTCTTTTTGCACTCTTTTGCCCATTTCCTTTTTTTCCCTTTGGTGAGCGGGTGAAGGCGCCGGAATTTCGCAATTCGCCTGCCGTATATACCACCGACACCAGCTCTTGTGTGCAGAGCGACCGGCGCGTGTCGCCCCCTCCCTTTTGCGAGTCAAGAAACCGTGAAGTTTCCCCTATCTGCCCACCCTCCATGTCCTACCTCCCTTCCAGTCTGCTTGCGTCTGTTTTGGGATACAAACATCATATGTTGCGCCCACTCGTGTGACTAAGATATCCGGAAGGGGGAGAAAACCGCGGATCCGTCTGGAGTTCCGCGAGCAGCTGGTCGTCGCGTTGCCCACGGAGGATACCTCAAATTTGAGAGTCTGCCAGGGGGGTTTTTTCTTTGGGTGAGTGTTTGTTTGGTCTAGTGTTCAAGAGGTTCCTGAAAGTTTATCTAGGAAGGTTGAAATCTTTTTTAATGTTCTTATAGTATTCCCAAAAGCTTCTGGTATTACCTCCATTGACCTTCGAGGATATATTTGGTTTAATGTCTTCAGGCGTACCAGAGTTTTAATGGCTAATTTATTTTAGCTATAGAAGGCTGAACTGGTCATTACGAAAGAGATTAGTGGTATAAGTTAGTCTTCTGATCTCAATGCTTTCTGGAATGACTTATTTGTCCTCGGAGGATGGGTTCGTCTTTATTCAAGAGCTATGTAATGCATCCGTAATGGTGATCCATCGTCATTTTGGAACTGTGAAATATCGATCAATCTTCTTTGAATTATTTGAGTGGTATTCGATAGATTATTGACCTCTGCATGATTCGGGTATCTGCACCATTGCCCAAGAAAGATTGTCTCTCCATCTACCTCATTTGCAGTGAGGTGCCATAGACATTCTGAATCATATTCCAAATCGGAAAATGATTTAATTTTATAGGTTAAGGAAATCTACTAATTTATAAGTAGCAACGTTCCAAAAGAATATAGCGAGTTGAAACTTAGAATAGAACCGATTAATTTATGGTCGTGCAATATGTACCCAACATCAATATGAAATGTTGATCTCCAAAAATCAAATAATCTAACGCTGTGCCCTTACTTGCTCATGCTTATTATGAGTTACGTAAACCGGAATGAATAGCAAACAGTATAGGATCTTTAAACCCTATCGGTGGAAAACTTTGACCTCGGAGAAGTCCTTCAATGATACTTTTAAGCATAATCTTACCATTAAATTGGGACGTTTAGGATGAAGTAAATTGAGTTCATTCATTATTCGGTAAAATACGTGAAACAAGAACCAAATTTCCCGTTCGGCTTTTGAACACCTTCTGGGTTGCCCTTGGAGGAAACTTTTCACGTTATATTTACTAGGTTGGGGATGAGCCCAAGCCCTTAATAGTTTCGAGCAGGTTCAGCTGACCTTATCGGCAATCAGTCGCAGTGTTGGGGGAAGGTAGGAAGACACAAAGAAGGCGTGGGTGAGGCCAATTGTTTCTGCGGACAACGCCTGAGGAACGGTTCTTTGCGAGTGGAGCGTGGGATTGAGAAAGCGTGTCTTAACAATGAGAAGCGTACGCCTTCCTCGCACTGGGTTAAATCGTGAGATATTTCCCTGCTTGGGATAAAATCCCACGATCGTGCGAGATAGTGGATGGAAAAGGAGTAATCGAGCCGATGCAGACATTCCGAAAAGGTGTTTTTACTTTCTTAGTCCGCGCGCACTTAGTTAATTAATCGAGCGATTTGCGAAATCGCTACTTTCATTGTTCTAATGCACAATGCCTGTCTTTCAGGGATTCTGCAGAACTGACCCAGAACCTGGTTCGATGCACACTAGCTTGTTTATAAACGAGGAACTTTTGTTACCCTGAGCGACATAATAGTTTCCAAAGTCATATCTGTTGCATAGAGAGGCCTCGCTTTCAATTACCTTTTATAGTTTAATAATTATTCAATATATTCCATTGAATACTGCATTTTTGTAAAATCTGAAAAAAAATATTCTCTACTGGATTTCGATAAATTTTATCGCCTATTAATTTAAATGGTTATCGATTGCTTTTCAGTCGAAAAATAAAATTTATAAGCTCCCAACAATTTTTAATCTTCTTTTTACTACTTATACATAATTTACGTGGATAAAAAGTGAAAAATCTATGTTTTACTTGTAAATATAATAAGATAAAGGTTTGCAAAGCTCTTAGGAAAGTTTTAAGAGTAAACTGATAACAATTAACCAGTTGTGGCAAAGAGGATACATCTGACAAAATATTTTCCCCACAATTCAATTTTGTCTTTCTTACGCCGTATTAAATTGGACGTATTGTTATACTATATAAGTTATAATCTCTAACAAATGGGTTTTGTAAAAGATCTTGCACCGGATACATAATCCAATAGGTTTCGATTGTATTTCATTGACTTGGAATACAAGATAGATGATAAACAAACCTTTCTATGTACTTCAAACGGAATTTACCGAATCCAACCTTTAATATGCACGCCACAGCATTTGCACAGCCATGGTATACTACAATAGTCAGGTCTGGCTGGTAACAATCTAAATGGGTCATCTTCAACAATGGCTTTTATTGCGCTTAGCTCTCAGAAATGCCATGGCAACGGAATCAGCGGTTATTTACTTATTAAAAGAAGCCATAATAGGTGCTCTTCATTGAATCAATGCCCCTAAGTCGACGATTATACACTTAATTCAGAGAATCACGTTCGTTAATCCATTAGCTGTTGTAACCTTGAATTAACGGATACCTCGAGAGTCTAGGATTAAACTCCTTAATTCAAGTTAAAGTAGATTAGGAATTATCCTTCTAGTCACGTTTTTGGAAACAAATACACCCACCCGTATGTTCACCAAGAGTGACGGAAGTCTAATTGAATTTGCGACCATTAATTTCTTATCGCATCGTAATCTATGAAGGATTTCCTGACTGGATATCACGATGACTTTTTCCATTTTTTTTTCTTTTGCTCGAGATAAACGTTATCTTTCATTTAACCTCTTTATTTGGTTAATTGAATTCCACGATGACATGGTAGCTTTGGAGATATCACCGTTACCATTCGTTGTTTCAAATTTTCGATTACTTCTTAAAATTCGCACAACCAGCACCTGGCATCGTATACGTATAAATGCTCGCATTTATTTCATAGTAGTATTTACTTAGATTCGAACTTTTTATTGCTATGAAAACTAAATGCTATTAAGTCTTCATTTATTTGTTCTAAATATTTTATAGTATTTTGTTTCCTTGGCAACGAGAAGTTTTAGCGCCGCTTTACGTCTTTATAATATAGATTAATGTACCCTCTCGTACAATATTTCAGCACCCGAATGTCGCCTGGATATGCCGTAATCCTTAAAAGGGATTCCGCGTCATGGGCCCTATATATATTTTGACTTGACGGAATGTGATTGCGTCACAAGTGCCTGATGAGTATCAATTTTCGATGTTCATCGACGGCTTTATTTTTACAACTTTTGGCGGAGCCCTCGAGGCACTTTTTACGGTCCGAGGCTGTCACCACAACCCGGATATAAGCCGAGATAAGCTGATTCGATTTTTCTTTATCAGTGCCATTCTGAAAGGGTCGGATATCCGAGGGAATAAAACATTCATAGGTTACATTAATCGACTCGTAAATGAAATCACTAAAATACCAGTAAGTATCATCATCCTTTGGTAGATAGGTTGCTATCCTATCAATTCATAGGGTTCGTAAAGTTCCTTGTTGCCGGTTTCGGCCTAGTAAAAGTGGTTAAAAAGAACGTTTAACACGTAGTTTACTGTTTGAATAAGACATATCGGGCAACAATAAGACGGGCATTTCATAACTGTAAACTCTCTGAACATTCTCTCAATCGAAGAGGTACAAAATGAAATATTAATCGCATCATTTGATAGAGTCATTTTTCTCGATTCAGTTTATCAAAGCTTTGAATTGAGGATGTTTTTCTACGTTCTGCCGATTGAATTTCAATCGAGAAAGAGAAGAAAGGAAATAAAATTGGGTGTGTTGCGAGGAGCGGCTGTGGAATATTAAACGCAAAGAAAAAGCCAAGTTAAGAATAAGTCGCTTAATTATTTTCAACGCGTAATCGATGGAGAATGTTGCGGAACAATGCTCATTGTGAAATTTGAACTGCATTATATATCCTTGGATGTTACGCGGCACACCATGTTCGCCGTACACCGGTTCGGACTAGTAAAAAGGTACCCTTAAATTGTCTGTCCTTAAAAGGTATATATTCTTCCCTTTGTCCTAAATTCTCTTCAAATTATCCCGTAAAAATTTATATCTTTATTTGCACTGCTAATATTGTAACGTATGCCCTATCATATTTACCTCTAAATTACTCGAATATGCGTATGAGTCGAAGAATCTTGTTGTTACGTATTTCATTGCCGTGACACCTAATGAACAAAATATTTCTCTTTTTCCATATGGTTTCTAAGGAATTATTATTAATATTATTATTATTAATCCTGTTTTGAGAATACAATATATATATATATATCTTAGCTGCGACGAAGTTACCATCTAGTAGCATTAAAGGCTCGACAAACTTAATTTCGCGAAAAGCGCTTATTTTTCATTTTTCCAACACGACCTTCTCCGCGAATTAGCTCAAGGAATCTGATGCGAAAATTAAATAATGACTCATTTTCCCTCTCCTAGATCCACTTTAGCGATAGCAGTTATACAATTAGCATCTCGTGCCAGAAAGGCACGATCAACATCCGATATAGAGCCACGGGGATCCACCCCCGATACCTCTCCGATAATTATTAATCAGCAAGTCTACGCTACCTAGTTTTATCAGTGGAACTATGAAAGGAAACGGAAAGGAATAGGAAGAAAGAGAAAGACGTTTCCGGTCATGCGAGCAAGAGTTCGATCTTTCGACATAAGCCTCGTCCCTCCCTAAAGCGTTCTGCTTGTTTTTCATTGTCTCATCGCTGTGTTTGCAGTGGAGCGTTACCATGGATAAGGCGGTACGATAACTTAGGTAACTCCCGAAGCGTGGCTAGCGAGTTTATTGGGCACCGGGGAAAGACTGTTAGCGACAGGGTATTAAAAAGATGGCGAATTGCGGGGTTATCTCACCCTCTCGCTAAGCGATCCTTAAACTGAATCGGCGCCTGGGTCTTTGGCCGCGTTTGTGCCCAAAAGCCGTCAACGGTCGGGTTGCGACACATCCACTCGATTCGAGAATTTTATCAGAGTTTTCGACGTCTCCGGTGAACCTTCTTCCCTCGACTGACCAAGCACTATATCTGTAGTGCTTTTGCCTTCCTTTTGTCTAGCCTCTCGAAGAACGCAGAGAGCAGAACAGTGCTTCCTCTGTTTGCCATGCAAACATGTAATTGCAGTTGCTAACCGAAAACGCTCGTATCCAAGGCGCGATTCCACGCTAATATGGTTAATGTCCTCGTGCATGTGTTTTAAGATTAGCTACCCTTTTCACGCCTTCAAAGAACATTTGAAAACATAAAAAATGATTTATTTTTTTAATGAATCATCGTCAGCCTGTGTATCGATACAATAATTTCCATAATGCTCTTGTCCAACTGTAAGTCATCTAACCATGGAGAGTAAGGCTTTGGAATCATAAAATCTACTGCATACCAACGCACAGTTACGACAGGTAAATGCAGTTATAGCAATAAAATGACTTCGAAGGATATATTAAATTTTAAATTGGCCTCAAAAGAGACTTAATACAAATAAGTAAATGTAGGTTTACTTAAGTGTCTATTGACTTCGTAAATAAAAATATTTCCATCGTTACAATGATAAATACAATCGCAACTGAAGCTCATTAGAGGTTATAATTTGTACACAAACTTTCGGTTCCCAAGATTTTCAGTTTCATAATACCTAACGTCATTAACAAATGTCGTCCAAGAAAAACCAAGAAACAGCTGTGTGTATTTAAGTCGCCTTATCTCATCTAGCCAACACTATCTAACCGTTTAATTGTTGCCTTTCTCCACTTCCTATTTACATATCAGGATTGTAGGCGACGGTTGCCGTTGCGTAACGCTGCATTATTTGAAATAATCTTCTATAATTGTATTCAATGTTGTATAACCTATTTCGTAACGATGTTTACAAATAATCTTACATTTAAAATTCATGATCCTTCTATATTGAAGTACCGTTGCCAAGATGGTAATAACATCTTTGTTACTAAGTTACTTGGTTATTCTAAGGAAAACCAGCCTACATAAAGGAAAAGGAGTTGGGTCCGTATTCGCAATAACTACTATGAACCATGGATACGTTAATTATGTTTAATATTTAATTTTTAACAATAAAAAGAATTGCTTTCCTATTTAAGTCTGTTTTGATACATGTTTACAGACAAGCTTTACAGTTTATTTAACACCTGTATACAAGACCTTTTCTCACTGCAACACCTCCGGCAAACTTCAAACATTTATACCTTCCATTTATACTCATTTTTTTACACAGTATCATTGCAAAATCTACTTTCGTAATTTATTTTGAATTACCGTTCCCTTCATACGTATCCATTGCTCGTTTTTCAACCCTTTTTTCTTCTTATAAAGGAAAAAATAGCGAGTATATAATGTTAGATTTCGTAGCAATTTGCCGTTTTCGTCATCCGGACTTTTTTTTACGGTCGTTCCTTAGCGACTGTGCCAAAACTCGGCTATTAGTCTCCTTATAAGGAATCGAGGAGTTCTTTTCGGAGATAATTTCGAAATCCTTTCGAAAACGACCGGCGAAAGCTGGCGCATTCGAGCTCTGATGATGCGAATTATCTCAGCGAAGAAAGTCTTTTTTTTTGGGTTATTTAATGTTTGCGCAGTTATGTAATGAAGTTCGCTGTGTGTATATACAAAAGGTCCTTGGGCTGAAATTTCGGCTCCATTTAATGATTTAGATCCTCAAGAAAGTCTTTGGGATGATCGGAAGAAAATCTTTGATCGTTTTTAAAATGCAGACGCTGAGTGTTGCAAGCGAAAGAGATATTATATGGCGAAGAAATTTCCGAAATGTTGGAAAGTTGTCATAGGAACGAGAAATAAAGGTGATGGGAGAATAAAAAACAAAAATAACTCCTTCGCCATTGATCCTAAGTTCCGAAGTAAATGTCGCTGAGTAACTAAAAAATAGATACGTCGAGTCGTCAAAGTTTTTTCCCTACCCTCTTACATCTTGAAAAGCTATCACGAAGTTAATGCCAAATCGATTTATTTAACAAAATATTTAAAATTTTCCGTTCATTACTCATGGTACTTACAAAATGTGTTCAACGAGAGAGTAGACTGATGTTACTTTTAAGTGAAGAAGATCCCGATATGTTGATATGTAATTGGGTTTAAAAGTGGTACATAAAGACCAGCTTTCGTGAAAAATATGCAGGCATTTATTTTTTTTGTTCTTTTGAGATTTTTCCTCAGTTTAGTTCTTTCAGTTTTAGTTTAGTTTATTAATCTAAGATTAAATAATCGTTAACTTTTTTCTCATCAGTAACGTTTCAGGATAGGAAATTAGTATCTAGTATTTTCATTTGACTATGCTCTGTTCAACCATCAACAATGTTGCTCTTAAGACGAAAAAATCAGCAATCATTTTTAATGAAATAGAAAAAAACTACAAAGAGAATTCACGTCATTATTAAAGTCGCACGTGAAGAAACTTGAAACAAACACGAGGTTACGAAAGAGTGATTATTATCGTTATTACGGATACGAGTAAAGAGAGAGAAATGAAGGAATGTGATCTAGATGACGAATCTTATACACCGCATGAGTGGAGAAGGTGGGAGCAATGAGATGCTTGTGTTTAAATAACGCTATCGTAAAAGAGAAAGGGTAGGGAAAAGTCTTATAGTGACGCAGGTAAGGAACACTAGAAGTGGAGTGTTTTTGCTAAGATTACTCGATACAAACAGAAAAAAAGCTTATGGGTAGACTACGCAATCGTTTGCTACAGTTAAAATACAAAAATAAATGAATCAGTGAAAGTAATTACATTTATCTCACTTTCCACCTTGCACAATAACCTTCATCCTTTCTAATAATAAACTTTTCCTACCTCAAAGAAGAAAGATCAAAGTTTCAGATAACCTTATCGCAGAAAGATTATTGAACTCACGCTCAGTTTCCAAGCAACGATCTTTATTTCGATCCAATCAAGTCTCAAAACGTCACAAATGAGTATGTGCGTCTCAAAACGCATCAAAACTGGAAATTGACGCAAAATACGGTGGAGCGGTGCCAACTAGATAGGTCACATCGGAGGAAAAGGGAATGCATCGGGAAAAGAAAGGCAAGCAAACGTAAAAGGAAAAAATACGTTCAAATCCGGCTTAGAAGGGCTTACGAGTGGAAGTAATTAGAATGGCGAAAGAGGTGCAGAATTTGAGGGAAACGGGGGGTATTGTGGGAGGGGAACGCGTAATCAAGGACCTGTCGAAAAGACAATAAGAGGTATGAGCGATCCCCCCTTAACCGTTAAGAGTCGAGGCCGATCTCAATGGAGCGTCTCAGAAATGAGATTACGGTTCTAATTAATTAAGTCTCGTTTCAGATTCCCGTGAGAAATCGTTAATGAGGCGTTGTCTTTTCTCCGAAAATTTAGAGCTATTGTGGATTCCGTTCCGTGATGTTATAGCTTAGATAACGAATTATTGGATGACCGCACAGAGAATTCCCTTCAAGTTTTTCCTACCTGAATCACTTCTATTAGAAGCGTATTTTTCACTAAATATAAATGCATTGCATCGATTTGGAATACTCTCCTAGTTGAATTAATATCTGAAGATGTGGGTACTGCATAGTGTACTTGCTTGCATAAGGAGATACACTGTTCTGACAGCGTTATTAACGATGGTATCCCTAGGGTGGGATTTGCTTTAGGATAGGAGATTACGGACGGAAAGCGTTTGAAAAATTCATCCGCGCAGATCTTGCGGGCGAGATAGCTGATCTTGTCACTTAGCAACGTTCTCCACATACGTGAGATAAGGTAAAAACGGTATGAAGTATAAAAAGGATATAGGCGTTATCATACCTCCTGCCACTCTCCGTTAGAGAGTCTCAAGGTTAATTTAATAGTATAAACATTCTATACCATTTACATTTATAACACTGTAAACATTATAGAAGGCCATCTCATCCTTAGATGGCGTAAAGGAATTATTTCAACGTATGCTACACTATGCTCACCGTCTTTGTTATTTATTTTTTCAACTGAAATTGTTAGCTTAGAACATTAACATTCATTGCGAATTATTTAATTTTTATTAAGTTAAAATTTCTGATACGTCAAACGGAGAAACTTCATCTCAATTCTGGCGACAAAAAGTTTCGCGAAAAATCAATATTTTCACGTCAATCGAAATTTCGAAATTAAGGCCCTAACATTTATTGCGAATATTTGCAAATATATTTATTTTCTGAATTAATATCGACTTCAATGGTTCAAATTACTTTTCGTCACAAGGAGTCAGTCAATGACGCATTTGGACACCTAATATTAGCTTCTCACGTTATGAATTGGCACGATATTGGAAAGCTTTCTATTTCATCACACATGGCACTCATCCTGCTGAAAGTTACGCCTCCAGTGTTTACTCATCAATCGATGACGGATAGAAATTTTAAGAAGTTATATGAAGGTTAAGGTTCTTTATTAACCGGGTATCTTGTCTTAAGCACTCATCACTCCTCATCCTTACACAGATCGTTACATAATGGATAATCGTTACATATTCTTCATTACGTAAAGACTTTGTATCCTAAATACCTTGACTCGTCAATGTCTTTGGAGCATTCTTACTTCGTCTCCGGACATCGAAAGGGTAAGCATTTCATCTTCAAAAGCTGACATTTTATCTTGATTTATTGATTCTGCATGCACCATATACATTTATAATTAGTTTCACGTCCTTGAATAACTTTTCATATCGGAACATAGGAGAACTGTTTTATAGGTAAAGGAAACTTACGTATTTAGAAATAAATGTTCTCTTTTGTTTCGAGTATTATCTATCGACTTTATCAAAGACTGTTTTGTGCATTCCTTTTGACAATATATGGTATGACATCCTGGAAGTGTTTCGTGTAGTATAGAAGGGTATAAACGCAATTTTCTTGCGGAACAAGGAAAGGCTCCGTTTCTAGATGAATGTGGGAAGGACAGAAACTCCCACTCGTAGTCACGGATATGGGTTCAATTTTGTTAGTCATCGCTGATATCATCACATCTAAGTCTCGGATTCGCTTACGATCCTGTCCTTCAAAACACATCGCCAGAGGTGTAGAAAAAGTGAAACCACTGAGGAGACTAGCCAAGCCGATCGAAAATTAGTCACCATCGGGTGGTAGAGGAATTTCCCAGTGGTCCGCAGGATTACTGGAAGGACGGCTTTGGAGCGTAAAACGTATCTTAGCAACGACTCCAGTCAGAAAAGGTATCAAATCTACTCATTTTATTATTTCCCATCTCTTATTAATTAAAACATTTATATTGCTAAATTCCCAACTATTTTGCAAGTTCATTCTTGATTGTTAATCGGTCCAATTACGATAATGATTTCTTAGCTTGAGTTCAAACTTGATATGGTATTCCCGTAAACTCTAAGCCTATTTCCATTAACTGACTGATTACTCTTTCCTAAAATACTTTAAAATTTAAATATTTAGGATGATTTTTCGAATTATTATCTCTCGTTATTCCCTATTGTTTTCCATATATTGTAGCAAGAATCGATTTAACACATGCTTCATTAAAATGATTATGGAGGCTTATAATCGTTTCATAAACGATTAAACAATGTTCACACGGTTTGGTGCCCTCAGTACCTTTCATAGTTGAAATTTAGCACCTCGCGATTGTAGCTTATTAGTGCGCGTTTATTAAGCCTCTTACTGAAGCTCGGTAACGCATCATTACGAATCATGTTCTTATCTTCAACTACTAAACTTAAAAAATCAATGCTCAATCTCATCGTCATTTAAGATAATAAATATATTCGATGTGCGATCGTATTGTTTGTCATGTTGATGCAACGCTAATCTAGCTCTTTGTTTCCCTATTCATAGAAAATATTCCGAAACACGTTTCTCGCGAACTCGATTGCAAAATAATTAATTCTGACTCACGATATCAAAATCTTCGGATCGAATGATGGAATGGTTTCACGGAAAGAGTTAATCCTCATATTTCCCTATAGACGACAACGGAACGCGGTTGCGACATTTTTCAACTCTTCCGGAAAAACATCCCTTTTACCAAACGCGGATTTTCCCACCACCTCCAGCTTTTTCGCAAGGCCGCGTTGGTTTCCTTAATCCTCTTCTGAGAACATCGCAATTCTTTGTCGCCGTTCAACTCTCTCTCTCTCTATGTGAAACAGCCTCCGTTTAGGTCTCTTAAACTCTTCTTAAACCATCTCATTTGAGGTTTTAAAGGAGTGATTAAACTCTCATCATCGTTCTCAGGAGGATGGGCACATCCGTATCACGGTTCCGATAAACCGAGTGGTTTAAACGGACGGGATGTTGACGTGCTTCGGCAACCGACCTCGCGCCAATTAACAATCCAATTAACGGGGTTTAATTGCCTCCCGAGTCTCGGATTTGCACCCCTCGAGAGCCACAGACGGTGTGTCGTAGCATCTGGCGGACCATCATCATCTGGGATCGATTTGTGACGCTCTCCACGACAAATCGTCGTTAATCACCTGCCGAATTCAAGTGTTCCGGAAGCCTTTGCAGAGACGTACGCTAACGAGGTTACGTTCTTTTTAAAGTTCGGAGCCTAATCTAATAAGTAAGAATCGAGTACCGATTTTAATTCGTTTCGTTACGACGATGGTGTTAACTGTGGACTCACCGAGTCACCGATTTACTATGGTGATGATTAGAGAGGTATCAAAGGAATTCCGTTTATCCGGGTACGCCATTATGTTATCTACACGTCATGAAGCACTAGAGCTTTTACAACGATTACTAATGTGACCGGTAAGCTTGCAGCCACCAAGGCCTCTGTAAGTCCGTGTATTATGACGTATTGTTAGCGTGCGCTGAAGCTGTAATCTTCGCTTTAACTCTAACCAACCATTATAATACCGGGCCTTGAAGCGAAGGTTTTGTGCCGCATTTGGTTACTTTAGATTACAATGTTGGAACTTAAGTATACGTATTTCTCCGTAAGCCTGTCTTTTGTGTGTTACATTTCTGTTTTCTCGTACAAAACCACCGGAATGCGTTATTTTGCATTCAAGAATCAATTTCCTCTGTCATTTTGCGCCTTTATCGACTAGCGAAATCGATACCATTGATATAACACGCCATTAGATAACCTATATCCTCATGAAATTAATCGGCGATGTCCAAACCAAAATTTCTGTGTCATCTATACCTAAGTTTCCACTCCTACATCAAGGAGCTTTCTAGAAATACTATCGATCTCTCGGAACGATTAGACCATCCTATCTTGGATTTGTGGAGTCTGAATCAAGAGCAATAACTGAACCAGAAACTATTTTTAATTTAACCATGCTGCGAACCGGATATCGTACTATATTCCGGCCATATTCCATTGATAAATTAATTTAATTGTAAGCTCTTGGAAGTTATAAGGCGAGGGATATATATTAATTTTATTGACAGTGTAATTATTATTATCATTTAATTACACTAAAATCGTCGGCGAAAATTAAATTATGCGATACTTATGGCTCTTTTAATTTTCTCGGTTAATATATTTGTTAAAAGAAATGGAAAATCATCGCTCAAAATTATAAGCTTTGTCGTTAGTTGATCAATCAAAAATAACGTTATCTCTGTATTAAAAACTTTGTTAATCTTTTCTAACCGTATAATATTTTAATTCCTTTTTCAATTTCTACATCCTTATTACTTGACAAAACGTTTAAGAGTGACCGGAAGTGATGCAATTTTCGGACTGAATAATAAGAGTTCGGGATCGATCGTAATAGCAAGCCATTCTTGGGAGCAAGTGATGGAAAATGCACCTTGCGAGATTGAGCTCAGAAAAATGAAGTAGATTGCTTCTCGAGACCTTGATACCTTTCTCAGCTGCAGGCGGTCGTTCAAAGCCGAAATTTTTCATCTTTAGAAGTAGTTTTTTCGTTCGCGACGCGGTTCAACGGCGAAGCGCATTCTCTTAAAACTTGTAACACATATCACGTTTATTTTGAAGGAAGTCTGAATGAAATTTTGACGATATTTACTCGCCATTCTGTTCATTTGGTGTGAACCTTTCGATTTTAAAACATATCAGCTAAAGATAGCAATAGAGAGTGAAAATAATCATCTAAAACGTTTCAAATAATGGTAACAAATTGACAATGAAGCGCTAAATTAGCTAAGTATTGAAAATAACTCGTCACCGAACGACAATTATCGCAACAATTGTGATTCGTTAGCTTTTTCCCTTTCTTTGTTAGCGCCGATCGTTCCCGAAAGCTCAAACTTTTGCGCTGACGTAACAGATTAAGTGCGAAAATGAATCAGACTTGTTTTGAAGTTTTCGGCGCCGAGGCCTTGAGGGATTATTTAATTCCCCGCAAAACATGCTTGAATTGGAAACCTTGACACGCTGCGAAAGCCTAAAAAAAAAGTCTCCCCAGCATCCGGTTCCTTTAGGGCTCAGCTGGGAAGATGAATTAATGTCCCAAGAATGGCACATTTACGAAAGTTGCTAAATGATTTAAGAGTTCGATTAGTCAAAGTTTCGATGCAACTTCTCAATACCTCTCTGTTAGGGCGTGGGTTCTCTCAAACGCTTTGTCAACCTATAAATAAAATGGAAATTTTAAAATCATTACGAAATGGAAGATTTTCATCTGTTTTTACATTTACTAAATCTCGTTTTACGCATAATTTCTCGTAGTATCGTAGTATATTATTCTTCATCACTATGAAATATTATATGAAATTAAAGAACAATATGGAATTAATATTTTCATTGAAATATAGATGATTACGTTTTCCTGTGCACACGTATCTAATTTTTGAACCGATTACAGTAATCTCATTTTTCTTTCCTTTCTAATATTGTGCGGTGAAGACCATCTCTAACCATACCATTTCCCTTTCTTTTAAACAGTTATGTTAAATACGTTCCCTTTCTGGATTAACCGTAGATTGTGGGATCAGTAAATTTTCCTCGTCCTTAAGATTCCATACGAAAGGAAAGCTTTTATTTGGGTCATATCAGGAAAGAAAGATAATTTCTCGAATACAATAGAATGGTATCAGCATTCGCTATCATTGGTCGATATTATCTGAACCCTTCTTTTAGAACTACGTCATGAATAACATGCAATCGATCTTTGAAACGGTCCATGTTTTCCTAAAGATGGAAAATATCGAATCATTCAGGAACTAGACAGCTAGGCGATTGGAGGTGGAATACTAGAAATCTCTATAACTCCCGTAAGGAAGGATAGGCACCGTGCTGTATGATTTCTCCCATTTTTAAGGTACGTTATGTATATGGTATATTTAGTTTACACGATTGTAGAAAATTTCATCCCGTTGCATTTAAAGTTTTAATATTCGCTTCTAAGGTTCCTTGAAGTCGTCCAATCTGTTAACAATTATTGAATTCGCTTCAAATACTTCTATGGTAAAAATTTCTTTTGTATACAGTGATAGAGGTATTCGTGCACTATTTTTACTTCCTGTCATTCCTTATAAATATATATACTTTCTTCATCATACGGGCAATATCTTCTTCAGGAATTCATATAACTATTTAATCTCATACCATCAATTTCTTCCTCTTGGGTTACTTGCATATTCGTTTGCACATCTATTTATTATTCTAGACTTAATCTTTTGAAACGATATCTAGATCGGACTAGTATTCTTTTTTGGCTCACCACGTCCCATTGCACGCAATTATGCTAATTTCGTAGTTGTAGTAAGGTCCTAATATCATATAAACTTAGGATATCATTGGTGTCGTCACATATCGTGGTAATGAATTTTTCATAATGTTCACTTGGTTTATAAACAACTATGACGGTAGGAAAGCTGTTAGATATGAGGAATATTAATGTAGATAGGTGAAGAAAGCATTGGTGATTTACATTAACATTCCCACCTCTTGGTAGTGTTTTAAATGGCTCTAAAGATGATTATTTTCAGATACATAAAATAAGAACTCATTCTCGCGTACGACTTACAAATCATTTCCGGGTACGCAATTTTTCTTTTTTAAAATATAGCTTCTATTACATGCTTCTTTTAATTAATTTTCTTTCACTTTTATTTACCTCTTCACTTTATTCTTTAAAAGCCAATTTTTCATCCTTCCCTTTCGCCGTTTTCGTAAAAATTTTACGACATTTCGTCTGCCAATATAATTCTTACATGTTAGTAACCCTTTGTTTACTTTTGGAAACGGTCCTTGTTTCGCCATCTTGTGCGTTTCCCGTCCTCAAACTTAAGCGTACCGATTTCTCTTCGTATTGTTCGCAAAACTCCTTTTGTCTCCGCTGTAACTCCCAAATGGAAAAGGGATATCTTTTGAAAAATACCTGGGTGAAACCGGATTAGGCAATGGCGAACTTGGTATCAATCATGCGGGCGCCCCACCCATGTTTTTACGGCACCATCTGATCTTAAAGAACCATATATGCAGCAATGGAAAGAACAGGAACACGTTTTTATCTGATAATGGGGAAAGAGGTCGCTCAACCGAAGCGTGGATAAGTCGCGGACTTACACGGGAAGCCAGGCAAACTCTTTAACTGCTCAAAACTGTGGATTGCTAACGAAAAAACGCTGCCCCAAACCACGGTTTTCCTATAGTTCTGTATTGACTCGGAAACTACGCAACCACTTCGTGTGTGCGTGCGATATCCATGACGCAACAGCTCGTCCCGTTCAGGTTAGGTTCGAAATGCCATTTTCAGTAGTACAACTTATTAGTTTAAGGTCATCGACATTTGTAAGAGTTCACGAAGTGGGAATTACTTCGTAGAACAATATTTCGCACCAAAATAAGTATAAACATTTCAACATTTTCTAGATTATATGTAGGATTTATACGATACGAGTACGATCGATTATTACTTTCTTATTGTATTTTCTTTTGCTTCCTGTGATTGATATTCAACGTTTCCACCTGTCTATTGCGTGTCACGGTGGTGGAAATAAAGTATGGAGATCCCAGCCCGAAATAATGCAGTTTTAACACGAGAAGTAATTCAATAGTCTTTGCGGTTAAGAATTGTTTTTCCTTCACCGGTAACCGGAAGGCGAGAGATACTTTATCCTGCAATAACAGTGCCAAGGACGTAGAACGCGTCTCAGCTTGAGAAATCTTTTTAATAGTCGAAACCTTTGGTGCAGCTGTTTAGCATTGAATTAGAACTATACTTTTTTTACGTAATGTACACGAAAATGTCTCGTCTGAATTTTACTTTTCGTGTTGAGGATAGGTTTGATTGTGGATTATGTCCTCGAATGCCTATATATGATTTCTTATCGTCTGTCGTACTTCTACGTTCGCTTTCCTATCAAACGTGCGTACCTTTACCTCCCTAAAACTCCCACATCCCTTGGGGTCGTCCTTGAATGATGTCACGTTCAACAGGGAACGCTCTGTGACACTTGGCACACATGGTATGATACTCCATGGGACGCTTTATTCGAGGAGTAGGGTTTCTCAGGAATCCCCAATATTGCTACTGCATCAGGGGAGAAATTTTGGCCATCGGGGTTCCCAAGGTCTTCTCGAGTCTGCCAGAAGATTCTTCGTCTCAAAAAAAAACTCCTTTCTGGAAACTCCTTTCTGGAAACTCCCTCTTGAAGGCGAGGTCCTCTGCCTGCGGAAAGGTAAATTCAGCCCTTTGTGGCATCCTAGAAGGACGGACCCTTAACTATTTTCCTTTCTCCAATCCAGGGTCAATGGGGATAAAAGATTCTTCTAGGCCTTCCTTAGAATCCTATTTCGAAGACTATTCTTCGTAGTTCCATTCAAGAAGGCACCTTTATCACTAGATCTTTCTTATTTATTGGTGATTCTTGCATACCACAGGGATGCCAAAAGGAATTTGGATTGAATTACATTCCATCTTTCAGAAGCTTCGGTGAAACCTTATATGGCCAATTTATATTTTTCAAATTTAATGAGAGTTTTTAAAACTCAAAATAAGCTCTTCTCTTAAAGATTCAAACCGAACGCCCTTTTATAGCGGTACCGCGACTTGAAAGATGCTCATCTTGAATAAGAGTATAAGTACTATTGATAAAGCCTCGATTTACTAGAGTAATATCACCAATAAATTAGATCAAGGATTCACATTTAAACTTCAAATCGCACACCATAAATTGCTTACATTGCCTCTATTGTATCGTATTTATGAGGCAGACGTCCTGCGTGAAGGAAAGTTATACAGCTTCGAAGAAATTGAGTCACTCACATATTAGTGAATCCATAAGGTGCTCCTTGCTCGGAGGTGTGGAGGAACAAGCGAAGTAAAAGAGCCAATAAGCAAGCGCTCGGATGATAACTGAGCACGTATGGGATTGTGAATGATAAATTAGAAGCTTGTCTTTAATTGGACAGAATCCTGGTGGCTACCCATGTTGCTAACTGTAAAATGCAGAGCGTTGTTCAAAATGTCCATAAATCAGGCTTTTCCGCGTTTCACGTGTTTGCGAAATAAAATATATATGGCTTCTGACTTCCTATATCGTTACGAGTGTTGAATATGAATACATTAAATCTATTCAGTTATTCAATCAATATATGTAAGAATTCTCAGTTTTTTAATCCATTGTTACTATAATCAAAAACAATAATAAGTTACAATCGTTTTACGCAACAGGGAGATAAAAATTACTTGTGCTAATGCATATCGCGTAATGTAAGCCAGGTGTTCTTATAAGGTGTAAACTTATAGATTGGATTTTTGGCTACTGTTAACCTGAGTTCGATTCCCAATCTAGGTTTCACGATATAAATAATAATTTTTTACTTCAGTTTTCGATTAACCATAATTAATACTTAATTAGTTTTATTTCCTTTGTTTAGTCAGAAAACTGTTATTTGAGTGATTCTTCGAGAAGAAATTTCCTTGAAACTACGTATGTGACTTTAAACGTTATATATTTTAATATACCCATGAATAACCGAGCATGTAAAAATAATTTGACATAAATTTGGTTTTTTACTCGTAAAAGATGCCAAATAACTTTGCAAACTCTCTTTCTCTTGGTGTTGACCCTTCAGCGGTCTTCGTTTCGTGTCCTGATCTTCATTTATCATCCGAAAATTGGCGACCGTAACATCTCAGAGTTGCATTACAGCCACACAGCAACGCGCCCTCGGATACTCGAACAAGAACAGTCGTATTAACGTACCATCCTCTCGCAAGTAATCCCATACCGATTCATCACCGAGCTAATTTCGCACTCCCCCGCACCACCTGTCCGCACGCAGATGTTTTCATACGACGTCGTGAGGGTTTTAAAACTTTTTTTCCTTACTGAGAGATGGTAATCTCCCTATATTGCCGTGTTTTCTTCGTATTCAGCGACTGAAAAAGGTCGAGTAAAAGTATCTAAAAGAGAACGCCACGGCCTTTTAATTCTATCGCGCCTTAATGTTTATTAGCGCGTTCTATTTTGAGAGAGATAAATCGAAACCTTAACTTTTACTTTACGGTTGGTATTTCCTGCAGTGTAAGGTTGATTGTTGCGTCCGGCTTGTCGTAATGAAGTCCATTTTAGTCGTTTTTAATCGTTGTTTACGAGCGACTAGAAAGTTTGATACTCGTACTCGGAACTCGCTTCGTTCCGATTAGCCTTTCGATAACCGCATCAAGATCCGTGTGAAATGGATTTAATATTATAACAGCTGCTACTAGAACTACTTATAGAAAAAGATTAATCAATTATTGTTACTTTCGATTATGAACAATAAATATTTGTTCAAAAATACTTCTTATCATTGCAACAAATTGCAAAATGATCTCCTCGCTCTCAAAAATTAAGAATAATTCAATATGAAAGATATTCCAGAAGCCGGACAAATTCATCAACTTTCTGTAAGCCAAATTTGAAATATTTTTTCTAATCAAATAACGCCGTATTATTATCTAAGGATAATTTTAGCATGATCATAATATTTTCATATATTTCCGTTGAACAAGTTTTTCATGGCGCCACATGATAACAATATGTTAGCAGCCATTAATGGTACAAAGACCAAAGTTACTTTTTGTTTATATTTACTTAAATTTTCCATTAAAGTATATCGTAATTATTTTTTGTGGTTCATAAGATACTTCTTAAATTTACCGATGATTAAGATTCTATTTTACCATATAAAACTCAACTAATATTAAGTCTGAGCGGTCAAGTGAAGGACTATATATTGAGTGAAAGGATGGGAGTATTCCATTATCCATTCATAGTACTGTTTCCGAATAATAAACAGATCTATGTCTGATATATCAGTTAAGATATACTTCATTAGACTACAGGTGAATTCCCCGTACGACTACTTCCCCGTAAAAAAATAATGGTGTACTTGCAGTTCATATTACATATGCCCAAACTTGGCCTGCATTCCATTTCTTATCAGCACCAGCGTACATACACGTCTTGTTCAGTCCATCACGTTGCACATTCCGTCGTCATAATGAACACGATTATCATTCCGCGCGGAATATGGAGGCAACCTTGTTCGAGGACACTCCGTGAGATGTTTATCCTCTCCATTGTCGATACGACCAGCCGCGATTGTTTACTTATCGTCGCTCGTTTTTTTTCGCGGTACGATTTACGACGTGGGACTTTAAATTCCGCCGTGCGCACGGCCTGAAGAAAGAACATGTAGCCTTGACTTGTTGGCCCACTCTCCTTTTTTTAGCCGCCTCTGCTATGAAGGATGGATATGGGAAAGCAGTGCGAGAGGATTTACGTAATCGGTGCTATGGATGCGAATTGAAATGGCAAACGAGTCGTGACGCTCGGATTGAACATTTTAAAGTGGTTGAGGATGAACCGCTAGCCTCTTTCGTCTATATGCCCGTGATTTGTCCCTGCGAAGTTCTGATTTGCGTCATGCTCGCTTTCCGAAACCCCTGAAGCAAGTGGATTGTCCATCGATGCGACTACTCATTCTCTATCCCTTTGATTCTCTTAATATGATTTCTTCAGATGTGGGATGGTAGGATATTCTCGTATTGCTATAATCGATTGCTATCTGTTCGAAGCGATTCATATAGATCTTCGATATTTATGTGTGCTATGTTCACAGCGCTTTGGATATTAGTATTTAGAAGCTTTCAGAAATTATGAATAAATAAAGGTTGCGTTTTGTTTATGATTGGATATTTATTTCCCTAATTTTGCATAAGCTCTCTCTGTTTCTTCAAATCTCTAGATAAAGAGTGATTTTCATTTGTAAAACTCTCTTATAGATTTTACATTTCCTATGACAAATTATTTTTTAAAATTATACCAGATTTTCAAAGAACATTTTCTCTCATTTTTCAAGTTAACATTAATAATATCTCTGAATGATAATTCACAAGTATTTTTCAGTATTTTACGTTACCTTGTGGTCTACTGTTGAAATTGTACCGAATATATTATATTAAATCATGTAAATAATCCTATTTTCTATTGTTCAACCTTATAGGAAGGTGCATAGAGATTCTGCCTTTCCGCCCGTGGAATATGTTGGTGTGATCCTACAATATGCAGCAGAATTTATCACTTCTTCCATTCAGGTGATGTGGTCTCTTGAGCAGACATGACGCTTCATTGGTGGATGCATTGGTTTTGGATTACGCTCATCCATTCTGTAGGTTAGTAAATTTTATCGTATCTATACAAACTATTTGTCATCGAGAGCGCTTGACTCAATAAACTTTTTCATGGTAAATGTGAGTATGATGTCATGAAGAACTTAGTAAATTTCAATATGTCAGTAAAAACGCTTATCTGGAGGAAAAATAATTTTCAAGCCATTTTGAAATGTAGAAAAATTTCTCAATTTTTTGGCATTATACTGTGCTTATTTTTGAAATACTTTTAATGTAACCTGTAAAGTCAAATAGGATTTATGTTGGATATTAACTTTTGCATAATCATCAACCACATATTTTTAAACTTATATATTAAAAATTTAAAGCATTAGTACCAAGATAAATAAGAAATTCTTGTTTTTATTACTTTAAAATACTACAAAATTCTGTGTCCAGCAAATTTTCACTATGTAAGAAGAAATAAATGGCATTAGCTTTATTTTACATAATTAAATTTGTTCACTTTGGTGAAATGAATGTTTGCTAACTTCTTTTCTCAAATATTGGTTTCATATTCTATTTCCATTATTAATATTAGTGAACTTTCCTTGAAATTAGCACTTCATCCTATTTTCCTTTTCAAGAATTTTTTATATTATGTTAATGCTGAATTACAAATGATCTTCCTTGTAATATCAAATGAATCTTTTAGAAGCACCCTTGACTTCTCTAATCTTATTTTAAATTTATGATTAGTAAAGTATTTCTGCTGATTATATTGGTTCATCATTATAACAAAATTTATTAAGCTTGTAAATGTTTCTCTTAGTTATTTTTATAGATTAGGAATAAATTTTTGGATCTAAAAATATCTATATATGTGTGTATATATATATATATATGTGTGTGTAATTTTACAATATTATTGGCACTGAAGCCTGAGAGTGAATTGTCTTATTAATTTTACCAATAATAAATCATGATTCAATAATTTTTTATTGGAACATGTTCCTTTTAAATTAATTGAGCTCTATGCATTAGAAGAAATAAATGACAAAACATATTAGCTACTTTTACCTGCTTCAAAAGGATGTCTAGGCATATCCTCAAAATCAAGAAACCTCAGGTAAAGAATTAGAGGAAAACTGGATCTGATTATGATAATTGGCCTCAAGCCAATGCCATCTCCTGTTTCCAGGGGTGTTCTGTATGAACAAGGAAGGAAGTTTTATGCAACTTGCAAAAGAAAATATTGGCAGATATATTTTATTTCTGCAGAAAACTATCTTGTGTTCACAATTTTCATGTAATCTAATTAAAGTTAAAGCTAGTTTTTGATGTGTGTTCATTCTCTCACTGGTGAGAAACTGGAAAAATGCATTAGCAGAAGGTCATTTGCGGAAGTCTGAGGGCAAAAGAAATGGAGAGTAGTGGTAGAATAAAAAGAGATTTCTGAAGCAGATATTTGTTTGATATTTGATAGGTTTCCCACAAGAGTATGCGTTAAGAACTGAATTTTCAGTGTCCAAGACATATTTATCTTCTAAGACCTTTAGATTATAGAAGTTTTTTCTCTTTTTATTTTTAGAACTGTTGAAAGCATTTCTAAATACCTTTGAAATAAAATATGTTGCAAATGTGATGCAATGCAAAAAATATTTTAAAATTGTCTTTAAAGATAAAAAAGTATTTTAAAATTCTCTTTTTTCTCTAAAAAAATTTGATATGCATTAAATGTGAAAGTAACTTACATTTTAAATATTAATGCTTAAAATGACTTGTTATGTGCACCATTGATGAAAGATCTTAGTAATTCAGTCTTTCTAATTCAGCTGCAAGACTAGAATTTTGTAATTAACTTTTGTCTACAATCACTGAAAGATCTGGGCTATAGGAGATTTTTTAAATTTAGATCACTTTGATTGATTAGATCAGGAATTATTGAGGAAGCACTTGTATTTCAACTATATTTGTGTAAAATATTGTAAGTGAATATTTCATTTCATACATCAAGCTAAAAGAAATTTAAAGCTGTTTTAAAAATAGGTCAGATGTGAAATCCTGAGACTGCCACTTATTACAAAACATGCTTATCCAGGAAAATATTTCTGTTGATTAAAAATCTATCAAATCAGTGAAGTTTTAAAACTGTTTAGTATTGTTTTAAATATAATTTAAATCCAAATTTTTCCTAACTTAAAGTGTATGAATGATTGTGATGAAAGAGGAGTTTTCAATTAGCAATTATGTAACAAGTCAAAATATTCTTATTATTATTATATAGCATGCTACGTCTTTGGTAATGTAGGTCTTCTATCTATCTTCTTACGGAGTATCTCAAGTCTTGGGTGCCTAAGGTGTTAGTCTTTGGGAAGTGGGAGGGATAAGTGGATGGCTTTTAGGGGATGAGGGCATATTGAAGGGAGGAATGGGAAGGTGAGGTTTTCGGTTCTCCCCAACAGTGTCTTGTGGGGCTTCATACCATTCCAACTCGTCTGCCTATCCAGTCCTTTCTACTCACTCTCCCTCTGCCCATGCGCTGTACTTCACTTAGCATTTATCCTACCTTCCCCAAACAAGACTACAGCGTTTCTCATAACTAGAACTGAGACCTCATTCTGTACCTTATTGAAGTGAGCCTTTCCTTTGTTGGTATTTGTGATTTAAAATTTGGACCAAGTGTGTCTATGGAGTATAATTTACCACATCTTCTGGTCCTATGTAAGTACAATTTATTCATTTAGTTTCCATTGATTTATTGCGATTTTGTCACAAGTGCCAACAGCTTTTTATTTTCATGAAAAATTTGACAAAAGTTAGTTAAAAAGAGAGTATTTGTACTAGATTTGACAATTTTTCGCTATAGAAATTAAGAGAATATTTATGATATTGAAGGATAATCTAGGTGCTTGGTGTTTTTCAAAAGAACTCATATTTTCACGATTTACTAATTGACTTATGCTGTTGTCAACATGGTTAGTGTCAGGCAAGGTTTAATTCTGTCCTATTTACTTATAAATTCTTTGCAATATTTCTTTGATTTGTAGCTCTACATTAAGGTAGTTACAGATATATTGCTTATTGATTTTTAAGTTACAGGTTTTTAATATTTTAGGTTATCAATCCATAGAGACTGATATATTTTGAGGATTTAGTTTAAGATCTAGATCTAGAGAAATTGTTTTCCTGGTTTATTATTTCTCCAGTCTGTAATAATTCTGACACCTAGCATTATTATGTAATGAGCAATTATTATTACATAGAATTATATCATTTTGTCCACTGATATTGATATTTTAATTAAGTACCTATATTAGTAAGAATTCATCAAAAACCATACTTTTGAAGAGATAACTTTTAGAATATTTGATTTCATGGTTAATTCTTCCATCTGTCAAAAGATTATTTCTATGTCATTATTTAGAGAGTAAAGATAGAAATATCAACATCTCTGTCGAAATTTTTTTAGTAATTGTAAATTGACTAAAATAATGCAGATATGTTGATAGATTGATTTTTAAGTATGCTTACAGGTTCATAAAATTTATTTTGAAAACCATGATGACTTAGATATCATACGAATCCATATGTTTCTTATTTTTATTGCCATTTTAAGAAATATCACATTTATTTTACACTATTAGGTTCATACATATCCATTTCATTGTATATTGTTTGTAGGCAAACCACTTAACAAATCACTTTTTAAAGAATGCAAATTATATTCAGAATTAAATCGTATTTTATTTCCATAAATATTATTTACATTCCAGTTGATAAAAGATAACCAAATTATAAATAGCTAGGATCCTTCAGCGTTTAAAATTCATTTTCACATAGCAGCTTAAATTTTCACAAGTTATTTTAGTTGGTCAAGAGATTATTAACTGTCAGTGAAGAAATTGTTTATTAGTCACATTGTTGAAATTAGAAACATGTTTTGAAATCATTGTAATATCCCAGAGTGTAATAAAACTACAAACAGCTACATAAGGCCAAGTTCTCAATGAATGAATCAACTGATTATTACTTTCAGTGACATTTCCTTTGCTCCTTCCTGGCATCCTTTCTGCTCCATCTCAAGAAAGCCTTCATGGGATCCAATCTTCTATAAGCACACCTCCAGTACCCATTGGAGGTGCATCATGGGAACCCAAAGCAGAAATCGGTGGGAAAGAGGGAGATGTCGTGACAGAGGCAGCTGCCTCTGAAGGTGGAAATATATCACCACCTATGCTCCAAAATGATCAAGGAGGAATTGCAAACCCTTTGGCTGCAGTCGAGGAAAGTAGTAGTAAAGCAGATTCTGAGCCAACGTCCTTCTTAGAAAAGGAAGATGAGAGAAGCTGGGGCTTAGGGGACCCGCCACCACGTCCACCATTTTTCTTACAATCTGGCTATGATTTGGAAGAGGAAGAAGAGGATGATGAAGGCATCCATTCATCAGCTGGAATACCTTGGCCCCCTGCTTCCATGCCACGAATAGAAATCAGGTTGGGTATTATTGCATGAACTTATTCCCTGAATGAAATGTCTTTTAATTTAACATAATTTAACAAAAGTAATTTACTAGATTTTTTAAGGATTCGAATAAAGGAGCTAAATTGTTTTAAAAATTCATAAAAAATAATATAAGAAATTTAAAGAAGCTAATCCAAAAATCATAAAGTTTCATGTGCTTCAGAAAACATCCTCAATTCTCTATTCTAAAATATTCAATCATCTTTCAACATTAATGTGTTTAAATAATTGTATGCAATATAATAGTGTTTAATTTACAATGACAGTCTTTTCAAATCTACTGAATATTTATACTTCAATCCGTGTATATTTACAGTTCTCCGTCTGTTCGCCCCACAATCATCCCCTCCCATGAGTCCCCTTCATCCACGGTGGAGCCATGGCCTGCCAATAAAACCCTAGACCAGTCATCAGCAGGTGAGAGCCAACCAGATGTATCTGAGGGGGGAGAAAGTGCTGGTAGGGGGCCTCGTGATCAGCCCCAAGAACCCAATCATGAGCCACGTTTAAATTCATCGTCTTTGCCTGAAGCTATTGTCAGTTCTGATAAACTGGCCTCGCCATCTTCTGTATGGACTCAATATAGTTCCTCCTTGCCATCATCTCATGTTGAATACACATCTCCCTTGTACTTGGAAGTTTCTACTTCCACCCAGTCAAATAGTGATAGCTTTCCTTCTTCCACGCTTAGTGATATTTTGCCATCTCTTTCCCCTGCATTTTCAAGCAGCTCTTCCTCACCATTGCATACTGGTGAATCTTCTCCCTCCATTTCTCAAAATGTCCAAGCCGTGATCTCAGACATTCCCCCTACTTTGTCTAGCCTTCTCATTCCAAGCGATACTTTGTCATCAGATGCTGTCCATTCGAGGGAAGGCAAGGCCATCGGAGTCAGCCATGTTGACCAACAGCCAAAGCAAGAACAGAAGCAGGTTGAGGTGGTGGATGAAAGTGAAGATACACCCTCTACAACCACCATTAGCAGTGCCACCACAACTACTGTGAGTCCAGCTTTGGTCAATGTAGAATCTAGTCCAGTGAAGTCTTCCTCAAATTCAAATGCAACTGCTGATATAGTGGGTAGGGAAGAAAAAGATGTCGAAAATGAAAATGTCACCACAGACTCAAGTGACCCAGTGAAGGTTGCCTCAAGTTCAAATTCTTCTGTAAAGGTGGTAGAAGTTGATAAGGCCGAGGATACAAATTTTCCACCTGTCATCAATAAAGGAGACACCATAATTGATGACAAGAAGGACAACAAAAGTGGCAAAAATGGAACTGGATCTATAAATGTTGACAGTTCAGTTGTAGATAAAGACAGTTCAAATGTAGGGAAGCCTACAAAAGAGGAAGATATTGCACCGCCTGTTGAGGTGCCTACCGCAGTGGCAGTCCGAGAAGGAAGCATATCAATACATGCAGATATCAAAAAGGAACAAGATGGGGGTGTCCAGGCGGCTGAAAAGGGTGAGAAAGATTCTATCTTGGCTGCTGCAGATGTTCAAACTACTGTCCATCAGGGAAGGATGACTGCCCCTAGATCTCTGGATACTGCATCCATTGTAGGGATTTCCCTGGGAAGTGTTCTGTTAGTAGGCGCAGTGGCTGGTGAGTTTCAAATGTCTTTTATTTACTATTTTAAGAAAATCTTTATTGATATTTTACAGTAAGATATTTTAGTTTTATCACTCTAATCTGTACCTCTTTTTAGGTACCTATTTCATCTTTGCTTTGAGGAAAACTCTTGAATTTCTAAATAGAATACAATTGATTATTTTTGAAGATTTTGATGATATTTTATAAAATTGGTTTTTTGATTAGATTTCCACATGATTTTTACTGACTTTGTGAGATCTACTACAGTTACTATTTTTTATAATATGTAAAGTTTTAAAATATTCTTTCATAAATTTGATATTTGGTGAAAATTATATTTTTAGAGCTTGTAATTGATTATCCATGGATATTATGTCAGATACTTTTGTTCATTGATTTTTATTAAACTAAGTGGGGCTTTGAGTTAATGGATTGTCGATTTTTATGAGTAGATTACAATGAAAAATTGAATTCTCAGTTAATGAAAAATATATTATTTTTTATATATTTCTAATTAGAATCAGAATTTGTTTAAATATTTATTTCTAAGTTTGATTGTTCATGGTTTTAAAATATTTTGTTATTATCTCATCAGTAAGAGCTTGGAAGCAGTTAAATTATGTGAATATCAAATGATAATCCACTAGAATAATATATAACTTTCCTATTTCCCTGTTATTATACATCTAATGTAAGTATTATTAAAGAAGATGCTTATTAATTAAATTTGTTCTAACTTAACTGAAAATTACTCTGCTATTTATCATAGTAGGCATTAACAATTCAGTAAAAATGATAGATTTTTATATTATCTGATCATTAATTGATCTTTATGATTCTCCAAAGTTATAGTTTTGTAGAGTTACATTATTTTCTTCTCTAAAGATTGCTGTTAAGTTACCCTAAATTTCAAGTTATCCTCAATCATATTTGTTTTAAAGCTATACTAAATTTAAAAGTTATCCTAATTCATTTTTGTTTTATTAGCGATGGAAACAGTCCTATTTCTATCGATCGTGATGACTGTGATCAATGGACAAAAGAGATGTTTCCTCAAGTAATATACCTTACTTATGGTTGGTTTTCTATTTAGGTGGAGTGGGATTCGTCCTATATCGCCGTTCACTTTATGCTAACAAGCCTCAGACTCTCAATGATAAATGCAGCAATCCTGATTCCAGCGGGTACATTGATGACACTCTAAGGGTGAGTTCTGCATGCTCTACAAATCGTGGGCAAAGACCACAAAGGGCACGATTGGAAATGACCCAAAATGGTGGTCCAGGGAAGAGAGGCGGTGGAAGAGGAGGGGGATCAGAGGGGGGAAAAGAAAGACGTCCAAGCCGAGCCAAGGTAAAGGCTGCATATTCCTACCCTTCCATCCCCCAATTGTAAACCCTCACTATTTTGGCATATAGGCATTATTATTATTACTGCTAAAAAAATTTATAATACTAAAATATTTTTGGCTTGAAAAATTTTTCCTTAAATAACCTTGTGAATCATTAATTAATGATCACAGAATTACCTTTTTAAACTCCTCTATCATAGTAGTTATTGTTTACATAAAATTATAAGTTTGTTCATTATTAAGTTCTGTGGTTTTATAAATTCTCAGAAGTTATATATTCCCTAATTTTCTTTAAACAATTTAGGATGAGTTAATGTGATGTATTTAGCAATGAAAAATTGTTTTAAAATAATTCATTAAAATGGTAGAAACTTGAAGTTATAAAGTAATTAGCTTTGCCGTAAATACTTCTGTAAATCACATTTTAAAATCCATGCAAACATATTACATGAACTGTAAATATATAGTATTATAATGACTTGATTAAAATTAATCCATCCCTTATGGCAAATCCTATTTAAGGGGGGGGGGGGGGGGGATGTGTAGATTTTTTCATTTGTTGCTTAAAATACACCGACAGGAATATCGTGCATTTGATATATTTAAAAAATTATGTATTTATTATTGTTTATTAATATTTCATTATATTATATAGTCATTTTCATTGATAAAAATAATTTACCAGTAATTTGCCCTTTAACAACTTTTTATTTCTCTGTACTACTAGTAACAACTCTAATATAATGATATAATATCTTATTCGATTAAGTTGGTATTTGATTTGACGTTTTAAAGTCCCTCTTAATAATAGAAATCTAGAATTTACATCTTTGGATGTGAATTTAACCAACTTTTAACAATTTCTTATGTATTGTACTTCACACATCTCATTTTTAATTTGTTGTTAAAAATTCAGCATCTTTTATTATTTTAAATTTTTATATTCATAAATATTTGATTATCATCTGAATATAAAAGATTAAAAATTCTTTTTTTACGATGTAACTTGTAACACTGAGCTATAATTCATGGAATATCAAACTGATTCAAATAGTATGTTTTTTGTTATACAAATTCAGATATTATTGTTTTCTTAAAATAATTGGATCCTTTTCCTTATTTTATTACAAACATCACTTTTAATTCTGTATATAACCCTCAAAAATGTGGGTATTAAAAATATTAATGTAAGTTTTACGTTCAATTTTTGCCGTAACTTACTCAATTAGATTAGTTCATTGCATAACAATCCTCTCTGGTTATGCTTGAAATAATGTGATTTTTGAGTGACTGTCTTCAGAGATAACACTTCCCTGTTGTTGGTTGGAAATTTGTGGGGTTTCCCCTTACCCTGCTCTCCCACTCACCCATCCCATGCAGCCAAGAGTAAGTAGGACAGCCAAGGCTATTGGTTAACTCCCTCTCTTCTTCCAGTCCGCCTTACCTTGGTAACTGCTTGCTAATCAGTTAGCTATTAAATTTGGTGCTAATTTTGTATCTGCTCATCTAATTTTGAAAATCAGCTTCAATTCACAAGAGTATTATTTAACTATATTTTTTTTCAAAAGTTTAACCAATAGAAAATGGAAATTTATTTATTTTATAATCATAATGAATGTTGGAAGAGAATATTTAAAATTTAAATAATTTTTAGTCTGGAAAGTTAATATTCAATCAAAACTTAGAATTTTTTATACATTCAATTTTGATAATGTTTTTGTTATTGATTATACTAATGGTGGTATTCTCTTTGGTGAATCAATATTAATTATTATTAGATTTTCATTTTTTATCTGTTTCTCTCATCAATGAGAGATAATAATAATTTTTTTAGTAATTTTAATTGCTTTTCATCTTCATATTGTTTTTACTTTTAATTCATGCATTACTTCACATTAATCTTCTGAGATAAATCAGTCTAGTTTATAGATTATTATGGATGTTTTGAAAGTAATTCCTTAAAACTAATTTGTCATTCAAGTAACACATATTTTATGTAGACCAAGTGATTCAATATGGAGATTATTTATTTTCAAAGAAAATTTTGTTAATGCTTACACCATAATCATCTTTTATATTCAAGCATAATTGCCATAATTTCATATCATTTAATGTTCTTGTGAGTTTTCTTTTTATTACAAAATTCTTTTCAATTGCTCAGTTTCCCTGTTTTGATAAGATCTTCAATCTAAAATTAAATTATTTATTCATGATGCTGTAAAAATACTGCTTGATCTGTTCAAGGAGAATACTTGCATGCATATGAGAAATTTATTTCTTTTAAATGTGGTTTTTTATTATCTCAATTTTAGGAGAATTCAGAAGAAATGTACAGTCTGGATAATGATTCTTTCCTGAACAGTCTGGAGGCTATGACAATCCAGAATTATTGGACTGACAGTGTGAAGCATACCAAGTTGTGAATTAGAATTAATTACCATTAAGTGGGGATTTTTTATGGAAAGCACAGCATGTGTAATATCTGCCTCATAACATCACTTTAATATAAATCTATTATGATGATTCAGTAGGCTAAAGGCTGGACCTGTCTCATTTGACTCCAAGTATTGGAAGTTAAGATGTACATTTTGTGTAGTGTTATGTAATTTTACAATCTTTTCAAAACTGATAAGCTTGGTAAGAATGTAATATTTTAAGAAATTTGTTATTATATTTCAGAATTTACTTTTTCCTCAGTATGGTATAATATGAAAAAACTATAGTACCTGAAGGGGATTCCAAGACTACATGATTAATTATAGTGTGTTTTGTGTCTTAATCCTCAAATCCTTGCAGTTGAACATCATATAATATTTCCCATACAATTAATTTTGGGCATTAATTTTAGTATGTAACCCTTGTGACATCCCATATGAATATTATTTCCTCATGCTAGACTTTTAAGTGAACAGCATCATAAACCAACCAATATATATACGTAAACAAATTTCATATGCTGATATATGTCTCAATTAAGTACAGTTATTCTTTAATTTAATATATGCTAGCTAAATACATCTTCCTTCTAGTGATAAATATCTTTCATAATACACAATTAAGATATTATTTCCCATTTGATTGCATTTACTTGAAGCTTAGGAAAGACCTAACTGGGGGAAATTTTAGTTATCTTTCTTTAAAATTTAATTTGAAAATCCATTATACTTTGACATCAGTCTCAAAGCAGTATTTTTCTTACTTGTAAATAATTTTTTCATTCCAAGTAATTTAAAAAACACCTCCAACGGAGCACTTAGTTGATCAGATTTTAGTTAATACATACTTTTTCTAATGCTGCACTTCTTCAATATTATAGAAAAATGATGGATAACTGAATGAGAATAAGAGATTGGAAATTCACACAGAATAGGTTATCAGTCTTTATGGAGATCTCTTAAAAAATTAATTGATATCAGCATGAGAAAATTGAATATAAGGTTGAAGAGAAAATAGATAGTAACCAGGTCAATAAATGAACAATCTTTTTTCCTGTTAGGATTTAACACAAGTGAAAGAAATACATGATTTTACTTTATGTTTTCAGACTATAGATTAATTGGAAAACCCTTTTGCTTTAAATTTTTCCTCAAGACAGAAGCATATTATATTGTCTGAACTAAAATTTCTTAATTGATAGCCCCTTCTTAAATTTCATAGACAAAATGGTATTTTGTTAAAATATTTTTTTATCCTTAGAATAGACTGATTAAGGTAGATGAAAGATGTGAAGTTTAATCATTGTTTCTTTGCTAAATTGTCCATTATTTCCTTTTCTCAGGAATGTTTTTGATATATTTTTCTGAAATTATTACATGATTAAATTATATTAGGCTATTGTATGATACCTTTGCTATTGTTGTCATCAAAAGAGAGATATATTTCAAGAAATTAGTAACTTTTCCCCAAAAGACTGAGGCAAATCTGCTGAATATGGTTGGAGTACTTAAAACATTCCTCTGTACAGTATTATTGTAATAATTTTGTTAATGTCTCATGGGTAATTACCTGAGCAATAAAAGATACATGTAAATCAGGTATAGTATAGTGATATATTCACAAGTGAATTAAATGTTTTGAGCATGATCATTATGAATGAACATATCTAAGTCTAACATCATCAGCGAGGAATTTATCAAGTAACTGGTCTGAAACTATGCCTGTAACATGACTTTAAAATGAGCAGATATTGTTTACTATGTATCTTTTGTGAACATGTTTGTAAATTCTCCTTCATGTGAACCTAAAGGTTTAACATTTATTACCAGAATTTATAAAGGATTGAAAATTTACACATTGTTAGACATCCTGTACATTTTGTGTTTGCATGACATAACCCTAAAGCAATGATGACATGCTTTTAACAGTGATACAGCTGTGTGATTCCCCAATAATATGCAATCGAAATGTACAAAAATTTTATGAGTGCAATTTTCTGTTGGATTTGCATGTATTACTGCTGTATATTGTTTAGAGAAAATTATGTGATATTCATTCATATTGTGCAGCTAACAGGAGAGATGATGATCTAATAAAGTCATGATAAAATGAAATTCTTTCATTATAATGATATATGTGAATTATATAATTCTATCAGCCAAATAGTCTCCTTAATCTTTAAGTATACAATACATTCAATAGTAGTAATTGTCCAAATGTTATGCAAGGGCTAACTCAGCAGTATTCTGTCAACAATAGCTTTTGTTTATTTATTGTATCAGTATGTCAGTCAATGTTTCAGTATTAATATATGAACTACTGAAGATGCTCCATTTTGTATCCCGGACCAAAATGTGTTTTGTGTCTTAATTTCTTTTCCCAAAAGTATGATGTTATGGTCATTACCCATCTATTAATGAAAATAAAGAATTAGTTATGTTTTATTTGAAAGTAATAAAAGAAAGCAAAAATGAATTTCTAATGACACAACTCTTGGTCTGCCAATCTTCATACTTCTGAGAAAATCTTCTATTTGTAAATTATAGTTAGAGATTCTGAAAAGTTCCTGGAAATAATCTTAGAACAAATACTTCAGGAATCAATCATCCAAAAGGATTTTAGTAAAACAATAAGACTAAGAGTTTAAAAAAGTAATGGTGTTTCAAAAGAATTACTTAATGGAGCTATCTTAAGTATTCTCTTTTGCCTAAAATATTGAGCTTCCTTTCATTTATAGTTTGTATGGACACCCAGCCAACATCACATTTCAGCAATTTTGACCCTTACCTTTTCGAATACAAAAGCAAAGTTGTCAATATGGATTTGCCCACTCGTTTAGTGAGTTTAACTAGTTTACTAGGTTTCAGAAATAAATATCTTTATTTCATCATGGTACTTTTATTTCTGCGAATTTAATGTACAATATATTATAGATGTATACAAACTGAGCAATCATACCTGGAAAAGCATTCATTGACCCAGCAATAAACCTCACATTTAAAAAGTAGCACAATACAAATTATTCACACCACAAGTAAATTTAAGCCGCAGATCGAATAAGGAATTTTAAATTTCTCATTATTTTCGCTCATATACCATAGAGTAGCTAACCATGTTTATGATTTTAGCAATAAATGAGCCTTAACCCTGTTGTAGAGATACATTTTATGTATAACCAATATTGAAAAGGTCAAAGGAGCATATTCTGGTTTATGAACGTAAATTCAAATATTAATCCTACCCTAGTTATTCTTAAGTTCTGAAACTAGTTTGAAATTATTCAACCTTTATTCGCGAAGAGAGCCGAGGAAATCAACAATGTTTAAATAGATGTGAACCAGTATATAATCATAAAGGATATATTTCAGCATGATTTTAGCCAAACTTTGGCTAAAATAAGATTTAATTGAATAATTTTCATTTGCAGATAACGATAGGTTAAAATTGAAATAGGTTCTATAACTTATACACTTTGGATATGAAGAGCGATAAAAATTGTATTTATATTACCCTCTTTCTCTTGCAAGGAATCGTCACCAGCGCTCTCTATCTATAGAGACCAAGTTTGAACAAATGAAAACTTTATAAACTGAATTAGCTCTTACTTGTAATTGAGTGAAAATAATAAATTATTCATAACATAGAGTCGATTAACAAATCAATATAGACAAAATATTTTCTGATTACGCAACTCAAAGCAGCAATACCAACACTAGTTGTTAATTTTCTTCCTTCAACTCGATACTACCATCCTTGTAATTCGCTCTACCTAGATTTTTTAATCGTGAAATCCGTTTCTGTTGTTTCTACTTTTGGGTATCTCGTTCTTATTGCTGTAATCTCAGAATGGTTTGTGCTTGGTTGATGGATGATGATGAAGCCGATCAGCGTTTGGAACATCATAGAAATCCACCGGAATTTGTAACTTTAGATAAACTATTCAAGACAGTTGGCGTTGAGTATTTCAAGGTAGTTACTATCACAGTTTTTAAAACGAATCATAGAGTCATTTAAAGTTATGATTTGTTTTAGTGTATCTATATTGCTCTCTAACGTCGTAGATTTTTATGAGACTCCATTCCTTAGAGTAATGAAATATTCAGAAGTAATGGTGAGAGAATAACATATGGAACTGGGTCTCAATTAGGATTATCATAATTACCAGGTTTACCAATTTTACTTGCTCTCGTACAGGACTGAAATCCCAGTAAATGTTAAATAATGTACCTTTTCAATTTGGCAAATTATATTGACTTATTTCACGCTATTTAAACTTCTTATCTTAATTGTTTCAATTCAAGAAAATACTGTTCAGACTGTCTCCTTATGCAATTTTACAAAATGATCTTACTCTATTATTGTAGTTAATTATCCTTGTGATTTTATAAACAAGAAAAGGTAAACAATAAGTACAAGTACTTTACAAAGTAAACAATAAGTGGTATTGTACTCTATTTACGATAAGTACTGCAAATAAATATTCTCACATTCTTTCGTTTGATTAAGCTGCAATTCAAGAATTATTTGGAAAAATTGGTTAATGGATTCACAAATAGATAATGTTCAACACAGAAATTTTAGGCCATAAACTTAGAATTATTCTTCAAAGAAGAAGATGATGTTGCAAATTGGAAGCTGCTCTTTTACTTAAAAGGAATTACATAAAGCTGTTTGTCTCCCGATATGTTGATAGCTTTTTAAACTACTATAAATTATTTGATTCTAGTAACATGTTCTCTCTATAAACATTTATTATAATCATAATTCACCTTCTAGTATACACTATCTTTTATCTTATGATTTTGTAACAATTTATAATATTATCCTACTGTGGAACTTATTCCTATTTTTCAAGAGAAAAATACACATTCCCATTAAGAAATTTATTTAAATTCATTATTTACTATTTTCATTATATTGACTTATAGTTATCATAATTTATTTTAGTACAATTTAATTCATTTTCTTCACCGTGAGAAGGTTATACTTGTTGTTCACATAAAGCTTTTGAAAATTGGGTCTAAGTGATACAATTTTAAAAACTCCATTACTAAGCTGCTCGTATTCCTATTTATGATATATTCCTCTTCAAATGGTGATTAGTTTTTAGCAGCATATGTTTGAGTCTCATGATATTTTGTTGGGAGGGCATTATCTTTGCTCTTCACTTTGCCTATGAAAATATTGTGATTCATTTGGTGGGAAAATCCTCAATTTTTAGAATACAGAACCATATCGACAAAATAGATTGCTTTAGTAAAACAACTTTTCCAGGCGTGAAATATTAAAGTTATTTATTTATATTACCAGAAAGTAGCTCACAGTAAGTCGTTAACTTATCTAAAAGAGTATTTTAAAACTCAAAATAAAGAAAAAATTATGATTTATAAATGTGTGTGTATAAAATTAATAAACTAGTTTGTTATTTCATGTATTGAAAATATTAATATTAATATAACTTACTTTTTGAGCCAGCTTTTCATTCAAGCTTTAACACTAATGAAGGTGTAACCTACATTGTAGACCTAAAAAAATTTATAGTAAGGGTATTTCTTTGCAGATAAATACAGAAAATTACGAAAATGACGAAGAACTGCAGAAGCTTAAAGATAAAAGAGGATACACATTTGAAGATGAAATTGTCATATCCAAAGACAAGCTACCAAACTATGAAGAAAAGGTATTTCATCAATAATTAGTGACTGGAATTACAAATTCTCAAGGTGTATCATTATATCAGCCATTATTATATTTTGCTTTTATTATTTGAGGAAAAAATACTGAAAATTATACATGCAAAAATGAATGTATAATTACTATGATATAAAAATTCAATAACACTTAATCAAGTAATGTGATATAAGTGATAGAACAGTGATACAAGGCTGAAAATGTTAAATGTGTGTCACATTTTCTAAAAAATATTATTAAGAATTTTGAAATTTAAATTATTATCGTACATTAATTTGTTATTTAAGTATGTTCTCTCTTTTTTAAAATTCTTTTTAGTTTTTCTATTGAATACTGCTGCCTTACATTCCTAAATTTCTTCTTATTTTAACAATAGCTGAAGATATTTTTCAAAGAGCATCTGCACACTGATGAAGAAATAAGATTTGTTTTGGAAGGATCTGGGTATTTTGATGTAAGAGATGAGAAAGAAAATTGGATTCGAATTCAAGTTACTCCAGGAGACTTACTTATTCTTCCAGCTGGCATTTATCATCGATTCACTCTAGATACCAATGTAAGCAAATTTGTGACTGTGGTCACATTATATTTCATGCGTTATTTTCATATAGTAAATTTAGTAATAGAAGAATTCTACAAAATAGTAGAATTGAACAAGATATATTTATGTGTTATCAATTAGCAATTTCTATAGTTTTATATGTTTGGCTGAAGTTTAGATATTCTATTACACATTCATTGTCATACAACTATCAGCTGTGGGGTTAAACAGATGTAAAAAATAGCGACAGGACTGGTATTCAAACCCAGGTCCGCTGCTTACCAGACAGGTATGCTGACCTCTTCACCACCTTCACACATGACACATCTGTTTGATATAGTGGAAAACATAACTGCCTCCTATTTTTCATTTCTGTATTACTCTGTGAAAAGTCACATTTTATCTTGTGCTAATTAGAAAATTATATTTATTTTATTATTTACTATTATATTTTATATTTATTACTTACATTAATATCAGTTTGTTTTTGGATTGGTGAATGGCTCAGTTAATTATTTTATTATTATTTATTATTCTCAGTTATTCTTTATCGATAATTTATTTCCAGAGCATGAATACTTTGAAATGGATGTATAAAGAGTTTTCTTGATTGTTAAGTAGTTAATCCTAATTTGGATATTTACTTTGTTTGATAAATTCAGAGAATGATAGGAATCTTAGAAAATAGATTGAGAAATTAAATGTTTAAAATAATAATGAAATACATGCCAAATGGATTTGCCAAAGAAAATTACTGTCTAAAAATTAAATCTAGTTTGGAAATCATGATGTTTGTACCAATATATCATAAATCTTAGTGTATTATAATGCCCTTAGATTTCTTTAATGCTCAAATAGATTTATGTATGAATTCATCGAAATTTGGGACTCTAATGCTATTTTTGATAGATGTGTCGGAAATTGAAATTTATGACAAAAGAAATAAGATGATTACCAATCATGTTGAGAGGTAGATCAATTTATGCATATTTTGACTTTTCAAGAAAAAGTAACCGAGTTCAGAAAGAAGAATCAAATGAAAGAAAATAAGGATTAATTTAATATAATTAATTTTGAATTTAACCCTGATATTTTTGATAAAATGACAAATCTTTGATTATCAATAATGTTTGTATCTGGTTTTGCAGTCATTAGTCTTGTCTGTTGTTCTTATTTTTATAAACCTGCTTTTGATTTATCAGAGAATTTCACTTTTTTTGTCTAATGGAAAAGAATCAAAAAATCTTTCTTTTTTTATAGAATTTCATTCGTGCCAAGAGATATTTTGTTGGAGAACCTGTGTGGACTCCACATAACAGACCATGTGATGAAATGGAATGCAGACAAAAGTACCTGGATAAAATGAACAAAGGATTTGAGGAACAAATAACTGTTATGTAAATCATTGTGGAGAAATACAATCAATTGGTACTAAGCTGGTTATATTTTTATAAGATTTTTATGAGAGATTAAACTTCTATGTTGAAAAATTTTTTGTGCTCTTTTAATCCTGATTGAGATTTTTCATATTAATTAGATATTTCTTCCTGAAGAGAATGCTTTATCTTATACGTAGTAGAAGTTCACCAATGGAGTTGAATGCAAAGAAAAGTATCATGGACAGATCAGCATAGAATTTGAGGAACATAAATATATCATTTATATCACTTAAGACATGCTTTTATTAGGTACTTTTTAGCTTATATTTTTGTGAGAGATTAAGTGTCTACATTGAAAAGTATTTGTTCTTTTTGGCTTAAAACAAAATTTGAATTTATATTTATTAGATAATTCTATGTGAATGTAATACCTTTTCCTGTAAGTGTATAATTGAAGTCCATCGATTTCAAGATATTTGGAATAGAAAGAGTACCTCTGCCTAACTGTTTGAAAGACGTCCATCAAATTCAAGATCTTTTTGAGGAATGTAAGTAGCATAAAGTTCATTTCAAACTTATATCCATTAACATTATAGTAATCTAGGAGTTAGATTCATTGTTAGAATAATTTATCATTCTTGTTAAATATTGATTATGATTTAGACATCAGAATTGCAAATATTTGAGGAATTTTTTGATTAGTTTCTTTTCCAATCACAATAATGAGTGAAAATCAGACTAAGAGAATTATTCAGTTCTTTAAATTTGATAAAGGATAGGGATGACATGAATCTGCTCAACTGAGGTAACTGATGATACCAAAAAAAGTTTTAGTAATCAAAATCTATATTTATCACTATAAAGATTTTCATTATTAAAAAAATAAATCCATCTCATGGTATAAATATTTCAGCATTTTTCTCCTTTAAAGTAGCTAGTTTTTCGTTTTTTTATTCAAACAAATTTCAACACTAAAGAATTTATAGTCGAATATTATTTGAACAATACGCACTTATTTTAATCGACTTTAGATTCTCGTAAAATATTTTAGATATTCCTTGGATTAAAAACTGTAATGTTAGTGCTGTTTTAATATAACATGATAATTAAAAAAGGGTGAATATATAGTAGTATAGAATTTTTTGAATTTTACTTCTTTGTTATTCCATTCGAAAATTACGAGAAAAAATACTCATAATTTTAAATGTACGAATTTTTGGCATTAAGTTAAAATTGATATTGATGAGTTTATAATCAAGAGTGAAAGCGCAAATTTGAAGTACCCAGCGAATCCCATATACGTTTCCACTTGGAAAGCGAAAAATATCGCCCGAATAAGTACCGTTAATGTCGATGTTATATAAAAAAGCATTGTTTACTTTCGCGGACGCTTATAGCTGTAATTTAAATTCGTCTCCTAGTTACCGTTTGCGCATTTACCTGGGCTCACTATTTTTTGGAATTATATCATAAGCGCGTTTCTAAAAATATACTTACAGTCGTAGTGTAGACTTCTATCTTAACCCGACGCCATGCTAGGTTGTTAGAATGAAAAGTACTATGCCTTAAAAACAACTTGTCCACGCGAAGATGGCTTGATGAGGGTTAGGTTGTCTCTCTTAAGAACAGTTCGTCTTTGTTTCGGCATTGTTTTTACCGCGAGATCTCTTAGAGACCATGTTGTGGTCCGACGGACGATCAATATTTCGGGAGGCACGTGAAAGCATGCGTCGTCAGCAACTGCGATTATTCGACAAATAAAAGAGCAAAAAGCAGTAGAAGTATACCTGTGATGTAACCCGAGTCCATAGACCGTTCTGCTTATCAAAAAATAATTTACGGCGATGGAAATCGTTATCGTGAGAGGGTCTCCTCATTCCCGCATTTCCAGCGCCTTCTTTCCCACAACCCTCGCACCATCTCCCGTCATTCTTCGAGGTTAATTCCGTATCTCACGAACACTTGAAGGCGGCCGAAGGCACTCTAAAAAATTTCTCCACTGGACCGCGGACTTTCCAGCACATTAATAAAAGGATCCGTATCTGTTGGTCGCTCGTCTCCATAAGCTGTCGACTTTAGTTCCTATTCGGGAAATTCCTCTTCGCTGCGCCACCATCAGCTGTTGGATTCCCCCCTCCTACGGATATCTCGTGTTGCGTGTTGCCTATGTGTGTGTGACATATAGGGCAAGAACGTGAGGGAGCTGCAGACGGTACGAGCCGAAAGATTTCCTTGAGATCACACCTGAAACAGCTACAATGTACGCACTGTGGTACGCAGTTTTGGCGTGGAAGGACATGTGGTAATGTACCCAATTCTGAAGCAATTTGCCTTGTGGTTTCGCTTTTTAATTTTGTCGTCGTCCGAAGACAGCGGCTTTGCTTCGCTACTGGAAATTCCCGATGCTTTTAATTCCCCATTTTTATCGCTGTTCAAGATCATCTGAATTCCCTTCTTTGGGTCATGGGAAATCAATGCTATCGGTAGAATGAACATCAGCTTCGCTATCGACCAATTACTGGCCATGTCCTCGATTTAAGAAGAGTGCCCCTTACATACGTAAATAATTAATTTAGATGAGCTGGTTACTTTTATCCAAGATGCAATTGTTGACAGTACTTAGCAATGTATTGGTGTAAGAGGTAGTTGTTAAATTTTTGCTGATTCAGAGGTTCATAGAAAAATATATGCTAATTTTACCTGAAGGGCATTTTATTACACACTCCAAATAGGTATCTACCTGAAAGATATTACTCATCAAACACCCATTACTTAACGCTGCAGTACTGTACCTACTGCGCAATGTTGCATAGTGCATTCATGTGTGTCACTAGTTAGATGAACTGTCTATTCGCATCTACTAAGTTAATGGGGTCGTATTTCTTTCACGAATTCTCTTTCTTACACAAATTTCAATGGATTCTATTCTTAGCGTCTTTAAAATAACTTTTTTGCACCACGTCCTTTTGACCTTCAAATATCTCTTGTTCAAACCACAAGAAGCATTTTACTTTTCTGACACTCAATTTTAGTGATGATTCGACTGTTGTCTGTACATGGATTGACCGCTTTAGATTTCTTACGCATGAATTAGAAAATGCTAGAAATTTTAGATCATCATTCTCTATTAAAGCATAGGGACGAAAACGTCTTTTTCTAATTGCAATTATTTTTTTTTTCTATACTCCCTCTTGTACTGAAGGTTGGGATTTTTACACGAAAATACTTTTGAATCGTTACGGGAATAAAAGTTTACAATATTTTCAATCATCTATTATTTTAACGATTGCTTTTCGATCACCAAGGAGACATTGCACTCACCATCGGAATTGGATCGTTTTTGTCTATGGTGCTTACAGTTGCTTCCGTAAAGTAGATCGATTTTTAGCCATAGACTTATTGACTGACCGAAAGGAATCCCGCTTCAAAACGAAACTTATACGTTCGTCTCCTCAAACGGAAGACATCTGAGAATCGTAAAACCGCAAGCGGAAAGAGAACAAATGACTTTCGCAATTCATTCCCATTGCCCCTTATCACAGTTTTATCTGCTGATAAGGAGCAATGTCGGTACTCAAAGTGCACAAATAATCTCTAAGATCATCTTCGAAATTCATGGGAAAGAAAATCTGGCGTCATTGATCGCATCCAGTTTCCTATAATAGAGAGGTCCTTTATCGCTAGTTTCGGCGGGAATTCGAAAAGCCGAATCGAGGATCCCTTGCTCTTTTTTTAGAAGGTAATTATTCGATTTACTCGTTCACTATTATACGTAAATTATGAAGGATAAGAGAATAAATTTTCACTTCCGAAAAAATAAAATAGTTCAAATAGTATAGTGAGGTATCGATCTGTCTATATGGGGCGAATGTATCAAAATTTAGCGGGATAAAATATTTTGAATTAAGCTCTTTTGATTTGAAGAGCTAATTTTTTGTTGATATATAAAAAAATAATGTATTTTATTTAATAATTTAAAACAATCTCGATATGTAGTGGAATGTGAGTACTGCTCGTGAGAATTTTTTCTGTAAAATCCATTAAAATAACAAATATTTTTAACAATCGTATTAGGTAAAAACTGTTATTAAAAATTTGTAATCAATCGGTCAAAAACGGGAATAATTTAAATTTTAACAACAGGTGTCGCAACGCTCATGGAGTCCTCATCAGGCTATTAATATCTCTGCGGAATTCACGCAAAATGATTTTCAGAAACTTATCATTTGAAATATTTCAGACAAGGAATATTACTCATAACACAGAGATATCTTCCGTCATCTTTCCCGAAGATCTTGATAGTTAAACTCCCACCCACTCCATATCGTGGGAGAGCAGTCACCGAGATTTTTAACCTAGAGTCACTCCTTTTGTCCGAGAATTAAGGCGCGGCAGGAATAACCGAGGAGAGGAAAACATCTTTTGCAGTCCCTTTTCCACATCATTTGCCGTTCATTTTCAGCGAGAACGTCGCATGTTTGCGGGCATCCGTCGCCTAGGAAACTGAGGGAGAAGGTGTCGTTAGGAAGTGTTTTTTTTTTCGTGAAAAGGATTCGTCGAAAAAGAACGGAGCTATAAGAATGGCATTCATCAGACGCTGTTTCCCTTGCTGCGACAGGTAAGGAACAAATATCACGTGCAACGTAACTTACTGCGTCTTACCATGGCGATGCGTCGTAAAAAAATTTTATTCGAAGGTGAAGAGGGAAGGATTGAAAACCATACTTGTTCTTCTCAGTTCACGAGACATACGCGAATCCGTGCAAATATCTTCACACGCGCGGATTGTATTTCGCAACGCGTTGAGATGCCATCCTCAAGTGGTTGTGCGGGGCGATTAAATTCCCCGCAGCATTGATGCTGCAAGCTACGTTTCTATATAGAAGAAATTGAATCAAGATGAGCGCATTTTCTTCCAAGTTTGCGATCACGAAAGCTTTTTTTTTTATTCTTCGTTTACGACGGCTGCATTTGAGGAAAAGTCGAAATCAATTACTTTTACAATTAAATCGATACAGTCGTTCGTTTCTTTATCTGTAAAAGGACATAAATGATACAAAGATACTTTGAACGCTATCTCTCGCTATCAAAACGGTTCGATTGCCCTTTTAATGGGTTTATCTCATTAATGGGAACTCTTCTTTTTAGTCAAGTACACGCGTTCTGTCGCCCGATAAGCTATCGGCATTTTAGGAGGACATTCTTTTGATTCTTTTGGGTACACGAATTCAATTGCCATGTCCAATTTAGGTCGCGTGGGCATGTACGAGGGGTCGAAACGACATGGGGGGGAGAGGAGGAAGGAGCTGTAAACTGACCAGAAGCCCAAATGCTCGTCAAAAGTACAATGTCAGCCTCCATGGTCATCTCTAGGTGGACGGTTTGACCAATGGATGCAGAGTTGGTGTCGGTGTATTCTGGAATGGGTGGTGATACCGATTTTATGGATTCGGAAGGTGAAGATGGCGCAAGTTTATTGTCCGAAGGAAAGTGCTTTGGTATAGAATAGAGAATAGGGTGTGCTCGGGCAAGTTGCCCTGATTCTATATTTGAGCCCCGGGTGCCTAGGGATTTAGTTAGAGGGGGAAAGAAGTGTTGGTGTGTGGGAATTCAGGAATTAAGAAGCAAAGGGGCACTAGAAAGGTCGAAAGAAAGCTGATTATCTTCCTCCCAGCGGTGATAGTTTAGGGCGAATTAGAAGTGACTTTGATGTAAAGTTGAGCCGACCTCTTTTTATCATCGATACATGACGATATTTTGTTGAACTCGATACGAGAAGGCGTTGCCTCGTTGATGGAATAATAATGAAATAAACTTCCTTACTCTTCCACAGAAAGTTATTACTATTCAGTTTTATTTATTTGTTTATTGTTATGCTAATTTATAATTATTATATTTGTGGCTGTGGAATTACGGAATGTCATTTCATGTCATATTACATTTAATGCACGTTAAAGATTGAACTATTTTGCGACTAAGAACTCTATGATCTGAATATGTTACGTTATAAGAATATCATCCAGAATTAAATTTGAACGAAATAGGCTTACGAAATTCTAATGTACTTTACAGAGATTTAATGGGATAATATATATCGTTTAATTTTAATATTTAAAAAAATAAATTTCGATATTTTGTAAGTAACTGTATGTCCATTTGTAATGCGTGAACGATTCTAATATTTCAACGGATAGTTTTGCAAACGATTTTAAATAGATGTGATTTGAAGGGTTTTTGGAAATAAAGGTAACGTTCCCACCTTGTGAGAATTTTCATGGATTTATATCTAAAATTGGATTAAAAGAAAATACTTATTCTGGTAGGTAATTATTCTAGGAGTATCATCGATATACTTTTACAACCAGTTAGTGTTCTATAATAATTTTGTATTTTGGAGGATAAATTTTCCATGAAGCATTTACTTGTCTTACTTTTAATCGGACATTTATCCTATGTCATATGTATAAATTTATTGGCATCTATGGTAACAAATTCAACAACTTCATAATGGCGTAAGTTATTTGTTGATCGAAATAAGTGAAAGTTTTTTGGAATCCACACATTTTATATATCTTTACGTATTTAAAGCATAAATCACCATTCCTCGATATCTGTTCTGATAACAGGAGGAAGTAGTAAATAAGAATCTTCTTACTGGAATATATCTCGCAAATAGGGGGAATGAAATAAAGTGAAAGTACAAAAGATATCAAACGATCCTTGAAACGTAAAGACCAAGAGATGGTACGTTATTTTTTTATTAGAAGGTTTTGTTAAATATTGGGCACCCATCCAAGGAACCATCGACCGCTCTCTTTTCGTTGCGATATGCGATCCGTCTGCTGTAACCCTCTAGCGGAAAACTTAGATAACTGTTTTGTTGCTAAGTTGTTTACACCACTTTGATTTGTTTACCTGTTTACTTAGATAAGTGAATTTCGAAACGTTTCGCCCTTCAAAAAAGGTTTCCCAATGTTTTAACTCATTAAATTTTATTTGCGTGTTAATAGGAGGAAATTACCAAAGCGGGTGATTTAAACATAAATATGTTTGATGATTCGGATCATTCTATGACAAATTCATACTTTTTAGATGATAGTGTTATCAGCATAGACAAAACGAAAGTAGGTTTTTCAGAAAATACAATCACAATAGGTGGAGTGCGTTGGAAAGGTTTCAGAAACGTTTCATCTTTCTTCAGGAATCTCCCGTTCTATTAAAAGTGACACCCTGTGACAATATTTGGAAAACAAAAATAGTTGTCGTGTCAGTTCTCCTTTTTACACAGTTCCTTGACCTTTCTACTGTCGTTTCATATTTTGTTTTATAATTGCATCGCATTTTTGACACTTATGTTTTGATCCTTAATATTTACACGTTATAATTGCAATATTATGGCACCTTCACTTACATTTCTTCGTATTTTATTTAAACACTATGCTTTGCTATCTCATAATTTTCTCTTATTGGATCAGAAAACCCATTTTAGCGTTTAAAATCATACAATTATTTTATTCTAAAGCTAGCGAAAAGGTGTTGGAACATGTCTCTTTTAGTATCTCATTAAATAGCTATAATACTATATAAAGCATATTAATTTACTATATATATTAAAATTATAGATTGATGCTAATAATTATTGCCAAGTTGAATCTGGAAAAGAAGTATTTATCTCTTGTAGTAGGGGATCAAGTGCTACCATCTACACATCAATAAGACAAATCATTTTGCGCGCCAAAATACTGTATTTCAAACTTTTAAAATATAGTCGGGATAAATAATTTAAACTTGAATCTGAAATATGAAAACAATTTGTTGATGGAAGGGGTGTAAGGGCTACATCCCTGTGCGGATCCATCCCTCGCGTTGTTGAATGTGTCATCCCAAAGGACTGCCAACGCATAACCCTATTTTGGTGTTATACTCGTGAGGGAAGTAATGGAAGTTATTCTCGCTTCAAAGCCAATAAAACTCGCGTCCTTGAGTCCAATGAAATGGAACGAATCCTAAGAGATGGTTGCCAAAAGAAACAATGGCTATTTTTAGATAGATATCTGCAGCGGTAAGACATAAAGGAAATGTTTCACCCCAACTTCAAAGGAGCTTTTAACCATTAGGGAAAGGAATGAGATAGGGTACTGAATTCTCGTCAGGAAAATATGAAAAGATATTGAAATATGTGGCAAGTAGGTGTTAAAGATCTGTTTAATTAATATCTAACGATTAATTAAAAAATAGAATCAGGGGCAAAAGAGAATTTAAATTAAGAGATAAAACCGTTATAAATTATATTTGATAGACTTAATGGATAATAAAAGAAAGGGAAATATTGCAATGAATTATTTTTAGATCTTTAAGATTCTATAGAGGGATTGTGAATACAAAATTATGAACAGCGTTTTCATAGTTTCATTTTACGCAGTTGAAATTCCAGAACGTATACAACTAATAAATGAAATAAATTATTATAGATAATTTTGCACATGAAATGATTATAATTTTGCATTTCATCTTTTGAAAAAATTGAAAGAAAGAACTAGAAAAGATGAATATATTCTGAAATGTAAAATCATAATATCTTAAAATAAATTATTTTAATATTTAGTCTCAATCCGACTGTGCAAATTTATAAATATATATTGAAAATTATCAGTTTTTTTGAAATTTAAATCACATCACGAGTTAAAATTACTTTATTTCACATACTTTTATAATAACTTATCAGTATTGAAATTTCCCTTGTCCATAAACTGCATTGCAAAATCCCTCGATCAAATAGTCATATCTCATGTTCATTTTTTTATTGCCAATATTTTCGCAGTTATTCTTTCTTATGCGCCTTCATACGTCCAAGTGAGTGTGATAAAATGTCAATATAAATAAACGATAAGGCTCTCAGAGTCTATATTTATATTTTATGAGGATTTAAGTTTTGATGGGCAATATATTTTCGATATTCATCATATTTTACGTCGGAAAAGGAATGGATAAATATCACTTGATAAAAGAAGGAAACTCCAAGGAATTCGGAAGTGAGGAATTTATGGAGACGCGTGAGTTCCTTTCTATTCACCTCAACCAGGGTTTTAGGTCTTGAATTATTTTTAATAATATTTAAAGTTGAATAGTTTGACAGAGTCCATCTTTCAATTCATAGTCCGTCGATACAATACTGTATATAGGCATATAGATATGGATAAAAGCTATACTTATGCGATATAATGTTGTATTATTTATAGATATAACTATCATATCGTTCTTAATAATATATTGTTGTAATATTGGTTCAGTATTGATTAAAAATCGTCGTTAAGTTGAATAAATAAGTTTGTCTTATCATATCATCCATTTTATTGTTAGTAATCCATTTTGATATAAACTTTTCCATAACGACAGTTGTTTTCTGAATTACAACCTGCCTATCTCCTCATTCAATATCTCCTGGTTCAATTGTTTATATGTTACTAAAAATCGATGAAGGAATTCATATATTTCCGATTAATTTCCAGCAATTATCCAGAGCTAAGGACGTCTATAAATCAGTAATAGGACAGTTTATCTTATAATCCGTCACTAATTGCAACAAAGTGTGTCTAGATAGGGCATTAACACCTTATGAGTTATGGCTCATTAAGGATGGTCTCGTGATGCGAAACGAAGTGAGAGGAACAACTTCCATAAAAGCTTAAAACCATGTTTAAGACGGTCATAAAAGTTTAAGACCTGATATTCACATTACCGTCAATGGTTCATGAAGATCGTCGAATCCTCAAGGTATTGCGTAAAATTAGTCCAATGATTGAACCATTCAGGAGTAGTTCTCAGGATAGTAAACTTCCTCTTAACTACGGGAAATTGGTTTTTAAAGGCAAATGACTTTTACGATCGATTTTCGTAAGGGACGTGATGGACCCGAAAGTGAGGGACTAATCAGGGGAAACGGGAAGATTCAATGGCAAATAAATTAACGTCTCTCTGCCGAGGAAGAAGTTTTCGCTTAAGCGGTATAGCTCTCTAAATGTTGAATTACGGTAAGGTAGTCGTATTCTAATAGAAAAGAATTTAGATATACATCAACGTAATCAAAATTCCCTGCAAATTACTAAAATTGGCTCGTAATAAGTCAGTATCTATATCTTCAGAAAAATTAATATTATTTGTGACAGAATCTCATTTGCGTAACGAAAAACAAAATGGAAGTTGTATCAAGTGACAAATTACGTTAATTCTTCCGCGAAAAAAATTTGTTTACCTTAGTAACCATGCTATTTACTGAAAAACATGCAATACTTGCTTGTTAGTAGACATATTAGTGGAAATGAAAAAAAAACATTAATAGCCATCCTCGAAAACAATAATTTTATGGTTTAAATCAATTATTATCGTATTAACCATCGTGAAACTTTCTGAATATCTCTCTCAGTTATATAAAAGTATCTCCACGATAAGTCATATTAACAAACGAAATTCTATAGAAAACGTGCTCAAGGTCGACAAAACACCTTTTATTTCCTTTTCTATCCAATATATACTGAAAAAGGCCCAACCCTCAAATATTGTATGAGTAAACTCCAATGATATAGATACCCGTTTACCGCTGCGAAAGATAAAATTGGTTCCTTTTACCGATTACTCGTCTTGGAACTACCCGAGCACCTTTTCGGAGACCGAAAAATAAATATTTATCCAGACTACGGGATGCATCTGAAAGAAATTCAAAGCCCCTCCAAATCTATTCTGTCCTAAAGGTAAAAGGTCCGTTTCTTATAAAGTACTTTCACATTCAATAAAGGATGAATTTACGGTATTGGAATGGACCTGAAACTCGATTGTTGCAATTTATTTATTCCAATCTCTTCTAAACTCATTCAGAAGTTGTATTTGAATCTCGAGAAAGATTCTCAAATCGATAGTCAAGAATAAAAAATATGTGAGAAAAACTTGGATAGTTTAGCATGAAATATTCAAAATTTGCAACAAAATTATGTTAGTTGAAAGTCGAAAACTGAAGCTATTATCTTTCTTAAGCATTGTCTGGTTCATAATGAATGTACACTCAAAGCTTTGTAACAGTTATATCAAAGAGCATAGGTATTGGTTGTTCAGTAAACAAGAACATAGTAACTGATTAAAAATCTAAAATGTTTATACCATAAAATTTATCTTAAAATTAGATCGTAATTCTCTAATCGTAATAACGGAAATTTGTGATGTAGGGTATTGTTATATTAACGGATTGTTAAATCCACCATTACACTTCGTGAGAGTGTAACATATAAACTATTATAGTAGTTTGGCTCAGTTATGACTCTTTCCCCATGGAACCACGAATAATTAAAAGACTCCTTGATGAGATTTCAGAGTGGATGGATTCGGTCACGAATTTATTCCGACTGAAGATTTCCAAGATACCTTTCATCCACAAGGATCCTCCAGCGGGATGCACAAAGCTGACAAAGAGATCTTTTTGCTCTTCATTGATTTACTCCTGCGCACCTCAAAATTTTAAAAATTCATCAAACATCTTTCGCATGGTCTCTTGTATTCACTATTTTTCGCATATTAACTTACATTATATGATCTTATTGAGAATTGATATTTTTTATTTAGTATTGATGTTAGCATTCGAAAATCAGGTCTACGACGGAACAAAAGGAGTTCATTGAAATGTGGTTGTTATTATAGGAAATCGGAAAAAGTAGAAAATGCAGTTAGTTGGCGAATTAGATAAAGGGTCAATAAAGTATAGTTAGTATTGTATTATTTTTTAGCGAAAGATTACGTAAAAAGTGTCACTTACCCTATAGATCGTACTTAATATTTTCCTTTTCTTCCCTTAATATATTTCTTCTTAACACCTAGCGTAATAAAATTACAAATAATCAAAAAACGAGAATGTTCAGAGCTTAACAATTCCGATTATTAAATAAAGCAGAGAAGGACAAGAACATCCTTAACCATAGTTACTTAGCAACGCAAATCCTAAGCAACCACGCTTAGTTATATATGTGTTACAGAGACGTATCCAACGCCACCTCGAGCGGAAGATGATTATTAATGATTAAGAATTAGCAGACTTTTTCCATATCCGTTATGAAGACGATTTAGCGCAATACCTTCCCATCGGAGAATCTGCCCATCCCGGCTTCAGCCCCGCGGCTGCAATGGAACCGGCGACCTTCAGTCATGAATTCGATCGCCTCCAGCTTTCTTCCCCTTTGTGCACCCTCCGAGGCTAGTTGCAACGGCAGACGGCAGAGGGGGTGGCACCCCTTATATTATCCCACGTTAAATAGCGAATCGATGCTTTCATGTCGCCGGGAATGCATCCTCCATATCCCATGAGGATTATTCTGTGTGTGGTTAATGGACGTGACCTGGTTGAGGAAATGGAGTTTTTTTTTTGCTGAAGAACGCTAATGGTTCCGCCACGGTGTGTTTTTGAAGTGCGCTAGGATTATGAATCACCTTTATCCGAAATCGATATGGGTTGAATTTTTCCCGTGATTTTTTTATTTTCCTTTCCGATAGTCGAGTGTCTCTCCAGTTTTGTTTTTCTGTTAAAGGGGTTGAATCGTGTTTGTATCCGTCTATAATTCGGTAATTTGGATACTAAATAGAAATTTTAATGAGTCAACCTTGAAAAAATCTTTTTTGGTGTGTCTACCATTTATTTTGCTCGTTATCTCTAGAAATTTATACCCATTTTTTTAAGATTTCAGTTTTATGATATGAAGCTTTAAGTTTTATTTGACATAAGATAATTTTTATATTCTATTCTATATTGTTTCATTCGCATATATAATATTCTTTGTATAATTTAAATTTTTTAAGCAAGAGTTATTAATTGTTTCCATGGAAAACATATATTTGTATCTTCTATAAAAGAGGGTGTTATTTTTTCAGTGGGTATTTTGTTCATTAGATTTCTATCTCGTGAGCATAAACGTTGTCTAACTTCTATATAGATCATATTTCAAATCTAAATAGAAAATTTTAAAAGTATACTTACATTAAAAAATTATATGTTATCATTGTTATTAACTTTGTGAAATTTGAATAATTTATGCGAATCATTCCAAGTACAAGTATTACCTCCTTATCTTTTGTTTATACTTGCCCTTCGATTTGAGAATCTCCCTCGAGTTTATAATATAACCTCCTGAATGAGTTAATAAGAGATCGGAATTAATGTATTTTAAATGCACTGTAGCGAAATATTCAGAGATTCGCCAAACTGAGGGTTTCGATACATTGTAGAATTCACGGCAAGTAAATATCTAGAATTAGAGAAAATTGTTAAAAATTACAAAAAATTATGTTAATTGAAGGAATCCGTATTTTCTTATTTGTTTTTGTAAAGATGATTCCTTACTTCACACTTTCACAGTTAAAACGAATGGAATCTGAGGTGAGGACTATCCGATTTTTAAGGAACGGAAGCATACGTCGATATCTGAGTAGCTTACGTAATTCTGTGACGCACCTTAAATTTTCCTTGTTTTATCGATAAACAGTTCAAAGAAGAGTTTAAATTTTACTTCGAGAAGGTATATCTGTTCCTTTATTACCGGAAAGTATCACGGGAATAACTCTTTTAAATATAAGTTTTTGATTTATCAAATCGGAAAGTACTATCTGCTGTCGAAAACTGATAAAAAATCGAGTTATTTTCGATTCTAATTTGTGTATTTGTTTTTCGCGGGTTTTTCGTAATTGATATATTGAATTTAGAAATTAATCGTAATGTATATAATTAATCTATTTCTAAACCTGATAACGATTTAAAATGAATATTCTAGATAGGCATATTCACAAAGTAATAGTTCGCACGAAAAACAAAAAAATATCGATAAATCCTAAAAACGAGGACAGGTATTGGGAGATAACCGAATTCCCTCTATAATGGAGAGTTCTAACTTCATTAAACTTCCCATTATTTCCGCTGAGTTTCTTACGAAGTTAATCCAATAAAAACTTCAATCGATATTCATCCATTATTCGTAATCGACTTTCTTCCATTCATTGCGTATTCATAACGTTCAAAATTGTTTCCCTCTTCGTTTCCATAGTTACATAAATATTTGGTTCTCACTTCCCACCAATACCTTTAACTGTTATATGAATCGTATTCAAAAAGTATGACCTAAATATTCTGATTAAAATATGAATTTATTGCTGTGATTCGATCATGACGATAGGCAAAATTTAGATGAATATACATATGCCAACGTTTTATTAAATTCTGATAATAATCGCATTGCTATTTTAGTTAGAGTTCAGTTTTAAATTATTATGCTAATTAAAGAAATTAATGCTATAAGATATAAGGATACTGGACGTTTTTCAACGCAGATCCCACTTTACATTAAAGCTGTTATTATTTATGATTTATCATCATTTTGATAGCTTTAAAAACAGTAATCATTTATTTAATTAAAGTCATTCCGCGGATCCACATTTGTTGTCATATATTCTCGCTGTTTATTTTTCACCATGGAGACTTGCCACAAAGCCGACGCAAAACCGCCTCCGAAAATAAAGAACGGATCGGCAACTTTTATTTTTAGAAAACAACAGAATGGCGTTTCATCAGTGACCATAAGCCTCTCTTCGGAAGCGATCAATCGAAATCCTATGAGCGCGCTTCCCTTTTACGTCAACATCCTTTTTGTCGATACCAGTGACCCCTGGTCGAGAATTATTAAACCAATCTCGAGTAATTCGATTTTAATCGGAATACGCTGCGACATTCCCCGGGCCGTCCTCTCGTTTGCATCGAAGTTCGATTCGACGGTGGAATGACCCCAGAGGTCTTCCAAGTCCGTCGTCTTGTGAGGGACCAAAATAGGTCAGCTCCGAGGGATGAAGGGATTGCTTCGAATCAGCATTGCCAACTCCCACATTTGCTCCGATGCACGGTTTGAAGTTTTCGCGACAGATTTATTTTTTTCCGATGGATTTTTGAATAGATCGAGATGGAGTCCGCTTGAGACTCTCTTTGGATCCATTCCAGAAGATGCTGATGATTGAAATCTTCTCCCTTCTTGAGGAATCCCATCATTCCGAGTTTTCTGTGAAATGCGCTCTTGATATTTCGTACATTCAGCATCGTTTCGAGATAGAAATGATATTACGTATCAGCGTTGACAATATATAGCGATAGATGTTTGAAAAGGCTGCATTATAGGACAAAATGAAAAAGAGTGATAAGCTACTATCTGAAGAACTTTTTCATTGAATTCTATATATGGAAGCAAGTGGCAATAAACTGAGGATACCAAGAACAGTAACGTATTATTTAACAACGAAGAATCGAATCCATTATTTTTGCGCAAAAAATAGCAATTGTTATTTGTTTCAGGATAGAAAATTCTTTGGTATCCAACTTCGTCTCGCATAAAGTGATATATTAGTCTCTTCGCAGTTGAAATGCGGTTTATTCCATGATTAAGCTCAGCTTTGGGTGGAGCAAGTTCTCACGCAAGCTTTTATGATGAATGATTCGCAATCTTGGAAAGGAACGAAAATTTTTCTTTGATAGGAATTGATAAACTGAAGGGAACTCAAACGCTTTTAATGGAATGAAAGACTGGTCGAAAACATTTCAGCAAATTTTCGCAGAGCCTTTTTAAATTTAGGAAACCCATAAACTCGAATAAACATCCCATAGGATATTAGTATTTCACATAATTTCATGCGTTAGTACTCCTTTATTAATATATTATGTTATTTTATTTGAACTACTTGAGCCATATTACGTTTCTGAAACTTCATTTTCTATTTATTTAGATATATTGTTTAATCTAATATTCTTTTCTATGGATTTTATTGATATTTCTATTCTATATTTTCCGATGAAAATCAATAACCAGTTCACCTTAATCATTTTTCATGTAGCTCGTGCCTAAAAGTTTTTGCCCTTTCTTCTGTAAGACAGCTTAATTGATTTACAACTTCTATTTAACCTAAATACTATTTCGCGTCAGTTATAACCTATTTTATTCTACTTTTACGCATTATTTAAACATATTTCCAGTTTCATAAATTTCACACAACGATTCAAATACTCATATAATATAATCTACAATATTAATTGCACTAAAACATTGTGAGATACATATTTTAATATTGCTATAAACTTTTGTTACTTGTTAAATACAGCTAATACGCAGTGGTTAAGTTCTTGAAGGATAAATTCGTTAAGTGTTATTGATGACAGGTTTCATAGAATTAATTAATAACGTCTGTGAAACTTAAGAATGAAAATCCTGTCAAGTTTGACCTATATGAAAACTCAACGAAGGAATTTTATAGATGAGATAGTAGAAGTTACGAATAGAGAATGTAAAAGGCGACAGGATTAATTCACCATGATGAAATATCGTAAAACTTACTTCGGTGGATATTTTTTACCTTCAAAAGAAACTTTGTGAAGGGCTGCAAACTTTGAATATAAGTTAGTGGCTCACGAGAAGGAAAGTTAGTTGAAAGGATAGAGATTAGTTACGTACCAATAGAAACTTCCTCTTTGCAATAAAAAAGTTACTAGAAATCTTTCCAGCAATGAATTTCTTGCTTAAAATTTCCAATAATTCTCCTCATGAGTTTGTGCTGTGAATGAAATTCTGCTTGAATTCAAATCTCTTATAGATTCCGACTAGTTGTCTATGTCTTGGTGTATGAATAACTGAAAAATACATAGTTGTTACAACAATGAAATTGCTTTCAATTTTAAAATTTGTACTTTTCAACTTACGTTTGTTCAAAAGTATATATTTTAGTTGCAATAAAAATCCAATACATACGCTTTAAATGAAAATTATACCTATAATTTTCCAGTGACAGAATACCTGATCCAGTCATTCAATGTCTCCTTTTAATTTTACATGGACCTCCTCTTACTTGTGGTAAACTCTTGGTACCGTTGAGTTGATAATTAAAATAAATACACCCTCTATCGAAAGTTTTTTCTAATCTATTTATTATAAATATATCTATCTTTCTTTCGATTCTATATAGCCTTAAAAAGGTTTCTTCAACTTAACCTTCCATAAAATTTGTATCCCTAATTTTATTTATCCAATTAATTTCTACAGAACTCTTTCATTCCTCCTAAATTTCACTTTAGTTTCATAAAAGTGCAAACTCTTATATCCTAATGCTTTCTTAAAATATCGTGTCTAAGATATTTGCATTGGCTTGCTCTAAACAAAATTGTGCGTCGTTGTTTTTCTTAAACAATTGAATTACGTTCCACATATGAACTAATGCTATTGACATTGTTTCAGTTAATAATAAAATGCGCACCGGTAATTCATTGTTGAACTACAAAAGCAATTCTTGTCATGTATATTTTCATCAACATTGTTGGAGTAAAAAATAAATATACCGAGCAAAGTATATCAATTCGTAGTTTGTGAAAAAGCGATCTTAAAGCTGGAATGGATGGGAAGATTTATGATAAGAAACTCTAAAAACATAAACAAATTTGTGAGAATAGTAAGTCGAAGAAAGAAATCGTAAACTATTAACTATCAACAGAGGGAAAGAACATGTTCCTTTTCTAAAGAAGATACACGACAGAAAGCAACGATAAACACATCTGATTGATGACCGCTAAAGACCTTAAAATTCAGAAATCCCTTTTCTCGTACATTTAGAGGCCAGCCTTACAAATGTTCCTTTCCAAAAAATCGTAACAGATTACGATACATTTCCGAAAGGCACAACGTTGGAAGTTAGCGCTGAATGGCCGACTACGATGATGAAAGGCCAATGAAATCAAAGTGTTATCATTTTAGCTTCCTCTTCGCAGTGTTGGCAGCGCTGTTGGGTTCCTCGTATCGCATCCGCCGAAAAGACTTTTGCCCAAACAATCCTCTCACCAGAAATAGAACCCTCTGAGTGAGCGGGGAGGTAGGCGGTGGATATGTTCGCGAACAAAGGTATGGTTGCTAAGATGCGTAAAGAGACGTTGACTGGATGTATATCTACAGGTTTAGAGTGGTTATGAGGGAAGAATTCTAAAATAGTTACATAGTTTACATCTACCGGACGAGTTGAAGAAAGAAATAAACCCTTTTCTATGTATTATTTCTTATAATTTCAGTAGTGCTTTAATAGTTGATTATATTTTGTCCCCAGTAGGATTAGAACTCAGGACCTCTTTTACGAAAGCTGACATCGTCCTTCTTTGATATCTGAGCTGATAATATTTCTATGATGTTCTTACTGATGATTAAAGCTTAAAAATGATTTTACACGAATACTTAACATTCTATTCGCTATCAAAACCATAATTAGCTAAATTTTTACATTAATCGATGTAAGAAACTTCTCGAATAACTACAAATATCTTTTTTTCAAAGCTTAGCATTATTTTCGTACCCTGATTACTTTTCCATCTTGTTAGGGCTTACTAATGGAGTTAGACTAGAGATGGCATCTTTCACAGTACCACCACACTCGTTTCCGTGAGGAACCAAACTCGTTTATTTCACCTGAGGCTGAGGTGCGGAATGAAGTAACAAACTTACTTCTCTTGGCTGCCCACCGCTATTTCGTCAACTGGGCTGCGAGGAGAGACAATTGAATCTCTTTGTCGTCTCCTGCAACGCTCTCTTTCTTGCGTAACCTAGGAGACAGGTGGGCTGCCTAACTGATAGGGTTTACTCGGTGGGCATCCAAAAGGGTTTGAAAATAACCGAAGACTCGGTTTGTATACTGTTTCCCTCTAATACTTCATTGAGCCAAGAAACTGAAACAAGTGCGATGTAATCTGTAGATGAATACGGATATTTTATACTTGTCATTTAATTCAACGAATCATTTATTAAGTTCATATTCATAGAGAGGTTTTTAAGTACTGATAATAGTCAAGTTTTCTTGGTTCCTGCTACCAACTCTTGATGAAAATGTTTAAATTTCATTATATTCTTTGAAACGATATGGAGAATCATTCTGTATTCATGTACCTAAATTAAATTATTTTACTTTTGGAAGAGAAATTGACTTTCAATACCAATAAGGAGACAATTAGGTGAGGCTATATGTATCGTGTATTATTTTGAAATATGTAATGTGTCGAGTATTTCTATCAGAAATGAAAACGGTTCGAGATTATTGTAGTTTTAAAATCAATATGCTCAAAAACCTCTACATGTTGTTATAACTGTTGTTCTATAGCAAATCAATAAATATAAATGAATAGGTGATTATATTATAGATAAAATATAAGCTACAAAATTACAAAAGTTGAGCATTTAATATTCATATTACCTATTAAAACGATTGAAAACTTCTGAAATTATATGAAGAGGCGACATTGTGTTACTAGTTAAGAAACGAGAAAACAAAACAAAAGAAGTATGTATATCATCAAGAAAGCTAATGCACTAAAAAAGGATGCTGGGAACGTTATAACGTGATTGAGTTCAGTGCACAATTCATTCCATTGGTAATAACAAAAATCGTAGGTAAAAAAGTTCTTAGCAACAGCATTACTCTTTTAATTTTAGATAATTATAAATTGATCTCAAACCTTGAGCAAATTAAGAGTTGAACCCTAGACCTTTAGGTTAAGCCCTACTCCAATCCTGCACATACGTTTATAGGGGTTATTTTTAAGCTAAATCGGAAAGTAATCAACTTGATCCAATTTTATGGACCACTCCAAACTTAAAACTACCCATATTCACTTTTCGGTGGGTCCTATTTCGAGAATTATTTACGTGCGCGTTCGGACGTTCGATATCCACTGAAATAACCCATTTCGATCGTAAATAAGCTTTTACGCTTACGGAAAACGTCATCGGTTTTAAAAACCGTCTCACTTATGCTTTTCAGAGTGCTTCCAACACCAAGGTTGAGTTCGTTACGAATGTAATTTACGAGGCAGTAGACAGCTGAGCGATCTCACGCGGATTCATCGTGAAAATAACGCTTTCGCAGCTGATGCAACGAAGACGTGATTAACTCTCGCGAAACTGCGGCATAAAATACCGTTCTGTCCCATACAATGATGCTTTCTTTATTTGAGGGACGTATGGAGTGAATAAAGAACTAAAATCGATCGTTCAATGCCTACGAGGAGATTAATTTCTTTTCATCACGAGATATAGATAGAATTTTCCTTTAATTTTTTGGAATTAATATTATCATTGTTTTGATACTTATATATGTTATTTAAAAAGAAATTATTCAAATGAGTAGCTGCTAATCTTTGAGAAGCATTAATGTATTTTAATTTATAATTTAAAAATTATCAGATTAGAACTCCCTATTTTTACGTTTAAGAGTCAAGCAAACTTGAATCGATGGGAAAAAATAAATTAGTTAAATGTAGTTAAAACTTTAAGCAGAAATTTATATATTTTAATTAGCATTTCTGTATCTTTTTATATTTCGCTTCAATTCATTTCAGTTCTCTACCCTTTAATTTATTACTTTTACTTCACACACGCATTAATATTTGATATTAATGACTAATATATAATGATTCTTGGAATTCAAAAAAATGTACTCTAGATATCCTAACCCCTGAAGCATTGAGGATTTAATTTAGTAGACGTGGAATAATTTACTAAGTTAAAAATCATTTGCCATCTCGTAATTTTTTAGTTAAAAGATATCAGCGTGATGGCTTAATCTCTTTCTATTTTCTACCAAAACTATGCTGGAAACAATGCTTTGGAATTATAATGAGGAATCTTGAACAGAAATGATACATTCTTTCCTTGCTATTCTTACTGAACTAAGAATTATTTATAAATAAATATTTAATCCATTTAATGGCAACGTAAAATCTTAATGATTGCAGGGGATCTATTCTAAATAGTATAAGCTCAAAGAACAACATTCAATATGTACATCAAACTGTTCTACTAAATCGTCGACACTCCATCGATTGCTTCACGCCAAGGCATCTGTCTCTGACCCCCTCACTTCTCGAAAGCCGTCTTGTGTTTTCGAGAAAACAGATCGCTCGTCTTTAGGCTGACCCGAGAGCTCTGCGGGCATGGGAAGAATTCCTACTTATATAGAGGAGTGGAGATAGGGCGATCGTGTAAGAGATGGATCCAGAGACTGGAAGAATGCGAAGTATTTTTGGATTCGCCTTAAAAAATGCAAGAGTTTGCAATGGTGAAGTGTGAGGGGATTTAAGAAAAGTCTCGGTGGGTCATTAGTTACACTTCTCAGCGAATGTCTGCGAGATGGCGGAGAAATGCTGAGGAAGGGCCAAAGGGAATGGAGACAGTGGCTGCCAATTAGAATAAATTAAGGAAGATACACCGAGATAAGATATAAAATACGTACGATATGTAAAACGTTATATACGTAGGGAATGTTGTTATTGTAGATAGAAATAACTTTCTCTCTTAAGGAATCCGTCGTAAATGGAGCAAGGTGGCATTTAATTTAGAATATGTTTATATAACCTTCCGACGTGGTTTGTATAATTTAATAACAGGTCGATATTTACGTAAGAATACTGTCAAAACTCAAACCGAACATTAATTTCGTCTGCGATAAGGTTAAGATGTCATGGAATAATTGATCTATAAAATCTACGTTCACTGATTACATTTTGAAGTTCGATGTTTCAGCAAAAAATACGTTATATGTTCATGTATTTGGATACGTACGTATAAATGTCATTTCGGCTCTCGGAATATGAAATTAATTTGGAAGGTAGAATAGCAAGGCTTGAAACATTGAATTTAACTTGTATAAGATATAATAGTTTTTCAATAATAAGATTCTTGAAATTTTATAAAATTGTACGCTCTTAAAACTTAATGAAGAGTAACAGAACTTTAATTCTTACTGTTATTTTGTGTTAACGATTGTAAAAATTTTAAAATAACTATACAATATTGTAAAAAGAACTATCATCTCTCCTATGATTAATGCATATTCCCTTTCATCGGAATGTATTTTACGTATACGTTTCTGCTATTTATTCTTCATATAAAAGGTCTAGAATATTATCAGATAATTTACATAAAGAATAAAAAAATAAATCTCAATCATGCGTATGATATACTGATTCACTGCCCTTGAAATTCGCACGTCTACTAGTATATATCCTACTCTTTTCGGGTGTTATTTTTTACCCCTTTTCCGCGCGTAAATCCTTCCGATTGTCACATTCTCTCCAGAGACGAACGCGTTCTGACGCAGTTGTTTAGATCCTTTCAACTTCAGATAGCGTTTCGGGGCAGTTTTGGGCGTAAATATTCGGAGAATGCATCGGTGGGCGTGGGTTGATACAGGAAGGAGTCTAGCCCAAGTCGTTAGCCGGCAATCATATTCTCCCCTCTTCCTTTCCCACCACCGCTTCCTTCAATTGATCTCGTTGAGTCTAATCAGCGATGCACTCCCTTCCCGTCCAACGTGACAACCACAATAGAGGCCAAGTGAGGAGGCTAAAAACCCCCACCAGCCCGTGTCCACGTCGGCGCAGATTTTACGCGGGACGAGAGGGACGTGTTCGAATAAATAAAGTGGATCTCTTCGAAAGGGGAAAAAAGATTTTTAGTCACCGCTTTGACACACGACGCCCAGCGCTGCGCGCGGAGAAACCGCGAATCGCTTCGAAGTGGTTTTGAATGTGTGAGAAATATGTACGCCTTTTTAAGGGTTTGTTACCATGGTTGGACCTAAACAAACAAAAGACTCAATATTCTTGGAGGATGCGTTTTATTGTATCGAAATGTAGAATTATACATTTGATGTTTTTTCGTATTGATTGCTAGCAGATGAAATAAGCTAAATGAAATTGTTTAATCTATGATTCCGTAAAAAAATTCTTAATGTTAATAAATTCAATAATGTAAAACTTAATATTATAAAATTCTTAATATCCTTAGTTATAACTCTCGAATAAATATGTACGAACAAACACAAATATACGAATTAAGTATTTGAAAGCTCCAATCCGAGTCTAGAAGTTTATGCTTTCTAAAGGTGTTTACGTAACTTTAACTATAATTGTATAATATTTTCATTTTATTATCAAATTTATAATGAGATTTTATGATTTAATCTGAACTAACTAGGATATGAGAAGTGAAAAATTTTTCCACCATCGAAATAAATTCGCAAATATTTAAGATTCATTTTTACACAAAATAGTTACATAGATTGTTATCTAGATAGCTTATTGAGATAGCTGAATATTTCCCTCCTTTTTAGACACCTTCGTAATCAAAATAATAGGTCTATCAAAATATAGGTTAAGGTTCGTCTGAAAAAAACTTAGAAACATATATTTTACCTCGTGTAAATCCTTAAATATTCTTTTATTAAAATAGGCAAATTTCCAGTGAAAATGGAGTCGCAGTTTCGCAATTCTTCCATTCTTGATACCGCAATGCAATCTTGCAGATTGGCCAAGATTTGGTCTCCCTTTACCATGTTTTTCTCCTTTCCCGTTGGATGATTCGGAGGAGGGTTAAAGGGTTTTTGGTAGGCCAACCGTGAAGCCCTTCGGAAACAGCCATTTATCAGAGAGAGCTTTTCCGACGGTTATCTTTCGACGGAAATGCGCCAATTCTATTATGTTGGCGAAATGATCCCTTCGCATTTGCGTAATGCCTTTTGCACTGCTTCCGAAATGCATTTCCTCTTCGCATTTGACAGTCAGATTCCGTTTGCGTCTCAAAGAACGAAGTTTCCGCGGAGTAATTGATACAGGAAAATCATTCAAACTCATTCATTCGCTATTAAAATAAGCAAATGATGGCTCTGATTAGATCGATAGTAATTTGAACAAATTAAGTAGAAATTTGCATTAAAATCAAATTAATTAAGTGAGGAAGATAATTGAACAACCAACTGATAATGATGCAGATGGATGCGAGTTTTATTGGTTAAATTGTCACTATAAGTTTTGTCGAATTTGATTAAGTAGGGATGATATTAAAAAAATTCAGAATGTGACTGTTCATTCTACAGAGGAAGACATATTACATGGTTAAATCGTCACCATTTGTTTTATTTAATTTTCATTAAGGCATCTCTATTTATAAAGGAAAGCAATGGGAATCAACTCGTTTTTTTAACATAATTAGTAGTCTATTAATTTGAATAACAATCCGTCGGTTTTATCGTATTCATTGAAGATAATACTTGATACTTGAACGAATTCGTCCAACCTATTTCCTCAAAATGAGACTTACCTATCTCTAACTGAGATATGGTGAACTATTTTTACATATAATTTCTTGCTCGATATTGCTTTCTTTACGTTACTAAGCAGCAATATTTTTCAGTTTAGATATGGTGAACTATTTTTACATATAATTTCTTACTCGATATTGCTTTCTTTACGTTACTAAGCAGCAATATTTTTCAGTTCTCCAATAGCTGATTGTTATTGTCACTCTTTCCTTTGCCGAGATCGAATCTCGTTACTTAGTAACAAAGGCACATCAATTGGCTATTCGAGATATATTATTACGTAATTGATTGTTAGAGTAGCGAATAAAATCACCGTGGTTTCCCAGATTTTCCGCTAGATCGACTATCGATAGAGTAACTTAATTTTTTTTTTAAGGAAATCTTAGGACCTTGTGTTTCCAAATAAGAAATCAACCGTGGGAGTCACTAAAGGGTAGCAGGTGAATCAAAACAATATCTTGGATACACTGCGTGCGTCTCTACCATTTTATGTAAACAGTGACTCCACATTACGCAACGGTTGTCACGCGATACTCACATTTCATGAAGCATGTCACTCACACATTCGTGTTCCTCGTATAAACATTTGAAGACCACGCAGAGTCGTATTATCTGTTCTGTTTTTACGTATTTTGCGATTTTCTTTCTTATTTGTGGAAATATTAGTATGTAATATTACGTAATGTAAAATTTTTTACGAAATTTTAAAATTAAATTTACCAATCTTAAAAGTAAGTCATTTTCTTTTTTAATCTGGTCAATATTATGGAATTAGTCATAAATCATTAGGGAATATCTATTTTTAGGTATTTATTCTCCTCAATTCATCGAATTAAACTTATATCTCTTTGCGTGACAAAGATGGCGTAGTGATAACATTCGTTGGCATTCAGGAAGGATCTATATCAGGAGAGAAAGATATTTAACGTATCATAAAAATTCATTCATCATCCTTTAATATTTCAAGAGTATTTAATGACTTAATGTAGTGCATTAAAAATCTATTTAGAATCTAAACCTCTAATTTTAATCCTTTGATAAATCAAGTGTCTCAAATGTATCTTGTATATTCTGAATCTGTATTATGGATAGGATCCCAATATAGGTTTTATGGCAGCAATGAAACTTCTATCGGTTCTATAAACTATTCGGGTTCGAGTCGTAAAATCTGATCTAATATTGATACTTTCTAATTCTCCAGATTGCTTCCCTTTTTAGCTGAACGATGATATTCCCAGTGGGTTTTTATGGCGTGCTGACGAGGTTATAATAGCATACCGTTATTTTGATTTTTAATTAATTAGAAGAAACAGGTGTATATGCATATGGACTATAAGGAATCGAAAAAAAATGTTACTTGAGATGCGTCATATTTTCAGAATGCGCTTTCTTCAGAATTGCTTTTCTGTAATTTGATTTCGAATCTTAAAATTTAAAAATACAATGAATCTAACAACCTTTCATATTGAGAATATTAATGATTATCAAAATTATCTATAGCGGATAAGTCTTGAGGAAAGACAAAATTGAAAATTTATACGAATTACAGTGTAGACTGTATTAATGTAAATAGACCTTAGAGTGGGCTGTATTCAATTAGATGTAGAATGAGCTAATCTATGGTTTCCAAAAGATTTATTTTACCTTCTTTTGAAGAACTGAAGGACAATCTACGTAGGCTAGAGACCTATGGTTAGTTATTGCTTTTCTTGCTATACGATGCACGAAATTTTAAGTGTATTATTATTATAAACTGTATTATTATATTTTAGGCACAATTTTAATACCCTTATTTGGAATATTTGGAAAATCTTTCGTAATATCATAAAAATTAAACATTTAATTATGTAGTCTAATCACTCCAGAAACTTAAAGTCTAATATACCATTGTATACCCTTATTAAATTCGAACATATCCTGATAAATACCCTTTTGAAACCAATAAACAAGGTGTTTACCAAACACCATGGTTACCAGCTATCCATCTCGCTTCATAGGAAATCTTTCCCTCTCGGTTGGAAAACAAACGTTTCAGATGCCTCCCGCGGAATGGCGTTGCAATCGTTCGATACCGGTCTCATCTGGCACGCTCGCTCACTATAATCGAACGTTTAAATAGAACTATAAGGCATCACCCGAGGGCAAGAGGCGCAGTCTACGAAGATTCCCCGTGACGTCACGCCTTTGTGCGTCGTGAAGAGTAATTTGATACCCCTCCCCACGCATTCCAGAGGTTTTTATTGGCCTTTGAATGGGGGCGAGAGGGTGTGAGAAAGGGAAGAATTCCGCACTTCGCGATGGAATCGAGTCGGCGAGATATTTAACTCGCGTCGAAAATACACAATGGTCGCCTTTCTCCCAATTTTTCTCTTCTTTAAGAGACACTCTGCAATGCGACAGTGATTTCTGGCTGCCTATAGACATACCCCCTAGCATAATCAGAATTCTTCTGGATGAAAAGAGAGCGAATTTAATTTATTTTAGCGTAGACGTTGTGGTAGGAGAAGGGCTGAATAATATAACAACCAGAGCATTATTTTCCATTGTTGTAATTGTGAACGGATTTTTATAGGACGATTTTATATTAAATTTCCCATAACAATTATACTCAACAATGATACTGCGTGACTATAACAATCGGCAATAAACAGTGATTATAGACGATTTACGATATAAAAAATATATATTATATCAATGCTATAAATTAACCAATAAAACAGCCTATTTTTTACGATGCCTTCTTGATTCCGATCTATTTCGATCGATTGTAGGGAACGATATATTTACCACGCCACTGATAGATCAGGAATACAAACTGCTGGAGTGTATTCAACTTCGGCTTTTACTAGGCTAAAACTAAATCGTTTTAACCCTGGAAAGAGGGCACAATAGAATCCGAATATCATATCATCAAGGATGAAAAGTAAAAAATTGTTTGTTAGAATTTTAATTCTTGTGCCAACTCAATTTTCTATTCATTTTTCGCAATTTTTAAATCCTAGCTTAATTCCCTTGTTACGAAAGAATTTATTTACGTTCGTAATTAAGTATTGTGTTTAAGTGAATGAACAATTCAGCCCATTTCATAATGTGACGTATATTTAATATGAATAATCAATCTGATTACAGGAATGATAACTTGATTTATTAAATAATTCTGATAATATTTGATTTTTTCATGAAATGTCAGGATATCGTTCATAGAGTTGAATAATTGTATGTTTAACTTGTCGGTTTCCCTTTCGCGATTTATTTGAGTCAAATTCGTTTGAACTAAATTAAAAAGATCGGTGTCTTGTTTAATATACTGAAGAATGCACAAGCAAAATGCCTCACCTTTTTAGAAAGTCTTGTACCCTCTCAAGAGCTTCGGGTTACTGAAGGTGTACACCTAAATATTCTAACGAGCGTTGGCCTTAATACCATGCCGTAAGTCCATGAAAACACGAGATGACAGCTCTTATCCTTTGTGTCTCCTTCGCCAAATATAAAGTCAATGTCGATGAGATTATGAAAAGGTTACAAGAAGACGGTCGTGACAGAATAGGTGTGTGTATTATTAACCTACCTTAATTGTTTATTGGCTGCACCTAACTAATTAAACCTACATAATAAGAATACCAAACTATTGCAAACTCTTTCTGTCTTCACCCAAAGATTTTGCAATGTTTTATTTCCTATACATTCACAAAGCTATCACTTGCTAAGCCTTCGTACAAGGTGATACAAAGATTACCTGATAAATGTCTTCTTTTTCATCGATTTATTAGTCAATCTTGCACACTAATTCCTTCCATATATTATTTGCAAAGATTTATATGAATCTCAAATTTTATTCATCCTCTATTTCATATTAATCTTATTCTTTATTATTCGTATTTTCATTTAAATATAAATCGTTTATTTCACTTAAGAGCAGTATGAATTAACTACAGCAAGTACATAATGGTCGATATCAATCAATCGGAGAAGTGAGTTTGCAATTAAGATTGTTTCAAAATAATGAATTTGTTTAATCGAGCCCTGAAATTTATTTAGGAAGTAAAATTAAGACTATCAGAAAAAAACACTCTGATAATTGACTATGAGGTCTTTTATGTTGAAAGAATACTTAAATTAAAAATAAAAGAAGAGTACAGAATGAAGAAAAAATCTGACAAAAGAAAGGTAATGCAATATTAAAAGAATACGTTTTAAAAAGCCCACTGATCTAGGCTTAGATAATCCATTTATTAAGTATCAGTCCAAACGAATTACAATTAACTGCTCCCAATTGGTCTCTATGTAGGGAAATCATGAAGTTCGTCTTTTGAAAAATCGCATGTATCCTAGGCCACCCATGAACTATGGACAGGGGACATGACATTTGACTAACTCGCTCAAGCGAGACATTGAATTTGAATTGCAACTCCCCGTTTAGCGTACGTCCTCTGATAAAAGCTTAATAAATGCGTTGGGAGAGGACAGGGTTTCCACCCGTCACTCATTCGTGTGTACCGATTCACTTAAGCATAGTTTAGAGAGGTTGTTTGCTACGGAGAACTGTGAGTGGTACAAACCTTTCGACAACTCTTAAGACACAAATAAAAATGTTTTGAATATACATTTCCATCGACTCGTGTGAATAAGATTTTTTTCAAGATCAATCGGAATATGACGTCAGCTCCCAAGGTCATTTTGTGCGAAAATGTGACGCATTTCAAACACGAGTGGATGTTTCGAATCCAGTGCTAAGGCCATGGCCATAAATAAAATTTATACTGCCCTATTGTTCCCTATGTCCTTCCTTTGTATTCTTGTCGAGTCTGGTTCGTTTGTTTATCTTAATATTTCATCAAAAGGATAATTATCTTTGTGTTTATTTATTATTCTTTTACCATGAAAGTTTCAAGTGTTATTGAAATTAATTTAAGATGAAAATAAACTGTTTAAAATTTTCATTAATGGCTAGCAATTAAATATTTTAATCTAATAATTAAGTATGGTATTTAAATGCTCAATTTTTAAACAAACTCGTTCAGTTATTATACAGATCTAGGGAGTATAGTTTTCCGTAATATTTATTTCCCAACAAAGTTTAAATGTACCGTAAAAATCTGCTGCGTCTAAGATTAAATACTTAAATTAAAATACTTGATGCTGTCTTTTTTGGGAAAAGGATCCTCCTTTCCTAGAATATTTATTCTTTCTTTACTCTTGGATACTTTCACTTCAGACTCGTCCTGGAATATAATATTTTACATCCCTTATATTTTCCATTTTCCGTTTTAATAAACACTTTGCATCTCTTCTTTATTTTTTATATAACCTGTATTTCTCCTTATGATATTCTTTGAACTGTCTTACCATATTATCCACTGACATACTTCTCATATCTGTTTCGACTTTCAACTTCTGTCTAGAAGAACGTGTTTCTTATGTATTTATCCTTTAGAAAAATTGAGTATAAAAATAAAAGGTATGTCATTATCATCCCAATGATCGAAGCAATCATTGTATATTTAACGTCGTCTTCGTTGATTTATTGAACTCCTTTATCTAGTTACTATTTCAAATTTTATAAAAGGTACATTTTGACAGAAACTAGGTATAATTTTAAAATAAAATGAGCATGTTAACTTTCCTCTATGATTACATTTTACCGAGTTGAATTTAGAAGTATGCTCTCGAGTGAAAATTTAGACTCAGACGTACAGCCTTGTTTGAAGGAAGAAAGATTAGAGAGCTGATTTACTGCTCAGATATGACTAGTCTATAATCAATTGCAACATTTAAGTCAGGTAGTTTAGACAAAAGGGAAATTATTTAAGTAAACATCTCCTGCGAAGTGAAAAGAGGATTTTAATAGCGTCCTTTCAAATTCGCTAATTCGTTGAAATGTGAGATTGGTTTCTTTGGCGAACTAGCGAAAGAAAAACTTGCAGCGTTGAGATCCACTGTTCCAATTAGCCGGTGCTCAAATACGAGGGCAAATGATTGAGACAACGCCAGGATTCCCCGATGGAAGTGATCCAAAGAGAATTTCTGGCAGTTGACAATCGTCTTTATTTGATATATGTTCGTGTCGATAGTTATACAGAAGGAATACGGTGCTGTGACAATTAGGAACTGAATAAGGCATAATGAACACCTCAAGATACAAGGGCAGATTGAAGATTAAATTTTCTCTTTTGATCCGCACTTTATTGAAAATATTGAGTGTGATTTAAGCTCAAAATTATCCGAGTTATTAATGAATATTTCGCGGTATAGAAATATTTATTTCCTCTCTTAAGGTATATTAAATAATTAATGAAACTACATTTTGGATAAAATGACATTTCTTTACTTTGTTGTATATAAGTTGATAAGATATCTTTATTGATTAGCATTGATATTTTACAACACCAAATAGAGCATCATACTTGACCCAAATTAGTCCAAGGATTGGTGTTTTTCAGTATACTTAGCTTCGATTTGATCGTATATGTATGAAATTTTCTCTCTTCAACATGAGAATGGAGAACTATTCTATAATAATAAATTTCACGGAAGAAGGCTTAGTTTTGTGGAAATCCATCTTAACAATACACAAGAATAAGAAGTGATCGTACTTTTCCACAACTTTTATTGAAAGTTGTGGAAAAGTACGATCACTTCTTATTCTTGTGTATGGTTATTCTATAATATATTATATAATATACCTTTTAAATACTTAGGTATTAGTGTTTAAATTCATAGAAACAGTTTGTTTTATGAACTTTTCCACTCTTTAGATATCATCTTTAATTTTGTTTTGAGGAAAATGAATCGTTGAAATAAAAAAAATTAGGAAGTAAAATACATCACTCTTTCAAGAACTTAGTACTGTCGATGCTATTGCATTTCCTGCCATACACCACGAGGCAGATCATAAAGGTATATATCCTGGAGTCTGAATGATAGTTAACCATTTCATATTTACAATATTGTCTTTGAATGCAATTTTGATAAAAGAATTACTTGCGAGAAACCTAATGCTATTTTTCATTATTGCTGAGGTAACAATCCGTCGCCATAACTAAATCAAAATAATATAAAATCAATATTGGCAAGTAAATCATAAATAGGAGAAGTCAATTCAATAGGGTTAGAATGTCTCATTAACGATTAAATTATATTTAAATTGTTCTTTTAGAGCACTTTACGTTACAGAATCTAAAATACGCTCTTCTCTCTAAGTGGGTTGTAAGATACTGAATTGGTTTAGGAAGACGGATAGTTAACTTTGCGTTTTGGTCCATTGGCACCCTCCTTTAGATAACCCTGAATCCATTGTCCTTTCCGCTCCTTAGGGATGCGGGTCCCTAACATCTTCTAAATAAGACTCGACGCCCTCGCTGTCTGCCGCTTGACAGTGAATTACTGTGGAACAGATGGTTGCATCCATGGTTCGAAAAAAGGAAGCCGCCTTCAAGGATTGCTAGAGATGTTAATGATCTCTTTGTATATGGGTTTATGTGGACCAGCATATCAAACGATAAATATTAGCTGGTATATTGCTCGCTTCTTCAAACAAATTGGAGGGAACACAATGTATTTGGAATATTTTCATTATTAACTTGGTTTTACACGAAATTCTACTAATATTTATATTCCGAATCAATTAAAAGATTATAGTCGGCATAACATAGATGCTTATTATATCATTAACGAATCAAGTTTAATTTATGTTGGTAATGCTAGGTTTTCACGAGTAGTTAATTTTCATTCTTCAATATTTGACTATATGCGATCAAATATCTAATTTCTGACAACCTAAGTTGCATATTAGAGAAGATTTAAAATCTTATATTAAAGCAGGAACGCTATTTCCTTCTTTTTTATTGTATATAAATAATGCGTGAAGTTTCGTTTGCTTTCATCTTCATATTTTACCAAAGTTATAATTGTAAACTGGCGTCGATGTCGTCTGAATTATATTACCAACGAATCAGTTAATGTATCACCTCGGATGTAACATAAAATATGGGTCATAACGAAGAAAAAACAAATTGAGAAAATTAAATAAATAATTGTGACATAGTGATGAGAATTTTATATTTCTTTTCAATCAATTTATTCATTAAGAGATTTGAAAATTTTGACACCAGTTAAAATACGAAATCAGCAATTCGACGATCATTAAATAATTAATGAAACACCAAATTATTTAAGTTACAAAGTCACGCTAAATATTTCATAATCCATGCAATTGCTAAATGACTTACTTAGCTTATAAAAATAATCAAACTAACATTTCAGGCGTGTATAAAGTAGATGTACTTAACAGTAGAAGGAGATTGGAATTTTCACAGAATTCAACGAAATATTCTATTGTGTAGAAACTTAGTTCTCTAGTAATTCTCTGAAGTCGAAAATAATGTGAAGATTATTTAACAATACGCTGCTTCGAGAGATTTCAAAAAATCAATTTGGCCTTGGTTATAGGAGATATTGTTGAAGAATCTCGATTCTTATCATCTTCCACATGATCGATGATACACAGCCTCTTTAGATGGAGAGGGATGAAGAATGGAGAAGCAGCAATCGATTCTGAATGTCCCACTTTCGGATGCGAATATGACTCCACGAAATTCCACGTTTTTCGCCCGTGCTGCATATTTTCCCCTGTATTGGAGTCGATTCAAGTATTGGGACACACATTTTTAAGTAGGGTTTTCCAAGAATTCCTGCAATTAAAGATCAGTAAACTGTGTTTAAAAAGAGAGAATTTAATGTTAGACGATTTGGCAGCGAAGCCAGTTCGTCCTAAAGAATTCCGTAATTCGTTGGTTTTACTTCTAATATTTCTATCGTCTCTTCTAGCTAAACGTCTAACTATAGTATATCATACAGTATAATTTGTTTTATTGTTCTAATTTTAAAGTTTCGCCCATTTAATACGGCATATAATGGATGTATTCACCAATGTAGGGTTTTAAAACTTTCGCTGAAAGTACAGTTGTAACTTTTTGAAATATTAAGATATTCATATTGTACGTAAATTTTATCACTCATTAATATAGATTCATCTATCTATTTTCTAAATGCTAAACCTTGTCCCCACACTCAGGAGCTCATATCTTCTACCATTCTCTTTAGTCGGTCGTATCCATTTACTTCTATTCTTGCCTGGATATCTTCAATACATTCCTTTTTAAGTCTTCCCCTTTATTTCTTTCCCAGCAATTTTCGTTCAAGCACAATCTTAATTCATACATTATGAAAATTTGTTTGCCGTTCATCCAGAATACTGCATGGATTTGGATATTTTAAAAAATTGGTTTTTAAACTAAAACTACTTGATTTATTTCAATTATCTCTGTGTATCAATTCTCAATTATCATATTCATTGGAAGAGGGATAAATTAACTATGATAAATTAAATAAATCATATTTATTCTTCGGAAAATTCATTTGAATAGTAATTGAAATTCAGCAATATATCGTGTAGTGAATTTCAGGAAAAGAATAGTTTAGATAAGCAATAACTAGTCGTCTTGTATTATTATAAGCCTTTTGTCTAAATAAAAGTAAATCGTGTATGGTTGAGATCAAAATTATATAAGTTAACCATTCTATTATCTATTTAGCCGTCTTCTCTCATAAATATTACAATGATTTATAAAATAGTTTCACACAGTCAGTCAGAAATGATTATAATAAAAAGGATCGGGTTTTTATTTGGGCGAGATTAGGTCTACGACGTAACATCTTCCCACTTAACCCTTACACTGTATAATATAAAGGGTAATAATTATTCTAATCCGTAATTGAACCTTCTTTAACTCTCTGAGACTTCAAAGCGGAAACTCAAAACTTCCTCAATTCCTTTTGGTCTTTCCACTTTGCGAAATCAATCCCCTATTGCGGAAACATCCTCCGTATCTCTTTTGAGGGAAAGCGCGGAACACCTGGCCTTCGCGATTGATACCGTGGACACAGAATCATTCACAGCGTCCGTCGAAGGCCTTAAAAATAGACGACTTTATATTTATAATGTCTCTAAGGAGTACTTTTCTCCCGCCAAACGAGAGTGGAGTACTGGCAGTTCGATCGTTGTGGCCGCTAGATCCTGGATGGCGCAAATAGCCTAGCACACTTAAAACAAGCGAGTGTGCTTCTCTCTACATCTGGGTTGTCCCGGGGGAATTGGATTATGCGCAGTTGGCAGCCCTGCTCCCCCACCCCTTCTGGGAAATCCATCCCGAAGAAAAACCAACCACCGGCCCTCTCTGATTTGATGTCCCTCCATGTCTGCGGGCGGGGGAGGGCCCCTGGCAGTTTACCCATCGCGTTCTTCTGATTGTAACAGCGGCTGTGTAACCCTTTATGTAAATCGGTGGAGAGGGCAATTGGGAGTGCAGATGACATTGCCATGCACGCAAGAGATGCCAAGGAGATGTGTAGTATTTTCAGTTGACGTCTTAATATCAAGACCTTTAATAATTATGGATTGGATAATTGGCTGTTTCCTCTCTTGGACTTATAAAATGTAATGCTGAAGGTAATGGGATATCGCAGGAAATTTTTAGCTCGTGTTGTGAACTTTGTACGAGTAAGAGAATGTCGTATAATTGCGAGAAATATCAAAAGCAATATTTACAAGCCGCGAACTGTTAGAGTGAGTTTTTATCACGTCTGATGAAGATAGTATTATAATTGCGAAAAATATTTAGCCCGTACAAGCATAATCGGCCTTGGATGCGAATTTATTACTTATATTTTATGAAGTGTATGTTTACAAAAATGGAGGGATGCATGTACAGGAGACGTTTTTCATTAAAAATATTCGCTCTTGTTGAGTAGTTTTCTTGAGATTTACGTTAAAGAGGAATGGATTTTTAGACTCTGTTGGGAGTATTGATTTACATAGAAATTAAACGTACATTGAAGAAATTACATACAATACAAAAAGCTAAAAAGCTAAATTCATATTAATTATATTATATTTTTCCCTTTTTTAAATATTGGATGTTTGAATAGGAAATTGGATAGAGTACCTCTTTTGTCGCTATTTTCAGAGTGAGGAAACCTCATTTAAAAGCCCTCAGAAGGCAAATTAATCATCTATTTATCTTGACCGTTATAACATCATTGCATAATTAAGAAGAAAAGAACATTTTCCTCGGGAAAATTTGGTTTTATGAATTAACAATTAATGAAATTGAAAAATTATAATGATATTCAAATCATGTGATGAATATTTTGAAATACGTACCTGAATTTTCACGCGTGGATTTATTTCATCGAACATACTCCAGCACTATAGGAAATGAAGGAGAAACTACCTCACTCCTCATCTAGATTAGTAAACCTCATTCCCATATCACAAATCCTAAAAATAGGATGAGATTTTAACCGGTTTCCAAGATAAAAAAAGAATGGAAATGTATTCAGAGCAGGAAATAGGTTAACTGTTTTGACAGCGAAGATGGTCAGTTCTGAAAAAGGTTATCTACGGTATATCAGATTTCGAACCACAAACACACCTCATTCTTTTCCTCAAATCATTATGCAAAAACGTTAGGTTCCAATCTCTTAATCTTTCACTATAATCAATGGTCATTTTCGAAACTGCGTGTTATAACCCACAACTTCGAAAAAAACTAACTCGGAGGGAACCATGCCTAGACTAGTATGCCAAAAGGAGAGATAAACAACAGCACGAAAGATTTTCAGTGCCAAATTGGAATGACTTGGCATCTCATTTACGTCGTGGCTGAGGTTTTGGTAGATGACCACTAGTTGGAGAGGCGCACTGATTTTTTATCAATACGTTTAGTTCTCCTTTTCAATTATCGCACGCATTTCATGTAGCTGTCCTATTTGCTGGTGGAATGATTATTCATGGCTATTACTGCAGATGGAAAACAGCAGACGAAAGAGAAATTTAAAAATATCATAATGGCGACATAGAGGATGTTTTTACATCTCGCAATATTAAGTTGGAAATTTAACATTAGCATCCTATTTTAATGAAAATTAATTATCATAACTATTATGATTTTTTGAAGATATTTTTATCGAGCGGTAAATATGTATATTAATCTTCTTTCAAACATTTTCTTATGAAAGAAATATCCGTGCTCTAGTTTTCTTGAAGAAAGATATCAGTTTACTCATCTTTATTTCATCCATTGTTCAACGCATTGATAATATGAAAGCCGCAATTTTTTATGCTACTGGATTATTGATATCTATCTGTCTTGTTATTGGTTGCTATGATTATTGTTTACTCATAATTTAACCGTCAACAAATCAGAATTTACGTGAAAATTTTACAATGAGAACGTTCCATGACATATTGACAAATATTGGAAGGTTATGAAGTGGTGGTACAACCAAACCAAACTTAAATCCACATTGTGCGATTTCTAATAAAATACATCGTGAACTTACATTCAATTAATTAATGCCAGACTTCTCAGCTATCAGAGGTTATGGCATTGAATAGATGAGTTACTTTCACTGATCTCTTTGAGGGCAGTAAAGAGAGATACACGTACGACCAGTTAAGTTGCTTTAAGCTCATTTTTCCTCAAGAGAGTAAGCACGCAGTGATTTTTGCAGCAATTCTTCCTAGAATTTCATGCACTGTGCAGGCAGTTTATCTTCTGTCACGTTTCCCATTTTCCGCCTTACGCAACAAAGGCATTGCCTCACTATAGAGAAACTGCGGAATTACAAACCCGATCATGGACAATGGTGTGACAGATGCGATTTTGCACTGAAGCGGAAATACGAAAAACCGGCGATCCTTTCAAGCGAGGAGATGCGGGTGGTTCGATACATCGCCTTCTTTTATTTTGCCGATTTCTCATCCCGAGATCCCGGCATCGATTCTCTTCAAGGGCGAACCGAAGTACTTTTCCTAATGGGCACAGGAAATACGATTCAATCCCGATCTTTAAAGGATGAATAAGCATGGTAATTTACCTTTTGCGTATCTAACGGAAAATTGTTATTACTTGAGAAATGTGATTTATGAGTTATTTTTTTGTTACGTAATACATTTTCAATTCGGTGTAGTATTTGCAGCCTTATAAATTCAGTTTCCATTGTTAGCATATTTTGAAGCCATTTTACCATTTAACATTTATGAGAAATGTATGTATACTTTCCCTTACTAGCAGGTTATGATCTTATTGTTAGAACAAATAATCGGTTTAATTCATTCGGTCATCAAAATCAATTAATTCATTCGTTAATAATCCATTGATATCTTATTGATATAAATGTTTATAACATTAATACCCCTTCATCAAAGTTGAGATGGATTAGATAATATTTACAGCATTGTATATATGTGTATGCATGAATTACAATATGGTTAGGCGTAAAGTGTAACTATACTACTATCCTTGAATGTTCTCGTGACGAGAGTTAATTCTTTTCGTTATGATGTAACACTTAACTACCATACGTAGTAAACAATCCACTGAAAGAAGGATTATACATACTCCTCAGAGGTACCTTTAATATTCATCTCTTCGTTTTATCTGAGATATAAAAAATGAGGGAACAATTATCCTTCAGATTGAATTCATATATAAATACTTAATATTACAATGATTTGATAGCTAGTGATAGTATCCCCAACCAACCATGAGCTATTGACTACGCATGCATGTTTTACTCATGTCTGAAGCAAATTGAAGGTTAAATTGTGAGTTCGGCAGAGTGCATTGCTCGGTTGACCTCGAGTGGATATTCCATGGTCTTCAGCGTCATCCGAGAAGGGCAAATCCGCCCCCGACCAAGCACAGAGCGACTCTGTTCAAGCCACGCTATTAAGGCCATGATGCAAAACTTCATTGCCCGTAGCAGCCCTTGGTTACGCTTCCTCACTGTTACTTCATCTAGGAAACGGAAACACTCTTGGAATGAGAGCAACTGGGCATTCAGGGGAGAATGATGCATGGTGTGATGAGTTTTACAGCATCAAAATGTATTTAAAGCTTGAGGGATAATTATCTGACGAAACAAGATTGTGGTGGTTGAAATTTAACAAATCGCGCAGCATTCGGAGTGTTAATTTATAATATCCCTACTTCAGCATATCTTTTTCTTTTATCTGAATCTTTAAAATTCAGAGAATACAGAAGCATTTCCAATTTTCATTATGCCTGAATATATGTGTTAAATTTTTATTAAGATAATTCAGTTTTCATCGCGTAAGATGCTTCATTTTTATGTCAAATTGTTCGTATTTTTTTAACAGCACACTACTTAATAAGCTATATATAGTTTAAGAATCCTTGAAAGTTAATTTTAAGTTGTTATATCGCTTGTTTGCGATTATTTTTCCAAATTGAGTTCGCTTCTCAAAATTGAATATTATACTTTGTCTATTTTATGGTAAAATCGTGTTAGTTAGTTACACTGAAAATATGATACCAGCCAATTCGTCATAGGTCCCAAGACTTGAATTGAATATAACTTATACTTCTGCTATATAGATCGACAGTTATTTATACAATAAGCCTACAAAAATTTTATGCATCGTAAACTACAAAGACAGTCTAGTCTATAAATTTGGACGAACAACTCGGGTATCTTTCTCAAAAGAATAGACAGCACAGCTGAACTCCACTAATTTATCCTTTAATAGCATCAAATTTTTGGATGATATACGAAAGTGACATTTGTTCTTAATTTCTAAAATCATTTTTCGGGATTATCTAAATAATTTAAGAGATTTATTGCTTTCAAATAACGAGTTTTATCTTGGGTAAGGTGATAGTCTTTGTATCAGCCATGACTTGGTGAAAGGAAGTGCTGGTTCGTGCTGGAATATTTCCGGAAACCATGGGAATATCTTTGTGGAGTTCTTTAGAGATCATTTTATTTTCTCACAGGAGAAAAATTAAATGGCCCTCGACCGTGTTGGCGTCAGAGGCATCATTAAAATCCTGGCCTTAAGCCCTAAACACAAATACAAAGATTTACTGAAATAGAAGTATCTGTCTCATTTTTGTTCACTCGGACCATCAGAAAGAATCTACACACACGATGCATGAGGGAAACATTCAGAATTTTGAATCGATATGCATTATATGTGAGAATATATACAATTAATGACAATATTGAAAGATATCTTACGATATTCAATTATTCCAAAATAAACAATTTTAACGTTTTCTGGTTACCTTGACTACATAAGTAAGAAATTCCTTTCTTTCGTAGTTTCTACCGCTTTTATGCTTATATTTATAGCATAAAATATCTACCCTTTTAGAATTCATTTTATGCCATCGTAATATTAAATATACATAATTTCCATTTATGAAGATTTAAAAAGATTACGTTAAAAAATTTCACCTTTCCTTTCTGATTGTTGCGTCTTTTCTCCACGAACTTAAGGATGGATTTCTTAGCTTCATCTGTATCTTCTGGCGTCTGCATCTTTCATTAGAAATGTCTTTTGAATTCTTTCATCGCCTTCGGGTGTAAATATGTTCAAACTTTCCAAATCTTTCTTCTATTGTATCTTTTTCAAGATTCATTATTCATTTCATCTCTCAACCTTTCTGAAATTTCCTTCTGTTTTCTTTAAGCACCTATTCCTTTCCGTTTCTGCTAATTTTCCGCAGACTTTTTCACTTATTATGTTCTTTAGACTATCGAATTAAACTTTCAAAGTTTCTTTAACCAATTATAGCATCAATTCATCAAGATTTAAGTAATGTCATCATGAATCTAAAGTTATACGTATGTAATAACTTTATTATAATGCGATTTTATCAATAAACATGCTATTATTAAATTATTCACATTTATCATATGCAAAATTCACCTTCTTATAAATAATAATATAGACAGCTCATAATATAAATATTGAAGCTTACAGTTCAAAAATAAAGGTTATTGGTACATTTCAAACGTACCTCTAATAAGCATCCTGAACTTCAAAGTAAACTGCATTATCCTACTTAGGTAAAATCTTAGAGAATTAATAATGATATTTATCAGCTATCAGCATGTTACAAATAAAATCTAAAAAAAATTATCAGTTACAATAGGTTCTATTTACTTTAAACTCTCATATTAAGACCTGTCGTTGATTCATCTTGTCAAATACTACAATTTATAAGGTTCTCTTGTACTATTCTTCAGTCTTCCATCTTCTGAAATCCTTCGTACAGTTTCCTTAAGTATTTTAAAAGTTCTGGACCAGTTTTAAAAGGCATTTCTTCTCAATCTGGCTCCTTTTTTTGGAGACAACCGTCTACTTGTATTTCCAGGTGATTTTTTGCGATCTCTTTTTTCTCACATGGGTCCACGAGTGAGATATCTCATTTCCCTCCCATCCCCTGAATCTGAAAGGCATTTCCCGTGACTCGAACGTTATATTCACCATCTGGTATAGGGTCTTCCAAAGTGGAGGGTACGTGGCACGAAAAAATTCCAGAGGGTTGTTTCACTTCGCTTTCCGGAACGGTGTGTATGAGCAACGCTTCCGGGACCTAATTCAGATTAGTCACCTTCTGAAAAAACTTTGAAGATAATTATCCATGGTACAACATGATTTCTTGTCGTTGAGGAGTCAGATGTCAAGTGTATGTTTACATGTGTAAAAAAATTTTGATTTTTCAAGTCTCTTATTTTTTTAATAAATCATTATTTACTTATCGAATATTATTACCCTTATCTTCGGCTAAGTATGGAAAATATCTTCTTAAAATTTTCCCAATTTTTATCTTAGATTCAAAATTTAGCGTGGCATAAACTGTGCTAAAAACATGATGTTTCTTTACTTTCCTTCATATATAGTGGTAAAAAAATCTTTGTTAAAAGTAGTGTATTGTAGTGTAAACTACCTTGTTACTCAATTTGTATTAGTATGAATTTCCGTCTTTTAACATTTGATTATAGAATACCTCATGATATATTCCTCTGGTCTTCTGGCCTTATATCTTACATTGAAACATTGTTATTTAAAGGACTAATATCATGAGTGGCTACGAAGAGAAATTTTTACCAAGTTATTTCGGTGACAGGTGCCTTAGTCCCATTTAAAGATGATTAATAGTATTATACCTATTAAATTTAATTTAATAGGTATAATAATATAATAATATACTATATACTATAATATATAATAATTTAAATTTATTATAAGGTACCGGTTAAATTTCATAGAACCAGTCTCTATTGCCATATTTTCTCGAGTTTTTAATTTCATCTTCTGAGATATTAATTAATGCTTTGGGTTAAAATTAGACCGCTATATTTTAGCTAAATTACACAAATCATATTATTCATCAACAGAATTACATTGTCTTTAAATGTAAATAGGTGAAAATTACGCAATTCATATCCGTAGAGCGGTCATGCAGGCAAACAGAAATTTCCAATCGAACACGGTAATGGAAGTTTGCCGGAAAGTAAGTTTTTTCTTATCTGCGTGATAAGATGGCTAAGTGGGAGCACGTAGGCAGACTTGGGGCGGTGTTCCTTTTAGCTTCTTAGCCGAGTCCAAAAGGGTAGCTGTATCCAACTGATGAGGAATCCACCGGAAAGGAGAAAGCACAGCGATAAAACTTCTGGAAAAAACGTTACCGCTCCGAACACAAGCTGCATTATCTCTATGGGCAACCGGGGATTTTTTTAGCGTCTCCCCAACGCCCTCCGTAAGTCAAAGGACTTGCCTTCAGATATGCTTCCTAAAGAATGGACCAGGGGTGGGGTTTACCAACTTTACCTAGAGATCCTGGGTTTTAATGTAAATTTATATTTATGCAATTAGCTCTAGGGATCTATTTATTTTGGCTTGTTTATATCACCATGGTAATCTTTGTTCTAGGATTGAGATTAAGATGGATTTAGGCTGAGTCGTAAAAAATTCGCTTCCATTCTCTATCAAAAAAAAGGAAATGTTTATTTAGTTTATTTGTTCTTTTTATATGTTTGTGATAATGATTATATCAGGGCCACTTTTTTCTTCTTTTTGAAAGGTATTAATATTTAATTATTTTCTAAAACTTCAATATTATGATTCATGGATTAATATAAGACACTTTTTCCAATCGCAAATTTTAGGTTTATTAGAATAAAAAGAATTTCTTAATCATTATTTAACATGGATGTGTGTGTAAACTCAATGAATAAACAAATGATATGTTTTCTCTACACTAAATTAAAATTAAAAACGAAATTTTTAGGAGAAATAACGATATTAATTATGCAATTTAATGTGAGTCATTTTGGAGAGAGAGAAATTAATATGACTTATAAGGGAGACCTTGTCAATGTGTCGAAAAGGTGAATAAAGGACATGAGGACGACAAGGACAACATTGATATGAGTCAGGTCTATGAGTAACTTTCAATAAATCGAATGCAGTGAAATTTCATCCATTGTCTCGCACGAATGCGTTCTTTTGATGCTTGGAGGAAAATGAAAGTTGAGTTAACCACTCCATTGATTCCATAACATTGTGATTCGAGAACATATTGAAATGATATCAATAGCCACGAAGGTTTATTTTATCGTGAGGTGTGATGTCTCAATCGTTTTACCTTAACACTGCGTCATCTTTAAGGTTTCTTTTTTAGTCAAACAAAAAAAAAAGTACTAAAATGTTTATACAGATAAAAACTACTTGCAGGAAAATGTAAATAGGATGGAAGTATCAATTTGACTAATAACCTTATTTTAAGGTTTGAATTATTATTTTGAATTATTCTAAGAACGATAAAAATCATATTTTATCCAAAAATCTTTAAACTCGATAAAATGAAACTGAATCTTTACTTAAAAGATATACCAGTATATCTCTGATATTGAAAATGATTTTTTAAATAAATATATATTATTAGTGTTTTATAGCTATAATTATTCCATATCTGGTGGGATTGAAAAATTGTTTAGAGTATGCTAAAGGAAATAATTTCAGTTTGATACAATATTAATTTCCTTCAGTTTTCACTCGATGAAGACTGATCTTGGGTATCAAAGAGAAAAAAAATACGATTTCTTTTTAGAGATAGGAATATAAAAAATTCCCCTTAATTAAAAAAGTAATAAAATTAAAGTGACGGGTATAAATTAACGAGAAAGGTCTCTTGAAGTAGAAAAACGACGAAATTTAATTAATGACTTTATGAAAAATAATTTAAATTTTGTTATTAAAAATAGAATTTTGCTTCAATGGTTTGTCATGGATACGTAAGCCATTCTCGTTATTATTTGATTATCGCTATTCATCCACCGGTAATGGAAAATCTAGCGTAATGAAGTTTGCAACTCCCTCTGAAGATAATGTTGGAGGCGAAAATTGTATCTCTAATCACTTCTCGGAGTACCTATCAGACATATCGTGAGACGTGCGCCAGTGACATCACAATGCAAACAGAGCCCTCGTGCGCGATAATGTAACACTTCAACGGTAGGTCTACGTGCTAAGCAGCAGGGAGCTATCGTGGGGTGGGAATGATTACAGATGAGCATCGAAATTGTAGCGAAGAATAGCATGGAAGGAAACCCGGGATATCTTTAGCTCACCTTGTGGTAGAATCTGTAAATCACCACTCAATTTACAGAGAATGAGATACCTTGGTTTTGTAGTTCAAAATAGAAGATCTTTAGAAATTTGAAAGGTTTATATTCAATTCTACCTCGGAATTTTAGCTTCTTTACCTCTATTCGTGATCAGATAAAAGAGCTTGGTATCGAAAATAAATAGGTGGGAGGAGTGAAATTTGTTAGTAAAACTGGGTTAGAAAACGGTGGAAATACAAAAATAGATAATTTGAAATATGAAATTATGATCCTTCGATTTATCGTTATTCATATTCTTGCTTTCTATCTTCTTTGAAAGAAAACAATAGAATACTTTATTCTTTACATTCTTCTAGAAAATTACTCCTTAAATATTTTAGAGACATATATAAAAGTATCAAACTTAATGAAATTTGATTTGTTTTCGTAAAACGTACTGTTTGACACGATGGAGAATCTCCAGGTGTCTTTGTCATTTACTCGATGTTTTCTCCTCTAGATATTAACCAATTGATTGATAATTTTATAACTGTGTACGTTTTATCACCTTATTATTTACTATTAAGTTTACGTATGTTACAAACATTTGGTTGCCATAACACTCGTATGTAACACGGATGAGACTGATTCCATAGAGACGGAATATTTACCTAAACATACTGATATCAAAATCGTTATTTCATTATCGTCACTTCAGAATCGACGTTTTTAGTGTTGTTAATTTTTAGATGTAGAATTTTGTAAGTATTACTTAAGCAATCCTTGTTATCCAACCAAATTTACCCCTGTTACCTTACAGATTCTATATTAATTTCCATAGCGACTAATAATAAAAGCATTGTAAGCACTTAGGAAAAAAAAACCTTTCACGGTAAGAAAAGACAGTTTTTTTATATGTAACTATCTTCCATCTTACAACCCCACCCCATTAACCACCGGATAAGATACCACGAGATTCAATTCGTTGGAGAGATGTTAAAAAAGATTCCACAGTTCTAATCAACCGAAACCTGAAGACCCGATAACAAGAAGCACATAACTCTATTTCGACGATTACGAAACCCACGCGACGTATCGTAAGAGAGCTTCTTTCTCCATTCCTCCTAACAGTTCATAATTTCTGCTCCACTTCTCCGATCGCTAACGTGCTAAAAGGCGCCCGTCACGACTTCGGGACTACGCGTGCATAGAAGACGTATCGACGAGAATGATGTAATTGGATGCGATTCCATCCAAGCGATTACAAAATGCGTTCCCCTTAAAGATTGACTGGAAAGAGATTCAGATGCTAGCTGAATCTGAGATTGAGACACTGTGTTCGCTCGTTAACATTGTGTGTTAGCTCAAAGAACTTCTGTCGACACGTGGAGTGAATACGTATCCATCCAGGAGTTCTTGAATTCGTTTAAAGTATTGAGTAATAACTCAAACCCTTAATTATTCTTGTTAATTAAATGTTAAATGTGTACCATCTAATCTTGCAGATCATTAAAAAACATGAACACCTAAAGCAAGTATAACGTCTCTCAAATATCTAGTTGCTATTCATAAGATAAAAAAGCGATATAAATGTTCATGGATTTACGCATTCTAAAGATTTTAATAAATTAGTGTATATTAACTTAATGAAAGATTTACATGTGGCTTTCACATTTACAGATATTTATTTATGCCTCATTGAGGTTTGTGAATTCCATAACTAAATTTTTGCTGATTTTACCTTAGTATCATTTATTTTTTTATCCCTAAAAGTTATTGTTTTGATTAACTTTTACAGGGGAAAAGACGACACTTTTTAATGTCAATTATTTCTTAAGTAAGGACGTATTATGTTCATTATTTCTTTGAAAATTTCTGAAAATATATATTAAACAAAGATATATTTACGAGTAATCACTAATACGTTTAGAACGTTCAATTTCATTATCATATCTGAATGCCACAATAAATCAGTCCCAAAATAATTAGAGTTTATACTTCATTCGAATGTAAACAACATTATGAAATCTAAACGATAATTCAAAGGAAAAAGGATTGAACTGGATTAGGATGAAATTGATTTTCTGAATGGGACTAAATGCTCAAAAAAAACCGCTAATATGAACCGCTAAAATTTGCCAAACCTTTAGCTTACGTACGTATCAAGTTACTAAATATAGCTGAAAAAGGTCAACGTCTTTCATTCACCTAATAGGTTATCCAATTTAAAAATAATTCCCTTGATTAATTAGTGGAGAAAAACAGCTATTTCCATTATAATTTAAGAATCCCATGTTTGTCTCCTTTCAACATCTTTGAAATCGAATTTCAGGAAGTTAATCGTGCGTAAAATGACAAACTCGATTCTTCAAACGGTCGGAGTTCTCAGAATTCGTGCCAAACACAAAATGGATCCGTTTATTTTTCTCAGCTTCTTTGGTCAACCGAACGCTTGGAAATCGATCGACTGTTGAATTTGCCATTTAAATCACGTATTAATATCAACAAATATTCCGATTTATTTTTACTACTTTCCCTCCATGGAATACATCCCCTGAAAAGTAGTGTAGATTCCTGTATCTGTGAGAGGTTTTTGTTTCATAAATTGTATTCTATTGTAGACAATCGCAAGCATATAGTATACATGCAGAATTTCGGTTCTGAATAAAGACCTGAGCATATAGGTTATAGAAAATACTCTTAATAAAAGCAATTAGTATTACGTCGATAGTTAGTCGGGAGATAACTACCTAAAGATACTATAAAAGAAAATTAGTTGGAATTTATGCATTTATTCTATTATTAATTAATAGTTATTATATTCAGGGAATATTATCATAATTTTATAAAAGTAGAACATAATGCAATTATAAATCGTGAAAATTTCATTTTAATGGAATATTTTACGATTTAAAATTATTTAATTTTAGATGTAATTCAATTTTAAGAAAATTATAAATTTTGATGTTATATGACCGTCGCATTTATAATAAAGCTCGAGTAACTACAATTAGATATTATAAAGGGTGTATTTAGATGAGTTTTAGAACCATCACATTTTCTAATTCGTCAGTATAATAGTGTAGATGCGTGTTTTCCAAAGTCAGGAAGATAATTTTTAAAACTTTGACTTTAATAAAGTTTGTGATAAATTAAACTGGAAATACCTGCTTTGAGTCTTTACGCCAAACTTCTATGGGTTCCAAAGGTATTGCTTATCATCTTTATACTTTGAAAGTCATTTTCCTACTGCTTATTTTTCCCATTTCATTCGTTATCTTTCAATTAATTTTATCAGTTAGTTTTGTCAGTTTTACTCTTCGTTTTGCAAACTCCAAGCTTTGGACATCATTTCTAATGCTTTTATTAAGTCTACGTTGGAATCTTTAATAAAGCTTAAACTCGATGTATTATTTTATTTGTTATCTTATTCCAATTGAATTTTATTCGATTTTAGTTAACCAGATCGATCGAGTATGCTCTGGTGGTTGTCTGGATGAAAGAGGCTACTTTTAAGTCTCAACATCTTCCAAAATAGATTTCATGCAATTACGTTTTATCGGCACTCAAAACTAAATCTCGTGCAATTTTTTTAAACGAATTTTCTCTCATTTGTAATTATCTGATCGCATTCAGATCAAAACACCCGAATACAAAACGCTTTTTACCTTTGGTTATTTGCTACTATCGACTGCAATATCAGTACCTCTCCAACATGCATGACCCTACCTTTATCGATGTGTTATCTAGTTAGCTCTGCAGAATACTCTGCCAAGCATCCCCGAGCCCTAAAATAGACGGAACGTCAAAGCATAGGTCTGTTCAGCTTCTAACCCTATCACTCCTTCCGTAGGGAACACTTCTGGCGATTTCTCGTACGTACCTGAAAAGCCATAACAGCGTCAGAACGTTCAAGGACCGCAGTAGAGTTATTTATACAGCGAAGAGCTGATTTTTGTTTCTCAATCTATAAATTCAGGAATGTAGTACGTTTCAGCGCGTTATTGGACGAAAATATTTCATTTGAATACCTGAATTTATGAAATAGATATCGTGACAAATGACTGATTTTTAATAGTATGGTATTTTACAGCTGTTAAGTTGTTTTTACATTTATTTTATAGCTTTACGAGTTAAGTAAACTCACACCAAAGTTATTCACTTTCCACAGTGGGCATTAGCTTCTCCATAATAGCTATAAAGATTTAACAGATTAATTGATAATGACAGGATACGACCGACATACTATAATTCTTGCGACCTTGATGCACATTGCAATTGCTACGTTATATTAAATAAATAAATAATATTTTCCGAATTACAGAGTTTAAAAATCTTGTATATTATCTTGGGAAAGAGATTTTTTCATCACAATCTGTATTCCAACAATAATCGTGCAACGGATACAGTATCTATTTTATTACTAGAGTCATTCCTCACCGTATTGATAGGCCTCTTTCCTTTATCGGTGGGTTTGATTTATATAACTGTCATCTATTTGCTACTTTCATGGTGGTGGATTGTATATCTTTCTACTGCAATTGATTGATTAATTACCTTTAATACAGTGTGATAAGATTCTATATTTGATCCATAATTGTCTGGTAATTTTTACAGTAAGTTTATCTAAATAAAATATTTTTAAATACAATTCCATTTCATAGGGAAAATTCTTATTTTGTCTCACCAAATTACTCTGTATTTCCAACTGTATCTTATCAAAATTTTCAATACGTCTGATTGAAATCGATATCGCGACGACCTTTCTCTTCGATAGTAATCGATAAAAATCTTATCCTCGATTAATCATATCGATCATCTCGAAAGTATGGATTGTCCCGGAATAGCTTTCCTTCTTCCTTGTCCGTATTCTTAATCGAGAAGATTCTATAGCGTGATGTAGAAGATAATTCATAGAGTATGATACTTCTGATTGGATTTCTGATTTAATCGCTCCTTTGGGAAATACGGTGCGGAAACTCTGATCTTTCTTCTTTGGACCATACTTCAAGCACTCTTTGTCTTGAGCGTTTTGTATCGAAATATCCTTGAGATGAATTGGACGATTAGAAGATAACGAATTTTGCTGGGTAATTACGAGAAATTTCTAATCATCTCTTTGTAATGCTTATCACACTTCAGATATCAATTCAGGTGTAGATGATGATTTAAATTGGATCGTATGCTTATATCTATCAAGAGATTTTCCATGATCCACTCTGTTGTTTTAGTAAAAATTTTAGATTTCTCTCAATAAACGATACAATATTTTCCTAACTATTGATTAATAAATTTGATCGTACATTTCTATTTCTTCCATTCAATCCATAATCTCAAATAATTAGGACACCATTAATTCTGATTCCCAATGCTCTTTCATTCCTCATTACTTAAAATTACTTTCTATGTTATTATTAGATAACTCAAAATTATCTTTCTATGCTCACCCGACTTTTTCAAATTTCATTATCATCAAAATTACGATATTAGTTATGTTCCCTATGAAATAGTGAAGAGAAGAAGACCAACTTTTTGAATTTTCCGGTTCCTCTTACCTAAAATCCGTTGGTTAATACAAATAACCCAACATTCTTTTTTGGGGAACATATTGAATTTTAGTTGGAAAAGATGACATTATTAGTTGATGATGAGATACAGCATCTGACATAAATCATTATATTTTATGTTGCTACAGAAATGAAATTACTGGGAAAGGAATAAATAATCACTGAAATTTCCTCTTACTTGTACCAAAACGGAAAAGGAATTCAGTAGGACACGGAAGATCCTAAATAATTACTTCATTTATTCCCTGTCTCAATAATATGAGATGAAACCCGTGCCCTTACCTTTAGTTACGGCGAAACGAAAAGAAACCTCCAAGCATTCTAATCTCCAAGACAACGAAACAACGAAACGAAAGCGCCGTCTTTCTATAAATATCAACACATTATTTCTCAGGATGCCTCGAGGTGTAAGGGGATGAGGGTTGGGTCTCCCTTTCAAGGGTACCGAAATAAACGGTAGAGGGGTTATTTGAATGAGTGGGGAGGTTATAGGGGATGGAGAAAGTGAAGAGAAAGTAAGGGGAGTGTGGAAAGGGAGGCTGAGGAACAGGGCGTTGGACCGGTGAGGAAACATTCCTATTCGTAGAGATAGCGATTTTTTTAATTTGCGAAACAGTGGCTCCGATTGCGTGGAAGTTTTTGGCAAATACTACTTATAAATTTTCCTACATCCATGTATTTTTCGTTTTTATTTTTCTTGTTTTGTATTGATCACGCTCAATTAATGGAGTAATCATCTCTGGAGTCGAGGGGAAATATATGTGGCCTTATGTTTATATTAGTGCAAAATTTTCAAGTAAAAATGATCTGTTATATACAAAATAATATTAGGTAGAAAGGTTCTATAAATCAGAAAATTTACGCTAAACTTAGGAGGAATAGAGTTACGTATTTACGTATAGTTTCTTAGTTTCTTTTTGTGTTTGGTAGATTACAACCTAAGTTTGGTCTAGAAGACCTCCATGAGGCATCTACGATGGTCAAACATAGATAACCATTCTATGTACGTCTGGTTTCCCATAAGTTATGAATCATAACCTTTGGATAGCTATATTTGTTAAATAGCTAAAGATTAATTTGTCAAAAAAGTTAATTTTACACACATTTTAGGTTTTTTTTCAACACTATCCAATAGTTTAATAGTGATTATTTTACTATTAATATATCTATTACTGAGGATTCCTTAAACGTCTTGAAGAATTTTATAAATTTTATAGTTTTCCTTTAGTTGACGTTTTGATTTAATGTCTGGTAATCATTTAACACTCTAGAAGAACAATAGCATGGAATTTGGTGCCTTATCAAGGATACAATTCGAAACTATTGGGATTTTCCGGTTCTTACATGAATACCATCTCTCAGTTTTGTATCTCTCTTGCTATGGCCTATGACTTAAGTCCATCAATTAGTAATACGTGATATAATCTGGCAACCCCTAAAAGAATAGCGAGTATCTTATTGTTAGATCTCTCATCCGAAGTCCGTAATAATCCCAGGTTTGTACCTTTAGCGCTCTTCAGAAATAATCAGCTATCATGATTATAATACCAACAAAGGAGCCAAATCCATAGCGCATTTTGTCTCCTTCTTCGTCGAGAGAATGGGACACAAGATCAAGGGGTGGGTGTGAAGGAAGGTTTTGAGACCTTGAGTTCTTTTTTTGGAAACGATGGCATTTAAAAATCTCACCCGATGCTTCGTTCGTTTCACACAGTCTCCATTCTCGATCAGCCGTGCCAAGTTTCTGTCAACGCGGTTCACTCAAATCTGCTGATTGGAAATATTAGATGTTGCGAAAGGTATACACTCTTACGTCAATGCCTTAATTTCAGAAGCGATTCGAAATAGACTTTATGGATGTTTCTATTCGGAGATGATCGGGAGCATTTTATGCTCTTTAAACTCTGCTCGGATGAAATTTTTAATGTCTCGGATTAGTGAAAAGGGATCCTCGAAATGATATTTGTGGCCGTAATATTTTATCAATCACTACGTTGGAATTCGAAATTAAGAGGTGCATAAATGTACTATTAATTTTCTGCGTTTCTCGATGTTATTTCTGAAGGTAGTACTTATTTGATCACCTCGAAATGTGCAATAATATGCGGTTGCCTTGGTTGTTGTATTTCCTTTCACTCCGATTTATATTTTATATTATTAATTAATCCTTAAACAAATACTCAATAACCAATTACCTAAACGGTTGATCTTTGAAATGACTTTGAATCTAAACCTTTCATTTGATTTTTTCCATATATGACTAACATAAGAATCTGGTCTCATTTAGCCTCATTTTACTATAAATTTGTATTAAAACCACTCGTAGAATCTCTTGATAATACATTACAATCGTCCATTAAGGAATAACACATCATTAAATATAAAATACTGCGTTGATAAAATAAAAACAAAACTTTTATCTATGAATTACAAATTAACCCTTTAATTATGTCATTTTAGAGCGCAGTTTGAATAAAAGATATATATAAATATATCAAGAAGATATCTATTGTTTCGGAAATACTCTTCTATTATTGCACAATAAAATGATAAATGACATCTATCGATCGTTGCAATCACTTAGCAACCCAAATACAACAAGCTTTTATCTGATATAGTAAGATATAATTCAGCTATATTCGAATCTATCTTCTTTTAATCCATCTCATAAAACTCGTGCTTTTGGGGTAAGCCTGTAATCTTATCAATATTTTCCTCCTTTCTATGGTCTGAGGATATTAATAGTTACTTATTTTTTATTAAACCGGTAATTTATCCTTCGAACCCCGTATATTTTTCTTTTCGGTGAAAATAACCGTTTTCTTGGAAATGGGTGGTTCCAGCATAGAGATCCACCTTATGACTCATCCGATGTAATTAGAAGTGAATTTATATTGAGTCTTAATTCTCTCCCAATTGCTTGACTTCGCGTAGGGGAGCTGCAGAATCTCTTTAATTCTTTCTACAGCCGATTCAGTCCCAGGGCCGTGGCGAAACTTATTTTTGGGGTGTTCAAATGAAGTCTTAAGATAGGTGTAGCAAGTTCAATAGGTCTTTTTTGGAACCCCTTCCACCTCTGGTCACGGCTTAAATTGGATGGAAAACTCATTTGAAACTAGATTGAAGTTCTGCGAAGTGTTAATTGAATGATATTTTTGAACGAATTGACTCTGGAAGATTTTTATCGATGATTATATTGAAGGTAATACTTTTCAATCGAAAAAGTTCCAATCGAATTATTAGCAGGAAAGGTAAAAAGTTACTAACATTAAATTATTTTCTTTTGGTTTTGGTAATTGTTATCGATTGTAATCATTATTATTGATTAATTAATTATCTGAACTGGTGGTCGTTTACAAGATGCTTGTAAGAGGTAACTACGGTTCTGAAGGAGAGAGAGGAATAAAACTTTAATTAACCTTTTCAAAAAATATTTTCACCTTGTATTGCTACTGTTTCAAATATCTAACTACGTGAGACATAATAGGAATGAAATTGAAGAAGAAAATAGGAGCTGAGTCTAGCAGAATTTCATTTGACTATCGTGTTCAAGTAATTGCCCTTACGCATGCAATACATAGAACCACAAAATACGAAAGATAGTATAAAAATATTGACCTAACGTTCCTTCCATGAGAGGTAAACTTAAGTATAATTTTTATAATATGAAATTCATGGACGTATTCGTCGAGAAACGTTTTATCGAAATAATTACTGTGTCAATGAAAGTCAATGTATTCTATAATATATACACAACTGCCTTTTAAATGTTATCTCCTTCCAGTCAATATACATTCATTTTTAGAAACAATTGTGACGAAATTCATATGATTGCGAAAGGAAGGCAAATCCTGGTATAATAAATCAAAGTCATCTTTTTTGCCATTTGCTTAATCACTCCTTAGCAATCTTTTGAATTCGCACGCAACTCCCATCGATTCCAGTATTCCCCTGATACCGCATGTCGGAATGTTTGCAAATTACTGGAGAGCAAAGGTAGACATTTTGAGGATCCTATTTTTTTCATTGTATGGTACGGAACGTTAAAGTGCACTTCGAAAATTCCCGTATATGATCAAAACAAGATTGACGTCACGTGCTGACGTATCTAAATAGAAAATTGATCTATAGAAACTTGAATTATCCGAAAATATTACTGCTTCCAAACATGAGCTAAAACTGATTGCAGACGTGCATTTGATTCTTTATGGGAAATAATAATACGTTGAATAGAATGGCGATTCCCCAATTTAACCATTACCGTGCTGTACCATGTAAAGAAAAATCTATTCCTGTAGATATACTTTTTTATGACTTATTGTTTCCCTATTCAATTAATCGACCGAAAAAAATTGTATATAATTTAACCTTCTTCTGATGAATATGATATGGAATTATTATGATTGAAATCATTTAAGATTTTAGTCACTGCAGTCTCGTATTTCATTTTTATAGTACTTATAATACGAATTCTTCATTCTGATACCTTCTTCATTATATACATTAATCTTCAAGGTACACGTAAATAGTTTGGTGAGCATTGCTTCAATTTCATTGCGTATGAGCTTCGTCTAACGAAAAATAAATTCTTTTAGATTCGACTAATATAATAATAATATAATATATGCAATCTTATTATGATTTAATATATTAATATGCTATTTATTATAATATAACATATGATTATATTATATTTATAATAATCGATATAAAATAACTGTATTAGAATCATAGTAATTGATAGAAAAAATTCTTAGGAATGAATATGTTTTCATCTTAAGATGTTTGGTCGAACTAACAAACAAAAGAAAAATAAGAAAAGAAAACTTCCAAGATGTTTATCAACAAATAAAATTAAACACATCTTAATAGTTTTCGGTAACCAAGATAGGGGAAACCATCCGATACCCAAGGTAAACATTCCCAACACATAAAAGTCGTAGTTTTTCTCCTCATAAATTATAAGATAGAACTTCCTAGTTCTAGCCCTGACTTCCTGCATCCTCACTTATATAGTTGGCCTTCTCTACGACGCCCTCCTCTGGAAGAAACAAAGTATGCGGGCAGCGGGCCCAGGAATCATAGTCCAAGGATAAACTACCCTTATGACTTCCATCACGAATTAGTTTCAATCTCCCCAGAAGAGCTCGCTTTATTTCGTAATTCATCTCTTTCCGGGGGATGCGTGAATCATTCACTTGCATCGATCCTTGGAGATATTAATCAAACTTTTATTTTTCCGAGGGTCGCGTTCGAGAAGAGATGGAATTAATTTTGGGCCACACGCGATCTTCTCTCGCAAAGGTCCCTGCTGGAAAATGGGCCCTTTTCTTCTTCAGTGGTACCGAGATTTTTTCGGCCACACCCTGCAAAAGGGCAGACGGAGACATTAAAAAGGGTTTTCTTTCGTGATAGGACGTATTCCGACCTCGGAAATAAATTCCCTCTTGCAAAGGTCGATGGAAAAAAGTTTCGAAAGCTGCGCACGAAATAATCGCCCGATGAGAAGCTGCTATTCTTTTCGCCGAGTTTTTGTGGCAGAAAAAATATTATGATGAAAGGAAGCCTTTGAAATAAACTCTGAAACCATAATATTTCTTTTACATACCATTTGCCTAATATTCCTATCACTCCTTGGGAAATTTTGTTCTCTCTACTCTCTAATATAAAGTAATTTTTCTAGAAAATAGAAAATGTCCTTTCTATTGAGTCGCTCTAACGTAAATGGTTCAGAAAATATCTTAGATTAAATCCATGACATCGTTAAGTTAAACTTATGCTCATAGTTTAACGTTTACGGTGAAAAAGATTCTATTTTCTTTCGCGGCTTTACATTCGTAATGAACAAATTTTATTCTTCATCTATTCTTAGAGTTCTTCTTAAAGAAAACTATTCATTTTTAAACTGAATTTTCTATTCACCTTTCAGATGATTTACATGAGAAGTATAATTGACCTCGGATATCGACAGCTTCAATCTGATTCATAAAACATAAATTTACATTTACTCGCTGCTCCGGGCAAAATCAGATGATTGAAATATCTTCCTTCTATCCGTGAAATAAAATTTTATCTTTGCATTTGCTGAATCATAATCATGGATGCGTTTCTATGAAAGCATACCTAAAAAAGACAACAAATAACTTTTAGGTTTCTACGAGTTTTCTTTAACCTTGTAAACGCGAATACTTACATATTTCAAATGATAGAACACTCCTCTTAGAAGTTCCTCTCTACCCCTTTATCTTTGAATTATAATGCTCCATTCAGACCTCTTTAAGCTAATATTAGATACTAAATTTACGTGTTCAAACTTTAAAATATTACGAAAATGTAGATGTGTTCATGCATTGAATTCAAATACTTATAAAAGTGATGCATAGTCGTGGGGATATGTCTCAGTCGGGTATCAAATTCACCGGAATATCACTCGCTATCCTATACACTACGTACTTCAGCATCCGCTTTGAACCGTAAGAAACTGTTCACATTGAAATAGATGTGCTCCTTCCAATTGCGCCTTGGTATTGCTCAACCGCTGCCCTTGAGGCTAACTGCCATCTTCCTCCCGCCCAATGTTTCATCCTCCGCTTCCTCTGCAAGCGATAATTAGTTTCCGGAGAGGTCCCTCAAGTGCCACTGGACGATCGTATGTCATCCTTTCGGAGTCACCTTTCGGCTCTTTTAATTCATTCCCTCCGCCGATTACCACCGCCCGCTCGTTCCCGCGCATTACGTCACAATGCGTGTGTTTCCCGCCTTTTTTGGCATCCGCTGTAGTCAATATTATCATGGCCACCGATTCATAAGATTTCCAAAACAAGAGTCGCCCGATGTGTTGAACCAAATATTTACGAATTCGGAGGTTATGAGGTTGGTTATTTTTTCAGGAAGGAATGTTTTTGTTTTCCGAAGTGCTCCTCTGGTCAAAGCAGTCTCTTTGTCTTCATCTTCCGCTGATCGTTTTGATTTGTTGTTGTCTGGAAGTGACGAATGGAAATGATTTTCGAACAGTCCAGTGCTTCGTACGTAAGTTCCTTGTTTATGCCGCGTCTTATACATGTATGCATCCTGACGAAGCAGAAATGTGTGTATGGGAGGTATTTCATTAAACCTTTTTGTAGAAGATGAAGTACGTGTATATGCACTTTATTGATCTTTATTAAGTAGTCTATAGGTGAGTTATTGCTATTTTTTATAATCAAATAATTTAGATCTATTTGAATTTTCAGTATGTTTGAATCTTCAAACTGAAAGAGAATGTCATACTCCTATTGTATAATCTTCGTTGTCATTTCTGTAGAAGTGCTAAACTCCAAATACATCTAATAATAATCTAGTTCTCCTTTTACGACTACGTAAGAAAATAAACGTTCAAATTTACCAGAATCACGCGATAAAGCGTCGGGATTTCGAAATAATTTACGATTATGATGGCTAAAAATTGAGTTAGAAATTTTAACGACCGGAAAATGATAAAATACTAATATAGCTATATTAATGTAATACAGTGATGTAAATTATATAAATAAAGCACTGTCTTCGCAGGAATTTTATAACGATTGAGAAAATATAATTAAATTTCCGGAAGGAAGGAAGGAATTTTCGGAAGGAAAAAATCACCCTCATATACATTAGTATTGACTATCGGCTAAAGCCATACTCCTTTACTTATTACTTACTTAATGAATTGATCTTAGATTTATACATTTTGTTCTGTAATTGTATCTAATACTCTGAATCAAGCAATTTATATTAGATTATAAGAATGACCTTCTTGGGTTCAACGAGATAAGCTGCTAGAATCCTTTAAAGCATCATAGACTCTCATAGTAGTTGAGAATGGATATTATGTAACCTCACAGTGCCTTGTTTGTGAACGGAACCCAAACGTGGTTGATCCACGAGAAGAAGCTACATAGCTGCAAGCGCATTTTGCTGGAAAATAAGTTTTCGCAGGAGTTTTATAAAATCCTATACCGTACGTAGAGTAATACACTCGAATGAACTTTTCAACAGGCTGTTTCTAATGCTTATACTTCAATAAATTTTGAAGTTTTCTTTCAACAAGTATAATCCCATAGTTGTTTTCCATTACGTAGATTATATTGGAAGTATTTAACGTTTGCGTATAGATACTAATCAAGAACTGAGAGGAGTCTATACCAATGACAAATTGCTTTTATACTTCTTACTCATTTACACTACATTTAATATTGTGATATCATAGTTTTTAGTCATTTTATTGCAAACACATTTATTTTTCGTAAAGCATTTTTCCCCTTGATCCTGAGTTTGAAAGATTATTATTATGTAAAGGAAGAATAACTATATATCGCATTCAGAGCATATTTACAGCACAAATAAAATAATACCTAGAGTAGGATATCAACTTTCAGCTTTCTATTTTTGTTTTATAAACGTTATTTGAAAAAAGTCATGAAATCTTCAGTTCGATGCAACCGTTTGCCCTCGGAGCAGGTGCTGGGAGTCGACGCCCGTACCCATTGCTCAGTTCATTGACCTCTTTTCTTTCTTGTGGGTGAACTTTTACAAGACGTCCGCAGTTTAAGATAGCAAGCAGGTTTCGAAGGCACTTTCACAGTTCCTGAGGGCATTGCATTTCCATATCCCTTGGTATTGTTCTTTTTACGATGATTCATCCGTTGCAAGAAGCCTTAGGACGCGTTCGCAGAGCTGAAGAACTCAAAGCCTCTAGTATTAGCAGATTAATCAGCACTAATCCCTCTTGTGGTGAGAAATTTCCCACTCCAAGCATCTAATGACGATAAACGTTTCAAGTTGCACTAGTCTGCGAGATGAGAGTTAAAGATGGGTATTTCAATGTGTACTTATAAAACTTTCCGTGTATATTATTAACTGTATAAATTTACAATTTGAAGATATTATTGAGTGAATTAACACGTATTTATTGTTAGCGAAACCCTGTCCCACATGTTTCAATTGCAATTACTTTTAAATCCGTTTGAGAATAACAAAGGTATGAGCATCGAGCCATCGATAATAAATATAGCTAAATTAATAATATGAATAAATTATATTGATAGATTCGATTCTTTGTTTCATGGCACAGGTTCTGGATCATCTTTTACGTACTTGTTATGTAGTCTGGAATGATTTTCAAAATTTATACAGGGCTTCATGTACTACGTTAGTTGAATATAGTTCGAGATGTAATTTCAGTGTTCCCGCATCTTGTTAGCAGGGTTGCCTAATTCTACGAAGTTATTCTTGATGAAAACCTCTTTCAGAATCCTCTTATGCTCCCCTCTTTAGGTCTCCTAAATGTTTTTTCTTTCAACAGAAACCGATTCCCAAAAGTTATTTGATTGCCAGTGAACATCTTATCGAAACTTAGGTGTGAATGTGTAAAGACGTTCCCCTGTGTGATTCAAACAGATTCCAACGAGGAACATATGTGCGTAACAGGTTGGTGACTGGAAATGTCCCGAGTTTAGTAGTCATTAAACATTTCCGGGATAATTGAAAGATCCCTCCCGCAAAAGCCGCTGGAAAGAGCATCTTGAACCAACTCCAGATTTTAAATCTCCCCCAAGGATAAGGTATATAAATATCGCGGTCCAGTCTAGTTTAAAGCGTGGGTTGCCAATTCACTTCGCTCCCTTTATTAGAGACGTGGATTTTGTAAAGGCCAATTTAATTAAGATGATTTTACTGCTTTACGCGGTCACTTACCTTTGTCATTTCGCTATCGATAGAATTTTGCTTCTCAAATATACCTACGCGCCCTATTTAGTATTTAAATTACCTCCATGGCAACGCGTCAATTAAATATTAAACAATTATCGTATAAGCTAAACTAATAAATAAGCATCGAATGATACTTACTAAACAAATTAATTTTTGGAAAACTTTAGAATCTATTGAATTGCAATGAAATTAATTAACTATACTATAATTCATATATTATGGTATATAAATTGTTATCATTTTCCACCATCTAGTTCAAAAACATCTTTCATGTGAAGAAGAGAAAGAACTAAAATCAGGTCTAAAGTTGATTCGAAAAGGAATGCGTGAAATTGAGTTTTATGTGGACAAAGACGTAATTTTTTACGCATGAAACCGATTAAGCATTAGCCTGAATTCTTTGAATTCTCTCCTTAAATCAGATGATCTTACTTACTCTCTGTTTACAACTCTTTTTGCGAACTGCATAGAAAATTCAATCTCCTATAAATACAGACATTTTTAGTTCTGTCTTATAACAAGAAACTTTTTTATCGAATATTTTATTCTCTGAACTTTGGAATACCAATCCACTTCATGCTGTTGTATATGTGAAACAAAAAAGCTACTTAGACGTATAAAACCTTCATATTTTGAGTCGATGTATTTTAATCAATGATTACTCTAGGTTCGTGTTTATTCATGTGCACGCACAATACGAACAATTTTAAAAGCACAGTTTAAACAATTTAAGGAAAAACAAATAAGTACTCTTTTGAATTGAAGAGAACAGCACAATCCACGTCTCTTGAAAAGTTTGATGGCCCCTGACCTGAAGCAAGGGGACTTTTAGGGTGAAGGTGAAAGTAAACAAGAGCAAAACGTGGTTTGAGGAAGGCCTTCAACCAAGAGTAAACATTTCAGAGTCGAGAGAAAAGATGCCTCTGAAAGACGCATTCGGTTCCTTGCGATATCAGTCTTTGCCCTTTACTTATTTTCACATTGAGTCCCTAACACAAGCAGGACGGTGCTTGCTTTAGATATTCTGACACGGAGGATATCTCGTACGCATCTTTTGGTTTACGAATGGAAAGGACGTAAGATAAACTCACGTAGACTTAGCATACGTCTCAGTTTGAAGGCTCTGTATGTCTCGGTGTGAGGCCAAGTCGGTCCCGGTTGACATTGCATTGCCCTTGAGTGTCTTAGGCTATGTTGTATTAACAACCTCTTATCCACCAGTGGAATAAGAAGGGTTGTATTAACAAACCTCTATCATTCCTCAACTTAAACGATGCTAAGTAAAAAGATGTGATCTATTAATTGTAGGTATTTCTAACTTGCCAACATTGCCCATAAGAACTTTCAATGGTGAGCAGAATAGCGTGAAATCTACGTTCTATACATTTCGTAATTAAACTCGCACTGAGAAAATTGATTAGTTTTAAACTCAACAAAGGATTTAGAGGAATAGAAATATTTATAAATGAGGATTAGAACCATCAACTATTCCAGTAATATTTTACAAAGGATTCAAGATTTAATCATTGTAAAACAGATTTAATACATCATTAATAACAGTTTTCATTTACGTTTGTTAAAGAATACTACAAATTGTAGGTAAAATTACTTAAGAATTTTCTGAAAATACTGTATTCTTCATGCAATTGCACTTTCCATTTCTAAAACTAAATAAATTATGAAGATTCTTTAAATATTAAATTTAAATAGTTATGAGAGTTCGAAATACAAGTTGCTATTTACCTATACAATTCGAGCAAATGCATTTGAGTGCTAACACTTTGCACAAGATTCCACTCCTTAAGCTTTGACAGAATTTATTCGCAGTCTTGAGGAAAGAGGTTGATATACGTGTCATATATACGACAAGATTTTCCTTATGAAATTCCTGGAAACTGAATACGTTTACGAAAACCGCGAGATGGGATTCGAAGAAATCGCTTTCTGCCATGAATTTCATCCTCTTCAACTTCTTGAAGGCGTCAGTTCACGTTAGATTTTCTCACTTCATTGGAATTCTTTCTTTCATAAATGTATATCAACCTTTGCTATAGAGAGGCAATTATTGTTTTAATATGAGGAAACCTATTTTATAATATCAACCTTGATTTACATTTTCCCGATCGATTTATCCGATGAAAAATACACGGCAATGACTAGCTGAAATATTGTGTAGGTTAACGAAAGATAAACTGAAGCTACACTTCCCAATGTGTAATTATTGTTCATTAGATTAATAGCTCTTATAATGTGACATTACGTAAAAATTGAGCTATAATACAATCATATATTTTTCAATACTTCCTCTTTAACTACAAGGATACTTTACAACTCGAATACTCTTTATTGTAAACATTCCATGACTAAATAGATGGTATTGGAAACAATGCAAATAAAAATGTGTGCAATTTTGGAGTAGATATTGTTGAGAGTTCATTGATGAATAAAAATTAGTTGGTAACTGTGGTTTATCAGCCCAATACGTACTCCACTCTAAATCTATTGCTAGACGGCTTTCTGATTACGACAAATTAACAAAACGCTTGCTAAAGTGTCACTCCTTCCACTGCTTTAAGGTATAAGTTTTCCTCGTGGTGCGTAAGAGTGATCCTTTTAATGAGGAAAGATCTCGTATATGCCTTCCCTTATCAACTTCCTTGGGAGATATGTGGTGAACACTCAAAATACTATAGAGATAGTGTTTATCCTCAAACAACTTCTGTACTCAGAAATATTTACTCCTGGACTAAGTTTTAGATTAAAGATTACAAACCTTACTAACATCGGTTTGTAAAAAAGGAACATCTATGCGTTTGTCTTCATTGCAGTAAAAATGGTTAGAAATTGATTCTTTAATAATTATAGTATCTATTTCGAATGCTTATATATACAAGAGATTTTACCCTTTAACTTATTAAATTGACTTCAATTATTAAATGCTGTACCAACTTATTATTTATTATCGAAACAAGAAAAAATAGAGGACATCATGTTAAGTTGATTTTTTTATATCTGACTACAATTATCATAATTATTCATTTTTCTGGCGCGATTTCTTAAACTTCAGGATTTTAATTGATCATATATAAACATTTTTAAAAATTTCCGTTTAAATCATTAATTCAGATTCGTAACTTGTGTTTCTATCTTGTGTATCTAAGGGTAAAATTAGGAGAAGTTCTTCTGGCTACAACTCTCAAAAACTGATTGCATTACATACAAATATATTAGATAACATCTTATCCAGCTGCATTATCTGTAGAAAGAAGTGTAAGATATCAGAATATCATTTGATCAACCGAAAGAGCACAACTGTATCGGCACACCTGTTCGAATCTTGTGAGATTACTGAATGATACAGGTGATAATAATTCAGTAGTACAGATGAAAAAACCTAGCCTTTCATCTCCAATCTTTCTCCACGAACAGTTCATTCTCCATTAAGCGAAGAAACTGCGTGTACCGTCTCACGTGAACGAATGGACAGATGTTCTCGAGGGGTTGTTAAAACGCATTCACCCAAACAACTCGTCAGAGAACAGCACCCAAATCTTCGTGAGCCGTGGACCGCTAACCTAACTGTTCACGGCCTTATGCAGTCAAAGAGAGAGCCTTCCACCCTCCGTGATTTCCATGTGCATGACTCACCCACCGCCGATTTATTTTACGCTTCAACTCCTTCCGATTCTTGATCCACAAAAGGAAATACGCGTCCGTTTGCCAATTTAAGTTATAAGTCTTTGAGTACCTAAAGCTCTCGATTTATAACGTAATATTCATCAGTATATTATTTATTTTATCAGGAATCTTATTCAGCATTTGCAAAAAGGATATCAAATGTATTATTTGAAAGGAAGAAAGGAAAATAATTTATCAGCATGCATGTACGGAACTTACAGTTGCTAGGTAATGACCATTAAAATAGGCGATTTAGTACTGCCTTGGATTGTTGCATAGCAATCTCCCAACGTTACGTTTATATCCTTCTGATTGTGTGTTTAAATATTTTTCATCATTTTCTCATTCTCTCATATATTATTACCACAAATTTCTTACACACAAATTTCTTATAGTTCCTCCTTGAATTGATATCTTCGTAAAACTGAATTTAGTCAAACAATTCTATTAATTATACGAATTCTCAAGGTTTTTCAAACTCCCTGCTTCTGGGTGATTTCCTAATTGTAATTGAGAGCCAAAAATATAAATTTAACCAACTTTTGGAACTTTTTACAGTAAATCTTTCTTCATTTAACCTTCAATTGATAATAGAATTTGAAGCTTGTAGAAATGTAACACCTTCAGTTGCCTCGTATTATTTATTTTAATCGTTATTATTATAATATTTTTTAAAATTTCTACAGTATACGAAAACCAGCTCTATTCTCTCGTTACATTAATAGTTATTAGTTTATCATTGTACAAATTCCTTAAATATTTCAGTACAACCGTGCATCTGCACCGCATAGCATTAACAATCCGCTACATTTTCCGCGCACCGTCTTTGCTCCGTCGTCAAGAATAATCTAACAATGAACTGCATGCACCCGCCATCCACACATCATCTCTTCGCGACCCAAAATTTCACTTGGAACAGGAGCGCTCTCCCAGAAATAAAGAGAAACCGTAGGGTCACCACCTGCCCCTTCCGGAAAACTCCTCAATCTTGCTGGCAAACTCCCTTTTCTCCCACTCTGATCTTGACATTGGGGAGCTGCAGTCTATTTTTGCGCCACTACACCCGGGTTGGTTCCTCACGTTGGGGCCAAAGGGGGGAGGAAGAATTCTGTATCCTCCAGGATTCCTCAGGGCGTTGCGTCTGGCCGCTTCTTAGGGAGGATTAGGGTGGGGTGACTTCTTATATTTTAAATCGAGTACACCGCCCTCTCGCCCTTGAAAACTGATTTACGCAAAGTCGGTGGAACGTCGCGACAATAACTACTGGGCCGGGACCGTTGGACCATTTCGCCGACGGTAATCGTCAGCCCTCCCTAACTAACACTTTCTCTCGTGGTAATTCTGTGCGCACAGTTGCTAGGCAGCCGCTGTTCCGAGAGAGAAAATGGGTTTTTCAGTCTATTTTACTTTTTACGAGTCCATTAGGAGACGACCTCATTGCTAAGTCCGCCGGAATTTTCCGCCAAGAATCACCCCATCACCGTCGGTGTGCATTCAGGCGAGGTTCATACAGCAGTTGCTCATTACTTCGGGAAAAAAAATCAGCAACGCCCGTGCTTGTCTGCTGAGCAATGGCTATGAAATGACTTACGAGAGGAAAAGTTTCGCAAAGAAAGGTAATTAGGCGGAACAGTTTGATTTGGAGAAGATTGCTAGAGATAAGTGCACCGAGTGTAGGAGTTACAGGTTGAAAATGTCCGTGAACAATATTTCGTAGTTGTTTTATCATATGAAGTGGTTATTGGAATTTCGTAAAAGTAATTTATTTGAATTGCTAATGAAGGTTGTCTATACGATAAAAATAGTATAAATATTAAATCTAACGATTATTTGTCATTAATTCTCGATCGGAAAATCAAATATTGATCTTAATACTGTACCCTTCCGTTGTTTACTTAGATGATTGCATTAAAAGAGGTAGTTCAGGTCTCATTTCTTTATTAATCATTTATATGACAGTCTACACTTGTTCAGGCATAATTTACATTTAAACAATATAACATTTAATTTAACCATGATAACAATGTACATTAATAAATAAAATGTGACAATATTTGTAATATGCCATTGAAATGATGTTCTGGAGGCATTTTGCTGTAAATAGGACCATTGACCACAATTTATCTTAGCATTCAGTATCTTTATTTGTCACAAATATCTAGTGTAATCGATAGTTACATTAAACAATATAATCTAGCTATATTTAGATTAAAACAATCATTATACTTTACCTTTAAACTTTAAAGTTATTTAAACCTCTCATTTTGGAAACACGAGTTTTTATTGCATTTAATTTATGCAATATGCATCTTGGTAATCAGCGTGCAGACGTGCGCTAGAGGTGCCTTCTCTTCAACTGAGGAAAGAGAGCGTGATTTCGAATTAATTTCCACATCACAGCGTCGTTACATACTCTCGCAGAATTCATTTGCGGAATATCTCAGAATTTGCATACTTTTGGTTTCATTCAGCTTCAACGTCGTCCAACTTCTGATTCACGAACTACGGTAATATAAAGTGTGTTTGAATAGTTGTTTAGCTGAATTTCAGCAGTAATCTAATAAATTAGAAAGCATACCTTTCAGGTGAATTTTAAATATGATTGGGCAAAATTATTTTCTCTTTTTAAATTTAATAATTTATCGATTCATTATTTTAGTTCTCATTAGATGTTTCGATTACCATTTTATGAATTCGTCATTTATTTTATGGGATGAAATTTGCAAAGCAAGACACGATATAACTTATAGCAGGTATTATCCCTTTACAAAAGGTAAGGGATCATCAGACTAAACTCCTTCCGTGCCTGAGTCTGCTGAGGCGACATGACCCCAATTGTATCCTCCTCGTGACCCCATAATACGTGATGATACGACCTTCAGACACCAGCTCATAAACCCTCGTATACATCCATTCTTCGCACGTGTTCCATTCCACAGTCCATCTGCATAAGCTTCCGACGCCCGATTCAAGAGGAAATGCATCGAAACCGATTCACGTAGCATCAAAAGGAATCGCTCATCGGTGATAAATCGGTTTCCGAAGTGCGGCCGATTGGGCAATTCCCGCAGTTAGATAACACTATCGCAGAGAACTGTGCGGATTCAGTCTCGTGACCCAAATTGGGATGGGAGAGATGGTACAGCGTGGGTGCAGTGGATGGGTAATTAGAGTCTGCATGGAGAGATTAAGGGGGTGATATTATGGACGGAAATTAATCCGTTCGGTTTAATCTCTCCACGTGTCGGGAATAACTTTTAGGTTATCGATGGTGGAAGTTTGCCTCAACGTTTCGATAGCTTTATACGGATGTTTAGGGGGAAAACATTTATGGAGGCATTCGCAAATGTTATAAATATGTATATATAATAAAATTAAACATTTATATTGCGTGTTAGGAGTGATTTTACGTTTTAAATCTTAACCAAAATCTTTGGAGCTAAAATTTTATAAAAATTATGGGTATAGAATATTTAATTATGAAATTATTGTGAATAATATTCAGGGAATAGGAGGTCCATTCCAGTTTCCATATAAAAATGCTCTTTACCACGAAACACCCAAATTGTTTATCATAGTTACCAAATTAATGCTAATGTTGATTGAATTCAATGAAGAATGTCTTAAATCAATGCTGTATCTTAACTATTTATTGCTGAGGATCTTTTCACATTTCTAAGGCATTCTGGGAACATGATAGAGCATTAATTAAGGAATTATAATTTCCAAAACCAGGTCTTAAAAAAACGAAAGGAAATTTCCCATTTAACAAGGTTTTAGATAGTTATGAAGAGAAAAATTCATGTACCAAGAGAAAATGGAAAAAAATTAATGTATCAAGTGTTACTAATTATTCATAAAATTCAAATCTATCGAGAGACAGGAGTTTTCAAAAGATTTGAATCTCATGAGAAAATAAGAATGTAATCTTTACATCCTCTTGATAAAAAATTGTAAATCCATAGCAACCAAATAAATAAGTAAATAGCTTTGATTCGCCGATCAAATTTCTAAGGTGTATAAGAGTGTATAGTTGCGCAAGTTTTACCAACCCAGCACATACATGATACATAAAAGATTTCGTATGAATTTTTGGGGGGATTCCATTTCTAACTACCGTGCTGTACCATCGCCTAAAGTGCTCAAACTCTTCGCGGCCTAGATTTTTAATGGCGCCTTTAAGCATCCAGAACTTGGCAACTTCCTTAGGACCTTCTGAAGTAAAATCCTCTCCAAAGCTACAACTTCGTCCATTCACTCAAAGTTCACGGAGCATTAACATAAATTTGCATAGTATCTGAAGTAAGAAAATGAAATGCTAAGTGGTTATGTAGATTTTTTTTCCGAAGTCTTCTGTGAACTTGCCCGAATGAGCTTTCCACCTACGCAATGCAGATATTTAAGAAAGAATGCCGATATCCGAATTTATGGGCTATAATAGTGAGTGGGGGTCATTGATAGAAGTTTATGGGCAAAGAGAATGATAGCAGCTATCTGGCTTGCATTCTGTGAATTACCGTTGTAAAAGCAAATGAATTATTCTTCATACTTTTGAAAGTATCTATTTTTGGAGACAGTTTTTCGATTATAAGCAATAAAATTACCGTTTTATAATACTCCAAGTTAATAAAGTATCCAAATACTTTTCAGTTAATTATTCTTTTTAATTTATCAAAAAATTTCACCTAAAAATCACAGTTATATTTTTGTAGGAAATATAGTCTATAATTGTTTTATACGCTAGCGGATATACGGCAGTACATTTTTGATACTCTACCATCAACCTCGTGAAGCACTTTGCAGATGGCGCTATCCATGAGTAACTGTTAGAACATAGGATGTTACACAACCTTTACGTCATTTCGAAAGGTAGCATCAGGGATGGTATTTATTTATTAGTCATAGCAGTGAACCTTTGGAGAGGCATAGCTATAGTGTTAGCACATCACTCAGTTGAAACGTAGAAGTATGAGGTCTAATTATCCCTTGTTCCATTTAATATAGCAGAACAGATGAGATTATATCATACATTTGACTTTGTTGTCAATATGTTGCGCACAATAATTAAAATTCAGTTAATTAATAATGGCGGAATATATTAAAAATATCAATAATGTACACGTAATCGGCAAGTTCTCATTGACAATCGACATCTTTATTGATGCATTACAATTTCAATTATTGCATTGTACTCGATAAAAGCGCTCAATTATATACGAAGCAATATAGCAAAACCTTATCGAGCTCTTCAACTACCGTGAAAGGTTCTTAAACCCCACGAAATGGGTGATTCGTCTCGTTAATGTTCTGGAAAAATCGCTGTTATCTGCCTTGTCAAGAGAAATAGATAACGCTTGTTAGGATGTCCAAAGATACCACATAGAAATCGTGTAAGGGAAACAAGAAAATAATTGTCCACACGAATAGTTGCAACTTGTATTACTCTCTTTGGGGATATTAGAAGATAATAGATAAGAGACACTGTTTGTTTGAATGCATCCCATGCCATAAGTATGCGGCATTAAGAGGGGATATCTGGTTGATTCAAAGATGAAATATAGAGTTCAATAGAGAGAGAATCATTTTGCTTAATATATGAAATGATTTTAATGAAAATATTCAGTTAGATTGAAATAATATTTCGTACACTTCGACAGCTTTTCGTGATAACGGTTTGCCATGAGCTACCTCCAACTCACATTGAGTGATTTAATAACATTTTAAGATATGGGATTATTCTTATCAGAGAAAATAAAAGAGAAAAATTTAGTCGAGTTCCATCCTTAATTTTATCCCCTCATATAACATTTATAAAGATTATCAAGGCTCAATTGCTATAATCGAGCTAAGGGTTTAGTCGAGACATAAGTTAAATATTGCACCAGTGTAATAATTAACTCATTATAAATTTCATTTTATTATACTATAAAATATTCATGGAGCTGTATAAAAACTGGATAAAATAAAAGTTAGATGACCTCCAGATAACCTATTTGGCAGCTCCTGTGTTGCAACGGAGGCAGTCCTTGGTTCGATACAAAGTGGAGGACATTTTACGCCATTGTAGCTGGATTTTGGAAGGGTATCAAGCCTCAAAATTAATTCAACGATCAAATATGACATAAGCTTCATACAAAGCCGACCTCGTAGAAGGACGAGAAAATATTGCGTCTACGAACGCGTGAAAGTTATAGGAGATAGCGCGATTTCTATCTTATCAACTAACGTATTGAATGGTATATGATTACGTGACATAAATCATGTTAAACATTTGTCGATCTTAGTACTTTGAATCATTCAGAAGCATATTGAGCAACTAAATGGCAAAAGAAAGTAAAGTCTAACGCTCTCAGGGCATTGCTGATAGCTTTAAACATCTTAACTGATCACAAGGTCGATTTCATTTATGATTCATCGTCGTTCATACTTGTGAGATTTTTTTCGCTGGTGAGGGAAGATAGCGCATTGGAAAGATCTAATGCATGGGAAGTGATCAATGGTGAGTTAAATGAGTGTCTACTAAACTAATCGTTTAGTTTCGATCCAATTTTATTACGCAATTGAATTGGCTGGAGTTCCCCGCTCTTGGTACAAGGCAACAATGTCCTAACTGAAGTGATGAGAGAAAATGAACATGGCAATTTACAATAGGCCTCCACTAAACGTTTTATGGATAGTGTTTGATTCAAATTTAGCTCCAATTACTGAGTATGTATGGGATAAGATGCATGGAACAAAATTTTATGAAATAACTACTCCATAGTTTGCGGAATTATTATTTGTCGCTTCGGAGGTTCTGTAATCCTATGCTGAGAATAGTTAAGTAAAGTTATGATAAATGGTTGAATTTGAATTAATCCCTTTGTAGAGAATAGTGAAAGATGCATCTCTGGTTATTATGCAACGAAGGTTGCGCTTTTCGATAGACGCATACATCGGTATCTACGAAGTATCCACCTCACCGGATGAAATGAAATAATGCAATAAATATATAGGAGTTACTGAAAAACGTTTCTTTCTATATGTTTGACTTTATATCAGTTTGTTGAATCATTTTAATGAGGGAAGCTGAGAAAAACTATCTCACCTTGTGGAGCAAGTCCCATTAACTCGTCCTTTATATTTGTAACCAAATATATATTGGATGAAGATCGTGATTTTATAGCTCCAGTATATCAATGTATTTACTACATGTATGTAAAATATAAGGACGAGTGGTTCCTACACTGCGCTAGAAAAAGGACAGTATGAACTAAAGAAGTCGTTCCAAAGACATAGTGTAGATATTCCTCATATTTTGCTAACAATTGGCGAATAACAAAGTCAGCTGCTTCATTAATAAAAAAATTTCACAAGGTTTTTCGAATTAAACTTTTTCCAAACTTCAAGAAAGGGTATTTAAAACTCTTCTCGCGACACATTTTTGGACTAGGGTGATCATTTTACGAAAACCTTTGGACTGTTTTCAAAAGAATTCTGTTTCTGCCAAAAGAGAAAATCTAAATAAGCCTGGCGGTAAGAATTTCGAAAGGTTGTGGATAGAAGAATAAAAAAAATTTTCGTGAAATGTCATATAGGTGCTTGGCCAAAGTCGGTCAAGAGTTCAAAGTTTATACACAAAAACCTCGTGATGTGCATTTAATTCCAGGGATTTTAGTTGATTCCAGTATGTTTCTGATAGGTTATGTCCATAATGAATCGTGTGATAAATTGGAATGAAATGCAGAATTCCTTCCCATGTCAAAGAATTCCAGAAAGTATCTTATGGATAGTAGGATCAAAGTGTGCCTTCATGTTCGTGTAGGATTCATAAGCTGTCACTTCTTAATAATTTTCCTTTGGATTTTTAAAAATCGATTTATTCGCATTAAAGGATTCGCACCGAAGGATATCTTTATATTGCAGTATTCTATGCACATATTTAACTGTCTTGTTTGGAGGCCCATAATTAAGTATCAAAAATTAAAATTCATCAAAAATATTCTTAGATTTTAATTTTTAAATAAAAAATTTCATTTGTTAAAAATTAGATCAGAACATTTCCAAATTCTATGAAATTCCTTTGATTTTACTAATTAAATAAAATTTAGGATATAATATTCGTATAAAATACAAAATCCGGAATTACTAACTTCCGAACCCCGATGGTTCAATGGTGGTAGACCACCAATACTACTCTACTTTGTACATCAGTACAATTAAATGGCTACTTTAATACTCCAAATACGTCAAGTAACGAGATAGATTTCTATTTCTATGTAGCTGTCATGGCTATTGAAGTCCTTAACGATAAAATATTTAAATTTGATGCGCGAAATGGCTCCAGAAGGGACAATTGAATAGCTTGTCAGGCAATTGAAGTAATCAATTGATGTACAAACTAATCATTTCTCCAACTTAGTAACTACGTCGTTCCAGTTGCAGACGGTTCTTAAAGTTAAATCAGGAGTAGAAAGTAATGGATTTTGGCGCGAGGTATCGCCGAAGACGAAATCCGCTGTTTGAGTTCCCCTCCCCGGCACGCCGGCGCCCTCCGCCATCCAACCCGATTGCAGGCATTCACGCCAGCAGAGATCCCATTGGTCCTCGTTCCGTGACGCATTTTTAACCACCTCCTCCCACCGCGGGGAGGGTGCCAAAGGGGGGTACCCGAGACCTCTTCTCAACCGCTTCTGAAGCCCCACTTCCTTCCAAGCTTCCTTGCGGATAAGTTCCCTCAGCCGCGAAGCACCTCCAGGAAGCGGTTCTCTTCAACTCACAGCAGACACTAAGGTAGGGATACCTAAAGGGAAAAGGAACACTTACCTCTGTTCTGTGCCGTCAATACCAAAAAAAAAATTTCCTCGCTCGTCGACATCTCCGAACTTTTCGGTAACAATTCCAGAAGGAATTGTCCGGAAGGTTTTGTACTCTGTATCCGGTGCGACCCTCTGTGCCCAGGCCGCACTGGTGTAGGGAGATGGTATGTGGGTTGTGACTGTTGGACGGTTAGTGTTGGGGCAGATTCCACGACACGGCCCTTGTTGGTGCGAAACTCGTGGACTGCGCACCGGAGGACTATGGGGTCTTCTGGTGGAAAAACGGTGTGGATGAATTTTCTCCTGTTTGGTGATTAAAGAATGTTGAATTTTTGGTTTTGGATAGATCTGAAATCTGTGGTGTATCGATGGAACTGCATTTGAAATTCTAGATGGTTTCGAAACTGTGTTAGGCTTGTACATGGATAAGTGGTTCGTAATTGATTCGTTGGCTGGTTTGCGTGACCAGGTGTAATCGCTTTCGGTAGTGATTTTCCGTGAGGGTAAAGAATTAGCCGAGCGGTTGGACGCAATGGTTAAACCAATTAGTTTGAATTATGTCTGGAAGGACTTAAAATCGGTCACAAGTTAATAAAATGCTCTAATTGTTGTAAAGTATATTAGTTTTATTTGCTCTGCAGCATTTTAGTTTCCAACAATGTATTCAATAATATTCAGAAAGGAACAATGTTTCAAGATGATCGCGTTGATTATTGCGTATTACGTATTACTTTGAAAGTACAGATATCGATTCTGTATGTCGATTCTCCTTATGTTTGAAAATCATACCTCAATACTGACGTGAAGGAACTCAAAAGATTTAACATAGGTGATTCCCTAGATTGAAAAATTCCGCCACTTAAGATGCCGGTATCCAAAAGTGAGTGTTTAAATTCTCCTTCAGCGGCTTATCTTCTTCCTACGCCGTAATCTCCTTCCAACGTCCTTCGTCAGCCTTCTGTTGGGCATTTATCACTCTCACCGATACGGCCTTTCTCCACTAAATCCGTGGGGCCCTTTCTCTGCGACCCAAATCTTGCCCTATCTCATTTCGGAGGATCCGATCAATAGAACTTGCAAATTATGAATTTCTCATTCGCAACAAGATTGAATTCGAGATAGAGTTCGAGAGGTGCCAAATCAATTTCCTCAGAAATCAATTTTTTGAGAATTTTTAATTTAGATCTTTGGAAGCTTCCGAATCCCTTACATATTTAATGGAATCCGAAGGTATCTTCTTGTAAAGATAATAAAAGTGAATGCTCCAATTGGAATTGTAAATGAACTGGCATAAATTTGGAATGCCGCAGGGGGTCTTAACGAGTCTATAACTAATATATAATTTTGATATTTCTACCGTTTAACATCTAATGAAAGTTATAACAATGTCTCACTGGAAAACGTTCTATACGCTGGAAAATCTTCCTTTGAAGAACGAGGGATTCATTGTAGATTACCCCCATAAATCTTACTTCGCGCACTTAGGTGTTATTTATAGCTTCCTATATCTAGCGATAGCCCAAATAGGTCACTCATAGAATTTGAAGTCTTTGTTCGGGGTTAGTGAAGTTTTTAACTTGTTCGACGTAATATTTTATCTAATTAGACTTGGACATTTAATTAACCTCGTGTATTTGCTACTAATGCAATATTTCGGGTTTTAATCTGATATTCCAGTCTATTGCTATCATTATTCAAATTAATTAGTTACTTTAATGGTAGAACCTTTGCTGGGGTATGAACTTCTGAAACTTTTTACCTTGACTTGGAAATATCATAGTATTAACAAAAATACGAACTTCTTATCTACATAGGAATCAATTATAGGTCTCTTATAGGCTTGCAGTATAACGTATCAGCCATTATAGTCGAGTTGAACGTGCCAGGTGCCTCGGGTCCTATTCGGTAATCGCCCATCTACCGGCACAAGATATCCTCTCCAGGAACTAAGTTTTCCTGTGCACTTCCCTGTAGTAAGCGGTGTTGCCTGAATCTAATGGTAGACTTTTATCGTTAGCATTCCTGGGACATTTTTTTCCCCGACCGGCTCTCACCCAACCTACGGAGGAGTCGTTTCAATGAACCGCCTCTCTCACCCAAGAGCTTTGACTCATACCTGACCTTTTTCTTCTCTCCCACCTCAGCCACTCCATGTTCGCCTCTTCCGGACTAAGCCGGCCGGCTTTCACAGACCAATGAGTCGATGGAACGTGAATCGTGATTGAATATGGCGGTATAGACGGCCATTGTCGCGAAGTTTCAATTAAAATGGACGTGCTTTTAAGTTTCAAATTCCTTCTATAAATTAAGGAACTGCTTTGTTAATCATGCATCCAGTTGGCATTGCAACTAATGTTTAAAGAGATGCATTCTCATCGCGGAGTGGTTCGTGGTGCAGAAATCGATACGGTCTGGGGTTGGTTCGTGGAATACCACTTTAGTGATGAGGCTTGATACATTTTTATTAAAATATCAAGTTATAGTATATGGATAAACTAAGATCTCTTCCATTCTTAACGTTTAAATCTTACGAAAGTAAAATGCAACATTCTAATAGGCTTCGTAATCCTAAATACGAAAAAAACTTGGAATGATTAAAAGTTAATTTAATTCCAAATGATAACCATACGTGTTCACAGGCCCCATTTTGACTATTCAGCTATCATTTCAATAATCTTGCTTCAAAACAAGTTAGCTTTTAATAGAAACGTCTATATAATTTTATAGAGATTAAAAAATCGTGATTTATATTTTTGCATATTTAGACCAATTAAACAGCTGAAATTTAATCGAACTCTTCAATATCTCCACGTCGGGAGAATTATCAGAATTATTCTGAACCAGTTCATGACGTACCATTTGCGCATATTTACGATTATTAACTTTTTTAGACTTTCCATTCGGAAGTTGGGCTATTTTTCTCTTGAGCTTTTGGTTCGGTACTGTTTAAAATAACTAAATATAGTACTAGCTCCTTGTTAATAAGTAACATTAACCCTACAAGGACCGGAAAAACGTCAACCCTTGGTTAAAGTAATTTCCTTCAGATGGCGAAAAAAAATTCCAAGAAAACTCGCGGAAATGAGATTTTTTGATGAACTTGGATTTCATCTCTCATCTCAACCAAGTAGTTTAGACTTTCTTTCCTCACGTTCGTTCTAATAACCCTTCTCAGAAGCGATGCTCCAAATAAGCTAATTTCACCCTTTCAATTAGGAAGGTAACTTCGTGCTATATTACGTACATGTTAGTAGCAGCTCCACCGTATACTGTTAGATTGGGGTTCGTGCGTTCCCTCTATTCGTGCAGTTGGTCACGTGCTGGGGATTGGAGAGAAAGATGTCTGATCTTACGTGGTAGCGTGACTGTGAACCAGAGTAGGAAGGGGCTGCAGTAAAAGGTTTTTATTTCCGGAGAAATGTGTGTGATGCCGGAAATAGTGTATTTTTTGGCTTATCGAAAGATTTTGATCGTAATATTACGATAGTGCTTCCGGAATGGTGGAATATCTTCGCCATTTGCTTTAGTATACGGAACTATGTCACGAAATGGTCAATATTTTGATATAATCAACTTAAATGGTATTTCTGTTTTGAGAAAGCAATTTATAGATATTTTTGTTGCTAAAAATGCCTTCCATTATCTGATTAAACCATTAGTAATTTTACTCAACATTCCAATAAATTAATTTCATGAGTATTGTAGCAATAATTTTCTTTTAATTTATTCCGAGAATTGGGTTGATCATGAATGGTAGAAAAATAGTATAATATTTATATTATTTAATTTTTATTTTCAATATCATTTACAGTGGACGTGGTACAAAATTCTTGTGAAAGCATTATAAAGTATAAATATCTTTAAAATATCCGAAGAAGGATTTTAATTCGTTAATTAAGACTAAATTATTACTTATTATATCACCTGAGATTGAAATCTCTTAAGTCAGTTGTATACCTCTCATTTAGTATAACTATTGTCGTGAATGTCATTGTATTCCATTACTCAATGACTACGAAGTAGCAGATGCATTGGAAGTGCCACATTGTCAAAGCCACTCGCATCATTTTACCGTAACAGTTTCGTCAAATGGGCTTGTGCAACGGGTAACGTCCTTCCAACACAAGGCGCCTAGGGTTGAATTAGCACCAGATCTGTACACCACCCAAATAGCCTCGTAAAAGTTGCGTCATGAGGGGTTGACGAGTTGGGCAAGTGAACAGCTCGAATAAATACACTTGCGATGTTAAAAGAACCCCATGGGATCCACAGCAGTCTTTTCAGAAGCCGCTAAGGCATGGGGAAGGTCGTAAAACTCAGGGCAGGCGATTCGCCAACGACGATAACCTACGAATTGGGTCAAGAGCGGGCCCTTTGCTACTTCCTTTGATACACATTCACCGGGAATCCTTTTTCGAAAGGCTCTTTACGTGTACTTGGAAGTATTTTGGGTTAACGTACTCTAATGTTTACTTTGAGTATAAACAGAATCAACATGTTTTGATACCTTACTATTCCTGAGAATTATGCAATAAAAAACGTACTCCATTACCTCAATTATATATTACCTTAAAAGTATACATGTTATGAAACTATTTAATTATCCTAAGTGCAAGTCAAGAACGATAACTATTAAAATAAGTCGCAACACAATGGCATGAGCAATAGTAATCATTTAATTTGTTTACGAAATCAGTCAGTAATAAGTCTTACTGGTTTTAAACAATGTCAAGCATTTGGCTATTTGCCATGATGTGATGCCATGTGATAGCTCATGCCAATGAATCCAAGTTACGTAGTTTCCAAGCTATTTGTAGAGTTTGAGGTTTAACTAATCATAATATATTCTTTTTCACGAAAAGTAAAAACTCGTACTTATTTAAATATCAATCATGCTGAGAAAAGCCTGTATCGTTTCACGTAATACATTAAATATGTAAATAAGTTAAATTAAATGTCTTATGAGTTTTGAGAAGAATATATTTAATGGCTCTATGCTGTGATGAATTAATGTTGCATCAGAGTAAAAGAACAATTTTATAAATTCCTCAATAGTATCTTTCGCGGTTATTTAAATCCAATAATACGAGGGCTCCACCTTTGCTCTATTTCAGATGTAATGGCACCATAAGGATTATGATTACCCCCGTAGTTAAAAGGGTGTTTATAAAATGTGCCACTTTACCTCAAGAATATCATCCAAAAATATTAAAACGCCTCTCGAATGGGCCATCAAGTACCCCTTCGTAGCCGAAACATGGGCATCCTATCCCATTATACACCCTTTTATGGCTTCCCTTTCTATAAGCCTTCCGTGCTTCATTGAGTATCGTCCCGCCCACCTATTCCAGTGAACCATCCACTACGCAGTTGCTCTTTTATTCATCGTGCACACAATTCAATCCTCGTTGCCACATCCGCGGTCATTCTATAGTCTGCGTAACGTAATGGGTGTGGGAGAAATATACTGGAAGCTTTGAGTCAGAAGCGTTACCTAACGTCGAATAAAAAAAAAAACGTTCAGAAATCTTTGAAAATGGCAGATTTATTGGGAGTGAGTGAAGCGGAAAGTTTGCTCATCAATCAATACGTATAGCAGTCTTATCGGATGAAAGCCGAATGACGTTACTGATTGTCAGTTTTAAGTTCGTAAATTTTTTGCTGCAAGTTTGAGCAAACTTATTGATTGTTGATTTCCTGGAATATACGCTTATTTTTCTCAAGTATATTCGCTGTCGAGTAAAGAGTTTGTAGTATTTTTTCGCAAATTTTGTCCTCAATTATTGCGATTCGGTCAATCAATTATTGAGAATTTGAATGCATCGCGTACTATTATACTTTGAAATAAAACGTGCATTTTAATTTAAATACTTAGAATTAATATATTTTTAAGTATTTGATTACGTGCATAAAAGTAAAATTAGAATTTGAGTTTTTAGTTTTTAACAATTCTCAATACGTAAACTGTAAATGACGGATGTGAACTTCATCGTCTGTATCGTGTACTGAAAGATCTTTTTTATATTTTAACACATACAGATTTGATAATTTTTTAATAATGAAGAATACTACCTTACTCTCGGGTTATATAAGCTTTAATCCTACTTTTACTATTCTTAATTCCATTTGAGCGGATTTATCAAACTTCCGGGATCTTTGCCTCTTGCCAAGGTTACGTCGTGACGTAATATCAACAACTCTGCTTGGAAGCAGTTCAGAAATCTCCTCTAGTGAGTTAAGTTTAAATCATGCTTGCGTCCACTAAGTGTTTTGGAGCAGCGACGTATTCTTAGCGTAAATATTTGTATGAATTACTTTGTGTAAATTCACGAAGTATCCGCGGACGGCGTGCGAGTCACTCCGCGCCATTGTTTCTCCCCCACTACTATTTATTTTAGACCAATCACGCGGCTTCAGTGAGAGACGCGCCTAAAGAGAACTTACTACAATGCGAAGTATTTCCCGCTATCCCAACGAACGGAAATGGCGCTCGAGTTGTAATTCATGGCCGTTTACTGTCAATGGTCGCATTGATCGATGAATAATTCAGAGCTTAAATTTAATGAAGTCTTTAATGGCATGGAATGTCCTATGGAATAAATATCCAAATACAAAGGTGAATATATTCCTTAAGTCACGTGAGTTGAGGTCATTAAAATCATTTAGGAACTGTAAATGGTATTAAGCTCATTAGATCAATTAATCCTATCTTAATAAACTGGTTTACAGTAAGTTTTTCTCGCAGATTACTTTTTACCTAGCCAAACCTGAAAAAAAACTTTAATGTTATATGTGCATAGAAAAATCATTCAAAGCATATATCCAAATCTATATATAGAATTTGACATTTTTAAATTCTTTTACGCGTTAAACAAGAATGTAAATATTAGGCACCAAATTGTAATTTAACTGCCAATCATTGCTTAAGGCTAAAATCAAATTCAAACAGGAATTATCAATACGTTAAATTATTTGCTCGGTTTCTATTTTTATACGCGTTCAAAAGCCGTGATTATTAATTTTTAAAAGTATCTCCGACTATTTATACTCTTAAAGTTTATCTCTATACGTCAGATAATGTTCAAATAAAAAAATTATTAGTGAATTATGCAATACACGTATATGTATAGACAGTTTGTTGTACACGGAAACTAACTCTAACTAAAACTTTTCAACTCAACTAAATCTAGGAGCACTGCCTTTTATTTATGGATAAATTTAATTAAAAGGCGTATTTCAATTGGTCTGACTTGAGAATTTTGATAAGTACCCATTTAAACTCAAAATGATCCCAAATTATTGACTTCTGTCAAAATTCTTCGAAGTTAAAGTTTATTTTCGTCTAATGACAAGCAAAATGGCAAAGTTATAGATTAAAATTTTGAAAATAGAGGGTGTGTATTAATTAAGCTGTTAATATTTTTTTATCCAGCATTTTTGACTGCAATGATAGTTAATTCGGATTTCAGAACAAAAGAAATCTGGAGTTGTATGTCATGGTTATACTTATGAAGAAAAAACTAATTTCAATTTAACTTTCCTCTTGCCAACGTATCGTCGTGTAGAAAGCTGTCCTATTCCACTATATGGTGAGAGGAATCATTTAACTTGGTAAAATAAATAGCTGTATAAAATGTAAGCTAATTACGAATTTTTCGTGAGGATAATTCGGAGAACAAGTTATACCAATCTTATAATATTTTTATACCCGAAACGTACAAAAATATCAGGAGATATATTCGTTACGACAATTAGAAACGAGCTACACCCATTACATACCTTTGACCGTACGAAGTAACGAACGCAAATGGTACTTCGGGAACGTGTTCCTAGGGCGTCAATGAACCCTCAGACGCTAGACGCCTCTCCCCACCGCTCCTCCGGCGTCATCTGTCCCCTCCGCGTCCGAAAAATCTCCCGCCACGCGGCGTTGCCCACCTCCCTGTTGAGCATGCGCCCAGACGTGCGTGCAGACGTGCGTAGACCAGCGAAAGTGCGAACCCCCACTCGAGACGCGTGGCCAGACCCTCCCCGGACGATGCTCCAGTCCATCATCCGGCCTCGGCAAGGTCACAACTCCCGCTGGAAACGAAAATAAAGCCTGCACGAGGAATGGATGACCAACGCCCTAAACCCCCATAGACTTAAGAGAACTAAAATATAAGGAATATTGCATTATTTTCCTTCTGGTAAATTTTGTTAACGTCTTCAACCTCCGGAGGTGGTTGCGTGGTAGATGGAGCACGCCTAACTCTGCTGGGGGTATTGGTTGAAATCTCCGGGCGTGCTTTCCTCCCGAATCGACAGTCAATACAGAGAACCCTCCGCCGCTCATCTCCTTAGGTTCGGCACGAGACATGGGCGTGGTCCCCATCCTCTTCTGTTCGCGGGGGGTCCCAGGGAGAGGGAGTAGGGAGGGTCCCCCCTCCACCTCCGGCGTGCGTATACCATACCGGGTGCGTGGGAGTGCGTTATCGATTCGGTGGACCCAGCCTCCCCTCTCCGGCTGGAAGGGGGCGCGTGGTGGGGGGGAGGCTGCAGAAAGGGAGCGGCCTGGCGGGGGACGCTTTCCCCAAAGCCGTGGAGGAGATCTAGGGTGGGCCACGAGGGTGGCGTTCAGGGAGGAGAGAGTGTGTGATTCTCCGTCGGTGGAAACGCCTCGCGTGCATCAGCGGCCAACTCCTCAGCCGCTCTGACAGAAGAGGAGATCCGCTATGGGCGTCATCCTATCTTGCGCGTCCAAGGAGACCACCGCCGCGTCTTCCAAGGAAGCGGGTGGCGAGGCGGCGGAGGAAGAAGGGTACGGTTTCATCGCTCCCAGGAGCTCGCTTTTCCAAAATTTCAACCAATTAGGTAGGGTTCATCCATGTACAGTCTCCGGAGCCGGTCAAGAGGACCTTTTTTCGGGTCTTCGAACCACGGCGGTGGTTCTTTTCTGCGGATTTTCAGAGATGCCCAGTGCGCGATGCTCTTTTGTCAGGATGCGACGCCCTGAGGGAAAGGGTCCGGTTTTTTTTATCAAAGGGTTTTCCAACGAACCCTTTTTTTCACGGTTGAGTCTGTTTACGACGCGTACTCGAGGTTGATGAGTTTTCAAATCCCTCACCATTGTGGAAATAAGGGTACAGTAATAACCATTTCGTGCATGGAGTCGGAAGTGTGTTCGGCGACATTTGTCACCCTGTACGCGGTCCCCCATGGATACCCTCGCCGGCGTGAAATTCGTACTCTCGGAAGCGTGTAGTAAAAGTTTTTCTGGTTACCTCGGCACCGCGCCAGTGAAGCCGGCACTTGTTTTTCTATTCGTCTAGGTACCGGAGGTTATTAACCTGTGGAGTTAAGGCTGTCTTTTTTTCGTCGCGTACGCCTAACTCCGCTCTCCATAGGAGTTGCTTCGTTTCTGCCCCTCGAGTTTTCTCCCCCATTTCGGGGAAAGGTCCCAAAATGTGTGAATAGTCACGTAAATTATTAATCAGCGGTTACTTTGTTCATTTTTACATCACGCCATGGGCGGACCGGTTCTCTCGCTCTTGAATTATCCACGACCAAAATGAAGGGGCGCTTTGGTTATAGACGAATTGTGCAGGGGCACCACTCTGTAAAAGTTTTTGGGAGCGTCAGTCGACTGTTTTATTCCCCCCGTAAGTCTATAAGGGTCTGTTGAATACGTACTGTTGTGGATATACGGTTAGAATTATAAATTTAACGTATTTACAATGTTATTGGTTGAATTTGAATTTTGTTGTAGTAACGGTCTCCGGGTAAATGAGAATTGTTGAAAAATTGATTTACTTCTATATCTACTGTTTTCGGAATAATTCCATTAATGCCGTAAATATTTCGCGTATGAATTTCATTAATTTAATAGTAAATTAAAATTAAATAATTTTAGTGCTCAATAAGTATATTTAACTACTTAATATTTGCTTTCGCTCTGCCAATAACCTCTTTCAATTCACGTTAACTTGAAATTTGTTCATTTCATTCGAAAGCGTCCAAATCGTGGACAACTCGATAAGTCCTCCGGCGAGTAGCGATCGATATCCAACGGGTACATGATCTTCGGAATAAATTCAGATTCCCTCGTTTTCGTATAATTAGCGTCATCTTTCCGTTCTTCGTACTTTCATTTTCACATCGATTTCGGTCGTCCTTGGGGAACGTCAAACGAAAGGAACGCACGGTTGGCCAACTTGGAGCATTTTAATCAATGTCTAGCAACCGCAGATTCCGTTCCCTATTTCTTTCCAATTTGCTGCCGGGGATGCAAAAAAGGAGAGTACGTCGTCTCCCGTGCAGGGTTTTTTAGGCTGTCGGAAATCGTTAGCACCTGAAAATATTTGAATCGTAATTTGTACGAATTTTAATCTATGTATTTATTGCTATCTATGAAAATGTTAAATAACACCGTAAGTTATGCTATGTATGTTTGTAGTACTTCGTAAGTTATTTTTAAAATTTGAGAAACCGTACTTATGAAATTTAAATTTAGAAATAGATTTATAACTAGTGAAATTCATAGAGAAGCACGTTTAAAGAGTAATAAAAACTAGAGTTACATATGTATATTATTTTAAATATTTTTAATGGTTTCCTATCTTGTTGGAGTAAATTATAACTACGTTTTTTAAGGGGAAATATAATTTAATTTAAAGTATTGTTTGCGATTGGCGTTGATTGGAAAAAGATTTGCGAAATATAGTCTTTGCACTCTGTATCATGTTCCAGGAATTACTTTTTTATTATCTTGGTTTTTCCACTGATGCTCGGGGGTGAGTCATCCCGTAAAGCTTTTAAATGTGCGATATCTTCCCACGAGAGTTTTTATTCTTACGATTGCAAGAAATGATATCGGAATGATGAAATCTTTTTAAGTATTATCTTCTAAAGAACATCCTCTTCGCAATTGAAAAGCGAATTTCAATTGAGCACTATCTAATTGTTTCAAAAGATAATTTCGATTTGTAAGAAGTACATGTCTCTTTTCCGCAAAGTTGTTGAGATCGTATGAGTCAACTCATATTAATTGCCAACTCTCTAATGAACTTGACGATAAGGAGTGTATGCAATCCTAAGAACTGTCATGATTAATTCTGAAACACTGTCTCATTTATTTGATAAGCCATGTTTCATCATTCGTAATTCATCTTATCGTGACATTCTGACTAATTTCTCGCAACAAAAAGATGGATTTCAAAAGGCGTTTCCTTCGAATTGTGAAATCGTTTTGAGCAATAATTCATCGAATTTAAAGATAAGGCGATTTTTATATCGCTCGCTAATTTAATATCGTCGCTTTAACTATAGTAAGTACCATTGCTTTGAGATACGGCAGCTCTCCTCTAACACTTCCCATTCCAGTTCGTCGCCTAAAGGGTAGAACGACCCCCATTCCAAACCCTAGTTAGTATTGCCACCTCACTGGGTTTTTACGTACAGATGACCACTCTCTCGCCATCTGTTCCTATGATGCATCCACCATTAACATCATTTCAATTATGGAAACACGGAATTCGTGAATGAGTCATAGTGAGTTAGCTAATTTAATTAAGAGAGGGTAGTAGTAGATTAGGAATTATAAGAGAGATTACACTATAATTAGATTTATTAGTCCGCTTTGAATTGACGAATGCTTATTTCCCTCATGTAACTCAAATTTTTATAGTTTGGCTTCACGAAAGTACTCCAGTTGTAAATGATAATTGTTATTTAAATCTTTACGTGATCATTTTTTACTCTTAAAACAGCTCCCTCTGAGAGTTGGGTAGGTACCCTGCCATGCGCCGAAAGACTGCTTGTAGGGTATTCATGTAGATGTAACCATAAAAGAAATGACAATGCTTCAGGAACAATAAAATTCGCACTACTTCTTTGATTCAGCTATAACACTTAAAAAAATAAACGACCATTGTAACCACGTTGTATGGAGTACCGCCCGTCGAAATCCCCGGCTGACGCAACCCTCTTTCGGAACCATTGTGCGAATCTGAGTGAACTTTTTAAGTACTGTTTCACCTGCGAAACACCAGGTCATTCACTTGGTGTGGCAACCCTGCCCTCAATAGAATCTCCCTCTGCAGCCGACCCAGAGCTCTTTCAAATCCCTCACCGCAGCTGCAGAGGGGAACGCCATCCCGTATTCTCCAGCACGCAACGGCCCATTGCGAATCCCAACTTGCGATTCTGGTCCTCACCTTTCCACAGCACGCCGCCTCATCTTATCTTTTTCACCTCTTCCTCTGTCCGCCCACTCTTTCAGCCCGGGATTCCACATCCGCTCTCGTGTACGAACCAAAAGGTCTCCGTTCCGACGAGGTTTTTATTTATTCAGTTGTGCGGTCACCCCGGAAGGATTGATTTACGATTGTTGCATCAGCCCAAGAAGGATGCGGAAGATCGGGTCGTCATATCCGTCCGCAGATGCGTCCACCTGTTTGCCATACCCTAGAGTTTGTTCTCCTAGAATGGTTGTATTTTTAGGATGAAGCGTTGAAATGGGGTGCGAAGGTTCTTGGACATTAATGGATGGGGGTGTTCAACTGTGCACACAATCGTCGGCCAGTCGAAATTATTTTAATTCTCTCCGTATGCTTCGGAAATAATACTTTAAATAGTAACTCCATTACCTAGGGTATAGACTAGGAATAATGAACCCATTTTACATTTTATTTTTTGAAAACTTTTTTCATAGTAATTATAACTCAAGTTTGATTCAAATAATTAAGAGATTGGAGTTCAATTGTTCATTATTGATTTTACTTGGGAATTAATATACACGTAACATCACGTAATATTGTATAGATGTTTGTTTACTTTGATATTTAACTATGGAAACACCAATTATTAAGTGTAAACAACCTTTGAAACGGTATCTGATGAGTGAAATAACGGATCGCATTTTCAGTAAAATATTCAAATTATTAAGGTTCTTCGCAGTAACTTCTCCGAGGTAAATTTCATTCGAATTATTCAATTGTTTTCCCTTACTAAGTCCATGATTAAGTTAAACTTACCGATAATTTCTTCATCTAAACCATATTGTCTTTAGATTTTCGGACTGAATAACAAATAGAATTGTCTTAATTTATGGAAAAGATAGCGTAGTAGTCGAAAAGTTGAATTCCTGAAAACTTTGAAGGGAATCTTTTTCTCATTCCTCAATCTGAGGGCATTTCCGTATTTGATATGGCCTTTATCCATGTCCTCTGTTTGCAATCGAAAGCTACGTGTATGGGTCATTTCCAGCTAAAACCACCTCGAGCGCCCAATCTCTCCGGCCTTGAAATAGAGCGGAAACGGTCATCACCCTCTTCATGCTTCTGCAAGTCCATGGAACCCGAAATATTTCAGTTTCGAGTCATTGCTCGACCCTCAGATAGTTAGCACTTCCGCGTCCTCGTGAAAAGAGTTCTAATTTTGCGATAGTTTAACGAAATTTAATTGTCTGGACACCGAATTTTGTCGATGGACTGACAAAGGCGTAAAATTGGGTCGTGGAAGTTAACTTGAGCATTTAGAGAGTTGTTAATCGACCGCGTTGACCTCCCTTGTTTGCTAAAGGAGCCATTAGCGGTATAGCTCTCTGCCGCCCTTTGTCCAATGACGTCTTGATTCTCGTTAGCGAGGCCTTTTGTCACGTAAGCACGCCTACCTATGAGGTGCGAGCGTCGGGGGAGAGGGGAGACCTCCGGGCAATGCTGATGGCCCTTCACACGCCACCGAGACAAGGGGAATTATCGTTTTCTTATCTCGAGGCCTTTTTTTTATTACTGCCTTTTTTTCTCCTTCGAATCGCCTGTGGCGCTTGCTTGTATCAAGGGAAATTATTTTCCTGCGCTGGAGAAAGAGCTTATGACTGCGAGTTGTTTTCATTCATTCGGTTTCGTTGAATGCGATGGTTTTTGGATGTAGCGGAATTGGAGTGGAATGCTGGGATTTAAACCACAATAAGATGCCAAAAAAGTAATTTCCGATGAAGCTACGGATTTTAATGGTTTACTTTTTATTTACACTAGCACTCTGAATGGGTTGGATTCCGTTTGGAAGTTATTCAGTTGGGATTTGGTTTAGAAATATCGGAGAATATTTATTAAGATATTAATTCGTCAGTTTTAGTAAGTTTAATGTTAGTTAATTGACACTTAACTAACAAAATGGAATAATGAACGCAAACGAAGTTTCACAACTACTCTTTCACGAATATAGTCGTACGATTCTTAGTTCCATGCCTTTCTCACTTTTTGCGAAATATAGCAACTACACCCAACAGCAGTTAAGCGACACTTACTCAATACTAATGGTAGCATTCCTTACCCGTATTAGAGTTAAGAGAGGATACTTCCTCTTGATGCTTCACTCACATACTACGCATCGTTTTAATCTGGAAATCGAAGGCGTTCGGTTATCTTCTTCGCTCCGAATTGTGACGATTTCTTGGGTGCCGTTATACACGAGGGGCCCCGTGAAGTATCCAGCGCTATCTATCAGATGACAGCGAAGGCGGAAATCCGCGTGGCGTGCAGACGTAGGCGAAAGAGTTCAAGTCACAAGTGTTTTCGTCTGACGATTTTCAGCCTCTGTATTCAGAGGCTGGTACTGCTGAGTATGGCTCTATTCAATTCCGTCCATGTACACGCGTTCCATATCATTCGATGATGCGAAGATATCGCCGTCTTGCTAGAAACCGTCTGCTAGTCTTCACGCCCTTTGCCCTCTTGTGCGTCTGGCTGTTCAGGGGAACTTCGGACAATGTGTCTGAGAGGTACGGAAAACAAGTATCGATACGGCTATAAGCTTAGGGCGCTATTATGTAAACATTTGCGTCAATAAACGGAAAGTCTACATCGTTGCGTCACAAACAACGCGTAAAGATGAGGAAACAAGAGTAGATACTCCGCTCCGTTTGATTTGGGTCCGATGATGCGTGTAACAAAAGAGCAACGAATTGTTTTCCCGCTCGTTACGCTTTCTTTTCATTTGTTACGTTTAAGTGCAATGTTTTTTTTTAATTCTTGGAGGTATTTAACACTCGTTTTCTCTTGTCTTACGCAGGAAGAACACCATGGTTGACGCTGCAGTGCTTGAGAAGCTCGAAGCTGGCTTCAAGAAATTGGAGAGCTCCGACTCCAAATCCCTTCTCAAGAAGTACCTGACCAAAGAAGTTTTTGATGCCCTCAAGACCAAGAAGACCTCCTTTGGATCCACCCTTCTTGACTGCATTCAGTCTGGTGAGGACCTTTTCATTGACTCTTTCAGATTTGACCGAAATATTTCTGCAAAAGATAGTACTCTTCAAAGAAATTTAGGCTCTAAGTTTGATATTTTTAGCTCCAATTAAATCGTATTCATTTAGTATAAATTAACACACATTTTGGCTCTAAAAATTTATATTAAGAGCATTTTGGAACGCCTCCCACACATCGGAAATTGCAATTACTGATGGATATTTTACGGAAAAATCAATTACGTAACGCTTTTCATTCATTATCTTTATATTTAATCCTTTAAAATGAATAGTCTCTTTGTACACCTGGCTGTAATACTAAGTGTAGTTAATTAAACACTAGGGAAAATATTTAGGATGAGTTGGAATGGGTGATAGGTCCCACTTATTCATATGAATTATCCGTCTGTATTATTTACGGGCCGTTTAGAAAATCTTGTATCCAATTTTTCTTATAAAAACTCCTCTGGTTTGCTGGAACATAAATTTCGAAATGCATTCCAACGTCATTTTGAAGTAGGCCGTCACCCTAAAATTAACTAAAGGGTTCTAAAATAAATCTGTCAGTCAAGACTCCCGCCAAATCTCAAAAAGAAGCCCTCAAACATCCACTGATATTATCTCGCTCTTTTAGAATAAGATTCGTTCGAACGGAAGTATCCATTTAGCGTGCTTTTAATCTCCAGTTCTAATCACTTGCACTCTCATTACGAATGGCACGCCTACTCGAACCCGACTTGCGACATCTCGTGTTTGGTACGCCCCCCTAACGAAAGGCGTGGATGGTATGCGAGGTCAAAGTTGGCGTGACGAATAATTGGCTTATCAGTTTTACGATTTTTGAAAGACTTTCGCTGAAATTAATGGCTCTGAGACGAATTTTAAATACGATCATCTCAAATTTACGTTCAAAACGTATCTTCAGACTGCACGAAGAACAAATATCTAATTTTTTTATCCATAAAGTTTACGTGAGCTTATTAAAAGTACATAGGATAGCGGAGATTTTACTTAAACGATTCAAGTACAATTTGATTTGTTCCCCCTAGGATAAATATTACTATTTACAAATACTTCGTAAAAATCTCGAATATATTTGTTTTAACGGTTGTCTGTGTTTAGACTTCGAAACTATTTCTCCTGTAAAATGCAAACCTCACGCGCTTCATGAATTATTGGTTTTACCTTTCCCGTTATCTCTCGCTTCTTCTCTAACGTCTTGGCTCGTATATTTTCTCTTATACATTCTTTTGGAAGCAATTCAAACTCCTTCGTATTAATGTTTAAATTTAGCAGGTAACATCGGAGAATCGATAAGTAAGAAGGATATAAATGAATTTCTATTCCGTAGGGTCCTCTTTTCATGGAAAAAACTTCAGACCTACCTTCCAAATGAAACATCCTTCGTGGTTGAATATTTTATCAGCAACCAGCATAGCTGCTGTGATTAGGGTTTCCTGTAATTATTTCCATCTCAATTTTAGTAATTTACGTAGGGCTATTAAAAATGGATATCAGCGAGAGATACCTCGACACCTGCTGAAAGCATCTGCCCTGCGCCACACAACCAATGCTTTGGTTGTTAGAATCGAATTCAAACGGACGAACAAATGCGAGACTCGCTAACATTTGACGCGTATTCTACAGAATCTTCCGTCACGTTCTTTGTCCGATTCCTCCAAAATTTACGACGGTCATTCGTCCCATTCAAATCGACGTCCACTCCTCGTTCAATTAAAGGGACTCCCGAATGCTGGAATGGAAATTTCCCTCGCCATTTCTCACTTCATCCTCACTAGCATTCATCTCTGGCATTTCCCTCGAGAGCTGACATGATTCACGATGTTCCTTGCAGAGGGAGTCGCCCGTGAATGGGAAGTGGGTCGTTGTAAAAGGGTGAGGGAGGCATTATGAGTAATGGGGAAGATGCAGAAAAAAGGACGGTGGACTTATTGATTGTGAATGTGCGAGGCCTTCGTCCCCGAATAAAAATGCGAGGGACTTTCTTTTATATCTGCACGATATTCCTTTCTTTTTTTAATCGCGCATTTCTCTTCAATCCGTAAAATCCTCGCCGTCCTGAGCACGCCGGAATTTCCGGAGCAGTGGCTTCTGGGAATCATCGCTCGGAATCATTCGCTTAATCCAGAGGAAAGCTAAAATCGGTCTGGTTTGTTTTACTTCTCCTCGTGGACATTCTAGCTCCGGAGTTTTTGCGTCATCCGTGTGAGAGGAGCTACGGGACCGTTCCCATGTTTATTTTACGTCTCGAGAACCATCGATGGTCATTGGAAGGGTTGTGGCATCTTATGGAACAAATTCCTACAGCGGGACTGAGGCGTGGCATTCTCTGCTGCAAGTCGCGATGTTTATTAGACTTCATAGTATCAGCATAGATCTTGGAAATTGGTAGTTCCTTAATCTAGATACGGTATTGTAATTGAAAGCGTTAAGCCCTCCAGTAACTGAATTCCGATAGCCGGTCGTTCAATTCTCCTCCTGGTTCTTACCAGGATGGAATGTTTTTTTTGCAGTACGAACAGCAAAGGTGCTTATTATACGCGAATTAATTGTATGGAAGGGGAAGTCTACCGAATTATCTACCGGAAAGGATTAGATCAGGTGCACCATTCAAACGCCCCCGATGGGTCCGCCCTTGTCCCGAACTTGAAAGAGACGCGTTGTGGATGAGTCGGTTCGCGCGGTTTTTTTGTGCAGCTTGGGCAGCGGAAGGAACCGTCAAGGCGTCAGTGGTCAGAGTAGAAAAAAAGCGGGAAGGCGTGAGTTTCATGGAAGGAAAATGAGAGGCGCAGGGTTGCCATGTTTATGGACGGATGATTATGCTGTCGGAATGCCGTAGCAGACGGAATGTTAAACATTATGCGTTGGAGGGGTTCCCGTTGTGCAGAATCGGTATTCGTGGGTGATAGCTGATGCAATGCGTAGAATGATCGAGCTGTTGTAGTAGAAAATATTTATGGGCGAATACTATCAAGGGTAAAGAAGGATCATTATCCTTAGTCGAAATCAAAGTTTTGGATTTCGATGGTTATTTTACTTCCGGAAGCTTTTTCAGATGCGTCGTAACTGCGTATCAACTGGGATGGATTTCAGAATATTACCAAGCAATGGAAGCTTCCCGAAGGTATCATGTCGATAGTATTGCTTTCATATCTTCTGTTGTAGTGAATTACGTGATAAGCTGCTCGTGGGCTGTACGACGTAATAAGTATCCACTCGTGTTATCATATTTCCTCTGCGTATGATTTTAGATATCTTTGCCCAATTTGAAAGAACTCCCTGCTTTTTGTAATGTTCCGTATTAATGAATGCGGTTTGGCCATGTCCTCCGCTTTACCGCAAAACTAAGGGAGTTAATTATCCCAGCGAAACTCGCGCAGTTCTCTTCTTATAAACGTTGCTTCATTATAAAACTACGTTTCGAGTTAATATAAACCCCTGAAGTTTAATTTTTCGTCACGGTCATTCTCATTAGTATACTTTCTGTTGTTCTGAATGTTTTCTTTTCCTCTGATGTCACAATTCTCGCTAAACGCTTCCATGTTATACTTCCTGAGCGTCATTTCCCTTCGTTTGTCCTTCGACCGCCGGATTTTGGCGCCTCTCCAATCGATTCATAAGCAGCGGATTCCTTGATTGTTGAACTCGTTCGATGACATAATGGTCGATTTGATGAGTAAACCACTCGTTTTCATGGGAATGAGCGATTCCCCTGGTATTTTCAGATTTAAATATTTTCCAAATATGCCTCTGTCACATATGATTTCCAAATGTGCTCTTGTAACATGTTATTTCTTTGTATCGAAATTTCACTCGCATAATCTAAACAAGGTTTAGTATTCATTTTTGGAGCACTCACGCGGTAGTAAATAGGATGCTGAAAATTTTAAGTTGTTAAAATGAATGGATGCTAGTAATTCGTACCATAACTGTTTGAAATATCATAATTCTAAATTGTCTAGAAATAGTTGCAGCATTAGTAATTTGCACATTCCTGCCGAAAGTGAATTTTCGAATTTAATTTTACTGTCTTTTTATTGAATGCATTGAAATCGTTTTTATGCTTTTCTTTCTTAAATGAAGTGTTTTAATAATTTCTTCAATTTCCGTTGCGCCAGTTATATTAGAAAAGCTTGTGGCATCTGTCTCCCCCCTCTTTAATCCTATAATTTTCCAGATACAATAAACAGAATTATATTCAAACCGGCTTTTGGTTATATCTCTAGAAATACTTAAGTTTATGAATTTTCATGATATATTTTAGGATCTGCAAAATTCCCACGTACATCTTGGTATAGATTACGTAAAATCTCTCAGACTGTCGCTAAATCTCTGTAAGGTCATAGACCTCTTCCTCTAGCGTCGTGTAATCGGAACACACGCTGGTTTCAGGTAACGTGGTTAAGATCTGCATTCCTCGGCGAGGTCTCTCCCCGTCTTCTCACCCAGACTTGCTCTTCATCTCCCTCTTTCTTGCATCTCCCTTTTCACTTTAATACGCCCACCTGAGTTTCCTTTGAGAACGCGTCCGCACGTTTGCCTTTGCCAGTATTCCTCTGCCATTGCCCTGCCTCTCCACCCCCACTTCCCAGAATCCTTTGCGTGCCAATGATCGATCCTTGTTAGAAAAGGTCCGGAGTCCGCTGCAGGAATTGTGGAATTTTCATTTTACATCCCTATTGGGTTGAATTTGCATTCTATGTCCTGGACTTATATCGCGGGTATGAGATCGGTATTTCATGTGAAAGTAATGAAAGTTTGAATTAAAATTGCTTCGGGTATAAGGTCTTGATTTTAGTGGTGTGGAATACTTTACATCAAGAGTGCGTCGTATTTTTACTCGCACGTGCTGAGAATAAATTAATATTTTTAATGTTCTCTTCTGTCTACTCCAAGAAGAGTTGTCGAGGCATCAATTAGTCTTATGTGACGTTAATACTTGCTTACGGAGAGCAAAAATAGTTCAGTATGAAGCTCGTGGGTGCAACTGTGGTAATTTGATTATCTGCGGAGGTCTAACCGAAGCGTGTGAGATGTATCTTTCAAAGAATTAAATCGGAGTATTCTAATTGTGGGGAATTAAAGCTTCACTTGAAATGCTAACAATATTTAATCAGAGAAAGATGATTAGAACTTACGTGTCCGGTTTTATTCTACAAAATTTAAACTAATAGAATAAAGGACTTAGTCTTATATAACAAAAGAATTAAAATTCTCTTGTTGTAACACTAATTTGTTTATTGTTACTCATTTTTTTAGTCTTAGTTATCATGATTTCTCACCTATGAAGTTTATTTTAGGGTACCACCCCATGCAATTGTAATCCATTTTTTTTAGATTCACAATTCAAAAATAGTCGCATCGAATAATTCTTCCCAAAGACTTCTATAAGAGGGTGAGACTTATGCGTACAAATTTTCTATACATCGACGCATCTTTTCTTCTATCAATGGTTTCGGGTTGAATATAAATGTAATGTATTGTGAATAAGCCATTTTTCTGCCGGTCCTGGAATAATTTCCCGTATCTGACCAATCAGACTTCACTTTCAAGCAGATGAACGCCGAATGAATCTCAATTGAAATGCAAGCGCCGCCATTGCGTACGTGAAGGGAAATCTCGCGCTAAGAAATTAAGTTCATCCCCACGCCACGTGGCGGCTCGTAGGCAATGTACTTGCATGCAAATAAGCGTTGGAAGGGTATGTCAAAGTGTTTGATTAATGGTACTTTCTTCATGCGTTCGGCACGATCGACGTGGTTGAAATGGCTCGTTATGACAATTCCACGCGTTGTGAAAAGACGCTCCCCTCGCTTTGACTCGGTTCGACATTTCTGCAGTTCACTCCTCCAATTGTTTCTGCAAACAACCCGACTCGAAAGGTATCGTGCCTGTCATAAAGTGGTTGACAGCAACAGTCATTTTATGCCGTTTTATACGTTTTTCGAGCGCTTAGGTATTTTCATGTTGAGATTGTTTAGTAATTTTAAGGATCGAAATAGTAGTATTTCTGATAGGAAACGCTGTACCAATCATGGTTTCATATCCACAGAGAAAAACGTTGTTATAATAAATGATGGAAAGAGTACATTCCCGTCTAAGATTTATTTATTCAAGAATTTTTCAACGGACACGTATAAATCGAAGTTTTCTTTGAATTGTAAAAAAAGCTCTCAGACTGCGTGAGTTGTTTTATCAGAGTCTGATTTCCACTATTTTTGAGCACATCGATCGCTTCTGATTTTCTTGATTCGGTTATGAGATTTTCTTTGGCTCGTTTCCTTCCACTCAGAACCCCTACCAGCCTGAATATTTCAACGCCCCAGGGCGAAAATAACTAAGAATATCATAGTGTAAAGATACAACGGAAAGGCTGAGATATTTGTCTAAGAAATCACATTCTATGACGACAGTTTTCTTATTTTAAAAATGTAACTTTCCACGAATAAAATATTTTTTGGCTACTGTTCAGCATCCTACGCTCTGCTGGTACTTGGTTTAAATGATAGTGTAGAAGCGCCTCTTCCCGAGTTTTTCTTTCCCCCTTAGAGTCTTCGCCCTAATGGCGAGGGCAAAAGGGTCATATTCCGGCTGGTTCTTGAAGGCATTCTTGTCTCGCGAGTGGAGGCTGTGAGAAAGACATGCAGATTCAACGCAGTCCGTTGAACCAGGGTAGAAGAGCTATTCACACAATTTTCTTATGGGAAGACTTCGATGCTCGGAAATATTGGCTTGGAATGATTTACGAACCTCAGGCGTTACCTCTCTAGTCATAGTACATTGAATCAAACTAACTGAACCTTGAATAATGTTAAGTTCCTTGGTATTTTGATGTCTTTTCTCGCATTGAGTTTTAGATTAATTTGATTTCATTATACCGCATAAAGTGCATAAACGTAATCTTATGCTAAAAATAGTTTTGGAATAAACTTTATAGCTACATTCGCTTATTAGTGTAAAGGAATCATTTCAATCATCATTATTACCATAAACATTGGTAGATGCTGTATTTCATTCGTAATTTTTATTTTAGAACGATTTAATCAAAGATATTAACACCAATTGTCGAAATAAAACCTGACAAACATTTACATTGTTGAGAATGTTCACATCGTGCTGTATTTGTACCGATGCGTATATCGGCGTTTTCCCGCGAATAGATTTAAGAGAAATTTGGCAACACAGTCATAGATTGTATGCTGATTTCATCTCCACTCTTTCTGAACGAGACTATCGTGTAAGAACTTAACGGTGGCGACAAACACTGTCGTCCAATTATTTCAAACCTATCAGATGTTTTTCCACCCTCACACCTTATATCAGGGAATGAATAAAAATTTAACGCGTTTTTCTGAATGATGGTATGAATTCTTTGTTTAATAATCGTGGTATTGTAGCACATGTATGGAATCGTAATAAATTCAGATTTCGTGCTTTTAAATATCACTCTTGTACTAAAATTGTTCACATATAAACCATTTTTTAGCTTCAATAAAAATAACTGTAGTTACCTGTCTTTCATGGTTCACAAAGATTCATTTTCCAATTAGTCCTGAATGAAAGACTTAAAATCTAAAACCTTAATAATTTTTATTTCATTTAAAATAAAAATGTTAGTATGTGAATTGGTTGCACCCATAACTCCAAAATTGTTTTGAAATGCGTAAATTCTATTTGATATCAACAACATAGTTTCTTCATCTAATCGAATGACGATTATTATTAAATATGCATTTTATATTTTAAAAATAGTCCATTTACAATTAAAATATATTGTTTATAGTATTATTCTAGAACTTAATCGTGAATTCTCTTGAATAGAAATTTAATGTTTTTTTTGTAATCAAAGTAATTTCTGACTAATTTTTTATTTCAATCTCCATAGGTGTTGAGAACTTAGATTCCGGTGTTGGTATCTATGCCCCAGATGCCGAAGCTTACACCGTGTTTGCTGATCTCTTTGACCCCATCATTGAAGACTACCACACGGGATTCAAGAAGACCGACAAGCACCCACCTAAGAACTGGGGAGATGTTGACACCCTTGGAAATCTTGACCCTGCTGTAAGTTACTTTTGTAATTGAACAAACACTTCATATTAGCTGAAAACATGTTGGAATCCTACATTCTTAGTTCCTATGTTTCTAAGTTCTTAATGACCAGCTTGAAAGTAAAAATTCAAAATTTAATAACAGTTTGAATTGAATTTTTCTGATTATCTTATGTTAGAAGTGAAGTGTGTAAAAATATAATTGTAACCTTATCTTGTAATTTTCTTATTTCATATCTAATTTTATAATTCTGCATAGATTTTTATATTTCTTAATCATAGGGAGTTTTTTCTGATAATGTATGAAGCATATTGTTTCCTAAGTAATTTTTTATGAGTTCTACTATCATTTAGCTGTTTATGACAAGTTTTATATTCATGAAGAAAATGAAGTTTCTTAAAAATCTTAAATTCAATGTGATTCCTTCTTTCAATAGGGAGAATTCGTCATCTCCACCCGTGTCCGTTGTGGCCGCTCCATGGAAGGCTATCCCTTCAACCCCTGCCTGACTGAGGCCCAGTACAAAGAGATGGAGGAGAAGGTTTCTTCCACCCTTAATGGACTCGCTGGAGAACTTAAGGGTAACTTCTATCCCCTTACTGGAATGACCAAGGAAGTCCAGCAGAAGCTTATTGATGATCACTTCCTCTTCAAGGAGGGTGACCGCTTCTTGCAGGTAATATTGTCTTTAATATCCGAAAAATTTTCTTCCAGCTATTTTAAGAATTTTTTATTAAAAATGACAAGGATAATGAGTGAGCATATTCATTGTAAGTTTGTTCATGAAATTGGGATATGCAGCATTTTAGTTTTTCAACTTTAAATGGGAATACTATTCCCTATAAATGGCCTCATTAGACTTTGTATTTAATGTTTATTGTATCTTAAATGATCCTAATTTTAGATTTTGTGTTTTAAGTAAAGAAATAACTATTTTCAATATCCTTTAAAGTAACTTGCTCTTAGTTAGTAATTGAAGAACATGCAAACTAAACTTCTATCCAGAGGTACATTAGTTGTATGATAAAAATGTATGTATCCAAAAATATGCAGTGGAGACTGTTAAAACATAAGAATGCAATTTCCTTAATGAGCATATAACTTTTAGATTAGTGATTCTAATCAGACTTTCCCTGTGTCTTTCAGGCTGCCAATGCTTGCCGCTTCTGGCCAACTGGGCGAGGCATCTACCACAATGAAAACAAAACCTTCTTGGTGTGGTGCAATGAGGAAGATCACCTTCGTATTATTTCCATGCAGATGGGAGGTGACCTTGGACAGGTCTACCGCCGACTAGTCACTGCCGTCAATGACGTTGAGAAGAGAATCCCATTCTCCCACCACGACCGTCTTGGTTTCCTTACCTTCTGCCCCACCAACTTGGGAACCACAGTTCGTGCATCTGTGCACATCAAGCTCCCTAAGTTGGCTGCCAACAAGGCTAAGCTGGAAGAAGTCGCTGCAAAGTTCAACTTGCAGGTAAAGATTAGTATTCGAACGTTGAAAATACATTCCCATTACCTTTGCATTAGGAGTTTGCAAAGTATATTAGGGTATTAGTAAGATTCTCTCTCATTTGCTTTCTTTGCTAGTATTCCCTTAACAACAGTTGTAGACTTGAATATACTTGAAAAATGAGTCATAAGAAAATTATCTCGATTGAATTATGGAGCCATTTAACTGCCCTTGTTAAAATTACATTAAAAATCATTATGCTGGAAAGTCTATGAACTAAGTATGCTCTTTTTCAATAGTCTATTCCTTAGAAATTATCCACAAGCTAGATATTCATATTGTTAATACTGATTTGTTTCTTTAGCTGAGATATATCAGAGTACTCAAATTGTTTACTTATCTTCAGGTCCGTGGCACACGAGGTGAACACACTGAAGCAGAAGGTGGTGTGTATGATATTTCCAACAAGAGGCGCATGGGTCTCACTGAATACGAAGCCGTCAAGGAAATGAACGACGGAATCTTGGAGATGATCAAGATGGAGAAGGAATTGTAAAGAGGTCAAAGTGGCCTACATCCAGCCTCCCCTACCCAGGGCTGGCTCATGGCTAGCTGGTGCCCTGAGCCTGCTCCTCTCTGGCGCCCTTCCATGCTTTCATCGAAAAACTTGAAAGAGGGTTTCAGTTAAAAAAATAAAAAATTTATATTCATTTTCTTAATTTTATTAAAACATCACTACAGAGATCCAATTTATATGGTTTTATTTTACTTATTCTTTTCATTATAACCTTCATTCGTCAAGTGGAATTCAACTAAATGATTTTATAATTCAATTGGAATCCCAAGCTTTCATTATATTCTATACATGAGGTGGCTGATTCACCTTCCATATTAGAAAAAGGAAATGCTTAACTTAATCATTTAAATAATATTAGCTGCATAAATCGGTTGAATATGTGCATGGCTGTCTTCTATGGAATGCTAAATGCAAATTACATTATCTACAGAAATGAGAAAGACTGAATCTTATAGATTGAAGCACTTTTCTTCGAAGAAAATTCTAGATATCCCTAATCTTAAAACTGGAAGATATTTGGGTCCAATTATTTTTAGTGCTAAACTTTCTTTGTAGAATGGAAAGTTTATGAGAGAACTCTAGTATTGGAAATCTTGCAGGATGGTCTCAATCAGATTTTCTAGAATGCAAAGCTGTAGTAAGTCATCTGTAACAAAGGGATATTGATATTAGACATCGTTTTTAAGTTGAATTTGGTAAAATTCTGAATATATTAAGTACATATATAAGGGGAAGAACTTACTGGTTTTAACAGATTGTTCATAACACTTAACATGTTGTAATTTTTCAAACTTCTTCATGGAATCCTGGATTATGAACCTACTAATACATTGGTTTCTATGTGGCTCATCATAAACATTACTTTCATCAATTCATTTTCTACTGTCTCTTACTTTTAAATAAAAATTATATGGGGAGAATCATGATGAAATGAGTAATTAAATTGATACTTTATCTAGTAATCAGTATTTGATGTCAGCCATGGCCATATAGCTTTGAAAGTATTGTTTTGGAAGACCAAATCATAAATGGAGAATCATTCCAAGAGGTGTGAGAGTTCTAAAAAAGTTATCAAAAAAGCTTAGGGTGCTTTATCTGAAGATGCAAAAAGAGAGCCTTTTATAGTAATGAAACGGTGTAATTAATGCATTCATTAAAGGGAACTTATCATAGAGAAATAGTCAGCTCAATGTTGATTGTATTAGGATAGTTGTACTAAATAACTGCAGCTCCAAAAACTTAACTGTCAGTCATGCAGAAAGTTTGAACTACTCTTGAAGAAGACTTGGAGAGAAATGGGGGTACCTGAAAGGTATCATTGCCTTCAGTTCTATAGAATGTCTACATAGGGATGTGTAATACCAGGTTTTGGGCATCATTTATATTATATTGAATGCCCCACGTCGTCTGAAACAATTGAGCTTAGACTTTTCTACGAAGGCTATAGAAGATTGGGACTATCTGTTACTGAAGAAAAATCTTAAAGCTTCTAGTCACTAATGACTGAAAATGCAGTTTTCTGAGTAAGAATGTTCTAATATACATTAAAAATTCTACTCTGTTCTCAGAGAATTGATATCTGAGAAAAATGTCTCAAAAATTGAACAAATATTGTTGCTGATATATATTCCATAAGTACTAGACAAGTCCATAATAAATGAAGTATTAATTACTAATATCTGTATTATTTTCTACTAATCTAATGAATATGAGATTAGTTCAGAGGGTACTCAAAAGTGTTGGTTTGATGACTAATAGTTAAACCAATTTTTCATCCTTAAATGTGATTAATTATTGAGTTAAAAAGTATAAACATAGAACATGAAATTAATTAAATACAAGACCTAAGTTTGGATAGATTTAAGTTGACTGTTGTGAGTAAGAGAGGCTAATATAATCCATGAATTTCATAAATTAAACCTGGGGAAGGGAAACTAGTGAGTGTAAGATATGTTGTTCGACATACATGATTGTCTCCTTGAAGTAGGGAACCAGTTAAGATTTTTTATTTCATCGCTACCTGATAATATTACAAATGATTCAAATTAAAAATGGTTATTGTAATCCCACCGTAAATAGAAAGGAAAATTAAATTTGGTGAAATATGTTTAGAATTAGATAAAAGGATTAACTACTTGTTAAGAACTTAGAAGAATTTTGTCAATAATCTTTAATTTACCCTTCAATTACATGAACAGTGTGTATAAGTATCATCTATAATAAACAGTGATAGGAGAATAATATATCCCAGTAAAAACAGATCAATCTGCAAGATATAAATTATGAACATTTGAATTATAATTTTAATATATATTTATAAACAAAATTGTCTTCACTTAGTATTTTAAAGAAGATACATAACATAATTTATACATTGTGGAGAATGGTTCCATCAGGCATGTGGGTTAAACCACATGCCTGATGAAAAAACAACAACTTACCTTAATCAGGCCTATGATGGTGAGCAATCTTTGCACTCAGAGCAATCAGTTCTACAAACACCAAGACAGAAAGGTAATTCCTATATTTTTTCTGCATGTAAGCTAGACTGTCCTAAATATTCAAAATCTTTCCTCTCTACCAGCAATTAAGAACTATAACTTCCAAAACCTCAAAAAAATCATTCTTATATGAATGTAGACTAACCAGCAGCGCTGCTCGAGCACAAACGGTTACCTAAATCAACCCTCTCTTCCTATTCTTGCTTGGATCTTCCTCTTTCATTATGCTTCTATGAAATTTGTGTTAGTTTTAAATACATATTTGAGATATTCGATCCATATTGTATTTTGATTAGTTAGTAATGTCTTAAAATCTTTCTCATCATTTCTTTTATCTTATAATTAATATTCTTATACTTGCAATTTATTTTAAACAGCAACTCCTCATAATTTTTTAAATTTTTCCTCATCACATTTTCCTTACTTTTGGGTTGAATTCCAGAGGAATATATCTATTCTCAATTCCAGCATTGATAAATACATGTGAATGGGAGCGTTAATTGAATGATGAAACCAGCAAAATACAGACCATAGAAACATTTTGAAAAACTTCTGTCTTTTCTATCAATTAGAAAAGATAAAATAAGAATATATTGGAAAAGAATGGTGTATAGATACCACTAAGCAAAAATAATTGCAAAAAAGTTGCCAACTCTGAAAGCCAGGGCTTGATGATATTTCATACGAGCTGAGTGGATCATTTTATACTCACTGAAAGAAGAATGAAAGAAAATTGTTTTCTTGATCAAAAACTAAGTAAAATTTTTGCTAGATGAATCTATACTGTACCTAACATGTCAACAGTTCTCAATTAGGAATGATGGATCCTCAAGTTTCCAATAAGATATCTACTTATTTCAAAATATCTATAAATTTGAAACAATAATAATAAAAATAATCTTAATTCCATTATTATATCTTTAATGTTTGTTTTAGGATGCTTTACAAAGAGAGAAATACAATTATAAACAACACAAGAGAAAAGGGACAGTATTTTTGTCTAAAAAGAAGCATTTTGAAGTAAAGAGTTCAAGGGTTGGTTAATTAAGGCTAAATGTTATTTCTGCAGAAGGATAATAAAGGAAATGTTAATGGAAAGGATAGTCTTACACAATGAAAATTCATATTTTTTAAACATTTTCTACAAAATCATATTATTATCTTTTAGAAAAATACATGGAATTATCAGAGATAGAAAACTAAATAAAATGTTGAGCATCTGTACAGATATCAATTATGTATACATAGCAAAGGCTGTAAAGAATTGTTTAACATAAATTATCAACTCTTGTTAGTAAACAAACAAATAAATAATTATACATAATAACACAAACACATAGTGCACATTTAAACTGTTACATGAATATGAAAGTGAATAAGAAGTATGTAAAGTTACATATTTAAAGAAATAGAATATTTTTGTGCCAAATTTCTTGCTGAGATTTTAACACTTCAATTAAGGTATTTTAATGTGTTATAATGGTTTTTTATAGTGGTTAGATGAAATTGTTACAAAATATTTGATTATTATTCATATAAATATCAATATATTCCTTTTAACTTTATAAATATATATGCATATTCAACATTATAAGATACGTACAGTACGATCAGTACTAAATAAATCAAAGAGTGAAATTTTATTTAAGTGTGGAGTGGTTTATAAATTTCAACTGTTTATGGTCATTATGTGCATATCAGTATCAGTCAACAGTGAAAGAGCAACTATAATATTTTACATATTACTCAGGAAGAAGATCTCTTATAAGATTTTTTGCAACTGATTTGCTAAAGTGCATTTCAAGAGAGTCGTCTCCCTCATCATCCCATTCGTCAACTTCATCGCTTTCGTCCTGTCTATCAGAAAAAGGTGACCCCGCTGTCTTAACGTCACTTTCAAGAAGGAACGTTTTGTTTATTGTCAGTATTCCGCCATCGTCCTCATTAGCTGTCTCATTCGTCTCGTCATGTTCTTTGGATTCCTTTTCGGCTTCTTTCTCTATTTCTTCCAGAGCAGTCTTAAGATCTACACCCTAAAATTATACAACTCATTTATCAGATAATAAGAACAAATGAATTTATCTGACTGAATCAATAAATAAGAGTAACTGTACAAGTGGTCTGCTAACATACTTTCCTATGTTCTCGAAGAAGGCGCAGCATCTTAGACACTGTTTCAATAGGTACATTTTCACATAATTTTTTACCATGTCTTAGTAGGAGTTCACGTGCAAAACTTTGTAAGTTTGACGACTCATTAAAATTTCTTATTGGCATAACACGGCGTCTTAGTACACCAGTAGAAAATAAATCGCCTGACTTCTTTTCATAAACGTAAACAAGGGCTGGTGGACTGAATCTTATGCCAACTCTTAATGGCACAATTGAAACTTTCGTTTCATTAGACATATTTATGATAGTTTGATTTAAAACTTGTATTTAGAATATTTTCGTTTTAATGATATTTTATGAGTAGATTTCCTAGCTATACTTCCATTCTACAGTAACATACTCCTCTAGGTCCTCATATAATTCCAGTTTCAAACACACGCTAAACAAGACGTGAACAGATATGAAAATTGATTTTCGTGCGTTGTTTGTTGTCGACGATTATGAAAATTCCCGAGGTACTATATATTTATGTTATTCTCTTGAGGAAGGGAACTCGTGTATTACTTAATTATTGAGAATGTTGCCATTGCATCGTAAAGTATTTTCGAAAAATACTAACTTTAGGCTTCACTAATCAAATTTAAAAATTATAAAATATAGTTACTTCCTTGCGATCCTCAAATTTTATATCTCGGAGTTAATGAATCGCTTAAGTTCCGTTCGTGATTATTACCTAACCTCTCGATATTTTACGTGTTCACCGTATGGTAAAACGTTATCACCTCATTTAGAGTTGATGGCAGTTTTCTGAAAAGTTATCATCCGAGGCATGGTTTTGATGTTGAATTGGTTAACAGAATGTTATTCGAAGGGCGAACTGAAGTTGAATTACAAGAAATTCTCCTGTACAGTGCAAGACATGGAGACATTCCTATGGTTCAGGAGTTACTCAATGCCAAAAAAGAGGGGAAGATAACTTTAGACATAAGTTGCAAAGGTAAATACTTCACTTTTAATGTATACTTAGTCAGAGATTCAATTCATTTCACGTCTAGATGTTTTGTTCGTTTGTGCGATGTTTTCATATGGAAGTTTTTGACTTGTTCTGTCAACTATATTTCCATTTTAAAAGAGATATTTCTGTATATCGTAAAAGAGATTCACCGGAAGGATGTATATAACTGGGCGTGTCTTCGTCCACTCCTATTTGAGTCATCAGTGAGAGATTTTTAACTCGTTAATTATTTTCAAATCAAGGATATTTATAATTGTGTGTATGCTTCGAGTTTGATTCCTCATTTCTATATGCCCTTCGCTGGTTAAAACATTACAGTTCAATTTAGATTGATTATTTGACTTTTCAATAATCCCCTCACTATTCTGCTTTTAGGAAGGAATAAAAGTAATTTTGGCTGGACTCCTTTGCACCTTGCATCGTATTTTGGCCATCTGACAGTAGTAGAACTGCTCCTGGATCATGGAGCAGACATCAATGCCATCAATGATGCTGGTGATACATCTCTGCATAAGGCTGCATTTATTGGCAGAGAGGTGATTTTTCCTGTTTCTTGAGTTAATATTTTCTATATTTATTTTTGCTTGTAGAGATTATAGGTCTCTGTTTTAAGCAGAAGCAAAACCCTTTTTTATACTCCTTCATAAGCATCATACAGCATGTTGAAAGACATAAGATTATTAAACCTGGAGAGGTGATGCTTTAAGTAGTTAATTTTCTCAAAATAGATGATACAAGGTTTTTTATAAGTATTATAGTACTTCCACCTTAAGGATTGAGTTTACTTCATTTTACATATTAAAATTGGACTAGTAGACAGCTATTTGATACTAATACTGTGATGCACTGCAAAATATTTATTTTAATGTTAAAATATTTTATATGCATTTGCATATGCTTGAAAAATGTCCTTAAGTAAAAATTAAATAATATAAAATAATTCAGCTTTGAAAATAACGTAACTGGTTGTTTCAGATCAGGATATTTTTATATACTAATATTATTACATACTATAATATTATTATATATTTTATTAGTTAATAAGCCTAAATAAACAGTCAAATTTATTTTTCTTTTGAGAAATATGAGAATAGATTCCCAAATGCATTAATGTTTTTAAATTAAAAGAGTTTTATTTAGGTAACAGTATTGAATTATCTTTACAAATGAAATTTCTAATATATCTTTTTATGATACAAAGTATGTGTATAATAATTGCACAGCCACCAAATCATCTCATGCTGCAGTTGAAGAATGATATACAAACAATTTATTTTTACTGTTGTTTTTGTGATCAGAAATAAATGTTAATTTTAATTGCAGGATCTGGTCTTAGTTTTGTTGGGCCGTGGTGCTGACGTGAGTGTTACAAATGGGGAAGGTCTTACTCCTCGTGAAGTTGGGAGGGACCCAGAAGTGTGCAAATTGCTGGCTGCAGCAGAAACAACTGAGATTAGACGGAGGGAAGAGGCCTTTCTTGCAGCTGCCAGACAAGGGGACCTCAAAACTGTTGCTTCAATGGTTAGTTGTTATATATATATAATTGGCTTAAAGTCGTCTCCTAAGGTGATAACTGGTATTTAATAAGTTAAATTGATATAAATAAGTTTTTGAGTACAAAAGTAAGATTACTGTGTTAGATATTAATTATAATAGGAGTCATTTTAAGTCAAGTTCATTGCTAGTATTTGATATTACCCTTTTGTTATCACAGCTCAAGAGTGATAAACCTCCCAACATAAACTGTGCTGATGCCCAAGGGAATACAAGTTTACATTGTGCTTCTTATAGAGGTCATAAAGAGGTTGCAGTACTCCTCCTACAAAATGGTACTGATACTTCCATTAGAAATAATCGAGGTAAGTGTATACTTAATTTTTGGCTGAAAAATTTTATCTACCATCATGCTCACTTTAAGATTTAAGTATTTAATCATATTTTTGAACCCAGATGAACGTTTCATTATTAATGCTTTATAAATCTCTGGATACGTAAATTATCCCATCATAATGTGTAATTGGCTTTAAAATTTAAGCTGTGAAAAGATTAGATACTTAAAGTATTAACAAGAGATGCATAAACATTTATTGCAATAACAATAAGTTAAATTTACTAATATAGGAAAGAATGAAACTTCTTAATTAGTAATGAATACGATTTTAAGTTCAGTTGATGTACTTGAATGCACTTTATCAAAAAATTTTGAACTTTTACAAGTATGACTTATGGAAGTTCTCTTGAAATAGCATCTCTTTATATGCTGATTCATTTGCTGAACTTTTATCTTCCAGTATGTATCTTTTTTTAAATTTATTTTTGGTTTGAATTTGGGATTGAAGAAATAAGAAGTAATTTAAAAATCCTTCTTTAGCCTATTGATTAAGAGAGGTAAATCTGGAATCTTTCTCTTCAATTCTCTTTCTCTGAAGTCTTCAATTGTGAATTTCTATAATTTTATAGGTCAAACAGCCGTAGAAATGGCTAGAGATTCTCAAATGCGCCAAGTATTGTGTGTGCAGCCCCTCCGTCAATTACAAAAAACAGCAACTCGATTTGAGGGGCAGTTGCTGAAGCGGTCACGGTTCCTCGGTTGGAAAGCCATATGGGTGAGAATGAGTCACAGAATATTGTCTATGAATGAATATGGAACAAAAGTTATGAGCATACATTTTCTCTTATAATATTAATTTTTCATACTTAGTATTTCAAATGCAAATGTTGACTTACAGGCAGTTCTTGAAAGAGGAGTGCTCACGTATTACAGTTCCCGTGCAGATGCATGGTCGGGATCAAAAAGGCGAGGGTGCAAATGCCTTGATTCAGGAGCGCGGGTTATCCTTCCTCTTGAAGAATCTCATGATTCTTCTACATTCTGTTTCCGGTTTTCCGATGGCACTATGCATAGGCTGAGTGTTCTTGATTCTGGAGAAAGCACTGAAGTTAGTCGGCAGGTGAGAAGATTATAGCGTTTATCGTGTTTGTTAAACTTGTTTGAGTCATTCGTAAATTATTGTTTTATTAATGTTAAAGCATGAAAGATTACATATTTGGCTATATTTTTCAATTCTATAAACATTTCTGTTTATTTCCATTTGCACATTATAAGTTTTTAAATAATTTACTGTTTGTTGTTTGTTGTTTCATACTTTATAAGTATGAAAGACATTTGATAAATATCAAATAAACTTGTTCCTAATGTAATCAAGATATTCAGAATTATCTGTGTTTATGACACTGATCAAAATTCCTCTAAGAATATTTGTTTTTAAAGTAATTATTCTATGTATCAGTGATACTTGATGTTATTAAAATTCCTTTTTTCTAGAAATGGGTGAATGCATTCCAGGAACATGTAGCCTTTAGCTCGCATTATTTGAGCCAAGGTCAAGTTCTATATGATAGTGATGAAGAAGAGGGTGATATTAAACCTCTTGGATCAATGGAGGTAGGTTTTCTGTTGTAAATAGGATATCATTGTTTTAATCATCTGATGATTAAGTTTTATCAGAAACATTTTTTTGCAAGTGTAAAGGTCTGAAGTTACTTTTTCAAATAAATTAAATAATAAAAAATTATTATTATAATATTATTTGAATTCAATGAGAGATGGATACTTAGCTCTGTTCAAATGAAAACATGAAAATTATTTGCCTATAATGCCCTTTTTTGATTGATATTGATATCATTATGTATGATGGTATTTGATTATTTTTCTCCACTCTGAGTTATTCTTTTTGTTTGCTAGGATTCTCTTCAAACTGCAGGTGCTCATCATCAAATGTTACAGCAACAGCTACAGGAGGTCACATCTGCTGTAGAAGGACTTTCCCCCAGTCATTGGGAAACACTCAATAATTGTGATGTAGCTGTTGGCACATTATCTATGTTGAAGGTAAGTAAACATTGTTTATATTATTTAGTTTAAATTATTCTTTCTTTCTCTGAAGTTTAATGCTAAATAGTTCTCTCATTGTTCATTCACATTTTTTAAATAATAAGTAGAATATTGTTCTAGCAATTGTGACTTCTTTCATCATAGTTTTATTATCTTTATGACTTATTGATAAAACCCCATAGGCATAAACCCAGTTATTGATGTAGAAAATTAGGGTTACTATACTTCAAGCTACAGAAAAGGTAATTTTTTATAACTTGCCTTGTAATTGTAAATTGTAATGCTCACACAGCTTTTTTACTGTTTATACCAACACAAGATTCAGAATTATAATGAAAGAATGAAATTTTAGAACATATCTTGTAATTAATTCTTTAAATTTCTTTAGTAACTCTTTTCGTTTTGAAAAACAATGACTTTTAGTTCTGGAGGTTTTATAGTCCTAAATTGTATAGACATTGTAAAAGATTGAAGATTTTTTAAAACAATAAGCTGTTTTTCCACAAATTTCACTAAAAATGATTATTCAAGGAAAAGGATATTTTAAACAGATTTATTTATATTTTTATGTATTTTCAGTGTTTAATAAATTATTTCACCTTGTAGTAAAATTGTAGTAAAATTTTTACTGTCGTTGTCTTGATTTCACAAAATGTCTCTAAATTTTATTAAACACTTTGGAAGACTATCTGTATAATGTTGCATCATCCATAAATGAAATAGAATTCTCTTTTTATTTAAATACTATTTATTATAACTTTGATGTTGGCCCTATTTTGTGAAGCAGTTCAAGGAAAGAATAGCCATGGTAATGAAAAACTTTTATGCATGTAAATTCAGTAGAGTAATTCATGTATTAGTAGCCTTATAAATTTAGTGGCTTGCATTCATTATTAATATAGATCATTTTTCAAATTCACCAAATAAGATCTGCAGTAATTAAGGGCATCTCATGGCAACTAATCAGTGATAGAACTAGTGGCTGGGAATGCTGAGTAGATCCTAGTCATAGTTCATGGATAAGCAATTTGGACACTCATGCTTCTAAGTATCTGCTAATGGTTGCTAAGGACACTTTCAAGAAAAAGCCTATCTTTTATCAATCTAGTTTACGAAATGGAAGTTTTTCTGGCCATGATTGAAATTAATAATGTTAAAAATTTTTGGATGTTATTGGATGGATGGAGCAATGGAGCTGTCATGCTTTTGATAACTTTTGTTGAGACTTACATAGACTGGATTGCAGTAGTTAGTTTAAACATTAAATATTTTGTTTTGTGACTATTCCTTACAATTATGACCCATGAAAATAATTCTTTATTTATTCCAGAAATTTTCAACCTTGTCAGAAACAGCAACAAACATGATGTCTTCCTTAAGTCACTGCCTTACACTTTTCCAGCAACAGGAAGAGGTTAGTCATAATAATTAATATTCTTAATTAATTAATATCCTTATAATTTGCATCATACTTCTGCAACAATACTTTCTGAATTTGCAATGTATAATGTTTTTGATGTTGAAGCAGTGTTGATTGCTCACATTCTGTATTTTGAATATAGGTCCGTATGCTACAAGTGAGGCAGGAGCAAGAAAAATGTCGTGTATTGGAAGAAGCCCTTCATGTTCTGGCCAAAGAGCACCATGAACTAGAGCAATCTGTTGGAGCTTCTCACCCTCCTTCACCTCGCTCAGTTAGATCTGCAACTCCCCTCCACTTAGATAGATCTGTATCTCGCCAGTCACATAGACACAGACGTAGCCCTCGCTTTTATGATACTTCAGATGATGAGTTTTATGATGCCTTCGATGCAGGTAAGAGATTATATTATAATCTTGAAAGTTGTGATTTTCATTTTTAGTTATCTTTAGATTTAATAATCTTATTTTAGGAGGTAGTGCACATGGGTTATGTTTTGATGATTGCAATTTAAGCATAGAAGAAAGATAAGGTTAAATTTTGGTCTTAAGTAATCCTTTTTAATGTTTTAAGGGTGTTTGTATCTATAATATTGCAAGTTTTAAACCTTAAGTGATCAAAAAGCTTACCTTTTCTAAGATAAGAGAATGAAGGATCTCCTCATGTTACTAAACTATTTTAATTCTTACTAATAATTTTATGGTAAAAAATGAGATCCATGATGAGATCAAAGAAAGTAAAATGAATCAAAACCTCTGTTAAGAACCATTAGGATGAATTTTATGTTACATAAATGTTATTATTATTACATCCTTATTAAGGGCAAAAATGAGACTGAAAAAACTCCTCTTCCATTTCTCCCTGAACTCTTATATCCATAATATTCATAGATTAGAAAAATGAATTAGGTAATTATTCCTATGCTTTTCTTAGCCTACATGAGAAATATCATTGCTCAATATCTCAATTTCCCTCTAAATTGAGTCAATTATGATTTGGTTCACACTTGCGAAGCATTTATAGCGCCGATGACTTAGGCAACCACACGTTACTAGGTGTTGTGCGTGGTATCTAATATCCAAGGCGTTGATGTTAACTGTAATCTGTCAATCATTACTTTGTACTTCAGTAACTGTAGGTAATTTAGTGGAAAACAATATAAAGCAATCTTATTTATAGATATTATAAATTAAAGAATAACTATGTCTGCCAGACTTTCCTTATATTCATGGTGTGTAGACGCCTCTCATTATTTTGTATAATTGTATATATTTCTATTAATTAATTAAGTTAATGAAGGAAGACTAGTAAGAAATTTTTCTATATATCAGTTTTATGTAATTTCGCTCTGATTTCCATTACGAAGTGCGATGAATTATGAATCATATTGACATAATGTGTTCATGTTTTTGGTATGATACACATTATTGGCATAAAACTTGATGGTCTTTTGAAAAGAATTTTTCCCTATATTATTTTTTGGTTTGTGTTTATGTTCTCTCTATCTTCAAAAATATTTGTAACAAATTTTTTTATCAATTATATTTTAGTAACTGATTTATAGATATTATTCCAGACTCTGACAGCGATACGCTTGTGACAGCTGCATCTCCAACGTCAGATAGTGATACCCTTGTGAGCTTTCCTTCTCCAACTCCCTCCGATGATTTCTGCCTTTCTCCAAGTGAAATTGCAAAGGACAAAGAGGAGAGCAACGACATGTCTCCACAGCCTGTTAGAAATAGGAACACACTCACCTTGAGAGGTTGCTATAGGGGAAGGTCAGTGCCCAAAGTTTTCTTTTCTTCATTATTTATCTCAAAAACGGCCTGTAATATGTTTATTGCGACTAGGGTTAATTGATTTAAAGGAAGATGGAGTTAACTAATTACAGGTATTTATTTCAATATACATTCCCATACACCCACATATCACATATTTAATCATAGAGATACTGTGATCATGATTGTAAAGAAAGTCAATGAAAAAGTAATTAAATATTGATTTGTCGCCTCATCATTAGCTTCTTAAACGTATGAGTTTAACTCTTATTGTGGGAATGATTTAAGTTCTTAATAATTAATTATAAACTTCAAAAATTATTAATATTGTTGTTTATTGATAATTCCACAGACAAAAAGCGTAAAATGCTTTGCTTTAAAAAATATTATTTACTTGATATTATTTTAAGCATAAATATCTTCAAATATACCAAATTATTTTTTCTGTTGTTGAGTACCAAACATTTAACTTAAGTTTCATAATTATTTTATGATATTTTTGAATGATATATTGATATCTTTGATAATGAATCATCCTAAGTTCCCTTTTCATCTAAAATTATGAACTCAATTTTTATGTTTTATGAATTCCATTTTTTAGCATGGAATGCTGATAAATGTTTTATTATTCAAAATTTTCTAACTCGTGCATCTTGAAATGTTTTGGCTTTAAAAGTTAAAATTGATAGTCTTCTGCGTAAAAAGTTATTGTCATGTGTTTAATTTTGTGCATTTTGTTTATAGGAAAGCTTTTAAGCATGACCAATATTTCTTACTATGTTAACATATTCCTCATGGCATCATTAGTATGGCACAGTGTTCTTTACTCTGCATTTTCTTAATTTTACCATAGTTTATTTTTAAGTGCTATTTTCCACAAATAACATCTGTTATGCTTTGCTTACTTCTTGATCTGAAGTATTGAATTCTTGGAGAGGTGTTTAAACATTCATTTACTTCTCTAAAGCATATTTTTTGAAACCTTTAATTGAACATTAGACATTACACAAATTTAATTTTTGAAATATTTGTAATGACCCGTTTTAAATTAAGCTCTATTTAATAAAATAAAGAATAATTATAGTGAAGATTTATTATAACATAATTAAATAAAAGGAGAAATGAATCATCTTACATGTTAACTATACTTTTACCTAGTATTTTATATTTGCTGGTTGAGCAATTGTGAGCTGCTTGAAAATATCTTATAGAGCTGGTGCATTTACCATAAGTTAGCCATATGTATTAACGCAGAATATTTTAACCTGCATTCCTATATCCCAATAAATGCATAAGTGCATAGTATAATTTCAATGCTTTCACTTCTTTAGCTTTCCTGAAATTAGATTTTTCTCAACGTGTACTAACTGAACAATATTTCAATTATATGGTGAAATATTCAAATTTAACTTTAAAGTTTAATTTTAAATATACAGAATCAATTTTACTCCTATTTTATCGTTTTTTATGATTTTTATGAAAGTATGATTTATTGAAATTAAGTTGCTAATTTTTTAGGTATTCAATGCTAATCATCATCACTTTAATTTAAAATTATCAAGGAGGCTTTGAAAGATAAAGGATTTCTTTAGAAATCCTCTAATTTTATGCTGAAGAAGGTTCAGAACCATGTATCATTTTACCAAGTAATTTAAGTCTATAATTATTTTTATGAAAAATCGTATTTTATATTCTTAATTATTAATTTAGTTAAGTATTTCTAGACCATTGATTCATAACCTATTTTTCATTAATTCAATTTAATCTCATTTTCCTGTATATTATATTCTTCTCAAAATGCTTTGCATGGCAGTCGATCACTTGACAGAAATCCAATGGGTTATGAAACATAAATTCCATCACTTTCAATGTCAGTGTCTAGGCAGCTTTGAATTACAAATCTTAACAAATATGATTGAAAAACAAAAATAAAAGTATGAGACAAATTTGCTGCCTTAAGAATGTTAGAGTATACCTTTTTTTCTGCTTCGTATTAAATTTAAATTGATGAAAAGATTGAAAGTATGGAGTATTTCCTTGTAAATAGGGGTAAAACTTTTAAATGTTTTTCTGTTCAAGGACAATCAAGCAAGTGGATATAATTATTCTGGAAGACATTTTGACTTTTTTCACTTAGAAGTTTAACCTTTAACTTGGAAGGATTAAATAAAATTGCTTCTTCTAAATCACTTTTAAACTATATATGTTCACCTTAACCTGATATCCATTTTACAATGGTGTAAAACTAAAAAAATTCCATGAATCCATGTTGCAAAGAGCATATGCGCTTACTCAATTGGGCTTATTTCTGATTTTTTCTTCATGCATGAATTCATAAAACTCAAATTCATATTATTTCTTGTAAATTATCTAATTAATTAATACCAATTTCTTTGAAATAAATTTTCAACGGTTATAACCAATAAATCTGACGTTAATTGGTTTTTTGGTTTTCATTCATTGTCTTTTAAATTAAATATCTGCTAGAATATGTTTTAAAAATGCATCATTGTGGGTTTGCTATAATTCAATGTGGAATAAATGCTTGTGGCTAATTTCTATAGTTTCTTGAGAAAATCTGAAATTGTTTCTCTTACCCTTATTAAAATCATAATACAATTTTTTGTTGTTTTAATATACAGTTTTATACTTAAATTTAATCAATTTATCCTTTTTCCTACAAAGACGGTAATAAGGCAATATTCATTGTTCATTTCTGTTTTCCACATCTCCATATTTTCCCAACTTTTCAGAATCTCATTATATTGATGCATGTGCCAGATAACTTTAATAATCCTCAAGGAACTATAAATAAATAATTTTCCACTTCCTGATATGCTCCATGGGGTAGTGAATTAACTCTTTTATCTGTATATGTCTCTACAGGTCAATCTGGAGATGAGATGGCTGAATCATTCTTCACTGATCACTAATAATGTTTAGGAAAGGCATGTCTTCCAGGAACAGAAATCATTGTAACTCATTTATAAGCTATTTTTATCTTGCTCATAATCTTCTTAGCTTAAATTATTTAAAAGTGACCAAGTACTATTGCTGATTTGAAGCTTTGCTATAATTATATGTATTTTTGCTCTAGTGTGCTTATAATGGTATGTTAATGAATTCTTTGGGCTTACAAAGTTTAAGAGAGATTATACTGCATCAAGTTAGCTGAAAGCTGGGTAAAACAAGAGATAGTAAGCCAGAGATCTTTATCTATCATTTTTACCTCAATTTTTGCATACTTTTGAATTTTAATATACACAGTATTCCGTTCATTAGTTTGCATTGAAAGACACCTTACTATAATTATGTATTTTCGTGCACTGGTTTCAATTCATTGTTTCATCTGTGCATGTTAGGTTTTCTCTATATTATGTACTTAAGCATGCTTTGCAAAGTCAGTACTTTAATCAAGTATTATGAATGACTTAAATGAAATGCTAATCTATTACATTTGAGACGATGTCTGATGTGATGATAATCTGATTTGATAAATTTTATTTTATTTTTATGATTTGGTTTTAATTCAAGCCAAATGTGCCTCAAATCTATATACTTATGCATTTCCATTATTTATTCTTTTATCTTCCCAGAGGCCTTATTTTGTTAATTGTATACAAAATAAAGAAGTTTTGGATTTTTATACTGTTGTGGTTATTAAGGTAATTTTGAATTTTAAAAAATCCTTGTAAGTTGGGCTTTATGTTGCTACAGTCTTGCAGTCTCCATGTCTTAAAGTATTTTATTTGCTGAAGAAAATGTTTTTGACTCTAAGAGATATCAAATTGATCCCTTAATTTTGCTTATTTTCATGTTGCTTGTAGCGCATACTAATTCTAAATGTGGTAAATATTTTCTTCAACTATTCTTATACACATCTATTCTTAAGGAACATAAATGAATTAATCATAACCAACTAAGTGTAATAGTTAAAAAATATTTTAAAATCAAATACCTAATTTAAAAAAATTTTATTTAATAATAAATAAATATGTAATAAATAATAAATTATTTAATAATAACATTTTAATTTAAACAGCATAGTAAAGAGCATTCTCCATAGCAATATAATGAAATAATATTTTGCTAATATTTTATCCATTTTCTTAAAATTTTAATGAGTGATGGAAAATTGGATGTTTTAAAGATAGCAGTAATATTTTCGAAGAGTTGTTTTTTTTAGTTCCATATTATGTACATGAGAATAGTAATAGTAATTCCTAAAAATTAGTGGTTTTCTTACTGAATCTCAATAATTTACACTATGCTAAAAGGAAAAATTGTTTATGAATATTTGAAGATTTTTTAATGTTGCTAAATAGTATTAATATCAGGTTCATTATTTCTTATATTATCAGATTGGAATTTCAATATTTAAAGTATCAAGACCACATTTTAACCTTATAATCATGATCATGTATCTCTGTGATGGATTCAGCTGTCTTCAAGTTAGAGTAAATGAGTTCATTATTTAGCAATATTTTGATTTCAATCATAAATTATTTATTTATGAATTATGAATGTTTTACTAAATATTATTTTATTTTGTTGCTTAAACTTTGAAATAGTTTTTTAAAGTTACGGTATTGAATAATTTTGATACATGAAATGTATGTTAGCACAAGTAAGAAATGCAGCCGATAATTGTAAGTGAACTATTAAGAAGATTGTCATTGATACGGGGTGTTACAGCTTTGATTCTATATTCATTACTGTGAGTTCAACATGAGTGTGCTTGAAGATTTTACAAGAATTTGAAGATTAATATTGATCGATCGTGTATCTAAATTTGATTATTTCAGTAATGAATAATTTCAATTACATTTGATATCACCAAAATTAAATTCTTCTGTCGTTCGAAAGGAACCTGCCAGTGCAAGGGGACGCACTTTTTATAAACTGTAGGCCTTCAATTTGTGGAGTGACTGATTCATGAGAAAGTAAACTATTATCTCGAACATCAATCCTCCTTTTCAGTGGGGAAAACTCTTCGTTACGTTTTATGTTTCCGACCGTTCCCCTTATCATCTATCTTCCTGGTTGACATCCAGTTAATGGGGACCTATTTGTTTTTCCTTCTATCGCTCCTGCGTTTCAAGAAAACTCGACATACATTCATGCTTCCCTTCTGCATATATGCACATTAGACATTTCTCCCCCTTCATTTCAAGGCACTTGTTGATATTATGTTTTCCCCCAACATCGTCTCGCTTGTCTCATTCCTTCCCTACCTTAAACCTGTTGGTTTTGTGTGTTTAATTCCTCTGGAATTCCGGTTTTAATTGTTCTCTCAGAGATTTGGCAAACTTGGCTGCTGGGGTTTGAAATTTATAGCCATTGAAATATGGGAGTTTCCTGTACCATCGTCTGGACAATCTCTTAACTGTTTGTTACTGAATCAGTTCATTTAGTAAGTTGTAAAATGATATAGTGGTAACATGAACATTGAAAGTAGATATTGATTTCGTCGTGCCGTTTCAAAGGAATCGTGCTTCACAAATATATTTATCCTATAATTATGTAAAACTATGTAGCGTACGTGTACGATATATAATCTTAAGTGGAACAGTATAAGTACCTAATTCGGTGAAGAAATTGAATAGCAGTTGTTTCATTGAACTTTTTATCATATAGTTCGTGTGATTACGATGTTTGTGACGTCTTCCTGTCCCTGACATATAAGGGCACTCACATCATCTCCAGAAGCGAATAAAATGTCCTTGAGACATCCTCATATTATGAAATTGCATAGAGTGTGTGGGACACCGTCCAGGGAAACTTTTCAAACGCGAGTTGGAATAAGTCCAACCAAAACGAGTCCGTTTGATTTTGGAATCGCTGTGAAAAATCGATAAGCGCAGCCGTGGAGATTCTTAACATGAAATAGGTAATGGAATGAAATTTATGCTTAAGACTACTTCGTAAATAATAGATAACACATACCTAAGGACATATCACCTTGATGGTTCATTTTATGGAACATATCGAGGTAAGAAGAGTAGAGAAATATAATTATCGTTTGTATTTTCCCTCTATTGTTACTACTGGTACTATGAAACAACTTCTTCAAATTATATCACGACATTAATGATGATGCGTATATACGACATTAATGATGCGTAAAATTTCTTGAAAATATAAGGAAAGTTAAACGATCCAATCAAATTAAGACAGCTAGGATTTCAACCGTTCTAATCGAGTCGATTTTGTATCCAAAAACTTCGATGAAGAATCGTAGTTTACGTTAATTAATATCTTTTCAATTCTCTGAATAGTTGAAGAAAATTCCGTATTCTCCTATTAATTTATTGATTGCGAAGTATGTTTTATCACATATTTGCTAGGAAAGGTAAGATAAGGTTGTACTTGGTATTTGATACATAAAAGAGAAAAGTTTATGCAACAGCTTCCGCATATTTATCTGAAACTTCGAAAGAAGTTGCTTAATTTTGCGTATTTTTCATCTATGCATTAAATTAAATATTCGCTGATACAGATTTGTTAGCTGGTAACATAATTAAATGCACGAAAAGCTCTTAAATGTTCGATTCGTGACAAGTCTGTCTAAAACTATTTAATATATATACATATGCATAGAGTATGTATTTTTATTCTAGCCGTGTCTGCCTTAAAGTGAGTACAATTCTATTGTGATCACCAAATTAAAACCAATTTCATCAATCTATAATTTCAATGCGCAATATTTAGTAAGAATGTTTTCTTTGACTTCAATTGCACTTTTCATATGAATACATGATCATTTATTATTCTCTATTCCATAAGTTCTACGAATGTATGTAATAATACAGAAATTAGCAAGGAAGGATCAGTACTCAACATTGTTACTTAATTCAAATTTTATTATTAAATATTTCCCAATGTTTTCTGTTTAGCAGTTGTCCTACTTTTATAGTTGGTTTTTCAATTACGGAATTTTGGCTTTGAGGAAATTGAGGCAAATTATTACACTTCATATGATTTATAGAAGTGCTTCCTTACTTAGTTTCTTACTTACTCTAAAATTTTGTTAATGACTGGCGGAGAGGTCCAATTATAACAAAATAAACTTCAGTCATAAGTAAGAAAGAATCCAGCTCTCCGTAAAGATTTGATTTTCTTCTCTTACTATTTTCCTGTCAGTCCCGATTTTCTATGAATCAGTGGATCTCCTATACATTGTTTCATTCGAAGTTAATGGAATCTGTTTCATGTCATATTTTCCTGATTTATCCCATTTGATCGTTACCTATAACCTTGACTGTAGTACGACTCAGTGCCGCGTTTATTAATTGGATTTCCCATCTGCGTCCATGGAAGCCTAAAGTCGTATTTTTTCGATTAATATCGGAAGCACTAATGGAAAGTCACGACGGAAAAGCAATCTTCCGGGAGTTCTCGATAATGCATCGTGACAGATTCGATTGAAAGAAACATCATCTGCTAGAACTCAATTTATCGGTGAAAATAACCGATAATTTTGTCAGATTGAATAGGCGAATCAAGCGGCGAAATCCCAGTGTCTTGTGTGTCATTCATCAGATTGGATTGGATCCTCGAATCCTATTTCTAATTAGCCAAGAAAAGTTCGTTAAATCGTTAAATATTACCAGTAAATAACAATTGATCAAGGTTTACCATGCGCTTAACCTCTCCTGAAATTTGAGAGTTAGAAATATATTTGTTGTGCAATTCCACAAGTAAATATAGGTATTGCACCTGAAAAAAATCGTCACTAAAACTCTTTGCAGTTTAGTTAGTCCTATTATTGGAGCCAGGACTCGTTGAAAGCTACCTTTTCAACCGGACAAAAATGGCGTTTAAATTTGTTACTATTTAATTCAGATATATATCTATAATGTTTTTATTTAGTACTGAATCAAACCATCGTATCAATTTTATCTTTCATCAACTAGTACGGAAAGTAACCGAGTTATATACAACATCATATTCCGTGTATTCCGTAGGTTTAAATAATTTAATGATGCTTTTGACTTCTATGTACTAAAGTGATTGTAAAAATCTTCTTCCTGTACACTATCGGTGTATTTATGATTTTCAGACATCTCTTGTTCTAGCTAAACATTGAAATTTCAAACCATACCTTTGTTTTCCCTGTGAGATTTATCCTTCAGTGTGGAAGACGGTTCTTTCCCTTAAGGATTTACTCATGCAAGATATGTTCCCTCAAAGCATTATCCGCTTACTTTCCTTCTTTTCTCTAAGATGTTCCTGCAGACGTATTTCTTTGACGTTGTCAGTCCAACCAAATCGACCCATCGCCATGTCTTATGGGAGCCTTCCTCAATGCTCTTACCGCGAGATATCCGTTCCTTGGATACGAAATCAAAGGAGAAATTCCGAAATAGGTGTAACAATCGATGATTGAACTAAAAATCTCCCTTTCCTGTTCTCTAACACTCTCATCCAAAGTTCTATGGTACAATACAATTTAGTTTTATTTATCATCACAATTTAACTATAGTTTTTTTTATAAAGGTAATGCTGAGGATGTTATAAGTAAGTTAAAAATTAAACTGACCAAAGTCGACCGTATATTGAACTTCTTATGGGTAAAAAATAATTTTTCTTCTCTTATTGAAGAAGTAGAGTTTGTTATCCAGAGAAACTGTACCATAAGCTTGATATTTTCGTCCGTTAATAATTTAAGCTTTATATTACCTAACCAAAATATATATTTATCTCCCCCGTATTAAATAGCGGAACAATCTCTGACAAATTTAAGAAGAAGCGCTCAATAACTTGAGCAAAAATATCCGAGTCTAATGTTCGTTTATTCTATATAGGAATATACTTTGTAATTTTTAATAAAATTTTTGACATATTTGCTGTTTATAGATGTATGAAGGAAGCAGCAAAGCGCAAATAACGTTGTCAAGGAGCTAGTTTCGTTTTGTGCACCATTAAAATAGAAAAAAACGCCTGACACAATTCACTGTGGAAATTCCGTTGTAAAACCTTCTTCTGGTTATTAATAATTCCTTATCTAATTTAAGTAGCGAACAATTGATTGTTAATTTTAAATGTTTTTTTTTTAAGTTTTCATTGTTGGATTCGATTTTTATTCATCTACATATTGTTGTTTATCCTAATCAAACTTTATTACTTATTATTGGATAAAATTATTCGAAAGTTAAATTTTACCGTAAACAATTGTTGCTTCTTGATTTATTATTGATTGCAGTATCTTGGATTCTTCAATCTATGCAAAACTTTTAAAATATTTCGCGAGAACTTAGTTACTCAGTATAGAATGAGTAGGCAGTTACGTTGGAAGATTCAGGAATACAAATTCTTTATTTAAACTTGAGTAGCTTCGCTTAATGTTTGCCTTTGCGATTATAATACCTTAATCAACCACTTAAATGTGTCCTCTTCTTACCCAAATCGTTCTCCATTTTGCACTATGCCTCGACATTTCCGCTTCGCATTGTCCCGTCGCATTCCACGCCTATTCAACGAGAACGTATTGAATGAGTAATGAAATCTGAATTAAATCCCCAAAGCTTCTCCCATTTCCTTTTTCACGCCTTTGAATGGAAGTCGACCGTTGGAATGAGAGATATGTGGAGGCAATTCAAGATATAGGTTTACGACACCGTTCGGTGCGAATGAGGCAGTAAATTCAGGGAATCTCCCATGAAAAGTACTCATCCTTTAAAGTTGATATGCCCTTTCCGATATCGAGGAAACTACACACGGGCGTGAAGCAATTTAAGCGGAACTATACGTAACGATGACGTGCAAGAAACGTATTTTTGTAGGAGTAAAGTTAAAGTGCACCTGTCTTACGTCTTATATCTAATTTTAATTCAAATGAATATCTATATCGCCTTATTTTTGATTGTATATTGTTTTTTTATCAGGATATCTCTCTCTATTTAAAATAACTTTAAATTTAACAGCTACTTGTGTCTCCTCTGTAGCTGATGCAATCAAAAATAGTATTGCGTTGTTATGGTGTCCAAAAAGAGATTAAATTACAGGAGAAACAATATTTTTAATTTTAACTGATGTATTTTCTACTTTCGACCTTCATTTGTTACTAAATAAAAAAGATATCCGAAAGAGGCCGGAAATAATATAAAACTCAATAACTTACGAATAACATGGATTTTAGTAACCAAAAATCTAGACTCATGAGTGAAATTTATGGTGGATTTTCATTGCCATATTGTTTTATAAATAAGAAAGTATATCGTATAAGTATAATTCGTGCCCAAACATCGTTGCTAAGGAGTTTGTTTACACTTTGAAATAAGAGATAATAGCGGTATAAATTCTCCATAGAAACGAGATCTATTTACTCCAAAATAAACTTCTACGTGTCTCAGACAAACTCTAAAGAGAACTTTGACAAACGTCACGACTTTCGAACTTTCGCTCGCTAATTTCGCAGATACGTGACTCCTCGGCCTCATTTCCTTCGGAGGCGGGAATAGAAGAACTGTCAGTGGAAATATTACTCTCGGAGCACATCCATCTTAAAATGGCGGCCACGGAAAACTTCTCCCATCGTTTATGCATCTCCGACTTCAATTTAGAGAAAAGCACCCCGTAGAAGTTTGAGGAGCGATGCTCAAAAGTTAATCATCCAGAAAGATGTGCTTCGTCAAAGTTTATTTTCTCGAGACCCGTCGATTTCCCGCGTTTCCAGTCCATTAGGCAAATTGTGAGAGTTATTTATATTATATCAAATTTTTCGTCTTTTCGTATTTGACATTTTGAAATTTATTTCTGTTGAGAGAAGGATGGAATCCCTTCTAATATTCCATTATGAACCGAGATAAACACCTCTCGATTATTTTATCACGATGATTGTGCAACGGAATTAGAAATTAAGTTTTAATTTTAATCTTAAATCTGTTCAAGAATTTGATTATTTACTAATTATATTCTAAAACGTGTCATAGTTAATAATGTTAAATTCATTGTATGATACTGAAACCTTATATACTAATTATTCCCTTAAAGATATTGAGTTATTTTCACGTTTTTCATTAAGCATTCGTTACTAAAATAGTTAAATGTATATGCATTCGAATTATATATAACTATTTCTCGACAGAAAAATCAATCGAAAATAAATATCGTATAGTTTATTGGACGTAAACAGAAAAAAAGAGTACTTGGTAAGAAACAATAGAATAATTAACAGGTAATAATATCTGGAATATTTCATGAAGTACTAACCACACCCATAGTAACCGAGGAATAGGTAGACCAACATTGGTGATTGCACCCCCTGCCACTAACGCCAGACTGGGTTCATATGCAGATGTAAGTGGAGGAGCATACATTGGTGGATCACGGTGGTCGAGCAAATGGAAAAAGGCATAAAAGTCAAAGGCAGTTATGGCAGTGAGTGGAGAGGTCTAGAGAGGGTTCGTTGATGAAGGCTTTATGCAGAGAACTCGAGAGAGTGCACGGATGGTATAGGGTGATGACAATGCAAGTGGCAGACCACGCTTCAAATAGCAGCCGACGTGAGGTGGCATTAGCTCCCTTGTTCCCCGCCAATTGTTGAATTCATTGTTCCAGTAGAACCCTCAAACAATCGATTGTTGATTCACGGTTAGCCCATTGTTGCTGAATCTTTCCATAGCTACTGTTTTACTTTGTTGATCATGCTTATTGATTCTGAAGAATGAGGATAAATTGATTTTTGGGACAGTCAGTACTTTATATTTAATTTCTTTAAGTAATAATCACCTATTTAGTGAGTAATTTTTGAATTTAAACCTATTTTTTACCAAATAAACTCAGTTGTGCCCCTTCCTTGTTTGATTTATCGAATTTTCCTAGAATCACAATATTTTTTTAGTTCTATCGTGTATATAATTCCATACAGTTTCATTCTCTAGTTACAGAAATGGGAGCACGATATATCAATACCGTACAAAATATGATTTATTGATTTGTGAACACGGACAGTAAATAAATATTTACTTTATTCGTTAAATTATGGATAGGTTCCAACAGTTATCGCCAAAAAATGTTAACCAGCTTCTAATGCCAGAATGTCCATCCAACTAAAATGTTCCACCTATACATCCTTACACCTTATAATGTATTCACTTTGAGAAATAGGCAAACACTTTAGGAAATAGGTAATAAGGTTAGTCTAGTTAAATATCATCTAGTTCTTGTTCCTATTCTTTATACGATACGAAATTCAATGCTCAATCCCACAACGAACACTTTCCGGTTCATTCTCCGTCTATCTCAGTGTATTCTTCCGTATTTTCCCAATTCCTGCCCCAAACGAATCGATATGAAATGTATATGTCCAGAGTTTTCCCCCAAAAGCGTCATCTTCTGCAAGCGACGTCCTGTCTCGTTTGTTTATCTGGTCGCACCAGACGCCGCGCCTAATTGCCATGACAGCCAATCTGATTTTCGGTTGATTAGCCCCAGCGATAGAGTCCCCAGTTAATAAGGTTTGCGGTTAACGAGGTTTACGGTTAATTGCATTTCCCGCCGGTACAGTTTACCGTCACCGGGCGTCCTGTTTACATTTTCGCAGCCCGCAAGTTTCCGGTTACCTTAGTTACCGATTAATAGATTCTGGCGCCGGAATAATTCCCATCGATTACTACACCTTTGGAGGAGTGAATCGTATGGTGACACGGTGCATGACGATGGAAAATCTTTTTCGTGGTAAATTTATAAATCGTGGTAAATTGTCATGTTTACCTATTTATTATTGAGTATTAGAGTATTAAAGTAGATTCTACTATTCCCATAAAATTCATACAAATGTATTACTTGTTTTAGTGGGGGACCTGGGTTCGAGTCCCAGTCATGTTGCTGTTTTTATATTCCATTTAACCTATGAGATAAAGTCACTCGCATATTCGTGCTAAAGTTAATATCTACCTTTCCTGATCCATATTTTAGCTGTTTACCTTTATACTTAATTTGTTTATGTTGCCATTGTTGCTGTTAGCTACGAATACGAATCTATCACCTAGGCATTATTTACCCCTATCGATCACCAAATGCACTCTATGTTTAGACAGTTGCGTAGAAACAGCGATGAAACTCTAAAGGTGCTTGGTACGGTCCCAAATCGATCAGAGGTTGATTTATCGGCCTTAACGGCTAGAGAACTGTGTACATAGACCTCATTACCAAGTCCGATAAAAGCTCCATAAATCAGCAACCCCATCGTTGTATTGATCCATTGATAAATGCTCTAACCCCGGTTTCTCACGCCAACCAGTGTAGACACATTGGTGGGTATCCGAAGGTATCTCAATTTTGAATACGAAGTACATATCTATGCACTATAAAAACATTCTAGTTAAGTGTGGGTCATTTCTTTAATTCAAAGATCAATTTAAAAAAAAAATTTAATATCGTAAAGGTCTATCTTGCTAGAGTTTTGATTAGAGTATATCATAGGTAAATTGGTTGTTGATTATTTATTCCTCCTATGGAAACGGTGATGTTGTTGGTTACAGTAGGGACTTAAACAATAACATTTCAATTACTCTTACAAAAAGACCTTGTTTTATAATATAATTGTCAATGGAAAAATTAATAAGGCTGGGTCCCGGGTTCGATTCCCTTTAAATAGGAATTATTCTTAAATAAAATGTAATTTTCTCACGTAGAATGCTTGTGCTGACTATAAAAATAGAAGTTTATCAATTTTCTAGAGCTCTTTAGACGAAAGTTCATTCCAGGTCGTAGTGTATGGAAACTAGCTGCGGGACAACCAACTAGAAAAATCAATATTTAATCGCAACCATTCCGTGAAAAACTCCACTTTAATCCCTGGATGATATCAATCCACCATTTCCCCATTAAATTTTCTTGAATGAAAATTTTTATGTATGAATATCGTAATTTTATGATAAAATCACGGAGGTCTTCAGCTCAAAATGAATTGCAAGAAGAAACCCCCTTTTCCCATCCCATGTACCCTTTCCATCGTTGTGCAGACCCCCTGTTGAGAATCAGGGACCCTTGTCCAATTTGATTAACTCCAGAGTCGTTACACCTCACTCATTCTGCACCGTCCATGCTGGAATCCTCTGGGTGGCGACCTTCAACGACTCATAAAAGGGTTTTGTCGATCGATACGCGTTTGGGGTCTCTCTTCCAACCACCAACGCCCTCCTGGCACCGAAATTTCCAGGAACTCAGAGCCGTTGGGTGCTCGTACACTCGCTCCACTTCCCTTCCTCCGCTGGGTTCCTATGCACCGAAGGAAAACACGAGAATCTAGGGAAAATAGCGTCATAAATACGTACTTAAGGACTTAATTATCGAACGGAGATTTATCAAAGTTTTATATCGTAAATATAGATCGAAAACTTTATTTTGATCGAGTAAGAAATGGTTATCAATATATTGTCTTTGTTTAATTAGTGATGAAAGTGTCAATTGAGTTTCATATTGATATCTTTTGTATTCAATCGAATACTTTTTATATTTCTATTAATACACAAAGATTAATGATATCCTGAATGCTTTGGAAGAAAACAGTGTTTTATTAAAGTGAGATTTTCTCAAACTGAACGTAAACAAACAAAAAAATTGGTTACTATGGAACGTAAATAAACTCTATGAATACTTTTACTGATTATTCCGCGCCTTATTTTGAAAGTATAATTAATGATAACAAACTAATACACTAAAATGAATCATTGACCTCGACAATTAATGTATTTTTAAATATATTGCCAAGAAAATGAGATACCATTATGTATTTCAGTGTACCGTAGTCCCAAATAACTGTTGTTACTCATAAAATTATAAAGCACTGACTTTAGCTTAATTTATCCAAAATTGTTTTCGCTAATATCAATTTGTTATCCCTTATATTGTTTTACGTCTCTTATAAACTCTCCACATCTATTTAAATGCGGGTGTATGGACCTTGAAAGGAATTTTGGCACTGAATTCTTTTCGTTCTCTACAAAAGAAGACGAACTCACGGTTATTTCATCTCCCAAAAAATTCAGGCCAGTGATTTAATTCGCTCCTGATAGAGTTCTCTCTGTTTGAGGACTAAAATAATTTCCCTTTGACGAGAGCCTTTGTCATCCCGTTCAGGAGCGAACACGTGACGTCCTCACGAATAAGTCACGCGAGCCGTGAATAGATAACTAAATCGGAGCGCAGAAAAAGAAAGAAATTCGCTCTTTTTTTTTAAATCTCGTTCCAAGGGACGTGAATGGACGGTGTACGAAAGTGTTGTCGTGGGCGAGACAGTTTTGTCTTCATTCTGCGTTTCCAAGTGGTTCTTTTTTTGTCTTTGTCCCATGCAGGTTCTACGGTAGTAAGCTCTCTAGCCGCGAACTACGCTCAAGTTTAGCTCTAAACCGCTTGTTTTTGTCGTTAGATTAAGTCATCGGAGAGAACGGTGAATAAAGCGAGAGCTTTTATTTTGGAAGTGCTATATTTACAGAGCATCCACGGGTTTAAAAAGCTTTGATTATATAAAGGATGTTCTTTTTGGGAAATTCTCGCATTTAAAAAATATGTTTCTCTGTTTTTATTTTATAAATTGTTTTCGCGGCTTATGAATATCCCCGTTGCTATGGGATTGTTTTCTACAGTTCTTTGTGACGCAAATTAATTAAGTTTTAATTCTTTATTTTCGTGATATTAATTGAAAAACGAGATTTCTGCGCTGGGAAGAATAGTGAATCAATATAAATAAAAGGACTCAATCGTAAGCCAATTATGTATAATATTCTTGCTTTACCAATGACCAAGATTGAATAACATATAAATGGTCTTAATATATTTCTCTCGTTACGATGAAGCTCGTAAATATATTTTTTGCGTTCTGGAAAAGTACTTAATATCGTACGTAATATACATCCAATTTTATTGCATAAATTCTTCTGAAGTTTAATGCTATTGATTTCCAATCTTATTCTGAATAATTTACATCGGATATAAAATAATAATGAATAGTTTGTTTACTATCAGGAAAGTGGTATTTCATTACGTCTGGAAGCATGATAGTTTATTATTCACCACGGATAATGTTATTTCTATAATATCTTATACCTATCTCAATCCCCATATGTTCATTAAAATTTGAAGATTACGTCAATTCTCATATATTTATTGTAAATTATTCTATTTCATTATTCCTATTCCATTCTATCAATAAATATTAAAATTGGTCTAATAAGCTGTTTAACACCCTTAACTGTTAATTACTGTACGTAAAATCGCTTTCTCCCCTTTTGCTCTGGAAAATCGGCTTGAACCACTTTAAAAGGCTCTTTCTGTTGTATTAGACTGTCGTTAATACCTTGCTGTTGTATCCATATGATTGTTGAGTCCTGACATCGTTGAGTACAACAACTCTGACGTCAAATCTCTTCATTTTATCGCGAACGTTCAAAATCTTATTTTCCGTTAACTTATTCATCGTTCCAAGTATGAAAATAGTTAGTGAACTAAGCGTGTGAGGAGGATACTGCTCGAAACTCGATTTGAAATTCAAAATCGAGTGCATTTTACATGAGTTTACTAAAAACATGAGCCGTCAACTACTTTGCCCTTGAATAAATAGATCAAAAAAAGTTTCGTAGCGTTATCTGAAGAATGTACTGCTTGAGGACGGGTTTTAAACCACTTCTATCATCCATCTCTGTTACCAAAAGCTGTGAAAGGAGCGTGAGTTTTGGAGTGTCCTTGGATAGACGTATGAAATCGATATGATTTAGGATGACTTTAAAAAGTGCAGAATTTCTGAATACCAAGTATACTTTTAACTTATTTACAAATCAATATTATGAACTGAATCGTGGTGTAACTAAGTATCTATTATCAACCATTGTTTCTCCACTTCCAGAAAAAGTTTCTTATATTAAACGTACGATTAAAAGCTCGAAGTTTCCAAGGTTTGAAGAGGAACAGATGTTACCCATTTGCAGTTTCTTCTTTAATTTCTATTTCGGGAGAAGATTATGGAAACCAATTTTCGGAAAAGTTCCCATTCGGTTTTTCGCAATCGTTGATAGGCAACTTTTCATTATCGCAACATCCAAAAAGAGATTCGTTTATCGATTTCATCATAAAAATCTTTCGATATTTTCCAATTCCCATCGGAGTCGATTGAAAATTAATATCGCAATCTTCCCTCCCGAAATTTTCTCGTATCTCTTCGGATAAGTCATTCCAGAACTCATTCGGACGGATTTAGAAAAGAAAAAAATACCAATTCGAGCAAACATACGAAGAACGTTTTGTTGCTATGGCAACGGAATAACTCCGTTTACCTCATCAACCTTTTACCCCCTAAAGCTATTCCCGACTATGTTGATAATATTGAAGTTCAAGCAAAGTTCCTCGACTGTTAGTTTGTCTTGGAGAGTTTGTAAATTTTGTACGTCTTGCTCCGTCTTAACTTAAGGTTCGCTCGCCCGGAATTTTTTCTCCCTTAAAAATTTCCGCTCCATTTAACCTTCCCTTGTTTATATTACGTCTGAGTGGGATTCTCCAAATGTTTGCATACAAAACATTCTCTGAAAATAAAGCTACATTTTTTATGCATGTCAAAAGAAATCAGATTGGCTTCGGCACACAGTTGTTGGATGAATACAATCCGTTAGAAACGAAAGCATTTTGCGAATATCTCTGTTATTTGAATGTGAAAAATAGAGCGTAAAATTTACTCTTTATATTTTAGTTCAAATGTCACATTCAGTTCGATAGCTTTCGTTGCATAGCAACAGCGATAACTCGCGTGATTTGTAACGAAGCAATTTCAAAATATTTAATCTTATATATGTCAACGAAGAACATTACCCTTATTATAAGTACAGTAATAGCTCAAAAATAGGTTCAATATTATGAATTTATGTATATCTTGAAATGGATTGTATCAAATGATAGTTTAGTTTTATATTATTAGAATCTATGTGAATATTTTAAAATTCATAATTAGTAACAACTAATATCATCTTTAAAAAAATAATTTTTGATGCTTTTTACTTTTTAAGTTCAGTTTCCGTAAAAAAATGAGTAGATTTTCATTTAGAAGTTACTTTACTCTGGTTTAAATGATTTTAAATGCGTAGAAAATATATTAGACCTTAAATTAAAATAGTTGTCGAGATATCATTTATGCAGGTTTAATTAAGACTCAGATTATTTTTAAATATTCTCTCGAAAGCTGTATTAATTTGATCTCGTTTTTGTTATCATATATTGCTGACAGTGGCAGTAGACGAATTCAGGATATAAATATTCATATTAAAGTTTTTTTTAGCTTCAGAAGAGATCAGAACTCAGAACTTTTTAAAAACGTTTTAACTTTCCCAGGCTGCTTGTAATCATCTTAAATCACCTACAAACTTTTGTATTCTTTAAATATATCTTTATTTTTGCCACTTATAACTTCTTACGTGACGTACAGTAACAGTTAACTCGGTAACTATGGAGAAGTTTGATCCTATCACTAGGGCGCGCTGAAATAAACATTGTTCGCTAAATAATACAATTTATATTTATCTCCCATGAAATATTAATTCAATCAAAACATCTGTGATGTGATATATAAATATTTAAGTACCAAAGAATTTTTTTATACGACCCGTTTCGGCCTAGGCTGGTCATCACCATGGCACCATAAATTAATTATGTATTACATGAAAAATTCGCTCATAACTTATCGACGGTTACATATTATTCAATATGGCATTGGAAGGACTCATAAATGTTTCCCGACCGTAGTAACATCGTTCTGCCCAACCCAGTCTCCGAACATCCCACCCCTCCAAAGCTCTGTCTGGTCCTCGTGCAATCCGATTCCCAAACGTTTTGGGGCCCACGGAATTATTGAAAAGGGGCTTCGGCCTTTCGATGCATCGAAATTGGGACACAGCCTTTATATCCGACCCCGAAAACTCATCCTTGTCATCTCTGGAGAGGGCAACAGTCCAGGGCATTCCAGAGAGTGGGGCGGTCCAACGTCGATATTCCATTAAACTTATAAACGATGACGATCCATCTGTTAGGATTGATCTATTAATTATTGATACCATCTCTCATGCATAAATTTTTTCGTTCTACTATTCTACGACACGTAATATAAATTCTTAATTTTGGAACCCCGTTAAAATTTCGGTTTTTTGGTTCGTAAAACTGTCAAATTTTATAAAGTTATTGTATTATTTTCCTGACGCTGTTTTCATTTAGGTCAAAGGTGTTTTAAAATTTAGCCTGAAATTGGTTGCTTCGTACTGTAAAATAGAGCCCTAAAAATAAATTTCCCACAGCTTTAGTTCATGCAGAATTATCTCTACTTTGAATTTTATCGATATAATTTTTAAGTAAAAATTTATATAGTAACCCTATTTTAAGGAGGGTTAATATCAATGTATGTATGTATGTTAATGGAGTATTAATGCTCAAGATTGATTTTCGTAACATTTAGAAGATATTACTTCGCGAATCTTGTACTGCATCATATAAGTAAATTCAATGAACCATTATTTAAAATATATTATGGCCAGTATATAGCACAACTTTCAAAATTTTTTTGATGCAATATCCTCTTTGTCCTAAAATTGTACAGATGCAATTGCTTGCTCGCAAACGGAATGTTATTAGTATCAATTTGCATTCGTCTGATAATCGCAGAGCCCGGAACTGGTAGAAATTTCAATGAACGTCTGTTTGTTGAAGGCGATGGACAACGCGTTGAGGACGGACGCCTGTTGGTGAGAACTAGAATATTCGTGAGCTAGGTTAACGGGGAGATTCCGGGAAATGCTATTCAGGACAAATACGACGTAATTTCGCCACATTTGGGATTAACGGCATCGGGCCTTCGACCTCGAGGCAGTACAGCGCCTGCAGTTTGCGATTCGACCCGAAAATATGCGCGGATTAAGTTGAAATTAACAAGGGAGTTGGAATGATTGATGGAGGGACGAGACTAATTGCCATTTTATTCGAATGTAATTACTGTTTAATCTCTGCATTCATTCGTAAGGTTCGGTGCCAATCCTTTCGTGTTTATTTTAATTCGATTCGATATTTATTTTAATGAATTTTCAATAAATCATCAACCCTTGGGTGAAGTTATATCACCTAGACCAGCTAGACTAAACCTAGACTAAAAATCAGGTGGGAAAATAATTTATTCATAAGCATTTACCACATATCAAGACGAATAAATTATATAGATTTACTATGCTCTATGAAATTCAATCTAAAAGAATGAGCTAAAACGTAAGGTGACCTTATGTGATTCTTCTAAAGATAGATTCTACAGCAGAATTAGGAACAGAATTATTTTCTGTGGTTTAAAAGTTAATGAGTGATTATATTTTTTGAATAAATCTAACTCTTGATTAATATTCGTCGTCTATGTTATCCATCTGATGAAATTTAATTTCATAAACTGGTTACTTAGCTGCTATTCATACAACGTATTTTATTCGGATGATAGCAATATAAGATGCATCGGATGGTAATGAGAATAAAGCGAAACAAAAAGGGTTTTTATGATATAAAATATTAATTAATATAGTGGTATAATAATAAAGTTTGAGGGAAAGCTATTGAATAAGTTTGGGTGATTAGGAAATAATCTTCGACAGAAGTATTAAATTAGCTCTAATAAATTCTATCGCTGTACAAAAAAAATGCCTAAACTACAGCGTGAAATCAATGCGATGAGCATAGATAAAGAATCCGTTTAAAGGTTAAAGATTGTTTTTTAAAAACTACTCTTTGAACAGTGTGTAATAAATCAACTTCAAATCTCAGAATACCGTTTATTTAAACTGTACAATAATTTACATCAACAGTATTACATTTAATACTTGATTGTATATTACAGCTGAGGTTCTCTCTCCCATTTACAGTTGTTTGTCCTCATGATACACATTATCTATCCATCTCTTGAACAACCCTTTGCTATCGTTACTCAACAAATCATCTCCTGAACAGTTCATAGAAGTACCTGAAACGAAAGCAAAAGGGATATTCAATAATTAATATATATCGTGTATACCGAGTTGGGTATTAAAATATGTATTATCTATTTTTTCTACTTCATAGCGAATCAGATAAAGTAACTGAGACTTGCAGAAAAGGTATACATTGCATATGTGAACAACAATGTACATTCGTCACTTTTTTATTTTTCAATTTAATCATAATTTGGAATAGGATTAACAAACAACATGATTTCAGTGTTTGATAATCATGAAAATTGATTCTTGAAAGCTGTTGTATGATCTGCATGCATTTAATATTGAAAGTATTAATTGGGAATTCAGAAATACTAAAGAAATAAAAATCACTAGTAAGCATTAGATATTTAGATGGATGACATGTTAATTTGATGACATGATGACAGTGAAAGAATCAAGAGAGTAAAGAAAGATGAGAGAGGCTATTGTTCAAAGACAGTGTCATATTATCTTATGAAAAACATACAATAAGCTCATACCTGCCTGCTTCGGAGACTTCATATCTCGTATGGTGTGATGTTTTTACTCACATGTTGTGTTGATTTCCTTCCATAAATATTGAAACAATAAGGAGTTGCAATCCATTCGGTGAGCACAATCACTCTCCTCTTCCACAGTAAGGTGAAAACGCTCGAGGTATCCTAAAATTGAAAAATGAATCAATAAATGGAATGAACAAGCAAATTCCGTAAATACTTAGCTTCCTTGTACTACACAATCACTGCTCAAGATACCTTATCGTATAGTAACGACTTTTCTCAATTATTTAAACCGTCGAACATATAAATAGGTTAAAGTTCATCATAAATTGGAGTACGGGTTGGAAAATATGTTATTAAAGAAGGATTTAAGGGTAATAATGACTAATAGGAAATCCATCGAGGGTATACCGGATGAAAATTACCAAGATATATTAGAAATAATCTTTCTCAAATAAAAATATCGATAAAGAAGAATTAGTTATATTTAATCTCCCGCTAAACATTTTTCTTGATTCTGATTGGCTGAGAGAAACACCACCGCTGTCAGTGCAGCTGCTGTATTATTATATTTTATGCTAATTTTTCCTTTCCTCGTTACCGATTGAATATCACTAAAATTCATCTCTTCATTTACTTCGACCGCGAGCGATGGCGGTTTTCTCGAATTCAAAAGGAATGGTGGACGATACATTATGAAAATAGTCTCCCTGTGCAGTAAGACTCACGTAGTAGGAAAAATCATAATAAATACTAGTCTTCATATAAATTTTATCGGTTAAAATGGACCTCAACTTAAGTTTTAAAAATCTAATTGCAATTTTAGAATCCCGGCGGTGAGAATCTCAATACCGAACTCCGCAATGCATATTTCACTTTCCTCGTGTATCTCACCGCATTCACGTCGTTCCCATCAACGAACGATTTATTTTGCTAAATCTTAAGTAAAGACTACGTAAGCGGAGTTAAGATAATTCCGAAATCGAACTAGAATGTCTCTATGGACTGCTCAGTTAATAGATACCACTACCCAATGTATATAAGTTAATACATATCAGTAATATTTCACGAGTCCATATGCTCGAATCTGCTTTAATCAATAGCTTGTAGTCATTTTCAACCACACTATTTCTAATAAATAAGATCTATCATGACAACCGAAGGGAACTTAGGTACCCGTGTACCCGTTACGGTAGCTTTCAGACAATGAGCGGGAAGAATTCTCAAAGCAGATTTTTGTAAACAGTGAAAGGGCATCTGAAATATTTTCTGATGGGAATTCGTTTCTTACCTTAATGCGTCCTTTTAACCTCGTATCCTCACTCAAAGCTCTTCTGCTTCAGCTACGTACATTTCGATGTCGTATTTCGATGCTTTCTTCAGCTGAAAGGACTGTCGTATCAAATCTTTTTTGAGCTCCGAAAACAAAAATACCCACGAAATTGAACGCAATCACATTTCTCAAGGATAATTGCTAAGATTCAATTGCGAAAAGATTCACACGCAATTTTGTAGTACAGCGAAAGAGACTTCCCGATGCACACACTACGATATCAAACTTTGTTCACGGGAAAGAACCGCCAACTAAACGGTGGAATGGCGAAGCGTAGCATCGCCCCCTGTTGGTATGGAATATATAATAAAACGCGTTGAATGTCGAATTATTCCCGATGCCCTACATTTAAGATACCACAGTAACAATGCTCGGACAATGTGTATATTTCGAATTGTCAATACTCTCATTTTCGGAGACACTTTTGTCCAAAGATGGATCGAGTGTATTGCTTCGCTATTGGAGTCATTGTGGGGATGTTTCATTTCCTTCGGATGAAATTGAAATAAATCTCAATGACTTCCTAGAGTGAATGCATTGATGTGCGGTAGATGAAGAATAAAAAATGAGAAATGACTGAATGAAACGAAAGTAAGCTTTTGCTTTATTGAAGACATTTTTAGGTAAATAGGTATTCGGTAAATAAATTGTTAGCGGACAATCGGAAAGTGGGCCTTTGAAAGTGGTTTATTGTCCAGAAATGTTTTTCGAACAAAAATATAAAAACAGCTCTTAAAATTCTATCCTACCGAATGCCGTAGGTTCTGCGTGGAATCAATTATTTGAGCTGAGCATGTGATTACGTTTATTTTTTTGAATCGTTTCTTAAAAATTACTGCTTGAAAAATAAAACACTTATTGCATGCCATTTAAAGATATCATTTATTTAAACTGCGAAATGATATACAACAATAGTATTACATTTCAATCTTTTTTTGTACGTAGCAGCGGAGATACTATTTCCAGCTTGCAGTTGTTGGTCCGCGTTCAGCGAATTATCCATCCGAATTCTGGAAACTATTCTTCCTTGGCTATCGTTCCTTCTTAGGATTCCCTTCCTGGACTGTAATTCGGTGTACCTGAAACGGAAGTAAATGGGATTGGTTAAAATCTGTGTACCGTATTTTTATATACACTTGAGCACTAAATTCTAGGTTTCATCAACGGCTTAAAATCGTAGCAGCCTATACAGTTGAGGCGTGCGCAGCAGCTTTTGCAAACGGGTAAATTGTGGTCGGCAAGCTTTTAATCCATAGCCTTCATCACATCTTGAACATTATAATTTTTATGAAATCAACATAGCTTAGATGGTTAAAGGAATCCATAGAAATGTTTTATGGAATTCACAGAAATAAACTGAGATGTTCCAAAGCAATCGATGAGAACCTGAAGGAGGCTGACCATGAAACCATCGCAAATAGCCAACTCTCTATAAGATTTATGGATTTGAAGGATTCCAAAAATATATCATGAATGTAATTGAGGAAGGATTTTTGGATTTGGAAATGAAACAAGCGTCTTATATCAGACAAAGAATATGAGCTTATTGTCATACTATTTGAGGGAAATATACAGCAGGCATGATGGAATAACAATGGGAATTACAAAGTGAGAAGTAAGAAATGGATGACGAATAACATTTTAGAGATATTAAAGGAACCAAAACAGAAAATAGAGATGTGAGAGGCCATCTCAATCTTGCTCCATAAATGCTGACTTGAAGAAGAGGCAAAAGGGTTCTACGACTGTTCTTATCAAAACCTCCGTATCATCGGTTTTGAATAATATAATTTTAAAGAAACATGAATTCACAGTTAAGGCAATATTAGAGCATGATGATGAGGCAAATGATATACAGAACTGATTTACTAACCCCTTCTGTGGCATTGGTTAGTTTGTATTTTGTAAACAGTAAGGTGAAGGTGTTAGCACAAATACTGGAGCAGAATACTCTAAACTAAAAGAGATGGGTCCATGAACTCTATCGAAATTTAGTCGATACATTGATGATGGAGAAGAAAAGGAAAATACTAGCTGAAACATGCAAGTAATATGCTGACAGGAGAACATAAAGTAAACAACATAAAGAAAACTTGAATAAATATTATTTGAAGAGGTTCATAGACTTATAAAGCATATGGGAAGGATGTAGGAAAAAATCCATGGAAAGTTTACTCATATCTTTTCTTAAGAAGAGGCAAGTTTTGGATGGAAAAAGTGGTAGCAAAATAATTATGGCTCTGGCCAATGAGGACTTCTAAAGAAGTTCTGCATTGCACCATGATAATAAATCTTAAGAAATGAAACAATGAACCATTTAATACAGGCAGCCATTTTTGTGGAGAATATAGCATTCTACAGAGCAGGAATTGAATCATTAATGTACCAGAAAGGAAGAACACAAGCCAAGGTGAACTAGAGGAATGTAGAGAATGGAAGTGAAAGATAGGATCAGTCGCAAAGAAGTGACATGTTCATGTAGAAGTAGAAGAAAGGAAATGTAGGGTAGATTATAAAGAAACTGCATGCAGAATGACCAGTGATGTTGAAAGTTCATCGCCTCATCTCAAGTCCAGTATATCCCTCGCTATTTGATAGCATCTAGAAATGTTAAGTTTCCTTTTCAATTTGCAGCCGTCCATAGGACAACATTCCTCCTTGTGTGGCGTTCAATTATTTCGAAACATATAATTTAATTTATAGTTCATTATTGGTAAAAATCAGTGTGATTTATACTTATGAAAATCATTCAATAAACCCATAGCTGAGTGCTTCAAAGACTTCAAATATGTTTAGTGATGTTTTTACTCACATATCTTATGGTCGTCTTGATTTACTCCAGTACCAATGGAATTGAATAGAAGAGTTGTAATACATTCGGTGAACACAATCAATCACCTCTTCCACAGTAAGGTGAAAACGCTGGAGGCATCCTAAAATTGAAAAATGTATCAGTACATGGAATGAACAAGCAAACTCTTTAAATACAAGGCTTCCTAGTACACAATCCTAATACACAATCACTGCCCAAGATATCATATCGATATGGTAACGATAGTTTCTGAATTACTTAACGCGTCAAACATATAAGTAGGTTATAGTTCATCATAAATTGGAGTACGGGTTGGAAAATATGTTATTGAAGAAGGATTTAATGGTAATAATTACTGATAAGAGATCCATCGAGGGTGTATCGGACGAACATAAACTGAGCAGAGATGCAAATCACCAAGATATATTAGAAATAATCTTTCTCGATTAAAAACATCGATAAGTAAGAATTATTTATATTTAATCTCCCGCTAAACATTTTTCTTGATTCTGATTGGCTGAGAGAAACACCATCGCTGTCAGTGCAGCTGCTGTATTATTATATTTTATGCTAATCATAACTTTACCTCGTTACCGATTGAATATCACTAAAATTCCTCTCTTCATTTACGTCGACCGCGAGTGATGGCGGTTTTCTCTAATTCAAAAGGAATGGTGGACGATTCATTATGAAAATAGTCTCTCTGTGCAGTAAGACTCACGTAGTAGGAAAAAATCATAATAAATACTAGTCTTCATGTAAATTTTATCGGTTACGACGAACCTCACTTTAGGTTTTAAAAATCTAATTGCAATTTTGGAATCCCGGCGGTGAGAATCTCACTCCCGAGCTCCGTAGTGCATATCTCACTTTCCTCGTGCATCTCACCGGGTTCACGTCGCTCCCATCAACAAACGGTTTATTTTGCTAAATCTTAAGTAAAGACTATGTAAGCGGAGTTAAGATAGTTCCGAAATCGAACTAGAATGTCCCTACGTACTGCTTAGTTAAGAGAACCCACTACCCAATGTTAATAACTTAATATATATCAGCAATATTTTACGAGTGCATATGCTCGAAGCAGCGGTAATCAATAGCTTTTAGTCATTGTCAACCAAACTAATTCTAACAATTACGACAACTATCGCGACAACCGAAGGGAATCTAGATACCCGTTCACGGTCGCTTCCAGACAGTGAGCGGGAAGAATTCTCGAAGCAGATTTTTGATAACACAGTGAAAGGGCGTTGGAAATATTTTCCGATGGGACTTCGTTTCTTACCTTAATACGTCCTTTAAACCTCGTATCCTCACTCAAGTGCTTCTGCTTCTGCTGGGCTCGCACGACGATGACGAAATGCTTTCCTCAGCTGACAGACGTTCACAACAAATATTAAGTCTGCACCGATAATCACATTACCTGCGAAATTTACCGCAATCACATCATTTAAAGAGGAATCGCTAAGATTCAAATGCGAAAAGATCTACACGCATTTTTGTAGCACAGCGAAAGAGACTTCCCGATGCATACGCTACGAAATCAAACTTTGCTCACGGGAAAGAACCGCCAACTAAACGGTGGAACGGCGAAGCGTAGCATCGCCCCCTGTTGGTATGAAATATATAATAAAACGCGTTGAATGTCGAATTATATCCGTTGCTCCTCATTTAAGGTACCGCAGTAGCAAATTAATGCTCGGACAATGTATATTCTTAGAATCTTTTGGTCCAAAGATGGATCGAGTGTTTTACTTCGCTATTAGAGTAATTGTGGGGATATTTCATTTCTTGCGGATGGAATTGAAATAAATCTCAATGACTTCTTTGAGTGGATGCGTTAATTTCAACGGTAGATGAATAAATAATGGAATAATGAGAAGCGACAGATTGAAATGAAAGTGATGTGGTGCTTTCTTCAAGACATTTTTATGTTTATTGGTATACGGTAAATGAATCGGTAACCGTCACTCCGAATGTGGGCCGTCGAAAGAGGTTTTGTGCCCAGAAATATTCTTCGAACAAAATGATGTAAACCGCTCTTGAAAATTATTTCTTAGTTAATTCTTAATTACCAAATGCCGTAATTTCGGCTTGGAATCAATTAGATTGGCTAGGCAATTGAGTACGTTTCTGTTTATGGATGCTTTCTGAAAAATTACTCTTTGAAAAATAATATACGAATTGAAAGCTATTCAAAGGTATTGTTTATTTGAACTGTGCCATGTAGTACAAGAACAGTAATACATTTCAATCTTGTTTGTTCATAGCAGCGGTGAAACTCTTTCCCACTTGTAGTTGTCGGTTCATGTTTGGCGAATCTTCCATCCGGATTCTGGAAAATTTTCTTCCTCGTCTTCATAGCATTCTTTTCCGAAACTGTTAATTGGCGTGTCTAGAATGGAAGTAAATGGGATTTTTAAAAATCTGTGTGCTATTTTTTCTGTTTACATTTGAGCGCTAAATTCTAGGTTTCATCATCAGATAAAAGTGCATAGAAGCCTTAGTAGTAGAGGCGTCAAAAGTTGTACATAATAACTTTTTTATGCTATCAACATAGGTCAGAGGGTTAAATAAATCCATAGCAATGTTTATTGGATATACAGAGATAAACTGTTAGATGTTACAAGGCAATCGATGAGAAACCTGAAAGTGGCTAGCCATATAACCATTCCAAATAGATAACCGTCTAGTGGAAATATGGATGTGAATGATACCCGAATATATCAGGAATGTAATGCAGGGAGGAGTTTTGGATTTTAAAGTGAAACAAGGGACCGAAAGCAGACAAAGTCCATGAAGATATTTTCAAACTCTCTGAGGGAAATCTACTGCAGGCTTAAAGCAATTACAGTGGAAATTTGACATCCAGAAGTAAGCATTGGATGTTTAGACAAATGGCATGTTCAAGACAGAAAAGGAATCAAAAGAGAGATGGGAGATGCTATGTCCATCCTACTCCATGAATGCTTACTTGAAGAGAATGAAAAGGATGGTTGAAATGTTCTAAACAAACCCTCATCATCATCCGTTTTCAAAAATGTAATTTTAAGGGAAACATGAATTTATACTTAGACCGAGATCATTGCATGATGAACCTTGAAAAGGCTTATGATGTACACAAATTTACGAGCCATTTCTATAGGATTAGTTTGTTAATTTTCGAAACTGTAAGTTGGAGGAATAACCGAAACTTCTGGAGCAGAAAACAATATACTGATTCAGTCTAACGAATCCATCATTACCTAGTCGATACTCTAAGAGAATGGAGAGTAAAAGAAAATTACTAGCTGAAACACACAAACAACATGATGGCATAAGTACATGAACTAAAAGATGTAATGGAAACTTGAAAATATATTTTTGGACCTCTTTATGGAACTATTTAGCGTATGGGAAGGATCTAGGGGAAAATCCATGGAATGTTAACTCATACCTTAACTTAAGAAGGGGAAAGGCTTCAGATGGAAGAAGTGGTAGCATAATAATGTCCTGGCCAAGGGGGAATGCTAAAGAAGGTCTGCATTGCATCATAAAGAAAGAAAATACAGGCCATTACATTCAGGACGTTAACATTCATGGAGAATTTGGCATTCTGCAGAGCAGGAATTGAACCATCAATATACCAGAAAGGAAGAAGTCAAGCCAAGGAAAATGGTGATGTAGAGGAATGAAGAGAATGAAAGTGACAGATGGGATCAGTCGCAGAGTACATGTTCATGCATTTCATGTAGAAGTAGAAGAAATGAAATGTAGGACAGACTGCAAAGGAACTGCACGAACAGTGACCAGCAATGATGACAGTCCATCGCCTCATCTCAAGTCCAGTAAATCCCACACTATTTCCTAGCATCTAGAAATGTGAAGTTTCCTTTTCAATTTGCAGCCGTCCCAATAGGACAACATTCCTCGTTATGGGGCGTTCGATTCTTTCAAATCATAAAATTTAATTTATGGTTCATTATTGGTAAAAATCAGTGCCATATTATCTTATGAAAAACATACAATAAGCTCATACCTGCCTGCTTCAGAGACTTCATATCTCGTGCGGTGTGATGTTTTTACTCACATGTAGTGTTGATTTCCTTCCATAACTATTGAAACAATAAGGAGTTGCAATCCATTCGGTGAACACAATCACTCTCCTCTTCCACTGTAAGGTGAAAACGCTCGAGGTATCCTTAAATTGAAAAATGAATCAATAAATGGAATGAACAAGAAAATTCTGTGAATACTTAGCTTCCTTGTACTACACAATCACTTCTCAAGGTACCATATCGATATAGTAACGACGTTTGTCAATTATTTAACCCGTCAAACTTACAAATAGGTTAAAGTTCATCATAAATTGGAGTACGGGTTGGAAAATATGTTATTAAAGTAGGATTTAATGGTAATAATTACTGATAAGAAATCCATCGAGGGTGTATCGGACGAACATAAACTGAGCAGAGATGAAAATTACCAAGATATATTAGAAATAATCTTTCTCAAATAAAAACATCGATAAGTAAGAATTATTTATATTTAATCTCCCGCTAAACATTTCTCTTGTTTCTGATTGGCTGAGAGAAACACCACCGCTGTCAGTGCAGCTGCTGTATTATTATATTTCATGCAAATTATTACTTTACCTCGTTACCGATTGAATATCACTAAAATTCCTCTCTTCATTTACTTCGACCGCGAGCGATGGCGGTTTTCTCGAATTCAAAAGGAAAGGTGGACGATACATTATGAAAATAGTCTCTCTGTGCAGTAAGACTCACGTAGTAGGAAAAAATCATAATAAATACTAGTCTTCATGTAAATTTTATCGGTTACAACGGATCTCGTGTTAAGTTTTAAAAATCTAATTGCAGTTTTAGAAACCCAGCGGTGAGAAACTCACTCCCGAGCTCCGCAATGCATTTCCCACTTTCCTCGTGCAACTCACCGCGTTCACGTCGCTCCCATCGACAAACGCTTTATTTTGCTAAATCTTAAGTAAAAACTATATAAGCGGAGTTAAGATCTTCCGAAATCGAACTAGAACCCAACGACGGTTTGCTCAGTTAATAGACACCGATTCCGATCCTTATTAAATGAATAACTTCATAAATAGTTATCTTATCCATTTGCCTGAAGCAGCAGTAAGCATTCGTTCAAAGTCTTTGCTATCCAAGATAAATCTAATAATTACGACAACTATCATGACAACCGAAGGGAACTCAGGTACCTGTTCACGGTCGCTTCCAGACAGTGAGCGGGAAGAATTCTCTAAGCAGATTTTGGTAAACACATTGAAAGGGCGTTGGAAATATTTTCTGATGGGACTTCGTTTCTTACCTTAATGCGTCCTTTTAACCTCGTATCCTCACTCAAAGCTCTTCTGCTTCAGTTACTTACACTACGATGTCGTAATGATTTCTTCAGCTGAAAGTACTGTCGTATCAAATCTTATTTGTGCTCCGAAAACAAAAATATCTACGAAATTGAACGCAATCACTTTATTCAAGGATAATTGCTAAGATTCAATTGCGAAAAGATTCACACGCATTTTTGTAGCACAGCGAAAGAGACTTCCCGATGCACACGCTACGAAATCATACTTTGTTCACGGGAAAGAACCGCCAACTAAACGGTGGAACGCCGAAGCGTAGCATCGCCCCCTGTTGGTATGAAATACATAATAAAACGCGTTGAATGTCGAATTATTCCCGATGCCCTACATTTAAAATACCACAGTAGCAAATTAATGCTCGGACAATGTGTATATTTCGAATTGTCAATACTCTCTCATTTTCGGAGACACTTTTGTCCAAAGATGGATCGAGTGTATTGCTTCGCTATTAGAGTCATTGTGGGGATGTTTCATTTCCTTCGGATGGAATTGAAATAAATCTCAATGTCTTCCGAGAGTGAATGCATTGATGTGCTGTAGATGAAGAATAAATAATGAGAAATGACTGAATGAAACGAAAGTAAGCTTTTGCTTTATTGAAGACATTTTTAGGTAAATAGGTATTCGGTAAATAAATTGTTAGCGGACAATCGGAAAGTGGGCCTTCGAAAGTGGTTTATTGTCCAGAAATGTTTTGAACAAAAATATAAAAACAGCTCTTAAAATTCTATCCTACCGAATGCCGTAGGTTCTGCTTGAATTCAATTACTTGAGCTGAGCATGCGATTACGTTTTTTTTTTTTAATCGTTTCTTAAAAAATACTGCTTGAAAAAGAAAACACTTATTGAATGCCATTTAAAGATATCATTTATTTAAACTGCGACATGATATACAACAATAGTATTACATTTCAATCTTTTTTGTACGTAGCAACGGAGATACTCTTTCCCGCTTGCAGTTGTTGGTCCGCGTTTAGCGAATTATCAATCCGAATTCTGGAAACTATTCTCGCTTGGCTATCGTTCCTCCTTAGGATTCCCTTCCTGGACTGTAATTCGGTGTACCTGAAACGGAAGTAAATGGGATTGGTTAAAATCTGTGAACCGCATTTTTCTGTTTACATTTGAGCGCTAAATTCTAGGTTTCCTCATCAGATTAAAGTGCATAGAAGACTAAGTAGTAGAGGCGTGCGCAGTAGCTTTTGCAAACGGGTAAATTTTGGACGTCAAGCTTTTAACCCTTAGCCTTCATCATAACTTGAGCATTATAATTTTTATGAAATCAACATAGCTAAGATGGTTAAAGGAATCCATAGCAATGTTTTATGGAACTCACAGAAATAAACTGAGATGTTCCAAAGCAATCGATGAGAACCTGGAGGAGGCTGACCATGAAACCATTACATATAGCCAAATCTCTATAAGATTCATGGATTTGAAGGATTAAAAAAAAAAATATCTTGAATGTAATTGAGGAAGGGTTTTTGGATTTGGAAATGAAACAAGCGTCTGATATCAGACAAAGAATATGAGCTTATTGCCATTCTATTTGAGGGAAATATACAGCAGGCATGATGGAATAACAATGGGAATTACAAAGTCAGAAGTAAGAAATGGATGACGAATAACATTTAAGATATATTAAAGGAACCAAAACAGAAAATAGAGATGTGAGAGGCCATCTCTATCTTGCTTCATAAATGCTGACTTGAAGAAGAGGCAAAAGGATTCTACAACTGTTCTTATCAAAACCTCCGGATCATCGGTTTTGAATAATATAATTTTAAAGAAACATGAATTCACAGTTAGAGCAATATTAGAGCATAATGATAAGGCAAATGATACACAGAACTGATTTGTGGCATTGGTTAGTTTGTATTTTGTAAACAGTAAGGTGAAGGTGTTAGCACAAATACTGGAACAGAATACTCTAAACTGAAAGAGATGGGTCCATGAACTCTATCGACATCTAGTCGATACATTGATGATGGAGAATAAAAGGAAAATACTAGCTGAAACATGTAAGTAATATGCTGGCATGAGAACATAAAGTAAACAGCATAAAGAAAACTTGAAAAATATTATTTGAAGAGGTTCATAGAATTATATAGCATATGGGAAGGATGTAGGAAAAAATCCATGGAAAGTTTAATCATATCTTTACTTAAGAATAGGCAAGTTTTTGGATGGAAGAAGTGGTAGCAAAATAATTATGGCTCTGGCCAATGAGGGCTGATAAAGAAGTTCTGCATTGCACCATGATAATAAATCTTAAGAAATGAAACAATCAACGATTTAATGCAAGCAGCCATTTTTGTGGAGAATATGGCATTCTGCAGAGCAGGAATTGAAACATTAATGTACCAGAAAGGAAGAACACAAGCCAAGGTGAACTAGGGGAATGTAGAGAATGAAAGTGACTGATGGGATCAGTCGCAAAGAAGTGATATGTTCATGTAGAAGTAGAAGAATTGAAATATAGGGAAAACTACAAAGAAACTGCATGCAGAATGACCAGTAATGATGACAGTTCATCGCCTCATCTCAAGTCCAGTAAATCCCTCACTATTTCCTAGCATCTAGAAATGTGAAGTCTCCTTTTCAATTTGCAGCCGTCCACAGGACATCATTCCTTGTTGTGTGGCGTTCAATTCTTTCGAAGCATAAAATTTAATATATAGTTCTTTATTGGAATAAGCAGTGTCATATTTACTTATGAAAATCGTTTAATAAGCCCATAGCTGAATGCTTAAAAGACTTCAAAAATGTTGAGTGATGTTTTTACTCACATTTCTTATGGTTGTCTTGATTTCCTCCAGTTCCAATGGAATTGAATAGAAGAGTTGCAATCCATTCGGTGAACACAATCACTCTCCTCTTCCACAATAAGGTGAAAACGCTCGAGGTATCCTTAAATGGAAAAATGAATCAATACATGGAATGAACAAGCAAACTCTGTAAATACTTAGCTTCCTTGTACTACACAATCACTGCTCAAGATACCTTATCGTATAGTAACGACATTTCTCAATTATTTAACCCGTCAAACATGTAAATAGGCTCAAGTTCATCATAATTTGGAGTACGGGTTGGAAAATATGTTATTAATGAAGGATTTAATGGTAATAATTACTGACAAGAAATCCTTCGAGGGTATACCGGATGAAAATTAACTGTGCAGTGATGAAAATTACCAAGATATTTAAGAAATAATCTTTCTCAAATAAAAATATCGATAAAGAAGAATTAGTTATATTTAATCTCCCGCTAAACATTTATCTTGATTCTGATTGGCGGAGAGAAACACCACCGCTGTCAGTGCAGCTGCTGTATTATTATATTTTATGCTAATTATTACTTTACCTCGTTACCGATTGAATATCACTAAAATTCCTCTCGTCATTTACATCGACCGCGAGCGATGGCGGTTTTCTCGAATTCAAAAAGAAAGGTGGACGATACATTATGAAAATAGTCTCTCTGTGCAGTAAGACTCACGTAGTAGGAAAAAATCATAATAAATACTAGTCTTCATATAAATTTTATTGGTTACGACGAACCTCACTTTAGGTTTTAAAAATCTAATTGCAATATTGGAATCCCGGCGGTGAGAATCTCACTCCCGAGCTCCGTAGTGCATATCTCACTTTCCTCGTGCATCTCACCGGGTTCACGTCGCTCCCATCAACAAACGGTTTATTTTGCTAAATTATACGTGAACACTACATAAGCGGAGTAACGATGATCATAAATCAAACTATAACCGAACGACGGTCTGCTCAGTTCATAGAAACCATTACCCAATGTTAATAAGTATATACGTATCGGCAATATTTTACGAGTCCATATGCTTGAAGCAGCGGTAATCAATAGCTTGTAGGCATTGTCAACCAAACTCATTCTAATAAATATGATATCTATCGTGACAACCGAAGGGAATCTAGGTACCCGTTCACGGTCGCTTCCAGACAGTGAGCGGGAAGAATTCTCGAAGCAGATATTTGTAAACAGTGAAAGGGCGTCTGAAATATTTTCTGATGGGACTTCGTTTCTTACCTTAATACGTCCTTTAAACCTTGTATCCTCACTCAAGGCTCTTCTGCTTCTGCTGGACTCGCACGACGATGACGAAATGCTTTCCTCAGCTGACAGACTACCCCAACAAATATAATGCGTACTCCAGTATCCACATAACCCACTTGATTAGACGTAATCACTTTATTCAAGTAGAATTGTTAAGATTTCATTCCGATTCACATGATATTGCACAGAGAAAGAGACTTCCCGATGCACACGCTACGAAATCAAACTTTGCTCACGGGAAATAACCGCCAAATAAACGTAGGAACGGCGATGCATTGCATTGCCCTCTGTTGGAATGAATTATATAATAAATCGCGTTGAATGTCGAATTATATCCGTTGCTCCTCATTTAAGGTACCGCAGTAGCAAATTATTGCTCGAACAATGTATATTCTTAGAATCTTTTGGTCCAAAGATGGATCGAGTGTTTTACTTCGCTATTAGAGTCATTGTGGGGATGTTTCATTTCTTGCGGATGAAATTGAAATAAATCTCAATGACTTATTTAAGTGGATGCGTTAATTTCAGCATTAGATGAATACAGAATGGAATAATGAGAAGCGACAGATTGAAACGAAAGTGATGTGGTGCTTTCTTCAAGACATTTTTATGTTTATAGGTATACGGTAAATGACTCGGTAGCCGTCGCTCCGAACGTGGGCCGTAGAGAGAGGTTTTGTGCCCAGAAATGTTCTTCGAACAAAATGATGTAAAACGCTCTTGAAAATTATTTCTTAGTTAATTCTTAATTACCGAATGCCGTAATTTCGGCGTGAAATCAATAAGATTGGCTAGGCAATTGAATACGTTTCCGTTTATGGATTCTTTCTGAAAAATTACTCTTTGAAAAATAATATACGAATTGAAAGCTATTCAAAGGTATCGTTTATTTGAACTGTGCCATGTAGTACAAGAACAGTAATACATTTCAATCTTGTTTATACATAGCAGCGGTGAAACTCTTTCCCACTTGTAGTTGTCGGTTCATGTTTGGCGAATCTTCCATCCGGATTCTGGAAAATTTTCTTCCTCGTCTTCATAGCATTCTTTTCCGAAACTGTTAATTGGCGTGTCTAGAATGGAAGTAAATGGGATTTTTAAAAATCTGTGTGCTATTTTTTCTGTTTACATTTGAGCGCTAAATTCTAGGTTTCATCATCAGATAAAAGTGCATAGAAGCCTTAGTAGTAGAGGCGTCAAAAGTTGTAAATAATAACTTTTTATGCTATTTACATATGTCAGAGGGTTAAATAAATCCATAGCAATGTTTATTGGATATACAGAGATAAACTGTTAGATGTTACAAGGCAATCGATGAGAAAACTGAAAGTGGCTAACCATATAACCAGTCCAAATATTCTAATCTAATTCTGGAAACTATTCTCGCTTGGCTATCGTTCCTTCTTAGGATTCCCTTCCTGGACTGTAATTCGGTGTACCTGAAACGGAAGTAAATGGGATTGGTTAAAATCTGTGTACCATATTTTTATATACATTTGAGCACTAAATTCTAGGTTTTAACAACGGCTTAAAATCGTAGCAGCCTATATAGTAGAGGCGTGCGCAGTAGCTTTTGCAAACGGGTAAATTTTGGACGTCAAGCTTTTAACCCTTAGCCTTCATCATAACTTGAGCATTATAATTTTTATGAAATCAACATAGCTAAGATGGTTAAAGGAATCCATAGCAATGTTTTATGGAACTCACAGAAATAAACTGAGATGTTCCAAAGCAATCGATGAGAACCTGGAGGAGGCTGACCATGAAACCATTACATATAGCCAAATCTCTATAAGATTCATGGATTTGAAGGATTAAAAAAAAAAATATCTTGAATGTAATTGAGGAAGGGTTTTTGGATTTGGAAATGAAACAAGCGTCTGATATCAGACAAAGAATATGAGCTTATTGCCATTCTATTTGAGGGAAATATACAGCAGGCATGATGGAATAACAATGGGAATTACAAAGTCAGAAGTAAGAAATGGATGACGAATAACATTTTAGAGATATTAAAGGAACCAAAACAGAAAATAGAGATGTGAGAGGCCATCTCTATCTTGCTCCATAAATGCTGACTTGAAGAAGAGGCAAAAGGATTCTACAACTGTTCTTATCAAAACCTCCGGATCATCGGTTTTGAATAATATAATTTTAAAGAAACATGAATTCACAGTTAGAGCAATATTAGAGCATAATGATAAGGCAAATGATACACAGAACTGATTTGTGGCATTGGTTAGTTTGTATTTTGTAAACAGTAAGGTGAAGGTGTTAGCACAAATACTGGAACAGAATACTCTAAACTGAAAGAGATGGGTCCATGAACTCTATCGACATCTAGTCGACACATTGATGATGGAGAATAAAAGGAAAATACTAGCTGAAACATGCAAGTAACATGCTGTCATGAGAACATAAAGTAAACAACATTAAGAAAACTTGAAAAAATATTATTTGAAGAGGTTCATAGACTTATATAGCATATGGAAAGGATGTTGGAAAAATCCATGGAAAGTTTAATCATATCTTTACTTAAGAATAGGCAAGTTTTTGGATGGAAGAAGTGGTAGTGAGTAAGTAAGAAGTGGTAACAATTCTTGTACATTGCACCATGATAATAAATCTTAAGAAATGAAACAATCAACGATTTAATGCAAGCAGCCATTTTTGTGGAGAATATGGCATTCTGCAGAGCAGGAATTGAACCATTAATGTACCAGAAAGGAAGAACACAAGCCAAGAAATGATGGTGAACCCGGAGAAAAAAGAGAATGAAAGTGACAGATAGGATCAGTCGCAAAGAAGTGACATTTTCATTCAGAAGTAGAAGAAATGAAATGTAGGGCAGACTACAAAGAAACTGCATGTGCCAGTGATGATGAAAGTTCATCGCCTCATCTCAAGTCCAGTAAATCCGTCTCTATTTCATAGCATCTAGAAATGTTAAGTTTCCATTTCAATTTGCAGCCGTCCATAGGACAACATACCTCGTTGTGTGGCGTTCGATTCTTTCAAATCATAAAATTTAATTTATGTTTCATTATTGGTAAAAATCAGTGCCATATTATCTTATGAAAAACATACAATAAGCTCATACCTGCCTGCTTCAGAGCCTTCATATCTCGTGTGGTGAGATGTTTTTACTCACATGTAGTGTTGATTTCCTTCCATAACTATTGAAACAATAAGGAGTTGCAATCCATTCGGTGAACACAATCACTCTCCTCTTCCACAGTAAGGTGAAAACGCTCGAGGTATCCTTAAATTGAAAAATGAATCAATAAATGGAATGAACAAACATATTCTGTAAATACTTAGCTTCCTCATACTACACAAACTTTACTCAAGGTACCATATCGATATAGTAACGACGTTTCTCAATTATTTAACCCGCCAAATATATGAATAAGTTAAAGTTCATCATAAATTGGAGTACGGGTTGGAAAAAATGTTATTAAAGAAGGATTTAATGGTAATAATTACTGATAAGAAATCCATCGAGGGTATACCGGATGAAAATTAACTGTGCAGAGATGAAAATTACCAAGATATATGGGAAATAATCTTTCTCCATAAATTGGAGTACGGGTTGGAAAATATGTTAATAATGGTGGTTTAAACGGTAATAATTACTGAAATAACATCCATCGAGGGTGTATCGGACGAACATAAACTGAGCAGAGATGCAAATCACCAAGATATATTAGAAATAATCTTTCTCGATTAAAAACATCGATAAGTAAGAATTATTTATATTTAATCTCCCGCTAAACATTTTTCTTGATTCTGATTGGCTGAGAGAAACACCACTGCTGTCAGTGCAGCTGCTGTATTATTATATTTTATGCTAATTATTACTTTACCTCGTTACCGATTGAATATCACTAAAATTCCTATCTTCTTTTATGTCATCCGCGAGTGATGGCGGTTTTCTCGAATTCAAAAGGAATGGTGGACGATACATTATGAAAATAGTCTCCCTGTGCAGTAAGACTCACGTAGTAGGAAAATATCATAATAAATACTAGTCTTCATATAAATTTTATCGGTCACGATGGACCACAACTTAAGTTTTAAAAATCTAATTGCAATTTTAGAATCCCGGCGGTGAGAATCTCATTTCCGAGCTCCGCAATGCATATTTCATTTTCCTCGTGCATCTCACCGAGTTCACGTCGCTCCCATCAACAAACGGTTTATTTTGCTAAATTATACGTGAACACTACATAAGCGGAGTAACGATGATCATAAATCAAACTATAACCGAACGACGGTCTGCTCAGTTCATAGAAACCATTACCCAATGTTAATAAGTATATACGTATCGGCAATATTTTACGAGTCCATATGCTTGAAGCAGCGGTAATCAATAGCTTGTAGGCATTGTCAACCAAACTCATTCTAATAAATATGATATCTATCGTGACAACCGAAGGGAATCTAGGTACCCGTTCACGGTCGCTTCCAGACAGTGAGCGGGAAGAATTCTCGAAGCAGATATTTGTAAACAGTGAAAGGGCGTCTGAAATATTTTCTGATGGGACTTCGTTTCTTACCTTAATGCGTTCATTAAACCTCATATCCTCACTCAAAGCTCTTCTGCTTCAGCTTCTTACTCTTCGATGTCGAAATGTTTTCCTCAGCTGACAGACGATCCCAAGAAATATAAGGCGTGACGATTTCACAATCCTTTTTTTCAAATACACTTCCAAATCAATCAAATCTATGTACTATAACCGCTACTGTATGGTAAAGATTCCATTGCGAATAGATTCACATGAGAAGCATAACATAAGGGAAAATGCCACTCGTTGTACGAGTTTCATGAAAGAACTTTGTTTGCTAGAAATACCCGCGAACTAAAGCCGGAACTGCGTCATTTGGTGGATAACTGCGCTCTCTGTTGGAATACCATTTAGAATAATTTATTTTCGACTGTCAGACTATGGTATGAATGTCGTTAATTACCTACGTGTCCTCTTATAAGCTTCTGAGGTGCCTATAACGATTAAATTCATTGTCATACTGTATATTCCAAACTCTATAGATTCCCCCTTTCGAGGAAAGTCTTAGACATAAGGTTGATCGAGTTACTTCCTTCTCTATGAGACTTAACATGGTGAAGGCTCATTACTTGTGAAAAGACGTAACATAAACAGCAACGTCTATGAAGAGTGGGTATATTGAAGTTTTTGTTTTTGCTGTGCATAGATAAAAAATGGAATAGTTTGTTTCAATGAGTAAACGATTTAATTAAATAAAAGTAGGAGGCATTTTATGGAAAACAATCGGTTTTTTTGTATGACATTTTGTTCTTCTTATTATGTTGCATCTATTGTTATCTCTCCTAATTTCCTTTGTTGTCCGTGCATATTTATTGTATTAACTATCTAAATCTTTAAAACTAATCGTCCTATGCTATTGTTCCGTGATTGGAATCCTCTCCTGTATAGTTATTCATTTTTACTTAAACGATTATAAGGGTAAATTTCAAAATTTATGTATCATATATTTTGGTTTATAAGAGGCACTATCAGTGTATGAAATTTTATTGTATATAAAACGTTCTGCATTATATATATGATTTGTTTACTTGAAACACAGGTAAGACATCAGACCAGCGATTACGCTTCGACAATCAGGGAAAGTTGTTTCGTCGCTTACCTTAAGTCGTCATAGAACATGTTGACAGATAATTCAGTGCTGTGTTAAGATAATAAATGGTTAGAGATCTTAGCTCAGCAAAGTATCATACATAAGGTTCACAGTAATATATGGCGCTTTGCCGATTTATTTAGTAAATAGAGGGATTTTATTTGTGCCTACTAGTCTGGATAATACGTTTCTTATTTAATAGTTGATTGTCATGCAAAAAACGATGTTTAATACCCAGGCAGTGGCAGATACTCGGGCGTTGAAAAGAAAACAGACGGTTTATAAAAAAACGATGCTTATGAAAGTTGTTAAAGAAAAAATTTAATCTCCACAAAAAATTTCAAAAAGTGCCATTAATTCCCTTGGTCTCATATTTGCATCGTTGAGTACCCATTAATTACATCTTGATTCTCAAGAGGAGATATAACCTCGTAAATTTTGGCTATGAATCATTTCCACCCTCAAACTGAGTTTTCTCCGATGGAAACTTTGTATCGGTGCCGTAATAAAATTTCCCATGGTTACCGCTCAGCGCTGATGCATGCACTCCCACCGAACGTTGAACTTCTTTCTCTTACTCCTCTCTTTTTCATTCTGGCTCGCTTCCGATCCTCTAATCAAGAGATCTATGGTGTTTGTAGGGACAAGTCGTGCTGGAAAGCTGAGATGAGGAAAAATAAGAAATTCCGCAGTTTGCCCTGCATTGTGTGTGTTCGAGTAACTTTTTCTAAACTAAGAATGATCATTACGGGAGGCTGTATAGAATGTTAATTGGAAGAAGAGCTATGTTGAAGAATTAATGAAATTTTAAAATAATAATTGGTATCTAGGGTTACCCAAGAAGTTTGTTCGAAATAAAATACTGCAATTTTTTTCCTTTTCGTGAAAAGATAGACTTTAAGGATCTAAAAGTTCCCAAAAATTTCTCTTTTTAGCTCTATAGAAAATAATTGCAGATTTTTCGGTATTCGATCAATATTAGTATATTATAATCATTTTTATATACATTATTTTCAATATTTATTATAATTTTCTAAATATATTTGTATATCTTGACCTCTGTAACTTTATGATACCTTCCAAAATTTCCATATTTCTTGATTTGAATTTTTCCGAGAAACTACATCCCAATATTTCTCCATACTTTTGCACAGAATATAAACTGGGAATACGGAATCAAGGAAAGCTAAAAATACTGTATTTCTTATGGAGGAGTTATATTTTATGGGAAAGAAGCGTATTTTCAACGTTGCACCGTATCATGAATGGGATTTGAATGTTGTGCCATCAAAGTGAAATACGCACCAATGTTTTCTTTGTTACCATTCCTTCCCATCCGCCATTTCTTTAAATAAACCCGGTGCATATTTTCTTTCCATTCAGCCATTGGAAGGGTATAAAAATTTCCCTGCGCTCACGTCTAAATCGATCCAATTCAAGAGAAGCTTCGTCACTCTTATTTGTTTTAATATTTCAACGTAAAATTTCCATTCATCATCGTTAAAAATTTTATCGTAGTACGAGACTCAGAAGTGATGAAAGTACTCCTTTTTCTCAGAATTTTATTCTATCATTGTTGTCCTAAATTATTTTCCCATTTATTTTAAAGTTTTAGTCAGAATCTTAGATATATCTTAAAGAATTTAGACATCTTTACACACTTTAGAAGTCCTTATACTCCTTAGCAACAGATGTAAACAAAATTATTATTGTGGTTATAAAATACTCGTATTATACATTAATTATTGCTTATCGAAAATGGAAATTCCACGTGTTTAAATTAAACGTAATCAAACTTAAAAACTAAAGTGTCTTATCCTATCCAACGCGAATGGTGTTCGATATACTGTAATTCAATATTTTATATAATTCCGCACAATGTTTTTTTCTATTTTTTCTCATCAAACGATTTTAGGCTGATTGAAGCTTACATTGTTTTATGAATTATATCTACCTAAAATTAACAAGGGAATCGTTTAGTTAGAATGAAAGAGCTTTTACGTTTATCAATATAGTTCTTTAGACGTGAAATTAAACTCCAATACGTCGCGACGTATGAGTGAATGCAAAACAGCACAATGGAAAAGAATGAAAAGGCATGGAGAATCAACCGTACGCCATTTTGAATGACAAAAGAGGTAAAATGCGGCGTTCGATTTTTCCCGCGTATCCAATCAAGTTGTTAGCAAATAGCCGTGCATTTTTCCCTTCCCGCCTCTGGGATATTCATGCTCCCATCGGAAATCTCCCGCTCTCTTCGTAATTGTGCCCTCTTGGTTAGCCTCGCACCTGCTATCCGCCAAACTTTCTCATGGCCTCTCCTTATGGGCACCTTTAAATTAATGGCTCTTTCCCGAAGCGAATCCCTTTGCGCGATGTGTTGGTGACACCTCACTCATATTTTCCGCTTAAAAATTGACTTTTGCCGCAGGTTTTGACGTCCTATAAATCACGGTAATTTTTAAAGCCCTTATTCTGGAGCCGAGATACGTTTTAAGATATGAATTTCCCCTCGTAAAATTTTTATATTTTTTTCGGGAAAGAGAGAATGAAATTTCGAATACTACGTCGCTATTTTAATTTAATTAAGTTCCAGGAAGGAGATGGATATCGAAAGAATTTTAGCAGTGAATTGTGTTCAATGAAAGGGGAGTATAATTTTTAAGAATTTAATGGAGTTAAAGGGAAGATATATTGAGCTGAAGTATTATCTAACATGGTGACGTATATATTTTCATACGTTTATCCAATATACGAAAAGAATTTGTTACGGCTTTACTGAATGATTTATTGAAGTAAGGAAGTGTTGCAATTGTATTTATTTGCCTAAAATTTAATGCTACTAGATCGTTTTATGGTTATATTTTATCGTTACTTAGTAAATTATATATATTTATTCCAAACTTGAAGCTGTAGTGTCTTAATTGTATATTTTTGTACGCCTAGAAGACCGTTTCGATTGTTCATGAAACGATTGTTACGAGCTAAAGGGGAAGAATAGAGAGTATATGAGTCTTGGAGGGAAGTCTTGATCAATATAGCAGAGTATTGGCACTGGAGATAAAGGGGTCAAATATTGCGAGAATTTTGAGGGAATTCCTTGAGATTAATTTAAGGCAGAATTTTTGGTATTTTGCAGAAACTTATGAACAAAATATTTTATTTTCTTCCAAGTTTGCAATCTTTTATTGACCTTAATTAAGGTAAATAAATCCTTTACCTTCTTATGGATATATTTTTTGATCGTTGAATTGGAAACAGGTTACAAAAGGCTATTAATTCCATCATATTTTTCTTCCTATTGTCTTTTTACATTGAAATTTATCTCTCTTATCTTAATCTCACTATATCTTCATGTAGTTCGGTTCTTGAGTTACGTAATCCTAGGGAAATCAAAATTCATGGCCTTCTGCGCATAATTTTTTTATCGCACCGTTTTTCGTAGTACTCTGCGAAACGTGTTCATCGTTGTGAGTTATTCATTCTTTATGGCGGAATCGAGATAAAAATGTATGCTGAGATTAAAAGAAGGAGTTGGTACTTTTCTTACGGTACAGTACGGTACTTTTTATCAGTGAAATTTTGGGGTTTATTAACCAGTCCATTGCTTAGGTTTTTCTCTAAACTTTTTCAATATTTAGATGATCTTCATTTATGATATATTTAATTTATTGCTAATAGAACTTTACTAGCTTTCATTTCAAAGATGGCTAGATATTTTAGGGATGAAAATATTTTCAATCTCGTATTCAAGTTCCTACGAGGTATAAAGGTTTAATTCATTATTTATCGCTCTGTCGCCATGGGGACAGAGATAAACAGAATCCGCTCTTCTCTCGAAGTGTTTTCCCGAAGCTAAATCCCGGTTTTTCCTTTCCGAGTGCTTTTTGACCCACATTCGAACAGAGTTTGCATCTCCAGCATACAACAGATGGAGGACGGAATTACGAGGGTGAATGGCCCAAGAAAAAATCGATCTCTGCGAATATCTCGTAATCCGGTAATTGAGTGGCCGTTTTCTTCACCATCCGGCTCTAAAAAAGCTGTATCGAGAACGTAGATACGTCCGTTTCTCGTATCTAGGGAGTGTATCAGGGTCTGTATATGGGACCGCAAAACTTTTAGGTTTTAAAAAGCAAACAACATTTTACGACCGCGGGGGGTTCCTTTTAATATCCAACATGTCACCAGCCCTAACTTATGCACGGGGTGGAATCTGTGCAACCTGTGACTATCTCCAGTCGCCTCCACCACAGATCGATCCATGGATAGGGTCCATGAAACCCTCTCTAAAAAGGGGTGGACGGAGCTGGAGTGAGGGAATTGAAAAAAGAGGGATGAAGTTAAGATATTCACGGCATACAACTGAACCCCTGTGTTGCATCCACAATTGAGAAGGTAGCTCATTTTGAACCTTTACATCTTTGACAAAAAAGAAGTAGCAATACGAGGGTGGAAACGATATTTATTTCAGAGCTTAGAAACCATGGTGACGGATTTTATAAAATAATTGCGCCGATGTGAGTTAGAATTAATCGTAAATATCGAAGATTTTTCCGATTTTATAAGGTGCTTTTTCCATTTCATATGAACTTAAGATAAGTGGAACTGATTATATTATTTAATACTAAAACACTTGAAACAAAATCCTTTATTGTTACGTATTTTAAGGTGTAATCTGTATTACATGTAATCAAAATAACCAGTGATGAAGTAGAATTGTTAAGCGGGATAGAGGTTTTCCTTCACTTTCCAAAAATCCTCCATACTTTCTCATATCATGGTGACCAACCCTTCACTTCAAATGTCTCCTCTATACCTTTTTTCATATTCCAGTCTTGTATCGCACGTGTCCTCTCCACAGTAACTCATTCATCGCACTCAACCTTTCCCATGAATCTTATTTATTAGTACGGGCACTTTCGTAATATAGAATAATCTTTAAAATTAATCTTTACAGACGGTATTCGTTGTCAATTCTTTTGAAAAATGACCTCACAAGATATAAGAAACTAATTTTTGGCGATTGACCGATGAGAAATACGTGAAAGATGAAATAAGGATATATTAATAATTTTAAGACAACTGAAGATCTGATTTAACTGAAGTTAGTTATCAAAGATGCTAATCTTGCAATGAAAGTTGTGTTTGTATTTTATTCACCATTTTTAATAACTTTTTGAAGGGTTATCATAAATAATAAATTAATTAATATAAGTGATAAAATTAAAGCTCAATAATTTAGGCGTAAATTTAATAGTTCATGAAGGCTTGAGTTTGTTTCAATCTACCCTACATTGGTGCTCTAATCTATAGTTAAAACCAATTTGATCGTAACGTTAAAAGCACTTACGTTATCAATTATCCATAGCAACCACTGCTAATGTCTCATTCGATATATCATCGATACATTGCGATGTCTATCTATGATTTCCTCGCACATTAGTGCAGCGATATCTACCATAGGACGAGGGGAATCTGAGAAGGGGTGAGGCTACATTTCAGAGTGGAAATGGGAATGCAGTTCTCGCTCAAAGTCTTAATGACTCCGTTAATGAACGCTTGCCCCTTTTGTATCTCTCTGGCTGGATTCCAAAGTTTTTTTAATTGATAATTATAGCAATTGATCGCAGTGATTGAGATCTCTAATTATGCCTTAACGAGAACTCTCCTGATTTTTGCTTGGTATCTCTCAAGAGAGTTTCACCGTACGCCCAACTTTGATGAGTTTTCTGGGCCTCGTTGAGTCTTCCGAGTTGCATTTTGCGATTCGATTGTTTCGGCCAATTGGGAATTTTATCGCTGATTGCGTTGGAGTTTATGGTGTAGTCAGCATATAGTTGGATAACAATGAATGCCAGTCTTCTATGCGATTCTGGTTGAGGCTTTTGTAGTTTAGTCCTGTTAATCGTCTTTCGTTCATGTTTTTGTTTCTTTTCGGAATATTCTAATTTATATATAGAATCAATCAGAAAAAACGTAGATAAAGAGTAAATATTTATTATATACGTATCATAAGTTTGTTAGGTATGAGTTAAACTTAAGTAATTGAGCAACTGTACGATTTTATTCTCCATATATTTATCATATTTGCAGGCTTATACCTTTTGAGTAATTTTTTTGCAAATTTAGTTGCTGTTAAATTCTACCGCTAATGTACGGTATCTTTTTTTAGTATATTTTCGTTAAATCACTAAGCATCCTCTTCTTAGCTTAGAACCTGCACTGCACTGTTATTCATTGTTAGTCTTACCTTATGCGGATGTAGTTTCAGAAATATGTTTTTGCATAGAAGTCGTACAAGAAGTAAATACAGAGAAAAAAACAATATTACGTAATTTTGATCAAAAAAAGTTTCTTTCACACGAATCTGAGAAAAAAATACGATAATACACTTACCCCGATTCCCTTTCAAGAAGACGTACCTTTTCAATGGAGCGTTCCGTCTCCAATGGCGTAGTAGCTAGAAAAAAATGTTTATAGTGTTGATGTACACTTTACCCGTACTTTGTCTAACAGTGCTGCCGGAAAACGTCAATTTCTCATAAACTTCCTTTATAAAGTCTCATATTCGCTTTATGAGAGCCGTGTCTGTGACTGGATGGCTGGCTTTTCCCTCATCCTGATTTCAATTGTTTGTTTCAAGTTACAGTCGCAGTTTCTTGCATTGTGATTTTCATTTATATTCACTTGAAGTTTTTCTTACATTCAGCAAGTACTTGTTATATTCCCTTATACTTCTGTGTTAGATATTTTAGGCTCTGTAAATAGAACGTGTAGAGAATCTTTTTAAATTTTAAATTTTCGTTATGAAATGTAACATAATGTAGGAAAACCTTTATTAAAGATAGATATATCCATCGCTCCTAATTTCATTGGCAGTTAAAATTGCGACGAAGCTTGGTTCATGTTTTTTCCATTCGAACAAAAGGTACATTTTCAACTGTTTTATCTGTTTTCCAATTTTAATATAATCATTATTAGTTTAGTTCGTTTACTTCAATGGGTAATCCATTTATGTTTTGAACGAATTCCGTCGTTATGGACGGAGCTGTAAACAAGGCAACAATGAAACCATATATTTCCCTCAATTTTGATGTACAATTTAACTTCCAATATAAAAGAAATATATTCACTATAGATTTAACAATATGTACAATATCGTAACTGAAATATCTGAATAAAATACCCATTTTATTACTCACTGATATTCAAACTTCATTGCATATTCATATATTTAAATGGTAAATTTTGGAACAAGCGATATTGAATTAATTTCCCATCAAGCGACCTAGGGAACGTTTCTTTGGAATATTGGGGCTATGTTTTATACTGTTTATTTGAATAATTGAATATTAAAACGTTGAAATTTATCTCCTAACAGATTATAATTTTAGTATCGCTTACTACAAAAAATGACATTTATCCGAATTAAACGGAATATTTTGAATAATTACTATCCGAAAGTAAATTTTCGTATGTGAAATATTCATGAGAGGTTATATACGTTAAGGTTATTGCCTTTTCGTAAAGTTGTTGACAAAAAGTCTTTTGTCATCTTCTTTACTATAGCTATCGTTAGACTGTAATTGGGAATCAGATTGAGGTGTACAATCTAAGGTTAGCTGTTAGGAGGTTTATTTTTCAAAGTGACAATACCATTGCCAGATATTAAACAATAGTTCGGAAGACCCTAAAATTTCCGTAAAAATCTTCAGAAATATGATATTCATTGTATTTGATGCGTGATTAAATCATCGACTCAGTAGAATATTGCTTCCTTAGCTGCTGTCATATTTATTATTTGCATTGCCATGACGACGAAAGTCATAAGAAAATAATTTGTTAAAGGTATAATAGGCGATCTTTATTATAAATTAAAATTCTTTTAAGTATCTTAGAATAATTACAGATAATTTGAATTTTAATGAAAAGTCAGTTTAAAACTAATTGTAAGAGAACCATACATAAGGTTCTACCGGAATAGCGAAAGAATTATATTCTCTCATATTTCATCTCGTCATCTGCTAAAATACGAAAAATAGTCCACATCTCACGAAATGGTAACAGGATCGATACTAATGCATTTACTCGGCTAACAAAAATTTTCATTACCGGTATTTCGGCTCCGAATACGTTCCAGGTACTGTACGGCGCATGCCGGACAGTTAAATGGTAATCACAGACCCATAATGAATGGTTCACCTCTCCCAACTTCGCATAACTCCACTCATTCTGCTCTTGTCGACGTACTCTTTCGCTTAAATTCAGATTCATTGTCCCATTCGTAGACCCGCAAAAACGGTGATTGTGGAAGCAAACGATGGTCGACAAATGAGTGAATTTACTGCCTCACGGAAGTGAAGTTATATAGCTTTGTTTTGCCTTCTGCTGATGAATACAACTGGGAAAACGAGTCGTGCGTTGCGTGCTCAATTACGACGTAATCCCACAATATTTCACGAGGGATATCCCCGCTCCTGTGACGTCATCGTTCGTCCGTAGTCATGGCTCCATTATTTATCCTCCTACGCCGAAATCGTAATGGAAGAAATTCCGTCGCATTAAGACGATTCTTACCCAGCATGCTCTTCGCCTTTGAAGTTCGGGTGGCCAATGGAGTGGAGCTGTTTTGAGTGGAAGGATTATTTTTTTCGGGAAGTGGATGTTTCAAAGAGTATAAGTATGCATCGAACGATTTTTTCATGCTTAGTTGCCATGTTTTTGGCTTAAGATGTTTCCCCGGCTTAGTAACTTCCAGATGTGAGCAGGAATATTTTTAACTACAGTTGGCAAATATTTGGAAACTTTTACGTTTTGCGAACTCTTTGTCGATGAACGATAAAGTTTGACTTTCTGGGTTAATGTATTGTTAATATTTAATAGGTAAAAATTAATAGGGACAATGATGACAAGTTGCAAGAAGTTTCTATTTTCGTAACCATGGCAAATTGACTTCCAAATGTAACCCATGGATAAATAGAAGTAGGGTTTCAGAAATCTATTTTTGTAGTTTACATCCTTCAATTCCGTAGACTTTTAAAAACTTTTTTACCCTTATGGAAGCAATAATACTGTAAATATTAGCGTATTATTGGTAATTTTCTTCTTGAAAATAAATGGAATATGCTTGTAATATATATTCACAAAGCATTTACGGTACAAGAGTTTCTTACTATTGACTTTACTTTCAAGTTACGTTATTTAGTTCCCTTATTAATGCTTGAATATTAAACACTTGATAATTATTAAAAACAGTTCCGAACTATCTTTGTTTTGCTTAAAAGTTCTTTACTTAAAATTTAGTCTATCCGGAAACTTCTCTCTTAATATTTAGGTGCGTGTTATGCGCCGATAAATACAGTAATTTGATAAAAAAGAACAAAATGGATTTGAGCTCTTAATCAATTTAATCGCTGCATTATTAAAATGAGCGAAACCAAGGTCACGTCCTGAATTCTTTAACATGCGCCAATTGATATAATTTGAGTCTCTAATCGGATACATTCCGAACTCATTCTAAATTTAAGCGGTACAAAATTATTCCCTCTCATTTTTAAAATCCCATTTTCAAAGTTTAATCGCCAAATAAAAAAAGCTAGAGTTCTCTTAATTGCTGAGTGATTCGAAGCGCATTAAAAGCTGATGCAATTTTCGCTATTCATATCCATAATGAGGATACCTTAAAAGTTCTCCTTTAAACACGTACTGAAGAAGATGCATCGGGATCCGTTGCTTGGAAACTGTTTGCCCTGATTTAATGCATTTCCTAAAGCAGTTAATGTTTTCACCTTTTCCTTTTTTAGATAGAATTTAGATGCGTTTCTACCCTTTATGTATTAATCTACTGCTTGTGTTTCTTCTTCGGAAAGAGCATGAACGCCATCAAATTCACTTAACTAAATTGGATGATCCTTCCAGCTGAAGAGTTTTACTGCAGTAAAATGAGTGTGCACACTCAGTTTTTTGTTTTAAGACTTCGTATTACTTCTGTGATGAGAAATGCGACCTCTTGGAATTAAATTCTCTGCAAATGTCACAAGGACACACTCTTAAGAACGGAATGGTACTTAAAATTCATTAATACTTTACTAATATTTTTAATTGAATGGTGGGGATTTAATTTAATCATTTACACTGCTCGTTGGATTAATATTATGATGCTCTCTACCACAAAAGGAATTTTTTTTTAAAAAGAGCTGAATCCTTTCTTTTTGTGATATGATAATATCCTGAGTGGAAGGTAAACATCTATTTATTTGATTCCATCTTGTCAATCATAAATGAATATTAATATATGCTTGTACAATATTGAACTATATTTTTATCTTGCATATTAAGTATTAATACACCAAAGAAGCTTCATTTAATAATATGTTGATGGTATTGCGATTTCAGTTGAGATACGACAGATAAAATATTATGAAAGTTAAATCACAGTCTATTAAATGAAACGAATTTGTATAAAAACCTGAATTATAATAACTTAAGAGTAGTCTTGCTTCAATTTGAAACGTTCTTATTTGAGTTGCTGCGAAATTATCATTTTATTAATTCATTTATGTTTGTAATTAAAGAAATAAACAAAGTTTGGTACTCTTTCTGTTTAGCTAGCTAATTTTGTACCTCAAATTACCTGAAAATTCATTTAATTCACCTGCATTACGTCAATGAATTCCCATCAAAAGAAATTTCAAACTTCTTCCATCAAAAACCGCGTTGGTTTATGAAAGAGATGAGAAAAACTCAAAAGAAACTTTCGCGTAAGTTTCTTAAAGCTTTAATCCTTCAGGGCAAAAATATCTTCCTGAAGCATAAAATATAAAATCTTAAAGAACAGCAAGCATGAATGGCACTGAATGCTCCTATGATACTAAATTTCTGTATAATATCTTTCCGTCTTATGGCGAAGGTATATCAGGAATGCGCTGATATATCTTTTCGTCGTTGATGCATAAAAAATTGAAGCTTGTCACTTCCTTATAATGCTCCCATCATACTTGGAGAGCTGGATATTTATCTCGCATCTTTCGCATCTGGAAAGAAGGAAATACATCTTTGCGGCAGTGATGATAGGAAAGTTCAGAATAAATGACAGTGCCTATTGACAATAACTCTCTCCTTCTCTTATGGAATGGTTTGGAATGAAATATTCATTGGACCTTTCCGCGTAACATATGTGAGAGGTTTTTTATCGTAGCAGTACGGGTCTTCAAAAATTGCCTCATTCCTCATTTTACCTTTCTTTTATCCACTAAAGAAGAACTTACCATATCTATTAGTGAAGGAAATGATGTTTCAACCAGAATAAGGCACATACTTCGTAGAAACGTTACTCATTTTCTCATGGTACACAATCATGCAAACATTTCGCTTTTCATCACTTCCCAATGTTTTTTGCGAATTTTATTTTAGCTTATGATTCGCTCTGGTATTTAGCTTAAAATTTTCGCATTGAGAACTAAAATAATAACTCTTAATTTCACAAGAACACGCGCACCGAGGTCGGAATACGCCACTTCCGTTTCCATGGTTTCCTCCTTCCTTGTTTACCGGAAGGAGACCCGTCTGTCAAGATGGCGGACTCGCGTGGTGACGCTTTCGTGTCCCGAGATATAATTTCGTGCAGGTGTTCAAAGTCACGGATCCTCACGAGACGCACCTCCGTACGGTGTTGTCGAGGAGTTCACGGGGACCGACTTTGTGTAACATTTGGATTACGTGTCGATGGTACGTGACCCAGATCTGAATCGGTGTTTAGAGAGAGAAATAATTCAGTTTCCGTGACTGCCTCTAGTATTTTTATCACCTGTGCATCTTCATGGGACGGAAAGATTTGCCCTAATTGGGTTGCGCAGACACTATTATTCAGCAGTTGAGTTCAAAGGAAACGATTTTATAACATTATGGAACGCTTTGCTGTATTGAGTTGGATGTTTTGTGTACTCATTACTGTACCATTTGAATGTTTCAAGGGTTGTGTTGTTGCGTCAAATATTAAATATTTTCCACACTGAGGTAATACCTTGAAATCTATCGTTGCTAAAATATATTTAATCAATCTAAATTCAAAGTAAAGTTATCCTTACTGTTTATCGCTGAAAAGTTAATACAAATACCATATCCAAGAGACATCTGTTGTAATGATGTACTAATTATATACTATATATAGTTTTACTAATATTTCTGCTACTACTTTATAATATAATTGTCATTGTGGAAATATACATACCATTCAACAGATAAAAAACGAATGTTTCAAATATGTCTGGGATCCATTATCTAAGCAAAGATGATGGATGAAGGAATTCTCTGAAATGATACGAGAATAAGTAGAGTGAATGACAAAGCAGATTATGAGCTAATGGAGTGTATATTTCGGGAAAACAATTGTGCAGCTGTGTCGACCTTGAGTCTGTCAGACTTGATTAACGAGAAGAGACTTAAGGGAAGAGGAAATTTATCATTTCCGTTTGAGTATTATCTGTACATTTCCAACTGCGGTCCACGACTCCAAAAATCGTTTCGAGAAGCAGATGTACGAGTTTGTCGTATGTTTGTGAACGAATCGCATTTTCTTGAGAATTGTTTACAGTGCTCTTATACCCATCCCAAACAATCATTTAAAAACTTGCCGGAAAAGGTAAACAATGATATCAAATGGTAACAGATGATACTCAAATACCATTAAAAAGAACTGGAGATAAATATTATAACAATGTAAAATTTAAGGGACTGCAAATTAGGAAAAGGGTTGCTGACATCATACCATAATCCACTGTTTCCTGCAGATATATTTCAAACTTACGAGCCCAATTTTTGCTTTTAACCAACCTCTATCTTTTAAATTCAAACTTCATCTACTTCAATTAAACCCTAATTCTACAACAATCAATTTCAAATTACACGTACAAAAGACTATAACAGCTTCATTTGTAGTCAATTTTTATCATTAATTGTTGGATAAACCTTTCTCTTGTTCCACCCTTAATTGTTATTCTTCATCGGTAACAATAATCGCGTGGAAAATCCAGCCCGACGAGCAATAACGAAGCATTAACGTAACAAAGGCCGGTGATTAATTCCAATAATCCGTAATAATGGCTCAACCCATCGTCGGCAGAAAGAAAATAGGACAATTTAACTCGATCGTTCTGCATCAAATCATTTTAGCTTCATTATCGGGAACTATTTCAATGGGCGGATCTCATATGGAACTTCATTGCTTCCGCTGAATCTGGTAATAACAGAGGGATACGCTAGTTCGCGGGGGGCAAGCAATCTGCGATGGCGAGTTAATCACTTAAGCAGATGCATTCAGCTCACGTTGGTAAACAATTCCGATGCCCTCTCGCTAAACGAGTCGCATTGCATACAAATCGATTCCTGTTTTTTTTCCTTTGCATTTCCATTCTTCCAAAAGTATCTCTCCCTACGGCTCGTTTCATCCCATCGACAATGGAAGCCGTTCTCCTAATGCAACAGTGGATTTCGTCTCCATTGTAGACTTCCTCCTCTTCAGATTCCAGATTTTTCGTGGCAATGATTGTTGCGTTGCTGACCTTATTTCCAGTTTGAACAGGTACAACGTTAAAGTTTTTCTGGAATGTAACAGACATCGCCTCAAAAAAATTGAAAACAGAACTCAAAGTGGTTATAATTTAACATTAAGATAATGGCAACTGAACATCCAGCAGCTAGATTTTTTCGCGAATGCTAAGTTTTTACTAAGTAGATAGTATTATAAAACGTCTTTATGAAGGGGAAAATTGAAACTGAAATGTATTCTGCTTCGTTTAATCCCGTCAGTTGTCAATGTTTATCAAGAAATAATGTTTTATCGTAAAAATTGCAATTCAAGTCAAAATCAGTAAGAATTAAGTTGTGGAATTAAAAAACCCAAGTGAAGATTCGGCAAATAATAATCCACAGCGGGAAGAATGTACGTATCAAAATCAAAATGTAGATAGGATCAATGCGAAATGCTCCATTAGCATGAATGCATGTGAAATAGCTAATGTTTCAGCATTTTAAATAATAATGTCTTAAATAGTTAATGGATAGCGTCCAGAAAAAAATAATACAATATCATAAAGATTGGCACATAATATCACTATGTATACAGAGACATCTTTAAACGATAATAATTCGCTGAAACGCTTGTTTGTAGTTAAAGAAATTATCATTTACATGTACTCATCTTAAAACTGTAATACATAGAGCGCGTAACATAGACAATCTATTTAAAGAAAAATTTCAAATTATTGTTCGAACACATTCCTATCCAAACAAAGTAATGGAATAAATTGATATTTTTTTCAATTGATATCTTTATACTTTGGTAAAAATACGCTGGTAATGAAATCACCATTCCTAAGTTACTGCGTTAACAGTAAAACATTATCATAGAAGCGCAGATTTTTATAAACAGGGATATAATAAAATTTTGCACGTAAATTTCTGAAATTCAAACCCAATACCTTCGAATACCGAATCTCAAGAAATCGCTGCGTACTAAAGTGGTTGTCCACTACTTTCGCCGGCCCTGCCTCACCCCCCGAACCTTTTACATCCCGACCTGTTGATGGAGAGGAAGGTGGAGCAGTGAAACTTACGGCGTGGTTCTTTATTGGTGCATCGAAAGATCTTGGCGGTGCCACTTTTCGGATACGACGCAGAGTTGCGGTGGGCGGGATGCGAAGCCACTCCCCCGCCGATATAATCCTATCCACGGATGATCCTTTACGAGGAGATAAGTCCCTTTAAGGGTTCGTGAGAAATCGCACGTTTTTCGGCTCTTTTAAAACGATCGATACGTCTGCCCAACCTTGCTACTCTTCCCACAGAGTGCGGTTCTCTTCATTCTTTTTTTTGGAAACGGGGGAAAAGAAGATTTAAGGGCGTAATCCTCTATCTAGAAAAGGTTGTGTTTGCAGACCGGAGTCTTCGTATGTTTGGGGAAAATATTTCCATTTCGCATTTGGACATCTGTTCTCATCGTCCGAGAAAGATTATACGCCTTTTTGGAGAAATCGCTAAATTATTAAATTATATTGTAACAAAGTATTTGCTTTGGCTGTCTGGGAATTTTAATTTTATTTAAAATATTTAATTCCTAAAAATGGTGGCTAGTATTCTATTATGAATATTTCACCGTTTAACCGAAATAAAAAATCAAACCTCCCTATTATAGTAGAGCCGTTTCCATGATAAAGAAGTTGTAATTCCCATGGTTACACCGATAATACCTTATTACTCCCATTTCTGACCAATTGTTTAGTCGATTCTTGTAGTACACTCTAATTGTTTGCATTAAAAAATTATGCCTACGAAATTATTCTATAAAAATTCCTTCGTACAAGAAGTATGTCGCATTGAAAACACTAGTAGAACATTACGTAAAACATTATATTATATATTTCTTCTGGATTTGTAGTAAATGGATGATATTTCAGGATCTGTTCTATACGAAATGTACTGTAAATGATATTTAAAAAGAATTGATAAGCATAAAGATGAACTCAGGTGCAGGAAAAGTTACCTTATAAAACCAAAACAAACATTTAATGAAGTACTAATACAGCCCTTACGACACAGTCCTAAATTGATCTCCGGCCAGTTTTAGGCTTATACTAGAGTAAGTTTTGCCGTAATAAAAATTTATATCTAACAATCGAAAAAAATGATGACAAAATTTATAATTAATACCCTTTTCATCCAAAAATATCCATTATTCAATGGTTTTTCTCATCACTGTGTGCTACGTACCTTGAAAATCTGTTGGTCGAATTTTTCGCCTTTGTTAGAAGAGAACAATCCTTCGTAATTCCGATTTAATCCTCGTCTACATTTTTTTGCAACGCACAGAATCTCTGGCCGGGAAAATCTTCCTTTCCCCCACCTCTACATTCGGATGACGTCATATTAGGAATGGTAACGCACACCCGAAATATGACTGCAGTTCCACGTGTGCGAACAACGCGCAAAACTCTTTTTTAATTGGAATGGGAACGTGATTTAATCAATCATTCCAGTCTCTTCACACTTCAATTGTTTCCAATCATCCACGGTTACTAGGGTTTTTAGGACGCTTCGTTGTCATGGCTACAAAAATTAACTTCTCCATCATATAGATCAATGACTATTGTCTGTGCTAATAAAGAAAGTAATATGGAGATTTTAACGCATTAAATTATGGATTAACGACTTTAGTTACGTTTAATCTCTGTTTAGGATACATTATTAAGTGTAAATCTTTTAAGGGATATTTATTAAGGATTTTTTAAAAATAAGCTATAAATATTATACTTGTAATGATAAGTGGTGATATACGTTCTATATTTTAATGAAGCTGTAGGATTCACAAGTCGATAATAAGATGATATGTTTCAAATCAAACATAATCCTTTTTAAAAAATATTATTTCAAAGGTTCATATAGAGCACATTATATGATAATGTGGATATTTAAAAGGCTGTCGCAATTAGCGTTTAAGTATAACTTAAATGAGCACGAGCTAATCTGAGGTACGGGTTAGGGTAATTAAGGTAATGGGATATCTTTAGATGATAGAGTAACTAGTTACTTCGTTTATAGGCAGTTTTGGGCTCAACCAGGTGGAAAAGATCACAAGTAATGAATGAGATTATGGTGAAAGAGTTAACGGATATGATCGATAAAGCTACTTCTCGAAGACTCAATTAGGATCAGCCCTCTTTTACCATCTTGTTGATGAAGAGGGAACATTATCAGAAAAATATAACCGCAACCTTCCCGAAGTAAAATTGCATCAGAAACTTATATAGACATTAAAGTTTATGATGACGAAGGTGAATCTTGGAAACTCCGATCATCTTCTTCAGAGAAAGTGATGCAGAAAAAAAATATTTTAGGAAATTTGGACTCATAATTGACGTTAGAAAAGTGATTGATACTAGGTTCGACTTCTGGTAATAGCATGGAAATGACTATTGCAAGAAAATCAGTAATAACAGCCATATTTAGGAGCTAATATTTTATGAAATCGGTAATGTTGTTATAGTCGTGGGTAACTGATACTTTACATGAACATGTTGAAGAAACTACAAACAAGTATTTCTTTAATTCTCACTTAATTTGTCGTATTTTTTTGTTATTGAGTTGTTTATAAATTTTCTAATTCAGTTTCTAACCTCCCGTGTAAGGAATCGAGGAAGATTAAAAAAAAAACATTTCCACGTTGGGCTCGTTGCATGGCAAAACCCACTTTAATTCTTAACCTCCAAAGTAAAATGCGTTTCCTTTCTTAATTTACTTCTTCAGTTCATCTACATTTGAATTTATTCCCTTCCTGCCTTGTACATAGCGGTTCGGGTCAAGCTCTATTATCAAAGATAGGAAGAGAAAATATAAGGGTCTAAGTTCTTCTTTGGCTATACAATTAGAGATGCTTTGATCCTAATTGTATACGTAATATCTCGACTCCATTCTAACGAAGTTATTTCATTGGCATCTCATAGTTGCTTTCCGTTGCTGAGCTGGTGTTAAGGTCAGTTTCAGTTATCTGCATCTAGATCCTCTTAGGCCTTTGTCTTGGATTTTAAGAATTAATAGTTTAATGAAAATGAAATAAACTATTATATTATTTCTGTTAAATTGGTTAAAGATGAAACGGTAATTCTTATTGAAATTCATTCATTACTTTTTAATTATATTTTTATAATAAGCTTTTAACATTTATCTTATGAATGTATGTTCAGATTCAGTTTGCTTCTAATTTTTAATAACTTATCATACCATTTGTTCCTTATAATGGATTAACATCCGAAACCAATATTATCTCACACACATTTCCCACCATTGAAATCAACAAAGTTAAAGTTTCCATGATTAATTTTATTCTGCCTACTTAATAAAAACAAAATTTCTTGCATTCCATCATGAACAAAAGTTTACTAAATATCTTGAAATACATTTTTCACGTTTCAACTTTTTCTTGAGTTCTTCCTTATCCGTATGGTAAATGCGATTGGTTTGGAAACGAAAGATCATAGCTTTTTAGATTTTTGAGCCAACCAAACCAATATCAGATCATACCAATCTGGATCATTCACCTTTTTCATAAGAATATAATAAAACCTCTTGTGCCAATTGCACCTTCAAAATAATACCCCAAAATACAATACAAAAACATTCTTCCTAATTATAAGTAAATATTTGTTGAAGAAGTTGGTCAAAATATTTGCGGAAAAGGGTTCACTCATAACCGCATTAGGAATAGCTATAAATTTCGCGAAAATTTGCGCAAGATGCGCGAAAGATTATGTAACCAATTGTTACCTCTGTGCGAGGACTAGATAGATGGATGGGTTACAAGGGCCGTTTTCAAAGCACGCCTTCCTCTGCGGTAGTCACGCAACGGCGATAAAAGTTAGAAGAGAAGGTAGCAGTACGTGTTGTTTACGTGCCCCACGTTACAAGGTGAAAGGTGTAGGAAAGTAAACGTGAGCTCAAGACCGTTTAACACTCTTACTTTCATGCGAAAATGAATTCATTTTTTCTTTCGTTCGGTAAAAATTGTGATAAACTATTTTCCTCCTTAAAAAATCGATGGTTTAATTCACCAGCTCCTCTTACTCCGTGTTTCAAGAGCTTGTAACTCCAGCAGTCCGTGGTGATATGAAAGTGAATGAGGTTTGGAGGGAGTTTGGGATGGGGTCATACATTTATGCAGCACCTTGTTGATGCTATGAAAGTTTTAGGATATTCACTCACCCCTCTTGTTACTAATTCCCATTTCCGAGGCAGCTAATGGTGTTGGGCAGAAGATTCAATCGGCCACCGAACTCTTGCCTTATCCGAAGAGAAAGTGTTTTTGTGTCTGAACTGGAAGATATAGGATTCTAGATCGCATTTCTGCTCGAGAAATTCTTTCAGTATTTCTCGAATTCTTTCAATATCTTTCTGAGCTGTAATATCCTTGAGGATCATCGGAGAAAAACACGCATAGAAGTAAGAGAGAAGAAAGTTTCGCAAAACAGAAAACCCATGACAATTTAGCCAACGTAAAATAGGATATTTTTGATCCTTTTTTTTCTTTTTGGCGTACATTTCTATGTGGGAACTTTCGCAGGTCCCAACGACCACGTCGAATGGCAAATTTCCACCAATATTCGGAAAATATCCAAATTTAGGCACTACCTTGATCCAAGTCATTTGGAAGCTTCGGGAACTCAACTTTTATGGGTGAAAAAACTGTAACTTTTTCCGCTCGAGTAATAAAATGGAATGGAATGTATTATTCATAATGTGTTTTTCACGTGGTATAGCTCTGAAAAATCCCCGAATAATGATACCTCTTCTTCAGTTATATAAAATTCTAATAAAATATCCTTTTGGATTTATATTTTTGTTACCACTCTCACCAGGGACTTATGTGTTGCTAGGGATTACCAGACCGAACCCTCTCTAACAAATAACCCATACATTAAGGATTAAGATATAAATAATAATATAAATAAAATTAAAAAAGAGCCCGTGTTATCCTGAGAAAGGATCTCGCATATTATCCTCCCCAGTCATAAATTTTCTAATAAAATATCAAAAAATAATATTTTGACGATATTTGTTACGACATTCTTTCTCTATAGACTTCTATGTTGCTAGGGAATCGTACCCCTTTCACAAATACCCAATGAATCAAGTAATACAATGGATTATAACAGTAGGAGTTCGTGATAAAAAAGCGATATTATCTTCTTTACTCTACGAGCTATACCATTTCGTTTTCTACCCACTTTGTCCCTACACTTCATTCATCCTCCACCAACCCTTCCATTTTCCTTTAGCCATCCATTCTCACTCACGTACGGCCTCATTCAGCTTCCCTATTGTGTCCTTCCCAAATCGTGCTGATCGTGCATCCACCGTGATAATGGCCGTATAGGGAGAGAAATAACTCCCTCCTCTTCCAATCTTGGCCTCCCGTGTTTCCACATTCCTCTTTTATAGCCGAATTCCTCACCCAAAGGGATTTTATCGCTAATTCCTCTCCCATGGAATCTCTCATATATTATGCGCCTCCAATCTTTTTCCGCTCAGGTTTCCTTCATTTTCTTTCCCTTTTTTTTCGACAGTACGTGAATCTCTCTTGTATTACGTGCCTAATACGATCGGAGATATCTCGGGTTATATAAAAAAGGCCCCTTTCTGCTTTTTGTGGGGAAAAATTTAAGGATGCTGCGCGTGAAGATCGTGAACGTACGCCCTCTCTCTCTTAATCGACTTAATGGAGTGATTCCTCAGTCTTCTCCTTTTACGATTATCGTAAACGGGTTGAGTGTTCATAAAGTGAAATTATTCGAGCCTGGTTAGAATTTGAACGTAGACTTATGAGGTTTTTTTAGTGCCGATCCACGAAAATCTGGAGAAGATGGTTAATTAAAGTTTTATTTTTTACTCTCATAGACTAATTATTTTATTTGATGTGAAAGCATAATAAAAAGAAATAATAATAATACTTTTCTTTGCTTTACATAGCAACCCCCAAAAAACAAAGTTGTTTACATTATTAAGGGTATCTTAGTAACGATACTAGTAGCGATAAAGGTTTCACTCCTGAAACTGTAAATATTCAAACACTTTTAAGAAAAGCAAGTATGGAATTCTGTTGATATTTGACCACTCTTCTTTATCTCAGAGCTTCACTCTGCAAAATTTCAAAACTTGTATTGTTGTGTATGTATATCGAAGCATAATCTTGAGAGAGAAAACAGACTGTGGTTGGTGGATCGATAATCGAGTCATTTTGGTGTGAAGGGAATAATTGTCTTCTTGTCTCATTAAAGAATGCCTCTTGTGTCGAGATCCCTGAACACTTTCTCCTCAAGACTCTCTTATTCACAGCCATCATATCTTGACCTTTTATTATGGTATATTTATGAATATTCTGATTTTTTATTTGTTATATTTGATGAATAGCAAGATATGGAATTCTTTAATGGAAAGGGATTAAAATCCTTCACATTAAGCAGCAGTTTAAGGCAATTTTTATGGAATTATAACAAAATACGAAAAAAAAAATCTCGTATGGAACATTGTAAAATATACCTCAGATATTTAAGTTTTACCTTATACAGCTGATTTTCCTGATTACCTTATCCAATTTCAAGTGCAGATTTATGAGTAGTCTTACTCCTAACTGCTTTTATATGCAGTCTTAGATACGCAGAAGATACGCACTTCCTTTGATTGTACGCATTTCAGCAAATATTGCGTGAGACCTCTCGTAAACGATATAAGTTTAATGGTTTGGGAGTCAAAACTCGTATTCAGGTCGAGTGTATCTTTAAGGTATCCAGAACATAAAAATGTCACCGTAGCGACACTCTTACGACGTTGTTAAGAACTACAGTTTTATGAATGAAACACCTGATAGTTTGATAGGCAGGTTAGTGGAAATGGTTCAGTTTTTATGTGCAGAATAAGGAAGTATCTAGTACTTTTATTAAATTCTATATATACATACGTATATAGCTTAATTTATTTTATATACGTATGCTTATGTCGATAGATAAATAAAAATATTAAAAATAAAGTAATGAAGGTCAATTGAGAAATAAAAATTACTAATAGGCAATTTCTCAAGTGAAAAAAATGTGAATAACTTAGATTTGAATCCCTATCTCCCAATTTAGAATCCTTTACTTTATCCTTCCTAAGTTGGATATTTTAACAACTACAACGTTTGATTCTTTCACTGAGCCTTAATTTCTTTTCGTATTTTATTTTATCCTAAATCTTTAATTTTTTCAAGTTCTTTTCTTATTTTATTTATTGAAATATTTCCTTACCTTTTTGTCTCCTTAGCCCGAATTATAATTGTACATTACACAAATTTTCGAGGATTTTGAGATAGAATTATAATGTTCCGTTAATTTTCACGATATCGATTAATTCAATCTTACGCTGTTTACCTTAGCAACGCCATCGTAACTTGCGTTACCAAATCTTTCACGTTATTTTTCCCTTTGTTAGAGACATTCTTTTGTTCCTCCTGGGCATGCCATAATCGCCCCTCGGTTTATGCCCTTTTCTCATTATTTTCCAAGCTCCTCCAAAAAAACCCCACCTCCGTTTCTCCATTCTTCCTTAATTTTTCCACTCTCGAGAACTCCTTGGTTTTTTCGGACTTACGTAAATGCTCTTTTCGAACCGACGGTTCCTCGTGTTTAATTCTCTCCTCTTTGTGTATCCCTCGTCCGTGCGCTCGCCTCCCACGCGACCTTGTTTTCAACACCCCCTTTCATGAACCCCTCATAAACTTTTTTATCTCGACCTTCAGCTACATCGCCTCTCACGTCACAGCTCTTCTCGTTTCATTTGTTTTTGTCGCCACTTTCCGCGACAGATCTTCCCACCAGTTATCCTATCTTTGTGCCGAACCTTGTACCTCGAATATTTTGCAGAAAGGTTCAGAAGTTTGTCTGCATCCATGGCTACGGCTCAAATTTTCGTTTATCGACTTTGCTTGACTTAGTTCTAGAATGATCATTGTAACTTGCGAAAGTTATGTTTTCCACGAACGTAACTCTTTTCGTATTTTGCTGAAAAGAATTGGAAATAAAAGAACATATACGGTAACAATCAGAAATAAGAAATTTAAATTGAAATTGTTTAAGGAAAAATAATTTATCTAACACGAAAGGTGTAAACCTAAACTAGGCTGATATTTATTCTTTATTCGTAAACTTCGCGACTGATTATATAAAAGAATTTCCCTCATTATTTTAAATCCAAACAGTACACGTACACTTATTGATTCAATTATCATGAAATCATATTCTTTTTTTCACCCACTTCGATTAATCCCTTAGAACTCGAGTTTGAAGTATATTGCTTTTTAGGAATATCACAAACAAACAAACGAGACAATCCTTAAACAAGACACATTTTTGTACAAACAAGGAAAATAATTTAGGATACAATACCATGAGCTATTTGTATCGATTCTCAGTCAAAAAATTTTCCAATAAAAGATATTGCTCAAACGTTTAACATCTCGTACAGAAACCAGAAACACAGACATTCTTTCTCTTAAGCATCTCAATGTTATTCCTTTTTAATTAACCCATTAATTTGTCGTTTGTAATCTGCGTGCAATCTTGTGTCATAAAGCAATCTAAATCCGTTCCTGATAACATTTTGATTAATCATTGAGATACGATGAGTTTTGAGCAATCTAGATTGGGAGGAAAACGGGTAAGAATAAGATTGGATGGACGATAGAAGGAAAAGCTGAGTGGATAGGTAATCATCCAAGATGAGAGTGGATGATAAATGAAGTGGTGGAAGCTAGAGAGTGTGATTGGTAGGGAAAAAGGGTTTCGGCCAATAACCGAGAGGTCCTTACACCGATAAATTGGCTGAGAAAGAATTAAGATATTTACCCTCAGAAGGAGACCAGATGTTCTGGGATAATAGAAAGCTTTGTTCTACACGCAAAAAAGCCGTTCCCGGCGAAATAATACCGAAGCTCAAATAAAAACTAAGGTGTTGGTATTAAAAGATATGAGCTACGAATTCTTCTTGCCCATTTAGAGGAATTTTTTTTAACGAGGTGCCTGAAAAACTCTTTTATCATCAAAAGTTTTCCAGTTTCTCATACTTATCCTAGAGAATTATTAAAACCGTAATAAATATTTATGAATATGATTCCAGAATTTACACCCTTATTCCAAAATCGGTTTTTCTTATTTTTACTAAAATAAGGATGATTTTCGTTTGGAAGAAATCTTGTAGTAATTCCCTTAAATGCTACAGTGATTTATTAATATTGACGCAAACATCTTATTTGGTAGAATAAAGCTTATTGCGTAGTATCTTAATATTAAACAGTATGGCGTTCAACTCTTTTGCTAGAGATGCTGTATGAGAAGTTAAAAGATTTCTAAGGTATAATTATCATGGCAACGCAAGTCTCCAAATAAATAATTATAATAGAAATAGTTATTACATTGTGGTTTGTTTTGATGATTCTTCGATAAAATTTAATTGAAGAAGGTGAGAGTATAAAGACATTCAATCTTTTATGGAAATAATTATCATGAATATTTCATCCGATATAGTATACTTTCATTTTTCTGTTGAAACGTTACTTTAACTTTCTCATCTACTTTAATCATCTAGTCTATTCTATATTTCGTATGTAATAATATTTTTATTTGAAATTATTTCTTTGCTATATTAAAAATATTTTACTTTTTTATTCTTCTTTATGAATTGAATAACAAATTGAAAATAGTTTCCAAATAATTACAAATGTTTTATGGTCGATTTAAAAGCGAAGAAAGAACGTGCAAGTTCAAATGCAGTAGGAATTCATCTCTAAAAACTACACACGTCGATAGATATCTCTCTCTCCTTCATAAAGTGGTCCTTATTCGCTCCGAAATTGGGTTGACATTCAGAGAACTTCATCTGCAGACGCTCATTCAAAAAGCGTCCCTCGAGATACATCAAAAGTCCCAGAAACGTTCATTCGGAAGAGATCGAGTGTCGTAATATCTGAATTTGTCAAGCGAACGCCCACCGGAATAAGAGCTCCTTTCACTCACAAAAGTAGCCATCACGTGCTACGGACGTTCCTCTCTCCTTTTTCTTATAAATCATCCAATCAGAGTAATGAACGCCCATCGCCCTAAGAGCCCTGAATCCAAAAAGGACTCGCCATACATCTCCACCATTCTCCAATCTTTCGGAAGGTGAAAATGGAGGTCGTATCTCCTCATTGTGGAGGAAGAACATGCCGCGCCAGTTCGGCAGTTTCCCCAATTGAAAGGGGAACACGCAAAGGGATGTACTTTACGGCTCTAAGAGTCTAGTTCCTTGATCCACACCGCTCGGCGAAGCGCAAGTTTAACTCTGTTGAGAGATAAAATCGGAATAGAGGAGTTGAAAACCCATCTCTCTCTCTTAAAAGCTTCCCGTGGCTGGATGGTCTTGCTTTGAAGGAATTAATTCCCGGAAAGTGTGAAAATTTTGAGGAGTGAAAAAATTGACCGAAGTAATTCGTTCAGACGTTTTCTATTGGTACTCACCCAATCTTACGTACGGAAATTGATGTTTCATATTCTAAATATGTCGGTTTTCACACTTCTGCGTTATTAATATTAACCTTTATGCATCATTGGCTTTTAAGATACACGTAGAATCTGTTAGTTGTATAATTGTACAATTAAGAAGCCAATATGGCCTAAAAACCTCTTCTGGTAAAGGATATGTAAGTGACCCCTTAGTAAAATGTGTCTTCTACATTGTTGTTCCTATATTTCAATTCGGTTTTTCAACCTACTTATTTTTCATATTACAATATGGGAATAAAAGACAAAATGGTAAAAAATTGACTTACGGACCTCCAAGATGTTAGATTTACTGCTAACCTTCTTATATTATATTATTCAACGTTTTACTTTTTCAGAATGCTTTATTTTGATTTTTAATATATATCATGGTGCTGTCTTTTATTAATTTTCATCTATCATACAAACAGCTTTAAAGTAAGATCCAGTTATAAATGCTCCTCATCTCATATTGCACTCTCAACTTTTTCACAACAATGAAATTCATGGTTTTAATCATGCGAATATTTTAGGCTCATGATTAAAAATCATCATAAAGTTGTGAAATATTACAATTATTGAACGTTAGTTCTACGAATATAGAATTTAATTACTGTTCTTACTGTGAATACACACAGTTAGCTTTTTTATTCTTATATTATTTGGACATAATTATATTTATTAAATAATAAATTCAAAGTCTTCTGTACTTGTGATGTATAAATAAAATTTCGAATTAATCAGTCGACACAATAATAACGAACGTAATGTTTACAGAAACGTGAGTTAGAAAAGAATTATTATCTATAATAGAAAGCTCCTTCATCTTCCAAGTTTTATTAGTTAATTTTTTGCATTCAACTATCCACGCTCCAATCAGTATAAAGTCTAAAATTCAAATGCGTAAAATAACTCACGACATTGCTGTCCAATTTACAGCTCTGCTAGTGAAGAAACAGAATTTCGTCTTAATGAGCTGAATTCATCGGTACTTTTGTAGCTTGGCACAGAGCGTGTAAAACGCTTATCGGGTTAAACGAGGTCACACACACACACAAAGAGATATTCCTTCTGCTCATTACTGTCGCATATCTAGCGCGGAAATAACGTTCTATTCAAGCGATACACTTCTCGCATTAAGTTCTCATATCTGTGAATTTCTATGAAGGAGCGTGGAGGTCGGCATATGTTAGTAGCCACTTTGGTTCACTTTTCTGACATTTGTTGGAATAGCTTAACTGAACCTGGCTTCTCGTTTCCCTCATGTATTCTTACCCAGTGTCAGAAAATACTCAAGCTCGCTGTTTATCGAGTCAATATTTAATGAAACGAATGGTGAGCTGTCACGAGTTGGCGAGTGCTGGTTTTGTACACGAGATCCTATTCATGAATTCAGAAATTCAAGACCCTAAAGGAGATATTTCTCCCTAACTTTACCAAACCAAAGTTTTCACAACTGCATATGTTACGTGGCCACAACAATTATGAAACATTATGTACCATTTTGGGAGACAAGTATCAGACGGAATTATTAGAATATGGCAAAGAGAAAATGTCTAACTCGTTTGAAACATTTTCCAGCCTATCTCGAATTTGGAAGATGAGTAATAGCATTTTCTGATAGTATTACAATTAAAAAGACGATATTCTGCCTTAAGAGTTAACTTACGTTTTTTTAATTGCTTGATAGTGTTGTTCTTACAGATATTTGAAGCTTATAACTTATTTATTTTCCTGTTAACTCTTTTTACCATCCATCCATTCCTAATAAAACGTATTATATACGTATTTGACCATAATATATTACGAGGTTGAGTTCTTTATATGAATTATTCTAGTCATGTTTGCATATGTTCCTTGGAAATAAAATTGATGTTTGATAAATGCTGGACTTTTCCTCAGCCGGAATTCGAACCAGGGATTAGAAACTTAGCATGATAAATACCGAGACTAACCAAACTTATTTATCGCAAGAGTTGAATAAAATTCCTTTATAATCGTAAGAGATTCTCTTCAATACCTATTGTGGACGAACAAAGTCAAAGCCGAAACAAAACAAAAAGGAAAATTCAAATCACGAGTTTGTGGGCATAGAATCTCACCGCAACAAACATTGGAGGGCTCATCAAGAGGACAAAGGAGAGTTTACCTTTGACAGGGCAAAGGAATAAAGAAGGACGAATCAAAGACTCTCTATGGAGAGAAAAGACTTCCTATTTGCGATCCAAAGCAATCGATACTACGGCAAAAAATTGGAGTGCGGATAAATTCTTTAGTAAACTAAGCAGTGACCCTTCTGTGAAAGGAAGTCGGGTAGGATATCAGACCCTCAGGAGGTCCTCAGACATTCTGGTCGCAGAGGAATGCAATAAAAGGAATGAATATCGATAAATACGCTTTGAGAAGGGGGTATTTCAGCCGGAACACTTAAAGGACGCCGTAGTTTCAGATAACTTCCCGATGAAGTACTTATAGAAAAATCGATCGTGTTGGCCTTAACCCGCTGACATTTCGAAATCCAATTCGAGAGTAATTTTACTTTAACACGCTGAAAATACCGAACTACATTACAGAATATTTGCACGTAAATATATACCAAATATTTCAGATATTTTATACAAACTCGATCTCTTAAAATATTTGTATTCAATAGGAAAACATATCGGAGCATTTTGCTCTCATATTGCTACTTTTCGCTTCGACTGGTAGCGTGTTCCCCATTCCAGCACATGTCGTATCTCATGGTGAAAGGCTCCAAAAGTAACCAACCAACCAACTTCCTGGCTCATGCTGACAATGAAACACGAGCGTGAGTTTGGTGGCTTCGTAGGTTGCGATAAAGCTAAAGATCGGGAAATTTCGAGTTTCCGCAACGTGGGAAAGGAAGCACGTAATATAAAGCGGAGAATCGGGGTAAAATATTCATACGAGTTGAGGGTTTATTGAGGAAAACAAGTCTCAGGGTTAAAGGGTTGAATTTAATTATGCATATCCCTATCTTATGTTTACTAATTGCTCTCAGTCTGCTCTAATTTTAGAGGGATATTTAGGGTAAGAGAGGAAATTAAATTCTTCGATGAAATCGGAACTGTATCTCTTACCCAAATCTCTCTTCTCTGCCAATTGAGATTAGGCGAATTTTGCATGATTCTAGGTCAGTTGCTAATACCCCTAATCCAAAGCATTAAATCCCTCACGAAAAGGATTCAGTAATAGTTTATATGTCTATAATAGGCCATTTCAAGTATCATATATATGATTAAAGGACTTAATTTTTAAAAATCATGGTAGGTCGTATGGTACTGTTAATAATTTGCGTCTCTCTTGATTGCGAATTTTATCCTGAACCTACCATTTGTATGGTTATTAACTACAGACGTACATAAGCAGCTAACTAATTTTCGCCTTAACTTGAATCTCATATCTTTTTTATTATTATTATTTATTTCTTGAAACATTCAATGTTTCCTCAAATAGAAGAACTATTTAATTTCCGCGTAATGCTTGATTTTTTCTCTTTCGTTAATTTTTTGACTTGGTTGTGGGCTTGTGTGATATATTGCTATTTTATTTCCCAAACCTCTATAATATAGCGATCGTAGGAGAAATGGTTTTGAGATTGTTGAGGTAAATTGGAATTATTTATAAGGTGTTGAGTATAATTATGTATCGAGTTCATTTGCTATAGCGTGCAGCATATATATATAATTCAGCGAAGGTAACGTATACATGCGAATATAAAGTAAGAAATTATTCTGATCGCTTTATTATGTTTAACACCACAAAAGAAGTGGACGTTTACATGCATTAAACGGTGGTAATTTGTGCATCCTGTTTGGTAAAAGGATTGATGAAATAGACTAAGAGTGTTCTATTCACACAAAAACAATACTTTTATTGTGATTTGCATGGATATAACGCACCCTACCATTTTTATTTACTCTCTAGAAATACGTACGAAATGAGGAAAACATACTTAAAAAAATTGATGAGATTCTTTCTTTCTTTGATCAATACTGAATAATTACTTGCTGAATAAACAGCCTCGTCTTGTATTTACATCCCTTAACACTCGTACAAAGACGACTTTAAGGTTGTGAATATATTTTTAGACCTCTTCGAAGTGTCGAAGTTATAATTCGACATCAAAATTTCATGCCCTATCTCGTATTTTCTGACTTATTGTTCCCCTTTCACTTCCATTGTTTTACATTTCCCCTTTAAACATCAACCCTTCTCACCCCACGCCTTTCTCCTTCATTTACTCTCCATTCCTTCGCCCCTCTTCTTTTCCAAAACTGCCACCAGGGCGCTCTCATTTACATCCCCAGAATTTCACGGAATTAATTCCCGTCGTCACCCACTCCCAACGCCGTTTTCCCATCGCTTAAAACTATTTTAATTAGTCTCCTTTTGTCTCCGAATGGACGCATCGCGGAAAACAAAGTTTCCACGTCTTTTCTGCGCCTCCACAATAAATTTAAACGTCGTCCTAATTAATATAAGCTTATGAAAACTGGGACGGATTTATCCGGTGGTAGCGCTCGGGCAGTGTTTTCTCGTTTTTGTAAGCGATTTAAGCCCCTGCGCTCTATTCAAGGTGCCTCCTTTTTAGTTTGCGCGGTTATGAATAACTTTGTTATGATTTACTCCATCCAGGTTTACGTTAGTTCGCAGCGCGCGCTGACGTTGCAGTCTGCCCATTAATTCCAAGCATCACACGATTACGGCGGATGTAGGACGCAATTTTGCGTTGTATTTCGCTAAAGCGGTCCTTTATCTATGCATATTCATGGTTCAGGTCCTTTAATAGCGGAAAGTTTTACCAATCTCCTGAGTTTTGTAACAAAAGTGCATTCACGTTCTAAGATAAATTTTACTGCATCATATGTAATGTCACATATTGCATCTTTAAGCGTCGCCATGCAAGTCTCCTTTTCATTTTTTATTTACTTTTATGTTTACTATATATATATATATATATATATTACATTTTCGTATCCATTTTGTCGCTTACGTGGTCAATAAATATTTATAAGAGAAGGGGACCGATTACTGTGCCTTGAGGTACTCCCGAGGTAACTTTAAGTTCATTAGAACTGACACCATCAAGATCCATATTTGTCTTTGCCCTGTAGATAATTTTTGATCTAATCGATTGATTGTAGATTGATTAGTTAAGAATTTGGTTTGACAGATGCTTATAACAAGACTCTGATCATATAACTTTATTACGAGAAGTACTTTTGTTTGAACCTCCTCTGAAATCAGTAACGATTTATATCATCAAAATTTATCTTATCATATCAAAAAATATCATCAAAAGTATTCTTATTTAATAGTTAGTCGGCGTATATTTATTTTTCATTTCTTCTTAATCGCAAACGCAATATGGATTAACGGTAAAATTTTACTTCACCACACGATAAATTTTAATACACAGCCTAGGTGTCATATCCAATCTACTTATATTTTACTGAAATTTAGTATAGTAAAAGAATACCAAAAATTATGAAAGTAAAAATAATTTTATTTGTAAACAATCTAATTAGTGTAGTATAGGTCAAGATAGTTGCTTACTTTCGATTTTGCGTAATTGTGGTGCTACTATTCTCCTAAGGAAAATGGTGAAAAACGCTGCTTTTAAATTATTTGGAATTAACGGGTGACTTAGATTCAGATTTGTGGAAACTCTGCTATTGATAAAAAAATTCAAGCGAGCCATTCGTAGAACAGAGACTTTCCATAAATCAAAGAGTCAGGCTATGCTGTCAAAGGCGACGTAATTAAAGTGAAGATAGCTTGGATCTTCCGTTCGCGAATCCTCCTTCAATCAGAGGAAGAATGTTTATCGAATGGAAAAAGAGAGAGGATTTTGAGAAATCCACCATCGGGAAGATTATTTCAGTTCCTCAGAAAGACACGGCCTCGATGGTGTTCCCTTGTTAAGTGAATTTCCGACCTGACGAATGCTTTCTGTGCACTGCTCCAGAAAAGACTCTCAGAATTCCCTCTTAATGCCCTCGCAAATGAGCTGCTCTTCTCGGCGAATCTTTAATTTGCACGACATCTCTTTCTGAAAGAGGAAATCTGCGTTGAAGCACTTTACACCTAAAAGTCTATCGATTTCATGAAATCTTCGTGTCGTTATATTATTTTAAAGTTAAAGGTCATCTACTTTTTCTTGGGATAATACTCCCTCTTGAATTGAGGCTGTACTCTTACTGGATCAATGCCATCCTTAGGTCATAGAGGTCGAAATATGCTACGCAATAAGATTTAACTCTAGTTTGGAGTTCATTTCCCGTCCATTTATTAGTACATTATTCTGTCGTGAGGTTTTATTGAATTCTAGTCTTCGTTTAAATCAACTGGTAAGTGAAAATGAATTCTTTTGTAACAAAATTATTGCAGCAAGTAAAACACTATTGGTTGAAGGGGTGTAACTCCTTAGCTACCAGTAAACAAAATTACGATAATAGAGAGAAATTGAAATTAATTCTGATGCAATGCAAATTATTTTCAAAATTCAAACATTTTTAAGGCTGTTAGACTGATTTATATAATACAGTTCATTTATAAGCGTGGATTCTGATATTTTTGTGATTAAAGTAGTGTAGAAATAACTACTATACATGTATTATACACGAAAAATTCTTAGTATCACCTCGAATTATTAAGTCATAGGAAGTAAGCCTCCTCAATCACACTGTTTAAATCAATATTAATATATATTTAGATATATTTATTGAAGTTGCTATGCTGCTATTTTAACGCATATAATCTAATTTGTAATTTTAAAAGTAGTATGTATAGAGCCGCGAAAGCTTAGAGCTGATTATAAATTTATAAATAAGAGATCGAATTAACTACAAATGAATACTCGGCACATTTATTCAAGTCGCTAAATCAAACTTTTTTTTAACTATTATCTAAATGTTATTCAGCTATAAAATAATAAGATTGAGCATGATCCCTGTTGAAGCCAATTTGATTTTAGTATTCATTATTATCTGATTTCTTTTCGGCCGAAAACAGATTGGTGGGGAAAATGAAGCATTTTTGGTTCCGTTAAACATAATAATGAAAGTCCATTACATTAATAGTCCCATGAGTTGAAGATAAATAAAAATAGTTACTAAAACACCTGGATTTAATCGTTCAACGACAGAAGTCATATTTCTGTATCCCGTCCCAATTACATCGTAAACAGCAGTAAACGAGATTTAATTGCAGCTTTAAATGTCCTTTTTTTAAAATTAAATCCTACAGTAATTTATCACTCCGAGTTTCAGATTCCATTAAATTGTCATCCATCTCGTGTACTGCAACCGCTGGACCATTTCCAGTCACTTGACATCGAGAACTCTTTCGGATAGGATATTTTTCCCGAGTAATTCCATATGAATCGGTAATTTCCCGGTGGAAATCATTCCCGTACATGTCATTTCCGTACCTGACGTCATCACCGGAATTGACCAATGGAAAGTGAATATAGATGCGAACATCGTAGCATCTCCAACGCAGCCACGGTATTACATGCAAAAGGTTCTAATGAGAGATTACGTGAATAAAGAAAACTTGTGAGGAACCTTATTATTAAAAGCCGTGATTCGTGAAGCGAGCGCATGCGATATTTTACGCCCGTAATGAAACTATAACTAACCAAGTTTACGTCTCCGCTAAAATTTTTAACAGATGATTTTTTGAAGTAATTCCTGGAAATAAAATGCCTTCAGTAGGGAAAGAAAGGGTTTTCAGTCGTATGTAAGATGCTTTTAACTCGTTGGAAAAAGTACATTAAATTTTAAAAAAGTTGAAGCTCTCATTGGACCTTTTGCAGCGTTAATACTTAAATTTTCCTTCCATCCCTTCACTAAAATACTCTTTCTGTTCTTGACAACTTTTGTCTACTACATATTCCCTTTGCAACTGCAACTTAATTTTTCATCTGCATTTTTACTGTTTAACTCTTTTTTCTAATTTAATGAAACGCCTTGGATTTTTTTATGTAACATTTAATTAAGAACTTTTGGGAAGCCAGAGGAAGGTAATTTGATTTTGATTTTGCTACCGATTTTTGTAAAATGGCGCATAAGAGAAAATCAAGGCAGGTAGAGGAAGCATATTTAAAATTAATTTTCAATTTTTACAGATTATAAAACATATGGTAATGCTATGAAAGAAAATTTTCCTTGGATTTATTTTATGATAATTACAAACTTAATTAATAGTGGAATAAGAAGAAAATTTAAAATTACTAAATAGTAGAAAAAATCTTTTGTTGAACGTATTAGATTGGATAATCTTATTGATTGATATATAGTGTGTAATATGTTATGTTTAGTGTAAAATTTAGGATAAATAATTCTTATTTTTTATTTGTTTTTTATGTAATTGAACATCGATATATCTTCATTGAATTCATCAAAAAATGATCAGAGTCATTTTTTGTAAAAAAATAGATAAATTAGATTAAATAATGGTTAATATAAATCTATCCAGTCTAAAATTTATGATTACTTGGTGTATTTATTAAATTTTGAAAATTCAAACCTAATTGACGGATTTCAAGTTTTCAATCGTACGCTTAAATTTTCATTCCAATCGTCATGAGCAAAATACGTATTAAACTTCACTGTATCATAATCTATCCTCGTGAATTATTTTCTGATTTAATCGCTAGTTTATAAAAGAGTTAAAACAAATTTTATATAACCGTTTTATATACTATACTATAAACCTCTCAATATTTGATAAATAATCAAGTATTAACATTTATGTAGATAAAAAGTAAAACACCTTTAATTAGAACAACGTAACTAATTAGTTACCTGTAAACAAAATGCTGATGAAAGCGAACTCTAGAAAATGACACGAAATAACTCCTTGGTTACCTGTAAACAAAATTACGATAAAAGCAAACTTTCATTCGGTGTTTTAGATAGCATCTTTAATTCCAGCCATAATCGTTTTCCGATAATTCCGTCTGGGTGTCAACATCGGGAAAGTCCATTTTCGGAAAATCCGGAACGTTTTTGGTAACCGCGCTCTGAAATTCGTTCCTCATCATCCGGCGTTCCAAAATAATTTTATCCTCCTAGGGAACTCTATCGAAAGGGATTATTCGTGCTTCGATTGTTCTCAGCGCTTTAGTCCCGAAATCCGCTTTCTGCTCAATTTGCCCGTCGAGTCCGTGGAAAGTGAAAGAAATTCATTTCATTCATATCCAACGCTCGATTCGGATGCAAATTAACGTATTCATATCTCCAATCTTGTTTCCTCAGGCGTTTGAAAGCAACCGTTTGTTCATATCATGTTTTTTTGAGTGTCCGAGAAGTAGAGGAATAGAAATTCTGAAGGGGATTTAGTCAAACCAATGAGAATGTAGTTTCAAACAACATTCTCTCTTCCTTTATTTATAAACATCATCAAACGTAGCAATGGAATTGTCTCCAAATCCTTACCGTTGTGAATACGTATTCATTAATCATCATACGTAATTAATTTTAATTGAAACGATGTCGACGTGTCCATAACTTAATTCGAATGTATAATTAAGATTATTTATGAAATCAATATGAGAAGGTATGACTTCGTGGAATGTCATAGAAATAAAGAAACTTTGTAAATTTCCACAGAAAATATGCTATATTCGCGACCGGTTTCGTAATATAAAATAATATCTTTAGGATGTAAGTTGGAGATGTAATTTTATATTACGAAACCGGATGCAAATATAGCATATTTTCTGTGTTTTTTACAAAAATTTACAGTTTTTTTATTAAGATTATTTCTCTTTAGATCTCTTGTATTTTATCAGCTCTTTTTAGAAGATAAACCTTTAAAAAACAATAGGAGTTAATTTCATTAAATTTATTCTTTCGATATTTTTAAGACCTCGATTATGCAGGACCTCCATGGAATTAATTATAAATGTACAATAACAAAACTCTAAGACTAACTATTTGAATCGAATGTACTTTGGAAAATTCCTCTGGTGCTCTTTGACCTCCTTCAAAATTTGCGCCACAGATGCCATCTCTATGTCACATTACGTCCATTCTTACGCACGTGCTCCATCCCATAACAGGTTTTATCTACGGTCAGTGCTTTTGATCTGCCCTTATCTCCTTCAACGCAGACATTCGGAATCCATAAAAGCCACCTGCTTAGCTGGAATAGAGGAGTAATCTGATGGATGTCACATCAATGGCGATGTTTAACTCTGAATTTCATCCAAAGCAGAATCCCATATGCATCCATCGAGATAACCCTCTTGTCTGTAAGGATCTGTTCATTTCTGTCGACTCGCCATATTGAATGATTTCCATTCTGGATCACTACAAAGCATGGTTTACGTATTGAATTGTGTTTCACGTTGAAAGATACCACGTCACTTTGTGGAAAATGTGCAGCATACGTATATCTTTCGTCAATTTTTACTCGAATGAATAAGAAGAACAGATTATTAATCGAATCGGAGTAACATTTGTATGCAAATTCAATATAACCGATTGATTATTTTATTAACATCTTTTCTTAATTGCATATCTGGAGTATGCATTTATAATTTTTCTAGTTTTCTTTTAAATTAGTCTCCAAATCATAAAAATAGTGATGTAAATAGGAGATGCCATATTTTACTTTGTTACTCGTATTCGCCATTAGAAATCAGAGATATTACTCGAAAAAATGTATCCAAGCTAACTAAAATTAGTTGATTATCATTGCATTTATGTTTACTGAGATCTATTAATTATATCTATCCTTTTCTTAACACTTCTTCGTTAAAAAATCGATTTTTTTTCCTTGAAATTGTTAGATATTGTGTATATTTGTATTACATTGTTCTTAGTAGAAATACCTTTGGCTTATACTCCATTTTATTGGTTCTCATTTTTCTCTCCCTGTATTCATCAGCCATTGGTAGAGTTGGTGAAGTGTTTCAACTTCCCTTAATGCTGAATACGTCTCACACACATGCATCCGCTTCACTACAATATTATAATTACAAGTTTACACGGTTCATTTCCATCATTAAATTGGTAATAATGCAGTTGAATGAGCATCTTACGATTCTCTATTCAAAGCAACCTGAACTCTCGTTTAAACATCGACTCGTTGAATTTCAATTCTTTCGCGAAATATTTCCTTTTAATTGGAAACTAACTCCGGAGAATAAAATCTCGACGGAGTGAAAGGAGTCACCTTCAGTTCTCTCGTCAATGCATCCGAATCGTATTCAACATGTCCCTCCAAGTATTTGTCAACTTTTAACGAACACAGGGTTCCATTAATTGGTCCCTTTTCGATGAAGGACTCTTTATGGAGAGAGATAATTACCCCTCGGATCGAGTTTGACTAATTTTGCGGTCGAGTTGGACTTTCCCTTTGAAGACGAGATCAATCTCTCGGAAAAAAAGAAGAAATTTCCCTCACTTTCTGGTCCTCTTCGTTCAACAATCACTTCATTCCTCGTTTGTTGACATTGTTGTTCAAAGTTCCAATCGAGTTCTTCTCTCATTGTTGACCGACGAATGGCAAATACTTGTGAGCATAATAAGTCAAGATTACTATATTTTAACTAATTTACAAACGCTTCCATATTAGTTGTCTTCTTTAAAATTATACGTAACTTAATTTTTACATTTTAAACAACATCCTGAGTGTACCATGTATGTACGTGTATTATTACGTGTTATTATTATGTATCACGTGTACGCTTGTAGCTTTCTAGAAACCTTGGGTTTAATTTGGAAATTTTGCGATATTCTTTGACAATTATATAATAAAGGGAAACTATTCAAAACAAAGTTAGTTTATCCCTTAAAACCTTAAATCCTGTAAAGAATTTTCCAATATTTTATTTTTGGTTGGATTTATTAAGTTTCATAAACGTTCTTCCTATATTTGTAATACAAGAGTTAAATTTCTGCCCCATAGCACGTCTTTCAATGAAATGAATCTGTTTCAATTAATATACTAATAGCAGGTCCTTGGTTTTTCCTCATTGTATCTCGCATCGTTCAATAAGCTAAGTTCAGAACCGCGTTCGCCAGCTCAAAGCGAATGATATGGATGGGAAAATAGAATCTGGAATAAGTCGTTTCGAAATCACTTTTTTATTTCCATAGCAAGAAGGTAAGAGGATTAGATAGAATGGTCCATATCCTCTCGTTCTATAAGCGGTTACTTGGAGCAGCTTGCAAATATAGGCAATCGTGGAATCCATTACATTAGAGTATGTATCATCATGCACTCACTGATATTAAATGGATTCTAGGCATAAGTTCGGTTATTGGAAATGAGTGCAAATATTCGTGGTTGAAGTAATTTTATGTTATGAGTTTCGTAATCTGCTGGTATCGGGAATTCGCATGACATTTACGAGTTAATTTAACGCTTTATCGCTAGAAAAACGGCCATATTGCAGCAAAAATGCAAATATTGAAAGTTACCATCTCTGAGCTATTTATAAATTATATTTGTTTTCCTGTATAACTTCGACCTTTCGTGTTGAATTTTGTTTAACTATAAACTGAAAATGTCTTATCAAAAATTTCAGTTTATTATTTAAAAATATCAGGTATCAATATCGTTCCATATTACTTTTTCCATTAAATGTAATTCGTCATGTCAAATATTGTATTTAAGTGTATCTGGAATCACAAATATTCATTAATGCGAAGCGAATATTAATATCGTATGTTTCCAAAAACGCTATACAACGGATTCCGATTAATTTACTTTCACAAAACTGACTCACCGCACGCAGTAATTGCGATTTCAACCGAAATTTATATGGAAATAAAATGAATCTCATTTGTAAAAATTTAATGTGATATACTCTACGATTAAATATATTATGCATACGAATAATTTAACTGCAGCGTTCCGTTATAAATTCGTATCGAAGAAAAATAATTACGAGAGTGAATCAATTATAAAAATCATCAATACGTGATTACGGTAGAATTTTGACGTGTAAATTATATGGGAATAGAATTTTAAGTCGTGATATTTGAGATAAATATGTGTTTAATCAATTAAAATAGGTAGTATTATGGTATCTTTTACTATGCTTACCATACTTCAAAGTATATAAATATTTTTCAGTAAATCCTTACTCTTATTTTTTTGCTATTTTACGTTCAGCATTATTAAATTTACGTTACGTTATTAAATGTAGTGAATCGATGATGAATCAAAAATGTCTGACTGTAAAAAATGTTATGATAAAAAGTTTCATTAAACCAACATAAAATTGACCTTAATTACATAACTTAATAATTTTCCTCTCCTTCATAACCAAACCATTCCATTGTTGTTTACACATTTCGATCTATTGTTGTCTTGTGCTCATGCATTGTTAATCATGGAGAAAAGGGCAAAATTGTCGGGCCGATTATTTCTTTAAACACGATTGTTGAACTGCAGATAAATTCGCTCCTTTATTTCAATATTCCGACTTTCAGCGTGAAAGAGTGCATTTCCATGACAATTCCTCTCCACAACCTACCTTTTTCGATACCCAAACCGACACGTCACATTCCACACCGTTCTCGCAATATCTACGGATCCATGTCCTTTAAAAAAAAGAAACCCTCCGTTGGCGGGACGGATTTAAAGCCGAAAAATGCGGATGGGAAATGAAAATAGTAACCTTTAACGGTTGGCATGCATGACTATGACCCCGCATTGAAGGATCTTTCGAACTCTCCTCGATCCTGCGGGTTTATCCCCCCCATCTCTTCCCCCACCTCTTTCCCCACTCTCCCCCACACTCCCCCCATCGGATCCACGACCGGCGAATCCTTCGTCCGTCTGCACGGATTCCCCGTTCGCCTGCGTCATCTCGCATTGCTCGATAAGAGAGAGAGAGTTGTATCATGGAATCAGCGCCTCCAATCTTGGATCGGACTACAATGGGATCAGAATGACAGGTGGGCGGAGAAGATGGAATTACCGGTGAAAGTGTCCACTTGAGGTCAATCGCGTGGTCATCGGGAGGTTCAAAGGTTGAATTACGCGAAGATCGTCATGAATTCGGTGCGAACGGACTTTGATATATGTTTCCACCGCTTGGAGACAACGCTACGTTGAATTTTAATCGTCTGACGTTACGTTACGTATTTGGAGGTAATCGGTAAATAATAAGATAGTTAGCTTTTTCCGTAAATTTTTGAATATGTATTACTCAACAAGAATAAGAAAACCGTAGAAAAGTTCTGAATTTAACTCTTAAAGTCATCCAAGTAAGCAGCTTTTCTTTTAACCTTGGTAACTGTTGTTAATCAATAATAGTGAAATGTCTTATAAAATAGCTAGTATAGTATGGCAGTTTGAATTTAATCAGTTGTATATTTATTATGCTCGTATCGAAAGGTTAAATTTGTTGTTATCAGTCAAACTGTTCCTTAATCGTCTTATGTGGCGTGAACAGCACTAATTACTGCCTTATTTAGTGAAGAGCTAAAATTGAATGTTCCACTTTCGAGTTGAAAACAATTTATTTATTTTTTTTCTTTGTTGATATTGATGTAGTTTCATTAGAAAAGTTAAAATTGTATAAATATAATTCTCATACTAGAAGAATTATAACGAGACTGAAAACCAAAAAAGATAGGAATCATCAGCTTGAAAAACTAAGGTAATGAGCATTCATACCAAAAGCCACTTATACATTTCACAAAAACCTTAAAGTATGAATTTCCTAAATAAATCTTCACTATCCCATCATCTGATTTCAAATAGAACTCGATAGCGGCAAACGAGTGAATTTTGAACGTTTCCCTATTCACTCTATTCATAGAATCGTCTCTCGCAAACTAATATTATGTTCTTAATCCTCGAGTATTTCGTTCCAAATTCTGCAGTGTATTTGAGCTTTCGTGAGTCCTCAAAACTCCGCCTAAAGTTTGCATCAGACTCAAGGGCTTCTGCTAATGTCGGTTGACGTGCTTTGAGATAATTTAGGCAGCACACGAGATTCATTATTCATGCTCTTAACTGCTATTCTGTTGCTGTGACATGTCATCGTCGGACTCAGCATTCGGTCAGGACGAAAAAACAAGGAGTCGCTTTTTTCATTGGAGTTTAACGTGTAATCTGATTTATTGGGGAACGTGAAAGTTACTCGTGCAGCTCTCGTCTCATTAGGGGTATTAAGGGAGAAACTCTAATGTGATCCCTACTTACCAACGTTTTGCCTCCAACGGAAAATTATATTTCATGTTTGAAGGGAGTATACATTGGAATTAAAGAAGGAAATGAACTTGCTCGTTACGTATCCAAGGAAACCTTTTGCTCATTATAAATAGGGACCAATCCAGTGAAAGGACTGATCCTATGAGAATTTCCTTGTAAAAATTATCGTGTAATTTAAATACGGGATTCTACCCCACAAATTGGATATTTTTACTTGTTATATTGCTTAGGGAATATAGAATATACCTTTGCAGAAAAGAATTCGAAAAATTCTCTTAACTACAAGTTTCCTCTCATTTCTTCTTCAAAGCAGTAATATTTACTGCTGTAAATGAGTTATGTATTAATCAGCTCTATATATTGTAGGTAAAGAAAACAAGGAAATCCACTGTAAATAAAAAAAACATTGCGTTACCATTTCGCCTACATCGAAAGAATAAGGAAGTGAAACCTTACGTGATGGATTGGATAAGCGATTGCATCAGTAGATCAGCCAATGTTAGCGAATAGCTCTATTTATAAACACGCGATGTCTTATAAGTTCGCGATTTTTGTGCTGCTGCTTTCTTGGAGATAATTATGGAAATGAAAATAACTTCTGTGATGTATAAATAGATTATCTGACTTAATTTTCCGATAAACTCTAACATTTAGGCAGGAGGGAGTGCAGCTAACGAAACTTTGTTGAATCAATTTTAGTCCGAAAGATTTCTGAAGTACATACAAAAATTTTAAGTCAATTATAAGGCATGATATTTTAAACAATTTAAAAAGATGTTCCATTCAAGATAAACCTAAGTAATATTGAATGTTTTCCTGTAAATTCGGAATCCATATCCTTAGTTTCTTAATGGTCTAAATCCATGGGTACACGTATTCCAAAATTCGTTAATAGAACCTTATTCTATAAAAGTATCCAATTCTCCATCAATGTTATGATAATGTTCAATCAGTATAATAATTAGCTAAGTCTAATTGGAATAATATATACTTCTCAGTCATATGGAATAATCTATACGCATTTTTAGCAAAGAATGTTTTTCATGCATTTACAGTAGCACCAGATTACAGGTTTTTCGAATCGAATGTTAAAGCAAACTAATACATTTAATTTGAAAATAGTATAATCAATCGAAGTATTTTTCTATGAAATGTGACGTGAATGAGGGTGAAGCTTCACCGTAGAACGAGGTAGAAAGTCAGGGGTCATTTGGAAAGGTCGGTACGAAAAATGTAACGGAATCTGGAAAATGAAAGGCTTCCTTCGGTTGAAATTAAATATGTGATGATGAATGATAAGAATGAATTTTAATGAAACGGGATGTGACGTAAGTTAGACATATGAGTGGAGGAGCGTGGGACGTGAGTGGGATGTTTGACGGAAACATTCAAAGGAATCAGAAAGGGTCCCATTACACTAAGTAGTTCATTAATTACCTAGAGTCTATATTAATAGAAAATTTTGAAAGGGAGTTCTACATTCATCACTTTCTAATTAAGGAGTTTCAATAATATTATATATCGAGGAACAGTATATATGATAACGTCTTTTGATCCAATTATAGTTAAAATGCGAAAAAATACCGTCTCAATGGATTATTAGCGAAAAATAACTTATCGTAATAGTACACAATGAAGAATCATTTTTGCAGAACATTTTGAATTATTCGAAGCACCTTTTCGTAAATAATTATCCAAAATACACTGAAAATGTATAACTGTTTTTAATTTAAGTTATTATAATTTTCATAATTCTTATAGTACCACTTGGTTATAAATTTATTTTTATATACTATTATTATCATCATAATCATATCATCAAATTCACCTAATAAACAATGATATACGTGTATATTTATAAAAGTTGTTAAATTAACATATAAGTATTTAAGTCTTATTTTAGACGAAAAATTATTCTGTCAAATATTTCCAATTTAAGATGTTCATTATGTAGGAAAATGTGAGGTAAGAATATGAAACTTTACTAAGTGTGTCACATTTAAAAATTAATATTGTTTAATACGTCAGTTGATGTCATTCTTATCGAATCAACCGTTTGACTGAACCACTGGTTAGAAAATATCGTTGAAACACGAAATGAAACATTGCACGTTATTATTATAAAATAAATAGGGTTAAAGTGTTTTAAATAATGAAGTGAAATGTTTTTGTTAAATTTACCTGCTGTTAATTTATCTCCATTAAAATTAAATAATGGACGTTAATAGCAATAAGATTTTCTATCCATATACTAATCTAGACATACTGATGAATATAGTTGCCTAGCGACGTGACATAATTCCCTTTTTGAAAAAGACTTCATACAAGATTCATGACACCCTTCAGAAAAAAATTTCAGCTATGAATTACTCACGCTTCACGAGCAAATCAGCGAATCTCATTTCTGACAATTCCTACGTCCGTGGCATGGGCCAGCGTGAGATTTCATACTTCATTCGATATTCCGCACGTTTCCTTGGAAATGGCGCACACTTTCATTTCAGAGGTCCATTCAGGTTACGTGGAGTGAATCTTTTTATTCTGTCGATAATCATTCGCGGATAGAACTCGGAGAATGAAAAAAGGGACTCTCTAGAATGGCTCTCCTCTTATTTTGTTACCTAATGCTTTTTCTCCATGAATAGAAGTGGGAAAAACGCTTCCAAATAAATTAAATGGCACCACGCTCTATTCTCTGCACTTGAGAGGTTCTTAACGCGTAGAATACCTCCTGTGGCGACTGGGGTTTATCGACAAAATTATTCATAACATCTTGCGTGATGTCGTGGAAGAAATATTATTTAAATAATAACAAAAACCAACAGGCAAAATAAAATATTAATAATGTATACTGTAACATTAACTTTGTCTTGCTTAAATTTTATGATTAAAATGTAATGATAAATTAAATAAGTCATAAAAATTTAAGTAGAACTTTTCATATATTTTTAGATTAAGAGATAATTTACTACTGTTTTAAATAGCTGTTAACGTTTGAAAAAATATAAATGAAATGAAGGTAAACAGGTGATGAAGTACAAATAACGTAGCTTACATCGGGGATAATTTAAAGGAAAATATATGCAACTCTGCTCTCTAGAATGAGACACGAAATTTTTTTCTCCAAAGAGATTCGTAAATTATAGAGATAGGATAAAAACTATACACGGAGCGATATTTCAGGAAAATTAGGATTATGGTGGAGTGAATTCGATCTAAGTTCGAGTGAGTCACCTATGATGAAATGTGACTTTTCAAATACTGTTCATTCTATCCTGACATTTCTATAAATCTCGTATTATTTCTGTATCTATTTCCACTAGTTTCATTTCCAATTTCCGTTCCATAGATGGAATATTTCCCCCTAGAGCCACTATATGTGAATCCTCATGGAATGCCCTCCATTGATATCAATCGATAGCCAATTTTCTTCTACATGTGTATTCCATGAATGCAATATCCGTGTATCGTGTACCCTTTGCTGATCTGATTACCAGACAGGGCTTCGCATACGAGGCGGGCCTGAAACTGAATCTTAAATGCGTTTCGTCTGCGAAGAACAGCCATTAAAAATGTAGTTTGAGAGCTTGTACGGTTGTTCTGCCGAGAGGAAACTATTTTACCGCTTGATATGTTACGATGCCTTTTATACGTAAAATATTCGGAGTTCTACTAACGATATTGATCTTTAGATGATTATTTGTGCAAAAATTCATTTTGAGATTGCAAATTTTCAATGTCATGCACAAAGGCTTAAAACTATATTAACATTATGAAAGGATTCGCAAATTATAGACTTGAAGAATTCCATTACTAAATAGACTTGTTAAATTTCTTTTTTTCCATATATGGTGATAATTTTTTACCTTTATTATTTTTTAAAATTTCTCTTATGGACAGATTTTAAAAATGTTCGATAACAAGAGAAACTTCGCAAGAAATGCTAATTTGAATAAACACCCTCTGTGCAGGATTTATTCCCTTACCTTCTCCGGGTTACATCTGTCTCATTAAGATTTTACAAGCAATTCTATTCTTGAGCGATGAATTTCAATAATGTTAAACTCCCTGAGATTCTACCTAGATTATTTTTAGAGCTTCTTATTTTTAGGCCTCTATAAATAAATATTAATTGATATAGATCTTTATAGGCTGCTTTGAGATATATTAGAAAACGTCTCATTCAGTACTGATATGATCACAATTAGCGACGATTTATATCGCAAAATTCCCATCAAGAACGTTTCAATTTTCAGCAGATTTCTGAATTCAAACTTTCTCTCGATTTATCATCAAAGAGAAATTAGCAACGTTTAATAAATGAAAGGCCTTTCCTTCTGATCGATTGCATCCTTCCAGAACGCGATTAATTCGCTTTCATTGGCGAAACTTGCGTAGGATATCAGCAATAGGCGTCTATAATGGAAAATGAAGTGTTTCGAGCCATAATTTCTTCGAAAGAAAGATTCGTATCGCGGCGTCCTTTTAGCATTCGTAAAAATCAAGCGATCCGTCGTAAAGATTGGACTCAAAGGTGAGGGTTCTACAATCGACCGTAATTTAATTTCCTGAACCCTTTCCCAACTCAATTTCGCATTTTTTCCGTCTCGCGAAATTTTGCCGTAAATTTCCCTCTTATCTTACGCTTTCGGAGAAATAAGAGTAAGAAAAAACATTTAACGGGCGTAATGTTTTATTAAATGAAGCCGATCTTTTATGTAGAAGCCCGTGAGGTGACAGTAAAATCTTTACTCCGTTGACGCTCTAGGCAGGAACTTTCCCAGGTGGGGTTGGGAGCTTATGACCCTGTCTGTGAACAACATCAACGGACGGAGTGCAAAGTCCCTTTAGGGTTAGCAGGGAAGCTGTGTGCCTCCTAGTCGTACATACGATGTATATAGCATTACATCTCCGGGCACGTAGAACCACCACTATCACCCTACTTTTAAAGGTAGACTCTAACTCGTCCAGACCAAAAAATAAGTAATACGACAACAAAACCTTCCTTAAAACCATCAACTTCCATCAAAAATTGTTTCTCGTTGCTTTCTTTAATACTGTTTGAATTCCATTATATGTTTCAAGACCTTAATATCTTTAATCTACATTATATTGCATTTTATTATGTTACTATTCAACTAGATAAATTTTAAGTTATTCGAACTCCATACTGAATTGTTGATCTTAGTTTATAAACCGTAATGGCTTCGTGATTTTTTGTCGATTCGTATATAAATTTTCTGTTCTTTCCTTCATAGGAAGGCTTTTTTGTCCCTAAATATACCTCCATTACAATCATTTTCACATTATATTGTTATTTAGTTCGAGACGAGTAATAATTCTTCGCGAATAGAAAAATATTGCTTTATTCTAACAGCATGTACCGTATGTTTGTACAGACTTTTATATATTGTTATAGCTAAGATAAGAATTCAATGTACGTAGAGTTATTAAATTGCTCAGAAACACTCCACGAGTATAATAATATTTTTATTCAATGTAATTGACCATTTGTTCCTATTTTTAAATTGAAAAAAATAAATAAACGTAGGCCTTTTGGATACCTATTTCAATTTTCCTTTAACCTCTAAGAGTAACTCAATTTTTTCTTCGCGCGGTTGAATATATATACAGTCGCCAAATTTTCGAGCCATTCTTTTTTATAATGACGACCTCCCAATTTCGCTGCGTAAAAATCTCGTCCAACGGAGCGGTTTTCGGTAATTAATGTCAACAAGCGCCCTTCGAAACAATCCTTCCGAAGGCATAAAAGGGAATAAATCAGAGACGGTGAAAACGTTGTAACAGGGATGCTGAAGTTTGAATCCCCGTCTCGCGTTGCTTTCTCTTTTGTCATCAATCACAGTCACCGATGTAAAAGTCTACTTCGTTTGGGCGAGCTTTAATTTGGAACGTGCGAGATTGATCGAATCTAAAAATATGACTTTGCCTTTTCGCGTGAAATCGTTCGAGTAGCGCCAAAATTTCAGCTGTCATATAGAGAAATAATTACGTTAAACGAAGATGTTTATATTCGTTAGAAAAAGGTGAAATTTCACTGAAAAATAAGGCGTTTACTTTCTCACTGAGCTAGACTGTTACGCGTAAAAATCTATAATAATAGTGCTATTAAATTAGAAGAATAATTGTTTTCGATACATTTAATAAAGAAAAAGTGTAATATATACAATAAATATATCATCATATATACAATAAATATATCATCATATATACAATAAATATATCATCATATAGATCAATTATTTTACGTATCTAAATGTACCAATAATTAGCTCGATATTAGTGAACGGGTTATCATTCTTTCTGAGCATCGAAAAAAAAGATATATTCCATCGAAGTGGGTCATGCCGTAAAAGTACGTCAGAAAGTACTTGGCGTGTCTAAAAAAGGAATAAAAAAGGAGATTTGACTTATTAGGAAGCTAGAAAAACGTAATGTACCAAATGCACGCAAGAGAAACATCAATGGGAATACATAGGTTTGTAAAGGATACTTCTCTTATCTCGAGAGATATTCATGCCTCACTATCATTACATCACAACGCTAAGGATTCAGCTGTAAAAGGTAAAATAAATATAATAGGATATCTTGAAAGCATTGGTAAGAACTTCTAATTAATTCAAAAAATATATTTAGCAACGTCCGTTGGGAATTAGAACATGAGGTAAAGTGGTATAGATTGGAAAGAACTGGAATGAAATTCTTTATCCCATAAACCTTAATTCGCTCAGTAATTTCAGTAGAATTCTAGATATCCGATGCGATTCGCTAGAGATGGCATTTTGCGGAACGCAATATCGTGGTTTGAAAATCCTTCCCTTTGAACGAATCCACGAAATGCTTGACCTACCTTTCATTTTGAGGTAAAAATTCTTCTTCCCATTACCTCGTGAATCTATTTCATTTATTAGAGGTCAGAAAAAGAATAGTGTAAAATGTTATTTACTTAGGATATCGGTATCTTTCTTATGACATATTCAGCATATCATTTTAGTTATTACGCTTTGGAATACAACATACTTTGGTTCTTAAATTTCGTTCAAGTCAACTTAATTATTTAATTCAAGGTCAGAAAATTAAGATTATGAATTACAGTGTAAGTTCCATTGAAATGGATCTTTTATGCAATTTTTATGATCAGTAAATTGCTTGAATTACTTTAAAAACCTCTCCTGTGGAAGCTACCAAGTTTTTATTTTTTTTCATCATGGCGTTCCATGAAGTAGTGCTAGAGCATATTGATTAAATTAGAGAGGTTTTTCTGCATATGATAAAAACATTATTTTTAGTATAAATTTACTTGAGAACATACGAATAGCAAGATATGTATGTAATTCCATTGGACATAGGCTATACGACTTTGTTACCCGTAAGGAAATAAATAAAGTTTTTTTTATCTATTAGACCGGTTATGTATTTGTTATAGCGCTAATTGTAAATTGTAGAGTATAAATCTGGTCCCGCAGATATAACGAATTAGAACTTCTCAACGAATCCATTCCAACCAAAGTTGCTATCCGGAGAAGTTCCACAGCGAGCATTTATCTTTCTCTGACAGATGTATAAGCTTCAGAATCGGATTTTCCCCTCAGATGAACGTCTATCCAGCCTCTTTTCAATCTCTTATCCTCTTATACTCGGAATTAACCCAAACTTTGCGACCCATCACACCGAATGTTTGTCAGTTCGTACGAATTCTCTTAAAGAAGAAACTGTACGTAAGAAGGCCGGATATTAATTAAAACCGCTGAACGAGACTTCTCTTTTAATGAATGATGCACTTTTAAAAAATGTATGTGTTATTTTAATAAGTATTAAGCACTCCGTGAATTTTTTGACAGCTAAATATTTAACTGTTGTTGAAATTCACTCAGCGAAAGTCTTGTAATATATGTATCTTTTCATGTTGAAAAATGCTCGATAATAATATTACGATAAGAATTTGTAAATTATTGTTTTAATCAACTCTCAACAGTATATAATTTTTAAACCAGTAGATAATTTGTGAAGAAAAGGAAGTAAAATACAGTAGCTTTAAAAGATAGGTAGGAACAAATAGCAGCTTTATGGTGCGCTAAAATGGACATCGCGTAACTTTTTTCCAGTTTTTATTTAGGAGACATGAAATTTATAAAAAAGGTATTTTATTCATCCTTCATCCTTATTCAAACTTCATCTTTCCTCCTTTTGTAGAAGTCTTCTCCAAAATTTAATCAGATATATTTTTCTAAGTCTCCCAAAAACGGTGAAAACCCGAATAACTTTGTTCTATTCCTTTTATAACGAATTCTTACGCGTGGCCGATGTTTCCGCCGAACATTCGAGTGGACGTGGTCTCAATTTCAAAAACTAACCACACCGAACGTGAAACAGACTTGTGTTATAATCGTTCTAAACGGAACTTGTCGGTGTGGAAGTTTTGGAGCATTTCGCCTGTTCTCTCGCAAATGCTGTCGAAAAAAGGAAAGTTTGGAATTTTTGGACCCAAAGGCGTTTTCGGAATGTTTAATGAGTAAAGAAGTGAGAGGAGGACTCGAAAGTCTTCCCAACAACTGCGATTTTCCTGTCCCTTTATAATCCTTTCAAGAAACTCCCTAGGCTCTTCCATATATTACCCTACGACAGAAAGATTTGAATAACATTAATACATTCACTATTTCAACGCAATACGCATGAATAATTTTGTCCCTGAGATATATTGACGAATTCCCATTTTATATAGATAGTAATATATATATGGATGATTCAGTATAATATTATTAATCAATAAAAGAATAATAACATAATAAGCGTTAAAAAAATAAAAAACCATCGAGTGATATGAGTAGAATCAACGTAAATTACTGCTTCATTTTATTCACACGTAAACATGCTGTTAACTAAACGAAATGTATTAAGAATTAACTTTATCTATTACTCCAGTTAGGATTACTAATTCTTTTAGTAATTTTATTGTGTTTAAGAATCAATGAATTAAAAAGATTAAACAAGATAAACATGATGTTATGGTGATATTATGTAAGCACAAATTAAGTAAGACTTCGACTGTTTTCATTTCGATTCTGTGAGTGTCATCTTCAATCAAAGATACTTAATTGAATCCTAAGTAATAAAGGGAATATATGGAGCCATATGCATCTAAGACGAGCTGAACACATGGTGCTCCAACCACATATGTGCGTTCAAGGATATGGGAACACAATGTTGTAGTAATTTAGGTCACGTACTTGCATCCGATCATTGGATACGTGGAGCGTAACAGTGGGATATGAAGGCCTGAATTAGTGGGTTAATCATGTCGAAGGAAATACCGTACACCTGATTCCTCGTATAAGTTCCCATCGAAGAGATGATAAAGGAATTTACTACTAATTTAATGTTTGTTTTTCATCAGAATATCTATCGTTTTCCATTTTTGATCGGGTCAACCCAAGCCGATTTGGGAGTTTCCCCACCGCACCTTAGGCGTGTCTATGCGTGCGAATCGGCCTTAATTGTGAGCGGACATTGTTCCACATCACCTCCCACAACTTATATCCCCTCGAGATCCCCCATTTGCGATGGTAATGAAGCTGTTCCTCATCCTACAGCGATTTGCGAACTCACGTACCCGTTCCAATTCGATGTTTATCTCGAAGTTAACGACATGCGTTCCTCGTCAGCTCTAGGGCCCTAGATTACGACTCGAGATTTCCATTGCATGCGATGGTCTCTAGATGGGATGTAAAGAAAGGCCTCGTGTTTCCTGGGAGGTCCCACGGAGACCTGGGGAAATGGGCTAATTCTATGAGCGTCACGGTCCGGGGGTTTTTTCAGCCGGGAAATCTGCATGCGCAAGGGGAGATGGATTTTTTTATTAGAACTGCAGACTGAACGAGTACCTAAAATGATAAAAAAAGCAATTCTTAAGGTAATTTCGAGGAAGGATGCGCCAAAATCTCAAATCTGTTCGTTGAAAAACTAATAAAACGTTCTTAAAACTACAGTTTTTTCTTTCGATTTTCAGTGCTCAATTATTCTAATTTCATTATAACTTCATTGGAAATAGATTACGAAAATTTTCTTATTTGTGACTTGTCACTAATTAGTTCTAATTAGCTGATCAAAATTTTGTAAAATATTATATTAACTAAAACTTGGTTTCAACGAAAGTCTTAAAGAGAGGATTTAAAAGTAAAATATAGGAAGAAATCAATTGAAATCGATGGAAGGAGCAAAAGTAATCGTATTTGTATTTATTTTGATCGATTCAGTGTGGAAGAAATAAATAGGAAAATTTCGGTCCCTTTATTTAAGAAATCTCGTTTTTAGTTTTTGCTCATGTAAAGATTATGGATTTTCAACGTTCAATTTATTAGAGTACGATATTTCCCTTTTCACATCAACTTGGAGTAAAACATATCTTGCTATGGAAAGAAATATTAAGGTCCTTTTCATCGTTTTGTGAAAAAATTATAGGTAGCTCAGAATTCAATATGGCTAAAGAATTTATTCTTTGAAATGAGCAAATTTTATAAAAGTTCTTAAATTAAATGTATACGTACATAGCTGTATTTGTATTTACAGAAAATGAAATATTCTAAATTCCATTATTCTCAATATTACGCAATATTTTTCAGTACGTTATGATGTTGAGCATAGAAAATATAAGAGCGGGACCTTTAGAAAGAGTTCAGCAATTTCACTTACTGCGCATTGTCATGAAAATTCTCCAATGGAAGGCACATGCCATCAAAATATTTCACGTGAAATTCCTCATACATCCTCCCTCTAGTCATATCCTGCGCTACTACTTTAGTTTTCTTATATTTTTAGAATTTGATTCCATTATCATAGATCAGTCATATTACTTTTTATATGGAATTCGAGTAGTAGCGATTTATATAACGGATGTATGGTTATCAATATAGTTTTTGGGCATTTAGTTATAAAAATAAGTTCATTTTTATGTTTATGTTTTTTAATGGACATACTGACGTCAGAATGAGTTTTGATCCATCTCTTTAAAATCAACTCATTTGGAAGACTTCGAAGCTATTCGTCAATAATTCTTTTATTCGTCAATCCATTTTCGGGGAAATGACTGCGAATCTCCTCAGGCATTGTAACCTTGCTCAGTTTTTGTCTCGTAAAAGAGAATTTGCCTAAAATTCCACTGTAGCTCTCAGCGCAGACTTTTCTAGCAAGGTCATTTTCCCAAAAAAAAATAAATAAATAAAAATAAAAAAGAACGACAACGAAGCGGCAACATCCTATCTCGCTCGGGCTACATACAAAATTTCAGATTTCAAACCCTTCCAGATAACATTTTTCGTTTTTATCCGAAATTAAAAGCAGGCGGCCCTAGCTGCGTACCTTGTGTCATCGATTCCCCGCCTCCGCCAATAGCAAGCCCCCCCACGTCTCCCCCTATCGATTTCGATATGAACAGAGCCAATCAGCGCGTGAAATTCCTTCGCACACCCGCGAAAATCACCGTTTATTCGGGTTACGGATAAAGAAGTCGTTTTTCGCGCGTTGTGCGGAGAGAAGGATCTTTTGTCTCTTCTCCGACGTCCCCAAAAACCTCGTTAAAAGCGCATTTTTCGTCGACAAAAGGAATCGAACGAAGCCATCACGTTGTTTACTCGCTTTTTTGGTCCGCCTTTTGACGGATGGCAATTTTGAAAGAGGTTAGAGCGAATCGCAGCAAAAAAAGTCGGCAATAGTGGAAGCTGCGAAAGGAAGATAGCTTTTTCCGACGCTCATAGGCACTCGCCTTTCCCATAAATCAGCGTTCATTATCGGCTTTCATTTTCTCGCGATAAAAGCGCGCCTTTTTATAATGAACGCGTCGTAATTTTCGCACGACCGATTTTAATTTTTTAGCGCGTTCGTTCAGCGTTAAATCGCTCTCTCGGAAATGGATTTTTTCGCCGATTCGCTCGGTTAAATCACGAAGAATCTCAAATGAATTTTTTCTATAGGTTCGATTTATGTGTCGGGTATTATCGAACGAGAATTTACGACCGTGCAAAATTGTCGGTTTGAAGCTAATTGCGTGTGAGGAGATTACGTTAGTGGAGTTATTCGTTATCCACAACGATATCGCGCGTTGATAAAATTTACAACTCGACACTTTATTTACATACTATTACAGGAGAGTTATAAATTTCGTCTTATTAAGGAATGCGATAAAATAAGGGATAGTTATACACTCGAGGATATGAATGTTCATATTCGATATTACCGTTTGACTCTTTACAAGCCGTAGTCGAGATACTGTTATACAATCGTTTTTCTTATCATCTAAACTATATAAAGAAAACAAGCTCCAATTCAAAGTGCACCTTATCCCTCGCAATAAACCTTATACCCTCCTTTTTCCTTCCACAGCTAATATAGAAGGGTTCGGTTGTTCTCCCAGGCTTCTTGGGGAACACCTAATATACTCGAATTTGATTTGGCTTACTATTTTAAATCCCCTTTCAATTATTCAAAGGGTTTGATGGTCAAGAAAAAATCCCAATCGTATTCGAACCCCTTATCTATCTATCAGGCTCGGAATTTTCATCCAATTAGGTCTTTGAGCCGGGATTACCCAAAAGCCGTCGGTGGGAGGAGGGATAGAGGATGAAGCATCCTCCTCGAAAGAAGAGTTACGTTCCTTGTTCTTTCGGATAATTTTCACGCCCTTTTCGGGAGCACAGGGCTTAACATGCTCTCTCTCCTTTCTCCAAAACGTGAGTGTTGGTAGGGTTTACACGTAGCCTTCAGGTGCACGTAATAAAGATAGACGAACCCGAAGAATATACTTAAAATTCCGTAGAAAATCACGAAAATTTGCGATTATATTTTAAAAAATAAATTCAGTAGACTTCTAAATATATATATGATAATAAATAAATATATGTAATATCGAAAATGTGATTTGATTCGTAGATTGATTACGCTTTCGTTTTATGAACATTATCCAACGTCAAGACTATCTCAAATGAAAAAATGATAACTTTGGTCTTTGATTATATGTAAAATTACTCACTTTCCTCAGAATCAGTCATGAGAAAAGGATATATTTCTATTTCTTTAGACCTTTGATGGAGACCAGGTTCGTGAACGTTTGATCATTCAATTCACGTGTGTACAATTGCGATTCTCAAAGAGTCATTTCAAAATCATTGGTGCAGTTTTCGTGAACTATTCAAATTGAAAACCTCGCGTTGCCAGAGCGAGACCTTTCAGAAGATACGTTTGTTGCCCCGGTTTCTCTGAATCAATGATACGATATTCGATACACGTTCAAAGGTACGAACGGTGTCCTATCCATTTCATCAAAGCATTTGTAGTGATATTACTTTCTTTGACTTATGTGCCCCTGCGAAAGAAGATTCAATTGCATCATTAAACGAGTGTATGTAGATATTTATGTCATTGACTCGGTTACTAAATCGGATAAATATAAAGGGTATTCTGCATTAACTGTTAACGTACTTTTTAAAATATAACAAAATTGCACAGGATCAAATACGGATTTCTCGACTTTAAATATACGATATTAAACCCGCATATTTACTGACATAATCATTCCATTTCTCCTACTGTGAATTGGATATTATTTCCATAATTTTGAAGGCTTTCCATAATTGAATTATCTAGACATAAATACCTGCTCAGAGAAAATCTCTGAATTAATTTCTCCTCTTTAACATTCTTGTGTTCATGAACTGTCCAAGTTATTGACGCTCTTTTCTTATTTCATTGCTTTGTTCAAATTAATTGTTTTATTTCACTTTGCTAGTACTGCCTAACATCTTCGTAAATGATATGTTCTCGTGCCATCGATTCTCATACAATTTTTCTTTATATATATATATTATTTTCGTCCTGGATTTTATGAATTAATCTCATATTATTTGTATTCTGATTCAGATTTCTCTTTTGAAGACTAATTCTTATAACTTCATTATCAATCGAGATTTATTTTTCCACTTTAAAGTGTTATGTTTCAATGGTTTTAATTTTAAGAATATAAAATTTACAATTTATAAAAAATATTTAATACTGTTTTTTTAGTTATAATTGATATCTTTCGGTAACAACACACTTTTATTCAGTTATTAATATCAGAATACACCAAGCTTAGTAATAAAAAGCATCCAATTATAGTATTCTCTTCACATCCAAATAACGTTCAAAAACCATGTCTGTAATTAAAGATTAATTCAACTTTCAAATCGGCCAAAAAATTAAAATCTTTAGTAGACCACAGTGAAAGGTGCGATGAACAACTTAATAAAGGAGGAAGAGGACTTTTGAGTATTAATTAAAAGTTTCGTCATTTACTGGAGAAGAACAACGTTATGAATTTTATTATGAGGGTAACGTACTACTTGATTTAACAAGATTTTAGAAATACTCTAACGCATATCGATTTCTCTAGCTCTATAATGAACCTTCTCACTAGAAAATTAACAAAAAAACTAGGGTTATTAAATTTTTTCTCTTCACTACTCGATTACAAAGTCCGTTTCAAACGTGAAACTCAAAAAGAACGAAAAGAATAATGACTGTTTGAACTTCATTCACAAAGGTTCACGTAGGAGTTTAAGTGATTCGAAATCTTTAATCCACCCAGCTCAACTCTCGCAAGAACTAACCCAAAGTTGATGAAATGGAGCAAAACTTTCCGCCCCTAATCTCCATTCCATTCAGATTCCTACAGTTTCTTCTCATCATCATTTCATTGGAATGAGTCGAATCTGATTCGATTCCATTTGGTCCTTTCTTACCTCTTGATTCCTCCACGTCTGCTTCCAATTCACCAGAAGCTTCTTAAGGGCGCCGACGACGTCCTCTTCGTCAAAGGGGTTCGTGAAGCCATCGGTTTCCGATGCGTCTGCAGATGTCGTCTTTTGTCCTTTTCTGCAGATAATATTCTTCCAAACGCATTTCGTGGTGGCGTTCCATTGGAAGGCACCCTTTTTCTATCTCTGAGGACCTTTTCTTGTCGTTCTGGGAGTAGGATCGGTGCCCACACGAGATTTTATTCGATCGATACACTTGTCACGATAGTCTCACGTCGCCCACTGAAAGAACGTTCACTTCTGAGGCTCAAGCGAAGACGTTAGGACACAGTTCGATCTTCGCCGGGAAGACAGTAATGCCCGTTTGATCGATCACAGCTCTTTTGTAGGTCTCCAGTTTTTGAGGCAGTAATGGACGAACTAAGGGTCGAAAATTCTTAGAGTAAATGAAGAAATGCCGTTAATAAAGTAAAAGTCAAAATGGCGTAAGGGACAAAAAATGCGTCCCGTCATAAAGTTTCCTCAGGGATAGTTTTTGTGCGTGCCCTTGCGTAATCAGGCCCTAGGAAGGTGCACCTTTCATAAGGGACGATTTTGGAATGGGGAAGATAAATCATAATCAAGAAAAGTCCAAAAGTTTTTGTTGTTTACGCGAAATATCTTTCTTCTTGGTAATGCTTTTACTGTTACGATATATATCCCATTTTATGAGCTGTAAATTAGCTAAACAGCTAAATTCAACCATTGAATCTCTTTTAAATTTTCTAAATAGACGAATTTTTTCCCTCAAAAGAGAGCTTACGATGTTTTAGCATTGAAATTTCAGTAATTAGGTTACTCACTTTGGTTGTGACGTAATATTCGCTCCTGGTATGAATGCATCGATGGAAACCGTAGATCGATGTATGAATATTTCATTCCACTTCATTGTGGATTATGCATCGTACTAATTAGTATCCGTTGAAATGTCAATAACTTGAACAATGCCCATGCGTTGCTAACAACAGAATTCATGAACATCGATAGGAAACCAAGCTATCATTTACTAAGCTAACATTTCTCTTTAGTACTTATTTTTATTCAAATTTTAATTACCGTAAGGTACGATATTTAATTTCATCGGCCATATTTAGTACCTCATTTTGCTTTTATGTGTATTTTAGAAGTATCATCATATTATGGAGCTTCGCTATTCATAATAACTAAAATTATCACGTATAATACTGTGCTTGATTTAAAATGTTATTTTGATTAGCTTTCTTCTTTCCTATGGTGATATATAATGGAAAAGTAACATCTTCCATTTTATATGAATATTAATATCGAGGAAAACTATTTAAATGCAAATGAAAGAAAATTAATCAAGAGTGGGTAGCACCGAACTCCGCGAAAGGATAAGTTTGATACTTCCAGAACGTTCTCCTCAAAAAACTTTGCCTTGCGTTCCGCCGTTTTTAAAAGCACCATTCGCACATCTGGAGGAAAATTTCTGCATTAAAAAAAAAACGAAAACGAGAACCACTAAGTATCACATGAGGAGAAGAAAGAATGGATATACTTTTGAGTGGAGCTTGTAATGGAAGTTTTGAAGTTTAGTTCTCCACGACTGTTGTAGTTTTAGAAACGAAGGATTTCAGAAGAGACTTCGAAGGATTATCTTAAACCGTATTTTAATTAGAAAATTAATTAATTTATTTTATATTAATGCTAAAAATTATGGATATAAATACAAAGTTATCTAAAAAATCTATTTACATTATTTGTATCATTTGTATGTATTAATTAATCTCTATCGCAACGCAATATTATTATTATAGGAAGTTGTTAAATAATGTTCTTTACTTTAATACCTATTTAATATTGCTTATCTATAGCTACATTCTTTTGTATTTCTACAATAGCAATTACACATAATTAAATAGATCGAATAATGCTTTATATAATTGGTAATGATTTTCCATTCTTCTCGTATCGAAAACTGCAGCGCTTTCGAAAAAATTTTCAAAAATTCGTGAGAAAACCTTGAACGAGTATCTCTTCCGTGTACCAATTTATTTTGCTGAATGGGCTTTAGATCAAAGATGCTGATTTGAAGAAGGCAGGAAGAAGGGAAACAAGGAAGTGCTTTATCTGTGATGGACTCCAATGCGATCAACACGATGGTAAGGAAGATGAGAGATAAAGATACCTACTGAAGAAAAGAGATCGTCCTCTATCTTAAGTGCTCCTTCGTGTCGCTTTACGAGGCTTAGATCATATTGATTGGTGTATATATTACACCTATAAGCCACTGTTGTTCTACTTTATAAGGATTAGACAAATTACGAAAATGCAAAAAAGATAAGAGGCGGTCTTTCTGGAGTACGGAATTTTTCCTATCTGAATAAGCAAGGATTTTATTGTGATTTATATTATTATTATTCACTCGTATCTTATTCTAGAAATCTTCAGGTGAAAATTATTCCAAACCAGTGGAAAAACGATAGTCGGATGCTCGAAAATGAGCTATTAGCAATGAAATCCATGCTTCAGATGTATGATCCGAAGGATATTTCAAAAGTGATAATATCTTATTTATAATAATATCTTAATCTATTGTATCTTTAATCCGTATTGATGTACATGCGTATACTCTTGTTGTTAAACAGTATATTCATTTGTAAGTATATTTAGAAAATGACCACAATGACGTAAGTATCAATTTAGGGTAGTGACTGGTGGAAAAACCTAATTCCTCCCGGCATTCAATTGGAGTAGAGTAAAAAATCATAGAGATGAAAAATAATTGAATAGTAAACCATAGCAATAGTATTATAAATGACTGTATATATTACATCGATACTTATATGTATATGTTGTTGAACTTATGCTACATAAATGTGACGTATATGACATGAACTTTGCGAAAAATCACGCATTTATCATCTCGAATTATAATTCAACGTAAATCAAATTAAAAGAAAAATATGTTTCCGTCCAAATGGTGGACCAATTAAATTCAAGTCGGCCTCCCTCTTTTAGTTATTCCCACATCTTAAATCGAACACCACCCTCGTCTTTTTTTCTGTCGCTCCCTGGAGAGCCCCTCAACCCTTTTGGATGATACGGGTCAGGTTATCCTGCGAGGAAATCCCTCTGTCGCCATTCTGCGGAAATGGTGGACCCCACCCTATCCCTGCACCCCAACGGCGCTCTCTCCGGAAGGACCTCCTCCGGCCTCAAGAATCCAAGAGCGGTGATATTTACCTTCATGGAAGATTCACTCTTGTGAAACATTCACCGCAGTGACGTATTAGGAGAGATGAGTGGCGGAATCAGTTATTTAAAAATCCCTCTCAAAGGAATTCCCGCAGCTGTGGAAAGTTACGAGTCACTCAGTTTAAACTTATTCGTTGCGATATTTTAAATAGCTCTATGAATCATTGAAATCTCTATGAGCATTGAAATATCGTAAGAGTTACTTGAGACAGCATGTTTCCTTCGGGAGTTAAGTAAAAGACTTGCATAGTTTGACTCGTCATGTAAATGATGCAAACCTGGATTGCGGTTTAAGTTATCTTGTGGTCATATGTGAAGAATATTTCATCCATTCCTTGTTTAACATCTTAAAATGCTCATTTTAACTTTACGCATATCTAAAATAAGTCATGGCATAAGCGCCTCGAGCCACTAACCATACTGAAGATCATAGAGTGCATGTATAAATGTAAATGCTGCTGCAACCAATAATGAGAAATTTAAAGGTCCCCATCGAATGATTTTATTATGTACAAGTATAAGCCATCTGTTTAAGCCGTATACCATAAGATGATGTTGTTTTAATTCAAGATGGAATTTAGAACATTCGCTTTTTTCCATACTAATCATCAAGGGTTAGTTTTTTTGAATTGTATAGAAAAAGGAGATATATTTCCAAACTATGACTGTAGCACCGTCTGTGAGTGAAAAACGAACTATTTCCCTTAAGAGAGATAATTAAATTATAACCGTACCACCTAACACCCCTTTTGGAAAACCTACCTGGCCCAATCACGTCGGATGTTTATTTCATAATAACGTATTGATACACTTTTACAGATTTTATATTCTTTGACTATTTATTATGTTTATGTTTTTTTGATACATAAAGGCGTTTCACTTTAAAAAAACGACATTTCTTCGTCTATCTTATTTTTCAAAGTGTAGTCACGATATTTCGCATTTGTGGCGCTGCAGTCGTGTTTTAACAGTGTTGAACATTGTTCAGTGTCAGAAACATCCAGGAAAGAACTGTTTATGGAATTAATTAAAGGACAGCATGCAGAGAACGGGTAGGAAACCTTTCCATTCAATATTATATTAGTTGTCTTAAAAAGAGCTAGATTGGTGCATCATAAATCAATTCACGCAACCCTTTCTCCTATTTTGTTCATGTAGTATTTAATTGCGGTACCTGCTCCATTCCGGCTTAAAATAATTATTAAAATCCTGCCGCTATTTCTCCAGAATATAATACCACATGGCTCCATAAATTTATCGAGATCCCGCAAATTTTACTCTCCTTTTAATTAAATTTCTCCTTAACGTTCTTTTTGGCAGATACTGATTAATAACTCTCGCATTTGTTATTCTCTGTCTATCGTTTTGAGTGAAACTGGTAGTTTCTCTGACCCTCTGTTACCAGGGGCTACCGCACGGCTTTAGAGTTTCATAAACGTTTCACCGGGGATTACGCGAGGAAAGAAAACCCGCAGAAATATTCAAATATTGACGTTACGTCTTTTTTTAATTTACGACCAGCCGGATTGAAACAGCTCGCTTTTACGTAAGGAAGCTAAAGCAAGGATCAGCCCAAGATCCAGAGCTCCCGCTTCTCTGGGAATACACTACTGTGTACTGTGACTAATCTACTGTGTTATATTCAGATATTTGTTTTATTATAAGATTTTAGTATTGATACCTTGGTAACGGTGGGTAAATAAGCTTTACAATGGTCTTAATGATATTAAATTTATTCGCAGCTGCGATTATTATAAATTCGATTTATACGTAATGATCTTGAAATATACATATGTATGCATTACAGGCAGAACACCGTTAAAGGAAACAGTATGTTATGTTTTATTGATACATCCAAATCACCTTCAGTATACCACGAATTCGAAGCTGAGCTTAACTTATTTCTCCAGAAAAAGTTAATATTCAACTTTCATTTGTTTCAATTTTTTTGCTTTCATCTTTGGGTGTTTCGACTGGACCAAAGTCGATGGCTTTTAGAAGATGATCCTAAAATATTTCTCGGGGATATAACTTCACCTGTATAACAATACTGTAAATTTCAAAAGTTGTTAGGATTTGACGGCCTCATCATTTCCCAAGAGAGATAAATTCAAAGATAGAAGAGCTCTCCAAACTATACTAAGCTCTTTCAATCATTTCCTCATAAATCCCAACTCAACAGCTTTCCTCGTAAGTCAACCTAGGTTATCCTTTAAATTCCTTCGTCTCTCTATATAACATTCTTTCTGATAGTGTGTCAGGGTGATAACCTTGTTATAGTGAGTGCTCGAGTAAATATTGTCTTAATATCCCTCCCATCATCGATTTTACTCGTTCTTTCATCTGCTCTTTGAGGATCATTTCATTCTCGGCTCCTTCGTCCAGCAAACTTTTCTCTCCGTCATTCTTTTATAGCAATACATCTTCATTCCTTCTAATCTCCTCCGAGGCCGACAAATAATAAAAGTCCACTCCATTTATGGGCTATTTTGAAGCATCATCTCATAACAAACACTCAAATTCCACTCTGAAAGCTGTTTCTTTATTTTATTGGTAGGATGTGAACTTATTTTGGTCCATTCCTTAGAGATCTATTCTATTTTTATCCTCTCTTCTCCTACTTCTGATGGTGCTATCTTTATTTATTGTCTTCTTCGAAATAGACAAAATATTTCAATTTATGTTTACTTTACTGGATTAAAATTACTTTTCTAGCTTATAGTTGTCTTCATCTTAATTGAATTTATTTCACAAACGATAATCGAATTTATAAATAAGGATAGAAACTACGATAAGAAAAATATAAAGAATTTATCAAACTTAAATAATTTGTTTGTAAACATCCATTTTCATAAAAAACAATAAATTTCTCAATAGATACATCTGATTAATTTATCTCTGCGTAAAATATGCACACAAACTCTTTGAACATATAGGATAAAACTTGGATTAGGTTCAGCTTAGGTTGTGACTATGCATATATAAAAATATATATTCTTTTTAGCATAGGAAATAATTGTTTCATTCGTATTTGTACCCCTCCCATAATGACTATCAAATCTACATTTTGTGCATTTGAATATGGCAATCTTAACCTGAGAATAATTCATACTGTTTCAATCTTTGGTTCACCCTTTGATATCGCCGTGCTCGACGTTGATCAGTTACGAATGCAAGAAGTACTGATGTACCTCGAGTGGCGCTTTGGTCGTGGTCGGCGATTGCCGAAACTATCACGACATAGAAACGCGATTCTAAACTTTTCAAGCCTCGCACGTTTATTTGGACCTCGTTCCCGCTGGTTACCGATGCCTCGATGCCCAGATAATCATTTTATAGGCACTTCTCGAAGCGATGATTCGGTTACGAGAAAGAGGGAACACCTCAGCTCCTTCCTATCCTTTCTCCCGAATAATTAGATTCAAACCGAACCTTTCGACAAATCGCTCAGTCGCTGAAGCGAATTAAAAACGCGAAGACTTCCGCTGCATTTTTTTTCGCCGATTCCTCTTCCGGTTCTTAGCGCCGGGGACGGAAACCGCTTTCGGAGCGTTGGGGAATGCCTCCCGGCCGCGAACCGCGCCCCCCCGAAAGGAGGCAGACGCTAGATCAATGAGGAGCGCCTGGAGGGGGGAGTTTAGGGTGCGCGGGAACGGTTGCGCCATCTTCCCAACTCCAGAAGGAGCCACAGTCGTACAGCGGCTGCTCCCGTGATCTCACGACACCTCCTCAGTGTCGTCCGTGTACCCCTCACGCAGAGCAGTGTCTGTGAGCGCGTGTTGTGCGATTCCAGTGCGCAAGTGTGGTCGGTTCGACAGGGGGCGTTGGAAGGAGATGGGGAGGTGTGTCCCCCGGGGCCACGAGGCCCTCAAAGGCTACGGTATAGGATCCTGACCGCCGCGCCCGTCTGCATTTTACTTGGGGAGAGGTGCGTATTAGAAAATTGCTTTCTACAGTCCCATTTCGAGCCCTCGATGGTGTATAAAGCGACGGAAGGTCTCCATAGCAACCTACTCACCGGCGTTTCTGTAATGGTTGATGCTTGAATCATCCGGAAACTTAAAAAAACGAATTCCCCCATTTGACTTCATAGTTTGAACGGGTCTATTTCTGCGTAGTTCTCAAATTTCGCGCCGTTGCTAAGGCAACGATTCACTCGCTACCTTTGAGCACGTGTTAGGCTCAACGGTGCATTTGTATAATCGACTCTAAACGCCGTATATCAGTTCACATGTTTCGATTAATCGATTCCAGACCGAAACGACTTCGAAACTAACACCGTTCGGTTTTCTTTTTTTGAAATCACTGCGATTGCGTCAGCGGTCAAATACTGTGACCCCATAGGTCGTGTTCTAACACGTTCAAAATTCCAGTCGTTCTTCAAAGTGGTCAGGAAGCTAGCAGTGTTCTTCTTTTGTTACTGCCGCATATTTTTTCGAACGCATCCAGCAGTTCTTGATCTCATAATTTAGTCATAGCAACGGATGTTTGGAACGTTTGTTTGTTTAATTCGTCATCTAAATATAATATAAAGGTGTTCGACGAGTCAACTCTAACTAATGCATTATGATTAGGGTGTTTAGTTTTGGTGATGGGATAACATTATCAGCTAATTCAACCGACCGGAGGTTTATCTGAAATTACGTCATTTCCGTGCGATTTCTAAGACCATAAAGTTTTGACAACTGAATAACTTCTCGGTGAACATTTAGTCGCTACCGATTCGTAACAATAGATCGATCAAAAATATGTATGAAAGTTAAATAGTTTAGTACCATATTTGGTTATGCTTATAAATTATATTGACTTAGAAACAATTATAATTGTTTAAATGCCGACATACCGTTTATTCGTTGTTTATATAGAAGTAATACGGAAAAACGATGTACATGTTTTTATGTTATTGTTTATCTGAGCGACAAATATCAGAGATTCCTCAGAATTATTCATAATTAAACCATCTTTAATCTGAAATTAACTTTATATATCCTGATTGCTTCATTTTTCTTATCATTTCATTATATCATACTGAAAAGTAATTCACTTAATTAGTAATTTGTTTATATAGTAGTGGGATAATGGCCGACGTTAATAAGTGGAAACAGCAGATTTATACAGAATCTTACGATGCCCGGAAAAATCGAATTATTTTTGCCTTCCATATAACCTTAGGATACCCTGTGATATCCCATTTACCTTTCAAAAAAACATCGCTTCCTTATTCGGAATAAGCTACATGATCGAACATTCCCGAAGCATCCAAACAAATCGATCCCCGGAGACGAAACAAAAAACAAAGATCCCCACCTTCTTTTGTTATTCGCTCCCTCTAGATCAAACGTGTCGCCCTCTCCCACCCCTTAGACGTAACAGCCCAAAGGTCCGAGAGCGTGCGTCTCCCAGTGCGTCGTGGTCCCCCGCCACTAACGAACACCGCGACTTCCCGGAGGAAACACGCCCACCGCACGAGAGAGGGAAAAAAACAGACACGCGTCTGATATCTTTCTCATACTTCCTCTCTCTCTAGTCAAATGGCGCCCCGAACGTAAGGAGACTCACGGGCGAAGGAGCACGGAAGAAGTAGAAAAATGGGGAAGGTAGGCAGAATGGATTGGAAAAAACCCTGCCTGTGTTGCATAATTTTCTGCCATTTTTTTTTATTTGCTCATTTTTTTGTCGTTTTGTTTATTTTTATTACGGAGGCTTTCGTTCAGATTTTTTAGCGCGGTTTTCCCATGGCTTTTTTCGATCACTCCGCCGGAGTGTGGCGTCTAATTGCGCGGAAAGCTTTTTCCCAAAGTGCGCCGTAATTGAATAAGGCAATTAAGAGCTTTTTTCGGGGACGTTCAAGTGTTCGGAGTTTATTTTTTCGTTCCCAGGTGTGCGTTCATAATTCCTTAACAAATTGTGGTTTTATTCGCGGCTAAGTGACCTAGAAAACGCGGGTTGAGTCCGTCCCGGTTGTGTGCGATCACATGACTTACGTTGGCTGGAAATTGATTAAACCCAGCTATGCAGGAATGATGACGCTTTGTGGAAATACGTAAAAATTGTTGCGACGGAATTAAAGTGTTAGAAAAATAATGTAATTATCCAAAAAAAACTGCCTAATTTTGGTCTCAATTTAAAGATGAAATCCATAGTTCAATTAATCTTATTTCTAAGTAAAAATGTTAATTAGTCGCTCTTAACTTATTTAACAAACACGGCACAAGACATTTTAGGACTTCATTTTTAAATAAATTATTTCTTGTGCAGCTAATAAAATTCCTCTTAAAGGTCATGGGAATTGACCTTTAGAAATTGGGTTAGTTTTAAGTTTTAGATAATGCACACGTAAAATTAAAATCACCTTACTCTTCGTCATTAATTATTCAAAATTTCCCTAATTACTGACTTTATCTAATTAACAGATGCGTTTTATTGGAACGTGGATTGTGTTTCCTGCGGAAATATTAATGAATTGCGTATGATATATCTTCCATTTAGCTTCTTATCAGTTCATAACTCATAAGTACATTACATTAATTGCTCATTTATGTTTCATATCTCCAACTTCATCAAAAATTGACTAATCTACTTAAAATTACATTCTGCAGAGTTTTCTCCTATAACTCAAACGACCTCTATTTTATGAATTCTCAGTTCATGAAACAATTTTGAATTTATTTTTGTTATCATTTCCCCATAACACTTTTACTTGATAATGGATAAATTATTCTCACTTTTTTGTAATTTTTGAATAAAATCTTTGAGAAGATCATAATTCGTTAATGTACGTTTAATTTTTTTACGTGTTAATGGTTTAAGTACTATCTAAGAACACTTTCATTTTTATAATTTCGTATAAATTAACCTGTTATGGGATATATTAACCTTAATTTCCTCGAGGTTTTAATTCCATATAATTGTTCTCAATTATCACTTTTCCTTATGTTACCCAAAATGAGGGTTTTTCGAGATAAAGTTTGGTTGCCTCATCAATGATGTTTCTGAAGTCTACATAATTTTCGAGAGTATACATCTCAAGGTTTAATATGTCATTTCAATTGTTTCATTTCAACTTGTCTTAGTTCTTGAACATTTGTAGAATCTTCGATTTAACTTTAGATATTCAGCATTAACCATCATGAATCTTGGTCAGCTTTAATTCTTTACTAACAACGCCCTCTTCTTCGTTATCCCAGCTTAATTACACAAAGTTAATTGCCATGTCACTTGTTACGTCACGGTTTTAATTATCGGGAAAATGTTATATCTGGAATATCTGGAATGAAGCCAATGACAGAAGCCAGCATTTCGATCGTCTGGTCACTCCTCAAAGTTATCCTCAGTATCAAGACACCAGGCCATAAACTTCTGCATGATATTAATGGGAAAATGTGTCTAGACATATTATACGAGTTTAATGGCACAATTTTACCATAATTAATATTTTAAAAAGACATATGAGAGCTGCTGTAAATTCTTTCGTGTAGTCCCTCGCGGATCAGAACTCGGTCCCACCCTCTTGAAGGACAAACGTCCAACTCTATTGGTAAGTTTCTGCCACTCATAAGTACATCTTAAACCCCATTTATGAATCACTCTCTAAAAGTTATATTGAAGGAAATTATAACAACTAAAATATGATATTTTTGACGGTTTAAAGCTGGATTATTAAAACGCAATATCTAGCTATACCCTGGGGATGAAAAAGTATGCCTTGCAGGGGTAACCTTGTTATCGATCCAACCACCTACCTCTGTATCTGCTGCGTGAGGTTGTTTACCTTTTCATCTACTTAGTTTCTGCGATCCCTAAATAAATAATACACTTCGAATTTCCCGAATTGCAACCTTTCGTTATAACTCAATTAGCAGCCTTCGCCCAGGTCGCTATGTGAATCGAATTGATTGGTCGTGTAAGTGGTTGTGACAGGGGTAAAACGTAGTCCTCGGGGAGAAATGGCGAAAAATATCCGATATCAAACGCACTACATGTTGTCAGTCTCCTTCAGGGCATTTTTGTGATAGCTAGTGTTTCCCGAGCCATTTTGATTAAATGGAAAAAATAGTCAGCTGACAAGGAGGGATAAAAAAGGTATCCAATGTCCCTTAATTAATCTCCCTCGTATATGTGGACCATTTTCTGGTAAAATGGAAAGCATTAATACTTCCGAATTACAATTACAAAAATCAAACTTAAATAATCGTAATTTGTCTAAAGTTTTCGTTCATATATTTCTAATAGAATAATTATTAGTAGACGTAGTTAGCTAGAACTTGATGAGTGGTAAATTTTGGTGGTGATGTTTTAAATTTTTGTTGATAAAAGGTAATATATGTAGAGAAAACAAACATGGATCTCCCGAAGTCGTGCAGATTCCAACACGGAAGCTGGATTACGAAAGCGTGCGATATCGTAACTTGTAATTTCGCGCTTTGATGTAATTTGGGAGGAAAACCAACTCGAGGAATTATAAAATATTTCGTTGGTCGGGATTGAATAGGCTTTCATTGCGTGCCTTTTCGAGCGACTGTCAGACCAAAGACAAATCACTCACACCCCCAAAAACACTCCCCCCTCTGCTTTGTGGGGAAAAATGAAGACGAGATGGACGAAATGAAAAATGAAAGGCCGGAATTTCGGAATAAAGGGCATTCCTTTCATACGGACGTGCGTTCCGTCACAATTTTTACGCTACGCGAGTGCGTGCCGTCTGTCGTGCGTTTGAAAAGAGCGTGGACTCAGCTGCTACGGTACTTCCCGTCTGTCCCCCTTATGGTTTCCTCCGATCTCCCTCCCTCTGTCCTTTAATCCCGTCCCTTCGCGAAATCTCCGCTCTCCTGTTTTTTCACCGCGTCATCTCGATAAAGGGTTGCCAACCTTGTGGGTTTTCCAGATCGAAGCGTCTCGTCCTACCGCTCATTACTTTCTCTCTGAGGATTAATCCAATCCGCATGTTTTCAACCCCTTATCCACTTTTATGACGGAATATTAATTTTTCCTCCCTCAGATAAGCCGACGTTTCGATGCGTCGTTATTTTAAAGGTTTATTTTCAAACGGTTTTAATCCAGACGTTTAGTCTGTGTTCGATCTTAATCTATACACCAGTAGGTACCAAAATATCCCTGGATGGAGTGAGAAGTATTAATTAAGATGGCAAATAGGGTGGTTCACCTCTGCTTTTCTCAAACGTGCGCTATAATTTAATATCCAAACCATTCAGGTTCGTCTGAACAGAAGAGGTTTTTCATTTAGCTGTTATAAAGCTTGGGAAATTGCTCCAGCTTAGAAGTAGTTTGTTCTAGATTTATCGCACATTAGAGTAATATACGTTAGTACTGAACATTAGTCTCTAGCTGTAAGATAAAGCTTTGTACAGTATTCAAATCTCATCCAAAATATTGTTCAATATCATTCGAAACTTGTTATTTTTCTTTTAAATACAACTAAGAAAGCTTTTAAAAAAAATTGAACTATGGATTTTCATTCGTGTATAATACATACAACAATATTCTAGTCGTTGTAAAGAAAGATTACGTAAAAGCTCTCTCTTTTAGTTCCAATATCGTGCAATTAAAATCTGCAGGTCCAAAACTCGTCGTCCCTCTGAAAATTCGCGATAAAACCCCGGATTCGACGTAGGCGACGAATCGAACTTTTCATAAAATGGAAATTCCTCTATCCTCAGTTCGGAAACAATGTGCAAAAGCTTTTTGATTAACTCCATCCTTCGTGTGCTGTCACTTTACGTTTTTGCATCGTTCGATTCATTGTTACGTCATTCTTGGCAACCCGTCAGTCATGGAGATGAAGCCTGGCTTTCGATTGATCGGTGGCGAGCCTCACTTTTACAAACGTTTTTTCGTTTCAACGTCAACCCTAGTGGCCTGTGGCCAAAACCTGATCCTCTCACTGCAGACTTGTTGTCCGTGGACCAAGGATTAAGTATAGACCTCATCGGGTAACATTTGGTGGTTCCTTTGACATCGAAATTTTGATTGCTTATCTTCGACTCACTGTCATCGTATACGATTCAAAATATGAGTTGATTTTTTTCCTGACGAGAGAATTAAAACGTCTTCATGAGTTGTAATCGTATGAAATTTAGGAAAGGAATAGAATTTTGGCCAACATCAAGCTGATGATATCCCCCTTAGCATTGTTATATTTCATTAGTTCATTAGTCTCTCTCATTTTTACTCTTTTCGTATTTTAGAGAACAGTAAATAATGACGACTACCTTACAATTTTTATCGTATATAATATTACGCTTAATCTTATCAGTGAATACTGACCATGCATCTTTTGATTAAATTATTGGATAAGAGTTTGTGTAGCGATATTATGAACAGATACGGCTTAGAAAAATCAGATCAGATCTAATGTAATAGAGAAATATTTGTTATCTTTCTCCAAGGGTGGCACCTGTTGGTTCTTAAGATCATAGATCAAAGCTGCCAATCAATGTAGACGGAGGTACGAAAAAAATTATATGATTTTTTACATTGAATATTTGAATAGGAAGAGACTCTTTAGAATCGCGATGTTATGAATCTGTATTGAAAAATTAAGTTCTTCATGATAGCCTTCTTTCGGTTCGTAGTGCTTTAGGAAATAATATTTAAGAGATGGTTGTAAAAGCTATTCCATAAAGAATTAGAAATTTTAATATCGAATTTAATGTAGATCATTACTATTTCTTAATCTCTCTGTATTTATTTGTGTCTTCTGCATTAAATTCTTACTGAGGAGTAATTTTTCATGTAGTCTTATCGATGCGGTTGCAGATTTCCCACGAGAAATCATTTATGGAACCTACCCTCTTCTAACGAAAGAAAGTGGAACCATCTCGCTTACTTAATCTTAATCAAAGTTCGTTCAAGGGCAAATATTATCTCTGAACCTTAAAGGAGTCCCATGCATATTCATTTACGGAATATGAATTCTCTCAGAGCTACTCGTCTTGTCAATATATTGGTATTTCTCCCCTCATACTTCACTCCAGATTACACGCTCATTTGGTTCGAAATACAGCCTCCATGCATCTTACTTCCGGCGAACCCCACGCCTCTTATTGGGGTTTATTTCTCCCCTCGTTCCCTATTCACGAAACTAAAGTAAAGACCTGAAATGTCGATGTGAATCGCGACGCATGGCGACCATCTTTACCTCTCTTCGATTGTTAACCTAGTTCCAAGAACTACCGTCTTTTTTGGTGGCTCACTCCATGTCTGCTTCCCCAATTACGCTTCCCGAAGAAAAAAAATTGGAGCGAGTTACCCGAGGCTGAACAAAGGGTTACATGAGCCAGGGTACTTAAAATTGGCTAGCCACATCCGTACGTAGTCTGTTCAGGGTATTAGCTATCCAAGAAGTCTTCGTGTGTATGGCCCCGTTTATTTTAAGCCGTAGGATTTTGAGTGCTGTTACGATGCAACGATTACCGATACAGAGAATAATCCTCCAAATGGTATTTTATAGTCTTTTAGGCTTAAGTAGCGAACTTTTTGAGATGCGCTAGAAATGTGTCATTGATAGTATTATAACCTTTCACTGTCTACACAAAACGTTGGTACTGGGGGATAGCAAGTTGTCGGATGGGATATGAAATGTGTCTAACGGTTCCGTCAAGAGATTTGAAATAAAAAATTGAAAAAAAATTCGTAGTTTTCTTCTAGATTTTAATAAAAAGATTCGATGAATAATAATCATCTTTTGAATCGCCGTTTCTGTAGCCAATTACAAAGAAAGTAACTTTATCATCTTCCCATCGTAAGATATTGATTGTTCAAGGATATCGACCAAAGCAATTTATGAATTATTTTAGTATTTTAAAAATAAACAAAGATTAAATCGAGTTTAATTCTTTCATTACATTTATTGGAAAAATCCCGATCATGTCGAGAAGTTATTTTGTTTGAAGTGTGGCGAACAACATCACTTTATGGTATCTGATAAAGAGAACTATGATGTTTCAGAAAATAACGTTCTTTTTTCATCTTGATTAAACTTGACTATTAAGGTGTTTAACTTTTTTTCATCTCATTCACATTATATTTACCCTCATTCATTTGATTTATAGTTCAAGCTCTAGTCAATAAAATCAGTTATGGAAGTTCATTGAAAAATATTTTGAAGATTTTTCCATCTAAATTCGATAAAATTCGCAGTAACTGTATTTTTTATTCTTTCATGAATTTCTTTGACGAAAAGTCTTCCTTTACTACTTCATACTCCATCCATGGTTAGTCCATCCATGTCAGCTTCATTCAGATTTATACATCAGCTAGTAACCCAAAATATTCATCACCAAAGTGTTAGAGTGGTAAAGAAACAATGAAAAAAATAATTGGAAATGTGTATTTCACAACGGAAAATTTTATCAGTAAAAAAAATCGTTGTTTTATACTCGTATCCTAGGTGATAAACAAAGACTTTTCTTTTAAAGAGAGACTACTTCCATACCCTTTTTTCTCTTAGATGGAATTAGAAAAACGTAGGGTCGCATACACATTTTCCTCATTGTGTTCATCACCTCTATCTCTGCATCTTTGTTGAGTGAAGTTCGTATCTCTAAAAAGGGAAAACTAAGTCTGAGAGGCGCCTCATTCATTGCTATGACAGTAACTTCATCGCAGTCCTCTATTTTGTCGGGTGAAATGTTGAGCTCGGCGTTTGCCTATCTTCTTATTTTATCTCGCGAAAGATATTCTCTCTGCTTGCATCAGCAACTCTCCCGTTTAGTTCATCATATGTGACAAATGAGCATCGGCGACATGACTTCACGTTCGCTCGCGAACTAAGGTGCGAAAAACTTGAACTAACGTGATTTATTACATCATCTATAGTAGCTTACGCATAAAAAACGATAAAAGATGTAATCATCGTTTTCAAGGCTTATTTATCGATTATATTATTAAATCGAGATTAATTGCGAATAATTATTCAAATCAGTTCGTGTATTACGTTTTTATCATTATTCTATATTTCAAAATCATTTTGTTTTTCACAGTTAATATACGATAAATGAATACGATACAATTCATTGCCTCATAATTCAACTAATTGTTCTGGATACATTTAAGTTTGCATTATATAGTTCAGCATTAAATAACATTCATAATTTTCCATTTAGAATTATCAAGTTTTCTTTTTTGGTCATCTAAATGTATTATTGTTAATTGGAGTAGGAAAGGGATATAGCTATGAGGAAGTTTTTGATGCCATTAAGCAAGAACCCTATTATCGAATAAGATATTTCATTATGGAAAAACAAATGAAAGATTGCTGTTTTAATTGCATGTATTAACACATGGAAAATCGCATTATATTTTATTAAATATTGTGCTCCATATCTGAGAAGTTAAAGACTGTAATACATTACAATAGTGTTGGAACAAATCTTTGGAGAATATTTAAAATATGAGTTCCAGTACTGAAATTACATTCGATTTCACCTCACGAATTTTCAAATTCGTAACGATTAATAATTCTTTTAAATGTATTTCTTTTGTTCAAAGCTATTTTCATCTTTGGAAGAATATTTACAATGTTGCAAATTCAGTTTCTTACAAATTATATCATAATATCTTCTCAATTCGTAATCCATTCCGTATCTTCCGGTTTACTCTCTTAAAATTATTCATCGTAACGTTTTATAGAGTGCTCTATTAACCCGTTTCTTTATAGGATCTCCTCCGATGATAATCCTATCATTAGAGACCACTCCACACACATTAGAGCTTCACACATGTTTACCCTCATCCGCAAACCCTAATCTCTTAAAGAACAGACCTCTTACTTCACAAAAGCTTACGCATCGCTGCGTGAGTTATGATAATTCGTCCGTATCTTCGCTGAGAGAAGCACAGATGATAATTAGGAGATATTAAATTCTTGCGACACGCCCTCTCAAGAATAGCCTTGGAAACGTAGCGATGGAACCGAGAATTACGGTTACGTGTTGCGAGTTTGATTGCTCGACCTTGATATTATCGTTCCGCATTTTAATTCTCCTCGTGCTATAGTAATACGCCTCAGAAGTTCGGAAATACTTATCATTATGATAGTATTGTAAGTCAGGGCTGTTTTTTCACCTCTATTTCAGCCACTATCTCTTACCAAGTTTTTCCTTTCTCGTTTGCTTATGCAATTGGATGAAAAATGTCTCGTTTCGTTATTAAGATCCCAGTAATCATTTATACTGATAATTCATTGTTATGGAAAGTTAAAACAATTAAGATATTTTACTACTTCCGAATTTGTCTTGTCTTAGAATCCTTGATTATGCATATTATCACGATAAGGATATGCTACTTCAAATCTCTAATTGTCTTATTCTTGTACTTAGTTTTTCATACACGTGTACGTATATAAATCTGCAATCGGTTCATAATTCTAAAACATATACTTGAAAATGTCTTTGTATTGAAGATATTTTTTATCATTTTTAGCATTACATATGTAGTCCCAATTTCGCCTAATAAAGACCAATGTATGTATGTATGTATGTATGTAACGTATCTTTTGTATTATTATCAGTTCTATTTGAATATGTATCACTTTAATTTGGTGGATGGTTATTGTAATGAGCTGCTTCTCTACTTTACATTCAGAATTACTCACGTTATTTCAGCCATCTGCAAGGACAATTTATTATTCATTTTCTTGAAAACTTTCATTTTTCAAGGTCGCTAAGCAATGAGTTCTTATGAAACTCATTTAGATATGCCTTGTCATTACTATTGTAGCACTGAATTCTCTCATCTTTATTTGCGATCTAAAGAAAACATGTCTTATAATTTTTTATCTCGTCATCCGTGTTGATCTGCGTTATAACAAAATAAGAAATACACAATACTAGTCTATCCGTCTGCTTGTAGTCTCCTCATATACTATACATGTAAGAATGCATTATATCGATTGTTTAAAAAGTGGAGAAAAGTGTCTAGTTTTTCAAATTTTCATCCTTTCAGTAACAAACCACATATAAAATCTATTGTGAGTTCTAAATAGAAGAGGAATTGCTCAAATATTTTCATAAATTGTTCTAATAAGCCATAGATTCAATGAAATGCGTAAAAATAATGCAGGATATGATTAGTATAATCATAGTTCGTTTATTTGATTGATTATTATAATGCAAGTTTTTATTTGAAATATAATTAAGCACTCGAACATTCTGAACATATTTATTTCCAATCATCTCAAAGCCATTTCATTAATTAACTTTTGTAGTCAACCCTTTCAAGCGCCCTGAGGTAACTCAGGAAAGGATGAATTTTCATTCGAAGCTCTGAATTTTGAAGCGGTGAAACATCATTAGGTAGGAAAGGAAAGATCTGGAGGAGGAACAGCTCTGTTTCTTTCCCACAATGCAATGCGTCTGCTCTGCAAAGATCATTAGCGGAGTCTATCTTTGTCGCGTCGTCTAATAACGAAGAATGTGAGGACAAAAGCAAAAGAGACCGTTTGCTTCAAAGTCTGTTTGCGCTCGAGACAACGTTATGCGATATGCAAGAGTTCTGATGGATGAAAAGGTTTATTTTAGAAGGAGTAAAAGGGAGCTCTATTAGCATCACTGACTAGGCTTCTTATTCCTCGCATTTAGGCATGATACTCATGTTATGCTAGTTAAGATTCATGCACCCGCTTGGGTATTTGTAACTATGGAAATATTATCTTCAATACTGAAACTTTTACTCGGCGTAAGAGAAATTTTGCTCGAATGAATAGTTTAAACGAAGCTAATCTACTAATTCAATAATTTCACTGATGTAAGAAACGTTCGATAGAAGAAGTTTGGGTTGTTACCCAGAAATATTTTGGTTAATTTTATTAACGAAAAGAAAAATGCGTAATGTTAATTATACTCTAGTTAAAAAATTCTCCATATATACATCGCAAAAATCGCTGGAATAGCTCAGAAATTTTACTCATGCGTTGACATCTATGTGATATCGTATAGCATATATTGCGTTTCACCCAGTTTCAGTAAATCTTATTAAAACTCAGCAAAATTTTTCAATAGTTAATAGTGGTTTGATGGAGGATGACAAGTCTTATTTGTAGATTGATTTTTTTGAAAAAATCTTGCCTCATGAATGGAAATCAGACCATTGATACAATGAATGTAATGTAAATGAACGTGATGTAAATTTCACTATAATTCTAACAAAGTATTGACTATCAGTTCTCATCGTCATTTCATCATATTTTACTTAAACTCTTAGAGTTTTATATACTCTTATTCAACTCCCTAACTTATCTATTTTAATCGAATGCATATGCATTCGAATTTCGTAACTGTGTCATATTTTTAATTCCGTAATTGTTTAAATGAAATATTTCTCATATTTTTTTCATGCTTTACTCAAATTCTGCTTCAAATTGTTTCCCTTAAATTTGTTTTTAATTTTTATTTCTTTCCGTCAAAAACTTCGCCATGTAAACAACTCGTGTACTGTTTAATTAAGAAAGTGAACTTTTGGGAAACTTTCCCTGAAAATGGGTTTCTATTCTTAAGTTTGTTCCACTTTGCTCTTGCGTCCTAAATTGCTCAGTTTGACCTCACACAGTTTGAATCGCTTTATTGTGTCAAGACAAAAGAAGGATTCGAAGCGCCTTCGTTTATTCGCGCGTTCCTTATCGCCTGGCAACTCCTCCCACGTGAGATAAAGAACATAAAAGAGGTGGCAATTAACCTTTCGCAGATAGCGAGTTATTTACTGCAGATTTTTCATTAAACTTCTCTTGGAAAGACCTGTGTTCGTATTATAGATTTCAATCCGACATTATCTTAATTTTGCATTTTTCTAATCAATATTTTTGGTTTACTCTTTGAATGCGTTATTGAAAGCTCTGTAAGGCAGTTGTACTTTTGGAAGGAGTCGAATTATAATAAAAAATACTTAATGGATGTTGACTCACTCAAGAAAATGAATGGATTTTCGGAGGCAATACTATGTAATAATCCTATCAAGATATTTATTAAGTATCAATACTGCTCTAGACTTTTTGAAGGAAAGTTACTTCAATTATTTTGGAATATAACAGATACTTCTTATTGTAATGATGTAGCCCAAGTCCATCTCGTAACAGCCAGTTAGTGTCGAAATTCTTCCTTCTGAAATATTACGTAACCAAGGAAACTAAAATAAATATCTGCTGTTTAGAAAGATCTTATCCCCAATCAAGGAGGATAAATGGAGTCGTCATTTCATCGCAGTCGGCATCGTTATTTCTAAACCTGGAAACCTTTTGTTCGATTCTTTTGACTCCAAAATCCAACCCTTCTGAGCGGAACTCAAATCTTGCCTTTGCTGAAATCCTTTGTTGAGATTATAATCGATAAGGATTTTTTTCCTAAGCCCAAACTGAGGGCTTTTCAATGTGCATCATTATGATTGCTTTTCTTAATCATTCCTTACTTTGGTGGGTTATTTTAGTTAGCAAGATTGAATTCACTGACGAAGGTGTAAGTGAAGAAGTTTATTGTTTAGTATATTAAACTTTATATTCCCGTTCTTGAATCCTCAATATTGTGAGCATATATAAAAGTTTTATACTGGCATTGTGCAATTACCCAGAGATATATAGGCTTCATTGAATACCAACGAAAACAAACCTTAAGAAAACATTTTTTAAGAAACATCTCCTTTAGTTCCTGAAATATTTTATCAATCTTCTAATTTCCTCGACAATGGCTAGATATCATATATACGTTACCAAAATAAATTAATTTAGTGCATCGTACTTTCCACAAGTTTATTTTCATAAATGAATAACCCTTTCAGAACAAAACTTGTTTAAGATAAATTAACTACTACTCATCTCGCTGACAAATGCGTGAAAATTACATTGAGTAGCATGAAGAAACTTGAATATGGCTTAATTGAAAACGAAAATATTCAGGAGGTATTTGAATTTTAAAATCGATGGATTATAAATCCAAAATCCACGAGCCTTCACCTTTTCAGTACAAAATTTTTGTAATTTAAACTCGGTCAAATATACACTAAGGACTGACTAATTTTCAAGCTATATATATTTGTCTTACAGTCAGTTCCGGGTATTTTGTATTCACTAAAATTATTAACCCAATATTTGATGTTTGTCGACACAAGATCAGAGGACTGTGTGATATAATTAGTCTCCTCAGGCTCTTTCATATGCGCTCAGATTGAATCATGGCAATTTTAGCAGCTAATTTAGTTTCCGAATTAAAGTGAATTTTCAGTCTTCAAAGGCGCGCGTGCGTGTGGCACTAAAAATGTATCTCAAACAGTAAATGATTTTAATTTAGGATCAAACCCAATTTCCATAGGTCGTTTGTGGAACACACAACTTTGAATGGGATCTTTCTCCGTCGTATTTGAACTATGTCTCATTTTCTGCTTTGACTTGAAACATTGTTTTTAATTATAGTAAATGATTTTTTAGAAGCTCAAACAGTTTATGAAATTCTAGAACACAAGAAAGCGACTTTATGATTGGTTAATGGTAAATTATATTATAAAAGAATTGTTTACATACGGCATGTATATAGATAAAATACAATAAGGATCAATTCTAAAATCATTCCTTCGTAATTCCTTTGAGATATACTTTTTTATTCTTAAAAAACAAATTTTCTTACATCTTTAACTCTTCATTCGTATCCTTAAGGTTATTTATTCAAGAGTTTATTTTATACATTTAAATCATAATTAAATGAATTACATAATGGGGATGGAAGTAGAATAATCTATCTCTGTAATCATGTTATTGTAGGTAAATAAATTGGATCGTTTTCTAATATTTATTCTTTAAAAATTTTATTCTAAAATGCTCCGATGTTCAGATATATATATACATATATATATATATATATATATATATATATATATGTATATGGTTTCGAAATGCGCATGAAATAAACCAATCAACATATTTATATGAAGAATATAACCCATTTATTTCTATTTAAATTAAGTTATTCTTTCTGCAATATTGTATCGCTTCCAGTGGTAAAGCTCGAAAAAAATCTGGGTTTTGTTGAATTGTCAATTCATACCTTATTTCTGAACTTAAAGAGATGTTATTACAGTTTTCTGTTTAACTTTTTTCTTAATCCAATGCATGAATATTTTTGAGTCCCAGCCATTTAATTATACAGATGTGACATTCCTAAATCACCACCTTCCCTCAATCATCCAAATTAGCCCAATTTTCCAAATACTCGCCTCCATTCCTAACCAGTCTTATTTCAACTGCTATTGGCCAGTCTTTCAATTTGTCCTTTCGCCGAGCGGCGAAGATACACGAGGGAAAGCAAACGTATTTCTTGTTCGAGAATAAATAAGTTAACCTCTTCTTGTCATCTCGGGCGATGCCTCCTCGTTTCGCCCGTCTCCTTCAACCCCAAGAGCGCGCTTTCCACTTGCCATCTGAACCTCCCTAAACCGTCCCCTCAAATCGATCGTCTCCCTCAACCACTCTTTAGCTCCTCCCTCCTTTATCACTCTTCCCATCATCTCTTTTATCACTCTTCTCCTTTCTTTCTTTTTCGCCTTCGGGAGGATGAATCCTTTCTTTTTATAATAAAAGCTTTTCGTCGATGAAACCCCCCGAAACCAAAGATTTACCCCCCTTCCTTTCAATTACTAACGCGAAGTGCATTGGTGGAGTAATCCAAGGAATGAGATGCAAACGTTGTTAGAAGGCACTACCATCAGGGGCGTTGGCCAGGGGTATGTGCATGGTTGAGAGCCCCACCCTACGAGAATGGAATGGTTCCACGGCACGAGGGTGGAATTCCTTTCGGGCAGGGAAGCAATAAAGTAACTGAATAAATAACGGAACATAAATTGAATCGCAAAGTTCACTGAAGCAATATGTGCTAACACCTTAAAAGCAACGGAATGTGATTATGTTGTTATCGGTTATAATAAATTCGTTTGAAGAATGTAGCCGGAAGATGTATACCACAAGGCTCCCTCCTCTGTCCCAATTATTTTTCATTTTCATTTCCGTTATCCTTTATCTTATGCACCCAGCAGAACACTATTGTTGATTGATTACGAGCGTGGAGAGGTAATTCCATAGGGTTCCTGCCTTGGTCCCGTTAATTTCTCTGTTTTATTTGATTTATCCTTAATCTTATATACCCCGCATTACACACAATTTATCAAATTACCAGTTGATTCAAATTGTATCTGTTTTTGTTTCGTAATCTTTTCGCTTGTAAACAGACGTTTTACGTAATACCCAATAGAGAATGTTTTTATGCATATCTTATGTATTTGAAAATTTTTTAAACGAAAATACTAGAAAGTTTTCCTTGTTATAACTTTTTTATGTGCCTCCGTGAGCTGAAACGTCATGGTGAATGAGAGTAATTATTAATGATTCTATGTTTTTTTAACTACTCAATCAATTGTGTCCTACGTATTCATTTATGTTTTGACTCGAGGAGTGGAATATTACATTCTTAATGTATAATATTTTCTGGAAATGAATAAATAGAATGGGCGGTGGTGAGAAATGATAATACAGTGATAGTATTATCATTTGGCATCATATAGTATTATCATTTGGTATTACTCAAAAGATAGTCATAAAACAAGAAATCCCTCATAAACAAGTTTTCTTGAGTGCCCGTAATAAAATAAAAAATAACCTTTTTATGGCAAAAATGAGGTGTGAATTATTATATAAGAATTTTTTCGGGTGAAAAGAAATTTATGACGGAATGAACGAATCTAGAGCGAAACAAAAGCAGCGTAACCAGTATGAATGGGGTGAATTGTGTCGCTTCTTACGTGTGAGAGATATTGAGGCAAAATTTCAGCTATGAAATATGACGTTACCCCAAACAGTGAACGATATTATCCCTGTGAAGAAGTATAGAAGTTACATTATCTGAGGAGAAATCTGAAGCAGTAAATATCAATTCCCTTTGCGTGTATTTTCAAAATGAAAATACGAGATCCTTGGGTGTTTCTCCTCTTTTAGTGATCCGATGCTCTAGATCCTGAGTTGTCCTTTTCTGTTAGTAATTCTATATCGTTCCTTTCATCTCCACGTATCCTCTGCCTTCAAATCTTCCTCGATCTTTATCCGATCTTGCCCTTCATCTATCCGCCGCATCTCTCATCGGACATTTCCTTCTCCATGTGTGACATATCCAATTCCTCTCCCTCTTTTACAGGAGTCGTCGGTTTTCTTTTTTACGCAGCTTTTCCCCCTTTCCTCACCCTCTCTCTCCCCTTGGATATCAAGCTTTTTACGCCTTATACACAGTTTCAAATCCCCGATAAACTTTCTTGTCCTTTTCTGCTATCCTACGTATTATGCAACACTGCAAAACATCGTTATTGTTTCCATAGAATCCGTCTACGTTGTAAGTACATGAAGCGTATGAGTCATTATAAAAACTTTATTTTCAGTGTTTTTATTTCTCTTGCCGCTCCCGTCCTTCTACTTCTCAGGCTACAAAGCTACGCGTATATTAAATGAAAGATCAGACTTTAAGGCTTGTGTTTGTCTATTCTTCTTCATTTTTAGTTTTTATAATATCATATAAAGATCACGGTATTTGATTGCGAGTCAGAAATCCTAAGTCATAGCGGTTTTTCTCTTTAAGAAAGAAAAATTACGCAATATCGTTCCCCGAAGATGAGAACGCGAAGAAAAATAACAAGAAAGTGCTAAACCTTAACCCCTTAGGCTCTATAACGGCAACATCAATATCGTTCATATCCCGAGTGACGTAATCCTTTTTCACCGGAAGAAGACGTTCTTGTGATAGCTGCTCTTTGTAACTTTCTTTTCCTATCTAGACGAACATTTATCTGGATCCGCAGCGAGTGGAACGTGGATGACCTTCTACCATCCTTCCAGTAAGTTTCGTTTATGAGTGGTTTTTGATTGTTTATCTTCCACAATCTGTCTTGCAGGCGCGATGGAAAGTTGTGGAATCCTCGAGTTTAAAATCATCAAAATTTCATTTCGAATACAATTGAAATGTTTTCGTAATATAAAATACGATCTCACAGACGAGCTACGTTCGTATGTCGGAAAGTAGCACTGAACTAAGTGTATAATGAAAACAAAAAAAAAATAATAATAATTAAAAATTAAAGTTTATCTTTCGAAACACGCGCGTTTTATTTTTCCCACAGCCGTACACGAACTTTTCGTTACATTTCGGAAACTCGCGAAAGCTCACCGTTTCATATTTATCTTCCAGAACTTTTGTATGGTTTCCAGTGTTTTCACGAGCCTTTCATTGGATTTCAGCTCATATTGGCTTCTTTCTGTCCCCGAATTTTGCACGAAAACCGCTCTTGGATTTCACCGCTTTTTATATTTGTCTTTCTCGAGCGATATTTTTTCGAATTTTTTATTTCATCCATCCTCCATGTGAAGTTGGATTTCTACCTGCATTGCCTCGTTTCCAGAGGATGAGACTCCACTGCAGGAAATGCGGTTTGCAAATTGCCTAGCTTCGTCCCGAATCGCCTACACCTATACCTATGGTATTGATTCGAAAGTAAACGGAATCTAGAAGTTACTTCAGTCTCCTCTTTTTAGGTAATTTCCCTCGCCCGTTATTTTCAATGTCTGAAAATATCCCTTCCGCCTTTCCCTCGATTGATTTCCTATCATAAATACGTTTCTCCTCATAATAGAGTTATATTTCATTTCGTCGCATTGACACAAACGGGTGGTTAATCTAACGTTATGCATTTCAATTATGTCTTTCTCTACGTATAGTTATTTAAGTTTTATTAAAGGGTTTAAAGGAACAATATCTATCATATTGAATTATTTACATAGATTATCGAATATATTGGTCGATGGACTTTGAGATACAAATACATAACGCTAAATATTCTGAATTTAACTATTTATTTTATTAATTAGACTTTGTTAGGGAACCAGTATCCATTTATTAAGCGGAATTTATCTACTCATTAAAGAACTATATTTGATTTCTATAGTTTTAGACTCATAGAATAAGGTAGGTAGTCACAATAAGTCTTACGTCGTATTTTTCACTTCTAGTTAACATTTGCTTTAACTACGATATACTTGAATATAATATAACAGGAAATATTTAAGCATTTTAGTCCACTCTCATTAGGCACTAATTGTAAGCATATTTGGCCAATGTAAGCCACTTTTATTTAGGGGAAAATCTAACCCGATTACGATGCATTGAAAATATAATTGGTATTATCATCAATAAATACCTATCTTATCTTAAATCAATATCTTCTTTCATTTTTTGTGATTTTTTTGGTTTAGGCTGTCGTTCTTTTGTAAAGAAAGTAATCTCTTTACCGTCTAAAAGCTTCATCAGAGCTTTGGGAATCGAAGAGAATATTTATCTGTTTGATTTACCTCAGAGGCAAACATGTGGAGAAATAATGAAGTATACAATTGAACACTGATAAAAATAAACCGAACCGTTTAATAAATCGGTCGATAATTCATGAATGAGCCTCCAAAGCTGAGATAGTAGACGAATTTAATGAGAAATGAGATAATCTAAAGGTCATTCTTATAATATGATGTACGGAGGGCGAAACTAGAATTCATATCAGGTAGGAAGACTATAGTTCCATTGTGAGAAGCAATCTCTTAAATAAAGTTTGGATTGACGATAGATTAGCTTGATAGTGACTTCTTGGATAGTTATCGAGTACCAATCCTCAATTTGCTCTCCTAATGAAGAGATTAAAATGGCGTCTACAAAGAAAGCGGTAATAATCTTCCCCTAGCGACCTTATTTGTCCTTTCTCTCCCACTCAGTACATCCGCCGTAATCTCTATCGCTATTCAAATTGTCCTTTTCTGTGGCATCACACAATGGGGATATCCTCCCTCAGGCGTCCCACTCCGTATTTTCACCTGAGCCTCTTATTTATCAGAGAATAAGCCGACGTCTTCGGCTTTCATTTGTTGAGGGAGTTCGTAAAGGGAAAGCCCCTGAAATCCAAATGTTTGCGTGAATAGAATAGACGGAACGCTACTCCCAAAGGAGGAATATTATCGGGAAATGGATTTTCGAAAAATCGAACTTTATTATCATGAGAGAAGTAGTTTTTGTAGTATCGATCTTCCCACCCTATTTTATCCAAAAAGAGAATCGTAATTGTTCTGATTTTTGGATGTGGTTGTTTATGTTTAGAGAACTGTTTTGAAGGACGAGTTTCTCTATTCTTAAGAAACAAATCTTGACAGGTAAAGAATGTCTCCGAGTAAATGTCGTCATAATTTATTACCTCGTAAGATATATCATAAGATATCCCTCCATGGTAACAATATTCTTTATGATGTATGCAGAAAAATAAGAAATTTTTATCTCTGAAATTGTATGTTTGATACAAGCACACATGTGCTGATTTCTTTTCTCCTTTCATCTTACATTTCAATAGTAATCTTTGTTTTTTTATGAACAGAATTCTATAACTGAATAAAATAAAAACATTAAGTTCAACTATTTTGGTTCGTAGTCAATTGATATTTTTCATTTGTTTTTACTACATTAATTGAATTGTAGTTTAGTATCAATATTCAAAAATTCAGTCCGAATGCTCTATTTTATGGTTCCACAAATAGCTCTGTGATGAAAAAGGGCTCATCGAATACAAATATTATTCATAATTCATCCTGTAACTTATACAGCCATCGTTGCAACTAACACGAATCATACTGAAGTTGTTCTGTTTTTAAATAAATTATCGCTTATAATCGTAAAAGATGTATCTAACAAATAAGGAACTAATCTAAATATCTTTGATTTTAACTTCAGAAAGTTTTTACTTCCTCATTTATAATTTCCAGAAAGTTCTTCCAGCTGAGATTATACTTTGGAAGTGGAAACGGTGTGATATCGCCAACATAAATCCCCTCCTTTCGCCATTAATTCACTGATAGACATCTTCCAATCGATCTTCTATAAAATCCCGTTTTACGAGAGAATGTTCGAGAATCCTTTCATAAGCCGCGCAATCAATGACGTCAAACTTCTCCGAATTTCCCATTGGGCCTTCAAGATGACAATGGATGCAATTTTATGGCTTCTTTCATTGTTGGTACACTTGAAAATTCTGTCTTGAATAATTATAGAATTCCATATTCGATTATTTATCCTTTTCTTATCATTTGCGTACAATATACAACCCTAAAACTTTGGAACATCGCCATGTCTATATTAAATCGAAAAAAAAATTATGAATTCTAAAGAAAAGAACCAGGGAAATGTGCAGTATTACTTAACCTTTATATTGTTTACCTTTACTTGAAATAATGCCTTAGTAAGAGAGGACATATCGTCCGATATAGCGAATAAATTACCCAATTGGCATTTGCTATAGCACTAGTTAACAACTATACGTATCATTTTAGTTAAAAATCCAGTTTTCTACGCAGCAATTAACTGTGGGTATAATATTCAATACTGATTTATGGTAAATTTTGAGTTAATCATTTTATTTTTAAATATATTAATTTGTAGCCGGGCGATAACTTTACGTCACAAACGTTCTTACTATTCAATTGTAGCTGAATAAGTGCATTAGTTATTTTATTTTTGGCTTGTTGAATTTGTACTGATTTGTAATGTACTGATAACTTTTCTTCACAAACCTTAATTTCTATTCCTATTTAAATGAATACGTGAATTCGGATATTTAATCGGTAAAACCCTATAGGTAATCGATCGGTGCAAATCTTCCTTGGATTTACTTTTCTCGCACACACATCTTCTCTTGCGAATTTCTCACGTCGACTCGTTCGAGTGTGAAACGATCTCCCGTTCGCCTCACTTCCCTCCTCAAACGGCTCCTTAAGCCTCCTCTTATTCGCGTACTCGTCGTATAGAGGGAGCCGAAATCGGCGCCGATTTGGTTCGAGTAATCCCGTTACGCTTATCTGCCGACAAAAGGCGGTTCCATCAAAGCATTGACTCCGTTTATAGGGCCCGTCGATCTTGCCTCAACCCCCTCAAACGTCCAGAGTAATTCTTCCTCAATAAAAGATCCTCGCATCGAACACTTGTAGATCGTTTTCTCTACGTATACTTACGTATAGAACGCGGGAAGACATTGTTGCGTTGCACCAATCACAGTTTTACGAAGTAGTCGCGTTGGTTTGTTGTGTAGCGAAACATATTGTTACCACACGATTCGATTGGTTCTTTCGACGAAAGAATCTTTCGCTGAAGAAAGAAAACTTTCTGGGTGTCTACGTGTTGGCGTACTGAATAGATTTGTATATTATCGAACGAGTTTGACAATAGCCTTTGGAAGTGGCTCTTTCCTGATTTTACGTCATCGCACCTTCCAGTAGTTCGGTCTCGCACTTTCACCGCTCGGCTCAAAGCCCCGAAGTGTTTCTCTGTGAAATGTTTTGTATCATCGGGAACACAATGTCCCCGTTGTGATTCGAAACACGTGCAGAGTCGCAGAATTTCTCAGAGGTTCGCGAATTTGAGGAAACCCTCACCCACCTACTTGAAAGTGGTTTTCCTCTGAATTTATGCCTCGGTGCTGAAGTTGGAACGGAGGAGAACTCAAAATGACGCCGCGAGTGTCTTAGAAAGCGAGGAAGTTTTAGACTGTACATTGAAATCGAAGATGGAAGAGTGATTTTGAGAAAAAATACAATTTAAAATTTTCAGTTTCCGTTTCTATCTTCCTACTTGAGGTTATGTTTCATATTTCGGAAATTCGTTGTAGGTAATTTTTTTTTCTCGATTTTGGATTTGATACTAATAAGTATTGACAATATCAAGTTTGGTTCTTCAGCTGTGGTAAAATGAAAAGCTAATCGCTCAAAATAAATGCAAACTAATATCTCCACTTCCGTGTCGAAATTAACCTTTTATGTTTTCTTATATTCATCGTGTCCTCCATTAAAGAAGACTCAATTACGTTTGTGATTATTTTAACGTGAAATTCAGGAACTTCTGCGAATGAAAATGAATCGTATCTAATAATTAAATTAATGCCTCCTCTCGTTCAGCTTGAGCTGATGACCTAACTGTTATTTATGAGGGCCGCTCGCCACTTCCTCTCACCACTTCATTATCTACTCATATACCACTTGCCAATACAAATAAAAAATACGTTTGTGGATGATTAATGCTCTAAAATATCGAAAATTTTAACGAATAGTTTCGCTTAACACGTAATATCTTTATTGTGCAATTTAAACTTACCATTGACTAACTTGTCAGTTGTTTATTTCCGGAAAACATCAAAAGTCATCAAAAGATTTATAAATCACTCGAAATCTTATTCAAGTTTCGTTACCCAATTATTTGCCGAAGTTAATTGAGTGATTATTATTATTATAAATAGGTTATTGATGTGATTCATTGTGAAACTTGCAGCACTATACTTATAAATAAAAATTGAATTGAACATATGCTAAAGATGATAACATTATTAACTTGAGCGTTGTTTTATCGTTTAAATATCTCGAGATAGGAACGTAGTCCGCGAATAACTCAAGACTGACCTTATTTTCGTACCTCATTAACTAATATGGTGGTTTGCTTAGCAAAGAGCCCAAAGAAAGCGACTACTACAGTCATAACAAAGTCTTCTTTCACACGAGCGCGTTTCCTCTCCAGATTTATTGGGGATGGCATGAGGTTGACTCAGTCTGTTAATCAAAATTGGAGTAGCGCCAAAATGAAGGTCTTTACCATACTCGGGAGAATTAATGCTGTAAGTTTTTGCATGTTCTCGCTCAACCGTTGGTTAAGCACGAATTCTGTCACTAAGAACGTTATGGGAAACTTTCTATGTGACTAATAGTTCACTCCAACTTAGGTGTTTCAATTAGCTTCTATTGTTTCCTTGATGAGACGACTACTGATTTCTATTACATGGAATAACGAAATGATTTTTGGTCTCTCCGCTTCTAGCGTTAACAATGTGAAACTATAAATGTTTTCATTGTTAATTAAATTGTTGACGAAGGCGGTTAAAGATAGAAGTAATTTAATATCCGACAATCAATCTGTTTTATTTTCATCCATTATTGATTCAAAGATAAAAAAGTAGGGTAATTTATGCCCAATTCATTTCAGAATGAATCTGTGTGCGTCTTGTGCAGAAATCTAATGAAGAACTTAATAGTTTATGAAGGGTTTTACTCTATTACTGGTTAGATATTCCATTTACCTTAAAATTCAATTGAAACTTTTATTTTTTGGAAATTCGTGAATGCTAGGGTTTAGCTAATTTGTTTTCACCTCGTGAATAATCGGTGAAACCTTACCTGCCTCTTGCTACCATGGGAAATCACTCACGCATGTATGCTAAATATCTCAACGTGTGCCCAACAAACATGTGGTTCGTGTACCCTCTATGGATTGTTATTTTCTGTCTGCACTCATAAAAATTCGAATACTTGGATGTGAATTATTATAATACTAGGTTATTAGTATTAGTTAGGACTAGGTTATAAAAAAGTATGCCTGGTAAGGAATTTTGCCATTATAAAGTAATATTTCTTGATGGAAGATTCTACTGTTTTAATTTAGATAAAATCTGAGGAAATACGACACTGAATCGAACAGTAAGCCCATGGTTTGTGCATGTTTTACAAAATAATTCTTTAAGCTAATCTAAGATGGAACGGGGAAGAAAACTGATTTCAGATCAAAATTTTTAAATAAAATTTAGGCATCATCCAACTAAGAATTCATCCATAATCCGTATTAAACTCCAATTGTGTTTTTCGCAGGTTAGATTAGATTCCAGTACAGGGAAAAATTGCTCGAGAAATTCCCGAATATTAATTTACAAACTAAAATGCGAGATATTTGCGAATAACGAATGCGATTTTTGAGATTAGATCGAAAATAAATTTCGTAACAATGACGTCAACATTGTCATATAACATCTACTCTCTTTGCCCCCTAATAGTTTGGGTAAATGACGAGTGTTTTGGAAAAAAGACAGTCCCAAAATACATAATATTCAATGTAACGCTTCGTCTTTGTCTCTAAGGGATTAAACTTGTTGTTTACTGGAATTTCTAAGTCTTCCGCTTCTCTAAAAAATTCTCAACTGATGAGTTTCCGAAAAGCTTTAGTCGGTAATCCTTAAGAAGTCTTATATTTAAGAATACACCACAAAAATTTATAGGCAACTATCATGAGCTTTGATGACATATATTAATTAGAAAACGACGCTCAAATCTTAGACCATTGAATATATAATATAAATAAACTTGTGCTCTACACGTAGGCTGAGACACGTTGACAAAAGCTAATTGAATTGGTAGAGATGCCTGGACGCTTAAGGAGCAGAAATTTTTGCGCCTTAAACATTCCAGCTTACAGGAAGGCCAGCTTTTCTTTTGCGGAGGATAAAGTACGAGCTGCACCGCCGCCGCTGAGTCTCGCCAAAGTTCTGCAGACGATGGAAAGTGTACTTTGTACGTACTTGTCGCAGTTAGCTCATTATCGTAACTTTTGGGCAAACCTTGCAGGAAATACGACCTTCCTTCAGCAGCTATCTTCAAATTGATGATTGTCGGTCTAAGGCGTTTACTCGGGCGATAGGCCAATAAGAGAGGGCAATTTGTCGGTCGATGGGAGCGTGGAGGTAATGGTATTTCACCCACCATCCCTTTTAGCGGAGTGGACTCGCCCCCTGAGCGGAAGCAGTTTAAGGAAGCCAAGAGAATCTCCTAACCCGAGAGTTTAATGCGGTTATAGTGACATGAAAGTGGGGAACCAGGAGTGTGTGTGGATTGGATAAACTTCTTCCACCCGCCGCGATGCGGCATTGGCTTGGAAACTCGCTACTTTTAAAGGGAAGAGGGTGACTGTACTGCTGTCTCCTCTGTGGCTAGTTTCCATAACCTACGAAGTCCGCTGAATGATGATCAACTTGTAATCTGACCTCTAATCTCGCCATAAGACGATACCCTCGACACCCTTATATTTTTTTAACTTTAGTGTTCTGTAGACCGTCCTCTGTGGGCACTTACGAGATGTTAAATAGTGTAGCGTTTGTTTGTGATATTCAACTCATAAATTTCTGTCACTCGAAATTTCTTCATACTTGAATTTCTCTATAATATTAGGATTTATAGTTTTGGATGTTTTGTTTTGTGAGGAGATTAACTATGTCATTGTATTGAATTGGTATCTTTCCTTTTTTAATCTACTCGTCGAAGTATCAATAAAATTTGTATCTAATGGAAATAACATCGTTTCACTATTTTTATGTATTGATATGTAAAGAATTGCGCGTAATTTATTTATTCCTTATCAGTTATTATAAATAGCGGATTAAAGTTATGTTAAAATTATATGTATAAATCTAGGAAAATGCTATTTGTTTTATCAATACCTGGAATATCTATGAAATAAACGTACGTTGCCGGCCCCGGTGGCCGAGTACATTTTCTGATTTGGAATGGGATGTAATTGAGGGGGTTAAATGTAAGAGTGGTCTATATAGACTAAATTTTCCCTGATTCAATTAAGGCAGATTATTATTATTATTACGTATTTTGGATTTAGAGAGAGTACTATGTGGACGATCAAGCAACTTAAGTACATTTTCTGAGACGATAAATTCTAAAAGATACTCGCAATTTCAAGTAAAATTTTTTGAAGAGTAGGTAACGATATGTCCACTAGAATTAATGCTGTTTATAGTAACGCTATAGCTCAATTTTGGATTTATTTGCGTTCATCTTTGGCTGTTTACCGCCTTCATTTTTTTATAAATTGTAAACAACCACATAGGAGATGATAAACAACAGTATTTCTGATAAATGAGTTATCTGAATAAACCTATCCATTTCACTATCGACAGTGTGTGCGGTATCTAAGAAGTTATGGATGAATCAACAAATAAGTAGACGGAAGTTTTAATCGATTTTAGATCCATATCGGAGATGGATAACTTCGTCAATATGCTTTTTGAATATAAAATAATCCAGCTGCTATGTATGTATGTATTCTAACTATAAATTATAATCTTATTTTTGATCAAACGCATTGATTTTAAAGGATTTAAATCTATTTTTATCGTCAAAGAACGTTAAGAAACATTTTAGGTTTTTTTTAAGTAAACAAAAGTTGTGCTGATTGTAAAATATAGTTTGTGAAAACGCCTTTACATCCAAATTCCGGAATTCATGTTTCTTTTATGAATCGAGTATTCATGCCTAATTATGAAAAGGAGTACAGATTTATAATTCTCAACTCGATTTGAAAATGTACGTACATTATCCTTTGTCCAGCGCGTAAGTGGATTTCGTAAAACAATCAAAGTTTTATTGAGAATATCTCTTTGTCTTCGATTATTTTTTTAGCGTGTTCTGCGAAAACATAGTGAAGAAATCTCACCACGAATTGTAGGCTGGGCAATGTAGAAAGGATTGATATTTTTGTTTCTGTTCTCTAAAAGTAGCGAAAAATTATTCATTTAAATTTATAAAATTATATATTATACCCAACTTTAGACTTCTCTTTCCATCAAATATCGTTGAAATATCGATTGATTTAAACATTTGATCGTAAACAGAAATCGAGGTAGAGCTGGTCTTTAAGGTATGGATAGATCCTGCTCGTTTGGATCCTCCAAAAAAATACTTTTCATTGGAGACCAAGGTTTGGACATCTCACGGATAAGTATTTACTTCACCCATATGATTAGGTCGTAGAATCTTATATATGAACCGATTAAACTTTACACTCGAGGACTGAGTATTATCCTCGACTTCGGTATACATTAAACAAGCGTACGATTTTTTTGTTTCGAACTAGTTTCCGCGAAGTTAAATTCGTTACTAACGATTGTTCAAAGCTGCGGAAAAGATAGCTCGGTAGTTTCTCTCCCCAAAACATCTCTATATTCGGCCGCTGGCGCAGAACCCATCCAGTGTCGCTCGATTACGAAACTAACCCGTTCAAACTTTGTCCTCGCGCCTTCTTTCCCCCACTCAGAAACGCAAAGGCACCGGAGACCTTCCCTCGTTGGCCGCGATTTCCCCGCACCAGCGTGATTCTCTTTGTCTGTCGCAGTTTGACGGAGACGACGAACTCGGCGACGAAAAAAAGGAAGCGAAAGGGCGTCCCAATTTGACTCCGCCGTCTGTCCCTCCATTTAACCCTTCTCACTCTTTCCAATCATCTCATCTGCCTCTCTCCCCAATCCCTTTCCCGCCATGAGTGCATCGAGGGCCGACTGAGGCCGCCAATGATCGAATTCGGAGGCACAGAAGAATTCTACGGGCAGAGCCGGGAGCGGCGCCCGCTCCCAGCAGCAGCGCTAAGATGGCCACCGACTTCAAGGGATCCAGCCACCATGATTTCAGGTGGGTGGGGGAGGAAAGCCACCGTGCTTTGGACCGTCTACTTACACTTCCTCCACCGCCCGCACCACTTTCTGCGGTCCGATGACGTCATCTGGTCGTATCTGACCTCACTCAACAGATAGCGGAAAGATGTTTGAACTCCCTCAGTGTATCCGCGGCTTTATCTCTATATCAACACGCCATTTCCTTTCCATATCCTCATCTCTGCGATACCGTTCCCTGATGAGTTTCGATGTACCATAGTCCATGCGGGCTTACAGTACTCCCAGAAAGTTGAATCGTGGCATTTAATACGTTCACGATCATCTTCGTGGTTACGTGGATCGTGCATTCAAATCTAACCCTAATTATTGTGGTGCATGCCTAATAACATTTTGAAAAAATAATGAAATGCGTGAATATAATGCAAGTTGGGGAAAAGCTCTACCATTTTGTAAACTCCGTAGATGATTTTTTTTCGTCAAGATTTCACTCCTTTACTATGTTCATTCATTTGTAGTTAATTATTCTCAAACTATTATGCTACAGAGATCAACCAATATTTTGACAACTGACCACGATTAGTATCCAATGAATTGATTGTAAAACTTTTTGAAGAGGAAAAAATGAATACATTAATCATGGTTGAATCTTTGGATTTATCATGCATTTCTTACTTGTGCTTGACACCCAGGTGTCGAAGTAGTATGAATTATTGCATGATTTATTTTGATGATTTTTATAATACAAGAATAAGATTCACACTTTATTTCCTCAATATTGTTCCTCTTCACCTCATTATGATTAAGTTCATCCGCACTCTCATTTCTGGTGTATTGCATGTTACTCGGAGTAAAATGATCATGAGCCTCTATTTAACAATAATCATTTAACTCTCTAGATATTTTTTTAGGTCTATAATTTGTGAAATTTTTAAAATTTTAAAGCTTAACCTATAGCTCACTTATTCATTTAGTATGGTGCAATTATTTTTCATTGGTTTTAAGGAATTATTTTAATTTCTCATATCCTTTTAATTATTAAGTTTAGTTTTCATTTATTTAATATCTTAATATTTTTTTAATTATAAGGCTGCTTTATTAATTTTATATGTGAGTAAAAGTAATGTAAAGAAAGTAATGTTCCAGATAGAAACTGGCAGTTATTGAGCTTAATTATGTTAATATTATACCTTTAGTGTAGTGTATTGTTTCCATTTACCAGAACTATTTTACCTGTACTAATTTAAAAGTTTTTCCCCTTAGGAAAATCATCCCAATCTATATTCCCTTGTATATACATTTTCATCCTAACCTTGCGATAAGATGGTTTGAATTAACATTATCACTATATAAATGATTGAAATTATTTTAGCGCTAATTAATGTATTGATTGATTTTATATATTAATTAACATCAAATGCACGATAATTTCAGTTTTTATTTCAGGACATGGCTAAGCCAAACAAAGTGAGAAGTTCTCAATGAATATATAACTTAGACTTATGGATTAAAGTCACCAATAACATGATTGGAATTAGAATTAAATTCATTATATGGGAATGAATCACTTCTTAACATACCCTTGATAAATAAAAGATACCAATGAGTTGAGATTTCAAATGAGCAATATTCAACTTTTGTAAATTGTTAATTTATCTTAAGAAATACTTACTAATTGATACCCATTAAGAAATTTTCTTAATATTAAAGAACTTATGATTTAATCTTCAGGCAAAGGCTTCCGGTTCCTATGTTTAATCGAAATGACTTCAGCATTTGGTCTGTGCTGAAAAATTGCATTGGAAAAGAACTCAGTAAAATTACTATGCCAGTCGTCTTCAATGAACCCCTATCATTCCTCCAGCGTATGGTGGAATATATGGAATATGCCCACCTCCTTAAGAAAGCAGCTCTTAAGGAAGACCCAGTGGATAGAATGAGAGTAAGTTTTTTTACAATTTCCATAATTAAAGTTCTCTTTACATATTCTCTTCCCTGTATTTAAAGCTAGTTTGATTTATCAAGCAATCTTTTTTTATTTTCTGCCATTGAAGTTTCATGATAAAGATGTAAAAATCTTTTTTATCTTTCTCTAAAAAATAACTAGATTTTCTTATAAATGGTATGCATTGTTTGGTCGTATTTCTATTATAGTACTTCCTAGAAATAATTATTCTGTTAAATCCATTAATTAAGATTAGGAATAGCAATGAATGAAAATATCTTCTTGTACTTATTGCATCTATATTGAAAGGATCCATTAGAACTAGATAATAATGCAGTTATTTTTATTTGTCTTAAAGTATGTTGCTGCATTTGCTGTAAGTGCCCTTGCATACAACTGGGAGAGATTAGGCAAACCTTTCAATCCCCTTCTTGGAGAAACATATGAACTTGAGAGAGAAGACTTCAGGTAAACTAGATATTGCCTCAATTGTTGAATTTGTTTTTATTAAGCTGCAATGTTCAAGAAATAATGCATTCAGCTTATTCTATGCCAACCAATTTCTATTTCTAGTATATATTTTTATGAATATATTCATGAAACTGAAACATAAATATATTTATATAATCTTTATGGAAGGCTAACTGGAATTTTAGTTTCCATGAAAGTCCTAAATTTGAGACAAACCTTATGGGAATGCGATAATAAATTAAAATATTTCAGGGTATTTGACCAAAATTTTTGCTTAATTTTTATCTTTAAAATAGTGGTACAGTATTTATTCTATAAGATGTGTACGTACACATGCTCTGCATATATCATAAAATATATATTACTGTTTAATTGAATTTGCCATTTTGGCCTTGAATGTGTTGTATTTCTCCATGATGATGTCTTTTCCTAAGACAATACATATTTTATCCTTTCTTGTCTTACCACCTGAATATGTTTGGGTTGCAAGAAAAGAAATCTTTTAAATTGAAACCATTTCATGGTTATGAAAAAATAAAATTTTGGTTAATGTATAAGTGATCTTCTTTGCCTCTTACCTTTCATAATTTAATTATTAGATATGTGAATAAACATATATACTTATAACAATATAAATGTATATTATATACTTTGATCATACATATGCTTCCTTGTAAAACCTATATATAGTAGGAGAGTATAGATAGTGATTAAAAGTAAGGTAGGAGTAGTAAAATAAACTTCTAAGTTCAACCTCAATCCCCTGTCCAGGATTGTCTGTGAGCAAGTGAGCCATCATCCTCCTGTATCTGCATTTCATGCAGATGGAGCAGATTTCCATTTTCATGGATCCATACATCCTAAGCTCAAGTTTTGGGGAAAGAGTGTTGAAATTCAACCCAAAGGAACAGTTACAGTAAGTTAATCATTATTAAAAATGATAATTTTTTATCATATGCATGATTTATCATGGTATTAAAATCACATTGACTTCTCTTTCTTGAGAGATCTTACCATTCATTAAATTCTTGCTCCTCAGAATTTCTTAATCTTCATGAACATACACTCTAATTTTTATAATCTACTGTTCACTATGGAATCCATAACCCATTTAATTTACTTCTTGCCATTATCTAATTCTTCATGTAACTACATAGTACATATAGTTGTATTACATAATATATATAAGAGATAATTCCCAAATTCCCTGATAGATCTGTAATTCTATAATCTCAATTTTACAGGTAGAGTTTCCAAGCTGGGGCGAGGCCTATACTTGGACTAATGTCAATTGTTGCGTACATAATATAATTGTGGGAAAGCTGTGGATAGAGCAGTATGGTACAATGGAGGTGGTAAATCAAAAGACTGGTGAGATGTATTTGATGCTTCATGGCTAGTGTATATTTTTACTGTATAGATACAAGTAATTTCTTTTGAAGTTGTTGAATTGTTAAAATGTGCTAATTATACAAAATATATAATAATTATGAAATGAGTACTTGCTTCTTTTTTAGTTATTTTCAGAAAAAAATATTTTAAAAATGTTGGATGTTTTTGAAATGGAATTAGTCATTTACAGATCATCGTGACACTATGCGTAAGACATTTCATCTTGCTTATTATCAGCCTGTTAGTCCATTTTTTATATTGGATGTATCATTTCAAACACTATCACATATTAAATCGATTATTTATGGGTTGCCATTAAAATTAAGCTGAGAAATTTTATTTAGCATCCTTTTTTAGAGGCTTCTTAATTTAAGTATTATTTGAAATTGAGAAAAAATAAAATGTAAATTCATGAAAGTAATATTAACTAATACCAAATGTTGCCTATTATATTGAATGTTTATAACAGGACACCGAGCAATACTCACCTTTAAACCTGCTGGATGGTACTCCAAGGATTTGCATCGAGTGGAGGGCTTCATCGTGGATAAGCAGTAAGTAATTATTTTTTATGAAAAAGTGTGTCTCTTCTCAAGAAAAATATTTATAGATGCAGTTTTACAATCAATTTATATTAATCATAAAATTTAATTCTAATTTAAATTATAAACTGTTAAATTACATTGATATTAAAATAATATTTAATGAAGAATTTTCTTGTTTTATTTTAGCAAGAAGAAGCTGTTCTTTCTTTATGGAAAATGGACTGAATTCATCAAATGCACAGATATTCCATCATATGAGGAGTATGTGAGAGAGAATGCACACAAATTCAGGTGCAGTTTATGATGAGGTCTAGGCATGGATGGGGAAGGCTTAATTAAGTTCACTGTGCAAGTAGATCAAACTCATAGTTAGTTAGCTTGAAAGGAAAAAGTGTTTGTTAGCATTTCCTAGAAGTTATTTTTGTTTCAAGACATATCAAATAATAACCTTGAAGTTATTCTTGTACCAAGGAAATTGGGTTTCACATGTTGTGGCTGAAACTATTTAGTTCATTATAGAAATTAACAATTTATTAAAATCTGATGTATCTTAAAGCATCGCATCAAACATGCAGAATATAAAAGGAACTTTTTCTTTACTGAAATTCACATTCACATTCTCTAAGGCTAGTATCTCCATACCTTCATTTTAATCTCATCAATTCTACAGGAAAAACACTGAAGATTATGTCACTTTCCTTATTAATTATACCATAAATATATTAATTTTTGGAACATATTTCCAAGAAAACAAAAATATGATAAATTCTCTTCCTCATAAATCATTTTTGTTTTGTTTTATCTTCATGTTTTGAACTGAATACATGAATTACTTTAATAGCTATCCTTGATTCTGGAAATATACTTTTTCATCTTTGAGTTCTACTGTATCACTCACTGATTAAAAATAATTAAAAGGATACAATTGGTCTACTAAAAAGAACAATTGGTGCTTCAAATTATTGACTAGTAGAATAATAAAGATATGTTTATATTATAGGTATCATTTTATGAAGCCTTTAGAAATAAAAATCTTTTCATTGTCATTCAGATGCCATTGATACTTATGTTTGAGAAGACAGCTGAAGTTTTTACAGAGATTGAAAGTCACTATTCTTATTTTTCTTTCAACAGATTATACTTTGTACACTATGGTTCATTTTTTACTGTATCAATTGCATTTTGATTCCATAGTAGGTATTATTTTCAAAGGAAATATTTTACTATTATTATTACATGCAATTCTTATTATACCTTAGCTAAATATTTCTTTTATGTTTAAAAATTGAACACCTGATGTATTAAAACGATCAAATTTTAATTAAATTTGTAGTTCTGCAGTCAAAAGTTAATCAAACGTGTCTTCATCATATGATATGATCTTCTTTCATAATAATGTTGTTCAATGTAATGTTCATGAATGACTTAATATATGAGATATTTTACAGGAAATGATTCAGTTTTTATCTTCTGTAAATGTTTTATTGATAAGTTTATGTAAAATTATAGGTAAATATATGTTTTTTTCATTCATTCAAGCTGTCGTAAAGTGTTGTTCAAATATCACATTTGAAAAATTTTATTTGCAGCCATTTTATGACTCATCTAATTTAAATTTATAATTATAAATATATCATAATGAAATAATGAAAAAGGTCTTTAACTTCACTGATACCTGCTGAAGATTTGGCAGAGGGTATCAGTATGGGAAATGCTAACATTTGTTCACAATCAGTAATTACTTTTTCGATTACATTCTATGTATTAATTGAGCTAAAGAAGAACATAAGTTGAAAGTATTAGATTGTTAGATGCTTTAGCAATGCATAGTGATGGAGATCATATTTGAGTACTGCCTTTGCCTCCCATCCATAATTAAAGCTTAGCCTGTTGGACCTTAGTTTGTGTGTATTTCTTTATTTTCTTTCATTTATTTACTTTAATTTTAAGTTATATTAATTTGCTAATGAATATGCATGTTCATCATTATTTATTCAAGAAAAAAGGATGCTTCTTTATGCTCCATCTTTACATACATGTCATGCATGATATATTATGCCTAAAATGCAGGAAAGCATTTACCTGAATATAATTTTGAGGGTGTATTGAAAAGATAAGTCTACATTCTGGATATTATTTCAAAAAATAGTATAAGATAATTTGAACAGTCACTGATAAATTAGGTTCTTCATCCTTTTATTAGTTTTCATTGCTATTTATTTCAAAATTTGTAGATTACTTGATGTCTGCAGCCTTTGACTCTGCAAAAATTTATGTTCAGTTTGTGCCATTTCTACATATAAGAATTAAGGAAAGAATTGTTGGAACCTAGTGTTATAATTATCTCCTAAGATCATTGTTATTATGCTGGCTTTTTAAATTCCCCTGAATTTTACAAATTTTATTAGAGGGAGGTGCATTTATTTTTAAGTTACTTTTGTAAACCAGCTTAATAGCATATAAAGGTTTCATAATTCTCTTAATTATCAGCAAAAATTGCTTATGGCTAGCTTTGGCTCCGCAATCATTCAATATCTTTTCTCATGAAGTGGCTCATATCTCTCATAAATATGATTTAGAATACAGAAAGTGTCATAATTTATATGACAATTGTATATGATCATCAAATTACTTTGATTACCATCTCTTTCTTAAAAATTTCCCACATTCTTGCATTTCTTTCACTTTGAATTTATTCTAATTCTATTTTACAATCACTATAGTTATGATAAATAATACTTTCATTTCCATCTAAAGATATTTTTGTGATATTTTACTGTCACTTATTGCTATTTATCAAAATCAGAAAAAAATAGTTTCAGTGGATCAACTCAAATAGACTCTCCTTATGATGAAGAGGGCAAATTTTTAGTTAATGAAAAACCCTCCCAAGAAACTATATGTGGAGAACAGTTTTCAGAAACTAATTTCACCAGGTAAAATGCTAATATTTTTATCTTGATTTTACTAGATTTTTGTGTTAAACTAAAATCTATTTCTAACCATGCAGTCTTTCTTTATCTTATTGAATTTTATTTTTCTTCTGACTTAGCAATTTGGTAAATTATATTTCAGACATGTCCAGTAATATTAAATTAAAAATGTATTTCAATAACCATGTGTATCCAAGAGCATTTTAATTTAAAGTATTTCTGAGGGCCTTGTTTTGCTGATACTATGGATTCAATTTTTTCAGAACAGATTTTTTAATATTATTTGTTTTAAATTATTTACTCATATTTGTAAGTCACTCCCATATGCATTATTTTTACAAGTTACTCACAATTCATCATTCTCTCTATTCTCTATATTTTCCTTTGATAAATCAATCTATATGTGATCTCCTATTTCAGATCCAACAAGATCCTTATAGGTACTTTGAAATGTGCCTATCCAAAATACTTCTTTGTAGAATCATAAATTTGATGACATTCATACACAGCATGAAAAGTTCAGAAAGTAGTATTTAACATATCTTATGTGTTTTGCAATATTTTAGTTATTTTATTATTTGCCAGATTTCAAAACATTATGAGTTGTTTTTTTCTTTCAAGATCGGCATACCTCAAAAGGTCCCCTGTAAGTAGGACATAATCCTATTTTTCTTTTCATGTGCCTGCAGTCGTGAAAATGAGCCTAAAGGAGCAACTTCTAAAAATTCCTCTGGGAGTCCTTCTCACACTCCCAAGAAGGTTCTTGCAAAATTAAACAGCTTGAAAGTCAGCCCATTCAGATCTTCATCCTTGGCAGAGGTGAGAGTTATTCCTATAAGAACATACAATTAAAAAAAAATACTATATAGCTTAAAATTAGTAAAGTCATATAAAACCTGTTCTTACGGATTTCACCATTCACTGAATATTTTAGTATTTAAATTTCTAACTTTAATTCTAACAAATTCTATTGTAGTTTATTGTTTAATTTTGATATTGTCTTTGCAGAATGTAATACATTTTCAGATGTTAGAAAACAAGAGAAAAATGATTTTTTGTTTTTACATTGCATTCAGACTGTTGGCTGCAGCAGTACTGCTGAAGATGGTACCCCACCACCAGATGTACCAGAGGGTGAAATTCCCAAAAGTGATTCGACATATTCAATAGATATTCCAAACTCTGAAATGTTGTGGGAAGCAGATCCAAGACCTGTTAATTCAGCTGAGGTATTTTACTGAGTGAAAAGAAATTAAAATTTTATTTAAATTTCAATCTTATAAAATAATTATAAATCTAAAAAAATAATTGTCTAACTTTAACTAAAATCAATACTAGAATAAATGGTTGATAAAAATAACCATCTTAGAGGAAAAATATTATTAATATTACACAATTTGGGAATTCAAACACAGAGGAATAAAAAATAAAGTATTGGTCTGTAAAATATTAACTAGGGATACAATTAATTAAGTACTGCAATTTGCTTAAGTGACAGAATATTTTGTTAATTACATAATAATCAGTGTAGTAATGATTTGTTATTATTTGCCTCATTGCTTTGAATCTCTAATGAACAAGTGTTCATGATTGTTTATAAGTCAATATTAAGAAATAACAATAGTTTTGTGTTTTTCATTGGTATTCATAATTTTTTATGTATGTGAATTCACATTTATGAATCTGGACTTTTTCAGTATTACCAGTTCACATTGTTTGCCATGTCCCTTAATGAGATGGAAGAGGGAATGCCAGATAAACTTTGTCCAACTGACTGCAGGTTAGTTTGCCTACTTATTTGACCTTTACTCTCTTCTTGGTTATTTTCTAGCGTTATTTTTTAGTTGTTTTCATTTGAGGGAATTCTTTATTTCATATGAGGTACAAAACTTTTACATATTAGTCATAGTATAGTTTCATGCAAAAAATTTGATGAATTCAATAAACATGTGCGATCCAGTTAAACAAATGCATTAAAATTTACCATTTTATGAGAAATATGAATAAATATCAAAGTTATGAAAAATGTAAAGGAATCATTTCATTTCATCCCCTTATGTTAGATGAGTCATCCATTTTTAATCAACCCTTTACATTTAATTTTGTATTTGGCTTAATGCATGATATGATATATATTATACATTACTTTTGATTTTCAAACCTCAATCATTTATTATGATAATTGTGTATTCTGGACAAAATCAGTTTAAGAGCACCCTTATCTACTTGGGACCTCTAATTTTACCACTCATTGGAGTATGATGTTTATAGATATCATAACTAGGAGCCTTGGTAACTACTATAAAAAATTCTTTAAACTTTTAAAGACATATTTTTTCAAAAAAATAAAAATATGGCTTTTTATTGCCTTATATTATAAATTTAGAAAAGTTATTCAAATAGTCTTTATTAAAATTAAATACCAACTGTCAGTAGGACATCAAAAATTTAAATATCCAGATGACTGGTTGTAATAAGATTGTATACTCTCACTCAAATAACATAACATATATAATACATAAATTCAAAGAGAGGCTTTCACAATTTTAAACCTCTTATAGATTACGTCCAGACATCCGGAAACTGGAAATGGGAGATATTGATGGTGCAGCAGCTGAAAAGAATAGATTGGAAGAAAAGCAGCGTGAAGCAAGAAAATCTCGGAAAAGCAAGAAAACTAATGATTGGGCTCCAAGGTATGTAGATAAAACTTGGTGTAATGAGTATTCTTGAATACACAAAACTTTCCTCCATTAATATTGATATTTGAATCATTTTAGGAACTACAGTTTAATTTTATTCAAGTTCTGTTGTTCTAAGTTCTTTGACAGTTTAATCTCTCATATTTAAGATATCATAACTATGTAATCCTGATTGTGTTATAAAGAAGAGTTTACCAGTTTAAAACTTGGAGCATATCAATTTTAAGTTAGATCTATAAAATAATACCAGTCATTTTCTTTAAAAACCCTAATTAATTTAAAAGCATGCTAGGATTGACTATAAATGTCAAAAAGATTGTTTAGGATAGTGTAAGAAAGGAGAATATGATTTCATATTTTATTGAAATTTCCTTTCTAGATGGTTTTGTTTGGGGACCAACCCATATACAAAGCAGGAAGATTGGCTGTACAGTGGAGGATACTGGGATCGTAATTTCACTGACATCCCTGATATATTTTAGAAGTTGTAATCTTTGGATTCACTTAGGCCTGTTTTACTCATCATTTACATTCTTATCATGAAGGTACATTCCATAGTTGTTGCAATAATGTTTGTTATCCATGTGCCATGAAGTTTATTAATGTGATGACTATAAATTATTTTAAATATTTTAATGCTTGAATAAATATTATTTAACAAGGAAATATTTTAACTAATCATTCCTAAACAATTTTAATTTACCTCTGACATGCTCAGGCAGCATTAAAATCCAAGGTGTAAATGATATATTAAAAGCTCTATTTATCAGTATGCATCTCATATTCTAATTTTAATTTCCATTGAGGGAGTAAGTGCACATTTTTTTACATATGTGCACTGTTTGATATTAGTACGCCAGCCAAAATAGTGAAAAATATGAAATTTTACTGGAGAAAGATCTGTTTGTATGGATAGATTGAGCTTTTAAATTTTAAACAAAAATGTTATTCTTAAATTATAATATTCATATATTATTATTTAAATACATTTCAAAATTATCTTTAAATTTATTTTCCATTATAAATTCACTCAGCCAATTGGTGTATTTGTTTTAGAGTTACGTTCCTGCACTCTTCTCAATTACTTCTATTATATATATATTATAAGTTTTTTATTTATCATTAAGAAAATATTTTCTCTTATGTTATTTAATCTTTTTCCACCAATTTCAATTTTAAGAGTATTTACTTTTGAGGTAAAGAATGTATGATATACGGAGTCCATAATGGATATGGAAAGGCTTTAGCTGCCTAAAGAATGCTGACAATGACTTAAAAGTCACATGATTAATATCTTCCAAATCATAGATCATAGGCTTCCACCAATTCCATAAAAAACTCCTCCATAGTGTAGGGAAACAACAAATATAAATGTAATGTAAATGTGTACAAAATCAAATGCATACAAATTAAGTAGATAGTTTATTTTCATTTGTATGAATGTTCAATCATTATCCACCAGTGCAAGATGAGAGATTTGTATAGAATCTTGAAGAGAGATGTTAGCCTAAAGAATTGATGTGTGAGTGGTAAATGTGTGTAACTTAACTGTACAAATTAGAACTCTAATTGGAGCATAATTGTGGTCATGACATGCGATATCATGTGTGACTCAAGTCAGAAAGCTATGTATATAGATATTAGTGTTGTTGTTGGAAGAAATTTGTGCTTCTCTTGTATATTTTCAGGCAATACCCAGTTATATATTTATATTCTATATGGTTATCATGTTTTATGATGCAGTCATATGAAATTACAAGATGTGTTTAATTTTGATAAATACAAATTGTTGAAATTTTGAGTTTAATATTGATCTTCATTTAAGTATTTAGAAATAGATAAGAGGTTGATTTGTATCATATATTGATCATATACGAGAAATCATACAGGGTATTGTCTGACTGGCATTGTTTCATAGTGTGAAAGAGTGGATTATTCCTGCTTGAATATGGATAGTATGCTCAATAAAAATGCCTCTACTTTCCAGAAAGAATTTCACATTTCTAAAGTTATTTTCTTACATATGACATCTTTTATTACCCATCTTGTTATCCAATAATTATTGTTAAGTAAGCATTTGAAAGGTATGCTTGGTATGTGAAATAAAGCATGATACTTGTATCCACATGTATTCTAACTTTGGTTGACTGATACACTTAATTCAAATTGGCATGTTTTGAAATAGGTACCTATATTCTTTCATTTTCTTTAAAGGGTGATCACATACTATAAGATATTTAATTGTAGGGTAAAATTATTTCCTTAATGTTTAATTTTGCATGAAAGAAATAATGATCAATTTATTTTGAGTTTGTAAATGGTATTATTTGATCAAAGGAAATTACGTGTATTTCTAATGTTTCCATTTAGCTATCTTAAGATGAAGTCAATAACTTATACTGTTTTGCATCTCTGAAATTCATATGATATTTGAAAATAATTTTTTATTTCATGAACTATTACTATTTTTACAATGAATATAGTTCTATATTTCCTCACTTAAAAGGATGGTTCCTGTAATTTGTTCTTGTTATTATATTCTTTATTTCATCAAAGGTAATGTGGCTATTCAGAAATTGTAATAACTTCTTTTCTATCTTTTGGGTATAATCATTGTTTTTCCAAATTTTTGATTCGTTGAACATTGGAAAAATGTATTTGATTTTATAACGATTGACTTCTTTATTTTTGTTATCAAGTAGTCTTAAATCTTGATGATAATGCCGGTTCAAAATAATTTCATATTTAAATAAGTATCTCATTTTAATGTTCCTCTTTAATTCTTTGAAACTTATCCTATTTGTTTCATCTTCAACACCCTTTAATATTAATAGATTTCCATGATAAAACTTTTATGGTCTTTTTGTAACAATATTTTATTTAACTTCTATATACTGTACTTTTGTAATCTTCGGGGACCACTTGTGTCAATCTGTCAGTCCTTAGACAAAATCAAGCTTTATAAATGAAATGAAGCAGATCAGGTAGTCTATTCTGTGCAAAATTTCATGCTGTATGTAAAATTATCATTCCTGATCATAAAAGAATGATGTTGGAACAATGAGTGTTGTTTAGAGATGCCTACAATGTCACAAAAGCAATAAAAGGAAAATTTGATTTGAAATTACTGTTGCGTGAGTTATTTAATGTAAAAAGTAACACAAAGAAAATATTTATTGTTCCATGCAATAGAACTAGAATATACTTCAAATATACATATAGCTTAAGAGAGTCATTATAGGGGATTAGAAGAATGGTGGTTGATTGATTGAAGATTGATTAGAGAAAAGATTAATTTTCAATTATTATAACAAAATTATAATTCAAAAATGAAGATGAACTTTTCTGATAAATTTATGATAGTATGCTGCATTATGAACAGTATAGTTAAGAAAATTATGTACTTCACAGTCTGGCACAAAGAAACATTGAAAAACTTGGAGGTGCATTGATTTATTTGTAAAAATAATGCTCTACCAGAATGATGGAGTGCACCACTCCATCATATGTATCATTGTCATTATAATGACAATGATATGGATGTATTTCCTGTTCCTTAATGAATTATTAACATACATTTAGTTTATAGACTCATGTTATCAGTTGCTATTAACTTTAAGTTTATATTTTTATGGCAATACATTTAGAATTATTGCAGATTAAAAAGAACATGCATTTTTAGGTCTTGCAGTAAGGTGTGAATATTTATAATTAACCATTTTATGTATAGGTGTAACAAGAAAAATGATTATGAAAATTAAATTTATATATGTGCTTCTGTTTTTAATTAAATTAAATTTTTGCTCTTTCCCAAAATGGAAAAGATAGAATTTTTATTTTAAAGCATCAACAATTTAATGTACATTTAATTTCATAAAATAATTAATAGAAATAATCATAAATCTGTGAAAAATAAATTTAATTTATATTTCGTTAATGAAAAATTAGCAATTACAACTACTGATTAACGGCACGTTTCACGGCTAATCTGCCAACTGATTCTTCGAATTCAAATTTGTAACTATTTTTTTGCAACGGCGAGTTTTAATTTAGCACATTGACAATGTAATTAGAGCAAACTCTGTCAAGAGAGCGTCAGTCAAATGAGGTTGCCCCTTGATTTTTATAGTGTATTTTATTTTTGCAGTTATAGATTTTCGTTATTTGAATTTTATTTCTCCGAGCCGCCTTCCGGAACCACCTATCTAAACAATCAAATCGATCAATACAATAGCCTGAAGTGAATTATGAATTGAATATAAAAGTCAGTTTTAGCATCCATGAACTACGATAGTTAATGTAAATATAGCGAAAACTTTCAAATTTCCAAAAATAGTTTTGATAGATCTTGATCATTACGAAATCATTAATGTATAATTAATAAGCCTCTTTTACCTATATGTTTTCTGATCCGTGATCATTTACAAATGCGAAAACCTACTTCCTTCCATTTTTAATATAAAAATTTCTCAAAAGTCTGAGCCAAAAAGATAAACATTACTTGCTTTCGTCACTATCCCCGATATCGTTTTGAGTTAAGCTCGGGATTTATGAAGTATTATTTATATTTTTTGAGAGAAAAAGTGAAATATATTAATATTCGCCTCTACCTGATGATGTCGAGAAACTTAAATCAAAACTGGATGATTTCTGGTATTGAATATGAAAATAAAAAGTTACCATTTTTTAAGAGAATTTTAAAATAAGAATTATTAATGGTTATTTTTCTTGGGTTTCTTATAGAACGATTTCAGCTGAATTGGTGATATAAAATACAATACACAATTATTTTTTACTTTCACCTACTAATGATATGCAGTTGAATGATTTCCTAAGATAAAGGGAATCCAATGCAAATAGATTTAAACATTCGTTTTCGAAGATATTTGAGTACGATATTATTGCGTAAGAAGTAAATTGTAAACTCAGTAGAGTATAGCTTACGTCTAATAATCTTAATGAGGTCTTACGAAATTCATGCTTTAAATATTTAAATGAGATTCTCTTAAATGAAATAGCATACTGTTGACTTATTTCTTCAGGTCTACAATATTTAAAATTATAATTAGAAACGCGTTAAGTTCAGCAACCTGAGATGTATCAGTTTGATTACGGAGGTTATGGCGGGAAAGACACGCGATGAGTCACTACCCAGCTTCCGCCAAAAATCGATCGATATTTGCTTCACGCTTAAAATTCAAACTCCCACCTCAGAATATTCCGCCTAGATGGCAGAACTAAATAAAGCGGAATGACAATTAGTAATTAAATCATCGAACGGAAATCATCACATTTTATTGTTCAACTAAATTAGGGATGGGTGCCCTTCGTTGTTAGTTGTCCCTGAGTTTTCTGAAGTCTGTGCTTTCCCCACGCTGCCATCTGCTAGGAATATGTTGTATCTCTGACTAGGATTGCCAATTAAGAAGGATTACTCTCCGATACGTCGACTAAGATGTTTTGTGTGAACTAAAATTGGATCTGGAATAGCAAATATAAAGCAAATCAGTCAGTCGTTTCCTTGGGGTCAGTTGATATCTATAAATGGTTACCGATGCCAACGTAAGTACTAGTCAACATTAGCTTATAGAATTACTGATACTATTTTCAAATTGCCAACGTAGATTATATTGTGTTTTCACGGATAACTTAAAGATTAGTGTAGGGAAGAGGCACTCGCTGATGCGCGATGTAATGTTTTTATGATATATTCTGAAATAAATGTTATTAGTCCTATGAAATTATTAGTAATTGTTAAATATTCACTGATATGATGTATCCATTGGATTATTGCTGCGGTTTTTACGAATAAATTCTTGTTTTAATATATTTCTCAAATCGGTTAAACTCTTAGTAAATTGTCATCAGGCGGATCGAAAAAAGAAAAGAAGATTAACTCTGTTGAAAATCAAACAATGCCAGCCGGCAAAGTTGCTAAGGTGAGAGATTTTCATTTTAAATCGATATTTCCATCAGATTAAATCTGAGAAATAAAAAAAAAACATTTTTTCGCAGAGAATAATATTCGATTTGGTTGAAGGAATACCGAAAGATGAGCAAGGAAATCAATCTAAAACAGAAGGAAGTAAGTGGAATCATTTTTCTCTCGGAGGATACTCGATAATATATTCAATTTAAATAGGAGAAATGTTTAAATTTTATTTTCAGTTTACGCAAACACGAAAGTGCATACGGTTTACCCGGAGATACCAGAAAAAGTAGATGTTTATTACTTGGACCACGGAAATGCTGCGTAAGTTTGATTTCAACCCGAGTCGTCACTTTGTTTAATAATCCACAGTCGCGATGTGACACGGTTTCTTTCAGCTACTACCAAACGACCGACATCCAACCGGATATTTTCTTGGACATGTGCATGGAGAAATCTGACTATTGCGCGACACGGTTTTGGGCTGAAATATTCGGATTCTTACATCTAATAGCTACTTTCTTCGTAACCTTCGCCTTACAACTCATTAGGTTTGTTTTTTATCTTCACTTTTGTAAGTTACCTCCAATTATTATTGGTTCATAATTGAAACATTTTGCTCTATAGGTTTTTGCTGCGCAGTATTTTAAGACCGCTTACGATTGGAATTATTCAGATGTGCTCCGACTACTACTGTAAGCCGCTCTTGACCATAACATTCAATGGCATTCTTCAACCCTGCCTCATTCTCTTGTACAACGTTTCCACTTCCATAAGAGACGTTTTTGAACCATTGGCGCAAACTTTGGGATTCTTTATGACTAATTTAGCCATACTTTTTCAATCTATACGTTTGATTGAGATTCACAAAAAGAAATGCCCGCACAACGAACAGAAAGTCGAAGCTTTGGAAGTATAATGAAGAGTTTTAGAAAACTGCGTAGTGAATGTTAATTCAAGTTCTTTATAGTGAATGACTTATTAACAGTTCAACGACGGTGTGACAGTTTCTTCAAACTACCACTAGGACGAATACGTATCCCTCAGCATGCACATAAACTTTGAATTGTTGACCACCACGGTTATTAGTGAAAATACTCAATGGTAACAGACGATCATTAATCATCTGCCCGATTTAAGACCATGAGTAAAGAGGGCATGAAGTTTAAGTATTCCACAAAGTGGTTGAGATAAATGAAACATTAATTATCTCTATTAAATAGAGGAATAATACGGAAATGAATAGACTTAGAGGGAGTATATACCGGGTGCGTGTACGATATGAACAAGTGAAAAAGTTTCAACAACAAACAGTTCTTTTCAATCTATTGCGGTGAACTTCTCACGCACTGGGTTGCCAGCCAAACTGGCGCAAATTGAGATAGCTAGGTGATTAAAGCTATTTAGTAAAGATTAACAAATGAGTAGGTAGTGCAAGTGGAATAAAATGATCATCATGAATAGATATCAATACGCAGAATAGTTTTTGCAGGTTGTAGTACTGTAAATCTATTAACAGAAGAATATTATCTATTTCTTCGTTAATACGTCAACACTATTTTTTGGTGTGTTTTGTGTGCTAATAAATTACGATTAAACTCATGTTTTATATATTATTTCCATAAGGAATACAAGTTTCTTTTTAACTGTCCTTTTTATCATAGGACCGTACAGTACATAAATTTCAAATTTCTCTTTTGGTCATGAATACTTAAACCATGATTTCTTAAAAGCTAACAGAAGAGAAAAAAAATTAGTCGAGTAAAGTTATCTCTTAATGCAATGCTGAAGAGGCATATGTAAACGAGTCTTATCTTGATGGACTACTTGAACCCTTACTGCAATTAATACGTATTACCATCAGGAGAGACCAGATGGTTTACGCACTGGGGGATAAGGCCTTCGCCAAACATCTTAACGCCCTGAGTGGCAACAGAATTTTTGCAGCCCTCACAGGGAGAAAAGAGTACGACAGCAAACCCTTTCTCCTGAGGAGAGAGTCTTCATCTCTGGCTGTTCTGTTCGATAGGTCTATTTGTTCTTGGACCACGTGGTAGCTTAACTTGGATTGTTCAGTAAATGAATAACGCAAAATTACACGAGTCGGTTTCTCTCGCGGCTAAACCATTTAGCTACGACCACACCGCTATGGGAAACTCTGTGGTCTACCCTCTTAATAAAGAGGGATAGCGAGGACAGTTTCCTGCAGGATTCTAATCACGAACGATTACTTTTGGGCGTCGTATACTGACCCATGTCCGGCACGTATTTTGTGATGGTTGTACTCTGCCATTACGAGAGGAAAAATTTGTTACAAGAATGATGCACTAAGAAGGACGTAGAAGGTCGAACTGAATACCCATGGAATGTTTTTCAATTTTAGGTCAAGCAATGTGTGAGTCTCATAAAACTTTCGAAAATCATTATTTTGTCATTCATTTCCATCCACATAAGGCTCATTGCGTCATTGCTTTATTTTCCTTACTTCCGTCATGAATTTTCCCATCTTCTCTGCATCAGTGCGTGGTAATCTGTTGTATAATGATATTCTTTTCGTTATTAAAGATGTTCTTTGAGTTTAAAGTATATTTTTCAGTGTTATATTACCTCCCATTATTATGAGTGATGTAAATATCCATCGGTTTTACAATCTTTCCAGGGTGTATCATTTGAATTGAATATCATAACCTTTAGGTATTTCATTCTATTAGCGTAAATTCATGACAGCACAACATCCTGTGTCAGTTAAATATCATTTAATCAAGATACCTAAAAATAAATGCAATGATTGCTATTATTTCAAAATTCTACTCTAAGCAAAGGTAATAAAAAGACAAGACTACCTGAATTACGGCCGAAGCAACTAATGCTGTGCAGAGAAATATTCATGTCAAGGATGGTCAACAAAACCGATATTTTTATTTTCAATCGTCTTAGGAACAAACACGTAAGTAGACAAAACCTCTTTCCCCTTTTAAATTCTATACGTCTACCCGATTATGAAATTAGTTTCATCCTGATCGATAAATGAACGACAAATCAGTTCAGTTCAGTACGTAGGCTATACCTTGAGTTCTTGTACGTAACTATGTGACGTATTACGCGGCAATATGAAAATTCAAAATGTTCTAATTGGAAGTCATACAGATGTCTCTGTATGTCAATCGGTACATAAACAAACATTATTCTAACGAATTAGTCAACGAAGAGCAAATTCAATGTTTGTAATGAGTCTAGTTAGGCTATAAGTACAACCCTACGTAAGTAATTTTAATAAAATACGTACTTTTATTACGTAAACGTCTCTGAACTATGATTGATATCTTTGCTAGTACCGAGGTACAGTAACCTCACTGGATTCAACGCTTTGGTCCTTAACAGCGTGATTAACAAGATGTACCCATGAAATTTGTTGAGAATTACAATTCTGAGGGGTACAGCGGTCGGGAATTGCTTGGCAAATTGTTAAACCCGGATAATCGGTATGGGAGGATGTAGCATGGGCCGCACCGACCTGGAGTCCTTTGCGAAACTGCGTAGTCTACCCTATTAAGAGGGATTGCCAGTACACAGCGGTAACTTTGGATTCCACAAACTGGTGTTATGCTTTATGGGCATCACGTACGGACGCATGTCCGGAGGAAATGTTTTTCGATGGTTTAACCCCGTAAATATAAGAGGAAAATAACACGCAGTGAAGAATTTTGCCCTAAGAAGTACGTAAAACATCGGGAAATACACACAGGTTATGTTATTCAATCGCCGTTGAGCAGTTTGTGAGCATTTCAAAACTTTTGAATAATACTTTATGTATTCGTTATTAGATATTGAATTTATTGCGGATGAAATGCCAACTGGGTACGGCCGTTAATCTTTGGATTGCTGGATGTTCGGCATAGGATGAAACGTCATGGGCCACACCAACCCTGAGTCCTCCTACTTTCGTAAACTGAGTGGTCTATCCAATTCAGAGGAATAATCATAACACAGGCAACCGCTGGATTCTTGGTGCCGTTGTTACGCTTTATAGGCATCACGTACTTATGCATATCTGAACCTATTTGTTATGAATGTACCCCGTAAATATCAGATTAATAATTTGTGAGAGGTATGATTATCTAACAAGAAGTGGAAGATCGAACTTAATTCTAAACACACACGGAATGTTTTTAAATCTAGGTTGAGAAGTGTGTAAGTTTCATAAAACTTTCGGAAATCTTTATTTACTCATAAGACGTATCACTTGTTTTCGGTTTACAGGCTAAATTTTACGCTTATTATGTACGGACGGAAGAAAATTCAAATATTTTTCTGTCTAATTTTTTAAAGCATGAATTCAGATAATTTACGATTAAAAGAAGACTTACGAGCCACCTACATAACTCTTATTATATCTATTTGAAATTTCCCTCTTCATTATGAATTCGTTACAATAACTTAAAAGTGATCACGAGATGTCTCTCGACGTGTATTTGCAAAATATGTACGTTAATTACATTTTATTTCGAATTCAGGGGAACATTCCTCCAAGAATCATCTCTGTTTGGATAATTTGATAACGTTTATTGATTGACCCTTTCCCATCATATCGAATTTTTGATCCAGATTCATAATATCTCAAAATGAAATTCTTGGTACCCTCGTATCGGTAGCCCTCGCCATAGCCTCCCTTGATTTCTCACATTCACTTGAGGATGTCTTTGGGTATATAAGGTTTAAGACGAGGTCCCAATTCTTTGGGGGGCATGGAGGAAATGCTACACCAATTCAGGTCGGTGTACATTTCTCCAACATGACCTCCCGTTCCAGATAATGGAACAAACCAAATTTTGAACGTAATATAAGACACCCGCCTAATTTGAAAATAATTTAAGACACCTGGGGAATCACCATTTCATCATAATTTGAAAAACGCAAAATCACGAAGAATGTAAGGAAGGACGGATTTTTTTTTTAGAAACGCGTTTTGTAAATGGAGTCGCCCCACCCTCATGCCCCTAAAGCCTAGGGGGTTCAGAAATAGTCGATCTATTACTGTCACTATGGTATACACGATGACTAAATGATGAAAATTACAGAGTCATCTACAGAACTTCTACTTTCAACTCTATACTTTTCAAATATTCCCTCTTCATCACGTCCTCACCTCACCTTTCGACTGTGATTCCTAACCTTGCCGTTGTGGCGCCACTGTTACCTACCTACATTATTCGAAACATTTATATCTCATTCATTTATATAGTTTGTACTTTGCTGCACCTCTCTTTTGCCAAAGATATTTTCTGCTATAACACCATTCCATTCCAACCCATTAATTTACAACGTGGGGATTACTGGACTAATAAATAAATAAAACCATGTTCAATGCTTCAAAAATTTTTAATATTTCACATTGTTCTACATTTCCAGCCTTCACAACACATACTGTTAATACATTTTAAAACTTTCTATTGCCTTAGTTAGTATACATAATTCAATTCTTTAAAACTTACCTCTAATGGCTAATGTTCAAGAAAATGTTATCGTATAATTCATTCGTCGTCTCATCTCGTCTTATAATCTTCCATCTTGGTGTTGTCATCGATAAACAGGGTTAGCAACGTCCAACAAGAAGTACGCTGAGATTAATTCGTGAAGTCGGAGATGTAATCTGAAATGGAAGGAGCAACAACCAGTGTCAGTTATATATCATTTAATTAAGATGCTTGTGTGGACAAAACCTTTCGTTGGCATTGTAATTCCGAACATCGATATTACGTGTTAGTAACTTTAAAGATATCCTTACTTCATCAAATAATTGTATCACACATTCATGCCACTTTTTAGGCCATATTTTTCAAAGGAGCTGACTTTACTCGATCGCGAAATTATAGTTTTATCGTCATTTCTGTGGATTGTCTAAAATTTCATCCACTCACACTGATTAAATTCTAGTAATTATCAGTTTGTGAAATTGCGAGAAGCAAATAATTACCTGCGATAACCCCAGAGATATAAAACATTAGGGCCTGAATTGTAAGCTATGGAAAAATTCTTATTATAGCTTTGCTTTTTAATTCAAAGTTAATACAATTCAACGAATAAGAACGGTATAAACATCTGTTATATGGAAAAGGTAGCGAAGCGATTATCCTACTATGAGGGAATCAGATTATCTAAATAATATCGACCAGTACTACTGAACTAGAGATAAATGTTAAAAGAATGATTTTTTGTCTCGTATAAGCTTTACGGAGTTACGAGGATAAAACATGGTAAGTGTATATACACGAAAAATGCAAGTTCTGAAAAAACCCGAAATATATACATATAATGGGTTCGATTCTAGAGACCCGATATTGATATTTTTCCCTTAAGAATATATAAGCCGCATTTTCGAAATTTTTTCCTCGCTCCAGTCGGTTTTCGTAGAGGATCCTATCGTCCTGAAACTACGCACTTTTAATGAAATCAATGTGAGAAGGCGTGACTTCGTGGAATGCCATAGTAATAAAACAACTTTGTAATTTTCTGTGGAAATTTACAGTTGTTTTTATTATGCACTTTTATACTGACTCTTTGGTTATGCCGTATTTGATACGTTACGAGAAGTTACCAGATGGCCATCGAGTACTGAATCACGGCCTTTATTGCGTTCACTCCTTATCACAGATTGGGCGCCGCTGCTATGTACGTTTACGACTTTCTAGTTTCTAAAAGGTCGCAATTTCACGCAATTATTTTATTGCAGTCCTTGAATTATCTTAATTTTGATACGAAGGATGATATTCTGAAAACCATTTAAGTTTAGTTTTCAAACTTCCTTACTGATAGTATCATTGTCTTTTTTGATTCGGTCTTTAGAAGGAGATTAGCGCGAAATTCCCAGAAAATGAATGTCTTTTTTTTATTGTGTTAAGAGTGACGCCGTGAGTGCGATTCCCCAAATCAATTGCTGAGTATTTCACGTTCAGCAGCCGTTACTGACGTACCATAACGAATTAAAAATTCATTGAAGATTGTTAACCATGTGCATAAAGGTTTATGACGTAATTGTCGCAGGAGGTGGGATGGTTAACCCTGCCATGGCATAACAGCATTCATAAGGTGAGAGCACTACAAGTTCAAGTAAACAAGATAGTAGAACATCTTTTTCTGTAATTAAATGAACAAAAAGGCTCTTAAAAAGCAGAAGTTTGACAGCTACTTGGCAATCAATCTGAAATAAGGAAATTTAAGCCTAAGTTGAGGTTATCTATAATTTCATTGAAATAGATAGATTTTCATGGTAATTACAAGGAAAAAATAATTACATTCTGAACTATTTATAATATTACTTTATTATATACATTTTGTTTTGTAATTTATTTAAATTTATGTAAGTACAATCCATAAAGAAGCTGAATTCAGATTTTTTCAGATGCTGAGATGTTATGTGATGCCTATTTTTCATCTTGAAGGGAAAATAAAAAAAAGTGCTGGGACCAGAACAAGCATGTATTAGGAGAGGCACCTGACCAGTTAGAGCGGAGTAGGCAAGTTTAAAACTCTGGGAAAAGGAGGTATCTCCGTGCTGAGGAACTGTGTGGCATCCTCCAGGTAGATCTAGAAGAGGAAATGAATGATTCTTACTGCTAAGCTGTAGCAAATCAAAGCAATATGACTGGAATTCAAATCCAGGTTCCCCCTTACCTGGTAGCACTTGGGTGCTAACCACTACAACACTATGCCACATCAATTTCATTTGTTTTAAATGATGCCTTGTAAGCAAAGCGGAGGAGCCATCTGCCACCAAAGGTTAGATATTTTCAAAGGAACCTGACCAAGAACAGATGCAGCATGATGGTGTGTAGTGGTTAGCATACCTGCCAGGCAAGTAGGGGAACTTTAGTTTGAGTCAGATATGTCACTATTTCCAACTTCTGGGTAAACTTGTGAAAAGGTCTTGTAAATAATAGCTATACTCTATTGGAGATAAGATATTTTAGACATTACTCCTCCTTCCATCTCCATTGGTCCATTTTTTGTACTCCAGGATTTCATGGTTAGTTGTTTTGTAAATCTGCAATCAAATGATTATTAATAAAGATGGAAATAAATGTTTGCTTTTTTATTTTTCTAATTCATCCTTAAATACCTTGGTTGCCGATAAGAGAACAATTCCTGCAGTGCCTTAACGGAAACTCTTAAGGTTGGCCTAATCATATTTAATACATGATTAACTTGCATTGTGCTGCATACTTTTAGTTTTATTTACAGAATATGCTAAACACCTAATGGGACTTCAAGGATTAAATACAGGGATGGGAGTTAAGACTAACAAGAATGTAATTGTAAAATGTGTGTAATATGCACGTGGAATGAGAGTAATTTTTAAAAAGATTTTCCTTTTAAAGCTCTACATTGTGTAAATTTTAATGGGAAATCTCTAAAAATATTATAAAATATTTGGAATAACTAATAACAGGAGAAAACAAAATGCTAAGCAAATTAAACAGGAAATACAAGATTCATGAGGACTTATTATCGAGAAGTGCAAAAATTACATTCAAAACCAAAACTAGTTGCAATCATTTATAAAAGATTATCACATGACGTGGGCAAGAATATAAATTATATAATTTTTGATTTTGCTGTTTTGATAAAATTCATTTGCTGTTAAATCGGGTAATTTCATACTATTTTAAATATTATAGAATATTTCGGAACCAATACATAATAAATTTATTTTTCATTAAGTATCCTTACACTCATAATCTGAGTTTCCTAATTTTATAATCATTTTTGCAATAGGTTTTTTTCAAGAAACAAAAATAATTATTAACCATTTTTAAAAGAAATCTATTTTATTTGTATCTACCACGTTAAATATAAAATTAATAAACTTTGACAAAAGTAACAAAGAAGTAGCTAATATTACTTTTATTGGTGCATTTTGCAGACTATGCAAAAATATGCACCTTATATATTTTTTCTAAAATAACACAAATAGAAATTGCAAGCAAGTAGAAAAACAAGAGAGATTCTACAATGCTAAATGAATTACACACCCTTACGAATTTTAAGAATTTAAAATTCAAAAAATGATTGATTGAATTTAGGCAAATGTGGAACACACTTTTCACTCTTATTGTGTAGAACATTTTTTCGTTAAGACCTTACAGGACTTCAATTAAAAAGCACAGGAACTGGAGATAAAATAACTGGAATGTATTTGAAATAGTGTGAGTATTTAAACAATGTTTTTAATTTTTCAATTTACTTTTACTAAATATATTATAGAATGATTCATGAACAATGAAGATAAACTTGTGTTTTTACTTAAAATTTATAGGCCCATCTAGTTAAATTGACAGACAGGCAAAGTACTCGAGCACATCATTATAAACCCAAATTTTTAATGTTTTGGATAGAGTTAGCATTTCGAAAAGAGTCAGAATGGCTTTAGAAAGTAATGATAAGTAAAACTCAACTAAAGATAATGGTTCATTCATAAAATTCATACCTTAAGTTGAAAAATGACACACAAAAAGTCAAAACACTGAGGAAGAATCCATGGACTACATGTTGCTGAATAGCAATGATGTGATGATTGTAAGAAACATAAGTAAAAAAAATATAGACGAAAAGAAAATAGGTGGTGGATTAATAAAAATGAAGTAGACATGATTGCCATAGATATTTCCAAAATTTGTTGCATGCATTTCAAGGAAACAAGTGAAACACCTAAATACAAAAGAAGTCTAATACATTCACACTTTCTGAGGTGAAGCTAGTTAACAGCATTTAACAATTACATTGTGCTATGTTTATTTCAAGATTGAAAATAATACTGAAGGAAAAATTTGTTCTAAAATTAACCAGGAGAAACATGATATATTAAACAAATTTTGAAAAAAAGTGTTTCTTAAAAGAACTTATGTGCAAGTTTTCCATCCCTGGGGTAGTAAAAGTGTAAGTTGATTGGCACAATTTGTCAGTGGTTTTATAAAATATGACAGAAGATAACGACCAGCAAACTTATGAATGAAATTGAAAATAAGTACATAAAAGATCACATTGAAAATGTAATGAATGAAATTTCAAAATGCCTACCTATTTCAAGCCTACCAAGTGGTAATAATGAGTTTAATTTCCATTTCTCATTTCCTTAAAATCGATGTTTTGTTTCCCTCAATAATAAATACAAATATTTCTAAGTAAAATACCATTCTATATTTTTACAACAAATATTTCTACATATAAAAAAAAATTCCTTTATGAGCCACATTTTCCTTGGAAAAAAGAACTATTTGCAAATAATGAACCTGTTTGGAATTATAGTCTTTTTTCAGACTTTATCCAAACAGTATTTGTCATACTATTAAAGTATTAAACAATACTTAGGGAAAGTATTTAATTTTTATAATACTTCACACATTGTTAGCTAATTATAGGCAATTTATACTATGCTTAGTGAATTGCCACTGATGAGAATATACAAAATGTTATACTAACATAACAATCATTTATGGTTTAACAATTTCCGAATTTCCAAACTCCATCATTGAATGTGACCAAGCACTGACATCTCAAGTATAAAAATTAAATTAAACATTGGTCTCAAGTTTTTTATTACTAAGATAGAGCTTGTATTTAAAACACCGTACTCAAACAACTACAATATAAATACCTTCATTCTCCTCACCGCTGGCTTGAGTTGGCACTCTGAATGATCCCAAGACCTTTTCATGCAAAAACATTCTCCGAATATGCCCTGCTACTTATATTCGATAAGGGTGCAAATATTTCTTTCCCGTTTAAATACTCTTCTAGAACAAGGATCTTTCTTTACCTAAGTCGGAATTAACGAGTAAAATTACAAAAATGATCTAAAAAATATCATATATATATTATCAATATAAATATTATTTACAAAAGTAGGCAAAATATAACGGTGGGTATTTTACTATTAACATTATAATCAACGCATATTTAACCAGTATGCATAATCAACCATATTTATTAAACCTTTTTTTGTACATTTCTCGCCATAAAAGTATGTCATAGCAGTTAATCATCCCACCTTGTACGACCATTACGTTATAAACCTTCATGCACATGGTCATCACTCTTCAATGAATTTTCAGTACGCTAGGGTACGTCAGTGATGGTTATTGAACATGAAATACTACCACTTCATTTCGATGCCATCATAAAATTGTATCGATTATCTATTTGATGTTAAACTTTTAAACAAATAAATACTACTTTCAATGAAAGTAAATCCATTCGACCATTATACCCACCCGATTAACAATTGAGTAAGGAAAATCGCACTGGCTTCGCACGCAGTCATTCATAACGTAATAAATCCGTTTTTTCGCTAGAATATATAAATTTTGTGATTTTTGTGTAATTTATTGCTCTTTGTATACTATATTAATAGAATAAAATATTTTTATTATTATTTATTCATTAAATGGAATGATAAATATGATTTAAAATAGAAAAGAGAAAAAAATCATTCCTCTCGGTATCCTTCTATTCCATTTACATCATACCTTCCCTTGTAAAGGCGATTCATATTTCCCTTAGGTTCAAATTGCCTTCATCGCAATAATCCATATTTTTGCTTTGTTTAATTATTGGAGACGGATTTTAACTATAATCATTATTTATATTTTCATATATAAATGAATACGCCTCATTGCACGCAAAATTGATAGAAATAACTCACAAAGATGCTATTCTTATATGCAAGACGTTTTCTTGGTTATCTATTAGAAATATGCTAACCAAGAAAACGTATGTATGAATGATTTTAGGGGATAAATTTCATGAAACAGTTGCTTAACGTACATGATGTGATAGTAGACTGCTTGCTTTTACTATTAACTCAAATGGCACATGATGGAGTGGTGACGATATACATTTATATACAGGGTGAGAGTCATGGAAGTTGTGAAAGAGAAAGCAAATGTGCCGAACGAAGTGTACGTTCTTATGTCGGCAAGTAGAATATCTTTGAAGAAGATATTGAAATTCCTACCGGACTCAGAGCACGGATCAAGACAAGAAGGCCCACCTTTACAAAATCATTTTGGGCTACTCAAGTTTCTTATGGACAACTAATGGTACAGTTTGCAGAGTGTGCAAACACGTACATGCAACCTTTCTTTGAGAAGAACCTAACGGAAAGTGAAGATGCACATGGAGTAGCCTAAACTGAATAAATCTGAAATGTATTATAGAAATAAGTACTTTAACGATAGGTTAAAATGGTTTTATCATTCAAATGTTGTTATTTATATGCAAAGAATTGCGCGGGAGGTTCTGAGTCTTCTAATTTGAGCAAAGATGCTTTGCCTACCCTCCAGTAGGCTTTCATCGAGGATCCTTTCTACCTGAAACAACGCATTTTTATATTTAGGCTTTTGTTAGGCCATATATGATTTGTTATGAGAAGTTATCAGAATGGCCGATGGCCATCTAGTACTGAATCACGGCCTCCATTGCTTTCACTCCTTATCACAGCTTGTGCGATGATGATGAGAGTACGTTTACCCCACTTTTTAATCCATGAGAGGATCAACCAGATCTTTCCTTATCAAGCAAATTACATTCATTTTCCGCCTGAATCTAACAAGTGACCGAATATTTTGCTAACTATCCTCACGGCATACCTTAGTTGTATACTTTGGTAGATACTTTGGTCGTTAGAGAAAGAAAACTTTGTAGCTAGCGAGCCTCCGAAATATATCGTATACTATCGATGGCTTTAAGCACATACATACATAAATTACTTAAAATTTAGTACTTTTTTATTGTGTCGTTTTTTAACATTTCACGTAATCTTTTAATACATAAGATTATTGTTGAATCTCTTCTTCTGTATAGTAAATTCACTTTTCTGAATTATCCAGAAAGTTAGTTACATCTAACACGAACATCCGCTGCCAAAAGATATATAATGTGACATGAATACTTTTGCGTAACGTAACGTGAATACTTTTGCTTACGATGATTTCGAGCCTATAGAATGTTATTGTTCAAGAAATTATAAGGGATATTCATTTAATTTTGAGGATGAGAAATTGATTAGGAATTTGTGTTACAGATTCGAGGATTGTTATTTAATTATATATATAATTATTACTTTCGAATCCGCCATATTTTATAATAATTACTATTTTTGTATTAATCGACTTTCAAACAACAGTGTATATCTTAACTGGTCACTATCAATCATCGAGCGTAAATCTCTTTTACTTTTTTAGTTTCAACTTTAGATCGATTGATTTCGAAGAAATAGCAATTGCATTACATTCATAGAATACAACCGTCGAAAATATATCAATTAAAATCCATTATTGTACTTTTCGGGCTATAAGGTGCACATAAAATCCCTATATTTTCTTAAAGAAACGGCAATGCGTCTTTTGTATGAATCCTAGTTGTGCTAAGGTCTCAAGCCAATGTTCGCACTGCGCTGAAAAATTCGTCACAATGTTTTATTACGACAATGGTAAACGACAAAGCAACTTCCCTTGTTTTTTGAAGAATAATCGCTGATCTGGTGTTTTATATATGCTACCAGTAATCAATATTGACTGCTATTGTTAATGAGTTGAATAACCCGACCAATCCGTCTATTTTGTTTCGCTTTATGCGCCTTATAATTAACTAACTCTTTGAAATTGATCTTTATTATTTAAATTTTGATTGTAATTTAAGTTTTGTATTGGAAGAAATTTCTACTCTCTTGCAGTAACAAAGCGCGTGAATATAGCGAATAGAATTCTTCTCGCCAAATCCTTTCAATATCTATTGGGGCAATTTTCGATTCCCAATAGTAAAGTTGGGCTGCATTGATAAAGCTTACTTTGTAATCTAAGCTTATAAATGATTTGTGCTTACATCTATACATCTACAAACTCTACAACGCTATTGGACATTCGAGAGTATCCTAACGACTTTAGAGTGTTTATATAAATATATATATAGAACCGTAAATCAAATCGGACTTTAAATTAGGACCAGGCTATGAAAGCAAAGCAGACTTGCTGGTAGGATCTGACTTTTAAATAGATTTGGACCCTCAAATTCCATTTTATTTTTAACGAATGCGTCCTTCATTCAACTCCTTTATACACCGCTTCATTTTTACGCCTAATTCAGTGTTAAATATTTTTATTACCTGTCATATATTCATCAGTAATTAAAAACTTGTGTATTCGTCCATTTTAATTCTTCTCTTCTTGACTACGATTGAAAATAAGCGGTATTGGCTAGGCTGAATTCTTAAGTTGCGTATTTTTTAATGAATTATCCTTTTGGTAACTTAAAATTATACCCAAACGCTGAGAATTCTTTGGAAGATGCAGCCAATATACTCTAAATATACGTATAAGTCCGAATCAAAAGTAGGTATTTCTGGAGGTCAATGAGAGTGGAGTTTAATCAACTTCATTTAAGAATTATATACGTTTTACACCCTGAGTAAGAAAATCTCAGTAAATCTGAATGCTATGAAACCAGGAAATTTATTAATATTAAAATGGAAGCAGTTCTTGAAATATTCTCGAAATCATTTTATTTGTTCGTTGGTTTTCAGTGTTAGTTAGAGGAATCCATAACACAGAAAAAATCGTTCCTCTGCAAAATCATAGGCCTTAATTGATTTCAAAGTTTATTAAAAGATTACTGAAATAAAAGGAAATAGCATTTTTACGAAACTAGAGATACAACGCATTAAGCCAATTGGGAATTATTTGCTCTCTTGGAACTCGTTCTTTAGGAATATTTCAGTGTCACGAACGAAAACTTTTTACTGATTTACTCTTTGAAAAAATGAGTTAAATTAAAGCTGAGGTTTTCTTTTTCCAATTTAAATTTCGTTATTGGTTCTAAATTTTAGTTTTGGGTTCCAACATTGAACAAATGGTTGAGCTAGCGATGAAAGTTATATTCTTTGCGGCACATAAACATCGTGATTTTTTTTAATGATACCCAAATTTAAGTTCCTCCATGAAAGAAACGCTAAAGCATGCTTTAAATTCAGAGAACATCAGAGATCTGCCGCAACTTCTGAATGATACCTACGAATGTTGTGAAACATCATGGGTCAAATAATATCGTTATTTACGAACGGAGGAAAGAAAGAACTTGTTGGTAAGCTATCGCATTAGCTATTATACTTCAACAACCTACGTTTATGACAAAGTCGCAGGCGTTGCAGTTTTTAATTTTTTTCGCTTTCCCTCTCAGAGGTTCCTTGAGGGGTCCCCTTTGAAATGGGAGCGGCTGCTCTCGCGTCACCTTTAGAACATGCGCGCTTCGTCTGACACCCACGGGCTATCTCGGAGCAGGTGCGAGGGATTGCGGGCAGCTGTAATTAACTAAACCAGAGCAGAAGCTGAGGAAGGAAGGACAGCCTCTGGGAAGCAGAATCCGCGGGGCGTGGTTCGTTTCTCGTCGCAGGGCCTTCGAGCAATTCGCGCCCGACGCCTAGTCGGTCCCCGGGGAAAAGAATCGGGCGCCAAACAGCCATTGCTTCGCAGGGGGCGGAGTCGCTCCAGCTCGTCCTTAGTCCGCCTTCACATGCCTCACATCCTTCCTTGGATAACCATCCTCCTGCTCGTGGCACCATGCCATCGAGCTGGCGATCTCACCACGGAATCGACCCCAAATGTAAACTCAGCTGGGGCAGCATCCGAAGAGAGGCACACCGAGAAACGCCAGCCCATAGCCAAGAGCTTTGTTGCAGGTGAGTAACAACCTCTTGGTCTCTTCGCGATCGCTCGTCGCAGCATACCCTTTGAAGTGCAATTTGAGATCGCGATTTCGGGCGGGACAAACGCAATATTTTCTCCTATACCGTTTTGTGGAAAAGTGCGCACAATATGAGGGCTTGATATTTCCCGACCTTTGCCCAAGACGTGATTATGTTCCACCATTCACCCGTGTGAATACTTGGTCAAATCAGCGTTTTTTTCCTCACAATCTGTCCCCGGAGATGTCATTATCGATTCTCCTCTCCCAGCTACATTCCGCTCTCTCGCATCAGCGCCATGTTTGATCTCCTCGCATCTGCACCGCTCTTTTCCATCCCCCGTTGCCAGGGCATCCTGGATACGGGGTTGCCATGGATACGAGGAAAGCAGATCGATGGAGATGATTCGATATAGCCGCATATTTTGATGTGCTGCAACTAAAATTATTTGTTTCGCTTTTTTTTGTTCTTTGAGCTCCAGGGATTGAGGACGGCTCTGAGGGCACTCGCGAGATGAGAGCTACGGTCAAAAGCACTGCGCGAAAGTAGAACAAGCCGTCAAATACCCTAATTTGCGATGTTATTATTTTGTAGCTTCAAATTTTACGTGTTGATCCTCGTAATTTAAGAAGGCAGTAAATTTGGAAGAGCAGAATACATCGCAAATGATAGCCATATGGCGTTTCTTCTCCCTTCGATTGAATTTATTTGATAAGTGGATGTGTTCCATGGAATTTTCGCATTGTACATCTCAAAATGTTCATCACAAGTGGATACACGATTTTTACTCAAAATTAGTTTTTGATTCATAATTAGTCTAGATAATTATCCAGAATGAAATTAAAATAGCAAAGCAAGCACAAGAGATATAATCGTCAATAATTTTCCTGTAATCATCGAAAAGGTTTAGCTAAATAAATTATCATTATTTTATACGAATAATTTCTTTTAGTAAATGGGTTTAGTAACCGAATATTATACATATAACAATATATTTTGTATTATAGCAGAATTTTTACGTATTATTTTTTATTTATAAAAATGTTTAGTATCTTTTCAGGGAGGGTAGGAAAAGTAGTATGATAACCTTCTTTTTATTTTAAAATAATAATATAAAAAATAGCAATAAATGCTAGGACTGGAATCAGGTCATTTGTGTTTTTCATATGTAAGGAGATGTTCTATTCTTAAGTTTATTATTTATTCATGCTGAAAAATCACATTTCATATAATAGGAAATTTAAGATATGATGAGACGCAAAAGTAAGTGAGAATGAAGTCTTTAAATTACTTGACCATATGCTACTGATATATCGTTTAAACCTTATTCCTGGAAATATGTTCAAATATAATTTTTATTCACATTTTCCCTATAAGACTCATTCTCTATTTTCCATCCAAAGATTTTCTAATGAAAATGGAAAAATAATTTGCAGAAGGAGGCAAAATATTTTAGATGAATGAATGGAGAGAAATGGACTCTTTAATAATTTGGAAAATGTAAAAGTGTTCTCCCTCACTATAGTTTTCCTCATTCTTGACAAGTAAATGCAGAGTAACAAACATTTTTCATACCCTCCCATATGTTTAGTATATGCTATGGAGAAGGTATCAGTCACAGTTTTTTTTGATAGCTGTAAATCATAAACTAATTCACAAGATTTCATGACCACGCGCCCTGCTAAAATTTCCTGTTGTGCCTATGAGAAACATGTACTTTGAGAGTATATAATGTTAGTTTAGAATTATTTTTCAGGATTTCTAAACTTCTAAGGGTGCATTATTTTGATCAAATAAGCGAAAAATGTACTCAAGTAATTTAGAAAATCTTGTTTATTGATAATGATGGTGAAAATGAAAATATATCTGCATCAATAAAAGAGCGAAAAATATTTTAGGAAGCTAATTACTTTGAATGCCTTACAAACAACCAAGAGATGAAAAGGAATATTTTTCCGTGGAAAAAATACCAACTTTGGCTCCTTCTGTAAACATAATGTACTTCCACCACATCTTGCTGAATTCAGTGAATTTTGTGCTAGTTTATTAGAGGTCATATTCAGTAATAGATCTCCAAAAACTAAAACATTTCCTGTCCTTTCTTATCCTCCATTAATGATTGTCATAAAATAGAGGAGTATCAAAATAGCCTAACTTAAAGATACATTTCTACTAATGAAAAAGAGTTATTGGTTTAAGAGGTTGAATTTATTTTGTGTTGTAAATATCTATCACTGTATTATTACACATTATTTACCATGAAGACCCAACTTGAAATTATTTTTTTGATAATGGTTAATTTATCAATGTTCAATTTCATTCCATATTTGAAAATAAAACTGTTTTTTATATATTATTTATTTGTTATTATAAAATAATGTATATGCCCAATTGAAATTTTATGGGGTGATCTTATGTCAAAACTTTACTAAAAGAGTTGTGGAAAATTGAAAAGAGAAATAAATTATTAGAAACTGATAAATTGCTGTGGTAAATAATCTGAAGCAGATATTTTTATTGAAATTTCTAGTTATTGTAATTAACATCTAATAGGTAAATAAACAGTCTGTATTTTGAATAATGAAACAAATTGGATCAATTGTCTAAAGAAATTCATAATGAGTGAGATAATAATATAATATGAAGGAGATTAATTAAATACCATGCAATGAAAATAAAAATTACATCATGATTAATGTAATTTCGATGTATAAAATATACGTAAAACAAATACAACTACAAACATTGTACAATGCACATCCCAAAATATAATTTGATTGCAAAATCATCCAGTGCCATTCTAATAGGAGCATTGTATACTATAGATGCCGAAGTCATCAGTAAAAACTTATCTGATAAAACTCAATAACCCTTTACTGCTTAATATATTCTGTCTTCATTGGAATAACAGTTTAGATAGATATTCTTCAAATATAAGAAAAGATTGTTGCTTTGTGAACATCATTAAGTTTTTTATGTTTTAATGATCCCTGTTTTGCTTACATTACTATTTTCCTTGTTATTTTATAGAATTGGTTGTTTCATTTCCAGATGAGCTAATTTATCCGAGGTCTTTAAATATGCAGTATTCAAAGATCAATAAGATATCATTTTCATCAACTCACTTGGGCTGTTACCTAAAATAAATCACTATCTTTACAGTATTACCTAAAATAAATCACTATCTTTACACTATTGATCAAACTACCTGTCCACTAGAATTTTACCTGTTTGTAAAAAACAGAAGTAGCACTTTAAAGTTCAGATAAATCTGTACTATTGAGTATAAAAAAATATTAAGCTTACTTAATGCAACAATACCAAACTGGGTTCATTGTGGTTCCTAATCAATGATAATAAATAGAGGTAATTTGAACTTTCTTGATTAAATCAACAATTTTTTTTTTAATTTTTTTCAATAATTATCTACCTTAATTTTATATCTTGAGCCATATCTTTCATAAAATATTGGAAACACATTTTCCAAAATTAATTACATCCATCAATTTTAAATAATTATATCAGATATGGCACTAATAATTTAAATTCTAAATATGTATTAAATATTTCTGCTTAAATCAATCGAGTAAGTATATTTTATATTCTTTATGTCCATAACTAGGTAAAATGAGAGTTAAAAATTTTGAATTACTAAAATAATGGCTGTAACTCAATATAAATTTTAAAATTCTAAAAACTCATCCTTTTTTCTGCATAAACAAAGATCATCATCGGTAACTTGCAAATTTGTTTTCGACATAAAATTAAATTTTGGTTTGTTTACTCTTAATAGAAAGAAAAATAATTTTAAATCCATAGCATGAGTTCTAAATATTAGAAATTATTGAGGTATGATGTGTTTCATTTAACTGATAAATCATATGATTTAAAAAAGGTGTGACATAATTTCATAAACTGCTTTTATATGCATGCTTACCACCATTACATTCTTCTATTTCTTTTAAAAGAGTGGTCATTTGAGAAACCGCTATGGAGGAATGTCAATAGCTCATATCCGCAAATGAGAGAAGAAGCAGCAACTTGGTCTGACCCTGATTCTGGAGACTGGTGGTTGTTTGGTGGTCACAGAAGCATCTTCAGCAATAAAGTTTCCCATGGTCCAAGGGATAAGGCAATGAAGAAAAATAGGTATTTTAATCAATTTCATATATATATATACATAATTTCATACAAATATTAATGCTGAGTAGTAAATATAATTAATATAATTTTAGTTCGTATTTTTTACATGAAAAAAGATGAAGGATCTAGTCAAATAATCTCTGCTTTATGATACTGTGAATCTTCCTACCTCTCATTTAAAACCTTCAATTTCTTTGAATTTTTACTGGATTACATTTTGTTTACTCAAATCCCCTCCAATGTTATTAAATCAATCAATGCAGCCGACATCAATCATAAAAAAAACACTTTTTAGGATTTCTGCTTCCTATTAAACTTCTTTTGGAAACTTATAGTTAGGAAGTTTTGATCCCTCCAAACTCCAGTATATAAGTTGACTAATAAATAAAGCTAATGCCAGTCAATTTTTTTTTGGACAACACAAATATATAATTTTATGATCTGTTATAAACCAATGGAATTATTTTTCAAGGAGATATGAAATTTTTTGTTGAACTTTTTCCTGATTGAGTGAGTTTAATATACATAATTTACAATACAAAATTCATTCTTATTGCTCTCAAATGTAATACAGAAACATTACAATAAATATCTATAAGCAAATAATCAGTAGGTTGATTGATCAACATCAGTATTAACTAAATGAGAGAAATCTGCTTATAATGTAGAAATCAGTAAATAAAATAAAGTATATTTTAGATTCAAGTGTTTCTAAATTTACTCTTATAAATATTCAACTCAATCTTTCACAGATTTGAGAAAAATATGGGGAAACATAGTAGTAACAGAGGAATTCAAACACCACCTACGACTAAATACTTCAGCGATCTGTGGCATTACCAACCATCAGAACGTCTATGGACAAGGATATATCCTTCATCATTAATGTCAATTCCTGCTCCAGGAGGTCCTGATCACCCTTTGACAAGACCTATACTTTGTGGAGGTGGTGGTAAACCAAGCTCAGAATCAAAAAAAATTAATAAAAATGGTCAGGGTAAATCAAAGAATAATTCAACAACAGATGTACCATCAAAGATAGGAAGATTTGATGGTCGTGTCATGGCTGTCTATGCACCTGGAAGTAAACCAGTTGATACAGTATGGCTGTTAGAAATGAATGATACAAGACTCTGGACAACATATGTTTGCTGTGATGAAGATACTGTAACAACTGAAAAAAGTAATCAACTGCAAGGGAAAAAAGTAGAGGAGTTAAGAATTCAAGATAAGCCTTTAGTGAAAAGAAACTTCTCTGAAAATACAGTAAGTTATAGGTTTATCGTAAATTTCAGTTTGTATACTATATTTATTATTCTTTTAATTATTATTCTAATGTAATTATATATTTTCTATTCTCGAAAGGTCAATGATGATGGAAAAGATGCTAGTAAGAGCACAATGCCTGAGGAAGGCCCCATGACATTCTGCCCAGATTTCCATACTTTAACTCGACCTCCAATTACATGGTGTGACAAGGAATCTCAAGCTTTGTTTGCTTTAGATATTAAGAGTGATAAATATTTATCACCAGATCGTAAGAATACCCGTAACAGCTTTGGATCACAAAAGAGTCAGAATACAACATCTTTGATGGAAAACCAGAATACAACAAATTATATTCCAAAATTATGGAGATTTGATTTGGCCTTGACACAATGGCAACATATTAATGTAAAAAATTTAGCTCAGTTTTCAAGTTCATGGAAATGTGGGAAAGATACAGCAGCCATGCATTGGACATCATTAGGGAAATGCCTTATTGTTTTGTGTCCAACTCCTGAAGGTCCCTCAAATCTTCTTCACTCATCATCCATGTGCATGGAAAAAGACACACCCAAACTTCAATCCCTTGGGACAATTAGATTAAGTCAAGGTGCTTCACAGGCACGGCGTTGGACTATTTCTACTATAGAATCACCAAATTCTGGCAGAAGGTATCTTTTATTAGCTTATGGTCGCTTACTTGACCTTTGGGTTTTGGAGCAAGGTTCAATAAATTGGACTCCTCTCGAAAACATCTGGCAGGGTGCAGCTCTAAAGTGGTTTCGTGCCAATATGGGATTGTATCATCTCAAAATAGTTGAAGATGGAGTATTCAAAAACAAGAAAGGTAGTGAAGAGGAAGAAGAGGAAGTAGAAGAAGTGGAAGAAGGAAAAGCCTTAGGAATAGGTCATTTAAGTAAGATGAACTCATCTTCTGCTACAAAGCAAAATGGAACAAGATCCTCACTAAACAAAAAGAAATTACCAACTTCTTTCAAAAAGAAAGATGGGGGAATGGAAGTTTTTATGGTGAATCCTAGGGATGGAACAGATGTTAGTTTAAGAGAACAGGGGTTGTTTGTAATAAGAATTTCTGAAGACAGTGGCACTTTATTTGGAAGAAAAGCTGAAGTCCACAATCCTAAAGGAAATGAAAAAACAAGTAGTGGAAATAATTCTGATATGACAACCTTTCCAGAACAAGCAGTTAACATAGTAAATGATTCATTAAAATCCACTTCAAAACTGGATAATGAAAAGGTTAGAAATGAATTGGATGAGACTGGTGATGGATTTGATTTAATGACAACTCCATCATTCATAGGGAAAGAAGGTGGAGAACAGGAAACAGAAAATTATGATCAAGGTGATGAAGGAGAGGATGAAGATGATGATGAGTGGAGTGCTGAATTAGTACTAGAGACAAATGGAAGCTCACCTGTTCTCAATGCATCCCTACTAGCCTTAATGCAAGGAACAGAGAATGAGGAAACAGAGGAAAAATCCAGGAAAGAAAATGATCCTGAGAAAAATGTGAAAAATATTGAAGGATTAGATCCAAGCAATGCTTTAAAGCAAATTTCAAATGAAGAGAGCATTAAGTTGAACCAGATACCTGTTGGTAAAGAGCCTTTAATTGAAGCATCTGCCATTGTGAATTTAGAGCAAGATCAGGCAGATAAAATAGGAGTAATCCGTCCGTTAACAATGGAAGATAATGAAATGGGAAGAGGAAGCGTTACATTGGGTGCTTTTGGAAGTGAAGAGGAGAGTGGTTACCAAGGCACAATCCTTTTCTTTGCCGTTTCATTCTCCATGTTTATGCTGTTTGTTGTAGTAGCTTTTATTCGTCGTTTTGTGGTTATTAATTGCCAATTTGCCTCACATCATCTGCCTCACCGCTGCAGAAGTAATAGCAGTGTTCTATTGAAAGAGCCTCCCCCTATACGTTATAGCGTTATACCTGATGAAGTTTGTTATGCTGGTATGAATTCTACTACCATGCCTGCACCAGGATCTCCCATTCCTCCTTCATCGATAAATACCAGTTTGACCAGACCTTTAACTACTTAAATGGCAGAGATTATCATTGGTAAGTACTCAAACTCTAGTCTCTTTTTATAAGAATGTATTTTCTACATATTAGTTTATAATTATTTTTGTCATAATCATGTCAACTTTACAATTTGATCCCTCTCTTTTTGTCTCATTATCATACAAGTAGATTATGAATCATAAGTGAAGCATAAATGAATATTATTAGATTTATAGAAAATCCACGAAAATGATTTATTTCTTTGAAAAATGAACTGGCAATGATGAAAACTTCAATAGGCAAAACTTCAAAGCACTTTAGGCAATTCATGCTTGGAATATATTCAATTCATACATAATTATTATATATAATAAATGGCAATAGAAAATGAAATTCAGTTGGTTTTTTTTAAAAAAAAGCACTTTACTACTGTCTCAAGTAAGCAAAGAGCAAAGTTAAGCAAAAGAGCCAGCTGATCACACTTTCCTGATTCAAATTTAAAATAAAAAAAAACCCTTTTCAAATTAAATCAATCATTTGTGCTGTTTACTTATTTCCAGCTGTATCTTGCATTATTGCTACATCATGTATTCCATTCATTGTATAACTGCTATTGCTCCATATTATAACAACAATGATATAATCTATATCCTCCAAAATGTTTATGAAATAAAAAGTTTTCATTTTAAAAATATATTAGTAAATAAATATAGAATTTACTGTTTAAAATGTAAAAGTTTTATGAGTTAGTAGTTAAATGGCTACAAAGATCATTCAGTACAAGTGCAGTAAGTATGAAAGAGAAACAAATTTGAAAGCCTTAGATGTTATGACAATAACAATTTACTGTTGGCCTAAGCTAGAATTAGTAATGCAATTATAGAAAGCCAGGTGAAAATGAAAAGATGAAAACTGAAAAATGATGAGAAAGAAATATGATTATGTAGAATCTAACAACTTTTCTATAATAAGAATGTTTATTCCACTGGCAGAGAGCCCTTTTCCTGGTGTTCCACACATATTTACTTATACATGTATATTCACAAAGTATTTAAGCTAAAAGTAAATATATACATGTTGAGCAATATTTAAACAAAGATGAGATACATTAAATATACTATAGTTCATACATATAATAAAAATATATATATCTAGATTAATGTAGGTAGATGTTAGAGATAACTCTTTAAGGTAACGAACTTCAAAGATATCACAGTTGTATGTAAGCACACAATGTTATTTAAAATTCATAAGAGATAAAATTTCTGGGCTAGATCACTCAATGAAATATCACTAAATACTAAAGCTTGGTATGCATAGCAATCATTTACTTGGAGTATTATTTTATATCTAATTAATTGAATTTATATTTTGAGTATGATTTCAGAGTTAACCATTCAAAGAGACTGAAGTAATAAGATATTAGGATTAAAACTCTTGGTCAATGATAGATGGTTAGAACCCTTATAAATAAAAGGAATGGCCACTAGACTGTGATTAAGGAGACACTGTTTTAATATCTTCAATGATTAAATAATCAGACATAGTTAATTGTTTGAAATCACAGTAATTTTTCGGCTTTTAGAATATTTGATCAAATAAGAGTGAAAGGGACAACAGTTTAACTACTAAAATTATTATTAAAAGCTTCAACAAAGCTGTGAGAATTTTCTAAATATAGAAACTTTTTATAAGGAAAATTAACTATGGTTTATCAGGTTATTGCTTACCACATGATTGTTAATTATTCTTATGTTATTATACTTTTACTACATATACAAATTCAATATGATGTAATTCTATTCACTATTTAATGTTATTTGCTATTCTTCTATGTAATTATTAGCCAAAGAATAAATTAACCAGTTATTCAGGGGTGATAAGTTTTAATATGATGTTATGTTTTTCTTTTTTCATAGTTGCATCATTGGTGGAGTGGCTCAATGCAGGAGAAGTAAGAATCATGACAACGACTGTGGTTTGCAATGCCTTCTTCAATAATATGTTGAATTGCAGGCTTGAACTTGAACTGAGATCATGCTCTAGTCAATTCCCTCTAATTTATTTTTCCGTTATCGAGCTACTTACACATCTATTTAGTGTACATTCCTTTGGTAAATAACTTAACTCTTATTGCTTCATCGTTGAAATACTTTAAACTAATTGTAACTCACTTTAAGTAAATTTTGACAATTTATAAGGAAAATTCTATGAAACTCTATCCTTTTTTCGGATCGAATGTTTCGCTTTTGATTCAATTCTCTTCACATTACACTTTAATTTGTGATAAGGTATGCGTGTACCTTTAAATTATACGAAAGTATAGACCATATCCACGTAAGGATTTAGGCTTCATACTAAACTAACCAAATTGAATGTCATTTTGATGACGTGAGCTCAATTAAAGTCCAGCCCAGTTGTAATAAATTAAAAATTACTATTTATCTGTTATGATATTTGGCTTTATTAAATTTTAATCTACTAATTTCTTACTCTAACCCTTGTCACTGTTATGAGGCTATTTCAAAAGGCATTAATTTTGCTACATACTGATACACGTTTTTACGGCAAGCTTTTATAAGACTGGAAATTTTAATACTATGTAATTGTTAATGAAAGAAATGCTGTCCATTTACCCTAATGAAAAAAAACGGAAACATAGGTTTGCCGGTGGTTCTATCTTGAGGAATGAAAGTTTACCACTGGTTTGTCTCTGGAAATATTTTCATGAGTAGTACATCGCCGAGACGCTGTTTTTCATTAGGGAATTCCAAGTGAATTTCTCAAGTAATATTGGTTGTGTGGCATTTGTAATGGATGTCGAAAATAAAGACTTACATGTTTAAAAATGGGGAGCTTTCATATTGTTTTTGGTATTTCTTCAGTAATTGCAGGGTATATGTATATATTATACTACCGATTTCGCTAAGAAGCTGGTTTAAGAAACACTAACATTAATTATGGCACATCGGTTGCAACGTTAGTTTAGTTGTAAATATGAACTTTTCCAAATAAATCTGTCCATAAGTAGAATGTTGAATCATTATCAGTATTCAATCGATCTTATACATTATACAAACGAAACGAATATTCCTTCTTCGAAAGATACTCAACACCTATTAGCTAATATCTAAAAATAACCTTATCAGTTTTTGAAGAGAACACAAAACAATTATGAAATAATGCACGTCATTCCATTGTTCGAGAGCTAAAATTTGAAATATTTCAACGTTTTCCATGGCTACTCAACTACCCTCTGTAGGTAGGAAATTGAACCTTTTTTTGAAAGGAGAGCATCACCGCTGTAACTGAATGCTCCCATCATGCACCAGAACACCCGCCATTGTAATTGGAAAGCGTGCTGATTTGAATGGTGAAGTGATAGTGCCTGATGTTTTCCTATATTTTGCTTATTCCGCGCGACTACGTTGTCTAAATCACAATGAATGCGTGTGAGAAAATTAACTTTGACGTCTGTGAGTATGACCATGAAGAATTTAACGTTAGTAATCAAACTATGAGCTCTGGATGTGACGTCGGTGAAGTCCTCGATTCATCAAACGAAGAAATTTGTGCAAGTCCTCTCCCTAGAATATGTAGCCCAAGGAAGCTCGAGTTTTCTACTAGGCCAAGACGATTATTTGGCCCAAGACATCTCAACGGAATCAATGATTCCGAGTGTGGTTGTGAAGTTAGTACCCCAAACAGTGTAATTGACCGGAGACTTCTTACGAATTCTCCTCCGTATAAGCGAGTGAGAGCGTTGAGATTGTTTGATTCTCCTGCCACCCCTAAAACTATTATAGAGAAGAGTTCAAATACTCTTACTCCTTCTCCAAGAAGCAGAATCTTCCGTTGCGCGGACAAACCTAGAGGTTTTGCGAGTGCATATGCCCAACCTGAAAGGCCTGCTGCGAACTTTAATCCCTTTACCCCAAATGGAATGTTTCTGGCGTCCAAAAAGCGTACGCGCTCTAAAAGGAGTCTCAATGGGTGAGTCTGAAGAGCAAAACTCAGATTATTATGTTTTGGGTATCGCATAGTTTTGATTTTCTCCCGTCATCTGAATTTCAGTGTCTAGTTAGATTTTAAACTTTTAACGGTAGTGTTTTGATTACATAGACTCATATTTGTCAGTTGTCTTGCTGCATTGTTGTTCAATATATGGTAAATAATTCTCTTCGTATTAGGGTAATGGATTATGCTTGTGAATTACCGGCATTAATGTTCCAAAATTTGACTAGTAATTTTGAAAATACATGTTTGTTTTATTATTTTATTGAATACCATTTCTACGATTTTTAATATGTTAACATTCTTACCAAACCAATAATATCCATATTTTCAAACAATATGAAAAGGTAATTATCCTTATCGTATTTATTTTACTTGCCAGTTCGCCCTGCGAGACAAGCATGTGTGTAGATGTCGATTCAGATGGATCAGACGTCGAAACTGAACAACCAACTAAAAGAATAGCATTGTATGAATCCAACATCTCTCGATATCATCAAGAATTTCATGAAATCGAAACAATCGGAACAGGAGAATTCGGAACCGTATATAAATGTATAAATCGTCTTGACGGATGTGTTTATGCAATAAAGAAAAGCACCAAACCAGTGGCTGGAAGTGTAAATGAGTGAGTAATTTTTATTTATCACTCTTTCGATTCTATCTTGAGCTTAATGGAACTTCATTGCGGCGAAGCCGAGTTGAATACGAATTATGAACATTTTCCATTGTTTTTCAGAAAAACGGCACTTAACGAAGTATATGCTCATGCTGTGCTAGGGAAACATCAAAATGTTGTTCGTTACTATTCGGCTTGGGCAGAAGATAATCACATGATCATTCAAAATGAGTATTGCAATGGTGGGAGTCTTGCTGATGCAATACTTGCTGACAGGAAAGCTGGTCGTCATCCATCTGAGGCTCAGTTGAGGCTCATCTTAATGCATGTTGCTGAAGGCTTAAGGTACTATTTTAATTTTTTTATTTTAACATTTTTCTTTTTATCATATGGACATAAAGCTTTTAAAACTTGATTAGAAGTGATATGGATATGAGATTTCTAACATACTATTCATACTAAATACATATTGTTTTGTCATCAGCTATGTTCGAGTTCTGATTGAAGACAATTTTTCTTTAAGTGATTGGACACTTCTACATAAAATTATCATATTCATTAATAGCTTTAATTTCATTGGGAAAATGTAATGGTTTGGCAATCTGTTCTTGCTATGTTATATCACAGTATATAGTAGTTTTTGCATTATTTATTTTGCCAAATGTTTGACCAGCTCTCATTTTAATAGAGTTGTATTATTGATATGAAACTTTAATACTTAGAAGAATATTGTTTTTTCTTACTCTTATATTTTTATAGTATCATGAGCCAAGAATATTTTGTTTAGAAGGAAGATATGTTGAATACCAATCACTTATACAACAGAATTTACTATAGTATTGTTTTACTTGGTATCCTTAATTACAGTCTGTTTTTAACATTCTAAGGAATCTTTTATTTATTTCTGATGCATATATATGCCTAAGTGTGTCATAGATAATATCCTATTATGATATATGTGGCTCTTATAATAAGAATACTTTATTTTTCTATAAAAATATTTCTTAAATAATGTTATTGGCGTTTGCTTGGTTATTAGAATAAAATAAAACATTTTAAAAAATGAAAATTTTATACCATTATCTACATTGTAAAGGTTATTTAAGTATATAGACATTGGTTTAAACTTACCTCTGATATATATTTTCTCTTATTTAAATGTTTCATTCTTTTACTCTTAATAATTTATATTCAGTGCCAAATTTTCTATAATTTAAAATTTAGGTAAAATATCATTCCAAAAGCTAAGTTAAAATTCATATGAATCTGACTATTTATGTAAATTAAGTATTATATAAAACTAAACTAAGGTTAAGGCTTTCTCCGATTTAAATTATTCAAAATTCATATGAGTGTTTATTTTTTATCTTTTTAGGTATATACATTCAATGCAGTTAGTACACATGGATATTAAACCTGGAAATATTTTCATATCTCGTGAAAGGAGGTTGCATGCTATCAATTATGACTCAGCTGATGATGGTTTTGAAGAAGAAGTATCAGAGGAGGAAATAACCTATAAAATTGGTAGGTTTATTTGTTTTAATGTTATATGTATTATATTTTATAGTTATGTTTATCTTGTGTGTGGTGTCATCCCTCAGAAAATTAATTGATGAATTAATTTTTTATATGTTTTACCTTTTATTGTGCATTTTCAGTAATCACTCTTAGTTGTATTTTTCAACCTGTGAATATATGTCTAATTTTGTTATAATATTATCAAAAATATATCTTTTTAAAAAATATTCACCAAAAAAATATTGGTTGAATAATTTTTGGATAGCAGCTATTTTTAATTTTGCCTGTTTTTGTGTTATTTTATTTTAAATTTACACCAAATTACCTATCTAACTATTTATTTATAAATCCATTGTTTTTATTCTAGTCTTTATGTGGAGTATGTACATTAATTTCAAATGCATACTTCTGCAAATGTCAATAGATTTGCTCTAAAAAAATATTTGAATTTTTCTTATGGATATTTCTATTGAAGAAAAACTATGATTGAGTACAATAATACAGGCAATCTTGATAATATTTCTCCATGCAATAATACTAGATATCAATCATGGCTTTTAAAACATCTTGTTTTCCCCAATTTATGTTTCAAACTCTAGCTAACTAAAAGGAAAAGATAAAAGTTGATATCCTAAGTGTTGTAAAAAGGTTTTTGATTTACAGGATTATAATTAAGAATGAATACTTGATAAATAATATGAAGCTTTTATTAAATAAGTGAATATTTATGATTTTGAATATCTTCTGGTTATAGAAAGGGTTTCCATCCAATAGAAAGTGTTTCTTAAAAAAACCTGTCGTGGATTCTCTACTACATCTCTAGTTTTTTATGTAACTAATGTAATATCTCTAGCCTATCAATGTTTTTGGCAAGCATATATATAGTTATTGTGTATTGTGATAGCCCTTCAAATATTATTGCAATAATCTCCAGTATCCAATTTTATCTCAACTCTTGTTTTATTTTGTCCACAAGGCGATTTAGGGCACGTCACATCAGTCACCAATCCCCAAGTAGAAGAAGGAGACTGCAGATATCTACCGAAAGAAATTTTGGAAGAGAATTTTGCACACCTGACAAAGGCTGACATCTTTGCTTTAGGTATGGTTTTATAAATTTATTGGCTCATCATTACTTGCTTGCACTTCTAGTAAATTCTAAAAAATGTTGATTACTAAAAATTAAATATCTATGTGACTGATTACTTTTTTAGTGAAAGGGATATTTTACTTTTCTTTCAAAGCCTATTTAGAGCTTGAAATTATGTAATTTTAATAATATTCACCAGGGTTTTCAACAAAAAGTGGCCTATTTTTTGTATATGCAGAATATATTAGTTTAACATGGGTTTAATTATGTTTCAGTACTATATATATATCTGAAGATAATGAAGAAGGCACATTTTAAAATTGTTTTAAATGTGGAACCTACTTATGGTTTGAACATGTCAGGTTTTAAAATCTAAAGTTCTAATATTTTTTTAAAAACTCCAAGGTATTTGTGGAATTGATGGATATCAATTTGATTTGTTGCTGTTTTATCATTGAATGATTTTTTATTTGATTTCCTTTAGGGTTAACAATGTACGAGGCAGGAGGAGGAAGACCTCTTCCAAAGAATGGTGATCAGTGGCATGAGATAAGGAATGGTGTTCTTCCAGTATTACCACAGTATACTGCTGATTTTAACGACTTATTAAAGGTAAACATTACTTTCTGTTTACCTCTTTTATTAGTCATTTTCACTTTCAATCTTCTTGTTTGTGCTCTTTCATTTTCATTCATTCATCATTAGTCTTTTACTAAACAACTATACTCTGTTTCTCATCATGATAAGACCACCATGTATTTATTATGGCCGTGTTTATTTTAAATATGAGATTCCAGGAGGCTTTTGACAAGTTTAAAAAAAAGTGAAATTAAAGGAATTTTGATTTAAGCTTTTTCAATATTAAGGAAAAACAACCTGGTGCAAAATATTTACGTTTAAAAACTCTAAAAATGGTCAAAGGAAAAATCTTAAGTATATATATATATATAAAACTTTCAAGAAATACTGAGAATCAGTTGCGATTTTCTTCGAACCGAGTATAGTTATATAATTTCTCCCTTAGTATAAAGATAAATGGTTTAGGTAACTTATTGGTAACATATGAGTATATAATGATCAGTAACAGCTGAAATAATAATTCTCTTGTATATTTACTTTATATTTAGATTATCATTCATATTAATTCCAAGGTTTTTGTGAATAATTGTTTTTTGGGACTAATGTCTTCTATGCCATCAACAGGGAGTAATTTTAAATTTAAAAATTTCACCTAAAGAAATATACCTATGCATAACATATACTTAAAATATTTATTATTATTTTTTGACTTCATGCATAATTTATTTATTCTTTCATGATATTATTTACTCTCTTTGGCTCTCATATTTCATAATCTGAGTAATGTAAAATACTCAGAGTTAATGTGTTCTTGAAGAATATTTTGTCTGGTCGGCATTACTCATATTATATGTCCATCTCTTGTGTACATTATGCTTAAACCAAATGATTTGTTGCATGTTTTTTGAATACTTATTGGTAGGATTTTCTTTTGTGTAACACATCATTTTCGTATTACTTACATTTTCAATTTTTAGTGTCTTCATTCTTGTTTAAAATGGATGTAAAATTTTATAATTATGAATCAGGTGGAATAATTTTCACTTACTAATATTGATTTCGTTAATAAGTCATGATGGAAACCTTGACCTTGAAATTTTGAGCACTTGGTTTTAGAGCATATGTATTTATATTCCTCCTCAAATTATCTGACTTCATATTTGAACTATGACACTTATTTACTTGACTGGTCTCCTTTTATCCTAACTGATCAAACCCATTGTTCTTTATAGCAAATGATCCATCCAGACCCAGATGCAAGGCCAACAGCTGCCCAGCTACTGACTCATAGGTTATTGTGTCCAACTGGTAACAAGACAAAGGCTCAGCTAAGAAGAGAGCTGAATGCTGAAAGACTTAAAAATGAAATTCTCTGGAGGCAACTTCAGGAAGCAGCTAAATGTATAAAAAGTCTATCTCCAAATGTGATAATCCAAGATGGCTCCCCACCTGTCACCCAATCCCCTTCTATAAGCATTCCATCGTCTACTTCTAGCCTTAATTCCAGTTTGCAGGGAAAATCGTCCAGGGTAATTGGGAAGAAAGTGAACAGGAGTCATAGCACTACAAGTTTCTGATTCTGAAATTTGGACTTTCAATATCTTGTGATAAATTTATTAGGTTTTTTATGAATCTCTTTTGTACAGGCATATATTATAAATTTGGTGCCATGGTGCTGTGCATGTGGAGTCAACCTTTTTGTATAATTATTATATTGCCAAATGTGGTATCTATCATTAAGACCCCTTGCACCTTCATTTTGTAAATTAAGTAATTGATTTTTAATTCTTTTATTATGTATGTTCAAGTGCTTTGCTATAGCTTATATTCTGTACCCTTTTTGTTCTTAAATGGTTTTATTTGGAATTTACACCTGTAAAAGATATGACCTAGCTTTTTGTCTTCCTTGCTGAAACTCAGGTTATCCACACAACTGTTATGAATCAAAGATTGTATGCAAACACAGTTATGTTAAATAAAATATTGCTTGCTTTCAATGGTTCCTTTATTATTTCCCATTATAACTATTATTGTAAATTAAGGTAGAATAACAACATTAAAAGTACGTTCACCCAGGAGGCCATGTCATTTGTCTCCCTCCTAGTACATGGATGTGTAAATGATAAACTGATTGTGATCCTTCAGCTCCATTATTTATCACTGAAAAGTAAATTAGGCCCGAGTCATTTCACAGTTATTTCTTCCTAATTAAGTTAACTATACGGCACATAGTAAGATTTTGATTCGTCTGGAAAAATAATTACTCTTGTTAGCATAACAACCAAGAACAGGCATACTAACCATTGCTATTGTAACTAAAGGGTTCTATCACTTGAAGGAATAATTCATTCTTATAATTAAATGGGGTTCTATTACTAATTAACTAAAAGTTAAAACTGGACCTGTCTTAATTAAAACCTGTCTTCCCAGTTGTACTTACCGACCCTATAGCCTTTTTTCAAATTCTTCTTAGCTAATTCGGCAGCTGTAAAAAGTAGGTGCCCAAGGAGCTGCAATATCCATCAATTTAATATAAAATTACCGTCTTATATGAATATACTTCAAAATAATAGCTGATTCACCTCTTTATCACTAGCCTCGCATTTTTCAAGCATAGCTATTTTCCGTTTGGGAATAACCAGGAAATGTGTAGGAGCTTGAGGACTAACATCCTTAAAGGCCAGGCATTTTTCATCTTCAAATATAATATCAGCTGGGATTTCTTTCCTTATAATCTTATCAAATATCGTCTCACTCTCTGCCGAAAATTGCGCTTTTTTAGCCTTTTCGACTTCGTCACTGAAGTATCTGCAAGCTGTCTAAAATTTTTAATGATTCTAATATCAATGTCCCAAGGAATATTTTACCTTCAAAGGACTAAATGATTGAATTCACCGAAAATATCAATTACCTTCCTTTTCAAATGGGTAAAATTTGGAAATAGGACTTCCCTGCCCACACTTGTAATACGAAGTATTTGACGTGCCATGATGATGATAATGTTTTGTGCAACTAGTAGTTAGTGAATGCTAATCATCATGCTAGAAGATAACATCCAGGGTAGTTGATCGCTATTTTCATTTTCTACGATTATCAACAGAAACGAGAGAAGATCGGGATGCGAAAGTAAGAGTGGTAAACTTGAAAGTAATGAAAACCGTATCAGTATTCAAGCTCCCATTAATACTCGCCGTTAAACTCGAACTATGATGAACATATTTTCAAATATTTGCTAGACTATAGAAATTTTGCTTTTTTTATTGTATCATTTGACTTCCATTGAAATAAGTAAGTTAAACAACTGTTCAGAGGAAAACTTAGTGTCAGTATATTCACAAAAAAACGAGTTTATCTGAGCGAAGATTAAAATTTAACCACTTCTAACACTCTTAAATACATTTGTTCCTTTCGAAATCAAACTAAATTTTCTTACTTAACATATACCGTATTTCCCATGTTTAAGCATCCCATTTATATAAACCCCCCAAATTTTTTGACTGAAATTTTGAAAAAATTTTTTCTTATTGAAACAAAGACAAAGAAAGTAGAGGTACAAGGAAATAAAATTCAAGACTCATAATAATCGCTCATACACTCATCATTACTGAATGGTGCATCAGGTATAGTGATAACATTTATTATCTTCTTCATATATCACTAGCATCAAATTTAGCTAGCAGTTCTTCCTGTGCAACATACTGCCGAAAAACAAGTCAATTCCTACTGTAATATTTTATAAATTTCTCACACATAAAACGTGTATCCACTTTATATATGCCACCCCCTACTTTTTAAATTTTAGAAAAAAAGGGTGGCTTATACATGGGGAAATTATCTTTATCTTGGTTATTTTTCGATTGCAACACACTTGTCTATCGACAGTAAGGATTCAAATATTCTTTTTCAAATTGTGTATGATCAATATCTATTATTTTATACACTTTATAATGAATACCTAGGTAGGTATATATATATATACCTAGGAGAAGATGAATGTATTCTTCATCTACCCCTTGTCTCTCTAGGGTTTGTAGTATGGAGGAGGTGCTTACCGAATCAAAAGCCTGTCCATAGTCCACAAAACACAGTACTAATGGTATCTCGTATTCATTTTTCCTCTTAATAATTCCCTGTAATGTATGGATGTGGTCCATTGTACCGACCCCTCTTTGGAATCCAGCTTGTCCTCTTGGCTGCATAGCTGAAAGTGTTGTCTTCAAACGTTCACCTATTATCTTCATCAATGTTTTGTATATAACTGGGAGGAGACTATTGGGGCGGTACTTATTAAAATCCTCCTTGCTTCCTTTTTTGTGTATCAGGACAATATTTGCATGGTTCCAATCCTTGGGTATTTTTCCTTCTCTAAGGCAGTTATAAATTAGTATATGTATTATTTATTTACTAATTCCTATAGTCTATGTTTAGTATGGCCTTTCAGAATAATATTTTCAAAAATCCTACATTTTATTAAAAGCTATATTATTACATTGCTTGCTATCAGCAAGCACACCTTTACTCGTATATATATATATACATACTATGATAACAATAATACATATACTGTAATTAATATACTGTATGTTTATTAATTCATCCAGAGTCCTTATGTCCCAATGTTATAAAACATTGTCTAAGACAAATAGTAAAGTAAAATCTAGCACATTACACATTTAATTGCAAATGTTAGTTAAAATTCAATTACATTACAATAATAGTATGCTACATATTACAATAAATGATAAATTAACCTTATTATTGTCTGCACCTTCGTGAATTTTAAATGGAAAATTTTATGAGAAGTAAAATATATATCTAGATTCACTAAGACTATTCAAATTTCTAATAATTGGCCGAAAAAAACATATAATTAGTGTTACACGTAAGGAATATAAATTAAATAAAAGGATTTTAGTGAAAAACTGGAACCCTAAAATTAATGAAGGATTAAAAATAGGAACTCTTTTTATGATTAATAATCAGTGAGTGTAAGAATAATACTCTCATTTGTTTCTCATGAGCAGAGAGGGTGTGAATATTTAGTAGTTCCAATATCATTATGTTTTCTCCACATTTCATTTCAATTTCAAACAAAACCACCAATTAGAAAAAATTATTTTGAATCCTCTCCCTCCCACTTATGCTACTATTATTACTTAATTATATAGATAAAATGGCAAACAAATGGACTCTCTTGTCTGTCAGATTTGTTGAAAGAGATTGTTTTGAAAGCTTTTATCCATAAAAATGTCATGTACACTAAAGAAAGTTCCCACAAAAGGTCTCTATAATTGTGGATATATTATTACATATCTTGCATTTCATTTATTAAATCTTGTTGTTAAATCTTACTATATCTCTATATAGGTATTTAATCAAACATCAAGAGGATTCTAAATATTCTATTTAAAATTCTATTTATTGATTATTTGGTATATAAAGAATGTTTGCATACACCACTATTTAATAATTATATTTAAATATTTCATCATTATATGCATTCATTCAAAAATCAAGATTAAAGAAAGTATATCAATTTTTAAGTATACTATAAAATAATTAAACCTTAATGCATGCAATCCGTTTAGGTATAAATTACAGAAAACTAAAATATTTTAATTGTAAAGCTGAATGAAGGATATGGCATTCAATGCTTATCTTTATTATGGATAAGATAATGATCTTCACTTTATCGTTAATAACTAACCTTGTTTTTCAAGTTTCACTACTTTTATAGAGCAGCGTATTGTACTGTATTTTTAGATAAGGGGTCATTTCCTCAGAGAAATGCAAATCCAAGAGAACCAGGAATTGAAATAAATTTCCTCAAATTTATTTAAAATTTTTTCCATTTTATAAGATTCCAAAATAAAATATATTATATTTTTAGCAACATGTGGTTTCTTGGTTTACTTAATTACTTGGTAAAAATTTACAGCAAAATGTTTTCTATGATATTTCGATTTTCATACCTGATAGCTCTCTAATTAATGGAAGGTTAAACATGCTATTAATCATGTTTACTCGATTAGAAAAATTAAATTTCAGGTTAAACACCACCAAAACATTTTCATGCTTTAACCTAATAGTTCAGAAATATATAAACATAGCTCGTTAAGCATTAGATCCTTGAGTCCTTAGAGCTTATCAAAAGTATACTATATTAAAGGAATTAAAGAATAAATTTGTTACATTTATGAATAGACAATGAACTATAATTGAATACAGGATGAAATTTTTTTGGCAATCGTCGAACTTGGACGTAAAGGCGCAAAAAAATCTTCCTATAAAAATATGAGCTTGGCAGTGATCTCTAGAGTTAACAGATCACGAAAATATAGCGATTTAGTTAGACACTTTAACCTCGTTTACAGATTTAAACATCAGTCATAAGGAAAGAGTAAGAAATGTGTTGAAAACAGTCTGACAACCCGAAATGGATCCGAAAATGGCAAAGGAGGGGACCTCCCACTAAGGGCAGGAGAGATGTAAATAGAATCAAATATTTTGTTTCTATTTATAGGCTGTTCACACTACAATTTTTTTGTTCCCGAGAAAAACCTTCTTCAACATTTTCATTATGTTTTCCGAAAAGATAAAAATTCTTTGTTTCATAGAAATGATATCTACATCACAGCCTGCTACGAAAAATTTCCTGATAAAAATCTTATATAACGATAAAGTCGTATTAACGTATATCCTGAAATCGATGAAATAATGGACCTAAGGAAAGATATTTTCATGTGAAGAAAAATTTAAGCCATATTAATATCTGATAGGACACGATCAGTTTCAAATAAAAATTAAGCATTTCTTCAAATTATAATCGCATAATATAACCGCATGTTATTTTGAGGAAAATCAAAATATGGATGAAAGTTTTAGAATTATTAAATTTTAGCGATAATACAGTATCATTTTACATTACATTTTATCAAAGACTTATGCAGTAAATCTTTAAGGCGCACAGTATTTTAAAAATTCTAATTAAAAAAACTATTTTCATTCATAATTTCAGCATAAAGTACAGCCTTCTGTTTCCGAATATGATGAATAGATATTATTTAATTTTCTAAACCGAATAACAAATATATCTCAAAAAGGTAACCAAAATTTGTTATTAATTTAGTTTCGAGAACGTTCTCAGTTAGGAGAACCATAAGTTTGCAATTTCTCAATATATTAGATTCATCTCAAATTCTTTTTCGTTAAAAACTTAGCTTGTATATGTCTTCCATTGCGATGTAAATCTGTGTTCTTCTCTTTCGTGCAAGCCGCCATCGGTTATATGCGTTGAATAATTTGTTTATTCATCTCGATGTGCAGCGCCGTTCGTCAACGAAGAGAAGCGTGGAACATCAGCTATCCTGCGGGGGTGTTCATTTAGTATATCCGAAAAGCATAGTACAACCAAGATAAAGATAGATTAAACTGCAGATAGTAAATAAAAGTATCTTTTTTAAAGACTTTTTATCATTTCATACTGTTTATCGGTTTAACAGTACTTTTACAGTGACTGTGGTTGAGCATTTAAGCAGCGAACTATGCATGCTTGAACGCAATAATACCGCTTCTACGCGTTCAACCGTTGTGACTTTCGTTTAATTAACAGTTTTGGGTGCAGCATATGATCTATCAAAATGATCATAGAGAACCCAGAAGCATTTAAATCATGGCTGACAACAATATTGGAACCTCTGTAAGTAGGCCATTGAATTCATAAAGTTTCTATTCTCGGTACAGAAATGGAACAAATTCTTTTTCTATGTATAACTGATAGATAAACAATTCCATCTCCATGTTTTATGTTACTCTTAGTTATAATTGTTAGTTTAAAGCAACCCTTTCTATTCTCAGATGCGATGCAGATCCTGCCGCATTGGCAAAATATGTTTTTGCATTAGTGAAAAAAGATAAACCAATCACTGATCTTCGGGAGAGCATGATTGATCAATTAGATGTATTTCTTCAACAAGGTAATTTATAATTGTAGTTTTTTCATTAAAAATATTTGCTCCTTTTTATAATCATCTTCATTATTTGCTAGTTCCTTTGTTGTGATCAAATCTGGGTTTAACTCCGTTATGATCAATAGAAAGCTCGATTATATTATTTGTGTGAAATCATGAGATTAATTATTTATCAACGCATTATATGTTTACTATGATAAAGCGTCGTGGTTGTGTAACTTAGGTCATTGAGCCAACGTAATCGCTTAACATCGGCAGGGGATAATAGTGAAATTCTATCTTAAATATTCTACGAATGAAAAATTATTTGATAAAATATATAGATCTTTGAAATTGATGCTAAATTTATGTCACATTTTCGTATAAACAAAGTTTTGATACTTAAGTTATTTATGTTTACGCATTCTACTGTCTCGAAATTTTGCTGTCTTGGCATTTCGAGGTTTATGCCCGACGGCCTTCAAACCGTATTGAGCATAATTTACATGTCTTAAACAATTTCCATTGTAATAAAGGTAATTGTAGATAATTGTTAAGCATTATTAACTGATATTTACTCTTATTATACACGATATAGTTTGAATTTATATTCAATTAACTCACCCATTTTAAAGATACGATCCATGAATGTTTTGAATTGAGTTTGAATGTTTTAATTCATATACTGATCATTATATTTCATAATTATCTTAAAATTTGGTTTGTTGAGTTCTAGTTATGAATATCTCTATCTTTTTCTACAAATAACATCTTGGATATAGCACAATGTGTCCATTTTATCTGATAAGAGAAAGATATCTAAATCGTCAAATAAATGTTTCTATTTTCAGATAGTTTATTAGGTATATAATTCTTAAGATCTTGGTTTCAATCTTTTAGATATTCATGTTTTCTCTCATTGTCTCTTTCATATTTTCCTTATTAAATTCGATGAACAAGATGTATAACTATATACACACACTTTATATAATATTATATATTACTTAACTTTGAGTTTTATAGTATTTATAGCACTTATATAGCATTTATTGTACCCCAAATATTTTATTATAGTTCTGACAAATGATTTTAGAGGCCCAATAACATGTTTTTCATAGTTATATTTATGTTTCTGTTAGTAGTACAACTATTACTAGCTAAAGGGATTGTTGATTAAGAAAATTAAAATAGGTTTTGGGTGATTATACAATTGTGCAATACAGTCAGAATATGTAGCTTATTTAATGCTTAGACTGTTACCTTTTTGTTGTTAAAATAAGCTCTTTTAACTAATAATAGGTTCTTGTACAGCAATAAAAATCTATTGTTTTGTAACACTTTCTGAGAATTAATGTTAAAAAGTTTATGAAAAGAAAGTTACTATTTTTTGTTACAATTAGTGAGCCCACTGACATAAGTTATATCTAATTTTATACACTTAAGTTATTAATAACCCATTGTAAGCAGATTTACCTGATTGTTTTACATTTTAGTATGATTAGTATTTTCTATTTTAAAAATTCAGTGTAAGAAATCATTTTTATTGAAAATTTAGAAATGAATCTTCTGATTTGTTATTTTACTATAACTTAATAATGCTTGGTGTATGAAAGTAGGGTTCCATAAAAGGTCTATGTTAATTACTTAACATGAATCTTATGTTAAAATGTTCACTTTTTCATTAGAGTTTAGTATGTTAATACTTTTTGCTTCAGATCTTGTTATGCTTTAATCACAAGTAATCCAAACTGCAATAATGAAATATCATCTGATACTTATTATATTCATTTTTTAAAATGTTGATGATTGCCAACGGAAGTGACGAAATTTAGTTGGATCTATTTCAATGACATCTATCTTATTTTTTTAATCAGATATCAGAAGCTTTCTAGAATTAATTAATGATACTCTTATCAGGCGTTATACATTTTTATTATTCTGTCTTGCAGAAACTTTAATGTTTGTGGATCTACTATTCAAGACATTAGAAACACAGTCTTATTTGGACCACAAGGCATTAGTACCAAAATCCGAGCCAGTTACAACTCCTGCTCCAGCACAATTGCCAGCAATGCCACCCTGTGCGCCTGCAACTAGCCAGGTCTTAACCATGCCTTTAATCCTACCCACTTCAGCCTCTGGTAATATGTCCAGAGGACTTCCTCCTACAGTTGCAACAGTCCCTTCCGTCAAGAAGGAGACATTAGAACCTGGCATAGTGAGATCACACCGCAAATCTGAGTCGGTAAGGCCTTATATATAATTGGCAAACTTGGAATAATAAAATTTTTCTTATTTTCATATCTTTCAGCTTGATTTCCATTTTTGCAGTATATGATTCAACGATTCAGATTTGATTATCACACTAGTTAAAGAGCTTCAAAAAATTTAATTAATTAATATTCACCTAATTAGCTAATACTATTTATGCCTTATGATAGAAGTAGTAGTAGATTATATCATTGAATCTTCAACTTAGAATAAATTTGGAACAGGGAAATGGAGAAAGGAAATCTCTCTCTCATTCAGGCAATAACTACTCTACTCATTCATAAATTTTTGAGGGAAAGGGCAAACCAGAGTAGGAAAGCAAATCATTTTTACTTGTACCATTGAATGTATCTGTATGTAATGTACCTGTTTTTGTAGGAGAAAGAAGAAAAGGCAGGCAGTCGAAGTGGAGGAAGAGTAAGGCATCGATCTCCTCCCTCACCTCCTCTTCGAAGATCCAGATCACGCTCTTGGGAGCATTCGAGTTCCTCACACCGATCACGAGGACGTGAGCGGGAGAGGGAGCGAGAAAGGGAACATGGGAGGGCTGGTTGGAGAGGAGGGGGAGATGAAGAGAGACGTGGAAGAAAGCAGTCTCCTAGTCGTCGCTATGGCCGTGACAGAAGGTTAGTTTTCTATTCATTGAATAGTTCAATCCAAATTATACCATTTTTTAATGCTAAAGTTCTTGTTATAAAATTTTGTGAAAAGTCCTTTGCTCTCTAACAACAAGTATGAGAAAGTTTCATGAATCTTGGTGTGAACTCTAAATGGAAGTTTTATGTAATTAATGATAATTCAATTAATATTGTCATGAGGATAATTGCTTTAGAATTTTCAATGATTTTAATATATTTTAAACTTTTAGCAAATTCTCCCTATAAATATATTTATTATTATTAACTTTTAGTTTTAATGGTATAGTAGTCTTTTGTAATGTAGGATAAGGAAATTGGACTGTATGATAAGAAGCCCTTGATGCTTTTAATTAATTTTTCTTGTTTGTTCTTTATAAATAATTATACTAATAAACCTAATTCTTCCTATAAATTTAACATTATTTGTTCCAATCTGCAAAATATTTGCTTCTTAAATTTCCAATGTTCAAAAGTACTGAAAGTTACATATTATACTAATCATTTAAGCATAATTTTCTTGTAATATTGTTGATATTGGATTTTATATTATTTAATTCATTTCTTTGATTGGTGATTATTTCAGATCTAGTTATTCTCGTTCAAAATCTCCTCGTCGTGGTGATGGTGGTTCCAGATCAAGCTCACGTTCTCCTAGGCATGGTCATCCAAGGGCTGGAGGAAGTGGAAGAGGTTATAGGAGTCGTAGCTGCTCCCCAGCTCCACCTCATTCTTCTGCCAAAGGGTCTTCTTTAAGTCCTAGATCAAGGTCTCATACTCCTCCACCCCCAGGGTCTGGTATGCTTCACAACAGATCTCGTTCAAGAAGCAGATCAGCAGGTGAGTTATTTGATTGATTCTATTTCTCAGTTTTGGCAGTTATAATTCTTTCATTCATTTTTAATACTTAAAATACTTTTATATATCTATAAACTTTGAACTGAGTACACTTTAAATTTACTCTCAGGTAATTATTTGTTTGGATGATGAATAGAAAATAGAAATCACTTCGAAATAATGAAGAATTGAATAATATTTTTTATATAAATGATGTAGTTTTATTTTCTTAGAGAAATGTTGGAAATTATTTGATCAAAACTAAAATACATTAGCAGATTGCCTTCTGGTTGTTAAAGCTTTAAGCTTAAGCTTTTCACCTAACCTTTGTCCTTGACTGTTATAATTATGCTTAACTAGCTGCAAAGATAACATCATTTTTGTGAATGTCCTGATTATTCAATCAATTTGTTTAATATTGCTCTTTGCTTGCATGAATCAGTGGTATATCTATAGGCATTTAATTCTTGAATCTTATCCCTCCAGACCACATGAGAGATTCGAAGAAAGAGCCGCTTTCCGGTGCTGGTACACCTACCCAGGACAGTAATCATGGAGATGTGGATATGCGTTTAACCACCACATCTCAGAGCATTCAAAGTGTAGTGAGTGCAGCTCCTCCTCCCCCTGGAGTAGTGCCCACTGGTGTTGCATCAGTTGTGCCTGTTGTTACACCTTCACAACCTGGTGTACCCCCTGGACCAGCTGGACCTGCTGTCCCTGGGGTACCAACACCACAGCAAGCTTCTTCTGTCCCTCCTTTGGCTGTTGATGGAGGTGGCTCAACAGCCTATATTCCTAAAAGGAGATGTAGGGATTTTGATGGTAAGATTTTTTCTCTTGTATTTCCTCCATAAAAATTATGTGACAAAGAATACATTTGTTATATAAGATTTGCACTGTTACTTTTTGTAGTATTTAAAATGTGCTTTATAATTGTATATGATGACTAAGTTTCCATTCTTCCTGCATACCAAAATTCCATGATATTTTTACTCTTAATTTCCTATAAATTCACATCTGATGGTTCATAATAAGTGAGAGAATACCTAATTGATCAAATTTGCTCAGTTATAAAAAATGAGTTGTAAGTTGAAAGAAAAAAGTTATTCGTATTTTCCATAGGATATTTTTTATTGAACGACCTGTTTCAGCTCATATTCCATCATCAGGTCCTGATCCTGACCCTATCCTGATGATGGCACATAAGCTGGTCGTTTAATAAAAAATATCCTGTGGAAAATACGAAGTACTTTTTTCCTTCCACTTAGTATGTTGTTCCAGAAAGTGTGGCCATCCACAATACAATTTATTTTAAAATGAGTTGTAATATTTTGTAGGTGACTTATTGTCATTATTTTTAAAAATCTTTTGTTAATTACATGAAGAGTTACTTTTGTAGTGAAACTTTCCCTCAATGATTAGTTTGGTAAAATTGTAGCTTCTTTCGAAGACTGTGAAATCATCTTGTTTGTTAATAATGGATCTTGTTTGTTCTGCAGAGAAAGGCTATTGTATGAGAGGAGACCTCTGTCCTTATGATCATGGGAATGATCCAGTCGTTCTAGAGGATGTTTCCCTCAGCAGAGTATTGGCATTTGGGGGTGCTACAGGAACCAGAGTTCCTCCTCAGCATCCTCCTCCCCTTCCTCCAAACACTCCTCCTCACCCTCCTCCACCTCCGCCTCCCCCTCCTCCAGTTGTAGTTGGTGCTTCTCTCAGCCATCCTCCTCCTCCACAAGTCGTTGGAGGCCCTCATCACCCGAGGGGAATGATGGGTCCTCACGTTGGAGGGAGACCTCATCTTCATCATCACCAGTCTCATCATGCAATGGGAGGAATGTCTCATCCTCGTGGTAATATGGGTAAGAGCCCTTTCTCTCAAATTTCCTTTTTAATATTAGTACTTGGTTTTCCTGTAAATGTTGAGTTAACCATTTTAATCTTGTGAAAAATTTTATTTTAAGAGCTCAATTACCATAGTAATGATGTATATATAGCTCAAATACTCGCTATAACTGCCCATCTTTCATACACTTCCCAGTGCACTCAAACTTATGAAGTAATATTGGCAGTTTCATTTATCACTGCATATTTTATTCATAATAAATTATTGCCATATTCAGAGATGGTATTTTTTAAATAAAATAATTTACTATAATGAACAGTGATAAAATACTCTTCATATGATCTTAAATTTCTCTTTTTGTTATATCTGTCACTGAAAAACCGAAGAAGAAATATGAACATTTTCTGTGGTAAAATCATGTTTAATATTCTATCTTTATTTTAATATAAGAATTCGTCTTTACATTAGTTGTACAATTTTATAATTTGCCGGACTAGAACTAACCTTAAGGGAAGTTAACTTAGTAAAGAATAATGACCCCACTGCAGTTCACGTATATACATATAGAAATACATAATTTTCATATATTTGGATGGTTTGCTTTTCTATTAATAATTTTGAATGAAGAATACAGATTTTATAAAACATCTGTCTTCTCTTTAGAATATAACCCTGATGCTCCGAGTATGGAGCCAAGAATGAATTGGGGAAGAATTCAGTTCAGAGGACCACCTCCTGGTATGTTGAAACTTATATTTCATAATGATAGTGTTATTCAAAAATATCAGAGAAAGGCATAGTGGAGTGTTTTGTGGAGCTCCATCTTCAATAAAGGAATAAATTAGATGGGATCGATATTTTTTTCTGCAGATATTATTTCACACAACCTGTTTCAGCGAGTGATTGCCATCCTTATGATGGCTGAAACTGGTTATGTGACATAAATCTGTGGAAAAATTTATGACCCTATAATGGATTTATTTTTTATTGAATACTGTTATTCTGCCATTTCTATTAATTTATTGATTATATTTTACTTGTATTTCAGTTGTTAGTGCCAGGTGCTGTTCTTTAAACTAAAAAAATTCCAAATTTTTTTTCCATCTTTTATTATTTAAATTAATTGATTTTGAATGCCTGCAATTTCTTCATTACAAAATAAACTTATTCAATGTGAGTACACCATAAATGAGAAGGCAATATTCATGTAATATTTTTAAAGAGCATAAATTGTGTTGCTCCTTTTATTTTTTGTGTGAATGAACTTTTGCATGTCATTGTATTTATTCCTATTCCATATTTCATTTGATTTTACCAGGAATGAGAGGAGGAATGCGTCATGCAGTACCAAGGCAAGGAGGAGGCTATGGTGGTGGAGGAGGTGGATTGTCTGGTGGAGTAAGTGGATCTCAGCAGCAGCAGCATGCACCACAGAGAGAGCTTATTAGTGTTCCTGTGTCTGATAATGCTCACATTCATCAAACCCAAAAGCACACTTTACCAGAAAATAATCAACAAAACTTCACCAACTATAAACGCATGAGATTGGATAATAATGGTCCTTACCTGACTTCGATTGAGGTAGGTTTAGCTTATATTCATTTATAGTATATCTTTCAATTTCTTGAACTTAAATACAGCTGAGAATCAAACATTTTAATGAATTGTATGAACTACAACACAGTAAGTGCAAGATTATCCCCTGATTATAATAATCAAACATAAAAAGAAAAATATCAATTGAACAGCAGTAACATTTTCTCATACATGTTTCATTAATATCTTATCACTTGAAGGTTCAGTAATGAGACTGAAGATAAGTAAGTTACTGTTGCCTAATTATTTTAATTGCCTAGTTGTTTTCATATTTGTCCTTTATTTTATCTGAATAAAACTTTGATAAGTCTCGGTAAATGATTCCTGAAAAATAAACAATTCAATGCCAATATTTTATCCTTCCTAAAGTGGATCCTCTGTTATTTTATTCCAAATTAATAAATTTTGCAGTAATAATTTATTTTCATGAAATTATTGTTGAGAATATGGATTTTCAAATGTTATCTTTGGTTAAATTTAACAATTTATTGTTTTGAAACTCTTCCTTAAGTATGCTCTAAGATACTATTATCTGTACTTTTGGAGATTTTATATATCTTGTGATATATACATATATGCATTGAGATTTATGTATATATATTTTTAAAGTTTTTCATGAATTCATGTCATCAGATTGATATAAACAATTGTTTTGTAATAATTAATTGCTGTGTTCAATTAATTTAATTTTTTTAATCCAGGAGCCAGAAACCATAGAGATGGAAGATGTTGGTCCTAGTAAGAAGAAAACTGGTTTTGATTATAGTCGCCTAGGACCACGTAAAAACAATCCAAACAATTGTTCCTTAGAGTTGAAAAAGGTTCCCCGAGGATTAAACAATATTGCCCATTTGAACAACCATTTTGCCAAATTTGGAAAGATAGTCAATATACAGGTAAATAACTTTGATTTAAAATTTTATCTATTTTTAATTTTAAGATAAACGGACTGTAGCTTATTTTAAGAGAATTTTCATTTTCTAACTTCAGGTTAGCTATGAAGGTGACCCTGAAGCGGCCTTGATTACTTTCTCCAGTCATGCTGAGGCAAACGCTGCATATAGAAGTACAGAAGCAGTTTTAAATAATAGGTTTATCAAGGTCTTCTGGCACAATAAGAAAAGCAATGAGGTAAAAATTTTAATACTTTATTTCTAGAATAAGATTTGCATTTAATTGAAAGAATGCTCTATTAAAAACATGTGATATATTAAATTAATTATGTTAGGAAATTTATTATTTAACCTATCTAGAATTCTTAATTTCTACATATTGCAATTATGATTTGAACTATTGTTGAATGATTAATCTCCTTTGTCTATCATCCTGCGGTTAATTTCATTTAAACAGTTTCAGAAATGGATGTATAAAACTCAATTAAAAATAGCCAGAAACTTTTCTGAGGAAAATTTTTTTAGATTGATTTGTAGTAAGTTGAATTTTAGAAAGATTCTTTGTTTATATATATAATTATCACTAAAATATGTCAAAATTCATTCTTTTCTGTTGGACTAGTCCATCCTAATTTCAAGTCTTCCTATTTTCATAGTAGTTCAAATTTTTGCAGAAATCTAAGTAAGAATCTGTAAGAATGAAAAGGCTATCATAAATTTAATGAAGCTACAAGAATTAATTGGAAACACCATACCATGAAAAATGAGCAAATTATATTCTTCTGATCATTTTATATAGTTAAACAAAGTTGATTACTTCTCAAAATATATTAATTCATTACTATCTCTTCATAATGTCACACCATTGAATTTTTTGTTTTGATTAGTAACAAGATAAATTAATTCTTTTAATTTTTACTTTTAAGATTATGAGGTATTTTTCACTTGTATTTATTTATCCTATCCTGTTTTAATTTCCAGTACATATATGTTGAGATATTTTTCTTTTATAATGTAAATAAGTTGTTAATAATTTTTTGTATTGAAAGTGTTGATGTTTATTGACACTCTAAGAAGTGCTTTCAGGAAACTTACGTGGAAGAACAGACATGAAGTAATATCAATTTGAGGATAGTTTAAGTAGAACATTTAGTAAATTATTTATTTAGTTTTAATGACATCTAATAAATATTCTAGTTGAATATTGCAGTAATCTATTCCATATGATCATATTAAAATTTAATCTGTATTGATTGATTTATTTATTTATTATTTTAATCTATTAATGATATCATTTAATTGTCAATTATTATTCTTAATTTGACAATTTGTTATTAATGGTGCATATCAGCTAGGAAATAGCATTTTGGAATTAAATTTTCTCTTAGATAGGTAGATATTCTCATATATACCACAGTTTTGAGTATAGTATGAGGGATTTTAATTAATGAAATATAAATAAATTCAGGTCTGGTGATTGTAGATTCTTTTATCAATGCTGAAGGTAATATTATTTTAAATTAATTTTCCATAATTCAATAATTAAAGTTTCAATTTTTGAATTAATTAACAATTGGTTCATATTGATTTTATTTTTAATGGTGGTTATAGTTATCAAGCTATTAAATATTAATGTTGTGTCTTAGGAAAGGTCACTGCTTAGTTCAGTCTTTATTATTTGTGCAATTAAATATCTTATTTTTTAAAACATGGTCTTCTTCAAAAGAAATTTCAAATTAGCAGTATTAATCTGTAAAAATATATTGTAGCTCTTACTTTATTATAATGTTTTAGAGGGAAATGCTTTTTTCTTTCCTTTACATATAAGTTAAAAGTTATCTTGATGTTAGGAAATTGCCATTTAAGAATTAAAGATAGTATTTATATTAAGATCAGGGAGTTATTGTAAAGTTCTCGTCTATCAGGATATTGTTTAGTGGATGAGCTAATTTCCAATGTTAAATATGTCTTGATCAAGGATATTCTTGACTGATAAAAACTGGCTCAAATGTAATCTAATTTTACTGTTCTATTAGTTTATTTTTGTTGGAAATTTATGATGTATTCAATCTATGTTTAAAGAGATAAATAGTTTTATGATATCAATTACAAGTATAAAGATACTATGAGGATATATACTTAGAGTAATAAATATTGATATTTATTATTAAAAATTAATTAATTATTATTAAGTCCTTATTAACAATCATTGAGTTTTAGCATGAAATTCTCTCTTAGGTTTTTCAAGTAGGAAAGAAAGCTTCTTAGTCAGCCATGATATATTAAGGGAGACATTCTGCTTATAAACATATATATTATCTTCACAATATTGATATGATGAGAACTTACTATATTCCCTTGAAAAAATTTCAGGAATATTGATGAACATTAATCTTTTTGTGATGAGGACATGTTGATAGAAAAGACTGAAGGATAATATCTGGCTATCAAAATTTATCCTTAGATCTTTTTTACAACAATCCTATTCCCTTATATGTTTTTGAAAAGGAAGAGTAAAACAACTTGCCATGATTGTATATGTGTGTTCTTTGTAACTTCCCTTTCCCTTGGTGTATCACACAAGGGCAAGCAAGAGAACGTCCCACCCCCGAGGCCCTCTGTGAAGGAGAGGCTGGGTTCAGTGATGATGATGCCCACATCCGTCAAGGTCCTCAACGTGGTGCAGCCAAAAGCCACCCCCCTTGCTCCCACTGCCCCTCCCTCTGCTATCTCGCTCCCACCCCAACTGGAAAATGAGAAAGTGAGTCCTTGCAATTTGCAGGCTAACTCTATCTCTCTTCTTCTCATTCCTTTGAATTATCATCGTTCATCGATCTGCTTCTTGTTCAATTTTCTAATTATGTTAATGCATGATATGTGATAAGTGAATTGACTCCAGAATTTCAGCCAATGTATTTATACAGGTTCTATGTTTTATTGATAATCATTTCTGTTAACATGTTGATCAGTTGTTGTGAAAGAGGACATATGTTGTCTAAGATTAATGTACCATTGTTTTGTCTGTTTATATTTGACCTTAATAACCATTTTCTATTATTGGTGTAATGGGGCATTATTTTAGCTTGATTCTTTCTCTATCATCAAATCATTAGAAAACAATAAATTTTGATATTCATCCATGTTTTGTCTTGGTGTTAGAATTTTAATCCTGCCTTCTGCTTTAGATGATTGTATTGATTCTTTTGCATTCTTTACTTTTGCTGTAGAATTTAGAAAGATGGTTTATGAGTGCGTCTTGATTGCATCTTAAATACAATAGATCTTGTGTCATCTAGAATTTTACTTAGGGAATCAGATGATTTCCATATCATTAGTTGGGATAATAAGTTATATTAATAGAATTTCCTCTAGCTTCCAAGATTCATAGTAAGGTCTATAAGTAGGAATAGATTTAGGGTAGAGATCTGTTTTATTTGCATTTATATACTGCACACACACACTTAAGTTAAATGTATTGTTATATCACTTCTGATGAGAAGTACGATGATTGAATTCATTTGAAATTTTTTATGTTAATGACTCTAACAGTTGTGTAGTTTAAATGAGGAATAGCTCATTCATTACTTTATTTGTGTGCAAAAGTTATTATTTATGGGGAACCAAATTTACTTGTATTTCTGTACTTACTTATATTTCACCTCCAAATTTGAACTCTCAAATTTCATTTCTCGTGACCGTCAAGTTATATGTTATTTACTGTGAAATGGATATTCTAGCTTTTGAATGACTATTATTTTTGTAAACTTCTACATTTACTTTCATTAAAATATATATCAACTGCTAGTGTTCAATACAAATTCCTTTGAGATAATAAATGATTTACTTTTTCCATTTCATTTTATACAGTTTTAAGGGGGGAATTTCTATTTTGCATTGATTTTGTTCATAGATATCAGTTGTATATTTTTATTCTGCAAGTCATGAATGTCCAAATTCTTTTTCCTTTTATTTAATTTCATATCAATGAGGCATAACTTTGAATTATCTATTCATATCATTAAAATATTTTATGATTTAATAAATATCGCAGAATATAATTAATTCAATATTTTAGTTCGGTTTCGTTCAGCAAAATGATAAATGTTTATCGCAATTTTTTTTTAACATAACCACAATTTTTATACACTTGCATCTATTAGGTTTATGATTTGAAAGTATCTATATTTAGGGGTTGGAAGTTTATCTTGTTCTAAGTTTATGTTGATTCTTATTAAATGTATAATTTTAAGGAATCAAAATATCCTTCTGTAGACTGTCTTCTTTGCATTTATTTACCTAGTATCCACATCATTTTGGGTACAGGATTGTCACATACGTTTGTAGTTAGTTTATAAGGCTATTTTCACTCAGTCGTGCGCGAGTGATGAAACTGTTTGTTGAAGGAAAATGGCTTGAAGTGACTTGACTTCGTTGCTTTTATCTCTGCATGTCCTAATTGCTTAGTAATAGAACATTTAATTATAATTTCTCTATCATAGTATTGTAATTTGAGTATCTTATATTTTGATATGGTTTAATAACAACCTTAGCATCTGATGTCACTTATAAGTTACTACAAGATATAATTTACACTAGCTATGAAAAAGCTAAAATAAGGAAATGATTGTTTGATCATCTAAAGAGAGGTTTTATATTGAATATCTTCTTTGAAACTAACTATAAAAAATTATTAGTATGATACATACAATAATGGCTGGATTTATGGCAAATAATTAATAGGTGCTGCTTGTTTATTATATATATAATATTGTAAGTTTTAATTTATTCGTAACTATTATCATGATTTAAGTATCTTTCTTTAAGTTTGAATGTTAATTAGTCATGATACATATTTTATTATTAAATCTTCCAATGTCTTCAGTCATATATAAACTGATTTATTACTTTCAAATTGTATTTTGATTTTTCATTAGTATATTAACAATATCCACGTCTCATAATTGGGCTTAAATACTATTAGGACATTATTTCATTGTATTTTGTGTTAGTTTTTCAATAATTTTGTCAGTCTACATTTATAAGCAAAAATAATAATTAAGCTTGTAAAACTATTTTCATAGTATTTTTATAATGTGGAATTTTGTTTAGCTTTTTCAAACCCATTTGTAACTATTTATGTAATTTATAATTGGCTCTTCATTTTAAAATTCTGAAGATAAAAGTCACTTAATGAATGCATTTGGAGATTTTGGATGTGCAAGACAGTATTCTATTTGTAACTTACATCATGTTCTCTAGGTGATTATGTCAGGAAACAACTTAACAAAGACTGTATACATCCCTACTGCCCTCAAGAAACCACAACCAGAAGTAGCTGCTGCCCCTGTTGCCCAGGAAAATGTTAAAGCACAGGTAAAAATAAAAAAAATTTTTAATCAGAATTATGCAAATGCATTTTGTACTGGAAATATGAAGCCCTACTGTATTATTACTATCATCTTTTTGTTCTCTGGATCTCTTTTTGAAATCTTTAAAATAGCACTTCTCTTTACTGTAAAATGCATTATAAATTTATTAAATATCTAGTATTTATATATAGTTAATATTAAGTATCTAGCAATTTGCTATGACTTTTTAAAATGTATATTCTGTATATCATACTCATTGATTGAATAGAAATGAAATATTATTAACCCTCATTCTTATTGAACTATTCATATTTATTTGTAGATCAAAAAATGTTTACTTCATTGGGAGGACTGTAGATTATAATTATGCACTTTAAAATCTTATCTTAAGATCTTTGTATTGGAATTTTCAGGCAGCTTTAGCCATCAAGAAATCTCAAGAAATATTAGCAGCAAAGGAAGCCTTGAAGAAAAAGCAGGAAGAAAAGAGAAAGGTAAATAGCTCTTCAGTTATCTTTATCAATCACTGCCATCTTTTGAGGCAGGTAAATTAACTTTTTTAAATTCAATATTTAATGGAACCATTGGCTTTTTCTTTTGCAGGAGGCTTTGAAATTAACAGCTGACTTGAGAAAGAGAAAGCAAGAACTGGTAGAGAAACAATTAGCCCAGCAGAAGATACTTATTGAAAAATTGGAGAAGAGCAATGCAGCTGCAGCTTTGGGTGGATCAGCTGCTAATGGCACAAATGCTGCTGGGCTTTTGAAGCCTGGTGAAAGGGAGGCCATAATGGCTACAGTTAAATCTCTTCAAGAGAGTATTGAAGCCATTAGGAAAGATTTAGCTGCTGGAGGACCTCCTACAGCAGCGAACAATGCCCAGTCTCAAAACAGAAAGACTAAGGAAGAGGCAAGTGCTAACTAATCCTCTTAAATATAATATTTTTTCCATGATATTTGATTAGCTAATGAGACCGTTTTTCAATACAAAAGTATGGAAAAATATATTTATGCAGTAGCCGATACAGTATTTAAATTTAATGCTTTTAAGTAAAATAAGGAAAAGGACTGTGTTAAGAATATTTAGTTCAATCATCATCAGCACTGGTCATCATGATCAGAAGTAAATTACTACTAGTATCATTTAAGATGACAGTAGCAAGATTTTCATCTTATGAGATATTTTGTCATTTGTTTTTCTTACCCAATTTCCTTCTTCAGGATGATTATTATTATTTTTATACAGGTTTGATATTAGGGATGACTCCCAATCTTGTCCATACCGAAGTTGTTTATTTTATCAATTTTATTCTATATTTTCCATATAATATTATTGAGTTATCAAACGTTTTTGGAATATATGTCTTGCATTGTACAAGCAACTGTTTGCACTCTAAGAGTTATTTCCAGTACTTGATCTTCCACTATAATCTTAATTTTCTCAGGCTCAAAAGGAAATTCTGGATGCTGAGCTTGATCTATTTACAAAACAGCAAGTTGGAGGAGATACATCAGAATTACAGCGTAAAGTAGCAGAATTAAAGATGGAGGCACATTCCTTGGGAATTTTAAGTGGTACCAGTGCTCACACGACTGTGGGACTTGGTTTACGCCGTGGTGCATCTGGTTTAATGCGACTTAGGGGGAGAGGGAGTCTACGGTCAAGGGTTGCTGTGTCACGTGGAGGTTTCAGAGGAAGGTACATAATGATTTAATTTCCTTTATCATTAATTTTATGCACAAATCATACATCCTCTTTTAATATCAAAACAAATTGAACAAAAGAAGCACTTTATTAATGAAATACTTTGGTTTGACAGAGGGAGAGGACTCCATAGTCACCTAGTCCTAGGAGGCCAGCATCATTTGCATCATGCCCACACCTCAGTAGACCATAGACCAACCAAAATACTTGTTTCTGGTTATGAAGCTGACGACAAGCAAGATGTTCTTGCTCATTTTGCAGTAAGATCTCATTATATATTTGTTTAGTTATAAATTTATTATGAATCTACATTCTTATTGGGGACAGAATTCTTTTCAGTCTTGTACTTGACTGTGATTGAGAATTGCTGACTTCCTAACTCAATTACTGGTTGGTTAATGCTGGTGTTTTTGAATTCTACTCTCCATACTTGATGAAATTAGACAGTACAAACAATAAATAACTTAAACAATGTAAATATAAATAACATTGCTTAATTAAAGTATCAATTCTAAGTTGCCAAATACAATTTTTCCAATTTCGTATGCAGATGGATCTCACGACTGCTAATATGTGATATACATGTTATATTCTGTCCTCTAACCCGTAATATTTTGATATTCCTTATTTGACAAAACATACTCATGAGACTTCTTTTTTTGTAATAATAGTTTGACATAGTCATAGTTTACTTACAATATCTGAAAACAATTTAAGTCAATTTTTTTCTTAAAAGTTTCTGATGAAAGAAATCACCATTTTTATATTTTTGTATGCATATTATTACTTTGTATGCTTTAAGTATTCTAACTCATTAAGTCATCCAAATAAATGTGCAGAATTATCACTAGCATCTTTGTGTAATAAAAATTTTAATCTTCATTAATTCTTTAACTCTCTGTGATGCAGCAATTTGGGGAGTTGGTGGATTATGCGAGTGACGAAAGCACTCCATCCTTGGTGATCAAATATAGAACAAGGAAGGAGGCAGAAGTAGCCCTATTACAAGGCAAAGTGTTCCAGGATAGACTTCTCTCACTAACTTGGTGGTCAGAAGGAGGCAGTAGTACAGGTGAAGGGAATGGTACTGAAGTTAGTCCAAGGGGGCAAGGAATGGGTGGTGTTCAAGATGTTGCAGATGGTGAAGAAGGAGAAGAGGAAGAGATAGAGGAAAGTGCAGAAGTTGAAGAAGAAGAAGATGTATGTATTTTTTATTTGATTAAGAATTAATGTTAGGATACAAAATTTTCAATGAATATCCTATATTTTAACATTCATTAACTTAAACATGCTGATAGATGTCATTTGTTCAAATGGGGATTAGTGCATAATTCTCTTATACATGTTTGAATTGCTTCATTCTTATTCAGAAATTATTTTTTGAAAAAAAAAAAAATATTCACAAGCTACAGTTTCTTAGTACGTAAATGATACTTATTCATCTGCTGAATCAAGAAAGCAATCTTTGATTTTAGATCTATTTCTGTTGAGATTTCATGATTCTGAGCAAGATCAGGGAAGAAGGTAATAATTTCTTGGAAAATTTATTATTTCCAAATTGAATGGATAAGATATATCATTAATGGAAATAGAGTTATGGGTTCGATCTCCCATCACTCTCCAATGGACAGCTTGTATGGTACAGGTTTAGAATAAGGGTTGTATTCTTATGAGGAGATTACAAAACTTAAATCTCAATATAATTCTTTCCGGATTCTAGGGTGCTGTTGATGTACTGTTACCTGATGAAGAAGAAGAGGAGGAGGAAGATGGGGAAGACAGAAGCTGGAGGCGATAGCATTAGTACTCGTGCATTTTAGCACGATCACTTTTGCCTTTTCTGTTAAGCACATCTTTCAATCAAGACTTTTCAGCCAAGAAAAGAATGAAGGCTGCCAGCTGACATAGCTTACTTTCTGCCTACTCTCGATTAAGTTATTTAATGTGCTAATGGCATCATTTTCCACCTTTTAAGCTGATGTTACCAGGTCATTGAAAAGTATCAGCAAAGTTAAAGGTGTTACGGGATTGTCATTGACATTGAATAAGCTCATGAATAACCCTTGATAAGTCTAGGTTTTGTAACTTAAAAAATAAAATATTTTTGTTTGCATCTGTACAAAACCACCCATTCTCCTACTCAAAGGTAGAAAAAATTTCATATTTGCACACTTCTAAATTACCATGGAGAATTATTTTAAATTACGACTATTCATCTTGCTGGATATTTTGTTTAATTTAGAGAATAGGCCAAATTTTTCATAAATAGTGAATGTGTTTCCATCTTCCTTTATTTTCATTTTTTTAATACAAAAGGATTTGTATACAGTGATAATGAGAATATATTTTTGTTTTCAGAATGTAATTTGGTAGGTTGTGTCAATTGATTGTTGTTCCAGTTGTAACTTAATGTATTTTATGGTTTATTTCTTTTGTGTCATACTGTCTTCATTATACAAATGTGAATTCTCATAATTCTCATGTGACCTTGCCAGTTTATGCTTTTTTGTCTTATATTACACTGGTTATTTGGATGTGTACAAAACTTAATGGTTGAAATCATGTTAAGGTGGCTTTGGAGGATGTAAATTTAACACCAATTCATTCTAGTCCTAAGAGCCACTTGTTACTATAAATGCTAAATAAACATTGCTATAAATGTGAGTAAGAAAAAAAGAAAAAAGACAAAAGAGAAATAAAAACAGCAAAAATATATGAAAAAAAAGAGAAAAGATGTGGAAAAGAGGTATCATATCAAACCACATTTTGTACAGTGTTAAAAAAGATACAATAACTATAAGCAGAGACAGGCTCTTATGGTCTGGCTCGTTAAAAAAAAAAAAAAAAAAAAATACTCCCTATGGGAATGATCTGCTAAATCTAAAAATTTACAACTTGACTGCTGTTCATTACTTCTGATGAAGAGGAATGGCTGTATAGGTAATGTATTCGTATCATCTTCATACTCCCCAGTGCGGTAACCGGTACCTAAAAGAAGTTTCATAATGAAATTTAAATCCTGACAATTATTTCTTGGTTGATCAAATATCAGCATAAAGTAAGTACATAATTTCCTAAATGATAGTCAAATTTGGTATCTACAGACAATGTAATTAATAGTAACATTCTCATTGTTCACAGCTTTAAGCACACCTTGATCGAGCTGTTCGCAGCCAGTAGCTGAGCTGA